>JAJHZJ010000126.1:2336927-4957599 GCA_023548195.1 Bettongia penicillata ogilbyi | reverse complement strand
TTTTGGTCCTGAAAAAATCCCTATTACCGCTTTCAATTATTGGAATTGTATTAATGATTTACTGTGTACTCACCGCCATGATAAAGATGTTTCCAAAATTATCAAGGAGGGCTCCTCCTTTTTGAAGGGGAGTCTTGGGTGGCCCCCGGCCAGCTCAGAACCCTCTCTCGATCACAAAGAATGTGAAAAGGTGGAAAGTTGTGGAAAATGTGATGATGATTCTGTTTCTATCACCATGCCTTTGGAAGATGACCCTAAGCCTCTTGCTCCCCCTCCTAAATGTGCCACTCTTACTGATTACCCCCATGCCGAGCAAAAGAATACATCCCCTTCTTACTAATCTCTCCCCTGGGGATGAATCCCTGGACCCCGCTAGTGCTGCTGAACTCAAGGATGAGGCTGCAGGATATAATGATCCCGATTTACTCCCTGCTATTTCTGCCGGTTTTTCTGCTTTCCCCTACACCTAGTATCCCCCCTCCCTATTGCTTTATGCCACCCTTCCCTACTCCAGTGCCCCCTTCTTCTTCTGCTCTCCCCGCTTTTGTCCCCTCTCCCGGTACATTATCTACTCAGATTCAAACCCTCAAAAAGGCCCTCAAATTTAAAAAAGAGCGTAATAAACTCATACAAGAGATCCGCCTTCTCGATCTTGAGCTTCACTCCCCTCCTACTGCCCCTCCGACAGAGCCACGGCAAACCCGGGCCTCGCACGTGGCCGGCGAAAATTCCACCACCCTTCACCCCTGTTCTACTTCCCCTGCCCTTCGGCTTTTCCCTGTAGTCGAGGTTCAGCCAGATGATGCAGATAATGACAATGGCGATAGTGATGGTACAATGCCTCATCGCCAATACCAGCGCCTTGGCTATAAGGACCCTGAAGGCAGTTAAAGACACTGTCTCCCAGTATGGCTCAGTGGCACCTTTTACTCTTTCCATCCTTGATGCCCTTGATAACCTTTGGCTTACCTCCCATGATTGGCATCAACTTGCTCGTGCCAGTCTTAGTGGGGGAGACTTTGTCCTCTGGAAGTCAGAATTCAAAGAGCTCTGTAAGGAAACCGCCCATCATAATCGTGAGGCCAGTGGTGAGAGTGCCCAATGGACTTTTGAGATACTTGTTGGAGCCCCTCCTTTTGAGAAAAATGAGACCCAGACCCAGTTTGCCTCTGGTCTTTTTGCCCAAATCCAGAATGCGGCCACAAGGGCATGGCGGAAACTTCCCCCTAAGGGGCCTGCAACCACCTCCATTGCAAATATTCATCAGAAACCTGAAGAGCCTTATGCCGACTTTATTAGCCGTCTTACTGACGCAGCAGAGAGGCTCCTTGGCCCTTCTGAGGTTGAGAGTGATTTCATTCGCCAACTCGCCTTTGAGAATGCTTAACTCAACCTGCCAGGCAGCACTTCGCCTTCATAAGAGGCAAGGCACCATCTCTGATTATATTCGCCTCTGTGCTGACATTGGCGAGGCTTTGCAGGATGTTTTCGCGGGTGCTGCCTCTACGCCCTCACCGAATAGGAGTTTTAACTGTGGCAATTTAGGGCATTTCGCAAGGAACTGTGCAGCCCCTAAACAAATTCGCTCTGGTCACCCAGGGACTTGACCACGGTGTAAAAAGAGTAAGCACTGGGCCTCTCAATGTCACTCCAAAACTGATAATGAGGGCTGTCCTTTATCCTATCAGGGAAACTTCTGGCAGGGCCAGCCCCAGGCCCCATTACCCACCCTCAGGACCAGCTTTGGGGTGAATCAGCTGGCCCATCATGTCCTCAAACCATCTTTGATCTCTCAAGAGCCACCCCTGGTAGCGCGGGACTGGACCTCTGTTCCGCCTCTCGCACAATACTAGTACCTGAACAAGGACCCCAAGTAATTGATACTGGGGTCCGTGGTCCCTGCCCCAGTGGTTTTTTTGGCCTTATTCTTGGTCGAGCTTGTTCCACCCTGTCTGGAATTTTTGTCTATCCTGGTGTTATAGATAATGACCATTCAGGTGAAATTAAGCTTGTGGTCTTGGCCCTGACTTCATATGCTACTATTCCACCTGGTTCTAGGCTCACTCAGCTTCTCCCTTTTGCCTCTCAATACTACTCATGGGACTGTTCAGGCTTGCTCCCGTGGGACAGGCAGTTTTGGCTCCTCCAACGCCTATTGGGTTTCAGAATATTCTTCCCCAAAAACCCATGCTCCTCCTCAGACTTAATAGGAGAGCTTTTGAAGGCCTCATTGATACAGGGGCTGATGCCACCATTATTAGGAAGAAGGATTGGCCAGCAGCCTGGCCATTGTCACCTTCTCTTACTCAGTTACAGGGCATTGGCCAAGCTACCAACCCTGAACGGAGCACCAAACTTATCACTTGGACAGATTCTGAAAATAACTCTGGTTCCATTCACCCATATGTCCTCCCTGGCCTTCCCCTTTAACCTCTGGGGACAGGATCTTCTCTCCCAATTAGGCATGGTTATGTGCAGCCCTAATGAGATTGTCACCTCTCAAATGCTCAAGTAGGGCTATTTGCCTGGTCAGGGCCTTGGCAAGGATGCTTAAGGTACAAAGGAACCCATCACAGTACATAGACGCCCTGACCGCTTAGGATTAGGAAATTTACTCTAGTGGTCACTGATGTTCCTGCACCCCATGCAGACAAGATCTCTTGGAAATCTGATGACCCTGTTTGGGTAGATCAGCGGCCACTCCCTAGGGAAAAGTTGGCTGCGGCAGAGCAGCTTGTGCAGGAGCAGCTGGCCGAGTAATTACTGAGCCCAGTAATTCCCCTTGGAACACACCCATTTTTGTTATAAGGAAAAAATCAGGAAAATGGCGACTCCTTCAAGATCTTAGGGCAGTTAATAAAACTATGATTGTTATGGGAGCCTTGCAGCCTGGGCTCCCCTCCCCTGTTGCTATCCCTAGCCATTTTCTCAAGGTCATTATTGACCTTAAGGATTGCTTTTTTACCATCCCTCTGCACCCTGCTGACCGCATCCTCTTCGCTTTTAGCCTTCCTACAATTAATTTTCAGAAACCCATGTCTCGTTTTCAATGGAAAGTCCTTCCTCAGGGCATGGCTAATAGCCCCACCCTCTGTCAGAAATTTATGGCTTCTGCTATTGACCCTATCAGAAAAAAGCTGGCCTTCTTTGTATATCCTCCACTACATGGACGATATCCTTTTGGCGGGAACTGATGGCTCCACACTTCTTGCAGGCTGCGATGCCCTAGTACAAAATCTTTCCTCCCAGGGGCTTCAAATTGCCCCAGACAAAGTTCAACTTAAGGACCCCTATACTTATCTAGGGTTTGAACTCCGTGGGCCACTTGTTAAACCCCATAATCTCAGACTCCGAGTGGATCATTTGACCACTCTAAATGACTTTCAAAAATTGTTGGGGGATATTAATTGGATCCTTCCCTACTTCCACCTTACCACCGGGGACCTCAAACCTCTTTTTGATATCCTTCGAGGCAACCCTGACCCAAAGTCGCCAAGGGTTCTTTCTGAGGATGGCAAAAGTGCCCTTGTGAAGGTTGTGCATGCCATCCAAGATCAGTTTGTCACCTTCATGGATTACTCCCGCCCATTTTCCCTTATAGTCTGTGCTACTTCTCACACGCCCACTGGGGTCTTTTGGCAATCTGCCCCGATATTATGGATCCATCTTCCCTCCTCCCCTGGAAAAGTAATTACTCCCTATTTTCTTCTTGTTGCGAAACTCATTATGCATGCCAGGGACACCAGCATAAGGTACTTTGGTAAGGACCCAGATACCATTATACAACCTTACTCTAAAACTGAAGTAGATTGGCTTTTTCAAACCACTGATTTGTGGCCTATTGCTTGCTCCTCCTTTTCGGGTCCATTGATAACCACTATCCTGCTGATAAGCTCCTTCAGTTTTTTTCAAACCTTTATATTTCCTAAAAATACTTCTTCTCAGCCGTTGCCCCATGCACTCACTGTATTTACTGATGGCTCTTCCACTGGTGTCGCTGCTTATGCTGTCAGTGGTAAAGCTACCTCCGTCCCAACCCCTTATTCTTCTGCTCAGCTTGTGGAACTTTTCACTGTCCTTACTGTACTTCAATTGTTCTCTTATACTCCCCTCAACATCTATACCGACAGTGCTTATATTTCTCAGTCAGTTCCTCTCCTGGAGACCGTCGCATTCATTAAGCCTACCTCCTCCGCTGTCTCCCTGTTTCTCCAAATACAAGCTGCCATTCGTGCCCAATGGGCGCCTTTTTACCTCTGCCATTTACGTGCCCATTCGGGTCTCCCCAGACCCCTTACTGAGGGTAATAACCTTGCTGATTTAGCTACTCGCGCTTCCTTCATTTGCTTCTCTTCTGCTGTGGATGAGGCTTCGCGTGCCCATGCATTACATCATCTTAATGCTCATACCCTCAGACTGCTTTTTAAAATCACTCAGGAACAGGCCCGCCATATTGTTAAGCAGTGCCCTGCTTGTGTTACCCTCCTCCCTGTCCCTCATCTTGGAGTTAATCCCCATGGTCTTATCCCCAATGAAATATGGCAGATGGATGTGACACACATTCCCGATTTCGGGAACCTTAAATATCTCCATGTTACTATAGATACATTTAGTGGTTTCCTTTTGCCACGCTTCAATCAGGTGAGGAGTGTCGACATGTCATCGCTCACGTCCTCACCTGCCTCTCGGCTCTCGGAAAGCCTTCTTCCATTAAAACTGTCAATGGTCCCGGCTATTCTGGCCACTCATTCAAGTCCTTCTGTGCCTCCCTCGGCATATCCCACATCACTGGTATCCCTTACAATCTCCAGGGACAGGGGATAGTTGAGAGAGCTCATCAGACAATCAAAAACACTCTCCACAAATTAAAGAAGGGAGATCTCTACCCCATACGAGGATCTCCCCAAAATATCGTCAATCATGCCCTATTATTTTGAATTTTCTGCACTTAGATGCAAAGGGCAAAACGGCAGCTGATCGCTTCTGGCATTCCCACCCTGGTCACCACTATGCTAAGGCTCTATGGAAGGACCCCCTGGCCAATAAATGGCATGGCCCTGACCCCATCCTTATCTGGGGATGCGGCTCAGTATGCATTTACTCAAAAGAAATGAAATCCGCTTGCTGGTTGCCAGAGCGTTTAGTAAGGCAAGTTAGTGATCAAAAGAATGATGCTAATAACCCAGCCTCCAGAGAGGATGCTCCTCCCTGAGACCTTGTTCTTCTTCTTCTCTTACAGGCCATGACTCCTCTCCTATGGTACCTTTCCTGTTCACTGATCTCTTTCCTGGTTCCTGGACTCCGTGCTGGTTTTGACCCACCTCCCAGCTCTGATCTTCTCCGCAACCTTTATGGGAGCCCTTGCGAATGCCAGGGCGGCACATCTAATGTGAGGCCTACTCACTTCACCAACTCTGTTGCCTGTGAGGGCAAAACCGCATATCTTTCCTATACAGCCAGTATTGGGGGAGGATTTAGAAAGCAATACAAATGTGTTCCAAATCCTAGAATCATTCCTCAACCAGTGGTGTGCCAGGGCCCTGCCCTGAGGACTGTTACGCTGTTACAGCCGTCCACTCTTACTGTTATAATTCTGCCCAGCAGTGCTCGGGAAAAAGTAATACAATCTATTTGACTACCAATCTTCAAAGAACTTATAGCGGCACCTTTGTGGGGGGTTATGACCGATCCAACCCTATGAGTTCCGCCAAATATGCCCAAGCCTTCTGTCTGGACCACAATCATATCGGGAAAGCTGTTTGCTGGCCTGTCTACGCGTCTATTCATATTTTGGACAGAGGGGGCCCCACTGATAGAATTAGAGAATTTAAGGTACAGCAACATATTGAAAAAATAATTAGACACATGTTCCCCCCTTTACAGTATCACCCCCTAGCACTGCCCAAGTCCTGAGGCCTCAACCTTCATACTCAAACCTCCAGTATTTTAGAGGCTACCTTCATGGCACTAAATTTATCCAACCCCCGCCTGGCAGAAAATTGTTGGCTATATATGACCCTTGGCATGCCTATGCCTCTTGCCATTTCCCCTAACAACAGCAACATATGCCATGAGAATTGTTCTCTTGGGATCCCTTTCCGTATTCAACCCATCAATTTTCCCCCGTCCCCTTGTTTCCAAAGTCTCCCACGCAATGATTCCTTTGATATTGATGTTGGTTTTGTCACCTTTGCTAACTGTTCCTTTATAATTAACCACTCTCAGTTCCTCTGTCCCATCCCCGGTCAAGTCTTTGTATGCGAAGGAAATATGGCTTTTCCTGCCCTCCCGACCAATTGGACCGGGCTATGTGTGTTAGCCACCGTCCTTCCCGATATTGATAAAATTCCTGGAAATGAGCCTGTTCCCCTGCCTAGCCTGGACTATATTGCCGGCAGAAGTAAGCGCACCGTTGTGCTCATCCCTCTCCTTGTTGGGCTCGGCGTCTCTAGCGCCTTGGCCACCGGCACTGCTGGCGTTGGGGTAGGCCTCCATTCCTATACCAAACTTTCCAATCAACTAATTGATGATGTTCAAGCCCTCTCAGGTACCATCAACGACCTCCAGGACCAGATCGATTCTCTGGCCAAGGTCGTCCTGCAGAATCATCAGGGCCTTGATCTTTTAACTGCTGAGCAAGGGGGCATCTGCCTAGCCCTGCAAGAAAAGTGCTGCTTGGGGGCAGAGCCAAGATGGAGGAGTGAGAGCAGTGACTCACCTAAGCTCTCGGACAAACTCCTCCATGTACCTCTGAAAGGAGAATCTGACCAAATTTTGGAGGTGCGGAATCGAGTGGGAGACAGACGGTGACGGATTCGGAGCTCAGGTTGGACTGGAAGGTCCACGGGAAGGATCTATTCCGTGGGGGTGAGCCCACAGCGCACAGCGGAGCACGGCCAGTGCAGCGGAGCAGAAAAGATCTGAGAAACCTGAGTGGCGGGCGGAACCAGAGGAGCGGCACCCAGGGCGGGAGACAAGCTGAACCGAGTCAGTGGGAGCCGCAGAGCGCCAGATATCAGCACAGCAGCTCCTGAGACCTTCAGCCCGAAGATCAAACTTCGGTAAGTCATGTACTTGAACTTCCAGGAGCCAGGATGGCGGAGTGATCAGTAAATGCTCTCTCCTTCCCCCTTGATGACCGTGAAAGAACCATAAAATATCTCCCCAGAAAAATCCCAGATCAGTAGAATTAGAAGAAGGAGACCAATAGTCTCATAACACCTGAGACGAGGAAAATAGCTAAGGGGGATTCCTCCAATGGTGGCAGAGGCAAACCTGAAGGACAGAGGACCCAGGGCAGAGAAAATTCTCACTAGGACCCAGGCAAGCCTCAGCGCCAGGCGAGGAGCCCCAGGAGGGGTGGGAACACGCGTTAGCATCTAGGCGTGCCTCAGCTGTCCAGGGGAATCAGAAAGACAATAGGGCAGCTGGGATTACCAGCCCCTCAGCTTGCCTTTGCCTCAATTCAGCTGAGGAGATCTCCTGTGACCAGACTACTGCATCTCCACACTTAACAAGCCAAACCCAGGGCTGATCAGGGAAACACCAAACAAAAACCTGCTTTTAGCTTTTTCACACATCAGTTCAGCAAAAAGTTCTCTAGCTTCTGACTGAAAGAACCAGAAGCCACAACACTCAATCAAAATCATGAACAGGAAAAAGCAGAGGGCCGAAAGAACCATAGAATCTTTCTATGGGGATAAGGACCAAAACACAAACCCCAAAGAGGTCGCAACTGAGACTGTACTTCCATCTGAGACTTCAGAAGGGACTATGAACTACTCGCAAGTACAAGCAGCTCTCCTGGAACAGCTGAAGAAGGAAATAGAAGATAAACTGGCCAATGATTTTAAAATTATTAAGAAAGAATTCCCTGATGAGAACATCTCCTTGAAAAGGAAAATTGAACAAATGGAAAAAGAAGTTCAAAAATTAACTGGAGAAAATAAATTCCTGAAAGGCCAAATGGAAAAGGAAGTACAAAAATTAACTAGAGAAAATAACTTCCTAAAAGGGCAAATGGAAAAGGAAGTACAAAAATTAACTGGAGAAAATAGCTTCTTAAAAGGAAAAATTGGGCAGATGGAAAAGGAGATACAAAAGTTAATGGAAGAAAGCAATTTGATGAAGATTAGAATTGGGCAAGTAGAAACTAACGACTTAATGAGACAGCAAGAATCAGTCAAACAAAATCTAAAGAATGAAAAGATAGAAGAAAATGTAAAATATCTAATTGGAAAAACAACTGACCTGGAAAATAGATCCAGAAGAGAAAACTTAAGAATTATTGGCCTGCCAGAACCCAGGATGGAGAAAAGAGCCTGGACAATATCTTCCAGGAAATCATCAAGGTAAACTGTCCAGAAGAACTAGATTCAGAGGGCAAAATAGTCATCGAAAGAATCCACCGTTCCCCTCCTGAAAGGGATCCCAAACTCAAAACCCCAAGAAATATAGTTGCCAAATTCCAGAGCTATCAAGTGAAGGAGAAAATATTACAAGCAGCCAGAAAAAACAATTTAAATATCAAGGAGATACAATCAGGATTACACAGGACCTTGCAGCTTCTACATTAAAAGATAGAAAGAACTGGAACCCAATATTCCGTAAGGCAAAGGAGTTGGGACTGCAACCAAGGATCAACTACCCAGCAAAGTTCAGCATAACATTTCAGGCAAGGAGAAAGTCATTCAACGAAGTAAGGGATTTCCAGAGTTTCCTGACCAAAACGCCAGAACTTAATAGACAATTCGATCTTCAAATGCAGGTCTCAAGAGAATCATAAAAAGGTAAACAGTGTGGGGGGAACAACTTGCTACTCAATTAGGGCAAATTGTTTACCTCCCTATAAGGGAAGATGATATCTGTTTATCTTGAGAACTGTGCATCTATTAAGAAATATAAAAGGGATAAGCATAGGGGGAACGGGTATAAAGTAAATGATATCATGATAAAAAATGTGATTTAAGTATGAGAAGGGAGTGTAATAGGAGGTGTGAAAAGGAGGAAGCAGAAAATGGCAAATTACATCACAAGAAGAAGTACAAAATCATAGTAGAGGGAAAGAGGGGAGGGAGATGAGCATTGTGTGAGAGGTACTCTCATCGGATTTGTTTAAAGGACGGAACAATAAACTTAAGTAGAAAATCCTAACTAGCTCTATAAGCAGTGGGAGAGGAAGGGGGAAGAAAGGGGAGGGAGGCAAAAGGGAGGGAAGAAGCAATAAGAGTAAAGGGGAGTTAAAGGGAGGGGGGCTAAAAGAAAGAGGGGAAGGCGGCAAGAGGAGGTGGTGAAAAGTGAATACTAGTGAAGAGGGGAAGGGCGACAGCACAGCTAAAAGCACAAATGGTGGGAAAGAAGATGGAGGGAAATACACAGATTGTAATCATAACTGTGAATGTGAATGGAATGAATTCTCCCGTAAAACGGAGACGGATAGCAGCATGGATTAAAAGCCATAATCCAACAATATGCTGCTTACAAGAAACACATTTGAAATGGGGGGATACACATAGGATAAAGGTTAAAGGATGGAGCAGAATATATTGTGCTTCAGCTGATGTAAGAAAGGCAGGAGCAGCAATCCTAATCTCAGACAAAGCAAAAGCAGAAATAGATCTAATCAAAAGGGATAAGGATGGAAACTATATCCTGCTAAAAGGCACCATAGACAATGAAGCAATATCATTACTAAACATGTATGCTCCAAGTGGTATAGCATCCAGATTCTTAGAGGAGAGGTTGAGGGAGTTGAAGGAAGAAATTGACAGCAAAACTATACTAGTGGGGGACCTCAACCTCCCTCTTTCTGAACTTGATAAATCTAACCTCAAAATAAACAAGAAAGAAGAAAAGTGCTGCTTTTATGCTAACAAATCTGGTCTGGTCCGCAATAAGATTAAAAGCCTTCAGGAAGACCTGATAAAGAGACACCGAGAACTTTTTGAAAATCCTTTCTGGAGTGGCATGAATGGGCTTCTGCCCTTCTTGCTCCCCTTGCTAGGCCCCATATTAGGTTTCTTACTCCTCCTGTCTTTTGGCCCCTGGTTGTTTTGAAAGCTCACGACCTTTATCAAAGCTCAAATAGACAGCATTCTGGCAAAACCCATTCAGGTACATTATCATCGCCTGGAGACCGGAGATCCTGATCTCTATGTGCAGGTACAGTCCCCTCATGGTGACCTGGGTACCCAATGATGGGTAAGATCCTTCAAGGATCGGTCAACCTAAGCCAGGGATACTAGCTCCCTTTTATCCCCATGACAGGTTAAGACCTTTCCCCATAAGGACAACCTAAGACAGGCACAGGTCCAGGGACAGTACCTTGTTTTATATAAGAGAAAAGGGTGACCTCATTGGGGTGACCCAATGGTGGGGAGCCATGGCTATCTATTTTCAAGATAAAGGTCTGAACTGCCGCTGGGAGCAAACATCCTGCCCTTGTAAAATATTTGAAACATCTTGTGTTTATCTTAACCTTACTACCCCTCCCACTGCTGCTTACTGTAAACCCCTTACTCCCTCTTTCACCACTATAATTACTGCTACCCTACCCCTCAATAAATGAGACTTGATCAGAAAGCCTGTCTTGTCTCCATTCTTCGCATCTCCTGTCCCCCACCCTCTCCTTTCTTCCAAGGTCCACGTTCTTGTCCCGCAGGCCGGGACACTTTTCCTCATACTGAAGATGTTTCTGATTTAGTTTCAGTAATTTATAGAATAGCAAGTAGGTCCCTTAATCAGTTGTACCAATACTCAATTATTCTAACATCATTTTAAAACATTTAAGGACCTTATTCCATACAGACATTTATCTAGTAACAGGCAAATGACTAGGTCAAATGCCCAGTTACTATGTTGTTTAAGGTATAAAAACAAATATAATCTTAGGCTAAACAGCCCAGATCTTAAATACACACTTTAATGTAGTAGCTCGGACAGACATTCAAGAGAGTGCCGTTTCTTAGGATACCTGAAGCATGAACCGATGACTTTGTTTCTCTGAAAGCACCTACAAAAGGCTGATCCAAGGACACAACAAACCTGGGAGGGAAACTTTAGAAAACTCACAGTTGGTTTGGATATAATTGTTATCATTAGTTATCGAAACAAATTCGCTTGAAAATGGAAATTTTATGTTACCTTTGGCAGTTTCCAAGAAATGAAATGAATCCAGAGAGAGGATTTGAACCCAGGTCCTGTAACTGATAATTCAGTACTTTTTCTTCTCCTACATGCTTCTTCAAAAGTAAGATAATGTGTCACCAAAGAAAGGCAAATTCAATTACAAGAACACAGAGAATCAAAAAGCAATTTCTATTTGTGACATGGATATGTGTTCTAGAAATAGGACTGGAGACAGTGGTAGCTGTCAATCAATTCAAAACCCTGCCCGCTACTGCTACATCACCTTCCCAGGTCCTTTCTTATTCATGTAATTATATGATTCATTCAGTCTCAGAGCTCACGTCTCCACCTCCCTGGACAACTCCTTTTCTCTCCCTCCTAACATGTTCAAAAGTCAAGGGAAATTGCTTTAGCAAACATTTTAATTGGATTAAGTAAACTAAGTATCAAATACAGGTGTACAAAACCAACAGTCATCTTAGTTCCCTTTTACCACCAACCCAGAGAAAGGAGGAAGGGGGCTTTACTCTAACAAGCAGAGCGAAAGAAATAGAAATATCCATTCTAAATGCAAAACTTGTGATTCTCACTGGGTGCAGGGAAGGACGTGATTTTAGTCAATCATGCAAGTCTGTTATCAGGTATAAGCTAGACTTATTCATTGCTTGAATGGCTGCAAAAACTTAATCTTACCCCTGCTGGCTTTCCATGGTGCTTCTTCATTGACTCAGCCAGGTAGGAACTCCTTTGCCCTGAAGCAATCTTTACTTCTGACAGCTGGCTAAAGCTTCCCCAGCTGCTACAGAGACAGGATAAAGTTCAGAGAAAGAACTTTCCCATTGCCACCATGTATCCAAATCCTTCTCTCCCTGACCTCCATCATCAAAATCTTCACAGAACTTTTCCAAAATTCTTTAATATAAGAAACTTTCATATCTGTCTTTTCATCCCCAGTAGCTAACATGGTGCCTGACATATGGTAGGTGCTTAATAAATGTTTGCTGGTTGATTGAGAGATCATATTCACTCGAAAAGTCTATGAATCCTACTGAATTTCATTCCAAGGGTGTTTAATAGTTGCCTTTCCCCTTTCTTATCTGAAAACTCATTTAATGTTTCGCTCCTCAAAACAAAAAGCTTTCTCTATCCCTATTCTGTTATAAATTTTAGTAGTAAAGGATAGGAAAGGGGTGGGGGTGGGCGGCTCTAGTTTCCTCTTCCAAGTAGAGACAGCCTGGAGGGAAGCATTCCTAAGGCTGAGAAATCTAGCCCAACCCCTCAAAGGCACTAGATTAAAGAAGAAGCCCAGAGCATTAAAAACATATCATTTTTAATCACTTTTCTCCTGATTGTTAGCCTTAAACAGGCACACATAAGCTCTACACAGAGTAAGACAAGCCCTTAATAGACCAGCTCACTTGAGAGCTGTTTGAAACAGAGGTTGATATATTCACACCTGAAAGGGAATCTTGAAATCATTGAGTCTAATTCCATCATTTAACATATTAGGAAACTAGGACCAGAGGGGTGTAGTGACTGGCTCAAGGTCACATAGCTACTAAACATCTGAGGTAGGATTTGAACCCTGTCTGCCTAACTCCACATCCAGCACTCTCCATCTGTGAACTTCTCTTTTCAGATACTAAATCACCTTAGAACAGGTCAGGTATATGCCTGAGAAACCAAAGGAAGTATCAGTTCACTTGTTTTCCAGGTCATGAGACCTAGACTGAAAGAATAGACCTATGGTTGAGAATGACTATCTAAACCTTAGGGAAGTCCACATTGTCATTTGCTTGCTTCCCTTGTTGACCATTATCTACTCACCTATGACTTGGCAAATAAAGATCATTAGCTTAATTTTACTTACCCTATCCCTATTTTAATGTTTACTAAACCTTAGAGAGTTAACTAAGGCACCAAGAGGTTAAGTGACTTGTCTGGATGTGTGAGAAGTGGGAGCTGAACCCTCTCTGTCCTCTTCCTCTTTATCCATAATACCATGCTATCTAAGAATATAAGTTGTAGAACAGATGCCAATCTGCGCCCATCAAGGAAGTTCTTCACTAGGAGCTCCCTATAACAATGAAATCACAAGGCTGGTAAAAAAAAAAAATGACTAATTTTGATGATAACTCATATACTTGTTTTATATTAATATCTGGTCCTAATGCTACTCCTAGTGTCTGTGAATAAGAAAATTTAAGCTATATTACAATTAGCTGAGCTAAAAAGCAACACTGTTAACCAAAAAAGTACTGGCCTTGAAGGCATCAGGTTTAGATTCTAGCTCCAGCTTTATAACTAACTTGCCGTAAGACACTGGGCAAGTTATTTCCCTACACTGGGTCTCAACCTCCTACCCTACAAAATAATGAATTGGACTTGCCCCTGTCAGCTCACTGATTCCCTTCCAACTGTAAAGTGCTGTGATCTACAAAGCACTTTTATTCAAAGGTTAAGCAGTAATACTCTATGGCAAGCCATGTAGATAATTTGATGAGTCTTTAAGGTGCGTATCTCCCTGTCTAAAAGACTCTTAGTCAAAATAAACAGACTGGCAGAATTAAGGATAATGTTCCTTGTTAATCACAAGCAGCGCTTCTTCTCATTTATGGGGCCACCATATGATATGCTAATTTAAAGGCCCTTCATGTGTCCATATCTACTCACCCCCCCCCCCCCCCCAACAATGTTTGCTCTTACTAATTAGCCAGATGAGACATTCAATATAAAGCAAAACATCAGAACAAGAAAGTACCAGTAGAATACTTCTTCCATAAACCTGGGGCACACTAACTCTCCAAGAAATAACCACATCACCAGTGGGAATAGAGGACACACCCAGGGAATGCTCATGGGAAGGAAGCCATGTAGAGAACTTGTGTGAAAGGAGACACAACATATGTGATGAGACCACTTGCATGCCAGGAGGAAATTCTGCTTCTATTTGTGATAGGACAGTCTTCTAAAACTGTCTTCGAAAAAGTCGAGTCTCTGTGGTGGACTGAGTGTGCTGTTCCTCAAGCATATCCTACGTCCTACTTATACAGTAAAACCATACTGATTCTCATGCTGAGTCTTTTTCAAATGATCCTCTCACTCTTCAAGCAACAGAGAGTCGCCAAAGGTGAACCTTTGTGGATACACTCTGGAGTTAGGAGACTCATACTCTCGTGATGCTCTGGATCCTATTCTTCATACCACTTGATTCTAGTTTCTCATAAGTTTCTACATCAAAGTCATGAATGGATATGGTACCTACATGTCATGTTCTAGGTCTTTTCCTACAGTATTTCTCTAAAACCTGGTATAGGCTAGAGTTGGTCCCAATCACTACTGATGTGCCCACACATATTCGTGGTATTTTGACACACCATAGGCAAGGAGTCCATTTTCTCACTGTGGCTCATGACTTGTTTAGAAAACTTCAAATTTATACAAATTCAGCCTAAATTTGGGTAGACCAGCTCAATGCACAGAGAACTAACCCCTCATATGTCATCAACTATCTTTGGAAAATATTTCCTAGATAACTAGAATATAATGACTGGGAAGATGACCCAGCAATTGGGTTAAACATCTATCCAAGGGTGATCTTCTGACCAACACAAGAGCACATTGTGTACATTCATTTCTCACAGACACTCTGCATGAGGTCCAGGTGAAAAGGATTTATTAGCACTTAGTGGTATGGTCAAGCTTAGACTTATTTTCTGGAATGAGCTCTGTCTGTAACTTCATTCTCATTTATCAAAGTTATTCTGCTTCCATTCATTTTCCAGTAACCCAATGCCTAACTCTCCTCTTGAATGTACCATATTATGTGAGTTGACATTTAATTTGCATGTGTAATTAAATGATACATGCATGTTCAGCCCCTTGTGAGTCAACAAACCAGCAGTCATTTATAGCAGTTTTATATCATTTTTTTGTCTCCATTGCTCCTTTGGCTACTAGATCATAAAATCCAATGCCTTCTCCTCCTCTTACTAGTAGGTAATGAAAAATTAAACATAGACTTGCTGAATAAAATTTGCCCTGCCAAACTGAACACATTCTAACCTAGTGACTTCAGGGTCCACAGATTTTGAACCAAATGTAAGACCAAATATAGGTCCCTTGTGATTTTCTGTCCTTCTATCCCATTCCTCCATATCTATCTCTAGCTACATAGTGAATTCTTCTATGAAGGACAGATTGTCATGGATGACCCTGGAGAAAGAGAAGCTATTGGAATAGAAAGAGCTAAATGTAATGACTGAACTTCCTCTGAACTTCCCATTGTGTGGAGCTACCTATCTCAAACTAAAAAGTCCCTCAGTAAAAGATCTACTATATATCCCTTTGGGGAAAAGCTTTAGAGTCCTTAACACAGACCAAAAGTGTAAGTATATCCTCTTTGGAAGGAAAAAAGTCTTAACACCTCTACAAAATAGCTTGTGGAAAAATCCTTAGTTGCTTTTTATTTTCCCCAGCATAAGGAAAATCGGTTAGTTTTCAGACCTTCAGTAAGTGTTGATTTTCTTTCCAGAATAAGATACTACCTCAAGAGGCCAAAAGCTTCACTGAACAGCCAGTTAGTTAGGTAGTGCTTGAAGACACTATCTGATCCTTTAACCTTCCTTTTCATTAAAGGTCAAGGTTAGAAATGCCTATGTTTCATGTTTAATATGCAATTACCAAACAACCCCTTCTGGATCATTTTAGAGGCTTCCATTTCAGCAAGTTGATGAGAACTATTTTGGTCTGAGTCCTTCCCTCCACCTCCAGTTTTATCAACACTGACTTTCTGGTTTTATTTTTCATGTAAATAGACAGGAGGAAGGAAAAAGAAGAACACTCCCTAGGTGGAGTCAATTTGAGGAACTGTCTTCTTCCTCAGCTCTTTGCTTCAAATTTTTTGTCTTTTATTATAGACATGTAACCAGTAAAAGATTTTGAATTGCCATTCATATATATAAATATCTACAGACCCACATCCTAGGACGCCTATAAAATTCAGAGTAGGAGACCTTCCTTTTTTAAGAACCATAGAGACCAAATATAAAGCCAGTCCCTAAATGTCTGAAAGCCAGTCATTTAACTGAAAAAAGAGCAAACGTAGAATTTTACTGACATTGCCATTAAAAAGTAACAATTTTATTGAATTTCTTCCTTCAACACGATTGGAAAATTTATTCAAATATTTACACAGTACCTCTTTGCTCCCAGTATTATGGTAGGCAATTATAATGAAAAAAAAAGTGCATAGGATCATAGATGGAGAGCTAGAAGGAAGAATAAAGTTTATCTAAAGCCAATCCCATCATTTTATAGATGAAGAAACTGAGGCCCAAAAAGACAAAAGAATTTTTAAATCAATGACAAACATTTATGAGAAGACTACTCTGTGCCAGTCACCGTACTGGCCACTTGAGAGACAAATAAAAGAGTGATACTGGCCCTACTTGCAAAGAGCTTCCATTCTACTCCATGACTTTCCCAAGGTCACAAAGGTGACAGAGCTAGGATTTCAATTCAGATTCTTTGACTCCAGGTCCACTGTACTCTTCTGCCTTTCATAAAAGACAAACTCATAAAGCCATTTTTGCCTTCTATGGAAGCAAAGTGAAGATATTAGATTCATTTTCAAACATCTTGTTTCTGGACTTAATCTTCATTCTCTTTCACCATGAGATTCCAACTGGAAATAATATAAAACCATCCAACAGGCAAAAGGTATAACAAAGGCTAGGTTTCTGTGGAGGATGGAGGAGACAGATAGCTACAGAAGAAAGGTATAGGATTCGTCATAACCTGAAATATTCTGCTTACTATGCTACCTTTCAGAAAAACAGGAACACTGCCAATTGTTCAAAAATATTTCTGCATTTGGACAATCTTTCCATAGCTGCCCAAGTCAGTCTACAAGCACAGGAAATAGATTCCCTCCTTGTGGTTGCATCTATTTTTCGATGTGATAGGAAAACACAAAGCAGAGATCATTTGATTCTATAAGTTCAAAAAAGCATGTATTAACTATCCATTATGTGCCAGGCTCTGGGGTACAAAGATAAAAGCAAAAACAAACCAGAAAACTAAACAGTCTCATATGAACAGTTTGGGACTAAACAGACACTGAACAGTCACCCCAGATGAGCTCTGCAAGGACACACTCTGTTAAGTGTGCCTCACATATACAGAACTGGTTGCCTTTCCAAAGTCTTAACAGGCAAAGGCTGTTCAACCAAGGGATAGCCACCCTATAAGCCCATTGTATTGACGAAGGAATCTACCCCCACATAATGGTAACATTTTATTTTCCTTAAGGCTATTATACTTCAGGGTTCTTGATTTTTGTAGGCCATTGAATAAAATTTTCTTCTGTTTTGTAGAGAGTGTGCACCTTCCAAGTCATTTAAAAGTCCTTTCCCAAGAATGCAATGAACTTTATATTCTTCAGTGATTGAACACAGTATTAAAATTTTTTTAGAAAATTAGCTAGTTGCATCAGTGGCCCAAATTCTAAAGAACCATTTTTTTATTTCATTTTTAATTTATGGAATAAAGCAAGGATTTCCATGACATAATACAATAAAAAAAATAATTGTACATGAAATTGCAAATCTGCTATGTACTACTTGTTATTCCTTTCAAATATACAACAAAATTATCCATTTTATACTTAACTTTGGTCTCTATCTCTTGTTCATTCATAAAGTGTTCACCTATCAATAAACCTGATAAGTAATATATTCTGTTATTCTAATATTCTCATAAAAAACCAATTATCAAGTAAATTTCTTTTTTTCTCCCCCCATCAATCCTAGAGGTGGCTACCATTAGACACAAATAGGTGTGTGTGTGTGTGTGTGTGTGTGAATATATATATATAGAGAGAGAGAGAGATACAGATATACACATACATATATATGTGTATGTACATGTATGTGTAAAATTATTTTATACATACTTCTATTTATACATACTGATAATAGAAGATAGCATCTTTCTTCATATGTCCATTATAGTTGAGTATTTATAATAGACAAAATAACTTACTCACTCCACGTCATTCTTAAAACAATATTGCTGTTACTATACACATTTTTTTTGGTTTTGCTTATTTCATTCTTCATTATTTTATGCAAGTCTTTCCATGCTTTTCTAAAATCACTGAGCTCATCATTTCTTACAGCACAGTAGTGTTCCATCACAATCATGTACCACAACTTGTTCAGCGATTCTCCAATTGATGGGCATCCCTGCAATATCCAGTTCTTTGCCACCACAAAGAGAGCTGCTATAAACATTTTAGAACAAATAGGTTCTTTTCCTTTTTCCTTAATCATCTTTGTAAATAGACAAATTATTGCTGGGTCAAAAGATATAGGTAGTTTAATAACTCTTTGGGCATAATTCCAGATTGCTCTTCCAAGTGGATTATTTTACAATTATGCATTAGTGTCCCAATTTTTCCATATATTTGTCACTTTCCCCTTCTATCATTTTAGCCACTCTAGTAACTGTAAAATAATATCTCAAGGTTGTTTTAATCTGCATTTTTCTAATCAATAATAATTTAAAACTTTTATATGACTACAAATTGTTTTGATTTCTTCATTGGACACCACCTGTTCATATCCTTTGACCATTTATCAATTGGGGAATGACTCATATTCTTAAAAATTTGACAACATTTTACATATATTTTAGATATGAGAACTTTATCTGATAAACTGCTTATAAAATTTTTTGCCAGTTTTCTGCTTTCCTTCTAATCTTGGCTGTATTTGCTTTATTTGTACAAAAACTTTTTAATTTAATGTAATCAAAATTATCCATTTTTATACCTAACTTTGGTCTCTATCTCTTGTTCATTCATAAAGTGTTCACCTATCAATAAACCTGATAAGTAATATATTCTATGTTATTCTAATATTCTCATAAAAAAAACGACATATCATCAAGGAAGCTACTCACCAAAATCAATTCTCTTCTTTGATAACAGTTTTTAAAAGGCAATGAACTTTATTCAAAGCCACATAGTTCCTCTGCTTTGCTTGCATATACTACAGTTAAGAATAAATTTTGAAGTTCATTCACATTTTTTGTCTACAATGAAGTTACCTCATTTATATAAACAAACAAGGGATTGATATATTCAAACCCTTCAAACTCTGGCTGGTCTATTCTATTTTATCACATTGCTGATATCTGGGGCTAATTGCATTGAAGTGAGCTGTGCATTGAAATTAGCCAGATCATAGTTATCCATTATCTATCTGAGGGTGAAATGGAGAGAGAGCCTCCTTCTTCTCTTGCAGATTATGGAATAACATGTGAGACTTGCTGCCTAAAAACATTCCATTTGTGGTTGACAACCAAGCCTCTCTTTCAGATTCCTGTTTGAAAATCCCTTTTACATGTTGGAGACTTTAACAGAGAGAAATCTGATGATTCAAACTGACTGCTCAAGGGTGGCTTGGAAGGGTGTTCATAACCAGATTGTCTGTAATTATATCAAATGAAGATTTTCCTACCATCATCCCAAGCATCAGGATCCCAAGGGCCTATAAATATGAATTGATCCTGTATTCTTCTCCCTTTAGGATTTCTGATGTAATGTAATGTGATGTCCCATAGAAAGTGTTAGTGCGTCACAAGAGTCCAAAACTTTCCCAAGTCCAAAAATTTCCCTGTAATCTTTCCTTTTGATATCACCTTTGGCAGCAAAAAATATATTTTCTAGTTTTAAGTCTCAGTGGATAAGTCCTCATTTTGTCAACATAAAACCTGATATGTTCTTCCAGAAGCTTTCTTTGCCTTTGCCTGTGACACGAGATCCCCTTCAGTCATATGTCCTATGACAAAGAATAATGGACTTGCTGTTTAGAATCAGGAACATAAGCCAACGAGGAACAGGTTACTGGATCAAATACATGATTCAAATACATGCCTCTAATCTGCACGCAATCTATTTCTCTATCGTTGTGGACCCATTTCGTTTTTATTATTTTCATGGCACGGTCATTCTTTCTTAATGTTGCTGAGAGAAATTTAGTATAACTTCCTCATCCAATAACTCTGCTTAAGTCAAAGCCTGGTAACCTGAATTTCTGAGTTATTTTAATTTCTTCTACTTCATCAATGACTGATATTACGTCCTCAAAATTTTCTTCAATGCAGTTATGTTTCCAGGCTGAGGAAGTATGAGCACATACACTACTTTCTTCTGAGGAAGAGGACTTCATTATTTTATCATCTATTAGAGGTTCAAATGTGCATGCCTTTTTTAGGGAGTATTAGCATATAACAATATTCATAGACCACACTTGTACACTTGTACCAGTCGTTACACCAGATACACTTGAAGCCTTATCTTCCAAGACCCCAAATCCTTTCATTGTAGCATCCATGGTATACTATCATGTTAAAGTGTCTGGATTAAAACAGATGCCCATTTACTTGTTAGAGCTTTCTTCATCTTGTGGCTCCTTGGTGGCTTTCCTAGGTCAGATATTCCTGGCTTCTAAAAGAATTCTAGAAAAAACACAAATGACAAGTCCTTCACCTCTATGTTCCCAATACTTGCAAAAGCTTCTTTTATTTCCATCTGAGAAGATATGGCACAAAGATCCATCTGAAGGTAAAGGGTTACGAAGTTCATCATAGATGGTTGATGAACCTGGTATAGCCCAGTACATGATCAGGTGCCAAAGACCTGAAATTCCCAAAAGAGACTTTGATGCCACCAAAAAAAGGAAATACAAAGATCCTATTGGTGGGGCATCCTTTTGTAGGGAGTGATACCCTCCTACCCTAACCTCCTACCTAAAAGATATAATTGGGTCTATTGGCAGTCCACATAGTATAATTTTTTATTATGATATTATTAATATTATACTATATTACAAAGTATGACAATATTATGCAGTTCTACATATAGAGTAAGGGTCAAACATTCCCTCCTTTTCCTAATAATAATATAGAGGAATTGTGAAATAGTGGATACAGGATGAGTCAGGAAAGCATGAGTTTAGTCTGACACATACTGGCTATATGACCCTGGACAAATCATTTAACCTCTTAGTGCCCCAGGAAACTAAGACTGTCATTTTCAGAACACTGCTAATCTACATTAGTAAGGGAAATTTCTTCACCAAGAATACTATCAATAATAGTCTATAAAATTTTGATCTTGTATCTCATCAGCAAAAAATTTTTAACCCAAAACACCCTGTATATGTACATATACATACATACTACTTATACATATATACGTATATATATACATTTATACTACTTGCTAGTGTATTATAGGAATCATAACACATGTACAATAATACAAATAAGAATGAAATAAAAATAAATAATATTTAATGTTTTATTGTATTTATTAACGTGTAAAAATTCTACTTTTGCTAAAATATTATTAATAACACATTTAGTGAGAGCAATGATAGGACATATTTCATTATTTTTAAGAATTGTAGCTTAACACTTTGTGATAAAATATTTTGGAAATGTGGTTCAAAGGCTAGTTTATTTTGATACTAGATGTAAGGAGGGTTTTATAGGTAACATACTTTTTTTGGCTATAAAAGCCTAGTTTTGAATGATTTTACACTATCACTAGCCCTCAAAGGAAACTCAAAGGAAAATACAAACCTATCGTAGTAGATATATACCCATGGTTCAAATAATCTTAATAATTACTCGTGTTTTTGTCAGCTCTAATTGGATGTCATTGTTTTTGTCCCCCAGTGGGGCTGACAAAGAGCTCCTATTCAAATTAGAAGTGTGAGTTCCCCTCTATTGTATTGTTCGCTCTTGCTCACAGTATTAACGTTATCTTCAAACTGTGTCTTCTTTGCCAGATTCTCTTTGAGTCATTTTCTTGTGAGAGTTGGTTTAGATAATATAATCTGTGACCTGACTTAACCCTGGTTCCACATAAATTGGAATACATTGTAATATACTACAAAAGAGGAAATGAATGAATAAGGCTACCACTGTCAATACAATAACATCTGATCCTCAGGACTCCCCACACACTGATATCAAAGTAATGTGTGACCATTTGACCTATACACTGAATGAGGGTGTCAGCGTCAATCCATATACTAAATATAGATAAAATTTAATGTATTTCTTTTTGTTAGATAAAAAAAATACATAGAATTAGAAGTACTAGTATTTTTCCTTCCATATCCAAGTGGATTATCAAGTGTACTCTTTGAAATGGACACACTCTACTTTGGAGACCACAGCCTTCCAAGGATGAATGATAGGTTCTGACCAAATATATACATACACCCATACACACACAAGTATATACATACATGCATTCACACATACACACAAATATATATACATACATATAAATATACATGAACATATGTGTATACATATGGATGGTGATTAAGTACTTAGATGAACAGGCACATGTTGTTGTCCCTCTGGACAGCTGAGCACTAGACTATCCCTAAAAAATCTCAAACATATTGGTCCTTCTCAGAAGTCCTAGATTTAAGCTCAGCCATCAAACTTAGTAGCTGTGTAACCTTGAGTCAAGTGTTAAGGACTTGACTTCACTGTAAAATAGAGACAATAATAATTGCTCCCAGGGACAGGGTGTTTTAGGGTTTTCAAAATGCTTCTCTCACAATATCCCACATGAGGAAGGTAGCGGAAGTATACATTTTGAAAAGGAAGAAACTGAGATTCTGAGACCTAAGTGAATTGACTGTGATCCCATACCTAAGAAGTATCTGGGTAGGTATTAAAACCAAGGTATCGCTCTATCCACTGTACCATGCTGCTTCTCAGAAAATATTCTGTTCAAAAGCATCCTGTAAGGTCTATATCCTTAAGTCCTACAGAAACATAAGTTATTATTGCATGCAACAAACATTTATTAAGTTCCTATTCTGCACAAAGCACTGTGCTCCTCAGTAGGAGAGACACAAAATTTAGCTAAGATAGAGTCATTGCTCTCATGAAAATTATAGTCTAGTAAAGGGATTAGATACCAACACCCATCATCTGTTCATTCAACAACCTTTTATTAAGAATTTATTTTATTTATGTATTTATTTATTAAGAATTTATTTATATTTGTGCACTTTGACAAGCAGCAGGAGAGAAACAAAGTTGGATAAGATGAGGCCACTTTCTTCATAGAGTTCATAGGTTAGTAGAGGGATTAAGGGACAAAAATATAACAAGACACTGATGGCAGTCAAACAGCATTTCTTAAAAGTCTACTATATGCTAGGGAGGAGAAATAAAAAGGTAAAAATTAAACTGTCTTTGCCCTTAAGAAGAACATATTCTATCTATGATTTGGAATAATATGTATCCGCATAAGGGTTCTCCTATGTAATGACAATCAAATTAGAATGTTTTGCTGTTTTTGTTTCAATAAAAGTGCCTCTGATTGAATAATGTGGAAGATCTTTCCCACTCACTGACAGGCCTGCCTATTGTGGGAAGTTTGATTAGGGGAGTTGTTTTGTAGGAGAGTCCCAAGTACCTTTTGCTTCTTCTATTGAGGCACTGGGTCAGAGAGTTATGCCCTGTGACTCTAAAAAGTGTATAAATACTCTGAGGGTGAGGTTTTACTTTGGGGCTTAGTTTTTGTAAGAAGGTTTGAGTGCCAGACAAGGATTCTGGAAAGCCGTGTTAAGGAGCCTTCTGGCTTTGAAAACCCAAATGTCAGTATTTCTCTCTCTGATTACTATGGTCAGACAGCTGTACCTGTCTGTTGAACTATGGTCAGGCAGAGGAAACCATGTCTGTTGATTACTTTGGGGCTTACTAAATGGAAGTGTTTGTTTGGCCAGATGAGAACTCTGAGAAGTCGCTAAAGGAGTCCCCCAGCTTTAAAAACCCAAATGTCAGTGCTTCCCTCTCTGTGGTCAGGCAGTTGAGGTCCAACTGCCTGTTGAATTCAGGCAGAGGACGTCATGTCTGTTGATCTTTCAAGTTCTCTGTATTCTCTTTGTAGTTCAGGGTGCTGACTCCCCTGAATTATATGAATGATATATGTGCTTGGTTAAAGGAGTGATACATGTGCTTGATTAAAGTTGTTGTTAAGCCCTTGAAAGTTGCTTTCCTTTTATGAATGCAGATCTAAGAACCTGTGATAGCAGGCCCTCCTGTGTATGTTGGGGTGCTTATTTATATATCCCTCTGCATCTGGGGCCATCTCTAGTCATTCTGACCCATGTCTTGTCACTAAACTCAAATGACTCTGGAGGAGAGAGTGAGGCCAGTGACTTTGCACAGCCCTGCCTCACTTAAATCCAATTCACTTGAAAGTCAAAACATTGCCTTCCTGATGTCATTGTTCCTCTTTGAGAATAAAGGAGAAACAACAAATATGAACTGTGTACCAAGTAAATCCAAGGTCATTTCAGGGGTAAAAGGGACACTAGAAGCTGGAAGCTGGTAATGAGGAAAAGCTTCATGTAGGGGGCAGAACCTAAGCTAGGCTCTGAAGGCAGAGAGAACCTCTGAGAGTCAGAAGGAAGTAGGGAGTGCATTCCAAGCATGAGAAACAGCCCATACAAATTCATGGAAATTAATAGAGATAGGAGACAGACCACCATGGGGAAGGAGTAGCAAATGGACCAATCTGCCTGGGACGTAGTATGCATGAGTAACTCTGGAAAAGCAAGCCAGGGCCAAATTGTGATTAGTTTTGAATTTCAAAGGAGTCTAAATTTGATCCTAAAGGTACTACAGAATCAGTGGGGCTTTTTGAGCAGGAGAGTAACAAATCTGTACTGCTTGTTCCCTAAGTACCTTAGAAAGGTATAACACAAGAGTCCTATGGGAGGTTGTTGGAGAATAACCACTAGGGTGGGTGGAGCAAAAATGGCATCTGAATTGGACTTTAAAGAATGGATAGAAATGTACTAGGTAAATATATAAATAATATTGACTCAGTAAAAAAGTTCTGGCTTTACATGTATTAAGTTCTATCTTACAGCATCACCCAAATATTCTCTTTAGCTTATGCCTGTACTCATGGTATCCTCTGGTAACATTAAAATTTAGCTTAAGACTAGTTCTCAAGAAAAAAGTTTCCTTAGTTCCTTTGAAGGCCCTCAAGCTAACAATATATTTTAAGATTATTTCTTTCACCTTCATTTCACCTGAATGAAAACACAAAACCTCACCGCAAAGGTCATAAACAATCAAAACAATTCCTCTGGTAGACTGCTGGTTCCCCACCACATTCCAGGACATTTCAATTTAGGAAATCACACTCTGGCCCCAGCTTAACTTTCCAGACTTATCACACTTTGTTCTCCTTCATGCACACTATGTCCCAGACAAAATGGTCTATTTGCTGTTCCCTACCTATGATATTCTAATTCCCATTTCCATGAATTATGTACAGCATGTTACCCATGCCTGGAATGTACCCCCTCCTCCTTTCTGACTCCTGGAGGCTCTCTCTCTTCCTGCAGAGCCTGGGTGAGTTTCCACTTCCTACATGAAGTTTTTTCTGATTACCACCTCCCAGCTTCTAGTATCGCTCCCATCCTTGAAATGACCTTGTATTTACTTGAAATAGTTTGTATTTACTTACAGAGGTACATGCACTTCCCAAAATGTACCCATAGAAGTTTCCAGTTCCAAGTGCAGTTACATCTTCCTCCCTTCTTCCCCCAATGGAGAAAAGCACACTAGGTAGAGAGGGTCAGTCTCTTTTCCATTGGTCCAAAATGCCTACATTAAACATAGTATACTTTAATAGACAGAGATCCGGTTTACTTCTCCTCATTATGGCTTCTTCCTTACTGTTCCTTGGTTTTACCTCCTACTTGATCCAGGATTTCCTCTGCTTTGTCAAAAAGGTTTGGTCAAGAAATTTTTCCATTACTCCCTGTCCCTCCATTGCTGCTGGCCTATGTTCCTATTGCTCCCAAATTAACCCATGGACTCCTCACCACTTGATACTCCTTCTAGCAATACTAGATTAGAGCCAGGAAAACCTGGTTTTCAATTCAATTCAAAATACTTGCTAGCTGCATGACCCAATACAAATCACCTGACTTTCTGGGTGTTGTTTTTCCCAATACTGGTAGTCCCTTCCTGCCCTGAATCTGTGAGCCTTTAGTCTTGTGGTATATTAACTGCCCTCTCTGGGGTTATATGACTCCCTCTTCACTTGGTCAATTCTTTTTTTTTAAGGAATTCTTTTTCTCATTGACTTTTTGGATCTCTTTAGCCATTTGGGTTAATGTATTTTTAAGGTGTCAATTGCTTTAGCAAGTAATTGATTAGTTTTTCATGATTTTCTTGCCTCACTCATTTCTCTTCCCAATTTTTCCTCTCCTCCTACTTGATTTTCAAAATCATTTTTGAGCTCTTCTGCGACATGAGACCAATTCATATTTTTCTTGGAGGCTTTGGATGCAGGAGCTTTGACTTTGTTGTCTCCTTCTGATTGTACATTTTGATCTTCTTTGTGCATCACCAAACACCCTGGCACCCAGCAGAGCCTGCTGCACAGGTTCTTCGATTGGCTTTTCTGAAAGGAAAGCAACTTTAAGAAGGTAAACAATCTTACTGTAATTACATATACCAACAGAGAAATTACAAACAGAACCAACAGACATGTCTTCCAACTGTCCAACCACAGAAAATACACACATCATTACCAGAGAGAGAAGTACCAACACCTGGATTTTCAAAGCTGGGGTGGGGGAGGGGGTCACTTCTTAACATGGCTATCCAGAGTCTCATCTGGCACATGAACCTTCTTCTGGCCATGCTGTACTGTGCTCTGCTCCCAGCCTGGAGCAATAGGTGCTTCCCATGGACCTTCCAGGCTGCCTTGAGCTGGAGATTTGTTTTACTCTATCATTCCATGGGTTTTGCAGCTCCAGAATTTGTTGAGAGTCATTTTTTACAGGTATTTGGCTGGGTGTGGGGGGAAAGCTCTAGCAAGTCCCTACTTTTACTCTGACATCTTGGCATTCCCTCTTCACTTGGGACCATATAGTTCCCTGATGCCCTATGGCTCCCTGGAGGAAATGCAAGGCTGGGTAAGCTTCCTTACATGAAAATTGAATCCATGTGTATCCTTCTCCAGATTCTTTCTTTCAATTAGAACTCTCATTTCCTGACCTGTTTCTCCACCCTTTGTTTTTAGGACAAGTCTATGGGCATAGTTCAGGTAAATAAACTATCCATAAAACTATTTTCCCTAGATGTAGTGTTAAAGGGCAAATGGTACAGAGGGAAGGGTAAGATCACATCTTATAAAAGACAGCATCAGTGCCAACTAAGAAAAAGGGTTAAATTCAATTCAGCAAATATTTATTACATAACTGACACATACAAGGCCATACATCTTATCTATATTCACTTTGTTAACCTGGAGTTGTTAACCTTGTCAAAGAACTGTCACAGAAGAGCTTTGCGCATGTGTTCACCCTTCATTGCTGAAGAAGACCATGCCATCAGAGAAATAATGACGTGACTTGCACTTGATTTTTGTTTTGAGTGAGGGAGAGCTGTGCAGCTCACCAGCCTCACTTCTCCTCCAGAGCCATCTGAATCCAGTGACCAGATATTCATCAGGATGACTGGAGATGAACCAGAATGAGGCAATTGGGGTTAAGTGACTTGCCCAAGTGACTTGACTGCGTGATACTCACGCAGCTAGTGAGTATCAAGTGTCTGAGATGAGATTTGAACTCAGGTCCTCTTGTACTGGTGCTCTATCTGCTGTACCCACCTAGCTGCCTCTCACGGAACAGATTTACTCATCCTCTGTAGACTAGGCTACATAATTCCTGCCCCCACAGGGAACCAGAGGACCAAGAAAGAAGAAAAATATGTCAGCCAGTAGAGCTTCAAATACTCAGAGCTACTCCTATGCAAATAATGGAGGCCACTGAGAAAATGGACCCTCCTTTCTGTATTATAATAATTAATAATAACTAGCATTTACATGGTATTCTAAGGCTTACAAGTGTTACTTTGAGTCAAAGCTAGTATTATACCCTTTTCAAATAAGGAAACTGAGTCTGAGAAAGCCTAAGTGACTTTCCAGGGTTATACAGCTAGTAAGTATCCTTGGCAGGATTTAAACTCAGGACTTCCTAAATCCACCTCACCACCTAGTTAATTGTTTTACAATCACCAAAGACCCTCAGACTCCGTGCTACCTTTATGTGACCTCATTTTTATTCGAGCCCTACAGGGCTTTCCCTGAATGTATCCTAAGCAGATGTCACCTATGTAAAGATGATTTGTTTGTGACATGTTCCCTGGAAATAACACTGTTCCCAAGTCTCCCTACAACACACCAGGTTAGTCCAGTTCTGCAGTCCTAATTTCATATCTATTGTTTGTAGCACCTAGGAAAGCCTTATTCCTCCCACCCCCACCCTCAGTTGTTATCTCTGGGCTAGTTCTCAAGTCAACAAATGGGATCTGATTAGAGACATCCATGCTTCACTTTTACTTTCAAGAAGCAACATAAATTGAGGAAAGCTACTATAAACCTTTTGTCTTCCTAGACCTCAGTTTCCTCATTTAACAATCATCCGAGAAAAATCAATACATGGCACATTTTAAGGTTGAATCTGTATAAATAACACTTTCTTGTGTGGAGACAGACACGAAAACAATAAATGAAGCCCAGATTTGTAGCATTTGCTATTTCAGAGGTACAAATGCTCACAGTGAAATTTTAACCATCAGCTCTCAAGTCCAAAAAGATTTAGCACCAGCACATCCTTGCTTCCATCCTTAACATCCCATGATTTCAAAAGTTTATGTGTTTTCCCACAAACTAAAAGTATATCTTTAATTCAAGTAAATATGATAAGCAGAGCCAAGAAGAAACTTGGCTAATTATTTATCCTTCATCTTTTACCAAGCATCTTAAGAAAGCATCCACGAGGTCCTACTTGTTTGGCTAATGGCTGATTAAGGCCAACAGGATGTAACCAAGACCTCTAGTTGAGGTCACATGCCAACCTTAGGGTTCCTGGTAGATGCATGGAAGCTAATCATGCCTAGGCAGAACAGCAGCTTATAGATCTACAGCCCCCATGACCTGGTAGTTATGTAACATTTAGTGTTTATCCTTAATTCTTTACTAAGCATCTTAAGAAAGCTTCTATCAGGTCCTACTTGTTACTCTCTTCTGGAACAGCAGCAGGTAATGAATGAGAGGATATATTCAAGGTTAGGTTGCCATATGTACAAATGGCTATCCTCAGAGTCAAGAATTTCTGGGTTCAAGTCTCATCTATGTGATATACTGGCTAAGTGACCCAGATCAAGCTATTTAACCTCTTAGTGCCCCTAAGTTGCCCTCAAGGACTCTAAGTTGTACAGTCAGTGGCAATCTGTTTTGGTAGAGGACATTTCTGGACCAGAAACTCTCTACATCAGATGAGATCACAGATCCAGACCCTCTGCCCCAACTCCCCAAAAATGTCACGTACATTTTACACTCTGGGGTCAGATGGGACCTCAGAGGTCATCTAATATAACTTCTTCATTTCCCAAATGAAGAATCTAAAACCCAGAAAGCAAGCTTTCACAAAGAGGATTCTGGTTTCTTCTCTCAGTGGTTCCTACTCCCACTTACAAGTAGGAAAGGCAAAAGGCTTATCCCCTGCTCAAGGGCACAGTGAGAAGATACTGAAAGGTCCTGAAAACAGCTGGGATTTTTTTAGGGGATTTTTAGGGAGGTGCAGCAGAACGGAGAAAGGAGTTGCCTGGCAGGCACAGATCAACACTGAGAAGCCAAAGTCAAACCGGACTTCGAAAAGGTGACAAACTCAATATTATCAATCAGTATAATCAGTGGAAACCACAGAGGCTGTCAGATTGAGGAAGAAGCCATTCAATTTGTCAAGGACAAGTGGTTGAGAACAATAGTGATAATATTTAATTAGAGTAGGAAGGCAGTGTCCTGCCCCTGCTGAGTTGGTGTGCTGGAAGCCAGGGAACAGATTGCCTAACTATTGTGGTCTATCATTCAGGATAGAATTTCTGAAGGTTTTCCCTTTTTGGACTTTTTTCACTTCAGGTTATTTTCCCACACATATGCTTCCTACCATAGTCAATACACATTTCTTCATGCATACGAAGTGCTTTCTATATGACAAGGTCCTCTGCTAAGTGGTGCTGAGATGCCATGTATGCAGATCAGTCTGACACAGGGTTAAGGTATGAGCATGGCAAACAGGAGATCTAGACACAGTCCTCTAGGACAGGGGTTCTTAATCTTCTCTGTGTCATGGACCCCTTTGACACAGTCTAGTCCTAGCACAGACTTTGGTAATGCCTACAGACCCTTTCTCAGAATAATGCTTTTTTAAATGTAGGATAACATTGTTCTCAGAATAATTTTAAATGCATAAATAAAATATATAGGATAACAAAGAAAACTGATTATATTGGAATACAGTTAAAAAAATGTTAAAGCAAGTTCATAGACCCCAGGTTAAGAACCCCTGTTCTAAGAAAATATGAGGATGACAGTATCACTTTCAACTAAGGAGAGGAGAAGGCTTTCTAGAGGTCAATTCCATCCCCTGAACATACACTGTTGTCTCCTACTCCCATGAGAGTATCTTCTCTACCTTTCCTCTGTTAAAATTTCAACCCATCATTCAAACCCAATTTAAGTACCATAGTTTCCATAAAGTCCTCCCTGATGCCCCCTTTCCCCTTTGTAAAAGATTTTGCCCCTTACATCTCATAAAGCATAGACTCTTACACTGCTGATGAGGAAGGAAACAATCCCTGAACAATTCCATCTACAATGAATGCACTATAGCTGGAATGTATCTTGTGATTCTGTCTCCCAGCAACTTCCCATTGTTTCTTAGCTCTTCCACAATAATAATGATAGTAACAACTGGTATTTATATAGGGTTTAATAAATACCAGTCACTGTGCTAAGTGCTTTACAATTATCTCATTTGATCATCACTCCAATTCTGGGAGGTTAGTGCTAGATCCTCATTTTACAGATGAAGAAACTGAGGTAAACAGAGGTTAAGTGACTTGCCCAGGGTCATACAGCTAGGAAGCATCTGAGAGCAGATTTGAACTCTGGTCTTCTGACTCCGGGCCCAGAGTTCTATCCACTGTGCCACCTGGTTACCCCTAACTCCTTTGCTATGGTGCCGAAGCTCCCTTTGGTCCTGCTACCTCACTCTACCTTCCCAGCCATCATCACCTATAGAAGCATCATACTCTCCCATTGGCCTCTACCTCCGAAGTTGCCATTACTTCTCCAACGAGTGATTGCTGCCATCTGCTGGAGATACTGTCTGCTACTACATTTTTTTCTTTCGGAAGAAGTGTTATTGCTCTTTTGTGAGGATGGCCTAGGCAGGGGTAACACATTGTCAGTTCTATTGTCTGAAAGGCCTCACCAGACTAGGCTGATATATAAGAGAGTTACTCTGGCAACTATTGGGACTTTTTTCTCTTGACATTTACCAAGACCCTTTCTTTTTTGTTTTTTTATTCCATTTCATTCCTGTTAGCTTATCCTAGGTCATTCAAATTACTTAGCCCTAGCATAAAGTATTTATCAACAACATGGGGAGAGAAAACTGAACCTGGTGACCTTTGCTATACATTTCAGCCCTTGACTCCACTATATCCATCACGTAACAGCTCTATCAATCAATGAAGTATTTGATTTAAAAAAAAAATTATTAACTACCTACTATGTGTCTAGCACTGGGGATACAAATCCAAAATCAAAACAACTCTTAACCTAACAGAGTATACATTCTAATGGGAGAGGCAGCATGCCCATCTATTGTATATAAAAGGCAGATATAAGGTAATGGGTATCCTTTAGCTGAATGTCAAAGGAAATTGGGAGATCCAAGTGGAGGAAGAGAATGAATGCATTCCATGCGTAGGGGACAAAGGCATGAAAATGAGAGATAATGTAGCATATGTGAGGAACAAAAAGATCAGTTTTTCTAATCCTAAAGTACATCAAGGGGCAATAATGTATACTAAGACTAAAAAATTAGATGCTGTTTGTTTTAAATGCCAAACAGAGGCCTTTATGTAGTTGATCATAAGGGTAATAGAGAATCACTGGAGTATGTTGAGAAGAGGTTGGGGTCACATAGTCAGATAAGGTCTTTTTCCCCCCACAGTCTTGCAATTTATTACACACAAGCATGCAAGCATGCAGCTTCCCAGCCCTACCAACCTCAGAGCAAGTACAAGCACTGGCTTCAGCTTTAATATGCCCCCTAATTAATAGTCCAGATTCCTAGGTCTCTGCCCTTATAAGTGATTGTGAAGGCTGGGCAGATTCATATAGACTGAATAGGAAAGGCAACCTTAGGGGCAATCAATTGGCTGATGGTCTGAACTAATTCTGGTTAGAAAAGATAACTAAACTTGCCTACTTGGCTTAGATGAAGTTTTTTCCCTTCTTTTTTTATTTTGAACATTGATTTATAAATTTTCAGTGTCCAGTTCTCTGCCTCCCTCCATTCCCTATCCCATCCATTGAGAAGGCAAGCAATACAATATTAATTATACATGTGGAATCATGCAAAATATAAGGTATGTTGCCAAAAAAAAAAGACAGAATGAAAGAAAAATAAAGTGAAAAAGTATGCCTCAATTTGCACTCAGAGTTCATCCGTTCTCTCTGTAGTTATCTTAAATAGAATTTTTTTTCTATTTCTTCCTGTTGGGTTTTGTTGGTAATGTATAGAAATGCTAATGACTTATGTCAGTTTACTTCATATCCTACAACTTTGCTAAAGTTAATTGTATCAACTAGTTTTCTCTCTAGGATTCTCTCAATATACCATCATATCATCTGCCAAGACTGATACTTTGTTTCCTTGCTGTTCTTATTCCTTCAATTTCTTTTTCTCTTCTTATTACTATAGTCAGTATTTCTGGTACAGTATTGATTAATAATGATGATGAACATTCTTGCTTCACTGCTGGTCTTAATGGGAAGATCTATTGTGTTTTCCCATTACAGGCAATTCTTGCTCTTGACTTTAGATAGATAGGGTACCTAAAGATTTCATTTATTCCTATGCTTTCTAATGTTTTTTAATAGAAAAGGGTGTTGTATTTCATCAAAGGCTTTTTCTGCATCTTTGATATAATCAAGATCTTTGTTGTTTTTGTTACTGATGTGGTCAATTATTCTGATAAGTTTTCCTAATACTGAACCTGCCGGCAGTCCTGGTATAAATACCATCCGGTCATAGTGTATGATCTTTATGATATAGTGTTGTAATCTCCTTGTTAGTGTTCTATTTAAAATTTTTGCATAGATATTAAGAAAATTGACCTATAGCTGTCTTTGTTTTTGCTCTCCTTGGTTTGGGTATCAAAATTATATTTGAGTTATATAAAAAACTTGGTAAGACTCCTTCTTTACCTATTTTTCCAAAGAGTTTACATAGTATTAGAATTAACTATTTATCCTTAAATATTTGGTAGAATTCACTTATAAATCATATTTGGTCCTGAGGATTTTTTCTTAGGGAACACATTTATGTTCAATTTCTTTTTCTAAGATTGAGTTATTTAAATATTGTTTCTACTTCTGTCAATCTGGGCAATTTATATCTTCATAAATGTATATCCATTTCATTTAAATTGTCAGTTTTATTGGCACATAATTGGGCAAAATAACTCCTAGTAATTGCTTTGATTTCTTCATTGACAATACATTGACACATTTCACTTTTGATACTGGCAATTTGGCTTTTTTCTTTTTCTTAAATTGAACAATGGTTTATCTACTTTACAAGGGTTTTTTTTTCATTTTCCTGATTTTCAGGATTTCCATTAGGTGTTTAATTAAGGATTTTTCTAGTTTTTTTAGTTGTTTTCCCAATTTATTGAGATAAAAATCGACATACAAATTTTTCTGTAAGTTTCCCCTTTGGCTGTATTCTACAAATTTTGTTGTGTTCTCATCGTCATTCTCTTTAATAAAATTATTTATTATTTCTTTGATTTGTTCTTCAACCCATTTATTTTTTTAGGATTATTTGGTTTCAAATTAATTTTTAATATGTGCTTCTACAACCCTGTCTTGAATTTAAATTTTTTTAAAGTGTACGTTTAGTATTTCTGCTTTTCTACATTTGTTTGTAAGTTTTTTATGCCAAAATATATAGTCAATTTTTGCAAAGATGGCATGTACAGCTGAGAAAAAGGTATGCTCCTGATGAGGTATGGGTGCTGGGGACCCCAAAATACAGACAGTCTGGGTCGTGCTTGAATGAATTCGACTCAAGCCTTCTTAAAGTCAAAGAAAACAAAGTTTATTAAGGATTCGCCAAATTGGGTTGCCTCTTAAAGAGCCTAAGTATTTGTAACGCTTGTATTCACAAGCGGGCCAGATAGAATCCAACTAGACAGTCTGAGCTGGATTGAATCTGAGTGCCTTCATGGAGGCAAGGTGGGACTTAAATACAGAAAAGAGTATAGGAGGAATGTGGGGGGGAGGAATGTGGGGGGGAGGAATGTGGGGGGGAGGAATGTGGGGGGGGTGGTCTGGTAGTCCAGGGTGATGGGAGGAGGGGTTTAGGAAGGGTCTTGAGGAAAGGTCCAAGGAGGGTCAAAGGCTGGAAACAGCTGGAGGCTATCAGGAGATAGCAGACTATGGAGGGTTTGAGTGGGAAGCAGGTGGGGCAATCCAGAGATTTTGATGGGAGCAGTATGGGAATGTATACAGAGCTTGATGGCAGCCTGGGGAATGGGATTTTGATGGGATCAAGGGTGGGGAGTTCAACAGAGACTTGAAATGATAAAGAAAAGCCCATGGGCTTCCTGAGACTGCTGAAACAAATGGGAAGATTAGATTTGAGTCAGAAAGGCCAGATTAAGTGGGAAGATTCAAGGGGAGTTCGGAGGCTCCCAGAGTCTGAACCCTATCATTTCCCCCCAAACAGATTGAACCCAAATTCTTTTGGGGTAAAGGGTGAAGGTCTCAGTTTCTGAAACTTCTTCCTGCTGGCAAGGGGTGTAGAGCTATCCCTGCCTGGATGGGTCCTGTTCAAGGGGCCAGACTTCAGAACCTGGGCGGTGCTCCAGGCTGGAGACCTGGGATTCAGAGAGAGGTTGGTATATAGCCTGGGCTGTCATCTGGAAGTTGATGGCTTGCACCCTGGAAAAGACAAACCTGTCAAGGTTAGGCACACACTCCCCAAACAGGCACAAAAGGAGTATAAAGACAAGACAGTTTCCCTGGCATAAAAGATAATTTCTCTGTAGAGAATTAAAGATGACTGTGGCAAGGCCAAAACATAGAAGGGCATGTTTGATAGGGGAGTTTTTTCCATCAGATATCCCCTTTCTTTCCAGATTGCTCCATGGGTAATGTAGATTGGGTAGGGCTAGTGATGGGGGTGGTGGTCAAATTAATTTTCAGAGTCTCAAAAATTTTAGCCTGGTCTGAATCAATGCCCTGAGTAGGGTCATAAAGGGGTTTAGCAATAAAACCAAAATTAGGAATCCAGAGTCTGCAAAATCCAGTCATTTCTAAAAACACTCAAACTTGTTTCCTAGTGGCTGGAACAGGGATAGACAGGTTGTCCTTTTTCTCTCAGAGATTAAGGAGAGAGGGGTGGGTGTGAGTTCATGGTCTAGATACCTTATGGACTGGCATGCCATCTGGACTTTGTTCCAAGAGACCCCTATAGCCTCGAATGCCCAAGAAATTAAGGGCTTCTGTGGCAGCAGCCAAAGAACCTGCCTGGGTGGGGCTACAAATAAGAATATCATGCACATACTGAATTAAGCTACTGCCTGCTAGTTTCAGGTGCCTTAAAATCCCTTCCCAAAGTCTGGCCAAATAAATGAGGGTTATCTCGAAAGGCAAATCTATCTGCATTAGCTGATATGGACTTGATTCCCCAGGAAAAGTACATTCAAAAGGAAAAATAAATTGTGAGTATTCTCCATTAGGCCTTTTTGCAGTAAGGATTGCAGTGTTGCATGGACATAAACAAGTGACAAGGATTTTATACTTAAGAAATTTTTCAATTAAAGGTTGTAGTCCTTCCCAGGTCTCAGGCTTAATCAGATACTGGCTGAGATGGGGGAGCACTGTAGGGTCTAAGAGACTAACAGTGACTGGGGTAGCAGAAGTAGCTCTCTCTGGAATTCCAGTGTCCCAAATATTTGGCCTGACTGTCTCCCACACTCTCAAGCAAGCCAGGGAAGATGTAGTGAACAGAGGCAAAAAGGAGGTGGAAAGTTTAACTAGAGAAGATTGGCTCCCCAATTTCACCATCAGGTCCCTTCCCAACAAGGGGGCAGGCATAAGGAAGGAGTGTTTAAACACTCAAATTCTCAAGTAGGATGGGGATGGGGAAGAGGTATGTCTAGAGACATTCCTTAGTTTCCCCTTCAATGCCTATGACCTGAGGAGTCAAGGGATGGGTAAGGCCAGAGTAACTGGTTGAAGCAGAGAACTTAGCCATATTAAAGTGGGTAACCTTACCTTCAGCCTTCGTTTTCACCCAGGGCTTGGCAAAAGAGGTGGAGAAAGTGGGAACACTGCCAGCACCCAGGCTTTCCCGTTGTTCCAAGTCTTGAGAAGACTGGAGGACAGTGGTACTGGGGGGCGGCTCCACCACTTTTCCAACCTTCGGGACAATCCTTCCTCCAATGTCCCTTCTGGTCACATGGGCACGGTTCCACAGGTGTTGGTTCCTGGGGCTCCCTCTGGGGGGGGCACCCTGGAGGGGCCAGTGACCCTCCTTGTGGCAATGAAAGCAGGTTTCCCTACTGCCCAAGTAGCCAGCCTTCCTCCAAGGGGGTGCCCTGGTGGGGTGTTCCCTGGTTCCTTTCCTGGCCAAGGTAGCAGCCAAGAATTGAGCCTGCTCCCTGGCCCTGGCCCTTCTCTTTCATTCCCTTTCCTCTGCTGCAACTAGACCTCTGTTGTTAAAGACTCCAAAGGCTGTCTCCAGTAACTGGGCCTGAGGTGTTTGGGGTCCCATTGCCAATTTCTGCAGTTTCCTCCTAATATCTGGGGCAGACTGATTAATAAAATATATGTTAAGGATTGCTGCCCTTCTATGGAGTCAGGATCCAAATTTATATGCTTTTTAATAGCTTCTACTAGCCGGTTTTGAAAAAGGGCAGGGTTTTTTCTCCCTGAGTAATTTCCCTAATTTTTTGAAAATTTACTTGTTTTTGAAATGCAGTTTTTAGGCCTTCTAACAGGCAAATTACCATAAAACCTGTCTTTCCCCTGTCCTCACTCCTTCGATAGTCCCATCTGGGGTCACTCATGGGAACAGCAGCTGTTCCTGGGGGATATTTTATGGGATTATTGCTAGCCATACGATCCCCAAACTTTTGGGCATGTTCCCAAATTCTCCCCTTCTCCTCAACAGTACAACAGACAAAGAATATGCAGATCCTTCCAAGAAAGTTCAAATTGTAGGGATATGTCCCTAAAGCCCTCAGTGAACCTAGCGGTGTCTTCCAAGTATCTCCCCAATTTCTCTTTAATCTGGGTGAGATCTGAGAGAGAGAGCGGAACATCATGCTGGTTGTCCCACTGGGTGGGGTAGGTTCTTCTCTCAAGGGAAACAGCCCTGATGGCCCAGTGGGGACAGGGGCTAGTGGAGGAAGATAGAAGTCCCACTTCTTGTGAGGGAGGGGCTGGGGAATGCCTGCTGAACTGGATTAGGCTGCAGGCCCAGGGGATCTGGCTGGCAAGGGGAAAGATCCGCTGGTACCTGAGGAAGAGTAGGTATCAAAGGGGGAGATGCCCCAGAGAAATGCCATGGGAGCGTGGCCTAAAGATGAGTGAATATGGCCCCAGCAAGAGGGGCTGCAGAGGGAAGCACCCCAGAAAGACCCATAGTTGGGGACTTAGGTGAGTCCCCAAGGAGGGGTGGGTTACAGGCAGTGAGACTATGGAGACTGCCGTGGGGGTGGGGCCTGAGGTCTGAGTGTTGCCCCAGTGAGAGGGGTTGCAGAGGGAGGCACCTCAGTAAGCCCCATGTCTGGAAACTGAGCGGGGTTGGGAATGGAGATAGGGGAGGAAGTGAGGTCAAGACCCTGGGAGCCATAAATAGGGGTCATCCAAAACATCCAATTCTCCTCCATTTCCCTTTTGTGGGACAGCTTTAGCTACAAGCATCTTACAATCTGTTCTGAGAATGGGGTCTTGAGAGAGTTTAACAAAGGCCCTTATGTAAGGTATTTCTATCCATTTTCCCTTTTGGAGGCAACAAAATTGTAAAGGATATTACATTGTAAGGTCCCAAATATGGGCCACACTTCGCTGTCCTCCAGGTGATACTGAGGCCAAAGTGTGTTGCAAAAGAATATCAACTTTTTCTTTTTAAGGTCTTTAGAGAAGTCAAATTTTTTCCAGTTTTGTAAAAGGCAACCCAAGGGTGAATTCCTTGGGATTGATGAATTTTGACCCATTTTTTTTTTCCTGTGGGGCTGGAAGTCCCCCCCCCTCCTCCTAAAAAGGGGACCTAGAAGTAAGCCTTTGGAAAAAAACAAGAGGACAAAAATAACCGAGCTTTCCCTGATTTCCTTGTGTCCAGGAAGTCCAAAGAATTGGGCACCCACTTAACTGATGTTTCCCTAACCTTCTAGCACCCAGAAAGTTCAGAGAATTGTGCTTTGGAGGGTATGCCCAAGTCCATGACCTCTGGACCAACAACTTAAGTCTCTAACTCTCTAGTGCCCAGAAAGTTCGGAGACTTAGGCACACACTAACCGAGTTTTCCCCGATTTCCCTGGGCCCAGGAAATTCAGAGAATTCCCAGGTCCACTGCCCAACCAATGGACTGACAACCTGAGTCTCTAACTCTCTAGTGCCCAGAAAGTTCAGAGACTGCCTGATACTGGGACCTGAAGCCAGGTCCAAAAATAAAAATCCGCTTCCAAGGTGCTTGGAGAGCAAGTAGGGGAGAGAGAGAGGGGGAGGCTTACATACCTTCCAGTTTGAGCAGAAGAATTTGAGATTATACAGATCAGGGAACCAAAAATGATGAGGTATATGGGTGATGGTGAACCCCAAAACACAGACAGTCCCAGGTTGTGCTTGAATGAATTCGACTCAAGCCTTCTTAAAGTCAAAGAAAACAAAGTTTATTAAAGATTCGCCAAATTGGGTTGCCTCTTAAGGAGCCTAAGTATTTGTAAGCGGGCCAGATAGAATCCAAATAGACAGAGTCTGAGCTGGATTGAATCTGAGTGCCTTCATGGAGGCAAGGTGGGACTTAAATACAGAAAAGAGTATAGGAGGAATGTGGGGGGTGGTCTGGTAGTCCAGGGTGATGGGAGGAGGGGTTTAGGAAGGGTCTTGAGGAAAGGTCCAAGGAGGGTCAAAGGCTGGAAACAGCTGGTGGCTATCAGGAGATAGCAGACTATGGAGGGTTTGAGTGGGAAGCAGGTGGGGCAATCCAGAGATTTTGATAGGAGCAGTATGGGAATGTATACAGATCTTGATGGCAGCCTGGGGAATGGGATTTTGATGGGATCAAGGGTGGGGAGTGCAACAGAGACCTGAAATGATAATGAAAAGCCCATGGGCTTCCTGAGACTGCTGAAACAAATGGGAAGATTAGATTTGAGTCAGAAAGGCCAGATTAAGTGGGAAGATTCAAGGGGAGCTCAAGGAGACTCCCAGAGTCTGAACCCCATCACTCCTTTCTATTCCATTCAATTTTTCTCCAGACATTTATCCTATCTAACTTTTCTAATGTTGCATTCATCTCCTTAACTTCTTTCTTATTTATTTTAAGGCTAGGTTTAACTAGTTCTGAAAAGGTAAAGTTGAGATCTCCCACTAGTATAGTTTGTCTATTTCCTCCTTCTAACTCATTTTAACTTTTCCTTTAAGAATTTAGATGCTGTCTTCCTTCAAATGATAAATGATCTAAGGATATGAATAGGCAGTTTTCAGGTGAAGTAATCAAAGCTATCTAAAGTCATATGAAAAAAATGCTCTATATCTCCATTGATTAAAGAAATGCAAATTAAAACAATTCTGAGCTACCACCCCATTTCTATCAGATTGAATAATATAACAATAAAGGAAAATAACAATGTTGGAGGGGTCGTGGGAAAATTAAGATACTAATGCACTGTTGGTGAAGTTGTATACTGACTCAAGAATTTAGATGCCATGTTATTTGTCACAAATGTTTAACATAGCAATAACTTCATTGTCTATGGTACCTTTCAGGGGAAAAAACTGTAGCTTCCCTGATTATCTCTTTTAATTGAGGTCTATTCTTGCTTTTGCTTTATCTGAGATCACGATTGTTGCCCCTGCCCTTTTTCTTTTAGTCAGAGCATAACAGATTTTTCTTCAGCTCCTTATTTTAATTCTCTGTTCCTCTTTCTGTTTCAAGTGTGTCCCTTGTAAACAACATATTGTTGTATTCCTACCCCCTTATTAAGTCTAGGCAACAGCTAGGTGGGTACAATAGGTAGAGCACTGGACCTGAAATCCAGAATATCAGAATTCAAATCCAGCCTCAGACACTAATTGTGTGACCCTGAACAAATCACTTAATCTCTGCTTCCCTCAGTTTTCTCATTTGTAAAGTGAGGATAATGAGAGCACCTATCTCCCAAGTGCTCTCTTACTTTGAGGACAGAATAAGATATTATTTGTAAAGCCCTTTGCAAACTTTAAAAAACTATGTAAAAATGTTACCTGTTTATTGATAAACCCAAAGTAGGTCTCTTAATCATGTTCAGATCAACCAAGAAATGCAAAGTTTCTCTGCAGCATACCAGCAAATCAATGACATTTTAATCATTGTTCCAATCCTTGGTTAAATAGCCAGATCACAGGCCAACCCTCCAGGGCTCCAAGATTAGTTGCTTAAGATACTAAGCTATTTAAAAATACTGAGTATTTAAGTGCTAAATTTGTCGGGCATGAGTTGCAGATGAATAAAAGGAACCTGGGGCAAAGACTGAGCTAATAGAGGGAATCTGGCAGGTATCAGATCTTGTTAAAAATTAGTTCAGTCCAAAGAGGTGAACAAAGTTAGAAGGGTCAGGTGGATATCTGAAGTTGGGTAAGCAATAGGTCCTTTTCAGGGGATCAAATAAGAGAGGAAAAGTTGGGACAGGGGAGGCTGAAAATGATATGGTCTGAAACATGTCTTGATGAAAAGATGCTGTAAGTTCTGAGAGTCTGTAGGAACTTGTACCAAATGTTGTATAACTTAGTATTATAGGATTGTAGACTTTAAAGTAGAAAGAGGTCTTAGAGATACCTTTTTGTATCCCTTCATTTTAAAGATAAGCCCCAAGGCAACTTTCATTAGAACGTACATTTATTAAAAGTAAAGACTGTTTCATTCTCTGTCCTGGTATTCCCCAGAACTTAACAGAATACCTAGAACAAATTATACATTTAATAAATACTTCTTGATTGATTAATTGAAGTGATTTGCCTAAGATCACTCAGGTAAGTAAATGACAGCACTGAGATTGGAATTCAAGGTCTGCGACTCCAAATCCAGAGCTCTCTCTAATAAATACTCCCAGTTCTCAAAATCAGTCTGAATAAGCAAAATCTCCTTTTCCCAAACATCATCCTCCTATTCTAAGACCTTTGTTGCTGCTGTTCAGTCGTTCAGTCACGTCCAACACTATGACCCCATAGGCCGTAGCACACTAGACCTTTCTATCCTCCACTATCTCTTGAAGTCTGCTGAAAATAGATGGCATAGAAGTATACAAATTCTAAGGTCCTTGATACCTGAACAGGTCAGCCTTTATACCCCAGCTGAAAATCTGCCCTCACTGACAGTGTTTTCATGGGACCAAAATAGACTAAAATTAGAGTTCAGTTGAAGATTGCCATAATCAGATGAAAGTAGCTTGGGTGCCAAGGGGTCTATTGGTGACAAATACCTTTCCTTTCCATAAGGTGATAAGATACACCTATAATTGTGAGAAATTAGGTACAAGGGCTTGGAAAAACTTGCCAAACCTGAAAAGCTATGACATTACCCCACCACCACCACCACTCACTGGTAGGTTGTTCTTAGACAGTTACCATGGTCAGCTCTGGGGCTCCAATTGCTATCTCCTACACATTCAAGTTTTATATGTTCTCAGGGACACTCACTCCTAGGCAATTTCTCCATGCTGAGGTGCACTCAAGGGAAAGGAAAGGATCATGTTGAGGCCTAGCCAAACTGGCTATCTTGTTCTTCCTCACACGTAACACTCCGTCTCCCATTTCCATGCCTTTGAAGAGACTGTCTCCGAAGTCTAAAATGCACTTTTTCCCCACTTCTACCTTCAGAATCTCTAGTTTCCATCAAAATTTAGCTCAAATATCATGAGATCTTTCCTGATCCCCAAGCCCTATATACCACTGTTCATCAAAAAGTTACTTTTTATTGTTACATGTATTTATAGATACTATATATGTATGTTTGTGTGTGTATGTTTGGTTGTTGTCCTTTGTCTTTGAAGAGAACCAAAATGACATCACCATTGTAAAGTGAAATTTCAATGTGTCTGACTGTGGCTGATCAGACCAATACAAGCTCAGAATGCTCTACCACAGATTGGGCACAGATAGTTTGTGTGAATGTTTGGGGTGGATATCTCAAATTTGCACATCCTGCGTTTACTTTGTGCTGTCTCAATTTTGCTTTGCTCATAGAGCACAGTACCTTTTCTGATGTGGGCACACCATGCTGAGCAGTCCTGTGCCAGTGCCTCCCACGTTGCACAGTCAAATCCAAAGTTCTTGAGAGAGACCTTGAGAGTGTCCTTGGATTGTTTCTTCTGGTCACCATGTGATCGCCTGCCCCATGCAAATTCTCCATAAAATAGTCTTTGTATGTGTATATGTGTGTGTGTGTGTGTGTATGCATATATATAATCTATATATAACCAACAAGGACATCATTAATAAAATATCAAGAAGTTGTTGAACCATAAATAACCTCAACAGTATGATGTGATATTCAAAGCTGCCTTATTGTTTCCAAGACACCATTATCTGATCACCTGAACTAGACTGTTTTCTCCTCTAAATCAGATCTAGCAAAACTAAGACTCCTTTGCAGGTAACTGAATTGCTATAGAATAAGAGGAATCTGGGGCCTATCTTTTTCCCTATTAAATGATTGGTTTACTATTATTTATTATATATTATAAATAATATTATATCATATAAACTTATATATCATTATTTATTTATTATTAAATGACAGGGCCAAGATCCTTCTTTCTTTTTCATAAAAATCACAGAATTTCAGAGTTGAAAGGAAATGTCAGTGGACATTTAGTCCAACGCACATCTGAAAAATAACTTCCTCTGCAACACAGCCAACAAGTAGTCATGCAGTCTTTGCTTGAAGATTCCCAGTGAGAGGTGAGCGCTCTACCTCCAGAGGCAATCCATTCCAATTTAGAATGGCTCTGTTAGCTATGGGTTTTTTTTCCCTTGTGTGAAGCCTCAATTTATCTTTTTGAAACTTCCATTTCTCTTAGTGTCTGCCCTCACAAGCTTTGCTTTGTATACATTTGCTTTCCTGATGTCTCCTCCTTCGATTGTAAGGTCCTTGAGGCAGGGAATGACTCTCTCCTCTTTTTGTATGCTTAGCACAGTGGCTGGCATATGGTAAAGCTTAATAAATGTTTATTGATTAACTGATTGATCCACCCCCCTTTGACCTGACAACATCTTAAGTATTTGAGAACAGCTATCAGGACTCTCTTCTCCAGTCTAAATATCCCCGGTTCTGTCAACCAGTCCTCATATGATGTGAACTCTAGGCTCTTTGCCGTCCCAGTTGCCATCCTCTGGACATTATTCAGCGACTGGAAAAATTATATGGCCTCTATCAAGCAATAAGTTTTTACCCCCACCAAGCACCCCTAGAGGTCTCATAAAGAGCCATCAAAACCTCCAGACCCATCTGAATTATGTAAATTATGTAAAAAGAAAAAAGTTATTCTTCTTTCAATTTTGGAGGAATACTAGGAGGACAAGAATGTGTGAGAATGTATAGTAGTTCATTTTCTTTGGCTGAAAAATTAGAATTTTTATTTCCTTGAAGTGCTGGATTGTAGCAGGTTATGTCAATCAAGCCCAGGTGAGGTTGTTTGCATACCTGTGGCTAAAAAGAAATGAACCATGCTGGTGTGCACCAGAGAGATGAAACCACAAGCAAAACAAATGTGTCCTTTATCAGACTTTTCCATCTACAGGCCATTAATGCTAACTCTCTCTCTGCAGGAAGTCTTGTTCACAATAAAGTCCAGTAAAACACCTATGCTCCCAATGACAGACACTTGGCTACAGGTAACAAGGCACCAGAGAGGAAGGAACTGGGTTTCCCCTGGTGAGTTTTGAAACAAGGCCAGCTTGTATTACTTAGATGCTAATCTTAACTGTCACTGCCTGCTTCAGGACCAGCTCTGGGCAATTTTGTACCTCCAGTGGACAGGAACCAGACAAGCAAAGGAAAGTTGTGAATTTCCAAGACTCAAGGTCATCTGGAAGGTTGAAGCCAAAGGCTCTCCAGAGGTTTAAGGTTATTAACTGCCATAACTGAGGTTTCTTCACGTTGTTTGACAGAGAATTTAGAGCTAGAAGAGAATTTAGAATTCATAGTCCAGCTGTCTCATTTTTATAGATAAGAAAAAGTAAGCTACTTCCCAAGGATACTCAGCTAAGTGGCAGAGCTGGGATTAGAACTCAGGTCCTCTGATTAAAAAATCTAGTGTTATTTTAGTTAACCATATGGATTACTTCCGTAATAGCCTTGAGTCCCAGGTTTAATGTAAGAGGAGATAATGGAGCCCAGGGAACCACCAGATTGAGAAAGTCATTAAAAGAAGGTTGGGGTAAAAGTAATGGAATGGCAGGGTTTGGGGAGGGGTTAGGGGAGTTTCCAGGGAGCATAAAAAAACAATTGGGTGACTCTCTGTCTTAGTCTAACAAGCAAGACAAAGCAATGTGGTAAGGAGGAGAAAAAGGTCCAGGCAGGAGCATACACAGGAAAAAATTCTGGGCATAGCTATATAGGGAATGTACACCCTATTATACAGAAGTAGCCAAGGGACTCAAAGAAGTGCTAATAATGGCTCTGGGTCAACTGGAGGGTATCCAGTCCTGTTTCCCTATCATCTCTTCTCTATCATTACTCCTTCATTAACATCTTATTCCTAAGGATATCAAAAAAGATTTTGAGGAGTTATGCCTTCTCACTGGAACACACTTAGGTGGAAGCAACAGTTATTGTCTAATCATGTTTCTCCTTATCTTGTACTCATGATATTTTTTTAATCTGAGTAAGGAATCATGTTTATGCCTACTTAATTTCATCATCTTAGATTCAACCCAACTTTCTAATCTTTCAATATCTTTTCAGATCCTTACTCTGTCATCCAGTATATTTACTTACTCTCAGCTTGTACTAAACTCCATATTTGATATGCATTCCACCTGTGTGCTTATCCAAGTCATTAAAAAAAATTTTAAACACAAGACCAAACTCAGATCTTGGGATATAAACTTCCTGCCAAGTTCATGTCAAGCCATTAAGGATAATTTTTCAGTCAAGCCTTTTCACCAGTTCTGAAGTCATCTGGTGGCTAACCCACACCTGGTATATTCTGTTCAGTAACAGGCTTGGATGAAGGAACTTTGGATATTTAGTCTGGAGAAGAGCTATTGTGGCAGGGCCTCAGCTGGGAGGTAGGGGCAGCAGAGGCAGAAATAATCACTATCTTTAGGTATTTGAAGAATTATCACACAGAGGAGAGATTAGGTTTGTTCTTCTTAGCCCCAGAGGGCAAAACTAGAAGCCATAGAGATAGTTTTGTAGAGGCAGATTTATGCTTAGTAAAGGAAATTTTCCTAATGATAGAAGTTCCCCAAAGTGGAATGAGCTATCAAGGATTTCTGCTCAAGTATAGTTTGAATCTGGGTATCTAGGTGGGCACGGTGAATGGAGCACTGGGCCTGAAATCAGGAAGACTCCTCTGCATGAGTTCAAATCTGGCCTCAGACTATTACTAGCTGTGTGACCCTGGGCAAGTCACTTAAGGTTGTTTGCCTCAGTTTTCTCATCTGCAAAATGACTTGTCAAAAATACTAGAATGCTTTGCAATTTCCTTCTCCAGCTGCATTATGAAAAATGACTGAAAAACACAAAGAATGTATTTTGAAATCTCTTAAGAAGCTATACATTTTATCTTCTTTATGGATTTGATTCAACCTCGAAATACAAACAATTTGATATCAGTTCTACATTCAGTACTTAACTCCTTAATGATGTCAACATAAGCCAGCTTTACAGGAAAGGCAATGTACTTAAACTTTTAACCATCTGGTTCCCCTTCTCTGGATATTCTCCAGTTCAATAACATCCTTCCTAAACAATGGCTTGATCAATACAGAGTATAACAGGAGAACTATTACTTCCTCATTCCTGAAAGCTGTGCCTTTCTTAATGTAGTTCATGATTATATTAGTTGGGTTTGGTTTGTGAGGTTTTTTTGGAGGGGGGAGGCTGACCCATCAAACTACTGACTCGTACTGAGCTTGCAGTTCACTGACATTCCATATCTTTCTTCAGAAATCTGTTGTCTAATCATGCTTCTCCTTATCTTGTACTCATGAAGTTGGTTTTTTTAAATCTGATTAAGGAATCATATTTTATGCCTACTTAATTTCATCATCTTAGATTCAACCCAACTTTCTAATCTTTCAATATCTTTTCAGATCCTTACTCTGTCATCCAGTATATTTACTTACTCCCAGCTTGTGCTAACTCCATATTTGATATGCATTCCACCTGTGTGCTTATCCAAGTCATTAAAAAAAATTTTAAACACAAGACCAAACCCAGATCTTGGGATATAAACTTCCTGCCAAGTTCATGTCAAGCCATTAAGGATAATTTTTCAGTCAAGCCTTTTCACCAGTTCTGAAGTCATCTGGTGGCTAACCCACACCTGGTATATTCTGTTCAGTAACAGGCTTGGATGAAGGAACTTTGGATATTTAGTCTGGAGAAGAGCTATTGTGGCAGGGCCTCAGCTGGGAGGTAGGGGCAGCAGAGGCAGAAATAATCACTATCTTTAGGTATTTGAAGAATTATCACACAGAGGAGAGATTAGGTTTGTTCTTCTTAGCCCCAGAGGGCAAAACTAGAAGCCATAGAGATAGTTTTGTAGAGGCAGATTTATGCTTAGTAAAGGAAATTTTCCTAATGATAGAAGTTCCCCAAAGTGGAATGAGCTATCAAGGATTTCTGCTCAAGTATAGTTTGAATCTGGGTATCTAGGTGGGCACGGTGAATGGAGCACTGGGCCTGAAATCAGGAAGACTCCTCTGCATGAGTTCAAATCTGGCCTCAGACTATTACTAGCTGTGTGACCCTGGGCAAGTCACTTAACCCTATTTACCTCAGTTTTCTCATCTGCAAAATGAGCTGGAAATGGGAAATGGCCAACCACTCCAATATTTTTGCCAAGAAAACCCCAAATGGGGTCACAAAAGTTGGACATCACTGAAAGAACTGAACAACAAATGGCATAAATGAAGACACAAAGTCACTTATTTTCCATTGATCTGCATAATGGGATGTTCATAAAAATTAGAGTAGAAATGTTTAATTCTAGAGGGCTGATAGCAATAATCTACATATCCACATTCTGCCCTGTGCAAATGCAAAAGACAGAAACCATTGGTCACTCAAAAAGCAATTTAAAGAATGACACGCAAAACCTATCTCAAGACCAATGCCAAATGAATAACTCCAACAGATGGTTAAGGGATGTGCCAATGCCTATCCATTGGCAAAGGTTATATGGCAAAGATAACACATAACAGATCCCCTAACTAGTAGACCTTGAGGCAGCCTCAGTTTCCCTATCTGTACAATGAAGGGACAGATTAAATGATCCCTAAGATCTTATCTAACTTGGGGAGAGCCTTTGAGGCATTAGAATGTCTATGTAAAGTCATGGAGATGGGAGATGAAATGTTATTTAAAGAGTACAGCAAGTAAATAAGTCTGGTTCAGACCAAGAAGTTAATATGGAGACTGTGAAAGGCTTTAAATATTCCAAAGTGAGTTTATATTTTATTCTAGAGGAAATAGGGAGCTATTGCAGCTTCTTATGCAGGGGAATGATGTGTCACTTCAGGAATATAAATTTGGCAGTTTGTAAAAAATGGCCTGGAGAGGGGGGAAGCTGGAAGCAAGGAGACCCATTAGGAGTCTCTTTGCAAAAGTCTGGGCAAGATCTGAACAAGAGGTGACAAGGGTCCCAACTAGGTGTAAATGATACTTAAGAGAATACAGAGGTTAACAAGAATTATTGTAAAAGAAAATTGATTCAATTCTCTTTTCTATATGATTTCCTACATTAGCACCCCTCTCTGAATGAACGGTCTTGTGGTAGGCTAGCTACCATAAGGGGGAAGAAAGAAATAGCTCACATATAGAACTGCCATTTCCTAATAAAGTTTTGTTGAAGGATGTTCTTCATAACCACCCAGCAGAGATCTTCGGAGGACCGGAGATGGGGGTGCTATGGTTCCTCAGATCTGTATCTCAAGTTGGATCTCCACTAGCTTTTTGAACAGGATAGATGGTAAGCTTGTGGTGAGTAGACGATCCCCTTGATAATTAATGGGGGATGCCAAATACAAATAGGGTTTGTGCAAGTGACAGTACCAGGGATAGAGTGGCAGTATCCAAGGAGGTGTTCAAGGTTTCTGCTTTTATATAGGTAGCAATCCCTCTTGGTTACCTTCCCAACCTGGCCCCCATAGGTTAGCAGGCTAGGTCACCAGAAGATTAACTATTCCCAGGATAAAAGGGATAAGTATATGGATCCAAACAAACTATAGCTCACAAGTTCTTACAAGTGAGCATACCTTCAGTAGTAAACCAGTAGACAGAGTTAGCTCAAAACAAAAGCATGTACTAGACTTTATAGTAAGAATGGTAGTTCTACAACATTCACCTTACAAACCTAGGGTGCACTTTCCCAAAGATGCAGCACCGCCATTGGTAGTAAAGCACACAAGTTGGGAGTACATATGTCCAAGGCAATTGGCACCTCTGGGACGTCCTTTCCTTCCTATGAGATGCTTGCTCACACAGCTCTCCCCAAGTACAATGTCTCTCCTGGGCAGAATGTGCCCTTCTCCACAGCTCACTTTCTCTCTTAAATGTACAGTCAGTACTCTTCTTTGCTGCCAGAGGTTATATTCCTTGAAACTGCTTCCTACCTTGAATACTGCCACTCTTTATCTGTGTCTGTCCATGTCTCAAAATGCTTTGGTCTTTGAACTGCTCCCTTCTGAACACAGGTCCTCCTGAGCAAGGAGCTCCACTGCAGGACACAATGGCCAATTCTGGGGGTTGGAGGAGAGACAATCTCCCTCTGTCTGCTGGTAGAAGTATAAGGGTCACATTCCACAAAGCTAGTTCATGCCTGGATTGCTGTGAATTTTCAAACAACTTCAACTGTGTGTAAGGCTTAGTAGACTTAGCCAACTAAACTTCCAATTCAATGATAACTCCCACACACTTAGTAAAAGGATGATATGCTTAGACATCTTTTTTCCTTTTCAGCACATTAATACCTCATTACCTCTCTTATCTACCCCTGACTTCCTTTAATATAGTAAAAGTCCCATTTCTGACGCATATCTGTGGCGTTTCAGTTTTTCAGTGCCAGGAGATTTGTCTAGTGACAGTTAGGTTGCACAGTGCATAGAATGCCAGCCCTGGAGTTAGGAAGACTCATCTTTATGAGTTCAAATCTGGCCTCAGACACTATGTAACTCTATTTTCCTTAGTTTCCCCATCTGCAAAATGAGTTGGACAAGGAAATAGCAAACCACTCCAGTGTCTTTGCCAAAAAAAATCCCAAAAGGAGTCAAAAGAGTTGGACATGACTGAAAAACAAATGAACTACAACAGAAATTCTAGGGATGTGATTGGTTAAATGATATGACAAAGATATCAATTTATGAAGGTATAATTTTTAGAAATATGAGAAGATATCATCAGTTTAGGGAAGTAAAAAAAATAGTAGAAAACAATAAATTGCACTGGTAAGCTGAAAAATGTTCATTCAGTGGGAACTCCAAGTATCTTAAGGGAATTCTCTTTATGTAGCAATAATTATACACTGCCAGCAGGAGTGACCTGAGACATGTTCTTTGGTGCAAAGACAATAGTCCTTTGCTTAAAAAAATCAAAGCTTTTCCTCAAAACATTTTCTAACAAGCAAAGTCAATTCATTCAACAAAGGAAGACATTTGTAGTTTTAAAAAATCCTAAATAATAAACATATCACTATCTCTTTATACAGATGATTTAAAGTGGAGTATAGTAACTTCAAACAAGACATTATAGGACATATTTTGGCTTTCACAATTTAGCTGACCCTAATACAGACAGAGGTAAAAGATTTTTTATAATTTGCAAGACTAATCAGAAGAAAGTTTGCAGCACTGCTTATTATTGACTTTACAAAGATTTTAATATTAGGCATCTGGTTGTCTGTTTTCCTTCATGCCTAAAAAGAACCAAAATGATGTCACTGTGTCAGGGTCAAGGTACAGTGTGTCTGACTGTGGCTGATCAGACCAATTTGAGCTCTTCCATAGGTCGGTCACAAATAGTCCATATGAACATTTGGAGTGGGAATGTCTAAATTTGCACACTTCACATTTCTTTTGAGCTACTTCAATTCTGACTTGCTCACAGAGCACAATGCCTTCTCTGATGCAGGTCCACCATGTTGAGCAGTTCTGGGCCAGGGTATCCAGTGCCTCACAATCAATTCCAAAGTTCTTAAGAGAGACCTCGAGAGTATCCTTACATCACTTCTTGTGTAAGTTCTCCATAAAATAGTCTTTTAGGCAAATGCATATTTGGCATTTGAACATGGCCAGCCCATTTAAGTTGTGTTCACTGCAGTAGAGTTTAAATGCTTGGTAGTTCAGATGGAGAAAGGACCTCAGAGTCCAGTACCTTATCTTGCCAAGTGATCTTCAGAATCTTTCTAAGAAAATTCAAATGGCAGTGACTCAGTTTCCTGGCATGTTGCTGGTGGTATAGTGTCCAGATTTCACAGACATATAACAATGAGATCAGCACAATGACTCTGTAAATCTTCAGGCTAATAGGCAACCTAATATTCTTCACTCCCAGATTTTCCTTCAGTCTCCCAAACACTAAGCTAGTTCTGACAATGTGTATGGCAACCTCATAATCTATGTGTACATCTCTGGAAAATACACTGCCAAGGTAAGTGAACTTATCCACAGTATTCAAAATCTCTATGTTTGCTGTAACCCAGGGTTCCAGGTATGGATGGTGTGGTGTTGGCTGGTGGAGAACTTTTGTTTTCTTAGTATTAATTGTTAGGCCAAAATTGGTACAAATAGCAGACAATCAATCCAAATTCTGTTATATCGCAGCCTCAGAGGCTTCATTGGGTACGCAATCATATACAACCAAAATTTTGTTCATCAACTCTCTCTCCACTTTAGTCTTGGCCTACAGACTTTTCAAATTAAATAATTTACTTACTGAAGGTGTCCGACAACACTGCTGAAAACTTCATGGTAAAAAGCATGGAAACAAGCACATATCCCTCCTTCACTCTACTGGTGACTGGGAAAACACAAGGGCATCATCCATTATCCAGAACCCATGCAAGCACACCATTGTGTAACTGGAGCACAATACTGATGAACTTCTCTGGGCAACCAAATTTTGCCATGGTCTTCCACAAGCCATCTTGACTAACAGTATCAAAGACCTTGGTCAGATTAATGAATGTTGTGTACAGACCTTTATTCTGCTCCTGATATTTTTCCTGAAGTTGTGGGGAAGCAATCACCATATTGACTGTTCTTTGGCCCTTTCTGAAGTCACATTGGCTCTTGGATATATGACCATCTTCCAGGTGAAGGATCAGCCTGTTAAGGAGGACTCTGGCAAAAATCTTGCCAACAGTGACTAAGACAGAGAGCCCCCTGTGATTGTCGCAGGACAACCTATTTCCATTTCCTTTATAGAGATGGACAATAAAGGCATCCTTGAACTCCTGGGGGATAACCTTCTTTTGCCATATAACCCAGATTTCAGGCAGCTTTTTTATAAGCAGGGGACTCTCCCAACCAACCTTCACTTAGTAAATCTCAGCTGGAATAGAAGCAACAACAGTGCTTTGCCACACAAGGGGAGCTTAATGGCCTTCAAAATCTCTTCTTCAGTTGGAAATTCAGCTAAAGAATCAATTGACTTCAACCTAAGGTATATGATCAGTGGCTTCAACACTGGTTGATGATAATCTGTTAAGCATGCTATGGAATTGTGCAGCCTATCATTCCAGGATCATGTCCTTATCACTAATTAATGTGCCTCTATCAGCCTTGAGTAGTTGAGATGCACCATAGGTCTTTTGCCCATAAATAGCCTTAAGAGCATCATAAAAGCACTTTAGATTGCTACTATCAGAACAAAACTGAATTTCATCTGCCTTCTCACTGAGGCAAGAATCCTGTATCTCTCTAAGCCTCACTTACACTTTACTTTTGATGGAATTAAATATTACCTTTTAGAGACAAATGAACTATCCTACTGGTAAACTCTGTGGAGTTCTCGTTTCTTGTTTAGCAGTTTCTGAATTTCCCCATCATTTCCATCAAACCAATATTGGTGCTTTTTAGTATTCTGACACAGATGAGTAAATACAGCTGTACACCAAATCTCTGAAAGCTCCCTACTCCTTTTCTACTCCACTGTTGCCAACCATGTGTTGGCTCAGCTTTCCCTCCAAGTTAGTAACCAACTTTTCACACTAGTAAAAGCATTGTAACCTGTTGACATTAAGTCTTCTGGTAGTCATCTTGCCCTGGGGCTACTGCTTTTGCTAAATGTAAATATTTAGCTTGGAGAGAATAGGTCTAGGATTAGTCCAGCACTCTGTACAGCACATCACCTTCATCATTCTCGTGTCATCCTGTCTGTCTCTTCCCCTTACAATGACATAGTCTATTAAATGCCAATGTTTGCTGAAATGGTGTCTCCACAAAATTTACCTAAATACAATAAAATTTTGTGTTGGTGATAAGGTCATGAGACACACAAGTCTTTGGTAGTAAGTGACCATTGCTCTTACTATTTCCAGTTCCAGTCTTCCCAAGGACTTTCTGCCAAGTCTAATAGTGTGTGCCTACTCTGGCATTGAAGTCACTCAGAATTACAAACTTCTCTTCTTTCAGCATATTGACGACGAGGGTGTCCAGGTCTTCATAAAATTTTTCCTTGACCTCATCAGGATTTGTCACAGCGGGAGCGTACTTACTGATGATAGTGGTATGGAACTTTCCTGAAAGGGGCAATTGCACTGTCATGAGTCTGTCAGTCACTCCTTTTGGGAGGTTTGTTGACTAGATTAGTTTTGATTGTGAAAACTGTGCCAGCTTCATGGTGTTGCTCTTCACTGCAGGCAGTTCCAACTTGGGTAAGCTGGTCTTCATTTGCCCACTTTGCTTCACTCAGGAGTTCTCTCACAAGAGCTGTTCATCTTTCAGGTCTATAGATTTCTTACTGTCCATAAGCTTGTACACATTCCATGTACCACTGATGAATAGAATCATCTTTGAAAAAGTTTGTGTACTTTTTTGTATTTTTTCTGCAGGGTAAGATCCCTGCCTGCCGTGGTAGGCAGGCCAGTTTTAGGTTAGATGAAGCAGACATCTTAGAGCCCCTTTTCTAGACCCTTCCTCACACCAGGAGGTGAGAAGTGTGGTCCTTTAAAAAATAACTGCTGAGACACCCAGGGAGCTGCCAAATCCCACTACTGCTTCAGTCCAGTGAGATGATGACCTTATGGCTGGGCCACTTGTGTGCAGGGTTGTGACTATAACTCCTAATGTGTCCATACCTTCTACTTTGTCACTTGTCTGCTGCCACAGGACTTTGAGGTAAGTAAAAACGGTAAAATGGTATGGGTTCTCTTTTGACTCATGCATAAATTGGATTTAAGTGAGGCAGAGTTGCACAAAGTCATTGACCTCACTTTCTCTTCCAGAGTCATCAAAGTCCAGTGGCAAACAAAAGTCAAGACAACTAGGAATGGCTCAGGATGCACTGGATGAGTTTGGCATCTTTAATGTGTAACCACTGCACCTGCTTCAGTCACCTTCATGGTCAATGGAATAAATTGTTCTCACATACCCATTCCACTGGGAGAAGTCTTTACATACTTAAGCTAGACACCCCTCCCCAAACACACTGATAGGTTTGAGACCCCCCAGTTATCCTTAGCCTGGTGTAGCCCATCTACCAAAACAGTTTACTAGGGTGTGGCCACCTATAGCTTCTTGGAGCCACAGGTGGGAGCTGAGTGACACCAAGAATGAAAAGCAGCCCTGAAAAGGGCTCAGCAGCTCTCACACCAGAAGTACTAGTCTTCCCTGAACACCAATATACCCTATTAGGCATTTACCTACCTCTGTTTTTCCCCACACCACCCCAATCCTTCTCACCCAAATATACCCTCAGGAGAAGGTCTACATCTCCCAAAGTGGAAATCTTCCCTGGATCCTCAGCACAAGAAACCTCACTAGAAAGAGCATTAGAACTAATGCGTGAGAGAATTTAAGGCCAGCATCCTGAAGAGAAATGCATCCAGGCAGCTAGGTAGCAGGGTGGCTAGCTGGATAGAGCACTGGTCTTGGTGTCAAGAAAACCTGAATTCAAATCCTTCCTCAGTCCTTTCTCATATACTTACTAGTTGTGTGATTCCTGGGCAAGTCACTTAACCTCATTTTTCTTATCTATAAAATGGGGAAAATAATAGCACCTCCCCTCTAGGGTCATTGTGAAGATTAAAATGAGATATTTGTAAAAACATTTTGCAAATCTTAAAGTGCTAGACAAATGCTATTATGATGATTATTATTTCTGAAAGTTACAGGGAGGCAGATTTTGGGTCAATATAAAGAAGAATTTAGATGTTGGCTAACTATTTGTCAGGAATACCAGGAGGTTAATTCTTACATTGGGTAGTTAGAGGACCCTAAGGTCTCATGGCTCTAGATCCTACTCAGCATTTTTATTTGAGTAGGACTTGAGTAGCAAGAGTGTTGAGAAAGTCAGATTTCCATTGAACATAATGAAAAACTTACTAACAATTTACGTCTTTAAAAGTGGAAAGGATTGCTTTAGAAGATAAACCTAGTCAAATCTCCCCACACTCAAGGGCTGTGCACCTTTTTGTATTTGTATTCACAATGCCTTATGCACAATAAGCACTTAGTTATTTGTTGAACTGAATCTTTATTGAAGAGTGAGCTTCCCATCACTGAAGGTCTTCAAAAGTACATTTGTCAGGCATGTTCTGGAGAAGTTTAGTAGTGCTTGAGATAAGAGTTGGTGCTGGTAATCCCTTTCAATTTTATGGTTCTGTGAATCCATGATGAGGGCAGGAACAGATATGGCCACTGGGGTTTCAAAGAAGTCTGGCACAATCAGAAACCAGGGGGCATTATCAGAGGGCCACATCAAGGACTTATCTAGGGAAGTAGGTTCTGGGAAGGACTGACATCAGACCTCCCAACTCAGATGAAGGTGGAAGTCTAAGCATATTAATGTTGGACCTACCCTCCTTCTCCAGGTTGTCTGGAGGAAAAGGTCATGAAAGGGTAGGGGAATGGAAAAAGAGTGGCTGAGTTTCCTGTGTACTGCTAGTCCAGACCAGTCTGTGGACAAGCTTTAGTTAAGTTAGGACAAGCACTCTGTGCTCTACAAGCTTATCCAATTTCATGCTCTGTTATTTACTTTTTTTCCCCTGCCTTTTCTATCAAAGTTCCTGTTGGAAAAAATCCAGTCTGTCTAGTCCTAATTAAACTGAAGAAAGACTTTACTACGTTGGTCAGGATAGGTGGGGGGACTCCTAGTGGCCATGTTTGGTGGTAGCAGTAGCTGTCCAAATTCCACTGTGGGGAAACAGGTGGTAGAACTGAAATCAGTGGAGTGGAAGGATCTAGATCTGAAAGGAACCTTAAAGGTGGAGTCATAGGGTTATAGGGCACACACAAAGAACTCCCTGCATCTTACAGGGAAATAAACTGAGGCCCAGAGAGAAGAGGGAACTGGTCAAAGCTCACATCAATAAAAGCAGCAGATATTTGATTCTAAGCTGAATTGAATTCAACATTCAGTTCTTCTTCCACCATGATTCCTTGACAAAAAGACATCTACAGGAATAAATCTTTTTCATCCTGGAAAGTTTCTTCACAACATCTCTACAGAAAGTTGCATTTGCCCATTTGGCCTCTCACACCCACACCCCTTTTTGCTTGCATCTTTATTATCACAAAATCACATGTCAAAACTGGAAGAGACTTCAGAATTCATCTAATTGAACCCCCACCTGAACATCAGTCCTCTTTATTCCATCCCTCATAAGTGATGATCCAACAACTTCCTGAATACCACCAGAGACGTGGAATTCATCAATCCCTCACAAGGCAGCACATTCCACTTTTAGACACCTCTGATCATTAGGAAACTTTTTCATAAATGATGCCAGAATCTATCTCATTCTAACAACATCTTTTTGCTAATAGTTCTGAATTTTACTAAGTCTTATTCAACCAAATGAAATGTATTTCCTTCAAAGAGAACCTGTTGGAAAGCTACTCATTTATTCCAACATTACTACTTTTGCTCAAACATACTTGGATTCTCTTTGGGAAATGCCTTCCCAAGAAGACAGCCTCATTATTTTATAGCTACACTCTATTTACCAAAATAATGTTAGAATAAAAAGCAAAATTCAGCCTCACAAGGTAACAGATTTATAACTCTCAGGGATCAGATCAAACATTTAGAACTGGAAAGAACCTTAGAAACCATCTAGTTATTGTATGGATGAAGAACTGGAGTCCAGAGAGGGTAAATCATTTGCCCAAGGTCACACAGGTAGTAAGTCATAGAACTTGTGTCCTCTGACTCTAAAGCCTGGACTCCTTCTACTGTGCCATGCTGCCTAAAGTGCTTTCTTCAAAACACAAAGGAGGCAATGTCAAAATGTAAGAACTATAAAGGAGACAATATCAGGAGGAAGGCAATTTAGAGGATAGAGCAGTGGGATTGGAGTCAGAAAGAAATGGAATCAAATTGAGCTTCAAGCACTTATTAGCTACATGACCCTGGGCAAGTCACTTAACTCCAGTTTGCCTCCGTTTCCTCACATGTAAAATGGATCTAATAATAGAACCCAACTCCAAGAGTTGTTTCGAAGATCAAATGAGATAATAAGTGTAAAGTGCTTAGCGCAGTGCCTGGAGCACAGTAAGTGCTTTGTAAATGCTAACTCTTAACTATTATTACCATCCTCATTTTTACAGCTGAGAAAACTGAAGGTCTGAAACATTAAATGACTTACACAAAGCTGCATAGACAGAGCCGAGACTTAAACCCCTATATTCTGACTCTAACTCCTTTGTCCTTTCCATCTTGCCAGGCTGCCTCTCTAGGTGCCCTGTCTTTTCTTGGTTGAAAGGAAAGACGAGTGGCATCTATTTACATAGGTTGGTTAGAGCACTATGATCAAAAATCTGGGTTATTAATTCAAATCATGATACGGAGTAATTAAAAGAACCCAAGAAATGTCTCTAATACATTGGTCTAGGTTAGGGACTTTTCATCTGGGATCCATGAACTTGTTTTTAAGAATTGTGTTGTAATTGTATTTTATTACAATTGGTTGCTTTAGCAATCCTGTATATTTTCTTTTATGCGTTTAAAAACATGGTTCTGAGAAGGAGTCAAGAGGCTTCACTAGACTGCCAAAGGGGTCCAAGACACAAAAAAGGTGCAGAATCCCTGAGCTAAAGAATGATTTAAATGAGCCACAGGATGGCTAGCTGTGAGACATTTAATCACACATTCAGCAACATTTACTAAAAGCTTACTGCATGTCAGATACAATATTTATGAACTATCATAAGGAGATATGAGAGACTAACACTCCATGCTTTATGCCAACAAGCATTTTACTGAAAGATTACGATGGTCTAGATCTATGATTTCATTACTGTGGGGAACTCCCATTATGGAAACTGCTTCCACCTACAAAAGCTGTCAATCTGTCTCTAACTCACAGTTTAGAGACTAGGCTAGGGCACTTAGAGGTTAATTAACTTGCCTATGATCATATAGCTGTCATATGTCATAAGAAGGACTTGAACCTAGATATTTCTGACTCTAAAGCTGGGTTTCCCTTAGCATAACAATATTTCACAGAAAATAATCACAGATTTTTTTCACAGATTCAGAGAATCTCAGAATTAGAAGCAATCTCTATGACCACCTAACCCAACTCTACCTGAACAAGAATCCTCTCTAAAACATATTCAGTAAGTAGTCATCCAACCTTTTCTTGGAAACGCAATTATTAGAGGGAACTCCCTCTCTCTCTGGGGAACTGGTTTTAGGAAGTATTTCCTTACATCAAATCTAAACTTGCCTGTCTGCTACTCCCCTCCAGGACCAAACATACTAAGCCAAACCCCACATCCACATGACTGCCCTATAATAAGTAAGAGCTGGGCCATCACCAATCACCCTGATTCTTATATTGCCACTGGACTTTGGTGGCTCTGAAGGAGAGAATGACTACTTTGCCCAGCTCTGCCTCACTTAAATCCAATTCACATGATATCATTGACCTTTTGGGAGAACAAAGCGCAAGCAGCAACAACCTTTAAAGACACCGAGGAAGCTCACTTTTTAAAAGGATCTTGCTGTGATAGAGTCTTCTATGAAAAGAAAAGTTATTTTGCAATGGAACAATTACTATGTAAATTAGTTTGTTTTTTTTTCCTAAACGTGGATCTCTAGATAAGGGCTTTTCTTAAAGACACAGTTCTCTTTCTTGGGATTCAGCGGAAAAAAGCTCCATCAGCCATCATAACTAGGCATTGGACACCCCTGGTCGGTAAAGGCAAGTTGATGGGGCTAAGTAGACCTGAGACAGTTCCCCAATCCTGAAGTACCTTTAAAAAACAGATTGAGAAGGAATGTAATGTGAAAAATGATTTTTCTTTCAAGGCACACACTCTCCTGACCTCCTCACTCTAACCTCAAATCACAGACTCAAGGATTATCTAACTTGATCTTTGCCCAAATCCCGGACCCTGTCTACAGCATTGCTAAAAGGCGGTTATCTACCTTCTACTTAAATACTTCCAGTAATAGAGACTCACTGCCTCTCCAGACAATCCATCTCCCTTTTTGGATAGCACTAATTTTCAGCTTTTTCTTTCCTATGTTAAGTTGAAATCTCTCTTCCTATTACCTCCATACTAGAAAGGATGCACAGAGCGATTTACAGAGTACTGAACTTAGAAGTCTTGGGTTTCAAGCTTATCTTCAATACCCACTTATTTTATGACAAATGGCATCTTTAGTTACTAATGTTCATAATACCATCTCAGAATTGTTCTAAGACTCAGATGAGATGATACATGTATGCATTTTGCAAACTTTAACGTGCCATACGAATGTCAATTATTATTACTCCACATCCAAGACCAAGCCAAAGGAAAAAAAAATTTCTTTTTCAAATATTTGAATATATCCCTCAAAGTACTTGAATATGACTTTTATGTCCTATCTAAGTCTTCCTTTCTATAGGGTAAATATCCCTATGAGTTTAAACTTATAGTCTTAGAGAATTGCCTTGTGCACTGAGTGCTGGTAACTTGTTCAGAGTCACACTGTCAGAGGCAAGATTTGAACCCAAGACTTTCTGGATCCAAGACCAGTTCTCTATCTATTACACGGGAGATTTCAAAATGCAGGCAGCAACATTCTCCAGCACTGACAGAACCAGATATAACTGGGAAATACTTAACAAAATAAAATACAATAAAAAATAAATAATATTAGTAATACATAGCTAACTTTATATTTTAAAACTAAGTCAATATGCAGCACAAGGGATCATTCTATACAGATTAAAAGTCTCCAGTGCTATTTGAGCTGGAGATCATTGTACTACAGCATGCTACTTTGATATTAATCCAAAATTTAAACGTCTTAGCTTGATATTGGGCAGTTAAGTGGCACAGTGGATAGAGTGCTGGACTTAGAATCAGGAGAACTTGAGTTCAAATCAAGCCTCAGGCATTTACTAGCTGCATGACCCTGGGCAAGTCACTTAACACTATTTGCCCCAGTTTCCTCATCTGTAAAATGAGCTGGAAAAGGAAATGGCAAACTAGTATCTTTGCCAAGAACACCCCAAATGGGGTTACAGAGAGTTAGATATGATTAAATGATTCAACCACAACAATAAAAGCTTAATATTTGAAGCTTTTCACAAACTGGCCTCAGTTTATGTCTTCAGCCTTATATCCCACTACTTCTCTACTTTATTGACTTCTCTATGACATCTTGATTGACCTTTCTTCCCACTCTACCCCAGCATACCAATCGCCTGATCCTTTCCCTCCAACATGGCCTGAATGTGAGTTTGAGGGTAACCTACCACATCTTGGTTCCATTATGAGGGAACATCTTGTTTCCTATAAGGAAAGGTACTAACTGAAACCATTCATGTACTTTCATCAGCTGAATGTGTGCTATGGCCTAAAATCAGTCTGGGGAAAATAAACATCCCTGATCCTCTTAGGTTGGTTTCCTAATGAGGTCACAGGGAGCAAGAGATCAAGATTTTACACCACAAACTGAATCTCTAAATAAGAACGAAGCCACGAAGAGCCAATTATAGTCATGGAAGAAAATACAATTCATTAATGACCCTTTAAAGACCACATAACTCTGCATCTGCTCCTGGAGATTCAACCACAAAAACCAACCCTACCCTCCCAATGAGTTGTGCAACAACTGACATTTATTTATGATCTACTGTATTCGCATGCTGGGGATTCAAATACGAAAAAGAAGGGCAACCCCTGCCCTTCAGAAGCTTCTGTTCTGCTTCAGGGTCTATGGCATACACTCAGATAAGCAAATACAAGGAAATACGAGGAGTAAGAAAGCTTTCCTGAAGTAGCAGCACCTGAGCTGAGTCTTGAAAAAAAGATAAAGATTTGGATAGAAGGAGGCAAAGATGTCCAGGCATGGGGGGCAGAAAAGATAATGGAATATCCAGTTGGGAAAAAGTATTTCCATTTGGCTGGTATACAGGGCACATATAGAGGAATAATATGAAATAAATCAGAAAAGATCAGGTGGGGCCAGACTATGGAAGGAAAAATGAAGACTAGTTTGTGCAAAGCCAAAGAAAATTTAAGTGAAAAAGCAGGATATTGTAATCCAAAAAATCACAGGATTTAGACTCAAAGGACCAAGGTTTGAATTCCAGCTCTGCTGTCTGCTATGAATGTGAATACCTTTCCTCCCTCTGGGCCTCAGTTTCACCATCTATAAAATAAAGGGGCTAAACTAGATTACCTTTAAGCTTCTTCCAGCTATAAATCTATGATCTTATGTCTTTTGGTGTAGAAGAAGTTTTTAATCTATGAAGTAGCTTGTGGTATCCCTATACAAAATTCATTTCAAATCTTGACATCTTCTCACACCCACCTCACTCTCAGTGAAATAATGTTAACCAGAAACTGAAGTCTAGCGAAATGACAGACATATGGAGTCAATAACTGACAGTTTGCTTTGATAATGATTTAACAAGCACTGTCTCAGTAGTATCATGCTGGGTTCCAGAAACTAGGTAGAAGGTAAACCCTTTGAGGGTAAGAGATATATATCACATTCAGCCTGAGTCCCATTCTGATTGCCAAAAATCTGCAGCTTACTGGTTTGTCCACAAGATGGCATGCTGGAAGAGGGATGACTAAATTCCTAACACCTGGCTATACTAGGTACAGATACCTGCATAATGCGTTCATAGAGTATTCGAAGATTCAAAGTTGGAGGGAACCTTAAAAGCTGTCTAGTCCAACCTTTTCATTTCCCAGATGAGGATACTGCAAACCAAAGAGAGCAAGTGACTTGCCCAAGTCTCAAGGATCATAGGCATTTTTTTCCTTCCTTCCTGGCAACCATAAATGCTAACGCAAACTTGTTCTGCATTATAAGAATCATAGCATTCAGAACTTTGGGAGCAATAATCCCATAGTACTTTCCCCCAGTCACCAATAGAATATAGTGCTAACTTTCAAATGTAGGCAAGGAGGAAGGGAGTATGGTTAGTACTGGGTTAATAAATGATGTTTATTCACATTGAGTTTGAAGTTTTCTAAAATTCTCACAGGAATTATCTATTATCTATCCATTTTTCAGTTATCTTGTACTTGTGGAGTACCAAATTTTATATTTATCCCTATTAAATTTATCTTGGATTCAGCACATTTTTTACCTGTAAAAATCTTTTTAAACCCTCCTATGTCATCCTACATGCTAGCTTTTCCTTCCAGATTTGTGTCACTCAGAAATTTGATAAATATGCCATCTTTGCCATCATCCAAGTCAAAAAAGAACAACACAGGACGAAGAATAGGTCCCTAGAGTACCCTGATGGAGTTACTCTGAGTTTATTTTCATCCATTAAATTATGACACTTTGGATCCAATCATTAAATGTTTTATATTGTCATAATGTACTATAATCTATTCCATATCCCTCAGTTTTGTTCACAAGAATAGCATGAGACTTTGTCAGATGCTTTACTCAAATCTAGATATGTTGTACTATACCTCTAGCATTCCCCTCATCTACCAGTCTAGTAACACTATCAAAAAAGAAAAATTAATTAATCTGGCTTTTTCTATTTACTGCTTCCTTTTTTTAACATGTTTACCAAATTCCCAACTACCAGTTCCCTTAATAATACATTCTAGACTCTACTCTTTTCCTTTTTTCCCATTAAGTCAGACAATTTCCTCTCTCCAGTTACAGAATCTGTTAGATCTAAAGTTAGAAAGGACCTCAAAAAGACATTACTCCAGCCCACCCCTTATTTTACAAGTAAAGAAACTGAGACCCAAGAATCTAAGTGACATAACCCAGGTCTGCTCACTCTAGCACCTACACTCTTTCCATTCTGTCTCAATTATTGTTTGTGATTATCCAATGATTATCCAAGAACCTCTGAATTATCCTACAATTTAATTGTAACTTCCCTTGGTCTTCTGGCTTCATTTATGGTGAGAAGATTGGGGCGACTCAGTTCTTCCTATAATACACCCACTCTACCACTGGACAACATTAGTTGTCTAAAACTGCACCCTTTCCACCTATCCAAATCATTCTTTTTCTTCAAGGTTAAGCTCAGGTGCCTCTGTCTCTGTGAAGTTCTCCTTGATTTTCCCAATTAGTAGGTAGTATTCTTTCCCTCTTCAGGAGTTCCTAACCTTTTTTTGCTGAAACTATGGACCCTCTCTCAGAATAATGTTTTTGAATGCATAACTACAATACATTAATATAAGTTGTAATATTATATTTTTGTTCAGTTGTTTTAGTATGTCCAATTCTTCATGATCCCATTTGGGGTTTCCTTGGTGAGGACCCTGGAATAATTTGCCATTTCCTTCTCCAGCCCATTTTACAGATGAGAAACTGAGGCAATGAGGGTTAAGTGGCTTGTCCAGTGTCACACAGCCAAGAAGTGTCTAAGGACAGATTTGAACTCATGAAGATAAATCTTCCTAACTCCAAGTCTAATTCTCTAACCACTGTACCCCTGGCTACCCAAAATATTATATATGTTGTATATAACATACACATAAGATTAGTAATAATAGCTAGCATTTCTATAGCACTTAAAAGTTTGCAAAACATGTGACAAATGTTTTCTCAATTTACTTTCACAACAACCCTGGCAGGTAAGTTCTATTATTATCCTTATTTTACAGATGAGGGAACCAAGGCTGAGAAAAGTTAAGTAACTTGCCCAGGGTCCCACAGCTAGTAAGTACCTAAGACTGGATTTGGCCTAAAGGGGCCAACGTCTCTCAGTGCATCCTGAGTCATCTGTAGTCATCCTGATAAATATCTGGTCACTGGATCCAGATGGTTCAGGAGGAGAAAGTGAGGCTGGTGATCTGCACAGCCCTCCTCTACTCAAAGCAAAGTCAAGTGCAAGTCATGTCATCATTTCTCTGATGGCATGGTCTTCTTCGGCAACAAAGGATGAACACAAGGCTGGATCTGAACTGTCTTCCTGACTTCAATGTTCTATCCAGTGTGCCACCTAGCTGTCTCATTGAAGATTACAAAGGAAGCCAATTAGACTGAAATACAGTTATCAAAAAAAAAAAAATGTTAAATTCACACACCCCAAAATAATAACCTCTAATCTAGATCAACCTGTGTCTAAAAATCCTTGCACCAACACCTGTGATACATGATTATTGAGTCTTGGCTAAAGAAATATAGGAGGGGGTGGAGCCAAGATGACTAAGTAGAAAGACACACATATGCTGGCTGTTCCCCCACAGCCCATAAAATACCTGTCGAGAGGGATTCTCAACAAATTTTGGAGCAGCAGGAGTGGAGAATAACAGAGTGGAGGAGATTTCCATCCCAGGGTGACCTGAAAGGCCAACGGGAATCATCTGTTGCACTAGACACAGAGTGGAGCCCAGCCCAGCCTTGGCCAAAGCATGGCTCATGAACAGCCCTCGGGGGCGGAATCTCCAGTTGCAGTTGCAGTGGTTTGCAGATTCCTCAACTCACAGGTGCCAAAGGTCAATGACAGGGTTTTTTCAACTGGCCGGGAAGGGAGAAGGGCCTTCCCATAGCTCCAGCCTTAGGCAGCAGCCAGAGGCCACATCGGGCAGGTGGCAGCAGTTCCCACAGCAGCCCCTACAGCAGCCCACATCCATTGTTAGATTGTAAAACTCTTGGGGACACTGAGAAGCTAACTCTTACCTCAGCCCTGTGTAGAGGCCCTGAGGCAGCTGATCTTTATCTCACACTGAATGGTGGCCCTGCCCATGCAGTTTATCTGAATCTCAGCCCCCAGTGCTGGCTTGGTGGAATTGGAGGCCAGGTGGTTGTGGAGAGGAAACTGCTAAGATTCTGGGTACAAAAATCTCTTCCTGTTCCCAGACCAGTGAACACGCTTGATTCTTCCTCCTTGGAGGAACTGAGATCTTACAGATCCCCAGAGTATGCCCTACTCTTGACAAAGGACCTAAAAGTCAAATAACCAGTTGGGAAAATGCCCAAAAAAGGGGGAAAAATAGGACTATAGAAGGTTACTTTCTTGGTGAACAGATATCTCCTCCCATCTTTTCTGATGAGGAAGAACAATGCTTACCATCAGGGAAAGACATAAAAGTCAAGGCTTCTGTATCCCAAACATTCAAAATAAATATTCAATGGCCTCAGGTCATGGAAGAGCTCAAAAAGGATTTTGAAAATCAAGTAAGAGAGATGGAGGAAAAACTGGGAAGAGAAATGAGAGCAATGCAAGAAAATCATGAAAAGCGGGTCAACACCTTGCTAAAGGAGACCCAAAGAAATGCTGAAGAAAATAACACCTTGAAAAATAGGCTAATCAACTGGCAAAAGAGGTTCCAAAAGCCAATGAGGAGAAGAATGCTTTAAAAAGCAGAATTAGTCAAATGGAAAAGGAGGTTCAAAAGCTCACTGAAGAAAATAGTTCTTTAAAAATTAGAAAGGAACAGATGGAGGCTAATGACTTTATGAGAAAACAAAAAATCACAAAACAAAGCCAAAAGAATGAAAAAATGGAAGATAATGTGAAATATCTCATGGGAAAAACAACTGACCTGGAAAATAGATCCAGGAGAGACAATTTAGAAACTATGAGACTACCTGATCAAAAAAAGAGCCTAGACATGATCTTTCATGAAATTATCAAGGAAAACTGCCCTGATATTCTGGAACCAGGGGGCAAAATAAATATTGAAACAATCTACCAATCACCTCCTAAAAGAGATACAAAAAGAGAAACTCCTAGGAACATTGTAGCCAAATTCCAGAGTTCCCAGGTCAGGGAGAAAATATTGCAAGCAGCTAGAAAGAAACAATTTTAGTATTGAGGAAAAACAATCAGGATAACACAAGATCTAGCAGCTTCTACATTAAGGGATAGAAGTACATGGAATATGATATTACAGAAGTCAAAGGAATTAGAACTAAAACCAAGAATCACTTACCCAGAGAAACTGAGTATAATACTTCAGTGGGGAAAATGGTCTTTCAATGAAATAGAGAACTTTCAAGCATTCTTGATGAAAAGACCAGAGCTGAAAAGAAAATTTGACTTTCAAACACAAGAATCAAGAGAAGCATGTAAAGGTAAACAGCAAGGAGAAGTCATAAGGAACTTACTAAAGTTGAACTGTTTACATTCCTGCATGGAAAGACAATATTTGTAACTCTTGAAACTTTTTTTCAGTATCTGAATAGTTGGTGGGATTACACAAAGAGAGAGAGAGAGAGAGACAGACAGACAGACAGAGACAGAGAGCACAGGGTGAGTTGAATAGGATGGGATCATATCTTAAAAAAATTAAATTAAGGGGTGAAAGAGAAATATATTGGGAGGAGAAAGAGAGAAATGGAATGGGGCAAATTATCTTTCATAAAAGAGGCAAGTTACAGACTTTTCAGTGGAGGGAAAAAGTGGGGAGGTGAGAGAAAAAACATGAAGCTTACTCTCATCACATTCGACTAAAGGAAGGAATAAAATGCACACTCTTATTGGTATGAAAACCTATCTTACAATACAGGAAAGTTGGGGAGAAGGGGATAAGCAGGGTCAGGGGGATGACGGAAGGGAGGGTAATGGAGGAGGGAGCAATTAGAAGTCAACACTCTTGGGGAGGGACAGGGTCAAAAGAGAGAATAGAAGAAATGGGGGGCAGGATAGGATGGAGGAAAATATAGTTAGTCTTGCACAATACGACTATTATGGAAGTCATTTGCAAAACTATACAGATATGGCCTATATTGAATTGCTTGCCTTCCCAGTGGAGATGAGTGGGGAGGGAGGGAGGAAGAGAAGTTGGAACTCAAAGTTTTAGGAACAACTGTTGGGTATTGTTCTTGCATACAACTAGGAAATAAGAAATATAGGTAATGGGGTATAGAAATTTATCTTGCCCTACAGGACAAAAGAGAAGATGGGGATAAGGGAAGGGAGGGATGTTAGACGGTAGGGCAGATTGGTGATAGGGGTAATTAGAATGCTCGGTGTTTTGGGGTGGGGGGAGAAGAGAAATGGAGAGAAAATTTGGAACTCAAAATTTTGTGGAAATGAATGTTGAAAACTTAAATAAATAAATTTTTAAAAAAAGAAATACAGGAGAGGGATTTACTATCTTCTGGGACAATACATTCATTTTGGTATTGCTCTAATTGTTAGAGATTTTTTCCTTAGACCACTCTGCAATTCCCACTATCACCATCACAATAACAACAGTGTGGCACAGTGGAGAGTGTTAACCTGGGAATCAGCTTACTCTCCAATCTCCCCTCTCCTACTAGGTGAGCTCCTATGTTACTTGCAATTCACTTACTCTCCTGAGACTGTTTTCTCATCTACAAAACAGACATAATAAGAACTGGACTACCTGTCTGCCAGTATTGTTGTGAGGTTCAAATGAGATAATTTATGAAAGGAGATTTGAACCCAGGACTTCTTTATAATCTAATAATCCCACTTTTTAAAAAATAGGTTAAAATGACCTATTCTTAATCAAGCCACAATAGTTCTTTGTGTTCACAACTTCCTTTTCTGTGTTCAATAACCATTCCTTCAAATATACTCAAATGGCTTTGTGATCTCATCAACAATGAATATTTCCTCCAAATTGCAGATTATAATTTACCTACACCTGCTTATTCTTGCTGTTCTTCTCTAGGTCCTCAAAGGAGTTTTCCACAGGTGACACAGCTACACTGGGTCACTTCCTCACTTTCTATTGACTGGAAAAATGAATGTCTAATGCTTATCCCTCATTTTTGATGCGTCATCAGACCATTTTTACTCATACACTCCTTAAATGACATCCTTTTCTCTGTTTTCCTTTTAAAACTCCACATTGATAATGTGGGGAATTCTACTTGCATCCACCATTCATCTTTCCATTGTCCTTTAGATGATACTTATTTTCAGTTTTTCAGAGTTGTAGTGTTCCATCTCTCAGAGCCATAAACAACGCAGGAAGGATACTGAAATGAAAAAGATGAGCCTTTGTTTACAGGGCTAAATCTGGGGCCATTAGAAGACCTCCCCATTATCCCCAAGACAATCTAGTCTGATATCCTGTTCAATCCTAGGCTTAACTCATTATCTATTTACAATGACTGTCTAAGATATATATTGATGGATGAGTTCTTTAAATTGTCTAACTACATATCACAGTCAGGCAAAAAGACAATCTTAATCTACTCAGTTTTTGCTGAGTGGATAATAAAGTCCAAGTCTTTTGAGTAGTTATCGATTTCATCTAGGTACATTACTTGTACGCTGTGCTAGACTGCAGTGATAACACTATGGTAATCATAGGTTTCCCTGGCTTATATCTTACCTAACATTAATGATCATAGGGTCATCAAGCAAGGCTATTTCCATTTCTATATCTTTCAAAGAGTCTTGAATGATTTTGGCATATGTATGGGAAAGACCTTGTTACAAGACAGGTGTTTTTCTTTACCAAATCAGATACTTTAAAAAAAATCAACAGACAAAACGTACAGTAAAATCTTGTATTCTCTGTACCTTTTCGTCCATTTCTGATAGTAAAGCTGTTGTCTGTTCTGGAATAACACTTGAAAAAACCTACCTGTTCCCTTCTGGTATCCTCATCAAGGATATCCCCTATGAGTATGCACATTTATAGTACCAATAGCTAAATTGTTGATAGATAGTCTAAAAACTATGATTACTAGTACTCTGGCCCATTTTCTTCTACCATTGACACTACAGATTCTTAAAGGGGCGGCAAAGACTGAGGAGAGAGAGGAGGCAGCAGCTTGTGCTATGAAAGTCAAACCACTACCACCACCACCACTTTGACCACTCTCTCTTCTCAGATCTTGATGGAGACAGTTCAGGATTTACCTTTTGAACAGCATCGCTTTCCCTATGAAAATGTAGCCTAGTAATTGCTCCTGCAGGTGCTGTAGCCATAGCTATTGAAGGTGGAGAAAAAAGTCTTGCCGCCAAAGTCCTTGGCACTGTCAAATAGTTAAACAAAAATTACATGATTTTATTAGTGAAAATGACAGTATGGAGGAAGCATTAATGTCTGCTTTCCACTGCACCCTAACAACCTTGGTACTTTTCTATCTGATTTATAGCTGAAATTTTCTGTATATGGATGTCTCTCTCATTAGAATGTGAGCACTTTGAGAGCAGGGCCTGTCTTTCACTTCTTTTTGTATGCCCTGTGTGTGCTTTGCACATAATAAGCATATAGTAAGTGCTTTATCCATTTATTTGCTCATTCAGTAGATGAAGGAAAAGCCTTTAACATAAAATAACCATTTAAAAAACAATAAAGTATGTTAAAAAAAAAAAGGCCTTCCGTTCCTATAATAATTTTATTTGAGTCTCTGTGTTATATAAAAAAGGGAAATGAAGAATCTTTCCAACTCAGAATAGGGATTACTCAAGGCTACACATTCTTACATTATTTAGAGTCTTTCACTAGCCATAATGATGATACAAGAGAAAAGATTTTAGAGAAATGAGCATTTGTAAAAAGGTTAAATATATATGTATACATATACACATACGTATACATATACACATACATATACATATATGTATATATATATACATATATATATATATAAAATTTATGTGTGTGAATGATATAGGAACCAAAAGTAACAATAAAACATTAAAGGTATAAGGTAGCTGACAAGGCAAGATAAGTAATAAAAGCCAAGTGGAACAATTAGGGGATGAACTGACAGAATGGATTTGTCAGGGAGGAATATTGGCAAAACAAGGTGCATACAAGGGGAGGTAGGTGGGGGTGTGTAGAGACTTGGGAAAGGAAATTGAATGGAGATGTCAAGAAGTAAAAATTGAATGCAAAAATTGCATTCAGTTGCATGCTCAGGGTTGAGTGGTGTCCACCCATAAGTAATTGGTTCAGGTTTTTATTTTTTTCTTAAATGTTGAAAATATCAACTTGAAGAGAGAATAAGAGAAATAGTGCAATGCCTTGTCTAAAGTATTCAATGTTTATTTTTCTGCCACAGTCCGATGATTACTATCTGTCTCCTACATATAGGCTGATCTCCCTCCTAGGGAAGGGATTTGAAGAACTTTTCTTCATGTTTCAGATCGTTATGGAGAATGAAATATTCCTAAAGAAAGCAAAAGAAAGACATTTCAGTTGGAGAAAAATAAGGAACCTGAGGTAGAGAAGGGAAAAGTTTATCCATGTCAGGATATTGAAGAATGAAAAAAAATATTATTGTAGAAGAGAAAGTGAAAGGGCAGATCCAATTAGAATTTTAGAACAGATTTGAGGGACTCATGCATTCTGTGGGGAGCAGTCTGCTGGGCCTCCGCCCGCCCCCACTTCATTCCCCAGGGCTGCCCTGAAGGCCCACTCACTGAAAAATGCCTAGGAGAAAAGCCCAGGCCAACTGAGGGCACCACTAGGGTTCCCCAAATGCCATTCTGCAGTTTTCCGACACCCTCTGCTCATTCTCAAATTTGGCCCCATTGATGGGACCAGTGAGGATTCTTTAAGGGCTTGAAATGAGGAACGGAAGCCAAAGAGGGATACTCTGGATCAGAAGGTGTCTGGTTGTTTTTTATCCTTCATCCTCAAAGGGGACCATGACATCAAGAAGGTGATGTCATGACTTGCAACTGAATTGGATTTAAGTGACAGAGAGCTGTGCAGTCACCAGCTTCACTTTCTCCTCCAGAATCATCTGGGTCCAGTGGCAAGATATAGATCAAGAGAACTGGAGATGGCCCCACATGCAGTGGGGGACCTTAGCCTTTTTAAGCTAAGGTCTTTTCCAGATCTCAGTTTGACTGAGACAACACCCACTCAGTGATTAAGGCTAAGTAATAAATGAGACAAAAAATGGCCTCTTTCATCTAGTTAAAAATAAATAAATAAATCTGAGAGGGAAAGACCCTTAGAGTTTCTGATCAAAAGAGAAACAATCATTATTTATACTCACTCTGAGTCATCACGGCTCAAACAATGACCAAATGAGGGTGGGGCTGGGACCTATTATTGGCCAATCAATGAGAAGCAGAGTGATTTGGATTTAAGGCGTGGTCCTTAGGAAATCTAGCCAATAAATCCCAAAATATCTTGCAAGGTTTCAATGATCAAAATTTACATTCCTTTGGGCAGAGCACCCGCAGGTTAGGGTATGATTCCCTATGTGAGGGAGAGGAGTCAGGAGGGAGGGAAGGAGGGAAGGAGGGAAGGAAGGAAGGAAGGAAGGAAGGAAGGAAGGAAGGAAGGAAGGAAGGAAGGAAGGAAGGAAGGAAGGAAGGAAGGAAGGAAGGAAGGAAAAACCTGCATTGCCCAACTGGAACTGACCCAGTTCAGTCCCCAATGAGGGACTCACAGGTTGTTGTTTGTCCTTCATTCTCAAAGAGGACCATGGCACCAGGAAAGTGATGCCATGACTTTCAAGTGAATTGGATTTAAGTGAGGGAGGAGAGAGTGAGGCAGGAGATCTCTCAGTTAATGGCTGAAAGCTCAGCTGCGTCTGAGTGCAGAATTTCATTTCCCTGCTACATGAGTACAATGACATCAAGATAAGAGCCAGTAACATGGAAAAATAAAAGGAAAGTATCCAATTGGGAAAAATAATTTTGGTAGTATGTCTGATAAAGGCATGATATAAAGAAACAACAAAAATATACATACATACTTATGTGTGTAATTAACAAAAGTCATTCCCCAAGGGATATGAACAGTTCTCAAAAGAAACACAAACTATTAACAACTGCATGAAAAAGGCCTCCAAATAACAAGAGAAATAAAAATCAAAGCAGTGCTGGGATTTTACCTCACATCCAGCAAATTGACTGTCAGAAACTTGTTTAACACTCAAGTATCAAGGAGAAATTTATTAAAGCAGAATTCAGAGGAACTGAATGGTTTCTGGCCAGAAGCAGGCTCAGTCTCTCTTTAGGAAGGGAGAGCTCTGAGTACAGAAATGGGATGAGTTTTATACAGTTAGTTCAGAACAGTTCTCCCATGAGAGGACCGACTGGTCGCTTTCCTTCAGGTCACAAACTCTTTGACGCACCTATTACACAACACCCCTTGGTGTGTTCCCTCCTACCAAACATGCTTCAACATAGGACCCGTGATCAGAAAATGGAGGGATAATTTTATGCAGTATGTGTCTGCTTACATGCATGAGATTCATTAAGCAAGCTATAATGGTCATTTGAATTGGTAAATCTTTCCCACTCATTAATAGGCCCATTAAATCACCTGGAAGCCTAAGTTACATGTGGTGGGAGGATCTTGCTGAACAGGCAGAACAGGAAGGGTGGAGCCGTACCTGGAGGAAATGAGTGACCAAAGTCAAGGCAGAGGGGAGAGGATGCAGGCAGGTGCTTACGTCACAGCTCAAGCTCATGAGCTTGCTTGTGAGAAGGCCCTGGCTAAGGAGGGGGAGGCTTGGGAATGGCTTTGCCCCTTACTGTTACCATGTTTATTAGCTTCTTGGTAACCATGACAGATTCTGCTTCTGGGATTTGGCTTTCTGGTATCTAAATAAATGGTTTTCTTCTGCCTTCTATATGGAGAGTCTTTTATATTTTACAGTTGAGAACTACGGTGGCATATTCATAGTCACAAGCGCTGCTGTGAATATTTCCTTGGCCATACACAAGTGCAGTTGGAATTTTAGGTTGCCCTGTCACTGACCCCACTGGTTTAGGCTGCACTATCCTGTTCTTGGGTTTTTCTGAAAGCCACTAAGCATTCTCTGATTGGTTAGGGCCACCTGCAGTTTGCAAACTTCCTTATCTGACTTATTCAGCAACCTTAAGAGCTAGCAACTTTTGTGGAAAATTAACTCTTTGCTGTCTCTTACAAGTTTCTGACCTTTTTACCTGACCATGCTAGGTCACAGCACAGCAACATGAGAACCAGTGAAAGACTTTGTCTTATAAATATTTTAAGCATCTTCCTTAGGGTCATAGGACCAAAGAATCCTAGATTCAGAGCTGGGGGTGGGGCTTTGAGACCATCTATTATAATCCCTTCTTTGCATAAAGGAGAAACTAAGGCATGAAGAGGTGAGTTGACTCACCTCAGATCAGTCCTGTGCTAGATTCTATAAGGAATACAAGTTACTACAGTTACCACTCAAAGTTGGGAGGAGTTTTTACCCTGTGGAAACAGAATTCCTTCCTTTGTTTCCCACATTGAAAAAAATGACTAAAGATTGGAATAGCTGATTTTGAAGGGCCTTGAGAAAGACAAGTGCACAAAAACACTGTTAGTGGAGCTGTGAACTGGTCCAACCATTTTGGTAATCATTTTTAATTATCCTAAGACAGAGACTAAAATGTTCATATCCTTTGACGCAAAGATCCCACTACTAAGTACACAGGTACCCCAAATAGGTCAGTCATTTTTTAAAAGGCACTATATATATCAAAAAATTGAAAAAGCAACTCTCTTCATAGTAGCAAAGATCAGTAAATAAATTACATGCTCATCCATTAAGGAATGCCCGAACAAATTGTGGTACATTTACATAATGGGAAAAAAAGTGAATTGTAAAAAATAATGAATATGAAAATACAGAGACACATGAAAAGACTTATCTGAAGTGATGCAAAGTAAAGCAAGAAGAACCAGGAAAACACTATACACAATGACAATGTAAAGAACAAAAAGAAACAAAACTGAATACTATAAAAAAAACAATGAATGTAGAAGAGATTTGCACATTGATGAAGTGGACCCATGGAAGCTGGAAGGTGAGAGGTCATCCACTAAGAAACAGAGAAGGAAAAGAAGGCTAGCAGTAGTTGGTGATTCCCTGTGCCAGGATACTGAGGCAGCTATCTGTCAACCTGTTAACAATAGTAGAGAGGTATGTTATCTCAGCACATATCCAAATCATAACACAGAACCTACCAATACCTTTCAGAATAGATAATAATTATCACCTTTTGGTGATTCATGTCATCACAAATGAAGCTACCAAAAGAAACCATAATTTTTAAATCTTAGGGGAAAAAAGTAAGACCATGGGAAACACAGGTTTGTTTTTCTCATTCTTATCTATTAAAGACAAGGAGTGGAAGAGAGATTAATTTAGAAAGTGAAGAGCTGTCTAGAAAAAGATAGTATCTGTAAATAAAATGTCAATTTCTGGACCACAGCTTAAAATACAAATTCCTGGCCAAAGATGGAATATACCCCACAATCACTGGTAAGAATGTGTTTGCCAGGTGTCTTGTAAAGATAATCAAGGAAATTTAAACTGGAAGTATTAAACAAATGCAAACGCCTTGACCTGAACCAGATTAAAATGTTATTGGGAAATGTTTAACAAGATAAATAAAAGTACAATAAAATATAGATAATGTTAAATTTTGTTTTCTAAGTCAATACAGTGTCTACAGGGATGCTATTTGAGTTTAATATCACTGGTTTAAATCAAAAAGAACAGAAGAGGTAGATGACTACTAATGTATATCTATGAAGTTAAATACCATAGAAAGTAGTTACAAAGAAGGGAGAAGAACAGTTGAGACAAGTAGAAGTGAATAGGAGAGAAAGATTCAAGAAAAATGCCAATAGTAATAATAGTGTCATATATAAATGTCTATACATAAATGCGCCCAATTTAGTAAGCAAATAAGAAGAACAAGAAATATTAATGCAAGGAGATCAATTTGACCATATAGGTGTCACTAAGACTTAGTGGAATGAAACATGTGATTGTGCCATGATATGGATTGATGTATTTTCCTTTTTTAATTTCTTTTTTATTCTGAACTTCCCAAACAAATATTTCCATGTACAAAGTAGAATAGAAAAAAAATTATATGTGAAACTCCAACTCTCCATTAGGTGCAACTTGGGGCTTTTAGGCATATAATAAATTCAACATGTTATTTTCAAAGCTGTCCTGCTTTCTGTTTCCTTTTAAACTTCCTCATGTTCTTTTCTGTGCATTTTTTTAAAAAAAAAAGCTTCTCTCTTTTCTTCTTTTTCCTTTGTCCATAGTACATCTAGCCTACTTTCTCCTCTCCAAATCTGCTCCCAAATGAAATAGTAAAAACACGATAAACTATAAATAAAACTAAATTAAAAATTGTAATATAAATAGGCATAGTCTACCAAAATAAATTTACACATTTGCCATCTCTCAAAATGTATATCTCATTCTACACCTTGAGTCCGTAATCCTTCTGTCAGAACTTACTCAAAAGAAACAAGATAAATAAAAGGGGCGTAGGGGAGTGTAGTATTACCTTTTTTATATAAGGAAATCCAAAAAACGTGGAAAAAGAAAGAGGAGAAAAATGTGGTTAAAAAGCAATTGGGTAACAGCCAATGGAGGGAGAAGCAAGTAACTGGGCATATAGATCACATGGGCAAAAAGAGGTACTGGAAGAGGCTACACAAGAGTGTTGAGAGCCTTCAGGTGTCTAATACATACTCTCGTTCTCTCTCTCTTTCTCCCTCCCTATTTAACTCTCTCTCTCTCTCTCCCCATCTCTCACCTTTCTGTGTCCCTCTCTTTCTCTGCATCTCTCTGAATCCACCTTTTCTCTGAATTTCTCTGCCTCTGTCTTACTCAACCCCTCCCTCCAGTTCGCTCTCCCCCTCTCTCTTACTCTCTTTCCTTCATTCTCACTCCTCATATTCTGTCCTCCTTCTCTCTATTTCTCAACTTACCTTAGAGATAATTTCATTCTTCAGAAGATGGAGAAATCAATAAGTGAAAATACTGTTTGGAATATTAAGTCCCATCTTTTATAGGAAACCTTTCTCAACTCCTGTTAATGCTAGTGCTTTCCCTCTGTTAAGTATTTCCTAATTGGATAAATATGTAATATTTGTACAAATACATATGTAGTTTATTTGTATCTATTTCTTTGCATGTTATCTCCTCTATTAGATTGTGAGCTCCTTAAAAAACTACTTATAATAAACAACTTTGGCAAAGTTGCAGGACACAAAATTAACCCACATAAATCATCTGAATTTCTGTATATTACTAACAAAGCCCAACAGCAAGAGATAGAAAGAGAAGTCCCTGTTTAAAGTTATTGTAGACACTATAAGGTATTTTGGGAGTCTACCTGCCACAACAAACCCAGGGACTATATGAACACAATTACAAAACACTTTTCACACAAATAAAGTCAGATCTAAATAATTGGAAAAGTGGCAGCTGGTTGGCGCAGTGAACAGAGCACTGGCTCTGGAGGCAAGGAGGACCTGAGTTCAAATCCAGCCTCAGACACTTGACACTTACTAGCTGTATAACCTTGAGCAAGTCACTTAAACCCAACTCCCTTGCCTTTCCTCCTACAAAAAAAGAAAGCAAAAATAAATGAACAAATAAATGGGAAAACATCAGTTGCTCGTGGGTAGGCCAAGCTAATATGATAAAAATGACAGTTCTACCTAAATTAGTTTATTTATTCAGTGTCATACCAATAAAACTACTATTTTCTAGAGCTAGAAAAAATAATTCAAAATTCATCTAGAGGAACAAAAGGTCCCGAATATCAAGGGAATTAATGAAAAGAAATGCTAGGGAAGGTGGCCTAGCCACACCAGATCTCAAATTGTATTATAAAGCAGCAATCATCAAAACCACTTGGTACTGGCTAAGAAATAGAGGGACAAATCAATGGAATAGGTTGAATACACAGGACAGAGAAGTCAATGATTATAGCAGTCTACTGTTTGATAAACCCCAAGACCATAGCTTCTGGGATAAGAACTAACTGTTTGACAAAACCTGCTGGGAAACTGGAAAATAGTGGCAGAAACTGGGCAGAGACCAATGCCTGACACCATATACCAGAATGAAGTACAAATGGGTACATGATCTAGGCATAAAAGCTAATACTATAAACAAATTAGGGGAACAAGGAATAGTGTATTTGTCAGATTTATGGATAATGGAGGAATTTATGACCAAACAAAAGATAGAGAACATTATGAAATGCAAAATGGATAATTTTAATTACATTAAATTGAAAAATCTTTGCACAAACAAACCCAATGCAATTAAGATTAAGAGGGAAGTAGAAAACTGGGAAAGAATTTTTACAACTAGTGTCTTTAATAAAGGACTCTTTTCTAAAATATATAGAGAACTGAGTCAAATTTGTAAGAACACAAGTCATTCCCCAGTTGATAAATGGTCAAAGGATATAACAGGCAGTTTTCAGATGAAGAAATTAAAGCTACTCATAGACATATGAAAAAATGCTCTAAATCACTATTGATTAGAAAAATGCAAATCAAAACAACTCTGAGGTACCACATCACACCTATCAGATTGGCCAACATCACAAAACAGGAAAATGATAAGTGTTGGAGAACACATGGGAGAGTTGGAACACCAATTCATTGTTGATGGAGTTGTGAGCTGATTCCATCATTCTGGAGAGCAATTTGGAATTATGCCCAAAGGTCTATAAAAATGTGCGTTCCCTTTGACTCAGCATTACTGTTTCTAGGGTTTCATGCCAAAGAGATCATAAAAATGTGAAAAGGACCTACATGTACAAAAATATTTATAGTAGCTCTTTCTGTGGAGGTCAAGAATTAGAAGTCGAAGGAATGTCCATCAGTTGGAGAATAGCTGAGCAAGTTGTGGTATATGAATATAATGGAATACTATTGTACTGTAAGAAATGATGAACAGGCAAACTTCAGAAATACCTGGATAGACTGATGAATTGATGCTGAGTGAAGTGAGCAGAACTAGGGGAGTATTATACAGAGTGACAGCCACAGTGTGTGAGAACTGTTTTTGATAGACTTAGCCCTTCTCAGAAATGCAAGAACCTAAAACACTTTAAAAGGACTCATGATGCAAAATACCATCTACATCCACAGAAAGAACTATGAAGTCACAACACAGAATGAAGCAGACTATTTTCTCTTTTGTTGTGTTTGGTTTTGTTTAGTTTTACTCATGTTTTCTTCCATTCATTTTAATTCTTCTATGAAGCATGACTAATGTGAAAATGTATTTAATAAGAATGTATCTGTAGAGCCCATATAGATTGCATGCCATCTTTGGAGGGGGAGAAAATTTAAAACTTATGGAAGTGAATATTGAAAACTGAAAACAAATACTTTGAATTCCAACTTCTCTCCCTCCCCTACTCCTTCCCCAGCCCCACTGAGAAGGGAAGCAATTCAATACATACTAAATATGTGCTCTTTTGCAAAAGACTTCCAAAATAATTATGTTGTGTAGTACTAATTATATTGCCCTCTGTCCTATTCTATTCCCCCTTATTTTTTTCCCCATATTGACCTTGTCCATTCTCGAAACTGTTTATTTCTAGTGACTCTCTTCTCCCATTTGCCCTCCCTTCTAATAATCCCCTCACCCCACTTGTCACCTCTTCTCCTTCTTTCCTGTGGTGTGATATAAATTTTCATATCAGATTTAGTGAGCATGTTATTCCCTCCTTCAGCCACATGTTGAGAGAATAGCTTTATTTTTCTCCTCCCTCTCCCCTTCTCCCTTATCTCCTCTGTTGAATAAGATTTTTCTTATCTCCTTTATGAGTTATAGGCTGCCCCATTCCATTTCTCCCTTTCTCTTCTCAGAATTTTCCTCCTTCACCCCTTAATTTTTTATTTTATTTTATTGTGTGGATATCATCTCTTCTGATGTGTGTGTGTGTGTGTGAGTGTGTGTGTGTGTATGTATTGTGTGGATATCATCTCTATCTATGTGTATGTGTGTGTGTGTGTGGATGTGCAATCTCTCCATCTACCCAAATACTGAGAAAAGATTCAAGAATTAAAAATATTTTCTTTCCATGTAGTAATGTAAACAGTTCAGCTTTAAAGAGTCTTTTATGATTTTTCTTTCCTGTTTACCATTACATGCTTCTTTTGATTCTTGTCTTGGAAGGTCAAATTTTTCTTTACATATCTGGTCTTTTCCTCAACAAGAATGATTGAAAGTCATATATATCATTGAATGACCATTTTTTCCCTTGAAGTATTATGCTCAGATTTGCTGGGCAGGTGATTCTTGGTTACAATCCCAGTTCCTTTGACTTCTGAAATATCTCATGCCAAGCCCTTCGATCCCTTAATGTTGAAGCTGCCAGATCCTGTGTTATCCTGATTGTATTTCTACAGTACTTAAATTGTTTCTTTCTAGCTGCTTGCAGTATTTTCTCCTTGATCTGGGAACTCTGAAATTTGGCCACAATATTCCTGGGAGTTTATCTGTTCGGGTCTTTTTCAGGAGGTGATCAGTGAATTCTTTCAATATTTATTTTGCCCTCTGATTCTAGAACATCAGGGCAGTTTTCCTTGATAATTTCATGGAAGATAATATCTAGGCTCTTTTTTTGATCATAGCTTTCAGGTAGTCCTAAAATTTTTAAATTATTTCTCCTGGATCTATTTTCCAGGTCAGTTGTTTTTCCAATGAGTTGTTTCAACACAAATTTTTGGTTTTGTTTACTAACTGCTTGGTTTAACTCAAAGTCATTCGTTTCCCTGAACTCAATTCTCTCTTTCAACGAATTATTTTGTTCAGTGAGCTTTTGAACTTCTCCTCCATTTGGCTAATTCTTTTTTTTTTTAAACTTCCTTCTCCTCATTGGCTTTTTGGACCTCTTTTTCCAATTGAGTTAGCCTCTTTTTAAAGTTATTATTTTCCTCAGTATTTTTTTGGTTCTCCTTTAGTAAGCTGCTAACTTGTTTTTTAAGGTCTTCTATTGTCTGAGCCTAGTTAAAGTTCCCTTTGGAGGCAGGGGCCTTGACTTGCTCTGACAGTATACCTTGTTCTTCCTCATCCAAAAGGATAGGGAGAGACATTTATTCCCCAAGAAAGTAACTTTCTATGGTCTTATTTTTTTTTTCCCATTTTTGGGCATTTTCCCAGCCAGTTACTTGATTTCTGAGTTTCCTCTCCACAACCACCTCACCTCCAGTTCCACCAAGCCAGCACTTTGGGGCTGAGATTCAGATGAGCTGCTCCCAAGCCTCAGGGGCTTTCATCAGGGGCAGGGCTGCTATTCAGTGTGAGATTAAGATCAGCTGCTCAGGTGGAGGCAGGGCCACCACACAGGGTTCAGTTCCCTGAGGGGCTTTCTGATGAGACCTTCAACAATGGATGTGGGCTACTGCCTGCTTTGGGAGCCCCATCTGCTACTGCCTCTACTGCTGCCACCTGAGGAGGCCTGAGTTATGGGGGCACCCCACTCCCTTCTCAGCCAGCCAAAAAGACCCTCTCACTGACCTTTGAAGGATCTGCGCTGCTGCTGGAGATTCTGTCCCTGAAGCCTGCTCGGATCTGCTCCTTTTGGTGCCAAGTGGCCAAGGCAGGGCTGGGCTCTGCTCCACATCCAGTGCACAACAGACCTTTCCCATCAGTCTTTCAGGTCTCTCTGGGACAGAAATCTCCTCCACTCCATTGTTCTGTGGCTTCTGCTGCTCTAGAATTTGTTGAGAGTTCTTCTTTACAGGTATTTTATGGGCTGTGGGGTAAGAACTAAATGTATGTGCTTCTTTCTACTTGGCCATCTTGGTTCCTCTCCTGAAAACAAATAAATAAATTTGGAGGAGAAAAATTAAAGATTGTGAGCTCCTTGAGGGCAGAGACTGTCCTTTGCCTCTTTTGGTATCTCCACTAAAACAAACACAGTACCTAGCACATAGTAGGTATTTAATGTTTACTGACTGATTGATTCAGTCACTAATTCTCACTAATAGGCAAGGATTGTTATTAGGTGCTGAGGTAAAAATGAAGGGGGGGATATCCCTGGGGGATATGACTATTCATTTCTAGAGTTTGTGAAAGAAAACAAGAGGAAATCTGGGCATAGTCTGACATGCCCCCTAGACTTTGGGAAAGCAGATTTTAAAAGGTTCAGAGGAAAGATAAGTAAGATTCTTTGAACTAAAATGTTATAGAGGAAGTCCTTGTAACAGCAAAGACCCCAGCATACACAGGACAGCCTGCTATACAGGTTCTTAGATCTGCTTTTCTAAAAGGAAAGCAACTTTTGAGGGGTCAACAGTCACTTTAATCAAACACATATACCAACAGAGAAAATACAAGCAGAGAAATAAAGACCAACAGACAGGGCTTCCAACTGTCTGACTATAAGCAATATATACATCACAGATCAACAGACAGATCCAAGTGTCTGACCATTACATACATACTTAGTTACCAGCGAGAGAAGCACCAACATCTGGATTTTCAAAGTCAGGAGGCTCCTAAGGGAGTCTCATCTGGCCAGAGTCTCATCTGGCCAAACAAACACTTCTAATGAGTAAACCCCAAAGTAAAAGTTCACAGGAGAGTATCTATACACTTTTTAGAGCCAGAGGGCATGACCCTCTGACCCAGTGCCTCAATAGAAATTAACAAAAGGTACTGAGGCCTATTAATGGGTGGGGAAGATCTTTAACTCTTCCCCCCACCCATCATCAACCTTACATTAACATTACAATTACTGCAGAAGAGATGGGAAGTGCTAAAGAATAAAATGCTGCAAATGTAAAGGGAAACAATTCCTATGAGGAGCAAAAGTAGAATTTGTTTGAAACGACTGATACACAAACTTAGATTTTTAATTTGCACAGAATAAGGAAGCAAGGTCAGGTAACAGAATAAATATGAGTGTGGTACAATCCTAAAAAGAAAAACTGTCAGGAGTTCTAAAGCACAGCTAAAGCTAAGTCTGGTGAGGGAAACCAAGAACAACAAAAAGGGACCTTTTTTTCTAGTTATATTGGGAGAAAAGGAAGAATCAGAGAAGAAATAGGATCTTTGCTTGAGCTAGATGAGACAATAGCAGAGCAAAGAGAAAACTAAATTGTTCAGTTCTTATATTGCTTCTGTTTTCTCTGTCAAGAATGACTTTTGCCCTCAAAATGATACAACTAAAATGACTAACAGGAAGCTGGGGCCCAATTTAAGTTAGGAGCTAGTATGAGAGCACCAAATTGTCATTGATGAATTCAAGTCACCTGACCCAAATGAACTACATTCTTGGATACTGAAAGAACTGATAATTATGATTTTGCTAAGCCACTATTAGGGATATTTGAAAGATAGTTGATGACTACAACAATATAAATGAAAAAAATAACAACCTTAAATAAGAGAACATCTCTCTCATCAACTTTGCAGAATTGAGACAGGAGACACACAGGGGTAGAACATTGCATATATTGTTGGGTTTTTTTATGTACTGATCAATTTTGTTGATTTTTTTCTCTTCCTTTATAAAAAGTATTTGTTATAAGGTATGGCTCTGTGATAAGAGAAAAGGAGAGGAATAGAGGGGAAATTTAAGCAATGTAAAAAACAAAAGATGTTAATAAAATATATTTTATTTTTTAAAAAATAGAAAAATAATGGAAAAAGAGGGAAAATTCCACAAAATAAGGGAAGGGCAAATGTCCTGATTTAAAAAGCAAAAAGGTTAGAGAACGTATTCTATAAATCATAGGCTGTTAAACTTGACTTTGATTAATAGGAAGATTCTAGAACTGATCATTGAAAAGATTTTTTCCCAAACATCTGGAAAAGGAAAGGGTCATTCCAAAGAGCTAGTATGACTTTGTTAAGAAGAAGGTCATACCAGAGGAATCTCATTTCCCTATTTGTTAGGATTATCAAACCAATAGATGAGGGAGTCATAGAAGCTCTGACTATAGTTCATTTAGATTTTAGCAAAGCTTTTGATAAAGTATCTCATGTTATTCTTTTGAAGAAGTGAAGAGATATTGATTAGATAACAATAAGATCTGATGGATTCAGAACTGGTTGGACTGGTCATAAATAAAGGTGGTTGTTAATGGTACATGATTAAGTTTGCAGGAGGTCTTCACTGGAATATTCCTTGGGATATGTGCTTAGCTCTGTGAGGTTCAACATTTCCATCAATGATTTGGATAAAGGTATAGATATTATGCTCATCAAGTTTGCAGATGATGTCAAAGTTGGGGGAAAAAACTGATACTAGAAAAATAAACCATCTCTGTTTAGCTACAAGAGAATCAAATGGGAAAGGAGTCATTATTTAACTGTGAGATTTCGCACTTCTTTACTATGCTGGAGTGTAAGTGGGGATGTGGAGAAAAGAGGGAAGAATGCTATCTTGAGACCTTCTAATAATCTTAAACAATTCTAGCACTTTGTAATGGAAGTCAAACTTGCACCCTTCACTTGGATCTCTTAATCTTTTTTTCCCAATTTGTAGGATGGGGTTGAGAATTATTTGGATTATCACAGGAGAGGTGGGAAGGAAGGGCACTCTGAGGAATTTGGAACTACCCTTCTGTAGGCACATGAATTTTACTGGATCTGATGTATAAAAAGAAAAAAATAGTAGAACATATATAAAATTGTATGCTCTCAGGGAGGAGGTGGGGAGGGAGGGAAAGACAAAATCTAGGTTATATGGCAGTGATTGTGGAACACTGAAAATAAATAAATTTAAAAAAAATTATTAAGCTAAACTATCTTATTGATCTTTTCTAATAGACTTCCAGCATTGACCCATTTTAAAGATGGCTCCTCTCTCCTCCCCCAAAGGACTGGGATTCTAAAATCTTAGTAATCCAGTTTCTAAAATCACAGATATAAGAGCTAGATAGGATTGAGGTCCCTTCTTCATCTAGGCATTATATACCCCCTCACTTTCCTCATGTCCAATGGCAACCTAATAGCTGAGATGGAAACACAGGATAGAAATAATTATTCTAAAGGAGGAACAAATAAGACAGGAGATCTAGGTAACCCACTTAAAAGGAGTTCTTGTTTTTGCTTCTGCTGACAAAGGTTGACATTGCCTAAGCTCCAGAATCCCACTCACTCCTGGAAGGGATACAGGAGACACTACCTGGGAAAAATAAGGACTTTAATATGCCTCCCTACTGATGAAAGGCATATTTCTTGACTTCCCTTTCTTCCTTTTCCTTCAGGAAAATAGGAGCCCCTTTCTCATACTCTCTATGGCCAAGTCTTCAAAAGCTATCTAAAGACAACACTTTTAACTGAGCTAACACTAGGAGACTAGTGAACTCCAACACAGTTTATAACTATCTAAATGATTATTTACTTCTATCAACATTTAATACAGCCCATACAGTGATTTCCTATGCCTAATTTGGCTTCAGCTTAAGTCCAGTTTTTGTATTTCTGTCCTCAGGAGAAGGAAGAAAAGAAGGAAGGAAGGGAGTATTTATTAAGTGCCTACTATATACCAGATACTGTGCAGGGTAATTTAAAAATATTATCTCATTTGGTCCTCATAACAATCCTGGCGATAGGTACTATTATTATCCCCATTTTATAGTTAAGGAAACTAAGGCAGACAGAAGTTAAATGACTTGCCCAAGGTCATACAGCTACTAAGTATCTACAGCTGGATTTATACCCAAGTCTTCCTGACTCCAGGTCCAGTGCTCTATCCACTGTGACAGATGTAAGACATTTTAATAAATTTCTTCCACCTTTAATCTTCCCATCAAATGCCCCAAAAAACTTTTCTTTCATTATTCTTTATACAATAACATATCTGAAAGTGAAAATGAAATAGTTATTACCAGGAATTCAGGGATAGAGCTCAGGTAGAAATTGCAACTTTAGTCAACGGCTTTATTCTCGACCGGCAGAAACTCTGAGTGAGATTTTCAGGCCAGGAAGAATCCCAAGTGCGTAGCCAGAAAAAAAACCCAAGGCTTACCAATAAGATCTTGGTAGAAAAGAGACATGTTATGCATGAAATACAGCTCAGTGGGATAAGCAAGTTAAGCTGGATAGACTGTGCTATTGTCAAGGCTCAATAAGGGTCTAAAAAGAAAACAGCTACTAGGTTAGAAAGCAGGACAGGAGTTTAGTGCACCCAGTTTGTGTCCTAGACCTGGAAGATACAGATTAGTAGATGTTAAAAGTGACAAAGTCCTAACTGAAACTCATTTGATATGGAACATGAAACATCTGGAAAATTCTTTGACTTCTCATTTAATGTCTACTTACCTTACCTGGGTAAATGAGATGGCAGTATTTGCCACATTCTTTGCTGTGAGGGAATCATAGTCCTTAGTTTTTTAAATGTGTGTAATATTCCTCTTCTAAGAAGTCTGAAGGAGGTAATATAATATTGGGTATTTAGGTGCCCAATCTTACTAACAAGTCCCTGTATCCTCCTCTCCCTTTACAATGTAGCCTGCTCTCCTCTGGTGAAAAATATTAAAATATTTTCTTATTCCTCGACTAGAAAACAATTCATTGGCACCAAGCCTTGACTAGTTACTGGGCAATTCAGACCAATGCCGGCTAGAAAAACTGATGGATTTGAAGGGCTATTGAAATTTGGGAGATAGAACCTAGGCTCTCTTGATTAATTGTGTAAAAGGTATACATTCTCTCCACGTAGACAGACCTGACTCTTATATTTAGGAAGAAACTGACAAAACATTGAGTGTTTCAACTGATCATTCAAAAGAACTGGAGATTGAGGTCAAAAATTTAAAAAAAAAAAAAAGGAAAAATAAAAAAGGGAGAGTTAGGTGGCGTAGTAATTCAAATCTGGTCACAGACACTTACCAGCTGTGTGACCTTGAGCAAGTCACTTAACTCCAATTGCCTCCAAGGAAAAGGAGAAAAAATATTGTTTGCACCAAAAAACCATATTTTCAAAATATTCATATCCATCAAAATATTTATAGCAATACTTTTGTGGTGTCAAAGAAGTGGAAACAAAGTAGATGCTCATTGACTGATCATAGCTAAACAAATACAGGAATGTGATCCAATATTACTAAACAGAAAGAAACAATAAATATTGAGAATACAGGGAGGCATGAGGAGACATAAATTGATACAAAGTTAAGTCAACAGAACCAGGAAAAATATGTCCACAATGACTACAACAATATATACAGAAAGAAAAATGACAAAACAAATCAAAATTGAATGCTGTGTAATTTTAATGACCAAGATTTATGGGGAAGAAAAGATAGGAGAATTCCTATACCCTTCTGGGTATAGAATACAAAATAGACTCTCAGACTAGTTTGATGTGATGATCAGTTTTGCTGAACTTCCTTCCCCCTCCCTTTTTTAAAATTCTTCGTTATAAGAGATGGTTCTCTAAATCCAAGAAAAGGGAGAAATATGTGAAGAAATGAAGAGGATATCAAAACAAAAGATAGTAATCATTTGAAGTACAAAAACCAGAATTTAACATTTAAGAACAAAATGAAAAGAACTGAGGATGTTTAGCCTGGAGAGGAGAAGAATTGCAGGGATCACGATACTTGTCTTCATGTATTAGAAAGACTGTCTTGAGAAAGGATTGGGCTGGATCTATTTAGCCTCAGGGGACAGAACAAGGGGCAATAAATGGAAACAAATTTCAGTTGAATGTGAGAAAAAATTTCCTAGTAATATGAGCAGCCCAAAAGTGACTGCCTCAGGAGACAGTTGGTTCCCTGTTATTGAAAGTGTTCCAGAAAAGAATAAATCAACTTGTTAGGAATATTGTAAAGGAGAGGCAGTGTGGGGTAGTAGTACAGCACTGGACTTAGATTCAGAGAGTCCGGGTTCAAAGATTGCCTAAGACACTTTCTAGCTGTGTGATTCTGGGCAACATGTTTAACCTCTCTGAGTCTCAGTTTCCACATTTGCAAACTGGAAGTAATAATAGCACCTACTGCACAGGGTTTTTGTGAGGATTAAATGAGATAACATATGTATGTGCAGGAAAGCACTCGGCAAATGTTAAAGAGCTTTATAATTAAGCAGTCTTATCTACTCAAGTACAAAATGAACTCAGTGCCCTCTAAGACTCTTTCCAACTCCAAAAGTCTGTGATTCTATAAAAGGAAATCTGGATAAACAAAGTCATATAGAAACAAAAAGGCAATAACAAAAACAGTAAGGAAGAAACTAAGCTAGTTAGGAGGCTATAGCAAGAATTTAAGAAGAGGGTCATGAGGACCAGATGAAAATAGTGAGGAAAGGGTTAATCCAAGAAAATTTTTAAATGAAATTTGACCAAATGAACATGGGAGTAATTTATTGGATAAAGGAGATGAAGGGGAGAAAGCAAAACAGACTTTAAGAAAGTTATAATGCCATAGTCAGAAATGGAGGGAATGGGCAGATGATTACTCTGGACAAGGAGTAGGTGAAGAGAATTAGGAATTCACATTCAGACCTGTTCAGTTTGAGGTGACAACAGAATATCTGAACCATAGAGTGATATAGTATTACAGAGGTGTAACAGAGTTCTCAAAATGGAGGTGACAAATTAAGCCAGCAGAACACATGGAGTTCTCCAAGGGAGAAAGCACAGAAAGAGAAGAGAAGACAGCGTTGGGGAAAACCTACAAGGAAGAGAGGAGAGGAGAAAGCAAATGAGACAAAAGTTGGGAGGAAGGAAATAGTGGGAGAACCAGAAGAGTACAGTGCCCTCCTAGAAGCTAAAAGGAGTTTCGAAAAGGAAGAAAGAGTTAACAGAGTTAAGTGAAGAGGGGTTAAGGATAGTTCATTCCAGCTCATCAACAAGTATGTATGAAGTGTCTCCTATGAGCAGGGGCTGGGGATACAGATGCATAGACTAAAACAACCCCTACTCTCAAGAGGCTTACAATCTAATGGGACAAACAACATGTCTGTGTGTGTCTATATCTACATGTACAAATTAAATGTTAGATGGTTAAGTACAAGTTAGTTAAGGAAGGAAGGCACCAGCAATTGAGAGAGCAAGAAAAGCTTCATGTAGGAGGTAGTACTTGAGAGGTGCCAGGAAGGAAGAGAGAGATTCTAAAAAGATGAGGAAGGAATGCGTTATCATTGTGGAGTACAGTCAGTGCAGAGGAAAAAAGGGAAAGAGTACTGTATGTAAGGAACAGAAAAAGACCAGTTTGAGTAGACCCTAAAGTGTAGGAGGCAGAGTAATGGACATAGAGGATGGAAAGATAGGCTAGCTCAAGGTTGTCAAGAACTTTAGTAGTTTATATTTTATCCCAGAGGCAACAGAGAGGCATTAGAGTTTGTTGAGTCAGAGAGTGACATGGTGAGATCTGTGTTTCAGGAAAATAATTCTGGCTGCTGCATTGAAGACAGTTTGGGGTAGCAAGAGACTTGAGTCAGGGAGACTAATTTGAAGGCCATTATGATATCATAGGCAAGAAATGATAAGGACCTGAACTTAAGGTCATAATAGAATCAGTTGAGGGCAAAAGGTGTTATGGAAGTAAAAACAGCAAAATACAGCAATTGTGTGTTTGGCAATATGTGGGTTAAAGGAAGAAGATAAGTTAAGGATAACAACAAAGTTAGGAACTTGAGAAAGCAGAAAGATTGTGGTGCTTTTGGAAGAAATAGGGAAATTTGGAAGAGGGATAGTTTTGAGAGGAAAGGTAATGGAATTTGTTTTGGTCATGTTGATTTTGAGATGTCTATGGGACATATAATTTGAAATGTCCAATAAGCAATTGCTGACAAGACACTGAAGCTAAATAAAGCTCAGGAGAGAGACTGGAGATAGATATGCATATATACACACACAGACAGACAGACCTACATATATACATAATATATTTATGTCATATCAACATATATCAATACCTAATACATTGTGCTCATGTGTGTAGATGACTCAAACATGTAAGTACATATAATAAATATGTTCCCATATGTATCTGTGAATTATCTGCATAGAGGTAATAATTAAACTCATAGGAACTGATGAGGCAGTTGAGCAGCAAAGTGGATAGAGTGCTGGGCCTGGAGATTAAATCTGACTTCAGGTACTTACTAGCTAGGTGACCTTTGGCAAGTCATTTAACCTCTGTCTGCCTCAGTTTCTTCCACTATAAAATGGAATTATAACACTTATGAGATAATATTTTTAAAGCACTTAGCACAGTGGCTGACACATAGCAGGCACTTAGTTTCCCTCCTTCTTTTCTTCCTTCTTCCATTCTTCCTGCCTTCCTGCTTTCCTTCTTGGTGAGGTTACTGAGGGGAAAAAAGCATAAGAGGAGAAGAAAAGAGGGCCCAGATCAGAACCTTAGAAAACAACCACAGTTAGAGGGTATTATATGGATGGTGAACCAGCAAGACTAAGAAAAAGAGGTCAGAAAGGTAGAAAGAGAATTATAGCATCATAAAAAGTCAGAGATGAGAGGTTATTCAGGAGAAAAGGTCAACAATATCAAATGCAGCAGAAAAGGAAAATAGTGAGGATTGGGAAAAGGCTATTAGATCTGGCAAACAGATCATTCATAACTCTGGAGAACCATTTCAGTTGAGTGCTGAGGTTGGAAGTCAGATTGTAAAGAAGAATGAGTGGAGAAGAGGAGACAATGAGTATAGCTAGCTTTTTCAGGGAATTGGTCAAGAAAGAGATGTAGGCAATAGCTTAGAGGAATGGTATGGTCTAGGGAAAGGCTTTTTTAAGGATATCAGAAGAATTGGATATGTTTGAAGTCAGAGAAGTAGATAGGGGGAAGGTTGAAAATTATTAAGAGAGGGGTATGATTGCTGGGATAATCTGCTGGTGACATATAACTGCTAGAAAATAGGAGGGGGATGAGATCAAGAACACAGGATTTGGCCTTGGCAAGGAGAAAGAGCACCTTAATATAAAAGACTGGAGGAAAATAATGAAGAGTAAGGGGGTTATATCTAGAGGCTTTGAAATGATGAGAAGGGAAGAGGTCACAACAGATGGTCTCAATGTTAGGAAAGGAGCTCAGCTGAGACAGTGGAAAAGAAATAAACTGTGAAGACAGTTATTGAGCCTACACCATATACAAAGCACCATACTAAGGGAGGAGGCCATTGGATTTGGCAAGTAAGTCATTAGTGGTCTTCCAAAGGATGCTAGAAAATACAACATACCTAGTATATTTTAACCATCTTTCCTGTACCTGACTCCAGTAGAATGTAATCTCCTTGAAAGTAGCTCATGCTTTTCATGTTTTCTTTTTGACTGTAGTACCTGGCATAATACTTTACACATAGTGGGTCCTAAATAAATGCATGTCTCCATTAGAACACCAATTTCTTGAGAACAGGAACTGTCTTACTTTTCTATTTGCATGTGGTAAGAGCTTATTAAATATATTATTCATTCATTCATCCATTACTGATTAAAAAATTTTTATGTCATTTAGAGCCTACAAATCTTTATTTGAAAAATTCCAGCCTGTTTCAGTTTGTTTGAAATAAGTAAGGCAATTTCTATGGTGGAATGACAGTGCTTTGCTGGTAGCAATTTGCTGAAGTACGTGAATAATTAAAGCACCACAATGAAAGGAATATGTGTGCACATCCTTTGAGGATGGATACTATCAGAGGGTGTCTTACAGTCCAAGGATTAAAGAAGGAAATAAAAATTAGTTCACCTTTTGCACTGTGAATAGACAATAAATATTTCATGGTGTTACCTGGGGCAATCACACAAGTGTAATAAACACCCACCAAATATTAATAGAAAATCACTGGAAAGATGAAAGGGGATCTGATTGAAGAGAACGTTAACAGTGATAGCAGGAAAAGGGTGAAGTATTTGGCTATGATCATGAGCATAGCTCCCAGTTCTCAGTGCTAACTGAAAACTAGTCACAATTCAGATCTAACTCTCCACCATTTTAACTCTCTTCATAGGGCCACAGAGTTAGAGCTGGAAGCAATGTCAGATGTTATCTAGTCCAGTACATTGATTTTATAGATCAGGAAACCGAGATCCAGAAAAGACACACAACTTATGGAAAATGGATTGAATTCTATTTTTTAGGTTTAGTCAAACTAGATTTAATATTCCCCTTCACTGTATGTTTACTCAGATAACTTGTCTCACAATTCTGTATTGTCACTTCTATTGCACTGAAATTTTTGTATTGCAACACCACCATTGCAACACCCACAACCCACATCTGAGAAACTTGCCTAAAGGTTAAACTTTTGCCTAGTAATTACCTCTACCTTTTTCACCCCAGCCATAACATACTTTCCAGAGATAGCTGGTTAACCTAAAGGTCAAATCTCAATGTTTTCCAGAGGTTCCCAAAATGGGCAATACCACCCCCTGGGGAACACTGGAATTAACTGGGGTGGTTAGTAGCCTCAGGTGCAATTGGGGGGGATTTAATAAAAATACAAGGGTGGTAGAAGCATAAGGAAAGAAGAAAATTTTAAGAAACATTTGTACATGCTTCATCTGTTATATAACAGAGTTAAAGTCATAATGATTACACTATCTTCCAAACAAACACACAAAATGCAAGTTATAACTGATCTGTGGTCAAGTTCACTGACAGGTCTTAACAAGCAAGTGTTGGGCTGACAAGTGTTTCCCACATTATCAGGAAGTCCAATATGCATTAGGGCATGTAATGACTTGTCTACAATATGATACATTACACAATGTAATATTGTGTCATCAAAATTTCAGTACAAGAAAAATAACCCACAAATTTACAACAAATTATTAAATTTAAGGTGTCATTTTAAAAAATTTATATTTTTTTGAAATGATGCAAATTTCAAAAAAAAGTTTAAGAGTTAAAGATTTCCAGGGGGGTCACTGAGTAATTTTTTTAAATGGGGTAGTAGGTGAATTTGAGAACCTCTGATTTAAACTCTAACTCTCTATATCCAAAAAGTAGTCATTAGTAAATCTGTCAACTTAGAAAGAAGTCTCTGGTGGGTTGCCTGGATCTCCCCATCAGCCTGTGCTATTCAACATTCTTATTAATAATTTCTATGAAGGCACAAAAAGTATGTTTGGTATATTTGAAAAAGATATGAAGCTTTGAGAGATAGCCAATACACTGGATGACAGAATCATTATCTAAAAGAAACTGTCATTACCTAGTCGGACAATGGGTCAAACTGAAAAAGAATATATTTAATAGGGAAATTTAAAATTCTACCCTTGATTTCAAAAATGCACTTTACAAGTACAGATTGGAGGTGCTGTGGATAAGCTTGAGAAAGAGATGGATGATTTAATGAACTGAAATTTAAATAGGAGTCAATAGTCACCAAAAAAAAAAAAAAAAGGCACAGTAGCAACCAGAATAAGGAAGATCACAGTTTCAGTTATACTCTGATCCAGTCATCAACAAGGTACAATTCTGGATATCACATTTTAAGATACTCATAGAGAAGGGACACATTAACAAGAAAGGAAATGGATTGGTGTGAGCACTAGACCCAATGACCTATGAGGATTATTTGAAGCAATTGGTTAGGTTTAGCCTGGAAAAGGGATTTAAGGACATGTGTTTGACTATCACATGAAAGAACAATTAGTTTTGTTGTACTTGGTCCCAGACAGCATGACTAGGAACAAGATATGAAAGCTGTATTAAGGTAAATTTAGACTTAAGGGAAAATTTTCCAACAACTAAAGCCCTCCAAAAGTGCAGTGGGCTACTTTTGGGGGGTGGTGATCTTCACTAGTGGTCTTCAAGTAGAGGCCAAATGACCATTTGTGTTGTGAGAAGATCCTTGATCGGGTATGAGGTGGACTTGATTATCTCAGAGGTCCCTTCCCACTCTGAAATTTGGTGATCTTGCTTCCTACTTTGCAAAGAATTCCAGCACTGAATTTAAAGAACCTAAATTCAAACCCTACCTCTTCTTGAGAACTTGGACAAAATCAGAGTTCTGTTTCCTAATCTTTGGTCAACAAGCAGTTATTAAATACCTCCTATATGCCATGTGCTTTATTAAGGAAAAAGAAAAAAAATCATTCCCTGTTCTCCAGGAGTATAGAGTCTAAAGGAGGAGTCAGTTTGCAAATAATCATGTGCAAACAAGATAGATCTGGGATCATTTGGAAGCAATCAACAGAAGGAAAGTACTAGCATTAAGGGGGACCAGGCAAGGCTTCTTGTAAAAGGTGGCATTTTTCTGGAACTTTAAGAAAGGGAGGCAGAGATAGGAGAAGAGTGCTCCAAGTATAGTTGATAGACATGGAGCAAAAATGCCCAGAGTTAGGATACATAGTATCATATGGGAGAAACAGCAAGGAGTACAGAGTATATTGTAAGGAGTAAAGTGAAAGAAGACTGAAAAGATGAGCCTTGTTTTAATCGTTTTTTCAGTCCCGTAGGACTCTGTGATCCCGTTTGGGGTTTTCTTGGTAAAAATACCGGACTGGTTTGCCATTTCCTTCTCCAGCGCATCTGACAGACGAGGAAACTGAGGCAAACAGGGTTGACTGACTTGCCCAGAGTCACACAGCTAGTAAGTGACTGAGTGCAGGTTTGAATTCACGGAAATGACTCTTCCTGACTCCAGGCTCAGCACCTTAGCCACTGTGCCACCTAGCTGACCTAAAACCACCACAAGAAACCACTATGTGCAGGCTTTAAATGTCAAACAGAGACATGCAATTCTATAAGAGGGAACACCCGCAGTTTAAGGAATGTGACATGGCCAGCGCTGTGCTTCAGGAAAATCAATATGAAATCTAAACATTGATTAATGGCCTCTCCCGCTGTCTGTGGTCTCCAAAGTCTCTTCTCTCTCCCTATGTTCTATAATCTTGAGACTTTCACAGAACGGGCTTGTCCTTGCCAAAGCACCGAGGATCAGGAAGCACGCACCTACTGCAAGTCGCCACAGTTAGCAACCTTTGCCACAAGCAGGCATAAACCCATCCGGACACTCGCCCAGGCTCGCTAGGCCCCGCCCCCAACTACAGCCGCTCCCACAAGCCCCGCCTGCATCCCAGGGATTCCCTGGCTACCCCCAACCCCACCCCGGCTGCTTCGGTCGCGATAGGAATCATAGAGATGGAGGCCTCCGAATGTCCTAGAAGAGCCTAGCCATCACCGCTTGCGTCCCCGCCCCGCGGCCTTTCCCCAGGTGTCCTGACTCCCCTCATCCCGAGCTCCATTGGCTGTGAGCAGGAGGGCGGGGCGTGAGTCTCCCAGGACCCGCCCCTCTCCTGCTCCTCAGCCCCGCCTCCCCCCGCCTCCGGACGTCCATCCCGGTGGCGTGATTGGGTGTGAATGAACGGGAGAGCGCCGGGGCTGCTTTCCCGGAGCTGGGCTCTCCGCTCCATCCCGCAGCCAGGCGCTCGGTCCGTCTGTCTGGCTCGTAGGTAAGTGTCTGCCGGGTTGTCCGCGGCCATTCACCGCTCCGTGGGTCAGTCACTCAGACCCCGGAATGTGGTCCAATCAGAAGGTCCCTTGGCCGGTCAGTCGTGGTCAATGAGTGGGTCGGTTCAGTCTGACCCTAATGGTCGCGATCCTCAGTCAGTAAATCATCGGTGTGCCAGTCATTTCCCTCAGATGGTCAGTCGGATGGTGGTTCGGTCAGTCACACCCTACCAAGTTGACCCTGGTCGTTCAGTTGGGTCAATGGGACCAGTCAACTGATCAGCTAGAGGCCGGTCTGCAGTCATTGGTCCTTCAGTCGATCGGAGGAACGGTCAGGCAGAACCCAGTTATTTCTCCCGTCAGACCTTGTCAGTCCGCAGTCAGTCTGCTATTCGTTTCCTCCTCCGTCAGAAAGTCATTCTTAGTGAGTTAAGCAGTCCTCTCCCCTACAACCAGTCAGCAGTCCATAAGTGAGTTAGTCAGTCAAACTCTCTAGTTGTTGATTGAGATCATTCATCGTCAGCCCTGGTCATTTCATCAGTGGGGACCATCAATGGGCTGGTCAGTGAACAGTCATTTCTTCAATCAAGAACTCTTACTGAGTCAACTAATCTTCCGACCTCACCAAACCAAAGGGTCAGCAATCAGTTGATTAGTTGGTCATGCAAACTCAAGTGAGTCAGTCAGCCATAGCTCATCCATGGGTTCGTCACTAGGTTGATCACTGAGCCTGTCAGGCAGACCTAATTTTTTTTTTTTTTTAAAAAAGCTTTTTCTACAGGAAAAGACCACAGGGTTTGGATTCCAGAGACCTAGATACTCTCAGTTCTGCCTGTCATTCTTTGTAACCCTGTACAGTCACTTGACATCTCATTGACCATCCGTTAGACAGCTCTAATCACACAGCCCTTAGCGAATGTGTCAGTTGGCCATCAGTCCAGTCCATCAGACTGTCTTTCAACAATCACTTGGTGAGTCAGTCAATCTTTAGTGGGTTAGTCAGTCCTCAGTGCCCAGTGACTTGTTCAGTTACAGTCACTCATTCAGCTCTCCCCTCATTCTGTTGGTTGGTCAGTCTTTCAGCTCATCCAGTTGGCTGGTCAGTTAGTCAATAAACCCAACAGCATTACTCCACCAGCAAGAATCTCCTGAATTCCTGTGCTTCGTGGAATGGGGACATGATTCATCCTTGTATCTACTGTTCTTGCTACTGTGTCTATATATAGATCTGGTCGTGGACACAAACATTTATCTAGTCTGCCTATAAAAGGGAATAAAGGTTAGGCTGGTATACCTACAGTGTAGGCAGACCTAATTTGAAAAAAGAAAGTGGTTAATGACTGACCCACTAGGAGTGATTTCCTGATTAAAAGAGAAATGACTGCTTACTGGCCTCAGACAGCCAACTGACCCCATTGACCCAACTGACCAAAACAAATTTCAAAACATTAGCCCTGTCTAAAGGAAAAATATGTATATACATACATATGGCATTTAGGAGGCACAGTGAATAGAGGGTTAGGCCTGGGTCAGGAAGACTCACCTTCCTGAGTTCAAATCTGGCATCAAACACTTACTAGCAGTGTGACTCTGGGAAAGTGGCTTAACCCTGCTTGCCTCAGTTTTCTCATCTGTAAAATGAGCTGGAAAAGGAAATACAAACCACTTCTGTATCTTTGCCAAGAAAACCCTAAATGGGGTCATGAAGAATCAGACACGACTAAAACTACTAAACAACTACTACTATGAAATATATATACATATATATGTGTGTATGTATATGTATGTGTATGTACATATATAAACACTTATGTGTGTCATTCTCTTCTGACTCTTTTTACCTCCCTGTCATGTTTCATCATTAATCCTCTGAAATTGTGGTGGGTCATTACACTGATCAGAGTTCGTAAATCTTTCTGAAATTGTAGTTGCTCGCTAAAGTTCCTTGTCCTTATAGTATTGTCCCTGTATAAATTGTTCTGCTGATTCTGTACATTGCATCAATTCATACAGGTCTTCCCAGGTTTCTTTGAAACCATCCCCTTTATCATATCTCACATCACAATACTTTCTCACCTATATACCATATTTGTTCAGCCATTCCCTAGTTCATACCCACCCCCACTCAGATTCCATTTCTGTCTTCTCAAAAAGCTATAAATATTTTTGCATAGCCTTAGTTAGCATTTGTTTTGTTTAGAATTAATCCCTCCCTCAATCTGACCTCCCTCTAACTCCCTTTTCTCTCCTATTTCCCTATTGAATGAAATGTATTTATGTACCAACTATGCATGTGTGAATGACCTATCCTGCACTTCTACTAGTTTTAGTACAGTTTTGTCTACAAAAACCAATTAGATATTGAAAGAGATTCAAGTATCCACAGCTCCCCCACTTCCCTGTATAGATTTCTACTCACTCATCCCAATTATGAGATGGTTTTCCCTAACCTTCCTTTCCCTTCCCATCTATTGTGTTCCTTTCCTCTTCTCTTTCTGTTCTTCTTTTAAGATCTTCAGGACATAATATAACCACCCCCAATTCTGTCTAATTAGACTCTCTATGACTGTTGATGATGATAGGGGTTTGGAGGAGATCCTATACCATCTCCCCATGTGTGTTCATCCTTCATTGCCGAAGACCATGCCATCAAAGAATTGATGACATGACTTGTACTTGACTTTGTTTTGAGTGAGTGAGGGCTGTGCAGGTCACCAGCCTCACTTCTCCTCCAGAGCCATCTGAATCCAGTGACCAGATATTCATAGGATGACTGGAGATGACCCAGGATGAGGCAACTGGGGTTAAGTGACTTGCCCAAGGTCACACAGCTAGTGTGTGTCAAGTGTCTGAGGTAAGATTTGAACTCGGGTTCTCCTGACTCCTGCACTGGTGCTCTATCCACTGAGCCACCTAGCTGCCCCACCCATCTCCCCATATTAGAATGTAAGCAGAGTATTCTTGTTTAGTTTCTTGTGATTGTTTATGTTTACCATTCTATGCTTCTCTTCACTCTTGTGTTTAAATTTCAAAGTTTCTACACAGCTCTGATCTTTCAATCATAAATAGTTGAAAGTCCTCTACTATCTATTTCACTAAAGGTCCATTTTCCCCTGTGTATAATTAATTATCCTCAGTTTTACCGGGTAAATTATTCTTTCCTGTAAGCCTATATATCCTTTGCCTTGTGGAGTTTTGTGTTACAAGTCCTCCACTTCCAAGCTATAAATCATGTGTTGATTCTGACTGTGACTCCTAGGTACTTGAATTCTTTCTGGCTGCTTGAAGTATTTTTTCTTTGACGTGGAAGCTATAGATTTTGGGTATAATGTCCTGGGAGAGTCTGGGTTTCTTTCAGGAGATTACTTTTAGATTCTTTCTATTTTGACTTTGTTTTCTGTTTTTAAGAGACATGGATAGTTTTCTTTATGGATTTATTGAAATATAATATCTAGGTTCCTTTTGTCATCATGGCTTTCAGGTAGTCCAATGATTTTTAATTTTATTCTCAGTCAGGATTCCAGGTCAGTTGTTTTTGCTATAAAATATTTTGTATTTTCTTCTTTTTTTGCTCCTTTGACTTTGTTTTAATATTTCTTATCTATTGACTTCAATTTGATCCATCCTGATTTTCAGTTTGTTGCTTGTGTAAAGTTTTATACCCCTTGCACAAATCTGTTGATTCCCTTTCCAATTCTTTCTTTCTATAGTTGTCATTTCTTTTCCATTTCATCTCTTGAGCATTCTGATTTCATTCATAAAAATAATTTTCAACTCTAAGAAAATTTTTGCTTCATCTCTTCCAGGAATCCCAGTTGAATTTGTTCCCAAAGCCATTTTTCTTAAAGGTTTTGCAGTCATTCTTTTCTGGGTTTGTATCTTAAGCATCCCTGTCACCATAATAGCTTTTTGTGGTGGAATTCTTCTTTTCTTTGCTCATTTTTCTAGACTACTTTTTGACTTCAGACTGGCCAAACTCTGCACCCTTCTGTAGGGAAAGTCCAGGCTGCCCCTACTCTTGCCTTCTTGGGAGTATTGAATGTTGTAGGATCTCAGAGATAGCTCAGGCTGGAAATATTCATGCTATCAGTGGTCTCAAAGTTGTCTGATCCAAGGCAGAGTCTGATCACTGACCCCCTGACCTGAGCTCTCCAAGTGCCTTACCCTAGGTTTTGGTCTGAGCAAGAGGTCCTGCTGCCGCTGGACTCAGCCACTTTGAGCCAGCTGGTAAGCTGTTCTGGTTTAGAGCCAAAGAAGAGCAAGCTTACCATTAGTCTGGGATTCCTAGCCCAGTTATTTCTCTATAGGCTTCAGACTGGACTAGAAGTAGGAATTGAAACCCACTCTGCTCCTGGGCATCTAAGACACACTACTTTCTGAGTTTGCTCTTGGTACACAGCCTAGGGCCTCCCTACCCTGGAACACCAACCCTGGCCACAGATCTCTGCCTCGGTCCACTATGGATCTTTGACTTAGTGACAAAGCTGCCCGGAAGCACCTGACCAGGGGTATACCGTGAGAAACACTCTTGTTCAGGGAAATAGTACACCAGGGCAAGAGGAGATAACTGGTCCATAAAGGGCTCTGCGGTATAAGAACTGGTGCTAACTGAATCAGGATTCAGTCTGGTATATTTTCTAGATCTGTTAAGAAGGGTGAAGGGTAGTGAGGCTTACTGTATGTATTCCTGCTATTCTGGCTTTTTCTCCCAAAATATGTATATTTTTATCAAGAAAATAAGCAGATTTTGAGCTTTATTTTATCCTAAATTATTAAAATTCACAATTCATACTTTACATATTTAATTATAAGCCTAATTTTATATTTTATCTGAATTATGGCAAATAAAGTGCTTGAGTTTGAGATCTGACTCATGAGAAAAGCATCCACTATCCCCAGGAAGAAGCAGAGTCATAGATCTTAGCATAGCCATGATTAAAGCAAGTAGTTCGGGTGCTGAGGGCTCCAGACTGTCCAGGACAATAGTGACAAACTGCCTAATAGAAACAAAAGTGATGAGCTCATGAAAATTAGGCGACAGGTCAAGGACAGATTACCTCCTTTTTCTGTTCCTACTTGGCTTGTCATTCATGAGAATATATAAAGAACTAAGTGCATTTAAACAGGAAGAATATATATACTTGTGTGTATGTGTATGTGTATGAGTTGGGTATAGAAATATGTCTTACCCAATAGGGAAATAAGAGGGAAAAGGGATAAGAGATGGGGCATGGGGTCAGGGAAGAAATGATAAAAGAGAAGGTAGATTACAGGAGGCAGTGGTCAGAAGCAAAACTCTCTTTGAAGAGGGACAAAATGAAGAGAAAGAAGAATAAATAGAAGAAAATAGGATGAAGGGAAATAAACAGTATTTATTTATTATTTATTATTATTATAACCAAGAATATGAATGGGATGAACTAACCCATAAAATGGAAGCAGACAGCAGAATGAATTTGAAACCAAAATCCAACAGTATGTTGTATACAGGAGATACAATTAATTGAAACATAAAGAGGCACTGCATTGAAATAAAGGGCTGGAGCAGAATCTATTATACTTTAGCTGAAGTTAAAAAAGCAGGAGCAGCAGTCATGATCTCTGACAAAGCAAAAGAAAAAATAGATATAATTTAAAGTGATAATCAAGGAAACTGCATTTCTCTAAAACATACCACAATGAAGTAATATCAAAACATTCCACAGCAAGCTTCTCTGATAAAGGCTTCATTTCTCAAATATATAGGGAAGTGAGTCAAATTTATAAAAATAAGAGCCATTTCCCAATTGATAAAAGGATATGAATAGGCAGTTTTCAGAAGAAATCAAAGGTATCTATAGTCTTATGAAAAAAAATGCTCTAAACCTCTATCGATTAGAGAAAAGCAAGTTAAAACAACTCTGAAGTACCGCCAGACATCCAACACACCTGAAACACATCAGAAATGACTAATGCTGGAGGGGGTGAGGGAAAGTAGATATGCTAACTCACTCCACTAATGATGGAGTTGTGAACTCGTCCAAAGAGTCTGGGGAATAATTTGAAACTACATCCAAAAGGCTATAAAACTACTCTTTGATTCAGCAATACCATTCCTAGGACTGTACCCCAAAGAGCTCAAGGAAAAGGGAAAAGGACTTATTTGTACAAAAATATGTATAGTGTCTTGTTTTTGCAGTGGCAAAGAATTGGAAATTGAAGGGATGCTCATTAATTGAGGAATGGATAAACACATTGTAGCATATGTAGTACTATTGTCCTGTAAGAAATGACAAAAGGAATGACTTCAGAAGAAAACATGGCAAATCCTATGTGAACTGATGCGAAGTGAAGTGAAAGCTGGGAGATATTTTACACAGTAACAGCAAGTAATAATGATCATCTGTGAAGGACTTGGCTACTTTGATCAATACAGTTGATCTAAAGCACTCATAATGAAAAAATGCTATCCACCTCCAGAGAGAAAACTGATGAACTGTTTTGGTTTGGTTTGCCACTATGGCTAACATGGAAATATGTTTAGCATGATTTCACATGTATAATTGATATCATATTGTTTCCCTTCTCAGAGGGTAGGGGAAGGGTTGGGAGGAAGAGAATCTGGAACTCAAAATTTAAAAAGAAAAAAGTTTAAAAATAAATAATATTTTTTTAAAAACTAAGTGTATCTACTATGAGCAAAAGTAAATGACCCTGCTGTATAGATTTTATCTATTCACAACCTCCTTTCCATCTGACTCATATAATCTGGTTATACAAGTTCTTGAGTCAGATATCAGTCTAGGTAAGCAATGGGATGGTGAATGATGAAAAAATAGTTTGAAAATGACTGGAAAGTGTTTTATATTAATTTGAAAATATACATTTTTGGCATTAGTACTCACATTAGCTATAAATGATCTGTTGTTCTAATGATGATAAGGCAATCTTAAAAAAATACTAATTAGAAATCAGGTTAAGTTTCTTCCTGAGTCATTTTAAAAAATGTGTCTTCTTTGAAGCAGCAAGTATGCATTCCTAATAATATCTTAGAACAATATGACTATACATTTAGTGAATATAACTTAAAAACAATTATAGTAAATTTTGACACATGACATTGAATCAGTCATAAACCTATTCACAGGACTTCTTGACTTTGTCAGCAAAACAAGTAATATTCACAAAACAACCCTGAGACCTTACAAAATCTTGATATGCCCTCAAAAAAAGTCATCAAAGAAAGACAAAATATGCAGCATTCCATTTTAGTACTTAGTTTATTTTATTGTTTATAAGTCTTTGGAAATTCATAAAAGATGTGTAATATCTGGTTTCTTAAACAAAATACTCCATTCAAGGGCTATATTAGATAGTAGAATTTATTCTACCTATTTGCCTGACCACAATGTTTGAAGTTCACAAATCAACAGAAACCTGAAGCCTCAAAATTTATCTCTATGCGGAAGACTCTAAGTAATATAGATATAGATATGTGTGTACATATGAATATGTATGTATGTATGTATGTATATATCCATCTTTTTCCTGAGCTCTGGTCCCCCATCACCAAATGCCTATCAGACATTTCAAGTTGAATGTTCCACAGGCATCTTTAACTCAGTATTCCCAAAACCAAGCTCATTATCTTTCCAAACTTCCCCATTTCTGTTGAGGGCATTGGATGATCCATTCAATTAAAACCCAGGTTTTAAATCCAGGTTTAAAACATTTGTGCCATCCTCTACTTCTCAATCTCACTCATATCCTTGTCAAAATCTTTTTTTACCTCCATAATCTCTCTTAAATACATCCTCTTCTGTCCCCTCATACAGTCACCCCCAAGTTCAAGCCTGCATTGCTCTCATGTGACATTTTTCTTTTTTTTTTTTAATTTTATTTTTTTTAATTTATTTATTTATTTAATTTTTTTACATTCATTTTCACAAATTTTTGGGTTCCAAATTTTCTCCCCTTTTATCCCCTCCCCCCACCCCAATACCCCAAGCAATCTAATTTTCCCTATCTCCAATCTGCCCTCTCTTCTGTCATCTCTCCCTTCTCTTGTCTCCATCTTCTCTTTTCTCCTGTAGGGCCAGATGACTTTCTATTCCTCCTTAACTGTATGTCTTCTTTCCTAGTTGCAACAACAATACTAAACAGTTGTTCCTAAAACTTTGAGTTCCAAATTCTCCTCATCCCTCCCTCCCCACCCATTCCCTTTGGGACAGCAGGCAATTCAATATAGGCCATATCTGTGTAGTTTTGCCAATGACCTCCCTGATAGTCGTGTTGTGTAAGACTAACTGGATTACCATCCCTCCTGACCTGCCCCTCCTTGTTTCTCTTCTGTCTTTTGATCCTGTCCCTCCCCAAGTGTTGACTTCAAATTGCTCCCTCCTCCCTTTGCCCTCCCTTCCATCATCCCCCCCCCTTGCAATATCTCTTTCTCCCCCACTTTCTTATACTGTAAGATAGGTTTTCATACCAAAATGAGTGTGCATTTCACTCCTTCGTTTAGTCAAATGTGATGAGGGTAAACTTCTTGTTTTGTTTTGTTTTTTTTTTTCTCAGCTCTCCTCTTTTTCCCTCCACTAAGAAAAACTCCTACCTGCCTCTTAAATGACATATAGTTACCCCCTTCCCTTTCCCTCCCCCTACATTTCTCTCTCACCATTTACCCTAGTTTCTTTTAAGGTATGGTCCCATCCTATTCAGTTCAACCTGTGCTCTCTATCTCTGTATGTGTGTGCATGTGTGTATGTGTGTGCATGCGTGTACATGTGTATGTGTGGTCCCACCAACTACCCAGATACTGAAAAGTTTTAAGAGTTACAAATATTGTCTTTCCATGTAGGAATGTAAACAGTTCACTCATGGTAAGTCCCTTAAGACTTCTCTTTGCTGTTTCCTTTTTCATGCTTCTTCTCATTCTTGTGTTTGAAAGTCAAATTTTCTTTTCAGCTCTGGTTTTTTCATCAAGAATGATTGAAAGTCCTCTGTTTCATTGAAAGACCATATTTTCCCTTGAAGTATTATACTCAGTTTAGCTGGGTAGGTGATTCTTGGTTTCAGTCCTAGTTCCTTTGCCTTCTGGAATATCCTATTCCACGCCCTTCGATCCCTTAATGTAGAAGCTGCTAGATCTTGGGTTATCCTGATTGTATTTCCACAGTACTGGAATTGTTTCTTTCTAGCTGCTTGTAAGATTTTTTCCTTGAGCTGGGAGTTCTGGAATTTGGCCACAATGTTCCTAGGAGTTTCTCTTTTTGGATCTCTTTCAGGTGGTGATAGATGGATTCTTTCAATACTTATTTTGCCCTCTGGTTCTAGAATGTCAGGGCAGTTTTCCTTGATAATTTCATGGAAGATGATGTCTAGGCTCTTTTTTTGATCATGACTTTCAGGTAGTCCCATAATTTTTAAATTGTCTCTCCTGGATCTATTTTCCAGGTCAGTTGTTTTTCCCATGAGATATTTCACATTCTCTTCCATTTTTTCGTTCTTTTGGTTTTGTTTGGTGATTTCTTGGTTTCTCATAAAGTCATTAGACTCCATCTGTTCCATTCTAATTTTGAGAGAACTATTAAATTCAGTGAGCTTTTGAGCCTCTTTTTCCATTTGGCTCATTCTGCTTTTGAAAGCATTCTTCTCCTCATTGGCTTTTTGAACCTCCTTTGCCGATTGGGTGAGCCTATTTTTCAAGGTGTTAATTTCCTCAGCATTTTTTTGGGTCTCCTTTACCAAGGTATTGACCTGTTTTTCATACTTTTGTTGCATCTCTGACATTTCTCTTCCCAGTTTTTCCTCCACCTGTCTAACTTGCTTTTCAAAATCCTTTTTGAGCTCTTCCAGGGCCTGAGCCCACTCACCACCCCCCCTGGGGTGTCTAGGGTACTGAGGCCCCACCCTCCACGTCTTTCCCTGATGGCAAGAATACGTCCTCATCTTCGTCAGATCCGAAGGTCGGGATCATTTGCATTTGTTGGAAAAAACTCTCTAAAGTCTTATTTTTCTTCCCTTTTCTAGGCATTTTCCCAGCCAGTTACTTGACTTCTGAGATTCCTTTCCACCCCCGCCTGGATCCGCCCAGCTAGTGCTTGGCCTCTGAGATTTAAATGGGCTTTCCTCCTGCCGGCTGTCAATCAGTGAGCTTTAGTTCAGGTGCTGGGGTGGGGCCAGGGCTGCCTCCGAGACTCTGATCCTTCAGGGCTTTATGCAGAGACTTTCAGGAATGGAGCGGGTGGGGGCGGGGTGGGGGGCCCGCCTCCCAATCTCAGCTCCCCTGGGGATCCCGAGCAGAAGCCTTCAGCAACAGAGCGGGGTGGGGGCAGGGCCGTCTCCCAGGCTCAGCTCCGTCAGGTTTTATGCGGGAATCTTCCGTAATGAAGATCCTGCCTGCTGCTGGGGGATTCCTGAGTCCCGGGCCACTGCAGCCCCAGCCGCCGCCCACACCTCTGCCTCCGCCGCTTCCTGCCCCCATCCCTGCCGCCGCCGCTTCCTCCCGAGGGGGCCCGAGTCACGGAGACGCCCCGCTTCCCCTCTCCTTCAGCCCGGCTTTCTTTCTCACTGACCTGTAGCTTCTGTGGGCGGAGGGACTTTCCCGGCTCCCGGAGCTTCCGTCTCTGAAGCCTGCTCAGATCAGCTTCTCTGGGGCCTCGGCCAGGGCAGCGCTGGGGGTCGGGTTTACTTTCCGGGGGCGCCGGACCCTGGGGACGGGTCTTCAGGGCTCCCTGGAACGGAAATCTCTTCCACTCTGCTTCTGCACACCTTGTATTCACCCAGAAGTTATGGGGGACTCTTTTTACATTAATTCTATGGGCTTTGGTTTCGGAGCTCGTAAACGTGCGTCCTTCTACTCCGCCATCTTGGCTCCGCCCCGGACATTTTTCAATAGCTTCAATATGATTTCCCAGTTACAGGCATCTTTCCCCACTCCAATCTGAACTCCACACCAAAGTGGCCTCCCTAAAGTACAAATCTGACCATGCCACTCACCACCCCCTCTCTCCATCTCTGGCACAAACTCAGTAAACTCTCATTCTCTTTTGGACATGTTAAGTCTGAGATGCCTACAGGATATCCAGTTCAAGTTATCCAAAAGGCAGTTGCTGATATGATACCAGAAGTCAGAAGAAAGATTAGAGCTGAATACAGAGATCCAAAAGTCAGCTGCATAGAGATGATAATTGAACCCATGGGAGCTGAACATCAAAGGAGAAGTAAAAAGGGAGAAGTCCCAGGATGGAATTTTGAGGAACACCAGTACTTAGTAGCCATGACTTAGAGGAAGCCCTAGCAAGGGAAACTAAGGAGTAGTCAGACACATAAGAGGAGAACTAGGAAAAAGCAGGGTCATGAAAATGTAGAGAGGAGAAAAATATCCAGGAGTGTCAGTGTCAGAATGACAGCGTCAGAAGTTGCAGAGCGGTCCAAAGGGATGAGGATTCAGAAAAGGCAGTTCTATTTTGCAGTTAAGAGACCACTGGCAATTTTAGAGAGAATCATTTCAGTTGAAAAATAAGGTCAGAAAGATTTAGAATAGAGTGAGAGAAGAGAAGTGGAAGCTTGAATGTAAACAACTTCCTCAAAAAGTCTTCCTAGCCGAGAAATGTATAGGACAATAGGTAGTAGAGATAGTAGGATCAAGTGAAGGATTCGGTTTCATTTTGTTTTTTAAGGGTGAGGGAGACATGGGAGGAGGCATGATAGAGGGAGAGTAGGGATGATAGAATCATCTGTTGGAGAAGATAGTGTGGGATAGAATTAAGGGTACATGGAGAGGGGGTTACCTTGGCGAGGAACGGCGCCACTTCTTCAAGGTCAACATGAGTAATTTGAGTTAAAGAATAAAGGAGAAGAAAGATCTTGTGGAATGTCTTTGGTTTTCTCAGTAAAGTAGGAGATGAGGTCCTCAGCTAAGATGCAAGAAGGAAAAGCCTGAGATGGGATGAAAAGGTTTAGAATAGCTTCTAGAGAGTTGAATAGCACATTGATTAGGAAAGTGTGAAAGGATTGCTTGGCCACAATGAAGGCCCAGACATTTATAGTGGGCCTAGGCACGTGGTTTCCTGATTTCCTCTGACTTCGTTGGGCAGCATGTGAATAGGAGCAAAAATGGGAGCAGGAGAAGAGGGAATGCCAGTGACACTGAACCCAAGTCTGGTTTTTAATGGGATTCTGGGAAGTGTTTCTATTTGAGAAGTTGAGGGCATTAACCTATGAGAAAAGTTCCTTAAAACAGATGTTTACTAAATGCACATATTCTTCCTTATATTTGCTGCTCTTTCTGATAATGGGGGCTTAAAAAACCCTCAAGTATATTCTGTAAGATGTTGCTGTTTCTCTTAAAACACTGTGTGTTTATTTCCGTTCTTCACAGGGGCTAAAGTTGCTTCTGTCTTTGTCACTGAAATGCTGAGTTTCTACAGAAAATGCTATAAATTTCCTAGGAAAAAGTCTTATTAATGACCAAAGAATTTTTATCATTAACTCCAAACATTGATAAATCAAGTGTCCATATAGAGAAGAATAATGTGACATTTTTCTTAAAGCGTTTATTTTCTTTTAGGTTCACTTAAATTGCCTTAGTACACAGACATGGACCTCCAAAAGTCTCCTACGGAAACAATACTTATTACAGGAGGCGGTGGTTACTTTGGTTTCCGGTCAGTACCTATGAGGGGAAAAATATTCATGGATTTCTTTCTTAGGTTGTTGCTTTAATGGAAGATTAGAAAAAGTATAGCTAGGAGTTGTAATACTTTTGTAATATAGACTATCACTTATGGTATCATAATGCTGATCTCATATGTGAGCTAACTACATAGACCTCTTGGACTTAAACCAGTTAATACATGTGTGTCCCACTTCCAAAAAAAAAATCAGTATTTGAAAATCCAATTAACAATGTAAATATAATTAAAAATACTTGTTCACATTAAAGAAGGATTAAAAAAAACAGCTACCATATTAGCTTTTCATTTTTATTTTTTAAACTAAGAGAGAATGGGTAAGGCACTGAAGAAAAGAGAAGATGGGAACGAAAACTTTAAAGAGCCATTACCTAGGGAAGACCACTTGAAAAGTGATTCTGTGACTCTAGTCACAAAATAAACTAATGATATAGATCAATTTAGGAATTATGTATTACTTTTCAAGAACAAATTCAATATGTAAATTAGGTAATCCATAATGCCAAGAAAATTTAATTCACATTTCAGACATTAATCATTTATTTGTTAGTCCTACTAGAGATAGCATAGTAATTAACATTTGTGATGTTTTCTCCTCATTTCAGTTTGGGTTGTACGCTATGCAAGAAGGGTATCGCTGTGATTCTGTTTGATGTCAACATTCCTTTTCAAGATCTTCCCAAGAGGATGAAGTTCATATGTGGAGATATTTGCTGTGTCACTGATTTAGAGAAAGCTTTGCACAAGGTTACTTGTGTTTTCCATATTGCTTCCTTTGGCATGTCTGGAAAGGAACAATTGAATCGTAAGCGTATTGAAGATGTCAATGTAAAAGGCACAGAAAATGTGCTCCAGGCTTGCAGAAGGAAAGGAGTGCCAAGATTGGTTTATACTAGTACTTATAACGTGGTATTTGGAGGCCAAGTTATAATGAATGGGGATGAATCTCTGCCCTACCTACCTCTTCACCTTCATCCAGATCACTACTCCCGCACCAAATCTGTTGCAGAGAAAAAAGTGCTGGAGGCAAATGGTTCAGCCTTGGAAAGGGGAGTTGGTGTCTTGAGAACCTGTGTTTTGAGATCAGCTGGTATCTATGGGCCTGGAGAACAAAGGCATCTTCCCAGGATAGTAAGATATATAGAAAAGGGCCTCTTCAGATTTGTGTATGGAGATCCCAAAAGCTTGGTAGATTTTGTCCATGTAGATAACTTGGTACAAGCCCACATCCTGGCCTCAGAGGCATTAAAAGCTGACAAGAAGCACATTGCCTCTGGGCAGCCTTATTTTATTTCTGATGGAAGACCAGTGAACAATTTTGAATTCTTCAGACCTTTAGTTGAAGGGTTGGGTTATCCATTCCCAACTATACGTCTGCCATTAAGCCTCATTTATTTCATTGCTTTCATGACAGAGATGGTCTATTTCCTCTTGGGCAGGTTTTATAATTTCCAGCCTTTCCTCACCCGAGCAGAAGTCTATAAAACTGGAGTGACACACTATTTCAGCATGGAGAAGGCTAGGAAGGAACTGGGTTATGAACCACAGCCATTTGACTTCAAGGAAGTGGTAGATTGGTTTAAAGCCGAGGGTCATGGTAGAAAATTCCAAAACTACACCTTGAAGCATCTCATTTGGAGTGGCATTTTGGTTTTCCTCCTAGCTATTGCAGTTCTCACATGGTTTTCCAATGACGATGGTAATGTCAGTTTGAAAGATTTGTTTTGAAAATTACTTTATGGAGAATAAGAAATTTCCACACATAGCACAGTACTTTTATTTCATAAGCAGACTCTAGAATGCACAAGTGGCCAAATTTATGACTCTCCCAAGAACTGCTCAAGAATAGCCTTTTATAGATTAGATTCTTTCTAGTCTTCAATTATTTCTCCTAACTCAGAATGATGTCTGATGGAAGAAAGAAAAGAAAGACAAGTTTGAAATTTTGTTTTGTTCTCATTACTTCTTTTGAGGTTATGGCTTAGGGGAAATAGAGTCATTCAAAATCTGTGTATGGGAGCAGCTTTTCCTTGAATTTCTCCCAAAGCAATTGTGTATTTTTCTCTCATGGCATATTCCAGAACTAGATGACACATTTTATTTAAAATGAATTAAAAACATGAACAGGCATCATATTAGGTCTGCAGTGACTAAACACTTATAAGAAGCGCTTAAAATAATATTAATCACTTTTCAATAAGATTTCAGGCTAGATGCTTTTCTAAAGAGGTGGGGGGCACTGATAGAATCATGGAGTTGAAAACAAATCTTAGATGTCATCTAGGACAACCTTATCTACCCAGTTCAAGAATACCCTTGACATTATCCCTAACAGTGCTATCACACTGTGCTTAAACAGCTCCTTTGATAACAAATGCCCTGATTCCATATTTGAACATTTCTAATCGTTAAAAAAATTTCTATAACCAACCAAATATGTCTCTATAATTTCCACTTACTGGTCTTCTGAGGCCTCAAGATCTTATTGTTTGTTATGTAATAGCGTCTATGTCCTCAGGTCAGCAGTTTTAGAGCTTATTGAACTATTTTCCCCTACTCATCTGCAAATCCTTTGAGGTTAGCAGCTTTTGTGCCTTACTTATCTATGTATCCCTCACAGTGCCTTATACTTAGTAGATAATAGTTGTTTAAGTAAAATTGAAAACCTGTAAAAGTTTTTTCATCTGTTCAATGGTCATCCATCTGTTTTCTGAGGCAGTTAGATCTGATTTTTAGAGATAAACAAAAATCATACCAAACAGAGTTCATAAAGAGGATAAAAGATCAAGGTGTGACTTTTCTTTTTGATCAAAATTGCCTAACTCATGACTGGTTTTGTTGTATGGTTATAAACTGATTCTAGAGACAACCACTAAAAGAGGAATCCAAGCATGTTTTAAACACTGGAATCATTGCTGGAATGGGGGTAGCCTACCATAGGAACAATTTTGAGGACAACCCTTAGGCAAATGTATACATTCTGGACTATTCATTGAAAATATAATCCCATCTCCTATAGATTTTTAGTTTTTTAAATGCAATACTCAAGAACTTATTTCCTTTTAGGTATTTTGCCTATAACAGAGCAGTACCTGCCAGATAAATAATGATATCATGGAGATAATCTTGTGGTCTGAACAGCTGTTTCAGCCACAGGGAACACTGACCAAGAGAAAGATTACATGTTTTTCAACTCTACTTTTCTTTTTAAAAAAATCAAAACTAAAACTTCCTCACTATTCAAATTAGAGAAAAAAAATAGTCTTAGAGCACACTTTCAAAGTACTTATAAGTTGAGAAACTTCAGTGCAGATCCATGTTCTGACTTTACTTCCTTTATCTCTGCCTTAATTTACTCATCAGTAAAATGAAGGGCTTGGACTAGATCAGTGATTCTCAAAATGTGGTCTGAGGATCCACAGATGTTTCTGAGTCTCTTTCGGGGGCGTCATCAAGGTCAAATCTATTTTCATATTAATACTAAAATGTTCTAATTTTTAACATGGTAAATATTGATAGATAAAACCCACATAAACAAAAGATCTTTGGGATTTAAGAGTATAAAGGGGTCCTAGGACCAAAAAGTTTGAGAACTACTGGAGTAAATGATCTCTAACATTCTTATACCTCTAAAGTGTGACTTACCTAAGGTCACACTTTAAATAAAAACAGCTGATATTTCTATAACACTTTTAAGATTTGTTTTATTTATATTATCTCATTTGGTCAATAAACATTAAAGCATGTAATATGTACAAAATATTATGCTAAATACTGGAATTCAAAGAAAAACAAAACAATCCCTACCCTCAAGGAATTTATATGAATTGGTCAGTCGGTCAACAAACACTGCAGTGAATAAGCATTTATTAAGTGCCTAATATGTGCCTGGTACTGTGCTAATGCTGGGGATACAAAGAAAGGCAAGAAAAGGAAAAAAGAAAGAAAAACCGATCCTTACTCTCAAGGGATCTACAGTTCAAAGGGAAGAAAACAGGCAAACAGCCATAAACAAAGTATATACAGGATAGTTTGGAGATAATTTGTAATCTGTATTGTTTGGAGGGAATATAAAATAGGTGAGATCACAGATTTCTAGGCAAATGTTCTTTCCATGACACCGCACTATTTTTATATATAATACCTTGTCTTAGAAATAATGGTTGTACCCCAAAAATGGCACGTTTTATAAACTGATTTAATTACCAGAAATTCCCTAGAACCACTTTTTATCAAAAACAAAGCAATTTTAAATAACAATTTGAAGGAAAAAAATAAGCAGATTTAACAGAGACCTAAAGTTATTCCATTGCACTCTCTTGTTGAATGCTTTCTGCCAGGTTCCTGCTGGCCCTGATAATTCATCCCCCCTTGATGGTTTGAGGGTTTGGGGGTATTTTTGCCTAGATATAGGGATGAAAATAGCATCCTATGTTTAAAGAGGAGCGGGCACCCCCTGTAATGCCAGCAGTGATCCTCTTGTTAGTGATAAAAGAAGATAAGGACATGATCTTGCTCAGAAGATTCCAGCAGTAATGTTCATTCCCCTGGGGACCTAGAATAGAAGTCAGTGTTCACACTCTGGATTTATTTCCTTGAATGTACTTGGCCTCCTTTACATAATGAGAAGAGAAAAGATGGAAATTTTCCAATTAGGGAACAACTATTGAGCACTCACATGTGCCCATTATATATAAGACAAGATCCATGTCCTTGAGCAGGCTATAATCTGAGGAGATATTATATATATATGTGAAAATTCAGTAACAGTTCCAGAAAGTATATATTCAAATAGTTGTCACAAGTTTAGGTTCTTTCAGAAAACAGCAAGCTTCAGCAGTAGTCTTAAGTCTTAAGAAGCAGTATCACCATCACAGTTTTGCCCAGCTTAGATAATGGAAAAGGTCCATTTCATGGTATTTTGAGCTGTAAAAGAAATGTTCTAGTCCCACTCCCTGTGATCCCAGTTGGGGACGAGGTTTGGGCACAGAGGGCTACTTTTCACAAAATCTTTCTTCTGCTCCCATCCAGTGAAACTCTGGCTTATCTTCCTCTTCCAAGGTTTAGGTCCAAGCATTCAGGCTAACAAGAGCAATAACACAGTACAAGTTTTATTTATAAAGCAAAGAAGCCTTATACCTCAGGCCACAGAAAAGAAAATTATCCCTTCCTATAAGGAGCTAGACAATCCTAACTTACAGCACTACCTTTTGTGACTTGCGCTTCCCAGGAAGTTGCCTTCTTTCCTGCTTGGACCTATATACTCCCTTTTAATCAGCACCATCAAAAGGAAAGATTCAAATTTTCTCTCCTCCATTTCTCGGCTCTGAACCTCATTCAGTCCTCAGCTCAGCCCCTTCTGTTTCTTAGTTCTGTGGTTCTCTGCCACACCAATTTTTCCCACTTTGGTGCTCCAATGCTTTTCTGTCAGCTAACAGCATTAACTAGCATGGGCTTCTTCAGAGATCAGGCAGGCTTTTCTCCTGATCTGTACGAAACTTGTCATGTCCATCAATTCCTGCCCCTCTAATTGTCAGGCCAAAATTAGCACAAGTAGCAGAGAATTGATCTGTACTCTGTTGCATATCAGTCTCAAGGTCTCTCTGAAGAACTCTGGTATCGATTGGGAGACATGGGAGACACTGGCACAGGACCGCCCAGCATGGCATACTCTCATCAAAGAAGGTGCTATGTTCAATGAGCAAAGCAGAATTGCAGTAGCTCAAAAGAAATGTGAGATGCACAGGTTTAAAGACATCGCCATCCCAAATGTTCAAGTATACTATTTGTGCCTGACCTGTGATAGAGCCCAAGCTTATATCAGTCGAATCAACCATAGTCGGATACACTGTTCTTTGACCTTGACATCATGATGTCATTCTGGTCTTGGAAGAGTATGAAGAACAACAGCCTAAGAAGTCCGTCATATGGATGCATGAGTTCTAAGTCAAAAAGCATTTATTAAGTGCTTATTGTGTACCAGGAACTGTCCAAGTGCTGCTTTGTTATCGTTCGGTCATTTCAGTTGTGTCTGACTCTTCATAACCCCATTTGGGGTTTTCTTGGCAAAGATACTGGAAATGCTTTGCAAAGTGGTGCAAAGAACCGGATAAACAAAAACTGCCCCCATCCTCAAGGATCTCACAATCTAGGAGATAACGTTGATAACTAGGTATGGACGAGACACAGCCAAAGTAGACGGAAAGCAACCCCAAAGGGGAAAGTCTCCTGCAGAAGCGGGGATTTGAGCTAAATCTTAAAAGAGACAGATTTAGGTGACTATGGCAGATTCCTGTCTGCCCTCCCTCTGCTTCTACGGCCATGAAGTCTATTCTCAGTTTATGCCACTTGTGTCCCATGTGGAACCTTAAACAGAAACAATTCCCATCTTGCCTGTGTGCCTCAGTTGCAAAAGGAGTGGGGACACAATTTAATGTGGTGTAATAGGAATAGTAGAATAGACCTCAGGCTCTGCCTCAGTTTCCTCAACTGTAAAATGGAGATAAGAACAGCACCTACCTCACAGAGCTTTGAGGATCAAATGAGATATCTGTGAAGTACTTAGAACAATACCTAAAACATAGTGTGTTTGTCCTTCATTGCCGAAGAAGACCATGTCATCAGAGAAATAATGATATGACTTGCACTTGACTTTGTTTTGAGTAAGGGAGGGCTGTGCAGGTTACCAGCCTCACTTCTCCAGAACCATCTAAAACCAGTGACCAGATGCTCATCAAGATGACTAGAGATGACCCAGGATGAGGCAATTGGGGTTAAGTGCCTTGCCCAAGGTTACAAAGCTAGCTAGTGTCAAGTATCTGAGGTGAGATTTGAACTCAGGTCCTGCTAACTCCTGCACTGGTGCTCTATACACTGCACCACCTAAATGCCCTACCTAAAACATAATAGGTATAGTATAAAAGCTTATTCGCTCCTTCTGTCCCTCATACAGAATATTCCCAGATCTATATATCCAGCCCTTGGTCTCTTGCCTGAGCTCTGACTTCTTATCACCAAATGCCTACTAAACATTTTGACCTAGATAATCTTATAGACATTTCATATTCAATATGTCCAAAACAGAACTTATCTCTCACTAACTCAATCTATCTAATCAGTTACTAAATCTTTAACATATTTATCTTTCTGCTCTATCTTAAGTGGGACAACTAGGTAGCACAGTGGATAGAGTACTGGGCCTGGAGTCAGGAAGACTCTTCTTCACGGTTCAAATCTGGCCTCAGATTAGCTGTGTGACCCTGGGCAAGTCACATAATTCTGTTTGCCTTGGTTTTCACATCTGTCTCATTTTGACCTGGAGAGGGAAATGACAAACCACTCCAGTATCTTTGCCAAGAAAACCCCACAATGGGGTCATGAAGTCAGTTGAAAAATGACTAAACAGCATTATCTTGGATACATCACCTCCTCTCCATTCACACAATTGCCATTCTAGTTCAAGCCCTCATCACTTCTCACCTGGACTATTTCTATAGCCACCTATTTGGACTTCCTACCTCAAGGCTCTCCTCACTCTAATCCATCCTCCACTCAGATGCCAAAGTGATTTTCTTAAGGCACAGGCCTGACTGTATTACCTCCTTGCTCAGTAAACTCCAATGGCTCCTTATTACCTAAAGGATCAAATATCAACTCTGTTAAGTATTTAAAGCTCTTTACAACCAGCCCTTTCCCATCTTTACAGTCTCACCTTCTATGGTCTCTACAATCTAGGCACACTAGTGTACTTGCTGTACCTCATATATGCTTTGTCTTTTGTCTCCAAGCCTTTGCATAGGCTGTTCCCTATCTCTGGAATGCTCTCCCTCCTAACTTCTGTCTGTATCAGTCCCTAGCTTCCTTAAGAGTCAGCTCAAGTGCTATCTACCACCACCCTTGATATTGACTTTCCCTCTTGGGCTATCTTCCATATTCTGTAATTATTATTTTATGTGCTCATTTACATGTATGTTGTCTCCCCCATTAGAATGTTAGCTCCTTGAGATCAGAGACTATTTTTTTCTCTTTGTATCCCTAACACTTAGCACATTATATTCCTGGCACATAATAAACACTGAATAAATGTCTGATTCTAAGTATGTTATCAGTATATGTCGGTCCCTTGCTACAATAAGATGGCTTTCCTGAATACTTGTTGATGATTGAAGAACATTGCAGGCGCTCACCATTTAAAGGGTTGCTAAGGTGAATAACCATCTTCTAGTTTTATGCTTTGTACATCTTGGATTTTCATACATTAATTTTCTATAATAGCCCTATAGTAATAGGCTTTGAATACTACATGGGATATTAGAGGTTTTTAAGAAAATGACCATTCCCATTTCCCTCTTGAAATCTTTCACCTTCAGTTTCATTCTCTCTCAAAATAAAAGTAAACATCGGAAAATCCAGATCAGCATTAATCATCACACCAAACTTTTCTTAAAATCCAATTGAGCAATTTAATCCATCACAGCATTAATATCAGCCCCCTGTCAGGGAGATATCTACATATTCTTTGTTATATATACATAGGCACTTAATATTTATATAAAAAATAAATTAAGCTTTAATAACATACAAGTTTACAAATGCAGCAGCTCAGAATCTAAAGACAAGCAGGCATGATAGAATTTCTCTTCAAAATCCTTGACAGATTTCTGGGTGCTGAAAGCAAGGCAGCAGTGGAATTTAGCAAATGGGGCATAATCTCGAAAAGAAGCAGTCGTGAGCCAAATTGCAATTGATCATCTAACAAATGTCTGGATGTTCAAATTCCTCAGAAATTCTGGCTGTTCTAAATCCAATTACCATTCCTGTTGATCAAAACATGCTTTCAGGGGTCCCAACATGGAAATGAAGTAAAAATGAAAGCAATCTCTATTTTATAGTTCAAGATTAAGACGTTCCCTTAGATCCCATTTTGACATTGGCTTTCCATAGCAGAAGGACGTTTTGTGCACTGGATGTAATTTGATTTGTGTGAGTCCCACAGGTGTGTGTGTGTGTGTGTATGTGTGTGTACTCATCTTTACAGGGTTCTGATACTTGAGCCATTCCCCTCAACTATGGCAATAAAACATTGTGAATTATTAGCTTACACTGGAACTCAAGAACTATCTGCATAATGTGAAATCATTGAATTGGGAGTGTTTTAATCCTTTAATTTTAATAAAGAGGCAAGGCTACCTCTGAAGATAATTGTGAATCCATCACCTTCCCAACTACCTTCTTCCAGAGAAAATAATCCGATTAGTTACTAATAACTTAATATGAATAAAAGTAATGTGTTACCTTTCCACAGAGATTTCTTTTAAGGAATCACAGAAATAAGGGTGCAAATGAATAAATCTAACAGTGGAATCTGGGGCAGCTGAGTCTTCCTGGTGCCTTTCAAAAACTGAAAAAAACATGCCACTCATATTTGTGTATGTGTTTATTGGTTCTTAAATTCACAAAACTTCAAACTAATAGTGAAGCTATACTGCAGATATCTCATTTGGGAGTATCTGGGCTTGGGCTCCTTTGCTATCTGTATTAGGACTGAACAGTAGTCTGACTGATGCAAAGGACCAGACTGAAGGGAGACTTTGGGAGCCTGGGTACTGTCCTGGGAGAAGGGAGTAACTCAGTGATTTGGTTCAAAAGTCAATTCCTAAACCTACCATCTACTGCCAGGCTGAGAAAAAGGTGATATCACCAACCAAGGAGTAATTAAGCTAAGAGGAAAATGTGACAAGGGAATGAAAAAAGCAAGACTTGACACATGTTAACCGTGATGGGCATAACAGGGAGTTGGGAACAATTCCTGAATGATGCTTCCTCTTGGGCTAGCCTTTTAGACCATATGAAATATTCTTTGCTCAGTAATCTGTAGAAGTAAATATATTTACTTTATTAACCATCCTCCTCCACCCCAGTAAATGTTCAACAAGTAATCAAGCCACATAAATCCATTCAAACTGGTTTACACTGGATAAATCTGAAAGTTCACAGTTTTAGAAAAAATTAGGTTACAACTCTTTAAAGGAAGTACTGAAGGGGAGGGTGGAGTCTTTCAGCAGCTTGGTTCTATGTAATAGTTTTACCATAATGTAAGGCTCTACTTTCAAAAGTGCATCTTACAAAAAGCGTTCTCTGGTTAAAAGGAAGAAGAGGCTTTTCTGCGCTTCCCACATCCCCAATTCCACACAAATGTGACTAACATTTATACTTGTGTGCTCACAGTGGTGTTCTTCCTCAGACCCATTTCATGACAATCCTTGGCAGCAGTGAAATGGGCTGGGTGATACAAAGAAACAAACAAACGAAAAACCTTTTCTTCTAAGCCTGTGCTCAATGCCCTCTGAATGGCAAACTCACCAATAGGTCCTGACTATAAGAATTCCCAAACATCATCCGTTCTTAAGCTAGCTTATTACAAACTATCATTTGCAAAGTTTAAGAGGAAGTATTCAAAAGGCACCAGTGTAAGAGGGAGAGGCAGCATTGTATAGAGGTATAGCAAGGTATAGAGGATCAGCCTTGGATCAGGAAGACCTGGGTTCAGGTCCTACCTCTCACATGGCTGTGCAATCCTGAACAAGTCACTTAACATCCGAGTCCAATGGCAACTCTCTAAGACTATAAATTTCAGAGAAGTTGATGATTTGCATTAGTGAAGGAAGGTTTCCACACCAAAAAGTTCCCTATGCCAATGAAACACCAATAAAAAGTAAGGCTGAACATTGGCCAAACAGAGTATGAATCAAATATATACATTTTGACATCCCAAACAATATTAAAAGAGCTTAATATGAATTTCCCTCAGCACAAAAATCTGCAATGACTATACCAAGCTTTTTCAATCTGAGTTTTGTAAGGAGGCACAAGGATTCTTCTCTCTTCCTTAAGGTTTCTGTAATGTTTTCATGTGCCTCTCCTATCTTCTCACCTTCCTCACATTACTGAACAAATGTTCAAAAAGGTTGGTAAGCAATGCTCTTAAGAAATAACCATCTCCTGTCTCTATGAACAAAAGAGCCAGACAATAACCAGACTGAAGACTTTAGCAGTGATTTAGCCTCTTACGCAAGGAAGAGCCCATCTTAGGCCACTGCCTTCAAGCAAGGACAGAGATCTACGCCATGCTGTATGCTACAGCTCGGATGGCCTTGTTCCATCACCAGGCATGCTCTTGGCCTTGAAGTTTGGAGGGCGAGAAAACTACAGGCACACAAATAACTTTAAAAAAAACATGCTTTCCTAGAGGCCTTAAAGGGAAGCATTACTTTGTTTGATATTTTGTCAGTCAACAATCACTTTTAAAAAGGGAAAGAGAGACTTCAAAACTTCCCTGACAGTTTAGATTGTCAGAAGGCCAGTCCCTGTAATATTAAAAGCATGTAAAACTTGTATTCACATGTAAAGTGATTCAATAAATCGAACGGTTATCCTAAGCTGCCATGTTAAATGTCTACTGACATGTATAAGGGCGGGCTGCCTAACAGGAGTAGGAGCCGTTGCAAGAAGGGAATGGCAAGGCTGAGACCACTAACAGACTGAGACAAGAAGGAAAACTTCCTTCCCCACTCCTCAAGGAAGTAGACATACATGAGGTAAGGAAAAATGATGTTTCTTTTCAAATAAAAATCCTCACATTCTATCAAGTTAGCCACATAATGATTCTTGCTCATCTGCCACCAAAATCATCAATTATCTGGTTCAGTGAAAATCAAGGTGTTTTGGCAGAGAAGCTACCCTTGCTCAGCAAATACAGAAGGCTAACTTAGGGAGCCTTTTTTTTATTCAGGGAGGACTGTGGTACTGGACACAAAAAACAAGCCAGGTATCTTATGTATAATTTGTACAGAATATAAGTTAAAAAGAGATATCAAATGGAGGAGAGAGAACAGAAAGTCACCATGGTGAATCCTGATTGGTTCTTCTGAAGAAACTTCATCCTGATGAGAGACGGCTCTTCAAGAGTGATGTCTTCACAGACTTGTATCTTCTGAAGATCTTAGTAGAGTACTCTCTGTTTATCTCTCTTGTACACACACACACACACACACACACACACACACACACACACACACACACACACATACACACACGCACACACGCACACACACACACACAGAGTTCCCAAATTGCAGGCTTCTTCTAGGAGTAGAATTTGCTGTTACTGACTCTCTTCTCCCTTAATCTTAAAGAAAACAAACCAAAGATTAGACTTAAAAATCTGTGTAATGAGGTAACAGAGACACAAACTGAATATTGAAATATTCATCCACTAAACAAGAAGTTATATTGTTCATTAAGGCCTAACTTTCCCTCTGGAGGTCATTTTATATACTTGGAAAAGATATGAATGAAAGGTATTTCTGGAAGTTTGTTTCGGAGGGATAAATGAGCAGAGACCAGGGGCAGAAGTGAAAGGCAACGCCTGGAAAAGCCCACCCACCCTTCAAGGGCCTAGGAGCCCTGGCATAACTGAATCCCTCAAGCTGGCAGTGGGAGGTCTGTGCTGCCCTACCTCCGGTTGCACTTTTCCTGATACAGCTGCAACTGATTTTCATTGACATTGAATTCATTCACCAGGGCATCTCTGTTGGCATTACGTAAGTTCTGATGAGTGTCATACAGGAACAGCTGGTTATTCAGCTCCTCTTGCCGCCTTCGAAGTTGACGACAAGAAGAATACAGCTCCTCTTCACTCTCCTGAAAAATAAGGTGACAACCAGTAGACAATGAAGACTCAGGCTCATAGTCATCTATGGAGTATCCAAACTGGAAGGGATCTTAGAACTCAATTGGCCCCACCCCTTCATTTTAAAGAGGAGGAAGCTAAGGCTCAGAAAAGAAAAGCTGATTTGTCCAAGATCACCCAACTGTGTAGTAGCAGGGCTAGATCTAGAATCCAAGTCTTCTTCACTTGCAGACCAGGGTTATTTCCAATTTAGATTACAGAAGGTCTATTTCTGACCTCTACTTTCTAATCAAAATGACCAACAAGGGGATTGAATCATTTTATAAAATACAATTTATAATAATCTTCACCAATTCAGATCATTTGGGGACCCAGGCAATATGAATTCACGATAAGGTTAAATTGCTGGTGATTTTTAAACAACCATAATTTATGTGCAATGACTTAGAAAAGGGCTAATCAGGTTTCTGTTTTTTTGTATATTGCTGAAATGGCCCATTATAACATAGTTAATTCTCATTATGTCAATGAAAGGTAAATAAGAGCTTATAAAGTACTTTAAAAATATTTGTTCTTGTAAGCAGTTTAAACATCATCAGGTTATCATAATTAATTTGTTTAAGAAATGTTTCTTTATAGGTGCTATATACAAAGGTAAACTTTAGCCTAGCCTCTGCACAGGTCATTATTAATCCCAAGTCAAGAGTGTCTTAATAAATAAGGTACAAAATAAAGACACATGACTCTGGTAAAATATTCTCCCTTAACTCCCAAGAAACTAAAGATTGGGCCCTTTCAGCAATTTGCCTGTCAACAAGGCATACTGTATGTATTATATTTGATCAGCTAGATAAATGCCCCTTCTTCAGCACCCGTCATCCCAATTAGGTGACAGGGCAAAAGAATTAAAAACAGTGAGGTACACTGCAGAAGATAAAAATGTAATACAATTTCTTTAATACTAGGCCACCAGATGGCTCAGTGGATAGAGCACTGAACCTGGAAGACCTAAATTCAAATCCCATCTCAAACATTTTCGTCACATCACTTAACCTCTATTAAAGTTTCCTCATCTGCAAAATAGGGATAATAACAGCACTTGTCTTTTGGGATTGTTGTGGGAATGAAATGAGTTTCTTGTAAAACATGTTTTGCAAACCTCAAAGAATTACATAAATGCTAGTTATTGTTATTAATATAATACTCATATATAATCTCAAAACATAAGACTTTAGAAAAAAGCAGAAGTGTTTATTCAACACTACTCAGGACCGGAAATGTACAGCAGAACAATCTTAATCTTTCACATTATAAGTAAAATCCAGAAAGGGGAAAAAAGAAACTATATATGAGACAGCAAGGAAGAGAGGAGAAAATTACCACTCTGTCCTTTAATGTTGCAGAAAGAGTTCATTCTAACAGTGACTAAGGGCATTCACTCTAAGAACCAGGGATACCCTCTATAATGAAATGTCATGGAGGCAGCGTGATAACCACACACCTGACATGAAGCTGAGAAACCTGAGTTCCAATCCTGCCTCTGACATATCGTGGCCAGGGTAAAGTCATTTAAGTTGCATGAGAGCTTCAGCTTCCTTATCCTTAATACCTATAGTATTTACCTCTCTACCTTATGGTGAGAACCAAATGAGATAATGCATGTTAAGCAATTAAACTTTAAAGTATCTGTGTCGGCTGTCATTGTGATTATGAAACCATATTTTTTGTGAACATACAGTTATATTTGTTATTAAGCTCTTTAAGCTCCCTTGAATAAGTATCAGAAGACATAGGCTCTTATTCTGACTCTCCTACCAACTAGTTATGTGACTGGGCAAGTCACTGCAACCTCTCACACCTCAGTTCCTTCATCTATAAAGTGATGGATCAGATAAGCTGATCTCTAAGACCCATTCTCGCTCTATTGATCTATTTCAAATTAGATCCCTTCAAATACCTTAAGGCAGTTATCATCTCTCTTCTGTAGCTTAAACAACCCCATTTCCTTTAACTGTCCTCATAAGATGGATTTCAGTGTCCCCTCACCTCCTTGTGTGCTAAGGCAACAAGGCTATGGTGAAGATATTCGTTGGGTGGCAAATTAATTAATGCCAAACTAATGCCAAATCGACATCTGTCTGTGTCTGAATATTAAGTCTGCTCAGTTATTTGATTACTCAGCACACATAACTTGAATTCAATAGACTTGTTTGTTATAAAGGATAAGTTTTTATATTATATCAACTATTAATTGTGAGTGTGAGGATTTTTCTGGGATTGCTCTAGCTCCTCAATGTCCTTATTAAAAGATACTGCCCAGATCTGAATACACAGAAGACAGAAAGAAAAGATACCTCCTTTGATGCCGGTACTATGCCCTTACTTAAGGTACTATGTTTGATCCAGGTACTATGCTGTAGCTTAAGATCATATTAGCAAGTCTTTAGCAAGCACACTAACCCAGCCAAGCCAATGCTCCATTAATATCCAAGGTTCTTAGCTTCCCTCATCAAGAAGTAATCAGTTTTCTCCCAAGTATTGTTATCTTTTCTGCCATCTACATGACTCGATGGGCATTTAAAGCCTGCACAATGACTCAGTCTACTTTTCCAGTCTTACGATGTCCTCCTTCTTCACCAGCTCTCTATTCCAGCCCAGTTGGCCTCCTTGCTATTCCCTTATACGTAATATTCCATCTGTCATCTCTCTGCGTTTACACAGGCTTTTCCCCATTGCTGGAATGCATTTATTCCTTACCTTAGCCTCTTAGAATCCTTCGCTTCCTTCAGAATTAAGCCCAAGTCCCACCTTCTACGAGAGGATTTCCTGATTCCCCCCAACTGCTAGTGCCTTCTCCACCCTGAAATTACCTTGTTCTTTGTTTACTTAGTACGCATTTCATATTCACTTGCATGGGACACACTGTTTCCCCTCTGGGGCACAGACTATTTTGTGTCCTCAAGGTCAAACACCATGCCTAGCACGTAGCAAGTGCTTAGTAAATGCTTGCTCACTGATTGATACCTCATTATTTCAATTCCTTACAATTTTTCCTAGTAGTTATAGTAGTCTCATAGAGCCAAGTCCTCATTCAACTAGCACTCAAGGCCCTTCACAATTCTGTCTTACACCTGACCTCCCCAGACATATTCCAAAACACTTTCCTCCCACGTCCTCCTTCTGCTGCTCAACCCAAAATGGACAGCCCACCCTCTGCCCAAGCTAGACACCTTATCCTTTCCTTCCTCTCTGTTTTTGCTCGTGCTGTTCCCTAAGCCTGGAATGTCCCCCTTTTCCCCTTTCCCTGTGTAGTCCCACTCAAAGTTAGTAAGGGGATCCCAGGTACAATTACAGTAGAGTAACACTGAATCTGCCACTGTGAGGAATGTCCTATATAAATTCATTTACCACATAATTGAAGCATACCCTTTTTAAATACAAACTGTTTTGTTTTGTTTTTTAAAAACAGTATTTCTAAATGGAAATAATTCTGTTACATTCTCTTCTGTCTCCTTAAACAAAGAATGCTAAACAAAATACAAACTTTCCCTGATGACATTAAGGGTCATCATTATGAATATTAGTTACTGTCCTCAGCTTGTATAAGAGGTCCTTAGTGTGATGAAGTATATACTGCTACTCCCACCCTCATTCCTCCCTGCCTCCCCTCACTAAGCAGCCCTACATTGCTGAGATTATTCAGTTCTTGTTTCTGATTTGGCTCTTCTTTTTTAACCCAGACACTGTGTCTGCTCTTAGCACAACCCCACCCTCACTTCTCCCCTCATTAATTTGTTATGTCTAATCTTCTTTGGCCTGAGAAGTCAGATAACAAAGCTGGTCAGAATTACGTTTAAAGTAAAAATAAACAGACTCTGAGTTTAGTGCATAGACCAGGGTTCTTCTGGCTTTCTGGTAAAGCCTTTCTGATAAATCCCTTCTCAGAATAATGCTTTTAAATGCCTAAAATACACAGGATTACAAAAGAAACCACACTGAAATAAAGTTTATCAATTGTTTTTTAAAACAAATTCCCAGATTAAGAAGTCCTGGCAATAGACTTTGACAGCTCGTTTAACTGCTCAAAGGCCTTTTTTTTTAGAACATCCTTCCTGTTCTTGGCTATGTTCTAGATCAAAAGTGTTAAATATGCAGCCTGTGAGTTTCATGTGTGCACAGTACTCTTGAGTGTAGCTTGAACCAGGTTAAAATCCAACTGGGAAATATTTAACAGAATGAATAAAAATACAATAAAACATAGATAATACTACATTTTCAAACTGAATCAACATGTGGCCCACAAGGATCTTTATCTAGATTAGTGATCTCTGTTTCTATTGAATTTGATACCAATGGTTGCTCATATAATTTGCAGAAATATGAGGTGTTTCTGTAATAGCTAACACATAGCTCTTTACAGTTTACAAATAGCTTTATGTATGATATCACCTTATAACATAAACCAGTTGCTGTAACCAGCTGAGTAAACCTGTAGGATCTAGAACTGGAAGGGATAGCCCCAATCACCTCGCAGTCCAACTGTTCATCTTTAAAGACTCTTGGGAAGGATCCAAGAAGAAAGTACAATCTGTGGCCTTTCAGGGTTTTTGTCCCTCCTACTACTAGACTCCTAGTAGAATAGACTAACTAAGAAGGCTGAAAGAAGGAAGAAGTCTAAGGACTTGTCCATCAACCTATAGCTGAAGATGTCCAGTTCTATATTTTTAGGAGACCCAACTCTTCCTTCACTGCTTCAAATCCCTTGAGTCAATAAAGCTTACCAAAGAAAAGTGAAGTAGAGCAAAGGGACCAAGTCATTCTGCTTGCAAGCTCCAAACCACCCATGGAGAAAGAACCAAATGGGACCATCTTTGCTTTCCCAATACTCACCAAGACAGGACGCATCTCACAGAAAACCAGAAGGGAGGCCAGTTCAATATCTTCACTGTAACCGTTTTTAAGAGGAACTGATCTAAACCCTGCGGTACAAGAATAAAACAAACACAACAGAATATGGAAGTTAAGAACCTTTGCTCTGGAGGACAATCAAGAGTTTGCACAAGAACAGGGGGGTTCGATATCCTCTGTGTGGTTCCTGCATTAGAGATCTTCTTGCCCTTTTTAAAATACAACAGATTCACTTCAAACATACTTTCTATTATCATGATATTTCAAGGAATAAAGGCTGGGAAAATGTGCCTTTGTTCACATCCTGGCATAGCAGAAAGACACGAAAATATCAGTTAACTGAGAGACTAAAAACTAAGAACTAAAAAAAAAGAATGTAATGGTTATGGAATATTACAAATTCAATTATAAAGAACAGTAGAGGTGGGTTTTTTTCCTTTTTTTAATTCCATCTACACTGCTTCTGCCAGCAGGTTTAAAGAGACAGTGAAAGACCCAGCCTTTAGGCAGCACTACTACATCCCAAAGGACAAGGGAGTTTCTTATTTTTAAAGATTCCCATGGGAAGGGAATTTACAGCTGACCAAGATTGTTGAAAATTTTCTTCTTACGTTCAAGCTAAATCTTTCCCACTCAAATTCTGTTTCATATAAGCCAGTGGAAAGAAATAAGAAAAACAATTCCTGGATGTGGATAGTTTCTGATCTGAGAAAAATAGAAGGGAGAGTAAAAGGAATACACTAGAAAGGATGAATGAAGTAACTAATTCTCATAATTGGGGCGTGTGAGAAGAAAAAGCAAACATGGAGGAAGGGGTAGGGGAGTAGAAGATGAACCTCAAGGGAGGGCTGAAAACCTACATACACATACACACACAGACACCTTTTGGTGTCGAAATATATCAAATTCAAAAGGGAAAGAAATGGGCATTTGAGGTGGGGGAGGCATTGAGAGAATAAGGGAAGGGAAGAGCAAAAAGAGGGGGAAATTGGGATCTAATGGGATGTCTAACATTGCTTCTTACACAACTGGAATTTAGCTAAACAAACTGTGGTATATGGATGCAGTGGAATATTATAGTATTAGGAAATCGCAAAAGAAATGATTTCAGAGAATCCTAGGTGATTTGAAATGATCTTGAGTGAAATGAGAAGAACCAGGAGAACACTTTATATCCATGATAGCAGCAAGATTTAAAAAAAAAAAGTTGGGGTGCCCAGGTGGTGCAGTAGATACACCCCTAAACCCAGGAGTCAGGAGGACCAGAGTTCAAACCTGCCCTCAGATACTTACTAGTTACTTAACTTGAATTGCCTCAAAAAAAGAGTTGAAAGACTGAATTCTAATCAAAGCAGTGACCAACCACGTCTCCAGAGAACTTACGATGAAGTAATATACGTGAAGTAAGATTCTGCTACTTACGACCTGTCTCTGAGCAACCTTTTAACCCTACTTGGCTTTAGTTTCCTCATTTGTTAAATAACAATTAAACTTATTTCCCCTTAAGCTTAGAGACCAAGAGTAGATGACAACTAGGTAAGGGCCCTATGCAAGAAATTTTTCAGATGCTTTTAATTCAATGTCAACACCTCCATGTCTGGAAGTTGTGGAAAACAGGCCTGAAGGTTGGCCGTGAAAGTGTTTAGACATACCCCTGAAGACATGTAGCCCAGAGGGCATCAGCTATTAAATGACTTAGTACGTTCCATTCAAAGCAGAGGAGACAAAAATGACTATTTCTGCAGAGTTACTATCTCTAAGTAAAATAATACAAGTTCCTATATTAACCTTTCCTCACTGGTCTCCTCTTCAATCCTGAAATAATTTGGATGGCTCATCTCTGAATCCTCTTGACGGTCTTATCTTACTTTGCCCAAAAAGTCAAAACGGAAATATTCAATAATGAAAAATAATGATGGGCCAACATGCGTGAAATTCACAAGAAACAACTCTTCATTAAAAACAGACAGCCTAGCCAAGGACTATTTTGCGTAAGTACTGAGCCATAATACCAAAGGTGAGGAGGCATAATCTGCTTTTTAGAAGAAATGAAATAAATGTAGTTGGTCCAGTCTACAGTAATCCTGTGTAAAGGCATCTAGCCAATGAGAGGCTCTGTCACACAGAAGACTCTGCTTCTGGCACAGATGTCCTGGCAAGAAAGACTACAGTACATACTGTTGCTAAAAGGAAAATGAAAAGTGCTTCCAAAGTCAAGCCTCATTGATTTGGACTAACTGGGGAGAAGGCCAATCTGGATCAGAAAAACGTTGCAATTACGGGAATTGTTTTAAATGCCATTTTATTACTTTCAAGTACATACAGTCAGATGACTGAAGCTAACCAGGGGTTGTTGCCAAGTAGAGGTTCTTTGGGACTTACCCTACTCATGGACAGTGAAGTGATTTTTAATTAGAATATAAATAAACAGAAACTTCTAACGTGTTGAAAAAAACAGCAAAAAGCCTAAGCATTGGCCATGAAATCTTGCTTATATTATTAATTTTCTTGGGAAATTCTTTTCACAGATAGTACAGTAGGAAAACCTTAGTCAAGCCTACATCTAATTTAAGAGAAATTCCCTAAAAGGTTTGAATTTGAATCCATTAAATTTGTTTATTTAGGAAAGGAGTTTAGACAACATCGGAGCTTTATTACGAGAAACACATAGAAACCAAGACCCAAACCTTTGCTGTGCCAGGAATCTCCCATAAGCTTCAGAGATATGATTGCAGTCTTTGTGGAAGCTGAGTGGAATAAAGTCAGTCTATGGTTTTTCTCTTGAACATACAGTAAGCGGAGAGAGGGCAGTAGGATACCAACCTCACAGAGAATTCCTATATTGCATCTAAGCATAGGTTGTCTATTGACATAGTCTTGCTCCATATGACCCCATTACACCAGACATTCGTTCAACACTCAATCAACATTTATTGTGTGCCAAAGCACTAGGGATAGAAGGATAAAAAAGAAACATTCCCTGCTTTCAAGAAGATTACATTCTACTGAGTATTTATATAGCATATATCCAGAAGGGTAAACACAACATATGTAAAATGTAAATACAAAGGAATTGAGTGACAATGTGGCAGCACTAAAACCTGGGGGAATTATGAAAGGGTTCTTGTGTTGAAGTAGTACCTGAGCTGAATATCAGCAAGACAGCAGAGTTTAGCAAACACAATTGCAAGAAAGGATCAAAATAGAGTTTAACTGTCCTTTGGCCCAGGAAGGCAAACAGGGAAGTACAGAAAAACTGCTTTGAATTTTTTATAGTAAAACAAATCTAATCATATTGGTCTGAATATGTCACTCAAAAAGTTCTAGTGGTTCCCTCTTGCTTCTTGGATACAGTAGAAATTGCAATGTTTGGCATGTACAGATTTTCACATTCTTCTGCCAACTTTTCTAGGCTTTACCACATATTACTCTCCTTTATGAACTCCATATTGATCTACTATCCATTTCCAATCTCGATGCCTGAGTACAGGCTGACTTCCCTTCCTGCCCTCACCCCTACACCTGGGAACATGTCCTCCTCCCTTCTGACTTGTAGGATCTCTAGCTTCTTTTGAGGTGAGGTGGAACCCACATGAGGCCCATCTTTATCCTTCCGGGTGCTACTGGCCTCCCGCTTTCAATATGTTTTGCATTTCCTTATCTGTTGTTCCCCTCTCCCTACAGAATGTCAACTTGAGGACAGGGATTAGTAAACTTGTCTTTGCTCCCTGTGCTTGGAACATGGCAGAGACTTAAAACCAATTATTCAACGTTTAAAAAAATTTTTAAATGAGTTCAAAGCTTATCCTACTATGTTACAGAAATGCTTGTTTTATTCCACAAGTTAAAAATTAAATTAAATTCAAGTTAAAATGATTGTTGAATGAATTATGCCAAGCCAGTAATTACCCAGTTATAGAAATTCCCTGCAAAATATTCTACTTGCTTTCTCCTGGAAAAGGGTTTGTGGGTAGGGTGAGGAGGAGAGGTGAATGTTCTAATACAAGGACTTGCAATAATGCTCCTTATTAGGAAGAAGATGTTAAAAGTTTCCAGGAGTCAGGAAGCAAAATAACTCTACTTTGAGCCTCTAAGGCAGAAATTCAAACTAATAGAAAGACATGCTGATCTATGTCCAAAGCGAGATAAGAAGTCTGATGAGAGCCCATATTTAGCTGTTTAATCAAATTAACTTTTACCTGATTTGATTCCTTTAATGGGATAAGTGGCATGTGCCAGAAAGTTGGGATCGCTGAACATATCCTCCTCATAAACAACAAAACGTAGAAAGGCAAGATTTGGGTCATAAATTTCAAATGTCACTTTTTCCTGAGTAGACGCCCAGACTGGACTCAGGCCATTATCATCTGGAACAGAAACAATAAGAGAGATTGTATTTCCACACCCATCGGGCCAAGACATTCGTTCTACAGAAATTTTCTATTTAGGTGCTTTGAAAAATACCTTGATACTCACAGGAGACACTACAGGTTTAAAGCAATATAATTAAGCTTAGAACTCCACAAAGACCCTACACTTCCAGGACTTCCAGAACCCATAAAGCACTGGATTTTCCCCTCTTTCCTTGCCCTAGATATAAGCCAAGGAACAAGATTTTCCCAGGTGAGGAAATGTATCAATTCTCAGTGCCTCACATTTTCAGTGCAAGACCAGATACATGGTATATCTGTGCTATTACAGCCTTCCGCCTTGTAAGTTCCTTGAGGATCCAATGAGACATTTGTAAAAGTGCTTATTTTACATTGCCAGCACAGAGTAGGAGTTTAATAAATGTTTATTCCCCTCCTTGTTTGATGAAGGAGGTAGCCATCTGTACTGAGAAGGAAAGAAAAACTCCTTCCCCCCTTCCTCCTTCCCCTCCTTTGACCCCAGGAACTACAGGGATGAACATACCTCCATGTACACCTAACTCCCTTCGTATTACTGTCTACTGTACCTGCCAGGAGTAAATGGAAGATTAAGGGTAAAAAGGATGGAGAAGATTGGCCACAAGTCTGGATGTGTTAAGAGACAAGGACATAAGAAAGAGACGATGAAGACAAGTTGGTGGAACAACTGAATGAATAAATAAATGAATGAATGAAAAAGCATTTACGCAATTACTATGTATCAAACACTATGCCAAAGGCTAGATTTACCAAGAAAAATGTGAAACAGTAACTGCTCTTAGGGTGTTCACACTCTAATTGTGGGACTGTAGTTTGGGGATTTCTAAATAGGTCAGGAAAAATCCCTGGGAGGACACATAGTCGACCCAGTCCCCACCCCTACCATTCTTGAAGCCCAGCACCTGGGCAAAATGGCCCCCTGGGCCACCCTACACAGCATTGTGTCTCAGACAGGAACAATGTGGGATCAGAACAGAAATGTTCAGCTTTACCTGGGTTTTTTTTCTTCTCATTCCCCAACCACAATAAACTCTGGGAGGGATCTCATTACTGAATTTATGCAAATGTTCTTTCCCACTTAAAGACTGAAGAATTGAGTTTCATGTTTCAGTTATGTTCACTCAGGACCCACAATCCATGCTCCTTCTTCTACTCATGATTAAACCCACCCAAAAGGCTTGCCTCCTTTTCCCCTTCATTCACATCTTTTTGGAAGGAGGTGGGATTTGAAATCAGCCTCAAAGGATAAACAAGATTTGAATAAAGAAATAGGAAGGATGGTAGAAAGAGCCCTGGAGTTAAAGGGCTCTGGGGTCTGGGGACCCAAGTTCAAATCTCAGCTCTACATCTTACACAGCAATGAGTTGCTGAAAAAGTTTTTTCAACACCTTATCTTTAAAATGACAGGTCTAAATTGGATGATACCTGAGGCCCCTTCTAGCTCTAAAATTTTATAATCCTTTGAACATTTCAAGTGGGTACCATGGCAAGTTCAGAAGGTTGAAGGAAGTTGTATTACTGTATGAGCATGGTTGGAAAAATGAGCGTGATTCTCTGTCCTACAGGTCAGAAAAGAATCACCCTTCCTCCTTCCTTAAGCAACTTGGCATGAAATGTCTCCTTTTCACTCTGAATATAATTGGTCAGTACCATTCATGTGGCAATTAATAACAGAGTGTCTTCCAACATCTCTGCTACTATTCCTTCATCCTGTCATTTCAATCTTGTTATTTAACTTTTCATATATTGGTATCTGACTTTCCCAACTAGACTGTGAGGTTTGTAAAAGCAGTAGCTGGGTCTGGGGTTCACTGTATCCTCCACACTGTCAAGCATAAGGAGATGGTCAATAAATTAGTTGATTTCAGTTAATGCAAACTTATAATAGGTGTTGTTTTAGATAGAATAAAAGGCCTTGGAGTAAAGAAGTTCTGAGTTTAAAACCTTCCTCAGACATCCACTAGCTGGGTGACCCTGAGTAACTCATTTAACCCCTTTTTGCCTCAGTTTCCTCATCTGTAAAATGAAGATAATAACAGGACATACTTCAGGCATCTAGGTGGCTCAGTGGATGGAGTGCCAGGTCTGGAGTCAGGGAGACCTGACTTCAAATCTGGCCTCAGACACATATTAACTGTGTGAGCCTGGGCAAGTCACTTAACCCTGTTTGCCTCAGTTTCCTCATCTGTAAAGTGAGTTGGAGAAGGAAATGGCAAACCACCCCAATGTCTTTGCCAAGAAAACCCCCCCCAAAAAAGGGCCCACTTAGAGTCGGGCATGACTGAAACAACTCAGCAATAACTTCACAGGGTTGCAGTGAAGGCCAAGTGAGTTAACATATAAAGAAAGCATTTTGCAAACCAAAAAGTGCTACATAAATGCTATCCGCTGCCATCATCATTGTTATGGTTATTACTAATAGTAATAATGAAAACCACATGAGCCTAGGGTCAATTATATACCATCCTAATAGGTAAGGCACACCTAAAAGCAATTCAAGTATAAACTAAGCCAGGAAGAAATGTTGGTTTTAATACCCATTGTCAGGGTCCCTGCTGCTCAACTGGTCCTTTCATTTCCCCCAGAACGATTACCAGGCTCATGAGGGGAAAAAAATGTCCTCAAAAGAATCTGCAGGGGACACAAACCTTGTTTGAGCCCCACATCGGCTCAGAAGATACGATTCTCCCTCTAGACCTGATGTTGAGGCTCCTAGATGAACAGGGATGATCTGTGAATCCCAGGAGATTTGCCCTAATTAAGTCAAGTTCCTCAAAGGCTCCAAGGTTTGTCTCTTGAGCTGCCCAAGATTAAAGGCTACATTCATCAGGGAAACCCTATGGAGACAACAGTTTTCTACAGAGTTCACTTAACCTGTGTGACTCTGGGTACTGCCTCAGGTTAAAGACATGGATGAGACTGCTGGCTACAAAGGAATTTGCACAGGAGGAAGGAATGTCTCACAGCAGAGATCCAGGCATTGAAGGTCCATGTACTGCAGGCCCTGGCACGGCAGGCCCATATCCTCCAGACCACAGGCAGTATTTAGCCCTCTCCTGTAGAGGTAAGTGCCCAGTCTACCAATCAGGAAAGTCGCATGAGACAATATCACAATTTCTGAATGGCTTTTTGGGCCAGAGACACAGAACTGAGATCACCAGACTTCCTATCAGGTCCGGTGCTGATATACTTGCTAATTATCACAATAAAGGAGCATGTCACTCAATACAACCTGTCAATAGTGACAGAAGTGCTGGATCTGGGGTCAGATACGGGCTCAACATATATGGCTCTGGGACAGTCATTCAACCTCTCTCAGCCTGTTTCCTCATCTGAAAATGGGAATAACAGAAGCATCTACCTCGCAGGGTTGTTTTGAACATAAGTAATGAAGTAACATATGTGAACTTTAAAGTGCTAAATAAATGCGTGCCGTTATTATTAGCTGCTCAGATCTATCTCACGTTAAGAATGAGGCCTCAATCAAAATCATATTTTTTTGGTGCTTCAGAGATCCACAGCAGAAAGAAATTGCCAACCAACAGATCCAGTGATCTGTTGAGAGTGGAGACTGGTTACTTTTGCCTTTCTTTGTATCACCAGAGTTTAGCGCAGGGCCTGGCATATCATAGGCACTTAATCAATATTTGTTGTCTGATTGACTGGCTATATGCCAAGTCCTCAGGTCTCTCTTGAGCAACATCTGTTCGTTACAGCTGTGAACATTAAAAAACAAAATCTCAGACCGGAATGAGCCCACTTTCCTCAGAGACTTTCTCTGGGATGATCTGGCTTGATTGAGGTGACGAGGCCATTGCTGGCCTCAGTCAGTAGGTACAGTCAGAAAGCAAATTGAATATTCAGAGTTTGAAGCCCAGAAGTAATGCATCATATGATAATAGTGAAATACCCATTTTTCCTCCTATGTGGCAAACACAGAAAGTTGGCGTGTACACACCTTGCAATCACTGGCATCCGTTTTGGATGATTTAAAAGGACACAGGGGGTACAGTGGATAGAGCACTGGGCTTGGAATCAGGAAGATTCATCTCCATCAGTTCAACTCTGGTCTCAGACACTTCCTACATGGGCAGCCCTGGGTAAATCGGTAAACCCTGTTTGCCTCAATTTCCTCATCTGTAAAATGAGCTGGAGAAGGAAAAGGCAAACCATTCCAACATCTTTGCCAAGAAACCCCCAATGCAGTCACAAAGGGTTCTATATGACTAAAACAACCCAACAGCAAGATGATTTAAAAGAAAGGAAGGTTCTTAACACACTTACTCACTACAGTCGTCTTGAATTTGTTATTATCGTACTCAGTCCCACAAATTTCCACCTCTATAAATGGACAGGCAATACTCCGGCCAAGCTTGGGTAGATGGCGAGCCCCCAGGACCTAGGATACAAAGGACATCAGTCATTCCTGCATGGTATTCCACATATGAATGAACTCTGCCACACCCAGAGAGGTTACTCTTCTCTTTGATGTATGGGAACAATGATGTGACTTCATCTGTTCCTAAGGAGCCATGGACTTTCCACTGAAACTATCCCTCCCAATGATCCCATCTCTGTTGCAGCAGCTACCTGTTGCCTTGGATGGCCTGTCAGCTTTGGCGCATCCACACAGATGCCAGAATGCTCTCAATGGCTTATTTCTTGTGCTTCTGTCTATGGGGAGGGTGGCCAGGAAACATTCCTGGGTGCTGGCAAGTTTTACTTTTGCTGTTCAGTTGTTTCATTCATACTCAACTCTTCATGACCCCACTTGGGATTTTCTTGGCAGAGATACTAGAGTGGTTTGCCATTTCCTTCTTGGGCTCATTTTACAAATGAGGAAACTGAGGCAGAGAGTGAAGTAACTTGCCCAGAGTCACACAGCTAGTAAGTGTCTGAGGTCACATCTGAACTCAGGTCATCCTGACTCCAGGCCCAGCACTCTCTCTACTGTGCCACCTAGCTCCCCAAGTTGTTACTAGTTATTTGTATTTATGAAGGGAGGAAAAGGACAAAAGGAGCATGTGTCCAAGGTATGAGGCTGGCAGGTATGAAATGGCTCCTCCATTTATCTGCTGTCCATGTCTTGTCTCCGGAGACACTTCAGAGTCCCATTGCTCACTCTCCTTGTAGGAAGGTGAATATATGAATATATGCATATGGCTCAGTCACTCCGGAGTGCTACAAATTCAAGGACAGAACGGGAGGCATTTTTTCTGTATTTGGTCTTTATCCAAGGCCTTTTTTAGGATGGGACTATGTTGGACTAGCTGTGGAAAGGCAGGCACACTTTTGTACTATTGGGGTTGCTGTGAAATGATCCAACCATTCTGAAAAACAAGCTGGAATTAGGCTAAGAAGACAGCTGGTGGGACAGTAGATAGAGCTCCAGGCCTGGAGTTAGAGAAGATCTGAGTTCAAATTTGGCCTCAGACACTAGCTGTGTGATCCTAGGAAAATCACTTAATCTCCATTTGCCTTAGAGGCAGCTGGGTGACATAGTGGATACAGTGCTGGTCCTGGCATCAGGAAGGCCTGAGTTCAAATCCAGGCTCAGATACCTGCTAGCTTTATGGTTCTTGGAAAGGCAAACCTCTGTTTGCCTCAGTTTCCTCAACTGCAAAATGGGGACACTAATAACAGCTACCTCCCACAGCTAATGGAAAGATCAAATGAGATAATATTTTTTAAAAAACTATTTAGTACAGTGCCTGGTACATAGCAGGTACCATATAAATGTTTATTCCCCTCCTATCCTAAGAAAGTGACTAAAATGTCCATACCCTTTGCCTCAGAAACTCCTCTCTAAGGAGTCTATGTACCCCAGGAAAGTGAGATATAACATAAAAGGTCATATATATGCCAAAATACTTATAGCAGCAAATTTATGAGCAAAGAATTGTAAATAAAGTAGATGCCTATCAACTGGATAATGGTCAAACAACTTGTAGTGCAAGGATGTGGAGGCAGTTGGGTGGTACAGCTGAGCCTGAAGTCAGGAAGACTCATCTTCTTGAGTTCAAACCTGGCCTCATATAGTTAACAGCTGTGTGACCCTGGACAAGTCACTTAATCCTGTTTGCCTCAGTTTCCTTATCTGTAAAATGGACTGGAGGAAGAAATAAGGGGCCACTCCAGTACCTTTGCCAAGAAGACCCCAAATGGGGTCATGAAGAGTTGGACATGACTGCAAAAATGGCTAAATAGCAACAAACTCCACATATCTTCGTTGACATTTTGCTGAACTTTTTCCCCCTCTTTTTTATTCTTTGTTAAAAGGGGTGGCTCCCTGGGAGGGGGAGAGGATGGTGGGAGAGATACACTGGAAAATGTAGGTGATACAAAAACAAAAGATAGATTGGTTTTTACAAAGTTAACCCCTTTTGTTACAAGAGCTCGACTTCTGGACTTCCTCAAATCTTGTGAGAAAAATCAGTGCAGGTATTTTATTCCTCTCACAGTAGAAGAAAAAAAAATTCATATGAAGCCAATGTGCTCACAAACCATAGGTGAAAAGAGAAAGTCTGATACCACCATAAACCATAACATTTTTCCATGATAAACTCCAACCAGGAGCTCCAGAAAGAGTATGACTGGATTTTTCTTAACCTTTAGAAAAAATGGGTGGGATTTGATTCTTTCGTTTCTGTTTGTTATTTTTGTTTTGATGTCTTGCTTTGCCGGCATTTCCTCAGAAGCCAAACACATTTCTGTCCTATGGCAGGCAGACCTGCTGAGCTTTCCGAGCCACTGCCAATCAAAGCTAGCTCATAATTCACCTTCTCTAACGAGAACAAAGCATACACAGTTCAGGCTCTTGGGTTCTGAATGTGTTTCCCCCAAAGCCACTGTACAAGTCACAGAGAGAAGGAATTTTTTTTCTGGAACCACATATTGTTGAAATAAGAAAGAAAATGCATTTCAGCAGAGAATCCAATGGTTACATGCCAAGAAGTGGTGATTTCCCCATCAAAGGCAAACCTTCCCACTGTCCTAGCAAATGGGATCCCTGACCCCGGGGCTCTGTGCTGCTCTTCTGCCTTCAATGGCCAAGAGGAAAGGGCTGGTTTTACCTTCACTGTCAGGGTCATCAGGATCTTCCTTTGGGACTCTGGGGGTGTTGGATCATAGTTCTCATTCCTCATGCTTTCAGGTTGCAGGACGTAGCCAGTCCGGCCATTAAGTGCAAATAAAGCATGATTCAGCTGCATATATTTATCTGGGGAAGAAATGAAGGTGGTGCAAATAAAAACAAGAGCAAAGAGCATTCTGTTAAGAAATCAAATGAGCCCACGCAGGCCCTGCAGGTTGCCCAGTGAAGGGGAGAGATGGGCAGGGTCCTGTTTCAATGGTCAGAAATACTTCACTTTTAGCCTGAGGTTCAAGGACGCAGCCAGGTTCTCTCCAACCTCTAGAGCAGCGCTTCTTACCTTTTTCTGAGAAATAGAACCCTCTGGTGAAGTCTGGTGAAGGCTGTCAACTCCTCAGAATAACTTTTTTAATGCACAAAATAAAATAGGAGGACAAAGGAAACCAATTATATCAAGATACAGTTATCAAAACCTTTGAAAAATCCACAGAGCCTGTGAAATCTATCCACAGATCCCAAGTTAAGTGAAGTGTCAGTGACATTCACATCAACCAGAAGGGCTTCATTTTCCCTTTCACCTCTCCTCATATGTAGGCAAGGAGGTGAACCCAGGGCAACATTGCCACTACTCAACACCCCTTGTCTTAAGTCATGACACTTGTTCAGTCAGGAAAGGAAGTAGCTGGGCTGTCCAAAGGGGCATAGATGGATGGGAGGCTGCACTGTAACTGAGCTTTGGTGCCTCCTCAGCAAGGGCAGCACCTGGATAGGGGCTTGGGTCACTTTATCCACAGGTTCACTAGGGGAGCTATTCAGGAGCTAGCACTGTCAAGGGCTCAGCTATTCAGTTTATTATCTTAAAGAGAAAAGGAAGATGTTTTCATGGATATCAATAACTAAGCACAGTCTTATAAACCTAAGCCCCTACCAGCCCAAGGGGGAGTTCCTACCCTGAGCAGATACCCAGCTCTTCTAGAGGCAGCGCAGCAATCCTTCTTCCCTTTAACATCTCCCAGTGTTCCCCACATGTTTCTTCAAATAAATGAAAAAGGATCCAAGGGAAGTCCCTTAGAATGTCCTGGGAAATGTGAAAGCTAAGAAACCTGTCACTTCTACCCCAAGAGCATGGCCTTAGAGGCAGTTATAGGGCACAATGCATAAAACACTATACTTGGACCCAGGAAGACCTAAATTCAAATTTCTGTCTCAGACACTTAATAGCAGCATGGCCTGAGCAAATTATTTAGTCTGTCGGCCTCCATTTCTTCATCTGTAAAATGGGGATAACAATAACGTCTATATCACAGGATTATTATGAGGATCAGGTGAGATACCACATGTAAAATGCTTTGCAAACCTTCAAGTGCTATATAAATGCTAGTTACCATTATTATTACTTCAGGCAGTTATCACAGGGGGGATTGGGTGGGAGAAGTAAGGGGCACAGTGGAGCATCAGACAAGCCTCAAATAGTACCTGAGGGATCCAGGACCTAGTCTAGTAGCCTTTAGGTATCTTCCTTTTTTTACTCAATGGAATAAGTGATCCTACCCCTCAATCAAGTCAGTGTGACATCCTGAAAAGAACACTAGACTACATATGTATTGTATATACATATATGTATGTACATACATACGTGTGTATATAAATGTATGTGTATACATACCTCAAGAGACCTGGATTCTAAACCTAGCTCTGCCACTAGTTAAGTATGTGACCTTGGGCATGCCTTCATCAAGAGGTGACTATACTAGCCTCACTGCATTTCCTTTTTATGAGAGTTATTCAACTGGTTGATCCAGAGAATACTAGAGACATAATTTACCAAGATCTTACTGAAACACTTAACATCTCTCATACAATTCTTGTGGTCAGGAGGGAGAGACATTGGCTAGATGATAATACAGTTAGGTAGATTCAGAACTGACTGAAAGGCTAGACCGAAAGAATAATTATTAATAGGTCTATGGCAACTTAAGGAGCGTTCTCCAGTGGAATGACATAGAATTTTATACTTGGCTCTATCCTGTTTAACATGTTTTCAAATGTCTGAGATGCATAACTGGCACCCTTATTGGATTTGCAAATGACTCAAAGCCGGGAGGAGTAGTTAACATTTGGCAATTAAGAGAATGAGAAAGCAAAAAGATCACTGGAGGCCAGAAAAATGGGCCAATTCTAATAGAATAAAATTTAATTGGATTGCAAGCACAATATGAATCAAGTACAAAACAGAAGGTGAAAAAATTCATCTGATCTTAGCTTACATTAAGAAAGGTAGAATCTACAGGATGAGAATGGCCATATTAGCATATAGTGTATTCTGCCCTAGACAGAGCACATCCAGAGTATTGTTTTCAGTTTGGAATACCACACATGAGCAAAGATGTTGATAACGTGGGGAGTATATGGTAGTGGAAGATAATCCAAATGGTGAAGGGTTTCAAGTTCATGCCACAGAAGAAGGAGTGTAGGAACTAGGGAAGTTTAATCTGGGACAGTCATTGTATGGATGAGGCATTTGATGTCATTCTCTTTAACTCTAGAAGGAAGAGTCTGGAGTAACAGGAGGGAATGTAAACAGGCAGCTTGAGGCTTGATGTAAGGAAACACTTCCTAACAAAATATCTCAGAGTGTAATGGGGAGCTCTGAGAGGTATCAGGTTCCCTCGAACTGTCAGTTTTCAAGCTAAGGGTAGACAAGCACTTATGAGAGGTGGTATAGAGGAAGTTCTAGTCCACATGTTAATTGGACCAGATAGGCCCCAAAGTCTTTTCAACATCTGAGATTCTGTAAAGTCACCCTTTTACTCTGTGAAATGCATTATCATGTAACTGTGTTTATTAGAGGTATCTCTCTATGAGTCATATCCCTTTACTAGACCATACGCAATATGAAGTTCAGCACAACATCTTATGTAAATCCTAAAGGCTGTAAACTCTTTGATCTGTCCTCTTTGGTCCCTTCTAAACCTCAAATGCTATTAGGGCAGGGATTATGCCTCATGCATATGAGTTAAACTATGTTTAAATTTACCCAATGTTAATGTTTGAGTGAATGAATGAATGAATGAATGAACAAGGGAGTTAGGCTAGATGATCTCAAAGACCCCTTCCCATTTAATAGTCTTAGGATTCTATGCCTGTACCCCTAGCATCAATGCCTTCTACCAGCAGACTCACCAATCCCATAGGCTCTTCCCTACGCCATTCTGTCCTCCCCAGTCACTCCAACATTCTCCCGGTCCCTAATGCCTCTCTTCCACCGTTATTCCAAAAAAACTGAAGAGGTGCAAAAAACCTAAGGGTTTGCTTGCTAATATGCAATATGCTGTATTGGTCAGGACATAATTTAATGGACCAACATTTAATCTTATCTCCAGTTGGTAACTAAGCCTAGTTGGATGACTCTTTCTTCCTGAGCAGCAGTACTGCACCCCTGGCCACTGTTGTGTCTGACTTCAGGAGGCGGCACAGGCTCAGCAGTGACACACCCTTCACAGAGTACTGAGCAAGCCACACTCGGATTGAAAAAAACAACACCTGCATACTTGGAGACCCCTTACCTGCTGTCTGGAAATTCAGAGCAACCATCTGAGAGCCACAGAGCCAAAGTCGAAAAGGATCATAATTTGATGAGTCCACCCTTTGACCTTTTGGATAGACACGAGTCAGTCCCTTTTGATTGTACTTCAAGAGCTCAATTGGCTTCTGCCTAACGATACTGTCGGCCTTGGTCTCCACGAAAGAGCGAATTTCTCTGAAATCAGGATTTTCTGCACAGACACACGGGAAAGGAAATGAAATTGACATTTAACTTCAGGAGTGTGACACAGTCATATCACGGCTCAGTCCTAACTCACCGTGCATGAACTGGACGCTGGGTCTCAAAGATAAACCCCAGCAATCTGGCAAGACTATTGCCTCAGGCATACCAGTGCCATCCCATTTTGTAACCATAGATATTAGTTACCATACCCCAAGGTCGTTGCCCCACACTCTCAGGACTTCAAAGCTAGGCGAGCATTTTGAAAAATTAAACGCCTGCTACAAAGGTAGGATACTTCAGGCAAAGGGGATGGGAGAGATGGGAAGAAGGGAAAGGGCAAGCCTTGCTATTACACAGATCCTAGTATAAAAGTTCTTAGTGAACCCTTTCCAGTCAGTGTATTACTGGAAATACTAATGATCTTATATCAGAGGGGAGGAGGGAGGAGAGGGAAGGGGAGAAAATTTGAAACTCAAAATCTTATGGAAGTGAATGTTGAAAACTAAAAATAAATAAGTAAACTAAAAAAAAAAAAAAAGAAATACCAGCAATCTTGTTGGAACACTGTTTCCCTGTAGCCTGGCTACAAGGAAGACTGTTCCTGCATTTTAGAGCAACTAAGTCTACTTCATTCCACATGTGAAATATAGAAGGAAAAGCAGGCTACAGAAAACCCTCATGACTGCCATTACTATCTGTCCCACTTGCTTGTTGGAAGACCACTCTGTTTCACTGAATTACATTCTCTCCTGAGGTAAGAGTAGCCTTGAAATAATCTTGATAAGTTACAAGAGACAGCATAAGAGAGCAAAAAGCACTGGCTTCGAATCTAACTCTACCGCCTGCTAGCTGTATATCCTTACTTCTCTGTGCCTCAGTTTCATCTTCAATAGAAGAAGGATAAATAATAATTGTACTGCCTACATCATAGGGCTGTTTTGGGGATCAAATGAGACCATGCATGGAGGAGAGCTTTGTAACCATGAAGTGCCATAGAAATACAGGGAGTTTTTCTGTACTATTAAAGTTCCTCTAAGGTAGAATTCCATTTATCACAAAAAACCTGCCTGTGACTGGAACGGGCTCAATGAACAAGTGACATAATACTGAGCCCTGTGCACAGTGATGATAATCACTCACATTTATATAGCACTTTGAGGCTTAAAAAGTGCTTTCCTTGTAGGCACCCAACAGATGTTTGATGAATAAATGAGCAGGCTACTCTGGTACACAGACTGCCTCTGATTTGGCTCTATTGACCATCTGGCAGGAGCCACCTGCTCTGGGAGAGGAATGGTCATGCTCCCACCCACCCTTTGTCCCTTAACCCACATTCAGCCCTGCTCCATCTTGCTGGTCCCTGAAAGGAAATTAATGATAATAATGGCTAATATTTACACAGCATTTTGTAGACATATCTCATTTATCTTCCTAGCAACCCTGTGAAGTGAGTAATGTAAGGATTACTATTCCCATTTTACAGATAAGAAAAAGCTGTACTAAGGCTCACAGAGGAAGGGACTTGCCCAGAGCCATATGGGAGGCAAAGAGCAAAACCAAGTCTTGAATCCAAGTAGTCTGAATTCAAGACCAGTATACCATACACTATACCCATATATGTATATATGTGTGTGTACACATATATACATACATACATATATATATATATATATATATATATATATATATATATATATATACACTTATATGCTATACTATACTATACTGCCTGCTGGGTGAACATGACAGGCAGGAGTCACATGGTCCCTGTCCCTTATCCCCATCTTCCCTGTGAACCAGTGCAAGATGTGCTCATATGTGGGAGGAACTGTCATTCTGCCTAGAGCATCGGTTCCATCTGGAGTCCAGAAATCCCAAATGCTATAATATTATTCTTCACCAGACTTAAATAAGAGCAGCTACCCAGGAATGAACCGAGATCATAAAATGAATGGATTACCTAAATTATCCTTGGTTTTACTTGTTGGCTTACAGTAGACAACTAAGTCGGACAGTTCTATGGCAATTGATTGATTCTTCTCCCAGTACTTCATGTTGGTCTCCTGTTTGGAATAAAGACATCCCAGTAACCAATTTTCATGATCAACACAAATTTCACATTTTCCTTCTCACCATGTTGTATCTCAGTGACAATCCAGGGACTCAGATTTTTCATTTTCAAATTTTAGTTAAAAAAAAATGTTCATCTCTTCCCTCCAGGTCTGAACTCTTTTAAGGCCCTAGCTAATTTCCTTCAGGCTCCACACCTACCAGTCCACACTAATGGGCTTTATTCTCGGGACACTCTTCTTTCAGTATGCAGCTGCATGTGGAAAGGGCAAAATTCCATGAGAATATAACTCATATTTCAGAATTAAAGTATCCTTTAAATGAGCACCACCACCCCCACTCCTGCTCCCTATGTCCCAACCTGTGACTAATCATTGCCTTCCAACCTCACTCATATACAAACTAATGAAGCTTCACCTCGTTCTTGTTAAAAGGGAGAAATTATGACTCTGAGATGAAGCTCCAATAGCTTCTGCAAATACTCTAAGGATGACTGCTCCAATCTTGTGGCAAAAAGCCCCTCTTGTCCCAGATGACAAAGGAAGGCAATTCACTTTATCTATTACTGCCTAGATATGCCCATTAGAGTCATCACCTCTACTCCTTCCCCACCAGAAATTGAACTCTGTCCTTGGAACCACTGAGGACTTTGATAGGCCAGCTTTGGCCTATTTTTGCTCAATTCTAGACCTCCATTGCTCTTCATCAGTTCAAATCTTGACAACTGCAATAGTCTGCTGGATGGTCTCCCCACCTTGAGCCTCTATCCCATTCCAGTCCAGCCTCCATTTATCTGCCAAAGTGATTGTGGCCTAAAGCACAGGTCTGGTCATGCTACTTTCTACTCAATAATCTCTAGTAGACTCTTGCTACCTCTAGGATTAAATACAAAATCCTCCATTTAGCCTTTACAGCCCTTCCTGCCTTTCTAGACTTCTCACATTTTACTCCTGTCTCTGTTCCTTAAAATTCAGCATCATTAACCTTATTGCTTTTCTCATACATGACAATCCCATCTCTACTGCTACAGGTGGTGCCCTAGGCCTAGAATTTTCTCACTCCTCATCTCCACCTCCCTGGCATTTCTAGCTTCCTTTAAGACTCACCTCACATTCCACCATCTCCAAGAGACCTTTCCTGGCTCTCCCTGCCCACTACTAATGTCTTCCCTCTGATGTGACAACCTTTTTACACTGTAAATATTTTGTGTGCACAGTTGTTTCCATGTCATCTCCCCCATTTAGGATGTAAGCTCCAGGAAGGCAGGCGCTGTTTTTCTTAAGCACCTAATAAAATGGTTAGTGACTAACATCCTGGTCATCTCTCCCCTTCAAGTGTTGTCATCCTCCGTCAGCACGTAAACTCCTTGAAGTCAGGACTGTTCTGCTTCCTATTGTTTTTATTCCCAGCACTTAGCACAATGCCAGGCACAGAGAAATTACCTAATAAATTCTTTATCTATTTTAATTTAATATATTCAAGTTTAGGAAACTCACTGCCTTCAACAATCGCAGTGCCTGACTTTCTGTGGATCTTTGGAGGCCAGTGAATTCTCAAGCCTCTCTGACCACATAATGGGACATGGTGGGATCACTGCAAATTGGTAAAATTAAAGAAGACTGCCCTGAGGCTGCCCTGCTACTGAGGCTCAGGCTAGTAGATTACTTGAACTCCAGAGTTCTGAGTAGCAATAGGGCCAAAGTCAATTGGGTATCCACACTAAGTTTGGCACCAATATGTGAGCCCCTGGGGAAGTGGGAAGGGAGGACATCAGGTTGCCTAAGGAAAAAGTGAAACAGCCCAGGTTGGAAATTTGTGCTGATTAGCAGCAGGATATACTAGGAGTAGACTCTGCCCTTTCAGCCTGGGTGAGGTAGAGAGACTTGGTCTTAAAAAGGACACACACACACACAGAAAGCAAAACAGGCTAGAAACTGTTCTTTGAGAGAGAGGTAAAACTGAAATGGAAATACAGCAGGAAGTCCTGGCTGAGAGGTAGCCTGGGGTGTAGTGGAAAGAGTCCCTTTACTAGGCAAAAGAAATCTGGGTTCTGTATCCCAATTCTGCCAGCAGTTATGATATGATATTAGAAAAGTCCTTTACCCCTCAAGGCCTGAGTTTCCTAGAGGGTGAAAACAAGGAAATCTGATGAAGTGATTGTAGGGTCACTTCCAGCTTACGCAGATCTAGGACAAGAAGCAGGCTTTTTGTCCAAATGTCTTCCCCCTTCTCCTAACAACCTTCAGTCCTAAGCAGCTTTGGTCACAGTGGGTACATGGTTAACACTGGTGACCCATCTTCTGCTCTCAAGTATAATAGCATGAGGTTATTTTTTTAATGTTCACATAAATGTAAAATCCAATTAAGGGGTAGTTTAGATCAAAGAGAACATGCCTAGCTTAAGTGGTTAGGATGATTTCAGGTTATTAAGCAGTAGGGGAAAAAAAGAACTTTCCAAGGAAATTACCCTTTATCCTATCAACAGAACTGCAGAAAGCCAGAGGAGACAACAAAAAAATTGATTTTAAAAAATTGTCTAAGCTTCTCTGCATCTTTCATTTGGCCCCATTTTTAGAGCAAGACTTTGGGCAAAATGGAAATGTGTTTTAAGTATCTACTACCTTTAGCTGATTCCCTCTGAAGTTTCCATACTCTCGTATCATACCCAGTTCCTGCAGAAATGGTTTCATCATCTCTAACAGAATATGAGCCTGGGAAAGGAACAGCTCAGTCTATTAAAGATATACTTGTATTCCTATGACTAGTAACTATTAAAACATGGAGAGAAAAAGAGTGGTAAGGCCCTTAAAAATGATCTCTAGAGAACACTGTTGAAAGGATCCCTGAAGTACCGATGACTCTTAAGGTGTGGCGTTACTATCCTAAGAGAAAGTATACTTCTGGATTTCAAGTCAGAGAAACTAGGTTCAATTCCAGTTTAAACTAGGGCAGCTCTCCCACTCAATAACTATGTGACCTCTGTAGGGGTCAGTTTCCTCATCTGTTAAATAAGAGGGTTGGACAGATGATCCAATGAGTCACGAAGATTGGCAGATTTACAATGAACAGCCCTACCACTTCATGCCTAATATTGTTTCTCAGCTTGTAAAGCAAGAGGTCAATGTGAAAGCCTTTGAGTCTGACTCCAAGGCTTGAAAGACACTTGACCACATCTCCAAGGCAACTATCAAAGCATCACCTCCAGAGAGGCCTGAAAGAGGGAAACTCTCTAGAGTGCCTTATGGCCATGGTTCTCAAAGGGTGCTCTCTTTGATTGCCCGTGGACAAGTCCAAAATGGAAGCACAAGACATGCTGGTATTTAAGGAACTGTCCCATTCAACACTGAGGTGGAAGATAGATGGTGTACAAGAAGATAGCTGTAACAGAAAGGACAATGGATTTGAAGTCAGAGGGATTAGGATTAAATCCCAGCTCTGCTATTTACTATCTGTTTGATGTTTGTTGGACAAGTCACTTAAATTCTCTGTGACTCAATTTCCTCATCTGTAAAACAGGAGAACTGGACTAGAGAGTCTCTAAGGTCCATTCCAACTTTAAATTTATAATCCTATGACTCTGCTTTATTGCTAGAAATTCATCCACTGCAGTTTAAGAACAGTAAGTGGTCCTTTAAGACCATCTAAGGTGAAGTTCTGCCTAGGATCAGAGGCATCAATAAACTTATTATAAAATACAATATAGTAATAATGAAAAATCCTCAGTGATGAAATAGGGCTCTCAAAAGTTCCATCAAAGTACTGCTTTGGTTGTTTGTACTTACCTGTACCTAAGAAATTACTTATCCTTCTAGTATTCCAAATATACTTAATGGTCAACATTTCTGAAAATGGCCATTTTTCAAACAGCTCCTCTACATTTATATGGCAAGGAGAAGAGATGTCAAATAGCTAAAAATCTACCACCATACTCTATATAAGACAATGATCTTTAATATGCTCCAAACATCTCTGGATACATAATCAGTCAATTGAACACTCATGATTTCTAACTGGGCCCATCTAATTATCATGTTCTGTCAAAATGTTTAGAACCTAGGATGCTATAAAATTAAAGTGGCAACTTGTTTTAATATAGATAGGTTGACCAACATAGATGGAATTATGGACCACCCAGTGGACCATGGTAGACAGGCTTCCCTACCCTTGCCCTCTCAGTGTCATGAAAGCTGTGAGACTCTGGAGAGCCATCCCTCCAACTGACAGTCTAGTGCTCACCAATATCTACAGTTGCCCCTCACATGGGTCTAACCCAAAGCTAGGAGGCTTCCCTCTGAACGCTAGCAGGAATAGCAAGAATTGAGGGCACAATTCCAGTATTCTAGACCACTACAAACAGAGTGCAAATAATAAAGCTCAATACCACTGTTGCATTCTTCCACGTGATTTCCCTGATGCTCTGGTACCATTCAAAGAGTTCTTCCACTTTGTCAGTCGCAAACTCTATGGGAGGATCATTTGGTTTCTTGGGTTCCAGGATGAAGACAAATGACTTCTGGTTTTTTCCATGTGGTACTTTCACTTGGAGAGAACAAAAAACAACAGTGTTCCAGAAGCCAAGGGCACCCATACCACCCAAGCCCTATTTCAATCTCTAAGTCACCTTCCCAAAGGGCAGCACTCCTTATGGGACATGGTTACTCAAGAACATGGATACCATCAATTGTCACCCACCCAAAGAAGGAAATGTATGAAAATATGCCTGTATGGTTGAAGTGAGTGGGGGGTATCCATAAAAGATGTAGAACAAAAGTAGTGGATGTATCCCTTTAAGTGTGTTACTCAATCACCAGGTCATAGTGGTGAAGAGACAGCAGTCTGCCAAACTTTTACTACCATAGTTCATTACTTGTTAAAACTTAAATCTTTAAAAAGCTGATTCCTCCTCCTGGCCTTCAACCCCTAACATTCCCAGAGTCTTCCTTTTCTCTGTCTACTCTTAGGACTACAGAGGACATATTTCTGCCCTATAGTAAAAGATGTATGTGTATATGTGTGTATAACATGTTTATGTGTGTATATGTACATGTACATATACAAGCATATATATGTGCACATGTATACGTTTATATATATTGTATATGTAATATATTTTATTTAGTAAATCCACAGTATAGTTTGGATTGGGAAATACAGCCCTAAAAATAGTTCATTCAAAGTATTTTATGATTAAAGTGAAAATAGGCATTAAATTACAATAACCCCAAAAAAAAACCCTTTCCCAAGACTGAAATAAACTGGCTTGCCTCAAACCTTGGAAAAGAATGAAATTCCATCTGAAAGACAATGAAATCTACCTAAGAGAATTTCTATTAAGGGAACAGTGGCCATAGGAAAAGCACTAGACCAGGAATCACAGAACTTTAAGGGGAAGGCAACAGAAGCTAGAACCTAGCTCTCCCAATCCTAATGCAAAGTTCATTTTCCATATCCACTGGTGATGCTGCCCCTGCACTATTGTACCCAACAGATGATATCTTGCCCTTCACACCAATTCCCCAGTCCATTTGGTCACTTTCTAGAAAAGCACAGGAAGGCAAAATAAGTCATGAAATTTAGGAATCACAAAAGTTGTCAGGTTCCCCTCAAGAAGTATCCTAAGGCTGTGTGGGAATTAACATTGAAGTGAGTGTAATCACCCACCAACATTATAGGTGTTAAGATCCAAGATTCCTCTGCACAGAGATCCTAAAGGGTTATCTTCAATAATCTGTGGAAAAACAAGAGTAGTTTCAAGAAACCTGGAGAACAATTCACACTATTCCTAACTAGAATGCTAAAAACACAACCAGATTCAAAATCATACCACTGAACTGAGACACTGCCCACGGCCCTTTTTAAAATTCATCCTCATTACAGGATAAATATGTCCACAGGGAGATGGAAAAGGAATGAGGCACAGAGCTTGCAGTGACCTTGTTGCTAGTGGAGACCTGAATCTTCACAGTGGGTCACTTTTCAGCTTGCAAAAATATGCATCATGAACTTTAAAGGAAATCTCGAGCCATTTCATCCAGCCTGCTCTTTCCAACTTCTCTGTCATCCTCCCTGACTATGGAAGGGGGCATCTTGGTTAATTTGCAGTCCCTACACGCATAAGATATGGGTTCCCAATCATCAAAGAATTAAAGCACAAGAGACCATACTTAGAATAATATGCAGCTTAATTTAGCCTTCCTCTGATTGTTCAGGACACCATTTCAGCCCTGCAGGGCACAAGGGTCATCATTATAAGTACTAATGACTATTCATAGGATCCTGGATTTAGACCTGTAAACAATCTTACAGATCTTCGAGTCCAGCTCCTTGTTTAGCAGAATAGGAAACTGAAGCTCAGAGAGGCTAAGTACTTTGCCCAGGGTCATTAAGGTAGCAAGTGATGGAATCAGGGTTTAAATTCAGATCTGTTGACTCCACACCCAGAACTCTTTCCACTGTAGTATTTACACTGTGTGGTAAAACTCAGGAGCTCTGGTCATGGGGACCTTCCAGGCAAAAGAATGCTGGACCATAGAGGAGTCCTTATATTAAAGTTTAATCCATCTCAGACCTTATTTACCTCTCAGTTCTATTTGCTACTTTAATTACTCTCAGGCTACACTTGATACTGGAACAACTGAGGTAGAAGCATTTAATCTATAAGATTACTTTAAGCAGGGGACAGGGTGCTACCATGGTCATTTTCCATCTGAAGGAAATTATCCTGTCTACTCAAAATCTTCCAGGACAACATGATTAAAACAAAATTTTTGGCTGCAATGACCCCAGAATAATCCAAGCCCTTTTCATCTCTCACTTGGACTACTGTAATAGCCTTTTAATTGGTTTCCCTGCCTCAAGTCTCTCCCCTCTCTAATCTATCCTCCACATAGCTCCAAAAATAATATTCCTAATGCATAGATCTAGCTACATCAGTCCCATGCTCAAGAAACTTCAATGGCTCCTTATTATCTCTTGGTTAAAACTTAAACTCTTTTTCTGACATTTAAAGTTCTTCACAATCAGGATCTAACCTGTCTTTGTGGGCCGATTACATATTACTACTTTTCATATTCCAGTCAAAATGGCCTGCTTGGAAACCTCCATATACAATATCCCATCTCTTGCCTTGATGCCTTTGTATAGAATAGCCTCCATGCCTAGAATCTTTCATCATTTCTCCCCCATCTCCCTTTCTTGAAGGCGTAACTCAAGTGCCACACTCAATAAGAAACCCTTGCTGATTCCTCCAGGGTTAGCAGCCCCCTACCCCCCAAATTACCTTGTATTTATTTTACATGTATTTTGTTTTCACCATCTATCCTCACGTCATATTCCCATAGTAGAATGAAGCTCCTTGGGGGCAAAGATTGTTTCCTTTTGTCTCTGTATCTCTAAAGTCTAACAGTGCTTGTCACTTAATAATGCTTGGAGATAGAATGAAATAATGAATTCACTGAACTATATTTGGATCATGTTGAATCTCTGCCAGGCCAACATGGCAGCTCAAGTTAAATTGGTCTTTTTGTACCGTTCAAGAAAGGGGACAGGCAACTTCCTTGGGACCATAATCCAGGCTTACCTGTTTCTCCAGCTCTTCAAAATCAACTGTTGATATGTCCTCCACATAATTAGATGGGAAATATTGCTGAATCCTTCCTCCATAGTCACCCTTCCACCTAAATAAAGCACAGGACTGTTAAGCCTTTGTGTGAAGGGTATTAATGATCCCTGCATAGCCATTTACTTCCCCAGCTGTTGTGCTGGTTCCCCGGTAAGATAAAAGCTGCAGCTGGTTACCCGGTCAAAGGCAGCCAGAGCTCACTAGAGATGACGATTTCCGAAGGGAAATGTGGCTGCAGGGACTGAAGATCACTCTTTTTTCTCCCCCAACACCTGCCCCATTGCTGTATCTGGCTAAATACTTCAGAAGAGAGAGCCAAAGGTCTGAGATGGTTAGCATCACCAGGAGAACCACCATTCACCGCTGAGCTCTTGGGCCAAAGGATGGGAGCTGGAGATGCTTAAGGGGAACAAGAGGTGCCCCATCCCTTCTCTAAAACTGTTCTCTTACTCCTCAGCTTTTCCTCAAGTGTTTATAGGGATCTCTCCTTTAACCCATCACTCTCAATATAAGTATCAGGCTTATTAGCATATATGCCCTATACATCCCATTAGGTTGTTAGCTCCTTTGAGGACAGGTACTGTGTTTTTTCCATCTTTGTATCCTCAGTTGCCTAGTATGGTTCCTTGCACATAGTAGGCACTTAATAATTGCCTTGTGATACTACCCACCCCTCTCTTAAGAAGCTCACTATTGAATAAAGAACTCTTGGGACTTCCTTTAACAAACTGAGGTGCCTAAGTGTAATGGACTGTTATTGCACATAAGGAATAGGAGAAGCATAGGAAAGCTTATATGAACGGATACAGAGAAAAGAAAGCAGAATCGGGAAAACAATAGAGCTGATGATCAGATCAGTGTAAATGCTAATAACAACACAACTGCTTGCTATGAAATTAGAATGATCAAGCCTGACCTCACAGAACTGACAAAATGTACCTCCTGCCTCTCTTCGCAGAATGGGGGAACTAGGTATGGAGAGTAAATATGTGTGTGTATGCATGCAAATACCAATTTACACATACATATAAATATACAAATATATGCATATACAAATATAAACCTATATATGTATATTTGTGTGTGTGTGTGTGTGTATATATATACACACACACGTACACACACCTACTGTTTCATATTTAGTTCCCCTGTTTTGTGAAGAAGGGAAGGAGGTACATTTTCTCAGTTCTTGGAGGCCAGGCTTGATCACTCTAACTGTACAGCAAGCACTTGTGTTGTTCTTAGCATTTGCATTGCTGTGGATATCAGCTATCTTGTTTTCCTGGTTCTGCTCTTTTCTCTGTATCAGTGCATGTAAATCTTCCTATGCTTCTCCTAATACTTCATTCCTTATGTGCCATAATATTCCATTACATTCATATATATATGTATATGTATATATACACATATATTATGTAATATGTCCACATATTTGTATATATATGTATATAGTGTATAATCATGTCTGATATGATTTATATATTGACTGGTTTTCAGAACTGATTTTTCCCTTTCTTTTTAAATCCTGGTAATAAGGAATAGCTTGCCAAGGAGGAGGAAAGAATATATTTAGATATTAAATTGATATATGAGCAAAACATAACAAAAATATGATTTTTTTTTTAAAGAAAGGGAAAAAAGCTATAACAGAAGGGACCCTAGTCATCCCTAAACCCCAAATGGTTAAAAGATAATCAGTGGCTTTCTCTCCCCCTCCCCCATTTTCAGAGAGGTTCACTTGGCATGAGCATTTCCAGTACATTTTGGGCCTGCAAAGTCACTCGGACCAATAAAAACTATCTGAGAGGCCAAAGGGTAGTGTTCGGTCAGAGCTGGTCAACCACCCTTGAGCTAGAACCTATGTAACAGAACACACCCTATTTTGCTAGTTCCCCAGAAACACCCTACAGAGGGAAGGTACAGGAAGCCCAGCCCCGGGCTTGAGACAGTTCCTAGGAGCCAAAGGAGCCTTCAGCAAAACTGAAATGGGGGAGCCTACATGGGGCACAGTCTTACCAACCACCAGGCTCCTTGGAGACATTGTGGATGAGGGCCCCCCGACAGAAGCTGAGCTCATCCCCACGCTTGGCTTTGTAGTCATATAAAGCCTTCACAGTTCTCTGGGGCTTTTAATGAAAAGGAAAAAAAAAATCAATGAGATGGGGAAGGGAAGGCAGGGAGAGACAAAGGGAATGGAGGGGGAGGCGAGTTAGGTCCCAATCGATACCTCCCGCTTCTTGAGCCGTTTGACTTCCTTCTCATTAAGACTGAAAAGGCTTTGCTTCAAGGCTATGGAGTGACATCTACTGGCATGAGAGCATGGGCCAATGCTGCCTACTTCTTCCCTGCGTGGCTGCTGAGCTGCTAGAACTCAAGAGCGTTCATCTAAACACCAGCAGCAGCAGACTTAGCAGCTGTCATCATCTCTTTTCCCAATATATGCATGAAAGGCAAAGACACAGCACAGAAATGGTCAAGTCAGTTCCGTATCCCTGCTGGCAGTGGTAGGACTTGGGAAACTCTCAAAGAAACTGCATTTTCTGGCAATGCAACAGTTCCTTCACCTAATTCATGCCTTTTAAATTCTTTTACTCAAGTTAGTCAAGCGGCTTATCTGGGCCCATGTAATATGGGCAGCATTCCAGCAATTTCTCCCTTTCTCAAAGGATGACTGGGACGCAAAGAGAAGAAAAACAAGATTCCCCCATAATACACTATGAATTCCTACTGCAGACTTCCTTGGTTACTGTTGAGTATAATCAGTGCACAACAAAGACAAGCAGGGAGCTCAAGAATGAGTTCATTACGATGGCCCCAACTCCCACAGCCTTCCTCTAAGAGATTTTTCTCAGTTCTCATTCTCCAAGGTTGAGGGCCAGATATAAACAATCCCCCAAAAGTCATAGAAGTAGACTTGAAAGGGCCTACTGACACATGCCCTGGGCATCTTGATGAAAACTGAGCCCACATCAATACACTCAGAGATTTCAGAAGGAAAGGTACAATATAAATACAAAATATACTAGTAGATCTTCTTGGTTTTAAACAACTCAGCATAATTAAATCTGAACTACCAAAACTGAGGAGGAAGGAGGGAGAGGTGACCCCTTCTGCTTAGAAAAAGGGTGCTCATTTCTTAAGAAATGATTCAGAATCACAGAATTTCTAAGTGAGAGGGGACTCAGAGACCAGTTAGTCTCAGCTCTCTGCCAAAAAGAAACTCTTCTTGAACACACTCAATAAGTGATCATCCAGTCTTTGCCTGAAGACCTTCATGAGAAGAAACCTGCTACCCTTTCCAGCGCAACCCAATTCACTGCTCTTAGGGAAGATTTTTCCTGACATTAAACCTAGATTTTCCCCTTTGCCATTTGTATCCATTTCTCCTAGTCCCAACCTCTGGAGAAACCATTAAGATCCTTCAAAGAGGAAACCCTCTAGAGAACATTTCATGTGTCACTCAATTTAACCTTAGTTCTTAGGAATTCATTCCTTCCACATAATATCGCTGTATTTTAAATATGCTATCTCAGCATATTGACGCTATCACTTACGGAGCACACACCATGTGCTAGATGCCAAGACGAAAATAACAACAAAAGTTCCTGAGAGATGGGGCAGGAGGCAGATTGGCCAAGGAAAGAATTGTGGCCAGCAGTTGCTAGGGTGTGACCCTATGTGACAAAATGGACATGGGGACAAGAGTTTTCTCATTGGGGGTTAGGAGATCAGAGAACCAGAGAATTTAATGAATATCTTTCAGCCAATACAACTAGTATATCCAAATTATAAAGACCTAACTATAAATAATTTTACCTAAACTTTCTCAAACAAACCTTGGGATTTCAGCAAACCAAAGCTGCACTGGGATTGTATATGTCTGACAGTTTGACATCACATTTCTGGGAAAAGTTTGATTTTCATTTCTCCCATGTTTATTTTTCTCCACAAACATTCTAAAGAAGGGACAATTTTTTTTAAGTTAAAGAAAAGTAAACACTATACCGTTGAGGGGTTAATTTCACTGGGATCCACATACATCCTGACATCATAGAGTGAATTTATGTCCCTTTCCTGGAAAAGAAGAAATCGAGAAAATGCTTTAAAATGGAAAGATATACTATGCTCTCCTGGTATTCTTTGCATATAATGTGATAGCAATTAGCATCTGGTAGCTTCTTCTCCTTTGGGAAAACACAGAAGGGATATATAGAATCTGGCAAGGGAGTTAATGACCCACAGGAGGTAGTCATGGGTGGAAACAAGAGGAGAATCACAGATGTTCTTGGAGCTGGCAGACCATGTAAAAATCTTGTAGTTTTTCATGAAAAATAATACAGTTCAGAGAAAGATTATGTGTGGAATTCAGTGATGATCACAAACTTACCTGAACACACACATACACACACACACACACACAAAACGAAAGACTGGAAACTAGGCCCTCCCAGTATATAAGACCTCTATGCCTCTATGAAGCAGTGTAGTGTAACAGGATTTCAGAGTTAGAAGGACCTTCAAGAACCTTCTAATATAACCCATAGATAAAGGTAAAATTTTTACTTGACCTATAGGAATAGGCTAAAGAAGACAGAAAGGCACTTCTAGAAGTAAAATTTTCTCTAACAAGTCACACAAAATGACATAAAACTTCAGTAAATGTGGGAGGTGTGCATTTGGATAAAAGAATGCTATCATGCCTTCTACAAACACGCATGACTAATGGTCATCAAGCCAAGAAAACCACAATAGAGGGGAAACCTATAATCTGCCTCAAGCTTCAAATACAGACTAATGCTTATTAGGGAAGTAGCTCACTACTAAGGCAAGTCATATGACTCTAGCCTTAACATCCTCATTTATAAAATGCAAATGATAATACAGAGTTTGGGGCAGCGAGGTGGTACAGTGGATAGAGTCGGAAAGATCCAAGTTCAAATCCAGGCTCTTGGACGCTTGCTAGCTGTGTGAGCCTGAGCAAGTCATTTCACCCTGTTTGCCTCAGCTTCCTTATCTGTAAAATCACCTGAAGAAAGAAATGGCAAACTACTCTGGTATCTTTGCCAAGATAACCCTAAATGGGGTCATGGAGAGTCAGACACGATTGAAACAAGTGAACTACAACATAGACCTTCCATTTCTGAAGTGCTTGCATAGTGTCTGGCACGTTGCAAGTGTGAGATGAATGTTAGCTACCATTGCTGCCATTGCTATAACAGCTTTTATATAGTGCTTTACGCTTTACAAAGAGCTTTAGTAATATTATCTCATTTGATCCACACAATAACCCTGGGAGGTAGTATTTTTATAATCCTCATTTTATAAATGAGGAAACTGGGGCAGAGACAGGTTAAATAACTTGGAAAGGATCACACAGTTGGTAAACTTCCAAGATCAAATTTGAACTCAGGTCTTCCTGACTCCAAGTCTAGCATTTTACCCATTGCTCCTCCTCAAGTGTAAATGCTAATGCTATTTACCTCACAGATTTACTATGAAGAGCACATTTCATAAACCTGCTGATTTTTAACCACTCTTATATGGATTGGGATCTAGTTCTGCAGCTGAATTCTGAGCTACAGAAATCAGGAGGTCCTAACATTCATTATTAGAGGGGAGACTTAAATAGGAAAGATGTGCACGAAACATACTGCCTAACATTTTGAGAGGTGAAAGAAGGTAAAAAATACCAGGAGGAAATCGGAAAACAATTCATTCGCCCTTCAGAGTAGAGAAGAACAAGGTCCTGTAAAGCAGAAGGGGACACAGAAGAGGAGGAAGGGGGGCAGGGTATAAGGAATAATGAAAAACAATACACATTTACAGCCAGAGCTAGATTGAATCAGGGCTAGGGAGCTAAGGGAGGAAGAAGTGATGAGAAAAAAGCCATAGAGGGGATGGTGAAGAGAAGAAGGGGAGAGAACCAGGAAGGGACCATATGTGTGGCTTTCCTTAGCCAGTAAGTATATAATTTTCAAGCAGTTAAATGGTCCTGACTCACAGATTTAAGGTTGCCTGTTCCTAGGTTTGTCCACCACACCCAACAATTGGATCAACGCTGAGAAAAGTCTTGACTTCCTTTGCCTCCCTTTGTCATCAAGCACAGGGGCAGGCCAGGCCAGGCCAAACTGGCCTAGGGGGCCGTAGCATTCTTTTCTCCCAGTGCACACTTCTCCCATTTACTGAAGCTTTATGCTATATGCCAGTATGAATTCTTATAGAAAATTTTATTTCTAGGAGTGCCTATCTTCTTTGGCCCATTCCAAAAGGCCAAATAACAAATTTACCTTTATCTATCACTATATACATATACATACACGTACATATATGTGCACACACACACAAACACGCACACACTTTTTTTTAAAATCAACTTTTCTTTCATCAGTAGAGGGAGCTCCTGGTGATGAACTTCCTCTATCTCTTAAGATCAGCACCTGCTCTATTACTAACAGCCTTAGGGAGTTGTCTCCAGTCCTGAGACTGTGACCAGGGTCCTCCAGTTAGAATGAAGCAGAAGTGAGACCTGAACTCAGGTCTTTCAGCTCTGAAGCCAGCCAGCCCTCTATCCACTATGTTATACTGTCTCCCAAACCCTCCATACTCTGCACACTCTCTAACCTCTGGTGGAAGGCTGAAATTCATTATAATATGTTCATCATAATATTACTATAGCACCTTCCTTACAGCACTGTTGTGTGGCTTAATAATGTAAAATATGTAAAGCTTTTTGCAAAACGGATAGTTCCATGTGAGTTATTATTTTGTCACTTCATTGACTATTAACCAAGAGCAGAGACAGAGAAAGTAGGGTACTTGCTACCCACATGATGGCAGAGCCTTAGGCAGCACAGTCTGCCATGCTTCTCCTATAATCCCCGTGACACATAAATTTGTGCATATATGGAGCAGGCAACATGTCAGAGAGGAGGAAGGCTGGATTTGGAGTCAGAACAGACTGGGTTTGAATACTGGGAGGGGCTTGTTTTATGATCTCCATTTTATTAATGAGGACATTAAAGCAGAGAGAGGGTAAGTAACTTGGAGGGGCTCACACAACCAATAAGCTTTTGAGACTGAATTTGAACTCCAGGTCTTCTTGACCTGAGATGGCCATTTACTGCCTCTGTGACTTGGGAAATATCTTGGGGCCTCAGTTTCCTTATATGTAAAATTAGGGGAGTGGTCTAGATCAGTGGTATCAAATTCAAATAGAAATGGATCCTGGTAGGCTGCACACTGACTGAGAAAACCACCAACAATTCACTTTATCCGTGTCTTAATGTATTTTTATTTATTTTGTTAAACATTTCCCTATTACATTTTCGGCTGGTTCTGGCCTCACTTGAGAGTGTTGGGGACTGTGAGTTTAACACCTCTGGTCTAGACAGCCTCTAAGGTCCCTTCTGAATCTGTGATCCCTTGTGAAGGCAGTGGGCAGATGGCAACACAAAGCAATTTGATAGTAACCTTCATGCCAGGCTTGAGACCTGGCAATCATAGGCTTTTGGCTCTAACACTTCAAAGACGTACAGCACCAACTTCTCACCCAGAATGAGTCTATCAGATTTGACTAGATGACAACATTTTTCTTGTACTGATTCCCAGAAAAGAGGATCACTCACAGTGTTGTAGCGCTCCAGCAGCTCTGGAGTCACAGGATAGCGCAGTCTCATTTTCCTGTAGAGTGCATGCTTTTCATAGTAGCTGACCAATTCCACCAAACTTTCAAAGTAAGCAGAAGTCCCCAGCACAAAGTGGTGCCCATCTTTGTTAATCCGGCAATGTTTCACTTTTCCCTTGGCTCTGGAGAGATGGGATTTCACAGGGAGGCAAACATAGTTATAACTTTCACAACGGAAGCATCCTCTCTTCCCCCCAACAGAGCTTTGAGACTTGGAGTTTCACCATCAATCAGTGGTTCCAGAACATAGCCCAGGGCAAGAAAAGAGTCAACATGAAGACACCAGACCCCAGAAAAGGGAAGTGCATTCCTGGGACTTTCTCAAAATGATTCCCAACCATCAGTAAAACTATGAGAGGCAGCATGGGGCATGGAAAAGACGGTTGGATTTGGAGTGGGATGATCTAAGTTCAAATCCCAACTATACCACTTAAGCTGTATGACACTGGGCAAGTCTCTGGGTGACCAGATGATCTATTAAGTCCCTTGTGGTTCTAAACCTAAGATCTGTGATCCATCAAAGTAGTGAGTTAACTCCAAAGAGATCTAATCATAATCATCAATTTCCTTTAAAAATAAAAGTTTCATTACAAATATTCTTGATCTATGTGAGAGAATTGCCAAATAGTGTAAGTATTATTTATCCCTTTTACAGATTAAGGGATCGAGAAAATGTTAAAGATTTGCCCCTAGCCCCACAGCTAAGAAGTGTCAGAGCCAGGATTCAAGTAGATCATCTTCAGACTCCAGGGTCTTTGCAATATACCATACTATGTCTCTGAAGTCATCAAATCTCAGAATTTCATCAAGTCAATATGCATTAAAATTGGACATTACTTTCCCTGAAATGAGATGTCAAACTACTAATCATAACTTCTTCCAAACTTAATTTCTCCCAAGTTCCTTTATCCAATATCACTAAGAGACAAAAGGGTTACAAAAAAATCTATCTTCTAGGAAAAAAATAAATAGCCTCAAAAACAGAAAACAGTACTACAAAGGATGAATTCTCTAGGTCTTACATAGAGGAGGATCACAGTTCACTTTGTCAAAGACCAAGGAACCTGAATGAATAGCTCTTCAGAGCGACAGGGAGAAAAGAAAGGTGAGACTATCCTGAACTGTCTGGTTTCCTTCCTATTTCTTTTCCCCTCACCAGCTCATTCTCCAACTGGGTCACCATTAGGCAAATTACCTCACCTCTAACAGCCCGAGTTTCCTTGTCTGTAAAATGAAAGGAATAATGACACTTGTTCTGTCTTGTCAAAAGGTCACTGTTAGTATCCAATGAGAGGTAATGGATGTGAAAGTGTTTTCTAATTATAAACTGGTTGCCTCAAGAGATAGTGAGTTTCCTCTCCCTTGGAGGTCTATATACGAAGGTAGCATGGCCATTTGTCCAGTGTGTAATAGTTGAGAATTCTTTTCAGGTATGCACTCGACTAAAAGACCGCTGAGATACCCTCCAACTCAGAAATTCTATGATATATAAGGTAGTATTATTAGATGATGGTAGTAATAGTCAGAAGAAAGACAGTGGATTTCATATAAGAAATCATATAATGATTTCAATAATCTCAGGCAGAGATTTCTAGTGCAAAAACCCATCTTTTAGATTCCAGTATGTTCCAATATAGTTACAAATCATGGATCACTACAATCTCTGAAAAATCAGAGCATAATGGGCATAAGCAAACTATAGCATATTCCAATGAACTACACAAATGATATTGATCAGGAAAATGTATAAGTACAATGGGCAACCACGGATAAAAAGGAATGGATGAACTGCAATGTGTGCAGTTGGAGAGAGGACCACTCATACATAGTAAAAAAGAAAAAAACAAACAAATATATGTATGTGCGTGTGTCTGTGTGTGTGTGTAGTGTCTATAAGTCAAGATCCACTTTTGTAACGCCTCCTCTTTCCAAGCCTCCAGAAAACTCAAAAGGACCTAACCAAAGACCCTGAACAGATATATCCAAACAGTCCCTGAAAGACCAATGAGCTCAGCTCCCCTACACTAATGGGAAATGGGAAGTTCCAGGACAATAAGGAGTCACAACAAAGGCCGTATGCATATATGTCCCTTATTTTTAGAGAATCAGAATACAATAAAGTATACTGAGACAATGATGATTTTCTTGAGGATAAAGGAGGCACTGCAGTTACATATCAGGCCTTGGAGTTACCATTATGGATCTCACTTTTGATTGAGCTGTGAAACATTGAACAGCCAGCTAGTAGATGCAATTGTATATTATCAAACTATCTTCACATCCCTCTTCTAATCTTTATTATCAGTTTCTTAAGAAAGCAGCAGTTAACTCTTAATGGCCTTAAGGGAGGAACCAGCTTCTCTCTCACTGTGAAGTTCCCTATAGGCAACAGAGAAAAATAGAGAGAAACCAAACCTTTGGGCTAGTACTAGGCTGACTCATGTAATGTGGTATGTGAAGGGAGAGCTTAAGAGTCCGGTGAGATCACTGTGGGGAAGAGCTGTAAGCATATTGGAGACTCCTGTTACCAAAGTAGCTTGTCTATTTTTGCCTTTACCCATGTTTTGTGTTCCCCTTAAGTAAAATATTAAGCATAACAGCTGTGTCACAAGCAGCTTGAGATTTTACATGCATAGTACACTGTACCAAAGGGTTAGTCAGTGATGGCCACAACACCTGAACCCTTCCCTATTTTCTGAGACATGCCTATGCCAGAGACTGGGAGATCTTGACAGTCAGAGGCCAGATAACCTTAAAACTCATCCCTTTTCTCCAACATAGGTTAGCGAATACCGATGGGCTAGAAAGATTCTCTGTTCTCTAAGAATTATGGGAAGAATTATCTAAAAAGTTTTGTGGTTTTTCCTGGACAAAACTTCATAAAGATTCACTCTTTTCATAAAGTGTCCAAGAATGCCAAGGGGAATCCACTGAAGGGATAAGTTCTATTTAATGACAGCTAGAAGACTCCATGATTTTTGCTCACTTAACCTCCCAATGAGCTGTTCCCTACATATGGGTTAGTTCATACACTTACCTGAAAGTAATAGCATATGCATCTCCCCCTTCTCTTTTCCTTATCAGGAAGGCTCCATCTCGGGGAATTCTCATCAACATGTCTTCAGCTTCTCCTCTGCTCAGGCTATCATAGTACCAACTGCAGCATGGCATTGGGGGCGGGTGGGGGAGAAAGATAGACGAGAGACTCTAAAGCTTGTCAACTTGCCCGTCAGCCAGAGTAACTGGTGGCGGTGTTTCCTAAATTATAGTCTCAGAAATTACCATATAAATTATGTATTAGATTTCCCCATCTTGCCTCACATGACAGCAGTTTAGGGAAAAGAATACAGCAACATATCAAATTCTTGGGTAAAACATCAGCATGGCTTGTCTGCTTAAAGCAACACAGAATAAATCAGCTTATCGTTACAAAACAATACAGCTCAGAACTGCCATGCTGGTTATCACAGAATGGCACATTAGCTGCAGCTTCTGTCCTGAAAAACGTGAGGCAAAGGGCACAGTCGGAAGGATTTGGTTATTTTCATGTGTACGTGTGTGCGTGGTGTGTGTGTGGTGTGTGTGTGTTTGTGAGTGTGTGTGTGTGCTTAAAGAAAGAAAGCAAAGCAAGGCAAAAAAGAAAGAAAAAGCCCACAAGGGAATGAAGGAATAGTTTTTTTTTAACACAAGAGGCATTATCCAACATGAGCTGCTTGGTAACCTGAATTTTAGCAGAGTAATGACTCTTTGTTTAAGGTTTATTTTCCTCCATTCTTAACATCAGAAAGCAGGACCAATCTTTGGTTCAATGTATGCACAAAAACTAAGGGAAAGACTGAATTTTTCATTTTCAGAGAGAAAAGCAAAGAACTCTGTTAAAAGAAAATGTTTCCATGCCATAATTAACCTCTGGAAACCAAACCCCATGTTGTTTCATCTGTAAGAGAGAAAAGTAAAGCATTTGGAAACCTATTAGGAGGATGCTATGAGAGCATATATAAATGCATGAATTTAAAGGAGCAACAAAGGTTCTTGAGCAGACCCAGTACTGAGTTTTCCCAGCTCCATCAACATTTGCCTTACTGCTCTATGTGCTTCCTTCCACACCCCCATATGTTTATTGATAGGTGGGATATCTGCATGCCAACATTTATGGACCTCTGCCATCCCAAGAGGCTGTAACTAAGCCCAACATGGAAACTCCACAGAGCACATCCGCTCTGAGCACATAGCTAGAGCATATAGCTAGACATACGCTTTTGATTCATGAGGATTAGGGTTGGGCACAGGGTCTGTCAGACGAAGCTCAAATTCGGCACATCTCAGGTGGGCTTCTCTGTAGTGTTGAATCAAGTCATAGATGCTGTTGAACATGAGATTGTCAGTCAAATAATATTTCATGGCCCCTCCCTCAAGAGTCGACCGTATTCGACAGTGCTGGACTCTGCCTGATCTCCTGAAAAGAGAAGGGGGGCATCTGTCAGAACACCTCACTTTCCAGGCTGCTCTTCTATCTACAAAGGAAAACTTACCTTTGTAAAAAGTAAACAAGGAGACTCCAAATGAATTAATTCTACCCAAACAAATATAGGTATGGTACATAATAGGTAAAAGGACAAAGCTCTGAGCACTCCCCAGAAGTGGTACCACAGGATGTTTGTGTACATCTATGCTTGGGTGCATGTATGAGCAGGCTTTTCTGACCCCTCCAAATGTAATCATTTTTTTGTCCCTATGCCACCTTGTGTGTGTGTGTGTGTGTGTGTAATGTGTATGTGAATGTGTATATGTGCATGTGTGTGTATATATATACACACACACATATATATTTTTATAGACATCTGTTTGTACATATCAACTCCCCTGAGAAAATGAGTACTTGGCACATAAGTGCTTAAACAAACACTTGTTGATGAACCTGCATGAACCTACAAGGCTGTGATTTCATCACCTTGGGAAAACTCCTAGTGTGCAAACTCCCTTCACCAAAGAATATCTTAATTCATCTATAACTTAGTAAATTAATTATGGAGTTTGCTAAGGCACATGGTGGCTAAATGACTTGCTCAGGATCACAAGGCTAGCAAGATGGAATTTGAACCCAGAGCTTCCTGACTTCAAGGCATTCTGTCTTCTATGCCTGCTGCTTCTAATGTTTGTGTATATGTATACAGATATACCTATACATCTATATTTGTTGTTGCTTAGTCATTTCAGTTACGTCTAACTCTTCATTACCTCATTTGGGGTTTTCTTGGCAAAGATACTGAAGCAGTTTGCCATTTCCTTCTCCAGCCCATTGTACAGATGAGGAATCTGAGGCAAACACAGTTGAGTACTCATTCAGGGTCACACAGATAGTGTCTGAGACCAGGTCTTCCTGACTTCAGGCCCTGCTCTAGCCACTAAGTCACCTAGATGCCTCATATATACAATTACGTAGAACACACATATATGTACACATATAGATATACACATATACTCAGAGTTCTTAACCTAGGGCCCATGGACTTCTCAAAATATTTTGATAACTATGTTTCAATATAATTTGTTCCCTATGTATTTTATTTTATGCATTCAATATTATTCGGAGAACAGGTTCTTCAGCTTCACCAAACTCAAAAACTGAAACATCCTGATTATATATGTATTTCTATGTATGTATAGATGTATGTATCTATCTACTCACACATAACTGCATCAGCAGCTCTCCTAGATTGTAAGTTGCAAAGCAGGTGCTAACTTGCTTTGTGAGAGGATGTCTCCTCACTGAGAATTTCCTACACCAACGAAATCATAGGTTGGGTCCTAAGATAAATGAATGAATAAGGAAAAAATAATACATGTAAGAATGACAAAAAATCTTTCTTCGTAGTTGGATTCATATTCATATTAGATGAGACAAAACCACACAACAGTGAAAACTACGGAGCCTAATACAGCTATGTTAACTGTCCTGGCATTTCTACCTGCTCCTCATCTTGTCTTTGTTCTTCCTTCCCTCTCACATCAGCAGGGTGATGTCTTGATGTGCATGTGAACTAGATATAAGTGAGGCAGGACTGTGCAAAGTCACCAGCCTCATTCTCTCCTCCTGAGTCACTGGAGTCCAGTGGCAAGACACAGGTCATTTTATCTGCCAACCAAAGGGATGCAATCTGTCCTCTGCAGACCAGATCTTGTCTTCCAACATCCAAGGGCATCCAGACTTCCACATGCTTAGATACTGAGCTTTCTGAGCAGGCTCTCTCCCTTCTCAAGAGTACCTCACATTTACTTTATCTGTGGACATGTCACATCCTCCAAGAGACAGTAACAGCAGGAACTTCTAAAATGTTTTGTCTTTGTAGTGCCAACTACCCCAGTGCCATATGTATAGTAGGATTTTAATAAATGTTTGCTGAAATGACTCAAATAATTCTGCAAAAATCAAAGCTATGTGATCAAAGGAAATTTAACTTGTGTACAAAAGCAAAATTCCCCTTTTTGTCTCCAAAGCTTTGGTCAGGGGAGTACAGCAAACCCTCACTTTTCGATACAGTATGTTCATTCCTCAAGACTACAACTAGGAGGAGACTTTCAGGAAATGACACCTAGACTAAGTGGATACTGTTATTCTGACTGTTGGTTGGGACACTGGTAGGAGATGTAAGGATGACAAACAAGGAAAGTGACTTCAAGAGCTCTATTTGGTATTCCTGAACCAACAGTCCCTTGAAAGACAGAGCTGAAACATGTGGTTATTTTGTTTTGTTTAACTAGATCTGTGATTTCATGGGCACAGGAAATTCCCAGTGAGGAAATTTCCTCTACCAATGAACAACTCCAACTGCTCTGCTCCTTAGAGAATAAGAAAATTGCCTGAATCCTGAAAGAAGTGACTTCCCCAGAGTCACAAAGACAGGATGTGTCAGGTCTGAGACTTGAACCTCAGTCCTCACCGACTTCTCACCATATGTGCTACTTTATGGGATAATTATAGGCCGCCAATTATGCAAATTCCTAAAGAAAATTAATTCAACTATATTTTAAGTTCCTGGAGGTCAGAAAGCACCTCCTATTCATCTCTCTGCCCCTCGCAGGTCCTAGCCCAAGTTTGGCATAGCACAGAGAAAATGTTCAAATACCAGCTAAATGAATAAAGTAAATGAAGTTACCAGAAGGATAGTGTGTAGTCATTGGGGAAGGTCTCACTTTCGCGGACTAAGAAGGTTCCATCCTTGCCCCCAGTTTCAGCACAGTATTCCTGCAACAGTTTCTCAGCACTTGTCCTCTTCTCCATTCTCTTATGAAACCACTTCTCACCAAAATGTAGGTCAGTCTGTGATACATCCTAGATCACAAAGAGAGGTCAAGCTATGGTAGCTGCCAGGGCAGAGAACTTTTTATGCAGCTCCAACAGGAGAACATGGTGGCTATCTCTATCGTGTTACTTGGAAAGGTGCTGTGCTTAGCACCTTTTGCTGTCTAAGTTAATAAAATAAGTGGTAAGCCTGTCTATCATCTAATGGCTGGGGTCCAACTGCCTTCCTCAGGGCCCATGTAGCTGATGCAGCCTGGACACAAATATGTTTGTTTTTGCTTTTTCTGTGCTGTCTGGCTCTAGGAATACAGCCTGACAAACAAGCCAACCTCTGCCCCAGAGCTGTTGCTACCTGTAATCTCTTGACTCAATGTACCATTTTCAATTAGAGTCAAAGAAAATCAACCAATACAAGCTGTGCTCACTCTATCAGGCCCTGGGGCTGAATCCTCTCTTGGCGCCTGGCTAGGATTCTGCCTAAAGAAGCAGGACCTTGGGGCTCTCCCATAGTACATGGTCAAGTCCCTTGTTATGAGGTTGGAAGCTCATGGAACAAAAACCTGGGGCATAAACAGTGACTCAGCTACCACAATCACCTGAGCTGGAAAGAGTGAGGACTGCAGTGAGCATAAGCGGAGTGCTTTATTTAATTCACCATGAGGACACCCCCACCTAGTGACAACAATGGGAAGTCCAGCAAAGCAGGAGAAAGGCTCTTCAGGTCTCGATTATAAAAACAAGAATGTGTGGTTTTGTTTGAAAAGGCTGTGAAGTTGGTAAGAAAGATAAGGGCGGTGATATTGTCCTAAAAGCTGCTGGGTCTCTTTAATGACACAGAAGTGATTTAGCTCTCCCTGTCCATCCCTTGTGATACTGAGTTCCTCTACTTTAACTCTCAGAAATCTATCGTGGCTGACCTCAAGGAACACAGAAATAATGATAACGATGATGATGATGATGATAGCCAACACTTATATAGTGCTTACTATATACCAGGCACTGTGCTAAGTGCTTTACAATTATTATCTCATTGATCTTCACAACAACCCTGGGAGGTAGGTGCCATTATCTCATTTTACAGATGAGGAAACTAAGGCAAACAGAGGTTAAGTGACTTGCCCAGGGTCATACAATTAATAAGTTTTTGAGGCCAAATTTTAACTCGGGTCTTCTGGACTCCAGGAGCAGAGCTCTGTGCACTGTGTCACCAAATTGCCCAGACAGAACAAAGAAGGGGCAGAGAGAGAACTGGGAAGGAGAGCCCCCTTTCTTTCTCAGATTTATAGGAAAACCTTCCCATCTCCCGTACCTTTACTGAATCCTCCTCTGCATTCTGCTCTATAACATCACTGAAGGACAGCTTCTCATCTGCTATGGCACAATAGTGGCGATACCACTTCTGCAACACAAGACCAGAGTTAGGTAGCCTTCTTAAGTGAGAAACCCAGGACATATGGCAACAGCAGCTGGGAACCTCTTCCTTGGACACTGCTCACACAGAAAATATCTTCCACAAATTTTTTCCTAAAATTATTGTGTCTGAATAAGCAAATGATCTCATTTCCCCATGCTAATTAGCCCATTCCCTCCTATTCTGACTGTAACATGGGCATAATCCTTTTCTCCAGATGCTTCCTGCACCCTGACTGGATGCCCCTACCCTGCATTTTGTGACTGCACAGCTCTCAGACCTCTGCTATTCCTTCATGTTTGTAACAACTATAATGAAAACAATGCATAGTTATGGAAAAGGAAGGGAGGTTTTTATTTTATTTCTTTTTGTTCTAAAGCCCTCCTGCTTGAGCCTGCCAATAACATTTTCAGCACCATGGGGAGTGGCATTCAGACTTGCATGACTGGGTCTTACCTGATCAATGGTATCCCACACGTTCTTTTCATCTTAAAGCCCTCCTGCTTGGGTCTGCCAATAAAATTTTTAGCACCATGGGGAGTGGCATTCAGACTTGCACGACTGGGTCTTACCTGATCAATGGTGTCCCACATGTACAATTCCCCTTGCTGTTTTTTTTCCTCCTTCTTGTCTTCAATGTTGATGTCCACATCTCCTCTGGGACCCAGCTTCTTGTGCTAAAATGAAATACAATGAAGGTTTCTCCCTTCAAACCTCTCTTCCCTATCAGCCAGTAAGTAAACAATTACTCTCCAGTTGCCAAGTGCGGACTCTTTTGGATGCTAAGAGCAATGCAAGAAGAACAAAGATCTCCTGAGCCTCTGTAGCCCAACGGCAGCATATAAAATGCTTGGGAAGACTACCAAACCAATCCCCTCCCCACTCCACCCCACAACATACATGAAGCAACATAAAAACAAAAACAAAGGAAAATATCAACACATATTAAACACAGCACTCTAGATGTCAACAGACTAGGACAGGTAGGATTCGGTGGAATCATTAACTCTCTAGTCCAGGACATTGTACTGCTTTTAATGCATCCTCAGATTACATTACTTTTTTTGGCTTAGGACATACTGCTGACTCACATTACTTGGCAATCCACTAAAACAATAGCATCCTTTTCAGGTGAATTTCGATCTAGCAGCCCTGGACAACTTGCACATAAAAAGTTTATTTTTTTTATTTTTTATTATTATTATTTTAATGTTCTACAATCACTTCCTTAAAATCAAGATTTTATGCCCCCCCCACACCTTCTCCCCACTACCCCCCCTCCCTCCCCATGAAAGCTACAATTTTGTATAGATTCTACATATACTTTCCTATTGAGTACGTTTTCACTATAGTCATGCTATGTAGCCACACTAAAATAAATGGAAAAAATCATATAACAAATCAAAACATAATACACTTAAAACCCACACACACACAAACATGATCTTCTACATTCTGCAATTGAATTCCATAGTTCTTTCTCTGAGTGTGGAAGGCATTTTGCCTTAGAAAACCACTATTGGGGTTTGTTTTTTTTTAGTAAGTTCTTGCATTATTACAAAGTTCCAAATCTACCAGAAAAAACTCTCACACACTGTGGCTGTTGCTGTGCACAAAGTTCTCCTGGTTCTGCTCCTTTCACTCAGCATCAGATCATATAAGTCCTTCCAGGCCTCCCTGAAGTCTTCTTGTTCATCATTTCTTATGGCACAATAGTACTCCATTACATTCATATACCATAATTTATTCAGCCACTCCCCAGTTGATGGGCATCCCCTTGATTTCCAGTTTTTGGCAACTACAAAGAGTGCTGCTATAAATATTTTTGTACACGTGGGACCCTTTCCCGTTTTTATAATCTCTTGGGGATACAGTCCTAGTAGCGATATTGCTGGGTCAAAGGCTAAGCACATTTTTGTAGCCCTTTGGGCATAGTTCCAAACCGCTCTCCAGAATGGTTGGATGAGCTCACAGCTCCACCAACAATGAATTAGTATTCCAACTCTCCCACATCCTCTCCAGCATTTATCATTTTCTTGTTCTGTCATGTTTGCCAATCTTATAGGTATGATGTGGTAAAAGTTTATTTTTTTAATGTGAACATAAGGCTTACACTTATCTAGGTTAAATTTCATCTTACTACTGTAGCGTTCCTCCCCACTGGGCTCTAGGAGGAACAACATACTACATGCAGTCCATAGGTCTAATATGACTAGATCTTTTTGGATCCTAAAGACTCTGTCTTTATCTTATGACCTAGTGGCCACAAGGCAGATAGTGGTGCAGTGGGGAGACTTGAGTTTAAATCTTGCCTCAGATATTCACTAGCTTGTAACTCTTGGCAAGTCACTTAACCTCTCAGCCTTAGTTTTCTCATCTGTAAAAGGGGGATAATAATAGCACCTACCTCACAAAATCATAGTGAGGATCAAATGAGATAAAATACATAAAGCATTTTACAAACCTTAAAAAACTATATAAATACTGTCATTATCCAGCATGCTAACTATCCTTGCTAGTTTTGTTTCATCTACAAACTGAACTTGCAGGGCTTCTATGCCTTAATCTGATTCATGGACAAAAATTATAAACTATTCAGAGCCAAGAATATAGCCCCCCCTAAATAATGTTCTCTTTCCAAATTGACACCGATGCATTAATGGCAACTCTACATCAATTAGCCAGTTCTGAATCTACCATTCCCATCTCTCTCCATCTGGTCCCCAAGAAAAATAAGACAGAGTTTGTCTTCAACATTGCTGAAGTCTAGATAAGCTAAAGCTACAGCATTATCCTTATCCACCAGTCTATTAACTGTTTAGCAAAAAAAAAGTGGGGTTAGTTTGGCATGAGCTGTTCTTGATCAAAATTTCCTCATATAAATGTTTACAAATCAGACCTTTTTTTTATTTTTTAACAAACGTAGTCATACTGGTTTTAGAGGGGGAGTCAAAATACTCTTTGTTCCTCATTATCAATTCTAGATTCTCTTTGCTTCTTTCACTCAGTAACTATTCCTCTTTGAAGTTTACCCAATTAATTCAGTATTCTCACACTCAGAGGAACTGTTCTCTCTCCTTTTTCAAGGTCTTCAACACTTGGTTCACCATCTTCCTCTCTTCCTCAACTCCTGTCTTTATATTAAAGAACTTTAATATCCATATAGATTTTCCCCCAAACTCCCTTCTCTCCCATTTCCCCAACCTCTTTAACTCCCTACTCCTTCACTCTTCCTGAGTTCAAATCTGGCCTCAAACACTTACTAGCTGTGTGATTCTGGGCAAGTCACTTGACTCTTTTTGCCTAGCAGGTAGCTGGGTAGCTCAATGAATAGACTGCTGGACTTGGAGTCAGGAAGACCTGAGATCAAATTCAGTCTCAGATACTTACTGTGTGACCCTGAACAAGTCACTTGGCCTCTGTTTGCCTTAATATACAGAAGAAGGAAATGACAATCCATTCTAGTATCTTTGAATCCAGGGGGTCATAATTTAAGAGCAACAAGATATATACATACATACATACATACATACATACATACAAACATAGATATCTATACATACATAGAGATATGTAGATATGAAGTCATAGATATCTAGATATCATTTAGATATATAATATGTATGACAGATATCTATATATTTAGCTATACAGAGAGAAACTTCCTATTTATGTTGCATATATTTTTATATGTACTTATTGTACCTCCCCCATTAGACTGTAAGGTCATTGAAAGTAAAAATTGTTTTCACTCTTTATACTTATATCCCCAGTGCTAGCACTGTGCCTGGCACACAGTAGATGCTTAATAAATAATGACAGATTTTTTCTGTAAATTGTTCCCTTGGTTTTGCTTACTTCAATCCCCATCAACTAAAAAAAATGTTTTTCTGAAACCACCTCTTTTATTATTTCTTATAACTCAATAATATTCCACTACTTTCATGTACCATAATTTGTTTAGCAATTTTCCCAGTTGATGTGGGATCCTTTGTTTCCAGCTCTTTGACACTACAAGAAGAGCTAATATACATATTTTTGTACGTATAAGTTCTTTTTTCTTTCATTGAAATCTTCAAGATATAGGTTTACTGGTAGTATTGCTAGGGGCATAATTCCATAAGAATTATGTTCCAGAATGGCTGGACTGATTCACCGTTCCACCAACAGTGCATTGGTGTGCCTCTTTTCTCACAGTCCTTCCAACAATTATCATCTTCCTTTCTTGTGATCTTTACAGTCTGATAGATGTGAGATAGAACCTCAGAGATGCTTAATTTACAACTCTTCAGTTATTAATGATTTAGAGCATTTTTTCATATGGCTTACTCCATTCTTTTAGTAATATGTTTCAGCACACTGGGATGTAGTTCCTCTTCCCTGGTGACAAATTCATAGAAGACTACAAGATGCTCTCTTACTATTTCTTTATATATTTTGGTTTTCAATCTCCTAGTAACCATTTTTGTGCACTCCCTTTTGGTTCAAAGATCATTTTCAGTAAAGAAAACATAAGCAATATAGGAGTTGAACAGTTCTGCTTCCTATTATTGCTGTGCCATCCACCTCCTAGATCCCTGCACTGCCCTCTTCCAAGCTGTCTGTATCATCATTTGTGTCTTTATGTGTAATTTTCCACCAATAGAAAATGAGCTCCTTGAGGGTGGAATCTGTTTTATTTGCATCTTTACTATTTAAGTACCCAGCACAGGGCCTGACACTATAGGTGCTTTGTAAAAGCCTGATTGATGGACCTTCGTCCATATTTCTTATTTGACCTTCTTTCCCCCTAAAATTGCTTTTAAAACCTTTCGTTCCCCTTTGTTTTATTTGACAGTCTTTGCCAGCCTCGGTTCACTCTTTAGCTTTAGAGCTCCTGACACTATTTTTATAGGACTAAGTCACTTTTTGTAATCATCTTCCAACACTTGTCCTTGTTTCCATCTTCTGTCTTTTTAAATCTACATTGGTCATGTGCTTACTGCACGTCTACCTCAGTCTCTTTAGACAGTCCTCTCTGTTCTTCACAGGAACTGTTTCCCTTTGGGTCTTTACAATTTCATTCTTGGGTGTCCTAATTTCTCCTGGGCTGACTACCCTCGGGCATGTTAGCTGCAGGTACATAACACTACATATAACTTCAGGGGTTGGGTTGGGTTTTTTGATGTATTGATCAATCTCACTGAATTTTTTAACTCCTTTTTTCTGAAAAATTATTTGTTATAAGGGATGGATGTCTCAGAGGGGAAAGAATCAAGGGGAAAATCTAAGCATTGTAGAAAGCAAAGATATCAATAATTTTTTTTATTTTAAAAAAGGAACAAAAAGCATTTTTTAAGTATGGGAGCCTATCTACCTGAGGGGCATGATGACATACTAGAGAAAGAGAAGCTAGTCTCAAGGTCAGGAAGACCTGGTTCTAGCCTAAAACACATCCTATTTGTATAACCCTGTGCAAGACTCGGATTCCAAGCAACTCTCTTATGCAGTAGGTCACCAAACAGGAGCAGATCTGCATTGCTTGAGAGAATTGCCTTGCTAGGGTTCCCTAGTCAATAAAGAGGAAGGAAAGAGAGGGAGGAAGAAGAGGCAGACAATGACAAGAATTTGGATTCTACCTGCCTCTTCTTTGGATCTCTGAAACATACTTTCACAAATTTTAGGGTATATTATGGTCCAGAGGAAAAAAGCAGTGGAATTGAAATTGAAAGACTCAATACCTCTGACAGTTACTAGCTATGTGACCACAGCTAGCATGTTATTTAGCCTTGATAAGCCTTATTTTTCTCATCTGTAAAAATGGAGATAATAATACTCACAACATTGATCTCAGATTAAATGAAATAATGTATGTAAAGTGTTTTACAAATCTTAAGGCCATAGATAAATGTTAGCTTCTCATATTGTGTCAGATGACGTCTGGCTATTCTGTGTCTTCACAGAATAAATTCTAAGATGAAATGATCACGCCTCCCAAAGGTCCGATCCAATTTCAATAACCAGTTCAGCATTTTTAGCTAGAATCCTGGTTCTCCTTCCACCACCTTTTGAGGAATAGAATTACAATGCATAATCACGCTTCCAAATTCAGAGTTGAAAGGAACATCAGTGACCATCTACTCAGTCATTCACTTCCTCCAATAGGCATTTTATCAAGTACCTACTACACACCAAACAATATGCTGCATCCTAAGGAAACAGCCTCTGCTCTCAAGGGGTTTATATTCTAATGGAAGGAAACAACACGTTCACAGATAAGTTTAATCAAAATATATGCAAGTAATTTCAGTAAATGAGACAAGGCCTCATGGAGGAGATAGCCTTTGAGCTGAATCTTGAAAAAAGCTAAGGAATCTAAGAGGCAAAGGTGAAGAAATAATACTTTCTAGGCATGAAGGACAGATTTACCAAAAGTATAGAAGTGAGAGATAAAATATTGTATAAAAAAGGGTAAATAAGAGTAAATAAGCCAATTTGGCTGAAATATACAGTGTCTGAGGGGAAACAATATGAAAACTGTCTGGAAATATAGTTGGAACCAACAGTGAACAGCTTTAAATTCCAAACATTTAGTTGATCCTTCAGGCAAAAGGAAGCCATAGGCAGTTATTGTGTAGGGGGTGATATACTCAGGCCTGTATTTTAGGAATCCGGAGAAGGCAGAGACTAGATACAGGAATATCAATTATGAGGCAACTGCAATAGTGCAGGGAAGAGGTAATGAGGATCTGAACCGGACTGGTGGCCGTGTGAGTGGAGAAAAAGGGAGAGAGGCAAGAAGTTATGGCTCTGACTAGATACAGGAGGCAGCATGCCACTGGCCCATTAACGACTACTCTGTGCCAAAGAAGGCTGAATTTGGGAGGAGAGATAATGAGGTCTGTCTGGACCATGTTGAGTTTGAGATGCCTATGTGACGTTCAGGCAAAAATATCTAATATGCCATGAGCAATACAGGACTGGGGCTTAAAGAGGAACTAAAGCTAGATACAGAGATCTGGGATTTATTTACAGAGATGATAAGTGAGTCTGTGAAAGCCGATGAGATCATTGGGAGAAAAAAGTGCAAGGAAAAGAAAGATTCTTCAACCAGGACAGGGCTTTGCAGACACTGAGAGTTAGGGAGCAGACCGTGGATGATGTGGTAAAGAACACTGCCACTAAAAAAGCCAGAAAGATAAGAGAAAAAAGAGGAAAAGCCTATGTCATGAAAAGCTAAGGGAGGAGAGACCCTCAAGGAGGAGGCAGTGATCAACCCTGTCAAATTCTACAGAAGTCAAAAAGGATAAGGACTAGAAAAAAGGCCCGTCAAATATAGTCCTCCTCCTTTGCCAAAACGCACCCTGCTTATTTCTTTACTCTGCTATTTCAGTGGATCTGGGATCTCATGGGTAGAGATCTGCAGCCCTGCTAAGCTTCTTTGTCTTGTGTGAATCACAGAATGTTCCAGCTGGGAGGGACCTTGGAGATCCAAAGGTTCTTAATCCGAAATTTTTTCATTTACTAAGTGACACTAAATGCTGATGAATGGGACGTACCTTGATGACAATCTTTTCTTTCAGCTGGGCAGGGGACGGCAGCTGGTCGGCACTGGCTTCAGTGGGCTTTGTAAGGAGGAGGTCCCCAAACACTTCCTTAAACACCCTGGCCATATGGCGCTGCTGTTCTACACAGCAGTGCTCTTCAATGGAGAGGATCACAGGGAACCTGGGGGAGAAAAGGCAAACAAAGAGAGCAGACTATCGGTTCCCTTCCACAAAAGGATGAGAGGAAACGGGAAAAATGTTCAAAAGTCCTTGTGGCCTGTCCTGAAAATTCTGGGTAGTTGCCATCTTTCATTTAGCTAAGTAGGAGAGGCTTCTAGGACAAACAACAGACCATCTGGAATAGATAAAGACAGAAGTTGGCTTTCTGGGACCCCTGCTAGGGTTCCTTGTCTAGTTGGAAAATATGGCCATTAAATGTAAACTCAGGCATTTTATTTATGTCCCACTCTTTGTGACCCTATTAGGGGTTTTCTTGGCAAAGATAATGGAGTAGTTTGCCATTTCCTTCTCCAGCTCATTTTACAGATGAGAAACTGAGGTAAACAGAGCGAAGTGACTTGCCAGTGTCACACAACTAGTGGCTGAGGCTGGATTTGAACTCAGGAAGATGAGCCTTCCTGACTCCAGGCCTGACACCCTATCCACTGTAACACCTAGCTGCCCCTATTGCCTTAGATAAGGTTTAAGGAGGGACTAGCCCTTGGGACCCAAGGCTTTTTAAAAGCAGGGCTCAGGCAAGAAACTTGGATTGAATAAATAGATCGGGTATTCATCTGCAAAAAGACCACAACACTCCATGGGGGTTAATGAGACCACCAAGAAAGAGAGTGTGCAGAAAGAAGAATTTTTTACATAGATGGAACCCTGATCAGCAGGCTCTGTCTTATGGGATCAAAGGTTGGGTGAAAACAGTTTGGTCTCCCACATCTCTAATGTCTGGGAAGTAATGAGTGTAGGTATTTTAAATATTTTCTGTAAATATTGCACTGTTGTAAAAGTAGGTAAACTTTGGGTCCCACTAGTATAAATATGCCCATAAACCAGAATGAAGAAGAACAGAGGACTGAGAGGCAAGGGGGTGAGTGACTTTAAAAAAGGTCCTTTCCTATGCTAGGTTTGCAAGGAAGAGCTGGGATGAGAATGTGTAGTAGGTAAGGATAAACTATGATAAATACAAAATTGCTTCTGATTCAGAAACTCTCAGTTCCACACTTGGTCAGATGTATCATCTGCCTCCTTTCACTACATCTCCCAGAGCTGGTGTGAAGAAAATGCTTTAGAAGACTTAAGGCTCTCCAGGAAAGGAAACTGACCCTATATGTAATCACCATGACCTGGAGACACTGAAGGAAAAGTAAGGAATAAAAATGCAGATGCTTTTGTAAGCATCTGGCTACACTTGAGCTCTCTCTTCTTCCAAATGGGGCCCCTACTCCCACATCAAAGCTACCAAAACTTCAGGCCTACTGTGAGGAGACAAAAGCGTGGTCTCTGATGGCCTGCACCACATCATCAAACTTGATTTTCGTCGTCCGTGTCCAGCCGTGATAGATGATCGGCTTCCCATCAGGCCCATCCCAGCAATCCACTGAGGGAAGAAAACACATCATTTTTACCATGCTAATCGTGTGCTTTTTTTACATTTATGTAATCAGAATTACAGGTTAGAAAGCACACAGATAACCCACAAAGGAATCACCAGTGTCAGTAAATCCTTAGATTTCAGGTAGGACAATTTTACATTAGAGGGAGGGATATGTCTGCTCAGTGGTCTTAAGAAAAAAATAAAAGCCTGTCATTTAATGAAGCCATAATACAGAAATTTAGGAAATTTGTCCAAGAGATCCTTGCCTTTCTAAAGGTATCAATAGTCCCTAATAAAAAATTAAGAGAAGGGATTGATTATATGGGCTAGTTCAGGCCAAAATTCATGCTCCCCAAACTTTTTTCAGTCAACACATGCCATGAGCTCATTGGAATACCACAGGAAAGGAATAAGGAACACTATTCATATGTAACCCCAACCATGTTTACTTTTATATATACGTGTGTGAGTGTGTGTGTGTGTGTATGTAAGCACAAATCCACACTAGACATCCTGCTTCCCCTCTCTCCCACAGTCAACATTCACTATCGCAAATCAAAATCTGGCAAGGCAGAAGGAAGAGAACCTGAGATGTATCAAAGTTTCCCTAAGCATTCACTAAAGTGTCCCAATACACAGGAAAAGACAAGTGATCTATGTGACTCCTTAGCATTCATTAAAAGCAGGACAAGAATCTGACTTTCCTGAAAAATACTATACAAAGGAATAGTATGGAACATTTCTTCGTCTTTCAGAAAGATCCTATCTGCAAGAAAATTTTCCTAAGGAAGAATTCTAAAAAGTCTAAGAGATTGTGAGAACTCAGTGAAGGCAAGGGCTATGTCTTTTTGTCTTAAAATAACATCTATAAATAAAGTTTATATGTCCCACCACATCGAGCATCAGAAATTACATGTAGTAGTGGTAGGTGTTCAGTAAATATTGATTGAATGAATCAGCATCTGTGCATTAGCTGCCTTTCTCCATGATGACTTACACTCTATACACCGGCAACCCATTCGAAGACATCGAATGTATGATTCAGTAGAAGATTCACTTCGAAGTTGGTCCCCAGTGAGGTACCTGAATGAACAGAGCAGAACCAGCCATGTCAAAGAGGTTATAAGATAATGTCATCAGAATCTTTGGAACATTAAATCTTCTGTCTTACTCATTTGCTCCTCTTACCCTGAAACCAGAAATAACTCTATTTCACAATTAAAACAAATCAAGTAAACTCATTCACACCAAGAGGATTTCATGAAATTGAACAAGTTTGCATCTATTTGTCCACATGCTGACACTTCATCAGGTAGAAGGGAAACTGAGTCTGGAATACACAGTGATCTACTAGGAATCTGGAAGGCCTAAGTTCAAATCGACCTCAGACACTTACTATCTGTATAACCCTGGGAAAATTATTGAGCCTCTTTATGCCTCTGTTTCCTCATTTGTAAAGTGGGGATGATAACAACAGCATCTACTTCCCAGGGTTACCATAAGGATCAAACATGACAATAGTTACAAAATGCTTTGCAAAGTGCTGTATAAATGCTGGCTATCGTTATTTTCATCATCATCATCTATCACAGTTATCCCTATCTAATACTAAAGTCAAGAAATTGGCATAAACATGGGAATAAGTTTGACCAAGCTCCTGTTGTGTGTCAGAAAACGACAAGAAGAGAGCCAGCCATCCTATAAATCTAGTGGGCAAGCAACCCGCCCACATACCCATAAGTTTCAGAAATGAAGCACAGATAGCAGCCTTGCTCACAACACACAGTTGCTACGAGCCAACCTCACAATGACAATCGGTCATAGCTGCAAGCAGTAAGCACTATGCTGATTCAGAAATGGGTTAAGAAACAGACTGGAAGGAAAAAAGAAGATAAAGGGGGGAAAAAGAACACAATTGTGTCTCTGCCCTCTGAAATGGCCATTCTGGAGAACACCAGAGCAGTCAAATGACTACAGGATTTAGCACTGGAAGTCACAGAGTACAAAGCCATCATTTTACAGAGAAGGAAACTGACCTCCCCACTTCCCCCTCCCCAACCTGTCCCTCTGAAGTGGAGTGACTTTACAATATTTCCCAATTGAGTCTCCTTGACCTGAGATGTTTGGCAATTAGGTGGCGCCATAGATAGAGCTCTGAGATCAGATTCTGACATAGACACTTATTAGCTATATGACCCTGGGCAAATCACTTAACTTCTATCAGCCTCAGTTTCCCCATCTATAAAATGTGGATAATAACAATGCCTGTTCCACAGTGTTGTTGAGAGGATCAAATGCTCGTGCTTTCACTTCACATTCACTTTTTCACTTTCACATTTTAAAAATGTGCTTTTTAAACCATAAAGCCCTACATAAATGCTAGTTGTTCCTTTATAATCAGTACCTAAGATTGTGTTTTTCACATGATAGGGGCTTAATAAATATTTGTCCAGTAGAGTGATATTCACAATAGGATAGACCAGTGTTATCCATTGACCAGCTGAAATAGCAGGACCAGTGTAATGCAATCAATTGGGATGATCACCTATTATTATGAGTAGTTTAAGGCAAATCATTCAATCTAGTATTCTATGGGATTACTGTGTGTCCCAGCCTCAGAACCTGAAAGGGAGACAAAGGTCTCACCTACATTGCTACAGCTAGACAAAAGACCCTTCCAAGTTTAAGACCATATGATCATAGATTTAGAGCCAAATGTTCCTCAGAGACCATCTAGTCCAGACTCCTCACTTTACAGGTGGAGAAACCAAGGCCCAGAGTAATAGGTTTGGAATCAAAAGACCTGAATTCAAGTCCTTATCCCTTGCATGTCCTTGGAAAAGTCATTCACTTCTCCTTTCTTGGCCTCTGTTTGCTCACCTCTACAATGAAAGGTTTGGACTCTTAGTGGGGCCTCTAAGGTCTCTGACAGATCTAGATCAATTATTCTAGGTCCCAAGATCCCACAGAGAATTAGTGACTGAGATAGGAGCAGAACCTAGGTCTGCTGCTTCCCAAATCCCTAATGTTCCTTTTCCCAAAGCTGAGAGTTAGGTCAGTGAGAGGGGATCTGAGAGAGAAGATCTGTGCAGACAAAGGAGTAGCTGAGAGGACACAGCAAGTGCCACCAGATAGGCTCTGAAAAACTCCCAAGAAATTTCTAGAGTAGATGGAAATTACACTAGTTGCATAAGCAGTTTCATATGGAAGGTTGACTCCCAAACCTGACGCTACTATCAAAACCTCCTTTTAAAAATACAGACTGAGCTTCTCCATGAATCTTCCCCCTCAGCAAGGCTATTCCTTAGAAAGGTATATGGGAGTAAAATACAGTGCCTGAACCTGAGTTAATGCCATTAGCCCCAGGGTAAATCTTTATTGGTCTAGGATGGTAGCAAAGCTGATAAAGTCAGATTAGGCTCAGCTCACAGAAGCTATACAATGGTTTTTGTTTCAGTAACGTGATTCAGTGACACCTGAGATGGACCCTCAGGACCCTTTGCAAAAAGCTGAAGGCAAAAGATTCCCTCTAGGGCCTACAGGGACACTGAGTAACAGAGGCTCAGCATCTGGAAGCAGGGCAAAACCCTGACAGAGGTTCAGAGGACCACAGAGCATTCAGGCTACAAGGAACCTTAGAGTTCATGCTGTCAATAAGAATTATCTGAGACCCAGAGAGGGGAGGCAATTGGTCCAAGGTTACAAAGTAAGTAAGTTAGGAGCAGAGTCTGGACCAGAACCTAGGTTTTCTAATTCCCAGGCCAGTGCTTTTTCCACCTCACCATGGAGAGCTGAGAATGACCACAGGGCCAGATGAAACGAACAATATAAAGAATCGAGTCCAGCATTCTTAACAACAGCCTTGAGTCTTTCTGTTACAGAGACATCTGCCTACACTAACTACTCTGTAATCTACAAACTTCATTGCTCAGCTTAATTTAATGTTGATCATGATAGGCTTACATGCAAGGCAAGAAAGCAAGCTTGTAAAAGATTGGGCAACTCAGAAAAGAACTCAAACAAGCAGCAAAGGTAGAAATCCTAATCTAGAGCTTCCCCAATTTCTATAATCATAGGTTCTGGTGATCTCTAGTTTACCTTATAAAGCAAGCAAACTGCCCCTAATAACTTCTTTTTTCATTTCTGTGATATTGCTGAGGGATGATCCACATGTACATAGCATACATACATAGCATAAATACAACTTCCTAATTCTTTTGACGCAAGTAGAGAGAACATTTCAGTGTTATCGGAAGATGTCCAATATCTTACCCCAACCAGCCCCAGCCTCAAGGAAATCTTTTTAGACCCCAGTTAGAGAAAAGAAACCTTACTTCACTGGTCAATTAAATGCCTTCAAAAACTATATTTGCATACCTGCTATTAATATTGCATGCTGAGCTACTAAGAAACTTACGTGTTATGAGATGAAGAAATCCAGTAATGAGACAAGGGGTTATTCATGTCTTGCATGTCAACAGAGTCATATTTATCATCCCAAATGCTGTTTTCTTTTGAAAACAGGTAAGTGAGGAACTAAAAAATAAAGCAGAATAAAAAACAAACAAGGAAAAACAAAGGCAACAAATATAGAAACTGAACATCAGTGAGAATGTAATGAGAAGATTTATCCACAGAGGGTCAACAATCCCCAATTTCACGAATGATTTCAACCTCTTCTCCCAGTTAGAGCATCTAAGCAAGTGACAAATTCCCTGATATGGGTGGGTTTTCTCCTTCTTTCTTTCTCCTTACCATTTCTCTATGAAAAGTATTAGTAAGCCATGAAAGAACCTCAAGAAAAGTAGAAGGCAATGAGAGAAGGAGTGCATATTAAGACACAGACAAGACAGGCTATATCAATAGAAGTTCCATGTCATTAAATGATTTGTGTATAAATCACTTTAAATATACCTGAAAAGTCATCTTTAGAGAGTTACAAACTGCATACAAGACAATGGCATTTCACACCAGTATGAAAGGGACTCATTCACTAACCTCATCGACAAACAGGAACGGCTCAGCTGTTTCTCTCATAGTGTCATCTATAAATTTTGTCATCCGCTCTCTTACTTTACTTAGATCCTGTGCCCAGGTTTCCTTAAAACAAAACAAAAAAAAAGACACAAAAAAAGAAAGAACTATCACCAAAAGGTGACAAAGGGAAGACATGTGAATTTTCTACCATAGTTTGGAGGAAACCAGCTATGCATCTATATACAGAGTGGCTTGAAGTCATTAAATTCATAAAGTCTTTTGTATAATAAAAAAGAGAGATAGGTAGATCTTGTGATATCAAAAGAAATCAAAGAAGGCCTCTGAGCGAACCCTCTATGTCACATTTAAGAGAAGACTTGGACAAGGATGGGCTACACAGAATGGGCAGCGATTCACAAATTGTGGTCTCCATTGTTGGAAGAAATGCCCACCTCAATGAGACCAAAGACACGCTGGAGTGCTATGATTTCCTACAGTCCAGGTCACACCAACGTACTGAAGCTTACAAAATACTAACAAAAACTGCAAGAGAAAATCACTAGGTCTTTTAAACATCATAAAGTCATTGGAAACATTCAAAAATATTTCAGAAACAAGCAGATGTGATGAAAAACACGACTCTACTGTTTCCCTTGCTAAGCCCCACTCAAATATTTGTGCAGCATTTCACCAACGTCGTAGTACAACAAAGGATGTCAACTTTTCCTAATTCTTCCTGGTTTTAGAGATACCAAAGCTTTTATTTGTCTTTATTTAAATGAAAAACAAATTTGTGACCAGGAGTCTTTATGACTGGGTATAATGGATAGACCAATAAACCTGTCAAGGAGAAAAAGACAAGGACAGATACATACAAGGTAACATTAAACTGACTGGTAATGGAAGAGAACAATGCCCCCTTCTACTTGCTTTTGCAAATGCATACTGATTATTAAGGCAAATCAGCTGCTTCTGTGTAATAATCCCTTCATTTGGATGCACTGGCAATAAAGTCTTTGTGTACTGGAGGACAATACGTAAAAATTTGGCGAGGCTTCTGCCAGGGCTTTGGCAATCCATGGCCAAGAGTTCCCTTCTAAGTTGTTATAATTACCATTCCTGCCCACCTTTCCCCCACACCCCACCCCTCAAAAAAAACAGACATATGTTTATTTAACACTAGCTAGAAATTCTACCAGGTGTCAGCAAAAATACTAATTGCATTAGGGAATATGATAATCTCAGCGCTGAGAAGTCTAACACACCAAGATGTACAAATTATCCCCTTGGGTTTTTCTTGGTCACTGGCCCATTGATGGAAACGAGCCACCACTGAAAGCCTCCTAAGAACAGTAACATTAAACTCCGATGCCATCTGTGAGGTATCCAAGCTAATGTTCTCTGTAAACAACACAAGTGTGACCTCGGATATGTCACTTGTTTCCCTAGGCTTTAGCTACAGTCAGATGGTGAAGGACAGTGGCATCAAACTCTAACAAACCACACATAAAGGTCCTTGTGGTGGCGCGTTCATTTAGAGAACCATATGTTAACATCATCTACATTTAAAGTATTTTTATTTATTTTACTAAATTTTCCCAACTGCATTTTCATCTGATTCTGGCCACACTAGAGGACAGGAATAGAGGGCAGATAGGACACTGGACTCACATCAGGAAGAATAAGTACAAACCCTGTTTTAGAAACTTAATAGCTGGGAAATGCTGGGGAAAACCACTTAACTTCTCAGTTGCCTCATTTATAAAATAATCATAATAATAACTTCATAGAGTTGTGAGATTCAAATGAAATAATATATGTAAAGCATTCAGAAAATCTTAAAGTACTATATAAATGTGAGTATTTATTATTATTATTATTAAACTGAAAGCAATGGATTAAATATGTGAAGTCTCTTTCATCTCTAAAATCCTAGGATCTTCAGCCTTACTAGGTTTTGATGAGGATTTCAAATTGATAAAAACATAGGAATGGCCCCATAAAATCATCCCTTCAATCCTTCTAGCCCAGGACTCAATTTCTGAAGGGAACACCCTGGATTTATGTCAAATGGGTCTCTTCATATTCCCCCAAATACACTCGGCCCTTTACTGTTTTGGTGTCTTTGCTCGTACTATTATTCTTCATGGTCATCGCTTGCCTTCGAGGTCTCAGTTTCCTCATTGATAAAATGAAGGGGTCGGATGAGATGATCTATAAGGTAGCTTCTAAGTCTAAATCTATGCTTCTATAATATATCATCCAGAATGCCCCAAACTGTCACTTCTGTCTATGAAAATCCTATTCATTGCTCTGTGACTTTCTAATACCCATACTAGGCTCCCCCAAATTCCTTTGGCACGTTATGCTGCTATAAGTCATAAGAAAATTATCCATAATGCCTGCAATCTTGAATTAACTATTTAAGTACTTATATTCCCCCAATTATGCTCTATCTTCCTTAAGGACAGTGACTGGATCTTAAAAATTCCTTGGACCTCTTAAAGTACCTAGGATAATACCCTATACGTAGACTCAAATATCTGACCCATTAGTAGCCCACTGTCCTATCTCTGCACCTCAGTCCCATTATCTATAAAATGGAAATAATAATAGTTGACCTGCCTACCTTACAAGATTATTATTAGTATGAAGTAAGATGTTGTATGAATAACCTCAGTCCCAAAGTCCATTGGTATGGGACTCTCTCCTCATTGGTATAGATCAATACCCTACACCTGTGCAAAAGGTAAAGTGGAGTTGGCAAGGGGGCACAGCGTATACAGTGCCAGGCCTAGAGTCAGGAAGACTCATCTTCCTGAGTCCAAATCCATCCTCAGATACTTCTTAGCTGTCTAACTCTGGACAAGTCACTTAACCTGTTTGCCTCAGTTTCCTCATATCTAAAATGATTTGGAGGAAATGGCAAACCACTCCAGTATCTTTGCCAAGAAAGATCCAAATGAGGTCAGGAAGAGTTATACACAACAACTGAGCAATGGAGCTGAAGAGATCAAGAGAGAAGACAACTCTTTAGTCTTCTTTGTGCTTTTTTCAAGCTACTTCAAGCACTTCTGGTTTCCAGCCTCGAGAGAAAACAGAAGATGTCAATTCCATTTGAAGTTGCTGAAGGAAAAGACTCTAAAAAGTAGCCAGTATAAGAGGTGGAGCAGTCTCTATTATGTCCCTATCCCCAGTCTCTGTCTCTCTCTCTCTTTCTCTCTCTCTCTCTCTCTCTCCTCTCTCTCTCTCTCTCTCTCTCTCTCTCATTACTACTCTCACTGAGTTACCTTGTTTCCAAGAAGAGACCTCCTTCACTCTGTTCTATTTGGTATACATTATCATATGTAGACTTCCTCTGATTTCTATTTGGCTATCAAATTGGATAAAGGGTTTTCCTGCCTAAGTATCAAGTGTTTTCTTTGTGAAGCTGGCATTTGGTTAGGGGAAGTCAAGCCTTTGATGGAAAGCTGTTTTTCCCATTTAATAAAACAGCAAGCAGAAGTTAGATGAAACCTGAAAACAACATTCTCTGGGCTAATCATATTTAAGGGAAGAGATAAATATAACTATAGCCCTGTATCCCTTTCTTCTGAGGAGAGCAGCAGGACCTCCCTCTGGCCTCCAATCCCCTGCTTCCCCTCCTGCTAGGAATCAAAGTCTGTCTTGGAGAATGGAGGGGAGAGGAGACTAGAGATGTCTATTCTACCTTCCTTCAAGCTACACAAGGGCTCATGCTCCACGTGGGGGAGAGTCCCCACAAGTAGGGGCCTCACTACATATGCAAAATTCTTTTTAAATGCCATATAATATATGTAATAATAAATTATATTGGGCTAATACAGTCTAATATAAATGTAAAACTATTGTTACTGGAAGTTGGACGATTCTTCGCGAGATTTTTCCATGCAGCAGCTAAGTTATTTATGGCCACATGGGATCTTCCCAAAAGTTGTACCTGTAAATAACCTGTGTACCCTTGAAACACATTTGAGAGCCCAAGTTCTGAGCCTAGGACTCTCAACAACGAGGATGCATTTTCTACTCACCCATGCTTTGAATATGCTGTAGTATTTTCTGCCACAAGGTGGCACTAGGTAAGCACAACCCAGAATGCTTATAAAACTAGATAGCAGAATTTAGACCTAGAATTATAATAATGATGTTAACAAGAACTAACATTTCTACAGCACTTTACAAACATCATCTCATTCAATCCTCACAAAATGCATATGAAATAACTTCCATGGGTTGTTTTTTTTCTTTTAAATTTCCAATTTCCAGATGAGGAAACTGAGGCCCAGAAGCTTAAGTGAATGGGTAGTGGTCACAAAGCAAATAATTGCCTGATCTGATGTGCAAAGTTAGACCTGGTTGTGACTCCAAATCCCACACCCACCATGCTGCCTGGAAGTGCACTGAGACCAACGTCTCGCCTTCAGAGAGCTCATCAAGTCTAACACTCCATTTACAGATGAGGAAGCTGAAATTCAATTTCCCAAAATCCCACAGAAGCCAGAATTTAAACCCCAATCCTCTGACTCATGCCGTGCAAAGATAATGTTTTTGGACAGAACCTATTATTTCATTGCTCTACATTGCCCCTGCTCAGAGGTCTTCAAGAAGAGGTTGCATGACCACTTGTTGGGTATATTACAGCCAGGATTCCTTTCATTTGTGGGGAAGATATGGTGGTCATTGATATCCCCAGAAGCTATCAAATTCTGTGATTCTACGAATCTGTAAAACTCCCTCTACCAAAGTAGATCACCAACCACCCTACAAGTTAGTCTCAGAAAGATTGGGTTACATGCCCAGAATCACACAGGCTTCCTTCAAGACTCAGTTCATATGCTGCCTTCTACAAGGGGGCCTGACCAGTGCCTGTACCTAATTTCTAGTTACCTTCCAACTATATATATCTAGTATATAGGGGCAGCTAGGCAGTGCAGTGATGCAGGAGTCAGGAGGACCTGAATTCAAATCTCACCTCAGACACTTGACACTCACTACCTGTGTGACCTTGGGCAAGTCACTTAACCACAATTGCCTTATCCTGGGTCATCTCCAGTCATCCTGATGAATATCTGGTCACTGGATTCAGATGACTCTGGAGGAGAAGTGAGGTTGGTGACCTCAACAGCCCTCCCTTACTCAAAACAAAGTCAAGTGCAAGTCATGTCATTATTTCTCTGATAGTATGGTCTTCTTTGGCAACAAAGAACAAAGAACATATATCTAGTACATATCAATTTATATACATGTTATCTCTCATATTAGAAGGCTGGCTTCTTATTAAAAAGAGTTGATTTTTGAGAGGACATCCCCCGTTGCCAGGCACAGCGCTTAATAAACATCTGTGGATATGTCAGAGGTAGGACTTGAACCTAGGGCCTGCGGACTTCAAAATTAGCTCTCTCTTCCCTAAGCCACACTGCCTCTCTCTAGGGATGATATTCCATATCCTAGCTCACATTGTTATGGCAGTTAATATTTTACAAAGCATTTTCCTCATGACAATCCTACAAGGTAGACAGTTTAGAAAAATTAAACATTAGAGTCGGCAAATGTTAGAGCTAAGAGGCCCTGAGTGACCGTCTAACCCAGTTCCCTTCATTCTTCATAGGAAACTGAAACCCAAGAAGCTGGACCAGCAAATTGCCAAGGTCCCTTCCAGATCTAATCTCATATAGTCACATCAATTCATCATATATTTATTCTATACCTATTATATACATGTTCCCATGCTGAACGCTAGGTATATAAAAAGGAAAAAGAAAAAATGGCATGGTTCTTGCCCTTGAAGGAATTTGAAATCTTAGTTGAAACCTGAACCAGTAAGCATAATACAGGATGTATATGACAGGTACCTAAGAGAGCTCAGGGAGCCCTAGGATTTAAAAGAGGCAGAAATCATTTTTAAGTAGTTACTTTCATTGGAACTGGTTCAAAGAGGTGACATACACACTCAGGGTGTAGAAATCTATCTTATGCTATAGGAAAGGCAGAGGAAAAGAGGATAGAAAAGGCAGGAGGGAGTATATTGGGAGAGGTGGTAGAGAAGGGAGAGTGGTGGGAGAGGTGGTGTAATTCAAGTTAAAGATTTTCCCCTCCTCCCATTAGTAGACCTCAGGTGAAGCCCATTAAGGGAAGTGCATTTTGTAGGAAGGTCCACACCTTCTGTTAATTAATGAGGCACTAGCTGATAAGGAGATCTCCCCTCCCACTCTGAAAACCCAGATGTCTTCTCTCTCTGGTAACTATGTATGTATGTAATCATCAGGCAGTTGGATCTGTCTGTTGATCTCCGATGTATGTATTGCTTATGGTCAGACAGTTAGAAGCCTTGACACTTGGCCTTTATTTCTCAGCTTGTATTTTCTCTCATGGTGAATGTAATTAAAGAAGATTGCTGACCCCTGAAAAGTTGCTTTCCTTATAGAAAAGCAGATCTAAGAACCTGTGCAGCAGGCCCTCCTGTGTATGCCAGAGTGCTTGCTCTTCAGGTGGTAGTGAAGGGAGAGTGTACTGGGAGAGGTGCTAGTGAAAGGAGAGCATATTGAGAGAGGCAATACACTTTTGAAGAGGGACAAGGTGAAAGGAGAGAGAGTGGGATTAAAGGGGGGGGGCAATAGGACAGTTTAATTGTAACTGTGAAAAAAAATTTTACAGGAATTTTCTCTGATACAGGTCTCATTTCTCAAACACACAGAGAACTGATTTGAATTTATTTTTTTTAAAAAAGGCATTTCCCAATTGATAAATGATCAAAGTTTTCAGACAAAGCAATCAAAACTATTTGGAGTCATACAAAAAATGCTCTACATCATTATTGATTAGAGAAATGCAAATAAAAATAACTCTGAGGTATTAACCCACACCTATCAGACTGGCTAATAGGAAAATGACAAGCATTGGAGAGGATGTGGGAAAACTGAGACACTAATACACTATTGGTGGAGTTGTGAATAGCTCTTTTAGTAGAGGCAAAGAATTGGAAATTAAGGGGCTACCCATCAACTGGGGAATGGCTGAACAAGTTGCAATGTATCATTGTGATGGAAAACTATTGTACTATAAGAAATGAAGAGCTGGATGCTCTCAGAAAACCTAGGAAGACTTAAATTAACTGATGCAAAATGAAATGAGCAGAACCAGAACACTGTATGTAGTAACAGCAATACTGTATGATGATAACTGTGAATGACTTAGCTATTCTCAGAAATACAATGATCTAAGACAATTCCAAAGGACTTAAGATGAAAAATACTATGCATCTCCAGAGAAAAAAAACTGATGGTGTCTGAATGCAAGTGAAGCATACTATTCCTTACTTTATTTATTTTTGGTCTGTGTTTTCTTTCACAACATGATTGGTATGGAAATATGTTTTACATAACTGCACATCTATAACCTCTATCAAACTGATTGCCTTCTCAATAACACAGGAAAGGAGGGAGAGAGGGGGACAAGGAAATAATATAGAACTCAAAAAAAAAAAGAATATCAAAAATTGTTATGTGCAATAGGGATAAAATATTAAATTAAAAAGAAAGAAAAATAATAGGGAGATGTGAGCATGTTTACAAACAGAAGGGAAGGAACTAGAATAGAGAGACTAACAGATGAGAAGAAGTAACTGATAAAACAAGTTCCCTTAGGAGACAGGATGGGGTGGGATCAAGGGCACAAAATAGAAAGACTAACTTTGCCAAAAGAAGGATTACTTCATCCTCTGAGCCTGACACTAAAGGATAGCTGATAGGTAAAGAAACAGCTTTTGGGGTCCTGGAAAATGGGATCATGACTAATGACCTTCTCCATAATGTAGGAGGTGAGACCGTGTGCTAGAGGAGAAAGGGGTGGAGATGGTATTGGAGTATACCTGGAGAGACAGGAAGAGGTTCAAAATACCCTCCATTAGAAAGGTAATAGGGTGTCAATCCAAGACAAACTGAGTTAACTGCCATTCAGCACTGAGGTGATACTGATGAGATAATCTGCCCAAGGTCACATCTCCGGCTTCCAGTTCTCAGTTCTTTCCACCATGACCTGCTTCATTTTAACTCAACACTCAGCTCCTTGGAGCCAGAGTCATGAAAAGCCATCTGTAAATGTGATTTCATTATGTGATTCCTCACCCCAGGCTCATCCAGAGCCTTTTTTTCTCTTCTTACCTGCTGTTCATGCAGCAGAAACCTCTGGAAGTCATGCAGGTGAACGGCAGATGCATCTGGCCGGTCTGTATTTCTAGCAGCAGAAAAAGAGAGACATGATGCTTAGGGACAGACTCCTTCCCACAGAGTCCAAAAGCAATAGATGGTATCAAGTAGGGACTTAAGCTCTTGGTGAGAAAACAGTCCAAGCACAAGCCTGAAAGTTAACTCCCTGCCCAGCAAGCAGGTGGCTTAGTGGGACTATTCTTTCTGCAAGTCAAAAACAGAAACCTTTCATTTGCCAGAAGGGAAAACTGCTATTTCGATCAATAGGTTATAACCCAATCTCATCCCAGGGTGTGAATGCATGTAACTGCCAATTAAATGAAGGAGGAGATCTCGTGGGAGCAGACTTCACAGAAACAAGGCTGGACCTGAACACCATTTATACAACAAAAATCTGGCATTATGGAATGAATATTCTTAGAGAATGAGGAGAATTTCACAAGAAAGTTGTAAATAAACAATCTTCCTTAAGATTTGCATGGGGGAGGGTCTTTTCTGTTTGAATACTGATGGAAGAATTTGCCAATGCCTCCTTATATTTCCCCTTTATTAACAATTAGAATAAACAAAAATGTAATTAGGGGATGCTGTGGATAGAATGGTAGGCTTGAAGTCAGGAAGACCGAGTTCTAATTTGGTCTCAGACACTTAATATCTGTGAAGTCACTTAACTGCTGCCTACCTCAGTTTCCTTAACAGGAAAATGAGGATAATATTAACACCTACCTCCCAGGGTTGTTGTGAGGTTCGAATGAAATATTATTTGTAAAGCATTTAGCACAATACCCTGCACACAGTAGGCACTTAAATTCTTATTTCCTACCTTTCAATTAAAGTATTTAATCAGCCAAAAGACTTACTTTCTTTATCAGTTAATTTTGTTGCCAATTATTTTGATTCGGTAAACCTGGCATCTTCATTACAATGGAATGGTAGAAAAACAGATTTTGTAGGGTTAGAGTTTTTAACTTAAAAGTGCTGGAGACATTCATTCCAGAACATACCTACCAGTTTCAATTGGTTAAGAATTTCCTTGGGCATGAACTGTACTTAGAAACATTCCATAGAAGAGTTAGGTTTATTCTCTCCAATAACACAATCAGTCCCTCTGATGAAGAGGAAAGGCTAACAGTAGTTTTCTGTCATCACATAAATGGCCATAGCTCACACTGGGGCCTTTACCTTCCTTGAAGTGAGAGCATCCCAATGGAGGGAGATGAGCCTCTGTGGGGCAGAACTGGAGGGTGGAACTAGGGGTGAAGGGGGAAGTGGCATACCCAGCACAGCTGTAAACCTGACAGACCTGAACAAAGGTTAGAGAGAAGCCTCACCCCAGAATAAACACAGACGAATCTTTTTTGAACTCATCAAGAATCTGAAAAATAAGAGAAAGAAGAGGAAAAGTAAGGGCTACATTAAAAAATGAGTGCTAGTCAATGACTGTTAACATTTTCATTGATTTCTAAATATTTTAACCAGCTCATTTCTAACATCAAAACTGAAGAGAAAATAAACTTCTGACAACTGTCCTTCCTGTATTTTCACAACCTCATAGCATACAGTTTTGATATGTTAGATTAACTCATTCTCCATCAGGGACCAAGGACCCCCTAAATCCAGCTGTTCTCATTGGAATCCAATCAAACCAACAAATGCTGACTGAGTGCCTACAGTGCGCATTTAACACCTCCCTCCTCAAGTCCCATTCCTAGCTGCCCACTCCCCAGCTTCTCCAGAATCAATGGGAGGCCTAGTGTTTGGTGCTTTGGGGGAGAAACAAAGGAAGTGGTATCTACTGTTCTCTTAGATAAGTAAAGGAATAATTCATACCAGAAACAAAGGTATAAATACATACAATGCAAAAGAACAGATAGCAGACCAATTCATTTGCTTCTCAGATAACTCCTGCCCCTGCCCTTGCCGGGGACCAGAGCAGGAGAATCAAACAATACCCTAAAAAGAAATCAGCATTGTTTAAATTCACAGTTTGATTTAGAGCTTAATCAGTTAAGAAAATACGGAGTTTTGCCTCCCATAAGCATGATCTACACACAAGCAAATGAAGACTGTTCTTCAGAAAGGTTATATCTAATTCAAGGTCAAAATCCACGAGGTCATGCTAAAACTAAATTGTGGAATGTTCTTTTACATGATCCAAGCTCAGTTACTCAATAAACATTTATTAAGAACCTGCTGTTGTCAGTATTGTGCTAAGTACTTAAGATACAAAAAAAGACAAAAAGACAGCCCCTGCCTTCAAGAAACTCACAATCTAAGAGGGAGACAACAGGCACACAAATATGTATAAACAAGTTATATATAGGAAATAATTAAAAGAGAAAAGGCACTAGAATTAAGAGAGGTTGGAAAAGGCTTCCTGCTGAAGATGGGATTTTAGCTGAAACTAGAAAGAGGTCAAGGAAGCCAGTAGGTAGCTGAAGATGAGGAAGGAGAGTTTTCATGGCATGGGGGCAGACAGAAATGGAGTATCTTGTAGTCTTGTTCATGGAATAGCCAGGAGGCCAGTGTCACTGGATCCAAGGGTACCTGGCAAGGAATAAGATATATGAAGATGGGGTGGGGGGGCCAGTGGAAGAGCAGAGAGGCCTAGGTTATGTAGGACCTTGGGTGCCAAACAGAGGATTTTGCATTTGATCCTGTGTGAAGAGACCAGAACTTACTGAGTAGAAGAATAACATGGTAGGACTGGCATTTTAGGAAAATCACTTTGGTGGTTGAATGGAGGATACATTAGAGTGGGAAGAGACTTGAGGCAGGAAGATTTTTCAGAAGGCTATTCAATAGTTGAAGTGTGAGAAGTTTTGCTCATTTTCAGTTGTGCCTGACTCTTTGTAACCCCATTTGGGGTTTTCTTGGCAAAAATACTGAAGTGTTTTGCCATTTCCTTCTCTAGCTCATTTTATAGATACGGGAAACAGGGTGAAGTAACTTTGCCAGGGTCACATAGCTAGTAAGTGTCTGAGGCTAGATTTGAACTCAGGAAGATGAGTTTTTCTGTACTCTATATCCACTGTGCCATCTAGCTGTCCCCTGGCACTAGAAGGTATTTAATAAATGTTTACTGATTAACTGAATGCCTCCAACAGTAGTAAGGAAGTCTGGCAGGGAGGAGGATTTGGAGGGAAAGATAATGAGTTCAGTTTGGGACATTTTGAGTTTAAGATGTCTACAGGATATGTAGTTAGAGACATCTAAAATGCAAGACTGTAGGTCTGCAGAAAGGTTGGAGTAGGATCGGGAGATGTGAGAATCATAAGCATAGAGATGATAATTAAATTCATGAGAGTTGATGAGATCACCAAGTGAAGTAGTATAAAGAGAGATAAAAAAACAGCCGAGGACAGAACTCTGTGGGATACCCATGGTTAGTGAGCATGACCTGGAAGAGGATCCGCAAAGGAGAATGAGAAGGCGTGGTCAGGTAGTCAGGAGAAGAATCAGGAGACAGTGAGTGGTGTCCCTAAAACCTAGAGAGAAGACAGCATCAAAGAGAAGAGAGTGACGAAAAGTATCAAAGGCTACAGAAAGATCAAGAAGAATGAGGACTGAGAAAAAAAGTCATTGGACTTGGCTGTTAAGAGATCATCAGTAACTTTGGAGAAGGCAGTTTCAGTGTAATGATAAGGTCCAAAGTCATGAGGAGAGTAAATGGAGGCACCTATTGCAGATGGCCTTTTCAAGGAGTTTAGTCATAAAGGACAAAAGAAATACAGGACAACATATAGCAGAAGTGGAAGGATCCAGTGGGGATTTTTCAAAATGGTAGAGATATGTGCATGTTTGTAGGCAGTAGGGAATGAGTCAGTAGAGAGGGAAAAATTAAAGATAAAAAGACAGAGCTGGGATGACAGAGGGGACAGTTTGTTGGAGGAGACAGGATGGAATGGGATCACTTTGAACAGGTAGAGGATTTAGAGGTAGAGGGTTAGTTTGGGGAAGGAGTAAGGCTACTTCATCATGTGACACAGGAGTGAAAGAAGAGAAGGTGGCAGAAGGCACTGGAGGTAAGAAAGAGGGGAGAAGAACGAGCTCACAGAGAATAGAATTTGAAATGAGTCAAGGATCTCATCTGAAAGAATAGAAGTTAAAGGAAGCCATGGAAAATTTGAGGAGGGACGAAAAGTTTTGAAAGAGCCACTATGGAGAGTGGAATAACGATTTTGGTAAGGTAGGCAATAAGGGCCCCGTTACGGTTGTGCAACATAAATTTGTAGTGGAACTGGTCAAAGCAGATGTATGATTTTCTCCACCTTTGCTCAGCAGCACGTCTTGGAGTGAAGGTGGTAAACAATGGGAAGGCTCCAAAGCTAAGAGGCAGTATGAGGCCTGTTGAGGAGGCCAAGGCTCTAATTCCAGCTCTGCTATTATCACTTCCTAACCCTGGACTTTTATTTTCTTTTCTGTAAGATGAGAGGTTTGGACCAGAAAATCCCTAAGGTCTTTTCCCAGATCTGCAGTTCAATGATTGGCATATAAAAAAAAAATAAGCCAACACACTACACATTTACTAAGCAGAAGAATAACGTGATAGGACTTGCATTTTAGGAAAATCACTTTGGTGGCTGAATGGAGGTGGCTCTCGCTTATTTCTAAATTTGCTTGAAGTGAGCAATATGAAGCAAGAAGCAAAGCAGAGATGCCTAAAAAATTCTTAGGGCAATGGGATGGCCCAGACACAGCTGTCTCACAAATGCGACTACAATACCACAGGAAATACAGAAAGACACACCAGTAATGACAGAGGCTGCCTGCTACAGCAGAGAATGCATTAGCCTTAGAGTACGAAGACCTGGGTTTATATGCCAGCTCTACTTTCTATGTAACCTTCAATCAATCAGGTACCCTTTGTGGGCCTTGGGTTTCCAATCTATAAACTTCAAAGGTTGGCCTATCTTATAATTCCTAATAATAATAAATAGGAGCTCCCATTTTCGTTAACACTTCACCATTTGCAACGCTCTTCCTTATCAGAGTTCTATGAAGTTAAGAAATATATTATTAATTATTACTATTTTACGGATAAAGAAACTGAGGCCCAGAGAAGTGAAGTAATACTCAAAGTCACATAGCTAATGAGCAGCAGAGTTGGAATTTAAACCAGGTCTTCTCACTCCAAACCCAGTAATCTTCTTATTATATTCCAACTGCCTCTCCTAATGGTTAAACTGTGCTCTGGAAATAAGTTAGTCCTAGCTGGAAACTCTCACAAATATTTGGTCGGGAGATCTCTGCCACTGAACTGAAAACTACTTTCCACTTCACTCTAGAAGGCACAAGCATTAAGTGTAACCATCTTCAATAAATACATTAAGAATCGAATCTCTATTTGAATTTGGGCAAAGGCACTAGCAGGGCCCTTCAAGGATTAATGAAGCTTCCAAAGGAGATTAAGTTACATAAAGAGCAGCAGAAACACTGTGAGCATCTGCTTCTGGGACTGTTGGGAAGGGATAGGCCAGGGTCACATCACAATAAAACCTCATTAATTCACAGCCCACTTAAATAACCATTTACAACACCAAAGCCTCCTTTCTTCTGAGATTTTCCTGGTCTAAGTAAAAGGGACCTAGTGTAAAATATCAGCAAACTTGTCCTATTTAAGGCTCAAAGAATTAGGTTCCTTCCAGGTTTCAAAATTTGGGGAGCTAGCAATTAATTTCTGTAGTATGTTAGTTATTTTTCCCCAATGCCTGTGACACAGTATTGTGGAATGTGGGCTGACTGCAAATTGCAATGTTTTTCATGTCCTTGCCTCTAGTTGCTAACAAGTACCCACTTAGATCTTACTTTAGATCTTGTTTGTAAGTAATCAAACATTTCTTTAAAAAGTACTCTTCCATCAGGTTTCTCATTAAGTCACTGTAACCTTTCTCCCAGTCTTCTGAAATTGAGGGTTTTACTGTTAGGTTACATTATAGAAACCCTCCAAGCAATTCAAATGTAGATTCCTGAATCACACTGCTGTGACCTGCTCAGTCAAGCGGGAGGATGTGAGGCAGGTCAGTACTACTTGGCCAAATCTTTCTCTTTTCCCTGATTTCCTCAAAATTCAACTGAAGCTCAGCATCTCTGCTCAGCACACTCAAACACACTTTAAATCAGTATGTTTTGGGGTGTATGGTTCTGATCTGTTAACCTGTGGGGCCCTGACAAAAAAGTCAAGGCTGGCCCAGATGTTTCAGGATAGCTCCTGCCAACAAAAAGTTGAGGTGGACAAGTTTCAGAGCCAGCTAAGCCCTTGGTAACCCTTTCCTAGCTTGCTAGCAACTCCACAGGAAGAGGGATAGGCATGATGAGGCTAGGACATGCCAACTCTGAGGTTAGAGATTTAAAAGGAAGAAAGGATGAAACTATCAAATAAATTTTGGTGTTTGAATCTTGCAAAAACTTTAATTACCTATGCTTTTCCTTCCACTACATCTCACTAAAGAAACCATACTGAACTTCCATGGTTATAATTACCTGAACCTGGATTAGGTTGCCCTGATCAGACGCATATTAGAAAAGAGGACAACCGGGACAGTGAAGTGAAGGACCCTGAGACCATGCTATATGAGGATCAGCTGAGAGAATTAGGACTGCTTAAACTAGAGAAGACGTGTCTGGGAGCAGAAGACAATTAATAACATGCTATCTATATTCAAGTATTTGAAGGACGTCTACTCTCAATCTGAGGTATTAGACTTGTTTTGTTTGGCCCGATCATAGGGCCAACGAGTAGAAGATAAAAAAAAGTAGTCTAACCATTAGAGCTGTGCTGTACATCAGTGGAATGGGCTGTTTTAGAAACTAGTGAAGGGGGTGGGGCCAAGATGGCAGAGTACGATGGACCTGTGGAAGTTCTCTCCCCACAGCCCATAAAATACCTGTAAAAAATAACTCTAAACAAATTCTAGAGCAACAGAAGCCACAACACAACAGAGTGAAAGAGATTTCCAGCCCAAGACAGTCTGGAAGGCCAACAGAAAAGGTCTGTCACACCGGGTTCAAAGCAGAGCACAGTCCACAGAGTGCAGCCTAGCCTTGGCCATGTGGGGCAGCAGGGACAGGACTGAAGTAGGCTGGGGCATGGAATCCCGGGCAGTAGCTGCAGTTCCCAGACTCTCATAAATGCAAAAGACAGTTTCAAAGTTCAGTGAGAAAGCTCTTTTACTTGGGTGAGAAGGGAGCAGGGTCCTGCACTAGCCTCAGCCTCAGGTGGCCCCAGTTGGCACAGTGCCCATTTTTGGAGCCCTCAGCCTAAAGAGCCTGGGGAAATCAAACAGTTGATCTGGATCTCAGCCCTGAGTGGGAGTACTGGGGTAAGAAGGAGCACTGGCTAGTGGAGCTGGTGGAGGCTCTGGAAAGGGAATTCTACTTGCAGATCCTAGGCAGAAAAGCTTGTGGTTACTCCCAGACCACAGTGCAAGCCAGGAGAGGAGTAAACTCCTCTCCCTTGATTATGCCACTTTGGAGGAACTGAGAACTTACAGGTCCCTAGAGTATATCCTACTCTTGACAAAGGACTCAAAAGTCAAGTAACTGGCTGGGAAAATGCCCAAAAAAGGGGAAAAAATAAGACTATAGAAAGTTACTTTCTGGGTGAACAGGTATTTTCTTCTATCCTTTTAGAGGAGGAAGAACAATGCACACCATCAGAGGAAGACATAAAAGTCAAGCTTCTACATCCAAAACCTCCAAAATACATATGTAGCAGTCTCAGGCCATGGAAGAAGCTCAAAAAGGATTTTGAAAATCAAGTAAGAGAAGTGGAGGTAAAACTGGGAAGAGAAATGAGAGCGATCCAAGAAAATCATGAAAAGCGAGTAAACAGCTTATTAAAGGAGACCCCAAAAAAATACAGAAGAAAATAACATCTTTAAAAATAGACTAACTCAAATGGCAAAAGAGGTCCAAAAAGTCAATGAGGAGAAGAATGCATTAAAAGGCAGAATTAGCCAAATGGAAAAGGAGGTTCAAAAGCTTCCCGAAGAAAACAGTTCTTTAAAAATTAGAATGGAGCAGATGGAAGCTAATGACTTTAAGAGAAACCAAGAAATTACAGAACAAAACCAAAAGAATGAAAAAATAGAAGACAATGTAAAATATCTCATTAGGAAAACAACTGACCTAGAAAATAGGTCCAGGAGACACAATTGAAAAATTATGGGACAACCTGAAAGCCATGATCAAAAAAAAAGAGCCTAGACATCATCTTTCATGAAATTATCATGGAAAACTGCCCTGATATTCTAGAAACAGAGGGTAAAATAAATATTGAAAGACTCCACTGATTACCTCCTAAAAGAGATCTGAAAAGAAAAACTCCTAGAAATATTGTGGCCAAATTCCAGAGTTCCCAGGTCAAAGAGAAAATATTGCAAGCAGCCAGAAAGAAACAATTTGGGTATTGTGGAGATACAATCAGGATAACACAAGATCTAGCAGCTTCTACATTAAGGGATTGAAGGGCTTGGAATATGACATTCCAGAAGTCAAAGGAACTAGCATTAAAACCAAGAATCACACACCCAGCAAAACTGAGTATAATACTTCAGGGGAAAAAAATGGTTATTCAATGAAATAGAGGACTTTCAAGCTTTCTTGATGAAAAGACCAGAGCTGAATAGAAAATTTGACTTTCAAACACAAGAATCAAGAGAAGCATGAAAAGGTAAACAGGAAAGAGAAATCATAAGGAACTTACTAAAGTTGAACTGTTTACATTCCTACATGGCAAGAATATTTATAACTCTTGAAACTTTTTCTCAGTATTTGGGTAGTTGGAGAGATTATATACATACAGACAGAAGTCACAGGATGAGTTGAATAGGAAATGATGATATCTAAAAAAATAAAATTATGGGGTGACAGAGAATATATTGGGAGCAGAAAGGGAAAAATAAAAAGGGGCAAATTATCTCACATAAAAGAGGCAAGAAAAAGCTTTTTCAATGGAAGGGAAGACAGGGAGGTGAGAGGGGAAAAAGTGAAGCTTACTCTCATCACATTTGGCTTAAAGAGGGAACAACATGCACACTCAATTTGGTATGAAAATCTATCTCATACTAGTGGAAAGTAGGGGAAAAGGGGAAAAGTGGGGTGATGGGGATGATAGAAGGGAAGGCAAATGGGAGGAGGGAGTAATTAAAGCAAACACTTTAGGGGAGGGACAAGGTCAAAAGAGAGAACAGAATAAAAGGTGGTAAAATAGGATGGAGAGAAATATAGTTAGTCTTTCATAACATGATGGTTATGGAAGTCTTTTGCAAAACTAAACATATAGCGCCTATATTGAATTGCCTGTCTTCTCAGTGGGAATGGGTGAGGAGCAAGGAAGGCAGAGAAGTTGGAACTCAAAGTTTTAGGAACAAATGTTGAGACCTGTTTTTACATGCAACTGGGAAATAAGAAATACAGGTAATGGGGTATAGAAATCTATCTTGCCATACAAGAAAAGAGAGAAGGTGGGGATAAGGGAAGGGAGGAGTGTGATAGAAGGGAAGGCAGATTGGGGGAAGGGGTAATCAGAATGCATAGTGTTTGGGGTGGGGGAGGTGAGAGATGGGGAGAAAATTTGAAACTCAAAATCTTGTGAGAATGAATGTTGAAAACTATAAATAAACTTTTAAAAACTAAAAAAGTAAGAAAGTAATGAGTATAGAATAATTACATACATACATACATGTATATACGTATGTGTGTGTGTATATATATGTATATATATATATACACATACACACACACACACACACACTCCTATTTGCGTTTAATGGTAGCCATCTAGCCATCTAAGGAAAGGGAAGAAAAAAGAAAAAAAATTTACATGATAATTTTATCGTATATTTGAAAGGAATAGTAAGGTGTTCATGGTAGATTTTCAGTTTCATGTATAATTGCCTTTTTTTACTGTGCATTTTATAGAAATGCTTATTTTATTTCATAAATTAAAAATAAAATTTAAAAAGTAATAAAATAAAATTATGTTTAAAAGAAAATAGTGAGTAGCCCCTCACTGCAAGTCTTCAAAGACTTGATGATCACTCGGCATGACATTATAGGGCAAAGATGCCCAATTGCTGCATATACTCCAGCATATGACCCAAGTTAGATTAAAACATAACTGAGAAATATTTAACAAAATGAATAAAAAATACAGTAGAATGTAATGTTAATAGGTCATTTTTTATAAGTCAATATTCAGCTTGCAGAGATCCTGAGGTATGGTTTAGTGGCCCCATTTCTATTTGAGTTTGACACCACTGTAGTAGGGCAAACTCCAGTTCAGGTCCAAGTTGAACTAAATCATCTCTCAGGTTATCCTTCCAACTCTGATTTCTAAGTTTTCCTTTGCTCTTTCCTTTAAGAAAAAAAGAGAGAGAGAAATGTGTTATGTAACTAAATCTATCAACAGATAGGAGAAGGCTATTTACCTACCAAGTGTCCTTTTCCAGACAAAGGATGTGAACAGAGAACAGTTTCACCTAAGTAGTTGCTTTCATGATTTACAATGATAAATCCTTCTCATTTTTTCATTAACTAGGAACTCAGCGACACATGGATAACTCTCCAATTTATCCTATATATATCTTGTTTATATATGGTTCTGCATAGTTGTTTTAAGGACCTTAGAAGTCCAGGTGATTCAGTAATTCTTAACCTAGGTTCCATAAACTTCATATATATGTATATTTCTATTCATATGTATATTTATAACTGTATTCCAACATACTGGCTTCTTTTTAATCCTATGGATTTTATTTTATAGACTTAAAAAAATTATCCTGAAAAAGGGTCCACAGGCTTTACTGACTACCAAAAGGCACTCTATCCATACCTTTCATTGTTCTCTAGAATGCTCATTCCTTATGTAACAAACTAGCTTTCGTGTTAAATCTTTTCTTTTCATCTTGTGACTCTCACTGAGAGCTGGTTTCCTCCAGATGACCCAGTCTCTCTGGCTTCCCTTTCCAGCAGTGCTCTCTTTGTCCCTTACCTCCCTGGTTGAGGTGGGGGAGTCAGAATATTCCTTGCTCCCCGTTGTTACTCCTAAGTCCATCCTCTGCCACCATTATTTACTAGCCTTTCCTCCTCAGAGGATCATTTAATCCATATCTACCACCCAATCAAAATTCTTGGAGTGGTTTTCTTCTGATCTCTAGGATACTCTCCTTCTTTCCTCAGTGAGTTCAGTGCCTGGTTCACAGTCTTTTTCTCCTCCCTAACTCCTCCAGCCTTCATATTAGGAGACTTGAATGTACATATGGATACTCCCTTAAACACTCTTAACTTCTAGTTCCTCTGTTTATTCATTTTCCATGACCTACTGCTCTACCTCAGATTTACTACACATAGTGATAGTAATAGGACCTTGCCTTGATCTTGCCATCAACCACAAATGCACATTCATAACCTCTGAAATTTCCTTAAACCATCACACATTATAACACTCCACCTCTCCCTCTGTCTCATAAACCCAAACCCTGCTGTTCATCCTCACTATGATGACCTCCAATCCCTCAAGCCCAGGCCATCTCCCCTACACTGGCTACGCTCTACTTCTTGCCCCATTATGACCTCTTGGTGAACCATTTCAACTCTACAATGTCCCCTTCTCTTCAGTCCTGCACCCCTTATCCTATTGAGATCACCCTGCTAAATCCCAGCCTAGGATCATTGCCACTATCCATTCTCTTAGCTTCCCTTCATATGCTGCCTAATGAAACTAAAGAAATCATGACACTGTTCTGAATGGATCCACTGCAAACTTAATCCTGGGAAGAGAAGTGATCTGGCCTTGGTCACACAGAGTGTCCAAAGCAGGAGTGACTCCAAAGCAATCCCTTTAACCATTAGGCCACACAGCCTCTCCTGTAAACACATCTAACTGTATATTTGTCTACATAACATATATCATGTGTGCAGGCACACATACATATAAACTTTCTTAAACAGAACCAACTACTGTTTTTATAAACAGTTTCCATCAGCCTTTTACTAAGCCCAACAGGTCTGCACCTCTCATAACCGACCAGTACAATGTTAATATCCCATCATCAGTCTGGGGAAATAAAGTTTCACCAAGAACACAAACAAGCCTCAGGTCACCCGGGTCTCTTTGTTCAGCCTCTCTCTGTAGCACCAAGCCCAGACCATCCTGCCTCAACTTGGGCCTTCCTCCATGCCTTCAAAGAAGAAGGATGAGGGGAAAAACAACAGATAATTTAAAATGAGAATTAAAGGAAAATGTAATATGATCATGTAGATAATGACTGCTCTTACTGATTTCTGTTGGTCAAACATCATCTTTTTGTAGAATAAGTGGAACTGTTCGAAGCTGAGTTCATCCTTGTAAGCACCTATTTCCTGTAAAGGAAAAACAATAGAAATTATCAGTCCAGATTCCACTTCAGACACAATTCCCCCACACCCTGACAGCAAAGGTTAGCTTACAGCACGTCAGTGACTATGGTCACACTAAACAGTCTGCCTGTGCTGGACCTGCCCCTGGCATTAATGAACAGGAAAGAAACTGCCAATTACTCCTGGGGGGTGTCTCTGGGGAGGGGTAACATTCATTAAGTGGCCTCTTCAGGGCCCAGAGCTTAGAAAGCTGATAACATCAGTTATCAGAAGGTACCTGTCTCCTGTCTGAGAGAGGAAAATGTACCTGGGGTCTTGATCAACTTGATTTTAATTCAATTATCATGTACTGATTAGACATCTACTACATGCCAGGCACTACACTAGACACTGGGGGTATAAAGACAAATGAAACAGTCCCTACCCACAATGAGCCCACTAGGGTGAGGAGGTAATGTGAGCACAGAGAAGTAAATGCTAAGCATATTTAAAATAGATGCAAAATAATTTGATGAAAGGAGGAGAATGAAAGGTAGGAAGGGGCTCTTACGGGAGGTAGCATTTTAGACAACCTTCAAAAGGAGATGAGGGAAAGGGCAGCATTCCAGGCAGAGGAAATGGGACAAAATCATGGACATGGAAAATGGAATACTATGCATGAAAAACAAGAGCAGGCCAGTTTGCTAGCCAGTAGTGTTTGATATGAGAATCAGTATTGCGTAATCACCAGGAAAGAGAGGCTGGAGCCAAATTATACAGAGTTTTCAAAGTCAGAAAGAAAGAGGTTTGTATTTTATCCTATCAGCAATAGGCCACTGAAGATTCCTGAGCACAGGAATGACACAGGTCGATCTGTGCTTTAGGAATATTAATTAGGCAACAGAGTGAGAGGAGAGAGGGGATGCAGGAGGCTACTGGGTTGCTCTAATGTGTGACAGAACCTCCACAGCTGAGCTCATGTTGCTAAAAATAAAGGCCCATTGAGATCAGCCCTGACACTGGTGCTTGGAAGAATTAGATGGGAGAGCTCAGTCTCACTGGCTGCATGGCCCTCATGACTGCACAGGTATACTAAAGCTTTCATCATTATTTCATTGCTTTCAAAAGAATGTTATTGCAAAGGGTAAAGCAAATCAGGTCTGGAATGCTGGCCAGAATAGACCAGGAATGGGGGAAACAGACCCTGTTTGAGAAGTCCAGGTCGAAACAGCCTAGTGACCACTGTGCCCTCAAAGCAAATTACCCAACTCTGAATTTCTCTGAGGCAGAGACAGACAGTAAATCAAGAATTAAAGAGGCCTTTTATTTTGCTTTACAAACATTCTGAGTATGAGTGCTGAACCGAGACCTCTGGAAGCAGAAGCAGGAGGGTCACCCCAGGCAAAGCACTCACCTCAAGTTCAGCAAATTGGGAAGGCATCTCCACAACTTACCAGGAATTTGTCTTTCAGGAACTTGGCACTGCTAACTTTGAAGTTTACTAAGGGAAGAATGGTCTTCAATTCTCTGAAGCTGATACTGAAAGGAAACAGAGGAAAGTACCTTTGTAAGCTTCCCTGTTCCCATCTCCAATGACATTATTTCACCACTGATACAGACGAACAGCCAAGTTAGGTCTTCAACTACTGTGTTTGAGCGTTCTCCAGGAAGGAAAAGTCAGTCAATAAACTTTCACCAAGTACCTACCACATGCTGGGGCATGGGAAGGGATGCAAAATGACACAGGGTGAAGTCCCTGCCCTCAGGATTAAATGAAATAATATTTGTAAAATGCTAATATTGTGCCTGGCACATAGTAGGCACTACATAAATGTAACTGTTGTTGTTATATTCAAGTCTCCACTACCCTAAAAAAACTTGATGGATCAACTTCTCGAAAGAACAGATTATATTCACTTCTTCAGCTTCCTCAGCACACATTCATTTTAGCTCCAGAGCCTACCACTCTATGGAGAACCACTCTCTTCATGGTGACCAATGACCTCTTCAATGTCAAAGTCAATCACCTATTCTCAGTCCATTTCTCCTAGGATTCATCTGTAGCACAGCACAATTGACCCGACCTCCTCCTTGATCATCTCTTATCTCCCTCAGATTCCAAGGCATCATATGATTCTCCTATTTGATAGCTATTTCTTCATCTCCTTGGATGGTTAGTCATTTTTTTTCATAATCCCTATGAACTTCTCAAATCTCTAGCCTGGACTTTGTTTCTTGATGTACTCTTTCCCTTAGTAATCTGATTTGGCCCCAGGGATTCAAATATCCATTGAATGCAATTGTCTCTAGCCAGAATCTGCCTTGAGCTCCTGATCTACATCTCCAACTATCTGCAGGACGTCATGTGTCATATTAGCATGCCATGGAGCGATTTCTTATGGTAAATGCTGTTCCTTCACATTCATATACCACAGTATGTCCAGGCATTCCCCAACTGATGTAAAATTGCTTTGTTTCCAGTTTTGTCACCACTAAGAACACTTCTATGAAAAATGGGTTACATATGGGAACTTTTTATCATTGGCTTTGTGGAGTGGGTATATGCCCAGTAGTAGCATAAACACAGTAAAGAAACCAAAACCAAGAGAACAATATACATAATGACAATGGCATATATGAAAATAACAACAAAAACAGCTAAATTCAGATTCACTGCAATGAAAAACCTTGGTCCCTTGGAACAAATGATGATGCACATCCTTCCTCTTCATAGAAAGGTGAGGTACTAAGAGTGTAAAACATAGCACACATGGTCAGCCTTGGCTTTCTTATCAGTCAACAAGTATTTATTCAGTAAGTATTTATGAAAGGCCTACCATGTGCCAAGTATTATGCTAAGTGGTGGGGATACAAAGAAAAGCCAAAACAATCTCTGATCTCAAGGAGCTCACAGTCAGCTGGCACTCTGGTGGTTGATGGCAGCATTCGTAAGACAAACTGTTGGCTCCCCTTGCTGAGTTGTGTGCTGGGCATGAAAGATGACTGGCGGAAATGAGGGAGGAGATGCAAAAAGGCAGTTTTAATAACAACCCAAGAGACATTAGATAGGTTATGACAAAACTACTATATTTAATGACCAAGAATTACCATGACTTTATCTCTCTAAGGCATGGCAACCAGGACTGGGGTGCCCCTAAATTGTATGAAGCCAACCTGCTGTGAGTTGGGCTTGAAATAAATTGGGATCAAAGACCTGTGCTCTATAAAACTTACTTCCTCAATATTTTCAATATTCTGTGATCCTTGTCCCTATAAGACAAGACAGGTTAGACAGGTTTGAGCCTTCTCCATGAAGGAAAAAATCAGTCCATAAACTTTCACCAAGTACCAATACATGGTGGGCAAGGTAAGGAATGTAAGAAGACACACAGTATGCTACCTGCTCTCAGGATCAAATAAGATAACATTTGTAAAGTGCTTAGCATAGTGCCCCATTAGTCACTGTCCACAGGAACAGGAAAGAAAATAGGCAAAGGAAGGCTGGGGACCTACCCATAGCTTATCTATTTAAGTTGGAGCTTCTGAAAAGCTCCAACCTTGTATGGATGAAACTAAGAAAAACAGGTTTATTACCACCTATAAGAAGAAGGAGATCAAGACGGCCCTAGCAGTTAGTGTAGGAATAGAGTCCCGGAAGGCAGAGAGAACTCATAGGGCTTAAAATGGGACAAAGGGTAAGACCCGGTAGGCACAGTTTGGGTCATTACAGATCATAAGGATAGGGGTAGCTATATTTGAAGTTGGAGCGATGAACCTGAGTCTCAGATTTAAGAGTACTATGCTACTATAGAAGTCACATGAAGAGCTACTGGGAAATTCCAGCATGGACTTGAGGCAGGAAATGGAGAGATGAAGATGGTTGTCTCCAAGTATATGAAGGACTATTATAAAGAAGTGGGATTAGACTCAATCTTCTTGACCTTAAAGGGGGGAAACTAGGTGCAATGGGTAGACATGACAGACACAGATATTGGGGAAAACTTAGGGATTAAAAATGTGCAAAAATAAAATTCAACACCTTAGACAGGATAGTGACTCCCTTCACCAAAAGTTATTAACTAAAGTTAGAAAGCCGTTGGAGTGACAAGGGTTCTTGTGCAGTCACATGACTAGAGAGCCCCAATGGTTTCTTATAACTCTAAGATTCTACAGTTTTAAGAAACAAGTCCAGAACATACCCAAAGTACTATATTCAATTCTGGGTACCATATTGCGGGCAGGGGTGGAGGTGAATTATCAACAAATTGGAACTCATTTCCACAGCAACTAAAAACAATGTCACTCAAAGAATGGTTGAAGTAACTAAAACCATTTGGCCAGGAAAAGGTGGAAGGATGGAGAATGGTTAGGAGGCAAGAGACAAGGACAGGAACATGTAAGGGCTGCTTCTGAACTCCTGGAATTGATCAGATCCTCACCTTACAAGTAAGCACATCCCACTCAGTCCAGGGCATCTGCTGAAATAAGGCATATTCCCAACTACAAGGAAGCAGTTGCAAGGAAACAGAGTTTCTATATAATTCTCTCTACATTACTCCAGCATCAATTATCTTTATAAAAAGGAGGCAGAGCTAGAAGGCACAGTAGACAGAGTGCCAGACCTGAAGTCAGGAAGACTCAACACATTTACTAGCTGTGTGACTCTGAGCAAGTTCACTCTAATATCTTTGCCAAGAAAATCCCACATGAGATCATGAAGAGTAGGAAATGACTGAAAAAACAACTGAACAGCAATCTACAAAAAACAAGTCTGTTCTCTCCACAACTCCCTCTTCCCTTGTTCAGTAAGGGATTGGGGGATAACAGGCACACTAATACACTACTGGTAGAGCTCAGCTAGCCAGGATATCACGTTTCATCTTTAGAATACAAAATAAATTCCCTGAAGTTTGGGACATTTCATTTTGCTTTTGTATATCCAGGAGATCAGAGTAGGCACATAATAAGTGTTTGTAGATTGATGGGATTTACATGGGATTAATATCCCATGTAAATGAACACCTGTCCTGTCAGTTGGTTTTTCTTGACCCTTTTTCTTTGCTATAAGGAAGGGTTTGTTATGGGGGAACATTAAGGGTATATTTTTAATTAACCAGTATTTTTTTAAAAGGCATCAATAAAACTCTTAAAAAGAAGAAAAAAGTACCCTATGAAAAGGAAGTATCTCACCTAGAAATCACAAGTTTGCTCTATCTTAATGAAATGAATTCAGAGTCTTATCAAGGGTTGTGCCCATCTGTCCTCCAAAGAGTTCAGGGCCAGCAGCGGAACAGGATGACGATATAAAAGTACTTGGTCCAAAACCAAGACAGAGTTACAAAAATAAGGCAGATACTTATCTGAAGCATTAATATGAGAAAGTCAGTTACATCCAGAGGTCACACTATGGCCCACAACACTCCTGAGCACTCCCCCAACCAGATTAAAATCCAGTTGCGAAAATATTTCACAGAATGAATAAAATTTCAATAAAACACAGATAACAATGCATTTAAAACTTAAGTCAGCATGTAACTGCAGGGATCTTTGTGTGTGGATTACGAAACCCTGTTTTTAGGAGTTTGAGATTATTGCTCTAGAGGGCAGAATCAACGGGTAAAAATTACAAGGAGGTAGATTTGTGCTCAATAGGAAGAAAACCTTTCTTAAAAATCTCAGTTGTCCAAAAATAGAAACATAAAAATGGGCTCCTTCATGGCATGGTAAATACTACATTGTCAGCGATATTCACACTGAAGCTGGATGATCAATTCTCAGAGATAGTACCAGAAGCAATCCCCAGGGAATAAGGGGTTCAGTGAAATGTCATCTTCTATGAGGTCCAGCTCTGAGGTCTCACAGCTCTAAGTAGAAAGCCAACATGAAAGCCTCAGGCAGAACCCCGGAGGAAGCCTATACAGTGAGGATAACAGGATCCTAAGATTTAAAACAGAAAGAGACCCTACAGAACATCTAATCCAAGCTTCTCATTTTCCAGATGAGTAAATGAAGGCCCAAAGCCTTGAAGACCCCAAGCTTGTCACAGAAGTACTAAGTAACAGAACCAAAGATCAAACTCAGCTCTCCCTCCAAATTCAGTGCCCTCTTTACTATACACCAAAGACAGGTCTAGGAAGGCACGGTTAGAATCTTAACAATTAATCTTAGCCTCAGAGATGAGGCTCCTCTTGGTAGGGAGTAAGGGACTGTGGGTTGAGATCAAATGCTACGTACACTGTTTGATTTAACTACTTTTCTTTGTTGTAAGGGAGGGACGCAATCAGGAAGCTACATATTCAAAAATACTATAATGGAAAAACCAAAAGTATTGAGAAAGATTAATTTAACTTTTTTTCAAAGAACCTTAAGCTTAACTAGTCTGCAAATTAAACACATCCAATGCTCTATTTCCTTTTTTATAAATAATTTCCGCCCCAACATGGCATCACAAATTTAGGGCCAGAAGGGACCTCAGAGGTTATATAATAATAATGTTAATAAATTGTTTCACATTTATATAGTGCCTTAATGCTTGCAAAGCATTTTACAAATATTATCTCATCTAACCCCCCCACAACTCTAGGAGGTAGGTGTTAAAATTTTTCCCACTTTGCAGATGAGGAAACTGAGGCAAGTTTAGACAAGTTAACTACCTTGCCCAGAATCACATAGCTAGTATCTGAAGCCTAATTCAAACTCAGATCTTCCTGAGTCCAGGTCCAGTACTCTAAGCACTCCATCTAGTCTAAACCTCGCATTGGTACACTTGGGGAAACTGAGACTCAGGGAAGTTACATGACTTGCTCAGTAGCAAAAAGGCAGGCATATCTCCATTATTGTCACAGTAAGATTCCTCAATGTCCTGGTCACCATTCTCTGAATGTTCTCTAGCTGGTCAACAGTCTTCCAAAAGTGTGTGACCCAGAGTCTGACAGGATGAAGCCGTCCCATAATTTCCTTCATTCTAGACTCTGTGCCTCTTCTAATGCAGTCTAAGACAGCACTGGCTGCCAGGAAGGATCACCCTTCTGGCATATATATTGCGCTTGTGAGCAAATGGCAGGTTGTGGGGAGGAGGTTACCAGACAGTCACATCTGTCTGGACCCCCAGTCTTCTTCCAAATCTCACGTGAAAAAGTCACTACTCACATCTGCTCCTAACATACACCAAGGAGAAAAGGAGCCTCTGTTCTTCAGAAAATTGGAATTTTCTTCTGCTTATCAGCAGAAATGTTTTGATTCCAATCACATTTTACCTCCCAGTATTCAGCTTTTTAAAAATTATCATTATTTTTCTCCTTAGTTCACTATAGTACATCCATTTATTCTTTTCTCTGCAATTCTGACAACATGACCCACTTCAGTTATGGAATGAAAGAATATAACTCCAACTAGAGGGGGTCATTTGAGTTGGCCTTTCCTTCTGGCTGGCTGCGGAGCAACCAAGCTTAAGGCGCTAGTGTTTTACTATCAAACATATCTGGAGACTTTGAAATAAAATACAAATCTTTTAAAACACAAATAGCTAAAATATTTCCCACAGGGGTGCCTACCACCAGGTCCTGGAGGAGAGGAGGGAGGTGATCTGGGTAACAAAACAGTGAAACCCAATTCAGTTTGTCTTCCCTCTTCAAGAAATCATTCCTATTACTACAGACAGAAATGGGAAGGAAATCATAAAATTCTAGCATCACATAAGGATTACAGCTTTAAAATTTTCAAAACATATTAGATACATATATTTTATCCCATTTGCATGTGAGATGGATGGTATTAGTTAACCCCATGTTACTGATGAAGATACTGAGCATAAAGGAGAGTGATTTACCCAAGGTCACACAAATTATAAGTGTCTGAGGTGGGCCCAGGTCCCTCTATCACTAGTCCAAAGGTCCACTGATGACCCCACCCTGCCTCATTAACCAAGAGGACATCTGCCCTCCTCCACTGGGATTCCATTTCCATTGGGATTCCTTATCACACTCTGCCTGAGAACAGCTGCAAGACATGAAGCAGCTGCTCCCAAGGCTCTTTGTTTCTCCCATTTCACAGTGAATTTTTAACAGACCCTGAGATCTGAGAACTCTTCTTTTCCTGAACCTCTCTTTTCTAGCTTCCAAACCAATCGGCTACCCGCATGAAATGAAATGCTGACAAATGTCATTTGTCATTTCCTCAGAAACCCCCAGCCTTAATGCAACTCTGAATTACTTATTTTTGTTACTGGGTGGAGAAAAAGTGAAGGTTCCCAACTTACAATCATCTTTGGAATAGAATGAACAGAAGAATGGTAACATATCCTCTCTCCACTAACAGCCACGACTCCAATTCAGTCTCTGAGTAACGACTCCTGCTTGGACTATTACAATAGTCTCCCCTAAGTGGACTCTCTTCCTCAAGTCTGTGCCCACTCCAAACCACACTCCACAGCAGAGGTCTGACCAGGTCCCTCCCCTATTCAACCTCTCAGAGTTTGAGATATATAAATATAAAGATAAAGACCTATAAATATAGAGACCTATAAAAATAAAACTCTACGGAAATTATTCCAGAAACACAAAGTTCTTGCCTTAGGTTTCTGAGTCGAATAGACAACTAAGAGCTAAATACTCAAGTATTTTTTTTAATTCTACAACACAAGGAAGTCATTTAGCCTCCGAATGCCACAGGCAGCTTAGACTAAGAGACAGGACAGGAGCAGAGATGCAACAGGAGATGGCTCTTCAGTGGGGGCTCCTCAAATCACTGAAATCACAGGAACAGTCCAGATAAAATGTGTCTCTTTGTGCATTGCTTGACAGCCTATAAAAGCTTTTCATCAAATTCATATGATGCCACTGAAAACCTAGCACTACGAAGCCCTGTGCTTCTTCAAGTCAAGTCAAGTCAACAGTCTTCTAAACACTGAATGTGTGTGGCCTCAGACAAACTGAAACCTGAGAAAGATCTTAACTGAGAAAGGCCAAGGTCACCCACCGCCTGTGGGGCCATCCCCAGTCATCGTGACTTTCACCTTGCCACTGGACTTTGATGACTGCGGTGGGGAAAGTGACGATGATGACTTCGCACAGCTCTGCCTCATTTAAATCCAATTTATGAACAAGTCAAGACATCACCCTTGTGATGCATGTCTTTGATTGTCTTCGAGAAGGAAGGATGCACAACCACAGTAACAAACACCTACTACATGCCAGGCACCGTGCTAAGGGCTAGGCATGCAAACAAAGGTGAAAACAGTGCCTGGCCTCAGGGAGCCCAGAGTCTAATGGAGGAGTCATGCAAAAAAACTACATACAGAATACACACACACACACACAGAATAAACTGAAGGTAATCTCAGAGGGAAGGCATTAGCATTAAGGGGAACTGGAAAAGGCTTCTTGCTGAAGATAGGATTTTAGCTGAGATTTAAAGGAAGCCAAGAGGCAGAGACGAGGTGGGAAAGCACTCCAGACATGGGAAAAGACCTGGAATATGGAATTTTGTATAGGAGCAAATGCAAGAAGGCTAGTGTCACAGGAATGGAGAGGACATGGAGAGGAGTGTTGTATAAAAACACTGGTAAGGTAGGAAGAGTAGTAAGTTCCATGACAACTCAGCGATAGAGGGATTACTGCTGGTTAGGGTAGAGATGGCAGTCAAAGGTGATTGAATGAAGGGGACATCTGAGCTTCGCCTTAAAGAAAAGGTAAGAGATTAAAAAATGAGATGTTTTAGACGATAAGAGCTCAGAGGTGGCACCAGAGGAACACTGACCCAGCCCTGAAGAAAGAAAGCAAGACACAGAATACAGAAAAATCTCCAGAGGTTTAACACTGGAGAAGAGCCTATGTCATGGTGCCAGCATGGGAACGCCAAAACAAACAATTCCAAATCACAATCCTGGGTCACCCAAGACTGAGATAAAATGTGTCCCAGATACCAGAATCTTCCAGTTTTGCTCACAGCTCACAAGTCACCTACACAGATAAGACAATCATGGAATACATTTTTGACCTCAAAGAGGTGGTGTTGCCAACTGAACTTGTAAATTCCTTGATGTTCCCAAATAATTTGATCAAGTCAATGTTCTCTTATAGTCAGAAAGAAATGAAACTTGAAAAACAAACTGAGCATCTTCCTAATACTGAGAAAATCAGAGCAATACCCCGCCATGAAAAACAACAGTTGCTTTCCTCCAGACCCCTCCAAAGTTCTCCCAGATGGTCCAGCTTAAAACAGGCTGACTACAGAGCAGAAGTGAGGCCTGATACCCCCAGACTCCTCCCAGGGTATACCAGTAAGGAGGACCAGCTCCAGGATACCAAGGAGCCAAAGATTACTCAAGGAGACCCTGAGTTCCCAAAGGAAGGTACTTGGACCCTAGAAACACAATTACAATGTAAACTCCATTACAACAAAAATCCTCTTGTTATGAGCAGTAGGATACTGGCATCTAGGTTAAGTCAAAACAAACTAGGTCTTTCCATTATAAATGGGTCCCCTGAACCATAGAGTCATAAGAATCATAGCTCTAGAGTCAGAAGGAGCTTCAGCTGCAATCTAAAGAAACTAAGGCCAAGGAAAATTAAGTGACTTCCTCAAATTTACACAAGTAGTAAACATTAGTGGTAACATTTGAATCCAGAGCACATATGCTTGCCACTCTATTCTTTAATTGCAGTATTTCAAAATATCTACCATTTGGTGTGGATAACTCCTACTGACAAAGATCATAGGCCCCATAGATTTTGGCAGACAACTAATGTTGTGACCAAAAAAATCCATTTACTGGTCATTAACCATTTGATAAGCTATGTTCCTGAGTGCAGTTGGGTGTGTGTTTTTTAATGGGGATTATCTTACTAAATTTTTCTTTCCTTCAGTTCTTCTATTTGCTAATATCCTGCATTATTTAGCAGAATTTTTAATATTCTTGAGGTGGTTTAAAAGAGAGCTGGATTTGGCTAGAACCTCACACACTGCCTTCTTTGCTAGGAGTCTGGACAGATACAACGACCAACAACAAGCCTGTATCTAAAGCTTGCATTTGTCCAGGTCGATAAAACCAAGGAGATTTCATGGGCCCCTGGCAGAGCCTTCAAGGACTCAGTCATTTCCAAGCCCCCATCCATTAAATCTTAAAGAAAGACATCAGTGAAGCAGAGTCTTAAGAAACAGTAAACATCTTCAGGCTCCTTCCATGTCTGGTGATGATGCATTCCTAGAACTACCTAATATTCTCCTCTCCATAAAATATGTTTTTATTCTCTAATATATGGAATGAGAATGAGAATTCCAATGAACAAGAAAATAAACTGTAAAACATTCTTACCTATTTTTCCGAGTTTGATCTACAGAATAAATTTGCTTTCTTAGCCAGCTAGAAGAGAAAAAGAGAAACAAAATATTAGGAAAACAGCAAAACTCACCTACACTCCCAAGCTAACTCTGTCCTGAGCTAGGATAGGAAGCTAATTCTGTCACTCCCAGACCAGGGACCTTTCTACTGAATTATACTTCTTCCAAGGACCTTTTAACTACAAACATCTTTTCACAGTTTGGGGCAATCTTAAGAGACACTTAGCATCTGGAATAAAGAAAATGATGGGCCTATTGCCTTCTGCCTTGGTCAGACCCCAACTGGAGTCTTCATGTTCAGTTCTGGAAGACATGTTTTATGAAAGACATTTTAGACAATATGTCCAGAGGAATCTCACCAGAAGAGGGGGAGGACAAAAGAACAGTATGTCCCCCTTATGAGGACTGGTTAAAGGAACTGAGGATGTTTAGTCTGGAGAAGAGAAGGCTTAGAAAAAGATTTATAACTGACTTCAAGCATCTGACAGATTGTCATGGGAGAGAGAAGACATTCTATGTAGCTCCAGAGGGAAGATCTAGAAGAAATGGATGGAAGGTACAGGGAGACACACTCTGGGTCAAACTAAGGAGGTATTTCCTAACAATTACTGCTGTCCAATGACAAAACAGGTTGCCTTACAAAAGAGTAAGCTCTTCTTTCCTAGGGGTATTCAAAAAGTAATGGGATGATAACCTGAATGAGATGCTATAGGTTACAAGACTGAACTAGATGACTTTTGAGGTCTCTTCCCACTCTAGGCTTCTATGAATCATTCTAATAAAGTTAAGTTCAAAAAATCTGATTAAAAGATGATATAAATTTAAATGCTTCAGATTAACATTTTTTTAAATCTTTATACACAAACATTGAGTTTAGAGACTGAAAGTCCCAGACCTTTATCGGCCACTACAAAATGACATCATGGAGAACCTCACCCTCAGGACCAAGAGGACTTGATTCTTTACTGGACAATGCTGTCATTTCAACTCAGACTAATCCTGTATTGAATCACCACTTTTTCTCATTTTATATTATTCAAGTGTTTTGTTCTTTCCCAATTTTAATGATTACTGATCATAATACATGAGGCCATTTAATGCAAGGGATAGAGAGCTATCCTTGGTCTCTGGAAGATCTGGATCCAAGTCTTGCCCTAGACAAATACTAGCTGTATGACTGACAAGTCCTCAGTTGCTTGGAGATGACTTTCTAAGAGTTTTAAGTTACAGGGTGGACACTGATCTACATTGACAAGCAGTTTCCTCTTTTGAAGTTTTTTAACCAATGAAATCAAGGGTCTGGATCCACAAAGAAGCAACCTGAGCACAAAAGCCTGAGGATAAAATACAATTGTTGTATATAATTAAAGAACAATCATTATTAAGAGCCCCGTCTGGACTCATGTAGATGGGTTTGAATCTCTCTCTACATGACAGCTTCCTCAAGTATCCCAAAAGAAATGGAAGAGAAAGAAAAGGAAAAGACCAAGTACCTCTCAATAATAGCTGGCGTTGAAGCACTCTGGGTTTCTTGGTGCAAAATTGTCAAGCCACAGAGCCATTTAGTAGCATCTTCCTTGGAGTCAGCTGAAAGGACAAGAAGAGGAACTGTTACATGGAATGACTGATAGTGGCCCTGTTCGGGTGCTTCTGCTCTTAGTTCCGTGGGTCTCTTTCCTGACAGATTTAGGGAAAAGATCTCCTGAAGTCCCCAAGATATTTCAAACTATGTTACCCCATTCCATGAAAACATGTAGTAAAGGACTAGAGATTCAGCAGATGGCATGAAAGTGAACCAAACACCATTGTTGGAAAGGCAGTGAATTTGGAGTCAGGAGACATGGGTTCTCATCCATGCTCTGCCACAGACAAATGTGTGACCCTGGTGAAGTCTAAGACAGGGCCCCATCCTAGCCTCCAGCAAACTACCTTCTCCTGTTTACTCTGGCATCTGTTGTAGAACAGTCACGTTACGGCACCAGGAAATCATTCATATACATTTCACTAGCTCTCGACAAACCAAGAAGGTAAGAGTCTAATTTATTATTATCATCTTTTCACACAGGAAGACACTGAGGCTAAGAGAGGTTGCATACCCATCCCCAACAATGGCTTCCTAGGAACCAAATCTCAGAGCAGTACATTTCTCTCTTTTCTCTGAATGGCTATCAAGTCTCTAGCATCTCATCCACCAAAAGTAAAGACAGATAACTACACTCTTGTGCAAATTAGGCCTTTTTCTCCTAGAGAGGTTTTAAGTAACAATACAAAAGAGGAGAAAAACTAAACATTGGAAAACTGGAGTTGGTGACTAGGTGATGAATTTTGGCACCACAGAAACTCACAATACTATTAATAGACCATTTTACTACAATTAATTTATATCAGTGGAAGGAATGTCCACACCTACTCAATCCCAGATATTTTGAATCACTGAGACAAAAAAGATTCAGTCATTAGAAGTGAGGCAGCTCCAAGTTTGCCAGTCTGGGAAAGGCCTTAGGAATTATCCTGTCTAATCCTCAGTTTTTATTATTGTTCAGTTATTTCAGTCATGTCTGATTCTTCATGACTCCATGGGGTGGCAGAGATAATGGAGTGGTCTGCCATTTCCTTCTCCAGCTCATTTTACAGATTAGGAAACTGAGGGAAACAGGATGAAGTGCCTTGCCCAGGATCACATAGCTAGTATCTGAGACCAGATTTAACTCAGGAAGATGAGTCTTCCTGACTACAGGCCCAGCACTCTATCCACCACCTAGATGCATTTTACAAATGAATGAACTGAGGATCAGGGAGGGCATGTGACTTATCCAGAGTCATACAGTCAGTCAGTGGCAGAGATGGGACTAAGACTGATTTCTTTGTCCTCTATATCTAGGGGTCTTTCTGCTATTATTCAGCTAAGTATCAGTGCAATAGAGGCAAGAGAGCAAAGGGCTAATTTACAGTTATTCATTAATATGTCAGATACTGCTTATTTCCAAGATCAATAACACAAGCCAGCATCAAATTTGAATATATTTTATTATGGAAAAGAGGTTGCTTCACATATCTGTGTTTCCCAGATAACTCAAAGCTGCCTTTAAACATTCAAAGATCTTTTAAAAAATTTTAACACTTTGTGTGTTAGAAGTCCTACTATTAACAAGTAACATGAGAACACAATGTGGGGTGAAATAATCCTTCAAAGGACAGTTCATGCCAAAAGGACAGCTATAAAAGGGCAGCAAGATTTCACAACCCGGGTGGGGAGTGAGGAGAAGCTGGTTATAAAATTTAATACTGCCCATTAATGACTCACATTTCAATAGTCCTTTAAGATTTACTAAGCAGTTTCCTGGAATGTCGTATTAACACTATAGCAGATAAATGGCATCCAAGAGCTCATACTTATTCAGAGTGTGTCTTTAGTTCTTTTGTGTTGTTGATATATCCTCCCTGCTTGTAATTGTTACCTTATTTTCCCTCACTTTGAAATCAGATGCAAAAAAAAGTGAGAAAAAATGTGGATATCCTCTGATCTAGAGATCCCACAGCTAGGCACATCAACCAAGGAAGGCAAAGACAGAAACAAAGGTCCAAAATGTTTCCTTTTTGTAGCAGCAAATAACTGGAAACAAAGTGAGGATACATCAACCGAGACAATTGTATCATGGGATCTGTATCACCTGTATCTACCACTTACTACTTATGTGGCCTTGGCACCTCTCTGGGCCTCATCCTCATCTCTAAAATGGGACTGTTGGTCTCAATGACCTCTAAAGTCCCTTCCAAATCTTGATCTATAATCTTATGGTTAAGGAAGAGTGATTGTGGTCCATGAATATAACAGTGTATGTACTGTGACATAAAAATTACAAAAATGATGCATTCAAAGAAACATGGGAAGATTTACACAAACTGATGCAACAATACAAAAGCAAAGACCAATAAAACAAAATTGAATGTTATGTGAGTAAAACAACCAAACTTGCCCCTAAAGAAGAAATGAAAAAATGAAAAAGTGCTTCACTCCTTTACTGAAGGAGTAAGGAGGCCAGGGAAAGGAAGAACTATGGGTATGTGACACTACATGGTAGAGTACTGGCAGATATAGTCAACATCTGGGGTGGGGGAACATATTATTTTAAGTGCTTTTTATTTTTTAATCTTTGCTCAAGAGAAGGCTCATTAAGTGATGGAGGTGAGAGAGTGTGTTCACATATAAATATATAAAAATTAAAAGGTACCTACACAATAACAAAGTTAAAAATCTAGATAAGTATACTGGGGTAAGTTCCTCCCATGGAATAAGGTACATGTGCTTTGTGACACCTATTTTTCTTGCTCCAGAGAGGCCCTTTTCATTTTCTTCTAGAGCCAGCTGTGTTCCACAGACTCAAGGTTGCTAGCATTCTGACTCCCAGTTAAATGTGTCATTACTACAGACCCTTAGCACCTGTGATAGCAATACTTTGACACGAATACTTTGACAGAACCTTGATTCTACCATTGCGGGTACTTCTTCCACCAATAAAGCCAAATCTCCTTCTGTGTAATTCTTGTCCATGTCCTTGCATACATCCTCCATAGGGAATCTACCCAGCATGCTGGAGGCCATTTTTAAATAAAATTTTATTTATATCTTATTTGATATTACTGAAATTTTCTCAGTACCCCTTCCCCTCTCATCTCCCAGAGAGTCACCCCATATAACAAATACTATTTTTAAAGAAAAAGAAAAGAAAAATCAGAATAGCTGATGGATACATTAAAAAAAATTCTGAAAGTCTGTACAATGTTCCGCACTCATGGCCTTCTCACACCTCTGCAAAGGAGTGAGGTGGGGATATCTTCTCCTATCTCTTCTTTGAAGCCATGCTTGCTCCTTGTAATTTTGCAACATTCACTGTTTTGGGGGGGTTTTTGGTAGTTCTCTCCAATTATGTTACAGGATACAGTTTTCTTGACTTTGCTGATTTCACTCGGCATCATTTCATTTCAATTCAGCACATTCATCACTTCTAGCAGCACAGTAATATTCCCGTACATTCATGTACCATAATTTTGGTTAACCCTTCCCTAATCAAGGAGTATCTACTTCGTTTCCAATTTTTTATTTTTTTGGTATTTTTTTATTTTTAATTTAAACACAAAATTAGGAAAGGAAAAAAAATGGCCATGTACACAACAAACCGTAAGAGAGGATTCAATATAAGACAATAAATTTCCATTTCAAGAAAACCTATATAACAAATACTATACATTGTTTCAAAACTCCAGCTTTTCTTTTCTTCCTTGTGAGGATTTTTGTTGTGGTTGTTCTCTGCTTTGCACTTTTTACTTTATTTTTTGACTCTTTCCTCTCCCCAAGAAAGCTAAAATTAAGCATGGCTATATATACATAGACATCTATAAACATACACATATATATACATATACACTCATACACATGTATATAAGACCATATTATGCTTATTTCCTCCTATCATCTATTTCTCTGAAGATGGACAGCATCTTTCTTTATAAGTCCAAGTCTTTCCATGTTTTTTTCTAAATCAACAAGCTCATCATTTTCTACAGCAACATTCCAACTCAATCACATCCTATCTGAGAAATTGTCTATGAAAGTTTTTTTTTCCAAATTTTCTGCATTCCTTCTGTTCTTGGCTACATAGGTTTTATTTATACAAGAAAATTTTAATTTAAAAGAATCAAAATTATCTTTTTTACACTTCAACAAAGTTCTCATCTTATAACATAGTTCAAGATCTGAAACTGCTAAATCAATCTCCTTTACATCTTTTCCACTGGTTTCTTTGAAGTTCCTGACTTTGTTTTTCCAAATGAACTTTTTTTTCTAACTCAGTAAAAATTTAATTGGGATGTCATTGAATAAATAGATTAGTTAAGTAAAACTGTCATTTTAAAAATTGTATTGGCTTTACCTTTCCATAAACAATAAATATAACTTAAATTATTTAGATCTGAATTTATTTGAATAAAAAGTATTTTATGTTTACGTTCGCATAGTTCCTCTGTCTGTTTTGGCAAATATATGCTCAGGTATTTTATACTAAGTATTTTAAGTGGTCTAAAACAAAACTGAATAATATTGCTGACAATGTTATTTCTGTTTCTCACTTTTGATTAAATCTATTTCAATTTTTTAATTTAATTTTTAAATTAGATTCAATAAATATATTTTAATTTTAACTTTATCTGATATCACTGCTTTTTTTACATATTATACCCTTCTAGATACATGTTTTTCCCTTTTTAACCTATTTCCAAATAGAGTAAGGCTCTAGAACCACCCACCCACCACCTTCCCCCACTACGAGCTTCTTCTGTAGTATTTTTTTCCTTTTATGCCTCATTTATATGAGATAATTACTCCTCTTTATTTTCCTAAGGTTTTATTTTTTTTAGAATCATCTCATCATACTCAATTCAGTCCACATCTTTCTTTCAAACTATCTAAATAATGATGACAATCATTTTTACACATATGCTGTAAAGAATTTGACTTATTGAGTCCCTTATAATTGATCTTTAATGTTCACCTTGTGTTTCTCCTGGATATTACATGTCGAACTTTCCATTAAGCTCTGGGGGTTTTGTCACAAAAACCTGAAAGTCTTTGAGTTTGTTAAATATCCACTTTTTTTTCATTCAGGATCATACTTAACTTTGCTGGGTAGGTTATCCTTGGTTGTAACCCCAGCTCTCTTGCTCTGAGAAATATACTATTCCAAGACCTACAGTCCTTCAATGTAGTTGTTACTAGGTCTTCTGTCATCCTTATTGTAACTCCATGATATTTAAATTTTTTTTCTTGTTGCTTCAAATATTTTCTCCTTAAGGTAGAAGCTTTGAAACTGGCTATGATATTCCTATAAGTTTTCCTCCTGAGATCTCTTTCAGGTGGTGATTGGTGGAATTTTTTCTATCTCTGCTTTGCCTTCTTGTTCTAGAACTTCAGGCAATTTTCCTAGATAATTTCTTATAACATTGTATCAAGAATCTTTTTTAATTATAATTTTTAGGTAGTCTAACCATCCCTATATTATTTCTCCCCAATCTGTTCTCCAGATCAGTTGTTTTTCCAATGAGATGTTTCACATTTTCTTCCAAGTTTTCACTCTTTCGATTTTGTTTTATGATGTCTTGGTACATTATTAGCTTCCCCTTGCCCAATTCGAGTTTTCAAGGAATTACATTCTTCCTTAAGTTTCTGATTCTCTCTTCCAGGGGAATTGACTTTCTTTTCACAATTTTCTTCATTTTCCTTGGATTGCTCTTATTTTTTTCTAATTTTCCCTCAATCTCTCTTACATGATTTTTAAAATCCTTTTAAGTTCTTCCATGACCATTTGGTGTTTCTTATTGAAAAGGGGATGACTTTTCTAGTTCCATTATCTTCCTCTGAATATGAACCAAGGTCTTCTCTATCCCTATAGTAACTTTCTGTGGTTAGGTCCTTTCTCCTTTGCTTCTTCACTTTTAATTATCATTTTATTTTGTTTTTAGTAGCTATTAGTGTAATCAAGTTGCAGTCCCAAGGTATGCAGGTTCTTCTTACTGCTATTTTCTGAGGTCTATTACTTAGACCCAACCTTGGGCTCTCCACTCTACTCCTAAGCCACAGCTGAGGCCCCCAGCCACACTGTTCCACAAATGATCTTGTTCCCTGTAGTCCCTCCAGTGCCTGCAAACTACAGCTGTCCTCTTTGCGCCAGGACTGAAACCTGGGTCTCTGCGCTCCTACAAGTGCCCACAGCCAACAGAGTCCCTGCTCCTCTGCTACTGCACAAAACAGGTGTTCGCTAGCTCCTTCTCCCTGCAGCAACAGCCCAGGATGCATCTGGTCAGCACAACTGTGCTTGGTGTCCTTTGACAGTAGAAGGTCCTTCAATCTTTTCCTGTTCAGTCATCAGAATCCCACACTGTTTTCAAGAGGAAAATTTCTCAGGCTGAGGCTGCCTCTCAATCCAACTGCCCCCAGGACTTATGTTGATTAATTCTGCAAAGTCACCTTGGAGGTGTTTACACCTCTCTCTGGAGGAATCTCCAAGTCCCTAGAGATCCCATCTTTTCTGAGGTCTTTTCAACTTGTCTTAGGAGTACAACTGCTTTACCTCTCTTGTTAATTTCTGCTTCTCTGGGGTGATGTTCTGTCTTTTTTTGTGATAGAAATTTGGAGAGTCAAAAAAGTTTTCTGACCTACTCTGCCATCTTCCCAGAATCCTCTCTGTTTCTAAATTTTTTGCTATCAAAAGTGCTGCTCTAAATATTTTGGAATATTTTGGTACATTCTTCTTATCAGTTGGAGCCTTCTAAATTTTTTAATATTTCATAGACTTTGTTGTTGTTTTTATTGTTTTTTTCAGTCGTGTCTGACTCTTCATGACCCCATTTGGGGTTTTCTTGGCAAAGATACTAGAATGGTTTGCCATTTCTTTCTCCAACTCATTTTACAGATGAGGAAACTGAGGCAAACAGGGTTAAGTGACTTGCCCAGAGTCACATAGCTACTAAGAGTTTCTGAGGCCAGATTTGAACTCAGAAAGATGAGTCTTCCTGACTTCAGACCCAGCATTCCATCTACTGTGCAACCCAGCTGCCCCATTTCATGGATAAAATACTCAGGCTATCCATCTGGTATTGTCTCTCACTCTTGAAAAACGATCAGTCCAGCTTTTTTTCTTTTGCTCATCTACATCTATGACGAAGGACACATTTTGTATCCCTTGTCATATTTGAATCATCATTGGCAAAGTGCTACAGCTGACTTACAACATGCAGCTTCTCCCTGACCTTTGAGTCATTTACAGTTTTGATTACTTAGAGAGCTCATGGTGCTTCCCGATTCACAACCATAAAGGATTGATTGAAGAATATTAGTGCTATAAAGGTCAGCTTTGGCAACAAAGAGAAACCTGAGATCAATGAAATCACTGCACAATCGTCCCAAAACAACCTACCCCAACATTCCTCCATCAATTTAATCCTAGGACCCATCTTGCTATTCATTTGCAGTGATGATGCAAGATATATAGCCTAGTTCAATGGGTCTGTTCATCCAACTTCATTTTATAATCTAGGTAACTGGAAATCTTTATCCATTCAAATGGACCTTCTGCAACTTAGTAAGATATCTTTTCAATGTTAATGAATCTCATCAATGAGGTCTTGTAATGAATAGGGCTTAATGCAACCAACAGTATCTTCCAACAGGAAAATCTAGAGAAACTCAAACTTCTTTGGGAATCCTTCTATCTGAACGTTGTGGAAAACAAACTCTACAAGAATAGCAAACATCTTGGGTGTCTCCCCTAGTTTCATCCCTTCCTTGTTATAGATACTTAGGAAACCACAGAAAGAAGTTTTCTCCATTTGAATCTTTCAAGAACCATTAAGGCTGCATTTTGCTCTAAGAAGTCCAAAGTTCCTGGTTTGACTCTTTAGATTTGTTTGAGACAGCCTCCCTATCTTGCCTAGTATAGAAGTACAGCAGCCACTCACAATCCCACTACTTATCAGCATATGAACTTCAACCGTCTCTGTTTCTAAGCTGGGATAGTTCCCTCCTCTTTGGGCTGCCCAGTGGCCCACTGGTCTCAAGGACTCACCATACTGCTACCAGACTTAGGGCAGAATAACAGAGTTCAAGTGATCCACAGGCCTCAGCATCCTCAGTAGTCAAGATTATAGGACCACACATTGTAACACGCATTATCAACTGTCTTTTAAAAAAAATTAACAAATGCAGACTTTAGCACTGTATCCTCAATTTTTTTCAACTCAGTTGTGCCTGTTAAAAAAGGCTGCTGTAGAAAATAACCTTAGAAAGTTTATCTTTTCTCATATTTTCTCTTCTTTAGTTTTATTTGTGCCTTTTGTTCTTACTTCATAAGCATTCCTAAATAAACTCCCCCCAATCTCCCCCATCCAGCAAAATTTTCCTCATAACAAAAAAAAAAAAATTAAAGAATTCAACAAAGGCAAACAATATATCTAGGATCTATGACAATGCATTCAGCATTCCACATCCACTGCCCACCTTTCCAACCAAAGGAGGCAAGTATATTTTCTCACCTCTTTCATGGGAACAAGCACAGCATTCAGTTTTGTCTTACTCATTTTTGTAATCATTGTATACATTATTTTCTAAGTTCAGTCTACTTCATCCCGTATCAGTTCTTATAAGTCTTCCCATGTTTCTCTGAATTCTTTGTATATATAATTTATCATGAGGTAATAATATTCCATTGCATTCATGTGCACAGTTTTTTAGCTGTAGATGAACATCCACTTTGTTTCCTATTCTTTACAACCACACACACACACACACACACACACACACACACACACCAAAAAAAGGGGGAAAAAAGCTGCTATGAGTATTTTGTTATATATGTGACCTTTGTTTCTGTCTTTGACCTTCTTGGGACATATGCTTAACAGTGGAATCTCTGAGTCAGAATATGAGTAGTTTAGTCATTTTTTTCCCACATAATTTTAAACCATTTTTCGGGATGGAGGGATCAATTCACTGTTTCACCAACAATGTTTTAGTGTGCCTCTCTTCCTCTAGTCCCCTCAACATTGTCTGTTTCTGTCTTTGCTCTATCTGCCAGTTTGAAAGGTGTGATGTAAAACATCAGAGTTGTTTTTATTTTGCACTTCCTTTATTATCAGTGATTTTGAGCAGTCTTTCCTATGACTGTTAATGGTTTCCAATTCTTCTTTTAAGAACTATTTGCTCATACTATTTTACCACTCATCTATTAGAGAATGGTTTCTAGCCTTATACATTTGTTTTCATTCCTTATTTATCTTAGATATCAGGCTTTTATCTAAAGTATTTGAGACAAATTTTTTCCCCAATTGACATTTTTCCTTGTCATCTTGGTTACATTGATCTTGTTTATGCTAAAGCTTTTATTTTTCAAATTTTGTTATTGAAACTTGCTATTGACTTTTATAAGATTAAGAATTCTCTCCTGGTCATAAATGTGAAAAGTTTCCCCAACCATTTTTTCTAATTTTATGTGACCTTTTATATCAAATGACCATTTGAAAACTATCATGGTATATGATATAAAATGCTATATTAAACCTAATTTTTGCCAGCCTTCCAGTTCTTCTAACAAGTCTTGTTGAAAAAGGAATCCTTCCTCAAGTAGATTTACATTCTAGGGTTTATTTAATACTGGGTTACTGAGTTTAATCATTTCTGATTCTTTGCTCTACTGATCTATTTTTCTAGTCCTTAACTATTGCCATATAGTCTTGGTAGCTAATGATTTAGACAATAGTTGGTGCTCTAGAACTGCTATTTCCCCTTTATTCTCACTTTTTCATTATTTCCCTTGAGATTTTGGATTTTTTTTCCCTCCAAATGAATTTTGTTATTATTCTAACTAGTTCTATAAGGCAGTCCTGGGGTAATTTTATTTGTACTGCACAAAAATCTGTAAATTAATTCAGGTATTATCTCTATTTTTATTTTATTGTGATCCATTCATAAGCAATGAGAATTTTTCCAATTATTTAAGTCTTCCTTTATTTCTATAAAGAGTGTTTTGCCATTGTATTTACATAAGTCTCAAATTTGTCTTGGTGAATAACTCCTTGATATTTGTGCATTTCAGTGATTGTGAATGGGATTTTTTTGCATACTTTATCAAAGATACACTTGATACATACAAGGACAATATTTAAAAACTTAGACGTGAGAAAGGAGCAACTGGGTGGCACAGTGGATACAACACCAGATCTAAGTTCAAATCTGGCCTCAAACACTTACTAGCTGTGCGACCCTGGGCAAATCACTTAACCCTGTTTGCCCCACTTTTCTCATCTGTAAAATGAGCTAGAGAAGGGAAAGGCAAATCACTCCAGTATCTCTGCCAAGAAAACCCCAAATGGGGTCACAAAAATTTGGACACAACTGAAATGACTGAGCAGTAACAGAGATGAGAAAATAGGCATTTGAATCATGAGTCTGGTCTTCCCAAGTACTTTTTTTAAAAAGGTAATATAATGCCATAAATGATCTTTTCAATTCTTTTTTAGATCTTCCCTTTAAGAGTTCTTGAAATTCAATCCCTGAGGGCCTTTATAATTGTGTTGCCTACAGGACAGATTTTTTTTCTTTAAGTATTTAGCCAGACCCAGATGTTCTTTCTTTCTTCATTTTCTTGACTGCCATTTCCATTTCCTCAAAGAGTACATCTGGTAAGCGAGCCCAAATGTGGTGATTCCACTGTCACTGGCTGTAAGAATAGATCATTAAAGAAAGGCTCACAGTGCTCTTCCATTGAATGTTGATTTTCCCCCTTAAAGGTTTGGCTAAAATAGTCCTAGGAATAATCTGGTTTAGCTGGATCTCATGAGAACCTTTCTTCAGACTCATTTTCTACTCTGCTTTTTTTTTCTGTTTTGAAAGTCAATCTTCTATTATAGTATTCAGTAATGTTTTTTCAAATAAGTTTCCATTCTAAGCAATGTTGTCTTTACTTGTCATGTCTCTCCCCTTGGCAAGAAGATCTACTATTTGCTTGCCGATGTAGCTTCTGGACTCTTTTCACCTCTTCACTGTGGTCATTATTTTCAATAGTTACAAGAAATTGTCATAATATAATTCAATGAGTTCACTTTTATTCATTTTCCTTTTGTCAGAATCAATAAATTAGTTAACTAGATTGATCAGAGTCATTTTAAGTATACACAGTGCCTGTCATCTTCTCACCTCTACACTTTCTTTGGATTTGGTATTATTTTAACCTTTACTCTAACAAGTTGACTGCATGCAGGTCACTAATTCTGAAACAATCCACACTTTCATAACCTCTATTAGTTTCTAATTGGTTCAAATATAATAGACTTCATTTTTTTCATGATACAGTGTTCATCATATTCAGCACATTCTAACTTTTTTCTTAAAAGATGCATTAGTGATATACAAGGATAAATGAAGTTTCTGATTAATCCACAATTCTCTGGCTTCTATTCAATTCAATAGGCATTTATAATGAACCTACTATGTGCAAGAACCATGGTAGGCAATGAGAATTTTTGTTGTTTGTCATGTTGGATCCTACATGACCCATTTGAGTTTTTCTTAGCAAAGACAGTGAAGTGGCTTGCCATTTTCTTCTGCAGCTCATTTCATAGATGACGAGATAGAGAGAAGTAGGGTTAAGTAATTTACCCAGGGTCACACAGCTAGTAAGTGTCTAAGGCTGGATTTGAACTCAGGAAGATGAGTCTCTCTATCTACAATACCACTTAGCTGCCCTGGGGGTACAAAGACAAAAATTAAGAAGTCCCTGCCCTCAAAGAACTTATATTCTCTTGGGATACTCGACATGTACAATGATAAGTCTACATGGTAGAAAGCAAAGGGGGCAAAGGATAGATCAAAGTGCTCAGTTGGCCCCTTAAGAAAAGCACCATGGACAAGGGGGCATCTGAGTTGAGCCTTCAGGGCATATTAGGAATGTGAAGGGCAGAGATGAAGAGGGATTCCATGCCTTGTTTTTCATTCTATAATCTTATAGTGCCTAACACAGTGCTTTGCATAAAGTATTTAACAAGTGCTTTTTCATTCACTTATTCATGGGGGGCAACCTCCATAAGTACATGGGGAGATGTCCTGGTGACATCTCCTAGGAAGATGGTGACACAGTGAGGAATCCAGTTTAGCTAGAGCCCAGAGCACAGAAAGGAAATGACTTCTTGGTTACTATGATGGATTTGACTCTCTGGTGTTGGGATCTGTCTTTCTGGTGTCTGAATAAATATTTTTCTTCTGCCTTCTATTTGGAGAGTGTTATACTTTGCAATTCAAAACTATACTAGCATATTCATTGCCTTGGTGATACAGGGAAAAAAGTAAACTAAGGCCAAAAAAGTAAACTGACACCAGACTGTAGGGGTCTTAAATACCACTAAGGAGTTTGTATTTTATCCTACATGCAATAGGGAAACACTGAAGGATTTTGAGCAACACAGTGACATGGTCAAACCTGTGATTTAGAAAAATCATTGGGTAACTTTGCAAAAGATAAATCGGAGAAAGGAGTCCTCTTTAATGTCTTCATCTTAAATCATATTTTTCCAGTGTATTTTTTGCCATTCTCCCATCCACTGTGCCTATTTTCAAACACAAGTTAACAAGTACTGAGATTTATGATGACTTGCTCTTTGAACCCTTGCTCTCTGTAGAATTTCTTGACATTCATCATCCTCTGGAACAGATGCTGCAGACCAGAAACTGCAATTATCTTCAGGGTGGTCTCTTTGCTAGTGCTCATCTTGGGCACTACAAGCCAAGAAGACTAAATGCCCCAGGAAATGATGGTCTTGGGTCCCCGACAAAACCAACTCATCCCAATTGTTTTTTCATTTCACTAAGGGAATTCATGTGCCATAACTTTATTAAGCTTCTTTGTCTACTCTTCTGCATTTTTTAGCAACAATGTCAATGTGGACATAGCATGATTTTTCCAATGGTATATTAATTCGTGTTATTGGATTAAAATTTCATATTTGAGAACATCTTTGTAGACCGTCTAAAACCTGTGATTCTTGACATCCTTGGATCCCTCCCTTATAGGGAGGTGGTAAAGTAAGGTACAATAGAGAAAATGCTGAACTTGGAAATCACAGGATCTGAGTTCAAATCCCAGCTCTACTACCGACATCCTCTGTAACCTTCAGCAAATCATTTAACAAAGCTCTCTGGGTCTCAGTTTCCTCATCTGTAAAATGAGGTTGAACTAAATGACTTCCAAGGTCCCTTCCAGCTAAGGATCTATGATTCTACTTCTTTCTGCCACTAAAGATTCAGAAAGTGTTACAAAGGACTGATGGCCAGCTTGTATTTTTATCTATTTCATGGGCTGTCTTGACCAAAAAATTCTTACCTAATTACTCAACTAGTCAGTTGTTATTTGTCTTTCATTTTCAAAAAGGACAATGACATCATGGGATGATGTCTTGACTTGTATGTGAATTGGATTTAAGTGAGACACAGTTGTACAAAGCCATTAGCCTCACTGTCTCTTCTAAAGTCCTCAAAGTCCAGTGCCAAGACAAAAATCAAGACAACCAGTGATGGCCCAGGATGCAATACATGACCTTGATGTCATCCATTCTCCATACCTGGCAAGGTTGTTCCTCTGACTATAGACACTGGGAACAAATTTGGAGTCTTTCAAGGTGGTAAAACATGCCAGAGTTGTTTCTTCCTTGGCACTGGTTTCTAGAATGGAAAGTCATCTTCTATGTCATGATGAGGCCTCAGGCCAGGACTTTAAGGGAGACAATAATACCAAAGAGGATTTTAAAGCACTTTCCTTCTAGTAAATACTAAGTGTTTGTATTATCTGCTTCAGGATGAGAGAAAATTCTGTGCCTTCCTGATTCACTTGTCTAGAGAACTTCTTTCCCTGCTGCCAGCGTGGAAGGTTAGCCCAAGAAAATATGAAAAGCGGGATCAAGGGAGACAAGGCTAGAGAAAAAAAGTCAACATACCTGCTAAACTCAGAGTGTTGAGGACAAACTGGGTACCATAAAATATAGTAAAGCAGCAATCTTCTTTCTGGCGACTGGCTTTCCCACGTTCAAAGTCCTTTGAGTTTTTCCCTGGACGGATTTCCTTTATCTCCATTAAGTCCACTAAAAGAGAAACAACAAAACTCAGTAAAAGGAAATGTCAGAAAAACCCACAACTGTACCTTGACAGGCACAGTTAGGTGGTGCAGTGGATACAGTGCTAGGCTGAGAGTCAGGAAGACCTGGTTTCAAATCTTGCCTCAGACACATATTAGCTCTATGACCATGGACAAGTCTCTTAACCTCTCACCTTCAGATTCCTTGTATATAAAATGGAGACAAACAGGATTATTATGAGGCTCAAATAAGATAGTATATATAAAACACTTCCCAAATCTTACAGTGCTATGAAAATGTTAGCTATCATCATTATTAGCATTCAAAGAAAAAAAGGACATTTTCATGTCATCATGAGGTAGCTGGATGGAACAACTGACACAGTGCTGGGCCTGGAGTCAGGAAAACTTGAGATCAAATCTGGCCTCAGATTCTAACTAGCTTTGTAACACTGGGCAAGTCATTTAACCTCTTTTTTGGCTTTATCCACTGAAGAAGGAAATAGCAAACCAGCACTATCTTTGCCAAGAAAATCCTGAGGACAATATGGGTGTGCTATGGTCGGACATGACCGAACAACAAATAATTCATATCTGTCCAACATTTTAGGATTTATAAAGTACAACCCTGTGAGTTATGCCAAGCAGGTAATATTATTCCATATTACCATTTTACAAATGAGGAAAATGAGGCTCAAAGAGTCAAAGAAATAAATTCAATTTCACAGAGAGCACGAGATTTGGTGAGATGTGATTTATGATTGCAATGTGAAAATATGAGAGAAGAATATGGCCTCCTGTCATGGAAAAGTGTTTGAAGTCAGGGGACCTGGTTTCAAATACCTAGCTCTGTTCCTTTACTATCTGTGATGACAAGCAAATAACTTCCCTTTGGTGGGCCTCAACTGCTTCATCTGTAAAATGAAGGGACTAGACTAGGTGACCTTTCATGATCTCTAATCTTTAAGCCCTGTAAAGCTGAGATAATGTAAAAGGGGCAGTGAAATAGCATTGCCTATCAAGATAATTTGAAAGATGAGCATGAAAATCAAGGAAGAAAGTGACAGAGACAATTTTATGGAGTAGGAATATTCTACCTATCACCTGCCAGAAGGGAGAATTACATAATGAATTAATCAATCCATTAAGTACCTACCATGTGGTGGGCACTAGGGATATAAGTACAAAAAAAGATGAAATAATCCCTACTTCTGAAGAACTTATATTCTAATGGGAAAAACCATAAATCTATATTTAAATGTACAGAGAATAACTATAAAGTGACTTAATACAATTACACACAAGGAGTTAAATACCAGGGAGGGACTAGCTGTTGGGGAGAAGAAAGACTTCTTAAAGATGATAGTGATAGATGATAAGTTTGAAAAGCAGAAACCAAAGTCAACATGGAGACACCATATCACAGTAGTGGTTGTTACATTAATGGTTCAATAAACTGGAAGAAAGTCTTAGTAGGATGCTTCATGGGTAGGCTCTTGGTCTTTACTGCAGGCAAGCTTTTTAGCAATAACTTAAATGAAGCCATAAAAGCTATGCTTATCAGATTTGCAAATGAGGTAAAGCTGAGAATGGCTAACACTGGAGGATCACACAATAAATAAGGATAAATAGTAAAAATGGAAAAATTAATTAAATAGCATGCAAAATCAAGAGAGTAGAATTAGAATAACATACATTCGCTACAATTTCATATAAATCGTAAGGACAATAGTAGTAAAACTTCATGAATACATACAAAAAAGATCAGAAGGGAACATAAACTACTTTTCTTAGCCTTCTGTTAAAATTCATTATATAGTGTCACCTTTCTTTTAAAATCAAAATATATACACTTCATATCCTATAATTCAATTTTGGGTTTAATTCCATATTTTGCATCTTTGAGTTTACTATGTTAAATTGATAGGGGTTTTTTTTTAATCTAATTAATGTTATAGAGGTATATGTAAAGTTTTCTATTTTGGTTCAAAAAATCAAAATTACACAAGTAAAAGATGAGATAGGCATGATTAGACAGGGATTCATGAAGATGAGACTGTGGGGTTTTAGTAGATTGCAAACGCAATGCAAATCAGAAATATAGTAGGGAAACCAAAAAAGTCAGACCTGAAGTCAAATTAGAATGGCATTGTGTCTAAGACCTAGAATCAATAAGACCAGGGTTCAAGTCCTAACTCTGATTCTTATTAGCTACAACTATGTTACCTCTCTGAGCCTCAGCTGTATCATCTGTAAGATGGGTATAGTAATACCTACAGTGCTTACCTCGCAGGGTTGTTGTGAATTAAGCCTCATTTTACAAACTTTAAAGAATGATATGAATGTCGATTGCTGTCTCTACTGAGTCAAGAATGATAGAGGTGGCAATTGCATTATATTCTGTCTTGGTCACACCCAGGCATACTTTAGGAGGACTATTCTATATAAGGATAGATTGAAGGAACTGGGAGATTATCTCTTCCTAAAGAAGAGGATACTTAGGGGACATGATGGCTGCCTTCATATATACAAAGGACTGTCAGATGGAAGAGGGATCAGACTTGTTCTAGGTAGCCCTAGAAAAGAGAAACGGGCACAATGAATAAAAGCTGGGAGATCAGAATTCAGTGTAATGTGAAAAAAAACTCCCTAATAATTACAATCATCCAAAAGTCACAAGTCAAAGGTCTGCCTCCGGAGATTTTCAAGGGAACGCCTGATGAACCCCTAAGAATGCTACAGAAGACATTACTGTTTGGGTTAGACTAGAGGACCACTGAAGTTACTCCACTTTTTAGATATGTGGTAGCAGAGATTATTGAGCAGGTATAAGCAGAATGAGAAACTCTCCAAAGTTTCTTTCAGTTCTGGAATCTTATGACTCCATAGCTTATTGAAAGTTACACAGTTAGCCAGGGGTAATGCAGGCTATGCTGATTCTCCACTCACTCTCTTGGGCACCATGCTGTACTGCCTCTTCACGTAGCCCCTGCAACAGGAGTCAAAGACAGGAGCCATTTTCATTTCTTTAACTTGAGGTATTAGCTGAACCATTTTCAGCTGTAGAGATACCCGAAGCAAAAACAATTGTCATTTCCCCTCCTTTGCACTGGCTGTGCTTTAGGCCTGGGATGCTTCCCCTCCTCACCTCTGCCTTTAGACTGAATTCCTAGCTGTATTCAAGATTCAACTCCAATGCTCACCTGCTGCAGGTAGCATTTCCCAGTCCTCCCAGCTGCCAGTGCCTCCCAACTACTCTGTGTGTATCTTTTATGCACCCATTTATGTCACCCTCAATAGTACCTAAGTACCTTGAAGGTGGGGGTTTTACTTTTTTCTATTCCCAGTACTTAGCAGAGTGCCTGGCACATAGTAGGCACTTTAATAAATGTTTATTGACTGACTGACTTTAGGTTACCTCCCACCTACTCAGTATGTGCCCAAAGTAAGCACTATATAAATTTAGCTATCATCATTATCTTATATATACCTATTTATATCTCTCTAACAGAATGTAAGCTTCTTTGAGGACAGAGACTGCTTTGAACTATTTTTTTTTTATTTTAAATTTCCAGTGCTTACTAACACAGTGCCTGCAGGGTACATAGAAAGCACTGAACAAATGTGTGTTGATCGACTGGAGAGTTGTGCAGAAGTAATTGCGCCAAACTACTGCTGGCAAGTAACTGCCAAGATGGCACAGTTGTCTGGACCAACAAACCACAGGTTACACAGTGGGGCTTTCAGCTGCCTGACATAGCACAATGATAATATCCTAATAAAAGTAGCTAACATTTATACAGTGCTCTATACCCATTATCTCATTGGATCCTCACAAAAAGCCTTTGAGGTCAGCAACAACATGTATTTTCTTTTTTTCAAACTGGACCTGTGATTTTATTGGAATAGGAAACTCCAAATGAGCAAACTCCCTCCACCAGTTGAGATGAGCACCTGCTCTGCAACTGACTGCCTGAGATTTGTCAAAGGCAATAAAAGACAGCATGACTTGCTCAGGGTCACACAATCAGACCTGTCTGATTCTGACGCTGGGTTACTATCCACTGTGCTACTCTTCCTCTCAGGGGCAGCTAGGTGGTGCTGTGGATACAGCATCAGTGCAGGAGTCAGGAGGACCTGAGTTCAAATCTCACCTCAGACACTTGACACTAGCTGTGTGACCTTGGGTAAGTCACTTAAACCCAATTGCCTCATTCTGGGTCATCTCCAGTCATCCTGATGAATATCTGGTCACTGGATTCAGATCACTCTGGAGGAGAAGTGAGGCTGGTGACCTGCACAGCCCTCCCTTACTCAAAACAAAGTCAAGTGCAAGTCATGTCATCATTTCTCTGAAGGCATGGTCTTTTTTGGCAATGAAAGATAAACACATACATTCTTCCTTATGATGGAAAAGTCAATGGACCTAGAATCAGGAACAAGAGTTCAAATCCAGCCTCAGATACTTACTAGACTTGTGGCCATGGGCAAGTCACTTCACTACTATCATCTGCCTCAGTTTCCTCAACTATAAAATAACCTACTTCCTAGAGCTGTGATAGGATCAAATGAGATAATATTTGTAAAGCACCTTGTAAACCTTGAAGTGTTATGCAACTGCTAAATATTACTATTATATAGCATATATAATAATAATTGTACATGTCTCCATTTTACAGATGAGGAAACTTGAAGTAGTGACTTGCTGAGTTATATGGTTGATAAGTAAGAGAACTGGGATATAATAGTTGCCCTTATAAAGTGCTTTAAGGTTTTCAAAATGCTTCACATTATCTCATTTGATCCTAATTCTAGGTGCATTGCGTTTTCCATCATACCACACTGTCGTATAAGTTTTCATTTTCACAAAATCGCCTAAGAGGTTGTCTCATCCATCCAACATTAATCTCTTCCATAGCATTCCCAACAAGTATCACCCATCTATCCTCCCACTGAAGACCTCCAGTGAAAGAGAACTCCAAAACTTGCAAAATGTACAGGACAGCCCAGGACAGAATATAAATATTATCCACTCTTTCATTGAGGATACAATACCTCTCTGAATTCAACCTAAGTTCACTCCATTTGTGGACAATTCTGTTTCGAAAGTTTTCCTTTTATTCAACCTTCTAAGCCATTGCCCCTGGTTTTGACTTCTGGGGCCAAATGGATTTAATCTAGCTTCTGCATGATAATTCCATAAATCCAGACAACAGCTGACATATCCCTCCTAAACCTTCTTTTCTCCAGATTAAACATCCCTAGTTTTTCCAACTAATTCTCACATGAAAGGTTCACCGGTCCCCTCACCATGCTAACCATCCTCCTTTGGACACACTCCAGTTTGCCAGTCCCTTTCCTAAAACATGGCAGCTAGCACCTGGCATACACCTTCGACTGTGTCATTGTATAGATAATACTTTAAGACTTACAAAGCACATAATATATATAGTATGAACTTACTCGATCCTCAAAACATTCCTCTGAAGTAGGTATAACATTATCATCCCGATTTGCTAAGTGAGGAAGCTGAAGTCCAGAGAACTTAAGTAAACTGACTGCAGTTACAGTTAGTAAGCATCCAAGGTGGAATTCAAACTTCTTTAGCTATAGGAAGCATTCAGTCAGTCACAGAGCATAATCTTCTCAGGATACTGTCAGTCTTGTTAATGCCACCAAATATAATACGGTCTCATCTTCTTATCTATTCATTTCCCAGAGGTCTCAGCACACACAAATCCTCACTCACTTTTTCCTGTAATCACTTCGTGTTCAATCCAACAGTGTTCCTGGCAGCTCCAAAGCAGAGCTTGACCAACATTCATTTAATCATTCAACAAATATTAATTAAGCACCTATTGTGTAAAAGGTATTTCCTTGACCATGACAACACAGAGACTGATATGACAACAGGCCCTGTTCTCAAAAAGTTTCCAATCTAATGGAAGGCAGTTTGAGTGCCCTCCTGGGAAGAATCATCTTCCCTTGTTGACTTCACTTCATCACTATTCAGTCACTTGTCAATCCCTTGCAATCTGATTTCTAACCCAACCATTCTGCCGAAATCATTCTCTCCAAGGATACCAAAGATGACTTAACTGGTAAACCATGGCCTTTTTTTGGTCCTCATCCTCCCCTTCATGCCTCCTCAGCAGCTTTTACTACTGTTGGCTGTACTCCTCCTGGGTAATCTCATTCTCCTTGACATCTAGAGGCTACTTGTCTTCTCTGGATTCTCCACCTACCTATCTGACCACTCTTCATTCTCCTTTTCTAGATCTTTTTCCAGTCCCTGACTTCTTAAAAGGAGTGTTCCCTAGGGCTCTATCCTAGAGCATCTTTTCTTTCTCTCTACAAACATTTTCATGAAGGGCTCATCTGCTTCCATAAATTCAATCATCTCAACATCAACAATTCCCAAATTTGTATATACAACTCCTAATCTCTCTCTTGAACTTCAGTCAAGCCATCAACTGCTTCCTAAAAACTGCTCTGGGATGTCCATTAGGGATGTCAAATTCAGTCTGTCTATAATGAGTTCATTATCTTCACTCCAAAACCTGCCTGTCCTCTAAGCTTCCCTGCTTCTGTTGAAGGTATCACCAACCACCCAGTTATCCAGTTTTGCCACCTTGGAGTTATATCTGATTCTTCCTTTTCTCTCACCCTCAATGCCCAATCAAGTGTCTACACCTGTCAATTTTGCCTCCATGACATCTCTTGAGTTACTTCCCCACTCTCAGTATGGTTCCCATACTAATTCACTTCCTGCCTGGATTGCATTAATAGGTTCCTAATTAGTCTCTCTGCTTCCAGTCTTTCCCTCTCTCTAGTCTACCTGCCAAAATAACCTTCCCAAAGACATGGATATGAGAATGTCATTCACCTGCTCAAAAACCTTCAATGGATCCCCATTGCCTCTAGAATAAAATTAAAAACTCTTCAATCTGATGTTTAAAACCCTCCAGAGTTTGGCTTCTACCTACCTTTTCAACTTTATTGTATATGAACTATACTTTCTAGTCAAACTGAACTACTTTCTTAGATGAACCATACTTCCTAGTGAAACTGAACTACTAGTCAGCTTTTGCCTACAACTCGTCTACCTAACTGGAGTTCTAGCTACTATGTACCAAGAAGCTAGAATACAAGTACAAAGAATGAAACAGTCCCTTACATGAGTAAAGAACTACTGTAATTACATCAGCACATACTAAGGAAGAGGAAGATAATTGTGAAGAGCATGTCCAGGGAAGAAGTAATGAAAGGGGAAGGGACAGGAGAAAGCATTTAAGCACCTACCATGTGCCAGCACAATGCTAAGTATTTGGCAAATATTAGCTCATTTGATCCTCACAACAACCCTAGAAGATAGGTGCTATTATTATCCCCATTTTATAGATGAGGAAACTGAGGCAATTAGAGGTTCAAGAACTTGTTCAGGAACAAACAAGTAGTAGACATCTGAGACCAGATTTGAACTCACGCCTTCATGACTCCAGGCCCAGCATTCTATCCATTGTCTGCATTTCAGGAAGGCTGTTAAAAAAAAGTTGGAAACAGACAGTTCTTCAGCCATGTACCCAACAGGAGCCGTGCCTTGCCATGTCCAACCAAGACTTATGCAGCCAGTAGCATTCAACAGAAACAACACATTGACAGAAACAACATACCCAGCAGAGACCAGCAGAGGGATCTGGAAAGGGCAATTCCATGATCTTTCCAGAAGACATCAGTATCCTTGTAGGCTCAGTTATGTGTTGTCCTTCCACATGTATATTCTGGTCATGTGTGTTCATCATGGTGGTACCCTTCCATATACATGTCCTGGTCAGGCATGTACTCTCTATGTGTTTGTTTCCACATATGTTCCTTATAATGTGTCTCCTCTTCCTAAGGATTATGTATATGTGTTTATTTGTGGGATAATATGACACAAATTTATGGAGGAAATATTTAGTGTTATTTTTCTTGCCTTGCTATTCTATCAACAGCCTTTCTTTTTGAATTGGTACTCCCTCTCCTTTGGGAAATTTTTTTTTTCTTTTTACAATTATCAAAGAAGACCCTTGCATAAAATGTTATTTAGGGGTCTAGAATTTGAACTTCACACTACATTGTCTCTCTCACTAATACAGGAGTCCCTAATCTTTTTTGTGCTATGGACTTCTTTGGCAGGCTAATGAAAACTATGGGTCCCTTTCTCAGAATACTGTTTTTTAAATGCATAAAATAAAATATAAAGTATTACAGTGGAAATCAATTATACTGAAATACAGTTATCCAAATATTAAAAAGCAAGTTCATGGACCTCAAGTTAAGAACTGCTGCACTGATGAGAGTGCGTCAAATAGAGCCGCAAGAATTTAAGCAGCTGTAGGACCTCAGCGTTGAGCACCAAGATCATCCAGAGAACCTTCTGCCCTCTGGATCCTGGAAGCTGCTCTGTAAGCAAGGGCTTCTCTTACACATCAGTGGTAGGAGAGATGACAGGACTCACAGTAGAGGCCTTAAAAGGATGGTGGAGTTTGAAGTTAATATTTTAAACTCTTCACATGGACTGTGCTATAATAGAAGCATGTTTCCTGTTTTTAAAAGTAAGGTAGCTCAGCTGCAGAAAATATGACTGGTGCTGTAATGTCTCTAGTCTTTCCTAGGATAATCTCACCTCTTTTTTTGTTTTAAATAATGCCAGCTGCCATTCTATACCAATGCTTTCAGGGTCTGTTTAGGAGCCAAGTTCAACCTCCATCCACCCTTGCTTCCAATTTCCTTTCTTAACAAAAACCTCTTTGGTCACATCTCCCAATTCTGAATTCATGCAGAAGACTGTGCCCATTAGCCCCCACCTACATCTCTGCTTTCATTTCCTCCTCCCCACCGCCTCTTCACTGATGCGTTCCCATGACTTTACTCTTTCGACTCCCATTTCCTCTCTCCTCCCACATTTTACTTTGGATCTTTTCTTCATGCTGCTCTCCATTCCTGGCACAGCCTCCAACATCCTGTCCACTAGACCCAGCTCATTTTAGCCAGCTCATACCCAAAAGCACCAGTGCAAAAATTTCCCAAGGAAATTAAATGTCTATTTCACCACTACCGAAACACAATAGAAGGATTCAGAAGGGAAAAGGCATGAATCATTAAAACCTCATTTAACTCTTGCTCATTTTCTTGTTCAAGAAGGTACGGAAACATAGCATCAGAGTAGTGGAAACGATCTCAGAGGGCATCTAGTTCAATTCACACCTGAAGTCTAAATTCCTCCTGTAACATCCCTTAAAAATGGTCATCCAGTCTCTCCTTGAAGACTTCTTGGCTTTTTTTTTTTTTTTTGGTGGGGTACTGATAGTGACATTAAAAGGACTAAGAAGGGAAAAAAAGCTCATCAATGAATCATTTAAAAAATACACAGAAGAGGGCAGAAGGAAGTTCAGAAGGAGGCACAAACAGGATAGTGTTAGAATTACCATGGCAAATGTGAAATAGACTTTTTAAAAAGTAAACTTCATGTAATGAAGTCATCATCTCATTGAGAGTTTTCTTTTCCTATTCTTTTTTTTAATATGGAAATGTTCATGTTTGTTAGTATTTGTCAAATTCATAATAATAAAAGTAAATTTTTTAATGACTCTAGCCTTCTTTAGACCTTCATAACACTTTGTACCTCTCTGTGATAATATTTTGTAGTATAATTATCCATATATATCTTCTCCACTTACTAGAAGGTTGGGTTCTTGAAAGTAGGAACCATGCCTTTTCTAAACTTGGTTATTTTTCTCCATTATCCTACACACAATAGATGTTTAATAAATATCCATTACATAACATTAGTCTGTACTCAGTAGGTGCTTAATAAATGCTCATCATATGTGTTTTCCAGTGACAAGGAACTTACTACCTCCCAAAGGAATCCATTTCACTGTCTGACAGCTCTGATTATTAGGAAGTTTTCCTTCATTCCAAGTCAAAAACTGCCTTTTTTGCAATCTCTACTCATTGCCCACTAACTCTGCCCTCTGGGACCAAGAAGAAGCCTAATCTTTCTTTAAAGACAATCCCTTCAAGGCAGCTATAGTGCCATCTTTCCTACTTCACTCCCTCAATACATATACCAAATCTTCATTTTTCCAAGATAGACGTATCTTGTTCCCTCAACCAGTCCTCATCTGGCACTGTTTCAAGTCCCCTCATCATCTTAGTCACTGCCTTCTGAATATAAGCTGCTTGTCAAGCCCTCTCCAGAATACAATGCCCAGAATTAAACACAATACTCCAGATGGAATATGACTAGGGCAGAGTCTGGTAGGACTATCCAGCTATGCCTCTCAAACCAGCATTAACATTTTCATCTGCCATATTATGCAATTAACTAATGCTGAAGCTTCAGTACACTAAAACTTCCTGGTTTGTTTTATTTTCACATAAACTACTCTTTAGCCATGGCTCCTCAATTCTGTTCTTGTGTGACTGATTTTAACCCAAATGTGATACATACATTTAATGTGTTAAATTTAAATCCATGTAGATACAGACCATTATTCCAATCTGTCAAGAACATTTGTGATCCTAAGACTATTGCTTGATATGTTAACTCTCCCCAGCTTAATGTCATCTGCAAATTTGCTAAGCCTAATATCAACACTTTTACCCTAGTCTGATAAAAATATGGAATAGAGAATGGCCAGGGTCAGAGTCCTGTAGCCTAGCACTAGAAAATTTTTCACTTCTGATGGATTTTAAGAGTTACTAGTAATATATAACCTATTTACCCTCTCAGGGAAGGGAGAGGGGAGGGAGAGAGAGAATTTGAAAGTCAAATTTTAAATGAATGTTAAAAATTGTTTTTACATATAATTGGGGAAAAATAAAGTATTACTCAAAAAACAGTGTTAAATTGTAGCTCTTAAAACTCCAAAAAGGAAAGTTGGTACCTCCTTTTGGAAAAGGTCACTGTATCTGCCCCTTTTCCTCAGGACTCTAAGCACCTTGGTCTTAATAAATAACAGTCATACAGCACAGCTTCGGTAAATACCATCTCAGTAAAGAATAATGACATTGTACAGTCCAAAACCTGCCCTCCACTTAGCAGGCTCTGAGGACATCCCTGCTATTTCTGGGCAACACAAAAATAGGAATGACCATATGTACCCTTATGATAAGCCAATCATTGAAAAACTAAGGAAGTAGCTTCTGTCAATTCAGGTCATAAACTAGACTGCACTTGTGGTCCTGAACATCTGGAAGGATCAAAGAGCAAAGAGTAAATAATGAAAGATATTGAAAAAAATAACTTTGCAAGTGGTTTTTAGGAATTAACAGTTCAACTAGCATCTAAAACAACTCAAAGATTTTGTCTTCCTTATGACAAGCATCAATTAATCACATCATCATCTCTCATATTTATACAGCACTTTAATGTTTGCAAAGAATTAAAAACACTTTGCATACAAGATCTCACCTGTATACATGATCCCAGTTGATCTTTACAACAGCTTTATGAGGCAGAGGCCTCACAATCCCTTTTTTATAGCCAAGGAAAATGAGTCTGCAAGGCAAGGGTCCTGCCTCCAGACTCAGTGATCTAACTGCCACCCCTAGCTGCATGCATACGTTTTCCAGGGAAATAGCAGCCATAAGGCTAAGGAGAACACTACTTAAAATTTACCTGTGGGACAAAGAAAATTTCTAAATGTTTTCATCAAATAGCATCAGATTTGAAGTGGAGATCAGATGTTCTTAAGCTCTTGTATTAGAGGACCACTTAGACAGTTTTGTAAAGCCTATGGGGCCCTTTTCTGAATAATTTTTAAATGCATAAAATAAAATACTTAGGATGACAAAAAACAATCTTAATAACTAGCATTCACAGAGAACCTACTATGTGCTAGGCATGGAGTTAGGCTCTTTAAAAATGTTATCTCATTTTATATCACAACTGCGGGAGACAGGTGCTATTATGATCTCCATTTTATAGATGAAGAACTAAGACAAACAGAGGTTAAGGAACTTGCCCCAAATCATACAACCATTAGTATCTGAGGAAGGATTTGAACTTAGGTCTTCCTGACTTTAGGCCCAGTTCTATCCACTGTGCCATGTAGCTGCCAAATTATATTGAAAGGCAATTGTCAAAATATGTTTTAAAACAAGTTCATGGGCCCTAGGTTAAGAATCCCTAGCCAGAAGGTCTGGACTCTGATCCCAGATCTGCTACTTACCATCAAGGTGACCCTGGGCAAGTGTTTGTCCTCAACCGTTAAATGAGGAGGTTAGGCTAGCTGATCTCTGTAGCCCCCTCCAGTTCTAAATCTTGTGAATCTATGATCCTACGAACACTGACACTCCAAAGAAAAACATCAAAGCAGGTCCCTCTCCATCAGTCCCCAAGGTTAGGAGAAACCAACCAGCCAGCCTTTCTATAACCTGAAACCCAGACTGGTTCAGTTAAAGTAATGTTTCCTCTATGCTTAAGTCTCATATTTCTAGGGAAATATGATGCTAGGATCCCTCAACATGAAGAGTTCTCTTATAAAAGGTAGTGCCACTTACCACTGAGTAAAAAAACCACTGAAAAGGAACCACTAGAAACTCCCATTCCAGTGTGCTTTTAATAAAAGACTGTTGGAAATTCTTCAGCCTTCTGCCAATTTAAGTTGCCTTTACTACTGGAAATAGTATTCAAGATGCAATCTTAACCTCTCCCTTTCCTTACACTTCCTTTCTGCTGCCAATCATCCTAAAATAACTCCCACTCTTTTAAACACATAATCAGAGAGCAGAAACTCAAGAGCTGGATGAGACTTCAGGGTTCAACCCCTCAGTTTTATGAAGGAGAAAATTGAGACCCTGGATTTCTGATAAGTGTGATTGAAAAGTCACAACTAATTTGATGTCCATTTCACAGGAATTTGGAATTTAAGAGTTCAAATTAACAGAATTTAAAATAGGAAGGAACCGTGTAGATGAGTTGGTCCAATACCATGACAGGTAACTGATTTAGACATGGAAGGAGCTCTAGACACTACCTAAGCCAATTTCCTCAGTTTACAGATAAGGAAACCAAGCTCCGGAAGGGAGAAGTGACTTGTTCAAGGTCACAAAGCTGGCAAGTACTGGGGACATTCAGAGAAGACTTTGAAGGAGCATGATCGGTATGTTCAAATATTTGAAGGGTTGTCAGGTGGAAGAGGGACTACTAGACCTTGGCCCCAGGACTGTAACTCAGTTTTCCTGAATGGTTTATCTCTACACCATACTGCCTCCTTGAAAATAAGGCTCAGATGGGCTTACAGGTTTGGACCTCTAGCTATTCTTCAAGGAAGAATCCACTTTAACAGGAACAGTGGGAGGCCCCCTCTTGCCTACCCTGCCAGTTTGCAAAGCACTATTTGCTCTGAGGAAATGAAGCATTGTCTCACTAACCACAGGGAAGAATATTTGCAAAAAGCAAATGAAAGGCTTCTTCACTTGGGAACTTTTTCTCTGTTCTCCTGATGGTCCCTAGGTTTTACAATGGCTCATTTATGCTTTTTCAAATCAGAGAACTATGGAATGTCAGAGTTGGAAAGGACTTGAGAAGTTCATCCCAACCCTTTTATTTTTGAAAGGAGGAAACTGAGCCTCAGACAGAGGAAAGTGACTTATTCAAGGTTACAAGGAGGGAGGAGCAGGGTGTACATCATGAAAAGTCAGAATTTACTAACTCCCAAAGAGGAATTCAGGAAAAGCCCTAGTGAAAGTGGAGAAAGGAGCTCTCCTAATCTCTTCTCTTTTGAAGAGTTCATGATGGCATCAACTCTCCATCACCTGCATGTGGGTCATCAACCAGAACTGACAGGAAAGGGCTTTTAAAAGCAACCTACACACTGTCTGGCCTGCTATAAACATATAGGCTCTTCTCAGATACCCAAAGCACTTGAAGCTCCTCTCTCTCCTCTTTGGCTGCTACGAGCTCAGAGAACACAAACTGACTTCAATTAGCATGAATCCAAAATAATTCTGCTCTGGGGAGACCATATTGGGAATACTGAGCTGAGGTCTGGCTACCACATTTTAAAGACACATACAAACAGGAATAGAGACCAGAAGAGGGCAGTTAAGATGGGGAGAGGGGAAAGCTGTGGAAGGAAATGACTGAGAGATCTAAGGAAATTGAATATAAGAGAAAACCTACTAGGAAACAGCAGAAATAGCTTCCAGTATGTGAAAGACAGTCCTGTAAGAATAGGGAATGTTTCATTCTTTCTATCTGTACCCCCAATCCCTAGCACAGAGCCTAAAACATAGCAGATGCCTGATAAATACTTGTCAAATTGATATGAAAGAAGGTGGAGTTGTTTTCTGCTCAGTAAGAAAGGGCAGTGTTCACCTGAATCTGCACCCCTTCATGTAAGTGAATTGGCCACATGAGGCAGCTAGTGGATAGAGTGCTAGACCTGGAGCCAAGCAAATCTGAGTTCAAATCTTGGATCTTTCACATACTAGCTCTGTGACCTCAGGCAATCCACTTAACCTCTCTGGGCCTCATTTTCCTCACCTGTATAATGAAGGAGTAGGACTACATACTCTAAGAGCTCTTGAAGCTGAGTATCTATCCTCCTGTGATCCTCTTTGATCCTTCTAGCCTATCATCTTTTTCCTCCACCTTCCTGCTAAATTTGAAAAAGTTTTCTAACCTGATGGCTCTACTTCCCAACAACCTTCAACCTTCTGCAATCTGACTTCCCCTCCCACTAAAGTCATGTGTAACCTCCTAATTACCAAATGCAATGGCCCTTTTCAGTCATCTTTGACAAAAACAACTTTTGACACTATAGATTACCCCCCACCACCACCAAACATTCTCTTCCCTTGGCTTCAGAGACTCAACATTCTCCTCGTTCTTCTCCTACCTCTTCAACCATGCCTTCTGTGTATCTTATCTTTTTCTTCCTTACTACCTAATGTAAGTAATCTCCAGAGTTCTGTCTTTGGGCTTCCTCTATTCTCTGTCCTCCTCCTTGGTAATCTAATTTATTCCCATTTTTTCAGCTCTCCTCTCTATACAGTTGAGTGTCACATCTACATCTCTATCCCTAACCTCTCTTCTGCACTCAGAAATGTACTTCCCTTTGCCTACAGGACAACTGCCCAGGGGTTTCCCATTAGCACGTCAAACTGAGCATTCCCATAAAACCTGCCTAATTCTTCTGACAGCTTCACTATTTCTATCTCTGGCATCATTCACTCTGTCCCCCATGTTCATAATCTTGGGGTCAGCTTAGAGTTTTCCCTCTCTATCTCCTTTCTTATACTGTCATTTATCAAGTTCACCCCTTTATTCCTTTATTCTACTTCTACTATACATGCCCTCATCATCTTCTACCTTAGACTATTGTACTACCCTCTTAATAGGTCTTCCTGCTTCCACCCTTTCCTGACTCCAAACCATCCCTTCTACAATATTGCCATAATAATCTACTCTATACTTTGACCTGTTAGCGTCACTAATCTGCTCAAAAATCTTCAGTGGCTTCCTTCTGCCTCTTGAGTAAGATTAAGACTCTCTTGTCTGACATTAATGACGCCACAATCTGGTAATATCCTATTCTCTTATTAAGTCAATGTTTGAACATTCTAGACGTAGAGTACACAAAGACAAAACATCCCTGCCCTGTTCAATATATAGATAAGTAAGTATGACAGAAGGTGAGTTGGGAGAGTACTAACAACTGGGAGGATGAGAAAAGGCTTCATGGAAGCCCCTGAGCTAAGCCTTGAAGGAAGTTGAGGATTTTGATGAGCAGAAATGATAAGGAAGTACGTTCCAAGGATGGAGGGTGGCTTCTGCAAATGCACAGAGGGAACCATCATGGTGACCAACAGCGCCATGCCTACCCCCACCTTCCAAAGAGGAAGAGGCAGGCCTAAGCCCTGCTGCTAAGGCAGTCTTACAACCTGGTGTCAGGGGGAAAGAAGTGAGATACACGGCAGGAAGGGCTCTCAGCTCCTCCTTGAGGGCCAGCCTCTTTTGTGGTAAAAGCTAAATGCATACAGACCAAAGAAGCAATAGAAAAGGTCCTATTTTTCTGACCACATCAACAGTGAAGGCAGAGATCTAGGCCTAGGTTAGACCCAAACCTGACCTGTATTAGAAGATGCATTTGCCTCTTGGTGGGGTAATTATTGTGTAGACTGAAAAGGGAGAGAAAGTAGGTAATGAAGAGAATAGCTAAGTAGAGATCCCGGCTGGAACTCTCCTTGAGTTTTTATCATTACACAACTATAAAAATACTTAGGAAGAGTATGGGATGGCTGTGTTCAATTATTTGAAGAGGTGTCCTATGAAAAAGAATTAGACTTGGTCCCAGAAGAAAAAACTAGGAGAAGGGATGGAGGGTAGAAATTATAGGAGGGTAGGTTTAAATGTGATGTAAAGAGAGGGTGCTAGCTGGTACAGTGGATAGAGCCCTAGAATCAGGAAGACCTGAGTTCAAATTTGACCTTAAATACTAGCTATGTGACCCTGGTTAAGTCACTTAAACCCAGTTGCCTCCCAAGAAATAAATGTGATGTAAAGGAAAACTTCCTAACAATCAGGGCTGTCCACACAGAAGAATGGGCTTCCCCTCTGAGAGGTGTATTCCCCCTCCCTTGGAGGCCTTAGAGCAAAGGTCCAGAGGGCCATTTGTGGGCTATGTTGTAGTGGTGATTCTTGTTTCTTTATGGATTGGTCCAAATGGCCTCCAAAGTCTCTTCCACCTCTAAGATCCTCCATATAATTCCTCCAGAGTTACACAAATTGTGGATCAAGAAGTAGGGTACATGATCAGGCCATAGTCACTCTTATCACACAAAGGCCCTACTCTAGGGAGGTGGTCTCACATTCCAATACCAAAATAAAAACCATACTTAACTGATTTAGACAGGTCATGGAAAAATGGGGCAGAAAAACTGCAGCTACTTCACCCCCTAAACACATGTACAGGGGCGTGCAGCACACACACACACACACACACACACACACATCACAATGCTACCCGCCTCCTCTCCACCGCCCCCAACCTAAAAAAGCCCAGTATTGTTTCAGAAATGGCCAGAACAGGAAATCTGGCCCTGGTAAATTAGTGGTTCCTCCACTCTTTGTTCCTACTAAAGAGAGGAAGCCTTCAGTGAAGCAGTTAGAAAGGACACATGTGTTCATCTCGGCACCTGACCACAGAAACCAATCTCTGAATACCAGGCCAAAAAAGGGAGTTGGACCAGGGCACCACAGAGTCCCAGGGGGCAAGGCTAAAATAGGCCCTACCAGCTAAGGAGAAAAGACAAGAAAAATAGTCTTCTAAGCCAGTTCAACCAGGAGGCCATTCAAATCTCTCTTAAGTGCTTTAGGCCAATCTTTGAGCAGGAAAATACATTCCAGAAGCCTCTGCTTAGTCAACATTCACTGAATTTTGAGTCAAAGGGGTAGGATTCAAATCCTGGATCTGACACTTACTACTTGGGTGGTCTTGGATAAGTGGTTTAACTTCTGTGAACCTCATTTTCCTCAAATGTGAAATGAAAGAATGAAGCCAGATGATACATGAGGTCTCTTTTCAGTTCTAAATATTCTATCTCTTACGACCAGTTGGTACAAAGCTAAGGAAACAGAAGACAAAAGGAGGTCCCCAAGCTCTATACAAAACAGTGAAGTCAAGTTTAACCTAACAAATCCTGGTCTTATTGGGGGATGTTTTAAGATTAAAAGCCAAAAAGGTTTCTTGATAAATAGTAAGCTCATTAACTCTCAAAATTATGAAAAAATCTTTGTCAGTCCGTCTCTCCTCCACACTCTGGGACAATGGGGAGAAATCTCTATTGGGGGTTCCTGGACTCCAATGGTCTGCTAACGATTGACCTTGACTTGAGACATGTGACCTGTCTACTCTGCACTGGCTGTGGCCCAGAAACAGCACAAGTCACTTCCTCAAGGGAGGGTAATTCAACTCTGGCTCAAAAGCCCAGCTTAGTGACCACAGAGAGAAATGGGAAGGAGCTGTTGGGCTGCCAACATAATCCAAGGAGGAGCGGGTGGGTCCGGAAGCACGGAAGTACCATTCTCTACTATGGATAACTTCTGGCCCTCACATGCATTATGGCTCCTCAGCAAAACTTTTACTTTCTTATAAAAATGTCAGTGAAGAAGGGAACTTAGAGACACCAAGAACTACTTCTGTCCAGTTGGGCAGGCTTGACTGACACAAGATTACTCAGATTTTGGTGAGGGGTGAATTCTTTGGTTATGGGAACACTCAGTGAGAAAGCTCCCTTGCCAGTGTAGACTAGCAACTGATTTTAGGCTGATAGCCTTAAAGGAGTTGCTGAAGCCACTGAGACATTTGGGGATTTGTCCAGGGTCACAGGACAGTATGTCACTCAGTCAGTAAGCATTTTTTAAGCTCTTACTTTGTGCCAGACACTATGTTAAACTCTGGGATAGAAAGACAGTAGTATTCCTCAGAAGCAGTAGATGAACCTAGGTCCTCCTGACTGTAAAGACAGCTCGCTTTCCATTATACTATCCCGCCCCTCAGTTTACTGGAGGGAAGGAAGCACCCCCAACCTAACACTTCTATCTACAAGAAAACCAAGTAATGTTCTTTCACAGTTTGAAAGTTAAATCTCATGGTCTCTACTGACTTCCCCTGGTGCAATGTGGTCAAATAAAAGACATCAGTCCAGGCATCTAGGGACCTGAAGTCTGACTCTGGACAAAGGCATTGGTTTCCAAACCTGTAAAATGGGGAATCACATTTTTTTTGCGTGTGACCACACAAAGTTGGCAATAATTTGCTTCACATTCCTAAATAGGATTCTGAGGATAAAATTCATTCTTAGGACTAATTCCTTCTTCTATAAATGCAATCTGGTGATGTTATATTACTGATAAGGAAACCAAAACAGCGTACACCAGGACTGTCACCCTGTCTATTCTGGACAGCATGTCTCTGTTAATGCAGTCTCCCATCACAATAGCCTTGGTGGCTACCACTGAGGTAGCTGATTCACAGTGACAGAGAAGTTTGGTACAATCCCCAGGCTTTTTTGCCTGCGTGAAAATCTAGCCAGGCCTTTCTCCTCAGACACTTACGCAGTTCCTTTTTTTTTAGGACAATACATTTGCATGTTCAATTGCACCAGCATGGGAGAAAAGGAGGAAAATATCAAAAAGAACATCTATGAAGCATTTTTTAAAACACAAAGAAGAGAGGAGAATGGAATTCAGAAGAGGCCTCAGACCAGAAAGGCAGAGCTAAGAGTCTGTTAAGTTTAATACAGACAATAAAAATGAGAACAAGCAATACATAATAGAAATTCACTATTTCACATACTATCCTCTTTTTTTATATTTGGAAATGTTCATGTTTATTGATATTTATCAAGCTTATAAAAAAAGAAAAATGAAAGTAGAAAGAAATGAATGAATTCCATCCATATAATAATATGTAATGATAGTAGATAACATTTATAGAGTGCTTACTAACTATGTGCCAGAGACACTGTGCAAAGTTTTTCACAATTATTTCCTCATTTGATCCTTATAACAACCCTGAGAGATAGGTGCTATCATTATTCCCATTTTACAGATAAAACTGAGAGAAAAAAAGAAAGAGAGGTTAAGTAATTTACTTAGGGCCACAAAGTTAGGAAGTGTCTGAGGTCATATCTGAACTCAGGTCTTCCTGACTCCAGGCCCAGCACTCTATCTACTGTGCCACCGAGCTGCTCGGTGTAGTAGATAAGGGCCTTGGAGTAAAGAAGACCTAACCTTGGACAAATCACTCAACCTATCAGTGACCCCAGAAAACTCTCTACAACTAGAAGTTACAGAAGAGATACTAACCTGCACTACTGAAGGGAGTATTCTTATCATCAGAGGGCAAAGGGTATGTTGAAATGACAGGTCCATGTTGGATATACATATACATGTACCTATATGTATGTATGTGTGTATATATACATATACACAGTGAGATCTACATACACACATATAAATGTGTATATATATACATATTGATATGTATATACACAAATATTTATATCTGCTCTTTCTCAATTAATTAGCCTGTCATCCTCACCTGTCAAAATCTCTTTAAATCCTAAATTTTTCTCCCAATTTGTTAGCTCTTATTTCCAAGCTTATTGTCTGCAAATGTAGTAAGCATGCCATATATGCCTTTATTGAAGTCATTAACCAATTTATAAGCATTTATTAAGAACCCACCATATGCAGCATCTTAGCATTACTATGAAAATAGTTTTGATCTTGTAGAAAAGGTCAGGGACTTCAGAACACACTTTGAGAATTGCTAGTCTGGAAATAGGCATTCTTCATCCTTTTTTTTTCTGTATGACTTGCTAAGTCAATCTCCTAAGTGGTCATAGACCTCAGAGAAGCTCTAACATCCTGGGTTTGATGAAACCATAGCAATGAAACCTACAAAAAGGAGAAGCTGGAGCACCTTACTATCCATGGGAAATCCCTCTTCCATTTGGACTCAGAGACTGACATCTTCCATGGTAGTGGTAAATACCTTGTTTTATGTTCAACATAAAACTGATCATCAGGAGATCTCTGTAGTTAAAACTCTCAAATTAGAATCTTAACATATTTATAAGGAACATGTCATTTTAGAAAAAAAATTCTATGTGACAGTTTTACTATTCTTTTACCATATTTTCATCAAAGCTACTCTCAATACATCTGTAAATCATTCTATTAAAAATTTTATAGAGATGAAAAAGTACATATGTGGGTCAATATTTATTGACATCCTCTAGATCACCCTTTTAGTAATAATGTCATTCATTAGTTTTTTCAGTTGTTAAGTATTTTCCTCTCCAAATGTGTGGAAAATTGATCCTTCAGTGCTTTCAAAACTGTCATCTCTAATATAATTTTTCTCTGTATATTTGCTATAATCTTGCTTCTGATTTCATCCTTTAAGTTAACACTCCATTAGAGATTTACCTCTAGGTTAACATCTGTCCATTAACCACTTCTCTGGTTCTAATCATTGGACTAGTTCTAGACCTCATCTCTCTATCTTATATGCAACAATACTTTGAGAGCCTCCCTCAAGTGCCTTCAATTTCACCTATACTATGGATAAGAGACATTACTTTCCTCACCCCACCCCACAACCAGTCCAGTAACTGTGTCCAAAAAAAAGGAAATAATCTTATTCTGCCATTGATAATTAACTAACCCTTCTAGGCTTGAAATGAGCACTGCTTGCCTTTCTAAGTACACATGAACCATCCTTTTAATAACGTCTTCTAGAATTTTGTCAGACAATGGAGTCAAAGCTATAGCCCTATTGCTTAAGGATTCCATCTTCCCCTTCACGAATTTACCTATCTTCAGTCCAGTAGCACCTCTCCCATTCTTCCCAAGTTTCCAAGGATCACACACAGTAATCATATCTGATCATTCTTTTTAGCAATCTAGGGATAAATTTGGCCCAGACTTGATTTTTTCCTTAGTATTTATAATCAACCTCAGTTTATTCTCCAATATCTACTCAAGTTTCTCCCTAGGTACATATATGATTTTAGCTTGAATTGGTCAACAAACTTCCAGAGAAGCCGTATCAGTCTCTTTAGATGGTTTCTCATTTTCATTCCATCATTTATGTTGTACTCTCATTCCCCAAAATACTCATTCTTTTGGGGCTAATTTCTTCTATTAAAAAGGTCTTTGGATTCTATCCATCCTTTCTTTAAACACTCTGGAAATTAACTTTCCTAAAACATCTAGGGTGATCTCATCAGACTAAGCTGACATGGTGACTTTCAAGCTTTTCATCATCCCCATATCACCAAGCAGTTCCTCCTTATTGAACAGAATCACATACAAATAGCTGTCCAGGAATGAAAAAACAACATTTCCGTAGGGACAGAGACTTGGAGTGGAACTAGACTTAAAGTCATCTAGTCCAACCCTCTCTCATTTTGTAAATGGGGAAACTGAGGCCACCAGAAAGCTTAAATTGCTTCCTCAAAATCACACAGGTAATACCTGGCAGAGGTGAGATTCAATTTTTTTACTCCAAATCTAGCTTTTTCCACTCTGCCACACTGCCTCCCTCAACAAAAGAAGTGAAGAATTCATCAGAGATGCCTGTTTCCTTCCCTTACCCCACTCCTTTCCCTAACCCTATTCTAGTCGTTAGTCAAATCGCTTCCTATTTGAGTCTCAGGAACAACTGTAAGGTTGAACTACTTCCTTGCATCTCTGATTCATTTTGTTTACTACCCCCAACATATTTATGTATAGATATCTGAGACCCTGTGTGTTATCACCATTGCTCCCCCTTCTTAAATATGCAAATTCTTTGTCTTTTTCAGCGATATTTTCCCCTCTATCGTACCTGCTATTCACTGAGATAGTATCTGGCTCAGAGAACTTATGTGAGAAATTTTCTCCCTTCTCTATTATCTATATTTACTAGAATTCCTAGGTTTTCTGGTAAATATACTCCTCTCAACCTTCATTAAATAATAAATTTCATTTTGGAAAACCCTATTATTCCTTTAAGTAGAAATCCCAATCTCATCTCACCAAGTATTCAATTTCTGTATAATAATAAGTATCTTTGTTAACTTTGCTAATTATATTAACTTTCATTAACTTTTTTTTAATAAAAATTGTGCTTTGAAGTACTTTACATGCATTATCTGATTTGATCCTCAAAACAGCCCTTAGGTGTGTTATGTCCATTTCACAGATGAACAAAATGAACTTTAGTGAAATTTAAGAAACTTACTTAATAAAGTCAGAGAGATCATAAATGTCAGAGAGAGGATTTGGGCTTTCCTAACTCAGAGTTCATCATTGTCCGTAGTACTCAGTTGATTTCTCTGTTACACCATATTTGCCTCTCTCTTCTGAAGTCCTAACTTTCAATTAGCCACATTTGGATATCACAAGCTAGATCTATGTGTCTGCCGGATGTGTTGGTCACAGAATCTGATTGGAGAGGTCTAACGTAACAATCATCACATTCATCAATTTGTATCTTATACAAACTATTTCCACCATTTCTACAACCTAAATTATTAAGATTTAATGTATATAATGGCTTTAGGAAGAGCCCTCCATGTCATTATTTTAGCCCGCGGTGGGGAACCTGTGGCCTTGAGGCCACATGGGGCCCTCTAAGTCCTCAAGTGGAGCCCTTTGACTGAATCTAAATGGCTGCACTAGAGGACCCAGAGGTCACATGTGACCTCGACCACAGGTTCCCTAGCCCTGCTTTAGCTTCTGTATAGGAGGCTAATAAGTCAGATACACAAATACTTCTATGTTTATATCAAACACTGTTCATAACCTTCTCATAGCTTAGGCTGTTAGGTCTTGCCAAACTACAGACTCATAGGGAGGCATCATCATTTAGTCTGACTCCAGAATGAACTGAGCAGAATTCTGAATAAGTTTGCCCACTTAACCCCCAGCTCCATTCCTGTCAGTTCCCCAATCCATGCTGGGCTAGGATGGCATCACATTTCAGATTGCTACAAAGTACCAACCTTGGAAGCTCTAAACTTGTTGCTTGCTGAGTAACAGGATGGTAAGCCAGGGAAAATGTTTTACTTTTTAGGCTGTCACTGGTAGGGAGAAATGCAGGCTAGGGGAAAGAGGAAACCATTCCAGTTACTTAGCTGAGAATACCATAGTAGCAGATGCCAAACCTCCTCTCCAGAGCTTAGAGTTAGGAGAAAGGGAGCAGCAATTAAACCACAGCACTGAGTCGGTCTATAAAAATCTTGCCTCTAAGTATAGGTTGATTTCTTCTGTAAAATGTTAGGCCAAGAGATGCTACCTCTCCTTTATTTGAGCTCTCTAAAATCCAAAATTTAGGAGTCCTCTGCAACCCATTTTCTCGGATGTCAAGGACCTCCCTCATCACTTAGCTCTGAATAGGGCTTAATACCATACCTCAAGAGATAATAAGCAGATATTTCTAATGACCACCTCAACTCGGATATCCTCTTTGCCAAAATGGAAACTAGCTCAAATCCGTTTAGCAAAGGAGAATGTGACCCTGTACCAAGGGATCTCTAGCATGAAAGGGGAACCTCCTCCACCCAAAGGTGAGCCAGACACATTTCCCAAGTTCAAACTGCCTCTGAAAAACAACCATCCACCTACTAGACAGCCCCCTACAACACTGCATGCTTTTTGAGGTCAAGGACCTTTCTCATCTAAGTATTCCATGTCTCCTAGAACCACTGCTCTGCACACAGCAGATGATTAACAACAGAAAGTGCTGTTGTTTTGCATTGTACTCATTTTATGACAAAAGTGTCCCCAGAGAAGAAAACTCTCTTGTTACATGTTCTTTGGGGATCTCACAGTCTTCTAGCTCTCCTCTCCCCAAAGTTTATTCAGAACTAAGAGAATAAAACTAACTACAGAATCCAAAAGCCAATGAGTACCCCAGAGGGCATGACAAAATTTACAAAGTGGGGAGGAGGCCCCTACATCACTGGCCTTGGGATACTATCCTCTGGGGAGGTAATTTCCTTTCTGTTATGTACTTCCTCCTTGCTTCTGAGTCCTGCCTATATCTGGGGAAAGGTGCTTTTTCTATCAATAGCCTCATTTTCAGTTAAGCAAATGTTGAGTTTAGAGGACGGCCATGTTTCCTTTTTCAGCAGACTCAAACATTCTTTTCACTACACAAAATATATGAAGTTTAGTGAGCTCCTTGACACAGACTACTTTAAACACTGCAATAAATATCTGAAGTGTTTTCCCTCTAAGTAGATGATAATATTTTTTTCTTTTTCCTTTAAATTTTATTTTTTTTATACCTTTTGTTTTTTATGTCACATGCATGGCCCTTCCAACATCCCACAGCCATGGAGACATCCTTGACAACAAGGATTTAAAAAGAGAGGGGGAAAGCAGTTGAGCAGAACCGATGAACGCATCACTCACATCCAGTCTACCCAATATTGCCTAACCAGAGTTCCCCCGTCCCTGTAAAGAAGAAAAGGAGGTGCATTTGGAGACCACAAGCCTACATTATGGTAAAAGCTGAGTTAAACACAAACTATCTAAACTGAAACCCTCAACTGACTTAGCTCACATCGTAACTCAGGCCTGGCCTGAAAAGAAGGAAATTTGTCCTATGACCTGCTTTCACCTCTTTTATATACCTAGTGGGTTTTTTGTTTTCTCTTGTTTTGTTAACTCATCAAAGAGATTGTTGATAAAACAGAGTTTACCACCAGACACCAAGCAGAATTTATAGCATATCACAGCTGAAAGAGAAGTCACAGAACACAGAAGGTCACCGTTGCAAATGGCCTCAAAATATCTAGATCTTTGTTTCTTATCCTTTTATTTTTGGCGGTCTGATGATGCTTATGGAACCCATCTCAGGAAAAAAAATGTTTTAAATATATAAATATAATTAATATAATTGTATTAATTATTATAATTAATAAATTATAAACTGATATAATAAAACTATATTAATATATTATAATATAAATAAGGAAATCAATTATATTGAAATACAGTTGTCAAAAAAAATCAAGATCACAGACCCCAAGTTAAGAATCCCTGATTTAGAAGACAGAACATAGAATGTCAGAGCTGGGAGAGACCTAAGGACACAAGGTCCTCAAAGACTACCTAACCTAACACTCACTTTACAGAGGAGGAAATAAAGGTCAAAAAAAGAGAATTCACTTATCCAAGGCCATGCAGCTAGTAAATTTCACAACAAGGTTTAAATTAAATTTCAAGATAGTTGAGCAGAATGAAAAAAGTCCCTTCTTTCAGTATCTTAAGAAACAGGTCTTTTCAATGCTGCTTATTTATAAAGTGTACCTGAAGGGACTCCTCTTGTATAACAAAGAACTAGAAACTTTCTACCCTCAAAGAGCTACTTGATCTTGCAGGGAAATGATCTTCACCACCCAGACTTCTCCATCCACAGAGCCCCCCAGGGTCAAGGAGCCCCTTCATAGATGGCAAACAAGCACTGAGTATTTATTAAGCACCATAATTAGGTGCAGAAATCAAGATCGCTGGAGATGCAATTACAAAGAATTAAACAATCCTTACTGGGAAAGAGCTTACATTCTTACATGTGCAAGAAATGCACATGTAAGTATATATGGCATAAAATGGATAAAAAACAAATATATATGTATATGTATGTGAACATGTGCATATAGATACAAAGATACATATACATATATGTAGTCATGAAATACAATGTAGTATTGGAGGGAAGGCACCAGGAGCTGGGGGAATCTGTATGGTCTCCTCATGTTCCCTGCTTCTGGGTCCCAGCTCTGAGGCAGAGGTTAGCAGGGATTCACTCCTGCCATGTGAGAAAGCTAGCAAGAAGGCACAGGAATCAAAGGAGAATGTTGTATGGAAGGAACCGACAGACCGACTGGATTATAAAGTGTTCTCTATATCTACATATAGCACAGACATTTTACTTGTGTGGTTTTGGGGTACACTATTACATAGAGACTGAGGGTAGATGGCATGGACGAATGGGGAACCACCAGAACTGTTTATCAGAGGTTTCCTAGATTAGAACTCAAAAATGTCCATTCAAACTGGAAAAAAACAAGTTATGTAGGGCTTGAAGCCAAGTAACTTCAAGAAAACAGAAAACTAACTCTTAGTCCTTTGGGGCTTCCTATCTGTTTCCCTAATGGAGCAAACTGCACAGGTCTGTAAGGAAACTTAAAGAGCTGAGATTCCCTTACAGTGAAAAGCAGAGGGGCATGGCTCAAATCCCTTCAGTACAGGAAAACCTGAGTCTGTACCAGAGAAGCCTCTAGCATGAAGAGGGGAACTCCCCTCGCCAACACAGCTAGGTTTAGACAACCCTCCCTGACCACAACAAAACAGTGCCAGCATTAGTCCCATAAAGGATATTTTCATTCCAAATACCTACTTCCTCTTGGGACAATGGCAGAGTGTTTTCCAGCAACTCCAAGGTGTTGTACCCAGTGGTGATTCATCTCTGATCACATTGTAGACAGCCTAGCAGTTCAACACTCATTCTCTGCCCATTTGTGCTTCACACTAGGCCCTATTCAAAGTGAACATTTATAGAACCCAAAAAGGGGAACGAACACCTCTCATGACACAGACCACCAGCTTTCCCAGTGGTGGCATATGCAGGAATTGTAAAGAGGGTGGAATATGGAAGAGAAAAATAACCCTATTCCAGAGTTAATAAATGTTTGTTGATAGAATATAAGTTCCTTGAAGGCAGAATCTATACCGTTTCTGTCTTCAAATCCATGGGGCACAATGCCTGAGACGCAGTAGACTTTAAATACTTGATTAATGGACAGAACTGAATATTTCACACAAAATGAGACCAGCAGGGCTAAAGAACAAGTCACATTGCTCCTAGAAGCTCAACATTAGAAAAGACTGCAGAAGGTATTGAGGGCAACATAATTCTTCTAAACAAGAATTCCCTTCTACTTTTTATGTTAAAAATCTACCTATTCAGCTTATGCATCAAGATATCCAGTGAGGGACAGCTCACTACCTCCACAGGCAGTTCATTCTACTTTGGGATAGATCTTAATTTTTGGCAAATATTTTTCCTTACACCAAACCTAAATCTGCCTTTTTGAAATTTCTACCCAGTGATCCTGGTTCTGTTCTCTTTGACCAAACAGAACATGTTTAAGCCTCCTTCGACATGGGGGGGGGGGCAATCATTAAGTAATAGAATAAAGCCATCATATCTACCCCCACCCTCAATCCCAGTCTTCTCTTCTCCAACCTAAAAATCTAGAGTTCCTTTAAATGATTCTTAAATGGCAAGGTCTCTGGGTCCTTCACCATCCCTTTAAGAGTCCTTCTCCAACTACCTTTTCTGACGTTATAATGTCCTTCCTAAAATGTGGAATACTCTAGATATGCTCTCACTGGGACAGAGGACAGAAGGGTTGTTCCTTATACAGTTTCTCAACATTATCTAAGATTGCATTAGCTTTCTCAGCGACTATAACAAAGTATTGACTCATATTGACCTTGCAATGCACTCAAACCCTGACAAGGCACTCAAGGCCTCCTTGGACAAGTTTAATTAGAGATAAGTTTCCTCCATTCAGGGACCAAAGTCTTGTATTCTCTGCCCCTGAATTGTTGGTGCCGAATGTCTAACTGTAATTCTAAAGGACTAGTCAATCATGGTGAAATACGCTTCGTCTCCTGACAAGAGAGATGATGACCTCTGAGTACAGAACGCTATGTTTTTTGGTTTGGGTTTTCTTTTTTTTTTTGGGGGGGGGGGGTCATGGCTAATGTGGAAATTTATTTTTGTTTGATTATGCATATTATAAGAGTTACATTTTTCTTTTATTTTTCCTCTCTTCTCAAACCAATAAGGCAAGGTGGGGGATAAGAGTTGAAAACTGATTTTTGTTTGGAGAAAAAAATAATTTTCTTTTAAAATCTTGGTGTATCTAGGACAAAAAGGTTTAAGGAATAAGAGAAACATCTTAATCTCAGTTTAGAATAATTCTGAGACAATCTTCAAATTTCCATTGCTTTGCTCCCACCGATATCTGGAGAGACCTTCTCCTCCCCTTTACAACGTGTACTTCCTCCTAGTAAGCATACTCTCAAACCAAGCAGCAAGCACATCATGTGTGGCAGGGACTTCCAACGGGGCCTCCCACCACTCCACTGTTCTACTCTCCAGGCAAACTGAACTTCTCACCCTGAGATGTACTCCACGCTTTTATTCCCATGTTCCCCTGGCCTTCCCCCAATGCCATCTCCACTTTTAGACTTTCAACTCCTACTCTAAACACTAGCTCAAATGCTACCTCCTCCTCTTTTCCTGATCCTTCTCTCCCCCCATTAGTAATTTAGTGAAAAGAGCACAAGTTATAGAGTCAGCAGACCTGGGGTCAAATTCTACCTCTAATTTGCTAACTCTTTGACCTTGGACCAATTAACTTAGCCTCCCTTGGCCTCAGTGTCTTGATGTGTGAAATAAAATGGTTGGACTAATGAAAGTTTGGATTTAGTCAAAGGACCCCACTTGAGGACCTAGAGGGCCACATGTGGCCTCAAAGTCAAAGGTTCCCTGTCTCTACCCTGGGCCTAGCACAGTGCTTTGTACATAGTGTGAACTTGGGAAATATTTGCTAAATCAACTTTTCTTGTGCAGCTATAGCACCCAGGCCTCACATGCTTATAAAAAAGGCCCTCATTATACCACACCCTTCTCTGAGGACAAAACTGTAGAAAAATTGCACCATGATGGAAAGACTGATGAACTTGAAGTCATAGGACATGAGTTCTAATCTTGGCTCTGCCACACTTTACCTGTGTGAGATTAAGCAAATCATATAACCTCTCTGGGCCTCAGTTTCCTAATCTATAAAAGGAAAGGTTTAGATTAAATATCCCAAAGTCCCTTACAACTCTAGATAGGGTCCAAAGAGAAATCCAGATAACTGTGACCTATACTATGTCACCTGTGATCCAACACTACCCTGAGGTTGGCAGTGACTCATTTTATTAAAATCCAACTTTCTAAGTCATTCTTCTGCTTTAGAGACCACAATAGTTTCCCAATGCCAACGAAATCACCATTGTTGATGATAAAATTTAGTGACTGACTACTATGGAGGGAAGTTACAATCATAGGAACAGAGATTTAGGGTTAAAAGAGACCTTAAAAACACTATCCAACCCCTTTAGGTTTTTTTAAGAAAACTGAACCCCAAAGTTCAGTTTTGGGGTTGCCCAAAGGTCACTCAGGATGGGAGAGACAGGATTTGATTCTAATTCCTCTACTTCAAATCCACTGTTCTTTCCATTATTCTATGCCACCTCCCATCTAGATAGGGAAAAGGTAATTACATAAAAAGGTATTACATTACAAAGGCATTACCTAAAAAGAGAAATAACAATACATGGTAGCTTAAGAAAATGCTTAAGTAGAATAGTTTAGAAGCTAAGAACTAGAAAAGTTTGGGGTCTAATGGTCATAGAGGGTTGGCATGGGCAGGAAAGTCTTCACAGAGAAGGCAGACCTTGAAAGAAAGGCAGGATTTAATAGCACAATCATGAAAATATAAAGGACAGAAGGGGGAAACAACATTGGAAAGACTACAGAACACTAGACAAACACAACGACCAACCTCAATTACAGAGGACTTGATACCACAACATATCTCTGACCTCTCAGCAAAGAGAAGGTGGAGAACAAGTACACAAAAAGGCATATATTTTCATCCATGACCAATATATCGATTTGCTTTGCTTGGCTGTCCCAAGGGAAGGTTTTACTGTGGGGAGGCTGCCGTTAGAAAGTATTAGAGATGTTGTTGGAAAAAAAAGAGTATCAATAAAATGCTTTTAAAAATTGGCCTTAGATGGATAAAAGATTGGCCTTAGAAAAAAGGAGAGGAAGAGAGTGGGTAGTATTTATGACAGAAGGAATGGTGTGAGCCAAGATAAGAATGTAGAGATGTACTGACAATGGAATGTTTAAGAAAAGCAATTAATAATTCAGCTAAAATGGATGATTTGTAAAAGAGAAGAGAGGAAGAGAAATCTGAAGGAAGTGTCTATAGACAGACTTTGGAACTTAAAGAACTTCAACTTTGCTCTGTAGGCAGGGGAAATTATTGGAGGTTTTTAAGTAGGAGGATGTCACAATCAAAGGGTTTCTTCTGTGATTAATCTTACGAGATGGATTGACTACTTCTTCAAGAGAACGCCAACTCTCTCAGGGCTCTCTAGAATAAGCTTAGTTTCCTAGAAGGATAGAAGTAGCAAAGTTGGAGTGGGAGAATAATTTTAGTGGTGGGGAGGAGTTTAAAGGGGAGTTCCAGAGAATCTGGTAGAGGCGAGGGATTGGTTAGAAACTAGGAAGGGAATTGTGGCCAGGCCAGAAAAGACATAGAAGAAAATAAAGTAGGGAAAGACCAACCACAAACTGGCCTAAATGGTTAGGAAAGAGCCTCTTCCTTCTCTGTGGTCTGTAAGTTAATTCTTCCTGCCCTCCTTCCCTTTCCTTCCCCTCCTGTGTCTAGCACCAGTCCTTTTTCCTCACTCTGATCTGTTTCTAACACTCTCTCCTCCCAGTTCTCTGAATGAGCCCCCCCTTCCTCCAATGACCTTGTCCTTACTTACCTATGTCCATATTATATCCTCTCACCCCAAGAGAATGCAGGCTTCTTCACGGCACAGACCATTTCATTTTTTGGTTGTTTGTTTTTAGGATCTAGTGCAATGTCTTACAGGCACTAGGTACTTAACAGTTGTAGATGAAATAGTTATTAAAGTCGTTGGGTTTGTTATTAATTATCTGGTGTCCTTTCCTAATTTTCGTGACCCCTCCTCTTCCACTGTTTCCCACTCAGGTTTAAGTCCTTCAAACCCCTAAGAGCTTATTTTCACCAGACACTGCCCTGTCCAAACCAACTCAGCAAATATATATACACACATATATATGTATGTATGTGTATATGCTACCATTTTCAGATCCAAAGAAACAGTTGACAAATCTTTAAAGATTCCTCAGTGGGATTGTGATACACGAGATTTCTATCAAAACTATTCAGGTGACACCATTACATTGTCAAAAGCACCATGTGACCTTTCTTCTCTGATGGAATCTAAATCTTTCCCATTAATTCTTTTTCTATAGCCTCTTCAGCCCAACTGGACCCCAAAGACAGAACTGCAGCCACCTTCCCCATACTACGCCTCAGCTGCCAGGAAGTTTAAAGCAACTCTAGACTTTCTAATACAAAGTTCTAATGGCATTCATGGGATGGGTTATCTATCACTCATTCACTATCACAGAATCCTCAGGCTCAAAGGTAACTTGTAAATCATCCAATCTAGAGGTTCCTTTTTTTTTTGAACCATGGACTCCTCTGGCAATCGGGTAAAGCCTGTGAGTGAGTCCCCTCTCACAGTAATGTTTTTAAATGCATGAAATAAAATATACAGTATTATAAAGGAAACCATATTGAAAAACAGTTATCAAAAAAAAATTTTTTAAACAAAATCATAGATCTCAGGTTAAAAACTCTTGCTCTAGTCCACCCCACCCCACCCTACCCCACCTCCCATTTTCCAAAGAAGGAAAGTGAAGCTCAGACAAGGGAAGGGACAGTTGCAGTGAGTTAGTAGTAAAACTAGAAGTAGAATCCCTTTTTCTCAATTTCTAGCACCCTGTCTACCACAGGTCTGTTAATGTATGAAGGAGGAAGAGAAGTGATCTTGGGGTCAGAGTCCCCTCTACCCCTTAGTGTTACAGCATACTCTCATCACAGATACCATCTGATGAGCCCCTAATAAACAGCCTAAAGCAGGGGTTTCTCCAAGCATAGTTCAGAAATCGAAGAGCTTTATTATCCTTTCCCATTCCACTAAAAATCAATTTCCTCCACAAATCCTTCCTCCTCCCTTCCAATCACCACAGGACCTGACCAGGTTCAAGGACACCTTAGAGAGTAGCATGTCATGTGAACACTGACCCAACAGAATAGCCAGTTTGAAGATCTTTTGGGACCAGAAAAGGAGATATGGAAACTATATGGGGCTCACCTGATCCCCTGAGTCCTGGCTAATATTCTCTGGAAAGAGAAATAAAAATACAGGTAGGTACTTTAAAGCTCATATAATGTGACACACATACCCCTTATTTTATGAATGGGAAATAAAGATGTTAAGGAATTTGCCCAAAGTCATAGAGTAATGTTTACATCTGCAATTCACCAGGTCCTCTGAACTCAAAAGTCAAGCACTCATTCCACCGTACCACATCTTAACTAGCTGGCAGCTTAATGATGATATTCATAGTAAGGGACCTCCTTTCCCAAGGAGTCCTCCAGAGGGGCCTCTTTCCTCCCTCCTTGTTTACTTGATCAGGAGACAGGGCAGTTCTCATCTCTCCCCAGGCCTCAGACCTTGGAAATCACTTCTCCCAAAATGTAATTAGCCTTTCAACTGGGTCACCTCAAAGCAGGAACTGACAGGATACTAAGAACCAAAACATGAAGGAGAAAGACAGCAGCATCTGCCAAGGGAAGGTCAGAGAGGTCTGTCAGCAGTGACACCTTAGTCTTTTAAATTTGTGGGTTACAAAGAATTTGAACCACTAAGCTTCTCAGTTTGGTCCAGGTTAAGGTGATGACTTAAAAAGGCAGCTTGGGAACAAGATCCAGATTTCTTTGTTATTCTTTTAATTCATCTATAGAAAACTACATCTTGCCCAGAACCCCAAAACCTCAAATATTTGTATAAAAACCAAAAGAAAGGAATTTTTTTTTATTTCCAAAGTACAATAACTGATTTTTGTGATGATGACTTAGAGATGCTGCCAGGGTCACCCCATCTATCTTTCAAGGCTCATTTCCCTTCTCCTCCCACAAGAGATCCTTTCCTCTGTAGAACTCTCATTACACTTCATCACTTATCACATTTTATCTTGTAGCAGTTATTTGTAAGCAAGGCTTATTTTTCTTGGCTAGCCTGTAAGCTCCTGGGCACACCGAATGGATCTTACTTCATCTTTGTATCCCCCCCAGGTGCAAAGATTAGGTCACTGTTTATTATCCTTCTGCTGGCATATAGCTTGATACATTTTCATCCTTTAAACCTCAACCTTACCTGCCGCTACTGCCCTCTAGTTGGTCTGTTTTCCAGCCAAAATGGACAACTTGTCATCCATTTCCTAAAACTGCCCTGAATTTTCTGTCCCTATTCCTTTCTCACACCATTTCCTATAACTAGAAATACCACTTTTCATTTTCTGCAGCTGAATTCTACTCATCCCTCAAGGTCCAGTTCAGATTCCCCTCCTCCATGGAGTATTTCAAGGTTCCTAAAACCTAAAATGACCCCATTCTTCTGAAATGTCACAACCATTTGCTTCTGTATTTTGTATAGGGCAAGGATCATTCATCTTTGTTCCCTCTCTCCCTGCCCCTCCCCTAAAACTGAGCCTAGGATCATGTACATGAGAGATGCTCAATAAATATTGTTTGAATGAGTGAATAAATAAATGTATGGTCTACATTGGCTGATTTACACTGAGGCAGGGATATTGATCTTTGTCCTTATCTCCAACACCAAACATATTAACTGATCTGTAACAGACACTTGGTAAATGCTTGTTGAACTAGTCAGAATTAGATCACCAGAACAATTACAGAATCACAGAGCTGTAAAGAAACCCCAGAGCCCATCCCATACCTACAAAAAGAATCCGTTCTACAATAAGTGGCCATCCACCCTCTGAATAAACCTCCAATAGTGGGGAACTCACTATCCTCTAAAGGCAGGCCGTTCCACTTGGGGTAGTTCTAACTATGCAGAAGTTTTCTCTTACTTTCCCTCTTTGCAATTCCCATTCAATTAGCCCAGACTCTGGGAACAAATTCTTTTATTATGGGGATTTGTTCTGGGAAGTTTGGATTCAGTCAAGGGCCACACTTGAGGGTCTAAAGGGCCACATGAATCCAGAGGTTATTATGAACAAATTCAATTATTTGTGATACCATGACCAGATAGCTCATGGAAAGGATTTCAGTTTAGGTCTAGAAACAAGCCTAAGACATTTTAAATAGCATCTGATGGCTTGAAATCATCAGTTCTTTTGTGAAAACATTTAAATCGGTAAACAGGCTTTCAAAGTGTCTATTTTCTGTGGCTAAGAAACAAAATATGGATATCCTAAGTCCAAAAACAAATTTCAAGACCAACCAAAACACAGTTAAAATAATGTATTACAAAGTATCCCTCATTCACTATATTATGCCACAGGATAAATAATACCCTACATGTAATACACACACACACACACACACACACACACACATTTACATACATCCTTTCTTATTGTATGTGCCTAGGAAAGTCATAGAATCAAAGAATTTCAAAGTTAAAAGGGACCTCACTGGTCCTCAAGTTCAATCCATACTGGGGAAAAAAAATTCCCTCTACAAACATATCTGAGAAGTGGCCATACAACCTTTATTTGAAAACAGCCACATTACCTCCCAAAGCAGTTCATTTGATTTTGGACAGCTCTATTCACTACATCCATGCTCCTAAGTTCTGCCCTCTCAGGTCAAGTCTATTCCCTCCTCTCTATGACAGCTCTTCAAGACAACCACCTTGCCTCTTCCCATCTGCCCTTCATCAGGCTAGACGTGGTCTACCTAAGGCAAATGAAAATGCTAGTTACTATCACTTTCATACTAATCCTGTCTTAAGGCAGTCTATTCTTTTCTACTCAAGAGGGAAAAAGGGAATAAGCAACACCATGTCTGGCACATAGTAGGCACTTAATAAATGTTTATTGATTTATTATGAAGTGCCTACCATCTGCTAGGAACTGTGCTAAATGATTTTTCAAATATTATCTCATTTAATTCTTAAAATAACCCTGGGAGGTAGGTGCTTTTATCCCCATTTTCTCACACCATTGTGTGTTTCTCACCCCTGTGTTCACTGAAGCAAAGAAAAGTGAAGTGACTTCCTTAGGGTCATATAACTAGGAAGTGACTGAGGCTGGATTTGAACTCAGGACTCCCTAACTCCAGGTTCAGCACTCTCTATACCCTGTGCACCAGCTGCTTCCAATTTAACAAAGCACTTATTAAGAACCTATAACATACTAGGCACTGTGCTAGGTGTTTGATAAAGACAAACTCAATCAATCAAGCATTCATTAAGTGCCTAATATGCACCAGACACTATCCTCAAGGAGTTTACATTATACTACAAGGAAAAACAATATGCAAAGAGAAGTGTAATGGGGGTTGATGTGGGAGTTCCCTAGTCAGTCTTATAAACTCACCAAGAAGTACTCAAATATAAAATCCTATGATCTTTCCCCATGGACTATGACCCTCTCTTGATGATGCCTAATACTGTATTATCTTTCTAGGCTTCTATACCACAGTATTATCTCATACTAAATAAACCAGCTTACACTAAAGAACCCTAGACATTTTTCTAGACCAAATGATGTTTAACCACATCTAGACATCTATTTGTAAACTTTTTTGAATCCAAGTGTAGAACACTATATTTAACTCTATTAAGTTTTACCTTATTTGAATCAGCCCAAGTTTTACTGCTGTTGAGATTTTTTTATCCTATGTCAGCTATCTCTTCTGATTTAGTATCATCTGTAAATCTGATATGCATGCTAGCCATTCCTTGAGTCAAATTATGGATTTTAAAAAAAAGTTACACAACACAGGGCCAAGCATAGGGGCATTCTATTAGAGACATCCTGCCAAACTAACATCCAACCATTAATGACTAGATACTTGGGGAACAGTTCTCAGTCCCCTGAATTATACTACATAATTGTATTGCATAAAATTTTATCAAATGTTTTGTTAGTTATATGTCTAGCATTCACCAATCTACATGTTCAGTAACCCTTTTAAAAAAAGGAAATAAAGTTAATATGGCATGACCTGTTATTGATGAAGCCATCCTGACTCTCTGTGATCAACAATTCTTTCTCTGGGTGTTCACTAATTATCTCTTCGATGATATTTTCTAGAACCCATACAAGAACTGAAGTCAAACTTACTGGTCTTATTATAGCTTACAAACTCTGTTCTCTTTTGGGGGACATTTGGGACACTTCCCAACTCCAGCTCTACGCTACTTTACTTGTTTTCCACAGTCTTTCAAAGCTGCTTTCGGTGGCTGGGCAAAACTTTCCGATTTTTTTTACGAGAACTTTTGTGTAACTACAACCTTCTTCCCCATCCTACATTGGTGGAGTTTCAGTCTACATATAAAGCTTTAGATTTATATTTATTCTGATTAAATTAAGTGTACTGTCCTAGTTCATTAGGATCTTTCTGCATCTTAATTCTGTCATCCAACATGTTAGCTACCCCTCCCACCTTCAAGTCATCTACAAATGTGATAAGCCACCATCTTTGCCTTCACCCAATTCATTGATTAAAATGTCAAATAGCATCCAAGTGTTTGATTCACTCTTCATGGACCATCAATCTTCAAACCATGGACAAAGCATAAAGCCACGAAAACTGTTGGTACGCTAGAAAACATGTCTCCCAATCTCTACTCTGCCGCACACCCCACCACCACCACGACCTTGGATGGATACAACTTAAAAAGAAAATGTCAAGGAGATTTTCCAAATAAAGAGCCAAGAGGCTGTAATGGACACATTTTATAGGATCATGAAACTAGTCCTGAAAGGGCCCCAGAGGCTGTCTAGACTAAACCCTTCATTTTTGCTTCTAAATTTTACTGATATACTTTGTTTTTACATTACAAATATTTACATGTAATTGCCCCTTCAGGAGAGGCTTCTTGCAACAAAGTAAAACAGTTGACTAACAATGATAATATGTGACCTCATCTGAAAATGTCTGCCATATTTCCCATCTGTAGAACCCCCACTCCTCTCTATTTTGTAAAAAAATTAACAGAACACTATTTGCTCTCCTCCTCTTCCCCCAACCCATTAAAAAAAAGAAAAGAAAATTTTTTTAAGAAATATACATAATTAAGCAAAACAAATACCCTCAGATGCTGAACACATACATATGTATATTTATGTGTACATACATAAGTATCTTATATACATAGATATATATAACATATACCCACACAAAATACACACACATGTCATTCTGTAGCATACATTACTCCTCTGTAAAAGATAGTATCTTCATCATCTGTCCTCTGTAATAATGAATAGCCATTGTACTGACTACAGTTTTCGAAACTATTTTTGCAATTTTGTTATTATATAAAATGTTCTCTTGGTTTTGCTCATATCATCCTTCATCAGTTTATGAAAGCCCTCAAAACTGTTCATTTTTATAATTTTGATTTTAGTTCTCATGGTCCTGGTCATTTCACACCGCATCAGTCCATATAAGGCTTTCCCTATCTCTCTGAAAGCATCTATTTCCTCATTTCTTACAACACAATCGTACTTCACTTTTATACAACTTACGCAGCCATATCTCAATTGATAGGTATGCCCTTAGCTTCCAGTTTTTTTCCCACTGCAAAAAGAGCTACTATAAATATTTTTGCTTTCCTTTTCTCATCTCTTAGGTATAGACCTAGCAGTGTATGTATAGCTGGATCAAAGGGCATGTACCAATTCGTAACTTCTTGTGTATAATTTCAAATTGCTTTCCATAATGGTTGTCTACTAACATTGTCTATTTTCCCATAGCCCCTCTAACATTTATCACTTTCCTTTTTTGTCATCTTTGCCATTCTGATAGGTAAGATCTAGAATGTCAGAATTGCTTTAATTAGAACTCATTTGGAAAATTTATTTCATTTACCTACATACAATCTGAATTTCTTCCCTTAAGAACTGGCTATTCATATCCTTAGACCAATGATCAATTGGCATATGACCTAGATATAAAAGGTTACATCATAACCAAATTAGAGAAACATGGAAAAAATTACCCATTAAATCTATGGATAAGAGAAAACTTTATGACCACCAAGGAATAAAGAGGATCACTGAAGATTAAACAGATAATTTGGGTTACATAAAATACACATTTTTGCATGAATAAATCTGTTAAATTTCAGAATAAAGGGGAAACAATTAATTGGGGAAAAAATCTTTGCAGCATGCTTCTCTAGTAAAGATCTAATTTCCAAGACACATAAGGAACTGATTCAGATTTGTAAGATAAAGGTCCAACTCCTTCATTTTTCTCATAAAGACACTGAAGTCCAGGATAAGTGATTTTTTTCAAGGTCACGCTGGTCATAAAGATAAAATGTGAGAGGAAAACCAAGGTTCTGCCATTCCAAAGCTACTGTTCCTTCAATGCACCAAATTCATAAAACCATTCCTAACCATAGACATCACCCACCGAAAAACCAAGATGAGCCACAGATTTCCTAAGAAAAGCCTAACTTGTGAACCTGACAATCAAACAAGGTGTGAAAATTAAGTAGAAGTTAAAAATATTCACTAAGAAAACTAGAGTATGTCAACATCTGCTGATGGACAACAGGATCCTAGCACAAATGTATGCTCCAATTCTTTACCTCATGACCCATTTCAGATGAGTGCAAAATTACTGCCTGGCTTGTACACAGTTCATATGTGAAATACATTTTTCCACCTTTAACAAGATCCGAGAGGTCCTACAGCCCAATATAGTATGTACAGAGTCGGCCTAGAAGTCAAGGAGATTTGGGATCAGTCCTGCCTCTGACACATACTACTAGCATGATACTGTCCATTAGCCTCTCAATGTTCCAAGCAACTCCAAGATTATAAGTCATAGAGATGGAAATCTGTGTCAGGGTAGAGAGTTGCACACCCAAAGCCCCCACCCTGATAAGAGACCTAGATTTTTCTTTTATAAAGATCAGTGCCCAGAAGAATCATTTCCTTTGACTGAAAACATAGACTCTCTTTGTATTCCCTAATTTTTCCTCTCACTTCTCCCTTTCACCTTTTCTCATCTTCTTTCACAAACACCACTAGGTCATGCTCTCAGGAACTTAAAAGACAGCAGCGCCAGAGCTGGAAAGGAACTCTGATGTCCTCAAGTCTGATTCTTCATTTTGCAGATGAGGAAACTGAGATCCAGGAAAATTTAAAAACTTGCCCAAGTTCACTCAGAGAGGAAGGGACAGCGCTGGAATCCAACCCAGGGAGTCTCCACTGTCCCATGGTGCCTCTATTTACACACACTGTCTCTATCACTGTCTGACACAAAGACTTCCTTTCCAACTGTGTCCTGGGAAGGACAAGGTGTGGGGTGCTTTGATTTCTGGTGACAGGGGAATGGGACATGAGTTGTAGAACCTGCAGCCAAAACTGCCGCAGGGTGTAAGGAGCTGATACCTTTGGGCAGAAAAGGATTGCAGCCTGGGGAAAGGAAGGGAGAAAAGTTCAGGTTATCCACAGATGTTGATGATCTATTCATTATTAGTCATCATTATATTCATAACATCTGCATCTGGGAGCCTGGCTTAGGCATATGATGTGGATGAACCCAAAGAGCAGCGGCATGGAAAGCTCAAGACTGAACTAAGTTACAGGAAGAACAAATCATTTAATATTCTGTTACAAATAAAGCTCTCAGAGAGCAATTTGGAACCATGCCCAAAGGGCTATAAAGCTCTACATACCCTTTGATCCAGTATTACCACTTCTAGGTCTGTATCCCAAAGAGATAAAAAGGGGAGGTGGAGGAACAACCTATTTGTACAAAAATATTTATTGCGGCTCTTTTTGCGATGATTAAAAATTGGAAATTGAAGGAATGTGGCTGAACAAAATTGTGGTATATGACTGTAATGTAATATTATTGTGCTGTAAGAAATGACCAACAGAATGATTTCAGAAAAAAACTGGAAAGACTTGTAAGAATTGATGTGAAGTGAACAGAACCAAGAGAACATTGTACACAGTAACAGCAATATTATTCGATAAAGAATTGCCAGTGACTTAGCTATTCTCAGAATACAGTGATCTAAGACAATCCCAAAAGACTTGTGAGGAAAAATCCTATCTACCTCCAGAGAAAGACCTGATGTCAACCAAATACAGACCGAAGCATACTATTTTTCACTCTTTTTTTTTTTAAGTTTTCTCACACAAAATGACTAATGTGAAAATGTTTTACATAATTGTACGGGTATAAACTATATCAGATTGCTTGCCATCTCATGAAGGGAAAAGGAGATGGATAGAGGAATATAATTTGAAATTCAAAACTTCTTTTAAAATGCTAAAAAATGTTTTTACATGTAATTAGGGAAAAACCAAAATATTATTCATAATGTCCCCACTCACTAAAGGGACTATTGTGGGACTGCTTTGTATAAAATGTAAATATGTTCTCAACAAAACTCATCAGTCAGTTCTGGCAAGTTCCCACTGAACCTGTTTATGTATCTTAGTTATACATGGACACATATGAAGAACTGAGCCATCTTGTGACTGGTGTCCATCAATTGCTCTTTCTGTATTAGTCTCATCCAGTCCAGGAGCTGAGACGCACCAAAACCCTGCTTCTGTTTCTCCTTAGCCACAACTCCCTCTCCTACTTGAAGGCCAGATTCTAGACTAAACTGGCATCAATCCATTGAGAGAATGAGAGACACTGCATCTGACTAAAATCAGAACACAGAAAAGACTGCTACCTCTGGCCACCTGAGCCTCAGGACAAGGCAAAGGCAGGCTGGTATAGTCTCTCAGTCATTAGGCATTATTTAGAGTCTGTGCTAGACAGACTTGAAACCAAGAAAGTTGGAGTTTGAATCCTGCCTCAGACACTTCCTAGCCTTGTAACCTTGGGCAAGCCATTTAACTTCTCTTGGACCTGGGCCTCCTTGTCTGTCAGATAAAGGGGTCAGTCTTATTGACCTCTAAGGTCCCTTCCAGCTTTAAATCTCTGACTCTATTGGAGGCCAGTTTGCAGAGGAAGCTCATTTACATTAGTGCCAGCTGAACTGGCAGTCCCACTCCATTCCTTCAGCTCCCACAATCAGAGAATACTGTGCCTTGTCCTTAGAAGTCTCTGGGTGCTCTAATCTGTCAGGTCCAGCTTTTGGGGGGGTTGGGGAGAAGGGAGGGAGAGGCACACAGCTGGAACACAGGGAAACTGTAACACCCCTCCCACTTCAGGTGAGAATCAGATGGAAAATGGAGGTCAATATTTGGATTTTTACTTTACAGTCAACCTGGCTAGAGCCCATCTATTGCAGATACAGAGGTGAGAGGCAGTAAAACAACAAGCTATGTTTCCTCTCCACCACCCCACCACCCCAAACTGTGGGGTTTTAAATACAGAAGCAAAATCTCCCCTCCCCCATTCACACACTTAAAGCAACAGTGGCTCTCCTTCCATAAGGACAGAAATACTTTGTCTCTTAATGGAGAAAGTAGCAAGTTCCAGAGTTTGCTCCAGGAAAGCAAGGTACAGCACCCCAACTCCAGAGAAGGAAAACCGGCCTCAAAAGCAATCTGAAAGCCCTAGAAAAACAAGGGGGAAGTCTGTGTAGGAGCAGTTTTCTTAGTCTTTTTAACTGTGGCTTTAATAATGCTATTCCTGCCAAATTTCCCACCTTATACAGGGAACCAAGAGCTATTACTACAGAAAGAAAACAAAATAATTCCAAGTGCCACCAGTACACTCAGGTTTAGGTGCTAAGAATTTCAACTCCCAAGGACTAAGAGTGAAACCTACTTTCCTCCTCTCCGCAGGGAAGTGGTAGACTACAGGTACATAATGGGGCATGCCCTGCTAAACATGGTTTGTGTGTTGGTTTGTTTTGTCCAACTATACGTTTTTGTTACAAGGTAGGGTTCTGTTTAGGGGGCTGTACAGGAAGGGTGTCAATGTGAAACAACAGGGAAATTTTGTAAAGCATTGTTTTAAAAGAATTGGTTGGATTTCCCAAGTGGGGCTGCCTGAGATTCATTTTTAGCCAAGCCGATAAAAAATTCCCACTCCATTTCTCTCAACTGCCCATTAAGAAATTCGGAACTAGAAGGAAGCACATCAAATTCAGGGACTGCATTTTACATATGAGGAAACTGAAGCCCAGAGAGGTTACGAGATTCGTATAGGATCACTTACTGGGGCTCAAATCCAGGTTTCCTGACTCCAGGTCCTGGGCTCTGTCCTTCATTGTCTCACGTTTCTTTAGCCAGGGCTGAAATCCTTGCTGTCACACACTGGCATGCCCCAGGTGCTCGATAAATGCTTGCCTGAGGCCTACATTCAGCAATAGAGCTTCTGTATTAAGGCTGACTCAAAGCCCTAATGAAATGTGAGTCTCAGATGACTTGGCATAATTACCCATCAAGAATAAGGAGTGTATCACCTTCTAAAGACCCCAGCTTCACAGGTTCATAGACCTAAGCACTGGAAAAGAACTCAGAGCAGAGTGGGACATGTTCAGGAACTAACTCTCAGGAGAAGCAAGACACTGCTTAAAGTTTTATTTGCATTATTAACATTTCTATATCAGTTTCTTAAGTATAAAAAAAAATTGACAAAACAATAAAGCAAGGCCTGATTTGTAGCATCTGCTGATTTCTAAGGTATAAATACTCCCGCTGAAGAGGTTACAATTGGCTCTTGTAATCATCCAATTCTGGCTCCAGCACACCACTGCCTCAGGGTCATCTACTCATCAACTCCCCTCACTTTACAATTGAGGAAACTGAGGGCAAGGGCAGTTAAGGGACTTGTTCAATGGTACATGCGTAGTTGATATCAGAGGTAGGATTTGAACTCAGGTCCTCTGGCTCCAGAATCAGTACTCGGTCCAGTACTCCCCTCCCAGGATCCCAGGACACCTCACCTTGCAACCAGAGATTGCAAGCCAGTAGCAACTAAAACCAAAACCAAGAGACTTCCTGTTGATGGCCTGCCCTGTGGCTTCACCATGACATGAAGGTGAGCTCAAGCCCATGCAAACATAGTGTAAGCTCCAAAGAGGACCACCAAGCTGAAGAGGTTGCCATGGCAACACCAGAGGTGGCCCACATGTCTGTTACCCGAGCACCTGCCTCTCTCAGTGCAAAGAAGCTCAGCCCTAAGAGCTGGCTACAAGATGCCCTAACGGGGACATAAATCAACTAAATTAGGTAGCCAATCAACTGTCCCCACACACAGCCTGTCCCCCAACCCCTCCCCCCACACACAGACATTTAAGATAAAGGACTTCTGCTTTTAAGATGTCTGGGACTACCCCAGCACCCCACAGATCATCAAGGAGGAACTAAATAAAAAGGAAACCCCTGACACATAAGACGTGCTTAATAAAGGCTTGTTGATTGACTGAATCAATCCCATAAGGCCTCTTACTCTATTAAAATAGTTCCCGTAGTATTGCAACCTGTCAAGAGGGCAGTCAGAAACATAGCAACAGCTGCCAGTCCAAATGTCAAGTGAAATAGTATTAACAATGATAGCTAGCTAGTATTTATAAAGTCCTTGAAAGGCTTGAAAAGCACTTAACATGCAATCTAATTGTATCACATCTGATCTTTCCAACAACCCTGTGAGGTGGGTGCCATTTTACAGATGAGGAAAATGAAGGCCCAAAAAGGTTAAGTGAGCTGCCCAGGGTTACAAAGCTAGGTAAGTTTCAGAGAGAAGATTTGCACTCAGGCCTTGCTGACTTCAAGTCCAGCACTCTATCCATCCACTGTACTGCCTGAGGAGGAGGATGACCCCTGATGGTCAAAAACATCACCCAAAGCTCCACTTCCTTCTAAGGGTAAGGACTCACAACCTTTCACAGTGGACTGTAATAAGAAAACTGAGAAATGTGTCTCTTTAGAAGAGAGGTACAGTGGAAAGCATGTTGATTGGAGTTGGAATGACTGGGTCCAAATCTCAGCTCTCTGCCTGTGTGACCTTGGGCAAGTCACTTAACCTGGGGGGGTAGAATTTAGGATCCTAGTTCTTAGAGCAAGAAGGGAACTCCAAAGTCATCCAACACCTATATTTTACAGATCAGTAAACTGAAGCCCAAAAAGGTTAAGTGGCTTGCCCAAAGTCACACAAGCAGTTACCATCAGAGGTAGGATCTGAACCTGTATCATTGGCCTCCAGAACCCATGCTCTTGCCACTGTGTCTTAATGTCACATGATGACCTCTAAGGTCTCTTCTAGCTCTTAACCTTACAATCCTGTAATCCTACCTATATGATGATAGCACAGTCACTTCACCTCTCTTGGCATCAGTTTCTTCATCTTTAAAACACTGGGGAGATGGACCTCTAATCCTGACTGTAAACCCATCATTTTATGAGTCACTGCTTTGTTCAGTCAAGTGAAATCCATTAACATAAATTTTCTTGAAGAAAAAGTGAACTGGCACTACAACTCAGGAAGCAAAACAGACCTTCCTTTCATCTGAAAAAGGTTCACTGACCCAAATTTCACATGGCCTGCCATCCAAAATTCTTTAAGTCTCTTGCATTAGGTAGGGGTGTCCAAACTGAACTTCTACCCTCCACCATGAGCCCCTGTTCCAGGGGGCTTAGAAGAATCAAATAAACATTAAAATGTCTCCAGTAGTGGACAAAGAAAAGCATTCAGCAAGGTGAGTTTCCTCCTCTCTCTGACTCGGGCCACGTTCCTAAACAGCAAAGAGCCTGGAAGCTGTCTAGCCAAAGCTGGTGAGAAGTCAGGGACTTACTCCAAGATGTCATTTGACCACCCTTCTGGGCAGATACTTACAGAATCCTTCGATCTTGTCAGCTGTCTTGCTCCAGGCCACCTGCCTGGTCTCTGTGATGACCTGGACGGTCCTCCTCTCTGGGTTAGACTTCTTGAGGCTAAACAGGGTCATGACAGTTCCTAGTTCCAGGGTCCGCTTGATCTGACTTTTCTCATATTCAGGAAGTGTGTCTAAGTTGATCTTGGTGGTCATTTTAAATAAAACTCTTCAAAAGACGAGCAAAATGAGGAAAAAGAGAAACCAGGCTACTTCTTTGATGGGCTAGAAAAAGAAGAGGGAAAATAGTCATTGATCTAAGACTTGTCTTATATAAAGCTATGTTCTGTAATTTTTCTCAGACTCAATTTTGCGGGAAATTAATGGGACAAGATGGGTTACTCTGATTTAAGGCCAAGGCTCTAAAGTCCACGTCTCACCCTGATTATTTCCAGTTAACCTGTGATAGATCTTATGTGGACATATAAGATATGTACCTTATAATAATAATAAATATATATATATGTGGTCTTCCCCATTAGACTATGAGCTCCCTAAAAACAAAAACTTATCTTTTGTCTTTCTTTGTATACCCAAGATTCAGCAGGCATTAAATAAATGCTTCTTGACTTGGCTGATGACAGCCCTCTCTGATGGGGAGGATTTTAGTGTTCAAATTCTCAGCAGAGTAACTAAGGATTACTAACCAGCGAGACAGAAGGTGGTAATACAACGTAGTGAAGGCTGGCTGGAGCAGTATCAGTTATCAATGAAAGAAAGATTATCTCCTAACTTTGAATAAACTAATCACAAAACATTATAATCCAGCCACTTCTTAGGACAATTATGTTTGTTTCTAAGGTAGAGGGACTATTTCCATCATTTTGCATTTGTACAATTTGAGCATGACGGTCATTTCCCTTTTTGCTTTTGCATCCCCAATTTCCAAAACTGTGGCATACAACAAGTGTCTAACCAATGCTTGTTGATCGATTATATAAAAGAAAATGCTTCAAAAACCTTCTCTATAGCAACTAGCCTACGGAAAGCACTCAGGCCTACAGGAAGGGTGGTACTGGTCTCTGAAAGAACTGACTTATTATTTTATTATCACAAACCTGCAGAATGTATTTGGGAATTGAGATATACAACAATCCATCACCATGGAGATTTCTCCTTTATTAAGTAATGTGTCTTCATTTTAATTGTCCAAAGCAACTTGGCATAGTGAAAGAGAACTGGCCTCAAAGACAGTAAGACCTGCCTCAGCTCTATACTGGCTTTGTGGCCTCTGGCTAGTCACGTAACTTCTCAGTGATCCCACGTAAGTCTCTAAATGTGTAAGTTGCAGCAGAGTTGCCCATCTGTATTGGTAGAGAGAGTTTTCTCCTTTGGGAGTTCCCAATAACAATGAAATTGTTTGACCCACCAAAACCAGTAAGCAATCTCACCAAAAACCAGCCAAATTTCAGCCTTAAATATAGTCTTCCTCCTCATATTACTGTGTAGATGTGCGACTGTTACTTGGGGTGTCTCCCCAGTAGAATGTAAGTTCCGTGGGGACAATGGGAGCTTTTCTATTTTGTCTTTGTATCTCCAACACTTAGTCCAGTGCCTGACACATTGTGGCAGCCAGTGAGCGTTTCTTGGTTGCCTAATGGATTAATTGATTGGATTGGCTGCTTATTTTTCCTTTGAGCAATTTTTTTCAGGCCTCAAAGAAGTTCTCACAGTGACTACTAGAGCTAGCCTTGAAGCCAAGAAGACCTGGGTTCAAATTCTACCTCTGACATATACTTATGAGGGAGTAGGTCATTTAAATTCTCAGTGCTCTAGAGAAAGTAGTGACCTGATTTTGGACAGGGAATCTCCTCACCTGGGAGATCCCTGTTCCAAGGAAATCACAGGTCTAGTCCCTGGAGTTCCCTATGTCAATTAAATCCAGGTCTAGTCCCTAATCCCTCAGCATACTGAAATGACTCTGGGGCCAAATCTAACCCATTTCCTTTCTAAAGCAAATTGTTAAATTTTCAGTGTGAGTATTAACACCTCAGAAAGCCACAAAGAAGGGCTCGATTTATTGTTCTGCTAATTTTCTATACCCGACAAAGTATTCATAATTCAGATGAAATCTAAAAGTGTGTGTATACCTCCATCCACGCCTCAACCCAGCTGTTCAACATTTACCAGAATACCCCTGTCTGTAATCACTGATTTAATCCCATCTGTGTTCACTCTGTTCATTTCCAGATGAAAAAGAAAGAAGAGAGAAACATGGAGAAATAGAAATATGCCACTATAAAGGGAGGGGGGAGTAAAAATCCATCACACACAAAAAACCAAAGATGGACTGGAGAGGAAAGAGGACAAGAAGTGGGGAGCACAGGAAGCCGGACTCCACGTTACTGCAAAGACTCCAAATGGTAAAACAAGGAGATGCACCTGTCACAGCCTAAAAGAGAAGCCAATCGGTACCAAGGATGAACGTTCTCAGAAATTAAAAGCAGTTCTTGTGGAAATTTATGGATCAGCCCCAAAGTCATAGCCCTCCATTTTATTAGCTTATTAATTATTTTATTTTATTTCAAATTATTTTATTAATTAGCTAATTAAATTATAATCAATAATTATATTAAATTATTTTATTAATTACTTAATTTAGGTTAATTCAATCTCCCTGATATGTAGCATCTTTCTAAGAACCCTATCCTGGCACCTAATCACAATATTTGCTCCTTGTAGAATGTTTCTCTTCCCACTGGAAAGAAAAGTTCTGTGGGAGCAAAAACCATATCACACAATTACTCTGAGTCCCAACTACGGAGCTTACGCAGAGAGCACTCAGTTACCACTTACTAACTCAAATGGCTCCTTCCTTCCACTTCCCTAGGTTCCCAGTCACAGGCACCAGCAAGGTCTCAGAAGAAAACCCTTGATAAAAGCCCTAGAGAGAATATTCTCAGACCAACCTGTGAAGAGTAGAGAGCAAAATAATTCTGAGGTAGGGAGGAGAGCTTGTCTGCTAATTCATGTGGTTCTTTGCTAATAAATTGTAAGAGTCTATTTATTATTTTACTCCTTGTTTTGTATGTGGCTCTTGTTCCTGGTTGTTTGGCCAATAATCTTATTACACAGTCCTTTAAAAAAAAAAAAAGCTTTCGATAAGTGAGGTCAGCTGCGCCTCTCAATAGAGAAGCCAGTTCTGCCCAACAACAAAAAATATCACCTCCACTAAAGAAGACAGAGAAGGCTCCGACTGTCTTAGTCATGAGGCTACAGAATGATTTAGTACTCCCCACCACATGAAGGATGTCAAGCTATGTCTCTGGTGATAAGTTTAACAGTAAGCAAGAAGGAGCCTCGGTAAAACATTCCAAAGGTTTCTTCTATGTCATCATGACCAAGATAATTAACCTGCGCCTCAGTTTTTTCATCTGTAAAATGGGGATAATAACACACACACATACCTTTGATTTTACAGAATTCTTGTAAAGTTCTGACATCCAGAGACAGAAGGGACCTGAAAGATTATCTGGATACCAGGCTTGTTAACCTGAGGTCCATGTACTTGGTTTAAGTGTTTTAATGACTATATTTCAATATAATTGGTTTCCTTTGAAATCCTATACATTTTATCTTATACTCTTAAGAAACCATTCTGAGAAATAAGTCCATGACACACCAAAAAATATTAAGAATCACTGGTGTTGTCCAATTATTTCATTTTACAGATGAGGAAACTGAAAACCAAGGACCACAGGTAGCTTGCCAGAGGCTACTCAGGTTGTGTCAGAAACAAAATGTGAACCCAGGTCCTCTGACTCCAGGAGCCCATGGCCCATACTAACCAAAAAGGGGAAACGTGTATAAAGCACTTTTAAAACACCAATTATTACTTTTATTGTTACTGTCAGTTAACAAGGCAAACTCAGTATTTTTTAAAAATGACAGATTTCTATCCCAAAGGCAAAGGGGATGAACCAGATCAAGTAGTGCAAAGAATACTGCAAGATCTAATCCCTGTAAACTTCCCCAGATTCCTTCCTGCCCTCTGCCGTCATCACTACCAAAGAGCACTGACCCCAGCCAGACCCACGCTAAGGCAAAGGGACAAAGACAGTAGACTCCACCTTAGCCTACTGGTTCTTGACAGCCATGTTCAATTAAACAGATCACTACCTTCTCTGCAATTTATAACTTCCTAAAGCACCACGTGTTTAAGTGATTTGCCCAAGGTCACACGGTAAGTATGCGTCAGAAGTAGGTAGAAAACAAAAATACCTAACATTAAAAACTCCTTTTAAACAAGACAGACAGAAATTGGCAGATAAGGTTCAGATTACCTTGGAATCCCTCTAATTCTTTAATGATACTCAAAGTCTGGTCTGATGGCAAACCAAACCATTATTTGGTGAGGAATCAGTCTGAACAGGCCTTCTCCTTCTAGCTTTTGCCAGGAAGCCAGCCCAGACTCCATCCAGAGCACAGAAATCTGTAGGCACTCAGCATTACCTCTTATTTTGGAGTCTATAGTAGATGTTCTTCCCAACAAACAAGGAATTAACTGTCATCTCTTGTCCAAAGATAGCAAGAAAATTAGACTGAGGTTCTATTCCCTCTGACTCTTTTATGAAGCAAGATTTTTTTAAGGTTCCAAAGATATCAATGTCTTCATAACATTTCAGTCTTTTTAAAAAAGAGGAGAAATTTGAATTTACAAGATCTTGTTCTCTACTATTATCGTATGACAATGTTGTCCATTAATTCAGTTGTGTTGGATTCTTCATAATCCCATGGATCATTGCACACCAAGCCCTCCCATCCTCCACTATCTCCTGAAGTCTATCTAAGCTCATTGTTCATTGCTACCATGTGACAATACATAGCAGCAAAGCTGACAGTGGTCCAAGTGGAAGATTAGACCATACTCTTGAAACAATAAGGTAGAAGGTAGAGTGGAAAGTGCCAGATTTGAAGTCAAAGGACTTAGATTCAGATTCTGCTCTGATACTTATAACCAATAAAACCTTGGACAATTCACTTCATCTGGGCCTGTCTTCTCACATGTAAAATAAAGGAGTTAGTCCCTTCCACTTTTAAATCCCATGATTCTAATGCTTAAAATGAGGGTTCTGAACCTTTCCAATGTCATGGATCCTTTTAGCAGTCTAGTGAAACCTACAGACCCCTTCTCAGAAAAACATCCTTAAGTGCATAAAATAAATTATGTTGGATTATGAGAGAAACCAATTCTACTGAAATATAGTTATCAAAATATTTCTTAAATAAATTCACAGATGCCAGGTTAACAACTACAGGCTTCAAAACACTTTCCTCCCAGTCTCAAAGGGAACATAGTAAAGAACAGGATGAAGGACAAAGAATACGGGATTTGGAGTCAAGAAACCTGGCTTCAAATCTGTCATTTACTCCCATGAACCCCTGAGTGTGTATTTTATTTATTTTTGTTACAGTTTATGTTCAGAACTGTTTCCCTCCCTGGCTCCCCACCCTACACGAGAGAAGGCCACCACTTGATGCAGCTTATAAATATGTATAAAACCATACTATGCATACTTCTATTTATCAATTCTTTCTCTGGGAGGTGATAGCATCTTCCTTCACAGGTCCTTTATAGCTGATCTGAGTATTTACAGTACTGAGAATAGCTAAGTTGTTGACAATTGTTCTTTGAACAATATCACTGTTACTGTATACAGCGTTCTCTTGGTCCTGTTCACTTTGCTTTTCATTACTACATGGAAATCTTTCCATGCTTTTCTAAAATGAACCAGCTCATCATTTCTTATGGTGCCAGTTGTATTCCATCACAATCATATACTACAACTTGTTCAGCCAAACCCTGATAGATGGGCATCTCCTCAATTTCCAGTTATTTGCCGCCACAAAGAGAGCTGCTATAAATATTTTAGAACATAAAGGTTCTTTTCCTTTTTGTCTAATCACCTTAGAAAGAGAGCCTAATAGCAGTATTGCTGGGTCAAAGGATATACTCCTGAATATTTCTCTTTTCTTCTTTGGGTCTCAGTCTCCTCAACAGAAAAATGACAGGCTTGAACCAGATGACCTCTCAGCCCTCCCAGCTCAGCATTGATGATTCTACAAATCTCATTTTGTAAATGAGGAAACTGAAAAGCAGAAGAGTTACGTGTCTTAAGGTCGCACAGCTTTGGAGGGGCCAGAAGCCAGACAAGTGCTGTATCTCCACTACTCTGTGCTGCCTCTCATCTTTTAAATAAATCCTACAGACATGAAACACAAGGAGTTCCTCTAGATATAAATGGAAGAAACAGTGGGATTTTCTAGTTGCTTAATACTTCTGATACTTTAATACTAGAAGTTGTTTTTGAAGTATTTTTCCTCTCCCAGAATACAGTTATGGAAGTCAAATGATAATATCCTCCGGGGAAAAGAAAATGTCTATTTCTAAAACCGAAATTTAGACATCTCTGAGCATTAACGCGGTAGAACCTATTTACACATATTTCCTGATTTCCCACCTCACCCCCACTGAAAAGTTGCAAACATTTTGGAGAACAATATGCAGTAACAATCCCATTTCTTGGAATCCCTCCTCCCCAAGAATAACTGAATGGATCTAACTGTACAAAAATGTTCAGATATGCTCCATTTGAAATAACAAAAAAAAAGATTTTAAACAACATTATGTCTAAAAATTAAAGAATAAATAAGATTGAATCAATTATGGTATATTGATATAATGGAACACTACACTCAAAATGATCTGTGATATCAGCAATTTGAATGTTCCCTCCAACAATACATGCCTTCCCCATCCTATGCAACTCTTGTTCATGCCTTTCTATAATTTCACCAGTGACCGTCCAAAGTGCCAGAGGCCTTAATCGAATGTTATTCTGCCATCAAAAATGATGAATATGAATCATATGAGGAAATATGGAAAGAACTTTAGGAAATGATGTAAAATGGAATTAGCAGAGCTAAATCTTTATGCATATTGACTAGAGACAGCTGGTGGCATAGCAGACAGCTGACAGACCTCTGTGTTAAAAATCTAGTCACACACCTACTAGCTGTGTGACCCCGGGCACCTCACTTAACAACTCTGCCTCCTTCTTCACAGCTGTAAAATGGGGACAATAATAGCACCACCTTAAAGAGCAAATGAGATAATATTTATAAAAAGCGCTTAGCAGAGTGCCTGACACATAGCAGTCATATATAAATGCTTATTCCCTTCTCCCCTCCCCCACACAAAAGTGATAAGCAGAGACGCAGACAACTCACAGACCCAAGAGATCGAAGCTTCCTACAGACCTGAAGGAGTCCTTGGAACAAAAGCAGTTTCCTTCCTTGTTTATTACTTTGATTACACCTTGTTAAAGATTCTATGTAAGACTTTACCATTTTGTGTTTATTCATTCGCTTATAACATCAAGAGAGGAAAAGAAAAACTATTACAGAGATCTCAGGACCGAATTGTGAAGTGTGTTATTAATGTCGAAACTCAAGTTCTCTGTTCTAACGCGTCTTCACAGCCACAGAACAGTGAGATCCGTCCACACCAGCCCCTGATCAAACCACTCCAGGGGGCAGCCCCAAGACTCTACAGGCTGTGCCTTCCAGTCCCTCCTCCCTCGACTTGGCAACTAAACTTTGTATCTTCAGGGCGCCTAGGACAATGCTCCACACAGTACAGATTCAAGTTTTGAAAGGAGAGGAAGACCGCAATTTGGACGCACAAAAGTGAGAAAAGTGAGTTGGAATAATCGAAAGAGAAGTGAAAGAAAAAGGAAGACGGGTCTGGCTAGAGCAGAGAGCACCACACAGGGAGGATGGATCGAGGTGTTTGGGGCTCCCCTTGAGTGGGCGAACCCCAGGAGAGGAGGTTGGGAGATTCCAACGCAGGAGGTCCAAGGGTTAAAGGGGGCAAGGGGGAGAGAAGGGAAGGTGATCCTTGAGCCCCAACCAGGCATCTTGGAGTCAAAGTGAGGGACCCGAGATGCTGTCCCTCACCTCCCACCGCACACCCTCCGGAGCACCTCGCAGCAGGACGGGCAAAGGGGAGCGGTGGGCCAGCAGCACCCAGCCCACAGCTGCACGGCTTCCTTCCCCTCTTTTGCGAAATGCAAGCAGCGCCTCAACAGGACTGGCGCGCCCCCTTTCCCCCAGATTGCGGCCCCTAGAGGGAGTGGTTGTCCCCCCGGGGGTGCCCAGGACCCAGCTATACCGGCTTGTTCTATACCCGGCCAGGCAGTCAGGCAGTGAGTGGCAGCAGATCGAAAGTCAGTCTTTCTCTGCAGCAGACACACGCACTAGATGCGGAGGGTGGCACAGGGAGGGACCAGCCCGACAGCCCGAAATCCTGCACCCCCTAACTCAGCGTGGATGCTTGACGGGGAAGGGGGAGGCCATTCCTTTCGGCAGCCCCCATCCGCTCCGCGCACATCCCTACGTGCATCCGTAGCATGCCCTCCTGGCACCATCCAGGACGGGCGCTCTCCCTCCCCAGGGGCGGTCGCCAAACTCACCACCTGTAACCAGGGGGCTCTGCCCCGGGCAGGAGTGCGGAGTGAGTGACAGCGCTGGGGAGGCCAGCCTGCCGCCCGGACTCCCTCCAGGACCCTGCACCTCAGGGCTGCCGCCGCAGCTACCGCCCCTTTCCCGGTTGGTCTCCGGGACGCTCCGGCTCCTGCCACAGGGGCCGTTTCCTCCCTCAAGAATTTGAACTTCTGCTTCTGCTTGCGGCTCGCAGCTCAGCCCTCCACGTGATCCACCCGCCTCCCCGCAGGCCGGCCTTGGCCCGGCCGCTGTCCTGGCCTCCCCCTGAGACCCGCCCTCCCTCCTCCAGCCTGGGGCGGGGTGCTCCGCGGTGTTGGCCGCTGCCGAGGCTTCCGGGCAGACCAGCCTTGAAGTAAGGCCAAGCGGAGCCCGAACGAGCCCTTAGCCGCAGGCTCTGGGTTCTCCTTGGCATCCCACCCACCCTCGCCCCCAAAAGTTACTTTCTTCTGGTTGCTAATGTTTCTGCAAAACAGGCTCCGGGCGCCAGTGGCTCCCTATTACCTCCAGGAGCAAATATAAAATCCTCTATTCGGCTTCTACAGCTTCTGGTAGAGGTCGTCCTCACCCCCCTGGGCCTTTCTAACTTCTTACACCTTAACTTCCCCAGGAGCTCAGTGACAATGGCCTCCTCGGACGGGATACTTCATCTCCAGACTGAGCTTTTTCACTGCCTAGAATTCTCTCTCCTTCCTCATCCCTGCCTCCTAATTTCCCCGCCTTTGTTGAGTCTCAGCTAAAGTCACATCTTCTGCAAGAAGCCTTCCCTCAGAGACCACCCCCAATTTATCCTGTAGCTTGTTTATACACAGTTGTTTGCATGTGGTCTCTCTCAATAAACTGTGAGCTCCTTAGAAGCAGGGACTGTCTTTTTCTTTTATTTTGTCTTTCTTTGCAACCCTTGTTTAGCACAGTTCCTAGAGATTAAGAGGTGCTCTTACATCTCTATCTGAAGACCCCTGACACCGGCCAACTGCCCCCTTCTATAAAGACATAGATAAATAAAACTGACGACCAACTTCTCACAGTGATTTGGAGGACTATTTCCTTAACCAAAATTCACTTTAATATAACCACATGTATAGTCCCAATACTGTGCTAACTCCCAAAGAGTCAAAGTATATCAAAGTTGGAAGGACCCTCTAGACCAATCTCCTCCTTAGTGGATCTCTTAAGAAACAGGGTGGTCATGTAAAGAGCCCTGGATTTGGAGACAGAAGATTCTAATCTCTCCTCTTTTACTACAGCTAGTTAACTGGTAACTACAGTAACTACAGCTTTGGACTTGAAATCAAAACTATCCCTGTCTTCAAATGTAGCTGAGTAACCATGCCCAAGTCTAGCACAGTGGGGAAATTTTTAGATCTGGAATCAGGATCTGGATTCAAATCCCAATTCTACTATGTAGTACCTATGGGAATTTGAGGAAGTCATCCAACTTCCTCTGGGCCTTATTTGCTGAACTATAAAATGAGAGAACTGAACTGGTAGTGAGCCTTTTGGAGGTCTCATAAGATCTAAATTGATGAAACCACACCTTAACCCCTCAGTTTCCTCATCCATAAAATTGGAGTTGAAGAATCAGAATTTTAGAATTGGAAGAAATTTAGAAGCCATCTATCCCAACACACACTTGAAAAAAAAATTCCCCTATAGCATCCCTATAGCATTGCTGCCAAGTTATTATCCAGCCTCTTCTTGAAGACCTCCAATGAGGGAGAGCACTCTACCTCCAGAGGTAGCCTGTTCTACTTATGTGATGATTATGTTATTGAAGGATAACAATACTTCCATAGCACTTCCCTCACGAGGTCATTTGGAGGCACCAATGAAATCGTGTGCATAGACCTTTTACAAACCTTAGAGCACTATATAAATGTCAGCTGATGTAGTTATGATTACTTGTATAACCTTGGGAAAGTCCTGTTCTTCTTTGATACATGTTCCTCCTGTAGAAGGGAGTGTTGGACTAGACTAGGTCACTCTTTTCAACCTTAAGCCTTGTCATGATCTCTTTCCTCTGAAAGTCAAAGAGCTCTAAACACATGGGAACCCAGTGCCTCTCTCTCTCTCTCTGTCTCTCTCTCTCTGTCTCTTTCTCTCTCTCTCTGTCTCTCTCTGTCTCTGTCTCTGTCTCTCTGTCTCTGTCTCTCTGTCTCTGTCTCTGTCTCTCTGTCTCGCTCTTTGTCTCTCTCTCTCTCTTGTCTCTGTCTCTCTGTCTCTGTCTCTGTCTCTCTCTCTCTGTCTCTCTCTTTGTCTCCGTCTCTCTGTCTCTCTCTTTGTCTCTGTCTCTGTCTCTCTCTCTCTCTGTCTCTGTCTCTCTGTCTCTGTCTCTCTCTGTCCCTCTCTCTCTCTCTCTCTCTAGTTCTCTCTCTCTCTCTCTCCCTTACAGGTGTTTTTCTACATATCCTCACACATGCCTCATGGAATTGACAGGGGCCTTGTGAAATTCCAAAAATTACAATCACTGTGCTAAACAAAAAGTTTTCTTGCATTTTGACTTTATGTGGCATCTTTCAAAGAGTCTAGGACTTTCTGAAGTACCTCCTTCAGTCCCTGAGGGATGTCACAGCTGCAGGGCTGGGGTGGGGGGGCTTAGTTGGGGACAGGGAGGGAAGGATGGTGAGAGAGTGAGGAACGAAGCGGTTAGAGATCATTTGCCTGGAGACTTTCAAAAGTCTTAGCGCAGTCAGGCACAGGAGTGGCTACACTTTGGGTATGACTAGAGCCTGTCCCTGAAGGAAACAAAGGAGAGGTGAACAATTCCAAAAATTCTGAGACTGTGTTTATGATTCCCTAAGAGGAAGAAAAGGATTATCTGCTGGTTTAGAGAGAAAGGCGGCTGGATAACAAAATTCAGACAGAAATCATAAGCTGAAGTTCTCCAGATTCTAAACTGGGCCCTGGAGGAGAGGGCTGGCTAGAAGACAGTGACTCTAAGTAATCGTGTTGGCCCCAGGACAAAGAAGATGAGGGGACACTTTGGTGACTGATATTCCCCCAGCAAGTGTACGCCTATGACCAAAAATACAGTCAAGAAAGGTGTGTCCTCTTTAAGGTAACATCCTGGCTCCTTGTGGTTTTTTTTTTTTTTTTTTGCAGCAAGGAGTCCAGTATAGAAACCTCCTGATAAAGGAACTCCCTCTACCAATTCAAATCAGCAGATATTCTGCAACTTACCCCCTTAGAGGGCTGACTAGAACAAAGATAGTGGAATGGTTTGCCATTTTCTTCTCCAGTTCATTGCACAGATGAGCAAATTCATGATACTGTAGAAAAAACACCAACCCATGAGTCAAAAGAAATGGCTTCTAATTCTGCCTTTGAATCTCACTACAACTGTGACACTGGGAGCAAGACTGAACCTCCTCAGTTTCCTTATCTGTAAAATGGAGGAGTTGAACTAGATGACTTCTGAGATCACTTCCACCTCTAGATTGATAATATAAGTATGTAGGGGATAGACCTTTGGCCACTGCCCCCCCACTTCCCTTCCATGCTAGAACCCTGCTAAAAGGTCAAAAACCTATGGATGCCTCTAGATACGCAGGGTAAGTCATTTAACCTTATTTACCTCAGTTCCTCATCTGTAAAAGGAGCAGGAGAAGGAAATAGCAAACTACTCCACTATCTCTGCCAAGAAAACCTAAAATGGGATTGTGGAGAGTTGGACACAACTGAAATGATTGAACGAACAAAATTAGAGGTGACCCAAGGATGGGTGTGATGGGATAGAATGCAGGAATTCTAACCATAGAAACAGCAATGTCCTTTCTATGTTTTGAGTCACTAGCATTTTAATAAATAACCATTTATGGTGCTGTAGTCTGTAAACAAATGTACCTATCAGCCCCAGCCATTTCCTCCTTCAGAGGTACTCTAAAGGTCACTTCTGTTGGTATTATAAACAGTGCCTCTATTGATGGAATCATAGAGGCACTAGGAACAGCAGATGGTTTTGGGATACATACCTGTACAAGTACAGCCAAGATTTTAGCATAAAAAAAAGATAGCTGCAAATCCACAAGCTACTCTTTCTCTTGATGCTGACCAACCAAATTGAAGTTCTCACTTTCCTTTTCCTCTGCATCATCAACTCAGTTAATGCCTGATCACAGTAAGACTTGAATTTTCCCTGCCCCAATATCTTACATATACCTGGATACAGCTTCTCTTGGGCAATCTTTAAATTAAACACCCATGTTAAAAGTTGTATAAATTGGGTCACCCAAGGCTCAAAACTCAGCTTTCATTTTTTCCAAATTTGTCCAGAAAGAGAAAGTTCATTTTGCCCCCTGGGCCAGTCTTGGACCTTAAGATCAGATCAGCTTGAATTTTTTCCAGGTAATTTCCCCAGTAAAAATCCTGAGAAGAGACCCACTCTCAAAATGAAATTAATCCCTACTTTCCTTCAATGTTCAGCTCAGATATTACTTCCTACAAAAAGACCTTTCCTGATCCATTTAAGTATTCCTGCACTCTTCTCCCAAAATGACCATGTATATTTTGCATTAATGTCTATATAGTTGTCCTCCCTCCTCTAATTCATAGAATACACAATTGCTGGAGATCAAGAACTGTTTCGGTTTTAGTTTGGTAAATGAATTTACCAAATATTTTTGGAGAGCCTAATATGTATAATAGTAAGGATAGCTAGATGGCACAGTGGATAGAGTTACCAGCCTGAAGTTGGGAAGACTTGTCTTCCTGAATTAAATCTGACCTCAGACACTTCCTAGCTGTGTGACCCTAGAAAAGTCACTTGACCCTGTTTACCTCAATTTCCTTATTTGTAAAATGAGCTGGAGAAGGAAACATCAAACCACTTCCGTGTCTTTGCCAAGAAAACCCCAAATGGGGTCACAAGGAGTGGGACACAACTGAAAACAACTCAGCAACAACAAGGCCTGTGCCAGGTGCAGTGGTAGACAGAAAGAACTATTAGATACAGTGCCCTCAAAGAAGCTGGCATAGGTGATATGACATGTACATAAATAACTGTAATAGAAAATGCGAAGAGATAAATGACGTAAGAGAGGTCAAAATATTCTGGAAAGATATTTGAAAAAGAATGAGAGAAATCACAAGGTGAGAGAAGAGCAAAAATTGCCCCGGTTTTCAAAAAAAGGAAAAAAGAGTCTATCGGAGTCTATCAAAGGGAGCTTGACTTTGATCCCTGGAAAATTCTAGAGTAGACCATTAAAGAGATGGTCATTGGATATCTAGAAAGGGTAGGAACAATTACAAAGGGCTAGTCTGGCTTCATCAGGAAGAAGTCATGGTAGAATAATGGTCTTTCCTTTTCCTACGGGAATACCAACGCAGTAAATCAGGGGAATCCTATGCATGTAGAGATTATCATATCCAGACCAATCAATTACAATCTCTTGATCCTGACTGGGATTCTTTGGTAACTTAACTGTCTATTTCTAATTTCTTACATTATTTTTTTCTTTGATCTCTAGGTGATGGGGCTTGACAACTTCATTTCTTGTTGTGTTAAATTTGGGGTTTCTTGTGGAATAAGTAATTCTTATAGGAATAAGTGGGTGATACACCCACTGCACTCTTCTCTTGTCAGACATGATCTGAAGAATCGTGTTCTATTCTGAATACCATGGTTTAAGAAGAATAATGATAAACTAGACAGGGTCCAGAGAATGGCAAATATGATGTAAAGGGTCTTGAGTCAATGGCATATGAAGATCCATTAGAGGTACAGAGCATGGCTAGCCTAGAGAAGAAGAAATTCCAGGGCTGCTTTCAAGTATTCCCAGGGACATCATGTGGAGGAAGGCTTCATAATCATAATAGCTAATATTTATATTAAACATGATGTACCAGACACTGTGCTAAGTGCTTCACATATTATCTCATTTGATCTGCACAATGGTTGGGGAGTGGGGGAGAGAGCAGGGAAGTGTTATAATTCTCATTTTACAGATGGGGAAACAGAGGCAAACAGGGGCTAAAATGATTTGCCCAGGGTCATCCAGATGGTAACTGAATCAGGATGATTTTGAGCTCAGGTCTTCTTGACTCCAGGCACCACCCCTTGCCAGAGGGGGTCTCTTCCTCTGATTGGATCCACTCCTCCCCGAGGAGGAGAGCTCCAGCTCAGACAGCCGTGTCCCATCCCTCTCTTGGATGCACTCAGAACTTCCTCTACCATGCTCTCTTGCTAGGTACCTTTGTCTCTCCACCTTACAATTTCTTTTTATGGGTTGTCTTCCTCCATTAGAACGCCAGTTCCTTGAGGTCAGAGATTTGTGGTTCCAGTGCTTGGTGCATACTGAGCACTTATTAAATTCTAATTGACTCACTTCAATTCAACATGTGTTAGGTATGTCACAATGTAAATTTCTTTTTTTCTACTTTTTAAAAATGATTTATGATATCCAAATGGCAAAAGATTTAGATTTACAACCAAAAACAAATTGTCCAGGAAAGCTGAATAAAATCCTGCTGAGGGAAAATGATCCTTTAGTGAAATAGAGGACTTCCAACGATTCCCGATAGAAAAATGCTAAGTAGAAACTTTGAAATGTAAATACAGGAGTCAAGACAAACATAAAAAAGAAGCAGTAATCATAAGGTACCAAACAAGGATGAAGTATTTACATTCTAACAGGAAGAGATAGATGATGCAAGTGTTCCGTCAGAACTCTATTATCTTTAGGTATCATAGAGGGAATTGAATAAGTCAGAAAGTCCAGGGGCGGTTTTGTTATGTTTTAACAATCTTTAAAGGAAGAAAGGAAAGAAAGAGGGAAAGAAATTTATTAGAGTAAAAAAAAAAGAGAGAGAGAGAGTGAGGTTATCTAGAAAGGGTAGAAGAAATTTTCTCATATAAACAGAGTAGTAAAATACTACACAAACAAGGAGAAAGGGCTTAGGAGAACGGGTGACATTTGAACTTCAATTTCAGCTAGACTGAAGGAGGGAAGAATGTATATATACATAGCCTATACAGAAATACTTTTCATTTTACTGGACAAGAGGAGGCAAAAGAGAAAAGGGAAAATAAGAGGAAAGGTCAATTTATGGAGGGACTAACCAAAAGCAAAATAAACTCCAGTCACAGAGTGTAGATCAAGAAGAGGGGTTTAAAAGGAAAGAAAGCAATTGTAGGAACCTCTGATTGGCTCTGAATGAGGGAAAGAAATAGGAACAGGGGAGAGGCACAAGCAGACTATAAAACGATTTAAGATTAAAGCACAAACAAAACCAATGCATTTAAAATTAGAAGGGAAACAAGTAACTGATTCTTAAAAACATCTTTCCATCAAGTCTCTCTAGTATTTTTTTCATTTCTAAGATATTTAGAGAACTGATTTAAATTTATAAGAATAAAATCTATTCACCAATTGAAAAATGATCAAAGGATAGGAACATGAATTGTTCAGAGGAAAAATCCAGGTTATAGATAGTCATGTAAAAATGCTCCAACTCACTTATAATTATAGAAATATAAATTAAAGAAACTCTGAGTTTCTATCTTGCACCCATCTGACTGGCAAAGTTGACCAGAAAAAAGAAAAAAAAATGACAAATGTTGGAAGAGGTACAGGAAAACACCTTGATGAACTGAGTTGCCATTCCAAAAAGCAAATTGGGAAATCTGGCCAAAGAATTCCTAAACCGTCTTGCCTTTTGCCTTGGACTTTGATGACTCTGGAGGAGAGAGTGGGGCTGATGACTTTGCCCAGCCCTGCCTAACTTAAATCCGATTCAGGAGCAAGTCATCGCTCTTGTGATGTCATTGGCCCTCTTAGAGAACCAAGGACAAACAGCACCTCCTAATCTGTACATACCCTTTGATCTAGTGATACCATTGCTAGGCATAAAACTCAAGAAGGTCAAAGGACAAAGGGAAAGACTCATATGCAGAAAATATCCATAGAAACTCTTCTCATAGTACCAAAGTACTGGAAACTAAAAGGGATCAATTAGGGAATAACTGAACAAATTATGGTAAATAAATGTAATAAACCAGAGGTGTCAAATACATCACTTAATGCATCCCAGACCAGATTAAAATGCGATTGGGAAATATTTAACAAAATAAACGGTAAAAGACAGATAACATAGCGTTTTACAACTAAGTCAATATGTGGCCTACAGGAATCCTTATTTATCAGTTTGTCATCCCATTTCTTTTAGAGTTTAAAACTACTGTAATAGAATAATATTGTCCTGTAAGAAACATTAAAGGGAATGGATTTGGAGAAACCTAGAACCACTTGCATGAATGAAATGAATAGAAACATTTTTACCATGACATCGTAAAGAGAAACAATTTTGAAAGATTAAGAGCTCTGATCGATGCCATAACCCACAACTCTTCCAGAGGACCCAAGAAGGAACATACTATCCAACTCCTGTCAGATGGAGTCAGGATACAGATTGAGACATATTTTTAAAGACATGGCCAATGTGGTCATCAGTTTTGTTTGACTCTGCATGTTTGTTACAAAGGTTTGTTTTCCTTTTATGGTTTTCCCATGGAGGAGGAAGTTGGGAGGGAAAGAAAATAGATTTTTGCAAATTAAAAATAATAAAATTAAAAATTTTAAAAGAGATTTAAAAACAGCTCAGTAAAACTGACAAACACATTTGTGGTTGAAGTGACATCTGTTTTATATGTGCTAGTCTTTTAAGGGGATAAGGAGGCAGTTTTACTTCCTTGCTCCTTGAGGCAAAAAATGCTCCGCCCAGTAAGATTTGAAGTCCTAACCTAGCCTCTCTTACTGCCCTCAGGGAAATGTTTTTCCTAACTGTTTTCTGTGCTGATTCTCCAGGAGGAAGGCTTCTGGAGCTGTGGTTTTTGGTTGTTTTTTTTTAGTATCCGTTTAAAAGGCCCTACGTAGCACAGTAGAGTGCCCCCATTCCAGAGTCAGGAAGACTCATCTTCCTGAGTTTAAATGTGACCTCAGACACTTCCTAGCTGTGTGACCCTGGGCAAGTCAACTCTGTTTGCCTCCGTTTTCCTCACCTGTAAAATGAGCTGGAGAAGAAAATGACAAACTATTCTAGTATCTTTGCCAAGAAAACCACAAATAGGGTAACAAAGAGTCAAACCTGACTGAACAATGACTGACATCCTTTTCATTTGGTTCTTTTGTTTCTTATTTATGTGAGGTGTGTGTGTGTGTGTGTGTGTGTGTGTGTGTGTGTGTGTGTGAGTACTATTTTGCCCATGTAAGTAGTGAGTGTCCACCCGGGTCTGTGTAACTGTGGCTCACTGAGAGACAAGACAAGCCATCTCTCTGGTCTTCTCCCTCAACCCTTCTCTAAGGATTTTTGGACTTCAAGAGTCTTTGATGCTTGCAAAGCGGAAAAGCAGAAGGTTGGTGCTAGACATTGGTTGCTCTGCTCTCTTCAGAGAAAGGGGGTACCAGGCTAGACATATCTATTTCCTCCTTTAAATATTGTTATTCTGTGGGAAGTAATTTTTAGGTTCAAGCTGTACTCCTGATCACTATCCCTTAATGGAAGGACCTAAACCATATATCTGAGATAACTCCTTTCTCACTGAAAGAAATGATTATTAATAACCATTTCTGTCTCTTGAACTTTTTAAACATGACACCACCAAATGCCAGCTCTGTAATGAACATACATAGTAAATAAACCCATGTATCCAAATCAATAATGAAATAGAAATTTTAAAAAGTATACATGGGAGAATACGTACTGGACATATAGAGAGTGAATGAGTTTGACCATGGAGAGTGAGATAACTCAACTGAGAGATAGGGTGTGTCTCAGGTTTCTCTTAAGGGGAAATTTCCCCAAGTCTCTCTAGTGTAGTAAGCTAGGAATAGGGATATAATTGAAATGTTGACTCTTCTATAGGTCATCTTATTCTCAGAGTTTATCTCCCTTTGAGGACCTGAACAGAATCTGAAATGACATGATTTTTCTCTTGAAACTGGAAGCCAGAAGACAATCTCTCTTCTCTCAAACTCTTACCAACTCCATTCCTCACACACGCAGGGAGCATTGAAGAACTAATTTCCACCAACAAAGAGATTACCATGCAACCCTTAAACCAATGGTTATACTTAGTAAAGTTGGCTTTGTGTTTTATGTTCCACAAGTGTTTATATGTTTTAAGTTTTGAACCTGCTTAAATCTTGCCCTATAATATTTTTGGACAGTATATGGAATATTGCATACCCATAGTCAGCATCTCTGCAGTAGTAGTAGTAGCAGTAGCAGTAGCAGTAGTAGTAGTAGTAGTAGTAGTAGTAGTAGTAGTAGTAGTAGTAGTAGAAGTAGTAGTAAGTAGTAGTAGTAGTAAGATTTTCTCAAGGGTCAACTATTATCATTATATTTACACAAGATTTAATTTCATTTTTTTGTTCATTCCATTTAAATTGTTGCACTCATTTGTATTCTTTTCCTACTTCTACTGACTTCCCTCTGCAACAATTCATGTCTCCCTGAATGTTTCTCCGATAGTTCCCTATTATCTCGACAATCCAATACAAACTCCTCTGGCACCTAAACCCTTCATAACCTGGCTCCAACCTACTTTTCTAGCTTTATTATACTTTCCTTTCCTTCATATATTCTTTAGTCTAACTAAAGCAGCCTTTTTGGTGTTCCTCATACATCATATTCCATCTCCCATCTCAGTGATTTTGTGTAAGCTGTACACCTAAAATGTACTCATTCCTCACCTCAGTGTCATAAAATTCCTAATTTCTTACAAATTTCAGATGAAATACTACCTCCTCTGTATTTTTACTGCTTCTTTCCTGTCACCAGAAGCATCCCTCATTATCTTTTATTTATTTTGCATATAGTTATATATATACATGTCATCTCTTCCTATAGATGTAAAGTCCTTAAATGCAGATACTACTTCACTTTTGCCTTTATATTCTCAGTGGTCAGCACAGTGACTGGCACACAGAAGATGCTTAATAAATGCTTGTTGATTGAATTCTTCACACTGATTGCTTCTTAGGGTGAGATAATATATTGTCATTTGCCACATTTATTTTAACCTTCACCAATTAAAGCATGAGTGTTAAAAAAAAGCATGTAGTTTGAAATACACATTGATAATAATCACTTGAAAAATTACTCAAACTTTCTAATAAAAGAGATGCAAATTAGCACCCTTTTGAGCTACCTCCTCAAATTCATATAAGTAAAAAATAATTTAAAATAATGAAACCTAGTGCTAGTGGGGGTTGTGTAGAAAACAGGTTCATTCATTCATTGCTGATAGAATTTAAAATTGTAGAAACTTTTTGGAAAGCAGTCTGGAAGTTCACAGTAAATTCCTGAAATATAATCATACCTTTTCACCCAATCTTTCCATTGTTGGAAGTGTACCCTAAAAACATTAACAAAAAAAGTACATGTTTTACTTGTTTTTAATTTTTGTTATTCTGAACATAAAATACACCAACAAACCTGATCATTTCCACATACAAAGAATGTAAAAAAAAAGGACTGTATATGAAACAAAAAATCTATTAGTATAGCTTGTTTTTTTCAAAAATATCTAATAAAATCAACACTTTGATTTCGAAGATGGCTTGCTTTTCTGTGTCTCCCTCTGAATCTCTTTCTTTTCTCTTCTGGATATTTTAAAACTGCTTCATTGATGTTCTCTTTTCTTCTTTTTATTCATCACTAACTCCATTTCTACCCCAATTCTTCCCCCTCCAAAAAGTATAAAAATTATCTTTGTATCAGATTAACATAATCAAACAAAACAAATCCACACATTGAACATGTCTGAAAATGTATCTCCCATTCTACATATCTAGCTCATCACCTTTCTGTCAGGAAGTAGAAGCCTAATTCATCATTAATCCTCCAGAGTCATGTTTGGATATTTTGCGGACCAGAGGTCCTGAGTTTTTCAGAATGGTTTGCTTTTTACGATGTTATAGTCATTGCATAAATTGTTCTTCTGGTTCAGTTTTGACTTTTTCAATATCGTTCCAAGTTGCTTTTCAGAAAGGCTGAACCAATTCACAGCTCCACCACCAGTTTGTTAAAGTGCCTGTTTCACCACATCTTCTTCATTAATTGTTATTTTCTTTGCTTACCATCTTTGTCAACTTTGTGGGTATGAGGTAGAGTCCCAGTTATTTTAATTTGAATTTCTCATATTAAATTTGGAGACTTTTTTCATCTGGTTATTGATAGCTTGATTTCTTCTTTTAAGAATGCCCTGCTCATATGCTTTATCAATTCGGGAATGACTCTTATTCATATACACTTGGGTTAGTTCTCTGCTATCTGGGATATCAAAGAAGCATACCAGAAAAACATAATGCACAAATATGAGAATACAAATGAGCAAATAAGATAGACAAGTTTTAAGAATGAATTAAAAAGCATTTATTAGGTACTATTACAAAGTGTATGAATTTCTGGGAATGTAAATATAAAAGCAAAGGCAGTCCTGTGTGTGTGTGTGTATATATATATAATATAGAAGCTTATATTCTTATATATTAATACAGTTATGTATAATATATTTTATATATAATAATATAATACAATTATTATATAATATAGAAGCTTATATTCATAGAGGGAGACTATAGATATAGAGGAATAATGACCAGAGAGGGTTATTTTGACTTGAAAACTTATAGGGAGCAATAGAGGTATAGATTGATGCATTCCTTCCATTAGTATTGATATTAATAATTCAATTACTGTTTCAGAATTGGAAACTGGTCCGGGGGAGGGGGTGAGTATAACAAAATAGCTGGTTAGAAAACGGCTATGGAGTAAAGTGAAGCATGTCTGGAGCTAGCCTACATGTTTTAGGTCAGATGAGGTACTTACCTCAAGACAATGGGTCCCAGGGCTGGGGTTTCTGAGGTAAAAAGGTTTAAACTCCAGGGCAACATTTGCAATCTGGGAGGAAAGGCTGTTGTCAAAATGACCTATGAGTAAACTGAAAGATAAAAAGGATAAAGAATTTTACGAATTAATATAAATTTTAAAAATCAGAGCTAAGCAAACAGGGTATATACTATGACCAGAAAAAAGGAAAAGTAAATAAGCATGAGTGGAAAAAGTATGTTAAGGAAGACAATGGGAATGATTTTAAAGTTGTGATATCTTAAGTGTTGGAATTCATTTACAGAAATGTAAAAAGTTGTAAAGAAAATTGAATTGGTTTTATTTTATGTTTAATACTAAGTTTATAGTATATCTTTTTTTAAAATATATGCAAAGTATGAGAAGTAGCTACTTCCTCACACCCTAAATAAGTATAAAAAAAATTTTAAGTAATGAAACCCAGTATTGGTGGTGTTGTGTAAAGAATAGTTTCCATCATTCACAACTGGTAGAAGTTCAACTTGTAGAATCTTGGAGAGATTCAGAGTCAGAGTCAGAGAAACAGAAAGAGTGCTATCCTTGGATTCAGTCAATAGAATTTTAGACTTAAATCATGGAATTATAGATTTAAAGATGAAAGGAATCTCAGAGGTCATTTATACCAACTTCCTCATTTTACAGATAAAGAAACTGAGGCCCAGAGAGGTTGTTCCAGGTCACAAATGGCAAAACAGGAATTAAAACCCAGGTTGTCTACTTCAAAATCCATTATTCTTTCCACTATATCAGGCTGCCTCCTAGCCTAGGCTCCAGGCCCACATTTGACATATAATGACACATCCTGGGCAAATTACTTAATCTCTCAGTATCCTCCAAGAAAATCTCTTAAAATTATTAATTACGGAACAGCTGCAGATCTGCATTAGAAGAGGGAATTTACTCACCATCAGTTCCTTATACTAATGTAATCACAGATTTGACAGTAGCCCCTTCTCTGCCTTTCCCCTACCAAATACTCCCGGTCCTTTCTTTGACTATTCACCCTGAAGTCAGAGCTCCCAGCTACGAGATGGCTATCACGAAGACTCACCCAAGCTTATGCCCTTCTACTTTGCTTTGCTGAAAGCCAGTCCTTGACTCTCTGAGTCATTGGTCTAAAAAGATAATTGGATATAGAGTCAAAGGACCTGTGTTCAAATCTTGTCTCTGTCCTTAATCACTGGTATGAGTGGGCAAGCCATGTGACCTCCTTGAACCTCAATTTTCTCATCTATAAAATGAGGGAGTTGACCCAGATGGCCTCTGAAGTCTTTTCAAGTTCTAAATCTATGATCCTATGAACAACACCCACATTCCATACCCTCCATTCTCTCCTTGCTTGCTCAAATCTTGAAGGATGAGGTAGCTTTTCTCCCTGGTAACATCAGCCCTTCTACTTTGTACCCTTGATCCCATCTCCTCTATTATCTTGCCCCTTTCATCATCCCTTCTAACGAGTGTTTAACCTTACTTTATTACCTAGTTACTTGCCTGCTGCCTGAAAACATTTCCTTAAAAAAGAAAGAAAGAAAAGAAGCCCTTCATTTAACCATACTATTCCCTGAAGCTCAGACCCTATATCCTCCCTTTCACAGCTAACCTCAGAAAAAGCTATCTGTAAATCAGGTGTGGTGACTGATATGGAAAGTCTCTAATCCTCAAGAGGCTGAGGATGAATAAGTGCTTGAACTCATGAGTTCTGAGCTGCCCTAAATCTAGTACCACTGTGGGGGAGACTTTGAGAAGGGTCCACCAGGCTGCCTAAGGAGGCGCTACACTGACCCAGGTGAGAAATAAAAAAGGTCAAAGTGTCCATGATGAACACCAGTGAATGACCCTTGTACCTCCAGCCTTAATAAGATAGGGAGGTCCAATCTAAACAAAACAAAGCAAAAAAGCAATCTTGACTCTGCCTCATTTACTCACTCACTTCTCAACTCTTTGTCACCTGGCTTTTAATACCACTCAACTGAGAGTACTCTCTCCTGGGTCACCGATGATTTCTTTGTGGCTAAATCCAATGGTATTTTCTCAAGTTTATCCTTTACCTTTTTGCAGCATTTAATACTGTTGACCACTCTCTCCATCTGGCTCTTCCCTTCTCTCTGCACTAGAATGGTTCACCTCCTGCCTCTCTGTCCAATCCTTCTCAGTCTCCTTCAAAGGATGATCATCATCCAAATTCTGTCCCCCTACATGTGGATGTACTCTCAGGGTTCCATCCTGTATCCTCTACACTCTATCTCTGTCTCTTTGTCTCTCTCCCTCTCCCCCATATATCTCTCCCCCATCTCTCTCCTCTTTCTCTCTCTCTGTCTCTCTTTTCTCTCTCTCTCTCTCTCTCTCTCTCTCTCTCTCTCTCTCTCTCTCTCTCCTCTCTCTCTCTCTCTCTCTCTCTGTCACTGTATCTGTCTCTTTGTCTCTCTCTCCCCTTTCCCTAACTCTTTTTTTGATTCTCTCTGTTTCTCCATCTATATCTCTAATATCATCAACTCCCATAGATTAACTTCTCATCTTAATGAAATTACTTTCAAATCTACATATCCTGGAATTATTACAGAGGTAACTAATAGCACAGGAGATAGAGTGCTGGTCCTAAAGTCAGAAAGCCCTGACTTCAAATCCAACTTAACACATTTACTAATTGTGGGGAACCTGCAGCTTCAAGGCCATATGTGGTCCTCTAAGTCCTCAAGTGTGACCCTTTAACTGAATCCAAATTTCACAGAACAAATCCCCTTAATAAAATGATTTGTTCTGTAAAACTTGGACTCAGTGAAAAGGCCACACCCAAGGACCTAGGAGGCCACATGAGGTTCCCCAACCTTGACTTAACTTCTGTTTGCCTCAATTTCCTCAACTGTAAAATAGGGATAATAATAGCATCTACTTTCAGAGTTGTTGTAAGGATCAAATGAGATAATTATTTGTAAAAAAAAAAAAAAAGTGTTTAGCACATTGTCTGGCAAATAGTAGGTGTTAGATGAATGCTTATTTCCTTCCCTTCCCTTCCACTTTCTCTTGACTTATTGTCCTGTATCTCCAGCTGCTTCCAGGACATCTCCACTTAGATATTCTTTCCCCCTAAACTCAGACCTCCAATTAACTTCCTTATTTCTCTTATTTCCCTCTACAAACATCCCATCAGGGGCTAAGTCATGTCCTTTCTCACTCCACATCTGTCTTCCTTGTCCTTGGAAATCTCATTAACTTCATCATTGACACCCATCACCCAATAACCTTCTAATGGTCTCCTTGCCTCTGGCCCCTACCCTTTCCCATCCATCACGTACACAGCTGCCAAATTGATATTCCTAAAGCACAAATGTGACCATGTCTCACCCCTGCTTAGAAATTGTATAGAGCTTTGGAATAAGCTTTTTGAATAATAATAATTTTTTCTAGAATAAAATACAAACTCCGCTAGCATTTAAAGCCCTTCACAGTCTGGCCCTGGGTTCTCTTTCAGTGCTGATTACACATTTCTCTCTCACACACACTATATATTCCAGGCACTCTAGCCAATTTGCTGTTAACCTCTATAAACATGCAGGAGATTTTTGACCAACTGATTTTCTCAACCCCCTTGATGTAGTTATAGAAAGCAAAGGACAGATAATGATATGCTATATTAACTGTAAAATTTTGGCCAGATGGGTTATCCCTTTATAAAATGTGAACAAGCTTTTCCTCAGTTGATTCAGAAGGAGTGTCTAACTGCTATTATGGCAGAAAGTCTTTAAATAACTAATCCTACTAAGCCCAGTGTCACCCTTCACCAAACTGCTCAGATCCTAGATTCTCAAATTGACCAATTTCCAATTTCATTGACTCTAGGGCTATCTCTCTATTCCTTCATTGAACCTTAGAGATGAGGGACAATAGTGTTTTCTTGACCCTTCAAGATCAAACCTTTGATCATGATTTAGCCCAATCAAGTTCCTAAAACTTATTACCTTTTACATCGCAAAGATTTTACCTTGCTTTGGTAGGAGCAATATCTACTAGGATTCCTGCCTAATTTTCTCTAAAAATCAGGGAAGTGTCCCTGAAGCCCAGTCAAGGGTAGAAATGTCAACCACGCTGCTCCCTGAACACTCCTGGGTAGTGCTTGAACAATATTAAAATGCAATTGGAAAATAGTTAATAAAATAAACTAGAAATATAATAGAACATAGATCACGTTAATATGTGGTTTTCCAAGTTAATATGCATGCAGGGATCCTTATATATGGTCTGGTTGTCCCTGTATACTTAAATATGACACCATTTTCCTGGGAATCTATAATTGAAACTATTGATCAGTTTACCCCATCATCTAGGCCCAAGGCCATGAACAGGCCAGTGTAAGGCCCGTGAGTAATTAGAGCACCTCAGACTTGAGAGCTATCTTACTGTTATGAAAGTCAGCATACTCTTCTGACTAGATGCTAGTGGAGTGATTATAGGTAGCATAGAATGCTGTTCCTAGAGTTAGGAAGACCTGAGTTTCCAGCCTACTACCCTCTCTTGCTGTGTAATCCTGGGCAAGTCATTTAACTTTTGTCTGCCTTAGCTCCTCAACTGTCAAACAGGGATAATAACAGCACCTTCCTCCCAGAGTTATGAGGATTAAATGAGATATTTGTTAAAGTGTTTAGCATAGTGCTTGGTGCATAGGAAGTGCTTAATAAATTATTATTCCCCCTGTACAGTGGCTACAATAGAAAGGAAAAGAGCAACAAAAATGAAAATGAGTGCTATGTAATTATAATTACCAAATTTGGCCTGAAGATGAGAAAATGTGGCCCTCTCACTTCATCTGCCAAGGAGGGGGATGGTAGTTTGGTGTCAGACTCAGTTGATGTAATAATGGCTTTTAAGGATGGTTTTGCTAGCCCGCTTCCCACTCCCCTTCTTTATACATTTAACTCTCCCAGGAGAAGAGGATGGAGTGATCCAGTTGGCAATGAAACCAATGCAAATTCAAGAAGAATTTGGAAACTGAAGTAGAATATATAAGTAGAACTTCTCTGCTTTACTGAGAGGCAGGCCTTCCTCTGCCATCATATCCAGGCTCAGCTCTCTGGGCCTACAGGCCAGAGAGGCAAAATCCTGGTTTTTTCAAATGCCCAATACTCATCCTGCCTCTGATTTTGTTTTTTCTTCCAAGCTTAAGCAAATAGCAAAGGCATCTTCCCAAAGCTGCTTACCAAACATGTCATTCAAACTGTCCCTTGAGTAGGAACTAGTGAGCCTTCCGCAAATTCAATAAACATTTACTAATCATCTACTCGGGCAAGACGTTGTACTAGAAATGGTACAGAGATGGAATGAGAACTAATGCCTTTCCTCACCTCGTTTTCTATCTCATGATCTAGGATTCCTCTGTCCACCCTCAGTTACCTCACCCCATATCTCGGTCTTTTGTCCTTTCCTTCAAAGAGCACTTACCCATACGGTAAATGCTTGTGTTATCCTTCTCCTCAGTGCCTTCAAGCAATACGGATCTTTAATATGTGCTGATAATGAAGCTAGTTGCCATACAAGCCAATTCTATTCTATTCTATTGAAAAGGAATACTGAAAAATGGGCATTGTTGGTTCCAAAGAGGACAGGGTCAATGAATGTGGATGGATCAGCCTAAATCAATCTCCATTATCAAACCAATAAACATTTATCAAATGTCTACTGTTTGTCAGGTACTTAACTAGGTGCTGAGGATTTAAAGATACACATCAAAACAGTCTGCCCTCAAGGCGCTTATATTCTCCAGGAGGAGGGAGGATGTTATATGTTCTGAGATAAATAAATGCAAGATGCAAATCCTGAGGGATGGGGGATATTTACAAACTAGGGGAATCAGAAAAGCTTTTTTATTTTTTCAAGGACATGACTAAAGTCGAATCTTAAAGAGACCTAGAGGTTCCAAGAGTAGAAGCGATGAGAGAGAGGGCATTGTCCAAATAGGGGCAGTCTTTACAAAAGCACAGGAGGGCACAGGATGTTGGGTAGAGGAGGGACTAGATGGTGTCTGATCAATTGATTCTCCTTGAATTGATGAAATCATAGATAATAAGAGACAGATAATGAGTTATTAAACTCTTTAAAAAGTACACATATGAGAAAGGAAAATTAGAAGAGAAAAACCCTATGCCTAAGAACTTTCAAAATCTGAGCATTACCCTGTGGAGAAATAAACAGACCTTTAATAAAGTTAATGATTTCTATGCATTCCTATCTTGGAAACAAAAGCTGGTTCAGTGATTCAAGCTCAGAACTGGAATAAAATGAGACACTTGGGGACCAATCAACATTTAATAAAAAAAGGAAGTTTACTTAACAGTAATCTGGAAAGGATAATATCCCAAGGATTCAACATCAATTCTGGCGGATATAGGAAGGGAAGAAATAAGTGTTAAGCACCTACTATGTGCCAGGTACTTTACAAATATAATTTCATTTCATCCTTACAACAACCCCCTGAGGTAGGTGTTGTTATTATTTCCAGGTCATACAACTAGCAAGGATCTGGGCCAACTCTGAACACAGTCTTTCTGACTCCAGGCCCAGCACTCTATCGACTTTGCCACTTGGCTGTCTATACCTTGTTTTCCTGGTTCTGCTTACTTCACATTGCATTTGTTCATATAAGCCTTTGAATGCTTTTCTGTATTTTTCATATTCATCATTTCTCAAGATCCATAATATTCAATTATATTCATCTACTGATTAGCCAGTTCCCAATCGATTACATCTACTATGTATCCAGTTTTTATTACCACAGGAAGTGCTGCTATGGATTATTTGGGTACCCATACTATCTTCTAGGGCAATACACTGCCCAGTGATTCTCCATTGTGGAAGTGGTGGGAAGTACCATCTGTTCATTCCACCTTTGCATGCTCTTCATGATCACCTTAGTACCAGAGAGGGTTGGAGGTAGCTGCAACCTCTGGGTGTCACCTCTCATTCTTACTACCTTGTCCGATGTTGGAATGTAACCTGAAGGAAGCCAGGGAGTCCAGAGAAGCCAGATCACTCCTAGATACAATTACAGAGAGCACAGAAAGTGTAATGGTCCAGTGGCCTTGCCATTGACGTGAGGCAAGAGGCAGTCACATAGAGGAGAGAAGAGAGGAAGGAGTTCAAGCCACTCAGCATTTGGAAAAATTTTAGACTCTCAGAATTAGAAGGGATATCAGAGATCATATAATATAATCCCAACTATGTAAGAATTCTCTCTCTTCAACATGTCCAACAAAATGGTCACCCAATGTTTGCTGATAAATCTCCAGTGATGGTATGGTGAAAGGAGCATTGAATTCAGTCAGAGAACCTTGCTTCAATTTCTGATTCTCCCTCATTATCTGTGTGCCTTTGGACAAGTAATTTAACGCCTGGTTCTCAGCTGCTTCGTGTACAAATTGAAGAGGTTAGATTAGATGGCCTGTAAGGTCCCTTTTAGGACTAAACCTATGATCCTATGATCCCAAGGCAACTCATTAGATACCTAAAAGTAAACCAATGTTCCCCTGGCATGTTTTAGGCTGTAGCCACCCCCAGACAGAGTGTCAGTGAGTCCCATCCATGTACATATTTGGCTACCTCAGAAATTAGTCAAAGGCAGTGATTTAAGAGCTCAAAATGAATCCCATCCACAATCAAATGGAAAGTTACAAACAGTGCACTTGAATCCGCTCATCTGTTTTCAGCTCTCTAAATTACAATCAAATGGAATTCTCTGTGCTTGCCTCAAGCCCTTTTTTTTTTTTAAATTAAAGAATAGGGTGAGGCAGCATAGCATATGGATAGAAAAATGTCCTCTAGTCCAGGAAGCCCTGGGCTCTAGTCTTGTTTCTGACACATGCTCATGTACCTGGGACCTCACACATACCTAGAGTACATCTAGACTGGTGGGGAGTCTAGAAAGCCCATTTCAGGGAGCATTGTGATGACATGTAATGGAAGACCCCCAGGAGAAACACTGGAGTATGTGTAGACATTCTGTAAATGGTTCCAGACTGCTAACCGCATGACAAATGGCAGCCTCTTTGATTTGTTTCATAGCTGGAACTGAAGGTGCCTCCAAAAAGGCATTAGTGACAGAGGCCTTAGCCATTTTCTCTGGCTGCACTCTCTCGGTTTGACTCCTTTGTTGATGGCATCCAGGGAGAAGTAATGCTTGAAGGAGAGAGGCCTGAGGCCTTCCCACTGAGGCTGCCATATGGCCCCATGAAATGAGCCCTGGTCCTTTGCCTCTGTACTCGTTCTTTCCTGTTTTAGGTAAAGGTATTGGAGAGGCTGAATTTGTGAGTTTTGAAAAGTCAAGAAAGAGGATTCCTGGCTTTGGAGAGTTAAAGTCCATGCCAGATTTCAAGGCCAGACTGGCACTGATGCCCTCAGGAGTAAGGAGTCATGTTCAGTAATGACCTACCTGAACAAGAGCTCATCTGGCAGAATGACACATTTGGGTGTGAATTTGGTGGGACCGAGACCATGTAACAACTGAGTTAAGTCTGAGTTCACTGTCCCCAGAGACTGAAGTGGTACACAGTGTAGGCCCAAGATGTTCTGTTAGGAATGTTTATACTTTAGTTCTTGCTGTGTCTTCAAAGTAGCTAATTGACACTAATTGGGTAAATGGAATTGGGGCCTACCCAACAGGGAAGGGAAGCTAACCACTTGGAGCTCAACCCAATAGCATTAGAGAAGAGATCACCTCTCACTCCAAGTTTCCCCTAGAACCTTGGAGTACAGGAGTAAGAATAATTTACAATGATGCTGAAAAGACAGGTCTGAGGTCAGTTGTGAATGGCTATAAAAGTCAAGCAGAGTCAGTAAAGTCAATAGAAAACCACAGGTGTTTATTGACTAGGGGATGGTGTGGTCTAATTTGTACTTTACATCACATTTCGTGATGGTGAAGAGTGGACCAGACTATGGAAACCCTTGAGGCTGCTGCAATAATCCAAGCAGAGGGGATTAGAGCCAGAACTACAGTAGTGGCAATGTGAGTAGAGAAAAGAGGTAGAAAAGATAAGACGTATTGATATGACACCATTCATTTCTTTACTCTCAGAAGGTCTGGCCTATAGGGAACGTATGCTACTCTGGGTGGAAGTCCTACTTGTCATCCTGTAGCATCCTGATTGGATGATGTAGCCTCCTTGCCTTGGGAGAGTGGCCCAGAGAGTACTCACTACATTGACAAACTCACCCTGGGCAAGTGCCTTGATCTCTCAGGGCCCCAGATGATTCTCTGAGATTAAGAATTGCAGAGCTGGTGTTGATTTTCACTGGTAGAAGGAATTTCCATCCAGGGAGTCCTCCATATCATGAGAGGCTGATGGCCTCCCAAAATGGGATAAGGAGCAGGGGGAAGGGTTTTTCTTTATTGAAAGGAAGAAATCATCAAAATATTTTTCAAGAGAACCTATCCAAGTGGTTCTGGGACAACTGCTCCATAATTAAGGCAATGTGGGTTGCCAGCACTGGTGTCCTCCTTATAGATAGAACTGTCATTCACCTATTGCAATAGAAAGGATCAGCTTGAGGTCCTTCTTAGGCCCTCCAGCTGCTTTTGAGGAGGTATACTGCATACACACTGGCTTATTTGTGTCCCCCATAACCTCTTTCTAACTCAGTAGCCATTTCTAATTCCGCTTGCTACAGTGCCAGTGGCTACCTGAGTCTCAGGGCCTGAATTGCCATCATGCCCGTGCCCAGAAGTTACCTGATATTAGTACATCCCAGGTCTACCATTCACTACCTTATACAACTTTAGGCAAGTCACATTTCACTTCTCTGGGCCCCTTTGTTTCCTTTGTTATAAAACCATAAGGGCTAGATCATCTACAAAGTCAGTTATAACTTTATGAGTATGAGAATTCCTCATCCTTTCTCCCTCTCTAGGATTTTTTAAGCATCCCCCTATTCAATCTCAGAGATGAGATCTCTGTGTTTCATTAGAAAAGTGGGCTGGGGTGTGGTTGTGGGTTATTCAGCACAGAAACATGCTCCCTCTGGTTCTGTGTGCCTTGACTGTAATAAAGACAGAGACTGTAGCAAATCTATCCCAAGCATGACAGAATGCAATGCTATGAACATATTTACAAAGGAGTCAGGAAAAGAGCATCTACTCCCAGAGAACTTGATGCTATGCCATAAAATTCTCCTGTGTTGCTCATCCCTAAACTTCTCTTTTAAGGGCAGGAACACGGGAGAAGGCAGAATGCTAAGGAAAAAAATCCAGTGTACAAACAAACGGTGCAGTTTTAGAATGAGAGAGTATCAGAGGAAGTATTTAGAGAAGGTTTCATGAATGGACAGTATGTGTGAGGGAAATACGTGCCCTCAAGCAAGCAAGCAACAAGCAAAACTTCTGATGTATTCCAGGCATTGTGCTAGACAAATATAAATTAAAATGAATGAATCCGTCCCTATTCTCAAAAAACTTACATTCTAACTTGAGGATAAGTATATATGGAACAAATATAAACAGAATAAACACAGAGTAGTTATTACAAAGTATTTTGGGAAGGGGGGCACCTGCAGTTGAGGGGATCAGGAAAGGCTTCATGACTGAGTTTCATTTCAAAGGAAAAGGTGGGTTCTATGAAAAGAAAGTGAAGAAGCAGTTCCTTCCAGCTGTGCCAGTACAAAGGCAAGGAGGTGGGAAATGGAGTGTCATAGGTACAAAGAGAAAGTCAGCTTGGCTGAATTGTGGAGGAAAGGAGGAGGAATAATATGTAGTGAGGCTGGAAAAATATAAAGTGAGGCTGGCTGAGGCCAGCTGTAAAGGGCAAAGCAAAGTCTGTTTTTTATCCTAGAGGCAGCAAAGAGCCATTAGAGTTTGTTGAGCAGCAGATGACATAGTCTGATTTGCACTTTAGAAAGATAATTTTGGGGGTTACATTGAGAATGTTCTGAATTATGGAGAAATTTGACTGAAATAATCGAGGTGAGAGGTAATAAGAACCTGAACTGAGATAGGCAGTGTGAGTAGAGAAAAGGTGTCAGAGAAGTAGAAAAAATGAAGAGAAGTATTGTGGCACATTTCATTTTTACACTATTAGAAGTTCTGAGATCCAGAGAACATGTTTTACACCCTGGGCAGAGATCCCATCTCTCACCCTGCGGTGGGAGTCAGGGAACTGAGTCTACCTGAGGTCACATTCCTTCTGGGTGAGAGGAAGAATTGGGCGGGGGGGAGGGGGGAACTGTTGATCAGTGCCAAGAAGCAAATCCACCCCATCTACAAAGAGGAAGACTCACATCCACTCCATATAGGAAATCAATCTGGTGAGTACAGTCATACAAGAATAAACAAATACACATATATTATAGTTTCTGAGAAAATGAGCTAGCCAATAGTAAAGTATTCAACATTTTATGTGCTTTGAACCTGGTTATGGTAGAGAGGGGTTACATGAAAATTTTCTTTACTCTTTGTGTTGTAAAAGACTTTATCAATATCCAAGTTCCTTTATAATCACTCCCCACCCTAACCATCCAACTACATTTCCCACTCTGCTCTCTCCTCTAGTGGCATCCCTTTTGACTTATGGGTTCCCCCAGAAAAGCTACCCAGGTTTTAGTATTCTGGGGGTCAGCACTCACTTAGGTCATAACTCTTAAGCCCCTTCCAATGTGTTTCCATTTACCAGTCAGCTGAAAGATCCATTAGTTCAAACAAAAGATAATTAAATAGCATAGCAAATAATGTGAGGTAAGATGCTTCCCTCCTCTACTACCCCCACAAAGCACACATGAGCATTTTTTCTCACGTTATTTTAAAATAATTAACGTTTTACACATTTATGATCTGTCCCTCTCACTGCCCACCCTATTGAAAAGAAAGAAATAAAAAGAGAGAGAGAGAGAGACCTCGAACATATGTTCATCTCTCTGTATTTTTAAGTTCATCACATCTTTGGCAAAAAGTGAATGGTGGATTTCGTCTTCAATATTCTGGATTTTAAGTGACTTGTCATTGCATTGATCAGAATTCTAAGGTCCTCAAAGTCCTTCAGAATTGTATTTTTTTCTCTTTAGTGCTATTATTACATAACTTGTTCTCCTAGTTCTGCTACTTAATTCTGCATCAGTTCATAGGGGTCTTCCCAGTTTCCTCCAGAACTGTTTTATCATTTCTTATAGCATAGCAATAATTCATTACATTCATATACCTTATTCACTCAAATATTCCTCAATCTGAGAGCAGTTCCTTAGTTTTCAGTTTGGGGCTACTATGAAAAGCTTTGCTTTAAATATTTTTGTTCATAAGGGCCTTTTCTTCTTTCTTTGAACTCTGGAATACAAGCCTTGTGGTGGTATAAAAGGATAGGCCACCATTTAGTAATCTTTGGGGAATAGATCCAAATTACTTTCCTAAATGGTTGGATCAATTCACAGCTAGACCAACAGTACATTAATATGCCTGTTTTCTCACAGTCTCACAAACATTTGTCATTTTCCTCTTTTGTCATTTTTTCCAGTCTAATGGCCGTGAGATCATTGCTTTAATTTGCATTGTTCAAATTATTAGTGGTTTTGAGCATTTTTCATATAGTTGTTAATAGCTTGGACTTCCTTTGAAAACTGCTTGCTCATATCCTTTGACCATTTTTTCTGTTGGAGAATGGCTCTTTGTTTTACAAATCTCAATTAGTACCCTGTATATCTTGGACATACGACTTGATCAAGGAAACTTGTTGCAAAGTTGGTTTTTTCCCCCGCTATCCCATAGGGTTATCACACCACCAGTTGAGAGAGAACACATATGTCTATGGAACACCCTTGTAGGACACACCCTTAATTGCTCTTTCATTGTTTCATGTTCTTTAGTGTTTTCTGCCCTACTAAACTGTGAACTCATGTTTTATATTGCTTTGGTATCTTTCTGGTCCATGCCTCAGAATTACCCTGATTAGGCACTCAGAAAATGATTGGTTGATTGATCAGAAAGAACACATTTCCTTAATCTAAAATTACCTACTTCAAGAAGGGCATGGAATGATCTCCAAGATGTTCAATCAATAAATCAGTCAAAAATGTAACAAACACTTACTACGAGTCAAGCACTAAGCATTGTTCAAGTTCTTATTATAATAATAGCTAATAATTACTTATACGTATTGTCTCATTTGAATTTATATAACTTCTTTTTCCCTTTAACCACTAGAGGAATCAGGAAAGGTCTCATATTGGGAGACTGCCTTGAATAGAAACACAAAAGATTACAAGAGACTGAGGTAAGGAGGATGTACATGCTTGTCATGGGGGACATAGAGTCAGGGCAAAGGAAGGGACTGAGCCACATCAATGAGATCTTCATTCCTCTCCCCCAAAACAGTGGGGCTCTCTGACTGTGCTGATGAATAAATAAAATTATAAAATAAAAATAGAAAGGAAGCAGAAGCAAACTCTTAATCTTTTTAAATTTTTTCATAAATGAACATTTTTATTGCTTTGAGTTTAATTTGTAATTTTATATATGATTTTTATTGTTTGAAAAAAAAAACAACCTAACATTTGCTTTCGTTGGTGGTTAATAAGTTTAGAATTTTTAAATGACTAAAAAAAAAGAAGAGTAGCTGTTTCCCAAGCTGCCTTAAGGCAGAAGTCACCTCCTCGATGATGCTCACTGGTTCCATGGGAGAAAAGGAACCATGAGAAGCTGGTGCTTGTGAGATTTCAGGCCCTATTCAATACCTGGCTTCTGCATTTCATCCAGCCCACCTGGCCTTTTTACTTATTAATACTTATTAAATATTGACTTCCTGCAAGACCCTCAGAACAAGTGCTTAGGGCTGATTCTTCAATTAAAACTCATTTCTAGCCTAAACTAAGCAGACCATAGCTGTGATAGAGGTTGTGGTCATTGCCTGGGCCCCAAAGAAAACAAGAAGTGGTCAGAAAAGAGAGCAGAGCAAGAGTCTCAAAACAGGACATGTCTCAACTGCCCCCCTCTGGGTCCCCACCCCCACTCTAACACCCTTCCCCCTCCTGAAGAAGGCAGAAGATGATGAACAATCAACGAGAGAGAGAGAGAGAGAGAGAGAGAGAGAGAGAGAGAGAGAGAGAGAGAGAGAGCATGTTTCTTAGAAGAACCTCAAACTCAAACCTCATGTGGCATAGGACTTTGGCTGGGTTTCTAAGTAATAAAAGAGCTAGAAATGATAGAACAGTGGCTCTGATCAATGGTGTTAAACTCATATAGAAATGAGGCCACTAAACCATATATGACTGCAGAATATTGACTTAATTTTAAAATGTAATGCTGTCTATGTTTTACTATATTTGTGTTTACTTTGTTAAATATTTCTCAATTATATTTTAATATGGCTCAGGAGACTGGGGATGCCAGTAGGCTCCATGTTTGACTCCTCTGGCGGTGAATGTTTTGTTGTAAGAACACTAACATTTTCATAAGGAAAGTGAAATGGACAGCATCTGGTGGAGGAGGGGGCACAAAATGACAGTAGCCCCAGCAATGGCAGTGGTGGTAGCAAAAATCCAAACACCAACGAAAGCAAGAGAAACTAGGCGATAGTGAAGCTAGAAGTGGAGAGACATAGAGAGAGATGTTGTAAAGACCTAGAGACAATGGCAGAAGAGTGATGGAGCACTGAAAGGTGAAGAGATGTTGGCACAGCAAGGATTGCAGATATAACCCGAGGATAGACCAAACCCAAAGAGCAATGAGACATAGGGCCATGAGAAGGAAGAACAAACTGGTATTGTGAGTCATATGGACAGTGTGGGTGAAGAGGAAGGGAATTGACCCTGTAGGGATCCAAGCTCTTTTTAACTTGGGAGCTCTCAATTTCAGAATGGTATAAGTTTGAGTATATAGGTTCCTGGGAAAGGTAGAACCCACAAAAGGAAAAAGTTTACCAAATAATAAGAAGAGTTCTTAATCCTTTTTGTGTGCCAAGGGCTACTTTGATATTCCTATGGGGTCCTATGGAATCCCTCTCAGACAATATTTTTATGCATAAAATAAAACGATATTACAAAGGAAACCAAATATATTGAATTGCATTTATCAAAATATAATTCAAAAATATTTGACTCCACATTAAGAACCTCTGATGTATGGAATCAGGTATAAGTCCTCAACATTCTTTATTGCTTTAAACATCTTCTGTGACCTATGTCTTGTTAACTTGGTGCTTGCAAGGTGGCTGAGGACACAAAGATGAGAGCTAGAAAGGAGTCAAATCCTCATATTCCCAGGAAAACTCTTGGTAGGGACATGATCCAAAGCATCATCATTATTAAGAAGCCACCAAAACTGAATGGATACCAGGTGAGTCCAGTGGGATAGAGAACTTCAGTTGTCTAGACATCTATTGGAGCACTGCCTCTTCAAAAGCAAAGCAACTAGTAATTTCTATAGTTGCCTGAATGATAATTTCAGGGAATCAATAAGGGGTGGTCAATGGGAAGGAGGGACCTGATTCTGACCAACATAGAAATGATAGGAACCTTGGGTAAAACAGAGACAGTTAGATGACACAGTGCATAGAGCACTGGACCTTGTACCAGGAAGACCTAAATACAAATCCAACCTCTTACTTGCTGTGTGAACCTGGGCCAGTCACTTAACCTCTGTCTTCCTCAGTTTCCTCTCTAAAATGGGAATAAAAATAGTGCCAACCTCCCATGGTTGTTATGAAGATAAAATGAGAGGACATTTGTAAGGCCCTTTGCAAACTTTCAAGTGCTATATCAATACTTGATATTATCAACACATATTAGAACGTGTGATGAAAGAGAACTAGGCACAATCTGACGCAAATCCTAGGATTTGTTTTTTTTTTATTGAAGCAAATATTTACACAGCACCCAAGCTAAGTATTCAACTAGATAATAGGATTGCAAAAATAAAACAGAAGCTACCTCTCAGTGGGCTTACTTTTTACTTGAGGGATTTGACATGTATACAGATAAATAGATACAAAGGATGAATGAGACTTGATCTGTGCTTTCATGTCTACAGGGAGTTTTCTGGGAGGAAGTTTCTTTACCAAGGCAGACTGGCACTTTTGGGGCAACTTATAGTGAGACAGTTGCCTGTGGCATTGAAAGGTTAAGGATCATATGGTAAGTGTATGTCAAAGACTTGAGACCTTTTGGTCCTCAAAGCTGTCTCTCTATCCTCCATACAACAGAGTATATGTCTGTGTGTGTGTGTGTGTGTGTGTGTGTTCATCCTTTGTTGCCAAAGAAGACCATGCCATCAGAGAAATAATGACATGACTTGCACTTGACTTTGTTTTGAGTGAGGGAGGGCTGTGCATGTCACCAGCCTCACTTCTCCTCCAGAGCTATCTGAATCCAGTGACCAGATATTCATCAGGATGACTGGGGTTGACCTCGGATGAAGCAATTGGGGTTAAGTGACTTGCCCAAGGTCACATAGCTAGTGAGTATCAAGTGTCTGAGATGAGATTTGAACTCAGGTCCTCTTGACTCCTGCACTGGTCCTCTATCTGCTGCCCCATATATATGTGGTATATACAAAGTATGTACCACACAATGCAAAGCAATTTCAAGAAGAAACAAGTAATAACTAGGAACAACAGGAAAACCTTATTTTGGGATCCCTGAGCTTCAACTTGAAGGAAGCAGAGGTGCTAAGAGGTAGAGATTACAAAGCAAGACATTCTAGATTTGGAGGGTCACCCCAACACACAAGTGAAATCAAAGATGAGAAAGTACAATTTGGGAAAATTGATTTCGGAACCCTCACAGAAGGAGTGGGTAGGATCACATGAACTCAAATTCTAAAGAGAAAGTCAGTCTAAGAGATTTAAATTTTTCAAGATTTAAATTTCAAAGAGAAATAACTGTGATGAGAAGGAAAATAGGGAACTGTCTAAAAAGACCAATGTGGGTGCACAGGGAGCTCACTGGCCAAATTTGATTTTTAACAGTCACATAGAAAGGATAAAAACAAGGACAAGCAACTGAGAATAAAAGTAAAATTAGGAGTCAAAATAAGGTCAGAAGCACTGAGGTTCAGAATAATCGGAGTCAATCAAGGAATGCTAAAGACAAAAATAGGGTTAATGAGGGGGAGGGGCACATGATTTAATTGGGGGCAAAGGTGGATCGAAAAAAGAATAACAGATAACAGGAAAGGACAGAACTACTTAAGAGCTATTTAACTTTTATTTTGACTCTCTTTTCTTTGCCAAGGATGTTAACTCTTGGAATGCAAAAAGACAGATCAAAAATGACTAATAGGGAGTAAAACCCAAGAGAAGTAGAAAGAAAATAATAGAGCATCTGGTTGCCCTGGATGAATTCAAGCTATCAGATGCAAAAAACTAAATTCCAGGTTGCTGAAAGAACTAGCAGATAGGATTACCGAACCTCTATAGTAATGTCTGAATAATCATAGGAAAATAGCAGCAGTAGCACAGGAGTAGAGAAGAGATATATGGCATTTTTTTAAAAAAAAAAAAAAAGAAGAAAAAGTAGAATAAACTATAAGCCAATGGGCTTGACTTGATTTCCTGACAAAATCCTAGAATATATTATTAAAGAGATGGTTTGTGAATATCCTTTTCGTGCTTGTCTTCTCTAAGAAGCACTGGAGTAGCTGTCAGGGACATCTCCTGTGAGGACTGGCCTATGGGTGCTAGGTCTATATTGCTAGGCCCTAGAGGACACAATCAATTCCATGTTTGACCACTAGTTGACCTATGTGTTGGGAAGTTCCTATGTACCTAATTAGTAGTTTCGCCAGATTCATTTATATAAGGTACACAAGACTTTCCCATCAGGGAACAGATCACAGTTGGGCCACCTGCTGATCTACCACCCCCTAAGGTTCTCTTCTTATTTGATATCTATGAATCTGCCCAGCCACAGCATCCAGATATAAGGACAGAGACCCAGAATTTGGAGCTCTCGACTGGAAGATTCATCCCACCATGCACTTGAACCATTGCCTATGCTTGCCTATGTGAAGGAAAGGGATGGGGAACTATATACTTGCATGTCTGTATATAACACATTTTCTGACTTATGTATGATCCATTAGAGCTTATGTTCCTTCTTGGCACTCACCCAAAATCTCTTTGCATGCCTGTTATGTAGTTAACACCAACTGAGGAAACCAAGGACTGCTGGTCTCTCAAACACACAGTGTTGCCACAAAGATTGGAAATACTGATCTCAGGATTGCTATCTGGTCATCTATATTCAGGTAAAGAAATACAAAATGGAAGAGATGGGCAGGGTTGGGAGATCCTAACTGGGGCTCATGCAGATGAGTACCTGCTCTAGTTATAGGTGAGCATTCCATTTCTGCTCCTTAATGGAAGTTCCAGAGAGAGGGAGTTAAAAACACACATTCAAGGGGGTAAAAGAGAGTTGAAAATATGCTTTTAAACTGATCCTGTACTCCCCTTCCTCATCATAAGAAGGACCATGGGACCACCCAGCATTTGCTTCATCATCCCAGAGAACTAGAGTCGCCACAGATCAGGAGGACTCCCATGTTTGTCCCCATTACATAAGCATATACAAAATATAAAGTACAATTTGGGATGGGAGGCTAGTAACTCAGGGGATCAGGAAAGACTTTATACAAAAGGTAGCATTTGAACTGAGTTTTAAAGGAAATGATGGATTCTAAAGAGCCAGAGGTAGGGAGGGAGAGCATGTCAGGCACAGGGAGAAGTCTGTGCAATGGCACAAAAAGAAGATTGAAAATTATACGTGAGAAACAGGTACAAGGCCAATATACCTAGACAGAAGAATATATGAAAGGAAATGATGTATAACCAGGCTTTAACTGTAGGTTGGAGCCAGCTTGTAAGAGATTTTAGTGAGATCCTAAAAGAATCTGTATTTGATTCTGGAGATAATAGGAAGCCACAGGAGTTGATTGAGCAGGAGAAGTACATGTTCAGAACTGTGCGTTATAATCATCATTTTGGCAGCTGTGAGGGGGATTGTTTGGAGAGAGAAGAGAGATTTGAAGCTGTATAACCAACTAAAAGATTATTGCAATAATCTAAGCAAGAGATTAATTAGGATGGTAGTTATATAAATAGAGAGGATAGTCAAGAGGAACATAATGATTTTGCCCAAGATCACACAGGCAGTAAGGAGCAAAACTCAGATTTAAACCCAGGCTCTCTGGCTAAATCCAGGGCTCCTCCCTATTCTCGAAGTAATAGGGGATGGGATGGGAGATTTGTATACCAAAGTAAAAGACAAGGATCAAAGCAGTCCAAGTCCTAGGAACAGGTGAGTAGCAGGTATGTTCTGACATTTTCCAATGGTTTCCATCTTTTCTGGGCAGTGCTCTCCAGTGGCCCAGACTATGACTCAAAATATTTCCCTTGATTCAACCTACCCAGAGAATATAAGAACATATATATAGGAGGGCTCCTTTAAGGAGCCAACTTTAAAGTTCACCTGACTCTTGGAGTTTGTCAAAGTTGCATCGATGCTTCCCATCTCCACCTCCAGAGCACCACACTCATCAGCTGTGGCTGTTACCTCACTCATCAGCTGTGGCTGTTACCTCACTCAAAGTGAGAAAGCTGTAAGACCAGCATCTCCCATTGCATCCTGGGCCATCTCCAGTCATCCTGATGAATATCAGGCCACTGGACCCAGATGGCTCAGGAGGAGAAAGTGAGCTTGCACAGCCCTCCCTCACTCAAATCAAAGTCAACTGCAAGTCATGTCATCATCTTGATGTCATGGTCCTCTTTGAGAACAAAGGACAAACACAACCACAACAACCCAGGGAAGTGCTAGACCAAGGCGCAGGCATTTTGGGAACAGGTCTGAGGCTGCTCTGAATCCCCTCTTCCTGTTCCAACCTTCTGACCCTCACTGATGCCACAGTCAGGGTAGGTTCAGCCCCATCTCTTCTCAGGTCTTACTCAGGGTGTTCCTTTGCTCAGTGATTCCCCTGAGTCTTACCCTGATCCTAGGTGCCACCCCCTGCTCTCCCCCCACCCCTTCCTAATGTCTGCTTCCCAGGATACCTACTTCCAAGTTCACCAAGGGCTGGCTAGCAAGGTTGGTGTCTTTGCCACTCTTCAGTGCTGAGACATTGTGTGTGCATATATGTGTATTTTAGATTGTACTTGTGATTCTCTTTGAGGGCAGAAATCCATGTTAGGAACTAACTCCACAACTGTTCTTTAACACACTCTTAGGTTCCTGGGGACACTGAGCTTAAGTGACTTGCCCAGGGTCACACAGCCAGCATGTATTAGAGGCAAGACTGAGACATAGGTCATCCTAAATCTGAGGTTAGTTCTTTCTTTAATCCATCCTGCTGCCTCTCAGGGGAACTAGTTAATGTCTATAAAAGCAGTGGAATTTGTCTTTTTTTCTTTCTTTCTTTCTTTTTTGCCATCAGGCCTGCAAACATTATTGGGTTCACAAGGAATCTCTCAGAATCTTCTCCAAGCTACCAGCTCTTGGGCTCAGTTACCTATATAGCTAACTAGTTTTTTTTATTTTAAATTAATTTTTTTTCAATTAACAGGTATTTATTTTTTCATCTTCCTACCTCATGCCCTTCCCACACTGAGAAGGAAAAAAGAAAAACAAAATCTTTGTAATAGATAAACCCAACCAAACACGGTTTTTAGACTGTGTCTACAAACGTATGTCTCCTGTGTATTAATTCCATCACCCCTGTGTCGGGAGGTAGGCAGCATGCTTCATCATCAGTTCTCTAGCAAGCTAGCTACTCTTTAAAGGCCTGCGGAGGGTCTGAGTTTTGGCTCCTCCCCAGTAGTGTAACTGACCCCAGGATGCTGAGTACCATCTGTTTGTAGAGGGGCTGCACCATCTTGTGGCCATGTCCAGAAACTGCTCTTTCCTGAGTCCCCAGGCTTAGGGGACAGCCTGATCTTGTTAGACCAGGCCACTTTTACTGGTAAAGAGAAGAGTGATCTTTAGCCCCATCCCCTTTCCAGGGCATTATCTTTCCAACAGAGAAAAACAAGTTGACAAGTCCAGCCTTGCCTCCTCTGAGCATTGGCTTTTCCCATACCCCCTACTTGGTGGAATTTTCTGGAGAGGGCATCCCACCCCCACACCATGAAACCCCATTATCCTGAGCTGGTCAAGACTAACCTGGCATTCTTTGGCTCTCTACCCTCAGGCCTATCCCCTTCCTCCACTTCCTCTCCCTCCAACTCAAAACCATATTTCTCCGCCTTACCCAGAAATTCATCACTCTTATAAAGCTTGAAATACTTGAACACAGCTACAATATTTCCTCTCATTTCTTTCTTTTCTGGGGTAAACACTCTTAGTTCCTGTGTTGTGTATTCCTTAGTTCCTTAGTTCTGTATGGTGTACTCTCCAGTTCCCCTTTACCACCTTGGTTGTCCACATTCTTACTAAGGAAGGATCCAGGACTAAACACCATATTCCAGATGTACTCAAGCCAGATCTGTGGAGCTATCATCTGTCTCTTTATCAACATTATGCTTTTACTAACCACTTCACATGACATTCACTTTTTTTGTCTTCTATACTACAGTGTTGTAAAATATGGAGCTTGTAGTCCACTAAAACCCACAGGTCTTTTTAAATAATTATAAACCTATGATTCCTAGTCCTGGATTATGTATCACTCTTGATATAGCCTTAGATCACCTTAGGCATTTGGTTGCCATATCACACTGGTGGCTCAAACTGAGTTTTCAGTCTACTATAATCTCTATTTTTCAAATGAACTGCTATCTACTTCCCATTGTGTACTTACACAGTTGGTTTTTTAACCCAAGTATTTTGAAAGCCAAGTTTTTGAACCCAAGAAGGCACTTTATATTTATCCCTGTTAGATTTGATCTTATTAAATTTAGCCATTCCAGATCTTTTTAGATCCTGAGTCTGTCATCTAATGTGTTAGTTATTAAAGGATAAAAGTTCAGAATCACTCATACCAAGAATATCAAAACTACATCTTCCCAGTTTTGTGTCATCTACGATTTGATAAAGAAATCATTGTTGTCAGAATTACATTTTCAAGTTCTCACACTCTCTTTAAGCTCATGCCATCTTACCCATCTTTTCTTTGATGTCTGCTCTCCCAAAGGCTAGGATGGGTGTCAGACTCTGCCAACCTTGTTAGCAGGTGATACAGTGTGGTGATAGTCTGAGTTAGTTGGGAAGCCCACAGTTTGATGTGTTGGCTTTGTAAGAAGGATTTACATCAATCAACCGGCTAACTCAGTATCAACATTCTATCAGAGCCAGTGGTTTAATGGGCCAAAATCATTGGGAATTATGACTCGAATTCAATTAATCTGACTACAAGCTTCCAGGTGTGGCAGGTATGGGATAATAGTGAGGCATTCTCAAAGTCTTCCTTCAAGACTGAAGGAAGCAGAGAAGGGATGAAGAGAAGAAAAGATAAAGGAAGAGGTGTCAGCTCTAGATACTAGTTACATATGAGAGAGAGCATCTTCAGATGGAGTTCCTCTTATAGTACAGTGAGTAGAATGTTGAACTTAGAGCCCAGGAGAGCAGGGTTCAAATCCTGCCTCAGATATTTAAGAGCTGTGGTACCCTGGGCCGCTTAAGTTTTTTGTAAAATAATAATACCTTTAGTACCTCCCTCACAGGGATATTGTGAGGCTCAAATGTGATAATTTGGAGAGACAAGACTGCAAAATAGATAGCATGCTAGATGAAGAATTAGGAAGATCTACGTTTGAATACTACACTGGACAATTACTACTAGAGACATTATCCTGGGAAAGTCCATTATTAGCCTTTCTTAGCCTTAGTTAGTCAATAAACATTTATTAAGTACCTACTATGTGCCAGGCACTGTGGTAAGCTCTAAGGATACAAAGAAAGGCAAAAAACAGCCCCTGTTCTTAAGGCGCTCACCGGGAGTTAAGTGAGACAACACTGAAACAACTGTGTACAGACAAGATTGTACAAACTAGATGTGAGACAGTATCAGAAGGAAGGCACTAAGGTGAAGGAGAATTGGGCAAGGTTTCCTTAAGATTTTAGTTGACACTTGAAGGAAGTCAGAGAAGTCAAGAGGTTAAGATAAAGAGGGAGAGAGTTTTAGGCTTAGGAAAGAGTCAATGAAAAATACCTAGAGTTGGGAAACAGAGTTTTGGATGAGAAGAAGATTAAGGAGGCTAGTGTGACTGGGTCACAGCGAATATGAGGGGAATAAGGTATAAGAAGATTGAAAAGGTAGGTTGGGTCCAGATTAGGAAGGTCTTTAAAAGCCAAACAGAGGATTTTATTTGATCCTGGGGGTAATAGTGAGCCACTGGAGTTTTTTGACTGGGGAGAGGGGGTGACATAGTCAAACTTGCATTTAAAGACCACTTTGACAGCTAAGCAGAAAGTGTACTGGAATAGGGAGAGACTTGAGGCAAGGAAACCAACCAGCAGGTTGTGGTAATAATTTAGGCATGAGATAATGAGAGATAGAAACAGGGTGGCAGCAATATCAGAGGAAAGAAAGGGTCATAGAATTTCAAAGGTATAAATAGCATGGCTTGGCAACTGATTGGATATAGGAAGTAAGAAAGAATGAGGAGTCAAGGAGGATACTTAGGTTGCAAGCCTGGATGACTAGAAGGATGGTGGTACCCTTCCAGTCATAGAGAGGTTGGGAAGAAGGGAATGCTTCAGAGAGAGAGAAGTAATTTAATTTTAGATATGTTGAGTTGGAGATGTCCATAGGAAATTCAGTTTGAAATGTCCCATAGGCAGTTGGAGATGCAAAACTAGATGTCAGGAGAGAACTTGGGGCTAGACAAATATATCTGAGAAACATTAACATAGAGATGATCATTGAATCCCTGGGAATTGATGAGATCATTGAATGAAATGGTATATAGTTGGAGAATACCAGAAGGTCCAGGACAGAGCTCTGGGGGACATCCAAGTTTAACAGGAATGACCCAGATGAAGATCCAGCAAAGGAGACTGAAGAGCAGTCCAACAGGTAGGAGGAGAACCAGGACAGAAGAAGTGAAATGAAAAACAAGAGAGGAGAGAGTATCAAGGAGAAGAGGGTGATCAGCAGTATCAAAGGCTGCTGAGAGGCCAAGAAGGATGAGGATTGGGGAGATGCCAATTTGTCAATTAAAACATCATTGGTAATTTTGGAGAGGATAGTTTTCAGTTGAATGATGAGGTCAGAAACCGTCTAAAGAGACTTGAGAGTGAGAAGAAAGAAAATGGGGCTACCTATTATAGATGACCTTCTCAAGGAGTTTTGCCATTTAAGTGAGGAGAGATGTAGAATGAGAGGAGCAGGGATGGACAGATCAAGTGAGGGGGGTTTTGAGGATGGGTAAGATATGGGTATGTTTGTAGGCAGTAGGGAAACAGACAGCAGACAGGGGAAGATTAAAGATTAGGGAGAGAGTGAGGATAATCGAGGAAGCAATCTGCTAGGGAAGGTGGGATGGAATGAATGACATGAAGAGGAATTTACCTTGGCAAGGAGCTGGGCCATCTCTCTGCGTGAGGCAGCAAGGAGGTATAGCAGATCAAGTGCTCACATGGGGCCTGGGTTTAAAGCCAACCTCAGATATTTATTAGCTGTGTAACTCTGGGCAAGAGACTTAGATCCCATTTGCCTTAGTTTCCTCAACTTTATAGTTGAGGAAATATATATGAGCATAATCACCTACCTCCCAAAGTTGTTGTGAGGATAAAATGAGATGTTTGTAAGGCGTTTTGTATATTTTTAAGGCACACAATATAAATGCTAATTCCTATTTTGTGAGACAGGGATGAGGGAAGAGATATTAGTGGAAGGTTTCTGAGTGGCGCATGATAAAGAAGAGAGAAAAAAGGGAGCTCTTGGTGAACGGATTCAATTTTTTTCAGTGAAATGTGAGACAAGATTCTTAGTTGAGAGGGTGGGGAGAGGAGAAGTTATTGGAGGTTTGAGAAGGGATGAATAGTTTTGAAATAGTCTTTGGTGAATGGAATCGAAAATTGATTAAGGAGATGTAAAAGGATTGTCTTGCCACAGTGAAGACTTGGTTGAGATTATGTAATGTAAATATAGACCCATTCAACATGATTTTCTCATCTGAAAAATGGGATAGTAGTAACTCCTATCTCGCATATTTGCTATTAATCTCAAAGAAACTAATATATGTAAAGAACTTTATAAACCTAGAGTGTTATATAAATGTGAGATAGATATAGATATATAAATATAAGCAAGGTGAAGCTCCAAGGGTCAACCAGGGCTGTCCAAAAGGAAAGCCAACGAGGGGGCATCTATCTTAATTTCCTCACACCCTTCCTCCTGGCTTTTTCTGGCCTCCGCCCAGACCTGGTTCGCAGACTTCTTGCCTCAGCTGTTTGTTATCCTAGAAAGCCTAATCCATGGCCCCTTGCATGAAGAGTGAGTTCTCAGGCCTTTGGCAAAGAGCTCATTGGTGTAATCTCTGCCTTACTAAAGGCACCTGCTAATGGACTTCTCTCCTTTATTTTGTGAGAGATATGAGAGATAAATGAATCATCTCTGTCTTTGTTTATAACTGCCGCCGTTTGGGCCTAGCACTGCAACCTTCCCTGAGAAAGTTTTGTGATCCTAGAACAGGAAGGATAACAATATAATAGCACACATTTCAGTGGCTCTTTATGGTTTACAAAGTGCTTTCTCTCAACAAGACAACGTATACATGCATTAATATTATTTATCTGCTGAACTTCAGATAGGTGGGCACATATCTAAGAAACATTGAAGCTAGGATTTGAACTCAGACCTTTGGACCTGAAGTCCAGCTCTCTCATGGCTTGTCAGTTGGGTCCAGGGGCCTCAGGGTAGATGTCCCTGTATACTTCTTTCTGAGTCTGTCTTCTTCTCACAATGCCTAGGACAGTGGCCATCCAAGGGAGTTTTTAAGATTGCAGGAAATAAGGAATAAGAGCAAAGAGTTTATGAAGGGAATCTGAGGAGATTTTTACCACAAAGAATTCACAAAAATGTGATAGATAGAAGGCAGTGGGGGTGATCAGTAGTCCTGAGGAGACCACCAGCTTTTCTTCTTTACTGGGGCTGCCTGGAGTCAGCACTTAATTAACTTGATCAAAGTCCTGTCCAGAAATTCTCTCCCCCCTCCATTTACTGAGTCATGCAGCACTTGGCATTAGTGAATCTGTGTCTGCATGCATTCATGAATGAAAAAGAATGTAGTAAGTGTTTTGCTGCTGTTCAGTCATGTCCAACTCTTCATGACCCTTTTCTTGGCAAAGATACTGGAGGGGTTTGCCATTTTCTTCTCCAGTTCATTTTACAGATGAGAAAGTTGAGGCAAACAGGGTTAAGTGACTTGCCCAGGGTCACACAGTTATTAAATGTATGAGGCCAGATTTGAACTCAGGAAGATAGTCTGTCTGACTCCGGGCCCCACATTCTTTCCACTGGGCCACCTAGCTCCATTAGGATCAGGAATGGTGAGGCAACATACTCTCTCCTCAATTCCTGCCTCTTAAAATCACTGGCTTCAAGACTGTGATGAATGAAAAACCCTGAGAGAGTTTCTAGGTAATTAATAATCAATGCATTAATTAGGCTAGCTGGCAATCAATAAGTTGATGGTCGATGGTTTCTTTCAGTAACCAGAGACTCCACAGGAGGCTCTGAAACACCTTAAATATGGCATGTACCTTCTGACAGGGACCTTCCCTGATAAGTGAAGCTCAATCCAGATTGGTGGATATTTAATGAGGAGGTGGGCTAAAAGTCTTCAGTTCCTTCTTCTGAGAATGTGGCTTGATCATGATACTCAGCTCCCCCCAGCAATCTGGACTAGATCATCCATCTCCAGCCAGACCACTCTGGCTGGTTTTCTCCTTCATCAGCTGGGTCATCCTAAACTCTCATGAAGGAGTACAAGGACAGGGGCTTCTTTCCCCATCATAAGAACACGCCCACACTGAATTTTGTTTATTCTCTAAACAGAAATTAGATCTCCTGGTTGGGTGAAGTCCCACCCAAGACTGAAGAGCTGGTTCCTTGAGGACTAGGGCAATCTCCTCAATCAGTCATGTCCTTCAGAGGCTGATTTTAGCAAGAGCTGGGCTTTAATGAAATTGATGAGCAAAGCTTAGAGCAAATGAGAAGCAAATCATTAGTTATTAATGTAATAGTAAAATAATAATTTCTTTCAGACTTAGCTCAAATCCCTTCTATATAAGTCCATTCCTGGTCTCCCCCAATTGCTAGTGCCTTCCTTTGTAACGGGAAATTTTGCATCTGTTCTGAACATACCTTGCCTGTAATCTGACTTTTATATGTTGTCTCCTCCACTAAAATGTGAGCTTCTTGAGGATAAAGACTGGTTTTGATTTTCTTTGTATCCCTATTGACTCACACAGTAGCACCCAATGATTGCTTGGAGTGGGGCATCACAGTAGAACAGCCCAGCTGTGGGAATGAGGTGTGTTTAGGCATCTTTCCCTGAATATTTGTCAGCGTGTTTCACCTCTGCTGGGATCGGCCTCCAAAGGTCTTATGTTGGGAGCCATGCTACCAAGTAACCCAAGATCAAAGTCACAGTCACAAATACAGGGAGTGATAATTTTGTGACCTAAGGTCAATTGATGGTGCCGTCTTTGCCAGCACCTTCTGAATTCTTCTAATTCCTTCAGGAGATGTCTTTCTCAAATGTTAGGAATATAATAGTAGAAGCCCTGTTTGGCTGCTTGTGTGTGCTAGCTCCTAGCAGCCCCCTTATGTCTAAAAGCCTGGTGACATCCTCAGGCCTACTTACAGCAACTACTGCTTTTTGGATGTACAAGTCAGTTTCCCACCTTTAAAAACACGATCTCTTATGTTTAACATTTCTTTTTGGTTTTGCATCATATTCATTTTCAAGTCTATCTCTCCCCATTTCTATATTCAAAGAGACATAAAGGGTTGGTTAGTTTGGTTTCTTGTGATTCTTTCCATTTATACCGTTCTAATCATTGTTTCCTGGTGCTGTTTGTTTAACTTTTGCATCAATTCATATGTTTTTCCATTCTTCTCCTAGCTGTTCATATTTATTATTTCTTATGGTGCAGTAATATTCCATTACATTAATGTATTAAAATTTGTTTAACCATTTCCCATTTGAAGGGCACGTGCATTTTCCTCTTAATTCTTTGAAGCTAGGAATAGTTTGGTATATATGAGTCCTCTCTATCTTTGGGGTAATGTGCTTAGCAGGGGGATCTCTGGGTCACAGGTATGAATATTTCATTCTCTTTTTTTAGCATAATTCCAAATTGTTTCCCAGAATGATTGGATCAATTGATAGTTCTACCTTTCAGTTCAGTTGGTTTTCAGTTGTATCTGATTCTTCATGACTCCATTTGGAGTTTCCTTGGCAAATATACTAGTTAGCCATTTCCTTCTCCAAGTCATTTTATAGATGAGAAAACTGAGGCAAATAGGGTTAAGTGACTTTCTCAGGGCCATACAACTACTAAATGCTTGAGGCCCAACTTGAACTCAGAAAGATGAACCTTCCTGACTTCTGGCCTGGTACTCTTATTAACTGCCACCTGTCTGTCCAATGATTTCACCTACAATGTATCCATGTGCCTGTCTTCCCAAAGTCCCTCCAACACTGCTTCGATCCTTTGTTGACTTTTCAAGTTTTCTGGGTGTGAGATGAAACTTCAGAATTCTTTTGATTTGCATCACTCTTATTTGGAGCAATTTTCATGTGGTTTGTAGTTTGTATTTCTTTTGAGGACTGCTTGTTCATATCCCTTGACCACTAGGGAATGGCTAATGGTTTAGTATATTTGTATTAATGGTTTAATATATTGTGTTGGATATTAGATCCTTATCAGAGATAGTTGATGAAAAGATTTTTCATCCAAGTTTCCTACCTTTTAAAAATTGTTTTAGCTAGGAATGAACCAAGGGAAAGAGAGCCAACTATGATTGATTCAGTTATGAATAATGACATCAGAAGACTCATTCAACCTCTTGGCAGAGAGCTGATGATCTAAAGGTGTTGAATGAGACATAGACTTTCATACTTGATCAATGTGTGAACTCATTTTGCCTTGACAAATTATTTATTACAAGAGAGGGCTTCTGTTTGGAGAAGGGATGGGGAGAGAGTTGTAGTTGGGAAGTGGATGAGTAATGCAAATTGGAAAAAAAAAGGAAAGAAAATATCAATTAAAATATTTTAAAAATATACAAAGAAGGGCATAAGAAAATTCAAAAGGGGGCATAGACATGCAGGGCAATATATTACTATTCTGTTAAATTTAATATACATTTAAAATACTATGCAACTGAAGTTCACAGTTGACATATATAATTGATATTTAATAATATATAATGTTCTTTATATATTGTTTGTATTTATTAAATTCATAACAAAAAGAAAAACTTTAATAAAAAATTAGTTAAAATATGAAGAAATAAAAAACAACAGGGAGAAAAAAAGAAAGGAAAGGAAGTGAAAAACCATGAAGGGAAGTTAGCAAAGAAAAGGGTAATAATTTCTATAGAATGCCAAATATTTTGCATTATTAAAGTTTAGTATTTGAACTTTGCCAAGAGTAGCTTTTGTTTTTAAACTTTGTAGTTGCTTTAAACATAAGCCTTTCCTTCCCCTCATAGCCAGAGTCTCTGTATGGTCTGAATCCCTAGAAGACAGGAGCTGAGCACATCCACAACTGGCTCCAAGGGAGGGGTGCTTGTGTAATGGTGGACCTGCAGAGGCATCACTAAGGTCCTAGCTCATTGTCAAAGTACTAAGCAGAGCCAGAAAAATGGAATGACTAGTATTTTCAGTTCCTAGGGGACTTTTAGCAAAGTCAAAGGGTCTATGACAGGAGAGAAACATCATAAGCTCAGTGATCCTGTAGAGAAAAGGAAATGCTTAGGCCAAAAGTGTCTGGCCTCAGACACTTACACAAGTTCTGTGACCCTGGGCAAGTCACTTCACCCTATGTCTCTCAGTATCCTCATCTGAAAATAAGCTGGAGAAGGAAATATATCTTTGCTAAGAAAACAGGTCATAGAGTCAGACACGACTGAAAGTGGCTGAACAACTGAACCCACTCTGCCTTGGAGATGAAATCTGTGATTGGTCACCAATAAAATTTATCAGTTCTTTCTCACAGGGTTTGGGACCAAACACAGAACATGGATCCTGTCTTCCTTTTGCCCTCCTCATACAGACTATGTCTAATTCCACCCTCTATTTCTACCCCTCAACCTGGGTAGGAAATCTGGACCATATCTCCTCCCTAAAAAGCTCATAGATTTAGAGCCAGAAGGGACCTTTGAGGAAAACTAGTCTAATCCTCTCATTTTACAGGTAAGAAACCTGGGGCCTAGAAAAGTTAAGTGATTTGCCCAAGGTCTCAAAGGCAGTAAGTAGAAGAGTGAGGAATTGAACTCAGGTTCTCTTATTCCAAATTTACCTCTCTTTCCATATGCCACATGACTTCTTAATTCACACCCTATCTGGTGTACTCCTTCCTGGGAGGGGGCAAGAGGGAGAAGGAGAAAAGAGAGATGAACCAGTAGTCAAAGCTCTGTTGGCTTTGGGGATAATCACTTTTTCTTCTTTCTTCTATTCTGCTTTGAAAAATCACATCATGAAAACAATTAAAATGACATCATGTGGGCTCTGGGCAGGGTGTGGCAAGTGTGAACACAGACAAGGTGAGACTTCATGCTGAGGGCTTTGCAAGATGGTACTTCAACATGTCCATGACCTCACTGATGTTGGTACACAAAGCAACAGCACAGAGGACAATCCTATAGCATCAGTGAAGTCCTCCTGATGCCCCCTTTTTATGGTTGGCATTTTGCAAATGACATCAAGCCCCAGGCATTGCATAGCCTCCCAAATGAGAGCACAACCACTCAAAAGTGACATAACTCATCAGGTGGGAAAGCCTTAGTGGAGGAAGTAAGTTTGTGAAGAATAGGGATATTATTGTTAAGTTCTTTAATGATCTCACTTGTGGACATATGGTTGGAAAGAACCGAAAGGAAAAAGCTAAGAAAGGTCAGTTTGGCATGTCTCCTTTGACCCCATTTGGAGACTGTTGGAAGGAACAGTGTGAACCCTCTCCCAAGGACTTGGCCAGCTGTCTCACACCTGCACCAGTGTTGCTTTATGCAGATGATCAAATGACCCCTTTGTGCTACACACTGATGCTCACCGGGAAGGCTTGGGAGGAGTTTTGTACCAAGAGAGTAGTTATCTCCAGAAACAACAATTGCTTTTGCCAGGAGAGGATCCACTGACGGTGACATTGGTTATGCCATGCATAAAATGGAATGCTTGGTTTTGAAAGAGGCTGCCACTGACAGGTTTCAAATGCACATGGAACTGTTAATAAAACTGACAATCCACTAATTTTCCCCTTGTGTCAGACTGCTCCTTGGCTGGTATATTACCCATAATATGACCCTTAATAATATAAATGGTGTAAACTCTGCCCTGTCTTCCTCTCTCCTCTCCTCATCACACTTTCTCACTTGATGACTGTGGAGAGCTGTTGAGCACCACCACAGTTCCATGAGTTCATGAGGGCCTGATAAACCCACTCTATTGTGCTAATGGAGCAAAGGTTGCTGCTTCGGCCCTCCGGGATCTCGGGTCTTAGGTAAACATCTTAGTATTTGACAGACATCCTGAGGCAGTCACTGGGACATGCATTTGTTAATGAAAAAGGATTAGTGAAAGTAATCACAGCATGAGCCTGCCATGAGTATGGAACATAGGGCTGCACAGCATATAAGGCTTGTACTTGCTAATAATAAACAGAGCTTGTAACATCTTTGTCTCCCACCTCATCACTGCGTGCCTGAGATCGAGACGTCCCCCCGGGTCGGGGGTGGGGGTGGGGGAGTCTCTCCACTGAGCCAGCCATAATAGATGACCTCATTTTCTATGTAGATGACTCCTAGATCTATTTATCCAATGTTAGTTTCTCTCCTGAACTCATGCTGCATCTCTAGCTGCCTGGTAGATATTTTACATCTGACATTCTGTAGGTGTCTTAAACCCTAGAATTCATGATCTTTCCCCCAAAACCCACCACGCTCCTCACCCTCCCTGTTTTCATTGAGAGTACCACCATCCTTTGAGTCACACATGTTTTCAGCCTTAGCATTTTTCTGACACCTCACTTTCCTTCTCTCTACATATCCAATCAGCTGGAAACTTATTGTTACCTTCACACCATCCCTCATATCTGTCCCCTTCTCCCATGGACACAACCCTACTTCAGAACTCATCATTTCTCACCTGAACTATTATAATAGTCTCCTAGTTGATATCTCTGCCCTGTTCTATCTATCCTCCACTTGGCTGTCAAAGTGATTTTTTCTAAAGCACATGCCTGTCCGTATCAATTGTCTACTCAGTACAGCTCTGTTTTGGTTCCCTGATAGCCTTAGTTTCTAATATAAACTTCTCAAAACAGTCTTTTGCCTTTTAACAGTAATCAATCAACAGAGCACAACAGGTATTAAGGAATTTTTCCTGTAAACTCCCATCATTCTAAGATCCCACTTCTATCCCAACCTTAGCCTCCCAGGCTAAGGGGTAATATGACCCCAGCCTTCACTCTTTCCTCCTTTACTATGTTCTTTTTGAGCCCCTCTCGATATTCTCTGGTCCCATATTTCCACTCTCCTGTCTACTGGCTCCTTCCTCAATTCCTACAAGCATGTGCAGACCACTCCCATCCTGAAACTTCTAAGGTGACACTGACATTCCCTCAAGCTATTGTACTATACTGAGTCTTCCTTTCACATAAGTAATCCTAGGGAAAACTGTCTATGCTCATTGCTTTAAATTCCTTAAAACACGCACCTCCTCACTTTTCACTTCTGATTTTCAACTAGATTGGGGGAAACTTGGGAGGAAAGGAATCTTAGAGGAGTATTAGGCCCATCCCTGGGTAGAGAGACCCAAGGGAGAGTTAGTAAATAAACATTTGTTAAGTACCTACTATGTGTCGAAATTCTTCTAAGCATTTCAGATAGAAGAGAGGCAAGAAATGACCCCTGCCCTCAAGAATTTTGCAATCTAATGAGGGAATACCACACACAAAAGAAAGCTGGGGAGAAGGGGAGAATGAAAAAGGGGAGGGAAGGTACCAGATACAGAGGATATGAAGGTAAAATCTAGAAAAGTACAGATCTGTTTAAAATGAAGAGATGGCTGGCCTAGACACCATCCTTAAATGAAGGTTCTATGAGGTGCTCCTTCATTCTAAAGGAAGGATGGGACCTCGAGGACAGAGGGTACTGGGAAATTGTGAGTTGCTGGGCCATAGTAATCTTACAGGATGATTGGGTTTCTGGGACATGATGGAGTTCAGAGATGGCTAGACGGCTCTCCTTAAATAGGAAAGTTAGAAGCCCTGGCACTTAGAAGGTTCTCCCTCAATCCCTACCCTGGGGCATCATAAAGGTGCTGGGCTTGGAATAAGCTGTCCTAACAAGCCTATGATTCTAAGACCCCACTTCTATCCCTACCTTAGCCTCCCAGGCTAAGTGGTAATATGTCCAGTCTCCTTTTGAGCAAATACATACCCAGCCCACTCCATGTAACCCTTCTCATCTCTACCACTAACTTTTCTAGTTCATAAAAAGAACAAATGACTTCCCAGGGAAACTTAGTCAATATTTTATAATATTCACTTTAGAGGAGGGGATTCTTAATCATTTTTGTGTCATGGACCCATTTGTCGTCTGGTGAAGTCTGTAGAGCCTTTCTCAGAATAATGTTTTTAAATCCATCAAATAAAATGTGTACATTTATAAAGAAATAAATTATATTGAAATATAGTTATCAAGAGACTTCAAAAGAACACTTACAAATTCATGGATCCCCCGTTAGGAGCCCCTGACTTAGGACAAGGAATATACTCAGGTATGTGGGTTATGACCTAAAATGAATCTCAAGGTCCTTGGTTATTAATCCACTTAAGGATGTTAGCTTCCTGACGTTTGCATTGGTTGTTTAGCCATGCCCTTCCTATCTCAGGAGAGGTGAGGGATGGGACACTAGAGGGGTTCAGAAGTTGGCTCTGGGAACAGCAAAATGTGAACTGTGGGTGGTCACAAGTCCACTCCAGGACTGGTGACCTCAGGCTGACTGCTCTCTTACTGTGATCAGAAGTATAAGGTCAGGGAGCCTTTCTTGTTGACGGCCACTAGATGGCACGGCATCCAATCAAATGGAAATGGTTTGCAAGCCCTGATAGGGAGCCACAAGTTGTCATCGCCCAAAGCCTTACTCTTTCTGATGAAGTCATAGGACCATAGAATTCAGAGCTGGAAAGGCCCTAGAGATCATCTAGCCCAATTTTCTAATCATAGAGGGAAGCAAACTGAGGCAGAGAGAGAGGGAGTGCCTTGCCCAAAGTGAATGGCAAAGTTGGAGTTCAAAACTTGGGTGACTTTAGATGATTCGCTTAAGATCTCTTGCCATCTATAAAATGGGGCAGTTGAACTGAATGGCATCTAAGGCCCTTTCCAGCTTTAAATCTATGAGTCCAGGTTCTCTGACACCAAATTCAGTGTCATTTTCCACTGTAGCCAGGGAGTGAATGGTCCCTGCCCTCAAGGGACCAATCTATGGTCCAGTGCTGCCAGAGGTGTCTCCTAGACTCAAGGAACATACCTTCCTTAATACTAGGCCTATCTCAGCTGGCCTGCCTTCCCATATGCCCCCCAACTCACCCATGATGGCCCCTAGCACCATCTGCCTATTTGCTTTGACTTCTGTAATATCCCTTACAATCCACCCACTTGGCAGGACTTTCTCCTATTACACAGGAACCTGGGTTATTCTAGTAAATGTTTAACAACAGGTTCTCCACAAGACACACTTTTAAGTCTCATCCGCATTATTAACATTTTCTCTAACACTTTCTTAAATCTAGACAATCAACCAAACAATAAATCAAGCCTTGGTTTGTAGCATTTGCTGATTTCCAAGGTATAAATGCTCACACTGAAAATTAACAGTATGCATTCTGCTCTCACCAAAAAATTCAAGCCAGCTCCAGCTGCCTGTCCAGAGACAGGGACTTTACTAGATTTCTTGGATCATCTGCGGGCTGACCCATCCTACTACCCCCTAAGCCCCTCCTGGCGAAGAAGGCAGGAACTCAATTATAAAAATGGGCAAGAGAATTAATAACACAGGCTCCAAAGGGTTATTAAAATGAACCAACTCTTGCTCACCTTTCAACTTCACAGGCTCATATAGGGCTGCACTAGATGAATCCTATGATCCCTTTCAGTTCTAAATTCTATTATTTTGCGATCTGTTTCGACAGTCCCTCTTCTCACACCATCTTCCAATCCTTCAACCATGAGTAGGCTGTCCTTAGCTATTTCAGCTGCTGTTGCTAATGATCTATAGTAGAGGTGTCAAACATAAGGCCTCTGGGCTGCATGCAGCCCAAATCAGGTTAAAATGTAATTGGGAAATATTTAACAAAATAAATAAAAATATAATAAAACATAAATAATATTACATTTTAAAACTAAATCAATATGAGGCCCACAGGAATCCTTATTATGGATTAGTGACCCCCATTTTATGTTTGATATCATTGATCTACAGGCACGATAATTCCACTGTGCTGTCATCAGGCCATTTCTGGATTGCTGTATTTAATTCTAGGTTCAAATTCTGAGAAAAACATTGTTAAGCTGGGACACATCTAGAAAAGAATAACAGGTTGGTGAAGGATGGCTTGGCCAAGTCATGAAAGCATTAGTTGAAAGAATTGGGGATGATTAGCCTGAAAAAAAAATGTTATCCATGGTCCCATGGGCCACCCATAAGGGCCTCCAGCTCTGGGTTCAAGCAGGCTGAATCCAATCCTGTGGGGAGGCTAACCCCAGTGAGAAGCGATTAGACTTTCCTCATACTTTCTGGCTCATTATGCCCTTTCCCCAAGGTTCTGGGGAAAATATCTAAAGCAAAGCTTAACTGTGACTCATATCTAGGGTTACCTCTAAAAGAAATTAACAAGGTCCCTCCTAGGAAAGGATACAAAGTAGATATCGGGTAGAGGACAGTTATTCGTTTCTTTCCACAAAACTTTAAGATAGAAAAAACTCATAAACACCCATTATCAAATATTTAAAACAAATAATAATCCAAGACTCATGTTATACTCTTCCAGAGGAAAAGACAACTTAGTAGGCATGCTGAAAAAGGTTGTTTCACATTCCCTTGTATCTGTACTGTGTGGGCAATTCCCCAAATGCCAATCTTCTGGCCAGACAGGCATGGTTAGACTTCTTAGTCTTTTAAGCAGGAGCATCCACCCATAGCACCATAGGGTTTCTGCACTGAGAAGCAGGGTAGCCACAGGGAACACTTCATGTAGGGCAGCTGAAAATGACTCAGGAACCCAGGTGCTCTCGCCCTCATGAGGTCACTGCCTAGGCTAGGTAGGTCCGAGGTTGCCATTCAATGAGTGACCTCACACAAACAAGAAGCAACCAGAGACTTGAGGTTCACCTAAGCAAGAACATGGTCTTGCTGCCATGATGGAAGGAGAGGAGATTAATACCTTCCCTTGCTGGAAGTCCAAGAAAGAGCCAGCAGAGTATCAAGTCGTATATTCAAAAGAAACAGAAGCTTTTCTCTTTATTCTCTTTTAAAATCTACTGTGTGGACAGAGCTTCGTGGTTCAACCCCCAGTCACTAGGACTAAAGGGCCAACCAAGATCTGATGTTCACCCTCATTCTCTAGTAAGGTGCTAGAGCAATTTTCTCACTAGAAAGATGAATTCACACTTAGCCTCATGGGAAGTGCTCTAATTCAACCCCCTCTATAATCTCCTTCAAATGCCCCCCCAAAAAAATCATTTAGGGTGTTAGCACATTTCCATATTTCCAATTCTGGAACGTTCTCTGAGGACCTAGACAGTCAAGTATTCTCCTTTACTGTAGCTTCAATAAAGCTAATGTGGCAAAGTTCCTGATGGTCTTGTGAATTTTGTGCAGAGTCTATTCAGCATGGTTCTTAGAAACTGCCAAAATTTAAAATATTGTGTGAGGGCCCAGATTTATGCATAGCTAATGGTCCTGGAGATCATACTCACCTCCAGACACAAAGTTATACAAATTCAAAAAGCAAATAAGATTTTACAAAGTTTTTATAGGTTACCATTTGCCTGATGCTTGGAAGAGCCTGTCTCTACTTGAGGCAAAAATAAAATTAAACCTAAGTTTTTAGGAAGGAGGAAGGAAGGAAGGAAGGAAGGAAGGAAGGAAGGAAGGAAGGAAGGAAGGAAGGAAGGAAGGAAGGAAGGAAGGAAGGAAGGAAGGAAGGAAGGAAGGAAGGAAGGAAGGAAGGAAAAGAAGGAAGATAAATAGATGAACACTAGCAAAAGGCAAAAAAATTAAAGGAAAGAAAGGGAAAAAATAAAAACAAGCTTTCTCTCAGAGGAAAAGTCTGGTTTCAAATGACCATATTGGATTGATGGTCCAGATCAATCAGTTAATCAGCCAAGAAGTATCTACTATGTGCTCGCTATGTGCCAGGAACCATATTAGGCACTGCGGCTAGAAATACAAAGAATGAAATAATCCCTACTTGATGTTTTGTTTTGTTTTAATTATTGAGTTCCAAATTCTATCCCTCTCTTGTGCAATCGTGTAAAACATTTCCATATTTGTCGTTTACACAAGAAGATGAATAAAAAAAAAGAATGAAAGAAAGAAAGTGAAAAGTAGCAAGCTTCAGTCATATTCAATCAATATCAGTTCTTTCTCTGGAGGCAGATACTATGCTTCATCATGAGTCCTTTGGGATGGTGTTGGATCGTTGCATTGCTGGGAATAGCTATGTCATTTACAATTCTTCATTGAACAATTTTGCTGTTACTGTGTACAACATTCTCCTGGCTCTATTAACATCACCTTGCATCAGTTCATGTAAGTCTTTCCGGGTTTTTTGAGAAATCACCTTGTTTGTCATTTCTTGTAGAATAATAATATTTCATTACAATCATATACCACATCTTGGTTAGTCATTTCCCAATTGATGGGCATGCCTTTGATTTCCAATTCTTAGCTGTCACAAAAACAGCTGCCATAATTATTTTTGTACTAATAGGTCCTTTCGCCTTTTTGGACATCTTTGGGATATAGACCTAGCGGTGGTATTTCTGGATGAAAGGGTAAGCACAGTGTTATAGCCCTTTGAGCGTAGTTCCAAATTACTCTCCAGAATCAGATCAGTTCACTACTTCACCAACAGTATATTAGTGTCCTAGTTTTCCCACATCTTCTCCAACATTTATCATTTTCCTTTTTTGTCATACTAGCCAATCTAATAGATGTGAGGTGGTACCTCAGAGTTGTTTTAATTTGCACTTTTCTAATCAATAGTGATTTAGAACATGACTATAGATAACTATGACTTCTTTGTCTCAAAGCTGCTTCTTCATATCCTTAGAGCATTTATCAATTGAAGAATGACTTGTATTTTTATAAATTTGACTCAATTATCTATGTATTTGAGAAACGAGGCCTTTATCAGAGAGACTTGTTGCAAAAAAAATATCCCCCAGTTTTCTGCTTTCCTTATAATTTTGGTCTCGTTAGTTTTGTTCATGCAAAACCTTTTTACTTTTATATAGTCAAAATGACACATTTTGTAATGTTCTCTATGCTTTCTTTTGTTCTCAATTCTACTTTTATCCATAGATCTGACAGATAAACTATTCTATGCTCTCCTAATTTGCTTATGATATCACCCTATATGTATAACTCATGTACCCAATTTTGACTTTATCTTGGTATATGGTGTGAGATCTTAGTCTATACCTAGTTTCTGCCATACTGTTTTCCAGTTCTCCCAGCAGTTTTTGTCAAATAATGAGTTTTTGTTCCAAAAGCTTGGATCTTTGGGTTTATCATATACTAGATTACTATAATGTAATTTGTACTTAATTGATTCCACTCTGTTTCTTAGCCAGTACCAGATTGTTTTGATGAGTTATGCTTTATAATACAGTTTGAGATCTGGTATATCTAGACCACCTTCCTTCATACTTTTTTCATTTATTCCCTTGATATCCTTGACCTTTTATTCTTCCAGATGAATTTTGTTATTATTTTTTCTAGTCCTGTAAAATAATATTTTGATAGTTTGATTGGTATGGCACTGAATAAGTAGATTAATTTAGGTAGAATTAGGTCATTTTTTATTATATTGGCTTGCCTACACATGAGCAATTAATGTTTTTTAGTTGTTTAGGTCTGATTTTATTTGTGTGAAAAGTGTTTTATAGTTGTGTTCATATAGTTCCTGGATTTGTCTTGGCAGGTAGACTACCAAGTAAATAATCCCTACTTAAAATGAGTTTACATTCCAGTGGGGCAAAGAACAAGGACATATGTATGTAGATCATGCATAGAAAATGAATAAAAGATAGTTTGGAAAGAAAGGCATTAGCAGTTGAAGGGATCAGAAAAGGTTTCATGCAGAAGATGCTGCTTGAGAAGGACTCCATGAAAGGAAGGAAGGCATTTCAGCCACACATGATCATCAGTGCAAAGGCAGGAAGACAGAAGATGGTGTGTCCTGTGTAATGTCCTGTGTAATGCCAGTTGGCTGAATCACATTGAACAGAAGGGAAACAATCCCCAGTGAGGCTCAAAAGATAGGTTGGGGACAGGTTATCAAAAGTTAAACAGACAATTTTATATGTTGTACTAGCAGTCACTTGATTGAATAGTGGAGTCACATAGTTGATCTGCACTTAAAAATTCCTTTGCACTGTGAGGGAGGGATTAGAGTGGAGAAAGACTTGAGGCAGGGAGCCCAGTTAGGAGGCTGTTGCAATAATCTAAGTGAGAGATGGAGAGAGTCTGAAGACATGGAGTTATTCTAACAGGTGTTGGTGGCTTCAGGTGAACTAGAAGTCACCCCGTCATCCCAACAAAGGAACCACATTGTTATGAATAAAAATTCTTTCTGTGGGTCTTTCTAGCACTTAAAGCAACCTATATATTTCTCCAAAGCATATTTCTGGGCATTCCAGATGGAGGATGGCAATAAAATCTCTCCAGGGATCCTCAGAATACCCAGGTTTCTCTAAGTGTATTTCTGCAAAACTCCAGAATACTCCAAATGGAGATCTGAACTCAACCAATAGTAGAACAAGCAGGCTAGTTCAAAAACAAATTAAAAACTCAAATGAATACAAAGTATGTGTGGGTCTCTCCAATAAAGGATTAAGCACTTGGGGTTGATTGGAATCAACCACTGAGATCCTAGAAGAGTCCCCAAGATGTCGCCCCATGTTTGTCCATTTAACTTGTGTTTGATCCATGTTAACTGCTGCAGGCTTCTGAGTTATGATTCTGTTTCATTATTTTCCTGTTTATGTTTATTTGCTTTTAACTAGTATTGTGCATGTACCATAGTTATATCTGTCTATTATGCAATATTTTGTTGTGTATATTCTTATATATTGATGGTTATGAATAGTAACCATATACTGATATACTGATATCAGTATATGGTTACTATTACCTTTGCTCTGTTTTTATTTTCTTGTCTATGTTTCTTTACTTTTGTAGTATGGATATGCACGTAGTATCATGATATGTATATGTAATATATGTAATATATACACATATGCATATGCACATAGAACTACTGACGTAGCCTAGCAAGTGATGTATGATGTTATGTCTATTGCATGTAATGTTAATGTGGATTTGATATAAACAGCACCTATGATGATGAGATAATTATTTTTGTTATCTGGAGTGCTGACGTTTATTTTGATGCTTGTGCCATATCTATGGACATGTCAAGTATACTTCAACTGATTTTTTTATGAGGTACTGCAAAATTTTTAACCATAAGGAGAAATCTAGACTTTATCTCCATACAGATCTCCTCTCCCCTAGAGTCAGTGGAATGGACTCTTAGTGGGCCAAAAATGTCTGCCCACAGATAGGTACACATTACTCAGGGGATAGAGTGCTGGACTTGGATCAGTAAGACTCATCTTCGTGAGTTCAGTAACAGCAATATTTTTTAAGAACAACTTTAAGTGACTAAGTCATTTTGACTATTATAAATACCTAAATTAACTAAAAAGGAATATGAAGGAAGATGCTATCTGCATTCAGAGAAAGATAAATAGATAAATAGAAGTATGTATAGAATGGTTTTGCCTATATTTGTGGTCTAATGGTAGCCATGGGGGAGGGAGGGAAGAAAAAAGGAGAAAAAAAAGCAAGTTACATGATGAATTTATTATATGTTTTAAAGGAACAGCAAATTATACATAATAGACTTGTAGTTTCACAAATGGTTATCTTTTTTTTTCTATGGAAATGCTTATTTTATTTAAGTTCAGGATAAGATAAATAACGTTTTAAAAAAAATCTGGCCTCAGATACTAGCTGTGTGACCCTGAGCAAGTCACTTAACCCTGTCTGCCTCTGTAACTCAATTTGTAAAATGAGTTGGAGAAGAAAATGGCAAACCACTCCAATATCTTTGCCAAGAAAACCCCAAATGGGGTCATGAAGAGTTAGACACAACTGAAAAATAATGACAAAATATGGCATTTGAACTTGAAGGGACTTTTGCAAAGAAGTAAAGGTCATGTAGAGAAATGGAGTGGAGAAGTATCTTGATAGAGGGTCAGGATAATATGCCTTCTGGATCATCAGAACACAGAGTTGACTAATGTGCTCCATGGTCTTCATTGTCCTGGCAGTTTCAAGTGGAGAACAGAGGGGAGGAGTTGACCAGAACGAGTGAGGTGTAGACAGACTGAGTCTAGAGCAAACAGTTAGAAGTAGATTAGGCAAATGTGGGGATGGTGTTATGCATAAACCCAGTCCACAATACCTTTCTTTCCCTCTCTATTTCTTTCATTTGCCTTTCCACCATTCACTTGCTGTTTTCCATCGGACTGGGGAAAAATAGGATGTGAGTGGGGAGAGAGAACTATTTATCCCCTTTTTGCTGCAACCAAAGCAGCTGGCACTTGGAAGTTTTATCCCATTAATTGATTACTCTCATTTCTATGCTTTTTTGAAGCTGTTATTAAAAACTTGTCTAGTTCATGGACTCTGGACTTAATCTCCCAACCACAACTTGCATTGCTAGACCAGGTCCCCAGAGCATAGTTGCTAGTCTCCTTGGAATTCTAGGGCATAACCCTAATGGATCAAAGGATTTCTTCTAAGACTATTGTTCCCCTCCTAGGTCACTGCCTTGTCATGGTGGGGGGGCTTCCATAGGTCAATGAAACTATGAGCTATACCTTACAGGGTTACCCAAGACAAATAGATCATAGTGGAGAATTCTGATAAAAGGTGATCCTCTGGAGAAGGAAATGGCAAACTACTTCAGTATCTTTGCAAAAACAAGCAAACAAACCTGGACAGTACTAAAATGATAAAAGAGATGACATTGGAATGAGCCCTCAGCTTAGAAGGTATCCAATATGCTATTGAGGAAGAGCAGAGGACAATTACAAGTAGCTCTAGTACTAATGAAACAGCTGGGCCAGAGCTGATAGGAAGCTCAGCTGTAAACAAGTCTGGTAATGAAAGGAAGGTCTGGAGCCTAGGAAGTGTGGAGTGCATCCTGACAAGACAGGAACAAGACCCTGAACAGACTTCAGGAAGCCACTGCAGCAGCAATTCCCAAATTGCTCAACCTTCAAACTCCACAGACAGTTTCAAAGGTCAGTGGGAGGGTTCTGTCACCCAGGAGAGGGGAGCATGGTCTGGATCCCCAGAAAAAACCACTGTCTTGGTATCTTCCATTTTTGGAGACCTCCCCCTAGAGCCCCTGGGGGAATTGAGCAACTGATCTGAATGACAGCCCTGAGCTCAGCCCTGACAAAGAACTCAAAAGTCAAGTAACTGGCTGGGAAAATGCCCCCAAAAGAGAAAAAGAATAAGATAATAGAAGATTACTTTCTTGGTAAGCAGGTATTTTCTTCTCTTCTTTCAGATGAGGAAGAACAATTTAGGTCTTCAGAGGAAGACCTAAACTTCCAGGTTTCTGCATGCAAAACCTCCAAAATAAATATGCAATGGTCTCAGGCCATGGAAGAGCTCAAAAAGGATTTTGAAAATCAAGTAAGAGAGGTAGAGGAAAATTTGGGAAGAGAAATGAGAGCGATGCAAGAAAACCATGAAAAGCAAGTCAACAGCTTGCTAAAGGAGATCCAAAAAAATGCTGAAGAAAATACCACCTTAAAAAATAGACTAACTCAAATGACAAAAGAGACCCAAAAAGCCAATGAAGAGAAGAATGCTTTAAAGAGCAGAATTAGTCAAATGGAAAAGGAGGTTCAAAAGCTCACTGAAGAAAATAGTTCTTTAAAAATTAGAATGGAGCAGATGGAAGCTAATAACTTTATGAGAAACCAAGAAATTACAAAACAAAACCAAAAAATGAAAAAAAAAATAGAAGATAAAGTGAAATATCTCATTGGAAAAACAACTGACCTGGAAAATAGATCCAGGAGAGACAATTTAAAAATTATGGGATTACTTGAAAGCCATGATCAAAAAAGAGCCTAGACATCATCTTTCATGAAATCATCAAGGAAAACTGCCCTGATATTCTAGAACCAGAGGGTAAAATAAATATTGAAAGAATCCACCAATCACCTCCTGAAAGAGATCTAAAAAGAGAAACTCCTAGGAGTATTGTAGCCAAATTCCAGAGTCCCCAGGTCAAGGAGAAAATAGTGCAAGCAGCTAAAAAGAAACAATTTGAGTATGGTGGAAATACAATCAGGATAACAGGATCTGGCAACTTCTACATTAAGGGATCAAAGGGCTTGGAATATGATATTCCAGAAGTCAAAGGAACTAGAATTAAAACTAAGAATCACCTACCCAGAAAAACTGAGTATAATACTTCAGGGAAAAATGGTCATTCAATGATATAAAGGACTTTCAAGCATTCTTGATGAAAAGACCAGACCTGAAAAGAAAATTTGACTTTCAAATACAAGAATCAAAAGAAGTATGAAAAGGTAAACAGGAAAGAAAAATCATAAAGGGCTTTCTAAAATTGAACTGTTTACATTCCTACATGGAAAGATAATATTTGTAACTCTTGAGACTTTTCTCAGTATTTGGATAGTTGGAGGGATTATACACACACATACACACACACACACACACATATAGATGGAGTACTCAGGGTGAGTTGTATAAGAAGGGATAATATCTAAAAAAATAAAATTAAGGAGTGAGAGAGGAATATGTTGGGAGGAGAAAGGAGAAATGGAATAGGGCAAATTATCTCTCATAAAAGAGGCAAGAAAAAACTTAGTCAATGGAGGAGAAAAGGGGGGAGGTGAGAGAGGAAAAAGTGAAGCTTACTGTCTTCACATATGGCTTAAGGAGGGAATAACATGCTCACTCAATTTGGTATGAAAATTTATCTTACACTATAGGAAAATAGGGGGGAAGGGGACAACTGGGATGGGGGGATGATAGAAGGGAGGGCAAATGGGAGGAGGGCGTAATTAGAAGTAAACATTCATGGGGATGGACAAGGTCAAAAGAGAGAATAGAGTAAATGGGGGCAGGATAGGATGGAGGGAAATAGAGTCTTTCACAACATGACTTTTATGGAAGTCTTTTGCAAAACTACACATATATAGCCTGTATTGAATTGTTTGCCTTCTCAATGGGGATGGGTGGGCAGGGAGAAAAAGAGAGAAGTAGAAATTCAAAGTGTTAGAAATGAATGTTGAGAAACATTTTTGCATGTAACTGGGAAATGAGAAATACAAGTAATGGGGTATAGAAATCTATTTTGCCCTACAAGAAAAGAGAGAAGATAGGGATAAAGGAAGGGAGGGATGTGATAGAAGGAAGGGCATATTGAGGGAAAGGGTAATCAGAATGCATGGCATTACAGGGTGGGGGAAGGGAGAGATGGGGAGAAAATTTGAAACTCAAAATTTTGTGGAAATGAATGTTGAAAACTAAAAATAAACAAACATTTAAAGTTTTAAAAAGAGAAAAAAGGAAAGTCTGAGGCTGAAAAGAGCAATATTACGTGGAAACCTAAAATGTCAGATCTATGAACCAAGTTAAGCTAGGTGTAGTCAGATAAGAGATGGAAAGATTAAACGTCTTGGGTATCAGTGAAGTTAAATGAATGGGAATAGATGAATTTAATTTGGGTGATCACTGCATATACTACTGTGGGCAAGAATCCCTTAGAAGAAATAGAGTAGCCCATATAATCAATAAAAGGGTGAGAAAAGCAGTACTAGAGTTTAATCTCAAAAATGACTGTATGATATCCGTTCCAATCCAAGGCAAATCATTCAACATCACAGTAATACAAGTCTACGTTCAAACCATTGATGCTTAAGAGACCAGAGTTGATCAGTTGTATGAAGACCTATAACATCTTCTAGAAATAATACCAAAAAAAGATGTTGCTTCTTCATAGGAGATTGGAATGCTAAAACAGGAAATCAAAAAATAATTGGAAAAATAGGCAAGTTTGGCCTTGGGTTAGAAAATGAAGCAGGGCAGAGACTATTAGAGTTTTGTCAAGATAACTCACTGGTCATAACAAACACTCTTTTTCAACAACCCAAAAGGCAGCTCTACAAATGGATATCACCAGATGGTCAATATAGAAATCAGATGCTTGTATACTTTGCAGCCAAAGGTAGAGAAACTCTATATAGTCAGTTAAAACAACACATGGAACTGACCATGGTTAAAATCATGAGCTTCTTATTACAAATTCAAACTTAAGTTGAAGAAAGTAGGAAAACCCATCAGACTGTATGGATATGACCCAAATAAAATCCCTTATGAATATGAAGTGAAGGTGATGAATAGATTTAAGGGATTAGATTGGGTAGAGTATCTGAATAACTATGGACAGAGGTTCACAATATTGTACAGGAGGCAGCAACAAAAAACATTCCAAAAAGAAAGAAAAGAAGCAAAATAGCCATCTAGTGAGACTTTACAAATAGCTGAGGAAAGAAGGAAAGTGAAAGGCAGAGAAAGGGAAATAGATACTCAACTAAATGAAGAATTCTAAAGAATACCAAGGAGAGATAAGAGGGTTTTCTTAAATGAGCAATGTAAAGAAATAGAAGAAAACAATATAATGGGACAGAAGAAATCTCTTCAAGAAAATTAGATATATCAAGGGAAAGTTTCATGTAAAAATGGTCATGATAAAAGACAAAAATGGTAGGGATTTAAGAAAAGCAGAAGAGGTGGAAAGAATACACAAAAGAATTATATGAGAAAGATCTTAACATCACTGATAACCATGATGGTGTGGTTACTGATCTAGAGCCAGAGACATTGGAAAATGAAGTCAAATGGGCCTTAGGAAGCATTGCTAACAATAAGGCTAGTGGAGGTAATGGAATTCCGGCTAAGCTATTTAAAACCCTAAAAGACAATGCTGTTTTAATGCTATGCTCAACATGCCAGCAAATTTGTAAAACACAACAGTGTCCAATGGATTGGAAAGGATCAGCTTATATCCTAGTCCTAAAGAAAGGCAATGCCAAGGAATGGTCAAACTAGCAAACAACTGTGCTCATTTCACACACCAGCAAGTTTATGCTTATAATTCTGCAAGTTAGGCTTCAGCAATATGTTAACCAAGAATGCCTAGAAGAATAGGCTGACTTTCAAAGAGACATAGGAACTAGGGACTAAATTGCCAACATTTGTTGGAGTATGGAGAAAGCAAAGGAGTTCTAGAAGCATATCTACCTCAGCTTCATTGACTGCACTAAAACCTTTGACGATGTGAATCACAACAAAATGTGGCAAATCATCAAAGAGATGGGAGTAGTGGATCATCTTATCTGTCACTTGAGGAACATGTGTGCGACCAAGAGGCAACAGTTAGAAGTGAACATGGAGCAACTGTTTTGTTTAAAATTGGAAATGTAGTTTGACAAGGCTGTATTGTCACCCTATTTATTTCACTTATATGTAGTGTACATTATGTAAAATGCCAGTCTGGATGAAGCAGAAGTCAGAATTAAGATTGCAGAGAGAAATACCAATAATTTCATATATGGTGATGAAACTGCTTAGATGGCAGAAAGTGAAGAGGAATTAAGAAGCTTCTTGATAAAAGTGAAAGAGGAGAATGTAAAAACTGCTTTAAAGTTTAAAATTAAATGTTGGCAACTGAGCCCATCACTTCCTGGCAGATAGAGGGAGAAGAAATAGAAGCAATGTCAGATTTTATATTCTTGGGCTCAAAGATCACTGCAGATGGTGAATGCATCCATGAAATTAAAAGAAGCATGCTCCTTGGAAGGAAAGCTATGACAAATCTGGATACTAAAAAGCAGAGACATCACCTTGCCAACAAAGGTCTCTATAGTCAAAACTATGGTTTTTCCAGTAGCAATGTATGGCTGTGAGACTTGAACTATAAAGAAAGGTGAATGTTGCAGAATTGATGCTTTTGAACTACGGTACTGGAGAAGAGTTTGGAGATTCCTTTGAACATTAAGGATGTCAGATCAGTCAATACTTAAAGGAATTAATTTAGACAATTCGCTGGAAGATCAAATACTGAAGCTGAAGCCTAAATACCTCCACATGGGTTGATGCTAGGCAGAGTATAGAAAGAATGTTTTAAAAGCCCAAGCCATTACAGGCCAGTCCTCTACCCATCCCATTATACCTACATGGTCATCATACATAAATTGATCTGACTTCAAATGTAGAGGAAAGGATTGAAAGGGAGAGAGACCAAACTCAATGGGAAAAGATTTTTCCCAGTATAGATTGAGTAGGGATACATTTGGAGTGTGTTTGCTGTCAATAATAATATTCCAGAGTATATCTATGTTCAGATTATACCCTGGAGGTTTTCTTTTTTAAAAAAGGAAAAATAAAAAGACATGAAGAAACAAGTCTAAAAGCCATAGGATGAGATTAGGATGGGGTTGGGTGTGGAGTGGTACACATCTTGCCTCCAGATACTCTGGTGCTGAAGTGACTGCTGCTAACCTTATGTGGCACTGAGATTCCACAAGACCAAAGTCCTGTAAGGACTATACATTAATCAGACTCCATTTGGAGCCCTCTTTTCATTCAGTTCATAGAATCACAGATCTACAGTTGATAGGAATCTCCTAGGTCTTCTAGCCCAACTTTCATTTTACATATGAGTAAACAGAGGCCCAGGGACATTTCATGGCAAGGTCATACAGATAGTGAGTATCCAAGGTAGGATTTTAATCTGGTTCTTTTGATTCCAGAACCAGGGCTCTTTTCATTGTATATATTCTCTTCCTAGTTCCTCCCCATCCCCATTCACTGACACACTGGAACACTTCCAGAGGAGAGTCACCAAATTGGAGGGGGAGAGAAAGAAAGGGAAGGGAATAAACATTTATATAGCATCTACTACGTACCTGCACTATGCTAAGTGCTTTTTACAAATATTATCACATTTAGATCCTTACAACAATCCCTGGAGTTAGGTGCTATTATTGTGCCCATTTTATAGTTGAGGAAACTGAGGCAAGCAGAGGTGTGACTTGCCCAGGATCACATAGCTAGTAAGTGTTTGAGGTTGCAGTTGGACTCAGGTATTCCTAACTCCAGACCCAGCCTTCTATCACTGTACTAACAGCAGCTCGGTGAATGGCATGAAGACCAGATGTCGTGCCAATAAGAGAATAGGTTTACAGTGTGTGGTCTGCAAAGGGAAAACTTAGAGCAGATAGGATAACTATCTTCAAGTGTCTGAAGCAGTGTTTGTAGAAGAGAAATTAACCTTGTCCTGCTTGGTCCCAGAAAAACCAGAAGCAATGGGGAGAAGTGATAGAGAGAAAGATTTCAGCTCCATGTAAGGAAAAACTTCCTAATAACGGATCTGTCTCAAAGTACACTAGACAGAGTTGGGAGGACAGCAAATTTCCTTTAACTGGAAGTCTTCAGATGAAGGCTGGATGACACCACTTGCCCATAAGCTCTGACCTCTGACATCTTTTCCAAATGTGAGGTTCCCTGTTTCTGTGATAAGTGCAAACCTGCCCCCAATTCCTGATAAACAACTCAGAAGGTTCTTCTGGCCCGATTAAGGCTCTGCATGCTTAGGAGACTGCTGCCCATCAGGCTGTTAGCAGGGCCCCCATGTCAGATCCCTCTCCAGCCAGGCCAGTTTTATCAGCAGGGATCCTAGGGTCAGGCCGTAATTAGCCCTTAGAAGCCAACTTCCAAAAAGCCAAGAAAATCCCTGGAATGGCCTGAATTATTTTCCCCCCATTAAACCAGATCTGCAATTTTATTGGTTCAAGGAGCTCCCAGTGAGAAAATTTCCTCTGCCAGTGCAGGTATCTGCCCTGTCAACTGCCCTGACAGTTTGAGAGTTGCCTGAAGCACTGAGAGGTTAAGTCACATGGCAAAATTCGACCCAGAGCTGTCCCTCTATACCCAATGCCATGCTGCCTTTTGGAACTAGACAGACCCTCACAGGTCTTCTAATACACACACACACACACACACACACACACACACACACACACACTTCCAATTTTATAGAGGAGTAGACTGAGTGACTTCTTCAGAGTCACAGAGGGAAGATTTGAACCCAGGTCTTTCAGCATCCAAAGCTGCCTCTCTATCCACTGTACTGTGGTGCCTCTTAGAGCTAGAAAGGACTTCATAGCCCCTCTAGTCTAATACCTCCCCCCACCTTTTACAGAAGAGCAAACTGAGTCTAAGGGAGGTTGAGGTACTTGTCTAGTAACATACAAGTAGTGAGTGTCTGAGGCAAGTGTCTCTGACTCCAAGACTGGCCCTCTAATCTTTCTGTCATACTGCCTCTCACCGTTAATGGGCAGAACCTCCCCGCGTTCCCCATCCGGCTCCTCACCTTGCATCGAGATGATGGTAGGCTCTCAAAAGCCATGCCAGTGGACCATTAGTTCTGCTGGGTCTTACCTGCCTCAGCATTTAGTAAGGTACCTCTTCACATTTAGTAAGCACAGTGTAGGTAGCTCTGTGGATAGAGTGCTGGACCTGGAATCAGGAAGACTCATCTTTCTGAGTTCAAATCTAGCCTCAGACACTTATAATTGTGTGACTGCAGGCAAGTCACTGAACCCTGCTTGCCTCATCTCTCAAATGATATGGAGAAGGAAATGACAAACCAATTACAAATGGCATCATGAAGAGCCAGATACAACTGAAAATGACTGAACACAAGGCACCTATGCTGTTGGAAAAAGTCTTAAGTGGACATCCAGTGACAGACTATTTGATTGTCATGTAAGACACTTAGCTTAGTTAAGTGAAAAGTAGATATCAGAGGGTTGGCCAGAGGTAGGACAGCAACTCATGAAGATCTACTAAGGCATGGAAGGGTAAAAGATTATAGGAAGAAGCCAACATGAGAGGAGTCGGTAGCTCCCATCATTTTCCTGTCCCCAGCTTGCTACACTAGAGACTGTGTGGAACTTCTCCTTAGGTGAGGCCTAGAACTCTCTTGGCTGAGATGTTATGTCACTCTCAATCGTAGAGCTCCATCCTTCTGCATTGTCTGGCTTTGCCTCCCATGTACTCTTTCTCTGACTTCTGTTTTGTTATTAAATTGGATAAATGAGTTTCTTGTCTAAGTGCTATGTGTGTTTATTGTGGAACTGGTATTTGGCAGATATAATTCCATCACAGTATCCCTTTTATCTGAGGGGAGTAGAGTGGCCAAGCCTCTGGGCTCCACTTTCTGCTTCCCATCTTGGTGGGAAATAAAGTCTTCCCTGAAGAACAGTGTGGGGAGAAGAGGCTAGAGATATCTATTCTGCCTTCCTTCACCAAGTTAGTAACCCTCCCACCTCCACCCCCACCAATGACAAGTAAAATAGGATCTTTTGCTGTTTTTGTTTTAGTATAATGAAGAACTATAATGCCTCTATTTGAATGTGATTCAGGAGGATCTTTCCCATCTATTGTCAGGTCTGGGAAGATTTGTAAGAAGGTCCAGGCCTTTTGTTAATGAGGCACTGGTTCTCAAGGGATGTAAAAAGTGACTCTAAAAAGTGTATAAAGACTCTGAGGTTCAGGTTTTATTTTGGGGTTTACTGATTGGAAGTGTTTGTTTGGTCAGATGAGCACTTTGGGAAGCTGCTAAAGGAGCCTCCTGGCTTTGGGAACCCAGATGTCATGCCTCCCTCTCTGGTAACTATGGTCAGACAGTTGAGGTCCAACTGTCTGTTGAATTCGGGCAGAGGAAGCTATATCTGTTGACTTTTAATTTCTCTGTATTTTCTTTGAAGTTCAGGGTGTTGACTCCCTTGAACTAGGTGAATGATACATGTGCTTAGTTAAAGGAATGATACATGTGTTTGATTAAAGTGATTATTCATCCCTTGAAAGTTGTTTTCCTTTTATGAATGCAGATCTAAGAACCTGTGATAGCAGGCCCCACTGTGTGTGTTGGGATGCTTACTGAAACACGCCCCATCCTACATGTTGAGGGACAGCCCCTTGTAACACATTTTTGCAGAGGTCCATGGGAAGCAGTATGGTTGAGACCTGTTCCCTGGTCCTGGTTTTCCTACTTGACTGAATCACAGAACTTCAGTGTTGGAAGAGATTTCAGAAGCCATGGAGTTCAACGAACAGCTGGCACAAAGAATGTCCTCCACCAAAAAGTCAGCTAATTATCAGCTTCAGGATAAGGACTATCTCATTCATCTTTGAATTCCTTCATGCAGGTCCCTGATCCAGTTCATAGGACATAGCATCTAGGAGTGGAGTGGGATAGAATGCTCCTGTGGAGTCAACAAGACCTGAATTCAAATCCAGCCTCAGACATTTATAAGCTGTATGTCATTTAACCTCTGTCTACCTCAGTTTTCTCAAGTATAAAATAGAGAATTATAGCACCTGCCTTGAAGGGTTGCTACGAGGATCAAATGAGGTATTTGTAAAGTGTTTAGTACAGTAGCGAGGACATAGTAGATGTTTAATCAATTTTTGTTCCCTTTCCCTTAATAAAAAGTATTTAAAATGTGAATAATTGTAGCTCTTACATTTACATCCTACATTTACTAGCTGTGTGACTTTGTGCTCATGTCTGTCCTCTTCGTCTTGCCTGTTTTCTCATCTGTAATATGGAAGGATTAGATTAAATGATCTCTGAGGTCCCTTTGCGCTAACATTCTCCAGTTCTAAGGCCAAAGGTCCCAAATGAACAGCTACTCATCACAGTAGAGATGGAAAGGAATGGCAGAAGATGGGGGGCAACGTCAGTGCAGGGTCTCTATCAGGGTTATGCCAGGGTGGTATATTTCTGGACCCCACACTCTAATTGTTGTAAGAAGCCCTACCTCTTCAGGCAATGAAGGACATAGAAGACTGGGGCTGGGCCCTGTCTATGCATTGTGGAGCCATTCTGCCAGAGCACTCTTCCCTAGGTCCTTGTCACACAGACCTATCCTGAAGGCACTCCGTTTCCTGAGCTCTCTCATGCTGCGGCTGAAAGGAAGCAAACCCCTAGAACCAAAAAAGAGACAGCTGCTGATTAGCAGACCGCACAACCCTGCTTCTCTCCCCTGCCCTTACAGCTAGCCACTGCCTCCATCGCCATATCTCCCATGTCACATGTGGAAACAAAGTCCCAGTCTCCTTAATTCCCTCCTTGCCCCACCCATCCTTCTCCTTGCTGCTGCATGCAAAAATGCTAAACCTGAAGAATTTCAGGCTCTGGTTTATCTGCTGGGCTCAAACTTGCCAAGCCATTCTCAGGAGCTGGAGGCTAAGGATGCCTGTGTGAAGATAGGATCACCATGGTAACAATGATGTCACTGGCTTTGGGACTCAGCACTAGCAACCTTAACTGTGATGATTCTCAGCCCAGAACCAGTTATAACCTCACTGATTAAACACCTAAAGGAACAAGCCTGTCTGGTGGAGTTAGCAATCACGTTGCCTTCACTGCTTCCAGTGCCCCGGCAAAGGGCAACCACATGTTGGAGGGCTTCTTTTTTAAGGGTGCAGCAGTGACCAGTATGTTAGATAATAAGTTTCCTGAGACAAAAACTAAAACCAGGAATAGCAGGTTGAGGAGGGGCAGGGTGCGGGGGAGAAAAGGGAAGGGAAGGTTGGGGGTGTGTGATGACCTTTTATTTAGAAGGATGCCAATTAATTGGCAATTTGAATTAGTTATCTGATGCTGGGGTGGTTTGCACTGAATCATTCGCATCCCATGAAAGGAACTAAATGATGTCTCACTACCCCAAAATATCCCCTCCATAGACCACTCATATGCTTGAAACCTTTAGGAGCTCCACACTGCTTAAAGAATGAGTCCAAACTTTTTTCAAGGTCTTCCACAATCTATCTCTTACCTACTTTTCCAGCCTTCTCTCCCAATATCCACTCCCCCCAAAATAATAATAACACATTTCTATCTCTAAGAGAAATAGAATCTCTAACAAATCTATTTCTAAGATTTACAAAGCACAATCCTAGCAAATACCCTGTGAATCAGGGAGTATGGTATTATTACCCCCATTTTACAGATAAGGAAAGTGAAGCCTTAGGAAGGTAAGCGACTTAAGGTTACAAGGAGGTAACTAGGAGGTAACCAAGCTAGAAATTATACCTAGGTCTTCTAAGTCTGAAACTGGTGTTTTCTGCTGTTGCATGCTGACATTCCAGCCTGCACTTACCCACCCAAACAGTCCCTTCCAGGCTTCATCCATAGTGGACTATTTGCTATTATCCAAGGGCCATGTGCTTTTCCAAATAAAGCCTTTCCTTAGACAATTCCTTCTACTTAGAAGTCTTCCACTTGCGTCTCTACTTGTAATAATTCTACCAACCCTATAAACCTTGGGTAAAAGTCTGCACCTTCCATGAAGTCTTTCCTAATATTATAAGATGAAAATGATCTCTCTCCCCTCCCCACTCTCACACTCTCACTAAAGCACATAGTCTATCATTCACATAGCACCTGACTCCATCTCCAATGCCTTGGCCTTGTTCTTCTCAATCTCTAACAAGTCTAGTGGAATTGTAGCAATAACTGTTAGAGAGAAAACCTAGTCCAACCTGTTCCTTTTATAGATGAGGAAACTGAGGTTCGGAGAAATCACATGACTTATATAAGGTTACTCAGCAAGTTAAGTGAAGATAACCTTGTAGTATCTGTACAAGGTCCTCTTTGAGAACAAACGACCACAACCAAACTACTCTTCAAAATATCTACTTTATGCAGGAGACCTTCAGGCAATAAGGAAATGAAGACAAAAAACCTCCCAAAACACAATCAAACCACACTTGCCCTCAGGGAGCTGACTTTCTGATCCCATGGCTTCTTCCATTTCTCCTAGTCCCTTAGGCCCATTTAGGCTTCATGTGTTTTTACTTACCCTTTCCTTTTTCTGATCTCAGAGGAACAGACAACCCACCCCCTCACCATGACTACTAGACTCTCCTCCTATGCCCGATTTCTCCTTCTCCACTGACTTCTCTGCTTATAGGCATGCTCAGATCTCCTTCCCCAGTCCCTGAAACCTCCTCATGCTAGCCTCCTCTGTCATCCCCACTCATCCGTTCTAGACTCCTGTGTTCCTCCATGGTCTGTCCTATTTCTCTTTGTACCTAATTCTGCGCTTCCCCTCACCTCCTACTCCCACTCTTTCCCTCTCATCCTCCACATTCCAAATCTGACAAGCCCAAGGTATTTTCAAAGGCCACTTTCACTGGTAACCAGATCAATTCCCTTCCTTCCCACCTTCTCCCCCAACTCTAGCCGTTTAGTCATTATTTTCCTAAGCCAGTGATGAAAATTGTTTTCCTCAACACTCTCTATGACCTGTCAACTTCATCTGCTGCCTTTGAAGGTCACCCTCTTCAGGTTGTCATGGAGAAGTGTTCTGCTTGGCTCCAGAGGACATAATCAGGGTGGAATCATGGGTGGAGGTTTCACAGGTACAGATTTTAGTTTAATTTAAGAAAAAACTTCACAACAACTAGAGCTGTTCAAAAGTAGAGTGAGCTGCTTTGGGAAATAGTGAATATTTTCTCTCTCTCTCTGCAGTTAGGGTTAAGTGAGTTGTGAAGGGTTACACAACTAGTAAGTGTCTGAGTAAGGATTTGAACTCAGGTCCTCCTGACTCTGGGGCTGGGTACTCTATCCATTGCGCCATTTAACTACCCCCCAAATAGAAACTTATCAATGGAGGTCTTTCAGCAGAGGGTGAATGACCAACCATTTATCTGATATGTTATACAGAGGATTTCTCCTCAGGAATGAGTCAAACCAGAACATCTCTGTGGTCCTTTCCTCTGGCTACCAAATAGGGAAATGGAAACGACAATCTTTGTCTTTTGGCAAACCCCTGACTTCCTATTTTCTCTTCTCTCCTCCTCTTCCTGTCTGCACCCTCATTTTTTTTTGTAATATTCTTACAACACTGACCTAGATGTCAGTCAAATCCTTGTTCAGTCATTTCAGTCATGACTAATTGTTAGTGACCCCATTTGAGATTTTCTTGGCTAAGATACTGGAGTGGTCTGCCATTTCTTTCTCCAGCTCATTTTAGAGATAAGGAAACTGATGCAAACAGGGTTAAGTGACTTGAGCAGGATCACACAGCTAGTTAAGTATCTGAGGCTGGATTTCAACTCAGGTTTTCCTGCCTTTAGACCCAGTACTCTACCCAATGCACCACCCAGCTGCCCTATATTCAAATTCTACAAGTGTGTTAAATGTTAAGAAAGATACTTGCTATTTTCAGCTTAATTGCTGTCTCCTTCAAGGGGTATTCATAGGATCCTAGGAATTTAAAACTGAAAGATATGTCAAAATGACTAAAAAAGTCTATATTAGATGCTTTCCATATGTTAGTCACTATGCTAAGTCCTAGGGATACAAATGCAAAAAGTTGGAACCTATATGAGAGGTAAACATGTACATAATATTGTGGAGTGGTAGCCAGGGAATGGAGTTTTGGTCTGGGGGGGGTTACAGAGAAGATGAATTGTTTCAGAGCCCAAAGGGGAGACAATTGACATACCCTTTCCATAAGCAATGGTACTGTTGATTTGGTTACTATTCTTGGAGTGAGAGATAGCAAGCTGGGAAGCAAAGACACACAGTCAATCACCCAGGCAGATGGCGAGATGGTCTGGTTCATGACTGGACAGGATATAAAACAGGATCTTGTCTGGGGCTGGCTAGATGTAATTGACTAAGAAGGATTTCATTTGGGTACCTATCAAGCTGGCTTAGCCCTAGGGTGGGAGTTCCAAAGCTCAGCAGCTAAACTTCCCCAGGGACTTGAGGGGAAGGGGGTAGTGCAGAGGATGTTGGTCCAGGAGGAGAGAAGCAGGGCAGTGTACTGGCAGCAGGGTGAACAGCAAAATGGCCTGGTCTGGACAACTTGAGAGAATCTGGACATCTAGTCCTGCACCTTCAAGCCAGAGATGAGGAAACTGACACAGAACATGCAAGGAACTCATCCAAGGTTACACAGCTATTTAGTGACAGAAGTGGCACGCTTTCCTCTTTGACTCCAACACGCAATGCTCTTTATGCTGTATTTAGTTAAACTGACTGTGTAGATGGATTCTGGTGTTTCTAAGCCAAAGTCCACAAATCCTGTGTGTGTGTGTGTGTGTGTGTGTTTATGTGTGTGTGTGTGTGAAAACAAGAGCATGTGCACACACACACTCACATGTCACCCAACTCACATTATACAGATTTTAAAGGTGCTCTCTTTCTGAACAACTGAACTTTATCAATTTCTTAGTTTCTACAAGACAAAATGGGCTCTACACCCCCCCCTCCCAGTTCCTTGGGATAAGGAGACAATGTTTCTATTTCTAATTAGGTAGCTTCCTAAGATTAATTGCTTCACATTTATGTGGGACTTAAAAGTTATCTAGGCATTTTGCAAACATATCAAAATTATCAACATTCTCTCATTTGAAGATAATAACCCTGTGGGAAAGGTATAGGGAGTGTTTGTTCCCATTTTACAGATGAGAAAACTGGAGCTCAGAAAAATTAATTTACTTATCCGTAATTACAAGGGTGATTTTATAGGCAGGATTTAAACCCAAGTCTTCCTGACTTCAGGTTCAGTATTTTAATTAAATTTTATTTAAACCACACTGCCTCTCAAAACTGGATGACTTCTAAGTATAATTGACATATAGCACTAGGTGTACAAAGTGCTTACCTACATCTCTAATTCCTAGCACAGTACCTGATACATAGTGGTGTTTAATGTTCATTGAATTTTATTGATTAAACAACTTGCACAGTGTTACAGTTAGTGTCGGAAGTAGAGAATTCAAACCTAGGTCTCTCCTAACTCAAATCCCAAAATTTTTCCCACTATACCCTGCTCCCTCTACCACTATGAGGATTCATAGTATAACAGAAAGTCTACAGTACTCACTGGGGCCGCTAGGTGGTACAGTGGATAGGGCATGTGTTCCAGAGTCAGAAAGACCTGAGTTTAAATCCAGCCTCAGACACTTACTAGCTGTGTGATCCTAGACAAGTTGCTTAACCCTGTTTGCCTCAGTTTCCTCATCTGTAAAATGAGCTGGAGAAAGAAATGGCAAACCACTCCAGTCTCTTTGCAAAGGAAAACCCCCAAAAGGGTCAAAAAGCATCAGATACTACTGAAAAATGATACAACAACTTCCTTCTAACAATCCAGTGAGGTAGCAAGTATGATTATAATTCCCATTCTTAAATGTATTTTAGGGGTGTGGGGTGGGGAAGAATCAATCGATCATTCAGCAAACATTTATTGAGCACCTTTTATGTGACAGATACTGGGGATAACAATTTTAAAAATGAAAGTCCCTGCCCTCTTTCCAGAGGAGATAACACACATATAAATAAGTTAGTGTAAGGGTGTGTCCTGTTAATGCCTCAGCAAAGTTGAAAGTCATAAGGGGCAAAGACAGAACAATCTCTTTCAAGTGTAAATTAAGAAATCCATAACTTGGAAGAGATTCAAGGTTCTAAGTAACCCAACAGCCAATGAAAAACCTAATCAAGACAACAAACTTGCCCTTATGGAAAAGACTGCCTTCTTACCTTTGCCCGAAGCCATTCATTTACAAAAGACCCAACAAAAATCTTGGAAGTGTGGGGAGCTCCGAAGGGTAGGGAATGACCAAAAGTTTGGGTGAAATTTCTCACTGGGGAACCCAGCTCTGAACCAGAAAAAAGAGAGACTATACTTCTTTCACATCCTGCCTTAGAGGTGGCAAACATCAGAATCATGGCCCTGAGGGAACAAACTGTAGGAGCTTATGTCAATCCTAGGTAAAAGATCTTTGTCCTTTGTGAAAGAAGACAGTAGCATCCCCAATAGAAAATACCCTTGATGAAAAAGTTGCACTCAGCTGAACCTAAGGCTGGGGTGGGTAGAGACTGTACCTACTTCACAAGGATGAGTGACTGAGTGATCTGCCCAATCCACCCAGCAGAGATGCTGTGCCTTGCCACAGGCCCAGCTAAGCCATCTGTCCAGCGGTCACCATGCTGTGGCAGAAGCCAGCCCAGACAAATAGCAGGGCAATTTGCCCATCACTCTACTTCAGAGTGAACTTCAAAAGGATTCATCAAAGTAAGGACATTGATGTCCTCTAGTTCCAGAGTGGAGATATCTATACCACATGTTCCCTGAATACATGCCTCACAAACAATTCATTTAAGTTCATACCCCTTCTCCCATGTCAGACTGTATGTCTTGGTGAGAGAATATGCCACTTCCAGTTTGGTTTTTTCATTTTTATTCATTCATTCATTCATTCATTTATTTACTTGGCAAATGTAAGGGGAAGGAATGCTTTGTAACTACTGTTCTTGTTTCGAGTGAATGTCTTTTCTAAGACTTAATTGAACCTACTGGCTAAAAGTAATAATTGAACCTCCTGGGCAGCTAGGGTAGAGTACTGGGTCTGAAGTCAGGAAGACTCATCTTCCTGATGTCACATCTGGCTTCAGACATTTACTAGCTGTTTGACCCTGGGCAAATTATTTAACCATGCTTGTCCCAGTTGCCTCATCTGTAAAATGAGTTGGAGAAAGAAATGACATACTATCCCAGTATCATTGCCAAGAAAACCTCAAATGGAATCATGAAGGCAGACACAACTGAATAGCTGGTTAATAGTAGGAGCTCACAAGCTATAGAGTTGAGTGGTTACTCATAAGAATACTCCTTGGAAAAGAGGTAACAGCTGATCTTCTGGGGACCCAACTTTCAAACTGGGGGTATGACCCTGAAACAGGTATTGTATGCATATACTTACCCACTCTACATAAACACTCATATACGTGCATACATACATATTCTGTAATTACTGTATTATATATTGTGTATATATATATGTATGTTATGTATACATACATACAATATAAACAAGGTAATTTTTTTTTGTGGGGAGGTACTAGCACTTAGATCAATCACTAAAGGCTTCAAGTAGAAAGTATCACTTGAAGAGAGAAAACTAAGGAAGCGATGGAACTCATAAATATCTAACAGTGGAGATCCTACCAGAGTGTATTTTGTTTCCCTACAGACTGAGCAGTTGGTTCATCTGTACCACAGATGTGGGTATCACTTTTCCACTCCCTCACATCTTGCCATGGCAAGGTTCTGAAAGCTTCCAGCATTGAGCTGTGTTTGGGAGATTTAAGAGGTTCCACACGTACTATATTACTGAGGCCCTAAGGAATCTGCTGAAAAGAATGGTTTTGTTCTTTTAGTTAAAAAATGTTAAGGATCCCTTCTGACAGTGGGTGTGGCCAGATTTCTTTAGCACCTCTTTATTCCTAAATTGCAGCTGAGTCTGAAAGCTTCTCCTTAAAGAGACTTCCTTCCCTTGGTTCAATGCAAAGGGCACAAAACTCAATAGCACAAATGGGGCAGTGATTTTAGGGAGGTGTGTGGTGAGTACTGAGACCAGAATTGGCCACTCAAGGTGTTCATCTTCTTCACAAGGAAAACAAAGGTTTCTCAAAGAGGCAGTTTTTGTCCTATTAAGTGACCTCTGGAAGGTAGGGTGATATTGGAACAGGCATTGGCCTAGGAGTCAGGTGTTATGGATTCCAAGTTTGGTTTTGCCACTGTATTGCTGGTCATTTCCCCTCTGTGAGCTTATTTGTCTATAAAAGAAAAGGAGCTGAATTAAGTGATCTTCAGCCCCTAGCATAGAGGCTTGAAATTCAATTCATTAAGTATATTTTAAGTGCCTACTGTGCACCATGCACTATGCTAGGTACTGGAGGGTGACCTAGTCAAATCTGTGCTTTAGGAATATCAAGTGGAAACTATGCAAAGCATGGATTGGAGAGGGGAGAGGAGTGGAAGTTCAATTAGGAAGTTATTGCAATAGTACAGGCATGAGTTGATAAAGGCCTGAATTTGGATGACTGTGATGTAAGTAGAAAAGGACCGCTGCAAGAGAGGGGAAGGTAGAATCAACGCTGCTCAATCCCAAGCAATCTAACTTCCCACACCACCCCTCCACTGAAACTGTCTTCCCTTTGACTATGAACTTGTAATTCCTAAATTTAGTGGCTTTTACTTAATTTGGGTTTGACCTCATCTACTATCCTTTCCTCCTGGATAATCTTTGAGTTTTGGGGATGCTCCTCTTGTGGTTCTCCTATTTGTTTAACTCATTTTCTCAGTCTCAGGCATTTGCTCTGCAGAGGTGTACACTAGGGTTCTTCTGTCCTGTATCATCTCTCTCTCAGCTTAATTCCCATTACTTCAGTGAATAATTCTATGCAGAATACTCCCTGATCTACATACCCAGCCCAACTACTTTCTGAATCTGACTCCACATAGACTTCATATGGCACTCCCATCCCCCTCTTCAGGGTTTTCCTCTTTGTGTTGTGGTTACCACTGTCCTTCCAGTCACCCAGGTTCTAAATCTCAGTCACCTTCCATCATCTTGATCCAGTCAGTTGCCCAATATTGTTTATTCCACCTTCATGACAATTCTTACATCCTACCTCTTTTCTTCATCCATATATGCAGTCTTAACTCAGAGGTATATGGAGTATCCAGGAAGACTAACACCCAATTCACCCAACTCTCACGTGTGGTTCTAAGAAGTTATAGCACATGCAGTGGCCATACCTCAGTAAACTGTCTTGGCAGATGGGTTAAACCAGGTTAAGCGTAACTAACAGGCCTCAACCTGTGGGTAAGTTGGGGGATGCCTACTGCAAACATATGAAGCCTTCCCCCAGTGGAATGGGCAGATGAGAACAATTTGTTCCAATAGGCCATGAAGCAGGTGCTGTGGAGGGCTCAGAGTCTGGGCAGGCAATGAAGATGCCATGGTCATCCAATGCATACTGGGTCATCGCCAGTTGTCTTGACTTTTGTCCTGCCACTGGACTTTAATGACTCAGGAAGAGAGAGTGAGGCTGACAACTTTGTGCAGCTCTGCCTCACTTAAATTCAATTCACACACAAGTCATCACCCCGTGGCATCTTTGGTCTTCTTTGAAAACAAAGGACAAACAACAAGCCTAGCTCAGATTCTTATCACCTCCTGCCTGTACCATTGAAAATGCCTCCTAACTGGTCTCCCTGCCTCCATTTTCTCTCTTTTTTAATAGATGCCATCCCCACCTCAACCTCACCCCTCAATGGACAAAGTGATAATCCTAAAGCACTGCTCTACCTTTATCCTTCCACTACTGAAGGGGATTCAGTGACTCCTTTCTGTTCTTAGGGGAAAAGATGAACTCAGTTTGATATTTAAAGCCCTTCACAATCTAATCTATCTTTCTAAGCTGATTTCACATAACTCCTTGGACTATGTTCTAGGCAAACTGGCCAACTTGCGGTTCCACACAGCACTTTTTGATCCCTCTCCATTTATTAAAGCTCTTTATCTTCTCCCGTTATCTTGTAGCTGGTATTTACTTATCTGTGTACACGATTTATCTCCTTTCCTTCCCCACCCAGTTGGTACTTGCCCATGAAAGCTCCTTGAAGACAGAGACTGTTTTATTTCATCTTTGTACATCCAGAACCTTAGAGTAGTAGGTACTTAATGCTTCTTGAATTTAACTGAATGTATCTGAGGCTGGTTACCCTCTAAAGGCCTTTTTTTTTTTGAGGGTCATCATGACTTTGAAAAATTCTCAGGTAGCATAGTTATTAGATTGTGGTCCAGTTGAAGTCTGAGTCTACTGACCTCAGTCCATGTGTGCATACAAGCAAAAGCATTTATCACAGTAGTCCCTCAGGCTCAGTGAGGACAGACATAGGGCTTGGAAGAGTAAGGGCTGAGGGGTGTGTGTGCATGTGCATATCATGCATGTATGTGTGTGTGTTACATATTACATTTTCAGATTATTTCCTGGAGTTTTTTCTCTCCTCTGTAAAGGCAACATTTTCACCCCTGACCCTCCCTTCTATCTGGACCCAACTGTTTCCCCATTCTGTTTCTTATACCATACGCTTTCCCACTTCCCTGGGCCTCAATATTTTGCTGTCATGACAAGACCAAAGCTGGGATAGGACATGTAAACTCTTTGGACAAAGTTCAGGTACAAGTGGGCTCCAATGGGGATGCTAATAACATGAACTGGTTGTTTTCCATGGCTCTCTGGGGAATGTCATTGTAGCACTTGGGGATGGAAGAAGGTCATCCTTGATCCCCTCCTACTATTGCCCCAACCCCATCCTCCAAGGTCAGTCCTGGGGCAGAAGTAGAGAAGATGGGGAGTGAGAGTGTGTGTGCGTGTGTGTGTGTGTGCGCTCCCAAGGCCAGCTTTCCCTACCTGTCCAGCACCCAGGTGCCCAGCTCCAGTCCACCCACCAAACAATCATGACTCCAAGGCTGCACAGAGCACACAGCTAAAAGCGAGTCACTTACAGTTTATTTTGCCTGAAAGTATTTCACATCTCTTTGTACACAGCTACAGAACAGGAGTTAGTAGGAAACCATCGGGTAAAGCAACAGTGCGAAGGAGAAAGGGGGCCAATTGTTTTTTCTTTTTTCATCCACTTCTTCCTGCACCTGATGCCAATTGTGCAGGATGGAACTTGAGGGGCAAAGGAAAACACAATGAACCTGGCACGTAAAATGAATTAAGACTTAACCCAATTTCTCTTTTTAAAAAAGGAGGGCACGGCACAGGGTAATAAAATCTACCTAGCAAAGTATAAAACGACAAAAAGCATGGCTCCTGTTGAGTCAGATGAATTAGATAGATAAAAACATTACCTTGGCCACATGGAAATTTTAGAGATGCTGAAGGGGAGAGTGTTTGCTCTGAACAAACAGAAAAGGGGACCCCCAAGCAACACTCCCTCCCCAAGGGCTGTTCTGTACAGTCAAGGCTCAAAAGGAAAAAAGCCAACTATTTATTCACCCAGGAAAGGTTTTTTCCCTTCTTAGCAATTGTGGGGAGGTCAGGAGCTCTGAGGACTAGTGGTCACATTTACAGAAAGGGATGGCTATAGGTCAGTGGCAAAGGGTTTTTCTTCTCCCAAGAGACCATGCAGAAAAGCAGGCATGCGTGAATGAGGACGCCAAGCGACACAAAATGGTGGCAGGACTTGGAAGTCTTGAAATCTTGGACGAGAACAGAGAACGGTGGAGGCAAATCATGAATCTAGCTCTCTCTTGGCAGGGGGTTATCCTACCCGGAAAGGGGTGGGGTGGGGAAATGGTTAGCACACATCCCCAGCCTGATAAAGGAGCAAGGAAAGATGGTTGGTCTTTCAGGAACAAGACTTCAGGTAGGTGGCCTCCTCTCCCTCCCTCCCTCCCTGCTCCCAAAGTCTTCAGGCTTCAGTCATTGAGGATGTTTGAGACATTCTGAAATCATAAACACGGCAGCAGACGGACGGACGGATGGACGGACGGGCTGACAAGAGAGCGTTAGCATACAGGATCCATTACGAAAAGGCAATTATTCAAGGAGGGTTTTTCCTTTAAAAAAATAATAATAACAAGACAGCAGACTAGTTTATACAGTACTATACGCCAAGGGGTAAAAGAATCAACAAGTTATAAATAAAAGACAGGTCCCAGACCTGTAGTTTGTGAACCATTTCTTAAATAGGTGCATTATTTAAATCTTATGTACAACAAAATTACTTTGCATGACAGTTGCAAGGACAGAGGGAGAGGTATGATGATATGATCTGGGCTTTTTCTCTGGGTAGCGAATGGCTTATTTTTTGGAGTGTCCCTCAAGGGGGCCCCCAGGAAGGCCAATTGGAATTATGAGTGATGGGGGATTCTGAATTTGCTTTTCCCACACGGCATCAACACCAAAGCAAAGGAAATCCACAAGGAGTCTCTTCCCCTTCCCCTCCCCTCTTCCCCCTCCCCCACCCACCCCCATTGATAATCCTCTTGTTGCTACAAAGTCTTTTTCAGGTTAGTTTGATTTTTAAAATTAAGAATCTAAAAGACTGAGGCAGGGGCCGGGCATGCTTAAAAGCCCCACCCCCCCGCCCCCCTCCCTGCCCCCTGCCCCCAGAAAGTCTCCCCCATCTATCTCACAGCCACGGTGGTGAGATCCAAGACCCCACAATAGGCTGTTCTACAGCTATTAGTCAAAAGTTGTTTTGTTTTCAAATTTTTCCTTCTTGTCACAACTTAAAGAGAGCGAGAGAGAATTCACCAGGCTTCAGTGTAGCGGACGTCGACCTCTTTCAGATTGGGCAGCTTGGCCTGTTTCAAAGGAATAACAATCATAGTTACTGGGAAGACAGGTACCACCAATCCCTGCTTGCAATAGAGCTCCCAGATTGATTTCTATGGCCCCCCCCCCCAGGAATCCACCCCTTAATTCCTCACTAGTCTTGTCTGCCTGAAGGGAACTGGGGACCCCTTTCAGGGGGGTTTCAGCAGAATCCTTTCCAGGATTAATGAGATCCATGTTAGCTGCCTGGGACCCAGAAGAATGGAGGCTGAGGACAAGTAAAAATGGGACCAACTATGCAAACTATGCCTGGAATGTACTTATTACTAATTTAATATATTTAAGCCACAAAATTAAAGAATATTAAAGTTGGAAGGATCCTTAGAAGCTATCTGGTCTGGACTGTGCCTTAACAAGAATACCTTCTATAACATCTTCAATAGGTCATCATTTTGCTTTTGGGTGAAGGCCTCTAGCTGGGAGGGATATCCTCTAAATTCAGGTTTGGTTGATTTCTTTAGTTCTAGGTCTCTGAAAACTCCAGACACTACTGCAGGTTCTGCTCTCTGGGATCAAACGTAACAAATCTAATTCCTCATCATCCCTTCAAATGTTCAAAGACAGTCAACAGGATCCCATAAGGCTTCTCTTTTCCAGGTTAAGCTTCCTTAGTGCCTTCAACCAATCCTCAAATGGCACAACGTCCAACCCCTGTACCATCCTGGCTGTCCTCTCCCGGATGAGTTCCAACCTGTCAATGTCATTCCTAAAATGTGGCATCCATTGCTATACTCAATACACTTTCTATGGCCTGACCAAAGCAAAAGATAATAACACCCTCTTGTTCAGACCTAGGAGACACCCAGGACAGTAAGAATGTGGATAGAACAGGGACAACCAGGAGGAATGGTACAAGTGGTCTTAGAGTCAGTGGAAGCTTTGATCTTATCTGTGAAGTCAGGCCTGGGACCTGCCTAGACCTCTGAGAACAGGAAATGAAATAATACATTTAAAAAGCTCTGCAAACCATAAAGTACTACACAAATGTCAGCTATCATTATACTCTGTCATTCTGGGTTCTAAGGTCTTTCCTAACTCTGGTATTCTACACACTATGTGTTTTAATTCTTCTGATTCTGACATTCTTAGGTCCTTTTAGATCTAACGTTCTAAGCTCGAATGGCCTGCCCAGTTCTTAGGTTCTATGTGGTAAGGCCTGACCCAGCGGACATTCCATATTCAGGATATTCCAGGGCTGATACATACAATCTAAGATTCCCTCCAGTTCTGAGATTCTATGCTCCAGGATCTTTTGCAGGTCTGACTTTCTACTTTATGTTTTAAAACACCTCCAGCTTTGGTTTTCTTGGTTACATGGTCTAAAATTCCTCCAAGCTGTCTGTACTTGGTGTTCTGAGGTCCCCCAGGCACCCAGCTCTGACATTCTAGGATCGACAACACTAAAATACCTTCAGGTCTTCATAGGTATCTGCTGAGAGCTTGGTGCTGTTCATGTTTAAGCTGCAGAGACTCTTCATCGCTGTACAAAGGCAGAAAGAGAGATATGTGTGAGAGACAAGGGAGCCAGAAGCAGACACACACACACACACACACACACACACACACACACACACACACGCACACACACAACCACCTTGTGACCATGAATATGACAGGTCCAGAGGTGAGGCAAGCAGACAGAACGTAGTGCCCAGAACAATAATCCAAGTAGAAGTAAGAGGGACTTAGAATGTTTACTAAATGAGGGAAATGAATTGAACGATTTGGTCCAGGCCTTCTGCTAATCCTCAACACATTCTGATCTCCCAGTATCTCAATGTGGCTTAGCTCACCTAGAAACGTTTCCTCATTACTCCTGCATGGCCACTCAAAGCACAGGCTTTGGACAGAGGTGTTGGGGTATCATCCCTAAGTAAGGGCAGCCCTGATGGTCATGGCTGCTCAGGGGTACTCCTGAAGGTAGGATGAATGGGTATCTGAGCTGAATGAGATTCAGATGCCAGATAGAGCATCTCAGCTCAAGAGGCCAGGTACCACTCATTCTTCCAAAAGAGTAATGTTTCCCATTATCCCAAGAAACTTTTCAGAGATTAAGCATTGCTGGGCACCTTCAAAAAGTGCTGGAGCCTCTTCCCAACCCCCTCCAATTTAGGGATCCCCAGGCTTTCTTGGGGAAAACTCACAGCTCAGTGCCAGCAGCCCGGCATCGGTGACAGGCGTCTCACACAAGTTCAGCACTTGCAACATGGTGAGGTGTTCTGAAAGGAGCCGCAGACCAGCATCTCCAAACTGTGAGGACACAAGACCAACTCAGCCACCAGACTCCTAAGTCTTAGAAGCGCTGGCTTATGAAGCCCTTAGGAAGCTTCCTGAGAGATAAAATTCAAAGCCCCATAGGAAGATGACCTAACAGTGTCTTGCTGATGCTCAGCAAGGCATCATGGGACAGAGAATCACCCACTATTGGGAGGTGGAGTTCAGGGGAAGTATGTTAACACTCCAGTTACAGGATCATGGGATTTCAAGCTGTATTGAACTTTAAAGCTGATCTAGTCTGAACCTCTCATTTTATGGACAAGGAAACTGAGGGAGAACAATGACTTGCCCAAGGTCACACAGGTATTAATTAATAGAGCCAATGCCCTTGCCACCAACACACTATACTTGATTCAAACCTTGGAGGGTTGAATCCCCCAGAGGGATGGAGTTCTGAACTTGTATTTTAGCTTCTCCTCTCTTTATAAGGTTGGGGGGCGGGGGGGGAGAAGTTGTGCTAAAAATCATTATGAGTGCAATCATGCTTACCTTAGAGAATGTGGAGTCAGAGAAAGAGTAATATTTACACTGGGAAATGTGGTCCCTAGAAATCAAAAGAGGACCTATGCCAAGCAATGGCTGGCTTTTTAGGAGAGTTAAAGCCTTCTTATTACTGCAGATATTCTGTAAATCACCAGATCTGAAAGCTGGAAGTCCATCTAGTATGACCTGCAGCTGATCAAGCTATCTTACACATCTGTAAATTTCTGCTAATTATTCATTGCCAGCTATCAGTTCAGCCCACCATGCTACATTTTAAACAGTAAATATTGTTTAAAATACCAAAGTAATCATTGGATTAGCTGGCAGATTGGATAATTCACTAACTTTGCAGTTAGGGTCCCTTCCTTCTAGCTCTAAGGAACCTATGAGGCTATGAATCTAAGGGAGATGTGAACTTTTAACATCTAGCACCAGCTAATCAAGTTCCCATGGGTCCTTCTTCACCAGGTCACCAGGGTCTTCAGACACTGGTTTCATGTGAATACTATTATTGGCCATGGAAGACTCCAGGGAAAAGGGCAGGGTAAGTGCAACCAGGGGTCTGAGGAACAGTGATCTGAGAGAAGGGAAAGGAGAAGATTCTCCAGGTGGGGGTTGGGGTGAAGTAGTCTCTGAAGCTGGTGATGAAAATCCATTCCCACCATATACCAAAAAACGTAAGTGCTTGAGAAACCAGAGCAATTCCCTAATTATACCTGAACACCGGCCTGGACTCCTAGAATGAAAGCACATTATCCAAATATAAGGTCAAAGCTTCCAAGAGCGACACCGTACAATCCAGAGGTAGAACAACGATCCATGTGGTGACAGCAATCACAGGCACCAGCAGAGACAGATAGGCCAGCCCCCTGGGAAACAGAGAGCCTCTACCCCTCAGCCCGGCTATCATGGTTCATCTTTCAGCGCTCATACCTGAGTGGACCACAGATTTAGCTGCTTGAGAGAAGGCAGTTTGATGAGGTGCTCGGCACAGGCGCTCGTCACATTGGTGAAGGCCAAGCTGAGGTTCTCCAGGTTTCCAAAGGAGCCGGAGCTCAACAAGCGAGCCAGGTCTGCATCCTACGTGGTCAAAAAGACGTATGGTTAGTGGAGACAGACATACTCTGGCCAACAGGAAGATCCCAGCACTTTGGATGGCTTCAGACCTATGGGGTGAAATATAGGTTCCTGGAAACCCATCTCTAGATTTAAGAGTCAGAGTCTGCCTTTCTGAGGCTTCCCCAAAGCGTTAACTGCATTTGCACCATTTTGCCAATGCCATGAGTAAAGGGTCTGCATTTTCATGTGCTCAAAGATGAACCCTGCGAAGCCCATGCCTTCTCCATCACTCAAGGAAACAATTGGGAAAGGTAAGCCAGGGAAGGCCTGATTCTGATCTTACTTCCAGAAAGCAGGTAAGGGGTTGAGGGTGGTATGCACAGAAGGGAAGAGAAGAGGTGGAGGAGACAAGACAAAAGCTTCCCTTGAGCTGCCTCACACCTTTAATCACTGACTCATGCCCTCCAAAGAGACCCTTCCATTTGAAGATGGTAGTACAGGCCAGAACATTGGACCCTCAGACACCCAGAGCTGTTCTGTCAGAACTGTTACCCAGAAAACCTACAAAAATCATAGTTTTAGAATTAAAAGGGACTTCAGCTTTGTACACTGAGACATTCCCAGCTTTGGGTGGATAGTCCAGCCCCACAGAGAGACAGAGAGCCCATAATCCTCATTCTGGGTGGGATGGTTAACTGAATCATGGCTCATCTTCTGATGCTTGTACCTATGGAGTGGGGGGGACCATGCACAGGCTTAGCTGCTTGACAGAAGGTGGTCTGAGGAATGCATTTCATAAATCAGGAAAACTGAAGTCTTCAGAGGGGAACTGACTCATGCAAGTTAGGAGTAGCAGAACCAGAATTCAAAGTTGGGTCCTCTGACTGTGGATGCAGAACTAAATGCAATGAAGCACTTTGCAAACCTTAAAGCCCTAAAGTGGAAATGTGCTAGCATTTCCACTGTAACAACACCTTCCCCAAACATCTCATAAGGACATCTAATGACCTCATGAGTAGAAAAGAAATGGCCCAGTTCCATCTCTGGCAAATCATCCCCAGGAAAGCTTAGAAGAAGGTAGGCAAAAATCACCCATGGCCAACTATCCTTCATTCATCATTCATTCAGTTTGGCACTAACCACCTCACTCATACTACCATGAGCCCATGTTCCACACTCTTAGAGAGAGCAGCCCAACCCAAGGGAAAAAATGATACTTACTGTGGACTTGGAAGGCAGAGTTAACCTGGTGGGGCCCCCTTTTCTTTGCTGTAAAAGAAATACACATCTATTGGGCTTTATCCTCACTTTTCACAGTTCATCCCTGCCCTGCCCACTCTGTATCAGTTCTTCTCATAAGTCCTGAAAGGAGCCTTAAACAAGTGTTTGAGATCTGCATCCTCTTGTCAAATGGATGGGATGATTCAAAGGGGAGTAGTTAGGTGTATGGCCAATGGAGTGATGTGCCCTTTATGGAGGTATTTTACAAGGTGGAAAGGAGCTGGGTAATTGTTTCAATCTCCAGTAACAGACCCCGAGCATGCTGGGTGATCACCTACATGGCCAAGATCTTGTCAAGACCTACCAGCTCCTTCAGCTCCCGCTGCCTGTCACAGAGCTGCTCATACATTTTCTTTCCCACATCGGTACTTTCGAGGGTGGAGATGATCTGTAGTTGTGTGTCATTGTTGTCTATGATGTTGTATTCCAGCATCAGACAGAGAATCTGACAGGGAGACGGACAGGAAGAAGAGTGGAGGGATTGTTTCTTTACTCTCTTTTGGAGGAAGCAGCCTGGTCTCTGGGGGCTCTGGAGTACAAGCCTTCATGGTTCTATATGCCAGCACCTCGACGCTGGGGGAAAAGCCTTAGACATACTCCCTTCTTCACTGAGAGATAACTTTTCTGCAGGTCAGAGGTGTTTGCTCTGAAAATCTGGGTGATCTATCTTGCCCTCCAATTCCCTTCACTGTCTCCTCCTTTCACTTTCATTAGCCAACTGTTCTGATCCAGGCCCCTTCTCTCCCTTTTCCTTTGATTTTCCATTCAAATTTTCCAACTTTTCCCTCTTTTGCGAACATCTCTCTGGAGTTTCATGTAGGTCTCAGGATGCCAACAAGGGAAGGAGATGGGAATACAGTGGATGAACTTTGATCTGCTTTTCCTACCCAGAGACTCATTAAGTCCCTGTGCCTCCTAAAAGTGTTTGGCTATAGATTATCTATCCACCTGGCACAAACCAGCATTCAGCATAAAGAAGAACTTGTCACAATGGAATGGGCTGCCCCAAAAGGTTGTTCCTGTCACGATAGGAAGACTGGATGGCTATTAGAGGGAGAATCCTTTCTCAGACTAGAAGACCTCTGAGGTCTATTCCAGTTTTGTGATGGTCACTTATCTATGGCACAGAGAAGAACTGAGGTTACATGTCCCTTTTATGGGGCGAGAGGGGACAAATGTTATTCAGATCACCTTGCTAACTTAGATGTTTTAGGCATCTACTTCCTCACCTCACACTTGGACCTTCCAGTCCTTGTGGAATAAGTACTGGTTATTGAAGTCTCCCCATCTTCCTCTCAAACTTCCTTTGGAAAGAAGGCCCCACTTTCCAACAGGATCTATAGGAAACATTGGAGACTATACTACCCAGGCATCTGACTATCTTCTTGGCTCTGACTCACACAGTGCAAGGAACTGATGACACATATGCAAAAACCAGAGACAGCTCAGGGCAGTATGGGGCTTGGCAAACTGGGTACCTTCCAACAAGTACTTACCACCCCCCCCTTTTTTTTTTCTTTTTCAGGTTGGAAGAAGAGGGAGGGAAGGAAGACTTTCTGAGTCATTCGTATCTGAGATCAGTAGGATGAATGAATGGGAAAAGTGTGTCTCCCTAGCTCTTTCTAGGACAGGAAGATCAAAAGAAGAGGGGATAGCAGAGAGAGAAATAAAAAAGAGGAGAGGAGGAGGAGAATTAGAATTCCAAAACATTAAAGTGGGAAAGGACTTTCCAGAACATCTAACCCAGTCTTCTCATTGGACAGATGGAAAAACTGAGCTTCAGAGAAATAAGCTGACTCACTGAATGAAGGTCACACAATTAGTAACAGAGATAACACCTAAACCTAGATTTCCTTCCTCAAGGTCAGTGCTCTCTTCACCCTGCTATGCCATCTGTCATCTTGCCCAAACCCTCCCTCTCTAAGGGCACCAGCACTGTGGTCCCTTGCTTCCTTATGTAAAATACTGGGCCATTCACCAACTGGATGAAGAAGTGGGATGAGAGAGAAACGAGCCCTGGACATGTGGATACACTCCAAAGTGCTAAGGTTGTCCCCAGGCCGTGTCTTGTGGTGGTTGTTCCTTGGGTCTCACTACAAAGTATCCAAGCAGCATTGCTGAGCCAGGCCCAGATACACGCTCACCTCCACCATGGTCTGATTGCCCCTCAGAGCCAGGAGCATGCAGGGTCCCAGCTTGTTTTCAGCCAGCGAAAGTAGGAACTTTTTCGTCTTATAACAGGATCCCATGAGTATATGCACCTGTGAGAGGAAGAAGGCCACAAGGCAAGGTTAGAGGATACAAAGACACACCATGCCTGCCACACATCTGCAGACCTCAGTGCAGCCACTCTACACTGAGGTAAAGCTTAGAAGTTCTAGCTTTAGACCGCAGCATGCCTAGAGATAAAGGCAAACCCCTAGAGATAGCAGGCTGCTACAACTAGACCACTGCAGGGGCAGCCTCTGAGTGGGGCAATGCCTGAGAAGTGTTTGGCTGTGTGATCATGATTTTTTTTGGCTTAGTTCAGGGAACCTGCAGCCTCTAGGTCACATATGGCTCTCTAGGTCCTCAAGTGTGGCCCTTTGACTGAATCTAAACTTCATGGAACGAGTTCCCTTAATAAAAGGATTTGTTCTGTAAAATTTGAACTTAGTCACCCAAGGACCTATGATGCCACAGGTTCCCCAACCCTGGAGCGGATAGCAAACATGATTTTCTGGATGTCTGACCTCTGGGAGGGTTGTCAGACAATTCCGTAAGACCAATGAACAAGAACAAGACTTTCAAATAACTCTCTAGTCCCTGCCACACATACACTCACTATCACCGCCCCCCCCCCCAAAATCATTCTAAGTCACAGAATCATGAGATTTAGATCTAGAAGGGACCTTAGAGATAATTTAGTACAATGTATTCATTTTATAGAGTAGACAACTGAGGCACACAGAGTGTTAGAGCTGAAGTTCAAACCCAAGTCTTCTGACTTCAAATCAAGAGGGATCACTCCTTTTTCGGAGATGGGGATATGAGCTTTCCTCTGGGCCAATCAAGGGTCTTTAGCCCTGTTGTCTAATATTGTCTTTGGGCTTTGGGCACTAATGGTACCGGGCAGATATCTCTGAAACCCTCATGTTGACTACAGTTGAACATTCACATGGCCTAGGGTGAGCAGAACGGAGAAGGCCTGTTTTCTCTTTCCTCCCAAGGGCCTCTTGGGGGCTGGATGGTCATCTCTGAGGAAACCTAATGGTCATATTATCTATGAATACTTGTCAATCAGTCAGTATTGAATCCTGCCTAGGAAAGTCAGCCCACTGAAGGCATGTTTCCTGGAGGTTTCACACATGAGTCCAAAGGACAGGGGGTTACTAGGGGGACATTATGAATTCACCCCAAAGAACCTGACCCATAGCAGGCCATGCTTCCTGCTGGCTTTGGAGATTAGATATAGAGAGATGGATTGAAAAGTGGGGTAGGAAAGGAAACGATGAGTCACCGGAGAGGCTAAAGAAGGCTTCTAGATCTGTCTGCCCCTCATTTCAATACAAAATGCTTTCCTTTTCTTTAAAAAGTAGTTTTGAGATGGAAACTTCCCAGCCCCCAAAGCATGCTATATTACTCTAGAGAATGCCCATTTTGATCTTAGTCGCTGTATAATTTTCCTTCCAACATTTGTGTAATCATTAAGGTTCGGGTATGGCATGCCAATGGATCCTCTCAGACTAGTGGCTGCCAGTTCATGTTGCTTCTTACTCTTATTGGGTACTGACTGGTGGAGGGACCACCAGGCGTTGCTATGGGGAAGGCAATGACGTCTTCACAGGGAGATTATGGCTCAAGTTGAGAAATAAATGAAGGGAGAAAACAGACAAATTTCCAAGCTTCAGAAATCTGGCTAATCTAACAGTGAATGAACAACTTAGACAGAGCACGTACACAGAAAATTCTAAAAATAAGCTCCTTTCAAGAAGGACCCAAGAGGCAGCTCATATATTATAGACAAAATTCCGCTTGGCTCGGTTTACTGGGTAGTTGTGTATGAATTGGTTTTCCAACAGAGCTAGTTTCCTGGTAAAGAGCTTCTCTGCCTTGCGAAAAGCACAGAATGAATTATTTGCTTTGATAAGAAAGGGGAAGGGGAAAAAGCTAGTGGAGCCATGCAAGACCATTTCTGACTGCGCTGGCTGGCCTTGGGTAGCATTGTGCCCAAATCTCCCTTCTCTCTATCCTACTCACCCCAGAACACCTCCCTTCTGTTCTCCAGGGTGGATCTCCTGGGACCCAGAACCCTATCTGCCTGGGAGTATGGTTTAGGTTGAGACTAGTGGGAAAAGGGGAACAGTCCTGGCACTTTGAGCAGCCTGGCTCCCTGACAATCCTCCTCAGAGCCCAAATGTCTGGAAAGGCAGCAGGAACACATCACAGAGCACACAACTGTGAGGGTGCTTCAGCACTAGTCTAGGTTTTTCCCATGCTCTCCCTTCTCCACAGGGAGATTGCACCAGCAGCAATCCATCTCACATTGTATATACTTCCATGAATAAACACAAACACACACACACACACACACACACACACACACACACAGAGTATACCTTGTTAGAAGCTTAAGACAGGGATTGGTTTGCTTTTGTCCTCGTATTTCTACTGCCTGGCATATGGTAGACATTTAATAAATAAATGCTTGCTGGATTTTTAATCACCTACCTCCCTTCACTGGTACCTTCCCTTTTGCCTAAAAACATATTCAGGACTCCCTTTCTCTTGGCCTCAGCAGCTAATGAGTCACTGAGTTTATAGGATCACAGATGCTATGCCCCCTTGTCTGACTGATGTCTTGGCTTCTTTTCAGGCTCCTGATGACCATCTCTCTATCTCCCAGTCAGGGGGTGTTTCAGAGGCAGAGGTCACTGGGAAAGGTTACTTAAAGAAAGTCAGTGTCTGCATTTCTGAAGCCAAGTCAGTGAATAGTCAGAATGAGCAGGGGATCATGGGAACAACAAAATCTATTAGGATCACAGATTTAGAACTGAAAAGCATGTCAAAGGCCATCTAATTCAACCTCCACATGAGGACACTGACTTGTTCAAGCCTGCCCAGGCAGTGATTGATACAAGCAGTATTTGGACCTTGGGCACTCTGACTTATTCCCTCTTAACATCCTGCCTCAGTTCCTTGGGCTCTTCCTTAGCAATCTCTCTGGCATTTCTGTCCCCTCCCCATCATTCTTACCGCAGCTGCCCTAGGCCCAGTCCTCATAACAATTTACTTGGAAGTAATGAAAGAGACTCCTATCTATTTTTTCTGGTTTCTCCTCCAACTCATTCTGCTAAAGTACACCTCATCACACCATGATACCTGCCCCCGCCCCCCGCCCCCCCCCCCCCCCACTTGTCTAATCTTACTTTGGACCTGCAATTTTATTGGGGTGGAAGAAACTCCTAGCATGAAAACTCACTCCACTAGTACAGATCGGCAACTCACCTGTCAGCTGGAGCACTGAGAGGTCAATAGACTTGCCCAAAGTCAGACAGCCAGCATGTATCAGAAATAGGATTTAAACTCCAGGTACTCCCTACTTCAGGGCTACACCTCTATCTACAATGCTTCACTATCTCTCAGCTTTCAAACCTTATCTTCCATTGCTTCCCTAACTTTAGCACTGAGACCCTACCATGCCTTCCCCTTTCTACTTCAAGCACTGCTGCTCATACCGAGTAGAATCCTTTTCTCATCTCCACCTACTAATTCATCCTCAAGAACCAACTCAAAGCCCACTTCTTCCTTCAGCCTAAACTGACCACCATAGCCTAAAATGATTTCTTTTTCTTTTTAACCTCTATTGTGATTCTTGTGTCCAAGAATCCCTGTCTTGCCTCCCTCCCAGGGGTGTTGTGAGGATCCAAAGAGAGAATATGGATTAAAAGTCTGTAAAGGTCTAGACTCACATCAGGCTTTGCAATTCCTTTGCCAATGAATGTTATGCTGCCTTAGTTCTTCTACTGATGTTTTCAGCTGGTACCTTTCATGTCATCTTACTCTCAGTGTGTTTCAATCTTACTTCCATGATAAGATTATAAGCTCTTTGAGGATAAAGTTTCTGTCTTCATCTTCTTTGTCCCCCTAGAGTGCCTAGTATATCATCTCAACATATACTACCAGATTGACTCATCATCCTAAAATGATGCCTTGTGTATATCAAAAACCCTTAAGAACTCTGTGAATAAAGCCCTAACTTCTTGCCATTCAAAGCCTCTATCATCTGGCTCCTGAACTTTCTAACCCATTTTCCGCTATACATCTAGAGTAACCTTCTCCTCTAGTCAAACTGGTATCCTCGGACACCATGCACATTACTACTTCCACACCTTTGAAACATGCCACTTCCTTAACTTGCAATCTTATCTTCTCTCTGTTTATCTAAGTCCAACCCAGCCTTCAAAGCCTACCTCCTCTTCCCTTCTCTAACTCTCCCTCTCTCTTTAAAACTCTTATTACCTTTCTTGTCTGTGTCTCTGATTGAGCACTTGGCACATGCCTCTCTACACTGCTGTTGCTTTCTGCTGATCATGTCCTTCCTCTTTGGTTTGACTGTGCTGATCATATTAATATTCATTTTCATTCTCTCTCTCTCTCTCTCTCCTTGCCCCTACCCCTAGCAACTACCACAGAACTGTACACATAGTACACTGATAGAAAACATATACTCTAATTCAAAACTAGGGATATGGCTATAATAAAGACTTTTTTCCCTAACTAGTGAATGGTGCTATCCTGAAACATTAGGACATATGGTGCCTGTAAGTACAAGTGCTCAATAAATGACCAGAATGATGTAAATGAACTTGATCTTACTGGAGAATAGAAAACATATTCTCTTCTCTGAACCTGAGTTGCCTCACATTGGGAGAGATCCCAGGATTTGGAATCAGAGGACCAGAATTGGAATCTGGACTCTGATTCTAACTGACCATGCTTCCTAAATAACCAGAACTCATGATTTGGGGCACTTTCCTTGCTTTGTCTCGGGGGCTTAGATTCCTCATCTGTAAAATGAGATTGGGTTAGATAAACGTCCCTGCCAGTTCTGAATTTTAAACTCCTATAAGCCCACAAATCCAAATTATTTCCCAAAGTGTATCTCTCTTTATTATAACTTTCTAAGGTAAATGCTAACAAGGATGACCCCAGTCCAGTGTCATAAGAAGTTCACAATGGCAGTTTAGGAGCCTAGAAAGATGTAAATTGTAGCTGCAGTAACAAGCTCAGTGTCACTGTCCTGAAGAAAAAAAAAAGTTTCCCAGAAAGAATTATTTCTGTCTTTTCCTGAAGAATTGTAGAGTCAGGAAGCCTAACTTTCTTCAGCCTGAGGATATCAACTGAGGCTCAAGTGTGACAAATGTGATTTCCACCATGAAAATACTTTGAAATATTATAAGGTGCCATATAGAAATGAAAGATTACCATTAATGTCTCTAGAAAACTTGCTGCCTATGAGGTTCCCCTGATGAGAATATATCCGTGGGTAATTACTTTCCATTTGAGGCATACATGAGACTCACTAGCTCTGGTTTACAATGAATCTGTTTTGGATGAGGCAGCTGCTTTATGAGCTTCCTTTTCTGAAGTTCTCTCCCAGGGGGCATAAACAAAATATTTAGGAAACAGAATGGATAAGATATCCAACATCTCTTTAGTGATTCTTGCAACGTCTCACATTGAACTCCAGACCAACTCGGGTATCTCACAATCAAGATTCACCTGAACAATTTCCCAGCAGTGGTGACAAGCCATCCCAAACCATGTACACTCTTCTGTCCACTCCCTGTGACAATACACACAGTAGGAGATGGTTGGCTGCATTTAAAGGGCCAGACCAGGGCCAGGGAGGAGGTTTTATTTGTTTGAGTTTTTTTCTTCTTAGAAGCAAATAGCTGTTATGCCCTCAAGTTAGGGTATGATTTTACTAATTGATGTCTCTTGTAAAGATGTTAGCATGCAAACACTGAGACACCAAAGAGTGGCACTGCATTTTAGATCTGGAAGTATCTCTGCATATGACTGTGCTTGACCACAGTTGAGTGCGAACATCAGTAATTCAACAAGCAGGAAAAGAACTGAACAACAGATACATACTACGAGGAAGAAACAGCTCAAAAGCAGCTAACAGGAAGGCAGAGAGGAATCAGGAGCCATTATCACATGCTGGCAACTGCTTAGTTTGAACTTGTAGAGCGTATGCTTTTACCTATCCTTTGTCCCTGGAGTAACATTGGGTTTATATCACATTCAAGGCAAAATGGCCTCATGATCTACACTCACTACAAGGAAATGAGGATGGAAGAGTGGCTTACTATAATTATCTCTATGGCTGCACAACTGAATCCTCAGCAAGGACTTCCAGATTTGGTTAGAAACCTTATAAACTGCTGGTGTCTTTGCCTAATCATTGGACACTCTACACCGATGTAGAGATGAACACTTTAGATTCTTCCTCTATGAGGCATATGCTAAAACAACCATCAAAGAATGGGTGGGGGAAGTCTGCAGCTTCTGTTTATCCATGTTCTTATGTCCTCCCACATCCTTACCACCACTGGGCATCTGGGCATATACCAATCTGCCCAGTCACAGAAAGAGAGAAAACTTGCCCCCTACACCATTTTCAGACCCAAGAGATACACAACTAAATATCAGAAAATGAGAAAGTCTTAAGCAAGTTCAGCCTGTGGACTAGGTCACCAGTTATTATAGCTCCATCCCATGACATACATAAACTGATGTTTCTTCAAATACTTGGGCTCTAGCCCTATTACACAGAGAAACTGAATATTTGGAAAAGTTCAGGAGAAGCCCCTTCTAAATGAAAATCCAGTGACAGTCTTAAAAGAACAGACAAGGTGACATAGCTCTTCCTTCACTGTGGAGAGAAAGAGGGAATATCAGGGCAGAGAGAGTACAGATGTGGTCATGATACTGGGTGTTTTTGTTCCTAAGAAAGGTTCCATCTGGAAGCTGGGGGAAGATTCCTTTCTACCCCCAAAATGATTGTGATATAAAGATAAAGCCATAAAGTACATTCTTGACAATACTTAGGATGCAACAAATACATTGCCGTCTACTCCTGGTGACCATTTTGTTAGGGAAACAGGATGTATCAAGCTCTGGCTGACCATTCATTTTCATTTCAGCTGCCAAAAATGAAGGGGAAATAGGGAAAGGGAGGAGAAAACATAAACCCACAACACTGAAGGTGCATACCATGCTGGCAAAAAGTTCTCCATCATCATCACAAGCCACACCTCCAGGACTATAGAGCTGAAACCAGCCATCTTTGCCAGTCCGCACACTCAGCAAACAGGAGTGGACCTGTCAGGCAAAACAGAGATGCTTGAAGGAAAAGATATAAAGCAACTGTAACATAAGTGGTCCCAAGGAAGATGGAGATGGAGAAGTCACATGAAGACCATTTCTATTCCTCCCCAGGGGAACCTGGGGGCCAATGGTGCAGGGAGCCTTAGGAAGGAAGGGTTTGTGTCCGTTTTTCCGGCAAAGACACATGGCAGCATAGGTACCAGATATCCAAATAGCTACATCGTGCTATGGGGTCTGAGCCACCGAGGCTACATAGTCTTTGGTCCCAGGGCCAGGACTGCAACACATAAGTTTGCATCTATTTTACCTAGTGAAATCAGAGATCAATTAAAACTGGAGGTGCAAGGATCTCCCCAACAGATACCTTCAGATAGATGTGGCTTCCTCCACACCCAGGGACACCTCCTGCCTTTGACCAATTATACTGAAAGTAGGAGTAGGAGGGCAATACAGATTAAAATTCAGCAAGTGGCAGGACTAGGTTGGTTTGGTCTCAGCATGTGAGAGCAGAAGCTGAGCCCAGGTTCCAAGGATTTGCTTTCTCTTCTGGTGCCTTCACGGAAACTCTATCACCAGTTTTGGCAAAGGAAGGTAAAACACTTGAAGACATGAAGGCTGTACTTGGCTCAGCATGAGAGCCTACACAAGTGTGTTTCTAAACCAATGTCTCCGCCAGTAGAGAAAACCAGTGGAGAAAACATAGAGCAAGTGGAAAAAATGCTGCTGTTCATTACAGTTTACTGTAAAACACTGACATCATAGGCTAACCTCAGACACACAGGGTGGGGCATGTATTTATACACAAGGCCAGCAGCCTCTGCAAACAAGCCATCTGTGTGTGTGTGTGTGTGTGTGTGCACGCGCATGCAGAATGCCTTGTCAGCCTGTTCACTTTTGTGAACAAAAGCTGGCTGGCAGAGCTCCTCAGGGGCTTCAGATCTGGCTCTCCCAAAAGACTCAGACATCCCTCTATCAGTACAGAAGGGGCTCTCTGACAGCAGGGGATGACAAGGCAGCATTTTACTAAGGGGACGAGAGAGTAAGGTTCACCTCTTGGCGTGGGTCTTCAGCAAATCTCTGAATCACATACTTCAGTTCCCTGAAAGACATAAACCAAGGACTGGGTCACCGAGACATCCTATCTACTCATGTGGAGGGGCAGAGTAGGTGGGTGGGGACAGAGGGGACTAGTTGTGAAAGAAGAACAAGGACATGGAGAGCCAGCCAGCTGGCCGGCCCAAAAGATTCCTAGACTGAAAGAGGACCAAGGTACTTCTCAGGAAGGGACTTACAAGGTTTGAAAATTTCAAACCTAGGATCCTGTCATGATGTCCAACTTTAAGCAAGAGGAAGGGCTGCAGTGGGGTGGGGTCTGGGACAGCAGATAGGTACACAGGGTCTTGAAAGTGGGGGTACCCCCCACCCCCACAAAGCAAGGATCATAGAAACACTCACTTGGTAAATTTCTCATGCGCAAGAGCTCTGTAACAAAAAAAAAATAATAACATAAGAAAACTAGTTTTTGAATGGCCCTTTCAAAAAGTATAGTTACTAGGATAGTTACTATGGAGAAAAAGCCATACAAGGATTCCCCGCCCCCCCCTTTATCTCTGATCCTAAAATTTTGAAGAAGATACTAATACTTCAACCCTCCCAGGTCCCAAACAAGTAAGAACACGCTGAGTGAGAGGCAAGGAGAGGAACTGTGACAATCCTGAGAATGGCCCCAGAATCACACACTCGTAAACAGAAGTAGAGCTACCTGGTGGGTTTTTTTTTCCTGTCCCAGAGACCCAGGTGTGTTCATTAATTGTTCTGCAATTAAGGCAAGGCCACAGCTAATTAACGCTGTACATCAGAAAAGCAATTAAGGATGGCTCTGAAAAGTGAATTGCATCATGGTCGGCCTGTTCAGCTCCTCCCCAGAGGTGGAGAGAATGGCCGACTGCGATGATGACGCCATGGCGTTACAGAGCAGGCAGCCAGTGCTCAGGAGTTGGATTTCTCTGGTCTCGAGGCATTGGGCCATTGGGGACAGGAGAGGCCGGTAAATTGGGCAATTACAGGCTGTAATGTACTCCCTCTGAGAGCAGCATTTCATAAACACCGTGCTCGTTAATCGGTTCCTGGGGGAGTGCCACAGGCCTCCCAGAGAAGCACAGTTTCTCCAATCTATCAAAACAGAGTCATTTAGACACTTTTAGTCCTGCTTACTTAGACAAAGCATTCTTGTCTAGGCCCTTTCTCACCAGGATCTTTCTCTCCTGACTTTCTGGTGATAAATGTGCCATGGGAACAAGGTGAACATGAGAGACAGAAAGGCTCAATGAATAGAGAAGTAATATGGGATTCTGTTAATGGTTAAAGAAAAAGGATGAGGCAGGTGAGGGGAATACTGTGTTTCTCTTAATACTTTCAATCCAAAGACCAGGGCCAAACCTCTCTGGGCCTCACTTCCTTCCTTTGTACAATGAAGAGGATAAAATGGATGCTTTCAGCTCTAAATCCTATAATCCTATGCTGTTTCCTGCCCATATTCATTATGGTTCAGCAGCTCTCACTCAGGTTGCTTAGGCTTCATGAAATAAATTGTCTTTACCAGGAAGGACTCAGCAGATGTCTGAGATATTATCACAGGCACTAAGGACAAAAGAAAGGCAGGCAGACTTACTCTTTGGGGAATGGAATAGGTTGAAGCAAGCTGGCCAGAGCTGGTCTCCAGTCATCATAGTCTGACCTAGAAGAAAACAGGGGTGAAGATGAAGCTGGGGTCACTCTCACAACATGGCTGTCAGAGCTAACCTTTGTAAGGGATACTTTTTGCTATCACACAGGAAGTTCTCCCTTCCCCCCACATTAACATTCTGCTGAGGGTACCATCACTCTCTTGGTCACCCTAGTTCTCAACCTTAACCAGGGTCATCCTTACCTTCTCACTCTCATTCACCTCACATATGCAAACTACTGTCAAATCTTGCTGTGTCTTCCTTCCAACATCTCTTGGATAGGTCCCTTTCTCTCCCTTCACACAACTTCATTCTCACTACCTCTTGTCTGGCAATACCCCTCTAATTCGATCTACGTGCCTCAATTCTCCTCCTTCTCCAATCCATCTGCTGCTCAGCTGCCAAAGTGAAGCTTTTCTTAAAGCACAGATCTGATCAATTACTCCAATAGCTCTCTATCACCCCCAAAGTCAAGTCTTCCAAATCTCTCCAACTGTTAGCACTTTACCCACACTCTGTTGCCCCCAATGTATAAATATTGCATTTATTTAACTGAATACTGTTTTTTTTTTCCCACAGGTGATTATAAGCTTAAAGGCCTGGTCAGTTTTTATTCTTGTTTTTATACTCAAAGTGCCTGGCATACAGTAGCCAAAGAGGGAGAAGGAGGAGACCACTTAGGTTGTGTTTGTGCTTTATTTTCAAAAAGGACCATGAAATCAGGGAATGATGACATGACTTGCAGTTGACTTTGATTTGAGGGAGGGAGGGCTGTGCAAGGTCACCAGCCTCACTTTCTCCCCCTGAGCTATCTGGATCCAGTGACCAAATATTCATCAGGACAACTGGAGATAGCCCTCTCCCTCTCCCTTTCTCTCTCTTCACCTGAGGGTGCTCTGCCCAAAAGAAAGTACATTTTGTTGTTGGCTGAAAGCTACCTCATTAACTCAGGGTTTACTGGCTAGATTTCTTTCTCAAAGACCAAGCCTTAAACCCAGTTCACTCTGGAGCTCACAGATTGGACAACAATAGGTCTCTGCCTTCCTAGCACAGAGTGAATATAAACAGTAAATAATAATCCATTTCTCTTGGCCAGCAACCCTGATAGTTTTCCCCTCCCAGTTTGATTTTTTTTTTTAAACTAAAGCAGCCATCCCTTGAGTAACTACTTAAAGAGGCCTATTCATTGAATGGGCATTACCTTACTCAAAGAGAGAATCTGAAAACACCTTAGCCTAAAATGGCCAGAATCTCTCATTGTATCCTAGCCCATCTCCAGTAGTCCTGATGAATATTAGGCTACTGGACCCAGATGGCTCTGGAGGAGAAAGTGAGGCTGGTGACCTTGCAGAGCCTTCCCTCCCTCAAATCCAAGTCAACTAAAAGTCATGTCTTCATTCCCTCATGTCACGATCCTCTTCTAGAATGAAGGACAAACAGAACACATAGAGTAGACATTTAATAAATACTTGGGAAATGAAATTGAAGTGAACTGAAACTGGCTGAATAAAGGGTTTGCACTGAGCCATATAAAGCTTGAAGTAAACAAGAACCCCTAGTAATATGAGGGGATATAAGTACTGACTTTATGAAGATGATGCCTCCGCAATTCCTTAAAGGGGTGTGGGAATATGATGGAGTGGGAAAAGCAATGGATTTGGAGCCAGAAGTCTTAGATTTGTTAAAGGGACTTAATAAACCTAGTTTTTCACATAAGTTTTGTGAAGTTGTGAGTTCCTGTTAACTGGTTCAAATCCTACCTGAGACACTAACTAGCTGGGAGTCTCTAAACAAATCATTGGATTTCTCTGTGCATCAGAATTTTTATCTATAAGATAAGAAGGTTGTCCTACTTAGCCTCTAAGGTCCCTTGAGCTCTGAATCTATGATCCTATGAGTGACAGTTGTACTGGCCTATCTCCAACAAATGTAAGGGATACACAACAGCCAAGTTACCAGTCAGTCTTTTCTTCCCTGATTCCTCTCTCAAGGGCCCTGTCATCAACCTTGGGGTGTGTGTATGTGAGAGAATGTGAGAGTGAATGTGTGAGTGTGTATGTATGTGTGTGTGTGTGTCTATGAGAGAGAGAGAGAGAGAGAGAGAGAGAGAGAGAGAGAGAGAGAGAAAGAAAGAATGTATAGGTACATGAGTATATGTGTAGGGAGTATGAATGTAAGTGTGTGTGTGTACGTTAGTGTATGTGTGTGTAAATATGGTATGTTTGTTTATGAGTGTGTGGGGTTAAGTGTGTCCCATTAATCTGACCCCTATGATCTCTCAAATGTGAGAAGTCATGGCAAAGGGAATAGAAAAATCTTTCCTGTCCATATTACAGCATCAAATGACTTTTTCTCCCTTCCAATATATCTATCTAAAAATGTTGTTACTTTCAAAGAATATTGCTCTTTTGTTCCTACATCTTCATTTCTGAATCGATCTGTCTGTCTGTCTATCTATCCACCTATCTTCTCATTCCCCTACCTCATATGCTATCTCTTGTAACAAAGAATAAAAAAATTTAAAAAAAAAAAAAGAGAGGAAAAAGCAATTCAGCAAAACCAACCAAAAATGCTGTCACTTTTCTAGATAACTTTCACAGAAGAGGAAAGAGAGACTGGGAGAATGCAGAAGAGAACTTATCCATTGGCAGAAACCTTTAAAAGAAAGGGCAAAGATCCCCGAACTGTCATCTCTACAGTTCTAAATGGATGATAAAATAGTCAATTGATTCCACAGCCCCTTCAACCTTCACTCATCTTGGTTTTGGGCGTGGTTTGAACAAAAGACCAGGGCACTCACCTGCTTCTGGCTCCTTGACCCCCTCTACAAAACCTCTCCAAGTGCTTCTTTTGCAACTGTTCAAAAGATGGGGTGCCTTAGAGAATACAGGATGGGAAGAAGACTTGGTAATGCCCCCATGTACAGTGGTCCAAAGGAAGATACAGCAGCCTACACCCTGAAAGTCCTGAGCCCTAGAAACTGAGTCCTAGAAGCACCTTTTACCACAACCTGTTTTAAATAATATGGAGCCTGCCTGGACTTCAGTTCACCACTCTTGGGTATCAGGCTGGTTCTCTTTTTCATAGTCTTTTTCTTTTGACTCACTATTTCTTTCTGTGTTGCCACCATTCTTTCAGTCTCCCATGTTTTTAACCTTCAGGTTATCTTGGACACTCTCTTCACTGCTCATATCAAGTCAGTTACCAAACTGCATCCACATTCACAACATCTCTTTCATCCATTCCCTTCTCTCCAATCCCAGGGCCAACATCTAATACAAGTTTTTATTACCAACCACCTGTGTTATTGAAGTAGTTTCCCAATATGCCTTTCCACCTTTACCATCTTTTGTCTTCATACCATTTTCAGTCTAATCTTCCTTCTGTATCCATCTGGTTCTATCATTCCTCTCTTCCAAAAGCCCTCTTAGCTCCCTACTTTTTACTGTCTGTCATGCAAGACCTCCACAATCTAGTGCTGACCTACATTTCCACCTTAATCTCAAATCACTCTCTTCCATGAATGCTGTCTCAAATTAAGCTGAAGGCCTGAACAAATTATACTTTTGGGCCTTTGCTTCCATTGTTCTTTAAGCCTGGAATGTTCTTTTTCTCCTTAACCTGGTGAATTCCTACTCATTCTTTAAAGCCCAACTCCCCCAAGTCATTAACAAACCTTCAAATGACTCTTTGCATCTCTAATGAACATCTCACATAATGAATGCAGAGAGCATATCTGTTGTTGCCTTAACCCTCTATTGGATTGTAAACTCTACAAGAGAAGGGATAATGTTTTATTTAAACCAGGGGTTCTTAACCTTGGGTTCATGAACTTAAAAAAAAATGTCAATAATGATTTCATTAGAATTGGGTTCCTTTGTAATTATTCCATTTTATGCATTAAAAATATTATTCTGTGAAGGGGTCTACAGAATTCAACAGACTGTCAAAGGGGTCCATGACACAAAAACGGTTAAGAACCTCTGATCCAAATTATTTTATCACCTTAATACCTAGGACACAGTAATAGTCAATAAGTCTGTGGGTAGATGAAATAATTAAATGGCAATCTCTGTCACCCCAGGGGCACAGGATGACACCCAGTAGCCTGGGTTCTTTGGACCTGTCCAATGTTGGGTCAGACATAAGACAGGTACAGGATCTTCCTTACCAACTGGATTAAAACCTCCCCTCCTGTCCCAAGAGTCCTAGACCTTGCTTAGCTTCTTGATAGGACTGATAGTCACTAGGGATAATTTATGGGTGCATCTCTGGATTGGATCCCCTGCTAGGATCATCTTCCACTAGTCCCTACCCTCAAGCGGGCATGTCCAGATCAAGAGATCCGATCTATTCTGTGCTCCTCAGACTATATCTGGAGTATTATGTTGACTCAGGAGGAATTATATTTTAGGTGGAACAATGAAGAATTGACAAGTGAGCAGAAGAGGTGATCAGAGTACAGTGGACAGCCATGACCAGGATCATGAAGGTAAGGGTTCCATGTGCGTTTTACGGTAGGCAGCATGAAATGCCTTCTAGGAGATATACGCAATCACCCTCTGTGAATGCTAACTTAGGAGGAAGCAGTATCTGGATTAGATACACAACATTCCTTTTCCCTTCCTCTTGCAGGGTGCAGGTACTTTTACACCCATAGCCAATGCTTCTAAAAGCTGGCTTTGAGAGGCAGCTCAGAGATGTGGCTTTTATCTTTACGGTCCCTTAGTTCCTTCAACTTCCTGTTCACTCTATGCCTGATCTATCTCTAGGATCCTCATTATTCAGTTACCTCCAATGGAAACTGATGTCTTCACCTGCAAGAAACCCACAACCAAATAGCAACAGCCTCATCCTCTGGAATTTAGACCATGCCCTGGAGGCCCTTGAGGAAAGGCTTCCTCTAAAGCTAAGCAAATAGAGAGAAGAGTTCCCAGAAGAGGGTGATTGCCTAAGATAAGTGGATGAATTATGGAAAAGGCAAGTGTCAGATTAAGAGCTCCAGTAACATAGAAATCATAGGTCAAAGCATGGAGCAATTCTTGTTTCACACGTAAATCTAAAACCTTTTATCTGTCCATGGGCCACTGGTGCTCATCTAGTATTAACATATTCACAAGAAACTGTCCAACTCAACTGAGCAGGACAAAGACCCAACTTCTTACCCAAATCCAGATTTCCCAGGTTCATCAGCTTCATAATATTCTAGATAATAGTTGTAAACTTTGTGAATCTTCAAGTGCTATATAAATGTCATCTATCATTAATATTAACATTAATAAATGATAAACTGATAAATTAATTACATTGCAAAGGCCTGATTAGAAATCCTATGACAAATCAGTCTGAGTGAAAAATACATCAGGCTAACAACAACTAGCACTTATACAGTTTTTTAAGAATGCAAATTATGTTACATCTATATCTCACATGATCCTCGTAACAATCTTGGGAGGTAGGTGCTAGCATTCTTCCCATCTTATAGAGAAGGAAACTGAGGTTGAGAAGAGTTAAGTGACTTGCCCTGGGTCACAAAGATAGTGACTGAAGCAGAATTAGATTTGAGGCTTTTCCGACTAGCTTCTAGCTAATCAAACTTCTACAGAAATCTTGATTTTTCTCTCAAGCACTGGAAAAGGTGATCATATATCTATATAGCTGAAAACTTCAATAGAGCCATGATCTCGTATTTGAAGAATCAACAGTTAGATTAATACTTGTTAATAGTATGGGGTTTTTTTTTTACCTCCATATATCTGAAAAAGTTGGGCACTGTTATGGATTCCTTTGATGCTGCTAAATTTCAACAACAGTCTGAGATCAAGCTTTCTATAGTATTTAGCACAGAAAATGCAGAATGAATCACTTTTCTTATATACCTTTTTCACCTCTGGCATTTAGAGATTGAGTTTCTAGGTGAGCCTATGTAACACTGGTTGGTTCAGGCCAGCCTCTGGGCTATGATGCCCTCACTCTAGGCAGCATCAGCTAAATGCAATAACTTTGAACCCAGTTCTTTAGCTTGAGAAGGAGACAAACAGGCTATCCTGGTGCCAAGGAGCAAGGATACCCTCGGCTGTATTTATGTATTGCTCTGATGTCACTCTCTCTTCCCACCAGGGCTTCAGGGCTAAATGCCTTCACAGGCCTCCTCCACTACCCTAGATGCTAACTACCAAAAAAACTGGTGTGGTCTGGAAGGGACAGCCTCTACAGGACCTCATCACTCCACAGCAGTGACAAGCAGAGCACCTGAGCACCTCTGTCAGTCATAAAGGGATTGGTGAGGGCTATGAAAGGAATGCCATGTCCTTCCCACACCTGTAACCTGACTTGACCACGTCTTCCACAAGCCATGAAGACTGTCTGCACACTGTCTCTGTGTGGAATGGAAAAAGAATTTACTGATGTCCGACAGGTCCCCTCTTAGATGGGAAGGCCTTAGACCTGGGCAGATACACACCCAGCAAAGGCTCACTTCAGATTTCAAAACAAACTCTTCATTGTGGATTTCCTTAGTAGAGGTCAAATGGCTCTACATTCTAGTCACATCAAATCCTTGATTAAACAGTACTTGTCCAGAGAGATGGTCTCCTTTGGGGCCACGGGGAATGAGTACAGATTCACCCTTTGCCCAGCTCCCTGTTTCCCAGTGGGCATAGGCCTTCAAGGCAGGCTTCTGTACCTTGTTTAGGGGGAATCCATAGTAACCCTTCACCTCTATCCCTCTGCAACTTTCCTAGTGGTCACCAGATAGGCACACTTCTCACTGGGCTAGGCAACCCAAGAAAGAGGCATGGACAGGGCTTACTGGGGAAACACCATGGATAGCAGTGTTATCACCAGTGCTCCCCAGTTCTTTTCTAGCCTCTCAGGTAAATGGGCATAATCATCCCTTCTTTCTAGTGTGTGGGCAAGTTGCCTTCAGACACTGGGACAGGTCTGTGAAACGTTGGGAGGCCTGTCTCAATGCTGCAGGACACAGCTAAAATGCTCCTGAATTGAAGAGGGAAAGGAGAAAAAGAGAGCTAAATATAGTCTACATTTCAAGGGAACTTTTTGGTAATTTGTTGGAGTATTAAACAGAGGTTGGAAAATAAGGAGAGAAGGAAAGCATGAATGAGAACTAGAAACAGAGAAAGGAAAAGAAATACTGGGATTTTGATGACTGTCCTTATTAAGATAGGAATAGAGGAAGCAGGGAGTTTCTGGGAACAGAAAGTCAAGGGACATTGGCAATGTAAACCTTAGCAAAGCAACTAACCTTCCTTTAGCTGACCTGGCAATGGGATAACCTGTATTATCCCTACCCTAAGTATAGCCCTATTCTGTTTATAAATAGAGTCTATCCAGTGATATCCCAGCATGCTCTGAAATGTGGATGCATCTATAAAATCTGCCATTTCTAGTTGACTTGTTAATCCTACTAAAAAGGATTGTTCAAATGAACAACCCACGGGCATATTTGCATCTCTGTTAGTTCAAACTACTGAGGATGGGGTCAAATGATTGGAGCCCATGAAGAAGAGAAGGGAGGAGCTGAGTCTACTTAGCCAACATGGTCAATCACAAACACTGTATATACCCCTATGAGCACTTTCATTCCGAGAATATTTGCAGTAGCTCATGATGAAATATGAGACAACCAATGCCACTTACACCTGCCCCTTCAAACTTTTCCCACCAGACCATAGCTATTATCTGCAATCAGAGCAGAAGTTACTCTCAAGTGTGGCTCAAACAAGTCAAAACATGTAAGTAGCCCTGGGCAACCCTCATAAACAGGGAAAGTGAGAGGCTATTTAGAGAATTCAGAGCATGGGGATGACCAATTGGAGAATGTGGTGAGGGCTCTGAAACCAAATGAGTGAGTCTTTTGTAGGAAATTTACTAGCCTCATGAGAAGAGAGTAAAAGTGAGTATCTTCTTGGCCTCAACGAAAAATGCAACTGATGGAATGAGGATATTAGAAAGCAATTTATCCCTCATCTGCTTCTTGCTAACGATAGCCCACATATTCGTTTCTAAGTACTTTTACCTACTCTGGAGAAAATGCTTGGACCTGTGGAGAGAGTCCTGGACCAGAAATTTTGACTCTTTCCTATTAGCCACTGTGTAACCTTGGATGAATCCTTCTTCTTTGTGCTTTAAGTTGTAAAATAAGGTCACATAGTTGCTCTTCCTTCTTTCCAGGATTGCTGAATGGGTTCCCTGGTTATAATCTCTCTAGAGTGCTTTGGGTTCCCTAGAGAGAGAGCCTCTACTACCATAATTAGCATGTATTAAGTATCCAGGATCTGTAAGGAGCTACAAAGAACAAGTTTTCCCCCAACTATTTCCTATAATTTTGCTGTAACTAGAAAACCAGGTAAAATTTCTGCACCAATGGAAATACTTGTCACATGTCTTCACTATTTTCTCCAGCTCTTCACCATGGTCATCACTAGACCTGTGGGTCAAGCCTCAACACCTCAATCATTATCTTCCTCATTATTTCATAACCCTCAGTTACTTCCATATTTGTGAAGGTGACCACCCTCCCCCAGATAGTTCTGCCTCTTGCAGTGACTTCTGATTTCAGATGAGAGAGGGTTTCACTGAAAGAACTACTTTGGAGTCCAGGGTAGACTATGCAACCAAAATTAGAAAGGCCTGGCAGGGCCAATAGCTAAGAGAAGTGGGTAATATTTAGAATTAGAGGTCACAAAGGGGAGGAAAATGGAACTTCTTTCTCTCTCCCCTACCTCCATCCCTGCCTAGATGACTGGGGAAGAGGCTGTGCTAAGGAGAGGAGTTTAAGTTAGAGGTAGGGCATTCTCAGAGGCAAAGTCTCCCATACAGCTCTTGTTGAGTTGCAAATAATCACAGCTCCTCACTTTCTATCAAGTTGCCTTCATGCCCTGTTACACCTCAGCCTCTACTCTACGTGCCAGATACTCCATGTGGTTCGGAACCTTCCTTCACCTCCATGGTAAATCAACTCTGTTCCTGACTTGCACAATCACATTCCCCCAGCTTGTCATAATCTCTCCATCCTTTCTGCTGAATCATATCCTTTCTCTTAAAAATACTGTTTGAAACTACTCTGGTCATCACTGCAGCATGCCCCACCCCCTCACTCTCCCCATACTGTCATACTGACCTCTGTAAGTTAATTCTATAAAGGAGCATTACAGTATAACAGAATGGGCTCTGGCTTAGGTGTCAGAGTACCTGGCTTCAGATTCTGACTCTGATACCTAGCAGGAGACTCGTGGGAACTGGACTAAGTAACTTTTTCTCCACGAGCTCCAGTTTCCTCATTTATAAAAAGGGCACAGTCATACATGTACTGTCTATCTCATGGAGTTGTTATGAGGAAAGCTCTAGGAGACAGGAGCAATGACTAGCACTCTTATTTAAATGTGCCTCGTGGGCAGTTTGAGATAATGAATTGATTACTGACTTTCAGTTGGGAAGAGCTCTTACTATTTTAATGCCACCTCTGCCACCGGCAGTATGACCAGGCAAGTCTCAGTCCTCTCATATGTGAAATAAGGGAGTCAGCCGTGATGACCTCCAAGGTTCTATTCGGCTCTAGATTCATGGTTCTATTATTTATCAAACTGGAAGCTCTGAAAGGGTGACAATTGTGGACATTATTTCCTACTGAATGTGTCTACTCAAGCTTAGTAAAGTTTGCTGTCTGACAGACAAGGATGCATATTTCTAGGCTGTAAGGATGCCCAAGTCTCAATAGATATACTACCATGGGCATAAAACTAGGCCTAACTACTGACAGCCTAGGTGGGGTTTATCTACCAAATACAGATATAAAGGAGGGCAGCTAGGTGGCACAGTGGAAAAAGTGCCAGGCCTGAAGTCAGGACAACTCACTTTCCTGAGTTCAAATCTTACTAGCTGTGCGACCCTGAGCAAGTGTCAACCCTGTTTGCCTCAGTTTCCTCATCTGTAAAATGAGGCAGAGAAGGAAGTGGCAAACAACACCAGTATCTCTACCAAGAAAACCCCAAATGAGGTCATGAAGACTGGATAAGGCTGAAGTGACTGAACAACAAAAACGACGGAAGAAATCGGAATCTCATAGCAAGTAACACCTTCACCCCGCAATGTGAACTGAAACAAAAGGCTGTGAGTCAGGACTTTCATTCTGAGCCATCAGCCTCTAACCTCAGAGCTCAGTGAAGACCATCAATTAATTTCCCACAATTCCCTCCGAACCTGGGCATACATATTTAAACTCATTTAAATTCATTTTCAAAGAATTTTATAGCTAGGAGAGCCTACAGAGGTCAATTTATTCCAACCTCCTGCTCAGTGTAGAGATCCTTCTTTGGTGATCCTTCCAAGTAATCTATCTAAGATGTCTCTCTCTGGAAAGGAGAAATTGCAGTTTCAGGGAGTCCCTTGTGACCATGTTGACCAAGTTCCTAAACTTGATTCTCCCCCATCCCACCCTGCCCTCTTGCCCCATTACTCTTGGTGGCCTCAGCCTATTTGGAAAGTAGGGGTCATGTGGCAGCTAGGTGGTGCAGTGAGTAGAGTACTGGTCCTGGAGTCAGGAGAACCTGAGTTGAAATTCAGCCTCAGACACTTGACACACTTACTAGCTATGTGACTTTGGGCAAGTCACTTAACCCCAATTGCCTTGCCTTCCTCACTCCAAAAAGACAAAAAGAAGAAAAAAAGTAGGTGGAGAAAGTTAAAAACTTACAGAAGTGAATGCTGAAAACTAAAAATTAATTATTTTGAAAAAAATGTTATCCCTAGAAGTGACCCCATAATAATCCAGAGTGACTGAGACCTGGCTAGAGTACAACAGGACTAATATCCTCCTTTGCTGGGTGCTAGGTATCTAGTAATGCTGCCAAAGATAACATTAACTTTTTTTTTTTTAACTTCTCTCAGGATCCTGATTTATAATAATTTCCTCCTTCCTTGGGTTCTACATAACTTACTAGAGATTTAGTTACTGTCTAAACATGCAAAGTTCTGATCACATATGAGGTCTTCCCATGGTAATTCTGAACGACTCTCATTTGGACTTAAGCTCCTGATTTATACATGCTTCACAAAGAAATATCTGCTTTATTTATTTTTCCCAATATGTTAAACAGCACTTTGCCAACGCTGGTTCTCCATCACTATCAGTAACAAATATTGACTGAACTCCTCCTTTGCATTAGGTACTCTCCCCACCACTCCTGCTCTCCTCCCTATGCTGGCCACCCACCCATACACAGAACATGGCAGCAGCTTTTACCACCAGTGGCCAAAGAGGAGGTCTGGAGGGGAGTTACAAAGAACAAGGCCTTCATTCATGAATGTGTTTATAAAAATGTGTGTCAACCGCATGATGAAACTCAAAGCCTTAGCGCTTAATGAGAAATATGAGTCAGTACCCAAGACAGCAGAAGGTCTGGGAGTTCCCAGTGTTTATGGAAAATTGCTCGAGTCCTGGGGCCTAGTGTGAACACAGACTGTGCAGCATTGCTGGGGCCTCGGCTTGAGCAACACCCTCGGAGAGCCTGGGCTTGCCTAAAGTGAAGCCCTGAATTGATGTAATAAGACCATCAAGAAGGGGCCAGCTGTTCATGTCCTGAAATGAGCTGGCTGAAACTACTGTTCACAAGGTTAATGACTGCTTTTCTGGACTTGCAGAAACCCTGTGGGCAGACTTCATCTCTGGGAAGCTCTCAGATACCCGATTTGGAAATCTGTGAAGTTGTGGGATGAGCATGCCCTTTTAAACATACATTCTGTGTCTTTAATTGGCGGGATTGAAGGCATTTGAGAAATCTTCTAATACCCCTTTAGAGGCACTCACCCTTACTTTTCTTTAGTTTTTTTGGAGGGGAGAAGGCAAGGCAATTGGGATTAAGTCACTTGCCCAAGGTCACACAGTTAGTAAGTGTGTCAAGTGTCTGAGGCTGGATATGAACTCAGGTCCTTCTGACTCTAAGGCCAGTACTCTACTCACTCCACCACCTAGCTGCCACATCACCCCTATTTTTCAAATAGGCTGAGGCCACCAAGAGTAATGGGGCAAGAGGGCAGGGTGGGATGGGGGAGAATCAAGTTTAGGAACTTGGTCTATATGGTCACAAGGGACTCCCTGAAATTGCAAGTGACCTTTTCAAACCAGGGGATGATTCTGTCTCTCTGGTTTTTTGTTTGCATGTATTATTTTATATCTTCACCTACAAAAGTAATTCTTCTGAAGCACAGAAAGGCACTCACTATGCATCTCCCATCCCTCCATTTCCCTGCATCCATCCCTTCAGGTAAACAATGGAATTCTCTTAAATCTAGGCCAGACTCTCAACCCTAACGCAGTCAGGAGGGAGAATAAGTGCAAACACCTAAGCTAAAAGAACTGAATGAAGAACCCATAAAAAGTAGCTCAGGGAAATCATAAGCAGGCATTAATGTATTTTTAGGATCTAGGAATAGGCTAGATAGCCAAGAAAGTATCCTAGACAATCAGATTAACCATAGGTATATCTCATTCTGCAATGGATATGTTTCTGAAAAGTTGTATGTAAATCACATTTTTGTATATCTAATTCAATTTTTCACATTATATAGCACCAAATGCAGTAACTTGCACGTAGTGGGGACTCAAAAAATTTTTGTGAATTATTTTAAATGCACTAGGAAGAGTACAACTTAAAATTTCTTTGAAAAGAAACCCTTTGAAATGTGAATAGTTACCTCAATATAACTTCTTTATAAATTCAAATTTCTGCATGTCAGATTTTTCTGAAGTGTGATATACCTGTGCTCAAAGGGGTATGGGGTGGTAGGCTGGGAGACACAAAGGTCCCATTTCCCAAGAGCCTTCAGATCCACAGCTGCATGGTGAGTTATAGGTATAAGAAGCGACCCCACTTAGCCCAGGGAAAATCAAAATGACTAAAGGCAGATTAAGAATAGATGTGGCCCTGAGACAACAGGATCACAAGGAGCAACCTCCAAAACCTGGGGATAGCAAAGGAGATAAGAGCCCCTTCCAGTCTTCTATTCATCTGTCTCAGTGAAGCAGTGCTTCAGTTCTGGCTAGGACAACCAAGGTTATCTGCACTCTCCTGGTGATTAGGTTCATGATATTGACAGGTCACAGTCTTTTTGCATTGTTGCAGCAGAAGCTGGGAACAGGGAGGGGGAACCCTGGGTGGTTCTGAGATATTTAATCACCAGAGACTTGAGAACTATAATTTGAGTACTGTTCCAGCACACATGCACGCACACACGCACACACACATACACAAAGAATTATTATTAAAGACATAGTAAAAGAGGTATGCTTTTCTTTAACCTGACACATGCAAATCCACACACACAGAAAAGATAAACGAGAGGTAGTCATTTGCTTTTTACAAAAGGATTCTTCATTTTTCAAAAGACTTCCTCCAAGAGTTCTGTTAACTAGTGATCTACCATGCACTGCTCAAATTATCTGAGATCCACAAGATGGCTATGGTATACAGTGGGGGAACAGGATGTGGCAGAAAGGGTTTCCCTTCAGTCTCTCCCTCTCCCTCCACTTGGGCAAACACCCTTGTTGAGTAGCAGTGATGGGGAAGGTGGCACTCACAGTATCTTGAGGATCTCCACATAGCAGCCCAGGATGCGGTCAGCCTGGGCACTCAGCTCGATGCTCATGGTACTGCATGTGGGGCTGACCATGAGGCAGTCAATGAGGTTGGGCTCACTGTCATTGCCAGTACTAGCTGTCATCTTCTGGTTGGCAGTGTTGTTACGCTCTACCTCCACGTGGATCTCATTGGAAGTGACAATGACTGACTTGAGGCGGGATTCGGACAGTGTCGCCTCTTGACAGACGAGGTCAGGGCTTGTGTGGAGAAGGCGCAGTGGTAAGTTGGGTTTCCGGTCACATGGCTGCTGACAGCCATTGCGGATTTCTTTCAGGCTTGGAGAATTGTCTCGGCTGTGGTGATAGATCAGGGAAAGGATGGTTTTAGAAACAGAGGGTTTAGGGATTACAAGTCTACAGCTGAGCTCAGAAAAGTACAATCAATATCTACATTCAAAAGTCACCCCTTTCAAGAAGCTTTCCCTGGTTAACCTCACCCTCCACAGATCACACCATTGTTTTCAACTCTTTCCTCTGTGTATTTGCCCAAGTGGTCTCTCCACTGACACTCCTCCATCACCCCCTAGGACTTGGCATTCACTTACTCCTCATCTCTATTTCTTAGGATCTTTACCTTCTTTCAAGGTGGTATCTCTTCTCCATTCTTCTTCCCACACCCAAGTAACCTGTAATTTACTAAATTTTGTGTATATATAGTGCATTAATCTGTGTCCATGTTGATGTCAGGAAATGTGAGTTCCTTGAGGGCAGGGGCAGATTCCTTCTGCTTTTGTATTGCCAGTGACTAGTACAAGGTTGGGCACATATCTCTTCACAGAGATTTGGTGAAATAAACTAAATTGGCATTCCCTAGCAGTGATGTACACATTCTGTCACTAAAATCCTCTGCTGACAAAGCTGGAAAATCTTGTGTTAGCCTGATTATATACCCAGGAGGCAGCAAGGTACAGCAGAAAGAGTACTGACTCTGGAGTTCGAAGACCTGGGTTCAGATTCCATTGAGATTCTCTCAGTCAATTAGCATTTATTAAATGCTTAATATGGGCCAGGCAGTGTGCCAAGTGATGGGGGTACAAAAAAAAAGCCAAAGATAGTCCCAGCCTCAATTTCTCCATTTGTAAAATGAAGAGGTAGGCTACATGGCCTGTAATATCCCTTTCAGATCTATGATTTTATGACTTTATCTGCTGTCTGAAGACCAGTAGCCCTAGCTACCAGGTTATGCATTTTTTGAGGATATGAAGATCATCAACTGAAGTCTGAGGGGCTGTGAACTGCCATGGAGGGAGCAAAATATCCACACCTAATCCACACCTGTCCTCCAGGACCAGTTCATAAATCTAAAGAAGACTGTAAAGTTTGTATGACTTCTTTTTTCGTGATTCCCTTGATCTTTAGTGAGCTGTTGTGTATTTTGTGAGCCTCTGAGAGGCATCGTGCTGTAGTGGAGAACATAGCAGACTTAAGAGCCAGGTAGATTCAGGTTCAGAAAGCCACTTATGAGCCATATGATCCCCGAGCAAGTCACTTGACACCTTTGCCTGTTAATTTTGTTATCTGTAAAATGAGGGTTAGATGTTAAAGTTCTTTCCAGTTTTAAATCCATGATTCTAGGAACCTTTAATCCATTCTTTTTGGGACATCTGGGTTTTTTTCCTTTTAAAAAAAATCAGCTGAGTGTTGTATTGAATAGTACTGGACTCTGAAGTCGGTAAGACCTGAATTTGAATTTGGTCTTAGAAACTTACTAGCTTTGTGACCCTGGGCGAGTCACTTAACCTTCTTCTGCCTTGGTCTCCTCATCTGGAAAATAAGGTTAATAATAGCACCTACCATGAGGAACAAATGAGGTAATATTTGTAAAGTACTTGTAAAGCACTGCAAACTCTAATGCACATCATCATCTCTCCAACAATGGTTAATACTGAAATGTATTAAATGTAGCTGAATGAAAACAAAAATTTGTTGTTTAACTTTTGTGGACCTAGCCCACTGCCTTTCACATAATGGATACTGAATAAAGGTTTCTTGCTTATTGAATGAATTGAATATCCAGGGGTCATGGCCAGTGTATTTGTATTGCCAGTGACTAGAACAAAGTTGGGCACATATTAGGCTCTTAATAGGGATTTGGTGAAAGAAACTAAATTGGCATTCCCAAGCAGTGATGGGCACATTCTGTTACTAAAATCCTCTGCTGACAAGCTGGAAAGTCTTGTGTTAGCCTGATTATACAATCAGGAGGTAGCAACGTACAGCAGAAAGAATACTAGCTCAATTCTCCTGGGATCCATTTCATAGGCTATCCCTAGTTTCTTCATTTTTTCCCACTAGTCTCCCTCACTGCCCAGCCCTTCACTAACACATACCAAATAAATACACCATCTTTTCCCTTTACTGATATGGTTCTCCACCCCCATCATCTAATAAATCCAAATCCAACACATCCTTCAAGGCCCTGCTTATCTGTCACCTCCTTCAGCACCAAATGAGATAATACATGTAAAGAGCTTTGCAAAACTTAAGGCTGTATATAAATGTCAGTTAATATTATTATCCCTGATTACTCTTGAGCCCTCAGTGATCCTTACTTGCTCCAACATCCTATTGTACGAGGATGTGCGCCACATAAGAGTGTACTTGATTATATGCAGTCTTGTGTTTGTTCCCCAAATGTTTCATGCAAGTCTTTCTTTTTCATTTTAGTGATGTCCCAGAGGGTAGAAGCTGAGGTATAATCTTATGCATCTTTGTGTCACCACTATCAAACCCATCTTTAGTCCTCCCATTGAACCCAGGACACTGTAAAGTGTAGGTGCTTAAATACCTATCTAATGATGAGAGGGAATTTTTAAAATTCCATCTATGGAGTTTAAATCTGCTACAGACTATTGCTCCCACAGCATTACCTACATTCCCTCATCCTGACCATTCTTTCAGCCCTTGGGCTAAACACATGGCAGATTACAGCAGGTAACTTGTAAGGCTGAAGGGGATATTCCACACAAAAATCTGTCCATCCTGCTCCTTTCTACTACAATATGAGCTTCTTAAAGACAGGGACTGTTGTTTTTGTCTCTCTATACTCTCAGGTCCTAGAACACAGCAGAGGCTTAATAATGTTGAAGTGAGCTTCATTCTACCATGAAACATTAAATGTGAATCATTTTCTATACAGCCTTGAGTTTTTGCGAGAAAGAATATAATACAAGTTAAATACAGCAATATTTCCATTTATCTGAAGGTTCTTTATCAGCTTTTTGGCATATAGCTAAGAACCCTGAAGCATGCAAAAAAAAATCTCCTAAGAAGTCAATATAGAATCTACTACTTACAATAAGTTGACCATGGGCAAGTCACTTGACCTACTACTATAAGCTACAGTTTCCCTTATTTTTTAAAACAAAAGTTTATACTAGGTAATCTCTTAAGATCCCTTCCAGTTTTAATGATGTGATCCTGCATTCCTGTGATACCAGAGTTGAGACAAATGTTCAAACTGGGTCTTCAAATTTGACTAGTGAGGAAATGAGAATGGATTAAAAAAAAGAATCATTAAATAATTCCATTTAATTTACCAACTTAAAGTTCAACATTATAAGCACTATTTTTATTTTTAAAAATTGTTTGCATTTTGCTTTCCATCCTAACTTCCCCTACAGACTAAATGAGAGAAGTTTTGTGCCCTCCAAGCAGCATGCCATCCACTGACAACAGAATGTAATTTTCCTCCAGGAAACCCATCAGTCATTTGTGAGACCTCAAGCCTGATGCCTGGAGTACAGCAGTGCCACCGGAAGAGTGGTGACACAAGGTCACCAAGAAGCCCTTCCCACCAAATTTTGCAAAAATAGCATGATATCCTTCTCTAGAGAGGAAGTTCAATGATCCACAGGCCACACAACTGGGTCCTTTAGCTGGAAATTCCAAATACTATGGCCATCCTTACAAGCCCAGGATCTCGTGGGAGTCACTTTACAGTTAGGTTTCTCTAAGGTCCTCTTAAGGGATGCTTCTGGATGATTCATCTTGTAATCACAGTCTTATAAATATTTTAAAATAATTCTCAACCTCTAAATCATTTCCCATCTGGAAATCTCTGGGGGTGCCTGATTAGGAAAAATGAACTCAACTAGAGTTCTCTTTTATTTACTAGTCAAAAGGAGATGGCTGGGTCTTGTGGATAGATGGGCCTAGAGTCAGGAAGACCTGAGTTCAAATCCAGCCCCATACATCTACCAGCTGTGTGATCCTGGGCAAGTCACTTAACCTCTGTTTGCCTCATTTTCTTCATCTGTAAAATAGATTTTTAGCCTCTACACTTTGTTATGAGGATCATATGAGATAACAATTATAAAGGGTTTATTTAGTACTGGCAGTCAGTATAGTCAGTGCTATATAAATGTTAGCTATTCTTATTATTATAAATGGGATACTGAGATAGAAAGTCAGAATAACTGGACCTCCTCCTGTTTTTACCACTGACTTTTTAGATATTGCAAAGCATGCCCTCTCCTCCCCTAATTTCCCAACCTGGACAGGGAATGAGATCCCTCTACCTTTTCCAATTCTAAACTCTCTCCCATAAGTCTGTGACTTTTGACAGGTGCACAAAGGCCCTCTGAGAACAGCACAAACAGAGGAGTGGTACTCTAGCTCTCCTTAATCCAACCCTATCTGGCCTGACCAATTGAGAACCTCCTGAAACATCCTTTGCTTGGGCCCATGCCTGTGTGTGGCCCTGGGTCTGCAGGGAAAAGTAAAGAAAATGATTCTCACTTATTGTTCTCCCACTTTATGCCCTAGTACTAGATAAACACAGAGCAGGGAACCCCATGTCTTGCTAAGCCGGAGATCCCCAGTATGAATCAGAGACTTAAGAATGAGCGATGAATTGGAGGATGGGAGTGTGGGAAATAGAGCATGCTCAGAACTGCTTAACAAGGTTACAATTCACCGGGGGGCGACTGCATTTCAAATGAATTCAGGTCAGCAGCAGTAAGGGCTGCTTCCTGCAGATTAACATGACCAAGGACAAATGCCTGTCATTCTACTCTCTGCAGTAGAGCTGCAGTTCCTACCTTCCTTTCCACGAAGCAGCTCCTCCTCTAGACAAACACCTATAATGACCTAACTAGTTTCTGGACTGCTTGGCACATAATGGAATCCCAAAAATAGTATGTATGTGTGCAGGCATAAGGCCTAGACAAACCTCTTAGACCTAGACCACAAAAAAACTGTCTTGACTGTGAGAGAAAAGGCTACAGCAGAGTGTGTGTGTCTGTGTGAATGTGTATTTGAGGGGGCCTGGCCTGAGGAGAGGATAGACACTGGGTTATTTACCAGAGTGTTCTTCATTAGGATATTAATGAACCTGATATCTACAGGATATAGAAGTCTGCCCTGCCAAGACCACCCACACAGCTCTATTCTTAGGACCACAGCTCAGAGCCCACCCCCATATGCCACCCAACATCAAGGACCCAACTGTCTTAGGACCCATTTCTTAAATCAGGACAAGTCTCACTGCCCCCAGGCAATGACCTCAAGGTCCATGACCAAACCTCAGGGTCCAGTTCTGCTCCCCTATTCACACTCCCACAAGATCCCCTATTCATGATCTCTCTTTTTAAGGCATATATAAATTGCATGTGTACATGTTACATGCAAGGGAGAACATAGTCCAAACCTTGAAAGTCTTCTGAGGTTATCTATCCCAACTGTAATACTTTTAAGTCTAGCGAGAGCATGGCAGATATACCTCATAAGTTGTAGAACAAATTTAATAAACATTTTAAAAGTGAATTGAGTAAAATCATCTTCACTTAAAAAAAAAAACCACACCTAACTTTTGCTTTAAAAATGGTCCATTTTTTAAAGCCTTTAAATAAATTCAGCAATACAAATATCTCTAAAGTGGCTACCTGTCTGAATCTGCACACACCTGGCAGGGAGAAAATGTGCTTGGGCTGCTTTGAGGGGTCAGTTCACCCTGTACTCCAAGTGAAGACCCTGCAGCTGCTGCAAATGGCTCAAAGCTGGCGCACTGTCTGTACTCTGGGTGTGATAAATACTAATGATGCTGTAATCGGTGGCCCCATATACTCTGGCTGCCCTTTACAGCCCCAGTTGTCAAAGAAAAAAATTACTATCCAGAATGACCTTGGTTGGAGCTGGAAAAGACTGCACTGACCTGTTGATGAACTCTTCGTAGCAGGAGTAGATGGCAGCAAGGCAGACTGCAACCAGGTTGGGCAGAACCCGGGGGTGGGGGCACTGCCCTGTGGGGCCATGCATGCTGGAAAAGAAATGGATCCAGAGAACACTGGGATTACATGAAGGAATAGAATAGGGGCATTGTAAGAAACAGGGTTCTGGGCTCGATGGGTTAAGGTAACTAACAGAGTTTTGCCTGAAAATTTAGCTCACATGGAGACACTGTCCTGACCCAAATACCTTTTCTTAAGTCTGTGATATTCCAAGCTTGCATTTCCTGAGGGTCAACTAATACTGCTTGTAGTAGAAGCTCTAACCCAAATGCATTTCTTTTGGATGATATTTTGTGGTATAGGTTGGTAATTTTAGAAAACACATAAGTAGTTTGGCATAGAAGCTAGACCAGTTTTAGAGTCAGAAGATCTGGATTCAAGGCCTGCTCCTATTGAAAGACCTTTAACCTGTCAGTGCCACAGGCCAGTGCAGATCTACACTGATAGGAACATTTTCCTCACTGAGGGTTCCCTCATCAATGAAATCACAGGTCCAAGGTCAGTGATGGCAACATGAGTTCAGTGCTGGTTCAGAGTTGTTTAGTAGGGATTCTTTAAGAAAATCTTTAATTCCACTCATGATTGAGTAAAAAACAACATTTGGATTCAGTTCATTTCAGCGGCTGGTCTTACTTTTGGCTTCATGGTTCACTTCAGGTCAGCTTTCTGGTCAAAAGTAGTGCATATGATGAGTTCGGCAATGGGATCCCCCTCTGTCAACTCCCTATTCCCTTCTAACCCCTCTGGCATCTCCAAACACCACATGCTCTTCAGGGATAAAAGAAGAGCACATTGTCTCCAAGCTAAAAGAATGGCAGACAGGGAAAGCCCAGGTGGTGTGGGTGGGGTAAGTGTGGCTGCAAAGAGATATTGGTGAGGGAAGAAGGTCTCACTGACCTGTGAATAAACTTCTTTACCACCTCCATACCAGCATTCAGCTCATTCAAGGCAAGAATATACTCCTGAGTAAAGAGCCTCAGCCGCGGGCACTTCCCAAAATCCTGCAGAAAGAAGAGGAAAGGACACACTAAGAAACAAGGTCAGTGTGGGCTCAGCTAACTGATTAGGCTCTAGGATTGAGCCCAGGCCATTGACATAACTCCAACAGAAAACATCTGTGTGGATATGGTCCTCCCTCTCCCATCCTTCCTCCCAATCCCCAGTCAAATGAATGAGGTTCTTTGAATCTTACTCTGGTCTCTTTGGATATAGAGGAATATTAGTGTACATTAGTGACTGTAGTCAGGAAATGTGATTGGGAACCCCAGTGACAGTAATACTCAGAAAAAAAAAAAGAACTCCCAACGTAGGTGGGGCCTACATTCTCTGATCTACCTTGTTTCAGGCTGACAGAAAGGAGGTAGAAATGAACTGAAACTGAATTTGTTCGATTATCAGCCAGGTAGAAATGCCATATAACCTGAAAAAATGTCTGTATAACAGATTTTTTTATTTTTTTGCTGTCCAAGTGACAATAATTCATTCCAATTATTACCCAATGAGTCTTCTACTTTTCAACTATCATAATTTCAATCCCTTCATTCTGTGGAAGGCAGAACTAGTCAGTTATACAGAAATCTTGAATAATAGAGATTTCTAAAAGTGAGTTTGTAGAATTGATTTACTTTTTTAAAAATGTCAATAAAGGTGTGATGAATAATACTTAGTCACTTGGAGTTTCCACATTTTTCAAAAAGGAATTATCTGTCCTTAGAATGGAATCTTTTGGGCTAGTGATTTTCCGCTGCTATCACATGGTAGGCAAATAAGAAAGCTAGAAATTCATTTCTTATAAGATGGTCAGGAAGCATAGAAGAAGGCAGTAAGGAAACTGATATTCCCTCAAAGGCTGTCAGGATACATGCCAGAAAAGTAGCAGGCAAAAGGTATTTCTGGCCAGTGACCAGTTGTCTGAGATTCTCTTAGAGCTGGAAGGAACTCAGAAGTCATCTTGCCCAACCAGTCCCTGAGCAAGCATTCCCTCTGAACAAGTTGTGGCCTGTCAGCACTAGTGAGCTAGAAGCTTCCCTAAGTCCATACCACCTAGACTCAGGGTAGATTAAGAAACTCTTGGAAGAATTTTAGAGGTGCTAGGGATACAGCAGGGAGCTGGGAACTAAGGATGTTCCCTAGCATCCTGAGACACTGTATTGTGACTCAGAAGTAATTGTTGCTCCTGCTGCTTAAGAGGTGGCAAATCCCTTGTTCATATAGAACAAATGAGTGAGAGTCAACATGACATAGGAGGACAAGCAGGTGAGAGGGTCTATGTTCAAATCCTGGCTCTGCTATTTACTATCTGTATGATATAGAGCAAGCCACTCAGCCCCTCTGGGTCAGTTCCTTTATTTCAGAGAGTGCATAGGATCATAAATTCAGAGCTGGAATACTGGTCTCTAAAGTTCTTTCCAGCTAGATTCTAAAATTCTAAGGGATGGAGGTGAGGAGAATAATAGGATACAGAGTCTTAGGAGTACTGCTGCATGCGCAGTCATCCCAGGGGTATCCCTTCTGGCTTAGGTTGGCCCCAGATATTCAGGGGACCAAGAGCTCATGGGACCTTCATCAGCATCAACAGGGGATTGGAATTAGACTGTAATTGGCACACTTTGACCTGGCACCTTTGGTTTGTGGGAAATGCTATAGGCTAACAGCTTAGGAAAGAATCAGCAGAGTATGGAAAACAACCCATTACAAAGAGTGTGTAAGGGAAGAATTGTGTGTATGAAAGGGAAATAATGTCTGAGGAGGAGTCATGTGCAGCAGGCAGTGTGTGTGAGTGGGCAGGAGAGGAAGAGGTGGATATGGTGCATGTGACTGAGTTTAATTTGAAAGGAGAGAGAATGAGGAAAAAAATAGGAGAGAGAGAGTGCACTCAAAGCAGAGTGGGGCCAGCAGTGGGTGGGTGGGAGGAACAGTGAAAGCAGACACTAAAGAAAGAGGCCTCCTCGACAGCCATAAGAGACTGGCTCCAACTCCAATTTCTGTCAGCCAGCTTGGACTCAGGGCCCTTGATCACAGGCAGCTTCCTCTTCAGAGTACCAAGAATGGTGCTATTGATAAACATGTTAAGAAGCCCCGTGCCCTTTCAATTGACCGGTACTATTCATGACTGACACTTGCTCCTCAGTACAGAGAGTGAAGGTTGGACACTTAGTCTGGGCTCAAAGATAAATATGAAGAAAAACACATTACAGACCGTGGCAGGCTGAAATGTTAGTTTTTTGGTGTTTTTTTTTTGGGGGGGTGAGAAGAGGGAACACAGACATACATGCAAAATGCTCAAATAAGTGAATGATTGGTTCCTCTCAGTAACAACACAAAACATCTTAGACTCTGAGCAAATTCTTTCCTTAGAGGAGCGTTATTCAGTGGAGAGAGTACATGGAAGCTGGTAGTCCAGGAAGAGCCAGGTTTGAATCCTACCTCAGATACTTACTAGCCGTGTGACTTACCAAGTAAGTCACTTACTCAGCCTTTCGAGAACTCAAATAGAGACACAGGCACTCTTCTGTGGTTCTTTTCAGCTTTGACTGCTATGATACTACGTATGACCTCAGTGTTTGGGCTGTGGACTTAGCTCCCACAGATTCAATCTGTCCTGCCCCCCCAAAACAATACCGTTTAAACTTATATATTCATTTGAGGCATTTTGATGACAACATATCCAATGATGGTGGTATAGGCCAGCTTCACAGAATAAATGAACATAACCATACTCTTCCTAGACCAGGGCTTCTTTACCTTTTTCCATTTGCCACCCTTTCGCACTATACCAACGGATAGTCATCTATAGAGGTGAAGATGATTAGGAACATGATTTAGAGACAGAAAAGGTCATCTAGTCCAGCCCCTTTGCTTTAGACATGAGAAAACAGAAACCCAAGAGAAATTAGATGGTTTGCCCAAGGTCACACAGGTAGGACTTGAACCCAACACCCCTAACTCCAAGTCCAGTGTTTTTCAAGTACGTTGTGCTGCTATGGCAAAAGCTACAATTAAGTATGGTTCTGTCAGAGGGTTAGAGGTCAAGCAGACCAGATCAGTGGTTATCTAACTCTTTTACGTGCTCTTATATTCCTCTGCAAGAAAAAAATATGGAGATGCTTTACCCTGAGGTAAACTGCTATTACTGTTGCTACATTTCAGAAAGATTCATTGCTATGCTTTTAAAATGTAATTTCAGCTCTCTAAGGAGAGATACACTTTACAAAAGCCCATACTCTCTCAAGTCACAGAGAGGATCTCCTGGGACCACCAACAGCCTAGGAAACACACTTTGAGAACCTTTAGACTAGGTGATCTATTTATCTCTTTTGGTTTCATGACTTTATGAATACAGATTCATCAGTACTAGGTCACAGTTTTCTACCAATAAGGAAAGGAAATTAAATGAAGCTACCCTATAATATGTTCTTTCTGTTATAGAGTGAAATGAATATTTGGATAGAAAATTCCCTAAGAAAAAAGAAAGTACTCAATCATCACTAGTTCACATGTGACCCTGCAAATTCTGAGGCTATGTATAATTGTGGTCCATTTTCAAGTAGCAAATGACCACCTCCAGAAAAATTCCCATTTCCATGAAAGTAACTACAAACAAGCAGACATGAACATTCTAAGGCTGTTTAACCTGACATCCTTTCTATTAAATCTGAGGTCCAGTTTACTTGGTTTTCTCTGAATACCACCTCCCACCTCCTGTGTCTATTTCTTTACATACATTTGTCTGCCTTGTCCAGAATGAACTCTCCTCTTACCTCCATCTTATAGAATTGTTGGCTTTATTCAAAGCACAACTTAGGTGCCACCTTGTACATGAAAAACATTATAATCTTATCCATTGCCAGAGTACTCATCTTTGGAAATTAATTTTATATATTTTGCATTTACTTTATCCTTGTACAAGGTATCTCCCCTCCCCCTCCAAAAAAAGAATGCAAGATCTTTGAGGGTAGTTCATTTCTGTCAGTGAATCCCCAGTGTCTAGCACAGTGCCTCACACATTGTAAGGACCTAAGAAATGACTACTGAATGAAGTCTAAAAACAACCATCTCCCATCACTACAGAATAATCACAGAACACTACAGAATATTCAAAAAGGCTTGGGAGAAAGGGGTAGATAGTTCAAATCCATGTTTACTTCAGTAAATTTGATAAGTCAGGATGAAGAAAAGTTCCTTTAAATAAGCAATATCAAAACACATATGTCCTCTAGACACCAGCTATGACTCAGAAAAGGTGTGGCTGCCAGCTCACACAGTGACCATAAGAGGACAAATGGTTTTCTAGTTAACAAACATCCCCTGTTCCCTAGCAGGTCAATTCAGAAGCCACATGGCCCCACCCCGCCTTGCCCTGTCTTGTCCTGCCGTGCCCTGCCCTTTGGCCTCTTCCTGAGCACACTCAGTCAAACTCAAAATGATGCAAAAATCTAGAAGAATCAGGACTCCCAGTCAACCTCAGAAGGAAGCAACACTAGTGATTACATAGCCTTTTCCTTGCAAATGAATTTCTCTCACACTAAATTTTGAGACATCTCAACAAACAAACATTTATTAAGTACCTACTCTGTACAAGGTCCCATGCTCAGACAAGTCACTGGGGCATGTTTATTTAGTTTGTGGATAGCTCTTTTGGAGGGGGAAGCAGTAAGTCTCAGCCCTCAGTGGTCAGCCTCAAGTAGCAAATGTAAAGATGGTATCAGAAGCCAGAGAAAAGAAAGAACCTTCTAGAAAAGCTTCTGCACACAGAATAAGTAACAACCCAAAATTATACAGTATAATGATTTTTGTAAAAGAGTTTCACATATATTATCTCATTTGGGCTTCTTGACAACCCTGTAAAAGGTATAATTATAATCCTCATTCTATGGACAAGCACATTGAAGTTCAGAAAGGCAAAGTAATCTTCCCAGGATCACACAGCTATCAAGGGTTGGCAGCAAGACTCAAACCCAGGCCTTCTAGCCTATATATCATGCTACTTCTCAGCTACCAATACCTTGCAATCAGTTCAGATCTTTACAAATCTGACTACAGGGCCCAATTCTTGCAAGTCAGGGACCTGCCTCTACATTTTACTTTCCTATTCTTGGAGAAACATAGCTTCACCTTTTGCTTTGGCCATTCAGTGTTCCTGCAGGGACTAGATGGGCCTTACTCAGCTGTAACAAAAGGTGAATGTAATGAAACAACTTGTCCAGTTCTGGCTATGACTTTTTGTCTTGTCCCTCCCAAATTGAGCTGTTTGAGCTTTAAAGAGATTATTATAGACAGTGAGCTCTTTGCTCATTCACAAACAAAGGTATGCCCATGCCAGCTATGACCAAAGGGAACCCTGGCCCTGCTGCTGACCTGTGTTCTGATGAAGACTGGGCAGTAAGAGACCCACTTCCTCACTGTCTGTCCCTAAAATCTCCCTAAATGCATCTACTAGATACTGGTTTCCTTAACTACACAGATGGGAGACAGTAGCATCCAGTGGCAGTGCCAAGAAAGATTCTACTACTGACCAGCCCCCAAGAACATGTAAGTAGAGACAGTGATAGCCTCTAAGCCTTCAAAAGCCTAGCAGTACTGGGTCATAGGCTCTCACCCTGTACGCTAGCTTCCTCAACTCTTCTGATAAGTATGTTGACATGGAGCTTTTGCTCTTTCCATTTGGGGGCTACCAAGACTAGGGATTTCTCTTTCAATGGCCTGGGGCAAGACCAGAGTGGATTTATTCCCTGAGGGAATGGGACATAAAGGAGCTAAGTTTTGAAAGGGAGATACCAGGCTAAAGAACTATGGAGTAGGAGGTGCTGATCCAGAAGAGGGCCACAGTGAAAAAATTGAATAGTAATCTTAATATGAGGTCATCAGACACTTGATAAAGCAAAAAAATAAAAGGTGAGGAGAGGATTGGCAGTGAAGCTACCAAAGAGGATGAAAGCCTTTTGGATAAAATAGATCCATCGGGTTTAAATGACCAACAGTTCAATGAGTCAACAGTGACACAACTGCCAAAGACAATTAATACAGTCTTGGGCTACATTAATAGAAGTCTAATGAGTAGCGAGAGCCACTCCCTAGACCTTGATGTTCTCTGCCCTTGTTGGAACACATTTAGAGTATTGTGTTAAGTTCTGGGCAACATGTTTTGGAAAGGATATTGACAAAATGGAATATCTCCAGGAAAAGGGCAAACAGGATGGTGAGGGGGCTGGAAACTATGCCAAGTAAGGATCTGCTGAATGAAGTGAGGATATTCAGACTGGTGAAAAGAAACTTGGTAACGGTGACTGAGTGGGGTAAAAGAGGTTTAGTGAAGAACAGATATTTTCAAGTATATGAATATATTTATCATGTGAAAGAGGGTTTAAGTTTGTTCTACTTACACTTAATGGGCAGAGCTCAAAGCAATGGGTAAAGAGGGCATAGGAGGTCTAAATGAGAACAGTTCAAGAACAGAAGGTGTGGCCTGAAAAGACAAGGAGTTCCCTGTCCCTAGAATTGCAGGAAGAGAGGGCCACTCTTCAGGGATGCAAAATAGTTTCTGACTTGAGTGGAAAGTTGGGCCATATAACCCCTAGGGTTTCTTCCAATTCTGTCTATAATTCTATGAGGTAGAGAGGAGATAATCATGAATCCAAGTATAGGGTGGATCCAGGATGACGCTCAAGAAAATTGCGATACCTAAGGGTGAGCCTAGCTAGAAGCAAAGGCCACAAAAGGAATGGCTTCCATTAGAGTAACATAAGACCATTTTATTTTTATATCCCATTGCCTGTCCCTTGCCACCATCACAAAAAATCAGAGTGAGGAGTATAAGAAGAGTATAAGGAGACCTCTGGAAATGATACCCACCCACCAGGAGGCTCACCTCCACCATTATATACATCTGCTTTCTAAAACAATCTAAAGAGAAACTCCCAGGTAGTCTTACTACCCCCCATAACAGAAATTTCTATTTCAAAGTTAATAATCCTGTCTTTGCAAAAGAAAAAGGAGCCAATCTACTCAATCTCCAACTACAGAATAGTATTAAGTGAATTTCAACATATATGACCTAATGGTAGGCCAGTTCTATTACTGTTTTGGTTTTGCCTGAGATAGGTGACCAGCTTTTTCAAATAGTTGTCCTAATGAGGGCAATGTGATTCTTTTTTTAAAGTCTAAGCTGTCAGCCTATTGCCTAGAGTTGTAAAAGGAGATCAGGGCAAACAGGATATCCAAGCATCACCTACAGGAGCAACCAGCAGCCTGTACCTCCCATTGACCTAGGGGAAACTTACCATGTTGTGTTTAAGGATTCTCTGTACCACCGGTGTGAACACTTCTATAACCACCATGGACCGAGGGCGTTCTCTGCAGTGCTGTAGGAAAACAGTTAAGCACAGATCAGAAGAGCTCCTAGTAATTAAGAGCAACCTGGCACCCCTTGTACTTAGGACAAAGAAAAAGTCATTGATATTCAGCAGAAGATGAATTAAAATAATGAGAACACTGTGCTCACACCCCAGGCTCCACCTTGGCTTTTTGATCAAGGAAAGTAGCCAGGAGAAGACAATTAGATGTGAGGTGTTAGATGCATCCCTCTACGTCTCCTAGTCAAAATCTGGTCATGACTTTGAGGTGCCTAGGCTAGTTGCTAAAGATCCATATGATCCCTTTAAATATTCTTCCCTGATGAACAGTTAGGGGAGTAGTTCAGGGAAAATTCATCATGCTGGGACAAAATGACTTTTATCTTAGGAAGCAGATGTGCTCCTACAGACTCCAGGATTGTGTCACTCTCTCTTCTCTGCCCTTCCCAAAATTGTACCCTCATTTCACCTTTAGCTCCAAAAGGTAAAATAATACTATCTTCATACCTCTCTCATGCCTCATTCTGAAAAATGAGAGAAACATGGCCAAAGAGTCAAAGGCCAAAGATGCATACATGCCCCATGCATATAGCTGGGGATCAAGGCTGAGCATGAATCCTTTCTCTCCAAATATCAGAAGTGCATTCCTATTTTAATGTCTGCTTGCATGTGAAATGAAGAAGAAATAAGAAGACAAGGAGGTTCATAGGTGGTATCTGGTCCTCTTTACAAATTTGCAAGAGAAAGTAGCAAAAATTTAAGTTTAGAATATATGATATTATATATATTATATGAACTGAGCTGAGCTGAGTCCCCTTTTTTTAAGGGAACTAGACTAAGTAGTCACTTGAAGCTACACTCTGGTGACTGACCCTTCTCCGCAGTTATCACAACCACTGAAGGGTCAAATTCAGTCTCCCTGCCTTCTCCCCTCCACCCTGCCCCCTTCAAAGTCTTGATCTACAAAAAATACTGTTTGCCTTTGACACTGCCAGTCTATTGAGTTTTCAGTCTGGACTAAATTATAAAACTAGAGTAGGGGTCAGAATATTTAAAAAACTAAAAGTAACTTTCAGTTCACAGGACATAAAAAACCAAGTGGCAGGCCACATTTGGCCCATGGGTCTGCCAACCTTTGAACTAGTGCAATAAAAAGCAACTGGAGACCTTGTAACAGATTTCTGTGTATTTAGAAATATGCACTCAAGCATACATATGCACACGGACACAGATATAGGCAACTATACACATACTCAAGCATATCCACATATGCATACATATATTATCAGGCATACATGTCTCCATGTTGGCATCCTCTGTATAATGCAAACATACACAAACATACAAGTGACTATGAGATTACAGTATGTGTCACACAAAGATAGTGTTCTTAGTTATTCCTGTGCTCTGTAACATTAATACACAAGCCCATGCATAAAATGTCTTGCTTGGGAAGAAGGCACAGTAGTGACAATTGAGACAGAAGACTCAAAGTCACCATCTAAAAAAAAAATGTGTTCCTGGAAGCCACTTACTTCCCTATAAAAAAATGACCTTCCTTTACCATTCAAAATTTCCACTTCTATAATGAAGCAAAAGAACCAACCCCCTCATCCCCACCCTATCCCTTACTTCATATTATACCTTCACCCAATATAAAAGAAACCTGAGCCACAAACCATTTTGGCAATACTTCAGTCCTCACGGTGTCCTTCTGCTATATGTTCTTGGATCCTTTAAGGGCTATCTCACTAGGGTTTCAAGAGCAGGCTTCCATGTATAGAACAGGGACTGCAATTTGATAAGTGATAAGATTCCCTATAGTCTCTAGGGAATGATAAGTACCCATCACAAGTCAACTTTTGCTTATGTATATATGGATTATATATGGAAAAAATTTAAGACCTGACAGTTCCCCTAAAGCCTGCTGGCTTATGATTTCTGGCTAGTGCGTACTCAAGGAAGGCAAATTCCCTTCGTCAATAACTGGGACCCAATTTCATAAAGAAGGCTGGTCTGCTTGCCAAAAGATTTTTCTGCCATCTCCCAACAGATATGGAGTCCAAAGCCAAACATTACACTGGCTGCTCTATTTGAGTTTGCCATCTCTGAATCTGTGTAATGGAAAGCTGATTATAATCACTGAGAAAGGGGCCTTAATCGTCACTCATTTATCCAGTGTATGCTTTCTAAGTAACTTCCATGTTTGGGTTGATGTACATGATGCCCAGGTCTAGTTAGATACTTCAACATATGATGTGTGTATGCCCTATGTAAGGTACAGGAAGCTTCCAAACTGAAAGAGAAAGATTTCAGAAATTGAGTCTTTTCTGGTACCTTGCAGAAAAATTCACAGAGGTCAGGTGGGGGGTGATTGTTTTCCAGCAAAGGAGCAATTGCCTGAAAAATAATGAACAAATATTTCAGTTTGACCCCTCAACAGGAATGCAGATAAAGAAACAGTTTTCTTCTGAGAGAAAATATGGTCCCCCTGGCAACAGATGGGTGGAAAAAGAACCCTATCCCTGCACTTTGAGGTACAAAGCTAATTATCACACCAAGTTATCTTAATGCAAAGGTGTCAAACTTGACTGGTGGGGGGAAGAGAGAGACCCTAAATACAGCTCAACAAGATTAAAATGTAACTGGTAAATGTTTAACAAAACAAATAAAAATATAATAAAATATAATGTTAATCTGTGGATTTCTAAGTCCATATGTGGCCCAATAGGGAGAGTATGACTGCTCTATTAGAGCACTAGACTAAGAATTTAGAGACCTATACAGAGTCCAAGCTCTACAACCTACTACCTGTATGATGTGAACGAAATCATTTAATGCCTCTCAACCTCAATTTCTCATCTGTGAAATGGAAGTAATGTTACCTGTATTCTCCACCTCACAAGGGTGTGATGAGAAACTAATGAAAGAATGGATATATAAGGACTTTAGAAGCTGTATTTGTATATGAGGTGTTTAGGGAAGAAAAAACAGTTCAAGGAAAAAGAACCTGGGGGTTTTAGTAGACTGACAGCTCCATATGAGTCAACAACATAACACAGTAATAACCCCATCACAAAACAAGCCGCCACAAAAAGAACAACAGAACTCAATCTTGGGCTGCACTGGAAATGATGATTATTCTACTGTATTCTCCCCTTGTTCCAATTACATTTGAAGTATGTTATTCAGTTCTGGGTATTTTATTTTAAAAAGGAAGTTAACAATTTGTGTGTGTGTGTGCACATACATACACACACACAGAAGAAGGCAATCTATTTGGTAAGAGGGGCTAAGGTTGTGCAATCTGGAGAAGAGAGTACTTGGAGGGGACATGATCACTATCTTTAAATATATGAAGGGATAACTTGTGGAAGAAGAATTAGATTTATTCTGCTTGAACCTATGGCTCAGAACTAGGAGCAATGAATGAGAAGGAGCTTCAGGGGTAGATTCTAGCTCAACATAAAAAATAATTTAGCATTTCAGCAGTAAAGAAAACATTAAGATGAATCTATATTATACTAAATAAAAACATAATATGTCAACAAATCATAGAACCATGGAATTTCAGAGCTGTATGAGATCACCAAGATCATCTAGTCCAACCTCTACCAAAACAGCAATGTCCTAAAAAACATCCGTGAAACTGCTAAATCTTGGTTCAACACCTCCAGTGATGGAAACTCACTATATTGCGAGAAAGCTCATTCTTTTTTTTTTTTTTTTAGTTTATCATAATGGGATTTTATTTGGATTAAATGATTAAAATTTAACAGATATTTGAAACTTTGCTACTTGGTACAAGGCACTATCATTAAATTACGAGCTCCTTCAGAGTAGGGACCGTCTTTTGCCTTTTATTCCATCCATGGTGCTTAGCACAGTGGTCAGCATATAGTAAATATTTAATAAATATTTATTAATTATCTGATTGGTAAGTGCTATGGGGAATATAAAGCTGAATGAGACAGTCTCTGCCCTCAAGGAACTAGTAATCAGCTAGAAGAAATAAAACAGGTACATACTAGGATAAGTATCTTTAGAAAGGGACAAAGTGCTTTAGGGATTGAGAAGGAAAAAAATATCACATCCAGGTACGCAATTTTAGCTGTGTGATCTTTCCAGTGTGGGTAACTGTTCTGTGCCTCAGTTTCTTTACCTTTACAAAGAAGCGATTTAATGATCTCTAAGGGCCCTTCGAGCACTAACATTTTCAATAACCTATAACTCCCTGATTCCCAATTTATTCACCTGTAAAATGAGGATAACATTCAGTCTCTCTGCCTCACATGGGGTCTAATGAGGATATTATTCCTCTTTTAACAACTCTAATTACCAGGAAGATGCTTATGAGGAAGTTTTGAACAACAAATTATTATTGTCATATAACACCTTGCAAAACTGAGACTGTACAAGTAACTTAGAGAGTGTGACGGAGGTTAGGTGATTGCTCAAGTCTTCGGATTACATACCATCTAGAGATAGAAACTACCTTGTTTTGCATTAGGCTGTGTGTGTGTGTGTGTGTGTGTGTGTATCTGGGTGAGGGGGAGAAGACAGTTGTAGACATCATGGTAATAATCTTAAGATGACAAGGTCTCCTATAACAAAAATAATTTATATTTGTGAGACACTTAAAAAAAATCACCTGTAAATGTATTATTGCCTTTCTGGATTCTCACAAAAACCTTGTGAAGGAAATAGGGTAAGAATTATCAACATTTCACAGATCATCTCCATTTTGGAAACTGAGCCAAGTAAACTGACTTGTAAGGTCACATAGCTAATTAGTTGTGGAACCAGGGCTCTCACCCAGGTCTCATGAAAGTCTTTCCATTATGTTACATGACCATTCTATAAGATCCTACACAGCATGTTATGATGTGGAGGTGCAGTGCTCCAACAAAAAGAACTCTGGATTTTGAGGGAGAGGATACAGGCTGGAATCCTGGTTCTTCTTCACTTCTTAACGGTGTGACCCTGGACAAGTGTCACTTAATCATCCTGGGCCTTAATTTCCTCACCAATAAAATGAGGGGGGGTTGCACATGACTTTTAAGATCCTTTCTAGCTCTAAATCTATGATCCTATAGTCCTTGTGGATTTCCAATACCAAAAACAGATACAAATGAAAAAGTGCTCAGGATCTTTTCATAATGTTGTCTTTCAAATTAGGGATATTTTTCATTACAATTTTTCCTTTTTTCTCTCCTGATTGTTAGGTAAAAGAAACACAATATAGTACTATCAACCAATCAAATCAATGAAACAGCAAGTCTATAATATACCTCTTAAATGTCAATTACCTAAGAACACTGAAGAAGGGGGTCCCAGCCTTCAAGGAAGTTACAAGTTTTCTTAGTTCTCTAAGAGAAGCTGGAGATCAGGTTGGTTTGCACTTTGAGGTGGTGGGGGTTAGAGGGTTTAGGTAGGTTTTTGAATGAATACAGAAAACAGAATCTTTCATCATTTCCTACAGCACCAGCAATCTATGGGCATATTTTCTTTGAGAACTAACTACACAACATTTTTGCATAAGTTTAAGTAAGGAAAGGCAGAAAAATGACCATCACAGAGGCAACAATTAGCAAGAGGCTGAACTCATTTTCAATATTTAAAACTGGTTTTACTTAGGAGGAATCTTTGTGAGTTTTTTTTTTCCATTGCACCTCTGGATAACATAAAACGTATGTTATAGTGGAAAAGACCTTGGACAGGGAATTTGGAAACCCAGCTTCAATTCCTGGCTATGCCACTTATGTGTTGAGCAAATTATTTTGCTTTTCTGGGCCTCACTTTCCTCCTCTGCAAAATAAGGGGAGAGAAGAGGAGTGTTATGTCTTAAGGTCCTTTCCAACTCCTATGAATTTACCATTTTATCAAGTGTCTAACTTTTCTTAAAGTTCAAGTCACCTTCCTTCTCCATTGCTAGGCAACCCAAGGCAGCCAGTACTGCAAACAAAAGGAGAAATTGACTTGCTGATATTGCTATTGATTTTTGCTGCAGTCTCTGGTGCTAATTCCCAACCTGGTCTCAGTTGGGGACTGTGGACTTGATCAAACTAAATCATCAAAGCTCTTTGGAAGCAGGTTGGAGTAACATTCCACCCCACACTGCAGATGGTGCCTTTTTCCTGCCCTAAGGCTAGATTTCCATTCCCAGTCCACATTCCAACTATCTCATCTCCTGCCAATTCCTGCCTGTCTCTCCAGCAACAGCCTCACACATGGAAGGTCTGTGAAGACAACTAAGAGGTGACCTTCAAAAGGAGCCAGGACTGTCAGTGTTTCTCCCCATCAGGAATCTTCTAAGGTCATAGATCTAAGGCCCCAGACAACTTTTCAAGAGTTAAGACTCCCCATAAGACAAGGAGGTATTTGGATAGCACAAAAAAAACCAAACAAACCCCACAACAAAATTCTAGCATTTTTCATATGTTAGATCAGAGAATTCAGAAGTAGAATGTGCCTTTTAGATCATCTGGTCCAATTCTGTCATTTTATAAATGGGAAAACTGAAACCCAAAGAATGCTGCGAATGGCAAGGTTAGGATTTGAAAACCTATCTTCTGAACTCTAAATCTAATGCTCCTTTACTGTCTCATCTACCAGGTCAAATGAGCCAAAGAAAAAGGAGCACCAGAAACTGGCCCTGTGGAATATGATGATTATTTCTCTTAACTTTACTCTGGGGAAGACTTTGGAGAATGGTAGGTAGGGCATGGTAAAGCATGAATGTGTGCTGGCTAGGAGAAGCCTAGATGGTCCCAGCTATTCCTCCTAAGCACTGCAGCATACAAGTGGTCTGGGAAGCTCTGGCTCAATGGGCTGCATCTGGTTTGTCAAGGACAATGTGAAGAAGTGAGAGCGGAGGCTCTTGGTGAGAAGGCACAGAGGGGCATCTAATAGCATATATAGGCTGCTACTGGTTTCCTGACAGCAGTTTGTTAGGTGTTCAGTGCAATTCACCCACTTGATGAGAGGCACATTTCATAGGCTAAAATGGCCCAGAAAGATATGACTACAGCATCACAGTAAAATACTAGAAAATCGTAAGAATGAGACTCTAAGATCATAGTAATGTACTAGAAATTATTACCTCACCCTAGAAACCAGCATCAATTAAGTCTAGGTTCTATTTATGGATCAATTAAAATCCTTTCACTGGCTGCTCCTTCTAGAAAGAAAAAGCCTTTCTTTCAACTGCTTTGATTGTGACTGAACCACTGCTATCATCCTTGCCATCTCCTTCCCTGCTCTCCCTTGTTCTACACTTCAACCTCCCTTAAGAGAGTCTAAGAGCAGGAAAAGATGAATCAATATGCATCAACTAGAATCTTTGTGGGCTTCAGATAGATACAAGAAGAAATCAAGGGTACTCAAGTGTGTTCCAATGCAGATGGGAAAAATTCTGCCCAGAAGGAAGCAAATAAACCATAATGAAATACATTTTTACACGATCACCAGGCAACCCCCAATGTTCACTAAGACCCAAGGGAGACAGAGTGTATACTTACCACAATAATGTTTTCATGCTCTTGAGTGGTCAAGTTGGTATTCTAAAGGATTGAATAAAGGGAAAAAGGATTAGCAAACTTTGCATTTATCACTCATAAGTACATAGATAAATGAAAAAGAGAATGAAGGAGGCTTAGAAGAAAGCCAAAGATTTGGAGTTTGGAGTCTTTTGTTGCTGTCAAGCTGTTTTTCAGTTGTCTGACTCTTGACCCTATTTGGAGTTTTCTTGGGCAAAGATACTGGAGAAGTTTATCATTTTCTTCTCCTGCTCAACTGAAGCAAACAAGAGTTTTACTGTGCTTTAAACCAACAGTTTCTGTTTTGCATGGCTCACCTACAATTCCAGGGACATATGACTAGTGGAAAAAACTCTCTTTGGGGTGTACTATAGAATTCCGTATTTCTGCCTTCATTTGGGGACATTTATAAAGACGATAGCTTTTTTAAAATTCACACTTCTTACTTAAAATATTTTAAGGATCTATGATTTCATCAGTGTGATTATCACCTCAAATGACTAAGAAAGCATTCCCTCTACACCTTAATATATGGTCTTTGAGACTCACTGTAGCTAAATAATTTATTTCACCTTATGACCAACCTGGTAACAAGCTTCTGGAAATTAAGCTAAGCTGATCTTTGGACTATCACTACATGTATACTTGAAGCCTTTTCAATTTGGTACATCCTGCCAGAATTTGAACTCTACTAGCATAGCCTCTGAGAATCATGGAGTGATCTTCCCATCATGATTTAAGAACCTAGTATTTACCTTCTCATCATGATGAGGCATCAAAGTAGGACTTTAATTGATACCAAGACCTAAGGTGGTTTCCAAGATATTCAAAGCAGTGATAGTTACTGCTTTCAAGTTAAAAACAAAATAAAAGAAAAAAATCCTGAAAATAATCTTGTTCACATGTCACAAACACAGAAGATCTTTGATGTCAGAGTCTGGCAGTTACTTTGACGAATGAACTCCATCAGTATTTTCCATACAACTACTTTCTGTAAAGTAGATTAGAATTCTCTTTAGACCTTTACTGACTTTAAAAATAATGAATTAAATGCTTACTGAAAAACATTTTTGGATAACACACTTGGACATCCATTCTACAAACTGTGACTACACCTATTAAAAGTACCAAACAAGTTCTTAAGCAGAGCTGTAAGGTGGTCTCAAAGTGGTATATATTCAGGTGGATCCTCCCTTTCTGAGTCTGTAGGGAAAATGTACTGAAGAGTAGATTCCCCAACCAGATGAGCCCCCTAGTAGGTTTTACTCCAACTTGCAAGACAGGGTGAGGGAAAAGAGAGTTTCACAAGCAAGCACTTGTCTTCCCTTCTGAAGGAAGGGAAGAGCACTCCTTTCTGTACCACCAGCTTGTCCTAGAAAGAAGATGAGGTAGGGAGAGGGAAGTAGGAGGATGACACCAAAACCATTAGAAAAAACTGAACTTTGTCATCAGGAATTTGTGAGAAAGAGCTGATACAATAATTCAATTAATTGAACAAGCACTCATGAATTTTCCCATGTTCTGGGCACTTTGTTAGGTGCTAGGCAAAACTAAAAATTCATTGTCTTCAAGAGGCTTATATAAGACCTATAGAAGTTTAAAGGAAAAAGCAAAATACATAAGTTAGTTTCTCCTTATGATCAAAGTAAGAAGACTGTCCATGAACCCCTAATAAGTTAATCATGCACTGCAGGTGTCAGTTCCTTCAAGATTTGACTTTTGCAGATCCTGCCAAGGAACCAGTTCACCAGGAGTCTTGTATGGAAACCTATCTGATGGAGGCACAAACTCTCAACTTACAACTCATAAATTGTCTCCTGTTGAGGACATTAATAGTCTAGCCTTGACATTTCTAATATTGACACTGTGAGCCAATGTCTGTATCATGAGTCAAATAAAGCTCAATTCTCCAAATTTGTCTGGGGTTAGAGGCACATCACCATGATTCTCAGAGGCCCTGACCAGCTAAAGCTGACGAGCCCACATTGCCTTCACAGAGGCCATAGAAACTCAACCACAGACATGCTCATATTTCACAGCAAAGTCAAACCTGGTTTGCTGCTGATGAATCCTCCTCTCTAAAGGGAAGTGTCAGCACTATACTCTGCTAGCAGAATCTGCCCCCCCCCCCCCCCCCCACGCCTGTGCAGTTCAAAGCACAGTATTTAATTAGCAGGCCTGCATTCTAAGCTTCTCTACTGTGCTAGGAAGTTTTGCTGTGAGTAGAGCCATCCCCATCCATTCTACATGAAACATCATAGCCCTTCTTTACAATTGAATCTCTTCATTCATTCCTCTGTTGTGAGAGGCACCACCTTTGTTCCCATCAGTACCAGCAGGTTAGAAAGCATCAGTAAAATGTCTTTCCTGAATGCTTTGCAGTCAAAAATGTCTTGTATCAAAGAGCTTTCACTTTTAGGTTTTAAAATGTACTTACTATCTGCTCTATTAGGAAAAACTCCTGAATCTCCAGCCCCATAAGGACTGGTCACCACAGGGAATTGGCATTTTCAGTTCAACAGGGAAATAGGAGATACTAAGTTGCATAAAGTTGTTTCACTTCTCCAAAAATGCTCCTCTCTCATGTCAGACAAATTTTGCGTCTCTTTCTCTTTGTTTCTCTTTTTCTTTTCTTTCTCCTTCTTCCCTGTGACAGGTTTGTTAATGGCTCACATACTGTGCAGCCTATTCATGTTAGAAGGAGTGCCAAAGGAGTAAAATGAAATAATATCCTACCAAGTTGGGAGGAGGTAAAAAGATGGGGTTCTCTGGATGTCTGTTTGTTTTACATGTCTCACTCCTGTTAGCTAGGAGAATCAGAAGCACCTCCTTCACTGTAGTTTATCAAAATTACCATAATTACAAACAATTTCTTGCCTGATATTCTAAATCCTTGCTGTGCTCCTCATCTGTGTGCACAGCCCTCACCATTTTTCTGACTGTCAGACTGTCAGATTCTGCCCCGTGGTCCTCTCCCCACCTTAAAGAGATCAGAAGGTTCACCAGCCTCACTCGACTCCCATTCAGGGGGAAAGGACCTTCCCCACCCAGTGGATGGGCACCATGCTTTGAATGGTCAATTCAGGCAGGCAAAAAATCACAGAGTATGGAAAGGAAATTCAGCAGTGGGAAAAGTTGGTTAAACAATTAGATGAAAGGATGAGCTATGGTGTGTGGATGTTAAAAGGGCAAACAGCTGAGAAGAGGAAGTAACATACGGGACAATCGGGACAGCCTCAGAAGAGCCCATCAGATACGCTACAGGGACATGATGCTAGCTAGCAGTGGACTTAGTTTAAATTCTAGGGCCCTCAGCAAACACTTGATAAAGGTCTACCAGAGCCCAGTGCTAGATAAATATGGAACATGAGTTCAATTTATCATCAGAAACAGAACCCATCCCTCTTCCAAACTTCCTTATTGCTGTCAAGGACACTATCATTCTCCCAGGCATCCAGGTTCACAATTTTAGTGTCATCCTAAACTTCAAACTCAGATACCCAACCCCTTGTCCAATCTTATCATTTCTACTTTCACATCTCTAGTATACATCTTTTCTCTACTTACACAACTTACACAGGCTCCCCTTCTCTCCAAGACTCTTACAAAAGCCTTCTAATTGGCTTCCCTACCTCAATGCTCTCCTCTCTCCAATCCATCATTTGCTTAGCAGCCAAATGACTTTTCTAAAGCATGGTTTTGTCTGTCCCCTAAATCCCAACTCAGTGAATCTGGTGGGCTTCATACTACCTTCAGAATGCCCTCTAAGACCCAGTCATGTTGGCCTATTTGGTGTTCCTCACACACAACATTTCATAGCCTTTATTTCACATCCATACGTTTGTCCCGGCACCTCCCCCAGGCAAGGAATTCTCTCTTCTCACTTTCATCTTTTAACTTCTCTGGCCTCCTTATGAAGACATAACTTCAATACAACCTTTAGGAAGCCTTTCCCAGTCTTGCCCCAACCCTATCCTAGCTCCAATTGCTAACACATTCCCTCTGAGATGATCTTCTATTTATTCTGTCTACATGTCTGCATCTACATAGTTATTTATATGATATCTCCTCTATTATACTCTGAGCTCTTGAGGGCAGGCATGGTTTTAACTTTCTTTATATTATCCATATTTAGCAGAATGCCTGACATGTAGTAAATGCTGAATAAATGCTTATGATTTACTGAGTAGCAAAGTCCTGCCTGATCAGGAGGCAACAAAAGCTGTACACTGCCAGAGGCAGGTACAAATAAGAGATTTAGAGCAGAAATTACTAGAGGGAAGTGTAAGTTGTAGCCACTAGGCACTTACTAACACTAGAATCATTGAGGACTAAACGCCAGTGACCAAGGCTACTTACACACAGTGAATGTGCACACATAGACACACCTGCCAATGGAGACTACTACAAACTTGGCTCTCAGGAAATTCTCCCCCCACTACCTTCTAGCCCTCTAGCCTCCTGGACAAAGGCTGAAGTACATTCCTAGCTCTGGCTATCTTTTGGTCTCTTTTCCTTTACCTCTTATGCTAAATAGGTACCTTCCAGACAGTATGCATCTACACTGTCTGTCAGGCCCTCCTAGGGCAGTAATAGCACTGAAATGAGGCAAAGAGCTTCTATGCTCAACTTGCTCACAAAATCAAGGCCTTCAGTCTTGCTGTATGCTTCCTCCTCAACACTGGGTAGACTAAGGTAATAAAAGACTAGTTTGGGCTGAAACACACAGTCTAATCAACAGGGGGAAAAAAAGGGAAAGGATTCCATGGATAGATTTCAGGAGGTTGCTGAACCTGGATGAAGAAAAAAAGATTACATCTTTATTTTCACTAATATCTAACTGAAATTTAGTCTTTTTTTCCAATTATGAATCTAGGTAACAAATATTATTCTGAGAATAGGTCCACCAGAGGCTTCACCAGACTTGTAAAGGGGCCTAAGATTAAAAAAAATTTTTTTTTTTTAAAACTCCTACTTTATGAGCAATTCTCTGGGAAACATGACCTTTTGCAATTTGTTAGCAACACTGAGTCCAGCTTGATTTTTACTTCTTGTCCATTGTTTGGGTAAAGAGGTAGAGCTCACCAGAGGGTAAAAGAAAAAAAATCCACATTTTCTATGTTTTTATAAGGTTAAAAATAGGTGGTATGGCCCCAATCCAGGAGCAAAGCCTTACCTCAGAGAGCAGTTTGGAGACTATCTCCAATGGAGCCTGGTGGATGGAGTCATCCTGTAGTGGGGATGTCAGGGCCATGTCTACCAGAGTCCGGATCTCCTTCAAGACGACTTCCCAGCGGCTTGGATTGCTCAGGACTTTCTTATACTTGTAAATCTTTTTCTGTTTGGGGGAAGAAAGATATATAGGATGTGGTACTCTGGAAAAGGATCACAGAATCGGAGAAACAGCTGTAATTAACTTACTGTAGAGACCATGTAGTCTATACCCCTTTATTTTACAAATGAGGAACATCCACCACCAAGGAGGAGGTGAATTAATCTGCAGGAATGATCGATGGCAGAGCCAAGACTAAACCCCTAGCTCCCAGGCCAGTGTTCTTTCCACTAAATAATAATGCTTCCAGTTATTTTGTAATAGTGATGTTCTTTGTAGTGAAATTTAGCTCTTTAAAGAAATATCTTTACAGAAATTTTACCTTTGAAATTATAATTATTTAAACTTACTAAGAGAAAAAACATGTGTAGACTAAAGTAGAGGTTTTACCTTGGTTTTTATAAGGTATCACTTCCCCTTATCCCTGTTTCAACGTTGTCCTCATGGAGTATAATCTCAGTGAAACCTCACGTTCTGCATGGGGTTATGAATTCTTACAAAAGGAACTACTGCACTTGTCTAGAACACTGTACCAAAACAGTCAAAACCCACACTCCGTTGTCACCACCACCTGATGCACAAAACAGGAAAAGCCTCACCTTCCTTTAGCTGTTGAATTGTCCCGATCCAATGAAGCCAAAGCAGATTGTGGGGCAGTGGCTGGCTATCCTGGGGTCTCTGTGCCACACTATCCCCTATGGGTCTCCAAGCTCCTCAAAGCCTGACTGCACAAAAACTGATCCCTTGGAAAACTACTGGGTAATCCAGGAACCAACTCTTTCCTCCTTCAGAGCTAGATCTTCCACACACACCAGCAGAGCTTGCTCTGGAGACAGGGAAGCAATTCTAACTTTCCTAACACCTTCATTATGCATTTTACTCCTTGGGGGAAATCTAATTTTAGTGTCTTAACACTAACAGCCAACTAGAGTGACAAGTTACAATCCTCAAGCCAGACCTGCAACAGAGAGTGTGTACAGCATGCCGTCCTCCTGAATTCACTGTATCCAGAAAAAATACTTAGCACCCTCAGGTGTTGCCTGTACTGTTAGATCACCTAATCTGGGAATTAATTTGATGTAATTAAAAAAATACAATGAATGGGGTAAGCGGAGTCTCAGGGTCTCAGAGACCACCTAGTCCAACCTATATCTGAAGGCTAAACAGAGTAAGTCTGATTGTTCCTCCACTTAACGGTATGTTAAATACTGAAGAGGATTTTTTTTTTATTTGTTTTATTTTGTACTCCCCGCACTTAGCACAATGCCTGGCATATAGAAGGTATTTCAAAAATATTTGTTGACTATTTAGGATCACATCATCATGACTCTTATTCTAACCACCAAACTTCCAAAAAGGGAAAAGGAGTCATTTATATTGCATCTAGTCATTTGGGTCATGAGAAATATCTCCAGACTCCCTTGGATGTGTTTCCATATCCAGGGAGGGATTGAATCTAATCCTCCACTTCACCAGAGGAAGGAGACCAAATGAAGCCTATGAAGATTCTACCCACTTACTATGGGTCCCTCCCCCAACTCAGCACACACTAAGGCAAGGGGAGCTGACATGGGTATCTGGCCTTACTGCCTTCGATCTTTCTTCAGAGACTCAGCCTTGCTGCATCTGGCACTTGTGAAAACAGCAAAGCAGCTGCACATCTGGCAGACATCTGGGCACATCCATCTAATTTGTACCCATGCCATCTTCCCTTTTTCCTGTCACAAATATGCCCTCCCCATGTACTACAGGAAAGAAAGAGAGGAAGATGGATGGCAGAAAATCAGGCTCATGTCAGTGAAGCATTCAAGTTGAACATCAGTGTTCACAGAATTGTGAGGATTGCAACAGTGCTCCCTCCCTACCACCTGCCTGTGACATCATTTAACTTCAAAAATGCTTTTCTGGAGTCTCTGGGACCCCTTCTCCAATCACTTATAGGGTTCCTATAATCAACAATGGTGTATATATTCCTATCAAACTCATCCACAGCAATGGATAAGTATATGAGTGAAGGTGAGTGTTGATAAATGCGTGTGAGTCTATATGATTGCATCTAAGTCTGTGTGTGCACATATATCTATGCATGCATGCTCTCTCCCTAGTCCTGCCATGTCTTACTGAGATAAGAAAATTGCATCTTGCAGGAAGGAGACCTCAGACTGATGGGCAATAGAGAGACTAGACAAGCCACTAATTCAAATGAATTATTGTTTTAATTACATATATATGAATCAAGGGTTCAGTCCATTTAAAATCATTTCAAGACTACCCTACTCTGTACCTTTCAGATGTATTCTGGGCTTTATCTTTTCTCTAAACTTCTCCTCCTAACAACTCCAGAATCATATATGTTCTCTCTTCTAGAAGAAAAAAGGCATTCAACGAAGAATCCTTTATGGCTCAATCCCACTTCACAGTTTTCGTAGACTGGCAGCTAGAGGATGATCTAGTCTACCCCCCTCATTCTACATACAGTTGAGGAAATTGAAGCTCAAAGAGGTAACTTGCCCTAAGTCTCACAAATAGTCCATGACAAATCAAGGAACTGAACCAGTTCCTATGATGCCGAAGCCATCAAATGTTCCTTCTAAATCTTATAAACTACAGACAGTACATTTCAGTGGGAGGCTGAAAGCTCTTTAAAGGCAAAGACTTTCAATTTTGTCTTCATAAATCCAGAGTCTAGCATAGTTTCTGGCACACAGTCGTTCAATAAATATTTATTGATTTGATTGTGTACCTCCCCTTCCTCCTGTCCCTTTGCCCTAAATTGAACTCAGAGCAGAAAACCAGAGGAACAATGAATCATAGACAAGATGACAAGAGAGAGGTGCTGAATGTCAATTCTGATCTCATGTCTGCAGCCTCACAATTAATGTGTGCATTGGTGTGGTCCTGTTCTTGCATCACAGACCACAAAGCATAGCACAGAAGCAATCTAACTATCTCTGTCATTTGATAGTGGAAAAAAAGCAATATTTGGCCAGGAACCTGGCTGTTACACAAGAGATGCACCCAGTAGGAAAAAAAAAAGTTCTTGAGGCTGAACATGATAATGAAGGTGAAAAACTCTACATAGAGTATCAGTTCAGGGGCTGGGGGTTCCACTTGATCCTAATGTGCCCCTAATGTACTGAAATTCATGCAGCACAGCAGAGATGGGAATCTGTCACAGATGACACTCCTGAGGAATCTGTACTTTTATTCCTGGAAAGCGGATAAGATGGAAAAGGGGAAAGGGGGAAGGTAATGTTTTGCTTCTAGAAGTATCATAAGGCAATTTCTCAACATAGAAGGCTGAGCTCTTGATGATGTCTACCGACAGACACTTCCAGGGCTAAGTTATCAGAATGCTATCACAGGGTATTTCCCCTAAAATTAAATTCACTTTTAAAAATTAAATTTAAAATCACTCATTCATTCATGCATGAGAATGCAACAATAGGAGATAAAGATCATAGATTAAGAACTAAAGAGATCTTAGAAACTATATAATCCAACTCCCTCAATTTGTGGATGAGGAAGTTGAGGGCAGGAGGGGCAGTGAGTGAAGCTATTTGTCCAAGGTCAGTATGTTAAAAGCAGATTTGAACCTAAGTTTTCTGACTCCTAATCCAATATTCTTTCCATTGTACCACATTGCCTCTATCATTCACTTTGTTAAGTAACTAGCCCAGGCTGAGCTTTAGGTCAACCCTGCTTTAAAGCAAAGTTGATATATTAAACTTAGAAAACTTAGGCCATGATAAATTATTTCCCATACAAAAGACTTCTTAAAAAATTTTTACTTTAGGATTCTTTAAGCAGTATGTTTATAGTGTATAAATTAAATGTTACAAGTGGTTTACATAGATTTCAGGAACGTACCTATTCCCATTTTTTTCAGTTGAAAGTGATTTCTTCCTCATTGGATCTCCTAACATTTTATGCTCTTTGCTGTTTAATGCCTGTGTCACATCAAGCAAGTCACTTATCTCTAGGAGCCTCAGCTTCCTCATGAATAAAATGAGGGGTCTGGATCAGATGGTTTTAAAGGAATCTCCCGGCTTTAAATCCTAGGGTTCTATTACCATGAACTTATCCCACTCAAGTTTGTATTATAGTTACTTGTGTCTATGCCTCATCTCCTCTATTATCTAAGTTCTTTAAGAGCAGGGTCGATGTTTTACTTAATTTTTTCTAGTCATCACTTCCTACCCCAGTGGTCTGCACATGGTAAAGGCTTAATAAACGTCTGCCAAATGAATGCATAACTAATTCATGGATATAGCCTCGCATTATTGGTGGCTGCAAAAGGCTCACTCATTCTACAATGGGGAATGTATGTAATCTATGGAATTAGAATAATAATACTTGCATTTTCTATCTCTCAAGGTTATTGTGAAGAAAGCACTTTGTAAATCTCAACAAGCTATAGAAATGTGAAATTTGTTAGGATTTGCTGAAATCAGAAATTTTTATTATTTTAATATTTAAAGTAATATTCCATATTGTGGAAATGTAACTCTGATTCATCTCAACAACACAACGAAAAATCAAATGTGAGAAGGAAGTGAGTCAGGAAGGATACATGGCAGGGTTTCCACAATGGATGACAAACCCCTTTATCAACTTTAGCATAAGCTAGGTTGACTCTATCCTTTTTACCTCCTGCTATCAGGAGAAATGCTAAGTTTACTGTCCTGTGAAAAAGCTATCAAGAAGCAGAGGCTGGCCTACTCCAGATATATATATATATATATTATAAGGGTCTCTGAGGAAGAGCAAATGGATGTGTCCTTGATCAGAGAAAGATAATGGGGAAAGATGACATCAGTTTGCTCCTATGAGGAATTAATCACATTTGGTCAGGGTGACAGAGTTGCAGGTAATCCTTGATTAGCCACTCATGTCCTGAGCCTTTACTGATTTAACAAGAAGGAAATTCTAGGGAGATATGTCCCCTTATTCACCCTCTAAATCAAAGTAAGCAGCAGCTGGAAAGTGAAAGACAGACATATAATCTTCAAATGTGCTGCATGAAGAAACAGAAATGGGACTAAAGAAAACAAAGGCAGAGCAACTGCCTGAGATAGTCCAGGCAGTCACAGAGGAAGTCTGTTCTGGCAACCAAATACTTTTGAAAGTATCAAGGGATAAATAACCAAGATATATGAAAGCAGAAAAGATATCAAAATCTTGGGGAGTTGTGGAATTTATTACAAAAAAAGGCAAATCTCAAAATATTAGTAATTATTAATCCTATATCTAGTTTCCCATCTCTACAAAATCATTCATCTCAAGGTTTTTACACATTATATTTTACAGCAGACCATATCTTTACAGCCGACCATATCTTTACAGCCAAACAACTGACTGTATAGAACATAAGATCCCATTGTATTTACTTCTTGATTATAAAAAATTATTTGATTTTGTGCAGTAAAATCTACCTTAAAGTCTCTCCTCCAACTAGTTGCTTATGTTAAAATAAAATAAGATTCCTAAAGATATAACAGTGATAACTGAGAGTTTTCTGATGATTTAAATATATAATTCTGCAAAAAGGTTCAGCCTATCTACACAGGAAAAAACAGGTGCCTAACAAATGCCCATTGTCCTAAAACTATGCTTCTGAAGTAGAGAGTTGGTCTGTCAGAAAATAAATCTTAGAAACTGTGGATGGACAATGAACTGAGTCCACAAAAATATAAGAGAGCAGATTGGGGTGCTTTGGGGAAATTATGCAGTGTTTTTAATGACTCCAAGTTTTTCTCTTGAAAGACCCATCCTTTAATATTAATATTTTTCTGGGGATACTGCATGACTATAAGTCATGGAACATGACAGTCATCAAAGAATTAAACTTATAGTATACTCAAAAGGCATAGGAGAGGGGAAGAATGGCTATTAGAGTACGAAGGAAGTACCAAGGATGAACTGTCAGAGAAGCAGAAGAATTTCGACAAGAAAATGACTGAAAGTATGAAAGAAAAAAAGGGGTAGATCAGTCACATAGCTGGGGCACTGGAAAAAAGATCAACAGTTTGACTGTTCCACTGGTCTCTGCGTCATATCAAGGGAACAAAAGGAAGGCCTGCTGGGGAACCCCCAGGGAAGAATTTATGGAAAGACATGGACAAGAGTCATGGAGGATGAGAAGGCTTGGATGAGTTGTGAGCTGTATGGAGGAGTACCCATTTCAATGACATTGTCAGTCTCTGCAGGTATAAACCTTTATCAGTCCTGCTGTTAACAGGTACAGATGATGGAGCGTTCTCTAAGGACAAGAACTGTATCATGATATATCTGTACTCAGTGCCCTTGGATTGGCAGCTGATAAAAAGAGAGCACTCACAAAGGGCTTTAAGGTTGAGAAAGTGCTTTCCTCACAACTCTGAGAGATTTACTATTATTCTGATTTTGCAATAAGGAAGCAAGAGAGGCTCAGAGAGCTCAAATGAACTCTCCAAGTTCACAAAGCTAATAAGTGCTAAAGTTAGGATTAGAATCCTGGTTTCTTTTGATCCCAAGCCCAGCATGCTTTCCATTATGATATCAATTAAAAAATGAAAAAGAAGACTGAAACATGGTTCTGAACCACAAAGGTGCTTCAATCTATTTGGAAGGACAATGAGGGAACAAGACAGAATGTAATAAAGAATTAATATGAATGGAACAGAGATTAAGGATTAGAATATACAAAGCCATTAACTTTAAGGTGCAGAAAGGGAGTATAAAAAGAGTTACAAGAGTTAGAGAAGTTACTAATAGTGGTATAAAGCGAGAAGAAAACCTAACTGGTGGTCTAATACAGAATACACTAGAGGGTGGAAGACCAACTAGCAAGCTGTTACAGTACTTCAGATGAAAGGTGATAAAGACTTAAGAAGTGTAGTGGAAAGAGATCTGGGGATTTGGAATTGAAGGACCTGGGTTCATGTGCTAGTGGTATGTTCCCTCTCTGGGCCTTGGTTTCACATATGAAAAATGAGGGCATAGGGCTAGATAACATTTGAGGTTCTTCCTAATTCTAATTCTATGATCATATGATCTTGATGAAAAGTAACAGCAGTCTAAATGGAGAGAAAGAAATAATATGAAAAAAGTCAGAAGGAAGGAAGATACAAGATTTGATTTTCTTGGAGTAAAATGCACCTTCTGTATAATATAAAGTAGGAGGGCAAGATAGGGATGGGTGACTGGAATAGACTGAAGTGGTGACAGTGGAAATGAAAGTGATACAAGAGAAATATGAAGAATGAAAAAGGAGTAAGACTTGATGCTTAATTGTAAACCTGGAATGAAAGAGCAAGGAATTGAAGAAAACTACAAATATCAAGTCCAGATAACTAGGAAAGGGATGATGCTCATTACAGAACAGAAAAGTCAGGAAGGACTATTTGGGATGGGAGGAGATGGAGATGAAAATTATCTAAGTAGCAAGCTTTTCCACCATATCACAATGCCTGCCTTGTACTTGGCCTAAGAAGTGAACTCCAGAATCCTATGTCCCAGTCTAGCTGTTTATTCTACTTATATAACCTACATCATGGGTACTTATACTATGTTTGATCTTGGGCATGACTCACTGCAAAACTAGCATAGCTGGGCTCCTCTTGTGCCAAGCCCCAGGCATGAGGTCCTTTGCCTCTCTAATTCCTTTTTGGCTGCTAGGAATAAGCATCCTTACTGGCCACACCAGTCTTGTATGTGGTTGCTTTGTACTGTTCTCTTTTACTTTTATGAAAAGTAGCCAGATGTGACTGTGGCCATCAGGGTAGATGCCTATGGATAAACATGTCAAACCACCCTCTGGTCGGGTTTCCATGCAGGCAAGGGGGAGGATGATGGACTAGTCTACCCTCATTGTGAGTCGGTGCTACTCTCTCTTTCTTACTCAACTTGTTCCACTTGGTCACAGCAATGGGATGAGCCAGATGTGGTCAAGCTCATTCATTCATTCATTCAGCATGTGCGTGATGTTTTAAGTTTCTGAGTGGAGAAATGTAAAAACAATGAGACATAACTCTCCAAAGAGTCTGCAGTCTAATGAAGTGATAATTATACCATTGTATTTCATTCAATAAACACTTTTGATTTTTTCCCCAATGATTTGTGATAAATGTGGGCAATATGCCATTAATTCAGGCTTTCAAAGTCCTTCTGTGCTATAGTAGAAGGTTTTGTGAATAGCCTGCTCCCCAATCCCCTCAAAAATTACTTTTTCTGGTCAGTATCTCCAGTCATTCTATGGAAGACATATGCCCAAAGGGACATCTTTTTAGTCTGGTTAAGCCAGGGAGTGGTTGAATTATATTGACTGAGCCTCTGAGATCACAGTCACCTTCACATCATAAAGGGACATCAATTAATCAATCAATATACGAACAAGCCCCCTATTATATCCAGGCACTATGCTAAGCACTTTACAAACGTTATCTCACTTTACATAAATATGAACTAGTCCCTGCTCTCAAGAAGTCTACATTTTACTAGGGCCAAAGCAGAACACGGATAAAGATAAATACAAGTAGGACTATGTCTCCATTTTTTTATTCCTAAAATCTGATCACTTAAATCATTCTGCTATTTCCCCCTGCACTTACTGTGTATAGAGAAAACTGGACTGTCAGGGAAGGAAGTTACCTGGGGAACACCTAGCTATCTCTCTGGAAACCACTCATATAGCAGAGTGTTTCAGAAGATCTGGATGGTGCTGAAGAAAAGAGGAGCATATCAAACTTTTCATGATATATTTGCTGTCACTAACACCATGACAGAGAGGACTGGCACATCCTACTAATAAAATTTTTCCAATCACCTGCTCCTTGGGTCCATCACTCAAATATCACACTCATACTTTTCTTCTTCTTCTTCCTCTTCTTCTTCTTCCTCTCCTCCTTCTCTCCCTCTCCCTCTCCCTCTCCCTCTCTCTCTCTCTCTCTCTCTCTCTCTCTCTCTCTTTCTCTCTTTCTCTCCCCCACCCACACACAAAGAGCTAATGCAGATAATCTACAATTTTAATTAATTCATCAAATGTTTTTAGAATACCTACTATGTGCAGATCTCTGTAATAGTAGGTAAGGAAGTTAGGATAGAATATGATCCCTTTCCCCATAAAATGTACAATTCACTGATTTGATTGGCTTTTTTCCCTCCCACTGAAATTTATGGAATGGGAAACTCTCAAGATATCCTTTTGTCCTGGTTCCTCAGGCCAACTGCAGAGGATCAACAACACAAAACCACAGCCTCAGATCTGGAAAGGACTTCAAAGGTCATCTTCATTTACCCTATATCTTCCCAAGAATCCTTGAAAGACTCCAGTGAGAGAGAACCCCCTCCCAAGTCTCTGTTGCAAAGCTCTCATTAAGAAGTCTTTCCTCACACTAAACCTAAATTTGCCTTTGCAACAACTACTCATTGTGCCTAGCTCTGCCCTTTAGGGTCAAACAGAAAAAAAAGCTAATTCCTCTTCCATATCCCCCTTATTTTTTCTGCTTTCGGCTAATCTTAAATTCTTTTAATTGATCTTTATAAAGCATCACGAACTCAAGTTGTTTTGCCACCCTGGCACTCTTTAGACATTATTCAGTTTATCAAAGTCCCTTCAAAAAATGTAGAATCCAGAAGTGAACACAATACCCCATGTGGGCTATGAGCAAGAAAGCATGATTTTCCTGAAGGACAAGTCTGAGTCTTTTACTTCCCTACTAAATAAACCCCAGTGCCTCCCTATTACTTTTAGGTCCAAATATAAAAATCCCTCTGCTTGGTACTTAAAGCCCTTTACAACCTGGCCCCAGCCCACCCTTCTAAACTTGTTATATAAACTGCACATAGACTGCACAGTCTAGCCAAACTTGCCTTTTTGCTATTATTCACGAATGAAACTCTATTTCCTATCTCAGTGCCTTTAGTATATCTATTCTCTAGACCTGGAATCTTCATCCCTGCCTCTTAGAACCCCTTATTTCCTTGAAGGATAGCTGGAGCATCATCAGCTGCATGAGGCCTTTCTTGATTTCCTTAGTTATTAGTATCTTTTTCTTCCCTTTCTCCCCAATTACAATGTAGCTGTATGAATGATGGGATAGACCCATTCTCATGTGGATATTAGTCCCTCAGTATGCCGCTTGACTCATTTTGTTATCTATCTTTATCATCTTAAGCTCTACAGAAATCTAAGGATATGTTTTGATATTTACTTTTTCATTTTAAAAACTGCAGTCCTTCTGATTAATTAGCTTGACCACCACTGTCCCAGGAAAGAGAACCACACCAAACAAATGCCACCAATGGACAAGAACATCAGCTTTGCAGAAGCAACAATACACCCAGAGGTAGAACTAGCAGGTGGCACAGGTAAAGCAGCTCAAACAATGGTCAATCAGCACCTTGATTATTACCTCCCCCTTCAGATGCTGGTGGCAGCAGCCCAGAACTTTTTGTCCAAGAACTCCAGGAATAGTAGTGCCTCTGCAGGTGTGGCAGCCCTAACCTTCACAATATCCAAAACTACTTAAGACTCAGAAAAGACAGTTCTTGCCACCAAAGTACTTGGCACTGAGAAGCTGTTTATCATCAAAAATTCTTAGGATGTAGCAGTAAGGCAGGTGGCAATGCATCTTCTTTAATATAATCTCCACTGATAATATCGTAGCCACTTCTGATGATGAACAGTTAGAAAGTGTTTCCCATCTTACTGCAGTGATTGCATTAGTAATTTTGCTGACATCACAATGCAGACTTAGGTAAATCTAGAGTCCATTTGAGTGTCCATCATGGCTGCCATTTTCAGTCTGGAGGGCAGATGTCCTGACTCTGCTACCTCTGGTAGTAATCTGGGTGCTCTTAGATGAGTTATTTAACATTTCTAGGTCTCAGTTTCTTGATCAATAACATAAGAGGGTTGGAAAGTAAATGAAAAGAATAATGAGAAGGAGCTAAATGCTATATAATTATCAATCATCACCCCAGAGAAGAGATGAGAAATACACCTTTTTTTCTTTTGTTGGAGAGAAGGGAGAGTATGGAAATGAACTGTGTATACTGTGAGATGTGATTACATGTTGTTTAGTTTTAACTTTTTTTCTTTGTTATAAGGGAAGGGTTACTGGTGACGGGTTTAGCAGGGGCATAATTGAAATTACTATGATACAAGTAAAACTTTTTTTTTTAAATGACAGAGTTGAACTAGACATCTGCGATCCCTTCTAGTTTTAAAGCTATTAACTCAGGCAGCAAAGAGCAGTGCATTTAAAGTCAGATGACAGCTCTCTTTCTCTGTATGACCTTTGGACAGGTCTTTTTTTCCAGTCTGAGTTTCAATTTCCCCCACTTGTAAAAAGAGAAATAGAACCTTTTTGAGAATGAAGATCCTTTCTTAGTGTCCAAAAATTCCTAAGATTCTTGTCATGATTATTATAATATTCACTGATTAAATACGACAAAATAAGACAGCATATATACAGATTTATGTACCTTTTTAGATAACTCCATCCATCCTCCCTCCTAGGAGGCCTTCACCCATAGGTTGTGAACTACTGGACTTCATGATCACTAAGGTTTCTTTCATAAATTCTATGACCCATGTAAACAATGTAGCTTCTTTCTATGAAACCAAATAAGGCTTGATTTTGAGATACAATTTAACAGATTGGGCTACAGAATTTTCCTCTGACTACCACTAAACAGAGGTAACAGTTCTTTTTTTAACTTTTTCTTTAAATCATTCTTCATACATAAATTAAATGTGTTGGATTTAAATGATGCAAAATAGAATTCAGGAAAACAGATTTTTTTAAAAAAATAAATGTATGTTCATATTTTATAGAGGAAAATGGGGTGTTCAAGGGCAAATTGTCCCCTATAATTATAGTAAATGTTATTTGTTTCAATTAGAAAGGCCCATTTTATTGCTATATACATTGTATAGTATCCATCTGCAATCTTTCAAGTCATGTTACAGAATTTTAAAGTGGGAGCCAATGTACATAGGAAAATTACTGTGTCTAGTTACTAGTCCATCAAAATAACCAACAAATTTGTTGTTTTTGCCTTCTATTCACTGACTCCCTTATTCACTCACTCATTCATTCATTCAACAAATATTTACAGTCCAAAGCCCACAGGGAATAAATACAAAGATGAATAAGTTTCCCTGACTTCCTGGCGCCTGCAGCCTAGCAGGGGAGTAATACGTGGACATAAACGATTAGATGCAAAGCAGAATTTGTAAGTATCGTAAGTATGAACAAAGTACGACAGGATTTGAAAGGAGATCACTTTTTTTGCCCTTTCCTTTGAGTTCAGGATGAGATAAGCAAGTTCTCCTCCCCAACATAAAAGGTGTAAAAAAATCCTTCCTCTTGTCCCCAATCTCAGAATCTCTCCATCTAGGCTGACACAAAATTAAGCTTCTACTTGAGATGAAGGCTCACTAAGAACCAGCAGTCTCCGTGGTAATTAGAAACACAGATTTCCCCCCAAACTTTAAAAACGGCTCAGAATTTGGAATTATACAAGGGGGGAGGGTGGTGGGGGTAGAGAAACATGGGACTAAAATGTCCATACTCTTTGACCCAAGGTCCTATTGCTAGGCATATAAGCCAAAGAGGTCAAAAGAAAAAAGAAAGGTCCCAAATATACCAAAAGATTCATAGCAATGTTTATTATTGTTATTATTATTATTATTTTTAATGTTCTACAATCACTACCATAAAACCTAGATTTTTACCCCCCCACACACCTACCCACCACCACCACCTTCCCTCCCCAAGATGGCATACAATTCTATAAAGGATCTACATATACTTTCCTATTGAATACGTTTTCACTATAGTCATGCTGTGTAGACAAACTAAAATAAATGGAAGAAATCATATAACAAATCAAAACATAATACACACACACACACACACACACACACACACGATCTGCTACATTCTGCAAACGCATTCCATAGTTCTTTCTCTGAGTGTGAAAGGCATTTTGCCTTAGAAAACCATTGAGAATTTTTTTTTTTAAGTTCTTGTGTTATTACAAAGTTCCAAGTCTACCAGAAAAAACTCTTGCACACTGTGGTCGTTGCTGTGCACAAAGTTCTCCTGGTTCTGCTCCTTTCGCTCAGTATCAGATCATATAAGTCCTTCCAGGCCTCCATGGTGCAACAGTACTCCATTACATTCATATACCATAATTTATTCAGCCATTCCCCAATTGATGGGCATCCCCTTGACTTCCAGTTTTGGGCTACCACAAAGAGTGCTGCTATACATATTTTTGTACACGTGGGACCCTTTCCCATTTTTATGATCTCTTGGGGATACAGTTCTAGTAGTGATATTGCTGGGTCAAAGTGTATGCACATTTTTGTAGCCCGTTGGGCATAGTTCCAAACTGCTCTCCAGAATGGTGGGATGAGCTCACAGCTTTACCAACAATGAATTAGTATTCCAACTCTCCCACATCCTCTCCAACATTTATCATTTTCCTGTTCTGTCATGTTTGCCAATCTTATAGGTATGATGTGGTACCTCAGAGTTGTTTTGATTTGCATCTCTCTAATCAAAAGTGATTCAGAGCATTTTTTCATATGATTATAGATATCTTTAATTTCTTCCTCTGGAAATTGCCTGTTCATATCCTTTGACCATTTATCAATTGGGGAATGACTTCATAGCAATGCTTTTTGTTGAAACAAAGATAGGACAGGATAGGGGATGGACCTATGATTTCACTGGTATAGAGAACTTTTGGGTAAGGAAACTACCTCTCTGTAACTTAATCTTCGAGTGTTGCCTGTGATCCCTAAGAGTTAAGTGATTTGCCTACCGTCACAAAGTGAGTATGTGGCAAAGGCTAATTTGAATTCAGATTTTCCTAGCTCTAGGCCACCCCCATACTTATGATCAATCAATCAGCAAACACTTATTAAGCACCTACCATGGCACTGTGCTAAGAGCAGGGGACCAAAAAGAGGCAAAAGACAGTCCCCGCCCTGAAGGAGCTGACAATCAAATGAGAGAAACAGCATGCAAACAAATATATGTACAGCAAGCTATATAGGATAACCGGGAAATAATTAACAGAGGGAAGGTATTAGAATTAAGAGGAACTGGGAAAAGCTTCTGAATAAAGATGGGATTTTAATTTTAGTTAGGATTTAAAGGAAACCAGGGAAAGTTTAGGGGAAAAGATAATGAGTTCACCTCTGAGCATGTTGAGTTTAAGATGTCTTTTGGACATCCTATTTGAAATGTCTGAAAGGCAGTTGGAAATCATAGGTAAGCAGAGGTCAGCAGAGAGATCGGGGCAGAATAGGTAGACTTGAGATGGTAATTAAATCCATAGGAGCTGATGATATTACCAAGTGAAGAATATGAAGGATGAAGAGAAGCCCAGGACAGAACCTTGAGGGACACCTATGGTAAGAGTGTGTGATCTGGAAGAGGATCCAGCAAAGGAGACCCAGAAGAAGTGATCAGGTAAGTAGGAAAGAGTGGTGCCACACAAACCTAGAGACAAGAGCGCATCAAGGAGGAGAGAGTGACCAACAATGTCAGTGACTGGAAAGGAGAGGAAAATGAAGACTGAGAATAAGGTCACTGAATTTTTTTTTTTAACGATACCTCTCCAGTAGCAAAGCAGATGCCTACTGACTGAGGAAACTGCTAAAGGAACTGTGACACATGGATACAATGAAATAGAACTGTATAATAAAAAGCTATGACTACAAAGAATTCAGAAACGCATGAGAACACTTATATGAACTGATGCATAGTTTAGAATGCAATACTAAGAATATACATATATACATGAATACACACACACACACACACACACACACACACACATACACATCTCTACATAAGTATATAAAACAGCAATGGAAACAAACCAAAAAAGAAACAGAAAGTTTTATGATTATAATGATCAAAGGAACTCTGATGTTTCTAATTGTTTCCCTTCTTTCCAGAGGTGGGGAACTATGGTTATAGAACACTGCATATGCTGTCCAAGACTCAACGTGTGCATTGATTTGCTGCACTACTCTTTACTATTTTTCTTTGTTTTAAGGGATGGTTTGCCAGGTAGAGATGTGGAAAATTTAAAAATGATGGTAATATAAAAACAAAAATAAACATTAAAAAATTTTAAAACTGGTTCAGAAACATTATCACAGGGGAGAGAGAAAGGGAGAGAAGACTAAAACCAGAGAGAATATCCCTCAACAGGTTTATGGCACTTATGTCCCCAGTAGAGAAAGAACTAGGTCAATAATTTCGTAACCTATGCTAGGCCATATCCCTGAAGAATTAGGGGAAGAGGCAGTATATTATAATGGAAAGAGCACAGGATCTGCAGTCAAAGGACCAGGGTTCAAATTTTTGCTCTGCTATACTGTATTACGTTATCATGGGCAACTCACTTGCTCTCACTGGGCCTAAATTTTTTTATTTGTAAAGTGAAGGGAAGTTTGAACTAGATGATCTATCTAGTCCCTAACAGCTCTAAATCTATGATCCTATAATCATTAAACATCTTTTAAAAGGCTTTGATGAACTAAGTGACCACACAACCTGAGCCAGCCAAGCCAAGAAATTGTTTCTTCCTATTGAAACAGGTCTTCAGAGCAAAAGGCTAACCCCTAGTTCTGGTGATGCTTTGACCTTGGATATCTACATTTATAGGAGATATCCTGGAGTACAGTCTTGGAAGACAAGCTCCCAAAACCACAAGATTATTGAATCCTAACAATTTGGCTGACTGGTCCATCTAGCATCATCAATGATAATGTACGATAATAATAACTAGGGAAAATATACTTTCATTAGAAAGCAGGAAAGAGATCTCTGTAATTTCAGACCTTAGTTGGATGACTCAGAGAAGGAGAATGTGCATCTAGACCGCTCAAGTATCACTCCTTCCCTTCCTCTCAAGGGACCGCTTCCCCAGCGTAGTTAACTTCCAAGAAAACCCCAGGATTTTGGCTCTGTATCCTCTCTCTCAAGCCATGACAGGTGCATTCACTGGTGGGGAGGTAGCCAGTTGTCTACCTGGAGTGGGCTTGCATTGAAAGGGGAAGGGAAGACAGGTGAAGCTTCCTACTGGGAAGAGACATAATCATATCAAGGATCATCTGTGTCACAAACACCCTGCAGGTTTGGGAAACCCCTTTAAGGAGGGGCCTGAGGGCAGAACAGCAGTCACCACTTAATGAAGGAAAGCCTGACTGAGATAAAATTTGCTAACGGCCTGTTTCCTTCCTTCCTGAGGGGCCTGAAAGCAGTTCCCAGCCCTGCTCCCTCTCCTTTGATAAACTGTTGCATAAGCCCCTTTGGCTCAGTCCTACTACCACCTATCTCTGTGCACCTGTGCCCCAGATACCTGCATCATCAGTGATGTCAGGCGGAGTCATGGGCACTACCTGGGGACTTTGGCTGGTGTCAGTGAAGCCCAAGATTGCTTCAGAGATAGCTTTCAGGAGAATTCCAGCAGGAACTTTAGAGTCCTTCAGTTTTTAACCCCAATTTCAACATCCAAGGGTTGATTAAGTAAGCATAAGTGACTTTGTATCTTCTGGCCTGGCAAGACATAGGATCATAGTACTTTAACCCTGTGAGGAACTTCTGAGATCTTCTACATCAATCCCCATCATTTTACAGCTAAAGATAGATTGGGAATTGGCCTAGGTAACCAGAATTTTAAGTAGCAGAACAAGGATTTGCATCCAGAGTCTCTAACTCCATGTCTAATATCTTTGCAACTACAGACCTTCCCTCAACTAGGATTCTGTTGCTTACTCTACAGCTCACCCTGTGTCTTATACAGAGTAAAATCCATGACAGAATTCCCTACCACTCCTTTTATGATTGCTCTACACTTACTATCTTCATAGAAGAGAAAAACAGGTTTTAAGAAAAATAAAATGTTGCTCAAGGCTCTCAAAAAGTGAACAACCAAAGTGTACTTTTCATAAAGAAGCTGTCCGTTTGTATCACACTGAGGGGATGACTCTAGGTCTGGGGGTACTAGATATAAATGCCAAATGGTCAGTTTAACAGTTGTAGAGATGAGTCATGTTGGGAAACTTATCCCTGGGCCCTGCTGTTCTAATTGGTGAATTCTCTGGCCCAACCACCATTACCTAAGGAACTCTCCTGCCTTTCTTGCTTCACTCCTAAGGCAGCCATCTAATACTGGATAGAAAGCTGGGTCTGGGTTACTAAGCTGTGTGACCCTGATCAAGTCATGGCACCTCTGTTTGTCTCAGTCTCCTCAACTGTAAAATGGGGATGATAATAGCACCTACTTCCTAAGGATATCACTATCAAGTGAGATAATATTTGTAAAGTGCTTAACACAGTACCTGGCACACAGGAGGTACTTAACAAATGTTTGCTGCCATCCCCAATTCAAATCACTCTCCACATTCCTCTACTTCTTTAATAGCAGCCTCTCCCAGTTGGAACACTAATTCATTGTTGGTGGAGTTGAGAGCTAATCCAGCTAGTCTGGAGAGCAGTTTGGAACTACGCCCAAAGGGCTACAAAAATGCACATACCCTTTTACCCAGCAATATCACTTCTAGGACTGTATCCCAAAGAGATCATAACAATGGGAAAAGGACCCACTTGTACAAAACTATTTATAGCAGCTCTCTTTGTGATGGACAAGAACTGGAAATTGAGGGGATGAGCTGCGGAATGACCAAACAAGTTGTGGCACATGAAAGTAATGGAATACTATTGTGCTATAAGAAATGAACAGCAAGACTTCAGAGAGGCTTGGGGCAAAGAAGACCAAAAAGAAGTGATCAGGAAAGAGTGGTGCTGCGAAAACCTAGACAAGAATGCATCAAGGAGGAGAGAGTGATCAACAATGTCAGACTGTGGAAAGGGAGAGGAAAATGAAGACTGAGAATAAGGTCATATAAGGACTTACATGAACTGATGCTGAGTGAACGGAGCAGAACCAGGACATCACTGTACAGAGTGTGCCAGGCATTTTTCTGGTAGACTTAGCCCTTCACAGAAATGCAAGGACTTAAAACATTCCCAAAAGACTACTGAGGTAAAATGCCATCCATATCCAGAGAAAAAACTATGGAATTGGAATGCACAATGAAGCAGAATATTTTCTTGTGTTATGTTTTGTTTTGTTTGGATTTTTCTTATGGTTTTTCCCACTCATTTTAATTCTTCCATGCAACGTGACTAATGTGAAAATGTGTTTAGTAAGAATGTATGTGTAGAACCCACATAAGATTGCATGCAGTCTCAGGGAGGGAGGGGGAGAAAATCTAAGACCTATGGAAGTGAATGTAGAAAATTGAAAACAAACAAATTAATAAAAAATAAAAATAAAATAAATAGCCTCTCCTACCTTCACCAACCCCCATTCCTGTTTTCCAACTCCTCTTTATGTATTGTCTTCTATTAGAATGTAAGTTCCTTGAGGGTAGGAGTCATTTTGTTTGCTTGCATTTATATCCCCAGACCTTACCAGAGTGCCTAGAAAATCCTAAGTATTTAATAAATACGCTCTCTCCTCTCCTCTCCCTCCCTACCTCTGTCTCTCTCCGTCTCTTCCTGCCTGTCTGTCTCTTTTTGTCTCTCTTTCTTTATCCCTCTGCCTCTGTCTCTGTATGTCTCTCTCTCTCTCTCCTACCCCCCACAGCCAACAACCTGGGATTTGGTGACTTGTGACCAATAGTATCTTGGCTACAGCCCTCAAAAATTACCTTCAAACCCACCAGCATCTCTGTCACTAATTCAGACCCTGAGAATCCTTAACATTTGTAGAAGCTAAGTTCCTCAGTCGGCTCTTATGCAATGGTGGTCAAAACATCAGAAGACCTTGCCTGTTAGGAAAATTTTATTCCCATCCTAGCATACAGCTTCAGTTCTGTGACTACAGAGTTAAATTCACAATCACTATTAGTTCCCATGTGCCCAGCATGGCTTGGTCTCTGGAATACAGTTTTCTGCTATGCAAATCAAAAGTCCCTCAGGCCATACATTAAAAAAGATGGTAGCCTAAGGTTGTCTATTAAAGGTGCATTCAAAAAAAGGCAGTATGGTACAGTGGAAGCACTGAATAAAGTCATAAGACCTGGGTTCAACCCCAGGTTCTGCCATTTACCTACTTGTGTGACCTCAGGTAAGTTATTTAAACTTCTTGGAACTCAGTTTCTTTGTAAGTAAAATGAGAAGTTTAGGACTTAGACCTCTAAGTCCTTTTCTAGCTCTATATTGATGATCCTATGAACTCAATCATCATTAGAAACAAAAAAGTCAACCCAAGTTTAACTAATCATGTTGAGAGACTCTACCAACAGCATTTGGGTATGCTAACATCTCCTAATAAAGACCACAACCATAAGTAAACATATTATTATTATTATTATAAGTAGTAGGAATAGGAATAAATACTCTTATTGGTATAATTTTAAGGAAATGGTTACCAGTATGTCAACTGGAGATTCCTGAGATGGAGGTGGGGCCCAGGGTTATTGCAAGGAGTCCATCTCATCAAAAAATTCAGTATTACAAAAAGTAAACATGCTTTTTTTGTAGACTGAGTCATCTTTTATACATATGTATGTTTTATTATAATTTATAAAATAAATTCATTTTTTAAAAAATCACTGAATTCATAATAGGTTTTGTCACTATGTATTTTCTCAAACAACAAATACTACTATTGCTATCATGTGGGGGCATGTAAAATTTATGGAAACTTAAATGAAAATTTAAACCTGAAAAGTTTTACTGTTATTTCCTCTTGATAGTTCTTTGAGATAAGTATGATTATAATTTGTTGACTGAATGACTGATTAGTTGTTTCATAGTGGATATAAGGACAATTAGATCTTTGTAATGGTAATTTAAGGACACCAGGGTATGTGAGCACCACTAATGGAAGTACCCAGAAAATCACAGCATCATAGAATCATATTTTAGTTACTAAACTTTGACTAAATCCAAACTTCACAGAACAAACCCATTAATAAAAAGATTTGTTCAGTAAAACTTGGACTCAGTCAAAAGGCTGAACCCAAGGACCTACTACATGTGGCCTTGAGTCCGCAGGTTCTCCACCCTTGGTTTAGTATATGTACTCTACTTTTCCCAAATTAAAGTCTGATGATGAAATGTATGCTGGTCCATAATCTCAGAAGGTTTAGAGCACAGTGCTAATGAGGTAATATCATTAGATTTCCATAGGTGTCAGCTGGTGTTAAAGAGATGAAATTCACTCACTGGTCATGAGTTAGGCCCTTGATTCTCACAGAAAAGACAAGGTAGGGAAGTGTGAATGGCCTGGCATGGTCATCACAATGGTGGAGAAATAGCTATGTCATATTTGATCATATCTGGGGGAAAACACATTATTCAGCCAGCACAAATAGCCATATACATCTTATGCTGCCAAGTGCCTAAATCTCATCTTCCTTCTCTTATCCAGCTTTCATGGCCCTTGGAAGGGAGACTACTTCTCTTGAGACATTCACACATCCACAACTTAAACTAGGCTTCAATATGTGACTTGAAAACAAAAGACCTCAGAAACAACTGGACATTTGGGAGGAAAGCACTTTCATTAATGAGAAAGACAGCAAGAGCACAATATCCACTGGATGGAGCTGTAGGGGACCCTAACACAGTCCAACCTTTTAATTTTACATCTGAAAATACTAAGTCTTAGAAAGATTCATTGGCTGAAAATGGCAAGTTTTCATGCTGCCTTCAAATCCCAAGCTCTTCCTACTACAAACACTCTCTATTTTTCCTTCTTCTTCCATAGCAACCAGGCAAGGGATTCCCCTTTCTACAGTTGGTTAAGTAACTGGAAAGAAGTCCCCAGCATATATCTTCAGCACAGAGATATCAATGTAATCTTGACATTTAATTCAACATAGAGAACATCCTCACTAACACTGCTGAAAACAGTACTGGGTGGCTCAGAAAAATCTGTAAAAGAATAATAATATGTTGATATTCCTACTTATTTTGATTTTTAAAGTCTAGAAGATTCAAGGAAAATGAGAATAGGAGAGAAAAAAGACAAATAAAAAAGATGGTCAAGGATGGATCAGGGAAAGAAAAGGTTCACCAGCAGTCAAATCTGAGTGTCAGTGATAGAGGGCAATGGAGAGAAAAGCAGAGGTTGGACATGTGAGAGGCAAGAAAAGAGATATTAGGGAGGACAAGAGGAATGAGAAGTGGGAAAATTAAGAAAGGTCTATGATGGGTGACCCACAGACCTTCAGTGGATATGTTCCCTCATTTGGTTGTCAAAAATGCCCTGGAAACCATGAAGACTGTAAATCTGAGATTCTAGACAAAAGCACTAAGCAATGCCCACTTAGTTACTTCCTAAAGGACTGGAGGGGGAAAGAACTATATATTCTGACATTCTGCCATGTAAATTCCTTGAACAATGATTCTCCCTTTACTCAAACATACTGTGGCCTAAAACACTGGGGGAAGCACATCCCCTGGGTTCATGTTAAATATTCTTGAGCGAGGACATAAGGAAATCTATGATGGTTCCCTCTGCCAAACTATAGCTGAAGCTTTCTGAGTACCTCTAGCCTCCTCCTGCCTGTTTCTGGGCTGGCCTGAATCCACACTATGAATCTCAGGCCTACAGCTGTCTCAGCAGAGTGAAGGGAGGGGGATGCAGAAAGCAGAGTTGGTGACAGTGATGTTATATCTCCTTGTGAATCAGTTACAGAATCATCACTGACTCACAAACTCTCAGAGCTGGAAGGGACCTCAGAGGACACAGAATCGAGGGAATAAGAGCAGGAATGGATTTTATTGATCCTCTCATCTGTCTATTTGTCTTGCCCAACCTTCCCATTTTAAACATCAGAAAATCAAAGGCTGGGACTGGGCCGGGGGTGGTGAGCGAGGGTGGGGAGTTGCCTACACCATGCTGATAATTCACTGACACAGTCAGGATGCAAAATAAGATTCAAAATACAGTTACTCTCACTCTAAAACCAGGGCCCTTCCACTATACTACTGCGTCACCTAGTCCAATCTACCCAGGGCTGGAATCTCATCTGTAACATCCTTGACAAAGTCTTATTTGGTCTCTGCTTTTTGTGAAATGACTTCTTCCATTATTAGACAGTGCTTATTGTGAGGAAGAGTTGATTTTTGTCTGTCTGGAGCATTCACCCACCATTCCTGATTCTGCAGAATGAGTCTAATCCCTGTTTCCTTTGATGGCCATTTCAGAGATCTGAAGAAGTAACCACATCTCCCCTTAGTCATGAACATAACACAGGTGTATCCCATTTCATGAAACAGGTGCATTCCTGGTAAGTGGCTATAAAAAGAATTTCTGTTTAACAAACCACATCTTTCCACTGACGTGTATGTATAATTGTGTTCCCACTGGAGAAACCTTGGCCTCAATGTTAAAAAAAAAAAAAATTACACTTAAGAATGTAGCAAGCATTAAAAAAAACAACCACACAATTAATGAAAAAAATACATATTCTGACAAAACATCTCATTATTAGCAGTGCCCAAAATAAATCATAGAATATGCATACTGTACCAGAAATTCTACTCCCTTGGGGTTGCTTCCATGTTAGAGAGAACTATATCTATGTGGTGGTGCCAGGCTCTTTAAATGCAGTTCCCAGCTGGGAGATACAAAGCTGTCTTCTTCCTTCCTGTCAGGATAAGGGAACTTCTCTATTCCCAAATAAGGATACTGTCTTCTAACCTCATATTAGTGGCCCCAATCTGATGTCCCTCTGTGGTTTCTTTAAGTCTTATAAACAGGGCCCTAAGTGCTGTGAAGGGTGTATGCTTTGTTTATTGGTATACATGAATAAGCTGCTCTAACTTCCTCCTCCCTTCCAGAAGAGCAGCAAGGTCTTTCTGCAGAGCAGATTCCTTTCTTTAAAAGGATCAGTTCACTGATATGTCATTTGTGTCACTAAGTACCACTCTCTAGAAGTGGGGTTTATTTACCTTGGAAATATAAGTTAAAATGTTTCTTTTGGGAACAGGGGCAGAGCATGTTCAGGAAAGGGCTTGGAACAAGTCCTTACTGATGTCAGAAAGGGAATCCCTCTCCATCCTTGGTGAATTTTTCTAAGGATAATTGTCTAATGAGACAGACAGATCATATATGTGGTGGTTTGGGCCCTACCTGATTTGGCATTCCCCTGTTCTTCCCAGACTAAAGTTGTCTGTCTATTCCTTGAGTTTACATTGGGTAGGGATGTCCAGAGGCGGCTTAGTAGTGTGTGTAAGAAATTCACTACAGATACATAACAAAGTCACAAGCTAATAGAAAACAGTCCCAGCCTCACTGAAGGTGGTAAAGTTGTAACAGAATTAAAATCACAGCATATTAGAAATAGATAGGACTTTAGAGGCCATTCACTCCAAACCTGATCCTGAATGGAAATCCCAGCTCCAACAACCTTAACAAATGACTATCCAACCTTTGCTTAAAGATTTCTAAAGAGGAAGAAAGAGCCCAGTGCACTGTGGAACAGCTTTGTTAGGCAGTTTTCTTATTATGTCAAGCCTAAATCTGTCTCTCTACACTTTTTACCTACTGTCTTGCTTTATCTGCTGGGAACAGGCAGAACAAACCTAATCTCAACACAACAACATTTATAGTGCTTCCAATGGGCCAGACACCAGACAAACCACTTTGTAATTATCATTTCCTTTGATCCTCCCAACCATATACCACATGACAGGCTTTCCTATGTATATTTTCCCATTGGATATCTTCATGTGGAGACTGGAGGACTACTTATTGACTATATTTTGAAGTGGACTATTTTTCAGACACCTGTTTCACTAGATGATTTTCCTGCTGTGATAAAGGCATCACCATCTTCCCAGAAGTCCAAGATTACTAACTTAGAGTTGTGATCACCCAAAATAATCAAACGTGTCAAGTTTTGTTTATTCTACCTCCACAATCTCTCTTTCTCTCTATTCACTTGGCCACAGCCACCTCTCACCGGTGCTACTGCACTAGCCTCCTAGGTCCTCATTCCTCCCTCAGGTCTTTCCTTTGATTTGTACTCCACATTGATTGATATTCCTAAAGCATAGGTCTGACATGTCATGCCCCTATTCAAAAAGCTCTAGAAATTCTCTATGGCCTCTAGGATAAGATACAAACTCCTCGCTTTGGCACTTAATCCCTTCACAGCTTGGTTTGAGCCTACCTTTCCAGAACTACTGAGCATTAATCCAGTCAGAGTGGCCTTTACCTACTGTTCCACACCCATGACCTTCCATCTTGTATCTGTGTGCCTTCGCACAGACTGTCTGCCAAGTCTGGGATTTACTTGCTTCTCACCTTTGTGTCTTGACCTCCTAGCTTTCTACAGAATTCATCACAAGAGCCACATCCTATTATCAAGCCTTTTCTGATATCCTACCTGCTGAAATTACCTTTTATTTAATTTGCATATATTTTACATTTACTTTTATGTATATATGTTTCACATAGTTGAATATAAATTCCTTGAGGTCACAGAGTATTTTGTTTTTGTTTTTACATCCTCAATCCCTTCCAACTCTGAAATTCTGTGATTAAGTAAATTATCTAAAGAGAGCTATCATATCTTTCCTAAGTCTTGTCTTCTCAGAGGACCTGGGATATAATGATAGTTCTGCTATTTACTAGCTATGTGATTTGAAGTAGTCCTGGGATCCTTGAATGGGCCTCAGTTTCCTCATAAATAATATCAGAAGGTAGGTTCAATGGCTTCTAAGGTCTCTGCCTACTATAAATCCAATACAACTCATTTAGAGTGCTAACTTTGGTAAATAATTAATTGGTCTTGACCACCTTTGTGCTACCAGTGAATCATCCCAGCCCCTAAAACAGGTTAGAGGGTTTCAAGCCACTCAGAAGACAAAAAAGGCTGTATCTTCCAACTCTTTCTTTCCCCACTCCTGTCTAGGAAGAAAGCAGTAGAACAAGTTTGGTGCTATCTGACATCACTCTTAAGTTTGAACTGGAAAAAGTCTTGTTGGCTTCTTGCCTCAATGAGGTCCCAGTACATCTCCCCAGATGCAGATGCACATGAGTAATAGAGGACATAATCCCTTTCTACTGGCTTTGAAACCACTCTATTGGTGCTCTAGGGTGCTTGGGGATCCTCTGGGATGATAGCACCTTCCGTGGTCTTGGCATCCACTCATGATCAATTAGCTACTCCACCAAACACCTGCTGCCAAGAGAATTCAGTTGGCTTTAGAGCCTGATATTTCCTGATCACCACCATTATGAAATAATAGCCTAATAGCATCAGCAGGGACTGGAGTTGCTCTTTTAGAATGTCTCTGGTTACTCCCTTTCTGATGGCCTGCCTTTCCTTTGGCCCTGTGAGGGAGGTAACCAATATTGTTAAATATTCTCCTGGGTAAATAGCATGAACTTCTACTCTTCTTTCCCACCCAAACTGAGTGAGCACCCGAAAGTTATACTCCTTGTCTAACCTTCAAAGAGAGATGAGTCAGCACAAAGGCTAGCAGTGACTTAGCTTTCTTACTCTGTTCTGTGACAAAGAAAAAGGAGGTAGAAGGGGGAGAGATGGGAATGGAGACAGGGAAAAGAGAAAAGAAGAGAGGGAGAAACACTGCTTCCTATTTCCCCCGAAACAGAAGGGCTTTCCAATCAAGATAATACCCCACGTTAATTTGAAAAACTTTTTCAAAGGGCCAGAAAACAAGCAAGCTACCCTATAAATCATTTGTGTGAAGAAAACATCCTTGAAAGTTTGATAGCTCATATTTTCATTAAAAGGAGATGGGGGGAGAGAACCTCGATTAAAAATACCAAACAAATGGTTCCCTTTTCCTTACCTTGAGAACATGTGAAATATTGTCTTTCTTTGCCTTGCCAATCCTAACCAATGGGCATTTTGCACCCATAATACAGAAAATAGAAGACATTCAAGTATCACAGGGGTCGAACCATGAGCAGGGCCTCAAAAACTAAGACTTGTGTGGCATGCCCCCCACCCTGCCTTGTCCCTCATCCCCTACCAAAAGTCAACTTATTGTGATTTTTATCCTTGTAGAAATTTACTCCACTAAGGCAGACTTGAACTCACCAACAACTTATAGTACTAGTCAAAGTGTTAGCCACTAATTTAACTCTCTAAAGTTAAATAAATTTTCCATAGTACCATAGCAAAATTTTAATAACAGGTTTTGAACCAAAATAGTCTAAAGTCCAAGTCTAGCATTCTACCTACAATGCCAGACTATTCCAAGGAAATCTTATGCCTACAAAGATGCTTCTAAGGACCCTCTGTTGGGACTCTTCTAGCAAACCACCAATCACAACACTGCTTGCCACTGCATGTATTCTGATATGTAACTGGTCACATGGCATCCATCACTTTGCATATATGCCCCCAAAGCCAGGAAGCATGACACAGGAACAGGGCTAGCCCTGAAGCCAAAAAGACCTGTGTTCAAATCCTGCCTTTGACACTTTCTAGCTATATGACCATGAATCATTACTGGACTCCTGCAGGCTCAGTTTTTTCATTGCTGAAATGCAGATAATATGAGCTGTATTAGTACCTTTAACATAGAGTGGTTACATGCCTCAAAGATAATGTCATGTGAGACACCTGTGATTTTCAGAGTGTCATATGAATATCGGTTATTATTTTCCAGAATTTTGCATATACTAGGTATTTAATAAATACGTGAATTGAGAGCCACGAGAGTCAGCAGTTAGAAGGAACAGCTACTCTGGGAGAGTATTTCCAGTCAAATCCCTCTACCCCCTCCCCCTCACCAGTCTTAGCAAGGTCTTAACTTCAGAGAGAGGGAAGGTATCTCCAGATCCCCCACATAGACTGCTATGTGTTTTTAATGGTCACTTATTAATATTATTCTGTGACACAATGACCCCAACGGGAGGGATAAAAGCCTCTGCCTATCATACCTTTCCTCATATACTTTCTCCACTTACGCCTCAAGGGGCTCTCTCCTTTCTCAGTCATTCAAAGTATGAATTTAAAAGGCAGAATCCTGGTCCGGCTAGAGTCTGTACCTAAACTCAAACTGCTTGGCCTTCTTCCATGTTCACCAACTTTTCCTTTCCCAAGTATAATGCCTTCTGACAGTGAAGCTGAGCAAATCTATAAGTTCTGGAAACTACCTCAACATCTTATAGCAAGTTGCCTTGCACTCACAGCCCAATTCTGAACTGTTGGGAAACTACTTAAATTACCAAAAACTGGGTTTTGGGGTTTTATTTTCAATTTGGGCAAGAAACTAATGGGCATAGAATTTCTGCCTTTTAAACGTATGTGGAGTGGAGCATTAGCAGGCATATGGTCAGCCCACTCCTGCCTCTGATCTCTGTTTATGATATCTTATACTAAGGCCAATGACTAGTCCTGAAGGAAGTTGTACAAATGTTGTCACTTACAGACTCCCTGGAGATATTCAAGTTCTAAATAGGTAGATACCGTCAAAGCTAGGCAATACTGACAAAGCACCTCCTATGGGGCTAGTCCTATGCTAGGCATTACAGGGGGCCCCCCCAAAAAACCCAGATGATTCATTCAGATGGCCTTAGGGCTTACAATGTTAAGAGTCAGAAGACCTGAGTTGAGGTCCTGGCTCAGCTTTTGCTTCCTCTGTGAATTTGGGCAAGCAAACAATACTCTTCTTCTCTCTGGGCTTCAGAGATTAAACTAAGTTCCTTTTCAGCTCTAAATTCTATGACCCTACAAACAATAAGGAAAATGGTACAGTCACACTTAATAAAAAGCCAGCAGACATGAAATCTCACATAGTCATTATGAAGTAATGTAAATAGTGCTGGGAGTGGCAAAATGAATGTAGGGACTGACTGGGAGAAGATGAGTCTGGGAAAGCTTCCTGGAGGCAGAGTCAAATCCTATCTGGAGCAAGGGATGAACAAGGCATTATAGGGATCAGTGTTATATTTAACCACCCTTTCCCAGGGATGGGAAAAACTGGTCTTACACATTTGAGGGAAACAGAAATGGGTTGGCAGGCTTTGGCCAGAGATGATACATTCAGCTTCATTAATACTGACAAACAGCTTCAGGGGCTCTTCCACTAAATCCCTGTCAACTGATACCATAATATTCTGATTCCACTGAGCCACCCATGACACTGCTTTGATGGGTTTTTTTCCCACTCCCAAACGAGGAGTGGGTTATGGATTATAGGTAGGGTCTATGTAAACAGGCTTAAAGTGTCCTTTCATCTCTCAAATTCAGGTCTGTCCCCAAGGGAGGAGAGCAAAAAGGGAAGAAGCAGTCAAGTCACCAAAATTAGGTTAGAAGTTAAGAAAGAAGGAAAGAGTGACTTGGGGAGCAATAAACTGAGGAGGCAGTATAGTGTAATGATAATAGCTCATATTCATAAAATATTTTAAGGTTTGTAAAGCACTTTATATACATTATTTCAATTGACCCTCATAAAAACTAATACAGGTATTATAATTATACTTCATTTTATAAATTTGAAAACTGAGGCTAGGAGAGTTTAAGTGATTCCCTCCGAGCTGTACAAGTGGTGTCATTTGAACTCAGATCTTCCTGAATCCAAGTCTAGCACTCTATCCACTACACCAAGCTTCTTCTAGGGGAAACAGTTATTAGGAACTTGGGTGTGAATCCTGTTTCTGTTCCTTACTGTCTGTGTATCCTTGTACAAGTTACTTTCTTCCTCTGGGCCTCAGTTTCTTCATCTACAATAACTGCAAAACATCTGCATTGATCTCTAAGGTTTCTTCAGCATTCAGTTCAATGATCCTATGAGTAAATTAGCTCTGTTTGCCTCGGACTAGAGTTCTGCTCAAGGGGACCAGATGGCCTTCCAGACTAGACTGTTTTTTTCTTCTCTCTTCCCTTTGGCTCAATGTCTTAGGAAGTCTTGAGTATACATGACTTGCCCCTCTTTTTTAAGTATGGGAACAGGGATAGGAAATTCCCATCTTTCCTCCTGTGAATCCAGACTCCAAGATGTCTTTGTACCCAATAACTAGATAGCCTTTAAGAGGAGAGAAGAGCTCTCAGTGACAGCCTTCCCCTATTTATTTTGGTGTCTAGGATACATCTGAGGTATTTCAGACCAGAAATTCAGGATCAAGGTAAGAGAGGCCTAGAGAGGTAAAAGGGACTTGCCTAAGGTCACAAAAAATTTAGAGGCAGAGCCATAAATTCCTGCTTCTATAGATTTCCTGAAATGCACAATTTATGTTACTCTAAACAAGTTAACATTAAAAAAACAAGATTTCCATTGCTACCTATACAAATACTCTAACATACCTGCTGTTAGGGGCTACCTTTTTTCAGTCAGCTACCGTGCATTTAGTAAGGACCTAATATTTGCCAGGAACTGAAAAATCATCTCTGAACTTCAACAACCTCTCTTTCTGACATTTGCCTCACCTGAGAAGGTGAGCAACACACATGGCTCTCTTCTCTACGTTAGGATCACTATTTCCCACCTGTGCTGGATATGAAACCCTATTCTAGGAGGTGGTATGGTTAACGCTGCTTTAAAAAGAGACAGAGACAGAGAAAGAGAGGATACATCACCTGGGTCTTCCTGAAGTCAAAGCATGGATTCCCCAAGGAAAAGAGAAAACCATCCTACTCAAGTTTGCACTGACAATCTGAATACCCTTTCTCCTGTCCCTTAGCACTTCCAACCAGAGAAGCCTGTTCAGCTCAAAGAACTATTCTTTGACCTTCTCTGATAGAACAAGAAAAATCTCATTTTAAGAATGACAAAGCATTCTGAGAAATTCTGCCTTCTTAACCCCCAAAAGAACAGGTTGATTCCAACAACTGCAGCCCCACTGCTCATTTCCTAGACCTTGGATCTCCCACTCTCCTGCTTTTTCTGATTTTGTCCCAGTGGAATTTTCTCATGTTAAGATGATTGAGGGGCAGGAAGTGAATCTTAAGCCACAAAGGTAAAGGAATAAGGGCAGTAAAAGTGTTTACTGCCCCCTTATCCCCCAAGGAACAAACACCACTGAGGAGTTAACTTGAAAACTTGATCCTTGAGGAGCAAACAAACCCTCAGAGACCAGATATCTCCATGTAGTAACCTCTTTATCCTCTTTAACTTTCTTTCAATTCCTGAGAGAACTACAAGTTCACCTTCCCCAATCCTCACCAGCCAAAAGCTCCAGGACATCCTCTCTTCTCTAATCACTGCTCTATAGACTCTGTAGGATTGTTAGGTAAGTTACGATCAATTCAATGCCCTTCCAATCCATCCTCTCACCTTTTGGAAGTTAGCAAACTGCTCCAGAGTACCTTTATCTATTATTGTTCATATCTATATTGTTTGTGACTAACCTGGTTGGGGAGGTGGGATCCTGAAAGCCACTGATGAAAGTGACAATGAAGCCAGGAAGTACTCGAAGGGAGAGTAGGCCTTTGAATAGAATCTACGGGACTGTAGTAATAGAGGGAAGGAAAAGGCAGCCTAATGCACAGAGTAGAAAATGGTAGGAAACACTGAAGTCAGAAGTCATGGGATCAAGGATTTAGAGCTGGAAATGCCTTTTTTTTAGAGTATGGTATAGAAGTAATGGGCCATTTATTACCTTCTAAGGCAGCTAATTCCATTCTGGGGAACCTCTAGTTGTACAGTACAGTGGAAAGAGGTGTTTTGGAGTCAGAGGACTTGAATTAGAATTCTAACTCTGACACTTAACGTCAGTGTAACCATGAGCAAGTAGCTTACCCTCTCTGAAATTAGTGTGCTCATCTGTAAAATGAGGAGGCTGAACAATAGCCTTTACATTCCTTCTACTACAAAATCTAAATTCTATAATAAAGTAGAAAAAAAATCTGCTTACTTACTCACTGAATTTTAGTGCTTGAAAGCTCCTTTAAAATGGTTTCTCCACCTAGGGATCACAGGACTGTGGAATTAGAGCTAAAGTTCATTTTACTAAATAGCAACATAATAAGTAAAAACCCCCTTGGTCTAGACCAGGGGTTGGAAAAATGACAGCCAGTGGGACAAATCCAGGCTTCTGTCTGTTTTTGCAAGGCCTATGAACTAAGAATGGTTTTTAACATTTTAAAAAAACAATAAAACTTTACTTTAAAATGTAAAAACTATTCTTAGCTTGAGGGCCATATAAAACAAGTTTTTGCCTATCAGCCACAGTTATCAGTCATGATTTTACCAGTATAGAGAGTTACCTCATGAAGAAATTCCCTATACCAATGGATGTCAACAACTCTCCTACAACTTGCAGTCTTGAAAGAGTCACCTATAGAACTGAGAGGTTAGTGATATGGGAATTCTTTCCCACTATCTTTCAAACTTTGTGCAGACTGATTAAATCCTTCCTCATACACACATATTACTTCAATGTACATAGATATTATTATTAAAAATTATTTTAAGTGTTGTTGCATTCATGGTCATTTTAGCATTATGAAATTTCTCAAATAGATATTAATATTACAATTACTGTCAGGAAAGGTCTTCAAAATTTTTTACATTAAGATGGGGTTTTCACACTGAAAAAAGACTGGGAACTGTCTTGGTGATTGTCTAATTGAATGTCCTCATTTTACAAAATAAGGAATTGAGCCTCAGAGAGAATTGCCCAATGTCACACAACTGAAGTGAAGACAAAAAGCCTGGACTCCCTGATTCTCAGTCTGAGATTCCTTCCCTCACACAAGACTGTTTCCCTTCACAGTTTATCTATTTTTAATAATGTAACACTTTTCATTTTTAAAAGTAAGGAAAAGCCCATTTATCTGAAGCGCAACCTTTTGGTCATGATTGAGGCATTATTGCCACCTTGTGGCAGTATACCCTAATTGCATGAAAAATGCCCTTTCCTGGGGTGCCAAGACTAACATCCTCAAGTGCTGATCTTGCAAATCTTAAGATAAAAAGTGCTTAAAAAATGTTTGTTGAAATTGATGAAGTTGAAGTCCTCAAACACTCCCTATATCATTCAGTCCTAACCATGGGTAATGTCTCTTTTACCACCGTCTTGTATTGTTCTAGGAAGAGAATATCAACCCTAAGGGTCATCTAGTCCAACCTTGTTTCACTGAGAAGAAAGCTGAGGCCTGAGAGGGGTGGGTCTCAGCCACTTGCCCAAGGTCACAAACAAGTAACAGAGGTAGACCCAATAAAATGGGTTTCTTGACTTGCAAGGTCAGTGCCTCTCTGTTTTATCTGATGAAATTAACTACTGAATAAATAAGGAAGGGTCAGAGAAATCAAAGAGTCAGGCCTGAGGCTTGAACATCACCAAAGCACCGTAAAAACAAAGCTTTGGGCCTCAGAACCCCTAAGTCACAAACATACAAAACGCAGAAATGATAATATCTATTTTCTCTTCATCCCACTTTACTTTCCACATCCACAGTCCTAAAAAGTCTGCAACTCTATAATTCCTAAAACTTGCAATAATGAGTGTGTCAGGTAGCCTTGCTTATTTGGTACAAAGTCCAGTTCCTGTAGAGACTGGATGCACTGATATTTCAAAGGGACTGAAGGGTAGCGGCACTCTCAGCCTCTGCACAACTACAATGGAAGTACCTTCCTTGTTGGCCCAGGAGGCGCACTCCAGTCGTCAATTCTTCTTAGCTTCATTCCTGAAAACAGTAGATCACCACACCCTCCTCCCAGGCCACCCCCACCACAGAAGCAGCTGTCCCCCTTTAAAGAAGTCAAGATTAGCTTCACAGTCCCTCCCTAAGGAGAGGCCGGGAGGGGAGGCAGCTGCCAGCAGACATGGGGAGGGAAGTGCCTTGATTCTGGGCAGCTTGAGCATGGAGATTAAATTCCCATGCCTATATTCTGTCTTCCCTGTATTGAGACCTTGTCCAGAGGCATGTGTGGAATTCTGAATGGTCACCTTGTTTCCTTAGCAATCACTGCCCTGTCATGGTATTAAACAGCCAGGGGCAACCATCAATCATCCTAACCTCCCAAGCTTACTGTAATGATGATGACTGATGATAAACACAGGCCATTCCAGCAGAGTCCCATCTGCTCTCCCAGGCCACTCTTCTTCTAGACCACTGCTTTAAGATTAGGCTCTGGCAGTTCACTTGGGCCCTTTATGATGATAAAGGTCAGTGAAACTCTGATACAAAGAAGAGACATTATGAAGATGCCTAATGAGGACCTAGTCCATAATGTTACACACTCAAATTCTAATATGAAAAAGGTTACCAGTTCTCTACTAATAGAACAATTCAATTCACATTTATTAAACGCCTTAGCAACAGGCACTATACTAAATGCTAAGTATACAAAGATAAAAGTTCCTGACCCAATGAATTTAAATTACACTGGAAGATGGGGTCAGTTATAGCAAGTACACATATATGTAAATATAGGTAAGGTGAAGAGGGAGAGAACATTAACAACTTGAGGAGGGAGGTAGAGTTCAGGAAAGGCTTCAACCTTAAAGGAAAATAAAGATTCTGAGAGATAGCAAGGAGGCAGGACAAGAATAAAAGATGTTGGTATGCCAGAATAACGTGTGAATGGGAAAATCTCATTCCTTAAGTAAGTAGTTGGGGGGGGCGGCGGGTTTGATCCCCATGCACCTATCTTCTGGTAGATTCAAAGCAGAAAAACAGGCCCAAAAGTTTGACCATTGAGAGAAGGTGGGAGACCAGAGTATGAGGTTTTGTTTTTTAACCTTGTGGCAAAACCTCTGACAGTTCTACTCCTAAGGATATCTCTGAACAAAATCATGAGCCAAATATCTGTTCCCCTGCAGTAGCCCTCATTCTAAAAATAAGTAGTTGTCTACTCCTGTCCAGAACTACAGAAAACAGCTGGGCTGGGTATTCCTCATGCTCAAGGATCCTGGAAATTGCAAGAGCAACCTTTCTGTGCTTCAGGGAGAATTCCATGTAACACCGTAGGATGGGGGAAAGATTGCCCATTTGGCTGCTTTGAAAATATATGTAGAGAGATGTTCTTCAGACTTCTTGGGAATAGGTTAATTACTGTACCTGTCATCACCCATCACCATCATCCATCACCATCCCCACCATCACCACCATTTCCTTCCTCTATATCTTGCTCAACACAATCATCATAGAGATGAAAATGATTGCAGGACCTACCTTCCACTGAAGAGAGTGAAACCACTGGTCTCTCAGATAGCTGTTTGCAGCCTGCAATGAAAAATACAATAAACATGTATTACCATCTGAATACAAAATTTTCTGTCCATTTAGCACAATATAGCTGGATCTCCTGCCTACCAAACTCTATGTACCATGTACAAACACATGTCCTTTCACCGTACTTAACCATCTATTGGATTGTCTGCTTAAGTCCCTTCACTTTAAAAAAAAAAAAAAGAAACCACTGTTAGGATGGGGGACTCAGAAAATTAAGAAGTTCATTTTACCAATGTTTCTACTCTCACTAAAATCCTCTTTATGGCATGGGGTGACACTGGGCTTGTTAAGGCCATGGTAGTGGAGAACAAACTCTGGCAGGTCCCACCATATTGGAAAGATTCTGCATACCCATCTGGTGATGAACTAATGGTCTGTTGTCCATGAGCCAGCCTACCTAGGACTGGAGACACTCATTACCAGGCTGGCCACAAGGTGATCAATTTTTCAGCCATAATAAGCATAACAAAAATCTATTTGCTAAACTGTAAGCAGGGTCAGGGAGGAGGTTGTTATCTGCCTAGGAGGAAGAAAAATTACAAAAAATTACAAATACCTGAAGTATCGATGAGTGATGCATTTACTTTTATGAACACTTACAAAATGGCATTTTAACTCATATTTTGTATACTGTGTTTCTTTATACATTCTAAAACATATTATTTAGCCAACCAAGTGGCTCCTCCGTGATGGAGGAGGAGGTACATGATAGAATTACAGGACTTATTTTGTTTAGAATCTCAACCCATTCCCTAGTTGCGCATTCTGAAGTTACACACACGAATACAGATTGGGTAGGATACTGCTCCATCTCAGGGCGAGGCCAGGACAACAGCACATACATACACTGGTATTCCTCTATGTGGTTCTTAAGTGAATTTAAAAGCCCTTTCAGAACCTGTGCTCTCAGGTGGCATATGGAGGCCTCCAGCACCAGATAATCAACTCTCCAGCAACAGACTAAGTGCTATTTAAGCAGGGAATCTAAGAGGGTGAAAGTCATCTAGGAAGGGTCTCATTAAATGTCAAGGATAAAGAAGAGAAATGGATAACTTGGTTTAGGTATAAGTATAAATACTGTAATTAGCATTCTTAGAATAATACAATCAGTGGGCTTTGTCCAGGTTAAGCAGCACTATTGAAAGTTGTTTGGTTAAGTTCGGGTTATGCCCAATGAGGAAACAGATTTGATGCTTCCAAAGGTCACAAGCTTTTCTAGCAAAAATGATAAAAGCAGCACCACTGACGTCAATCTATTAAGGGTACAGGACATGCCTTCACAGGTTCACTGCCCTCCAACTTGCCTCTGGAAGTAGCATCTCTTCTCCTAACCCACACCATGACACTGATTCTCAGCAGATGAATCCTTTTTTTCTCATAATGAGGTACAATTTAAGAGAAGCTAAGTACCCATTAAGAGACTCAGGGGATTTCCAATTTAGAAAAATTATATTCTTTCAAAGTTTGGCTTTACTATGTCCTTCTAGGTCTACCCTTACAGCCAAGGTTGAGGGGCTTCATGCACGATGACTTTCCTTCTCTCTCCCTCACCACCACTCCCAATCAACTGTAACAGGTTTTAGAAAGAATACAATCCTCTACCCAAGACAAGATAAACTTTCTTTGTACTACCTCACGTTGACCAAAGACAAAGCAATCAATAAGTAAATTTTCCTGAGTTTCTACTGCATGTAAGGTCCCATGTTAGATTACGTTGGGAGTGAAAAGAACCTCTCTTCCCATCCTGCTCCAGGGAAGAATGGTTTGGGAGATGAAAAAAGATACATTTCCCTCTGCTATAAAGTATTTATGGTATACTGGAGGAAACAAGGTGATAGCATGTGCAAAATTAAGTAACCACCAAAGATTTATCAAGCAGCTCAACACCTAAACACAAAAGATGTCACATGAGTCACTGCCAAATGAATAGCACCAGCAATCAGTGTTCTAATAGGTCCATGGGGGAAGAGAACCCTTCAGGCAGGGATGGTTAAGGCAGGCTTTACAAACGCCTCAGGGTTTGAAGGATAAGTAGGATTTGTCCGGGTAGAGAAGAGGGAGAAAGAATCCCAGGTGGGCAGGACAGGATGAGAAAAACTGAGAAAAGGCAAAGGTTGAGACTAGAAGTAAATGAGTACAAATCAAACTGCTTAACATCAAACCATTCTGGTGGCCTCTGCAGGATGAACTGAAAGATAATGAGACAGGAGGCAAGCAAGCCAAAATGTCAGTTTAGAGGCAGTTATAAAGGTCCAGGAAAGAGAAAATGAACTCCTCAGGGAAGATGGTGACAATGAGAACAAACAGAAAGGGAGAGATGCAAGAAGGATTTTTAGGAATGACAGAGAGAATTCAATAGAAACACAAGCCTTTTGAGAGCAAGGACTGTTTTATTTTTGTTACTGTATTCCCAGGACCTAGCACAGTACCTAGCATGGTAGGCATTTGATATATTCTTGTTGGTTAAGGGCTCTGAGACGTCAACGTGGGGAAATAAAGAAATCAGGAGCTAATCTGGGCAAGATACAATGAAATAAATTTTAGACTTAACACAGAATTTCAAAGTTAAAGGAGATCTCAAAGGTCAGTTTGTCTAACTTATACCTGAACCGGAATCCCTACTACAAATTCTCCAATAAGTAGTCACTCAGCTTCCCCTTGATGCTGTCTAAGGAAGGGGAAGCCACTGTTACCCTATGCAGCCCTCTCTACTTTTTGACACCTTAAATATTAGGATGATTCTCCTTCCACTGAGAGTTTGAACCTTGCAACTGAAACCCACCGCTCCTAGTTCTTTCCTCTAGAGCCAAACAGAACAAGTTAAATTCTTCCTTCACAAGACAATTCTTCAAATATATAAAGACATTTATCAAGTCTCCCTTAAGCCTTTTCTCCTCTAGGCTAGCCAGTCCCAATTCCAGCTAACCTTCATCTACACATTCATTCACCATTCTGATCACCCTTCTCTGGAGGCACACCAGCTTGTCAACATCCTTCCTGAAATGCAGCATGCAGAACTGAACACAATATTTCCAAATATTGTCCAAAATTACTCAGTGAGGGCATAATACAGTGAAATTATCGCCTTCCTTTTGTAGGACACTATGCCTTTCTTTAATGTATTTTTGGCTTACTCTGTAAACTTTAAAGCGATATCAAATGTAAGGTATTTTAGTTTTTTTACTGATTCACACTGAGCGTGCAGTCCACTAAATATTCCCACCCTAAATCCCCAATCCTTTTCATAGGAACTACTGTCTAGTTAGTCTGCCTTCTCTCTATCTGTACAATCGACAGTTTGAATCCAAATGCAGGATTTTGCACTGATCCCAATTTCATCTTCTTGGACTTGACTCATTATTCTAGCCTGTCAAAGTCAGTTTAGATCTTAATTTGTCACTGAACACCTGAGCCATTCCTTCCATTTTTGTGTTATTTGCAGATTGGATAAACATATTATACATAGCATCATCCAAGTTACTGATAAAAATATCGGACAGCCTAAATTCATGGACTGATTCTAAGATCGTTCCAATGGAGACTTCCATTCAAGGTGACATTAATATCTACTCTTCAGGTTAAGACATGTTGACATTGTGGTGTCAGCAAGAAATCCAAGTGAAAATGTCAAGCAGAAGGTCGGAAGCAAGACTGGAAACAGATATTTGAGAGCAGTCACAAAGTAGGAACTCTTGCAGTTATGGAAATAGATGAGATAGTCATGAAGGAGTGCAAGAATCAATTAACAAGAACTTACTGAATAGCTACCATGAGCCAGGTGCTTGATGAGCTACAGAGTAAAAACTGAGGTAGCTCCTGTCCTCAAAAAGCTTCTATCTCAAAACAACTTTGCTACTGAAGGAGAGCTGGCCTCAAATCAAACTAGACCTGGGTTCAAGTTCTACTTCTGACACATCCTGGCTGTGTCATTTAACTTCTTTGTACCCCAATCTTTCTAAGATTATAAATTTTAAAGAAGGTGCCAATTTGCTTTGGTAGTGGTTGTTTCTTCAACAGGAAGTTCCCTGTGCCATGGTAAAATTATAAACAAAGTCCTTATCCCTATCCTATTTTAAAAGTAAAGGTTAATCATTGGTTTTTTGAAAATTTAATTTAATTATATTTTTGTCACTGTTCAGTTGTTGCATCCAACTCTTATGTGATCACGTGGACTTTGTCCACGGAGTTTTCTTGGCAAACTTACTGGAGTGGTTTGCCATTTCCTTTTCTAGTGTGTCTCCACTTTATAGATGAGTAACAGAGGCAAATAGGGGTTAAGTGACTTGCCCAGGGTCACAGAGCTAAAAAGTATCTGCATCCACATCTGAACTCAGATCTTCCTGACTACAGGTCTAATGCTCTATTCACTGTACCACCTAGTTGCCCCAATTATATCTGAGCTTCATTTGCTGAATTTAAAAATGTCCTTTATCATTAAGAATTCAACAAATGTTCTCCTTAAAAAAAGTAAATCACAGCTGTGATCAATCTGTCATAATCTGTCATAAAAAAGGCAAAAAACAATACCAACAAACATTTATCATCATTTAACCTGATAAAATTAAGGTCAAAGTCCTACAGACTGAACTCCAATGGACTTAAAAGTATACATACAACAAGTAGACTAGTAGAATGAAAGAGTCAGACGAGTGTAAAATGATAACGTTTTTTAGACACCTTCGAGACAGAGGATCACTGGATTTGGAGCTGGAAGGGGACTTAATTATCTTCTAATCCAGCCCCCTTGTTTGATAGATGAGGAAACTGAGGCCCAATCAACAAATCACTATTTCTAACAGTTATATAAAATAATTTGTGGGGGAAGGCTCAAAGAGGAAAAGGCACTTGCCTAGGGTCACAGAGATATTCAGTAACATAATCAACTAATTTCCTGTCTAACATTTTTTCCACCATGTCACACCATGTCACACTGTTTACTTGTAACAACAACCTCCTTGAGATTGTTTCTTGAGTTCCATACCTTGGGACTAAAATACTTGCTATGACAAAAGTATGTAATTAGCAGTAATTCTGCTTGCCTTAAATATTTAGATAGGCTTTCACAGGGTAGTTTGAAAGGGCTAGGTCCCTTGGTGCGGGGAAGGAGGAGGAAGAGAGAGAGCCTTCCATAAATGTGTGATGCTTCTCTTGACAAATTTCCCAAAATTATTCCAGTTATTAAATTGACCTCAGAACCATACTGGGATCAATCTTTTCAAAAACAGCTTATAATCTCCCTTCTGTTTTTCCTCTTGATGGTAAGCCAATGCACTGTGAAAACCCTCCAGTGAATTACAACAACAGTCCCATGTAACAATGGGAGTTGTAACTTCAAAGAGGTAAAAGGTGGGGGGCTGCCTGATTTTAAAATTATATTTAAGTCTAAAAAAAGCCCCTCCATTTATTGTTGAAGTTGAATGTTTGTTTATAGAACAAATACCAGAAAACAACTTCCTATAGTCATGAATGAAGTCTATTCTCCAATATTCATGTCCATCCTTTTTCCACCTTCCTTTTCCCTTCCTTACTCTTCCTTCTTCTAGATTTTCCCCCACACTTCAGCCCCTGATGCTCACCATGGTAGCTAAGATTTTCCATGACCACCTACAATTCTTTCTCTACTTCTTTTCCTCAGAACTTTTAGGCTTTCATTCATAGGACTATTCAATGACAAACTCCTTGGAGTTAATACACCAATTGAACTTTCAGTTTTTAACTATAACCTGGAAACTTAACACCTGCTCATGACTGACTGATTCCTTGGCACAAATATCATACTCTAGAAGGAGGATTCTTAATTTTTTTTGTGTGAAGGAACTCCCTTTTAAAAGGCTTAGGAAAGTTAAAAGTCTTCAATCTGGAATGATAAAAGTTGGAGGAAGGGGAAAACAAGTTTGGGGTGTGTCCTCCTGAGAAAAAACCTTACAGCCCCACCCCCCCAATATAGCTTTTGGTACTTCTATCTGAGACATCATCCATTTGGCCCAGTTGTGGCATTTCTTATGTCTTGTATGGGCCTAGACCACCCACATCACTGTAGCAGTCTTCATATCTTTTGCTGCTTGGTGGCCAATGGACATGGAACTTTGGGTTATAGGGGACAGGAGCAAGGGAAGACTGTAACAGCAGCCTGGTATGGGCATGGTGAAGAAAAGGGGATGAACGTCCAAAGGCAAAGAAATCAGATTTAAAGCACATGAAGTAATAAATGTAAAAAGTGCTTTGTACTATACTGTGACTGTTGTTTTCTGACCTTGAAGTCATTAAATAATCCCCTGCTTTTTAACTCTCCTAAGTTGTCCTCAATGTGAATATTCTCCCATACTCAGGATTGTTTTTGCTGCCCTCTTCTGAGCCTTTTCTAGCCCTGTAAAGAAGGGAATGCACAGAGCTGTGGGTAGTAGCAGAGTTTTGCCCCTAGCTTTTCTGTTCCCAGAAAGATACCACAACCCTAGCCAAACCTTCATAGCTCTGGGCTCAAAGCATAGACACAGCTGCAGAAGGGATGTGGTCAAAGGAAGGATGAAAAGCAGATCACCACTGCGCAAAGAGGAGAGTCAGAGAATTGAGGGGTGAGTTACCATAAGGACCATTTTCTAAAACAAACAAACAAACAAACAAACATTATTAGTATATATATATATATTAAATGTATCAAAGTACAAGTACAAAATTCCCCATTAGTCATTAAGATCAAAAGTAAAGATAAATGTACATACACATAAAGAAAGAGAGATATTTCACAGGCAGCTAAGTGTCTCAGTGGAGTGACTGGGTGTGGAGTCAGGAAGACCTGGGTTCAAATCCTTCCTCAGACAGGAATAGCTGTGTGACCCTAGGCAACTCATTTAATCTGTTTGCCTTAATCTATGGAAGAAGGAAATGGCTAACCACTACTGTTTATCTTTGCCAAGAAAACCCCATGGGCAATATGGTCCACAACATGACTACACAACAAGAGAGACAGATAAAGATAAAATAATAAAAATCCAATGGTTCTACATAAAATATAGTTAAAATATAGAGCCATATTTGCAAAACCCCAGTACATAATTTCATAGAGATCATTTTTCAAACAACCAGTGGTGACCAGTTGCCATTGCCACAAGTGTCTGTCTCCTTGTCCCATGGGACCTAAATCACTATTCTTCCATTGAGTTTTGATTTCTTCCCTGCCATATAGTGTAGTAGAAAGCACTGTACTTGGAAACAGAAGGCTTGTGTTCCAAGACTTGGCTCCCTCAATTAATGTGGTTTCTTAGGTGAAACACCTTCTCAGTACCCCAGTACTGAGAGTAAAGTGTACTGAGTAAAGTACCTCAGTACACTTTATTCCTTGAGGGGATTTGGTCCCTTCTTGGATCTGAAATGTTTTTGTTTTTACAAAGACATTTAGCTGAACTCAGATCATTGAGAGCAAGAACTCAGGATTACAGAGAGTGATGGGTTGGTTCTAGTGATTAGAAAGGAAGAGTTGACCTATAGGAAGAAATGAATAGGACTGGTCCAAGTAGGTTTAAGAATTTCAAGGTGAGAATGCTTACAGGAGAAAATATCTAACATAGGAATTAAGTCAAAACATAAAAATACATGGGAACTGGAGAAAGCAATCAATTTCTACTTTACAGAAAAAGCAAGGGCTTGAGAATGCAAAGGCTGATAAGAGCTTGAGTCAGAAGACTAGAGTAGCTGAACATCGAAGTGTGGATCACATGAGGCCCTGAAGCACTGTGAGGATGAAGGAAAATCAATCATCTGAAGGAGAGGCCAGGACAGATAGGTAGAGATAAGCGTGAGACCTGGTTATGCCTGAGGCAAAGCATTACACACAAGGAGAATGTCCTCCAGGCTGAAAAGTCTTGTCTTAGTAATATATCCCACATAGCAATAATGACCTCTGGGCTCTATTGGCCAGTCAATCCATCATCTCTACATCGCCCCTGGCAATATATAAAAACCCTCCAGAGACTCATGATGCTTCCCTTGGCTATTCTAACCACCAGTCTCTGGGCAATAAAGGGTTGGTTTAAGAACGGCATAAGGTGAGTAGGGAGGGGTTGTCCTCTAGATTAGTTAAAAAAGAAAGAAAGAAAAAAAGGAAGCACCTCATCCTCACATAAACATATAAAACGGAAGTCCAGAGGTCAGAAAGAATGAGGATTGAAAAAAGCCTGGATTTGGCAATTAAGAGATCACTGGTAATTCATCCCTTTCATCAACTGTCCCATGTTTCTGTTAGGAGGAAGTTTTCAGCTGTGGGACTGTCTCTCACAAACAGGAATGTGTGTTCATGTCTCCTCAGTGATATCTTCTTTTCCCTTCAAGTTGAATAAGTTGAACCTCTTTTATTTTGATGGCCACTCTACCATCTCAGTAAGCTGCCTCCTCAACCAGATCATTTCTGCCCTTAGTGAGTTCTTGTCATTATTCTTAGTTTCCCTCCGTACTTAGTTCCCAGATTCAGAACAGCAGAGAGTCTCCTTTCTGCAATCCCAGGTCATGGCTGTGGCTCTGCTGGTATTTAGGTTCACTAGGAAATTATTCTATCGAGGTAATTCAGACAAGTTCTATTATCCTCCAACAGCAGTCTTGAAGAACCCTCTTCTCTTTACCCCTGACCAAATGATGCCTGTTCCCCTTCCCTCTCTGATCCCCATGGAAGAATGTTCAGGGCTCTATGCAAATGACTCACATATCTATATACCCAGTCCCAGATTCTCCCCAGAGCTACAGCCAAATATTGCCAGTTGCTCATTTAATATTTTAAACTGGAGGTTCCAGAGATACCTTAAACCCAACATGTCTAAAACCAAATCTTTCCTCAAAACCCTGTCTTCTTCTAAACTTCCCTATTTCTACTGAAGCCACACCACCATTCTTTCAGTCTCTCAGATTCAGAATTTCAACATTATCTTGGAATTTTATTTCCTCAGTCCACATAGTCATTCAGTTTCCAGATCTTAGCATGTCCACTTCCCAGCATCTCACATTTGACCTTTTCTCTCCACTCACACAGGTACAAGTTGTTCAGATCCTGTCCTACTATCTATCATGACCCTTGACTTCTATAAGTAAATTTATTTTCCTATAAAATGAGTTAGCTGAACTACAGGATTTTATGATCTCTTCTAGTTTTAAATCCTATGACTGAGGCAGTCAAGTTGAAGATGTAGCTCTGGGTGCTAGAATACTGGGCTTGGAGTCAGGAAGAATTAGGCTTAAATCCTGTTTTGAACAGGTACTTTGTGACCCTGGGCAAATCACTTAATCTTTCTGTCTCAGTTTCCTCATTAGTAAAATTAGTGTTGGATTTGAAGACCCTTAAGTTCCCTTCCACCTCTAAGTCTATGATCTTATGTGTGCAAGAGGAACTTGGGCATGGAGGTGAGAAAGCAGTGTTAGAAACAATGAAAGTGCTACTTTCCAAAGGCATTCATTGCCCCTTATCCTTTCTGAGGGGGAAAAGGGGGAAGGGTAGTTGACTCTCTCTTTCAACAGCGTAAGTCTGTTGTATAAACCATTAGTCTATTTCAGGATTTTCTTCAGTGGGGGAAAAGTCAAGGACCCTACACTAAAAATAGTTTTATATTTTCACGTAAATCTCCATCTGTTTGTCCACTGAGCTAGAAGGCCTCCAAGACTTTCTGGACCAGCAATGTTTCACCTCCTATTGTCCGCCAGGGACAAGGACTACACAGTACCTTCCAAGATCTGATCACAGGCATGCACAGCTGTTCCCAAGCAAAGTAAAAGATCACTGAGATGACCTGTCAGGACAAGGGAGAAAGGGCATATTTGTGGGCCAAGTTTCCTATACTGTTATACTGGGACCTAATCCAGACAAATACAGTCAAATGGGAATATTCTAGAAGGTTCAGACTCCTAATGATCCTTGGATCCAATCAGATGAGAAAATGATTCAAAAAAGGGAAGGAACATGAAGAGTTGGGTCATTTCACTCCTTTTAGGTCTCACAACCCCATTAACTTCTTTAATTTCGGAGAAGTCATATTTCAGTGAATTCCACCAAATTTCCCACTCGCTGTTGCCAAGTTTTTCTTATTGTTTTGTTGTTGGAGAGGTGAGAAGAAAAAGCCAAGCCATCTGCAGTTGAGGCCACCTCAGTCAGTGAGTGCCATAGGAAAATCCACATTGTCTGTTACTAGGCAGGAAAGTTCAACTTTATCCAGTTACAGGTTAAAGGGCCTTTTCTCAAAGTATAGAATAAATAAAGGCTTCCCAGTCCTGGCAGCTGACACAGCCTGCCTATCTTCCTAGAGAGGGCTTTCTACTTGTGAAAGCCCTGCCAAATCTGGCACCAAGGGAGTATAGGGGCCCAGGATGCTTACCAAGCCAGCTGCCCAGCCCCAAATGCCTTCGTTAGGCAGGGGAAAGTGAAGAGAGATAAGAGGTAACATTTTCAATTCCCACAGAATGGACTGAGGAAGAAAAACTACATCAGATTAGGAAATGAGATGAATTCCATAGTGAGTAACTTATAAGCAAAATCAGAAACACATATGAAACACAGCAACAGCAACTGATATTATTATAGACGTTTAAGGATACAAAAACAAGACATCTTCTTCATCATGTGCTTGGATCAAGTCTTGTAACAACCAAACTGCAGAAGAGAAGCTATAGGGGGGAAGCAGACAGCCGACTCAATCCAACAAAGTTATTAAAAACCTACTAAGTTCAAGGCATTGTTCTAGGCTCAAGTAATAAAAAGCCAAAAAATGGTACCTTCCCTCAAGAAGTTTATGTTTTACTGGAGAGGCAACAAACACACAAGTAAATCAACAGAAGGTGTATAAAAAGAAATACAATGTAATTAATTTAAGGACAGAATGCTAATAAATGGCCGAGGGGAGGAGTTTTGTGAAGCAACTGTCATTTGAATTGCATTTTGAATTATATACTATGGATTCAATTAGACCAATGGTTCTCAAATATTTGGTCTCTAGAACCTTTATACACTTAAAAATCACCATGTAGGTTATATCAATGTTTGCTGAATTAGAAATTGAAACTGATAAATTTGTAAAATATTTCATTAAAATAACAAAACTCACATGTTAATATAAATAACATTTTTATTAAACACCTATATTTTTAAATAGTAAGAAGAATGGCACTGTTTTACACATTTTTTGCAAATCTCTTTAATGTCTGACTTAATGGAAAACAGCTGGATTCTTAGATCTGTTTCTGCATTCAATCTCTTGCAATATGTTATTTTGGTTTAAGTACACAAAGAAAATCCAGCCTCACACAGATATGTTGTAGGAAAAGCGAGTGTTTTAATAGGCAAAAAATATCTTCATAATACTATGAAAATAGTTTTGACTCCTCAGATCCCCTAAAAGGCTCTGAAGAACCACAGAGGTTCACTGGACACAATTTGAAAACCACTGTCTTAAACAAGGGTGAAAAAGGAACATATTTCAAATGTGGGGGATCATCTGCGCAAAGGAACAGAACAGGGGATGGGACGCTGTGGTGGGGAACAGCTAGCAGAAGAGACAGTACAAATAATAGAATAAAGTGAAATAACTCTGGATATTCAGGTGAAAGTCAGATTGTGGAGGGTTTTAAATTGTATATCAAGGAGTTAAAAAAAATTTTTTCTCAGAGGCAATAGGGACCCATTGAAGATTTTTGAGTAGAAAAATAGCATAATTAGATCCGTGTTTCGGGGATATCCCTTTAGGGGTACCACTTGCGGGGACAAACATCCTTGCTATAGCCACAGATGTTAAGTGACATTTGTAGGACATTTATAAATCAAAGAAACTCTAAAAGATGACCAATAGGTTTGTATGAAAATTCTGTACTTCCCCAGTGTGGCCTTTGTAGCAGATGGTGACAGCTATCTCCAAACTGTGTCTAGCCAAAGGAGTTTGGGCATGGTACAGCAGAGGAGGCAGTGGAATCTATGGAGAACAGAATGTACACTTGTCTAATGAACTCCTTTTGCAACCTGAAATGTAGACAGATCAGCTCAAAGAACTATATCAAGGGTTCACATGAAAGCCCACTGCCATTGCAAGAAGTCAGGGACTGGATATAGTTGTGTGTGTACTATAGAACCTGTTGGAACAAGGCTGGTGACAGAGGGAAAGAGTACAGCCTTTAAAAAAAACACTTAAAAGATAGTTCAAATGCAATACAATATGACCCAGAAAGAATTTATGAAGGTCTTACTATGTGCAAGGCAACATATTAGGCATTGGCATTGAAAGTTTTTTACAATCTGGCTCCAATTTATCTTTCCAACATTTTCAATTATTCCCCTTCATGAACTCTACTGTTCTAATAAAACCGTCCTACCATTATGGCCATTACCAGTACACAACATTCCGTCTCTGGCCTCCCTACTTTTGCAAAGGCTCTTCCTCATAGCTGAAATGATCACCCTTTTCAGTTGTCTTCTTGGAATTTCTAGCACTTTTTAAGACTCCACTCCAGTGCTAACTTCTACATAAGGTCTTCCTGATGCCCACAGTTGGTAGTGGTGCTCCCCTCACAGGAAATTGTTGTGTACTAGTTTTTAACATATTCCGTATTTACTTATCTGTAAAATGTTGCTTCCCTCAGTAGATGAAGGTAAGAACTGTTTTCATATTTATTTTTGTATCCTCATTGCCTAACCCAGGGGTGGGGAACCTGAATCCAAAGTTTGGATTCAGTCGAAGATCCGCACTTGAGGACCTAGAGAGTCACATGTGGCCTTCAGGCCACAGATTCTCCACCCTTGACCTAACCACTTAACAAATGCTTGTTGAATTGAGTTGAAATCTGAGATCCCTTTCAGCTCTAGAACAATGATTTTATGATAGGACAAGGAGGTTTCCTTGCACTATTGGGATACAAAATATAAACCTATAAGTGCAAACATGAAAATGGGAGGAAGGAGAGCAATAATAACCCAAGAAAAATAAAGGCTTCCCATAGGAAGTAGCATATGAGCTAAGCCTTGTAGGAAGAGAGTGATTCTAGGAAGGAGATTCATAAGCAAAGGGATTGATGTGGGAGATCACTGGGAAGGTTGAGATACTCTAAGACTTCATCATAATGCTCTTCTTCATAAAGTAGGCTCTATCTTGAACACCATAATTTCTAGAACCCTTTGCAGGGCAGAGGAGAGGTTAGTGTTTAAAGAAAGTCCAAGACAGTGCTAGCATCTATCTATCTAGGTTCAGTGTATTTTCAATCCTTTACCAGGTACCTGAACACTGTTCTCTTTTCCCTTCAAATGAAGAGCTTCTATATATCCCAACAGCACATATCAGGAACCACACCCACCCCAAATATTGCATAGCCCAACGCAGTATAGTTTTAGAATGTTTCAGTTATCACAGAATAAGATTTTCATATCTAAGACTATATACTACAATATCCCTAATGTGACAATGCATTATAATTTATTCAATAACATGATTATGAACAATTACTATGTTCTATTATAATGTCTGACACACTGTTATATGACAAACTACAGCCATTCTAAGACAGTCAGAAATGGAGAGACAGAAATTCTGAGAAAGCACTCCCTCTTTCCCCACCAAATCTCCCCAGCGACTACTCTCCTCAACCACAGAGACTTCTAGCACCTCTCCTGCCCTTGGCCCTCAGCTGCGCCTCTGTAACTTGACTGGAAACCCTCTCTCAACAGGAGTCTAGCTCTTGGACCGATTTACATAATCACACATAGCAATTCTTGATTCCACAATGGATAAGGAGGCAGCAGCAGGAGGAGGAGGAAGAAAAGGAGGGTGTGGGGAGAAGGGAATAAGATTGGCTAGCTGTACAGCAAGGCAAACAGCTTAACACGCAGAGCCATGGGGCTGAGGCGAAAAAGACAGGGACTGGAGGAAGGATGGCAAGGGAAAGCAGCACCCACCTGGACTGTAGAGCAGGGAGAAAAATGTCTCTCTTCCCTAGAGATCCTGAGCCCAGGTATTCTGTGACGGGAAGGCTCTCTCTCACTGCCCACCCGCTGACCGAGGGTGGGAGTGGCGGTGGTGATTTTCTCAGAAGTTGCAGCCGCTTATTCCCATGGCCATGACTGGGGGTCCCTTCTGGATCTAAGTGCTGCTGGGCAGCTCTCCGTTCCCTAGAGCTCTGAAGGCTGTCTTGCTTCCTACTCGCTGCTGGTTCGTCAGCTCAGCAGGGGGAGCCTGACGTGGAACTGGTCATGAAGGGAGGCTGCAGAATTGAGCCCCTGCCAGCGAGCCAAGTTTCAGTCATCATAATAGAGTGTGTGGTCCCATACTGATTTGTCAGGAGGGCCAGAGCTCTAGGATAAAAACACCTAACCTACCCTTCCCCCAAACCAGGGGTGGGGGTGGGGGAGTTGGTCGGGAGATAAGCAATATTATTGCTGTTAGCAATAATAATGATAAAAACAATTTAAAAAATCCTCCTCTAATGTCCTATGGCACCAGAAAAGATTCCAAATTCTGCAATTTATGCCAGCAAAACAAGAGCTCTAGAAGATCCTACCAGTCTGGAAAGGATTCAAGCACAGATCTGGGGACAGGCTGTTTGTCAGTCATCTGAAGACTAGCCCAGCTAATCATGAAAAGGCACATTACTAGAAGGTTCACCAATGGAGGACACTTTTGGGGCGGGGGGGGAGGAATGTATGCAGAAACTCATGAAAACTAGTTATGAAAAGTTGGGACAGATGCCATCTGTGGCAGGAAGGACTGTGGTGCTGAAGAAATAATAGATCTTTTCAAATAATGAAGAACATTGATTCTAACTCACATACATATACTGCTGCAGAATTTACAAAAGGCTAGGGTTTCAGCACGTGCTCCTCAGCACTCAGGTGGACTGTTTGGGGCTGAGGAAGCCATATGCTGGGGATATAGATACAGAGCAAAGATTTCTTGAAGCTCTGAGATGGAAGATACATAGCTTAGGGACTCCTTTCTTGTCCGCCTGAAGAAGACCCTCCAGCAGCACCATCCCTCCCCTTTCCTATTCCTCACCCTAAACACACCCTCTGAGTTACTTATCACTCTCATTCACTAATTGCTCTGCGTATTCATAGATAATTAAGAAATGCCCACAGCCTCCATATGTCCCAAGAATCTAAACACAGGTAAAGAACATAGGTTACAGAGCTAGAGTGAGTGGGAAAGAACTCTGGGGGCCATGTAGTCCAATTTCCAAAGTCATATAAGAATTTTCTGACACCAAATCTAAGATTTGTCTCACCACATTACACTACTTCTTGGATTCCCTCATTTACAGAGAAGGACCCCGAGGTCCATTCGGATAAGGGACGTCATTCTCAGTAAGTGACTTAGTGATAGAACCGACCCTTATCCTAACTCCCAGGCTGGGGCTCTGCTCCATTCAACCAGACTGGTTCCTGGAATAACAAACTAGGCCTTGCCTTTGAATAAGGGTTTAGGGAGCACAGAGCCAGGTCAGGAAGTTTTCACAGTAGGTTCAGCATGTTCAAGGAACTATAACTCTCTCTCTTTTCTTGAAGAAAAACTGAGAACAGTCTTCCTCTTACTTAAAGGAAACTATCCCCACTCAACTCCCTTACCCAGATATAGTTATCTACCACACCAATTACAACAGAATTCTAATGTGTGTACTATTGTTATGACAGTCAAAAACCATCTAACATCTTTCCTCTTACTCTGGGGAAAGAGAACAAGCAGACAGAAAACACGAATCTCCAGTTACTTGATCTTGACCCAAGCCACCCTCTCCCATTCAAGGGAAGGTAAGAAAGAAAGGAAAAAAATGCTGGTTCATGTTTGTTTACTGTACGTACTTGCAGTAAGACTGTGCCCCCAGGAATTGTGAGCTGTAAACAGTACTTAGGGGCATTCTCCCAGGACAGCAGCTGAACATCTTCAATAGCACTGTAGGAAACACAGTTTTCCATGTACCCAGTGGGCTGTAAGGAAACAGAAAACACATGCATTAGTTTCAAAAATGGAAACAACATTGGATCCCAATTCTAAAGATCCAATAGCAACACCTACCCATGTGATAAGTCAGGTTAAGTAGCTCTAATGAGCAACATCCAAGTCTCAAAAAGAACCATAGCTCTAATCTACTGGCAATGTCTGCCCTGGAAAGCACAATGCACATGATGACACTTCCCTCATACCACTGGTGGAGAAAGAAGGATGACAAACTGGGGCCACTCTCCAAAAGCCTTTGCTGCATTATCACCGAGAGAAGTCAATCAGGACACAGTCTCTAGTGAATGCTTCAACCGTATAGTGAACACAGTACCAGCCATTCCAGTGACAAAAGTTGGAGAAAGAAATACAAGATACTGCCCTTGGCCTCAGGGAGCTAATTATCCAGTTGAGAAGTCAGAATCAATGGATCTACAAATGCAACAAAGTTACCTACCAAGAGCAAGTACATAAACTGCCAACTGAATACAAATTATTGTACCTGGGAGAGAAAGGAGTCTAGGACAAAACCAGGGGGCTTAAACCAGGCACTTTGGCTCTGTCACCCTGCATGTTACCATCCCCAACATATTCCTATTGCCCAATTATGACAAATACCAGGTTTCACTGTATCAGACAGGAAACTGTCTGATCATGTTCCTCCATAGCTGGATGGGCAGCTTCAGAATCCCAGCATGGCCTAATCCACAGTTCCTGAATTTTGCAACATTATCTGACATGAGCTTACTCACACCTTGACCACTGAGTACGTGTTTTCTCAGTCTCATCCACTCCACTTTCCCAATGAGTTCTGTTACTGGTTCAATCTCCCTTTCTACCCTAAATCCTGTCCTCTTATTAGAGGACTTCAACATACATGTAGAGATTTTCTCAAATATCTTTAAGATTAAGTTCCTCAATCTAATCAGTTCTCATGGCCTACTCCCCTACTCCCCCTCAGCTACACAAAGAGGTGGTCATGCCCTTGATTCTGCCACTAACATTCCAGTTCCATATTTAAGAACTCTGAAATTCCATCACCGAGTAATCTTTTATCATCCCATCTCCCCCTGTGCCATACTACTCAAATCTATTGTTCATACTTACTCATGATCTTCAGTTCCTCCACCCCTAAGTATTTTTCTAGGCCATCATCAATGCTCTAACTACACTCTCAGTCTTTCCCATTCTCAATCATTTGTTAGAGAGGTTGATTCTTCATTATATTCTTCTCTTGAATCTCTTAAAATATGGCAAATGACTCTGCCCTTCTAAATTCTAAGAATGCTATGTCTTCAGCACTCCCCTCATCTGTCATGCCTACATGCCTACCACCTTTATCTAAACTAAGAGACCCCATTTCTTTTAATCCATCATGTTATGCAGTAGTCTTCAAGTCTCCTCCTTGTCTCAGTCACATTTCTCTGGATATGCTCCAGTTTATTAATATCTGCCTTTAAAATGATAATCAGAAATGAACACAATACTACAGAGGTAATCTAATCAGGGAGACAATACTGAGAGTACTATTTCCCTTGCTCTAGATACTATACCTCTCTTAATACAGCTGCCATCTTGCACTATTGATACATATTAAACTTATAGTTAACTAGGATACTCCCTCATCATTAGCCATCTTTTGAAGTACTGAAAGCTGATTGAAAACAAAAGATCAACTAGTGATTATCTAGCCTGGTCCTTTTCTTAAAAAAAAAGGGAAATGAGGTTAATCCAGTATGCCTATTAATGATCACCTTTTCCCTTTTGAAGTACTTACATATCCTTTAATAATATAATCTGGGATTTTATCAAGATTTGACATCAAATTAACTCTATAGTTGGAAATATTCACTTTCTTCCTCTCTGAAAATCAGGCAAGTTTGTTTAGTACCCTCTGATGCAGTTCATCCTCCCTTACCAATTTCAACCCAATAATAAAGCAAATCAATTCCAAATTGTCCTCTTTCCTTGAATCTTTACCCCACTGTCCTCTTGCTGCACATTCCTTGCCAAGTCATTGACCCCAGTTACTCCCATCAACTGCCTTCTACTCAAGTACTGTTGAACTGAACTAGAGAAGTCTCACAACCCTTCTTGACTGCATACATCCTTTTTATTCTTCCATAATTAATTCCCTATTTCACTCCCAACAGAAGGTATCCAAACTTTCTCTTCTTTCCCCAAACCTCCCCTACCACCTGATTTTCCTTAAGAGGTGATTATGTCACCCCTTAACTTAAAAAATTTCTATAGCTCCCTATTATTTCTAAGATAAAATATAAATTCCTCTGTCTACCCTTTCTCAGTCAAGGAACTCACCACATTGTTTACTTGAGAGAATAGGGATAATTAGTCATGAGCTCCCAGTTCTAGCCTTCTTTATATCTCAAAACCTACAAACCTCATGCCCCCCAATCTTTTCTTCATTACTCTAGTCTCTGAGGAAGAGGTGATCCTTCTCCAAAAGTCCAAATTCCCTTTATGTGCTCTAACGCAATATCTATCAATCTTCTTCACCAGACTCCATCCTCAATCTTCCCCCTCTCCAGCCTTCAAGTTATCCACTGATTCCTTCCTAGAAACATATCCAAATCTCCTCTGTCCTTTAAAACAATAACAATCTTTAGTAGACCCTATCAATTCCTCAAATTGTCATCTCTCCTCCCCTTTTCAAACTCCAAGAAAAAACCATCTACAATCACTGCCTCCACTTCCTCTCTTCTTACATCTCAACCCTGTACAATATGGCTTCCAACCACAACACTCAACTAAAACTGTTCTTCAAAATTAGCAGTAAATCTATAGTCATATGAAATAATGTTTGTAAATACTAATTATTAGAGAAATACAAATTAAAGCAACTCTAAAATTATACCTCCCACTCATCCTATTATAAAAGTTGCCAAAAGGAAAAACAATAAATGTTGGAAGGACTACAGAAAAACAGGCACACTCATGCATTATTGGTAGAGCTGTGAATTGATCCAGGCATTTTGGAAAGCCATCTGGAACACTGTCCAAAAAGGTACTAAATTGTAGATAATACCCTTTGGCCCAGTAATACTACTTCTAGGTCAATACACTAAAGAGATTACATAAAGAAGAAAAGAATCCACATGTACAAAAATATTTATAGCACCTTTTTACTGTGACAAAGAAACTAATAGGGTGCCCATCAACTGGAAAATGGCTGAACAAATTGTGGTATATGAAAGCAATAGAATAATATTGTGCTATAAGAATATGATGAATGAAAAACGTGAGAAGGAACATGTGTAAACTGATAAAGTGTGCAGAACCAGGAGAACAATTTATACAATCACAATGACATTGTTAAGACAGTTTTGAAAGACTTAAGAACTCTGATTAATGACCAACTACAATTCCAGAAAATGAATAATGAAGCATGCTATCCACTTCATGAATTCAGGATGCATAATGAAATATATAAACATATTTTAAAAATATAAGCAATGAGGGAGTTTACCTTGAGCATGCATATTTTTGTTATAAGGAATTTGATTTTTAATTTTTCCAATGAGGGTGAGTAGAAGGGAGAGAAGAGGGATTTTCATTAAAAATAAAATAAAATTTAAAAGCAAAACAAAGTTTGTAGTGATCTCCTCACTGCCAAAAATGATGGTCTTTTCTCAGGCTTCATCTTTCTTGACTTCTACGCGTCTTCTGACACTGTTGACTAAACTCTCTTCATGGATACTCTCTGATCCTGGCATCATGGATAAAGCACTAGGCCTAGAGTCCTAGAGTCAACAAGACCTGAGTTTATATTTGACTCCAGACACTGGCTGTGGTGACCCTGGACAAGTCCCTTAATCCCTGTTTGCCTCAGTTTTCTCAACTGTAAAATGGGGGAGATAAGATTGTTGTGAGGATCAAATGAGATAATATTAGCAAAGTGTTTGGCAAACGGCCTAGTGCCTGGCATTTAATAAATGCTTGCTTGCTTGTTTCCTTCCTTACCTGGTTTTCATGACACTATTCTCTCCTACCTGCCTGACTCTGCAGTCTCTTTTGCTGGTTAATTTTAACATCAAGACACCTCAGTGTTCTCAAGGGCTCTGTCCAGGGCCCTCACCTCTTCTTTTTCTGTACTTTTTCTCTCTCAGTGATTTCTTCAGCTCTCAAAGATCTAATTATTTTCTCTATGAAGTTGGTTCATAGACATATATTCAACCCTAGTATTTCCCCCTGGATTCAGTCCTGCTTTGCCAACTGCATACTGGACATTTCAAACTGAATATCTAGATGGAAGTATCTCAAATTTAACATGTCCAAAAGAGAGCTAATTTTCTTTTCCTCAAAATCTATTCCTCTTTTAAATTTCTCTGTGTGAAAGATATTACCACTCTTCCAGTCTTCTAACATCTCATTCTCCCTTATTCCATATATCCACACAGTTGCTAAATCTTGCCATTTCTACCTCTGCATGGTCTCTCAAATTTAATTACATCTTTCCACTGAAACAGTCACTACTTTAGCTCACCAATTTTTGCCTAGTTTATTACAATGGCCTCTTAAATGGTTTTCCAGCCCCAAGTTTCTCTGGATTCCAATCCACCTTGCCCACAGTTGCTAAAGTGATTTTCCTTAAGAGGTGATTATGTCACCCCTTAACTTAAAAAATTTCTATAGCTCCCTATTATTTCTAAGATAAAATATAAATTCCTCTGTTTAGCATTTCAAACTTCATGATCTGACAGCTACCTTCCTTCCTTTCTTTTTTTGACTTTTGACATGATATTCTTCTTCCTGCACTTTACAATCTGGCCAAAATGGCTCTCTTTGTTTCTCACACACAGCATTCACTTTCCCATCTCCATACCTTTCCACTGGCCAGCCCACATGCCTGGAATATTCTACCACATCTCTTCCTTGCAGATGTAGCTCAGCTCCACAGCCTTTCCTAACGTTCCCCTGTTGAACTACCTTGCATTTATCTTGTATTTATTCTATAATACTTATGTATGCTCATATTATATCCTCTAATAGAATGTAAGTTCCTTAGTAGGTATGTCTTATCTTTGTATTTGTATCTCTTGTGCCAAGTACACAGTAGGCCCATAAAAAATGTTTTCTGACTGATTTCCTGGCATTTTGAATTTAATTTCAATTTAATAGATCTTTTATTACTTTCCTTTTACTAATCTTGCATTTGATTCCCTTCTAGCCATTTCTGTACAATCTTTTCCAGCCTGATGAGCATTTCCTTCATATGGAGAAATAGAACACAGTGTTCCAAGTTGAAAGAGAATTAGTGAGCAAAAGGGAAAAGCTAGGGCAGGTACTTGGGGTCCCTTGGGTGATATTTTAAGAGCTGTGTCTCATTCCTCATTCTGATTTGCAGTAAAAAGTAGTTTTAGAACCCTAAATGCCCAGGGTATGATAGGATATATGTATGTATGTATGTATGTATGTATGTATGTATGTATGTATGTGTGTGTATGTGTTTTGGGGGGTGGATGACTCAATGGTCACATCAATTCCTTATATAGATAAAGTAGCCAAGTTTATTGCATATAAAGTGGATAACAGGGTCAGGAAAAGCTGAGTACATTTTTGGTGACAGTGAATTAGAACAAGGCCAATGACAATGAAACCAATACTGGATGTCTTGAAGATGAGACATAAAACAGAGATTTCAACATTTAATAAAGTTACATTTAATGAAATTTTAGTGAATAATCATTTTAATGAATTTAATAAATATTCACTAAGTCTCTCCTGATAAATAGAAGAAAAGAGTGAAAATAGAGGTATTTTTAAAACATTTGAAGAAGAATTTGGCTAAGGAAGGCCATAAGGAAAGACAGGAAGTAGCAATTCCCCAAGTTAAACTTAATAGAACTCCTGGGGCTCCTGAAAGCAAAGATTCCATTGCAAAGACACTATTCTGGGCTTGAAGGAGGGAGAAAGAAGGCTTGTAAACCCTTGGAGAGAATGAGAGCTAAGTCACACCGAGGGCTAAATGCCATCTTCAGCTCACCAATGTTGAGGTTTACAAGACTAACTTAAATTGCATTTGATAAAACATTCAAGACTAAAACTGAATCCCAAGGAAGGGAAAACGAGGAGGACATCCTAAACCCAACCCACTAACAATCTCTTTCAGACACTTGCTTGCCCTGCCAAGGCTACAAATATAACCTACCTCCTCACCTCTCCAACTTCCACTCCTGCCTGTTCTTACTTGATGGTACCGCCTTCTCTACTGCCATAATGCCTCTATCTCTCCTATTCCCCATCTTCAAACCAGTAGCACCAGGAACCATATGACTTCCTGAGATAAAGTGCAAAAAATATCCCCAGCTCTCTTCCCTTCTGGGGAAGTGTTGACATGAAGCCCAGGGACCTCAGAAGATGAACACCAGCTTGGCTCCTGTACCAGAGAATGTGCTCCCACAGGATCATAGAATCACTGGCTTTTAAGAAGTAAGGGACCTTTAAGCTCACTTAGTTCAATAACCTATATTTCTAGCCTTCTCCCATATCTCCCCTCTAGGAACTCTATGCTCCAACTAAACTTGGTGCCCTGTACATTTCTGCTTTTATGCTGGTGCTCACACTGTTCTCTATGCCTGGAATGTCTTCTCTCCCCATCCTCCCCATTGTCGTTCTAAGTCTTTTAAAGCTCAACTCAAATGCCACCTCCTCCAGAAAACCAGCTCTGATTTCCCTTGTTAGTAATAATCTTCCTTTTGTAACACAACATGGTACTTTCTATCTCTCTGATACATTTATCTTTTAATATTAAATATTAAAGCTATCAGTGTTTCTATCTTTTTCTCCTATTCTTATACACTCTTGAAGGGAGGAGCCATAGCATAATGCTATATGCACACAGTAGACACTTAATAAAGGTTTCTGGGTTGTTAAAGATAGTAAATAACCACCCTACAATACTCTAATCACTCAGGATCTAAATCCAAGAGCTTTCACTCCATCATCCCTTGGGCCAGTGATCAGTGGAGAGCACCTCTATTGAGTTCCACCTTCTGAGAAGCCCAGATGGACACTGCACCTGAGAAGTGGAACCATCTCCTTTCTCATCCTCAACTCACACTCTTACTCTACCTCTTTCACCAAATCTATATGTGATCATGACGGTCATAATTAAGATAGTCATGTTTTTCTGCTGACTGGAACTTATCACAAGCAAGTTTGTCCCTGAGCCTTTAAGTGAATACCATTATAGCCAAGTATGAACAGGAAGACCACAGAAGTGGTAAGGCTGCAAGGAGGTTGACACAGGAGGTCACCATGAGAAAAATCGTCAGTCAGATCCCAAGGATCCTCCTCTTAAGCCCCAAGGAGTCTTAGAGGCCCAGTTAAAGATCTTCTGAGAATGGTTGGTATCTCAACTGAAAATGTTTACTCCCTCCATTTCATAAAGCACTTCTTGAGAGTAGGGATTGTTTCATTGTTTTATTTGTATCCTTTATGTCTAGTATGATGCTTGGAACATAGTAGGCACTTAATAAATGCTTACTGATTGATTGATGCCTCATCATATCGACCCTGTAACATGGTTACAATAGCTCCTGTTAATGGACTTCTCCTAGACTGTAAGCTCTAATATCCAGGACCCTGTGGCTTTTTCATCTCTGTATCCCAGCCCTGAATACAGTGCCCTACACACAAGATATAACTAAGAAAAGATTCTTAAGTTGTTTGCTAAACTGACTTATCATATAACCAAGGACCAGGACCATCAAACCTGAAATCCAAGTACAACCAGTGTCACTACAAATGTCAGAGCAGTGTAACTGCTTTCCTCACACTCATCTAGACAAAGAACCACACACATAAAGGCAATAGTCTGACCTCAGAGACAGGAGAAGAGCAGAAAAAGAAGGGAAGATCCATGAGGGAAAAAAGTATAGAGGGAACAGAGTTCTGAGAAATCCAGATAAATTTACAGCACAGTTCATGACCCAGAAAAATTCAGAAATCCCTTAACAGTGCTGAGTTTCAAGGATAAAGGATTCCTGGTCCTCTATCTACTGTTCTTATTGAACAACATCATTTACATATTACCAGATGGAGCTCTTTTTCCTCACTTGAATCAAGCAGTGAGCAGTATGGTATCTTTTAAAAGTCATAGGATCACATTATATCAACTCAAGAAGGGTCAGCAAAAATTATCTAGTCCACTCCTGTTATAAATGGAAAAACTGAGGCCAAGGAGAAAAGTGACTTGTCCAAGGTAAGTTGGTGAGAAAGTCATAGCTAGGGCAGAAACTTCCTAAACCTGGGTCAAGGTTCTTTCCATCATACCATCATAGGAACAAGTTGGGGGAGAACAGAATTCTTAGGATAGAGACTGGGAAATGGAGGAATGCTACTCAATCAAAGCACATCTCACAGAGACAATCCCTGCATTCCCAGAACACAAAGACCAAGTTTTGAGGTCCTCATCTTCTCTCTCCTGCCTCTCTGGTGAGCAGGCTCCATCAAGCCAAACTCTGCCCACTTGTTTCCATGGGAAACTTCCTAAAAGAGAAGCATGAATCATGACGTCAGCAGCTCATAGGAGGGGCTGAGTCTTCTTACTCAAATCATCATGTACTCAGTCTCTCCTGCCTCATTTCCAAGAGAGACAGGCAGGAAGGAGGTAAAGGAGCAGATACTCAACACTCAAATGGAAGAAGCTTTTACCAGGATAAAAACAACCAGGATCCACACTTACTCTGAGGGTGTGAGTATATAACTTGTGGAGAGGGAAAAAATACATATACATTGTGTATACACACATAAAGAGCCAAATCCTCTGGAGTAAATAACAGGGGCTTCAGAGTATGTTGTTATTGTCAGCTCAATAACTGTAACCGGTCTGGATTTAATCTCCCTATTCAAGGAAGTTAACTATGAAGCCTCTGCCTGCTTAAGGGATGGCTGGCAAGGGAAGAACTGGCTAAAAATCTTCTCAGAAAATTCAAGCTAGCAGAAAAGAATTGTCTGGTCTCCTTAGTAAAGAGAGGGGGTCAGGGAGGAGGAAGGAAGAAACATTTATTAAGTGCCTACTATGTGCCAGGACTTCGCTAAGTGCTTTACAAATCTATTATCCCCATTTTACGGATGAGGGAACTTAGACAGGTGGAGATGAAATGACTTGCCCAGGGTCACACAACTGGTAAGTGTCTGAGACTAGATTTGAATTCCATGTTTCTGACTCCAAGTCTGGTGCTCTATCCAGCATTTAGTCCAGTGCCTGATATATAGTGAGTACTTAAACACTTGTGGTCACTGCTGTTATATTTGTTGTCATTGTTAGGCTCAAGGAGCAAAAGCATCTCCAGCTGAGAAGGCAGCTGGGGTAGAAGTGGAAAAGTAATCTGGTGAAGCAGGAACTGAGCCAGGTCAGAGGTGAAACAAGCCAGAAATAGAGTCAGAGCCAAATACCCAAGGGCTCACAGCCCTTCTCAGCCTGAAGGCTTTCTCCCCTCCACAAGTCACCCTAAAACTTTCCCTGGCACAACCTGGTCTACTTGCTCTAGATTTCTGACATCCAAGGAGACTCATTTTCAAAAGACCTGTTAGAATATGTCAACTCCCACCGTGTTTCCCACAAAGGAAAGTAGATTATAATCAGTAGAATGTTGCACAGCAGAAGGTAGGACAGGACAGACAGGCTAGTCTAAGCCTCAGAACAGAGCTTGATAAAAACACTTTGCACTGAAAAAAATGTAACCTTTCTTTCTGTTGTCTCAGTGTTTATTGACTGATTTGATTAACTGACTGTCTCAGGATCATTTTTATCTCCTGTTTACCAACAATGTTTTTCTATGTCTCATGCAGCATGCACTCAAGGCCCCTTAGGGAATGCCTCGTGGGCAACACAAGGGCCACAGCCACAGGCACATGCCCGCCCCATCCCCCAATCCCACAGGGACATATTGGGAGGCATTTACTCCAAAAGTTAAGTCATTTGGGGTATAGAGCACGAGCCAGTGTGTCATACAGGTATGAGAACCAAAATGATCTCTAACTCTACTTGAAATAAGCAGAAGCCAGCAAAAACCTGATCGATTATGCTGCCTGTCTTGTATTATACTTCACTTTTTCCTGTTCATCTGACATTTAACCATTGGGCAACAAACAAAGCTTTCTCCATCCTGAAAACCCAGGGCGGAGAAACTTGGGGCCATCACACTCTACAGTCTGGGCATTTTGGAAAAGGAGGCACAGCACCCTCTATTGGCCTCTCTGCCAAAATCCCTGCCCACCAAAGAACATGATACCTTGGCTCTATTCCACTATCGAACCCATTTCTAATGTGCTTTGGAGCACTGAGAAAAAAACAGCCAGTCCAGGGTTTCCCAGTCCTTTTCATACCATGATAGGTGTAAAATTAGGAATTTTAGGAGGAAGGGTACTGTATTCATGCTCCCTCTCTAGCCATATTCTAATTAACTAAATCTATTAATTTCCCCACCTATACACCTGCCCACTCCCACATACATACCAATCCACCCTCCTTCTTTCTATCAGGGCTATGACTATGGGGTCTTAGTCCAATTGGATAATCAGCAAAGTACAAGGGTACTTCTGTACTGTAAAACTAGCTCTTTAAAACCAGCTGTCAGCCTAGGTCACAACATGGGGGGAAGGGGGAAGGGAAAGAGAGGAGACACACAAGGCTGGTTTATTTTTAATAATTTCATAAATTTAAGTCTTTTAAATAAGAAGATCCTATCATCCACTTATAGATATTCATTTTGTAAAAAGTTGCATATAAGCCAGTGAGGGCTATTGTATCTTAGGCTCAATTCTGCACACCAAATTTTAGGAAGATCATAAACAAACTAGTGCATAGGACAAAGGCAACTAGGATGGTTAGGAGACTAGAAAGCAGGCACATAAGGACCAACTGGAGGAACTAAGAGTGCTTAATCTGGAGAAGAGAAAATTTACAGGAAGATAGGATAGCTGCTTTAAAGTATATGGAGGACTGTCATGTGGACAAGGTATTAAGACTTTTTCTGCATAGTCTGGAAGTAATGGGAGGAAATAACAGAGAGACAGATTTTTGGCTGTGTGTGAAGAAAAACCTCCTAGTATTACAAATATCCAAAAAGTAAGATGGGAGTAGAGACTGGAAGATCAATTATTGGGGAAGGTAATTCCTACATAGAGATAGCCTACGAATCCCCTTTCAGCTATAACTTTGAGATTCTGTGATAGTAACAACACATGAACAGAAATGTTCTGCTCCTCATTCTGCCTAGGCCAAAAACTTCTCTTCTTGGAAAGCACAATCGAGCCTACCTACTTATCTTTGGGCTGGGCTAAACCTGTAACACTGCATCTATTTGAGATGGAGATGTCACATAACACATAATCCACAGTACTACTTTTTCTGTCCTTAAAATAGATGAGAATCAACAATTCATCACTATATGAACTCCAGAAAGTTGCTAATCTCCCTAAATCTCATGTGCGCATTTGGAAAACTCATTACAGAGACTACTTAGTTCTTGCCTATGCATATCTACATAGCATCACCATCTATATTTTTGGATGTAGATTGCAGAAAGTATATTAGTAGTACATGCTTTTTCTTCATTTTGAGACTCCACACCTAAGCAATGAGGAGACATCTTCCCCCCAACCCAGGGTCCAAAGGCCACTTCTCTCAGAGTAGCACTGCCCTCTCCCTGACTACATGAAGTGGTGTGCACTGACCAAACGGAGAGTGCCTCAGAGGCCTTTTAAAGGAAATGAAAGAAACAAACATTTATTAGGCACCAGGCACTGTACTAAGCCCTTTATAAATGTTACCTCATTTGATCCTCACAACATCTCAACAAAGTAGGCATTATTATTATCCCCATTTTACAGTTGAGGAAACTGAGGCAGACAAAAGTTAATAGACTTAACCAGGGAAGGTGAGCACACACAGTTGTTGTCAAGGATAAGATTCTTTTAGAAGCTGGTACTAAGTCTTGAAAGAAAGGAGGAATTCTATGAAGCAAAGTACATTCCAGAATGGGAGAATGACCAGCACAAAACCACAGAGAAGGAAATGACGGGAGATGAAGTGCCATGTGTGAGGTAGAGAGAGAACAACTGAACTGGATGACTAATGTGAAAGGGAGTATAACGTATAATGAGGCTGTTACATGTATGTAACTGGGGATTTTGTTTTTCTTGCTCTCTCACTGGAGAAGGTAGGAATAAAAGAAGGCAGATCTTCATTTGGAAAAAAAGAAAAAAACATATAGTGAGGTTTTAAAAGCAAAAGAGAGTAATTTAACATGAAATTCAAACTTTGGTTTGGTTTGATGTGGTAACCAAGGGGAATGTTAACATATACTTTATAAAATTTTAAATAATTTATACAATATATAACCATTAGTCTGCAAAATATCCCATGCCACTTACTCCTCTCCTCCTGATATACCCCACTTTTGCCTTCCTATTGTTCTTGACATGGGAGATCTAAGGGAACAAAAAGATCAACCTGTCAGAAATACTTTCCAAGCTCTCCCACAAACAAAATTTCTAGGAAAATCCCACAAAAAAAAAAAAATGAAGAAATGAAAATCACTAGGTTGGCAAATATTTATTAGTTGAATAAATTCATCTTTCAATGCCTCATCTGATGCATAGAGAACCATGAGTTCTCAAAGACTATGCCAATATAGTACAAGCTCTAAAGTTCTACAATGCTGGAAAAGCTTGGAGGTACTAAGGAGCTATGGACTGTCATTTGAGGTTCAGCCTAGCTAAATGGGAAGAGACTCTTCAGCAAAAGATATGCCACCAAGGGATAAATTATTTGGCCACAGCAACTCAGGAAACCACATAGAAGGGTTGGAATCTGCGTCAATAGAAAGTGGCCACAACTGATGAAATCACAGGATATTTGAAATAAAATGACTATATGAGGTTTGGAAATCCAGCCTGTTTTGGAACCAGTGCTCCTAGTTTTGTTTTGTGGACCCAAGCAGAAAGCCTTGTCCCTCCTCTTCCATATTAAATCCCTTTATAAAAGTCACTGTCATATACCTCCCTATTCTGCCCCTCTCTAGTCTCAGAATCCTTAGTTCCCTCCCTTAACTCATCCTCTTACAGCTTGGTACTCAAACCTCCCAATCTCTATAGATAAACTATAGACTTTTATTAATGTCCAACCTAAATCTGACAACAAGAACTGAATAACATACTAGAGATATAATTTAATCAGGGCATAGGACATCAGCATTATCACCTTCTTTGTTCTAGACACTATGACGTTCTTCATGTGGTCTCTATGTCAAAGGTTGGTTTATACTGAACCCATAGTTTACTAGGACCCTCTCCATTCACCCCAGTCTTTTGGAGTACTGAAAGAAGAAGATATATAGAAGATAATACCAAAAATGCCATTTACAAACCATGTAGGCTTAGCTGGAATGCAGTTAGACCAAGACTCACAAATCTTCGTCCCTCACACTTAACCTCAAATTCTTTAGGGCTTAATCTCAACGGGAAGCAGTCTTGGATCTCTAGGTATAAGATGGTGGACTCCTCCTTCTTAGGCCTGCTGCCTACGTCTCAGAGGCTCTACCCAGATTTCTCTTAGGTTACGAGAAGAAGTGCCTGAGTTGATCTATCATCCTAACTATTTTATCAGCAATGCTCCACAGAGAGGACCCATAAGCCATTTTCTTAGATTCATTAATCATTATCCCCACCATGGCTGCCCTACCCCTTTTACGGTCAAGTGGATTAAAGAGGATTAATAACAGAACATAAGGTTGAGATTTTTAGGAGTGTGTCCTCCTAATTGTGGTCATATGAAAATGTGAAGAAAGCCCACATCTCAGCATCCATGACCTAGGAAGGCAGACTAGCATGACACAAAAAGGAATCAAGAGAGTCTTGAGTTCCTGTTAAACTCAATACCAATTAGCTGGGTAGCTTTGGACAGCTGACCACCTCCCTGCATTTCAGTTTTATTATCTATAATATTGGGATAATAATCCTTGCATTTTCTTCTCCAAAGGGAACTGGCATAATGAACAAACATCAAGAGTAATCATTAATGGAATGGTATCAGCATTATTATTGAATGTCTCTAATAAAGTGCCACTGATTCAGAGCCCTGCCTCAGTCTCTTTTATCAAGTAGGCTGGACAATTTTAACAGTTCTTTGTCTGGAGGAAGTCTGGTATATTACAAGAGAGCTGGGAGACTCTCCTACATTCACATGTGTTTGCAAGGGCTGAATACAATCTAAGAGAGTGAGAACTAATACTCTAACTCCTCTTCCATCTCTAAGTCTTATGAACCAATAACTATATGGTTACATCAAGCCTCCAAAAAGAGATGCAGTGGTTTTCATAGAGAACCAGATTATACAAAGCCCCCTTAAGATGAAGTGTACCCCAATGCCTGATATGCCAAAAAGATACGGAAACAGGAGCACTATTAAATCAAGTCATCAAGCATTTAAGTGTTTGCTGGGTGTCAAGCACTGTGTCAGTCCCTACCCTCAAGGAGCTCACAATCTAATGGCAGAAACAAAAGGCAAACAACTGTGTACAAACAAGAGATATACAAAATAATATGGAGATAAACACAGAGAGAAGGTGCTACTATCACTGAGGCACTAGAAAAACTATCTTGAAACATAGGAGTTTAAGAGCTCCCAGATTCCTTGCCATATAACAAGGGTGAGTCAATTTCAACTTTAAAAAATGTGTTGGAAAAGTGTTAACAGGTATCTCTGATACATAAACTTTAGTCTAGCCTCTGGAAGTTTTACTGGAAAATCTTCATCCTGTTCTCTGCACCTCAAATTAACAGACTGGCAATTCTACCCTGAGTAGCTGACTGAACAGATTAGCTGCACTGCATTATACAAAGATAGCCACTTTAAAAGTGGTAAATGGCTGACAAATAATGTTGGCTTCTGTATAATTAATGCTGAGCAGGATGACACAGTGGAAGGAATGCTGGATTTGGAATCAGAGGCCCTAGGTTCAAATCTTTTTACTTTTACAATTACTCTGCACTGGTCTCTGTGTGACTCTGGGTAAATCACTTAACTTGCCTCAGTTTCCTCATATGTAAAATCAAGGGATTTCACTAGATGATCCCAAAAGCCCCTTTCAGCTCCAAATCTATGATCCTATTATTATGGCAACAATTAGCTTATTGAGACTATTTCTAGTAGCCTTGGCTAAAGTGGCTTGTTTCTCAATTAGCTATAGTAAGAGTTAAACAAAAATAAGAATAAAATAACTCACATTTCTATAATCTAAAGTTTAAAAGATGCTTTCCTTATAAAAAATCTAGGAAGTAGGTGATGAAAGTATTATTACCCACAGTTTACAACGTGGAAGCTGGAGCTAAAAGAGATTCCATGGCTTACAACCAGTCCTGTAGCTAATAAGCATCATACCTTGAACGCTAGTCTCTGACTCTAAAAGCAATACACTTTCCCCCAGATCCTACTGCCTCTCTCTGCCTCCTTCCAGTTCACTATTTCTCCCATATTATTTGGACAAAAGTGGAAAAGAAAGGAGACTGGAAGGCAGCTTTGCCTGGTACCATTTAGTACTGAAAATGTGTTTGTCAGGAACTTGGTTTAAGCTGTCGTGTTTTGATATGGGCTCAGGAGCAGCATTAACAACCAAGAATCAATACTGAGGCTTTACAGGGTCCACTCCTGGCTCCTGTGCCTCCTGTCTAATGAATCAAAGGGCTGTAATCAATCAATGAATAACGCTAATAGCTTTCTGCTGCTCTTAACAGTTTTGCATGAACGAGATAGAACAGAGCATTAGTGATTAAAAATAGTATAATGGTGTTTGAATCCTGCTACACACAATTTTAGTATTTGTTAAAGAAGAGGTTATGAAGAGATATTTGAAGAAATAGTAAGGGTAATAGATAGTGTTTCTATAATAATGAGTTAATATAGCTAACACATGGAATACTTTTAAGATGTGTCAAGTACTTTGCATCCATGTTTCATTTGTTCCTCACAATTCTGTGGAGGAAGTCATGTAAGCACCAGTGCTTCCATCTTCCAGAGAAGGAGAAGGAAGGCCATGTGGTCCAGGGGAAAGAACGCTGAATCTGGAATTAGGAAACCTGGATTTAAATCCCAGCTCTGCCATGTACTTCACTTCCTTTTCGTGTTCTCAGTTTCCTTCTCTATAACTAAAGTAGTTGGACTAGATGATCTTTAAGGCTCATTCCAGCTCTAAATTCCATGAGTACTACTTCTTGTCATAGGGCTAATAACTAACCCTCAGAGCCTCTAACCTCCAACTTTAATGCTATTTCTACTATGTGTCCATGAAAGTAATCAGACTACAATTTGGGGAAAAGCCTTCTCCATTTTAAAGATGGTGCAGACAACACTGTATCCACCACTACCATCATCATCGCCAACACGTATGTACTGTCTATGTGCCAGGCAGTGTGCTAAGCACTTCACAAATGTTATCTCATTTTATTCTCACAGCAACCCTGGGAGGTTAGGTGATGTTAATATTCTCATTTTACAGATGGGGAAGCTAAGAAGACAAAGGTTCAATGAACTGCCCAGGGTCACACCTCTCATAAATGTGCCAGGCCAGACTGGAGTTCTGGTCTCCCTAATTCCAGGTCCAGCCCTTGTCCACTGCCTCACCTAGCTACAACCTAAGGGATCTCCACTTAGGAAAGCAATATGGATAAACTGTTTAGGAAGCTTGAGTTACACCCTCCAAGAGAGATTCTAAAAAGCTATTAGTGGCAAGAGGTATTTTCTTGGGAAGTTTTTCAATTTTATTCATTAATCAAATGTCTTAGAGTAGGCAGAATCAGAGATGGCTCTCAGCTGGGTTGAGAGAGTTGTGGAACCTAGGGATAAGGAGAGAGCCTAGGAGGGTTCTATAGTTAAGTAGAGTAGATGGTAGGCTCATATAATGAAGGAGCCAAATCACTAGATTAAAAGTAAAAACATCTGGATTCGAAACCTGACTCTGTTACTACCTTATCTTTGTGACCCTAGGCAAATCACTTAAGCTCTGTGGGGGGATTTGTTTCTTAAAATGAAAGGAAAAAAAGTAACTAAACCCTTGCCTTATATCCTACTTCCTCCTACCTGGGGTTCCTGTATTGTTTCCCAATATATTCTTAAGTATTCTTAGGTTGCTATGGAATGGGATCCTGCTTTTTCCTCCCACCTTACCCCAGTCCTCCTAGTAGCTGGAGTCCAGCCACTCAGCCCCAGTTTCTAAGGGAAGTTTATTGCTACCGGCTCCCCCCACCCAAAACTGCCCTCCAACTATTTTATCCATCATCAAGGCCTTCTACCTTTCTACTTCTGGGTCTTTCCCACAAGTATCTTGGTTTTCCACAGAAATGTCTTTTACTGAGTTGTGATTTGTTATCATGCCCTCTTCCTTTTACTGAGTCAATAAAAAAAAAATCCACTGGGACAGTGGATAGCTTTTGTAAAATTATAGTTGGAAAAGTTGTATGCTATGCTCCCCAATATCCCTTACACTGGAACCTATGTGATAAATTTGTATTTCAGCAAATATTGTCTCTATGTATGAATTTTTCAACCTTCTGTTGTCAAAAAATGATGTAATCCAATGTACTCCCTTTTGCATTCTCTGCCTAAAAACTTAAGAACCAAATTCTGAGCCTGAGTGTAAAACAATACTGCCTAAATTTCAGTTCCATACCAATGAAACTACCAAAGGAATACTTTATAGATCTAGAAAAAAAAATAACAAAATTCACCTAAAAGAACAAAAGTTCAAGAATCTTAAGGAAAATAATGGGGGAAAAGTGAGAAGCAAAGGGACCTGGTAGTACCTATCTCAAACTAAACCACAAAGCACCAATCATCAAAACTATCTGGCATGGGTTAAAAAAATAGATATTCGTCAGTATAATGGACAAAATACAAGCGATATAGAAGGAAACAAACCTGGTGGCATGCTTTTTGATAAACTAAAAAACTTTAGCTGCTAGGGAGAAGGGAATAAGGACTCAATACTCAGAAAATTAGAAAGAAGGAAATTAGGTACAGACCAATATCAAACAACATATACCAAGACAAGCTCCAAATGAATATATCACTTAGAAATAAGAAAATACAATATAAATAAGAGAAATAAGGAAAAATAAACCTTTCACACCTATGGATATGGGAAGGATTACTAACCAAAAAAGGATTAACAAGGATAACAGAAGATAAAAAAGACAGTTTTAATTACATAAAATTAGAAGTTTTTGTACAAATAAATCCAATGTAACTAAAGTTAAATGTTACCTGGGAAAATTCTTTTACAGTAAGTTTTCACAAAAAGGTATATAAAGAGAGATATAAGATATATAAAGAACTGATTCCAATTTATAAAACAAGATCCATTTCACAATTGATAAATAGTCAAAGGATATGAACAAGCAGTTATTTCTCAAGAAAGAAACCCAAATTATCCACAGATATATGAAAAAATGTTCCAAATAAAAAACAGAGAATGGCAAATTAAAACAAACCCTAAGGATCCACCCCACGCTCATGAGACTGACAAAGAAGACAAGAAAGGAAAATAACAAATGTTAGAGAGGTTGTGGGAAAACATGCTTGCTATGCACTATTGATGGATCAGTATATTGGTTCAGCTATTATGGAAAACAATTTGCCCCAAGAGTTATTAAACTGTGTACATCCAGGCCTAATATACCTACACCCCAAATATTAAAAAATAAAAGTTTTATATAAATATATATGTATATATATGTATTTGCAGCAACTCTTTCTATTGTAGCAAATAATTAGAAACTAATAGAGTATCTACTAATTAGGGAATAGATGAACAAATTTTGGCGCATATATACATATATATGTAATTACATATATATGTAATGGGACATTATTGTGCCATAAGAAATGACAAAGGGGATGGCTTAACAGAAACTGGGGAAGATTTGTATGAACTGAAGAGTAAAGTAAGCATAACCAGGGAATTATTCTATATGAAAAAAATATGAAAGACAAAAATTCTAAGCAACATAATAGCCAATGATGGCTCTAAAGGGCCAAAATGAAGTATGTCACTTCCTGACAGGAAGGTGATAGATTTAAAATGCAGAATGAGCGTACACTCTCAGACATAGCCAATGTGGGAATGTTTTGCTTGACTGTGCATATTCACTAAAAGGACTTTATTTTTCCTTTACCTCAATGAAGGAGAAGGGGGAGGTAGATAGAAAGATAGAAAGGCAAGTAGCAATAAGGATGACTCCCCCCAAAAAAGGAAATAAAAGAGAGTAATAAAGGGAAGGGGTTTTCTTTTTGTTTTTTTAATGCACAGTAGATGACAAGAAGGAAACACAAAAAGGACAGCTTTGAAAGTTACATGCTGAAGTTATTATTTAAAAAGAAAAGCAAGCTGCATATAAAGAGATTTAAAATTTCATATAAAATTCTGTTTTTCTGTTTTACTTTGTATATGGAAATGGATCATTTTTTTGGTCTTTGTTAAGTTCCGAATTTTTAAAAGCAATTAAAAAAAGAAAGAAATGAAATGAGGTTGATATGTAAGAAACACTTCAAGTTCTTTGGAAACATTATATAAACATAAAGCAGTGTTCTGTGTAATGTAGGGCCGTATTCTAATATCTTTTTAAAACTAAAGCTAGCTATTTACTTTTGATTTTGTCCTCCAATTCAGAAATAAACTTTGAAAAAGAGTAAAGCTTCTGAGATAGTTGATGGTTTATCTCCTTCAAATAGAAAAGCTTTTTCTTTCATTCTGTACAGAAACTTTCCTACAGTATGTGAACATAAAATACATCTAAGCATCATTTTAGTCATTGGTGAAGGAGACGGGTTGGGAGGTGGGGTAGTGACATGTTCACTAATGCTGAAAGATTGCTCTGCTATGCTTATTATAACATACTTAAACTTCAGGGGCAAATAGGGTGTGTAGAGCTATCTGTATGCCCTGACATTAAATGGCCCTACTTACTGCATTGAGGGTCTCTTTCAGTTGTATCAACCATCAGTCCCAAATGTAGTCTTCCTTGAATTACAAAGAATGCCTAGCCAGCATCCAAATGGAAGATGGAACAATGATTCTGCTAATATGATTTCTTCTTCTTTGGAATTGGTTAAAATCCAAATGAACAACTTCTTTGTAAAATCAAACTGTAACCTCTTTTCCAAAGGTCTTCTAAGCTTAGCCAAGAAATAATTATTAGTAAGGCTGGATTTGATATCAAGGGTGTAGAACAGATAACAGAGGAAAAGACAGACTTGGTCCAAGCATTTAGAGGAAAAGAGGAGGATGAGTACCTAGAGAGAATGTTAATCCTGGAACAGAGCAAGGGCAGCTAGGAACAGTTACAGAAAGAGCCTAGAACAGTGATTTCACTGGTATAAGTAACGTCTAAATGAGGAAATTCTTTCTACCAATATAATCTGACACCTCTACATCTAACAGTCTCTGAGAACCGCCTAGCCTGTTAGGGGTTAAGTGACTTGCCCAGGGTTCACATAGCCAGTGAGTATCAGAAGCAGAACTGAACCCAAGCCATTTTGGTTCCAAGGCTAGCTCTCTATCCACCTAGTGAAATTTAAAGAAGAGGGAGAAAGCAAAGTCCAGGTACAAGAACCAGGGAGAAAAAGAAGCCCATCAGAACAACGCAGGGAAATTTCCTGGAAAAAGACTTTCATCTGTAGCTGAGTACTGCACCCAAAGAAGGGGATAAAAGAGTTGTGTTCTATCCAGATCTAGGAGAGCTTAGTTATAGGATCCTCACTGGCCTGGAAGCAAAAAGAAGATGGAACTGCAAAGTGAAACTTCACCACCTCTGAATCACCTCTGGGTTTTAACTACACTGTGTGACTGCGACTGCTGATAGGGATATTGTGGATATTTGGTCCCATGAGACTCGGTCACAGGGTAAGGAGGATTCCTCGATATGAATTGGCTAAATGTAATGTCAATGACTCAGGGCTATGGGAAAACAAAGAGAACAAAGGGGCCAAAGACAATACTTTAGGCCTCAGTTGTCCCCACAGAAAATTCCCATTATTGGAAGCAGGGAGCTTTCCAGTGGGCTGTCCCTAGAGCAGCCAGTGAGCTAAACTGATTCCTACTTAAGGACTGAACATATCTGACTGTCCCTTTCTTTCCTGGGCAGGTCTCTTAAAACACACACACATATACACATGCACTTACTTTTCTCACAGAGTTTTAGAAAAGGGTCAGATGACAGGTTATGAGAGAAGAGTTAAGATTTAACCTGAGATGATTTCTCAAAAAATAGGCAGGAAGAACTGGTCCAACAGCTGTGAGTATTCAAGGTCAGAGAACAGAGTGCCCTCCCCTGCTGTCTTGTCTGGGGCACAGAGGACAAGGGGAAGGAGAAGGCCTGGAACTTGCCTGTGTGGTAGTAGCCCTCTGGGGAGAAGGCCAAGTGACAAAGAGGGAAATTCAAACAAACAAGGTCCTGGACCTTTTCAGTAGAGTTGTCCACCACAAATATATTTAAGAAAATAATCACCGAAACAAAAAGGCTATGCACCCCAAATATTGACAGAAACATGTTTGAGCTAAATATACTCTAGGAGAGCTATCCCAGGAACAATTCCTTCTCCAGCAGCCTGAGGACAGCCCTAGTTCCACTGCCAAGGTCAAATACAGTATAAGCCAAAGCAGCTTGGTGCTTGCCATGATTTTTAGACTAGATTTCTTCTAAAAAGGAAGACCCCAGGTCTAATGGTCAGAGGCAAAACTGATTTTCAAAGTGAATCTTATTCTAGAAGAAGCTAGGCTGTACACGTTACAGATAGTTTAAAGAGCTGGACCTATAATCAAGAAAACGTAAGTTCAAATCCACTCTCAGACATTTACTAACTGTGTGACCTTGGGCAAGTCATTTATCCTCTGCCTCAGTTTCCTAATTTATAAAGTGGGGACTATCATAGCATCTACCTCTCACAGGATTGTAGTGAAGATCAAATGCCATATTTGTAAAGGATTTGTAAACCTTAAATTGTTTCTATGTAAATGCTAGTTATTATTTTCCCCATCCTGCTTTTTCACCCCAATGGCTCCACATACCAGATTCATAATGAACTCCCTGTCTACCCCTAATAAATACATTCCCCACCCAGTAATGACCCATAAGTATTGGGTAATCCATGCAAAGTCACATGGGGAAATGAGTCTAGTTTTAATGAACAAAGGACAGCTTCATCACATGGATCTGTAACATAACATTTCAGGCTTACTTCTGTCAACTAGGAAGAGATGTGCTCCAAATACCAAAGGGGAAAGTGACAATTAGAGAATTCCTAACCTTGTTCTTCCATGAAAATATATAAGGAACTAGGCCTTGATCTCTCAGCTCTCCTACTTAACCAAATAAACCCCTTGTTTTAGTTCTAATTCTTCTACTCAATCAGCATTCTCTGTCTTGTCTCAGATGAAGGCATGAATAAAGAGTATAGTTTCACAGGTAAATAGGTGTGCCTGGCACAGGCTACCCCTTTCACATTCAGGATTCTATCCAATTTTGCCTAAATTTAACAATGTCTCTAGTCTAAAGAAACAAACCAAAGAGGGTGAATGAATCCCCTTTGAGGGAAATGAATACAGGAAGGCTTGTAGTACAGTAAAAATACTTGTTTCATATGGGATTCAGAGCAAGAAAGTATGAAGGGAAGGGGAAGCAGAATAAGGAGAAGAAGAAAGAGAAGGGAAGGAAGGGACATTAAATCATTTTTTTAAAATGCACAGCAAGGAACAGAAGGGAGGCCAGAAGGAAACAAAAACAGGACAGCCTTGAAGTTTATATGTTGAATGTATTACATATTTTAATAGAAAAGCAAGCTGTTCATAACAGAGATTTGTAATACCATGTACAATATTCTTTTTCTGTTCTATAGCACACACTCCATACTCACAAAGTACCTTACATACATTATTTCATTTGGCCCTCACAACAACTTTATGTGGTAATGAATAAAATATCATTATCCCATTTGACTACTGCATACTACCTATGTGACCCTGGTCAAGATGAGAGAAATTAAATGATTTACCTAAGGCCATACAACTCATAAGTGACAAGTCTCAGAATCCGAACCCAAAACTCCTGACTGAGAGTCCAGTGTTCCTTCCAGTAGACTACTGTGGAAATCCTCCAAAGACAGAGGTGGCTAAATGGGACACAAGGGATGTTGGTCTGATTCATAATGGCCTATCATATAGGCTTTACAAACAATGGCTTAAACCTCCAAGGAATTGGATGGACAAACTATCATGGTCCCACATTCAATTTAAAATAAAATTTTAGAACTACGAAAGTCCTTAGAATGTCAGAACTAGAAAGGGACTGAGAGAACAGGGAGTATTAGAACTAGAAAGGAATTTGGAATAAAAATGTAAAAGCTGGAAAGGAATTTAGAACTTGGAAAATCAAAATATAAAGGGAGCTCAGAACTTAAGGTCAGAATGAGAAGGACTTTAAAGATCATCTAATTCAGCTTAGTTGTGTGTTGGTAAATGGGGATCAGGGTGGGATGAGAGTGGGGGACATTTTCTCTATCACTTTCTTAAGTCTAGATAATCTACAAAACAATAAAGTCCTCATTTGTAGCACTTGCTAATTTCTGAGGTGTCAAAGTTAAACTGAACAACCCTTTGGAAAGCCAGCAAAAGCCTCTGACCCTGTTCATCAGGAAAGTCAAGTGATTGTCCCCAATCTCCAAGTGACCTAATAGTCAAACTTAGTTCAGCGCCTTTTCTTTACAACAACACATGGTCACTCTGATCAAAACTGAAGTGGGTCTCTTGTGGGGGAAAGTCCACATAGAAAATAAGATAGAGATGTGTTTATCTGAATTCTCTGGGGGTAACTCAAGGAAAAGAGAGCCTGGGATATGGGTAATTACCTCAATTCTTTGCCTCACCTTGGTGGTAAAGAAAAAAATGACTTTTTCTGGTAGAATATAAAACTATTAACTGGATTCTATACCTATGCAATTTGGCTTCATTAACTTTGACTCCATGAGAATCCACAATTCACTACTACTTGTGAGATATTTATCTCTCCGCCCCAACGGGCTTAGAGACTGTGCAATTTTGAGGAAGAGCTAGCTTATCTACCTAGGCACAAGCAGGAAAGCAATACAGAGACAGTAATGACCTTTCTTAGACATACCTTCTCCAAAGTTTATGAATTATTCACTTTTTACAGAGTGAGGATACAGTGACAAAGATAAAACATGTTTTAATTGTGTTTTTTTTTTCTTAAAGCCTCCCATAAATTAAAAAAACCAAACATCCTACCACACTACTTTTGATAGCTGTGAAAAGGCTGAGGGGCCTTAACTGTAAGACAGTAAGAATTTCTTGCTTTCAAAAATGACAAGAGCAGCCAGGGCCTGTGATACATTGTCACCAACAAAGACAGCCATGCCAAACCAGATCAATCCACCAGAATACAAATGCTTCTATCCAGGACCTACTAATTAACCAATCCATTAACGCACATTCTTTAAGCACCTACTATGTGTCAGGCACTATGCCAGTCATCTGGCATACAAAGATAAAAATTAAACTGTGCCAGACAACACAATGTGCTAGATAAAATGCTGGACCTGGTACCAAAAAGACATGGGTTCAGATCCTGCCTCTAGCACTTATGGAGCCACAGGCAAGTTACTTAAACTGTGAATCTCAGTTTCATCTATAAAATGAGGATGATAATAATAAAGGTACCTGTAGTACCTATGTCCCTGGGCTGTTGTAAAGCTCAAACGAGAAAACACAGCTAAAGCGTTTTATAAACTTCCAATCACTTCAAATATCAGTGGTTAGTATTCTCTCTCCCTATAATGACAATTATTAAGTAATATTTCTACTGACTTTTGAAAACTTGATCCTCAAACTGTTTCAGGGTGAAAAGCATCCATGTTCAACATTTAAAGTTGTTTTTTAAAAAATATATATTGGGAAAGTAATTTTTCTTAGTTGCAACCTGTAACTACAGCAAGAGAATAGACCCCTCCAGGAAGGGATCACTCATATGCCTAAACACTCCTTCAGGACATAGAGGAGTAACTGACAAGATTACAGCAGAGGTCTTTGCTTCTTAGGTCTGAAAGCTTTCCATAACACATGAAACAGATGTAAAATTACTGCATATATTTTGCAACCCTATTAAAATCAGGGGAGAGGGAAGTGGATTATGGATAAATTGTTCTTCTTGCCTTTCTGAAGAAATACCTTTCCCTCAATAAAAGAGTTCTGGGACAGTTTTGACTATATTATTTCTCTCTCTATGATACCTGGAATCAGAGAGGTACCACAGAGAATTCCTGGAAAATAAATTTCTTTCTACCTCCACCACCTTCCTTGTTTGGGCTTTGTTGGGCATGAGTAGCTAAAGAGCTGTGAACAATGGTTAAACTATATTCCTTTTACTTTCAACAAATAAGTCTCATTTGTATTTCATTAGGATTAGAAATAGGGCCTGGACCTGTGATCTCACTGTTTTGAGAATCCATCGGGTGAAAAAACTGTCTCTAACCAATGCAGGTTGGCATTTCCTCTGCAACTAAAGTATTAGAAAATTACCTAAAGCCTTGGAGATTAAATGACTTATCCAGAGTCAGTATATGTGTCAGAGCCAAGTCTTGAACCCAGATCTTTCTTAGTTTCAAAAACCAACTCTATGTCAACTCTGCAACATTGCCTTTCTCCTTCCTTAATTGTACCTTCAGAGGAGCTCCTACAAATAACCAAAGTAGTTACCTGGAGAAAAACTATCCAGGGATAAAAAAAAAAAAAACTAACAACTATATATTTACTCTGAAAAACTGTAGAGAAGAAAGAAAAAAACATAAAGAGGAAGAGAATTTGTAGTCAAGAGTCTTAGAATCAAGACTTGGGCCTGAATCCAAGTACAATTTCCAAAATTTACAGGATGTATGACTATGCAAGTCACTTAACCATTCGAGACCTCAGCTTCCTCATTTGTAAAATAGAGATTAAAAAAAAACATTTTACACTATCTCAAAAAGCTCCTGTGAGGAAACTGCTCTGAAACACATTAAAACACTTTAGAAATGTGAGCTATTGTTATTATTATTTTCCTTTTCCACAAGAGAGAAAAGGAAGGTCCAGAGAGGATGTCATGCTGTAAGTTTCATTACAAGTAAGTTATTGACAGTTTGGGATTTCTTGCTCTTAGCCTGTCTCTGGCTCCTGAAGGAGAGTACTCAGTCATTCTGGCACACTATTTGGATTGGAAAACAGCATTTCAGCTGAGTTTGCTTGAAGAGAACTCACACTGAGTTCAACCTTGTTGTTCCAAAGAGAATTTGTCTTGTGGTTTCTTATGCTCCTTTCTTGAGCTCACATAACTCAAAAATGGTTTCATTTTCCAAACCAAATTTTACGGCCTGTTAGTCCTAGGACAGGACTTGAGTACTTAAAATATTTCCCTACCCTTCCTTCTACCCATAGAGAAAGAATACTTCAAAATTTTATGGAGAAAATGAAACTTAAAAACAATGGCTGCCAGGAAGCCCCTGAATTCTCATATTCCAAGAGTGACCACCTATTCCATAAGTATTTTTATTTATTTCTGGATTTGAATCCCCTCATTCAGCATGCACCAAGTACTCGGAATCATTGCTAGGCAGAAGAAATATAATAAGAATTATCAAAACATACATCACATCCCTTCCCCAACTTCTCAAATTTTACTCTATACAATGAGGTACTGCTGGGCCCAAAGGCAGTTTAGGAAAAGTTAGGACTTTGAGAGCTAGAGGCTTTCAAAAAGTTAATGAGTATAGTAGCTCATAGGCCAGCCATGAAAATTATTTTAACAAGCATGTGAGTCAGCACGCAGAAGGCAATCACTTGGACATGACTGGTGAAAGCCCCCATTCAGAAGCACCAGAAACCAATGAGGGAACCTCTGAAATTCCTGACAGAACATATCCTCACATAGTCTTAGCCCCCCTCACTTGCCTCTCTGTGATCCCATTGACCACGGTGGGTTCTGTGGTCATGAGTAATGCCTCCAGGTCTGTTAGTAGAGAGGGAGTCTTTCCCCCTTTTTCAAAGCATAAATATGTGTATCTGCAATTGCCTGCCCTGCTTCCATTATTCTCCCCTTAATTATCCATGGAGCAAGAAAGAGACAAAACTGGTGTCAACTGTAAGCAACCATGTGCTCTAAAACACTTAATGATGCAGGAAATAGGAGGCAGGAGTAGGGAGAATCCATGAGTTTAGAGATGGAACACCATTTTTTTAGAACAAAGAATTTTTGTCATCTGGTGATTTTACTCTCCAGAGAAATGCTAGTTATATGCCCCATCTTAGTATACAACTGACCTTTGAAGATTATTACAATGACACGCAAACCGTAGAAAAGCTTTGAGTACAGGAGCATTGTGTTACTGAAGACCTAATTCAGGAAAGGATCATCACTAAAATGGCTCCGGAGAGATGAATTTTTTGGCCAAAGCAACTCTGAAAATTACAGAGGGGATGCAATCTATGTCAGGGAAAGGAGTTTCCCACTAAAGAATTACAGATTCTTAAGGTGCTGGTATGGCAACATCACAAAAATGAAATTGACTACATCTTAATCAACTTGAAACAACTGGCTGCCAATGTGGAAATCTTTTTCAAATCACCAGCTTCTGTGAGAGCAGACCATCAACAATTTAAGTCAAGAGTCAAAATTAATACCAAATTAGAAGAAAAGATAAAAAACGAAAATAACACTGCATAAAAATTACAACACCAATCTGACCTATCTTCTAAATTGCAATATGAATAAAAGCCATCAATGGTGATTTTCATGATCCCCCACAGAATTTTAACCAATATAAGTCAATTGCCACAATAAAAAGACCCAAAGAACCCAGAAATCATCTCAGTATGCACACTTGAATCACTTTCCAGGCAGTGAGACCTAACAATCAAGGGCAAATTGGTTTAGGACTAAAAATTCACTTGTAAAAAGTAATGCAGAAAGACAGTGGAAGATTATGAGTAGTAATAACTCCTAGTAGTAATAGTAGAATATTAAAGAGTGGTAGAAGGAAAAAAATTCTAGAGAAAGCTTGCTATGAGATCCATCAAATCAAAATGACCCTAAGAGCATTTATAATCTAAAAGGAAGAAAACAGATAAAAAAATGGAACTTCTCTGCCAGTATTTCTATAATAATCTATTTTCATTAACAATGATAGTACAATTGAAGAAATCTATATAAGAGGTATACAAAAAAATTTTATCATTATTTTGAAAGTTTTAGGAGATTGATTTCAAGATACCTGAAAGCAAGGAAGATGCCAAATGATTTTTATGAAGTCTTGGAAAATATTCTTCTCTCTCCCCCCAACCAAAAATAGAAGGCATCATTAACTAACAACCATATATGTTTCTCATTTCTGTAAAACCTTTATGAAAATGATTCACACACTTAATGAACAGAGTTAATGAAAGTCTGAAAAAGCAAGCTATTGCAAACTATTTTCTATCACAAACCACATCCACACAATTTAATGAAACATATAGAGAAGATATCCTACTGTACTTGTTATTGTTGACTATAATAAATTGACCCAATAAAGCAAACTACAGCCTTGAGGGACTCTTTCAATAAAGTGTCTCCTATGTGTATGTTAAGATCAGAGAAGATTTCTTGAAAGATGCAACCACAGAAATAAATTTCTTTAAGAATCCTCTGATGGTCAATATCAAATAGGAAGGCATATACTTGCCAGTGTTGTTCACTACTCTTGCAGAAGATGTCCTGAATAAAGTACAAATGGGAGAGGGATTCCCTAATATGTATCCTCCAATTGCTCCTCATTTATAAGGAACATTGTGTTGTCCCTCATGAGTTTCATAACCATACTGGGAAAAAATGAATAAACAATGCCTATTATTCAAACTATGACATGTAATTGGAAGAGCAGCCTGTTGAGTTTGTCTATCAGCACATATCTCTTGGACAGATGGTGCAGATTGATAGGTAATGAAGCCACGCCAGCTACTGAATAGGAAGAAGAAAGCAATCTGCATTTCATCTGGAAAATTGAATAGTATTTTAATGATGCCAACACTTCTTAAAAATCAAAACTTTTACCACTACTCTTCTTCTGAAGAAATTCTAAGGCAATGAATCATAGTGTACCACAATCTCTGAAGAATCAAAATTTCAAGTGACCCAAAGGGCAAATAAAAGACATATGGGTAACATACGGATGTAGCAGCATATTACCAATGACATCCTGTATGTAATTAAGTCTTATGAAAAACTGGAAAGATAGTGGGTGTTCATTGATTGGGAACTAACTAAATAAAATGTGGCATATGCATTTAATGAAATATTACTGTGCAATAAACAAATGATAAATATGAAAAATTCAGAAAAAAAAGGAGAATCTGCATAAACCAGTTTGCAAGGTCCACAGGGATCTGTGGAAAGATTTCAGAGTTTGTGAATCTAGATAGGGATATTTTTAAAAATTTTTCCTAACCTCCAAATGAAAATTTAGCATTCACCCATTCACTCATTCATTCATTCATTTAGAGATATTTAAAAACTACTATGTGCTGTCCACGACACAAATACTGTCAATGGGGTTCACACAAACAAGTTTAAGAACCCAGTATAAACTGATACAGCTGAAGAATGCAGAAGTAGGAAACAGTGTATGAAATGATTGCAATTATGTTAATGAAAAATGACACTGAAAAGCAGATGGACTTAGATTAACAGTAATGACAAATCTTTGTCCCAGATACCAGGTGATGAACCACACCTTCATGGCAGAGAAAATGAGGGCCATGAGGCACAGAATGTGGCATTTATTGTCAGCTGTGTTCATTTTGTCTGTTCATTTTGCTTAACTGTTCTTCTTTGTTACTAAAAAGGGTTCAGTGGATAAAAACAAAAAATTTTAATACAATTTTCAAGGGAAAAAGAAGTGGTGTAAAATATATCATCTGGGAAAAGGGAGTGTATGTGGTCCCATATTGAGAACAAGAGGTAACAGGAAGGATTTGTGGTCACTTACTGAGAGAACAAACCTGAGTGCTATACTGATACTTAGGACAGATGAAAAGACCTAGAGAAAGGCCTTTAAAACAGAGGGCAAGTTCTCTATGAAAAATGCATGAGAAGGCATGGATGAAAGTTGTACCGATGTGTATTAGTTTGGATGGGTTTTGATCTGTTGGAAGCAACATCCATATGAATCTCAGAAGCAATCTGAGAAATGTCAGGTGACTAGGTTCTTCAAACATGCTTGAGAGGCAGAATCCTATCCAAGTGGAAAGACTTCAAGTATGGGCCTAATGATAAAAGGTTCTGAGATGTTCATCAGCAAATTGAAAAAAAAAAAAAAGGTAATGAACTTTTTAGCCACACTAATCTTTGAAGTTCATCTACTAAGTTACTGAAATCTACATTTGTAAAAGGAGTTCCCATGACAATAAAATCACAGATCCCTAAAGTCTTGAAGTATTTACACAGATGAGGGTACTGGAAGCAGGGTTTTTATTTCAACTCCTATTTTTTTCAGTTTCTGAATTAAAAGAGTACATCCTCAACTGACCAGGTCCCAATGTAGCTTACAAATCAATTCTCCTATGGACAACTCAACTCAGTTTTAGTGAATTAAAAGAAAACACTAGCAGCTAATTGTAGTCTCCCCACAGTGATAGAAGAAGCTAAGCAGACAATTCCATTGGCCTGTCCTTTCCTCTAAGAGCTAACCTTCTATTCTCCTCGTGAAGACATTTCTTAGACTTGAGTCCTCAGGGGAAAAAAATACGAAATACAAAAACTTCCATCCTACCTGCCTGTACCTCCAAGGCCAGTAGGCCTTGAGAGATACTACTGATAGAAACTTTCAAATCCAGGAGGAATTTGGTAGAGTTCAAAGAGAAAAGACCCACAGATACACAGATTTGGCTTTCCAAAGTGCCATCTCTGGCATACAGATCACCTACTAGTCAAAGTGGTGGCTTTCAGTTGGCCTCCGTGGAATGAAGAAAGCAAACAAGTAGATGAGGGAAGCATGTTGTGATCCTTAGGGGGCAAATCTGAAACCTCCTGAGGAACTACCATGTTTACAGCAAGAGGATTGATGAAGTAATGAGTGTGCATTTGGAACCATGCCTTCCTAGGGACCTGGATCACAACCCCTGAGAATGAGTTTACCTTTCTCCCAGGAAAGTTTTCTTTTCCCCATGGCCAAAACACTCCCCATGCACAGACTTCTGCGAAAGTTACAGCAGCCAGCATTCCTCCACTGCACTGGGGTCCCATAGTCAATACAAACTTGAACCAATTTTTCAATTAAGTTCTAGGACATGGAAGATAGAATTATGGGCAAGATCCTTGGAAGACTCAGAGGCTTACCTCACTTCCATATGAGTGAACTGCTATAAACTAGGTAATGAGGTACTTTAAAAGGGTTTTTTTTTTTGCCTTGGGTACTACACTTTACTTTAGGCATCAGATACTCTCACAGAGTAATCACTGGAAAACCAGGTGGAGTTAAAGAGAGCTAGAATTTTTTCTCCTCTATCATGTAGTTTAAAAATATTTACTATTTTTTTTAATGATTAGTAACTTCAGCTGAATAAAGCTTCATTTTCTTTTTTTCTCAATATTGCTTCCTTTGGCTACACTGCAGGGAATAGACAACCCACCTGTGCCAGTGTTGCTGGGTATGTGTCAAGCTGGTAAAATTCATGTTGTGGCTACGGTTCCATGTGCTACTCTTAGTGAAGTTGGGCAGTTTCAAAGAACTGTGAAGCGATGCTAAACCCTAGGTATGTGTTTCAGGCCAAGTTAGTCCAGGAGCATCTAGGGTTAAGGACTAGATCAATAAAACAGGTAGAGTGGCTAAGGGTTATAAAAACAGGCTGAAGAGGACAGCCAAAAGCAGCCATATAGAAAGGGGGAGCATGCTTCATCCGAGGGGATAGAGGATGTGAGAGGAAAGATTAAGTCAAGTTCAAGAATCCCAGTGGCCAAGGTATAGTCTAACTGACATTTGGCAGTCCGAGGTCAATGCTGTACCAGAGGGAACAGCAAGGATAAAGTCTCAATGTACTCTGTAGTGCAGCTTTAAGCTGGGGGGAAAAAATTAAAAAGGCATGAGGAATTCAGAAGGGGTTAGTTTGGATCAAGAGCCTAGGACCAGTGCCTAAGAGGGAGGTCATAATCCTGGCTGGGAGTCATCCTGTTCTACTCTACTACTTACGACCTGTGTGCACGCGGGCAAGTTACTTTCTCTCTTCAGACCTCATTTCTTACACATCTAAATCAAGTGTTCTAACTCTGTGGAGGCAAGTCAGCACAATGGCATAACAGGGATAAGACTGTTGGTCTCAGGACGGGAGGTATCTGTTCCCTGCCTTGGTTTTAAGCAGTCTTCCTGGTGGTGACAGATAAGAAGTGCAGATGTGCAATGTCCCTGGTAGCAAAGTCAAGCTCTATGGGTAATAATGACAGAAGCAGTGGGCTTTGGCTTGTGTTGAGGCCCCCATGATTTTCACAGTGGGGCAGGCTTATGCAAGGTGACAGTTCTACAATGTTTGTGACTCCAAAGGAAGTAAATTGTTTTTCCAAAATCACAAAGTGCACAAAAATCTAGTGCTCAAAACTTCCTAACTTTGTATCCAGTGGAAAACAATTGACTCCTTCTGGTCACTTTCTGCATTTCATGTAACTTTGCAAATGGAACTTATCTTCTTATTCTGCTCTCTATGGCTGACTTTCTGATTTCATCATCCTGTTTCTCAGATACTAAGACAATACTGATATCTTTGGAGTCCAGCATGGCAGGGGATGTTCAAATGTGATTCCCACTGTCTTCTCAAACTTCACATACCTATCTTTCTCCAAGTCTTTTTTTTAATTAATCCCCCTTTTTCAAATATAGAAACGGAGTCCTGGTTTCATCAAACGACTCCATGTACAGAACAGAGTTCACCTGTTTTCTCCTCCAAGTCTTCAACTGTTTATAAATGAGTGATTGGGCTTTTCCTCCTTTTCCAGATGCAGTGGAAGTACAGGCAGGTCCTAGAGCATTATGAAATCCTAGATTTCCATCATACATTCCAATGGGATCAGCTAAGCGCTATAATGGTTGAAACCAAGGTTAGCACTAACACTTCCGCCTAAACAAAAAGAGATCTGGACAGGTCAGACAGCAGTTTAAATCCCAGCTCTGAAACTTGCTTAGCTGTGTGATTGTAGACAAATCACAAAATTTGACATTTCTGTGCCTAAGTCTTCATCTGCAGCTATCTCAGAGAATTGTGATGACTACTTTGTAAAGCTAAAAACACTAACATAAATATGGATGTTCATGAAACTATGCAGTATAAATTGACTGTGTATATTTTTCACTGTCTGCAGCAGATCTATCTGTGCAATTTGACTAAAGAGACAAGACCCTTAGTGTCCAAGGATTGTGGAATTGTTGCCATTTAAGTGGCAACTAAACCAAAGAAAAAGTAGCTAACACTCCCTAATAACGGAAGAAGCCCAAACTGCCATTTCTTTAAACTCTGCTTTTGTTTCTCCATGGATGTGAAAGGGCTAAGTAGAGAATAGCCTTTTGAGATCAAAGCCTGCGCCCTACTTCCAGATGAGATAGTCTATTCTTCAGCTCCTTGTCCAAAGAAATATCACTTTGATCTTAAAAACTGCCAAACACTTTCCCAAGCAGGTTTGAGAGTGTCTCCAGCCATGAGTAGAATGGAATCTAGGGAATGTGATCTAAGAGGACACTGGGGTAGGGATGTGATTATAAACTTAAATGTGATTATAAAGATGGCAGGAGAAATGGCTTCTTTAAGTAGTGATTCTAAGAACTCTAATGCTTTTTGAGAAACAAGAAAGTTTTGGACATGAAAAAAACAAAGGAGTTAGTTAGCCCAAACTAAGTTTAAAGAACAAGTCAGGCAATCTTTAATTAAGGGGGGTAAAATCCTATCCTATGAAAAATGTAAAATTTTATGTAAAATCCAATGTAAAAATTCATTGTATGTAAATGTAAAATCCTATGTAAAATCCAATCCAAAATTTACTTCTTCCAGAAACCACTCTCTGATAATCCTCATCCCACTCTAGTAGTTTCCTTGACTTAATTTATTCCAATAATAATACTTCACATGCATATTGCTTCGTAGTTTACAAAGTACTTTCCATTTGCCCTCTACAACAGCCTAATGAGATAGGTGCTATCATTATCCCTCAGTTTTCTCATCTATAAAATGGGGCTAAGTGACTTAACCAGATGCATATAGCTAGTAAGTTTGGAATCTAAACCAGGTCTTCCTGTTTTCAAGTGTATTCTTCTCAGTACTATACAACACTAGCCCATTCAATTCAACAAACATTTATTAACTATGCAAGGGACTGTACGAGCTAGGGATACAAAGATAAAAATGAAACAGTTCCTTTGCATTCCATCAATGCTTTACATTCAGTTTATTCTGCATTAATTCACATATTCAAATGCAGCTTTGTAAATCATCTGTCATATATGTAATGGAACTAGACAAAGTATCCCCAGGACTAGATAAAGTATTCCCCAAGAGCAAAGACTATGCCTGTGTACTCTTGAGGTCCCTCAATACACTCGGTGGGAACTCAACATTGCTGACTAAGCAATGCCATTTTAAACAATAAGTTTCCCTCCTCCTCCACCCTATATGTACTAGACCTTTACAGAAGGTCCCCACACACAACACAGGTAATAAACAAATGAAGGTGGCTCAAAGGCAGACAAAAAGAATAGGGAATAGAAATCAGTGAATTGGATGATTCATTAGTCAGTCCTGGCAGAACCAAGAGTCTGTGAGGTACTGTGGCATTACCCCATGCAAGGGAGGTAGCCAGCATATGGTGGGATGAACACTAAAAGTGGCATCAAAAGGAACGAGGTTCATATCACAAATCTGCTACTATACAACTTAGGCAAGTCATCTTCCCTCTTTACCTTATTGGTAAAGTCAGGGATTTGAACTAGAGTGCTCAGGATCTCTAAGGATCCTTTAGTATTCTTACAGTTTTAGTCAGCACCCCACCCTTTCATACCCTTCTACCTCTGTGTGTATGCTTCTGGGAGGTCAAAGAAAGGAAATTTGTATCCTGTAATTCTGTCTCCCCAAATCTTTTTTCTCCATTAGAACCCAATGAAAGAATGAAACTAGGGATGCAAGCCATCTTTGAGAGTGGGGCAGACTTAATGAATCAGGTAGGGGAAAGGACTTCTGTTCAGTTGTCCCTACCCCACTTCCATGCTATGAATACTAAAAATGAGAAGTTAGCAGACAAGAATCACTTTTACTTTCCAGTGCCATTTTGAACTCCCCCAAAACTTTTTTATCTACTTCATTTCTGAAAAATACAATACAGAGTTCCCCCAAGGTTTCTAGTCAGGAAAAAATGGAAACATAATGACTGTGAGTAAAGTCATCCATGTTTCAGATGAGTCCCTACAACCAATCATCTGACTTTGCTGCCTAGATCAGTCACTGACATCCTATTCTTGAAGCAAATGGCCAATTAAAATAGCCAGTCCCTCTAGTGAAAGCATTCATTGGAAGGGGGAAAATGTACCCTTATCATCCTTCCCCAGCGAAGAAAAGTGTAGATATGGCCCAAAAGGCATATATGAGCAACACTTCAGTCCTTAGGAAGAGTGAATCTGAAGAGCGAATACAACAATTAGTCAATTCTAACAACAAACATACTCATGGTGTGTATGTGATTTATATTGATGAAAACAATAGTATTAACAATATAGTGTTATATAAATAACTGTTAAATAGTTGTCAATAATACAGTATTAAATTATAGCTCCTGTTTTTATAGCTCTCTCTCTCATACACACACGTATGTGTATATATTTATAAATGTATCTTATCTTATTGAAGTCAACTCTTGCAAAGGGGCTAACCTAATTTGATAGGGAAGTTATACCTAATCCTGGAAATCCCAATGTCAGTGAAATCCCAGGTCCACTCCTTAAATTAATCCCCTATCTTATTGGACACTCTCAAAAGTCGTATAAGGTGATTATGGATTGCCAATATTACGAGATTAATTTTATACGGGGAAAAAACTGAGGAACAGAAAGTTGAACTGACTTGCTCAAGGTTTCACAGCTAGTAAACAGCAGAACTAAGACTCAAATCCAAGTCTCCTGACTCCAAATCTAGTATTTATTCATTTCATTTCAGTATGTTTATATAAACTGATAAACAAAAAGTAGATTCTGCAACTCTTTTTAAACAACAATGTGACCAATGAGTTTTAAATAGGGAGAAAGAACTGCAGTAGGGCTCAGACCTGTGATTTCACTGAATTAGAGAACTAATGCATGAGTTAACCTCCTCTACCAACTGAAGTTAATAACTTCTCTGCAACTTACAACCTTTCTATAAGAGAATCAATAAAGAGCTATCTAGAGAAGTTGTGGAACACGTAGCCTGCAGGACTCATGTGGCCCACAACACTCCTGAGTCCAATCCAAAACAAGATTAAAATGCAATTGGCAAATATCTTTTAAAATAGATAAAAATATAGTAAGATATAAATAATATTAATAAGTGGTTTCTAAGTTAACCTGCAGCTTTCAAGGTCTCTCATATATGGTTTAGTGGCCCCTATTTCTATTTGAGTTTGACACCACTGATCTACAGCACAAAGAGATTAGCATCTTGTCTATGGTCACACAGCCAGTGTGTCAGAGGTAGGACTTGAACTTGAAAGCCTTCCTGACTTTGAGGCTAGCTCTACACCATGTTTCCTTCAGCTGCTTTAAGTATTCAACAATTATTGCTGCTTTATTCACTGAAAACACAACAGAGAAAACTATTATGTCTTCTTTTTCTCTTCTATAAAATGAGAATGATCTATAAACACAATAAGTGTCTTTGATGAAACCATAAGAAAACATACATATTTTCATGGATGATTCTCTACACTGGATCATACTTTTTCAGACTGAGAGATATGAGAAGACTTTAAGCTTTCAATTTTTCTACTGCCTAATTATTTTTTTAAATGCTTTGAACCAAAAGAACAAAATACAATCTTGAAGACTCTACTCAATGGGTCTCACATACATAGATTAAAATCATGGAAGACTCTATGACAGATGTGACTATGGAAATGAGTGTTTAATCTGCTGAATACTGACATCAAGGAGACTTGAAAGAGAAAAGATGATGACCTAACATGTTTGTTAATGCCATGTGAGACAGCCTGTACCATCTTCCAAGCGAAAGGATTCCTTATGGTCGACAAGGTTCTCCAAATGTTCCAATTAAAAGATGACATTATACTAATTTACAAAGTCCAGGAACACAACAAAGCTTTCTTAGTGAAATCCACAGCAATGCAAAAAAAGGTTGCACAAGACCTAACTCTGGCCCCAGAGCCACCATATGAGGAGAAATGTGGCCAGACTGATATAATTTCAATTCACAGTTCAGTTATTAGACAATGGTAGCTACCAAATCATCACCATAGTCACTTATATGAACATACATAAGCTTAAAACGCAAAATATCAAGGTAAAGAATTCACCAAATCCCCTTAGGCTGCTGCCATGGGTTTTGATATATGGAGAAGGATTTTGTTTCTTTTAAAGTACAAAAGTGGTAAATGGATACAAACATGGAATTTCCAAAAGAGAAATTCTAAACTACAAATAACATCATGAAAGCATATTGCAAATCACTAATGGTGAAATACATGCAAATTAAAAGAAATTGAGGTTTCACCTCACACCATTCAAATTGGCATAGATCACCAAAAATGTACTTGATGTTAGAGGAGACTGGGAATATAGGAACACTGTTGCACTGTTGATTGAGCCAAAAGGTAGTCTCATCATTGTGGACTATAATTTAGAATTACACAAGAAAAGTCTCTTGACCCAGTGATCCCACTATAAGACCTATACCCTCAGGAAATGAAAAACAAAAACAAAGGTACAATATAAACCATAAAATTCACAGAAACACTTTTTGTTGCAGCAAAGAACTGGAAACAAAGTGGAAGCCCAACTGGGAAATGGCTGAAAAAACCATAGGATATAAATGTAATAGAATACTATTGTGCATTAAGAAATGAGGAATAAAAAGAATTCAGAGAATTGTATCAAATGAGATTTGTATCAAATGATATAGAGTAGAAAAGCAGACTCTAGATAACATACACAATTGACTATAATGTAAATTAAAATATTACCAAAAGGAAACAGAACTCTGAGCAAATAAAAAATCAATACAAGTCCTGGAGAACAGATAATGATACATACCTCCCTCCTGAAATAAATAAAAGGTTCTTAACTTTTTAAAATCCACGGACTCCTTGTCAGAATAATATTTTTATAAACAATATATGTAGGATTGCAAAGGAAACCAATTATATTAAACTATAGCTGTCAAAGTATTTTTTTTTAATTCATTGACCCTAGATTAAGAACCCTTGCCCAAGAGAGAAAGGTGAGGGATTACTAGGAGAGACTATCACAGTCATTGTTAAACAAGGTCCATTGCTTTTGTTTGTTCTCTGGAGGAAGTGAATGGAAAATGACTATGATACAAAGACAAAAGGCATCAATAGAAATTTTAAAAAAAAAAAACTTAAGTGCAGGAACATGACAGCTTCCATGACGTAAAAAGCTTGCCTCTCTTTGGTAAGAGAGTCTCAGTGTGGCATGGAGAGGACACTAGGCTTTTAAAGCTTCAAACATTCGATGAGCAATAGACTGTATCTGCTGCACGATGATCACTCTAGCTAAACATGAAAAGGCTCGACACCAGAGGATTGTTCACAGGGAAATGAACTAACTATCTGTGCCGTAGAAACTGGTCAAGAGTGCCCACCCCAATCCCAGTAAAATCCCTGTTCATGTTAGATGCTGAAGTAGAGCATGCCATGAGCTGTACTGGTCAGAATATAATATTACTTCATTTCCATTTCTGATCAATTAAATCAATTATACTAATGGGCTTTTCTACTGTAGAATATCAAATCTGTACCCTCTTCCCTGAATAAAATGGCTGATATTTATATAAAACAGTGCTTTGTTCAGTCAGTTTTCAGTCCTGTCCTGGGACTTTTTGTGACCTTATTTGGAGTTTTCTTGGCAAAGAGACTAAAGAGAAGTAGTTTGCTATTTCCTTCTCCAACTCATTTTACAAATGAGGAATCTGAGGCAAACAGGGTTAAGTGACTTTCCCAGGGTCACACTGCTAGTAAGTACCTGAGGTCAAATTTAAAATCAGGTCCTCCTGACTACAAGGCTAGAATAGAATTCTTTCCATGGTACCACTTTGCTGTCCAGGAATTGTACAAATGTCACTTCCTGCTAACAGGATGAAGTAACACATGTAAAGCACTTTGTAAAATAAAATAGTGCTTTAAAAGTTTGCAAAGTATTTTTTATACGTTATCTCATTTGACAGGGCAGCTGGAAGTCACATTTGTACAATTCCATTAGCTCTCCTCCCAGTTTTCATGAGTGGAATAAAGAATAAAGAAAGAATAGAATAAAGAAACTTCCAGCAGCACAGAGAAGGGGGAAGGACCTTGTGATACCAAACACAGCATCTAGATGTTTCACAGAAAGCTCAGTTTTTGAATGGGAGTCCAGAGTAGGAATCTAGTCCTCTCAGGCTTGAACAGAAATCTCCTCTATGGTCTCCCAAATAAGAGATTATTCAGTGCCCACCTGAAGATCAGATCTCCAGTGATGGGGGACTCTACCTCCCAAGACATTTCTTTTTCCATCCAAAAGAAGAAGAAAATGGCTCTAATTGTTTTCCCTTATATGAAGCAAAAATCTGCCTATATACAATTTGACCAAATGGTTCTACATCTGTCTTCTGGGGTCATATAGAACAAATCTAATCTTTCTTCTACATGGCAGTCTTTCAAATATTCAAAGTCAACTATCATTATCCCACCAACCTAAATCATCTTTTCTCCAGGTTAAATAGTCCTAGTTACTTCAACTAATCTTCATATGATGGTCTCCAATGTCTTCAATATTCGTGTATATCATAGGACCTAACTCCCACAGACCAAGTCCAAACCACCAAGACCAAGACTGCGCATCAAGACCTGGCCATGAAATTCAGTTAGCCTATAAAGTAGCTGGTGGGGGTAGAGGAGGGAGACTTGTTTTTTCAATTAGGAAATCCAGGGGACTAAACCAAACCCTTGATAGGAAAGGGCCTAGCATTCATGTTCTAACAGAGATTACAGCTAACAAAAGGACCAAAACAACAGAGTGAGGCAATCTATTTCAGTGAGTCCATTCTAACAAGAATTGTTCCCTTCACTGACAAGAACTTAAACTGAAGATGCCTCCAAAGTTTGGACGTCCAGTTTGCAGACATACTTTTGTTTGAACCCTTCTGATCCAGTTTCCCTAACACCCAGGAAGAAATATATTGATACCTCAATATCTGGAAACAAAGTTCCTTGATATGTCACTTATATCTAGACACCTGTGTTCCTGTCTTAACCTACCAGCTAATTCCTGAATAGCAAAAATCATATCCTATTTAACATTTATTTTATATCTCTTTCACCTCCCCCAACATCCACCTCTCCCGAAACCAGCACAGTGCCTTATACATAATTAGTGATCTCTATGGAGCAGAAGGCATTAGATGGCCTAGGAGACAGAAAATTTCTGTTCTAGCACAGTCTCTGAAACTAACTTGCTATATGACCTCAGGCAGATAATCTCCCTCAGCCTCTATTTCAGTACCTGCAAAATGGGGTGACAGGGACCAAAAGGCCATCTACAATATGAACTTATTATATATCTTGCCACTTGTTCAATCTGAGCTACCCCCACAAATTTGAAAGAAAATGACACTAAGAACAATTGCCAGTCATAAGGATCTAAGTGTGATACAATGCCTCCTAGGTGTTCCTCCATACAAAAAAGTTCCCTCTGCTAGATTTCTGTTGCTGCTTCTCTGGGGTACCTCCCACTGTCACCAAGAAAGTAATAAAGAGAAAGGAATTTTTTCTTCAATGGTCACTTTAGAAGATTCACAATTATTTTTCCTTTATCTTTCTCTAAGAAAGGTGGCATAGTATAATGAAAGAACCCCAGATTATGAGACCATGATTCTAGAGTAAGATGGGATCTAGAGTAGGAAAAGAACACAAAGGTCATCAAGGTCAACTCCTTCATTTTACAAATGAGAAAACTGAAACCTGGTCTACTACTGGGTCACTATCTAGTCTTTGGAAAGGCATTTTTGGCTTCAGTTAGAGATCACTTAGGTCTTCTCCTGGTTTCCAATCTAGCCAAAAGCTTAATCTGTCTTATTCTATCACATCCCCAGGTTAGAGTAGCCTATCAATCTATAGTAAATTTGAGGGAGGAGAGTATATCAGGTTAGAAATACTGCTCGCTGAATCAAGGAGCCTGGAATGAGGATTTTTAGTATTGTTCTATTGTGGACCTGTGGTTTCTTTATTAAAGGCTCCATAAATATGCATTAAGTGAGTTTTCCCCCTGGGTTGGAGACACTGGAGGGGGAAAATTGATGAAGTACTTGGCAAAGAACACACTAGCAAAGCTTACATTAAAACTCATTTATTTGTAACATCTTCCTGTTAGTCTCTCCAAAACTCTCTTCCTATTCTGAACTGCAGGGCCTAAGATCTGCCTGCTTTTGGTGAAATTTGCATTGATCAGTCAGTCTATATTTGGTACATCCCCCTTCATAAGAGCTCTCACTACTTTTATGCATCCATTACATTTAGAAAAACAAACTTAAAAGAGAGGCTCTTTTTTAAAAAGGGCTCCATCCGTTAATGCACTGTTGGTGCAGTTGTGAACTGATCCAATCATTCTGGAGAGCAATTTGTCCAAAGGGCACACACACCCTTTGATCTAGCAATACCACTGCTAGGTCTATATTCCAAAGAAAGAAGGAAGGAAGTCAAAAAAAGAAAGGAAGGAAGAGGAAGGAAGGAAGGAAGGAGGGAAGGAAGGAAGGAAGGAAGGAAGGAAGGAAGGAAGGAAGGAAGGAAGGAAGGAAGGAAGGAAGGAAGGAAGGAAGGAAGGAAAAGGATCTATTTGCACAAAAATATTTATAGCAGTTCTTTTTGTGGTGGCTAAGAATTGGAAAGGAATGCCCATCAATTGGGGAATGGCTAAACAAGCTGTGGTACATGAGTATAATGGAATATTATTGTGCTATAAGAAACGATAAGCAGAATGATTTCAGAAAAATCTGCATTTACATGAACTGATGCATAGTGAAGTGAACAGAACCAAGGAGAATGTTGTGCACAGTAACAGCAGTACTGTTCAATGAACAACTGTGAATGACTTAACTATTCTCAGCAATACAATGATCCAAGACAATCCCAAAGGACTAATGATGAAGCATATGATCTGTCTCTAGAGAAAGGACTGATACTGAATACAGGTTGAAGCATGCTATTTTTCACTTTCTTTCATTTTTTTTCCTTTTGAGTCTTCTTGTACAAAATGACTAATATGGAAATGTTTTACATAATTGCGTATGTTAAAGAAAAAGAAGGGCCCTCCATCTCAGGCAAACCCCTCCCTTTTCCTCCATGCCTTATGTTCTCTTCCTTTCCTTGTTTCTTCTTCTGCTTTCCTCCTTTTTTCTTCCCCTCCTCAGGGAAAGCCACCTCTGGTGATACTGAGGTCAGTCTCCATTAGCTGGAGCCATCCGGCTGTCCTACTGCATCTGCTCTGCCTATATTTATATTTGTGGTTTCTGTTCTCAAAAACCTGCTGGCCCATGGCAGCCAAGAGAACTCACTCTACCCTTCCGCATGCCTGGCTTTGAAAGCAATAACACTCATTTGTATCGATCTGTTTACAGGAAATGTTTGAAATCTAAGAATGGTCCCTTAGTGATACCACCAGTCATAGATGCACCAAAGTATCCATTTCCCACTTGAATAGGTAGGGAAGACAAGGGAGGCTGCCACACAGGAAAGAAGAATCCTGGACTCTGTCCTTGATTTGAAGTTAGAAAGACTTGAATTTGAATTCCCACTTTTGATACCTATTAGCCATGGAGCATTGGGCAAGTCAATTCACCTGTAAAACAGGGATAACAACATCTGCAGAACTTACTTCACAGGGTTGCTATGTGACTCTAATGAGACCATAAATGTAAAGAGCTTTGCAAGCATTAAAAAGCATTACAGAAATGTCAAGTGTCATAGTGATAATGAGGATGATGACATAGGTTGTCTTGTCTCAATTTCAAGAGGGAAGTGGGGCACAGGGGGGCAGACAACAAGGCCAATAGGTGTATAAAGCCAGACCTTCTGCCATTTGTACTGAAGTTGAGTGTACACCCCTGTATTGATGCTTACTTCAAGAGAGACCAAATCCTTGTGAGCCCAGAACACAGCCACAAGTAGCAACCAGGGATATTCTTCAATTAAAGAAAAATTTACCCTAGCAGGAACAGTTACCAGAGAAACCCAGAGCAATACCACACCTACAGCAAGTCCAGGTGGAATGAAACTCATTGAGAAACACCCTCCATACATAGTGTATATAATTAGGGAGAGGAAAATTGAAAAACAGGATACAGTGTAGCAAAAGTGTCTGTCAAAAATGAACAATGAAAGGATATGCATATGTTCATGAGATCTGTGTTTCATTCAGAGATTGGCTTAACACTTGTACGGGATGTCACGTGGGGAATTCCTGCCCCAAGTTGCGCTTAGACTAGATGGCCTCTCAAAGCAGCTAAGTGGATAGAATATTGGGGCTACAGTCAGGAAGACTTGAGTTCAAATTCATTCTATCATATTTCCTACCTACGAGACCCACCCTGGGCAAGCCATTTAATCCGTCTGTCCCAGTTTCCTAAACTGTGAAATGGCGATGGTAATAATAGCATCTACTTCACAGGGTTTCTGTGAGTTTCTGAGATAATGTTTGTAAAGCACATAGTACAGCACATAGTTGATTAATGAATGCTTGCTCTCTTGTTCACCTCCCCTTCTCACTCACTGTCTTCTTGGCAGAAGCCTAAGGTTTTTCCCAAAACAAGAAACAGGACAAATGATAGAAAAACCAACCAGGGAGAAAAATCTAGGGTGCAACTTAACAAATTTGTGCTGAAGTTTCCGTTTGCTTGCATGTGCATTCTGGGGCTGCTGTATCACACAAACCCTACAAACCCTTTGTCCACCTAAGGAGCATTATTCCCAGTGGGCTCAAGGTATGACTTTAAAGGTCTAGAAAAGACAAACGAAGCTAGGGTTTAGCCTGGCACTGACTAGCCAGTACCTAGCTTGCTGAAGAGGACTGCCTAGCATTGTTTAGTTGGAGGGAAAAGGATGTGGAGGCTAGGGCCTGCTAGCTTATTAATGGTTCTTGGACCCTACCAATAATCCACTTTAATTCCCAGAACATAATTCAACAGGTATTGACATTACTACAAATTTCTCATTGTCCTTAATAAACTTATTAATATGATCATCCACAAAGGTCAGCAACTACTTTTTTAAACTTCTTTTTTGATGCACAACATTTTGCTACCAACTTAAACAGAAATAATGAAGTAGGTTCAAGGACAAAACACCAGTGGAGGTAAAGGCAGGCTTTGTAAGGGATGCCCCATTACTGAAAAGCACAGCATCATTCATTCACACAGGTTACTGGACTGAAACTGTTTCAATACACCCACAACAAAATATTTATTTACAAAGCCTCCAGACCTAGTGTACTTGAATATACTATTTTTGTTGCAGTTTCTAAAGAGAACAAAGTATTTCAGGTGGGGAAACAAAAGCTAAAACAATAAAGATTTTCGATAAGAAAGGAAAGGAGCAGAGTGTCCCTAAAGGAAGGTAAAATCAGAAAGCTTCCTTTGAGAGAGAACAAGGATTGGAAGTCCTCCCAGTGACATTCAATGGAATCAGTCAATAATCAAAATGTTAGAATCTCAGAATACACCTGAGGGGGGAAATCCAGCCCTACTTTTACTCAGTCATACCTATGAGTAGACATCAAACTTTTTATGAAGACCTCCAGTAGCAAGGGACTCAGGATATCCCCAAACAGCTCATTCTACTTTAGACAGGTCTAATTATTAGAACATTTTTCCTCACAGAAAAGAAAAATCTACCTACTTTTATGCGTTGCTTCTAGTTGTATCCTCTTTCAGCAAACAGAACTAGTCTAATCCCACTTTCATATGAAAGCCCTCCCATCATTTGAAGTTAGCGTGTTCCACCTCATTCCACTCCATCCCCCTACCTACATTTTCTTCATTTTAAGTATCTCTAGTTTTTTCTGCTAATCTTCATACAGAAAGGTTTCAAGTTCTCTCAACATAGCTGGTTGCCCCCTTCTATATTCAAAGATCTTGCCAATGTTCTTCCTAAATTGTGGTACCCATAACTAAAAATTATATGTCAGATAGGATCTCACCAAGGCAAAGTATTGCAAAATTGCTTCCTTCTGGATACTGCCTCACTTTACACAGTCTCAGATGGAATTTGCTTCTTTGACATTTATGCTGCACACAAAGAGGTTGTGTTGTTGGACACTAGGGTGGATGCCACTGGGGACAGAAAGAAAGAAAGGCTCCACCAGAACTCTCCAGCAGTTTGTGCTATAACTGGTGAAAACATATAAACAGGCAGACATGTAAATAACACAAGGCAATATCTGCCTAGGGTTTGATGAATGGTACAGAGAGTAAGTATCAGGGGAGTCCACAGCAAGGGCTGTGGCATAGGCTGGAGTGGTCAGGAAAGGCATCATAAGAGATCATAGACTCAGACAACGTCAGAGCTAGAAAGGACATTACAGATCAAAATAGGACTTGACCTAAGCCTTAACTTAGGCATTTACCTAAATCCAGGGCCCAAAGGGAAAACTAAGGCCAAACCTTTCATTTTACACATAAGGATACTCAGATCTAGAAAGGATGAGGGAACTGCCCAAGGTCACACTGGCTTTAGCAAGCATCAGAGGAGGAATTCGGAAACCAAGTTATCTGATGCCAAAGCCAGAACCATACAGGGCCTCCTTAAGGATGGATGAGATGTGTCCAAAGGGGCTATATGCTCATTCTGCTGCTGACATTCACTACTCTGAATGGCGCTCCAATTTTATATGTACAGCATTTCTTCAGCCCATCCACTCAACTCACAGAATAAAGCATGTTTTTAAAAATTTCAAGATGATACATATTCCTCTATTGCCTCCCCTCAAGAAATTCAGTCTGAATGAAAATCGTAGTTTGAGAGGCTGTCGGGAAGAAGGAATTCAGAAAGCATGACCTATGTTACTTCTCACGGCATGAACGCTGCTCCTACAATACTGGAAGCAGGGCTCCTCTCTTAACCTCTTTTTCTGTTAATAGTACCACCATTTTTTCCTATCACCCAGAGTAGACATCACAGATACATCAATACTTTGCTCTTCCTTTTCTCCACACAATGGTTAGTACATAGTAGGTACTTTAGAAACACTTGTTAAATTGAATTGTGAGCTTGAGACAACCAGTCAGAAACAGAAACCAGGGCAGGTGGTGAGTTTCTTGCTCTTGGGTCACTGTAATCAATTCAGACATCATGGAAAGCAGCCAGCTTCCCTCACTGTCTAGCACCCAGGGCCAGGAATCTACAGAGCACAGTTCCTGACCCATCATCTTGGTTCCAAGAGTTATTGACATTTCTTAGCGACTCTGGCAAAATGTTAACTTCAGCTACTCTCCCTAAGATAAGAGGGTTCAAATTCCATCTGTGAAAGCCCTGTAATAGGAGCTTCAAGACAAAACAAACAAGTTGACAGACTTTCTTTTTTTCCCCAGAGACATTGAAGGACTGGAAAGACAGATAAACTTGTACACTGTCCGTAAAGAAGAGCATCTCCTGAAAACTTGTTGGGATGAGGAACAGGCATAGCAAGCAGTTATCTAGGGCACAGCTACAGTTACCCAAATTAAAACCAAGAAAGCCATTCCAGTAAGAGCTTTCCCCCTCTCTCTTCAATCCTCATCTAACTGGACACATTCATTATTAGGTGGCAATCTAACAAAAATACTATTTCACTCCAATCTAGTTATAGATCCTTACCAGCAAACAGCTTTTGTGTTAAAATTACTGGCCAAACTGTTCAAACACAAGTTGACTGGCAACCAACTAGCTGCAGGACACAATGAGGGGCATTTTGAAATATTACTTTTTAGATATATGTGTGTGTGTGCATAAGTATGTGTGTGTCTGTCTTTTTAATGGCAGAATATTATACTCTCTTTGGCATGCAGACATGTATTTTATGGTAAATCAAGTAAAGTAACTTGCTAATGCAGAAATCTCTCTCTTTGGCAGTAGCAAGTACCTATATTTATACTGCAACATGGCTGTGAACCATGGAACACAATTACAGGTGACCCAAAGAGCAATGTAAAGACTCATGGTGGATATAAGCAGGCTAGAACATATTACCAATATTACTTAAGATAACAAGGACATGTACAACTGAAAAAGGAAGTGGGCCAATCAACTTACAAGATCCAAACAAGATGGACAGCACATTCAAAATATTAAATGTACTACGAGTAGTCAGTCTCCAATTGCATTAGGTGGATCCTCTGAGAATGAATTAGAAAAATACATGAGCAAGGATCACACAGGATGAGAAAGCAGAAGAGTTATAACCTATACTACTAGAAAGAATACCCAGAGCAGTGAGATCACAAATCCACTGAAATATTAAAGTATAAATCTAGTGTCCATTCTACCTAAGCTCTATAAATCTCATGATTAAGTTCAATTGCATGGGTGTCAGAGAAAGTTCAAAGTCTCCCAGAAAAAGTAACATACTTTCAGTATGTTTTCCAGTCTTCTCCAGGATGGACAGAAGCCATGCCCAGCAGTTGCCAGGGATGAGCTAATTCACTGTTGGTAGCTCTATTCTTTGCTTTTAACTTTTCTATATTTTCTCCACCTCTAGGAACATCTTTTCATGGCAGGACATAGCACTGAATAGAACCAGTTAAGGCTCTGATATGTAAGAGAGTGGGAAAAACTGTTCCCATGTGTTTTGAGGTGGTACAGCATAAGCGAGAGGAATGACTAATGAGTTCACTGAGTTGCCACAGCTGACCTTTTAAATGAAGATTTGATATCATGCCACCTCATCAGCAAACCACTGTAAACTTGCATGTTTCTGGTCCTTGGGATCAGCTCCACTTCTCACCTTTTCTCAGAGTTGAGGATCACCTCCCAGCCTAGACATCTTTCTTGTGTCTATTACAACTATTTCAAGACTACACCGAACCTTCAACCTGGAAGGTCTGATACTTACTCCACCTTCTGCTAAAGGGTAATATCTCAGGAGAGAAAGGAGCAGACAATAATCCTGGAGATAAATTAGAGGCTGGGATTAGATTAAATTAGAGGCACCCTTTGAAGACTGGTCTAAATTACAATGAAAATGTTTTCATCACATTGAGAGGCAGGGTGATATAGTGGAAGGAAAACTAGACTTAAATTAGGAAGAGTAAAAGTTGATTATAATACTGAATCCTTAACAAGCCGCATGATCCTGGGCAAGTCATTAAGCCTAGGTTTCTTTATCTATTAAATGGGGATAAAAATAGCACCTACTTCTCTGGGCTGCTATGAGGATTATGAGAGATAATATACAGAAAGCACTTTGCAAAGCTTAAAGAACCACATTGATGTGAGTTATCACATCCATAGCAATACTGCCAAAGACATATCTTGACATGGAGAACAACTTTTCTCCCCATAATTCACTGGAAACACTCAACAACTGGCTCCTTTACAATGAGTGGTAATGCTGGAGAATGTGGATAGGCTATTTAAAGGATATGTACAGGGCTGAAAGATTCAGACCACACTTCTTCTAACACATGGAGCCTGAGGGTGGTCCCTAGAAATCTGATTTGTCCATCATAGCTAATTAAAAACTCATGCATGTGTCTTTGATTTTCCACTGAATGGAGAAGTCCTGGCCACTCTGACTGTAGATTTTGGCAATGGATACTGGCAGGGAAAGGAAAAATACACACACATGCCAGTTTCTCAGTACTGAGAGGAAAGGTGTGTTTAAAGCTGGGTAAGTGACCCTGTCTTTGGCTTCACATTACAGTTAGAGGTCTCTTTCCCCTCATTCTCAATTGCCACCCACCAACTGGTACAAGTAGTGCTTGTATATGAGCATCTAAGTGTCACTCAGGGTAAGCCTCAAATAGTGATACTAGCCACTGTTCAAAACTGGCATTGGTAAAGGGAGAGACGTTTGTTTGGAATATGTTTTTCATCAGAAAAGCTTTAACCAATCTTCCCTTGGGACCTAAGGAAAAGGAATTATTTTCATGAGAGCCCAAATCTAACTGATTGTAAAGAGTGGAACTCTACATGTACTAAAAAGTCATTGGGGGAAAGGGGTAGAGGGCAGAGTCTAGAGGTGATTAACTGATGTCTGACTGACTCTTAGTTCCTTTTTACTACATCTAGTAGTTCTAAGTTCCATGTCCCAATGTCTAACTGACCAACCTTAGCTTCCGAACATTAGCTCTCATTCCAGGACTGGCCAAAAAGACAAGAAGACAGCAACAGCAGAGAGAGAGGTAGAAGAGGATAATGGGGTAGGCCTGTTCTGGAAGTCTGAAACAAATAGGAAGCCATTTTTAGGGGAAAAAAGTTTAAAAAATAAATATGCGAGTAAAAGTGTTTTCTTTTTTTCTCCTCTGATGACTTAGTACTTTGTTTATGCATTTACCAAAATTTGGTTCATAATGTAGTTCACAGAATTTCAAAGAATTTGAGGATTGGAAGGGACCTCAGCAACTATCTAATCCAACACATATGAAAGAAATTCCTACTATAAAATAGCCAAAAGGTGGTCATCTAGCCCACAACTGAAGCTTTCCAAGCAAGGAAAACTCACTACCTCAAGACAATCCATTTCATTTTTGAACAGCTCTAATTACTTGTGTTCCTGTCTTACCTCTCCCTCCGAGGCTACAGTATCAACAACAACAAACATTTATTGAGTAACTACTGTGTGCCAGGCACTGCACCAAGCACTAGGAACATGCAAAGCGGTAAAGGACAGGGTCTGCCCTCAAGGAGCTTACAATTCAATGGGGACAGCAACATGTAAACAAATTTATACAAAGCAATGTATATACAGATAAATAGGAAATAATTAACAGAAGGAAGGCACTGGAATTAAGAGGGATTGAGGAAGGCTTCCTATAAAAGTGGAATATTAGTTGGAATGTAAAGGAGATTAGAGAGGATAGTAGTCAGAATGGAAGAGGAAGAAGGTTTCAGTCATGGGGAAGAGCCAAAAAAAAAAAAATGCATGGAGCCAAGAGATGGAGTGTATTCTTCATGGTACAGCCTGGAGGCCAATGTTACTGGATCAGACTACATGTCTGGGAATAAAGTATAGGACTAGAAAGGTAGAAGGAGCTAGGTTCTGGGCTTTGAATGCCAAACAGAGCATTTTATATTTGTTCCTAGAGCCTACAAGAAATCATCAGAGGTGGGGCAAGGAAGGGATATGATTGCACATACACTTTAGGAAACTCATTTTAGCAGCTGAAGAGATGATGGATTGGAGGAGAGAGTCTTAGACAGGCTAACCCACTAACAGACTACTATAACAGTCCAGGAAGGAAGTGATGAGGGTTTACACCAGGCAGATGGCAGCATCAGAGGAGGGAAGGGGGCATATTTGAGAGATGGTGCAAAGGTAAGATTGACAGACCTTGGCAACAGCTTGGATATAGTAGGATGACAGATAGTGAGGAATCCAGGATGACAGTCAGGTGTGAACCTGAGTGACTGAGAGGATGGTGTTACCCTCTACATTAATAAGGAAGTTAGAAGGCAGAGAGGGTTTAGGGGGAAAGATAATGAGTTCTAAGCAAGATGAGTTATTGGGGGGAGGGGGAGTAGAGACAAGATGGCAGAGTAAAAGGATGGACTTGCTGTAGCTCTCCCCCCAAAGCCCATAAAATACCTATAAAAATGACTCCAAACAAATTCTAGAGCAGCAGAAGTCACAAAATGACAGGGTGAAAGAAATTTCCAGCCCAAGACAGTCTGGAAGGCCAACTGGAAAGGTATATCGCCCCCAGTGTGGCAGGGACAGGACTGGAGCAGGTTTCAGGACAAGGAATCCCAGGTGGCAATGGTGATTACCAAATTACTCAACCCACAAACACCAGAGACAGCTTCAAAGGTCAGTGAGAAAGCTTTTCACCTGAGTGAGAAGGAAGCAGGGTCTTGCTCTAGCTTGGGCCCCAGACGGCAGCAGCATCCATTTTTGAAGCCCTCGGCCTAAAGACCCTGGGGGAATCAAGCAGCAGATCTGAATCTCAGCCCTGAGGTGAGGAGGACCACTGGCATGGTAGAGCTGGAGACTCTTGTGGAGAGGGAACCCTACTCAAGATCCTGGGCAGAAAAGCTTATTGTAGCTCCCAGACAAGGGCACAGGCCAGGAGAAGAGTAAACTCCTCTCCCTTGATTGTGCCATCTTGGAGGAACTGAGAACTTACAGGTCCCTAAAATATACCCTCCACTTGACAAAGGACTCAAAAGTCAAGTAACCGACTGGGAAAAATGCTCAAAAAGGGAAAAAATTAAGATTATAAAAGGTTACTTTCTTGGTGAACAGGTATTTTCCTCCATCCTTTCAGATGAGGAAGAACAAAGCATACCATTAGAGGAAGATACTGAAGTCAAGGCTTCTTCATTCAAAACCTCCAAAATATATCTGCAATAGTCTCAGGTCATGGAAGAGCGCAAAAGAGATTTTGAAAACCAAGTAAGAGAGGTGGAAGAAAAATTGGGAAGAGAAATGAGAACAATGCAAGAAAACCATGAAAAGCAAGTCAACAGCTTGCTAAAGGAGACCCAAAAAAAGGCTGAAGAAAATAACACCTATAAAAATCAACTAACCTGAATGGCAAAAGAGGTCCAAAAAGCCAATGAGGAGAAGAATGCTTTAAAAAGTAGAATTAGCCAAATGGAAAAGGAGGTTCAAAAGCTCACTGAAGAAAATAGTTCTTTAAAAATTAGAATGGAGCAGATGGAAGCTAATGACTTTATGAGTAACCAAGAAAGTACAAAACAAAATTAAAAGAATGAAAAAATTGAAGAAAATGTGAACTATCTCACTGGAAAAACAACTGACCTGGAAAACAGATCCAAGAGAGATAATTTAAAAATTTGGGGGCTACTGAAAAGCCATGATCAAAAAAAGAGCCTCGACATCATCTTTCATGAAATTATCAAGGAAAACTGCCCTGATAATCTAGAACCAGAGGGTAAAACAAATATTGAAAGAATCCACCAATCACTTCCTGAAAGAGACCCAAAAAGAAAAAGTCCTAGGACTATCATAGTCAGATTTCAGAGTTCCCAGGTCAAGGAGAAAATATTGCAAGCAGCCAGAAAGAAAGAATTTCAGTATTGTGGAAATACAATCAGGATAACACAAGATCTAGCAGCTTCTACCTTAAGGGATCAAAGGGCTTGGAATATGATATTCCAGAAGTGAAAGGAACTAGGATTAAAACCAAGAATCACCTACCCAGCAAAAGTGAGTATAATACTTCAGGGGGAAAAAAATGATAATTCAATGAAATGGAGGACTTTCAAGCATTCTTGATGAAAAGACCAGAGCTGAATAGAAAATCTGAATTTCAAACACAAGAGAAGCATGAAAAGGTAAATAGGAAAGAGGAATGATAAGGGACTTACTGTAGTTGAACTGTTTACATTTCCACATGGAAAGATAATATTTATAACTCTTGAGACTTTTTTCAGTACTTGGGTAGAGGGATTATATACATATAGACAGGGGGCACAGGGTGAGTTGAATAGGAAGGGATGATATTTTAAAAAATAAAGTTAAGAGGTGAGGGAGGAATGTATTGGGAGGAGAAAGGGAGAATAAGAATGTGGCAAATTATCTCTCATAAAAGAGGCAAAAAAAAGTTTCAATGGAAGGGGGAAAAGGGGGAAGTTGAGAGGGAAAAAGTGAAGCTTACTCTCACATCACATTTGGCTTAAGGAGGGAATAACATGCACACTCAATTTGGTATAAAAATCTATCTTATACTACAGGAAAGTAGGGGAAAGGGGAATAGGTGGGCTGTGTGGGGTGGGATGTTAGAAGGGAGGGCAAATAGGAGGAAGGAGTAATTAGAAATAAACACTTTTGGAGAGGGACAAGGACAAAAAAGAGAACAGAATAAATGGGGGACAGGATAGGATGGAGGGAAATATAGTTAGTCTTTCACAACATGACTATTATGAAAGTATTACATAACTACACAAGTATAGCCTATACTGAATTGCTTGCCTTCACAGCAGGGATATGTGGGGAGGAAGGAAAGGAGAGAATCTGGAACTCAAACATTTAGGAACAAATGTTGAGAACTGTTTTTGCATGCAACTGGGAAATAAGAAATATAGGTAATAGGGTATAGAAATCTATCTTGCCCTACAAGAAAAGAGAGAAGATGGGGATAAGGGAAGGCAGAGGTGTGATAGAAGAGAGGACAGACTGGGGGAAGGGATAATCAGAATGCATGGTGTCTTGGGGTGGGGGGAGGGGAAAGATGCAGAGAAAATTTGGAACTTAAAATCTTGTGAAAATGAATGTTGAAAATTAAAAATAAATAAATAAATTTTTAAAAAAAATAAAAAAAAAAACCAAGGTGAGTTTAAGATGTCTATTGGACATCCAGTTCAAGATGGCTGAAAAGCAGTTGGAAATGTGAAACAGGAGATCAGCAGAGAGGTTGGGGCAGGATAGGTAGATTTGAGAATCCCTAGCACAAAAATGGTAATAAAATCCATGGGAGCTGATGAGATCAAATATAGTAGTATGGAGGGAGAAGAGGGCTCAGGAGAGAACCTTGAGGGACATCTATGTTTACAGGGCATGACCTGGGAAGAGGATCCGGCAAAGAAAATTGAGGAGAGTCAGATAAATAAGAAAACCTGGAGAGAGAGAAAAGAGTATCAAAGAGTAGAGAGTAATTAATAGTGTTAAAACCTGTAGAAGTTTCAAGGAGAGAGGATTGAAAAAAGACCACTGGATTTGGCAACTTAGAGGGCAGAGCTGTATCTTACTAATCACTGTTTTCTGCTTACATAAGGTCTTGTACATAGTAGACACTTACTAAACAAAAAACAAAAAACAAAATGTGCTTCTTGGAACAGTAGGGGAAATGCAGGATGTGGTGTCAGAAGAAACCTGAGTTCACATTCTAACTCCTATACTTGTTGGATGTGAGACCCAGGGGAAAGTCATTTAACCTCTTTAATACTCATTTTCTTTATCTGTATTAAGGCACTTCCACTTTCATATATGAAGTTTGCTGAAAGCAACACAAAAAAAATGTATAAGAAAAACTGATAAAATCAACTTATATAGAAACATAAACTCTGAGAGAATGTTGAGGAGAGAAATAGCCTATTCTGAGGAGCATAGGGGACTATGAGAAGATATCAAAAACACTGAGTTTCTAGCTGACAGGTAAATTTCTTAAGTGTTATAAGGCAAAGACAAGTCACTGACCACCAAGAGGTTCTGATTTGAGGCATTTTAAGCTATAAAAAGCCAATAGGAGCAGAAGTTATAAAAGGGATGAACAGAAAAAGCAGAAAAGTTAATCGGAGCTCATTGGGAGGAGTCATTCTAAGAAACTGAGTAGAGAAAACATTGAAAGCTCGAAACTGAAACAGCTGATATGAAAAGGTTTATTGCTCTCTAGTGCCATCTACATCCTGAGAGGGGAAAACCTCTTAGGGGCATCTATGTTGTTCACTACTGCTCTATATAGTTTAAGAGGGAGGAAAAAATGAGAGGAAAAGACAAGCTTTGCTATGACCTATGCTTTGCTGTAAGAAGGGGACACTAGACAACTGGACTAAGTAGAATCTCTTGTTATTTGCAGATATGAAGGGCTTGGCAGTTTTTTGCCTCAAAGGAACTGCTTATCATTAAAAGAGTGTAACACTTTTCTCAGCACCTTGTTACAGGTGGCTGTGTGTGAAGATCTTGTCACTGGTTTCTCTGGCTTAAGACCAGAAGAGGAATGGCTTTACTCAGCAGGTGAATGGTAAGGACGAGTAGAAAAGCAAGTAGCAGAAAAGCATCTTTGTGCAGTAGAGACTATTCCTGAAGCAACAAAGAACATCAAGAACTATAGTCCAAAGTTGTGAGCTTCCCCAGATACGTGAAGTTTTTTCCACACATATATCTCCCTACTAATTTTCTTTAAGTGAATGAGCATATTCTCCCATGGGTACTGCATGTATTGATGAAAGAATGCGATCCCATGTTGTGAGCAAACTATGATCTTTTAATTTATTCCTGCTTTTGTCTTCTGTTGGGTAACTGTGATAATTTGATTATTCCTGATTTTGCCTTCTATTGAGCAATGTCATGATTCTTCTTGCTTTAGCCTTCTCATTTAGTAAAGATTTTATGTTTAAAAGTTAATTATGTCATTGAGATTGATTTTGTATATGCGGAAAGCACACTGGTGAGGTCTCAGGAGGTAGAATATAACATGTACCCCCATCAGAATTACCAAAGCACCCTGGGAGAGTTTAAATTATAGCTATGTAGTAAATCATTCTCTGAAAACACCAGATATGTGGAGTAAGCAAGCCAGTCCAGAAATAGTGAGGGTCCATAGCCTACTACATATAAAATGAGTGTAATTCTTACTTCACAGGGTTATTATAAGGACCAAATTATATAATTTATATAAAGTTAAGGCACTAATGTATACTAAGTTAAAGTGTTATACTAATGTGGATAGAGGGATGGACTTGGAATATATAAAGCCCGAGTCTGAATTCCACCTCAGAAACTTATCAGCTGGATATCTCTAAGCAAAGTACTTCACCACTCAGTCTCAACTTCCTAATCTATAAAATGGAGATAATAATGGCACCTACTCTCATGGGGTTGAAGGGGGGGGCGGGGAATCAAATGAGATAATACATAAAGCAATTTGCAGATCTTTTAAGGCACTATATAAATTTTAACCATTATTAATTATTATGTTAGGTGATTGTTATATTTTGTTTGATGAATAAACAAACCAAATGGAAATTTTCCATAAGTTTCTATTCAATTATAAATCTGTGGATACATTTATTTTTTGATTTTTTAATTGGTCTTGGCTTTCTATCAGTAGTTCTCATTCTGTGTAGTCCCCCTGCTCAGGCAACTGTTGTGAAAATCTGAAATATCCAACAGGCTAAACAATCTAGCACAACCAACAGATCTAAACATAAAAAGGAATATTTTTGTGTGAATACAATTCATTCATCACAATGGATCACAGCCACTTTTGATAACCAAAAACTAGCTTTGTCACAATTCCCATAATGTTCTTAATGGGATATAATGGAGTGATCAAAAGGTGATGGGAGTCTCTCCTTCAGATCATTACATTTTCACAATTCAATAAACATTTATGAAGTACCTACTGAAAGTCCCTACCCTCAAGCTTAAATTCTATTACCCAGATAAAATCATCGCTTCTCTGCAATATAAATACTAAATTTAAAATTAGTCGGTCTTTTAATCCAAACTGCTAATTTTACAAATAAGGAAACTGATGACTAGGGCAGGAAAGTGATTTAGTAAAAAGTTAAACAGAGGAGCAGGGCTTACATTTGAACCCAGGTCCTATGATTCCAAATCCAATACCACTATCCACCAATCCAATTCCACTAAATAATATCAAGAGAAGAAAATCCACTTTTTCCCCTTAAAAGACATGGACAAAACCCCTCAAAGGTAGGGTCCATATTCCCTATTACTCAAGTTTGCTTGGACTTATATGTTTTTTCCTGTACTTTTTAGTAAGGAGAACACAAAGGCACTGTCATTCCTTGGTCCTACACAAAGGCTAGTAGTATCCATGGCTGGCCTGGGGTTACTTGAAGTGAATGTGTTTGGTGCTCTGTCACCTCATTTGTCACAGAGTAATCAGCTATAAGTGACTAATCAGAGAAATAGCAACACAGCCAAGAAAACCCCCTTCTTAGGTTTCTGTTGCCATGGGTTACTCTGAATCCTCTTCATTTGTATGGTGGGCCGGGCTCAAGGAAAATTCGATGTGATTGGAATTTTCCTTTTCTGCTTTCAGGAAATTGGCGAGGCAACACAGGGGCAGTAAAAATGGCCATCAGCTCTGTGGTCTCACAACGATGAAGTTAGGGACCAAGCACCCAAAGGCAGGGCTGGTCTATGATCTTGAGCCCCACCCACCTCTGGCTAAATGATCCCCAGTGACGCTGAGAGCATGCAGCAACAAAATGCTAGGGCCTCAGGATCCCCTCAGAAATCATAACCATTGCCTTTCTGTCTGTTCTTTCCATGTCTAGCCAGGCTTAGTAATGAAGGATTATAAACAGCACCAGGCAACTCTGCATTCTTTCCTCTCTGAACCTGACAACAGCTGAGAAAACATGACTTAAGCCCAGGGCCACACCAAGGGTGTGGTACTGGTATAGTCTTTGAGTAGAAGGAAGATAATATCTATCTCTGTCCTGGATAATGCCCCCAATGCCGCTAAGCTATGGGAAGGACTACTTAGATTGCTATTGTCACCAACACTGGTCCTCCTGGAAGGTACCATCCATATTTCTGAGAGGGAAAAGACATCACCCATGAACATGTACACACACACACACATTCATACTTAGCTTAGTACAGTGGAAAAGAACATGAGTTTAGAATCAGAAGCCCTGGGTACAAGTACCAGATCTTTTAATCATTATCTATGTGGTCTTATACAAGACACTTTAACCTCTCTCTAGCCTCAGATTTCTCATCTGTAAAATAAGAGGGCTGAACATGATAACCCTATTAGTTCCCTCTCACCTCTAAATCTACTGAACTCTCTCATAAACATACATATTCACATACTTGTACAAACACACAAAAATTATTTTCCAATTATAAAAACTCACATATACAAATAACCTCAATTACAGACACACAATGACATACATTGCTTGTATGAAGAAAATACACACATACATGCATATACATACTCATTCAAATTTCCATAATCATGCGCTCAACTGCCTTAGCCCTAGCAACAAAATGTGCTTATCAGGATTATAGATAGGAAGGGTCAGTGGAGAAGGTGTAAAAGTGCTTTGAGAGGGCTGCTTTTCCCAGTTGTTCTCTGTAGAGCTGGGTGGAGTCATCCCTTTTGACCTCTGAGAGCTGGGATATAGCCTCTAGGGTGCACTGGACTTTCCAACAGGCTTTACCTTTGCCCATTACTGGCTTGAACCTGGTCTTGGTCTTTGCTGTCTCTTGGACTTGCTCCCTAGAGTGACTTCATCATGAATGGTGTAACTTGTGAAGTTAAATAAAGAAATAGTTTTGTGGGCTCAAGCTCCACTGGGAATTTCACCATTGCACTGACAAACTCTCATACCACCTCCTCTCTCCACAGTCCTACCAAGCAGCTGAGAGAGAAGAGTGGGAGGAAGCCCAGTGACCCAGGATATGGCAAGTATTTCCCAACCTTCTCTTTGTTTCCCAAGGCTATGCCAGCAAAGCGGGTCTGTCTACCTCTAGCCTTGGCCTCAATAAGCTGTAAGAACAGTTCTATGGTGAAAGAGCAAATGTGGAATAAAGGGCCTTGCTCTTACAGTTTTTAGAATAAAGATGCGACTATCAAATGGTTTCCTAACTCTGCTAACTCAACTAACTCAGAGGACATACCAGTGATTAATTGAAGATACAGTAGTTATGGTACTTAATGACCACTGAATAAATGAACAAATAGGTGAATGTTCTTGCAACCAGACTAAAATATGGGTTGAGCTTCTGAAGGCTAGGAAGAGGAGTAAACTGAAGTATCCCCTGAATGCCTCTAAGCTTTCTTCTAGAAAATCTATTTATTTTAGGAATAACTGAAGGAATCACTTCTGGGACTCTATCCCAAAGAGATCATAGAAATGGAAAAGGGTCCCACATGTACAAAAATATTTATAGCAGTTCTCTTTGTGGTGACCAAGAACTGGAAATCAAGCGGATGTCCAGCAATGGCTAAATAAATTGTGGTATATGAATGTAATGGAATATTACTGTGCTATAAGAAACGATGAATGGGAAGACTTCAGAGAAGCCTAGAAAGATTTATTATTAATTGATACTGAATGAAAGGACAGAACCAGGAAAACTTTGTACACAGCAACAACCACTGTGTGTGAGGAATTTTTCTGGTAGACTTAGTACTTCACTGAAATGTACAGACTTAAAAAATTTCCAGTGGACTCTTGAGGCAAAATGCCTTCCACAACCAGAGAAAGAACTATGGAACTGGATCGCAGATAGAAACAGACCATTTTCTTTTGTATTATGTTTTGTTTTATTTTATGGTTTCTTCCATTCATTTTAATTCTTCTATGCAACATGCATTTAATAGGAATGTATGTGTAGAACCTATATAAGATTGTATGCTGTCTCAGGGAGAGAGTGGGGAATGAGAGGGAGGGAGTGGTAAAAAAAATTCAAGATACATGGATGTAATTGTCAAACACTGAAAACAAAAAATAATTCAATTAAAATATTTTAATTTTAATTTTTTAAAAAAAGAATAACTAAAGAGGGCCCCAGCATAGATAATTAACAACAGAGCCTGGGACCCAGTTCTCTTCAAGCTTCACTCTCCCTTTTCTCTCTCCTCAAATGTGTCTAAAAGAGGAAGTTTGCTCTTCGAGGCTGGCTGATTCTAACTGTAAAGATGGCTTCCTCTTCTTCATAGGACTTCAACCTTTTAAAGGAAAGAGAAACCTTTCAAAGAAAACACCCACAAAAACTCTATCTTCTGCTTCTTCCTCATGCAAACCTCAAATATACAGTTCAGAGGGCTCTGAGTGGCAATACAATGTAGTGGAAAACAGAACTGCATTTAGAAGTAAGAGGCCTAGATTTAAATTCCAGTTCTGCTGTGCATTACTTTTAGGCAAGTCCCTTTCTCTCACTTAGTTTCTCTCTAGCCTCAGTTTCTTCATTTGTATAACAAGGGGGATGAACTAAATTGCTCCCAAATCTATATCTTAAAGTGTATGAAGTCCTATTTACACAAAAAAACACTCTGCAAATGATCAATTTTCATAAAAAGCTGGAAAAGTGGAGGTATACCTGAATGTCCTCAAAATTCCTTGATTCTACCCCTGCCCCCAGTTCAAATCACCCAGTATTCCACCTTTGGCACTATCTATAGAAGGCTTTCATTGTAAAAGAAAATTAGTTTGTTCTTCTAGCTCATAGAGTTGCCTTCACCATGACGTACTGACATTTTAAAGTCCATAATTCTTTTTCAGCTGAATTCATTTTCACTCAACTGATAACATAATTTTGGTCTCCCCCTCTCACTACTTGGATTAGCAGAACCATGTTTCAAAGGTTACAAATATTCCACCTTCATTATTCTTCCCTTTGTGAACTTCTGTGAAAGAAACAGGACATATCTATTTTGTCATCTTCTCTGCCAGGTCAGGATTAGACAGAACCACCAAAGAAATAACGTCCTGTCAAAAGATGTGGTAAAAATGGTTACTCTTCTAAAAACCAAGATGAATAGAGGAGTCCATAAATCAAACACCTTTCATCCACAACCCATTCACTATCGCATTCTTAAATACTGTTAATTCATTGCAATAATTCACTGGCTTTCTCTCTGCTGGTCTCCCTTCTCCTCATTCCCTCCCTCTCATCCTCCTTAACGTAGGTCAGAGTTTATTTTCCCATAGCAAATAGGTGCACTTTAAAAAACAGGGTGGAGAACAAGTTCTGGAGATGAATTTTAAATTGTTTCCATGTGTTATAAAGAAATCCAGGCCGAGGGTTCCCCATCCAAGTGAGACAAAAAAAGGAGATGGCATATAGGGCACATGGGGGAAGGGGGGGTATTTATGAGTGTTCTCTGTAGAGAAGCTGAAAATCAATCCATATGGAAATACACGTGTAGGTGTCCCCAACTTACCCAAAGGTTTGTTTGAAAACTGGTTGTCTACAACTCAAAAACTATTTTCCCAGAAAAATAACTTTTATGAATGGGACAGTGCAGGGGAAGGAAGAGGTAGGGAGAGAGAAGTTTGGGGGAAGATAACCAACAGCACTCTAGAGACTCACTCAAAAGAGTGTCAAACCTATAGTATAGCTAAAGTATTTAGTATTAACAGGGACTATTTGGAGAAAAAAAAATTATCTCTTCTTTCCCACCAGACTGAGTAAATCAAGAGGACCAATCAAACTGACTAGTTCAGTTCCAGGATTCAATCACACAATTTTCGTTGATCAGCTTGAAGAGAATCTTTGCATTCAGAAAACGTAGCATCCTTTGATCAGATACTCAAATCAAGTAACATGTTCATTTTGTCATTAAGCTATCCCAACCATTCTGCTTTTTGTTTTGCATCTCCAACCCTTTGCTGGCCCATTAGGAAGACAGTCCAATTTACTAGAAAGTGGAAAGTCGGCTAGGGGTGATTTGCAAATTGGATGATACACAGAATCTTGTCTCACATCAAGCAACACCTGAAAGGTGGAAGAGAAGAGGAAACACTGCTAGACCTGGGATCAGTCAGTCAGTCAACACCATTTAATCAAATGTCTATCACGTGCCAGGTCCTGTGCTAAGCAGTAGAGATAAAAAGAAAAGCAAAAAGAGCTCACAATTTAATGACAAAGCAATGTGCCGACAACTATGTACAACAGAGGGAGGACACCAGCACTGGGGGGTAGTCTGGAAAGGCTTCTTGTAGAAGGTGTGGTTTCAGGGAAGCCAGGGGGAAGAGGAGATGATGAAGGAGAGCATTGTAAGTAAGAGGTACAGCCAGTAGAAAGGCACTCTCTGGGAGGCAAGCTAGTTCAAAGTATACACAAACAGAAATCCCCTCCACAGTGTCCAGTTTGGCTTGAATAATTCCTGAAGATCTCATTCCATATTTGGACAGTTCTATTTGTTAGAAGGCTTTTCCTTAACATGAAATCCATTATTTGCCTCTTTCCAGCTTCTATTCATTGCTCCCAGTTCTCACTTCTGAGGCTAAATAGATCACGTCTCGTCCTTTTTCCATGTCACAGTCCTTCAAACACTTAAAGATCATGCCTCAGTTTCCTAATCTGTAAAATAAAGAGCCGGAACTAGATACATGGCTTCTGAGGTCCCTTCCAGCTCTAGATCTATCATCCTAATCTCCCTCTAAATTCCTCTCTTCTAGAGGCTTAAGATTCCCAGCTCCTTCAGTCCTCAAAAGGCATAAATTCATGGTCCTTCCCTATCATGATCTCCCTCGTATGGACACTCTACAGTTTACTAATGTTCCTCCTAAAACATGTTGCCCAGAAGATGATACTGCATTTCACATGTAATCTGACCTATATAGACTATAGCAGAGTTATCACCTCCATGGTCTTCTGAATGCAGCCTGAGGCACAACTGACTAACAGCATTTGCCTCCTAGTGACACTGTAATGACCAAATGAGATAAAATTTATAAAGTGCTTAGCACAGTCCCTGGCATACAGTTGGCATTATGAATGTTTATTTCCTTTCTTCCCAATTCTTATCTAAATCCTCTCTATCCTTCAAGGTGCAACTCAAATGCTACCTCCTTCCTTGTGCCTTCCCTAGTCATAGCAGTCCACAATGGTTTCTCCCTTTCCTAGCACTTGTAACTGGCCATCGTGCTGAATTAGTTACTATTTGGTATCATTCTCTGTCCTAGAACCATCCCTGGTAAGGGACTCAGAAGCCATCTAGTGCAGCCCACTCAACTTATAAAAGGGCCAGGGAAGTGAAGTGATCTGCCCAAGGTCCCAGGTCCTCTGACTCCAGAACTGGAGATCTGCCCACTTATTTCCAACAGTACCTCTCTGTTCTTCATTCGTGTTAACACTGTTTCTCCCCACAAGGAATAGGGATTATATCTTAGACATTCAGTTTGTCTCACATCAAGCAACACCTGAAAGGTGGAAGAGAAGAGGAAACACTGCTAGACCTGGGATCAGTCAGTCAGTCAACACCATTTAATCAAATGTCTATCACGTGCCAGGTCCTGTGCTAAGCAGTAGAGATAAAAAGAAAAGCAAAAAGAGCTCACAATTTAATGACAAAGCAATGTGCCGACAACTATGTACAACAGAGGGAGGACACCAGCACTGGGGGGTAGTCTGGAAAGGCTTCTTGTAGAAGGTGTGGTTTCAGGGAAGCCAGGGGGAAGAGGAGATGATGAAGGAGAGCATTGTAAGTAAGAGGTACAGCCAGTAGAAAGGCCTGGAGACAGGAAGCCAGGATCACTGGATCATCTAATCACAACTTAGACCAAGGTTGGGGAACCTGCAGCCTCAAGGCCACATGCGTGTGACCCTCTAAGTCCTCAAGTGCACCCTTTTGACTGAATCCAAACTTCACAGAAGAAATTCCCTTAATAAAAGGATCTGTTCTTTAAAACTTGGACTCAGTCAAAAGGCTGCACCCAAGGCCACATGTGGCCTTGAGGTGTAGGCTCCTCACCCCTGAAGATTCTTGGTAGTTTTGTGACCACTGGTAACTAATTTAAATTCTCTTAGTCTCTATTTTCTCATTTGTAAAATGGAGATAATATCTGTAGCATTTACCTCAGTGTAGCAGTGTTGTGAGGATGAAATGAGAGAGTGTACACAAAGCAATTTCAAAACTTAAAGCACATGGGTAGACATCAGTAGGTGCTTCACAAAAACTCGATAATGAGTCTTAATAATGAAATACCTTTTCCCTATGCTGCAAGCTCATAAATTCAGTTCTTCATTTTAGAGGGAGGAAACAGGGAGGGAGGAATGTAGACATTACCTATTAAGTATAGCTATTTATGGTAAGTGAAAGAAGACCATTTAAAATTCACAATTAAAACAAATACAACTTGCTCCAGTTGCAGAGCTCTCTCTAAATGACAAAATCCAGGTACCAGCAACTTGTTTGTCTCTATGTTCTTCCTCATAGTGCTTTTTGTCTGGTCATATTTATAGTAGCTCCTGATGAGAAAACAGAAATTTCTGAGGAACTCCAACAAAGACAAGGGAGAGTTACAAAGTGACTTTGGTCATCCTCCAAATGTGATCAAAGAACTGGCTATTATGCTTTTGTAACAAGCAGGTCTCTGCTCATGTAATTTTCATTGTAATTAATGTTTATCTGATTCCAAAGATATTTTTTACAGGAAAATTAATCTTTAAATCAAGCAATTATGGTTGTTTTATAGGCAACTGAGGACACTGTCCATTGTGCCAGAACCTCAGTAAAACACTTTGTTTTCAGTCCAGGCTATGGGACTGCCTAGTAGAAAGAACATTTGCACTTGCAGACAGATGATCTAAGTTTGCCTCCCTGGCTCTATACTTAGTTGCTATGTGATGCTAGCAGGGTAAAGCTGTGACTTATTTTCCCCATCTTTAAAGTGAAGATAATAATATTCATCCTAGCTATATTATTGGGCTGCTATTATATTCAAATGAGATGATGAATGCAAAAGTACTAAGAAATCTCAAAAGCACTATGTATCTATGAGGATTATTTTTATTAGCATCATAATTATTAGGCAGAATCACTTTACACTCAGACTTCAGTAACTACGCTTCCTTAGAGGAGACCCTAAGGCAAACTTAGACTCACTTCTGCTCTTTTCTGCTCTATGAGCAAATACCATTCTAATGAACTTTCTAAGTATAGTAATTCTACACCTCTATCAATGAAGAATATCTTAGAATCACAGATTTACATCTGGAAATAACGTAATGTAATCCAATGGCTTCATTTTATATGAGGAATAGAGGCCCAGAGCAGTTAAATAACTTGCCCAAATTCAATGGTCTTTCCATAATATCACACTCCTACGTTTAGGATGAATCCCAATAATACATAAACACACTTGTCATAAATTTCTGTCTCAATCATTTACACTGACAAACTAATGGCACGTTATAAAAGCCGTTTTTGCAGGGGAGGGGAAAGCAGGGGGCTCAGTGGGTAAGACAGGATGGGATGGAGAAAAGAGGGCCTGAAGGTGGAAAAGTCATACAGAGGAGGCTAAGGACAAACTGTGTTAACTTCACAGTTTTGCCCTATCTACCCTCACCTGAGCAAAGACCAAATTAAGCTTTGTGTCAAAAGCCAGCTCTGCAGGAACATGGCCCACTGTGTTGCTGGATGACGCAAGCAAATGTTGAGCTTCACATAGTTTATAAATGTTTGCTCAATAGGGCTGACTTCATCACAAGAGTTTCATGCTTAGCAGGTTCATTAATTGAGATATCACTACAGTACTAAATTAGGATGTGTCTACAGGACACTTGCAACTCTACTGTATTTTTAAGATTAAAACATAAACCAGAAAGGGAAGGGTGGTTATATCATATGGGGCGAGGGCTGGGGCTTTTCGGCATGGAATTATATGAAACAGACCATCAAGAAAATAGTCAGCATGACCTTGTTTCTATGGACAGAAGGTTTCGTTTATTTCTAGAAGTCCAGATACCTGGAAGATTGCCTGATCAGCAGCCTGGATTTGAGAACCCTGACAATGAGTCAGTCCAGTGATTTATCTGTGTTGTGCTAAATGTTTAAGATCAGCAAGGGAGGTTATTAAGGAAATTTTTCAAAATGAGTGATGATCCACAATTGCATCAACATTTATATAATACACACAAAAATCTATCCAACACATATCTTCTATCTCTCCCCTTCCAGTGCAGTCTTTATACTCCCGTGTATTCTCTCCCTCTTCAAATTATATAAGAAATTATTTGTTTACATGTTATATATTGTTCCCCTTCAGTAAACTATAAGCTTCTAGAAGGAAGAGGTTTTGTTTTTGTAGGCACAGTACCTAGTACAGTGCCTCCAACAGAGGTGGTGCTTAGAAATGCTTACTGAATTGGACTGGAATGCTACTAAACTACTAAGTCTTAGACATGCTCCTGTCACTCTGCTCAAAGCTCTGCCATAGCTCCCTAATGCCTAACAAGAAAGTTTAAATTCCTCTACCTTACAATAAAGGCCTTCCACAATCAATTAATATTTCCAGTCTTCTCTTACACTCCAAGCTAAACTACTCACTGTACTCAAAAACATATTCAGCACTCACCCATTTTAGTGACTTCCGCCCTCTGGAAAAACCTTATCAAGTCAGCCCTCACCACAAACTCTTTTAAATGGTAACTATTCTCACAGTCTAACTTCAATGCCATCTTTTGGAAGACTTTGGCTCCTCCCATTTTTTCCTTCTTTAGGATTCTTCTAACATTTTATTTACATTTCTCTTACACACCTGATATATGTTGTTTTGTATTATAATTATGTATGCATGTTTCATATCCCTGTAGGAGATCAGAGTAGGGTCTATGTTTTATTAAACACTGTATTACTCCCAGCATCTACCACAATGCTCTGCACACAGTAGGTGCTTCAATGCAGTTGCAGCTAATACTTTGCATTTACAAATATTTTTTGCCACAATCTAATTATGAGGTTGTGGGTGAATCAAAAAATTATAATACAAAATAGGAACTGGTTTTGGAGAAATTAATGGTGCAATGTGCTCAATTCTGCAGGACATAGGTAAGCAAACTTATAGGAAGTTTCTAAATACAAAGAGCCACAAGGTGATAGAAGAAATTGTAACCAACTAGTAATTTGGAACAAGAATGTGCTTTACTTTGGCAATAAGCTTACTTCTGGCTGGGATGTGGTTTGAATTCAGCCAGTCTGGAAAAACACCATGACAACAGATTCAGCTGCTTGAAGTTAGTCGATTTGGAAAGGAGCTTAATGAATTTAGTAACTCATGAACACAAATCTTCAACTCAGGGGTCAGAGAGGCCTACATCAACAACAGAGGCCCTGCTTTCTATGTTCACTTCATTTTTTTTCCACAATGAATGTATAGAGACACTTGGGTCCATCACAAAAATGTCCTCTGAATGTTAAAATCACTTGAGTTTCTTCAGTATTCTTTGCCAATTTTTTAATATGAAGGTGGAGGAGAAGGTAAAGGTGCCTATGGTCAAGTGTGTAAAGAAGATACAAGAAGTGGATGTGTCTATTAAAGGTAATATTCAAAGACAGGTGGACTGACTCATATTTAAAGTTCAGACTAAACCAAAATGTAATATGCTCCCACTCACCTTGAAGTATGAATAGATAGATTCATTTACTCAATCAGGAGAGAACCAAAGGTGTGCTCACAACTCAATTGGGCACTTATGAATAATAACCAGTCTTAGAGTAGTGCTAGACACTGTCCCAATCTTGATTCTAATGCTAATATTTTATGAATGAACAAAAAAGCATTTATGAAATACTTAACATGTGCAAAGAAAAGCAAGACAGTACCTCCTCTAAAGCAACTTGAATTCTAATGGGGAAGACAACACACCAAAGTTTTAGCTGCAAGTCAGACAGAAATAACCAGTGGTCTTTAAGGTACAAAAGAGACAGCTATTCAATTGCATACATGCATATGAACAATAGTTAAAGTGTTATAATTTAGGACTTCATTTGCTGGAAACCTTTCCAGAATTGAGTGTTCAGATGTTCTCCATCACTAATTTTCAATCTATCACAAATGCAAGAATTAGTCTGGAACTGCTAGAGGATTATCATTTATTATTCCTCTTAATTTTTTTTTTGGGGGGGGGAAGTGTGGTAGAATGTGATAAAGCAGCATGGTAGAGTAGACAGAGCACTGGATTCATGTCAAAGGACCTAGGTATTAATCCTAGTTCTGTGACTATGTGACTTTAGTCAAATCACTCAACCTCTTCAGACATCATTTTCCTCATATATAAAATGAAGGAGTTGGACTAGATATCTTTTGGAGGGAGCCTCTCTAGCCCTGAATCTGATGTTCCCAAGACTACAGGAAAGGCAATACCAAATTGTTAAGAGCCTTGAATGACAAGTTAAAGAATTTAAGCTTTACTTATTAGGCAACAGAAAGCCACTGAATATTTTTTAGCAAAAGGATGACACAACTGGATCTATGCATAAGGGAGATTAGTCTAGAAATAGTTTGAAGGAAGCAGAGAATAGCAATGGTATTCAATACCAATAGCAAGAGTAAATTAATGTTACTGCATTGAGTCTTTGGCAGGTGGAAAAGAAGATCTGTACCAGGATTATAGCAGTGATGAGAGGAGTGGACAGATGGAAAAGTAGTTGAAGAAAAAGAATTGGTAGGAACTGGCAACAGTTTGGATACAAGAAGTGAGGTAAACGGAAAAGTCAAAGATAATACCAAGGTTTTGAAAAGGGATAGTTGGATGAATGGCGGTGTCCCAATCAGGAGGAACAGCAGATTTGGAGAGAAAGATAATGAATTTAGTCTTGGGCATATTACGTTTGAGATACTGATTTGACATCTCATTGGAGATGTCATACAAGAGACACACATTTGGAGCTCATGGACGCCATGTTGGTTGTAGAGTTACCACTGTGTGTTTGTGTCTCACAGTATCTTCTTGGAGCACCAAGGCAGCTTCTGCACACCCACTGTGACATTCTCCTGTGCCACAAAAGGCTTGAGAGAGAATGTGGGAGGGAGGCGGAGAAGACTTCTCTCTGCACTTGGGGAGAATGGAACGCAACAATGAAACAGCCTATTATGAGTACGAGGTAAAAGATTTAAATGAATTGTCAAGGAACATCAACACTGAAGGGTTGAGTGACTCACCCAAAGTCAGACCGGTAGCATTGATCCCACAGAAGATGAATACTCCTACCGAACAAAACTGTTTTACTTTTGAAAAGTATAGGTTGCAGTGATACTCACTAAACATCCCACCTTAGTCTTCAACAGCAGGATTGTGGATCACAGCAAGGAGGGACAAGTATCACAAAATCCATCCAGGTCCCTAAGGCGACCCAACTCCTTTAGGTTTTCCCAGAAGGAAACTATTAATATCACATTTGCCTCAGATGATTTAATATAATTTTTAGAATAGATTTAATGAACTCAGCAGTAAACTGTACCACAGGAGCTGAAATTCCCCAGGGAAAAAAGTTGGAATTCAAAGGCAGTTAATATGGCCAAGTTTCGTCCAACAAAGGGGAATGTGTCCTAAGCCTTAAAATTGGTCAGAATACTTTGGGTTATCTTCCTCCAATTGCCATAACCATAAACAAAAATTCTGTACTTATTCTGTAGTTAAAGAAATCCCATCCTTTGTTGGTAGAATGGATAGTGTACTATCTACATGCTTGTTGACTACAACAATCCAGTCACTACACTGCACACTACAACAGTATAACCAAATCTACACTCATCCATCTCATCTCATATCCCTATAACCAATAGCATACATTTCCAAAATGGCAGATTAAAGTTTGGGGTCACATTTGTGAAGAGAAACCAAAATGAACTGAACCACACTGGGCTTTATACCCTCTAACCTTTGGCTCATTACCACTGAGCTCTCACCAAGGAAAGCATCCTCACTGCAATAAAGATGTGACCCAGTATAAACCACTGGATTTGATTCAGTTACCTCAAACCAACAGAACTGGCTCAAAATCAGTGAATTTTTATATCAATTTCACATGCTCGTTTTATGAGACAATTGTAACCACACCACCTATCTAGGAAATAGGAAGGCCAACAGAGCGGGAATCAGTTTGGAGATCTGTCCCAATCTCAACTTCAAATGCTAATGAATTCACTATATGCTGTGTAAGGAATGACTCATGTCTACAGGGTCATCAACAACTCAACTTAGAGCATTTTAAATGCCTTACGAAAGTAAGTGGGAATAGATTATTTTTCTTGTCTTTTTTTGTTTAAAAAAAAAAATCTTGTCCAATCTTCTTGCAGATTCCTCTATTCTTTTCACCCTGGTTAATGCTCCAGTTGCTGGGAATGGGTGAGCAAAAGGGCCTCTGATTTGTGTGTTATGTGTATTTATCTATTTGTCTTTATATGCATACATTATCGGGGCAGCTAGATTCACAGGGCAAAGAATCACAGACTTTGCTCCAGAAAATTTGAGAAAGTCTGCTCCTCAGGTCGACTTTAGTCTATAGAAAGGTACTGAAGCATTGCCAAGCATTGAGTTACATGGCTGCAAAGGAATAAAGAAGAAAACCACAGAATCTCAGAGTCAGAACAGACTTCTAGTCCAACCAATATATAAGCAAGAATCCTCTCTACCATACTCTTCACAAGTAGTGGACCAGCCTTTACTTAAAGATCCATTTTCTGACAGCTTTTTCTTCCCTCAAGACTAAATTTTTCTCTTACAATTTCCATCCAATGCTTCTGATTTTGTCATCTAGGGCCAAACCCAACAAGTCTAACCCCAATTCCATATGACAGCCCTTCAAATACTTGAAGACAATTATCATGCCCCACTTAAGTCTTCTGTTCTCCAGGCTAAATAGTCCTAGTTCCTTCAACAGATCCTCATGTGCAATGATCTTGACATGGGTTCCAGCTTGTCAGTATTCTAAGACATGACACCCACAACAGAATGCAGTAATCCACCTGTGATCTCACAAGAGCAGCATACAGTAGAGCTCTACCTTCCCATGTTTGAGATACACTATTTCTCAGCATCTAAATACCAGCTTCTCTCTTTTCATCTCATTATTACAACCTTCTCTGCCTCCTTCTAAGCCTGTGATTACATCCAAGTGGAGCTCCTCCTCCCTGCACATTATCGATTTGTTACCTTGCCCTGTCCTGTCCTGTGCAGCCTGAAACAGGTCTCTCTGGGTAGCCATTTGGAGGCGTCAAGTCAACAAGCATTTACTGAACACCTACTATGTGCTAGTCACTGTGGTTTAAATGCTGGGGATACAAACAAAGGCAAGACAAAACAGATAAATCAGTCCCTGATCTCCTTCTTAAGACAGTACACATATCCCTTAACTGGGAGCCAATGGGAGATAAAAATTTATGAGGTTCTATAAATTTATTAAATCCTAGGACCCTCAAAACTAAAAGAAACCAGGATACGCCCTTCTACTCTGACTGCTACAGAAATGAAACAGAATGAAAATAGGTCAAAAGCAAAGTTACAACACAGAAGCAAAAAGTAAATGAATTGGGGTAATAACAGGGTGAGTCTTCTTTCTCTGGAGCCAGGCTAGAGCAGGTTATAATCCAATGGGACAATGCATCCTGGGCCCCAGACATACACCCCTGATTATCCTCCAGAGAGACCTTGAAACAGCCACTGAAAATGAGCTGTAGCTGGTTCCATTCTCCCTCTCCATGTCCCCACATCAAGAATGGGCCCCCATGGGGACAGGAGTGGTACAAAGTTCCACCCACATCATATGCCCTCAATTCAAGGGACATACAAAGTATCCTTAGCCACTTTTCGGTCTGGGTAAATAACCAGGCTCAATGCAAATATCTTATCAAGAAGTTATGGACTACAGCAACCACCAAGTCCTGTTGATTTTTCCTTTGCAAAGTTTCTCAAATCCATTTCTTCTTTTCCGTTCCTACTAGTTCAAGATCTTGCTGTTCACAATTACAATACATGCCCTCAAACTAGTCTCCCTGCCACTTGCCTTAACCCAGTCTAAAACATAATGTCAGTTATAACATAAACCCAGTTTTTATGGCATCACTCCTTCACTCCAATACCTTCAATGGCTCTCCTATCCAAAAAGTTCCAAACTCTAACAGTCAAGGCCCTCCACAATATAGTCATATCTCCCACTACCACCCTATAGGAACAATCTGCCTAGCTCTTCTACTCACTATCCCACAAATATTCTTTCAAGCCTCCATGATTTGTTCCGTTTTTCTGTTCAGAATACCTTACAACCTCACATATTCACCTACTCAACCAACTTTTAAGACCCAGTGTGTGTCCATCATATATACTCCCTTGTAATAAAGAGATATGTGGACATGTCTCAGACTGTTATTTCCTGAGAGTGAGGAGAAGCTTCTATATGCAGCACAGAGTCTAGAACCACAGACTTTCCAAGTTGGAAAGGACCTTAAAAGTCATCTAGTCCAACCCATATACAAACAGAAATGAATCCCTTCTATAGTACCCCTGAGAAGTAGACACCTATCTTGCAACTGTTTAAAGATTCTAATGTCAGAAAATTAATTTCCTCCTGAGCAAGTCAGTTTTACATAGCTCTCATTGTTAGGAAGATTTTTCCTTACATCAAACTGCAATGAAATCTGCCTCCTTGAACCTTCTGACCATTGGTCCTAGTTCCACTCTTTAAGACAAAGCAGAACAAGTCTAAAAAACTTGAAGAGAGGTATAACTTCTGCCTCTCCCCCATCAAAGTCTTCTCTTTTTCAGGCTAAAGAGCTCCAGTTCCTCCCATGGCACAGTTAACTTACCCTCTCACTATCCTGGTCACCCTCCCTCCTCTGGACATGTCCCTTTCCCCTTTTCAGCTTCTTCATATGAATGGACTGTCTTCTTCCATTTGAATGTAGTAGGGCAAAGACTGTCTTTTCTTCTGCTGGTATTTGTATTCCTAGGGCATAGCACAGCAGGTACATTGTACAGAGCATTGGGCCTGGAGTTGGGAAGACCTGAGTTCAAATTCAGCCTCAGACACTTATTAGCTATGGGACCCTAGGTAAGTAATTTGACCTCTGCCTCATTTTCCTCATCAGTAATATAAGAATAATAGTGGCACCTACCTAACAGAGTTGTTTTGAGGATCAAATGAGATAATATGTATGAAATGTCTGGTACATAGTAGGTACTTAATAAATGTTTCCTTCCTTAACATAATGTCTAATGAATGTTTATTGACTTGACTTGACTCTCGGTGAGGTCTGATGAGGGTAGAATACATTGAAGTAATAAGTTTACATTTACATATTATTTTGCATATATCATTATATCATTTGAGTCTACAACTCCAGGAGATAGGTCCTAAAAGAATTATTAGCACTATTTTACAGAGGAGGAAACTGAGGCTCAGAAAAAATAAGTGACTCACCCATGTTCACACAATTACTAAGTATTAGAGATGGTATTATAGCCAAGGTATTCCTGACTTGAAGTTCAGTACTCTGAATACTGCCCACACTATCATCATACTTTGTCCTGTACACTAGCACAGAGGCTACAAATAGACAGTCCCTAAATAATTAAAAATTGATTATGGAATTCTATATTCAATTTAACATCTACTCAATATTCAATGGCTAGAGATTCAGATAATATAAACCACCTACTTCTCCTAGTTTCTATTTATCTAGTGAGTAGATCTTGAGTTTTTAACCCATTAGAGACCAGAAGGAGAAGAAAAGCAAGTACAATTCTAAACTAGTCAATTATAGAAACTATTTGATGGAGGAATCTGAAACCATGAGTTTGGAGACTGGATATTCAATTATCTGTGGATTTCGATATTTTTTACAGGATAGAATTCACATGATACGTTAGCAGAGAAAGGCAAAGATTATTTGTTTATAAGCCATAACCTATATAATAACCTATGTAATACCTAGCATTTGTTCTAATGATTAGATATATGACCACAATGAACTTCCCACTGTTAGATACAGAAAACCATAGACATAAAAGGAATCTGAATTAGTGAGACAAGGTGACATTGGTGGTCTGGAAGCAAAAACCTGAGTATAGACCCCCATTCTGATGATTATAAAGCTCCATACCCATGGGCAAATCAAAACTTCACTAAATCTGTTTCCTCAGCTATAAGGATAATAATGTTTGTACTAGCTATCTTAATGTGACTATTAGGAAAACTCTTGGTAAATTGTAAGCTCTTGAATAAATATTGAATATTGTTTTGTATACACATAGCATTTTACATTTAAAAAATTAAACACAATTCAAAAGAACACTTTTTGATGCATTTTTTGTGGCAGACACCAATTCTTAATGTCATGAAGATGACCCAGAAGGAAGGAAAGCAAAGATGCCTTACAATTAGGGAACCACAAGCACCACAAGTTTAGGGGTTATGAACTTAAAAAGAACACAGGAAGTACATGCACATGTACTTCAGGAAGACTAAGGTTACAGTAAGTGATGCATAACTATTGATGGGAGAATTGTTCTCAAAGGAAAATTCTGTTACCATCTTGTGACTCAACATGTTTCCACACTTTGACTGAATTATAAGACATTCCCAGTGTGTAGATGTGTATTCAGACAGAGCAAGTTCCAATTCACCCCACAATCTAAGTAAAGTGTCTCCAGTGATGATCAGAAGTGCTGTCATGAAATTCATAAAATATCTCAAAACAAAAATTAATTTTCATTCACTTTTTTAAAAAAAATAATTGAATGCCAAGAACATTTTTGGGGAAGAGAAGGCTGGTGTCACAAATCATGATGATAGGATGTTACAACCAAAAAGGTTGGGAATTATTCTTTTTGAGAAAAGTCAAGAAATGATGTCTTCCATTAAACAAGTTGCCTTCCCATCCCAATATTTCTCTCAAAAGTAGTTGTCCAACATGTCTCAGATGTTTCTAATATGACATGAAATATTCTATTAGATGCATGGAAGATTTTCTTTCTTACATACAAAGTTGCCTCAACTCACCATCCACATAATATAGTTTCTACCACCTGTCTCCCCCAGAAGAAGTGGGTAAATCTGAACTTCCTAGATTAATTACATGGAGGTTTCATTTTGAATTTTACTCGGCCCTTCAGGACTCTCCTCTTTGCTTCCCTCCTCTCTCCTAGTTATAAAATAAAAAGAATATGAGAAAATTTCCTTTTGCTATACTTCTCTGTATTATAAATTCATCTTCACCCTGAGAAATACAATTGGCAAGATTTCTGGGGGATGCAAAATTAAAACAATAATGACAACAACATAAGATCATGAATCATAGGTTTAGAGCTGGAAGGGATCTCAGAGATTATCTGGTTCAACCCTCTCAATTGCACAGATATGGAAGCCTCAGGCACACAGACTCAAGGCTACACAGGTAGTATCAACAAAGGTAAAAATTAAACCCAGATCCTCTGACCCCAAACCAGCTAGCTGGTTTTCCAATGTGCTACAACTTGCCCCACATGCTCATACTGCCCTTTCCATCTCCTTCGTCCCGGATACTTTAAATTCAAGACCAGTTACAGAAAAGGGAGAGGAGGAAAAACTTAAAACACATTCACTTTCCTAAAGAAGGACAATGACACCAAAACTAAGGACATTTTGCATTAAGTATAAATGTATTAATTAAGTATTCAGTAATTATTTTTTAAAGTAGGTGTCACTACTTCCAAATTCTGTAGCCTTCCACAATAAGAGCAAGTATGAGAAAACCACAGGGGACAAAAGGAAGGCTAATTCTCTGGGCTGGAACACAAAAGTTAAGTCTTTTCTCATCTGTAAAAATGAGGGGTTGGACTAGATAGCCTTGGAGATCTCTTACAGTTCTCAATCCATGATCCTGCGAATGAAAAGGGCAGCAGTCACGATGTAGCAACCAAAGTCTGGAGATTTAACACCAGAGGAATCGTGTCCTACAAGTAGCCCTGACAAAACTACCTCTGGGGCCAGGGGCTGGAGCGTGGTCTAGTGGACAGAACGCTGCATTTGGAGTCCAAAGCTCAGCCTCCAGTACTTACAACCCAAGTAAGCTGGCTCAAGTCACTTAATTTCTCTTAGCCTGTTTCCTCACCTCTAAAAAGATGAACTAGATGATCTTTAACACACCTTCCAGCTCTAGATATTATGATCCTATGACCTGGTATAGAACTGCACAGATCAGAGGGTGGGCGAGGTAATATCTGAGGTTTCTTTCTGCTCTAAGACTTAAATTCTAAGAAGTGATGATGTCATCCATAATCTGGGTCTGTATATCAGAAGACAGAATGTATTTTTTGAACAAATGTTGCTTTCTTAATCCTATAACATATTCTGAATCAAATTCCGTTCAATGATTTCTATCTTTTCTAGTATTATCTGGTAAAGCAGGGAACATATACAATAAACCCTGCAATACTAACAAACCTCTAAGCAGGCTCATGGACTTTGATTCAGTTCCATTTTGCAGAAAGACAGTGGCAAGCTTCTGCTGTTCTGTTTACCCAGGAGGTGAGTAAAGGCTCTGTTGTCTCCATGTCACAGCAAACCATTGCCATGGAAACCACACCCTGCATGGCTGCCATGGTATCAATGCAGTACCACTCCCTGTGCAGGTAAGTAGCTGTCCAAAGGCCACAGTTGACAAGCTTGTTTTTAGGCAAACCAGAAAAATGAGCTAAAAGTCTTATGGATAATACTCATATTAGGCTTCAACACCTGCCTCCTACTCGCCAATCGTTTCTGAGAATAAAAATCTTTCCCAAATCTGTTCCTGAAAGACAAGAATTCCCAAGGCAGAATTCTCTGGGAGAGGATAATGTGGGAATTTTAAGTGACGTAGGTAATGTAATGACCATGATCTCTAGGAAGCCACAGGAAGAACAGGAGTGCTCTAGGGTGACGTATTATTAGTGAAAAGAGTCCGAAAGAGTTCACATACCCTCACTTTGTAGACAGGAACCCAGAATTCAGAACTTGCTTCTAAGTACTAAAACTGTACCATCACCCAGTGCCATGTAATTCTGTCAGCTTGCTCTTCTTTACTGAGAATCATGTGGCACAGAATTATTTCCAGTGGCCCCCTGTTCAGGGTGACATTGGTCATCAATAGTCACCCCCTGATGAGCATGGGATGACACCCCCCCCCTTCCCCCCGGCACTTCCATCCCGCTCTGCACAGTGGCTCCTTTGGCTAAGGACACTTTCCAGTGTGGCCTCCCTTCTTTGTGATGCCTGTAATTCTCCTTGGTTTTCCCCAAATTGTTAATTTCAGGCCCCACTCAACTTAGTCCCAGGTCAGAAACAAGTCAGACAAGTACCTCAGTAAGACAAGCACTACTGAATGCTCTCAATTTTTTATTAGCATCTTGAGAACAGAAGCATAGTAAATTCTCAAATGGTGATAATTCAGACTCCAGGAGAACTGAGGGATTGAGTACAGGGAACAGAAGTATGGGTACACTCCTGCACTCACTCTTTAACAGGAGATTCTCTTTATATGATAAGTCATTTCTCTATGAGGTCTGTGCTACATTCTCAAATAAGGGTATTCCCTGTTGTTACTATCACTCCTAAACCCTTTAAGGCAAATTTACAGGAAAACATATGTAAGAATTGTATATAATAATAAATGTCAGAAGGATAAGGGATGGAATGGAGAAAACACTAGACCTTGAAGAGACCTGGAGACCTGGGTTCAAGTCCTTCCTGCCTGATTTGCCTTAAACAGGGGTGGGGAACCTGGGCGAGGTCACATGTGGCCCTCTACATCTTCCAGCTTGACCCTCTGACTGAATACAAACTTGGTTCCTCATCACTGGCCTTTAGTGAATCATTTTGGTTCTGTGGGCTGGTTTCGTCACATGAAAAGGCAGGTTCCAAGAAAGAGCATTAAACTCACTGATATCTAAGGTCTGTTCCAGCTCTAATAGTCTATAAGGTCATGGAAGGTTTGTAATCTGCCCACAGTGGAAAAAGTACCGATCCTGAGGATATTACAAATTCATCAGGCAGGTAGAAGACAGACTATATGGATAGCAATGTCTTTCCTATAAAGGTCAGGTGCCAGGCCATATACTCCTTAAGGATCTCCCTGAGGAGAGGAGCAGCTGGCTTGCTTATCTTCTTCTCCCATCACTCTTTAATAAAAGGCACTGGCTGTTCCATATTGTACATTTCCCTCTTAAAGATAAGATCACTGTTTGTGTTAATTTCCCTATACCTGTTCTTTCTGCTCCTGCAATGTCAACACATCTATAGGTTCCTCAGACAAACAGGCAACAATTCCTCATATCAAAATAAAGAAAGACATCTAGTTTTAAAATGTGCTGTATCTGCTTCCACCTCCAGAGAAAGACCTGACAAAGTCTGAATGTAAATCAAAGCATATTTTTTCACTTTCTTTTGTTGTTGTTTTGGGGGAGGGGATTCTGTGTTTTCTTTCACAACATGACTAATATGTAAACGTTTTATATGACTGTACATGTATATAACCTATATAAAATTGCCTACCATCTCTGGCAAGATGGAGGGGAAAAGGAAGGGGGAAGTTTGGGAACTCATTTTTTTTAAATGAATATTAAAAATTATTTTTACACGCAATTGGGAAAAAATAAGAATTTTTTAATGTGTTGTAGCCAAATCAAAGGGTACATCTAAAACATACTTAACCTTAAAACTAAAGGGTAAATATCTCTCCATATTTAGCAAGCATTAGGGTCCATCCTTCTGTCTAATCAGAGGTTTTTATCCAACAGATGTAAGTCATTTGTTTTAGATGTTTCATAAGTACTCTGGTTCATTCATTCACCTCACTAGAAAAGGGAAGAATAATATGGAGGGGGTCTACTGCTGCAGAAGACAACAAAATAAGCAACAGAAAGCACCCACAGGGAAAAATCTTAGTTCATATCCTGCCTCCAATACTACAGGTAGTCATCTCACTTCTCTAAATTTGTTTCCTAAATGTAAAAAATGAGAAAAATAATACTTAGGTTGCTTACCACACAGAACTTGAGAAAGTGCTTTTGTTTTTCTTGTTATTGTTAGTACGGCTATTATTATCCCTATGTGTTAGGAAAGAGTACTAGATCTGCAACTAAAAGACCTGGGTTCAAATCCTAACTCCCCTATCTGCTACCTGTGAGACCTCAGACAAATCACTACCCTGAAATGGAAGGAGATGAACTAGATGACTGCAAAGTTCTTTTCCAGTTCTTCATAATCTATCACCCTAAAATGAAATGCATTCCCAGCGCAGCTGTGCTTAGCCCAAGAAGCAGCTTTGGTAACCTTAGAGCAGTTTTGGTGGCCCTGGAATAATTCTGGTAATGTCCCAGCAGCAATCATTTTAACTAGTAGAAGCAAAGAGGGCACCAGGTGTTTGTGAACCAGGAGTTGGCTTGCATTGTTGCATGACACATCAGAGACTGTTTCATGGGGCACAGAGTAAGGGAGGAGCCAATATAAGTCCAAGACATAGCTGAAGGACTATGATATGCACAAGCTTTGACATTTGTTACTCCTCAAACTTTATTAGAAAAATGAGTTCAATTCTGACCACCATACACTTGTGAATGAATGAATGAATGAATGAATGAATGAATGAATGAATGAATGAATGAATGAATGAATGAATAAGAAACACTGGCGAGAATCCAGAAAAAATGACCAAAATTATCAAAGGCATGGGAAAAGATCCTAGAGACAGAATAAAGGAATGGAGATTAATACAGAAATGACTGACTTCAAGTTTATGAAGGTAAAAAAAAGGAGAAGGTTTAGACCTGAGTTCTGGTCCCAGCGCTATCATATAATAACCCATGAGATCATTGGCAAGACCTCAGTTTTAACCTCTTTAAAATGGGAATAATAATACTTGCAGTATTTGATTTCTCAAATTGTAAGGCTGCTTTGAATTGGTATAGCTTTTCTGGAAAACAGTTTGGAACTATGCTTCCCCAATCCCTTCTCTCCACCCCAATCATTTAACTGTAACGTCTCCTTTAATCCAGCAATATCATTAATAGGCTTATACTCCAAAGAGATAAAAGAAAGAGAAAAAGGATCCATATGTGCAAATATATTTACAGTGCCTCTTTGTGCAGCGTAAAAGAACTTAAAATAACGGGGAAGCCCATAAAATGGGAAATGATTGAATACACTATGCTATACGAATGTAACGGAATACTATTGTGCATAAGAAATGAAAAAAGGGATGGCTCAGAGCAATTTGGGAAGTCTTGTATAAACTGATGCAGAGTGAAGTGAGCAGAACCAGATAAACAATTTACACAATAACTATATTATAACGATAACTATAAAAGACTTAAGAATCTTGATCAACGCAATGACCAATCATGATTCCAGGGGGCTGAAAATGAAACAAGCTACCCACCCCCTGAGAAAAATGATGGATTTAACACATGAAATAAATCACTTATTTTTGGACATATGGACAATCTGGAAATCTGTTTTCTTGACTATAAATATTTGTTACAAGGGTTTTGTTTTTCTCTTCTTTTATTGCAGTGTTGGGGTGGGAGGGAGAGAAAAGCTTATTCACTGAAAAATTAAATTAAATTTTAAAATACATATACTATTAGGCTCTGTAGAAATGAGTGAATAATATTATGTCTGTGGGAAAATCCCTGCCCATCTTCACGATGAACCCGGAAATGAGCTTTCCAATCACTAAATATCCACCCTCAGGACAGCAAACATTCCATATGCACCTCACTCAAGGTGATCTTAAAATCCTAGGATACTAGGACAAAGGACACGTGATTCCCAAACAAAACAAATCTATTACCATTAAAGATTCTAGCCAACTATTCCTTAAACTGCTAAGAAGTAGCTGAATCAGTATTTCACATTTTGTGACAACAATTAAAATTTGACTTACAGATCAGATATATGTCTCCTTTTGGATCTGGGTTTTTGCTAGTTATATCTTATATTGCATCTTCTAAGTTTTGGAGGAAGACTGACATTATTCAAGGAAAAGGATCAGGAAATCATCAAATTCTTTCTAAAAAAGTAGTAATCTTAGAATATAAATCAAGACAACTTTAAGACACCACATTAAAACTACTGGAATGGCAAAAAAAAAAAAAAATGCGTGCACGCGCACACACACACAAAGATAAAATTCATTATTGGCAAGGCAAAAGGAAAACAGGCATTTTAAATACATCAAGTTGGTACAAACACTCTGAGAAATATATACTCCCAGAGTCTCAAAACTGATAATACCTTTGTACCTAACTATTCCACCAGTGGAGCAGCTAGGTGGCGAGGTGGATAAGAGTGCCAGACCTGGAGTCAGGAAGACTCATTCTCCTGAGTTCAGATCCAGTCTTGCACACTTATTAGCTATGTAACCCTGGGCAAGTCACTTAATCTTGTTTGCCTCAGTTTCCTCATCTGTAAAATGAGCTGGAGAAGGAAGTAACAAACCACTCCAGTATCTTAGCCAAGAAAAGCCCAAACGGGCTTGGACACGACTTAAGAACAAAGAGTTGGACGTGACTTAAGAACAACATTTCAGTATTAGGTTTCATTCTAAAGAAGAAAAAAGGAACCTAGCTACGTGTAAAAAAAAAATTCATAGCTATCTTTTTGTAGCATCAAAAAGCATATGTACAATGTTTAAAAATGATATATTAACATATTACATATACACATATACATATATAATGTGTGTGTGTGTATATATATATATATATATATATATATGCGTGTGCATAATGGTTCAGATCTGTGATTCCATCAAAGTAGGGAACTGAGGAAGAAGAAATTATATATATATTTTTACGCACACACACACACACACACAGAATTTCCTATGATTACAGATAAACCACCAGTCTTTAGCTTACAATTTTAAAGAGTTACCTGGACACAATGAAAGGTTAAATAATTTAGCAATGGTTACGTAACTAGTGGTGAGTCAGAGACAGCACTTGAACCCAGGTCTTCCTGGCTCTAAGACCTTCTATCTACAATACCACTTTCCCCATTTTATGGAGTGACCCAGGCCAAACTGTCTGCATTTTCCTCCAGGGGTCATTCCTAACTTATTCTGGAATTCAAAACCAGGCCTCCCCCCGCTCTACAGCTGGCCCTTCCTGAAACTTCCTCAGTGACCCGGGCCTTCTCACTCAGAAAAAGTCCACTCACCAAGAAATATCCTTTTGCAAAATCCAACCCCTTGCCCCGTCTCTCCTTGAGTCTCCATTTTGTAAAGGGGCTAAAAGTCAGCCTGCCTTCATACTCCTCCTCCTCCTCCATCCCAATTTCAGCTCCTGTTTTTGGTTCTTTCCCCCATGAGAATGTAAGCTACTGGAATGTAAGAGGCTTTCTTTATGTTTGTATTTATATTCCCAGGGTTTACCAAAAAGCACCTATCATATAATCGGATTTCTTCTCTCCTCTCCACTCCCCTCCTACCCCTTTCCTTTTGTCTTCCTTGCTGTTTCTCAATGGTATCATAAGAAAAACAAAAATGAAGTATACAAGGATCTATGGAAAAATCTATAGGTGGTGAAAAAATGTAAAATCAGCATACAAAGACTACAATTATATATTAAAAAGAAAACAAAGCCAAGAGTAGCAAAACTTGGTATACTTAAAAAAGGACAGTAAGTAAAAATATTTTTGTCCTCTGTCAATACATTCAGTTCTATTTTGCTAATTACTAAGAGTCTGTGTACAACTTTATTCCTTATTTTATAATTTATTGGAGTATCCTTAATGTTTATTAATTAAATATATGACAAAAAAAAAACTTTTTAAATTCTTCCTAGTTATAGATCACTTTAAACTGAACAAACAGAATTTGCATCAAGAAAGCCTGGTAACGATTGACAGCTGTGTCATTACAAGGAAACAACCTGGTTTGACAGACATTCCCTTTCAAACAAGGTGTCTAGTCCAGGCTCAGTTTTTTTCTTCAGTGAATTCTAGGCTCTGGCCTACGTGAGGGGAGTGTGTCCTAGCATTATTTGCTCTCAGAGGCTCTTCCAGGCTGTGTTTGGATTCCTCTAAGACCTATAATGATGGAGAGGGAGGGGATGAGCAAACACTGCTTGAATCAATGCCCTTGTCTTGTTGCTGAGGTAGAAGGGCCTAGGCAGAAATGCCCCACAGTGGCAGGCAGCTTTAAGGTAATGGCTTTAAAATTAAATAGATGGGATTTAGAACTGAGATTTTTCAAGTAAGTGCAGAATATTTGCCCTGGGGGGCCGAGTTGGGATAAGGGGCAGGTCTGGTTCAAGGAAAGGTTTACTCCTAAGGCAAGGCCTCCAGACTCCTTCCCTACACACTCCTTCCTGATCACCACTCCCTCTCTGCCCTGACTCTTTCCTGAGCTACACCTGCAGACTCTGAGAGACTCAGTTTAGGATCACAGGATTGGATCGGTGATTTAAAGCTTGAAGGGACCTTAAAGGGTCATTGAGTCTAACCTCATACTTTTACTATTCTGTAAAATGGCAGCTTTGGGTAACATAAAAATTGTCTCTCCCTTCTCTCTCTGCCTTTACAAAGGATAAGGTAGGGGTGTTCTTTGACTGATCAAAAGCAACTTAGCAACTTTCCATTCGATGACAGAGCAGACAGATTCAAAGGGCACAATACCCCTCAGTACACGACAAAGCCAATTTGCTTACCATGCCAAAAGTTTTCCTGAACACTGGCCCCTCTGCTCTCCCAAAAGCCCTATTTACTACTGTCCCACCCCAATCAATACTAGTGAATCCCAGAGTGATACGAAGGGAGAGGGGGAGAAGGGTTCAGCTCAAGTAACTAACTGGTTGATCATGTGCCTCCCAGGCTTGGCCCAAACAGGTTCTGTTGGCCAATATAGCTAAAAACACTTTCTCTGTTAAAATGAGCAAAATGTTTTCTGACTTGCCAAGCAGTTTGTGGGTTACCTATGGGATCACAGAAAGATACAATGGCCAAGTGGCCATAGCACTAAACTTGGAATCAGTAAGACCTGGGTTCAAATCTTGCCTCTGAGACTTATTAGGTGTATGACTATAGGCAAGTCAATTAATTTCTGAGTCAATTAACTTTCTTCTTTTGTAAAACAGGAATAATACTTCTTGTATCTGCTTTAGAGGGTTGTTGTAAGGTCCAAATGAGGTATTCCAGTAAGGTACTTTACAAACTTTAAGAACATCATTGAAATATCAGTTACCATTAGAATAAATTAGGTATGGAAAGGAAATCAGAGGTCATCTAGCCCAATCATCCATTTTACAGATGAGGAAATTAAGGCCAAAAAGGGAAATGACTATGTTGTAGTCACAAAGAAAATGAATGGCAAGTCCAGAATTAGACTCCAAATCAAGTACGCTTCCCACTGTACCATACTGCCTACATACTAAATGTATCAGTGTTTAAGAAGAGAAAGAAAAACATTTCAGCTCAAATCTCTGAGGCTGAAAATATGAAATAGTCCCATTGTGTAGACATTTCCTGTGCTTCATCATGAGTTGTCTCAGTTCTACATCCTCTAGCAAGCTACCAGAAATTCTCCATAATTATTACCATGGCAAATACTATTACACTTACTGGTTATTCTGCACAAGAGATTTAAAACTGAACACTTCCATTTTCCCTAAAGGAATGCTCATACCCATTACTCACTTCACCTGAAGTGAGTATATAAAAGCCCAAGTCAGGAAACCAAGAACAGGGATTTCTAATCCATAGCTGAATTTCATCCCATGCTTCAGAGGATTCAGGAAAACCAACTACTTTCCTTGCTTTCTTCACCCTTTGGAACACTGAGCATATCAAATGAATGTGGTAAACCACTCTGGGGTTCAGAATGACACTGGGAATCATTTTACTGGATCATACCTTTCTTTCAGCAATTCTAAACTGATACAGAGACCCAAGGAGTGATGTTCATGCTCTCATCATAGGGGAACTTAAGCCTATTATCACCCAAGGCCTTACATATTTGATGAATGTGCTGTAAAAGCACTCAGAAAGTCTACTGATGGTGTCCCAGGCTCCATTTGTTTAAAAAAAAAAATCAAAATTCTCTCTGATGCTATTAGCAAGTCTTGCTAACAACAAAGACTCTTGAGATCGTTCTTGCTATTTATTCTTCACAGTCATTATGACATAAACATTGGCATCATCCCTCTTCCCCCATACTTCATGTGACAGGACTAAAGCACAGAAAGGGAACTGATTGTTGCCAAAGTCAAACCACAGGTACACCCTTTAGCCTAAGAAAGGATTGACAATTCCTGAATTCCTAGGTTGTTACCGATAACTTACTTTAAAAAAGGGAACACATATGTTGCTAGTTTTATTTACATTTACATTTATTTACATTTTTTTCCCCTTAAAGGCAGACTTTCTTTAATAATGATAATAACAATAATAAATCCAATAGGTTTTCCTAAAACTGCTTCTTATAAAGGCAAAGTTGAGATAATGGGATTAAGTAAACTGGCTAATCCAAGGGTGAAAGACCCTGATATCCTTGAGAGAGGGTGTGGTTTCATTTTTATCTCTGTATCCTCAGCACATTGAATGGCACATAACAGGTGCTTAATAAATGCTTGCTGATCGATTATGATTGCTCTGCTGTCTATATTGAGGAAATTCCATTCTTCAATTCTTCAATTTTCTGATTGCTTCTTCAAATGTACATATAATGGAGTTTTTACAAATGTAGGTGCAACAATTTTTGTGCAAAGAATAGCAACGAAGTATTTTTTCATTGGTAACATTTTTAGGTTTTAGTGTTTGTTTCCTAATCAATTCTATTTCTGGATGGTATTTTCTGCCCAACCCCCCATTACTATGAACATCCCCTCACTTTTCTATGCCATTCCCTGTATTTTCATGTGTTACCTCAAACTATCTTACAGGATTACAGTGTTATAGGGAGGAAGCATATTTATCTGCCTGCTACACACATGAGGTCATCTGGCCTAGTGAATCGAACGTGGGACTTGAAATCAGAAAGAATAGGGTCAAATCCTTTCACATTACTAGCTATGTAACTATGGGAGGCAGACATGGGGGTCGGTGGCAGATCACAGAAAAACAATTGCTGAGCCTGGAATCACAGAACCTGAGTCTGGATCCAGGTTTAGCGGTATGACTTTGGACAAAGTGTCTGACTTCCCTGGGCCTCAGTTTCTTTATAAAATGAGGGGGGTTGGACTAAATGCCATCTAACGTTCCTTTTATCCCTTCCAGATGTATGATTTTATGAGTTTTTTTAACTGATGGCTTTCTAATAGGCCTTATTAAGATAAAAGGGTTGTTCAACTGCAAAAGGAAAATTCAAAAAGGAATTTTCTTCTGCTTAGAGGCAGAAAACAGAGGCAATAGTACTACCTGTGAGTTCACTGACCACAAGCTAGCCCAACCACTCCCTTCATCTCTGGCACCCCCACCTGTCCATGCAAGACCAGTCTCTCCACTGAAGCTCCCCAGGAAACAGCTGGTTAATAATAGTAATAACTGTTATTATTATTTTTATTACAATAATAACTAGCATTTCCAAAGTACAGTATATAGTACAGTAAGTTTGTGAAGCACTTTTACAAATACCTCATTTAATCCTCACAACAATCCAAGGAGGTAGGTGATATTATTATTCCCATATTACAGATGAGGAAACTGAGATAGGCAGAGCTTAAGTGACTTTCCCAGTGGTACACAGCTAGTAAATTTCTGTGGAAGGATTTGAATTCAGGTCTTTCTGACTCCAAGTCCAACATTCTATTTAAAAAGCCACCCAGCTGCCAAAACATACACATGCTTTTCATCTAATAGTCCGGTTTCTTCACTGTCTCCTCAGAAACCTTAATGAGCTGTCCAAATGCGCTCCTGTGAGAACAGGAAGGTAAAATCCAGGTGATGCAGGTGAGACTGAAGAATATAACCAGAAGCTGACTTCATAGAACTTACTTCTATGTGTTCTCTAGCGCTCTGCTGAGTAAGGCACCACATTAAAAAAAAAAAAAAGTAAATGATAACCCTGCTGTGGTTATGTGGAAACTCCTGAGTCATCCATCTTTCGCCCACCCCTTGATGAACAATTCTGAGATGGAACAGGGATGACTTACCCAGGGATCAACACATTGCCCTTCCACCCGTGCACTCCTTCACCCTTTCTAGGAAGAGTCAGGAAAAGGGCTTGAGAAACAGATGACTCCTGACCCAATCCTCCCTCATCCTCAATCCCACACTGAAGAAAATACAAGAAATAGAAGCTTCTTCTTTACCAACAATCATATCATTTTAGTAGGAAATGTGTCTGTGAGTATACCAGGGAAATGAGGAGAAGGTGCAAATGAATTTGATACAGAAATACCTGATCTACCAGTTCTCATTACTAAGTTTTCTACCTATGTGGGAAAATTAGAGGGGAAAGTTTCTCTTTTTCCCCCTCTAGGTTAGGGGGAAAGCTAAAGTCATCAAAGAGTACTTTCCTTTGCATTTTTAAGCAGGCCTCTTTTGAAATGTACTGTCTTATTTAATCAATTCAGTTACTAGATTAATTTATTCCTTTATTTAAAAAATTTTTTTTGAGTACCTACTCTGGAAGAAGGTATCTTCCACTTAAGGTGCAGATAAAGATGATTAAAACAGAATCCTTGCCTTAAATTCACAGTCTGGAGGATGATGGAGTGGGGCTAGGACTAGGGTTAGGAGAAATAAGGTCTGTGCTAAAATACAAATCACTATAATACAAAGTTATATGTGGAAAGAACCTAGAGAAAAATAGAAGTACTGGAGGAATTGGAGAAAAGAAATATTCCTTTGGGATGTAAGGATTAGAGAAGGTTTCATAAAAATATCATTTAAGCTGGACCTGAAGGATAATTAGATTCTAATGCGCAGAAGACTAGGACCAGAGGGTAAATGCTACAGGGAAGGCTCGGTTAGACTCAATGACTGGAAAAAAAACATTAACAATTAGAGTTGTCCAACAGAAGAATGGGCTACTCTTCAAGGGGTAGTAGTTCACTGGTGGTACTAAAGTGGAAACTAGATACTTATTTTTCAGGGATGTAAGGAATCCTCTTTCTGGTAGGGAATGAAATAAAGAGGCCCATCTAACTCTAAATAAATAGGTCCAACTAACTCTAAAATGCTCTTAGTGAAGCAACAGGACCATCTAAGTGAGGGGGGAGTGAGTCCAAAAGTAGATCCTCCTTGGTAGAAGAAAGCACGCACAAAGAGGAGGCAGGAAAGCAAAAACTTTACCTTGTTCAGGACATAGCGAACAACTGGGTTTGGTTGGAATTGGGAGGATCAGGGAAGTGGGGTAAAGGGAATATGAATTGAGAGATAGCCACTTCGGGGCACCAGTAACTTCTTACTCCTAAACAGGCACATCTTGGATAATGTCATTAATTGGTTCAGCCCCACAAAAATCAAATAGCTTCTACAGCTCAATTTTATGTTGGGACTCTGTTATAGTTTAAGTCTTTGTTAGGGCAATCACACATTGTTGAGGCTGAATTAGAGAAGACCTCAAAGTAAACCACTCTCTCTCTTGTTTATTCTGAACTAGAGAAGCAAGGGGGTAGCTCCATTCAATTCAATTTCAATCCTATTCAATAAACATTTATTAACCATCTAATATGTACAGAGTTCTATCCTTCTGCTAGGGGAGAAACAAAATTTTAATAATTGTAATAGCTAGAACAGATGACATGAATTTATATAATACTCATAATCACAATGGTACTTACTAGGCGCTCAGCTTGGCTTTACAATTACTATCTATCTGAGCCTCACAATAACCCTGGGAGGTAAAAACGGTTATTATCATCCATTTTACAGATGACGAAACTGAGGCAAAAAGAGGTTAAGTGATTTGCCCAGGGTCACATGACTATCAAGTGCCTGACCCCGAGACTGAGCTCTATCCAATACAACCACCTAGCAGCCTCTTCAAAGCCATGCAAATCAATTTACATTTATCACTGTTGTTTGAATCTCCTAACAACCCTATGAAAAAAGAACTACAAATGTTCTCTCCATTTTTACAGAGATAAAGGAACTGAGGCTCAGCAGGGTTAATAATCTTTCCAGGGTCACTCGGCTCATACATGGCAGAATCTAAATTAAAACCTAGGTCTTTTCTGACATCAAGTCCTACACTTTCTACTATACGGGTCCCTGCCCTCTAGGGACTTAATAGTCTACAATAGGGGTAAACCATGCACTCATAAATAATAATACACCACATTACACAAGTGTATTAGAAAAGTGCAAAGCGTTATAACAATTGCTAGCCATTGTTTGCCAGGTGTTTACAAATATGATTTCATTTCGTCCTTACAATAACACAGAAAAGTAGGTGCGAACTAATATCTCCATTTTACAATGAAGAAAACTGGAGCTGGCAGGGCTTTAAGTGCCTGGGGTCACTCAGCTAGCAAGTGTCTTAGACGTATTTTGAACTTTGGTCTTTCTAACTCCAAGTTAAAAAAGGTCTAATAAAGCAGGAAAAGTTATAATGGCCCTCAAAGGGAATGAAGCCAGGATCTTGGTCCTTGTGGATCACATCTCCATTGAGGGTGGGGGAGCAAACATATGTAGACTCCCTAGCTGCCTCTTCATCAGAAAAACAGCTAACATTTACACAGTACTTTAAGGTTTATAAAGTTATCTCATTTGAACTTCACTAGAATCCTGTAAAGTAGACACCATTATTAGTGGTTTGCTCATGGTCATGTAGCTAGGAAGTCTGTGAAGTGGGATCTAAACCCAGGTTCTCCGAACTCTAAAGTCAATTCACTAATTCTAAAGTCAACAACACTGCCTCCTTCTTATTCAGGGCCCTGAGTAAGCTGGCTGTTTGAAAACTATAAGCTTCAAGAGAAGCCCCCAAAAGCAAGGAAAATGACAAATTCAAACTTGCTACATTATTACTGATAAGAGATGACCACCAGAAACTTCCATCATCACCTCTCAAAGGAAAGGAAAGGATGCTAAACTGGGGGGGCCCAAACAACCAGTAAGTCACAGGAAGGATATGAGGAAATTTAAGGGAATAAGGAAGAGAAAAAAGTTAGGGAGGGCCCACAATGTCCACTTCCATAGGAGGACAAACAGCTTCGGGGCTTCACCTGGGGCTGGGGCTGCAGGCCAAGAGCAAAAGACTAGGATTCTTCCCGGCCACCTAAAGACATCCACCTACAAAAGCAGGTAGCAGGCCGACTAAAGAGCAGAGTTACCCCAGCCGTGTGGTAGAATCAGGGGAGGATGTGAAGTTACCCTGATGATTTCAAAAAGGACCCTAATATGTAGTAACAGCTGACACTTACGTAGTGCTTTCCATACATCCCTTCATTTGACCCTCCCCACAAACTTGAGGTGTAGGTAGCACAAACATTAATAATCCTCATTTGACAGATGTGGAAAGTGAGTCTCAGAACTATTGACTTACGGGGGTCACACGGACAGAAAATTTTTGAGAAAGAATTGAATCTTAGGGATCTTTCTCAACTGCTAGTGGTGTATATTATCCACTAAATAGAGTCAGCTCTAAAGCTAGAAGGGATGGTGAGGGTCAGCTGAAACCAGGGTCTGTGAACTCTTTAAAAAATAATTTTGATAACTATTCCAACAATTGATTTTCCTTGGAATCCTATGTATTCTATTGGATGCATTAAAAATATCATTCTGAAAAGAGATCTACAGCTTTACAAAGAGGTTCATCACACAAAAACGTTTCAGAACCTCTGACCCAATTGAACCGTATCATTTTAAGGCAGGGAAGAAGGAAGAAGTAAACTGAACTGATAGTGAATGGCAGAGCTGAGAGCTGAACCTAGGTGCTCTATTTCCAATTCCAGTGTTACAGGGAAACTACTAATTCAGTTTCATATTCATACCAATTTCACGGGTTTGTTCAAGTCAAGACAATAAATGCCTACAATGTACAAGGCACATAGTCACTGTCCTAAGGGAGCTTACAATTTAATAACTGATATAACTTGAACATCAAAAAAGGCAAAGTAGAGACCCAAAGTGCAATTAGGCTTTTAGAAAACTGCACTGTTCATTCTTAGTAGCATCTGAGAAGCAGATGTAACGTTTCTTCCTGCTCTAACAGTCTACAATTCGGTAATTTTTTTCAGATGTTTCAAATTTCTGGGAAATGACTTAGAAATAGAGAAATATTGGGGAAAGCATCAGAGTCTCTAAGAATTCTGAAAGACTAAGGAGAATAAGCCCTATCTGTCAGGAAGGCTGTAGAAGAAATATCTGCATTGGCAGGAGGGAGCCAGGGTTGGCCTGAATGCTCTCTGGGTCAGTTCTGAGATTCTATGGTTCTATTTGGGAGTGAATTTAAGAATTTTAAAAATTAAAAATTTTTTTAAAAATTTAAATTATCTTGTATGAATTTGCAGATAAAATCAAAGCTAGGTTATGGAATATAGGTTATTATGGAATGGCTCTTAGAGATGACCATATCTCCCCACGAGGAAACTTAAGGCCAAAAGAGGAGATAGGGGCCTTAACTAAGGTCAGACATACAGGTTTCCTGAAATTAAGAAGGATTAGCCACAAAGCAAAAGAAGGAATGAAAATCTCAGTTTTCAGGTAAAGAACAGACTCACATTCAGCTAGGTGGTACAGTGGATAAAGCACCAGGTCTAGAGTTAGAAGACCTGAACTCAAATCTGGTCTCACATACCAACCAGTTCTGTGACCCCCAGATACTCACGTAGCCTCTCTCTGCTTGCTTCAGTTTCTCATGTGTGTTGTTGGGAGGATCAAATGGGATAATATTGGTAAAGTATTTAGCACAGAGCCTGGCACATAGTAGGTACTATATATTATATAAATGTTGGTTATTAATAACAAAAGTTCCTTCAGTAAAGGTGATAAATATTAAGATAATAAACACAACTGTGCTGTGATTTCTAATGTGTTCTACAGCATGGTCTATTCCTAACTCAGAGAACATCTTATCATATATAAGATCCTAACCTAACTCCTCCTGTATCAATCACTTGGGTTACAATTGAGAGAGTCATCCTTCATGAGTAAGACGGCAAGGGAAGAACATATCATTAAAAATTTCTGTTACTCCCAATCTAAGCATTATGCTAGAGTTCTAAGCATACAAGGAAAAAAAAAAAACAGTACCTGCCCTTGGGGAGCTTATATTCAATTGGAGGATATAACATTTAAACAGATAAATACATACATGATAATTTGAGGAAGAAAAGAGAGCGCCAACAATTCAGAGGATAAGTAAAGGCTTTTGACAAAGTAGTCCGTGAGCTCAACCTTGTGAAGGCAGCTAAGGATTCTAAAAGTCAGAGATAAAGAAGGAATGCCTTTCTAGTAAAGTGAACTGCCCAAGCAAAGGCACAGACTACTGTGTGTTAAATGACCTGTGTTTCATACCAGGAAACTTGAGGAATAAGAATATAAGCCTGAAGAAAATCTCAAACCATCCAGAAGCAAGTTCAAACCTGTCCATTTAACCTACACTAACAACTCCATTAAAATGAGGTAGCTATAACTGGACCTAATTAATGGCTGATGCAAGGAGGGGATATTTGCTAAGAATGGAGTTTGTTGTGGCCAGTCCATTGGGTGGGGTCATCAGTATTTGCGTGATGACAGGTGTTAGAAATGCACTGTGGAAAATGAGAAGAGGAAATGGAAAACTGAAGACTGGCTCATTGGTGGCAGTGTGGGTTATATTAACAGGGACAAGGAAAAGCTAGTCCTTAAATGTGGGCTAGGAAACAGCCCTACTCGGAAGTATGAATAGACAACTGTTTCTCCTGGATGGTTCAGACATTACCTGCTTGAGGGCAGGGAGCAGGGCCAGATATCTTGAGATCCCTTACCAGCTCAAGGATTTCATCTATGAACCAAAATCACATAATGAAATAATGTTGCACAAATGCTTTGAAAATTATAAAATTACTCACAAACATAAAGCATTATTTGTAGTTTTCCTGCATATTAACCCAAAATATTAGCTTCTAGAAAACATACTAGAACTTGGTTATGGTAATAGATCAACCTAGGCAACCTAGGCAACTAGATAGCAATCTGGGTAAGAGCACTGGACTTAGGAATCAGGAAGACCTGAATTAATATCCTACCTCAGACCCAAGAACAAAAACTTCACAGGGTTATTGTGAGGATCAAATGAAATAATACAGGGATGGTGCCTTGCAGACTTTAAAGAACTATATAAATGCTGGCTAATAAAATTATTATCAAAAGAAGAAACTAGCTACCAAATAATCTCAGTAAAACAAGAATGCTCCATAGATGATGAAAAAAGAAATTATCTGGGTTAAAAGAAATGTAAAGGTTGAGACACCTGGTCTTCATTTTCCCCCTTATAAAAGGAGAGGACTGAATGATCTCTAAGATCATGCCCAGTTTAAAAGAAGCAACAGAGAAAATAGTCAGAAAGTCCTAGACTTAGAGTCAGAAAAAAAATCTGAATTCAAATCCCATCTATGACTAGCTATGTTCCTTAAATTCTTTGAGTCTCAGTTTGCTTATCTGTTATACATCTGAGCTTCCTTCCAGCCAGAGATCTATAAAATTTCAATATGAAACCAATTTTTATGACACTGTGGAGTAAATCAATTCAGCTGACAATGACTTCTTTCTACTTGTTTTGTTCAGAGAGAGCTCTGTGCTGGGCACTGTAGAGAAAATACAAGTGAAGAGGTCCCTGCCTTCCAGAAATTTATAGTATGGCACACTAGTGCTAAATTTAAATGTCTAAATATCAGTGACACAATTAAGCCTTTTTGTGCTTGCTTATATCTCAGCAGGAAGTTGGGATAATTCATTAGTATAATATACTCTGTAATAAGAGAATAGTGTCTAGGATTATATGGAATATCTAATAATCTACATAAATCCTAAATTTGTGATGATATTAATCTACAAAATTAACACAATCTCATCACCTATCTTTTTCTGCATTTCTCCTAAGGATGGGCACTTGAGATTATCTCAATGGACAGAATTTTAGTTAGCAATTACCACATTCTCACAGCAACCAACCCCAAGTCAGGGAAGAAACCACTGTCTGCTTCTTTCTTTCTCAGAGAAGCTTTTTCTCTAGCTCGTTCTGACTTGCAGTGAAGGGCCCAGAGCACCCATAAGACAGCTGCCCAAAGTGAAATTCCCAGGGTCCAAGACTGTGAGACTGCTGTTCTCTCTCCCCACTAAGGAATTTAGGGGATAAGTTAAAGTATAGAATCCAAGGGTGCTCTTGAGTCAGTGTCTAGCAAAGGACAATGTATGTCATTCATCTGCTGCACCCAAAAGGCTGATTTCTAAAGAGGGGAATTCTCTATGGCCAAAGCTGCTTGGCACATTCAAAGCCAAGAGTCACAGAACCAAAAATAGGAAGTAGATTTAGCATCTGTGCGTCACAAGCTCCAAGTTCCCCTTTACTTTTCTTGCCAAATTACTCGATCTCACAAATTCCTTTGCAAGACAGGCTGGAATGTGATGTCCAAACTCATCATGTCTTGTGGAATTTCACAAAGAGAAAGGACTCAGTTCTCCTGGAAAGCTAGGAAACTGAAGCTGAAGTCACATTTACTATAAATTGGGAAAAGTTAAATTATTCTACCAGCTCCGGGAACAGGCAGGAAGTGGTTTGCTATTGTTTATTTTTTAAAGGATAACCATTGGGTTTGCTTTAGTTGGTTTTTTTTCTAAAACCAATTGGCAGGGCTTACCTGAGTATTCATATGATTTTTGGCCTTGCTAGCTTTTTAAAAAACACAATTCAAAGGACACAAAAAAATATCTAAGAGAGTTCCTGCAATCAACGAATTTAAGAGTCTTGTAGTGCCAAGATTTACATACATGCAAAATCAAACAACATAAGGCCACAGGAACACTGGCTTTGGAATTAGAAGAAGACCTAAATTCAAATCTTGGCTCTGCTACTTAGTATCTGAGTGGTATTGCAGAAGTCTCTCAACCTCTCTAAGATTCCATTAGGCGGTCCTACTAAATGATTGCTAAGGTCTCTTCCAGATCTAAATCTTATGAAACCATGAGTAAATGCCTTTAGCTTCTCAGAGCTAGAGAAACTCCATATTCATTCCTGTGAATGCCCCTTCAGTCTTGCTATTCTCATCACTTGGAATGTCCTCCTCCCTTCTCTTGGCCTCCCCAAATCCTGTCCATTCTTCAGAATCAGTTCACCACCTACTTTTTCTGAGAAGCTGTATACAGTTTCTCTGACCTTTCCACATTCTAAGCACCTTAAGCTGTATATTCTCTGGCCCTAAGAAGATGAAGGCATTTACTCATGGTTTCATAGGATTTAGATCCTAAATTTAAGATTTAAGAGACCTTAGCAATCATTTAGTGGGATATCCTAATGGAATCTTAGAGAGATTGAGAGACTTCCCCAATAGCACTCAGATACTAAGTAGCAGAGCTAAGATTTGAATTTAGGTCTTCTAATACCAAGGCCAGTACTCTCTGTTGGCATTTAAAGACCTTCACAATCAGGCTCCAACCTATATTTACAAATTGATATCATGTTGTGCTTCCTAAAGAAATCTACATTCCTTACTGACTAAGATAGAGTGGTGAATCAGTGGAATAGGTTAGGTACACAAAACACAGTAATCAATGACTATAGTAATCTACTGTTTGATAAACCCAAAGACTCTAGCTTCTGGGATAAGAACTCACTATTTAACAAAAACTACTGGGAAAATTGGAAAACAGTATGGCAGAAACTGGGCATAGAACAACATCTTATACCATATACCAAAATAAAGTCCAAATGGGCACACAATTTAGATATAAAGGCTGATATTATAAGCAAACTGGGAGGGCAAGGAATAGTTTACCTATCAGATTTATGGAGAACAGAAGAATTTCTGACCAAACAAGAGATAGAGAATATTATGAAATGTAAAATGGATTAATTTTGATTACATTAAATTGAAAGATTTTTGTACAAACAAAGCCAATACAACCAAGATTAGGAGGGAAGCAGAAAACAGGGGAAGAATTTTTACCACTGTCTCATAGGCCCCATAAAATATATAGAGAACTGAGTCAAATTTAAAAGAATACAAGTCATTCCCTAATTCATAAATGGTCAAAGGATATGAAGAGGAAGTTTTCAGCAAAAGAAATTAAAGCTATCTACAGTCATATGAAAAAATGCTTTAAATTACTATTGATTAAAGAAATGCAAATCAAAATAACTCTTAGATACCATATCACACCTGTCAGATTGGCTAGCATGACAAAACAGGAAAATTATAAATGCTGGAGAAGATGTGGGAAAATTGGAACACTAATGCATTGTTGGTGGGGTTGTGAACTGATCCACTGATTTTGAAGAGCAATCTGGAACTATGCCCAAAGGGCAATCAAACTGTGCATACCCTTTGACCCTGTAATACCACTTCTAGAGCTGTATCCCAAAGAGATCATACAAATGGGAAAAGAACCCACATGTATAAAAGTATTTGTGGCAGTTTTTTGTGGTGACAGAGAGCTAGGAGTTGAAGAGATGTGCATCAGTTGGGGAATGACTGACAGGGTCGTGGTTTGTGGTGGAGTACTATCGTGCTGTTAGAAGTGATAAGCAGGTGAACTTGGAGGAAATCTGGAAAGACTTATACGAACTGATGCTGAGTGAGGGCTGTGGGACTGGGAGAACATTGTACACAGTTACAGTCACATCGTTCAATGACTAACTTTGATAGGATTGACTCATCTCAGCAATGCAAGGTTCTAAGAAAACTCCAGAGGGCTCAAGATGTAAAATTCTACCCACATCCAGAGAAAGAATTACAGAGTTCAAGTGCGGATTTGCTCTCTCTCTCTTTTTATTTTGTTTTATTTCTTCTTTGTTGTGGTTCACTCCCTTGCAACATGACTAATGTGAAAATGTTTAATGTGAATGTATATGAAGAGCCTATATCAGACTGCATGCCACCCTGAGGAAGGGGAAATAGAGGGAGGGAAAATCTGGAATTCAAAAGCTTGTGGAACTGAGTGTTGTAAACTAAAAATAAATTAATTTTAAAAAAAAGAAACCTACATTCCTACTCAACTGGAAAAATTGCCATTTCTCTTTTATAAGATCCTATCTCCCATCTCTATACCTTTGCACAGACTATTATGGGTGCCTGGGATGCTACTTCCTCACCTCTACCTCTTAAAAACTCTACACGTCTCTTCAGGCTCAGTTCAAGTACCATCTGCTAAAAGTTATTTGCATTTCCTCACACACAAACTGCTTGTTTGAACTTATTTATATGTTTATATGTTGTCTTTCTCCAGTCGAATATAAACTCCTTAAAGGTAGGAACTGTTTTCATTTTTCTTCATTTTCCCAATGCCAAACACAATTCCTGGCATATAATTGTGGAATTAAGCTGAACTGCACTGGCTGAAGCAAAGAACTCATGGTGGGGTGTGGTAAAAGTTAAATATGGAGATGCATGAAGGAACAAGGCTGTGGAGGACCTTCCATGGAAGGTTGAGAGATTCTTATAGACAAGAGGTTATAACTATAGAGGTAAACTGAGTCTTTAAAGCAGGGTGAGAAGACTAACCAGCCAGTGTTCTAGAGCAAAGGTTGGGTGGAGAAGGGACAGTAGGCAAGCAAGTAAAAGACAAATAGTATTTGAAGTACGAGATACCAAATGCCTAAATGAGGTTGGTGACTGTGAAAGAAAGAAAAAAAGATAGAAAAGAAGGACAAATGCCAAAGGTATCAGCAAGGAAAAATTAATAGAACTGACTATGCAGAAAATGAAGGAGAGGAATCAGCCAAAAATGGCTCCAAAATTCCAAGCTTAGGTAGTAGTACCACTGACAAAAAAGGAATTCAGGAAGGCAGTCAGAGCAGAGGGAAGGGACTAGTTTTGCTTTAAGACTCGAGCTTAAGCGCTTGCAAGATCTCCTGGGGGAGGGGGTGGGGCGGGGCAGTAGTGGGGTGGAGATTTGGGACTAAAGCTAAATAGAAAGACTGGGGATTGGATTATAAAATACATGAAGAAAGAGGGCATGTTTTACTTATCTTTGTATTTCCCCTACTACCTAGCATAGTACTTTATACACAATGGGCATCTAATAAATATTTGGGGGACAGGGAAAAAAAGATGCAAGGATCTCCAATACCTAGAACAAACAAGTCTGTCTTCAAAAAATACCAGGAATATGCTAGACTTTCTGGTGAAACTAGGAGGATGTTAGTAGCAACAATTCCTTCCTGGTTGCAAAGGAAAAACATGCTCCACCCCATTGGCCCACATCCAAGAATATACTTTTTACACCAGACTATAATGTGTGACTGCTTAGCATGAGCAAAGTAATTGACCCTCCCACAGAGAACCTTGATTCTATCATCTCCAGAGCACTGCTCCATTGAGAGTTCCTTTCTCATACACCTTCCATTTTTCCTTCTACTGACTCCTTCCTTTCGTTCTACAAAGGTGCTGAGTTGTCCTCTGCCTTCCCTTCACCCTATCACTCCCTCAATCTACTATCTCAACTCTCTTCTCCCCTTCATTATACAACTTCTAGGAAGAGCCATATCTATGCTCACTACCCACTTAATACTCAAGCTCTGTGTGCGATGCACTGTTCAATCACCAAATCTAAACTGGTCCTCTCAATCTATTAACAAACATTCACAAAGCACTAATTCCAGGCACAGTGCTAAGAAATGGGAACATAAAGAAAAAACAAAAACAGTCCCTACTCTCAATAAGCTTATATTCTAACCAGGAAGCTAACTTATATAAGTTGGTACATAACAATGAAAGATTTTTTCAGAGTCAATGAAAGGTAAAGCACAATCAACTGGAGGAAATGGAGAAGGACCTTCTGTGGTTGTTCAGTTGTTTCCAGTCTTGTCCATTTCTTTGTGACCCAATTTGGGGTTTTCTTGGCAAAGACAGTGAAATGGTTGGCCATTTCATTCTCCAGCTCATCTTACAGATGAAGAAATTGAGGCAAATAGGATTAAGTGACCTGCCCAGGGTCTCATAGCTAGTAAGTGTCTGAGGCCACCTTTGGATTCAAGAAGAGGAGTCCTCCTGACTCCAAGTTGCCACTGGCCTAAGTATTAAAGGAGGTCAGGGATCCAAGAAAGAGAGGTAGAAGGAAGAGCATTTCAGGAATGGGGCAGCCAGCACAAAAGCATGGAGATAGGAGATAGAACACCTTTGTGAGGGAGTAGCAGGTAGGCCACTATGGATGAACCATAGAGTGAGAGGAGAATAATATGTAAGAAGATTGAAAAGATAAGAAGGGGTCAGATTATGGAGAACTTAAAAGTCCAAAAGAGGAGTAAATATTTGATTTTTAGTGTCAATAGGGAGCTAGTGGAGTTTACTGAATACATGTGATAATCAGTCTTATATTTTAGGAAAAACACTTTGTCAACTGTATGGAGGGTGATTTGGAGTGGGGGAGAATCTTAAAGCAGAGCATCCAATTAGAATGCTATTAAAATAGTCCAGGTGATATATGATGAAGGCCTGAACCAGGATGGTGGCTATTTGAGTGTAGGGGACATGTAAGAGATTTTATATAGAAAGAAATTACAAGATCTGGCACAAATGAGAAGTCAAGAATATCAAGGGGGCAAACATACATGACCAGAAGGACAGTAGTACCCTTGACACAAAGAGAAAAGTCTGAAAGAAGGGTAGACTTAGGGGGTAGAGGGAGTTGGAAGATATGAATTCTGTTTTGGGCACAGGACCTCCAGTTAAAAATGTCCAAGGGTAGTCAGTAATACATGACAGACTCTACAGGGCTCTATATATAAATCTGGAAGTCATTTGCATACAAACAGTAGTGAAACTCAAGGGATCTGATGAGATCATCAAGTGAGAGGCTACAGAGAGAAAGGAGAAGAGAGCCTAGGACAGATCATTGGGATATACCCACAGTTAAGAGATTGTGATATGAATGATGAACCAGAAAAGGAGACTGAAAGGTAATAAAATAGGTAGGAAAGGAAACAGGTAGGGGGAAAAAGAGAGAGAGACAGAACAGAGTTTTTAAAAAAAGCCCAGAGGGGAAAGATAAGATGATGAGGGCCAGCACCAGTTTGGTGGCTATAGGAGAAAAAAGAAAGGGGCACATATAAGAGATATTATGAAGATAAAATCTACAGGCCTTGGCAACAGAATGGATATGGAGAGTGGGAAAGTGAGAAGCAGCAAATGGCAACGAATTTTTGAGCCTAGGTGACCAGGATAATGGTGTTGTCCGGAACAGCAACTGGGAACGAAGTTCATAAAGGGGAAGGGTTTGGGGAGAAGGAGAATGAGTTCAATTTTGGACATGTTGAGATTAAGATGTCTATGGAACATAAGGTTTGAGATGACCAAAAGGTAGTTATAGAAGTGAATCTGGAGTTCAGAAGGGAAGTTAGGACAGGATAAATAGATCTGAGAATCATTAGCCCAGAGATAATAATTTAATCCATGGGAGCTGATGAGATCACCAAGTGAAGCAGTATACAAGGAGAAGAGAGCTCAGGACAGAGAAGGCATGACCTGAATGAAAATTCAGGAAAAGAGACTGAGAAGGAGCCATGATACTGTTAAGGAGAGCCAGAATAAAATAATGTTATAGAAACCAGAGGATAACAAGGGATTATCAGAGGGAGATAAGGTGAAATGGGGAGAAGGGGTGGCTCTCACTGAATGGGCTCAATTGGTGAAGTATGAGGCAAGGTCATTTTCTGAAAGGGAGGTAGGGAAAGTTAGCTATAGAAGGATTAATACCTTCTTCTCCCTTAGCTTTAGAGACAGTACTTTCTTCTGGTTTTTCTCCAATTTAAAGCTCAAGGGGCTTCAGAAATGTAGGTCAAACCTCTCATTTTGCAAGTGAGGAAACTGAGGCCCAGAGAGGTGAAGCCATGACCATACAGCTAATAACTATCAGAAACGGGACTGAATACAGATCAACCTCACTCTAACATACTAAATTATGCCTTGCTGCTCTCTGACTGCTGCTCCATCTCCCCCGCTGCTTCCTCGGCCTCTTAAATGTGTTTTGCAAGATTCTGTCCTTGGCCTTCTCTTCCCTCTCCCCCATGATGATATCATGCACTCCCACGGCTTCAATTATCACCTCTATGAAGACAATTCCCAAATATTTATCTCCAATTCTGACTTTTTCCCTGAACTCCAGTCCCACATTTCCAACTCCCTGCTGGGCATCTCCACTTGGATGTCCTGCCAACACCTGATATAAACTACTAACATGAGCATTCTGTCCTACAAATTGGCCTCTTGAGAGCTTAAGTTAGCAAGAGCCAGTCTGCCTAGCTTGGTCACTCCAACTGAGGAAGGGCCAGGTCCAGAAGGCCAAACCAATGTTAAGCAACAGGGTTCCTTTTCCTCTTGGTTGATGTTTTCTCCAACAGTGTTTTCCTCTCCATGTTTGGAATCACACATCCACGCAGCATACCTTTTCCTCATGCACGTCAATTATGTTTTCATTGTATCTTTCCTGTAGCACCACTGGCACTCTGGACGGAAATTAGTCACTTCCACTCCTTACTGGAATGGGACCTCAGCTCTGTTATCACAATCAGCAGTGAGATGCCTTTGTTTTCTCTCCAGAGGTCTACTCTTGTCACCAAACAGGCCAAACAGGCTTCCCATATAATAAGAGCTTATACACTAGAAGACTTTAAGATTCAGAAAGCACTTTGTAAACATTTGAACCTCAAACTCTGTGAAATAGGTACAAATACTATTATTTCTATCTTCCAGATGAGAAAACCAGGGAGGACTCAGAGTGCCCCTGAGTTTCAAAAAATGTTGGAGGTAGGATTTGAAACCTGGTCTTCTTCTAAGTACATTGCTCTGACCACTCTTTCAGACTATCTTCTCATCCAGAAAATAAGATGGCCAGCAGGGCCAAAATAATAAACAGCACTTACCTTGGAAAGTGGTTGTGAGGATCATATGAGATATTATATGTTAAGTACTTTGCAAACCTTAATCTATATAAAAGTCAAGCTATTATTAACATTATTAGGAGCTCAGATTAGGGACCAAAGGACTGGGTCCTAAGTTATTTACGACCATATCTGCCTCCCCCAAAATCTAGAAAACTATCCTGCATTTTGGACCTGTGCCCAAATACCCTGGGCTGGGCCGGTAGGTGGTGCAGTGCAGAGAGTACCAGGCCTGGAGTCAGGAAGACTCATCTTCCTCAGTTCAAATACAGCCTCAAACACTGTATGACACTGGGCAAGTCACTTAATCCTGTTTGTCTCAGTTTCTCCATCTGTAAAATGAGCTGGGGAAAGAAATGGTAAAGCACTATAGTATCTTCAACAAGAAAATCCCAAATGGGGTCACAAAAAGTCACACATGGCTGAAAAAAAGGCAACAGAACAAAACTGAATTCCCTTGCCAAGGTTTCAGCAGTGTAGTGATTATCACATTCACCTAATATGCAAAATGTCCTCCCATTCGAAACCAGATGGAAAAACAGTGAAGTCATAACTGCCGTTGAACAAATACCCTGAGTTGTATAGAGTCCTCCTGAGTCTAAGTAACTGCACAACAAAGCTGTGATAATCTTGCTTGTCAGACCTCTAAATTCAGCGGGTTTGGGGTTAGTGAGTTCAACAGAGCACTAGGCTTAAATATCAAGCCTGAATCATGTCCCCTGAAGTTCCACTCCTTTCCCTTACCAGCAGACACAGCATGGTAAAAGCATGGATTTGGATCAGTTGGCCTGGGTCTAGATCTCAGCTCCGCTAATTACTACTTGTGTGGTCTTTCAAAAGATTCTAATATCTTTATACTTCAGTTTCCTCATCTGTAAAATAAAGAGGTTAGACTAAATGATATCTAAAGTCCCTTTCTAGCTCTAAATTTATGAAATATATTATCCTATGACCCTGTCCTCATACTTGCAGACTCAGGACTTGAAGCTATCACTAGTCTACAAAGGAAGTGTTTAAGGAGGAAAGCAAACAGTCTCTACCTACACCTAAGGTATGCCCTGCTCATTAGCATCTTACCTGCCAAAGACTTGGTCTTAGCCCATAAAATTCTGACTTGAGACAGCTACACCATGGTGTAGTAGAAAGCAAGCTGGACTAAGAGACAGTTGAAGCCTAGGTGTGAATCCTGCCTTGAACACTTACTAGTTGTGTGACCACAGGCAAATCACTGAACTTCAAGTCTGAGCATGTTTCTTTATCTGTAAAATGGGGATAACATCTAGCACCTACCTCATAGAGCTGTTTCCAGGATTAAATTGGATTTTATATACTATACATATATATTACACATTACATATTATATAATATTATATATTACACATTACATATAATATTATTTTTATATATGTATCTATATATATATATATATATGTAGCATTTTGTGAATCTTAAAGCCCACATAAATAGTAGCTATTATTGTTTGCCATGCCTTCCAGATTGGATCCTGTCTCCTGAACCTTTACTGATGCCCTGACTTTATTCACTGGCCAGCAGACTGTAAGTTTTCAATAGAGCCTGTTTGCCATGTTCCTGGATCATTTCCACTCCAGCCTCCAACCACCCTGTTTCAAGCCTGCTATGTCTCACATCCAAATGTGATGCTGAATCCTCAGCTTAATCTTCATCCTTTTATCTGGAGGAGTTAATTTATGGTCATGTAACACTGACCATGAAAATGACTATCAGCCAAGCTGAACTAAAATTCATTTAAAACAGGGCTGTACAACATATGGTCAGTCCATGGACCACTTGCAGCCCACCAAAGGATTTCAGGTAGCCCACAAAAAAGGTAGAGGACATAAAAGAAAGTAAAGATGTAATGAGTGCTTTGTTTGTGCCCCATTTAACAAGGCTTCCACTAGTTACTATTGTTCCCATCACGAAACTTGGCAGGTAGACTGCCACTGCATACTCTCTCCTGTTTGCCCCACAACCATCGTCAGTCTGTCTCTAGTCTGACAAAAGCGATTTCATGATAAATAAAAGTCTTAAGTAATAACTGTAATTAATTGATACTAATTAAAATTTCCCTTTTTAATATAGTTTATTTTCAAAATAGTTTAATCATTAATTATATCTTTACTTGGAAAATGAGCCGCTAAAACCCTATCTGCGGCCTGAAGTTCATATTCTATTTTAAATACGGCCCCTACATAGGGCCAGGTTGTGAAGATCTTATTTAGAACATTCATAGAAGAAATTAAAAAAAAAGCCAGAGAGCTAAATAATATCTGGAAGATTAAAGAAGAAACTAGATTCACGTGGGCCTCTGACAGTCACAACTGTAGATCCCCCTTGATAATGACCTGTTTTCCCAACATAGTATGACAAACATGACATTTTCTTCCTAAAACAGTACAGACGCTGATTGACATTCACAGGCCAGACAGAAAGCAAAAGGAGACACATTAATGCAGATTATTTTATAAAAGATGACTGAGCTGCTGTTGTCACTAAACAGGTAAGTTGGGTGTACATATTCAATTGAAAAGCATATATCAAGAACCTACTACAGGCGATACAAAAAAATTTTTTAAGAATTTGCCCTCAAAAAGTTTACATACATTGACAAACAGAATGTGTTTGTATGTGTATTTATATGTGCAAATATATAGCTATATAGTTTTAAAAATCACATTTCTCAAAAACAGGACCCAGAATGTGAGGTAGCAAAATGATTCAGTCTTATACTTTCACCCTGACAGCAAACTAAAGTATCGTTTTCTTTCCCTTGGAAAATTTAAAACAAAACTCATTTTACTGGTTTGGGTTTTGAGTTTGTTTGGTTTTTTGTTTTTTTTTTTTTGGAGGGGGAAGGTTGTTAAGGGAGGCATGTTCAGGAAGGTGGGAAGTACAAATCCACATGCTTTTTCTTATCACCTTCATAAATAACACAGATACTTTAAAGCTGGCATCGACTTCATTCTGATCACATTTTAAGAAATGTGTTTGTACTGAGTGGATTTGTAGAGTTTATTTTTTAATGCTGGCAAAGGAAACAAATGTGAATAATATTTCCAGGTGTTGACTCATTAACATGGGAACTAACTACTCACATAAATATGCAAAACTGATTTTATCTATGATTAGCAAATACACTTTTGCAAACACCAAAGTATGATTCAATGCTTGACATAGGCAGTATTTGGTGATTCAGTGACTGATGGTTGTATGTGAATGTAACTCCATGTGAGTAACTCTCACAGAACCATTACCCCAACACAGACTCCCCAGGTCTGCGAGGGCCTAACAGGTTCTCAGGTGACTGCCCCAGGCAGCAAGCATCTGGCCTTCAGGAAACTTGTTGGTGCATTACTCATCCAGGTGGACTTTGTCTGTTCCCTCTAAAGGACAGACACATAGTCATTCTATTTCCTCCACTCCTTCTGTATTATTTGCTAAGTCGTATTTCTACCCATTTATGAAAAATAGATTTTTAAAAAATGATTATACCCAGGCTAGCCATCCTAAAAACACCCTGGAAAGTAGAAAAGATCCGGGCCTTAAAAAATGAAGTTGTTTTGGGAGGTCTTGGAGTCTATTCCTCAGTTGCCCAGACAGAGCTTCTTTTAAAATGGCTAGTTCCTTCCTCCCTCTCACTAAGTGGCAGTTCTGCAGATGGGACTCTCAGGAAAGAAGCTTCAAATGTGATCCTCTCACCCTACCAAAATGCAAGCAGCTCAAATCTAGCCCTGGGCCTGGCTAAACCTACCCACTCATTCACCTTTAATATTAAATGTTGTAGATTGTGTGAGCTTTGAGACTTTTTACTGGTTTGAATAAGACTGGGTTCACCTTCTTTATTTTCCATTTATTTATGTAATGTCCATTGACATTATTTAAATTTCAAACTAATAAATACCAGCAACATTTTATTGAGAACTTTCTTCCTTCCAATCTTCTGAATTCCAAAGCATCTACTTTTCTCAATCCAAGGATTCACTGCCACCCCTACTTAGGAGAGTCTCTCCCAAAGGAATTTGATCTTCTTTTTGATAATGGCTCTTGTAATGCTTCACATCTCTTTTCCTCCACTTCTCTTTGCTTTGTCCTAATCTGTTTCTTCCCATCCCCCTTTCTCCAAGTATTCAGTCTGGCTTTTTTTTCCCCTATCCTAACTGTTGTCTTTTCTGCCATATTTTGACCTTTCTTTTATACTTTTATTTCTTCCCTGGTTGCTGCCCTCCTTTTCTCTTTCCCAGTTCTCCTTTCCTTTCCTTTTTTTAGTTATTATTCTACAGAGCCACATCATAGGTCGCCCTCTAATACCTGAGATTTCCCCAGGCTTGATTTCTTCCCTGCCACCTCCCACCAATTCTGCTAAGATCAACAGAACTCCTCGATGCTATCTAATGTTCCTGCCTAAAAATGTATTCTTCGCCTCTGAGAATGAGACAAAGAGGTCATGAAGGTGTTCAGTCTGGGGAGCTCAGAGGACCTGGATCCTCTATTTTTTTACCACCCATGTGACCTGATCTCAAAAGTTCATCCTTTGGCTAGTGCTTTTTCTGTTTTCCTTGGAATTTGCTCCAAGACTTTGAATTTAAGAACTAAAGTCACGGCCCCAAAGGTCTTAGGGTGGTTAGTTTCCACTGGATACCAGATGGCAGTGAAAGTGTGGGAACATCAAGAGGAATTAGAGTCCCAGGTACATCCAAGAGACCCACTTGCTTGTCCTTTGACCTCTGTTGAATGGTGATAGAAAGGTATGTGAAATAAATGAAGTAATGCAGCCAAAAATGGCTAAGATTGCCTCCCCATCTAATTGGGTCTCTCAATACCACTGCCATTATCCATAGCTAGAATGGGATTGGGGAGGGAAACTATATTGTAAAAGCTAAAACCACAGCTAGAAACCCCTTTAAATTTGAACAATCTATTTCCATAATAAATCATATTCTTTTGTATCTCATAGTGATAACAACACTATTTGGAATCATAAAACTTGAATTCAAATACCAGACCGATTGACTTACTATCTATGTGATCTTGGACAAGTCACATACATCTCTTCTCTGGGTCTCAGTTACCCCAATCTGTAAAATGAGATGCCTGGACCAAATGAACTCTAAAGACCCTTGTTGCTCTAAATCCTCTGAGCCTACAGTAGTCAACCTGTGAATAAGTCCTATTCCTTACCATCCTGTAAGTATCACTAAGATAAGGCCTAACTGACCAGTCTTATTTAAACTTTATTTTTTCCTAGTGCCAATAGTGTTCTAGCAAAGTAGTGGCTTAATAAAAATTTTATTTGACTGAATTTAATTTTTTATTTATTATTTTATTATATTTTATATCTTATTATATCTATATTATTTATTCTTATATAAAAATATTTAAATTAATTCAATTGAATTGAATTCAATCCAATAATCCAATAAATACTGATTACCTATCATGTGCCAAGTGACACAGCCTAATTTTATATATCTACTCTACATATTTTTGTGCTTGTATCCCAGGGTCTACTACAATGCCTTGCAAATAGTAAGTGATTAATAAATACTTGTTGGTTGATAGAGTGATGGTATCTGAAGGACTGGCCCCGGAGTCAGGAGGATATCGGTTCAAGTCCTGTCTCTAATACAAATCAGCTATGTGTCCGTGGAAAGTCACTTGACCAACAATGTATTAACAATGCACCTGCTTTGCACCAGGTATTATTGCTAAGTTCACCCTGTAAGCCAATCTACATCTGTGGAGAAGAGTTCCAAACCAGGAATTTCCTACTCCCATGAAATCACATTTTAATAACCTCCTCCCACCTAATACCACCCCCCAAAAAAATGTAAATCACACTGCGAAGTTCAAAGGATACAAAACACACACACACACACACACACACACACACACTCGACAACCACCACAGTCCCTGTCCTTGGAGTTTACATTTTATTAGCCGATAAGATCTATACATACAAGGAAAATCAAAATATCTGAGAGAAGGAGAGTATCAACAAGTAGGGAGATCTGCAGACAAAGAGCTCTTAAAATGTATCATGTTCTGTCACTTAATTGCACTGTTTGCTTGTAAAGTGTCATAAATTCAGAGATAGAGAAAACAAACCTTAGTCATTTAATCTAGGGCTTCTTAAACTTTTTCCATTGGCAACCCCTTCAGTGCTTCTAAAATTGTGTGTGCACAATTTAAGAAGTCCTGATCTAATCCAACTCCAAATTTCACAAATGAGGAAACTAAGGCCCTGAAGGAATGAGAGATGAGCCAAGGTCATCAGGTAAGTGGCAGAACCAAAAATCAAACCTAGTGCCTCTGATTATAAATCTAGCACTCCACTGCACCAGAAGTGACCAAGATGCTGGTTCTGTAACTCATGAGTCATGTGACTCAAATTCCCCCTATGTAAAATGTAAGTTGGAACCAGACAGATCTTTAAGTCCCTTTCAGCTATGACATATGTTTTATGATCTTTATTTTGCTTCATTTTGATCCACTAGTTGATCTGCACAGAATCTCAGTAGGCCTTGAAGCATGTTGGTCAGATAAGAAATCACAGTTATGGCAAAATATAGGTTCACAGGGGCTTTTTTCAAAATAGCAATGCTACTCAAGAAATAAATGCATTTTGAAGCATGGAGCTATCATACAATGAGAAATTTCTGTAGGATTTTCTGCGCTTCCCTAAAACAGAAGGTTTCAGTGAGAAAAAAGAATGTGGATTTAGTATTAAGTCAGAGAAGGAGAAAGATGCACTGAAGTCTTTATTTAAGAGGAAAATCTGGCAGATAGCCATCTTATTATTCAAGCTTTTCTGATCAGGATATGAATTTAAAAGTTTATAAAACTTGTCTGCACCACAATCATACAATTAAAATGTTTGTGCTCAGAAAGAGCCTCTCATATAAAAGTTTTGTTCATTTTGGCTCAGTTCAGTAAGAGAAAAAACATTTTACCTATAAAAGAGGAAGCACAAAGAGTTGGAGTTCACAGACCTATCATATGAATTAATATTCAGGTTAATTTTTTCATTATGGCAAGAATAAACATAATTGATCTACTGGCATGAAATTGCTTTTCTTTTCTTTCCCAACCAACTCTGGAGTCTTAGCTGGAGAATAGCAGCTAAGTACAAGCTACATTTACTTGTCTGCCTGTTTACAGTAGTTGGGTTACTGTCACTGTTGGCTACAGGACCACAGAGCCAACAGTCTTCCTATCACTATCTTTCTCCTTAAGGAACAAGAAAGGGGAGCTAAGGCAACATTTGGCATTCAGTAAGACACTGTTGGCTTTCTTCACATTTTAAAGTACCCTTGGCCAGAGAAACATAAAAAACGCTTCCTTTTATACAAAGCAACAAAATTAGTTGAATCTCAGAGCCCACAAAACAGAGAGTTTAAATCTAAGCATGACCTCCCCACTTTACTCTTATATAGTCTGTCCTCTCACTACTGACCTGTAGATCAATCCCAAATAATTCTAGAAGGTGCCAATCATCTATTTCAGGGAGATTTCAGAAATGTCCACACTATCCTTAGGAGGGTCAGTTCTAACCAGGATGTTCAAGAGACTGCCAGCACAGAACTTTTTCGCACATGATAGTACCCATGATTCTTAACAGATAGATACTCGGTAGTTGGATCCATTTGAGACATTCCCAGGAATTTAATCCCTCCCCCTTGATACCTGCACATTGCCCACAGACACATACACACACAAAATATGCTGAGCAAATCTCTAACAATATACATGAAATGTTGTCTGCAAGGGTTATTAATGAAAAAGTTCAAAAAAGGAACTACAAAGGAGAACCAGAGTAAAACATGCTATCAAAAGATACATATGCTCAAAAAAGAAACCAGTGATAAATCAATGGTAAGTCTGCATATCCACTAAGATATCTGTGATGTCAAGAAAAGGTGAGGGAGGCCTCCAGGATGTTGGGTGGAGCCTCCTGTGGTGAACTTGTGAAAAGACATGAATAAGAGTTACCCCAGGAGTACAAGTCTGGATGAGTTGCAAACTACCTCTTACAGAAAATTTCTACATTGATGAAATCATAGATTGTTTGAATATTTTGAATTGTCTGCATGCTCAAACTAGCCCTGACAACAACATTCTCTGTTCTACCTTCACTTCATTTGAAGGAGTTTTCCTATGGCAATACTATACAATGAGTCAGGGGACTGCTAAATGGAACTCAGGTCTAACAGGCTCTGGTCACCAAACAGTGTGGTCTGGACACTGAAGAGTCTAAGCTCCTCCACATCTCAGACATAGAAGGGTCCTAGAAACCTGGTGACCTTGCCAAAAAATGAAAGAGAGTGGGGCAAATTGGAGAAAGGAAAGAAAAAGCTAGCTGTATTTTGGAAGAAAGAGCAGTATGGAAAGGAAGATCTGCCAGTGGAAACAGGAAGGCTTAAGATAAGAGCAGAACCTGCACCTTGCAGTAGAATCACCCAGGAGAGGGAAGGAGTAGGCTGAGGCCTGAAAGGCTGCAGATTCCTGCTGCACCTCAACCCCTTATCTGCCCTCAAGGTCATGGCAAATAAAGAAGGAGTTTGCTCAGCAAGTCTGCCTGTAGACGTTTCCATTAGGGAAGGGCAGGGTAGGGCAGGTCTGAGCAGAGGAAATGTGTACCTTCTACCCCAACGGAAAAAGAACATGAAGCACTGTGCAAGGAGTGGGGATTTGGGAGTTAGAGAGAGTGTCAAATTCTAGGGCCCAGGAAATGGAGGTGAGCTATCATCTACACTAGCCTCTAGGCCACTGGTCCAACCTTTGCGGTGGCCACGTCAGCCCAGTGTCTGAAAACACTAGCTCTCTTCTTCATAAGACTTAAGCTTCAAGGGGAGATAAAGCTATTGGAGTTTCTCTATGAATGCGCCCCACCGGATCTCCTCTCTATTCTTCATACTGGCAAGTTTGTCCATTTCTGAAAAGCTACTTACTTCTAGTGGCCAAAGGCCCCACGTACTTCAGGAATCTCTAAACTTCTACAAAGTTAGAAATAATTCATGCTTATAAAAAAAAGCTTACAGAGATTGCAGACAAGGATAAATGCTTACTAGTAACTAGTCAAATAGGAATCTGCTCTCCCACAGGCTCCAAACTCCCAATAAAAGTTTAATGTAACCTCCCCAATGGAGCCAGAAGCAAAGCATCTATACCAACACAAGGTGTGATTTGGTGTCAGCATCATGTAGCCCTAGCATCACACAATTCATACCATCATAGCTGCTGTTAAAACTAACTGGAAGGGCTCCTGAACATGACCTAATCTAATCGTCTCATTTGCTATAAATTAGAAAATTGAAGATCAGAGAGGTTAAATGACTCACCCAAAGTCACACAGTAACAGAGCATGTCTTCTGACTACCAATCTACTGCTCTTTCCACTATACCACATTCCTCCTCCACAAAATGATCATACAAGTATAATATTAGCTCTAGGGCTAGATCCAGTCCAAATCCTTCATTTTACAGAAAAAGAACCTGAGACCCAAAGAGGTGGTGGTTTTACCATGTAAAGAGTTTGTGAATCCAGGTCCCCTTACTCCAGAGTCAATGCTTTATTATTCATTGTGGATGTATATCCCTACCCTTGGGGCAGCTAGGTGGTGCAGTGGATAGAGCACCAGTGCTGGAGTCAGGAGGACCTGAGTTCAAATCTCACCTCAGACACTTGACACTCATCCGTTGTGTGACCTTGGGCGAGTCACTTAACCCCAGGTGCCTCATCCTGGGTCATCTCCAGTCATCCTGATGAATATATGGTCCCTGAATTCAGATGACTCTGGAGGAGAAGTGAGGTTGGTAACCTGCACAGCTCTCCCTCACTCAAAATAAAGTCAAGTGCAAGTTATGTCATTATTTCTCTGATGGCATGGTCTTCTTTGGCAACGAAGAACGAATACACACACATATCCCTACCCTACAGTTCCACTGCTGAAGCTTTCACTCTTTCTGCTACTCGGGGAGTAAGGACACACATACTGACCCCTCCATGGTAAGCAGAATTTCTGACCACAGAAATCACACACACCCAGCCTATGTCACTTCTGCTTCTCCAAAGCCCTGTAGTTGCTTCAGCTGCATCTATGTGAGGCAAGCTCACCGCTGAGATCCCTCATTCCTGTTCAAATACTGGGAAGTGGTAATCTCCTGCCTTACTACTTTGAAACTGAGGAGGCAAAGGAAAATATTTGAATGTACAAGTCCTGAGGTCAGAGTCAGAATTTGATTTGAGTTGATTTAGATTAGAGAGAAATGTCCAAGAACAACTCACTGATTTACTTTATTTCAAGACTTGGCACACAGTTTGGACTGGCCTCAAAACCAAACTGGCTTTGGCTAGAACATACTGCAGCAGCCTCAATGATAGAAGACATCTGGATTTGGTTGGAAGGTTAAGAGTCATAAAGTTCTCTTAAGATATTAGTTCCTGGTGAGCCTGATTCTCCCCCAGGGAAACAGCAAGGAGTAGATGCAGTTCTTTTCTGCCCCTGGCCACCAAGGCTTCCTTACATAGGAAATGGCCATCCTCAGAGAAGACTTTTAAATCAAGCTTATTTCTAGTCCACCTTGAAACTGAAATGTGAACACATACTACACTGCTCTGGAGATGCCATTACTTAACTTTAGTGGCAACCACAAGCAACTAAAAGTCCAGAAGAAAATCCAGATGAGAAAAGTAAAGGCTTTACTGACAAATATCAAAGTTGTCATCATTACTGAAAACACATATTTACTAAGTAGATCATCTAGGGCAGTCTCTTCCCTCTCTCTTAAGTATCAATGCATAGAATGACTTATAAAAGGTATAATGAAAATACTCTAAAGAAATTCACACATATATAAATCAAGGATTTACCTTGTGAACAATCAAAGTGGCAACTAGTGGGATTAATAAAAGAGAAAGTAAAAGGGAGGCATTGTGGAACACAATTCACAACTTATCTTCTAATAAGTCAAAGAGGAGGTAGGGTTTTTAGGAAAAAAAGGGAAGAAAATAAGAAGGGAAGGAAGAAAAAGTAAGGAAAAATTAGACTTCACTTTGAAGGAGAGAGAAGTAGAATTCATTGGAAGCAAGAGGCACAGGGAAAAGAGAGGAGAGACAAGATGCAGGACATTAATGATAAATTTTAAATAAAAAAAAACCAAAAACTCTCAAGGAGCCTAGATTTCTGGATGCCTGCCAAAGCCTTGAGGAAGTAGATTGGACAGATTGGACATTTTCTGTTTTGCTGTAGTCACATCTCTGCTTCTTAACTGGCCACCTCTATAGACACCAAGTAAGAACTGGAGACAATTATTCAGGTAATTCAAGCCCAAATCCACTTTTCCATATCATCACAGCAAATAAGGGATTTTTTTTTTTTTTTTTTTTTTTTTTTTTTACTGTGGCACTTTCCCCCAGGGAGTATTTCTTCATGAAGTCAAGATCAAGACCATCCTGCAACACTGTGCAGGCTCCTCAGGGAGACAGAAGCATGTGTTGCTATGGAAACCACACACCCAAAACCCTGGCACTGGCTAACCCCTTTGTAAAGTGTCACTATTGTTCCAGGATATCTTGCCTGTTCTATCAATGATTTCCATATTTTCTCTTTGTGGGAACATGATATGTCTCTGGGGGAACCACACATCCCTACCCCTTCTGCTTTCTACTGCAAACAAAAATATGAGTGGCTGTAGAGTACAGAAGTCAAAGGTCTGGAGTTCAAATCTCACCTCCCATGCTTATTATTTTTCCAAACTTGGGAAATTCACTTAACTTTCCTCAGCGTCAGTTTTCAGTAAAATGATGAGACTGTACTAGATGACCTCTGAGGTCCCTAAATTCTGTGATGCTATAATCACACCCAAAAAGAACCTGTAAAAGTGGCACCACTATGGATGAGATAATCAATTTTCTAAATTAAACATCATAATTATCCATTAATCCCAGGTACAGAGATAAATGTAAGAGCAATGTTGTGTAATATAAACATTAAAGAACAAACCAATCTCCAGATCTCACAGTAAGAATCACATTCTGAAGAGACTCTGCATACATGCACATACCTCAACACAGCTGTACCTCACAAAGCTAACCAATTTCCTAAAAAATCAATTGTAACATCCAAGAGATTTTGCTAGAGAAAGAGGAAAGACGGCAGAGTTTTTTGAGTGCAAGGCTACAAATAAAGGGTCATGATTCACCCATGTAAAACTAAACTCTCATCCCTTCTCTGGAACCAATTTCCACTATAAATAATTTCTCTTCCCAAACATTCATCCACTTACCAAAAAAGTAGGAAAGGAAAACTCTTAAAACTGAAGATGGGAGAGGAGACAATTCTCCCAAATACGGATAAATCCTTACAGGGTTTCTTCAAATAGATTCAAAAATCTTGCTCCTAAGTCATAAAATCTAGCTGATTCTTATTAATAATTTTTATGAGGACTCTCATTTGACCTAACAGTTTCTCTAACAACAAGAATCCACAACAAGCCTAAACATCTTGTCCAAAAGGCCTTCCCCTAATCAATTCAACTGTTAATACTCTGGTCACACTAAGAGTACTATTTTCTATTACCCAGAGTGCAATTTACTTATCTGTACATATGTTGTATCTCCCAGGATAATGTAATAATCTCCTTGAGGGAAGGAGCTATCTCACTTTTGTCTTTGTATCCTCAGGACTAACCAACCCTTACATATAATAGATACTTAATAAATGTTGGGTGAAAAAAAAATTTGTTGAGTTGAATGGTATTTTACTATCCATCTACCTAGCTCAAAATACTGCATTATCAGTCACCACTCATTGGCATTGCTTTAAACTGCCTCCAAAGATGTGAGGGAGTGAGAAGGGATCAGATTCTGCTAAATGTCACACATTTTATTTAAATAATCAATTAATAAGCACATATAAAAGGCATAGTATATACTACACACTTTGTTAGACACTAGGAATACAAAGATAAAAATGAAACAGTCCTTGCCCTCAAAGAAATTATATTCTATCAAGTGATTTAATAACCCAGTGATTTTCCCTTCTGTTTTTCTTCTGCTTCTTCCAATAGTGTGAGTGGAGGAGGAAAGGGAAACTGACTTGCCCTGAATCTATGGTTTATGAAATAAAGAAATGATTCTCAATCTTCACTTCTGATCTTGGGATCACTATGTAAGAAGATGATAAAACCCAGGATGTGTGTTCCGGCAAGTGAGGGCTTTAAAAAATGCATCCACTGAAGTCTGAACTCTCCCATAATTCAATTTTTGTAAATAAAATGAAATTAGTCAAGTCAGGTCACTATGAAAAATTCACTTCTTATCATTTCTTATCATACCAAACACAACTTGAATTTCTATCCCCATTCTGCATTTCACAAGGCAACTCCTGAATCTCTACAAAGCAGATTCTGTTTATTCAACAGATATTTCTTTTCATCCATCCACACAATAAATTGTTCCTGAGCACTTTCTATGTGCAAGCATATTTGTTTAAAAGCACATACATGGTGAAGACAGAAAGAACTAGATAAATAAAGCATCATGTCTTCAACAATGGTTGTCAGCAAGGCTCATCCCATTTGTTATGTGACCTTCTGGATTTTTCCAGGTGAACAAGCTTTGGTGATCAGATTCATTACCTCTAATCAAACAGAATGAGGGAAAGAGAACAAAAAGAAAACTTCCATATATACAAAAATAATTCATAGCAACATTTTTTTTCTAGGAGCAAAAAAAAAGTCATGTGGAAGAACAGCAAGTACCCAATGACTGGGGAATGATTGAACAAACTATCACATAAAAATCCAATGTAATAATATTGTACTATAAGGAACGATGAATATGAAGAATTAGAAGAAACGTGGTAAGATCTGTATGAACTGATACAGAGAAAAGAAAACAGGATTAGGAGAATTTCATATATACATATCAATATACACACAATGACTATTAAAATGTAAATAAAAACAACAATGAAAAGCAAGTGAATTCAGATTAAAGGAAATTACTGATATTAGTTCCAGAAGACAATGAAATTCCTTGACTCAGACTGTAGAGGAGAAGTGGGTAGGAGATGGGAAATATGGATACCGAATGTTACATTCGCTGAAAGTTACTGTTATCCATTAGTTTTGCTTAACTGTTTACATTTGTGACAAGGCAGAACTTGTAGGGGGGGTGGAATATCACAAAGTGAAAGTCATACAAAAAAAGTTATTGATAAAAGTAATTTTTTTTTTAAAAATGGGATGAAAGATATGAATCAGTTTCATTACAAAGAGAGGCAGTAATTACGAGGGGAGGGGAGGGGAGGGGAGGGGAGGGGAGGGGAAGGGAGGGGAGGGGAAGGGAAAAAGAAGAGGAAAGGGAAAGGAAGAGAAAGAAAGAATATGCACTGGGCCTTCCAAAGCAATTGTGCACACTCACTGACTGGTGGGCCAAGGTTCAATCAATAATAGATGAGTATATTTACATACTCATTTTCTATTTTCCAAGTCCACCAAATCCTTCTGAGCTTCCAGGGAAACTCAGACCTATTCCACTATAGTGAGTTCTACATATTACCCCTACCACAAACCCCATCTGCCCTAGAGAAATCAGCCTCAGAGCTGGCTTCAAGAATTCCTTTCTCCAGAATTTTTTTTTAATTGGATTGTGGGTATTATTAAGAAATGTTCTTAGATGATTTTCAAAGCATTCCAGAATTGGGGGTGGGAGGCCCTCAGAGGTCACCCTGTACACAATCTACTCTACAACATCCAACTGATAGTTTCTTGAACCCTTCTTCCAGTCACAGAGAATTCATAACTTCATGAGGCAATCAGTTTCACTGCTGGACAGCTCTAATTGTTAAGAAATGTTTCCCTATAATAAGCCAAAATCTGACAAGCAGAATAAATTTAATTGCTCCTCCACATGACAGCACTTTAGATGCTTCAATAAAATGACCATGCCCCCCTAAATTATGACTCAATGGAGCACAACATTCCAATTAGGAACTTGTATATATTTGACAACATTTTGGCATGGAATGGTTATTAGAATGGATCATCCCAACATGCATCCAAAAAAATCAGGCACAAAGTCTATTTCAAACTTTGGAAATACCTGCCTACCTATCTGCAAGGAACTCTGCAGTGTCTACTCGCTGAGCATTCTACAACATACCCATGAACACACTGCCAAAACTGTTCAAGAAAAAGTCCATCTCAGCAGACTTTTCTTCAGACTCCAAACAATGAAATTAGGCTAGCCAAGCAATAGTATATCAAGCTATTATCTGTTCCAGGAAGAACTTTCACATGCAATCCTTTAAGCAGGTCACAGCATGACTCTTTCTCAATACCCTTCTCCCATTTCCCTTCCACTTTGGGAAACATTTCTGATCACAAAGGTGGCCTTGAGAAGCTTGCCGAATGGGGCAAATAAATTCGGATTGCAAATGCTCATATGGTCCCTCTCTGCTTTCGCACAAGTCAGAAAAGCAAGCTTGGTAGCAAATATGAACTACTCCCCAGCAAGGTTGCACAGTTTTGACATGCTGGAGATATCATTCCCCTATATCTCTCCCTTGAGCATTCAGGGCCAAACTTTCCAAGGGTGACCTAATTTCTTTTCAGGCAGTTGAAAGATGTTGCCAACTTTGTTCCTGCACAAACTATGTATTTGTCCATAAACCTAATGGAAAGAGCTAAACAATACCTGTACAAGGTACGATTCTCCAAATTAAACAGATGAAGTGGAAACTCTTGAAAACCTATTAGTAAGACTCTGTCTATTTTGCTAAAATACCAATTATAAGGCTGTGTATAGGTTTTCAAAACTTAAACATAACCAAGTTTCCACTGTAAGAACAAATGGCAGTGTGAAAAGATTACCTGTTTTGGCATCAAAGGACCAGGGTTCAAATCTCAGCTATTACTTGTTTTCTATGAAATTTCAGGGAAAACATTTAACTTTTCTGCATCTCAGGTTCCCCATTTCTAAATTAAAAGGGTTATTCTAAATTATTTTTTCTAGTTCTCCATCTACCATCTTGGTTCAGGAGACTATTTCTACCTGAAATCCTATTGCCTTTGATAACTGGCAAAAGTATTTATCTATCTGAATCACATAAATAACCTGAACTAATGTTTCATTTTATCAACAAAGGAGAGGGAAAGCAATTAAGAAGATCTGCTATGAATGAAACAAGCAGGGAAAAGTACATGATTGTTTGCTGGTGGTATCTGTGTGAGTGGAAAATTAATGTCCAAGAGACAGAAGAGAATCACCTCATGTTTGCTTCAACCTGGAAGACAGGTAGGAAGGGAGAGGAAGAGGAAAAAGGAGAAGGAGGGAGGGGGTGGAGGGAGAGGAGGAGAGAGGGGGCAGAGAGAGAGAGAGAGAGAGAGAGAGAGAGAGAGAGAGAGAGAGAGAGGATGAATCAGCATCTAAGCACTTTACTACATACCAAGCATTGCTCTAAGTTATGGAGATACAGATACAGATACAAAAAAAAAAGTTTTAATCTGCAGAAGTTTCTATTCTAATACAAGAAAACATAGCATATAAAGAGAGACTGGAAAGAGGGAGGAGAAAAGGGTTCCTAAGAGAGGGAAGTGCAATCTAGAGAGTTAAGTTGTGCAAGGAAATGCCACCCAGGTCACAAGCTAGTCCATCTAGTGAAAAGGGCATCTCTGCTAGAGGCAAATGGGTGGCACAGTGGATAAACTAAACCTGGAATCAGTAAGACCGGAGTTATTCAATTCCAGCCTCAGATACTTAGAAGCTGCGTAACCTTGAACAAAGTCACTTAACCCTGTTTGTCTCAATTTCCTCATCTGTAAAATGAACTGAAGAAGGAAATGTCAAACCACTCCAGTATCTTTGTCAAGAAAATCCTAAATGGGGTCCTGAAGAGACGTGGCTGAACAACAAATAATAATTTTCCAGAGGAGGAAAGTGAAGTCTAAAGAGAAGTGATATATTTCACATCTCACAGCAAGTTAGGGGCAAAGATAGGCAAAGCTCCAGTCTCCTGCCTCCCCAGTTAAGCACTCCCTCTCCCAGACCACCGATGTTTCTAAAGTTCCTCTGAAAGAAGCTGCCTTGGTGTCTTCTGATCCCCTATAGCTCAAGCTGTTTAGAGATCCACAGGATAGATGAAAGACAGGAGGCTGGCCCCATAGGGGGCAAAAGAAAAGTTTGTTTGGAAATGGTCTGTCCTCAGTGTTGTGTTTCTTCTTGAAATGAACAGATCTCATTTTCACTGAGTGATGAGCAGCACACCCTACCTTCTGCCCAAGGAGTTAATTCTGTGTTTAAAAGGGAAGCTCAAGCCACCATTTTACTCGACGCTGGTGAGATTTAAGTGACTTTTCTGAGCTTATGAAATGAGTCAACGACAAAACTAAAATAGAGCCGTGGGCTCTGCTTCTGACACCACTAGACCACACTCCGCCCACTGGAAATTTCAGCAAATACAACCAGCTGCAGTTCTCTCTTTCCCATCCAGGCACTGCCAGCAGCTGCAGCAACATGAGTACCTGCTGCCTTAGGCAGACACCGAAGGGACTTAGGGTAAAGCTTCTCAATTCTTTCCAGCCTGTGCCACAGCCCCCTGATAAGTCATACCATGCCATGGAAATGGGAGGGTTGGGGTGGGGGAAGGGACCTGAGGGAGAATGAAGGGAGTGGGGCAGCCAAGGAAGAGTGGTACCTAAAAAGTCTGGTTGGGAAGAGGGAGTTAAGTCTATCCCAGTGGATGGTGCTGAAGGACTAGAATAGGCCTATGAAAAGATCATAGATTTAGAGTCAGAAGAGATCTTAGAGACCATCTAGTTCAGTGGTGTCCAACTCAACAGATTACTAAAACCTACATAAGGATCTTTGAGGACTGCATATTGATTCAGAAAATGACCTTTAAGCATTATCTATGTTTTACTGAATTTTTGCTTATTACATTAAATATTCCCCAATTACATTTTAATCTGGTTTGGCTGCACTAGAGACTGCCATGTTTGAAACCTCTCATCCGGTCCAACACTCTCACACTGCATAGGAGGAAACAGACCCAAAATGGAGAAGTGACTGGTCTAAAGTCTGAGGTAGTAAACAAAGAAATTATAGGATTCAAGGCTAAGTCTCCTGACTCTAAATTCAGTTCTTTCTACTATAACAATATGCCCAGTTTGGGTTAAATTAGACAGTAAAGGAAAGAGAAAGGAAGAAGTTAGTGGAAAGAACAGTCAAGGAAGGCAGAGATAGAAACGTGAAGAGTAAGGCGGGGTGGGGGAAGAGGGGAGAGAGGAAGATGAAGGAGAAAGAGCGTGAAAGAGAATGAATGTGTATTGAGGGAAGGGAGAATTAGACTCGGCTTGGAGAACAGCCCCTGCAGCCAGCTGCTAATAAGTAGTTTGACTGGCTCAGGGATACAAGCTCCTGTGGGGGTTGAGGCAGAGGAACTCCTCACGCTGTTGAGTTGTTTCTTTAAAGAAGGCCTAGTCAAAAGCCTCAAGGATCACTCTTCATGGCACCATGTATAATACCAATGGACTCGCAAATACCTTCTTCAATCTGGGAATCTCAAACTTTAAACACTGTTATAGAATGCAAGCAAAGAGGAATGAAAGCGAAGTAAGAAGATTTAGCTCAGTAACAAAGGTTTGCTCTTTAACACTAAAGAAGGGGGCCTAGGTGTCACTTAAGGCCACACTCCAACTTTTTACTTTGTGGTCCCTTAACTCAGTGCTATGTTCTCGTTCTTCTCTGCTTACAAACTTATTGATCCTTTCTCAGCAATAGAAATGGTCATTTCTGTCATGTCCTACTCCAGGTTTGACCTGAGCTGTCTCTTCCCCACTGCCACCCCCTCTGAATCTGGCTCCCTTCTTTCCTATAAAATCTATTCAACTAAATAAACACTTATTTAGCACCTATTACACAATGTACAAGAGGACCAGCTGGAATACAAAGTAGAAAATTGCCCCAGTGACTGTCCTCAAGAAGCTTACCACTTAGTAAAGGGATGAAATATGTACAGAAATAATTAAGAAGATTAAATATACAGAAGAGGTCAAAGAAAAAGGCTGGAGAGTACCTGAGATGTGAAAGAGCATTTCAAGCTGAGGAGAAAAAGGAAGGCTTCATGAAGGACACAGTACCTGGACTGGGCTTGGACGGGGAAAGAATGTCAATTGATGGGGATAGTGAGGTCCATTCTAGGTCCAGTGAACAACATGCACAGATGAATACAGAGGTGAAAGAAAGCAGGAAAAAATTAGGAAACAATATAGTTTGGCTAGCATGTACAATGAATGAAGGGCAATACCATGAAAGAAGTTTGGAAAAATAAGCTGGAGAAAGAATGTAGAAAGCCCTGAATGCCAGGGTGAGGTGAGTGCTTATATTTTTCTCAGCAATAGAGAGCCATTGGAAGTTTTTGAGCAAGACAGTGAAAGCATCGGATTTGGGCATTAGGAAAATCACTAAGGAAGATCAATCGGAGTGGGCAGAGAAACTGGAAACAGGAAGCACAATTAGGATAGTCGTGGTGAGAGGTAATGAAATGATATTGGGAATGGAGAAGAGGGTGAGGAGATGTTATAGAAAGAGAATCAAGGACTCAGCAATTGATTGGATATGGAACATCATGTGTGTGAGGTACCAAATGAACCAAAACTCTACGGGGGGTGGGGGGAGAGAGAAGGGGAGGTAAATTTTAAAACATTCCTATACTTTCAAGGCCATGAATGAACAAATATTTAAAACCAAAGAAAAAGGACAAAGAAGATACTCAGATATGGTTTGGACCCGAAAAGAAATAAATTCCCATTGACTTAGGCAACAGTCACTGCTAAACAAAAAGAACAGAGGACTCTGCTCCAATCCGTAGCACCCAACCAGTGGGATGATACACCAGCCTCCATGCCAGTACCCAACCATGGAAATGAGTCTCTACTAAAAGCCAAATCATGCAGGTGATAAAGAATTAGTCCTAACTTTGAAAGATCTTCTCTGAATTACTCTAAAGGAAAAGTTCTCCAATTTTTTAATCTGGGAACTCTTTTACACTCCTAAAACTATTGAGGATCCTACCAAAGAGCTTGCGTTTATGTGGGTTATATCGAGTGATGTGCTGACAAATGTTTAATGACTAACTCTCTACCCACAACACACTTTTAAATTTAATCTGCATAATTAACATTTTTTCCTATCACTTTCTGAAGTCCAAAATCCTTCAGTGTGCCAGTGGGCCATTGCAGTCTGAGGGCCACAGGTTGTGCAGGCCTAGTCTAGACAATCAGCAAAGTAGTAAATCAAGCCCTAATAGGTATCCCTTTCCAAGATGGAAATGCTAACTCTGAAAACTTATCAGCTTGATAACTGACTTCAACACAATAGTGGTTAAATCTATCAATATTTACTGCATTCAAAATTAATGTTAGAATTATTATAAAAACAGTTTTGACCTCAAATAGGTCTGAAAAGGTCTTAGAGACCCTCAGTGACTCCCAGACCACTCTTTGAAACCTGCTACTCCAGAGTAGACAATGAGTCATTTTTCAATCATGTCTGAGAGTCTTCGTGACCTCCTTTTGGGGTTTTTCTTGGCAAAAATACTAGAGTAGTTGGTTTGCCATGTCCTTCTCCAGCTCACTTTACAGAGGAGGAAACTGAGGCAAACAGGGTTAATTGACTTGTCCAAGGTCACTTACTAGATTTGTGATCCTGGGCTTTTAACACTGCAATACAAGGGAATAATTGCTCAAATACAAAATAACAAATGCCTATTCTCCCTGGTAGTTCAGCCTATGGGCAAAGTGACTGTATATCTGATAAACTGGGGTGTGACCAACCAACAGAGTCACCATTGAACTAGATTATGTCTAAGGTTTCATCTGCCTCTAACTGCTACTATATAAGATCTTTATTGACAAAGTAAATCATAGAAAATTATTTTGTAAACTGTCATTACCAGTTTACCCAACATGTGGATCATTCACAAATCATCTATTACACTTTACAGTTTGTCTACTTAAGGACCTAGAGCAAATTCTACCCTTCTTCCCCAAAATATTTTGCAGAATATCAGTCTTCCTAAATAAAAACAATCCTGGATTAACCAAGAATTAACTTCTATCCCTTAGTTCTTTCTCAGTCCATCACCTCCGCACTGGCTACACTTTGCTCCCTTTCCTTACCATTACCCTTTAGTGAATAAGTTCAACCTATACTATCCTCCACATTGGGATCTCTAGTCCCCCTGTTTAGTCTCAGATCATGCCTTGCTACACTCCAATCTTGGATTACTCCCGCCATCTTACTGCCTTTACTCCTGTTCACACCTTGCTGAACAGACAGCAAGAAAAATTTGTAAATGTCCTGACTCTGAGTCCACTACAAATTTATGCTACATCATCTCAACTGGGCCCTCACTTCCAAGCGAGTCACTATGCTTACAACTTCATAACTGACTATCTGACTCACAAAGCAGACACTGAAACTTTTTCATCCCTCCTCAAGCCTCTCACAGTGCCCTCTCCTCCACCCTTTCAGGGGAGAACTCTGTATCTTTCTTCTCCAAAAAATACTGAGGCTGTTCACCAAGAGCTCCTCCTTATCCCCAACTCCTCTTCTCACATCACTCAAACTTCTTTCCCCCACTATATCCTCCTTCATCTGTTCCACATAAAGAGATGGCCCTTCTCCTTGCCCAGGCATTTCTACATGTACATTTAGTCCCATTCCTTCCCATCTTCTCTAGCAAATTGCCCCCTTTTTATCATCCCACTCTGTTTCTAATCTTCGCTCTCTTCCAATCTACTGACTACAGCTTTCTACAAACACACCTATGTTCCCCTCAACATTAAAAACCTTCATTTGACCTACCTATCCCCATCACAAGATGTTGACCTATATTTCTCCTTTCTCTGCTAAATTCCTTTGGAATTACACCAATGGAGCCAAACTCAAATGAATGGGGTCACAAAACTTTACAGAAGAATATTTGATAGCTGCATGTTGACTTAGAAAAACACATATTAACGTCTATATTCTATTGTACTTTTATTTATTTTGTTAAATATTTTCCAATTATATTTTAATTTGGTTCACGCAACACTCAATCTGGCCCAGATCCCCCAAGGACACCTTTGCTCTAAACTATCTGCCTCTAACTCCTGTCTTTTCATTCATTTCTATTCATTTGTGTAATCTGGCTTCTGAAATCATCATTCAACTGAAACTGATCTGTCCAAAGTTACCAGTGATCTCCAAACTGATAGATATAATGTCCTTTTCTCATTCCTTATCCTACTTAACCCTCTGCGATCTCTGACACTGTCAAGACTCTCTTCTAAATACTTTCTCTTCTCTAGGTTTTGTGATACTGTTCTTTCCTGATTCTCCTCCCACCTGTTTGATCACTACTTCTCAGTCTCCTGCGCCAGTTTTCATCCAGATCGGGTCCTACTTATCATGGGTTTCTCACAAGACTCTGTCCAGCCACTTCTTTTCTCTGTACATTATTTTACCAGTGGTACTCATCAGCTGCCATAGTTTCCATGAGCATATCCATGCAGATGACTAACATATCAATATATTATAGCCCTGAATTCTCTCCTGAGCTACAGTCCCACATTATCAATTTCCTTTTTGATACTTCAAATCAGTTGTTCTACAGACATCTGAAACTCAACAAGTCCAAAACAAAACTCATCTTTCCCCTAAAATCTTTCCCTCTTCCCAACTGAAAGGCACTTCCCAATCTTCCAGTCACCCAGGCCTACAATCTCAGTGTCACTGTCACCCCACTTGTTCAGTCTGTTCCCAGATCTTATCATTTTTGCCTTCATAACATCTCTCATATACGTCCTTCCCCACATTCACAAAGCCAACATCTTTATATAGGTTATTATCAGCTCTCACTTGGACTGTTACAATAGCCTTCTAAATATTTCCCTTTGAACCTCCAACCCATCCCCTACTCAGCTGCCAAGAATTCTCCTAAAGCTCAGGTTTGACTATATTACTCCACCCCTTATCCCTACCCCTTTGCTCAGTAAAGGGCAGTGGCCTCAATTACCTGCAGGATCAATTATAAAATTCTGTTTGGCATTTAAATCCTTTTACAACTTGGGCCCTTCTACTTTTCTAATCATCACCTCCACACACTCTACAATCTAGTGACACTGGCCTACCTGCTGCTTCTCAGTCATGATACTCCAACCATCTGTCATGGCTATCCCCCATGCCTGCAGTGTTGTTCATCTTTACCTCCAACGTCTCCCTGGCTTCCTTTACCACACAACTCCAATTCTACCTTCTTCAGAAGGTCTTCTTTTTCAGTCCCCACTTAAGTCCTCATCTTAACCCTAGCTATTTGTCTCTACCCTCTACTAGTTCCTTCCCTCAGAGATTGTCCTCCATTTATATATTTATACACACACACATACACAACACATATATAATAAGTGCTTAAAAATGAGTATGAATTTTTTTTTAAACTGGACTAAACTAACATAATCCTAGGGATACTTTCATCAGGTCCACTATATCTTGTTTAGAATGAAAATAACAAGCACAAGAGTCATATTCTCTAGCACCTTTCATCAACACCATGACCTCATCTGGGATCCCAAACCAGTCCTGAAATCCCCAAAGGTTACCTCTAACAAACTGAAAATGGAGAAGTACAGGTTCTGAATATTTCCTGGAGTAAATGATCCTGAATGGGTATCTGGAATTGATATATGCGTCTTCCAGGACTAAAATTCCTAGGGGAGTCCTAGAACCACTTGTACCACTCACACAGTTAGCCCAAGGTCAGAGAGGATACCCTTCTACCTCGACCTCCAAGACAAGAAAGAAGACACACTGATTCTACTCTGAAACTCAGATGAGATGTGGAATTATAGGATCATAATAAGACTTAGCACTGGCAATACTTTATTTCTGAAGTCAATTATCTTAGACTTTTTTGAAGTCAAGTAAAGAAGCACTTATTAAATACCTGGTATGTGCCAGATGCTGTGCTAAGCACTTAGGAAACACACAAAAAAAAGGATCTTACCATCTAATAGGAAAGAAGACAGGCAAACAATTATGTATGCATTCGGGATAAACTGGAAATTCTCAAATGAGAACAAAGCAAAATCCAAAGAACAATATATGCCACTACAACTGTACAAATGAAGAAAACTTTCATTCAAAATTATCAGGAACAACAGTGCTAACTCATAAACTAACACTCATCCTTCCTTTTAGCAAAAGGCAAAATGATGACAGGTACCCTAACATGTCACAGGCATTCCCTATAATGTTCTGCTTAACTGTTTGGGGGATCTGTAGAGGAATCAACTGTGGAGGCCTTATGTATCTAAATAAAATTTGAAAAAATTAAAATACTTCCATAAATATAAAAATTCTATCACCAACTGTATCCATTTTCTCTTGTTCTATCCTTAGCTGCAGTGCAGGACAGGTGGCCAAAAATCTCTCAATAATACCATTTCCCTATAAACCCATGGCCTTGTATTCTATGTCTATTTTTCTACAATTCAACAATTCTCAAACCCAGAAGGAAGTAATCCTTCCCCTATGCCTAATTAGTAGTAGCTTATAACTGCTGCAGCCCTCTCCCAACCCAGGTCTCAGGGTGCTTTGATCTACCCCTGCCACACCAACAAGATCAACAAGTAAATAAAATGAGGAGTGGGGATTTAGGGAGCCTCGTGGAAAAGACTCTCTGGGGAGGTAGGACATAGAGGAGAAGGAGAAGATCAGTTGCAAAGGAATGACATAGTTGAAATAGCAACTGAAAACTTTTATCAAAAAAGTCTCCATTGTCATATGTTAGTTATCGTGTATCAAAAACATTGCTACATACAGTTCTAATGAATTAATATATTAAATCTCAGAGTCAGACACATGCAGGGAGAACCACCGGCACCATGTCTACAGGACATTAAGCCAACATTTTGCAGACTACAAAGGAGTAGAGGCTTTGCTATGGACCCACACAAGTCTACCAACATCCTAATCTTTGTCTCTGGTCAAGCTCTCTGGGCAGAGACTAGAACCCAAAATTTACTGGTCAGTTAATTAGCTCTTACTTAGAAGGCATGTGGCAAAGTGGATAGAAGACTGGCCTTGGGGTCAGGAAGACTTGGACTCAGGCAGCTACAGCTTAGTGAGGTTAGACTTAGTTAGCTACAGCTCTGGAAGTTTGGGATGATCTCACAGGGGTGTTGTGAGAATCAAATTAGATCACCTATGTCAAGTGCTTTGCATAAACCTGAAAATTCTATATAAATGTCAGCTAGCATTTTTACTTTCTCAGGAGAGTACCACAGCTGTGTTGGGGCTAGCCTATTAACCTAACTTAGCTGTATCCACAATAATAAAAAGATGAGAAACCCAGCTATCGAAAAGTAGCTAAGAGTCTCAATCTCGGGACTCCAATTCATCTGATCTACAAATGGACATGCAGAAACTAAGCAATGAGCACTGCACCAGTAGAGGAACTTTGAAAGGCCTCCTGAGGCCCCAAAGTTGAGGTTAAACCAGACCCAGGAATGCAATCACATTAATGGAGAACAAGGCAGAGGACGGTAAATGCTGAGACAGGTTTTATTTATTTAACTTTTGTCATTTTCCTCTTCAAACTGAAACTGTCAAAATTGTGCCTGATAAATCAGAAAGCTACAGAGGAAGTGGTTTGTCCGTCCTCCCACTCACAACTTCTGCAAAAGATAAAATACACTTTGGCCAACTGCAAAACACAGATGACTGAAGAAGTCATTCAGATCTTCAGGAAACACAGTCATTTAGAAGCACAACTATCACTTAAGTTACCTAAAAACAACTATCAGCTCCTGGCCAAAGGTCAGGGATCTCTGAGTAGATAAGGAAAGAAAAGTCATCTTCTTAGGAACTCACCTAGACATCTGCTCTGTATTCTGGCAGAGTGATGTGCTCTGAGCCCCACTCCTACACTGATAGAGATGGACCTCTGAGGAAATCGAAGAATGTTTAATGACCACTTTTATGCTAGTATTCAGGGATTATAACAATCTCAGTTTTTCCCCCTGGTTCTCATTCATCCCAAAGATGAGGAAGGGATGTCCAGAAGCACCCATCTGCAGACCCCTCAGAAAGTGGGAAATTGAGAAGTAAAGAGGGAGAGGGGTGCTAATTAATGACTAGTTCTATGGTGGAGTATAAGCACCACAAAAAAACAGCATTTACCAAACTCCCCTCCTCTTAGTAAAAGGATCAAGCAAGAGAATTTGGGTCAAAGAAAAAAAATGAAGCAGATCAGTCTTCTCTTAGGACTGTCTTTAAAGGTCTTTTTTTGTATCCCTAGTACTTATCACAGTGCCAGAAATATTTTAAGTGCTTAACAGATGCTTGACTGCCTGACTCCTTGCTTTGACAGACCCCTGGTTTCTTCCTAAACACCAAAATCAACCAGAGGCAGAACAGAGAACATAACTCTGGGGTGTCAATGCCTACAATAAAGGCCCTGGCTTTGTCATGTACCAGCTGTTTAACATTCCTCTCTGGGTCTCAGTTTGTAAAATAGGGATGTTGGAATTGCTCATAAAATCACAGGGTCTAGGACTAGAAAGAAACTTAAGATTTCATCTAGCCCAATCCTCATGTTCTATAGAAAGGAAGACTGAGATGATCTCCAAGGCTTTCCACTCTAAATCAAAGAGTAGTTGTGAGAACAGCATTTTGCAAATCTTAAAGCATTATTCAAATGTGAAATATAATTATGATCTATGGACTATGGAAATTTTTTTGTGTGCTTATGTAAAGCAAAGAGGATCACAGGAGCCTTGAGCAATAAGATTTGAGAATGACTGGGGAGTGGGGAAAGACATCAAGTCAAAAGAGGAAGGTCAGAGAAAGGGGAAACTCAGGAAAATAAGGAAATGAGTAGTTGCCTGAGTCTTTCATTTCATTTTTGTATAAACATATATGGATATGTATTCTCCTCCAATAGAGTTCAAGCTTTTGAGGTCAGGGACCGTTTCAGTTTTGACTTTGCATCTCCCAGTGCCTAGCATAGGACCTGGCACATAGCAGATACTTAATAAAATACCTCTTGAATAACTGATTTTCAGATTTTAACTTTATGGTGATGTTTATGAATGTCCCAGGAAATGTGGCACTCAAGAACATATCCCAGTTTTAGCCTTCAGCCCATACCTTCAAATGTCATAGGACAATGATGATGATGATTAGAATTTATGTAGCACTTCAGGATTTACAAATACTATCTCATTCTACCCTTATAATAACTCTAAAATAGATACTATTATTATCCCCATTTTATTAATGAAGAAACTGAAGCTGAGAGGTTAAGTGATTTGTCCAGGGACACAGACCTAATAGTGTCTGAAGCTGCATTTGAACTGAGAATCTCTTGACTCCAAGCCCAACACTCTGTGCACTTCCCCACACTAGCTGATCGCTGGATCACAAATACAGCTCTGAAAGGGAACTTCAGAGTCCATGCAATCCAAAACTAGAGAGATTAAAATAGTTGCCTTAAATCATAGAGGTAGTAAGTAACTGAACCTAGATAGTCTAACTCCAAATTCAGGATTTTTTCCACTCCACCACACTGACACCCTAAATCCTTTAACATAGAAAAACTCTTAGCACAGAAATATCTCCAAACTTCCAAAAAGTCAATTTCCCTTCTATGCTCAAATTCTATTAGTTTGAAGTATACAATGTGGACCCTCCCCTATGCCCTGAATCCTGTTCATTTACATTGATAACAACAAGACAACTAGGTGGCAAAGTGGATGATGTCCTGGACTTGGAATCAGAAAGGCTCATGTTCATGAGTTCAAATACAGCCTCAAACATTTACTAGCTAGATGACCCTGAGCAAATCACTTAATCCTGTTTGCCTCAGTTCCTCATCTATAAAATGAGCTGGAGAAGGAAATGGCAAACCACTCTCGTATCTTTGCCAAAAAACCCCCAAACGAGGTCATAAAAAGTCAGACACGATTGAACAAGAAAAAAAAAAAAAGAAGCCATGTTTGAGACTTACAAAACCTACAAAGTTTATCCATTCCATATTTCCAGCTTTGGCTGGCAAAAGCAAACTTTTGCATTCTTGTACTTCTATGCCCAAAGGCAAAAATTCTGTACTAACAGGACCACCGAGGCAACATAAGAAGATAAATAACTATCGGTGTAAGCTTTCAGGAGAATAATGAGAGTGTACAATGGAAGTTATAAAGTTATAAAACTGATCATACTTTTTCACCTAATGATCTCACTGCAGGGTCTGTATCCTAAGGAAAAAAGGAAAGAAAAAAATATCACACTTTGTACAAAAACCTTCACAGCTGCTATACTTTTTAGAGCAAAAATTTAGAAGTCATCTAAATGTCCAACAGCTGGGGAACAGTTTGACTAAGTCCATCATTTTCCATCCAGTTAAGGTTGATCACTTTATAAATCTGTAACAACTCAAGCAATAAGTGATATATAATGAACTATTAATTATACCACAAAAAGGACATTCAAGAAAGAAACACAAAAAATATAGGTAGGCTCATAAGAAGTACTACAAGAACAAAGAACAACACATGTGCTGACCAGAGCTGAAATGAGTAATGCTGGCATGTGAGAAAAGCACCTGGGACAAAACATAACCCAGACAAACCAAGGGAGATGAGACACCTCAGGACATGAGGAAGAAAGCCCAGCTAACTCATCCTAGCATCTGACAATAGCGATGACTGACAATGACTGCAGCCAAGAAATAACCATAGCCAAAATTTGATAAGTGCAGATGAAAAAGAGGTCAGGAGGGAAAAGAGTGAAAGTAAGCTATTATTGCTATTATTTTATTAATATTTGAGTGTTTCTTTTAAAAACAAAACGTATGATTGCCTTGAGTTGGTCTTATGGTCCTTGGTCCTAGGCACCCTGTTAAATAACCACTAAAGTTCTTCTCTGGATGCTTCTTCTAGGTGTGACCCTGGGTTCTCAAAAACTACAGTAGCAGAGAAGTATAAGTTCTGACATGTCATTACCAAGGTGCAAAAGCATTCAATACTGACCCAGAAGGAGACAGTGTCTACCATCCAAGAACCAGCCTACCTATCCATTAGACTGTGAAAGCCTAGAGAGCAGAGATGGACTGTCTTTTACCTTTCTTTGTATCCCCAAGACTTAGCACAATGCCTGGTACATAGTAAGCGCACAAGAAACATTTACTGGCTGAAGTTCATTACCATGCAGGCTACAGGGTGACGAATTTTTTTGGTCAAAGAAGCTCTGAAAGATGTTCTACTAAGTCACAGACAGGTCGAAATCTCTATCAGTGGAGGGAAGACTCATACTGATGAAGTCACAAATCAGTTTTATACATTTAAGTTGATTTGGTCTCTTGTTTAATTGACAACAATATTTGGCTATTCATTTTGCTGAGAATTTTTCTAAGTTTTGGTAGAAAGGAGTAAAGACTTATAGCTAGAGCCCCATTTTCCAGTCATATAGGATATTAAAAGTTGGAAGGGATCTTAAATATCATCTAGTCACACACGAAGTTTGGCTCTTACTTTCACACACAGATGAACAGTCACATAATGCCAAAAATCTATATCTGAAACTCAATTCCATTAACACAACATTTATAAACCACTTATTCATAAGGCCTGTGTAGATATGCTCTGATACAAACCAGAAGGAAAAAAAAGAAAAGAATCCCTGCTCCCAAGGAGCTTACATTTTCTCTAAAAGCAGGAAATCCAATTTAACACTTTCAGTTCTATACCTCTTATACTCTTAGTGGTACAGGATTTTTTTTGTTTATTTTACATATCACACTACCTCAGTCCAGAATCCTTTTTAGCTAGGAAACTTCGAGTTTGCCTTTGCCTAAAATTCTACACAATTCTGCCCTGTTCTTTTAAAACGAAAATCACATTATTTTAAAACTAAAAAGAAAAGAAAATCCTTTTAAAATGTATATATTACCAAATAAGGGGAAAGAAACACAATTAAGGCTGAATATCTCAAAAAATAATATAAAAGTAATCTATCAGGTTTTTAACTTTACTAGAAATACAAGAAGTTGTTCAATTTGTTAAATACTAATCCACAAAGGAATAATATTTAATGTAAAATAGACAGAGAACACAACTAAGACAGGCAGCATGGTGAAGGGGGAAGTACAAAGCCTAGCATCAAAGGGCTTCAGTACATATCCAGCTCTGCTATTGACTTAACCTAGGTGACCTTGGGCAAGCCGATTAAACTTCTGAGGCCTTAGTATCCTCATAAAAGAGGATACTAAAGGAATAGAGCCAGATGACTTTACGGTCCTTCTAGCTTTAAATCTACGATACCACAAAAATAGAAAGTAGGGCCAACTTAAGAATCCAACCAATTGTCAAAGTCTTTTTTTTTTTTAACTAATACACCATTTTAATTTATTCAGTTTGGGGGTGGCTTTAATTCAGTCATATGACAGGCAATTTGTATAGTACAAAATATTAACAGAAAACAACAGGTTGACTGTTGAAAATAATTTTCATGAGACTAACTATACATGCACACACTATACATTATACATGACTAAGGTCAAACTGAAGGAGGAAGAAATGACCTCCCACCTTTCACTGAAGTGGGTAGAGGGTTATGGGTAAGAAATGTTGCACATAAGTTTGCAGACAAGATGGATACGTCTCTTGGCTTTAACAATTTTTTTCTCAAAACATGGGTTTTAATGCTATGGACCTCTTTGACAGTCTGATAAAGCCTATGAAGCCCTCCTGAGACTAATTTTTTAGAGATTAATAAATGACGAAAATGTTAAATTTCAGTTAGAAGTTAGTTTTCATTTTCCCCACAATCCAAGTTAATGAACCCTTTTAATGGAAATGACCCCCTTGGAAGTCTGTAGATCCCAGGTTAAGAACCAAAATGACTATAATATTTTCTTAAAAGCATCAAAAAAAAATTTTTTTAATTTAATTTTTTTTAATGTTCTACAATCACTTCCTTAAAATTAAGATTTTATCCCCCCCACACCTTCCCCCCTCTAATCCCCTCCCTCCCCATGCCAGCATACAATTCTGTATAGGTTCTACATATACTTTCCTATTGAGAAAGCATCTTCAGATATTAATACTCCAAAACTTACTTCGTAGGATCTTACTTAAAGGTATAAATATAAACAAACCATGATTTGGGTACCTGACTTCTGTTCTCCCTGGTTTTATAGAGGGGTTCTTCCTCCAGACTTGTAGAATTCAGATTCCCAATGCGCTCAGAATTCCCAACATAAACACTTTGGACTTATAATTCTAAGCAATTATGTATTAAGTATACATCCTATATTGTTTGCTCATCAGGCTGCTCTTTTTGTTATCCTTTTCATACTATGAATTTACTTGGTTTTTCAGCTGTGTTTTATCAAAAAATGAAGAATGGTTTTAAATTTTAAAATAAATATATTATGGACAAGTAGTGTCAACCTTGAAACTTCACACAAGGGTAAAAAAATATTTTGACATAGTCAAGGAGACAGGACACAATTCCAACATGCAGAGGAAGGTTTACATGTATATGTAAAACCTCCCTACCTCACAATTATTATGGCTCAGCCAACCAATCAATACCACAGAAAATGTAGGAATCACTGGTGGAAGCTAAACTTTTATTAAAAATTAAATATTCCACCAAATGGAACATCACTATCCTTGGTCCATATACTCCACTCCTTGAGTCAAGATTCGGTTCAAAGGATCCTGTCTGTAACCAGTTTATTGACTGGCCAGTCAGTTCTTCCTCTAGGTGGGAAAAGAGACCAAGGAGAATCAAAGAATCTCAGAGGTAGGAGAAAAGAGAAATAAATTCACTCCAGAAAGCAAATTAATTAAAACATAAAAAGGTTGGATATGAAAAGGAAGTTGTAAGTTCTTTGCAGATTTAAAATCTTCAGTTCAAAGTCATTCCCTTTGCCCCCATACAGAGGCAGAATGACTGTCAGGAAAAATATTGAAGTGGGACTAAGAATACCTCTATTCATCCCAGCAACACTACCAATACACTGTATGACCTTGGACAAGTAAATTTCCTTCTTTGGCTCTCAGTATACTCATCTGTAGACTTAGAGGGTTGAACCAAATGTTCTAGATCAGTGGTATCAAACACACAACCTGCACTATGACCGGATCCAAATTAATATGTAATTGGCAAATATTTAACAAGATAAATAAAAATACAAGACATAAACAATATTTCATTTTAAAATGAAGTCAGTATGCAGCCTTCAGAGATCCTTATGTGTTGCTCTGTAGCCCCAATTTCTATTTGAGTTTCATATCACTGTTCAAGATGATCTGCCAGAAAGTTACTTAATAATAATAGCTAACATTGATATGGTGCTACTACAAGGTAGGCACTTTACAATAATTATGTCATTTGATCCTTACAACAACCCTGGGACATAAAGGCTATTATTCTCCCCATTTTACAGGATGAGGAAAACTGCCACAAACAGGTAAAGTAACTTGCCCTGCACCACCCAGCTACTGTGTATATATATAAGGTCAAACTCAAGTCTAGCTGAGTCCAGTCTCAGAGCTCTAGACACTCTACCACCTGTCTAGGCAGAGGTTCTCTCATTTCTGCCTTTGTATATATAGTGCATCACAGTGACTGAAGCATAACAGGCATTTAATATATGCTTGATGATGATCTATAAGGACCTGCCCAGTTCTGACACTGACATTCAGTACTGTGTTCTGAAGTTCTTACCAGCTACGAAAGTCTGTTTTGACATCCTATGACATGCAGCACAAGCACAGTAGAGATGGTGAAAGACTTGGAGCCAGCAGATCTGGATTAGATCCCACCTCAGATTCTTATTAATATGTGACCAGTGGAGTCAATTAATTTCTCTAAGCCTCAGTTACCTCATCTTTAAAATGGAGGTAATACATGATACACTATGCAGTGTCATTGGCACAGTCTTGACCAAAGTAGGAAGTACCAAGCTTTGCTCATGCGCTGGAAAAAATGCTCTGCAGGCATTTTCATCTTGTCACTAGTTCTGGTTTTTGTACTGCCTCTGGGACTTCCTGCTTACAGGTCAGAAAACAAAAAAGATTCATTGAGGCAATAATGCAAAAATAAAATAAAATGTGAATAATAAAGAATGAACATTTACTAAGAGAATAACCATTTACTAAGCACTTTCTGTATGCCAAGGAACTCTGCTAAGCACTTCTCAAATATTTCACTTGATCCTTACAACAACCCTGGGAGTTAGGTACTGTTATTAGAACCATTTTTACAGTTGAGGAAACTGAGGTACACAGAGGTTAAGTAACTAGACCAGGATCATACAGCTAGTAATTTACATTTCTGAGGCCAGTTCTGAGCTGGGACCTTCTTGACCCCAGACTCAGCCTTCTATCCACTGTACCAGTTGCCTAAGGTGAGGAAAGCATGGTGCAACCTCTCCAACATTCCGTCAGGGTAGGCTAATGTTGTTGTATGTTCCAAGGACCCTTCCAGCTGTGATAATCAGTGTCCTAAGGACTCTTTCTCTGGACTGATTGAATACCTTGAAGGATCCATAATTCACTATATCTCCCAAGGCAGCCTATTCTATTTTTATGAAGTTCATTCCACTATCTGTTAAGAAGTATTTTTTTTGCTACAGCCAGTCTAAATTATTACTATCATTACTGCCGTAGTTGTAGCTAACACTGATGTAGTACTTTAAGGTTTGCAAAGCACTTGGCACACACTATCTCATTTAGTCTGCTTGTAATTTCTCACCATTTTCCTTAAGTTTTGTTCCCTGGGATCAATTCAGGTCCATTCAATTCAACAAACAGGGACCAAGTAAAACAAATCTGATCCCTCTTATACAAAACAGCCCTCCAAATACATAAATACAGCAATCCTGTCTCCTCTAAGCCTTCTCTTCTCCATTGTAAACCTTCCTACTTCCTTCTCAATGGTCTGTCCAGTACAAAACTGGATAAGACCAAAAACACGCAGTCCCTCAAAACTACCACCATTTACCTACATGCCTCCCTCCCATAAAGCAGTGGAGAGTAGAAATACCAGTTTTAATTGCTCATACACCAAGACAGACTGATACAAGTTGGAATAAGCACGAGTTTCAGTCCTGTCTGATTCAGCCCAGGGTGTGTAGTTCCAGAATTGGCTTTCTCATGGCTGACAAGTTCTCATGGCTGACTCTGAGGACAGGCAATGAACCACCAAGATAAACACCAAGACTTCCCCCGTGATTATTTAACAGCCTCCCAACTGGTCCCCCTACCTTCTACAACCCATTTTCCTCTCCAGCAGTTAAATGGATTATCTTACAGCATTGATCTGACCACATCATTCACCTGCTCATTACTGCCTCTAAAACAAAAGACAGTCTCCATGGCATTGAAAGCCCTTAATAATCTGGCTCCAACCTATCTTTCCCCTCAAACACTACATCCCAGCCAAAGTAGCTCATTTTTTGTCATCCACACACAACATTCCACTGCTCTCCTCCTCTACCTTTGCAGAGGCTGACCCAAAGGATTAAAAAGTTCTTCCTCCTCCAATCTACCTCTTGGAATACCAACTTCCATTCAAGGCCTAGATCAAATGCAACCTCCTACAAAAGATTTTTTTCCAATCTGAACACACTCCCCTCGAAGACTTCCTCCCCCAAAATACTGCTTTATATTCACTTTCTATATATTTTATAATCACTCCTCTATGAATATATAGTTTCCCAAACATAGAATGAATATAAGCTCCCTATGGGCAGACGTTATCTTCCTTTTTACAACCATAGTTCTGGGCTTGATAAGGGCCCTGACCTAAGAAATACGTGATAAGTTTTTTATTTTTTAATTGAATTGAATGAAGACTGAGGGCCAGCCTAAAGTGAGTCTTGTCAACAACATAATCCTCCTCACTTAAAGCTCATCAGTCCAAACTAGACCTGCGGCACCAGATTAACCCAGTCACAATCCACACCCCCAGAGTGATTTATATACCTAGAGACTCCAGAATTCCCCTAAATGCTAGGTAGGACTGGTAGGGCCCTATGTGTAAGAGAGGGGCCAAATGAAGCAGTTTACATGTCAGTGACCTTAGCTACACTCTGCTGAAATATGGAAACATAAGCAACCAGTCCACTGGGCTGCCAGCCGGGCTAGAAGGACCCTACAAAGCAGTCTAGCTAACAGCTCAGGCAAGCCAACATGGTCAATGAACTTAATTCACCAGGCATGATGTGAAACCCACACAGCTCAGGAAGACTTCAGCTATGCTCCAACTGACTGCGGGCTACACGAGGTCACAGTGTGATAGTGTCAGAAAAGCCAGGCTTAGTGTAGTGCCATCTATACTGAAGGGGCAGCAGTCAATTACCCTAAGAAAAGAAGACTGCAGACCCCAACAAGAGCTCACTTTCTCCTCATCCAATAATCACAAACCTAGACTGACTACACTACTGTACGTGGAAAGGAAGATAAAAAATGGTAACAGGACTCTAAAAAATCCCTGTTCCTGACATGAGCTCTGTATGTAATGTACTTTCCCGCATTGGCATTCTTATGTCAGCAGCTCTAGTCCAGTTTCAGTGGATGTGTCAGGGGCAATATCATTTAGAAAATAAAAATGACTTTCAATTCTGTTTTTAAATCGTATTTTCCAACTTCAAAATTTCATTTCCCAAATACTATTCTTGAAAGCCAAGGCCAAATGAAACTGAGCTCACACCAATGTCTCAGATCCTCAAGCACTGTATTTCCAACCTGCTGTGGCACCAAAAAAAAAAAAAAAAAGGAAAAGGCACTAAGAGGGTGAGTGCTGTAGAATATTCCAGCCATGTATACATCAGCTTCATCCTCCATGTGTTCTGCTCCTTTCTACAAGTTAATACTTTATCAATAGAAATTTAGGTGTTACATTACAATGCACTAAACAGGGAGTGTGCTTCTATTTTATGGAAGTACCCTGTAACCCCTCAGTGTGCACTGTTTCCTAGCTGAGTCAGAGAAGAGACAGTCTCAGCTATCAAAGATAAGACATTACCAGGAATGAAAAGCATACGGCACAGTATAGTCCATTGTTTGCTGGACTCTGCATTCAACATGGCCTGGGACAGTAAAGAAAGCACTGGTTTTGGAATCAGAGGACCTGGGTTCAGATCTGGCGGAAGATTAGACAAAGCATAGAGAGAAGACAGTGAAATGTTGTGCATCTCCTATGAAATGCTGAGCATCACCTCCTTTCTCTTAGATTATTCAAGTCTGAACACCTCCCTTTATTGTAAGGGTATACTGAAAGGAGTCTAAAGTGAGCAAACTTGGGGCAGTGGATAGAGCACCCAGTCTGAGGTCAAGATCTAATTTAAGTCCAGTCTCAGACTGTGTAACCCTGGGCAAGTCACTTAACTTCTATCTACTCCAGTTTTCTCATCTGTAAAAAGAGGATAACAGCATCTACCTCCCTAGATTGCTATGAGGATCAAATTAAAAAATAACTGTAAAGCACTTAGCACAGTGCCTAACACACAGTAAGCACTATATAAATGTTAGCTATTCCAATTATTATCATCATTATTAAGTGCCTGTGTGGTCAGCCTAAATGAGCTCCCAGGTTGAGTAGCAGAACACTGTCCTCAAGGAAAAACGGTGAGCAAGGTAAAGGGACACTCTCCCATTTCTGAATGAAAGGGAGAATTTTACTGTTGTTCTTGACCCTAAGAACCTTATATTTATGATTATCCTTACACAAGAAAAATTATTAAACTGTTCATTATGCTTTGACCCAGTCATACCATTACTGGTTTATACCTCTAGGAGGTATAACAATTTTTTTTAAATCCCTGTGTGTTTAAAAGTGTTCACAGAAACATTATGTGTGATATAACAAAAGCTGGAAATAAAACATGTTCCCCATGATTGGGGAATAGTTGAACAAATGATGCTAATTAATAAAATGAAATATTGCTGCACCATTAAGAATGAAGAATACAAAGAATTCTGAGAAATATAGAAAGATTTGTTGGAAAGAAAGCAAAGCAAAAGAGCAATGTACATGACTATGAAAATGTAAATATAGTAACATGGTGAGAGGAGTTAGCAAGAAAAAGTTATTTCCATTTTACATTTTTTTAAAAAGTGACTCTCTCAGCATCACAATTCATTTTAGGCCTCTAAGACCCCTTTCCAATAGACCTGTCTGTGTCTATAGTTAAGTTGCCGTTACAAAAACATTAAGTTTAAATTTACTTTACATAATTCCTTAACTAAAATCCAACGTAACCATCCACTATGTTAGAGTTTCAAACAAAATAAATTCTAATCACCACAAGAATTTTTGTTTTATTAAAGTTTGACAATAGCTATGTTAGACAATCCCTAAAAATTACTCAGGGGAAACACTCCAAAAGTACTGAGATGGAAGGATTTCTATAGATTAACGGTGATGGAAATGTTCCCTCAAAAACAGACATTCTGCTTGTGTCATGCCACAGCTTTTTAATCCTTGAAGGGTTGAGTTTCTGAGAGCAATTCAGGTACAAGGTGAGAAGAAAGTTTTCAGAATCATGCCCTACACTCTGAAAAGCTGCTTCTTGCCAAGAACAGGTTTATAATCCCCACCACTAGGTTGGCTCAGGATGGTTGATGGTTTGACTCTGAGAGTTCTGAGCTGCAATAGTGTTACAAAGAAGTAACTGCACCAATATGGTGAGCCCCCAGAAGCAGCAGATCACCTGACTGCCTAAGGAGGGGCAAACTGGCCCAGATCAGAAATGGAGCAAGTCAAAGCTACCATGAGTGGAAATCCATGAGAGGACACCGTACTTCCAAATAAAAAAGACAAAGTTTCTTCTTTTGATTTCTCCCCTCCCCCCATAATGTAACTTCCCTTTTCTAACCACCTTATGTCTTATATAGCACTGAGTCATCAATGCTCTCCAGCAGAAGGTCCATTTAAAGAGTTCTGAGGGGGAGGAGCTTTTTTCCCCATAATTGCCTTTCCAGAGCTTAGCTTCTTGAACCAGGAACCGGGATGATACAGATGTCCATGTCTTTGGGGCTGGTCACAGAGCACAACAATGGCTGGTCTATGATTACAGTTACAGTACCTTAGGCCCACAGAGAGAAAAGACTCAAAATGGAGTTATGAACTCACTGAAAGACACTAGAGCTGGGAGAGACAGGCCTCAAAACTGACGGCCTTTCAGCACTTGGGAGGCTCAGGCTAATAACTTTTAACTTGTTGAGGAGCAACACAATAAGCCTTTGTTTATTTTGCTCAGTGCACGGAGAAGGCCCTCCCCTTCTCATCTTCACCTTTCAAACCATAGCCTTTCTTCTAAGGCCAGCTCAAAGGCTCACTGATGGTCCCCGTTTGAACTCCAGCACTGAGGTTGGTATATTTCATCCACATTGCCCAACTAGACAATGAGCTCCTTGAGGTTAGAAACCTTGTCTCTACCACCTCCTCATCTTCTCACCTGACCCTATGGCTTAACATAATGCGCAGGTCTGTCACAAACACTAGTGCCCCTCCTTGTAAGAACTTGGAAAACTTGATCCAAGTGTTTCAATCTAACCCTGTTCCTGTGGACTTAGCTGGGGTGTCCCCAAACAATACCAAAAAACAAACATCACAATTTATCACCTCTCTACCAAAGCCAGAGGAAACCCATAAAGCCCTATTGCTTCAGTCGGCCCTGCCTACCACCGCCTTTGCTACAGAGTACTTGAGGAAGGAGAATGACAGAGGAACTGTGCCCTTCTCCCCATCTCCTTCAAAGTCAGTGCCCATTGTTTGCTGGACTCTGCACTCAATATGGCCTGGGTCAGTGAAAAAGAAAAACACCAGAGGACCTGGATTCAAATCTTGTCTCTTACATTTACTACATGTGTGAACTTGGGCAATTCATTTAAACTTGTCACAAGCTGTAAAATGAGGGTTTGGGACTAGATTGCCTCTGAGGTCCCTCTCCACCTCTAGATCTATGAAGCCAACAGTCCACAAGGAGCTTACATTCTAATTAGGAGAAGCTACACATACAGGGTAGTGGTAGTGAGGCAAGGTGCTTTGGTTTGGTAAGTCACTGGGACAGCTAGTGGAGCCATAGAGGCTCTGAGTGACACATCATTTACAGAAGCAATGGCAGTATTGATCTGATTACTATTACTAAAGCACGAAGTTGGGGAAAGTGTATATGAGAGAAAAGGGAAGAGAAGGAAAAGGGCTGCACCAGTAGGCTCATAAAGATCTGGCTCAAGCCCACATCTCACCTCAAAGCTATATACATTTCAAGGACCATGACAGACTACCCTATAGGACAGATACTTAGGAACAAGCAGCTTTTATTTACACATTTCATGGCAGTTCTGAGTATTCCAAGTGATGTAACACATAAAGTGGCCTGGAACTACTTTGGAAAGCCTTTCTGGCCATGGCTGCCCTTTCTACGTACAAAACATGGAGAGGAAATCAGACCTGATTTCATCAATATGTGATTTGCCCTGGGTCACATTGCCAGATCTTCCTAAGGGCAAATCTCTATCCACTATTCCATATGGGTGGTCTGAAAAGATATAGAAGACTTTCAAATGGGTTAAACCTACCCACAGGTAGTGATTTGCATCCTGGAACTATCTGGTTTTACAGTGCCTTCAACTATACAGTGAAACTTATTTTAACAGAACTATTAATTCAAGTGAAATCTTCTAAACTTATAGTTACCTATGACCAAGATAAATACTTTCGCTCATGAAAGAATCCTAGATTCATAGGATATTAGAGCTACAAGGGACTCTAGCAATCATGAATAAATAAGTATTTATTAAGCCCTTAATATGTACCAGGCAGGTGGTAAGCATTTAGAATACAAATACAAAAAGCAAGAATCTCTACCTTCAAACAACATCCATTCTAAATCATCTAAAGATCCTTGCAGAAAAATCAAGGTGTTGTACTAGATAACTTCCAATGTCTCTTCCAGCTTAATTTAAGATCCTATGCTGTCCTCAAATATTATATGTGGATAACAGACTTGTCCTACTTATTTTATTCAAACTTATTCTACTTTTTTTACTCCCAAGGCAAAACTAGGATTAAGGGGGCTGAAGTTGCCTTGAGTAGATTTTAAGTCAAAGCAAGAAAGATCTTCCTAATGATTCGTTATTTAAAATGGAATAAAAGCAGCCTCAGAAATAGTGAATTTCCAGTATTCTTCATACTGAATTCTTCAAGTGAAAGCTGGATGATCAGTTGACAAAGCTAAGGGTTGTAGCAGAAAGATAATCCAAAAAATCCTTTCTAAATCTAAATTCTAGTCCAACCTCTCATTTTCTAGGAAGAGACTAAAAATTCAGGTAGCAGTGAAACAAAGTTACATCTACGTAACATCATGCCTCTCCTACCTCTAGCCTGTGATTTTAGACAATAGCATTCCAAACCAGTTTGGCTAGGCGAGTTGACTAGTTCAGGCACCTCTAGGCACATCTACAAAGGAACACAGATGCAACAGAGAATTGACACTAATATCAGCTTCTTGAAACAGAGCCTTCCTTGGCTAGTAGGCATGCCAATCAGTGACTAATGTTCCAAGAGGATAAGCAGAGACAAAACACAGCACAGTGTAAATGAAAAACAGTGTGATGTAGTAGGACTTTGAACCTAAGGACCTGGGTTCAAATTCCACCTCAAATACTTAACAGCTTTTTGATTCTGGCTGACTTATTGAATCTCTACAGACCTTTTTCTGCATCTGTAAAACGAGGGAATTGGACTCAATCACTTTTAAGTCTTCTTCCCAACTACATCTGCTCCTATGCGTTCATCACAGAATCTAAAAGAAGAAAACAGAAAGCACAAACTGCAGGCAGGACGTGAAAATGCAGTGGGAACAGAATGAGGTCCAAGAGCAGAGGAAGGAGATACGATTCCTAAGCCTAAGTACAGATCCCAAAGTTATGCTTCATGCCACGATTACAAGAGAGCTGCTGGTTCTACAAGGCTCCCAAAGGTAGCCTGGGGTTCCCAATCCTGTCTACCTTTATAAATTGCCTATGGCATACACCTGGGGGAGGGAGGAGGGGAAGGATCTTTCAAAGATGCGTATGCCAAATCTTATTGTGACCTCATTTCCAGAAAGATAGCACCCATGATGGTGTTTTGTGGGGGTGGTTTTGAATAGCAGAATCATATTTTGTCGCCAAAGAAACACAAATTCAATTACAAGAACACATAGGGAGGGAAAGGTTTTTGTGCTTTGCTAATACAGTGCCTCATATGCACTTAAAATGCACAAACTAGTGTTTGCCAAGTATATGGGAAATACCAAACTGAGAGCCTCACATATTGCCAGCTAAACCGATTGTGGTGAAAAAAATGTTAAATTTATCTTGCACACATACACACACACACACACACACACAAACATATTCATGTATTTTTATGCAAACTTGAAAATATTTTTTAAATCCAATTTCCTCCTTACTAGCCCCACCACCCCATCCCTCCCAGTTTCCTGATAGCACCACCAGTATCAATGCTTGTAGTCGGTGAGGGGTCTCCGGCTGACTCTTTTCCGAGTACAAGCAGAGGCAGCTGTGAAGGACGGGCTAAGTTTAGAAAACCCACCCAGCACCCAAATAAACTTTCTTAGATTTGCAGGGAAAAGCCCAGAGCTGGGGAATCCGTCACTTCTGACAACAATCTGTGGGTGCTAACTGGTCTCCCTGACTGTCAGCCTCAACTAGGTGTACCTGATCTGTCTGCCCCGCAATGAGATCAGTCCTTGCTAGTTCAGTTCATCTCAGTGTGGCAAGGAAGTCAGACCCTGTGGGTACTCATCTGTGTACTTCTATTTTCAGCTATGCTGATCCCCAAATCATCCTGATATTAGCCCAAAACGCATCTGAGAAGCTATTAAGAGCAATTTCTTCAGCTTCCAGACTGCCCCCTCTAAAATGGTGACAGATATCCCACTCTTGGGGAAGCAGTCATGCACACACACTCAACCTGCTCTGTTGATCTACACACCTGTAGATCATCAGTGAATTCAACTCAGTAACTTAGATCCAAAGAATACATTTTCCCAAAGTTATTTTATCCAATCTTATCTGTTAATAAGTAGTTTCAATAACTGTAGTGTTGATGGTGATCGTTATTTAAATTTAATTTAATTTAAATATTATTTAAATATCTGGGCTTAATGCTACTGCCATTCTCTATGAATGAAAAATTTTAGTTTTAAACCATATTACATTTAGCCTAAAATACAATGATGTAACAGAAAAAGCACTGACTTAGTTTATCAAATGACATGGGTTCGAATCCCAGATTTGCCACTGACTTGCTTGTGACTTTGAACAAATCAAAGATTTAGAGCTGAAAAGAGCCTTAAAGAACACCTAATACAAAACTAAAAAGGTACCTGAGGCCAGATAAGGTCCTCGAAGACAGGTACTTTTTTATTTTTCATTTTGTTTTTTGTCAGTTGCTCTATTCCCAATGACTAGCATAATGCCTTGCACATAGTGGTTGCTTAATAAAAAGTTGTTAAATTAAACATTATTTTGTAGATGGGGAAACTGAGAGCTATCAAGGGACTGCCATTCAAAGGACTGTCCCAAAGTCACACAGGTAGTCACACAGAGTCAGAATTTATATTCAGGTCCTTTGACTACAAATCTCATCTTCTTTAAATTACACCATACTGCTACTTCCTCTTTGTGGACCTCAGTTTCCTCCTCTTACACAAGATGGTCTCTGACACACTATGAATGTGTCTTCCAGCTCCTGAGTTCTGGATCACTGATGACCAAAAAGTATCACGATTTTTAAAATGCCATTTTCCTATCTTGAGAATCTGAGCTTTAACAGAAAAAAAAAAATTCCTTCTCTAAGTGTTGTTATTTCACTATTCTTCACAGGTTTTCCCATACACACTTCCTTTAACATTTAAAGCTTCCCTGGAAGCTGGCTGTCCTTGAGGCTGGCAGGTAAATCCTTGCCTCCCTTCCCAAATATAACCTCTCTTGATCAATGTGAGAACATCAATTCACCTGACATGACAATGCTAGTGCTGGGGATCCTATTGCCCACATTCAATAAGCTCAAGATTACCTGACATTTATTTTAAAAAGAGACAGCTCTATGGATAGGAAAGGGGAAAGATACTGGGAAATAAATGTAATATGGAAATAAAAAGCACCAACAAAACTTTTTTTAAAGACACTTTTTTTACAGCACCCTCTGTGTGCTGAGCATTTTGTTCAACCCAAGATAAGAAGCTTAAAATAAAGTAAGGTGCCTAGCCTCCTGTAGTTCATTGACCAGTAAAGGGATAAGATACATAGATATACACTATTATATATGCCCTATACTATTACATGATAAGTACATTACAGAGGTTCTGAGGAATGAAGTGAGGGAAAGGGGGGAAAGAAGAAGAGCAATCTGGTAAAGGTTCCCAGAAAATCACAGGATTTATCACTGGAAGAGACCTCACAAGAATCATGGTAGAGTGGGAAAAGCATTGGGATTAGAGCAAAAGGAGCCAGACTCAAATCCCAACTCTGCCACTCACTGCATTGTGTTAACTTGGGCAAGGCTTCTAACCTCCTTGGACCTCAGCTTCCTTACTGGTAAAATTAGAGATCTGGACTAAGAAACCTCTGCAGTTCCTCTCACCTTAGAGATTCTAAGCAAATTCAGATTTTGAAGCCAGGACTTCTATTCCCAAACCTTCCTGACACTGTATTATGACTGTCCCTCGTTCACCCGTCATGTTACAGTATTTATGCCCATACACATCTCAATTCACTCAATGAAAATACATAGGCTCGGAGTCTCAGACATTCCCCTTGAACTTCAAGAGAAATATAAAACGGCTACATGTCAGTATGTTAGGCAGAAAACTGGGAAGTGTACTCAACAAAGTGGCATTCAGTTGGTTCTTAAAGGATGGGTAGGTAAAGGATTCACTAAGTAAATTTTTGTGGCAAGACGGTGCAATGGATAGAGCACTGGACCTGGAGTCAGGAAGACTTGGGTTCAAATCCAGTCTTACACACTCACTAGCTGTGTGACCCTGGGCAAGTCACTTAACCTTTGCCTCAGTTTCCTCAACTGTAAAATGCATATGATAACATCACCCACCTCCCAAGATTGTTACAAGGATCAAATGAGATAATATTTGTGAAGCACTTAGCATAGTGCCTGAGGTACAGTAGGCACTTGTCATTTCAATTTTGAAGTAGTGGTTAAAAAAAAAAGAACTTTTCTCAATCTTCCCTTATTCCAGCAAGTTCCCAGTCAGTCTGGCTTCCTCTTTAAAAGTTTGGGGACCAGAAAAAAAACAAGGGAGAACCATGAAATAATTAACATTAAAAAGTAAGTCTGGCTTTGCCTGATCTCTTTACTTCAATGCAACCTGTATGAAACCCAACAGTGGCCTTGGGCCGTGGTCTGTGGGACCTTATGCTGTACACAGGGTCAGTTAATGCCAGAGAGATGATGGACAGAGTCTTTCTCACATCTTCTCAAGCAATATTCCAATCTTCCTTTAAAAATCACCAATTACTTGAATATAAGTGATAGTTCTGCTGAGAATCCTAATTTTCTTCAAATGTTTCTGTCTCATCAGCGATTCATCCTTGTCATTCCTTCTGTGAATAAGGTACAAAGGGTTACTTTCTCCTCAGCAACACTGAGCTACACAGAAGGTGGGAATCAGACAAGTTAGGGTATATCCCTGGTCAAGGTAATAGATCCCCTCAACAGCCAAGTTGAGGACTTTTCTCTGAGAACTTCCCTTTGAGAGGTGACACTATAGCTTCAGCAAAATGCTATAACTGGGAACAAGAAGCTCCCATGAACACCCACACCTACAACCACTGCTCAATTTCTTCTCAGACAAGGATTTACTGTCCTGAAAACACAGTTTCTAGGGCTTCTGTTCCTCCTTCCCTGGAGTTGGAGGGTAAGGCCTAAAGAGATCATTTGACTATTTTATCAAAAAATGCCAGAAATGATCTGAGACTCAACCAAGATTAATGTACAATATCAAACCCCAGAAGCTTCATACCTACCCACAGATCCATCCTATGTCCTATCCTTGAAGAGCTGTCCACATATTAACAATAAATAATAATGAAATCAATCAACAAGTATTTATTAAGTACCTATATATAATAAATATTAGGTGCTAAGTGTGAGGATACAAAGATTAAAAAAGCGACAAAAATGCTTTCAAGGATCTTACATTCTATCTGGAGAGATTATATGTATACCTACACACATATGTATTGTGTATAATAGGTATAATTATACATAATACATATACGTATTATGGATATACATTTGTATATGTATACATATATACGTACACAAAAAGAATACAAAGTAGCTTAGTCATTTTTCAATTGTGCCCGACTCTTCGTGATCCCATTTGGGGTTTCCTTAGCAATGATACTGGAGTGATTTGCCATTTTCTTCTCCACCTCATTTTACAGATGAGGAAACTGAGGCAAACTGGATTAAGTGACTTGTTCAGGGTCACACAGCTACACCTACTATGAGGTCAAATTTGAACTCAAGAAAGTGAGTCTTCTAACTCCAAGCTCTGCACTCTATCCATTACTGCCTGAGTTAAAAGCTTTTGCTGCTGAGTCAAAGAAAAGACTGCCTAATTGATTAAAAGGACAAATTGACCAAAAATAGTCAGAAAGTCCTTAGCATCACAAAATTAGAGAATTTCAGAGTTGGAAAGAACCTCAGAGACTATCTAGTCCAGCCTACACTTGAACAAGAACCCTCCCTGTAACATACCTAATTAGTGGTCATTGGCCTTTTGCCTGAAGACCTCCAAAGAAGGGGAACCCAACTACCTCCAAAGGCAGACCATCTACTTTTAGACACCACTACTTCTTGGGAAAATTTTTCTTACATCAAGCCTAAATGTGGTTCTTTATAACCTATGCCCTTTGCCTCTACTTCTTTCCTCTGGAATAGAGTCTTATCTCTCTTCCACAAATGCCCACAAATACTTGAAGACAGTTCTGATGTTCTCCTTGCATTTTCTCCAAGCTAAACATCCCTAGTTCCCTCAACTGATCCTCATTTGGCTGTCCTCTTTCAGATGCTCTCCAGGATTTCCCTCTATCACCTGCACATTTAGTAAAACTACAGACCAAAGTATTGTAATATCTTTCACCTGGACTGTCAGGACTTTGCCCAGTGCCTTAATGAGCATGTCAGTCCTTGCCAGGAAAACAGCAGCAAATAAACACAATCTCTTGTCAAATACAATTTGATGAATATTAATAAAACAAATTTAATTTTTCCTTTACAGAACATATTAGACTTCCCTCCCAAACAAACTCTTCTCTGACAAGAGAATTTTAAAGATATCAAAATATGTAATAGATGCTAACTGAATAAACACAAGTCTTCTGGTGACGATTGGCATTGAAAGAAAAAATGGACTCTCAACTTGTTTGCTGACTTTCACTAAACACAAGAAATTTACTCGAGGCAGGGGAAGAATTGGAACTTGGTGAAGGAATCTAGCCCAGTGGCTGTGAGTAATGGTAGAGACTACACTAGGGAAAGCACTGAAATCAAACAAATCAAAGGAAGAAAGTAAGTAAAATAGGGATGGTGAATGCACAAGCCACTGATTTTCATTCTAAGTTTAAAAAAAAAAGCTATCCCCTGCCCCTTCACCCCATCTACTCATATATCTTAAGAATCTTGTTTTTTGTTTAAAAAAAAAAACTAGCTTAAACAAAAGGATTAGTATTAAGGTGACTTGTTTTTCTCCCTTTCTGTTTCACTAAAGCATTCCCCTCCCTCAGCAAATGGATAGGTAAGCAAGCAAATACTCATTACTGTGATTGGAGAATAAGGACTTCTCCTTCCTCTCCATTCCTATTTGGTACATAAATAAATGTCAATTTCTTTGGCAGTCTAACCAGTGCCTTTAACAAGAAGAAACTGTGGTCTACAAGAAAAAAAAAATCTATATGCACTTCTGTGGTGCTGTAAGAACTACCACTATAGCTCAAAAAAAAGGGGTATGTATAAAGTCCTATCTAAGACAGAAAACAAAGATATCAAGCTGGCCAGACTCCACTTGCAGGTAAGGAACAAAATAACATGGTCTATTCTTGATCAGCATAGATATCATAACTTTCATCTTTATCAGAGGTAATCGAATCCATAGTTAACACTCCCTCACAACTCAAGAAATGAATATGAGTAAATTATGTGTGTGTTCGTCCTTCATTGCCAAAAAAGACCATGCCATCAGAGAAATAATGACATGACTTGCACTTGACTTTGTTTTGAGGGAGGGAGGGCTGTGCAGCTCACCAGTCTCAGTTCTCCTCCAGAGCCATCTGAATCCAGTGACCAGATATTCATCAGGATGACTGGAGATGACCTAGGATGAGGCAATTGGGGTTAAGTGACTTGCCCAAGGTCACACAGCTAGTGAGTGTCAAGTGTCTGAGGTGAGATTTGAACTCAGGTCCTCCTGACTCCTATACTGGTGCTCTATCCACTGCACTACCTAGTTACCCCTTATGAGTAAATTAGAGGAATATGGGAAGATGTGTATGAACTGATGCAGAGGCAAAATAAGCAGGATCAAGAGAACAATATGAGGAATTACTAAATAACATAAATGAAGATCTTACTAAAAGGATGACAAACTCTAGGTAACCAAAAAAAAAAAAAATAAGATCCTTGAAAACAGATAATGAAATATACCTTCCCCTTCAAAGCAGGGGGTGGGGTTCTAATACGACGAAACATTATATACATTTTCAAACATCATTACTGTATCAGGTGCGTTTGTTTCATCGTTCTTTTTCACAAGGGAAAGTCCAATGGGGAGAACAGTCGAAATGATATTAAGATAAAGAACATCAGTAAAACTTTTTTTTTTTAATTTATGTCAGGGCCAAGGGCTTTGACAAAGAACATTGATAAAACTTTTTTTTTAAATTTATGTCAGGGTCAAGGACTTCAAAAGAGATGTACAACATGGATAAACCCACCCACTTCAGCCTAGACAATTTCACTGGCTCCACCATGATTGTTCCCAAGTATGCCTCAATCACACATCTAAATACAAATAAGCATCTCATATTTGTCAAATGTTTGGTTTTTGTTACCTACACAGCCTTTGTCTATTAGCAGTCTGCATCATAGCAAACCAGGCACTCCATCTCAAATTAAGTCAATCCATAAACTATATCTTATGAAGTCTACAGCCCAGCCTTAAGAAAAGAAGGCTAAAGGTATAGGGCCCAAATCCCAACCGCACTGCATAACAACATAGAACTCAAAGGTTGCTCTGTACAAAGTACAGAGGGTAATAAATTCATCCAGTTTAGTTTCTTTTTACCAAAATGACTCTTAAGCAGTTACTATGTCCCACAAGCCCAGCTGGACACATCAGATAAGCCTGAAATATTTGATCTGTCCCATCATTAGCTGCTCCTCAACAGTGCCATGCCATGTGTCAAGAATCCAGGAACACCAAGCTGGCTTCCTGTACACAGTTAAGACTGCTCCTGGAAATTAGAATCACCTAAGGTTTCATTCCTGGTCTCATTTAACTACAATTATGAAGATCTGGCTAATACCTACACAAATGTAACAATTATTCTGTTAACTTAAGTTGCATTAACAGCCAAACCAAAGAACTCAAAATAGTTTTTCTTTTTTGGGGGTGGGGTGAGGGTGAGAAGGAGCAGAAGTTGGGTACCCTGAATAAATACAACTGGCTGTCCAAAGTGAAACTTGTGTAAATTAACTTGATAACTGACAGTTTTCCAATTGATTTTGTGCTGTGTAGACAATAAAGTATAAGATATTAAACATTTGTAGAACTGAATTAAACTGAACTGAGCTGAAGTGAATTGAACATAGATGTTAAAAGAAAAATAAATTTCGTCTCGGGGTATTTCCCTGCACTAATCATCCTCTGAGGCTTTTTTAACTTAGGGATACAGCAGGTGACACCCAGAGGAAAAATTTTAAAAGCATTCATCTTTTTATAGGCTGGTGAATTCATATCCTACATGTCTGTTCCAAAGCAGGCAAACTCACTGTAGCTCAGATTAAATTTAAATTGTACTCCAATTCACCTTTATTTTACTTGGACTAGTATTCCACAAAAGTAGTATTTAGGTGACACTGTCAAATACAGATAAGCTATATAATTCTATAACCAAATTTAAAATCACAAAGGCTAAATACACTTTGTCTAAGAGCCAGACACCAAGTGGCTGAAGACTTCAATAATCACTTCAAGGTGTTTGTTGGTAATTTTTCCCCCACCCTTAAGTTCTCAGCTTGGATTGTCACACCATTTTTGAAGGAAGGAGTCCCTATCCCATAGGACCACCATCCTCCAGGACATCCAAATCTCTCTAATGGCTTGGCTGATAGGAATGAACAATGAGAACACTTGGCAGAGAGGGCCCCATAGAAATGGGGTTTGGCGGAGACCAGTAGAGAAAAAAGGATTAAGCCAGCTCATTTAGGATACTTCCTCATATTTCCATCTTTAAGATTTCCCAACTCTTCAGAAAAAAGAATTGCCAAGACAGGGCTTTCTCCATAGAAAACCCTCCCTTCCCAATCCTGGAAATCACAATTGTGCTCAAGAAGAGAAAGATATGCTGAACACTTCTCTAAACACTCAATTTTCTAGCGTTAAACATAAAATATGTATTTGTGGATTTAGGCCTTTTTGTTTTCTTTCTTTTTTAAATGGATACCTAATGTCTCTTTTTGCCTCCTTCCTTTCTCTCAGACACACTTTTACAACACTTCAAAATCAAAATCCTTGGCTTCTGGGTTGACTTTCTCAGGATTCTGGCTATACACTGGCCATATCGGTAGCAGAATTTACCCCAATGCTTACCCCTGTGGGACTGACCAGGAGTCTGGTGCCTGGAACAAAGTCCTGGATCCCAGAACGAGTATCAATGCCTCCCAATTTATTTTTTTTTTCCTTCCTGTTCTCCACTTGAAACAAGGGAGGTGATGGCTGCCCTTGGCCATGTGAGTATTTAGACTATGCCCTTGCCCATGCAAGAACCTCATTAAGAAACCTCAAGAGCATCTAAAGCAGTCACTGCAGAGGCAACTGGAGCCTGAAACTCCAGTATTTCCTTGTGTAAAGGATACCAAAGTTCCCACTTGTGCACAGGTAAAAATCAGCCTTGTGTGGACTATGAAGATAGAAGACCATGCAGAGGCTGCAGGCAGCACCCACATACCTCTGGAACCAAACAGTTCCAAAAGGTGTTGTTTGGGGAATAAAGCCCTATAGCCCAAGTGTTCCCTGAAATCCCAACAGACTAAGAATTATGAATGTCTTCATGTGTCTTAACCTCTATTCTAATACAATAGCAAGTGAAGCAAAATGCCTCTCTTGAACATAACACCCACCTTCTAGCTGTGTAGCAAGGCAAACCAAAAATTAAAAAGAAAAACTGTATGCTGGGGTCAGCACAAACAGGGGTGGTGTGTAGATGACACACATGACATAGACCATACTGTGAACAGCTACACAGAATTCCATGTCCCCTTTGTAGCACAATATATAGGCTGGGAATTGGATCCTACCCTTTCTCCTCCTTCCAACACACACCCTTCGTCCCCCCCCTCCCCACTATTGATAAACAGGTTCAAAGTCAACAGGGAGGGCAGCCTATTGTCAGTCTACTTCCAAGGAGATGAGACCGCAACCATTAGAATAAGGCCTGGGCTCCTGGAGACAATGTTTTTACTGTCCTTGGCCAAAGACACTTGTTTCAAAATACAGATTCTCCTGTCCCCCTCCTCCCTGCCCCCCAGTGACCCTATAGCAGCATCTGTCTCTCCGAGCCTTAGAGCCATTATTTACAGACTATTTCAGAAACAGAGCTTTAGTTCATCCTCTTGTCTCATGAAACTGCCTCAATTCTGACCATTGGAAAAAAAAAAAACACTCACTGACCATGCAAAATCACATTTCTGGAAAACACGGGAGAGAAATCAGTCCTGAGCCATCCCCTTGCCCTCTGAAATATGTCACCACCCAAAGGACCCCAACTTCCACACAACCAGGGGTGGTTGAGCTTTTAAGCAAAGAACCACGGGGTCGGAGCTGTCTACCCACATTTCCATGGAGAATAAAAACATTTAACCGTACTGGTTTGCTAAGGTTGATTTTTTTTCCAGCTCAGAGGAGACTGTTGGGGGAAGGGGGGGAACGGTTCAATGAGAGCCCAAAGCAACCCTGGGGTGCAATCCCCGCTTTCTGGGCTATGTGCCTCCGGGCTGGCGCTGGGACAGAAAGCCCGGCGGATCCGACCTGCCCTGCCCTAACCGGCGCACCAAGCCCAAATGACCAGGAAAGGCTCAATGTCATTCTGTTTAGGCACTCAGCCCCCCAAGCCGCCGGGGCCGGCACCCGGGGCTGCAGGACCTGCTGGCCAGGGGAGGGAGGCCCCGAGACTGAGGAGCTGAACCCTAAGATGACAACGGGGCGTTCGCCTAGCCTGCGAACCTAAGCCAGGCCCAGAAAGACAAGGATGCAGACCCCGGGGCCGCGCAGCGGTAGGGGGGGCAGGCGAGAGAGAGAGAAGAGAGGAAAGAGAAAGGAGGGGCCACGGGCGCGGAGGGAGGATACCGTCTACACCTCCCCCCTCCAGAGCCCCCCACCCCACATCGCGGTAGGGGTAACTCACCGTTGCCGACGCCAGGCTGTTATCCGCCAGGGTCAAGTGGTGAGGCTCCCACCGCCTCAGAAATTTGGAGGTGAGGATCTTGCTGAGGAATGTCCTGGGGTGCCGGATGACACACACCTGAATGTCCCCTTCCTGGAGCAGTTTGTACCTCATCCCGTTGCAGAGCAGCAGGGCCCTCCGACAGGGCACGGCGCCCAGCTTACCGCCCTCCACCGCGGACATCTCGCCGCCCAGCAGCGGCTTGGTCTCCTCGATCTGCCGGGGATCGCCCGCCCCGCCGGAGCTGCTGGTCAGATCCATTGCTGGTCCTCCCGGTCCTCCTCCTCCTCCTCACCGCCGCCTCCCGGGGGAGGAGGAGGGAGGGACGGAGGGAGCCCCGAGGACCGTCCGTGTCACGGTAGCCCCCACCCCCCGCCCCCCACTCCCGGGTGAGGCGGGCGGGGGGAGGGGATCCAGAGAGCCCCCGGGGGGAGGGGGCAGGAGCGGGACCCGGAGCGGGAGGCGCGAGCCGGGCTGGCCGCGGGGCGCCCGCGGAGCACGAGCGGCAGCGGCGGCGGCGGCGGCGGCAGCCCCTCTCGACTCCGAGCCGCTCCGCCCGCTGCCTCGCGGCTCGTCCGCCGGACCGCCCGCCCGGATCCCGGGAGCCTTCCTCCGCGGGCTAGCCTAGCCGGCGAAAGGCATGTCCTCCGTGGCGGTGCCCAGCGCCGAGCCCGGCGGAGGCGGGGAAGGAGGCAGAGCCGCCGCGCTGACAAAGGTGGACGAGAGAGAGGAGGGGGAACGGAGCGAGTGAGGAAGCTGCTTCCCTCTTTGTGCCGCCCGCCCCACAGCCCCGGTAGTGGGGAGGGGGGGCTTTTTCCCCTGCTCTCCTCCCCTCTCCCGGCTCCGCGCTTGCCTGTGTGCACGGTGTGTGCGCGCGTGTGTACAGTGCGGGTGTGTACAGTGTGAGCGTACAGTGAGTGTGTATGTGTGAGCGTGTGTGCGTGTGTGCGTGTGTGCTGGAGGAGGGAGGTGGGGGGCAGCGGCAGAGTTACTGCTGGTGCCGCCGCCGCCGCCGCCGCCGCCGAAACCGAAGGGAGGGGGGAAGGGGAGCAGAGAGGAGGAGGGGAGGAGGGCGGGGGGGAAGGGGAGGGGCAGGGAGCCGAGTTGTGTTGAGAGATTGCAGAAGCAGCCCAGGGCTTTCCTGATTGGTCTCTCCAGAGTCATGTGCCAGCCCCTCTGACGTCAATGGCAGCGGGAGCTGAAGCAGGAGCGCGAGCAGGAGCCGGAGGCGGCAGGGGCAGCTGTGGCGGCAGCAGGGACGGCTGCAGCCGCAACAGCAGCCCCAGTCTTGGAATCAACCGAGGCCAGGGGGAGGAGAGGCCGCCAGCGAGGCCGGCGTGCCGGAGGTGCGGGCGGCGGCGGCGGCCCGGGCAGGCTTAGGAGGCAGGGACGCCAGGCGGGACTAGGCGAGGGAAGGGAAGGGAGAGGACGAGACCCCGAGCGGAGCGGGGAGCCGGGGAGCCGGGGCTGCAGAGCCGCGGAGGAGCGGGCAAGTGTGGAGCGCTCTGCGCCCTCCGGCTCGGCGAGGGTCGGGCTAGGAGACGGTGAGGGGAGGCGAGGCGCGGGCTTCCTGCTTGCCGGCTCCCGCCTGCCTTGCGGCGGGAGAAGGGGAAGGGGGCAGGCCGGGCGCTGCGCCCCTGCTCGGAAAGCCGCCGCCGCAGTGATGGGGTGAGGCCCGGCCGGGCGAGCCCGAGGGGAGCTGACTTGCGCAGGCAAGCCGGGAGCCCAGGCAGGGCCTGGCAGGAGCTCAGAGGGAGGACGGGGGAAGGGGGTGGGGGGGACAGGAAAAGGGAGGCCAGGAATGTGTGTGAGGAGTGGGCGGGAGCGAGTTCGGAGGCTCGGGGTGAGGGGCAGGGAGTGGTGGGGTGACCTCATGCAGGAAAATGCTCCCGCTGCAAGCCCAAGCCCGACACCCCTCATTTCCAAATCCTCTGGAATATTCGTGTGGCAGCCCTGGGCTCCCTCCTTGGGGCTCACTCGAAATCCCTCCCCACCAACGACAGAAGAATTCACCTCCACGATGTCTGTGAGCGGGTTAAAATCTCGCCTGGGGATTTCGCTCTCCTGTGGTTTAGCTGGTTCAGAAGTCCTCTCTAACAGAAATGTGAGGCTGGAAGCTGGATCGATACAGGGGGAAATGGCAAACAATACCTGGCAAAGGTGGAGACCTGAGATGTGGCTACAATAGAGAACAGCAAAGGAGAAGTGGAGCCAATTGTCTAAGCTGTGGCAGCTAGAGACAGCCAATTTGGATAATTAGGGTCATAAGAAAGATTTTTCCTCTGAATTATCCAGTTAATTACTTCAACATCCCGCCTTATTTTGCCTGTACAGACACAACCAAGGTTCCCCAACTTTTCTAGTGTCAAGAGCTTAACCAAAAAACACACACGAGGGAGATAACATCTATATTAGCTAGCTTTTTCTCTCCTTTCTGCAGCTTAATACACAGGGTCTTGTTAAAAGCACTCATATTTTAGAGGCTGCCCAGCAGAGTAAGAAGAGGTCTGGATGTAGACACAGAAGATGAGTTCAAATCATGATTCTGCTATGTGGATGAATTTTAAAAGCCCCTCTTAGGGTCTTAGAGATTTGGTCTAAATGGTCCCTTGATGTCTTAGAAGTTATATAATCTTAAGTGTTGATCTGTGTATTTTGTTGGTGTAAATATAGACTCCACAAGCTTGCTCTTCTTGATTCTGAACCAAATCCCACGAAATTCAATTCAGTAAGCGTTTATTAACTGTTTTCTGTGTGTTAGGCACTTGACAATTCAAAGACAAAATGTTGTATTTTGTCCTTAGCCCGAGCTTGAATTTAGAAAAAAAAAAATTGCTCATTTTACATTTTATTGAATTCTCCCTTGTGACAAAGAAAAGCAAAAGCACCTGACACAGTGACCATATTTGATAACATACATACAATATTCTCTCCTATTAGTTCCCCACCTCTGCTTTGAAGGTAGAGGTATATATTAATATTTATTCCTTGAGATCTCTGTGTGTTTTTTTTTCCAGTAACCTAGTCAGTTTGTCTTCCTTTTAGTAAGTTTTTTAATTTACATTGTTGTAGTTCATCATCTCAAGGAGCCTACCTTCTATAAAGGCAGATCTAAGCCCATAACCAAAAAGACCCAAGTGATGAGCTGTTCTCCTGGACAATGGAAGTGGAGTGACATGGAAATGGACCAGTGTGTCAAACTCTAAATAAACTCATGTATATGACCAGCTGAGGAATAAGTTGGGACTTGAGAATTCACTGGAGAAAAAGACAGTTATCTTGGAAAACAGAATTCTTGTCATCCCAACTTGAAGTTCAGAATACCACCACCCTGGAGAAAACAAGGCAAAAGTACAGGGAAATTCCCCACCTCAACATCAAAATAAGAAGATACCTCACTAATTGTTGCCACAACACATAAACCTTTTGAAGGATGGAATTCATAGAATATTCCTAGAGATTGCATAAAATGTTACAGCTGGAAGATTGCAGGATTTGAGAGCCACAGGAACTGAAATCAAATTCCAGTTTATTACCTAAAGGGGCTTTGGTCAAGTCAAATATCTTCCCTGGGCCAGAGTTTCCTCACCTACTAAGAAAGGCCTTTGGTTAAGATGACCTCTGAAGTCTCAGCTGTAACTCAATTATCTAAGTCAGTGATTGTCTTTGAGGAATTCCTGGGTCCTCTGTCCTACGAGCTGAGAAGTCAGGGCTCCCAAGGTGATTCCATACATCCAAATTATCTCTAGGAAAGAAGAGTATGAAGCCAGAATTCTAGTGCTCCCTGAGCCTTAGTTGTGCATCTGGGGTCTCCTAGGCATTTTCTAAGCTGTGGCACCTAGAGACAGTCAATTTGGATAATTAGGGTCGTAAGAAAGATTTTTCCTCTGAATTATCCAGTTAATTACTTCAACACCCCACCTTATTTTGCCTGCACAGACACAATCAAGGTTCCCCAACTTTCCTAATGCTAGGTACTATAGGACATCAGAGGCAAAGCAAAAATAAACTACCATTACCTCTATCCTCAAGTATGGAATCCTTCCTGATTCCCCTTAGCCGCAGATCATTCTGGCCATAACTCAGAGGTGAAGTCTCCAGTAGAGCAGCATTTTGCTCAAGTATAAGTATCAGATGGAAATACAGGGAAGGCCTTAACGGCAAATTCATGATTTCAGGTTGAAATCTAGAGAACTTTACAAATATGAATAAACCACACTGATGAAAAAATTGACTTCTTTATTGTTTGACTATGTTAGCCCAGACATTTTTCCTCATTTTAATCCCATTAGCTTGACTTAATCTTCCTTTAGAACATAAAAATTGGGTAGTCAAAAAAAGTAATACACAATCTCTGTATAACAAAAGAAGTTTTCGAACCCCAACTAATAGACCACAAATTTCAAGCCATATTCTATAACTACAAAGTTTCACGAGGAAACTTTTTGTACCATCCCTTGGGGTTTATTACAACAGGATCAAACTTGTAAACAGAGAAAAGCAGGAAGGACTGGAAATCTCACTCAGAAACTTAATTCTCCTGGACATTTGGCACAGTCAGGTTCACAAAACAAGGTAACCAGAGGAGTGTTTCAATTTCTGAATTCTTTCCTCACAAATTTTTTGCTATTTTGGGAAACAACCAACCAAAAATAGTTATCCCTTTGTCAGTAAACAACTGTACTCTGAACCCAGTTTCATAACCATTTAGAAAGTACCTATGGAGTGGTTGATGGAGGGGCTATCACAAATAGAATTGGAATAGGAAGAAACAATTATTTATTCAGCACCTACTATATGTCACTTCTTGTTCTTCAGTCTTGTAGAACTCTTTAAGACCTTATTTGCAGTTCTTGGCAAAGATATTAGTGTGGTTTGCCATTTTCTCCCACTCATTTTACAGAGGAGGAAACTGAGGCAAACAGGGTTAAGTGACTTGCTCAGAGTCATCCAGCTAATAAGCATCTGATGCCATGTCTTCTGGACTTCAGGTCCACCACTCTTTTCACCATCTAGTTGCACTATTATATATCAAGCATTGTTCCAAATGCTTTGCAAATATCTCATTTGACCCTCACAACAACTCTGAGATGTATGTGCTATTATTGTCCCCATTTTACAAATGAGGAAACTGATGGAGACAGGTTAAATGATCTGCCCAGAGTCACAGCCAATAAGTATCTGTAGTTGGATTTGAACTCAGGTTTTCCTGACCAGTAGTCCAGTACTCTATCACTGTCTAGCTGACCTTAAGTGGTCTCATTTTGTGCTAACAGCTGTAAGGGAAACAGAATCATGAGGTATCAGAGCTGGGTGGAAGCTTAAAACATGTTGTAGAGTTAAAAGGGACTCCTAAAAACATAAGAGCTGGGAGGTATCTTAGAACACAGCAAATATATAGGATCTTACCCCTCACACTGTTCCTATCAAATAGGAGGTGCTTAATAAATTCTTGTTAAATTCAATTATACATAGAATGTCAAAGAGGGACTCTTTAAACATAGAATTTCAGAGGTAAGAGGTACCTAAAAACAGAACATAGAATGCTCGCACTAGGGAAGATGTAAAGATAGAGGCTGTCAGATCTGAAAAGGATCCAATGATGTAGACCATAAAATGTGTACAGTTGAAAAGGATCTTGGAAAACAGCTAATCCAATCCCCTCAATTAATAGTTGAAGAAACTCCCCTGTGAGGGAAAACGACTTGCCATAGGTCACTTGCTCTTGATAGTTTTTGGTGTAGAATTTGAAGTGACTAAGCCAGGTGAGCTCACTCCTTGGTTCCTTCTCCACACCCTCTCCCCAGAATTGTAATTACAATGGCATTCAGACCTAAGCAGTTCTGATTTTAAGGGACAGACATCCTCCTACCCTAAATGCTTGCCAAATGTGACTCCATCTTCCAGTATGACCATAAATCATTAAATGTCACAGTCTCCAAAGAATTAAAGTTGAAAATCATCAAAGAGCAATGAAAAGGTTCATGGTAGAAGAAAGTAAACTGCAATGTAATAATAATTAGAAATTGCATGAGGAATGCAGCTTAAAGAATATCATCAGGAACAGAAAAGTCATTCAGCAAGAGTAAGGAAGGGATAGCTAGTGGATAGCCTTTGTGCTACAGTAATAACTAAATAATGTCAAAAAATCATGGTATCATAGAATCATAGCTTTGGATTAAGAAGGGACATTAGAAGCTATTGAGTCCAAACTATTTGTATCATAATGAAAAAAAACAAAACAGAATGAGATTAAGTAACTTACCCAGGAGCACAGAGCTTCAGAAGTATATGAAGTCAGATTTAAATTTGGGTCTTCCTGACTGAGCAGTAAGCTAGTAAGAGGTAGCCCCCAGAATGCTGGGTAGAAATGTAAACAAGAATTGTGCAAGATGAGAGGACATAGATGAGTTGCAGTCCACTTTGTTGGAGTACCCACATCATGAGAATACATAACTGTTTTCCAACTTGTCCCCCTTACTTCCCTCACCCCATATCTAAGGGAGAAAGGCACATTGAGCTGCCCAGATAAAATGGTAACCTAGAGTTTTCATAAAGTATTTGGGCTCATTCTATTAATTCTCAAATTTTGCTAATTCTGGTTGCAGGTTTGATAGGATGAGTAAGGTATGTTTAAAGGCAAACTGAATGTTCTCGTAACTGAAATTGACTTCCACTCTACCAGACTTAGACCATAGTTATCTTCTCATCCCTTAAGAGCCATTGTCTGTGTGCCATGTGGCCACAGAGGATGCCGTACTACAGGGGTATAATATTGTTCCCTGCATCTGCTTTTAAACTTCATCTAAGAGTCAGTTTCTATCATTCTTACAACCTAAGTTGCTAAATGTAAACAAACACAAAATTAGATTAAGTCCCTTCTCTTTCTCAGCTTCCTTTTCCACTTCTGTAAAATGAGTAGGTTGTACTTTGGTACAGAAGATCCCTTCCAGTTTTATAACTTTAAAAGGACTCTACCAACTTTTTCTGGTTATCCATGGAAATGAGGAATAAATCTAACCTGGATCATGGTATAAAAGGTGTCACAAGGAAGAAGGACATTCAATTTGGAAATTAAATGCCCCCTCCTTACTCCTCCCCCCCCAATTTCTTCATGAGTTTTAGCAGGTAATGATATTACTTATGAAGTCATAAGGGAAGTGAGCAGATAAAAAGCAAGATTGAAGGTAAGGACAAAAATGAAACAGAAGGAAGATCACACATTTAGAGTTAGAAGGCATTATACAGGTTATCTAGTACATTTCTTATTTTACAACTAAAGAGACCCAGAGGGGCTGTATGACCTGCCAAAGTTGCATTAATGGTAAATGGCAGAGCTAGATTTCCAACCTAGGTAATCTGACTAAATTCAGCAGTCTTTCCACTTCACCACTCAGACTGGCTCTCAAGTTTTGTTAGCAATAGAATCAAATAATAATGATAGCTAGCGTTTACACAGCACTTTAAGTTTTGCAAAGCACTTTACAAATATTATCTCATTTTATCCTCACAACAACTCTGTAAAGTAGATGCCATTATTATTTTTATCCCCATTTCACAGTTCAGGAAATTGAGACAAAACCAAGTGACTTTCCCAGGGTCACACAGTAAGTATCTGAGGTTGAATTAAACTTGGAATCTTCCTGACTCCAAGTCCAGCACTTGATCCTCTTGTACTACCTAACTGCCTATCTAAAGCAGGTTCTTAGAACTTGTATATAGCATGAGACAATGAAAATCTATGGGTATTCAAAAATTATCTGGAAGAATCACTGTAGCCCTCTTAGACTTCTTCTCTCAGAGTGACCAGTTTGACCATGATTCCCTTCTTTTTCCTGTCTTCCCCCATCTTGAGACAGCCAAGTGGCACAGTTGGTAGAGAGCTGGAGTTGTAGTCAAGAAAGGATCTAAATTCAAGTCCTGACTAAGATATTTCTTAGCCTTATGATCTCAATTTCTTCATCTACAAAATGAGGATGATAATAGTACCTATCTCCCAGAATTGTGAGGATAAAATTAGACAACATTTTAAAAGTACTGCAAACTTTAAAGAGCTATATAAATGTTTATCATTATTATCATTAGCCATCCCTGGAGTTGTTTTGGAGCTGGAAGCATCTGGAGAGAAAATAATCCCTTGCATCTATTACAGCTCTATATACTTTAAAACTCATTTGATCCTCTCAACAGCCTGTGAGGGAGATAGGGCAAGATCCATGATCCCCCTTTTACAGATGAAGAAGCAGACTTAAAAACTGAAACAATTTGCCCATGGTCACACAAAGAATTGGGCAGAGTGAAGACTTGAATTCAAATTTCCCAACTTCCATCCAATCTTTCTGTTAAAAGCATGCTTGACACTGAAAAGTATCAAGGAAAATTTATTAAAGTAGAGTTCAAAGGAATTGAACACCTTGGCCAAGATGAATTTTACCCTTCTTCAAAAAGGTGGAGAGAGAGAGAGAGATAAGGAAGTGAGGGCACTTTTATAACGTTAGTGCAAGACAGATCCTCCCATCAGAGGACAAATTGGTCACAATCTTTTGACATGCCCACTCTATGTCATGAAACAAGCACAGCTGGATTTTTAGGTGGCCCTTACAGTGACTTCATGTTTTCTTTTCTGATGGGCTTTCCCTCAAACAGCTCATCAAGCCTGCACACACATTTCTGACCTTTAATCTGACCATGTTAGGTCACAACTCTGGTTAACTATTGTCACTGGGGGTGCTGACCCTGTAGAAACAGAACCTTTTCCTTTGTTTCTCACATTTCCATAAAATTGCCTTCTAGTTCTCTTTACCTTGTGTGGATCCCTATGAGACATGTGGGTTACCATTCTCTCACTACATGACTAGCCCACCTCTCTTCCAGTTATATATTTCTCTGATTCTATGCTTTTGTAATAGCGATAAATGAAAAGCCCAACACTTGGGTGTTCCACAAGAATGGAATGAGGGATACGTGATTAAATAGTAGGTACTTCAAGTAAAAGTTTTTAGGGGAATGGGGGCCAGGTTTGTGGACTGAAAGTTTAATAGGAGGCAATAGTAGCCAAATAAGCTATTATGATCTTGATCTGCATTAAGAAAGGCCTAGTTTCTAGAACCAAGAATGCAATAGATCTGCTTTTTTCTGCCTTTGTTAGGCTACATTTGGAGCACTATGGTCACTTCTGGGAGATATATACATAAGAAACCCCTAGACTCTTGGATTTCTTCATACTTTTGACTTATAATCTACCTCCCAGAAAATCTGAGAAAATTCATGAAGTATCCCTGACCTTCCACTTGAAGACAAGCAGTACACAGTCTTAAAAAAAGTTTTATTAAAAGGAGGGAAACCAAATAGAAACCATAGAATGAATTGACCCCAAAATCTTTATATATTCTACAGTCTTAAATATAATGTACTCTGGAATAGACCCTTCTCCATCCGCCCTATTTCAGTTCCCTGCTTCTCAGAACCTACGTTCTCAGATGAGCCGGGGGTAATTCTATATAGAATTCTCTAAAGAATCCTCTCTTTAGATGCCATCTCCCAAGAACAAAACTTCCTGGAGTCTTTCTCTACTTTGGTTGTTAACAGAGTTGTTCTCAAGTTCTTCCCTGCTTCCCCTGGTTTATTCTGTCCCACACCCTTAACTGCCCTGCCCAGCACCATGAATATTCCTTCTGGCAAACACTTTATTTTTCCCTGTTACTTAAATACAAAAGGGAGGGAAAAGGGGCCAAAATCTTTGCCTTCCCTTTTGTTGTGGTTGAATGGTTTGGGTTTTCTTGACAAAGATATTAGATTTGCCATTTCTTTCTTCAGCTCATTTTACAGATGAGGAAGCTGTGGCAAATAGGATTAAATGACTTGCCCAGGTTCATATAGCTGGTAAGTGTCAGGAGGCTGGATTTGAACTACATTAAAATGAGTACTGACAAACCGAGCTAGGTCATGAAGTGGATAGAGTGCTAGGCCTGAGGTCAGGAAGACCTGAGTTCAAATCCAGCCTCAGACACTTAGTAGCTATATGACCCTGGGCAAGTCACTTAATCTTGTTTGCCTCAGCCACCTCATCTGTAAAATGGCAAACTGCTCCAGTATCTCTGCCAAGAAATCTTCAAATGGGGTCACAAAGAGTAGGACATGACTGGACAACAACCCAGTATGGTCAGCATACTGGAAACTGTGCTAGAGAATCACACATCATTTGGAGGAATTGCATATGTTTCACATGGAGAAGAAAAGACTGATAGCTATTTTTAAATATTTGAAGGACTGTCATTTAGAAGAGGAATTCATAATCATCTTAATAATAATTAGTATTTTAGGGTTAGAATTGAGATGCATTCGATTCTATAGTACATTAAGGTTTACCAAGCATTTCACATATATTAAATCATTTGATCCTCACAATAGCTTTGTGAAGTAGGTACAATTATTATCCCCCATTTTACAGATGAGAAACTCGAGGCACAGAGAGGTTAAAAGATTGTCTCAGGGACACACAGCTTAGAAGTGTCTGAGGCAGGATTCAAGCTCAAGTCTTCTTGACTACAAGTCCTATCCACTTTACCACCTTACTACCTGTATTAGACATACTGCTTAATCTCAGAAGGCAGAATTAGGAGCAAGGGGTATATAGAAACTGCAGAGAGGCAGAATTAAATTTGTTAATAAAAAAAAATAGCTACTAAAAGTGAAAATGGAAGCTATATTTACTTCTCTATCACTAGAGGATTTCAAGCAGAGAGTATAGGATGAGTCCTTGTCAAAAATGTTGGAGGAGACACTTGCCTAGGTACTGGTGATGTAGTCTTGAAGGTTGGGGCTGGAAATAGATATTTTCCAATCATCTGTAAGGAACTGATAGACAAAGAGCCATGAGAATGAAATTACCAGTAGAATGAAAAGAGAAAAGGGCCAAGGATGGAACCCTGTAGAACATGTACATTTAGGAATTACAAAGAGGAACCAAAGAAAGGTCCACAAAAGAGGTCACAAAAGGTACAAGAACCATGAGAGTAGCATCATAGTGGCCAAAGGAAGGAAAGAATATCCAGAAAGAGAACATGGTAAATAAGATAAAAAAAACTGTGGAAGCGTCAGGGAGGACAATAATGAAATCACCCTGGAAAGAGCGACTGGGGCTGAAGCTAGACTTCAGGGAACTGAATCCAATTCAGTAAACTGTGCTATGTGAAGGCACTGAAGAGGTAGGTACAGTGAGTGTCAATGGCTATAGAAGTTGGAAAATGGAGCCTTCTTCCTCTGCAATAGGAATGATGGAGAAGAAGATGGGGGAAAATACAGAGAAACATTAGGATTCATGAAGGAATTGAGCATATTTTAGTAGTAGAGGCAAGTGTGGTAAGTAATGGAACTGGACTAGGTGTCAGAGGACCTCTGCTACCTAATATCTGTGTGACTTTGGGTAAATCTCTTCTCCTCCTTTTGCCCTTCTGTAGTATGAGAGAGTCGGGCAGAATTATCTCCAAGATAATAATCTAAGTCTAAAATATATAACCCTACCAATAGTCCTATCAATCCATCCAGAAAACCAGCTATTCTACTTGCCATGGCCAAGATGATCATGCTGTATAATCATAGAGAAAGAGAATTGGTAGAAATGGAGGCAAAGATGAATGTAATTGAAAGGAATAGCGTTAGGAGGAATGGGAGTAGGAGATGGAGGCAAGGTATTGCCTCCCTGCTTTCTGTCTGTGAACCGAATATGTTTTCTCTGCCATTTGTTGGCAGAAGTCTGTGGTATAGTAATGATAACAGCTAATATTTACATGGAGCTCAATATTTGCCAGGCACTGTGCTAAGCTATTTACAATTATTCTCTCATTTAATGTTTACAACACCCTGGAAATTAGGTACTATTATTATCCCCATTTTACAGATAGGAAAACTGAGTCAGATGGAGGCTAAGGGACTTGCTTGGGAGCACACAACTAGTAAGTCTTGTCTGAGGCTGGATTTGAACTCAGGTCTTCCTGACTCCTGGCCCAATACTCTAGTCTCTGTGTCACCTAGCTGCCTGGATAGAGGAAAAACTGCCTGTGGAGGCAGACAACTTGGGTTCAAATTTAACTTGAACTAGAAATGTGACATTAGACAAGTAACTTAACCTCATCTATAAAATGGGATAGAACCTGATGGCCTTCGAAGTCTCTTCTAACCCTACATTCAATAACCAATGAAAGGCATGGGGTCTTGACTTCCCCATGAGAGAGATGAGGTTTTTAGGTCTTTTGCCTCTTTTCCTTCTCATATTTGGGCTACTCCGTTTTTGACTGGGAAAAAGATCTAAGGATAGGATCTGGCAAGCCTCAAATAGAAATGACACATAGTGGCTTATTTTTTTTCTAAAATCATGTTTAGGCTACTTCCTGAGCCTAGCATTTGCTCTAAGAGCTAAAAAATTTATAGTTCTGCCCTGCCCAAGAATATTGGAAGGAAACAGGGCCAAGACTGTAAGCCCAAAGGCCTAGGGTGTGTTTCTTTCCCACTACAGGTTAAGCTGCCCTACAACTTAGAATCATGGTGGGGGAGGGCTTCCACCTATGGGCCCTAGAGAGTTCTGTGATCTCCATGGTTCTGAGGTACCTGTTGAACTCAAGCTGGGGGTAGGAGTGGTGATGACTGTCCATCTAGGGTTGGGACATTTCTGACTCCAGAAGGGAGGAAGGGGATCTAGAACATCCAAAAGGAAGGAAGCTGACTGGTTTTTAAATGCAAGACTTCCTTGTGTGTAGGCATGAAATCCTCCCAAAACAAAATGTTTTCTCTATAAAACAGACTGGTCACAGAAAGCAATTATTTGTGCAATCCCTCTCCTATGACATAACATTTGTTTGTGCAACCCTTCCCTTGTGACATCTGTTCAAAAATAACATTAAGGTTTCTTTTCTTTCTTGTTTACAGAAAAGTCACATGACCAATAAAAAAAATCAGTCTCTGTGAAATGGTCAGTGGTCGGTCACATACAAAAATTTTAAAATCCTGTCTCAAATGACACTTCCTTCAAGAAGCCTTGTCTGGTCCCTTGATCAGTAATGACTTTTATAAAAATAATAATGATGATGATAACAATAAACATATCATTTATTTATTTTTAATATTTGTTTAAAAACATTTTTGAGTTCCAAATTTTCTTCCTCCCTCTAGCCTCTCTCCCACCCATTGAAAAGGAAAGCAATATAATACCCATTATACACGTGAAGTCTTGAAAAATATATTTCCATATTAGCTATGTTGGAAAAAGTGAAAAAGGTATACTTCAATCTATACTCAGAGTTCATCGGTTCTCTCTCTCTGGAGCTGGATGGCATTTATTTTCTCATCATGAGTCCTTCAGAATTGTCTTGCATTATTGCATTGACCAAAGAGGCTAAGTTTTACACAACTGAATATCATTACGATATTGCTACTACAGTGTATAATATTCTCCTAGCTCTGTTCTTTTCACTTTGCATCAGTTCATATAAGTCTTCCCAGGTTTTCAGTAACAACCTTTTGCCTGGAACCTCAGGCAGCCTTTAGCTTGCGCTTCTCTGATGCATTGAACCGGTATTGCTGTTTCTGAATACGCGCTGTTCTCTTGACAGCCTGTACACTCCATGAAGAAAGAGATAACTTGATCAGCCATCAAGAGGTGAAAGGGACCTCAGAAATCACTTTGTCCAACCCCTAATTTCACAGGCAAGGAATCTGGGACCAAGGTTAATTAAGTAACTTAGTCACACAGAGAGTAAATGTTAGAGGCAGGATTTGAATGCAAGTCTTATGTGTTCTTTTCACTGGACTGAATAGCTTTCCCAGGTACTGTGTCCTTTCTAAACTTTGTGTCTCCCCCAGTTCTGAGTATAGAAGTCTGCACACAGGAAAAGCTAGATAAATATATACAGGATAATGGAATCAGAATTGATTCAGCCTTTGGATATTGTCAAATCCAACCCCTTTGGTTATTTGTCAAAGAAACTGAGGCCCTGAGAGGGGAAGAGACTTGCCAAAGATTCAAAATGTCAGCTAGGTAACAACTCATGGACGTAGGTTGAACCTGCAACCTCAAGGCCACATGTGACCCTCAAGATTCTCAGGTGTAACCTTTTGGCTGAATCCCTGTGAAGTTTAGATTCAGTCAAAGGGCATTACTTGAGGACCTAGAGGGCCACATGTGGCCTTGAGGCCGCAGGTTTCCCACCCCTGATCCAAGGCTTGGCCTTACTACTTACTAGCTTTATTACCTTTGGTCTGTCACTTTTCTTTGTGATAGTTTTCTCATCCATAAAATGAGAGATTAGGACCAGAAGGTCTCTAAGGTGTGTTCATTTGGTGATCTCACAGCTATATATAGGACCGTAAAGAACTAGGGAAAATCAGTCCTATTTATACTAGGTTCAGCATGGCTTTTCAGTCTTTCTCAGCAAAAAGGATCTTAGCAACAACTTGCTCACTCCCTTCCTCCCTTTCTCAGCCAACAAGTATTTTCTGGGCCTGCTCTGTGCCCAGAGGTTGCAGAAGATATTAGACACATCTCTGCTCTCCCTGAGCTTCTACCCTACAGAACACACAACATTCATCTAGGGAACAGGAACTGCCAGTACTATAGTATAGTGCACATGTCAATGCTGAGAGAAGGTAAGCCAAAATTCAGGCTAGGAAAGTCTGATCATAAAAGCTTTTAAGACTTGTCCAAAGGATGTGATTGATGTGGGTTGGTACCATGGAGGAATGAGCTCGTTCTGAGTTGGGCAACAGTGTGAACAAAAGTGTGGTAGTTGAAACTGATTGAAGATAGAAAGCAGACCAGCCTGACTAAAGCAAAGGATTTTCAGTAGAGCAACATGAGATGATTAGAGAAGGATGGGATCCGGTCAGTGTAGCGGGCAATAAACAGAGGGTCTCAATGCCAAGTTAAGAAGTTTAGATGTGACATCTCTCACATGTAACCCCTTTTTTTTTACTCCCACAGCCACCACCTTTGTCCTTGTTACATCTCATTCACATTATTCCAACAGCCTGCCAATTGCTACCAAAGTTATGTTCCTTAAATGCAAACCTGACCATGTCACTCTCATATTAAACAAACTCTAGTATATAGCTTCTTTTTGCCCCTCGGATGAAATAAAAACTTCTGCTTAACTTTTAAAGTTCCTCACAACCTGACTCCAAACTATCTTTCCAGTGTCATTACGCATGACTCCACTCACACAGTGATTCAGTCAATGTGGCCTTCTCATTGCTTCTCACCAATGGCACTCTACTCCCCGCCTTGGTCCTCTTCCGGAAGGAAGGAAGGACCATGACCACCATCAGCAATAAACAATAACCTCCTGCCTCCTGTCTCTGAGCCTTTGCATTAGCAATCCTCCATGCCTGGGATGCATTCCCTCCTCACCTCTATCTCATAAAATCCCATCCAACTACCACCTAGGTTATAAAACCTTTTCTAATCCCTGTCCTCCAACTACTAATGTGTTCCCCACCCCAAACTATCTTGTGTCTGGCAACTTTGTATTTATTCTGTTTGTATTTATTGCACAACATGCCTTTACACATACTTATTGACTCTTGCCATTAGAATGTACTCCTTGAGAGAGGAGATTTTTTTATTTTTTATATTGTATCTCTGATGTTTAGAATAGTTCTGACACATTTGCTGTTGTAGCGGTTCAGTCATGTATGATTGTTCATGACCCCATGGATCATAGCATGCCAGTACTGTCCGTGGAGTTTTCTTGGCAGAAATATTGGCTTGTCATTTCCTTCTCCAGGGAATTGAGGACAACAACCTAGTCACATAGCTTAGTGAGTGTCTGAGGCTGGATTTGAACTCAGGTGTTCCTGACAGTATTCTATCTACTAAGTCACCTAGCTGCCTCAAACTTATTAAAATGTCTCTTGATTGAATGAATCCGAAAGGCAGCAAGAGCTCAGAGGACAGAGAGGAACAAAGAGGGGCAGAAAAGAAAATACACCTGGTTTCTGGAGCAGGAAGTCCTGGGTTCATGTCTAAGCATGTCACAACCAAAGGGTTTTTATTTCAATTGGCTCTGGGCCAGACAGTTTGTGGACATGAAGGCTGAGAAGCTAATCTTTCCAAGGAAGGTTTGTGAAAAAATCATTGCTACCTGTCAGCTCTTTAGCTAGATGTAACTGGGGAGTGGAGAGGACCCGGCTAGAGACACTGGCTTAGGAAGTGTGTAAGTGACAGCAGGTCACAGGGAATCACAAAATCCATGGGTTGGTAGGGGTCTGAGAGGCATCTTAGGTTTCTCACCTCATTTTTATAAAATGAAGCCCAGAGAGATTGAATGACAAGCCCAACCCAGGTCCTTTGCCTCCAAATCCAGAGATTTCTACTGCATCATTTTTCGCCTATATCTTATTTCCTAACCCAGGGATGGTGAACCTATGGCTTCAAGGCTGCATGTCACCCTCTAGGTCCTCAAGTGTGATCCTTCGATTGAATCCAGATTTCACAGAACAACTACAAGAATTTGTTCTGTAAAACTTGGATTCAGTCAAAAGACCACATCAAAGGATAAGAAGGCCACATGTGGCCTAGAGGCCACAGGTTTCCCACATCTGTCTTAACCTAACCTATACTTGAACAAGAATTCCTTTTACCCCCTTCCCAAATGATCTGGACTCTACTTGAAGTCTTCTAGTAATGGGAAACTGATTGTCTTCTGAGAAATGTCATTCCACTTTGGAACAGCTCTAATAATTAGGAAGCTTTTCCTAACATGGAGACAACATCTTTCTCTGTAACTTTTGCTTATTCTCCATTCAGGGGTGATGTTAAATACATCTATGACATTCTAGTATCTAGACTTCTAGGTAGTAAGCATCAGAGGTAGGATCTGAATCCATGTCCTCATATTTGCTAGCTGTGTGACCCTGGACATATCACTGTGCCTCAGTTTTACCATCTGTAAAATAAGGAGGATACATTTGATGGTCTCCAAGGTCCCTTTTAAGGCTTAGATCTGTAATCAATCTATAATTTCTCACTCCAACGTCATTGTTCTTTTCACTGTGTCATGATGCCTTACTAATTTTTCTTCTAGTGGCAGCCCTCTAAATACTTGAAATCTATCATCATGTCATAGCAGGATGACTTCCTGCAGTCTTCCCTCCTGATGGAAGTTGATCATATAATAATGAAAATTGTTACCATTTTCTATAGCACTTTAAGATTTACAAAAGGCTTTAATAACAGCTCTGTGAAGTTGATGGTGTGATAACAATCCCCATTATATAGGTGGAGAAACCGAGGCCCAGTGAGATGAAGTGTTTTATCCCAGGTAATCAGCAGCCAGGTCCAAGGTAGTCATTACTAGGGTTTGAACTCAGATCTTTTTGTTCTAAGTGCAGTTTCCACTATGCTAGCGATGTTCTCAATGGGGTTTTCAGAGAACTCTCATGGCCAAGAATTTCCTCACTGCCCAGTTTTCCAGGGGCCTGAAAGAGCTTCCCTGCAGCCTAACTTAGCTTTAGAAAAAGACAAACCTAGAAAAGAATCCAGCTCTCTGGGGAATGGATGCAGTTACACTGGAATAGCCTAACAGTCCATGGAAAATGTCATGCTTTACCCGTGTCTATGAGATGGAGACCAGGATGTTCTAGAGCAGATCTTAATCTTTTTTTGTATTATGGACCCCTTTACATGCATAAAATAAAATCTATCCAAGCACAAAGGACATCAATTATATTGAAATACAGTTATAAAAATATATGAAGAAAAAAAAAAACAAGTTCACAGACTCAGGTTAAGAACCCCTGCTCTAGAAGGAAGGAGATCTGTGGTTGGAATAGCACAGGGGCAAGGCACTTTTCATAGCATGGCTCCACATGGTGTAAGGTGAGGACGTTGTACCCAGAGGGGAAGCTGTTGGCCCTATGTGTGGTGTATGCCCTCTGCTGGAACTTCCCATTATAAAGGCTCGGGGAAAAAAGAACCTTTGTCCTCCTATATTAACAGCAACTGGTTGCAAAGCTGTCTCTAGGGTGATTTCCCAGGGCTTGGGCTTGGGATGAGGGTGGGGTGGGGCCAACTGTGATCTCTGCTGAGCCTTGGCAGTGACTCAGAGAGACAGCAGCTCCATTAGCTAGAAGGGGGAAAATAAAACCCTGAACCTGGTATACATACATACATGCATGATGCCACTCACCCATGCCTACTGCCGCCCTCCCAAGATTTTCTTAGTATTCATAAAACCCTAATGTCACCTTTTTATATATGCACAAGGTCAGCCTGAGCAACCTCTTTTAAAAATGAGAACTTTAGAACAGATAGTCTCTTAGCCCCTATCAGCTCTAAATCATATAAAGGAAGGATGTGATCAGTGTCTCAGAATTTTGGCTCAGCTCTTGCTGGAAGAGACTTGGTGAGTGTTCATTCAAAAACAATATTGGTGTTTTCCCACCAGGTTGCAGAATGTGGTCAGAGTCTCACCCCAGGTTAGGAAAATGCTATACTCACTGGATTTTCAGTTGTAAGTAAGTAACGCTAAACTGGGATATACAGATTCAAGAATGAAAAGGGTTTTGTGGGTTTTCTAGTGTTTCATGGATCAATCATGATAGCTAACAATAATCTAGAGGAATGAGACACCATCAGTTATGAGTTTTCACAACCTATATACCTTACACATAATATTGCACATTACAAATGCTGGACAATGCCCACTGCATACTTTTGAAAGCTTTAATTAGAAACAGTGAAGGGTACAGGTTGAACCTTTTTTAAAAAATCAGTAAATGTACTTATGTGTTTCGTTTTTCTGCAAAAGACACTACTTAACAAAAACCCAAACAAACCACTATACAAAGTATAATCCCTTAAACTTCCAGCCAAGATGACTGCCTGAACTCCCACAGACAGTGAGACTACCCAGCTCTTGTATTCCTATTCTATAAAACCCTGAATTTCACTCCAGACCAAATAATGATCAAAGAGTTGAATGGAAAACTATAATATGGGACTTTATCCATACAAATAGAAGAGGTCAGCCAAAAGCTTGAGGAGAGTAGGAAAAAGAGCCCACAAGAGTAGCCTCTCAGCTCAACTAGAGATTACCAGGGATAGACTCTGTGTCTGGAGGCAACAAGAGCAGAGAGATTCTTTGAGAAAGCCCTAGAATGTTTGGAAAACACCAGGGTAGAGGTCATGGAAGTGCCCAGGTGTGGCATTGGTCAGTGCTTGTAGTGGGACAATACAGGATCTGAGGTCTCTATTACTTGGTTCTAAGATGCTAGAGGGGGCCATGAATGTTCATCCACCTGAATCCCAAAAAATCCACAGGGACCAAACTCCTGGCAGCAAAAATGAGCAGGAATTCAGGTGATCCAGGGAAAGATCAAGCAGGATTCGACATGTCATCAAGAAAGCAGCAAGGAGCAGAATAGTTTAGGAACGAAAGCTAGATAAATAAGTAAATACAGAAAATTATAAAATTATTGTATTGAAACATAAAAGTATTAAAAATATAAACATTATAGCAAGGCTAAAGATCCCTGCAAAGAAGAAGAAACTCTGTAATAACTCCAAGAAGTGAATTTTTTTAAAAAGGGATTTTCCAAAAGGACTACATGAAGACCTACAAGAAGTTAAACAAAAGCTAAAAAATGAAACAAGAACTCCTAAGAAAATATTTTGAAAACAATCAATAACTTAGAAGAAAAAAATGATAAAAAAAAAAAAACCTGCCCAAGTAATGACTGCCTGAAAACTAAACTAGATTAAGCAGGAATTGATAACTTTAAGAGGCAGTAAAAAAAAAAAAATAGAACAAAATTAAAAGACAGGAAAAAAAAAGAAAATGTGATATGAATGATATAAAAAACAATTGACCTAGAAAATAGGTCAAAGAGGGATCATTTAAGATTTATTGGACTTCCTGAAATCATGGTTTAAAAAAAAAACAACCTGGACACTCTATTTCAGTAAATGAGAAATAAAAGCTGAAGAGATCTATTAGAACTAGAGGACAGAACAAAAATGGAAAGAATCTATCAATCATCTCCTGAAAGGAACCCCTAAAAGGGAAAGTTCCAGGAATGTCATAGACAAAATCCAGAACTCACCCATAATATTAAGTCGACAAGCATTTATTAAGTTCCTACTATGTGCTGGGTACTGGGTAGGGAAGGGAAGGGAAAGTTCAGAATTTAAGGTGCTACCATCTTAGACTGTTAAGGAATGACTAAACAAAATGAGGTATATGAATTTAATGACCCATTGACCTTGACTTATTGACCCATAAGAAAAGACAAAAGTGACTATTTCAACTAATCTTGGTAGTAAATAGTAATAGTAAATACTAAATAGTAACTGTTTCTCTATTATCCAGGAACCCTGAGGGTCTTCCCCTCCAAGTTTGATGCCTATTTATTGAATAGGTGTATCTCACTCAGAGTGAGAGTCTGATAAGACCTTAGCCTAAAATGGCCAAGGTCCCACATTGCATTCTGGGCCATCTCCAGTTGTCCTGATGAATAGCATGCCATGGGACCCAGATGGCTCTGAAGGAGAAAGTGAGGCTGGTGACCTTGCAGAGCCCTCCTTCACTCAAATCAAAGTCAACTGCAAGTCATGTCATCATCTTGATATCATGGTCCTCTTCAAGAACAAAGGACAAACACAACCTGGTAGCATAAAGCTAGCAGAACCACTGTAAAGAGAAGCAGCTTTGAAAGACTTATTAACTCTGATCAATACAAAGACCAACAATGTCTCTAGAAGATTTATGATGAAGATGTTATTCCTGACAAAAAGGTGGTGCATACAAGGTAAAGAAAGACATACATTTTTTAACTTGGCCACAGTATGGATTCATTTTGCTTCATTAGGTTTATTTGCTGCAAGGGCTTTTTCTTCCTTTCTTTCTCTTTGTTAATGGTGGATAGGGGGCAATGAGGAATGCAGAGAGAGGATTAATTTATTATTAATAGCAATACCAAAGAAGGGGCCATTGAATCATTTTTGTAATGCTTCTAAGAAGAGAACAGAATGGAAGTTCAGAAAGAACAGATAAGCAGGAGTTTTAAAAATTAATGTGCAGCACATATATGCTTTTTAGAAATAGATTTTCAATTAAAAATCATTTATTTTTTCCCCTGCTCATCATAAAAAAGAACAAAGATATTGTAATAAATATGCACAGTCAAATAAAACAAAATCCCACATTGACTGTGTAAAAAGTGTCTCGAGATTCTTCATCTTGAGGCTATCAGCTAATTGCCCCTCACCTAAGTTTCCAGTTCTTTGCCATTCTGAAAAGAGATGCTATAAATATTTTTGGGCATGTGTATGTTCTTTTCTTTCTTCTTTAGTTACAGGCCCTGTTGCAGTATCATTGTGTCAAAACACATACATAGCTTAGTAACTTTTGGGTGCATAGTTCTAAATTGCTTTCCAGAATGGCTAGATCAATTAACTGATGTGCCTGTTTTTCCTAGTGCCCCTCCAATATTTATTAACTGTTTGGGTAATTTCTGAGGGATAGAACCTCAAAGTTGCTTTAATTTTCATTTCTGTAATTATTAGTGATTTGGAACATTTTTAAAACAATAACTTTTGATAACATGGATTTCTTCCTTTGAAAAGTTCCTGTTAATATTCTTTTCCTCATTTACTAATTGGGGAATGGATCTTGTTCTTGTAAATTCAGAACAGTTCCTTATATATTTTGGAAATAAGATCTTTATCAAGGAAATAGTGCAAAGATTTTGTCTTTCAGTTAAGTGTTTCCCTTCTAATCTTAGCTGAATTCAACCTATAGTATCTTTTTCAAAAACTTAATCTTATTTTTTAATTGACAAAAATCCACCTTCTCTCCCTCCACTCTCAATTGAAAAAGAAAAAAAAAAACCTTGCAACACATATACCTACTCAAGCAAAACAAATTCCCACATTAGTCATGTCCAAAAATATGTTTTGCACCACGAGTCTATAACCTCTCTGTCAGGTGTTGAGTAGCATGTTTAATTATGAGTCCTCTGGATTCATGGTAGGTTATTTTGCTGATTAGAATTTCTCACCCTTTCTTTATAAAGAAGAAGATGGTGAGAAAGGAGCATGCTCAGCCTCCGTACTCTAGGTTTGATGTAATCTGCTTCTGCTCCCCCCGCCCTCTTTTTTTCCCTTTATCCAGAGACCAAAGACAGACTCTTATTTTTACCTCAATTTTTAAAACTCTTCTTTGCAATTTTCCCTCCATGTTTAGAATTTATTTTGTTTAGGATTAATCCCTTCTTTAATCTACCCTCCCTCTTATTATTTTTATTCCTTTTTCCCATTTCCCTCTATTTCTCTGTTGAGTGAAATGTATTTTTTCTTTTAACTTTGCATGTGTATTCTTTCCTCCTTTGAACAACTGGTATGAAAGTGAGGTCCAAGTGTTGCTTCCTCCCCCTCCATTCTTCCTTCTGTGTATGATCTTTGATTTGAGTGCTCAAATTATATGATATAATTTCCTTCATCACTCCTCTCCCTTCCCTCTCACTATGTAATTCTATGTCCTATGTAGTAATTACTATGTAATTTCCCCTTTTTTCTCTCATGATTATAAAAAAAAAATATTCCCAGGTCCTATCTCTTATTAAACTTTCTCTATAACTTCTGAATATAAGAAGGTTCTAAGAGCATATGTATCTTCTTTCCATATTAGACTATAAACAGCTAAACTTTTATTTCCTTATGATTGTTCACTTGTATTTACTTTTTATGTTTCTTTTGCTTTGTTTGTAAGTGAAAGTTTCTTTGAAGTTTTCATCAAGAATGCTTGAAAGTTTTATATTTAAGGATAAGTAATTTTTTCATCTGTAGTACTATCCCCAGTTTTGCTAGGTAACTTATTCTTGGTTGTAAGCCTATATCTTTTGCCTTTTTGAATATTTTATTCCAAGTTCTCCACATCTTTATGGTGGTAGTTGTTAAATCTTGCCTAATCCTAACTGTGACTTCTCTGTACTTGCATTATTTCTATTTTTTCTTCAGCCTGGAAGCTCTGGAGTTTAGATTTCCTTGGGAGTTTTCATTTTGGAGTTTCTCATAGGAGGTTACTAATGGATTCTTCCTATTTTTACTTTGCTCTCTAGTTCTAAAAGATCTGTGCAGTTTTCTTTTATGATTTCTTGAAATATATGTCTAGCCTCCCTTTTGTGGTCATGGCTTTCAGGTGGTCCAAGAATTATTAAATTGTATCTCTTTTATCTGTTTTCTAGGTCGTTTGTTTTTATCTGAGATGTCTTTTGCTTTCTTCAATTCTTTTCAGTCTTTTGACTTTATTTCAATATGTCTTGTCTCATTAGCTTTTATTTGGTCCATTTTCAAGAAATCTTCAGCTTGGGTAGTAAACTATTAATTCTCTTTCCAATTATTTCTTCCATGGCTTTCATTACTTTTCAAATTTTTTCCTTTAATGCTGTTATTTCATTTATAAAATCATTTTAAGCTCTTTTTTATACTCTTGCTTCATCTTTTTCAGGAATTCTAGCTAAACCTTGTGCCATGGTTATGTTTTTCTTTGAGGCTTTTTAAATAGTTATCTTGGAATCATTCTCTTCTTCTTGTGTTTCTGTCTTGAGCATCCCTTCCTCCACAATAGCTCTTTATGGTGGAATGGGTTTTTTTATTTGCTTATTCTTCCAGCCTTAATTCCTGACTTTAATTTTGTGTTAGGCATAAAGTTGGGATCAGAGACATAGAGAGCTGCTGCTCTCTTTTTCATTTGCTCCTCACTTAGTACATATGCAGATCCCCTCCTCCATCCTCACTGAATCTGTGATCCAGCCCTTGGCAGTTAGTAACAGAGCTACTAGTTGGTCCCTGTTTTCACTCCCTGCACAAAGTCAGACTCCACTGAATTAGATATAAGACCTTTCTTGCCATGGTGCCCTTTGGCAGACAGACTCTTATTCAATCTCTGTGTTAGAATACTGACTAGATTCCATCTACAATGTCTGTCTCTCTTTGTTGACCTGGGCTGACTCATCGTTATTTTTTTCCTTTGGTTTTCTAATCAGAACCTGGTCTGGTGAATATTCTAGATCTCTGTGAAGTAGTTGTAGATAAGAGCTCAGATGTACTTTCTGTTACTCCACCATCTTGACTATTATATACAGCCGATTTAAAATGGAGATTCACAGTTTTACACAGGATCCTCTTTCGGTGTTCTGTTATGAATATGGAAATACTCTTTGTGGTATGGGGTGGTTAAGGCCAAAATAAAAAAACTTCAAAGTACATTTCTGAAAAAAAAAAATAAGACAGTGATTGTTAAAGAAAAGTAGAGAAGCATCTTTTAACTTTGACAGTTTTGTATCATCATTGTCTCTTGTATTTGATCAATATTTTGTTACTTTTCAATGTTACCTTTATGTTGTGTATATTGTTCTTTGGACTCTTGTCTTCTTCACTCTGTATCTCTTCAAACAAACCTTTCCATGTTTTGCTGAATTCTTCATATTCGTCGTTGCTTAGGGTGAAATATTAATGCATTTCATTTATATTTCATAATTTAGTCATTTCCCACTGGAGCATATTTTGTTTCCAGATTTTTGTTATCAGAAACAATATTTATGTATTTGGATATTTTCTTGATGTCATTAGCCTCCTTAGTATATAAACCCAGTATAAATTCACATCTGAGTCAAAAATCAAACACTTTAGTAACTTTTATCATACAATTCTTTATATAGTCCTACTCTGACAATTCATCATAGCCTGAAGATGAGGCTATGTTCTCAAAGGTTATAATAGCTTCTGGTAGCATCCAAGCAACAAATTTAGTCCAAGGACCAGCATAGCTAAGTAGAGTGAAATTAATTACTAAGGGGCAGGCCACTTGGTGATTAATTTCTTGGCCAGAGAAACCCAGGAAACATAGGAAAATACAAAATATCCTTTATTCCTGTAAGCCCCTCTTCTGTTTTTGAAAGTTTGTTGACTAGAGTGGCAGAAAAGGACAGAAGATAATAAAAATCAAGGATTTTATGCCATTTATGAATTTTAACTCTATCACCTTAACCACACAGTCCTTATCCAACGACCCACAAATGGACAGACTATTAGAACAAGAGTTCTTAATCTTTCTGTGCCATAGACTCCTTTGGCAGCCTGCAGAAATCTAGGGATGCTATCTGATAATCATTTTTTAAAATAATTGGAGAAAATGCTAAAATTCAGTTATAGATTATTGAAAATAGATATAACTTTCCTCATCCAAGGTCATGGGTTCCCCAAAATCTAAGTTAAGAATCTCAGAGAACCATATATTAGAGTAATTTTATCAGTGAAATCAGTAGAAAAAAGGACACTAACTAAATGAAAGAACAGTACACAATTCTCCTTGGAGAGGCAAATAAGGGCTATGGAGTCAGTTTTATCATATAGCCAAAAGCAATAAAGAACATTTTTCATGAAACATTTATATTGCAATATTTGTATAAATATTTGCTAAAAGACCACCATGAAGTAATTGCTGCTTATTGCCCCCAAATCTATATAAGAGAATAGAGAGATACCTCAAAACACTAAACAAGCTTTTTGAAATGAAATTACCATATACATTGGTATCCTGTGACTTCATTGAAAAGGTGGGAGAAATTTGTTGGAAAATATGCATCAGGAATAAATAATGAAGCTCAAAACTTGTAGACTACACAGACATTTCACACTTACATTATTATGGATACTTTTTTGAAAAAAGAATCAAAAGGAGCCGGATATGGTGAACACCAAGTAACATCACGAAAAATAAAATTGGTTATGTTTTAACAGGCATGAAATGACTCATTACTGATGTGGTAGTCATTTTTGAATCATCTGTCTGTATACAATCCAACCACTAACTTGTTAGAGCAAGGGTCAAAATCAATATAGCACTAGAAGAATAACAGCAGGAATAAGAAGATATGGTATACAATTCAAAAATTTTCATCCTGATCTATTTAAATAAATTATTGATGATGAAAAATGAGACATAGATGAAATAAAAGACATAGACACAGATTACAATAATTTCATGTAAAAAGTTAATTAATGTAAATAAATTGCCATAATAAGAATAATAAAAGAAATTAAAAGGGCTTTGATCAGCAAATACTTGGCTTACTTAAAAAGACCAGTAAACAGAATGCTGGACCTAAAGATAAGACCTGAGTTCAAATTCAGCCTGAGACACTTACTAGCTGTGTAACCTTGGGAGAGTCACTTAATCTCTGCTTGCCTCAGTTTCATCCTCTGTAAAATGGGGATAATAATAGCACCTACCTCTCACAGTTGTTACAAGAATAAAATGAAATTATTCTGTAGGGTTCTTTGTATACCTTAAAGCACTATATAAATACTACCTATTATTAATGTGGGACTTCAATTTTCCAGATATCAGCTAGAGCATTTTATCTCTCTTTCTTGCCACATGAAAAGCAACTAATGATTTCTTGTCTTGACTTGTAATTTAATCCATCAAAAAGATAAGAGGATCCAAAGAGGAAAAATTCTTTTCTGGATCTGATTCTCTGCAATAGAGAAACTGGTTGCTAGAGAGGAAATGATCGGAACTTTGGTAAGAAGTGACTTCTCTCTGGACCTTCCCTATATACACACACACTCTTTAGAGTCAGGAATAATCTTACATGCACCACAGATTATTTTTGGAGATCCAATTTCAAAGGACTCAGAGGAATGATAGGTATGATCCCATGAACTAAAACTATACATGAGAAGTCAGCCCAGGAAGAATATAAAGCTCCTAAAAATGAAATTCTGAAGATACAATGAGAAACAATCAAGATGAGAAGAGGAGAATTGTCTAAAGAGACACAAGGATTGCAGAGTGAGTGTACCAACCAACTAAGAGTCAAATAACACATATATCAAAGGTAGACACAAGGGCAGGTAATGGAGGATGGATAAGAAATGGTGTCATTGTCCTATAAGGACAGTGTTCAAGATGGTGTCACCTCCCCCACTCCTCCTATTTCTTTTGCTATAGCGGGGAACAATGGAGGATTAAAGGGGTAGGACTGATATTCTGAGTGTATAGGAAGATAATAACTGATGTTGGAGAAAAGATGAAACTAGTCAACTTTTATTTTATTCCTTGTTTTTCTTTTAAGGAGAATAATCTTTGGACTAGGAAATATAAGACAAAAATGACTAAAAGGGAATTGAAAGTGAAAAATGGTAGACAGGAAAGATAATAAGAGTGTTCCACTGCCCTTGATGAGTTCAGTTCACCAGGTCCAGACAAGTGACATTCTAAAGTACTGAAAGAACTAGCAGATATGATTGCTATATCACCTTCAGTGATCTTTGAAAAACATTGGAAAAGAGAAGCGCTACTGGCCTGGAGAAAGGAAAATGTCCTATTGATTTTTTAAAAGAAGAGTAGTATGCAGTCCATAAACCACAGCTGGACTTTTATTCCTAGAAAAATTTTAATGTGCTGTTAAAAACATGCTTAATGAACATCTTGAAAAGGAAATGGTGATCACAAAGAAGCATATAGTTTCATCACAAACAAGCTCATTGTTTGCTGGTGCAGGTGGGTGAGACTGTGGGTAGAATGCTGGATCTGGATTTAGAATAAACCTGAGTTCAAATCCAGCTTCAGAAAATTCCTAGCTGTGTGACCCTGGGCAAGTCACTTAACCTTTGTCTGCCTCAGTTTCCTCAGCTGTAAAATGGAAATAATAATAACACCCATCTCCCAGGATTAACAGGAAGATTCATTTTCCTGAGTTCAAATCTGTCCTCAGACATTTACTAGCTTTGTGACCCTGGGCGAATCATTTAACCCTGTTTGCTTTAGTTTCCTCATCTGTAAAATGAGCCAGAGAAGGAAATGGAAAACCACTCTACTGTCTTTGCCAAGAAAACCCTAAATGGGGTCATAGCATTGGACACCACTGAATAAGTGCATTGCAATTGTCTAGGTGATAATTAGGGTCTTTACTATGGTGTGGCCGTGAGAATTATGACAGCCCTTCCACATTAAAACCTTTGTAATATCTGAAGATAGCTATTTTGTTCCCCTAAATGTTCTCTTCGGCAGAATAAGCTTCCCTAATTTCTTCAGGGATGGTTCAGGGACATGTTCTGGAAGTGGAACTAACATGGAAGTGTCTTGTAGAAACACTGAAGGCAGGAGCAGGTTTGAGGAAATGATAATGAGCTCTGTTTGGGACATGTTGAATTTGAAATGCTGATAAAGTGTCCAGGTGGAAATGTCCTGAGGGAGGTTAGAAATGCTGGCTCTGGAGCCCCAAAGAAAATCCAGCACCAGAAATGTGGATTTGTGAGTCATCCAAGTAGAGGGAAAACAAAGGAAGACATTGTAGAGAGAGATGACGGCCAAGGACAGACCCTTGGGGAGCACTCACCTAAAGGCTTGGCGAAGAGACTGAGGAATTATAGGAACTGAGCCTGAGAGACGTAGGTAAAATCAGAACAACCATTCATACAATGAACACAATAATGTGAAGGAAAACAACATTGAACAACTTCAGAACTCTGGTCTGTGTAATGACCGGCTGTTGTTTCAGAACACTGGACAGTTCTTAGAATGAGGCATACATATTTACAGGCCAAAATGTTGATTTGGTTTTACCCAACTACACTTTTTTTTTTATCAGAGAGGGTTCTACTTGGGGTATAGTGGAGTGGAGGGAATATAGCTGAGAAGTGAATATATAGGGAAAGCATTAGTAAAATATTTTTAAAAGAATTTTAGTTTTCATTAGAAATTCACCAATTTCCTGGGGAATTCACCTGGGGAATACCAGGTTTCTGTGGAACTCTTGGGAAATAATGTCTAACCAGTTCCCCCAGTTCTATTTGGAATAAATCAAACTTAGTACGTCCAGTTTGGAAGTGGTAGGAGTAGGGGGGATCTGGAGTAGGGATGAAGGGTCCTGGATATGTTCTTCTCCTGGAAAGGGTTTTAATTTGCTTCCTAAATAGGTGAATTTTCTTCCAGAGCCTGGAATGAAACTGTCACTTTGCTACTACCCATTCCTTCAGTTCTGTTGATAATGCTTCCTTCTTCTCTGCTTTCAGATTAGGCATTTGATTAAGACAGATTTTCATTAACTGTTCCACAGATCCCAGTTTTCAATGCAATGTAGCCAGAAGCTCCATGAGAAAATAATGATGCTGGTGACATTTTCCCCTCTGACATAATAAGTATGGAATGACATGAAAAATGGCTTAGTTTCCTAAGTGAAATTGTTGCTCTAAAATGTCCCTAACCCTTCCTCACATGATCCCGAAGGAATTCCTCACTTCTAGGTCTTCCCTTCCAGTAACCAGAATTTTGGGTTCTGCCTATATATTTCAAGCCCCAGAATGTTCTGTGTTCCAGTGAGTTTGGGAAACCCTAGTGGGGAGGCCTCTAACTCAACTCTAGTTGCAGAGTTATTTTCTCAGGATCATGTTTGGGGGTGGTCTTTATTTTAGGGGCACTATGGTGATCAAAGAGAGTACTCCATACACAGCTGAATATTACACAAGCTACAAAATTACTCACTGACTGGTGAACACTGGCTGTGGGGGATCTTCCTCTGTTCAGACCAATGATTTCTTGTTGGGGGTGGAGGAAGTGAACACTTGGTTGGGTCTAGGAGAGTGAAAGAGGAAGTGATATGAGGCAGCTGTCGCAGCAACAGCAGCAAATGGTGGTGATAGTCAGTGTTAAAGGAACAGAGGAACTGCAGTAGTGGTGTGGCTCCTTCCTGGAACTGACTGCTGATTTTACTCATTGGGCTTATCAAACGAGTTACCGCAGTTTACCGGAAGCCCACTTGAGGTCAAAGGTTCAGATAGGTTATCAGGAGCCACATGAGGTCAAAAAGCTTCCACAGAAAGCACTAGCCTTCCAAGTCCTGCAGATCATATTCCTGAGCTGTGAGCCCAATGTGAGCATGAGTGATGCTCCACTTTATGCTTTGGCACCAGATGACCAGTCCTATGGAAAACTTGAATTGAGCATCCTGAGAGAAGTATGTTTTTATACACCCTTTGCCTGCTTGAGGAAGAACTCAGTCTGTAGAGGTCACAGAGTTCTTGGGTCCCAGCTGAGCCTATATCTAGAGTTGGGGGGATAAGTTCTGGAGTTTAAGGGAGCAATGAGCCTGTTACAGCCACCTAGTAGACATTTCACATGTTCTATTATGCAAGGTTTTCTTTGGTTGTTACTAAGTATTATTCACTTATTGAGTACATGTTAAAAATAAAGACACTGTTTACAGCATGCTAGCATGTATGTTGGCTTCTTGGGAACTGACTCCATTAGGCCAACACCCTATGACTAAGAACTCATTGAAATATAGGAAGTTCAAAAGGCAGCAGAGTTTGCCAGTGGGTGGGGTCTCATGGCTATGTTTTAATTACATAGCTCTATAAATCTCCGCCCCTCCCCAGGCTAGTTCCCCCTCTAGTGAGAGTTTTATAGTTTTATAACTGTGGGATAGAAGATCTGGGACTCAATTATAAAGAACACTGAATTTCTGCTTAGTAGTTTCCCCCCAAGTAGACTTGCAAGCTGTCTGGGTGTCTTTTAGATTGCCCAGTGACTTAAATATAGATGAAGAACTAAGACCCAAGAAGTGACTAACTTAAGTGGTCACATTGGTAATAAATGACTGGCATAACCAGGATTTGAACTGAGATCCTCTGACTGGCAGGGGTGGGGGTGGTGAGTGGGAGGGGAAGGAAGAGATAGGAGGCAGGTAGGTGGCACAGTGAATAGAGTGCCAGGCCTGAAGTCAGAATGACCATCTTCCTAGTCCAAATGTAACCTTGGATACTTACTAGCTGTGTGACCCTGGGTAAGTCACTTAACCCTTTTTGCCTCAGTTTCCTCATCTGTAAAATGATTTGGAGAAGAAAATGGCTGACCACTCCAGGATCTTTGCTCAGAAAACCACAAATGGGGCCACAGAAAGTCAGACACAACTGAAATCGATCAATAACAACAAATCTCTGACTCCAGAGCTAGCACTTTTTGCCATGCTTCACCATGAAGTAAGACACTATCATTATAGCACTTTCAATATAACTGAATGAATAAATCATTTATTAAGCACTTATAATATGCAAAGCCCTGGGGATACCAATCGAAATGCAGGGCAGTGCCTGCCCTCAGGGAGCATATATTCTGATGGGACAGAGGACACATACAGAAGGCTTCAGCTATGTCAGATGGAAAGGCCCTGTGGTCCTTAGGATATAGTAGCAAAGCAGATGCTCATGTTTCTTCTTTCATGTCATTTCCACTGAAAAGATCCTATCAGTTTTTGAAATGGAACTATTTAACACTGGACTGGCAGCCCTGCTAGTGGACTTAAGGTCCTGGAGTATCTCCATTATGGTTTAAGGGTGATTGAGGTAATGCTTATAGTCTGCCTTTCCTGTTTCTCCTTACTTTTCTGCTTCATGGAGGTTGACTTGATTTTCTAGGCAAGAATTTAGATTTTTGCAGTTAATTAGAAGTACTGAGGCAATGGAAAGGTAAATATGGATCTGGGAAACCTAATACCATATAAGAGTTTTTGTTCAATTTCATTGTTTTTGTCCATTTCTTTGTGATCACATTTGAGGTTTTCTTGGCAAAGATCCTGGAATGGTTTGCCATTTCCTTCTCTAGCTCATTTTACAGAAGAGGAAACTGAGGCAAACAGGGTTAAGTGACTTGCCTAGGGTTACACAATAAGTGTCTGAGGTCAGATTTGAACTCAAAAAGATGAACCTTTCTGACTCCAGGCCTGGCACTCTATCCCCCGCTCTATCTAGCTGGGTATATTACTGTTCACATCAGGGAGACAGAAACAACACCTACTTCATTGGGCTGTTATTTGGATAGAATGAGAGAAAATAGTTAAAGTGTTTGATAAACCTTAAAGCCCTATGTAAAGCTATTATTATGTATATATTGACTCTCCTCCAAGGAAAGGATGGTTTCTGGGTTTTTTTGTTTGTTTGTTTGGGTTTTGTTTTTTTTTTGTCTTTGTATCCCAGATGCACAGGACATACCAAATGCTTAATAAATGTTTGTTGAAATTAAATAAAACCAATCCAGGCCTCCTACGTCCTAATCCAATGTTCTTCCATGATACCATATTACTTCCCTTGGCCAGGGCTGCTGTGTTCCAAAGACCAAGGGGCTTTGCCAAAGGCTGTATAAGAGTCATGGGTTGATAGAATTAAGAGGTGGAAGATACCACGTAGGTCAGCTCCCAAATTTTCCAGAGGAGGAAACTGGGGCTCACACCCGTGGACTCCCTAGGGAAGATGGCTGGATAAGTCACTGACTTGACCAAACTGAGAGACTGTGTTTTCCGTCCACTTTTCATAATGCCATTTATATTTGTGAAAAGTAGGGCTGCTCATTCCCACTCCCCACCCCCTACCCTCACTCCACATCTCCACATTCTGGCCCAGGGTTGGGATTGTTATTCCATTTTCCCTTTCCTGGCGCTTACTGATAAGTACATCCTGCTGGATAAAAATACATCTGGCTTTACGGTAAAATCCTATCTTTGGAAATTGTCCAATACCCGAACACCCAGTCCTGGGGCCCCGGTGGCCTCCTGGACAACCAGTCTCTTACAGCAAACATAGAACCAACTAGGGGTGTGTAGGGTGTACAGAGCTAATATGATTATTCAGTTCCATTTACTAAACATTTATTAAGCACCTACTTTACCCATTCAAGGCCCTGGGCAAGCCCTGTGGGGGAAATAAAGATAACCAAGACCTGGTAAATGTACTCAAGGTGTTGGATGCTATAGAAACTCTGCCAGGTAACACACATCTCCATAAGGTTCATAGTCTCAGAACTCAGCTAATTAGAGCAGAGTCAGAGCCACCAGCTAGGGAGCAAGCTGATCTGGTCAGGTGAAAACAGGGGCTGAATCATCACCTATGGGGTTTCCTTTGAGGCAGGTCACCTAAGAAAGTTCCAGTGAGGGTTAGGATTTTGTGGTGGTGTGTCCTTAAAATATCATCACTGTTCCTCAGATATTACTAGCTTTGTGACCCTGGGCAAGTCACTGAACTTGGATTGCCTCCCCCAAAATGCCATTTTTGTGTATGGGTGTTAAGGGAAGCAGTGTCTGGAATATGCCTGCAGTACACAAATGTGATCATGGAAAGGAAGGACATAAGTGTTTATTAAGCACCTACTGTGTGCCAGGCATTGTACTAAGAGTTTACACATTTTAATCTCATTTGATATTCACAACAACCTTGGAAGGTAGGCGCTGTTATTATCCCCATTTTACAATTGAGGAAAAGGCACACTGAGGTGAAGTGATCTGCCCAGGGTCACACAGACTTCAAGTCCAATACTTTATCCACTTCACCACTTAGTTGGTGGAAAACACTGGATTTTGAGTTGTACTAGATTTATTTTGAAGTCTCTTGCAGCTCTAAATTCTATAATGTGGGCTGAGACATTGTAACCGTAGACAAAACACTTAGGTGATTTTCTTCTGACCAGATCTGAGTCTTTCACTCCTTGACTCAATACACCAGGGGCTGTTGTTTCTTCTAGAGTCAAATACATACCCTCTGGCATTTAAAGTCTTCAGATCCTGGATCCTCTTCACACTCTCAATGGTCCAGCCACACTGGATTTCCCCACATGGCATTCCTTCTCCAGACTCAGAGCCTTGGAATTCATTCCCTTCTCATCTCCATTTCTGAGACTCCCTGGTTGACTTCAAAGTTAAGTTCAAGCCCCATTTTTGGCATGAGGCCTTCCTGATTCTACCGACTGCTCTGACAAAATTACCTGACTTTTATTTTGTAAATATTTTGTTTTGGGCAGCTTGGTGGCACAGTGCCAGAGTGCCAGGCCTGGAGTTAGGAAGACCTAAGTTCAAATGTGACCTCAGAAACTTAACTAGCTGTGTGACCCTGGGCAAGTTGCTTACTTGGTTGCCTCAGTTTTCTCATCTGATCAAATGAACCAGAGAAGGCAATAACCACTCTAGTGTCTTTGCCAAAAGAAACATCAAAAAAACACAAACAAACCTAAATGGGCACATGAAGAGCCAGACAGGTCTGAAAATGACTGAATACCAGCACCGTAATATTCCATTACATTCGTATTACACTTTTTTCAACCCCTCCCCAATCTGTGGGCAGCCCCTCTCCCTCTCCCTCATTTCTTTGGTACTACAGAAGCTGCTATTATTAATATTTTTAAATATACAAGACTTTTCCCTCTGTTTTTGATCGTCAGGTACTTGTCTACTTGTGGTCTTGCTGGGTCAGAGGCAATGTTCAGTTTAGTGATTTATAGGGTATGATTTCAAATTGGTTTTTCAGAAGTATTGCACCAATTCATAGCTCTACCAACAGTTTAGTAGGGGACCTATAATAATTATCATTTTAGCAGGGAAAGATGAGAAGGGGACAGTGTTCTAGGTCATTGTTCAGCTTGAGCAAGACAGAAAGGGGAAAGTATAGGGCATTCTTAGGAGTCTGATTTAACTGTTACATGGCACATGAAAGGAAGCAGAAAGATGTATATTTGGAAAAATAGGGAGGCACCAAATTCTTGCTGGTCTCGAATGCCAGGCTGAGAAGTTCAGACTTTATATTAAGTACTTCACTGACTGTATTAATGCTTATGCTGCATGTCCTATAACTCTGTTCCTGTTCACAAATCTTAGACGATGTCTTTTTCTTGAGGGAAGGCACCACAGTGCCTGGCATGTAGTAGGCTCTACATAAATAAATACTTATTCCCCTTCCCTTCCCCCACTGTGCGCTGAACACAATGGTGCTTAATAAATGCTTGTTGAATTGAATTGGGTTTTCCATAGCTCTTCAGACTCTATCAGATATCTCTCCCTGTCCCATTCCCACATCCAGTATCCCAGAAGCAATTCTCAGCTCATGTGCCAGACCTCTCCCTTTTCCTCTCAGGCTTGTATCCTACTCACCACTTTTTTAGGACTCTGATCTACCTTAGCAGTCGGATAGATTAATTAATGCAAAGCTGAGTAGGGTTGCCTAGATTCCTCCTAGAGAACATATTTTCATTTTTAATGGGACCTTCAATGGCTTATACCAAAGGAAGTATTAATGGTGAGAATTTTAGGTCCCCTAGTGGGTGGTATAGTATTCGATGAGTGATTGAATGAAAGACCATTTATTAAGCATGTATTATATGCCAAGTGCTGGGGATATAAATACCTAAGTCAGAAAGTTCTCAGCTTCAAGGAACCTACATATTGATAAGAGAAGATGGTATATATCAAGAAATTGTGGCCTGGGAGGGGTGTTTTGGTCTGGGGGGATAGTGAGCAGAATTATAGGGGAGTTGAGTGATATACATCTCTGGGAGTGATGAAAGCACTGATTTTATTACAGTTCCCAGAAGAAAAAGTGAAGATGGGGGTAGGGGGTGGAGGGTAGAGTATGACCACAACAGCAGTGGGGTTCACTAGATAGCCAGGATGGAATGTGAAGCCTGGCTAGGGGCCAACTAGATATTATTGCTTACTTTAGTGTATCTTGTACTCATCAGTGTGGGCAGTTAGGTGGCAGAGGTGATAGAGTCCCAGGCCTGGAGTCAGGAAGAATTTTCTTCCTGAGTTCAAATCTGGCCTCAGATACCTACCAGCTATGTGATCCTTGGCAAATCACTTAACCTTGCTTACCTCAATTTCTTCATCTGTAAAATGAACTGGAGAAGAAAACGGCAAAGCACTCCAGGAGCTTTGCCAAGAAAACTTCAAATGGGGTCACGAATAGTCAGACATGACTGAACAAAAGCAACTCCTTAGTCAGGGAGGCATGGGCCCCAGAATGAGAGTCCTAAAACTGAGTAAATTAAGTCTCTTGGGTCTTGGCCTCTTAAAGATCCAGTGTCCTGGAGGGTCCAGTAGCAGGGGTGATGTCATTAAGATGTGGAATGTGGAAGGGGAAGTATGGCTGGGCCAGTTAGATAGAAGAGGTCACATGAGTTTGTACTCACATGCTTGCCAAACAGGGCAGCATCAGGCCCGGGCAAGAAGGGTTTGAAGGATTCAGAAATACCTTGCCATTCCAATTTCAGACAATGTACCCTCTGCTTTCTCACTGGCTAGGGCCCCTGATATTTCTCAGCCCTGTTGACAGCTGCAACTATGGGCAGGTCAAGTAGGAGAGGAATGGAACTGAGCTGAGAGACAGTCAAACTTCAGGGGAATGAAGGTAGAGGTCCAGGAAGCTGAGCCCTTGCTGGAGGAGACTTCCTGCTTGCCCTGCTTTTTGTAATGACTAGACTAACCTGTCAGAGTTACAGAGACCATGTTAACAGTATTAAGTAAAAGGAAATATTATTTTACATGGAGTTTTGGGGTTTCCTTGACCCCAAGAAATAATTCAATCTAAAAAGATAGATTGGCTCAAGGGGAATTTAAATTTTTCCATATGATTTTAAATTGAATGTTGCTTAGTCATTATTTCAGTCATGTCTGACTGTGATCCATTTGAGGTTTTCTTGGCAAAGATACTGGATTGGTTTAGCCATTTCCTTCTCCTGCTCATTTTAGAGATGAGGGAACTGAGGCAAACAGGATTATGTGACTTGCCCAGGGTCACACTGCTAGTAAGAATCTGAGGCCAGACCTGGCACTCCAACTACTCTGTCACCTAGCTGGCCCTGTTTTTTGAATTGATACCTTTATTTTAAACATCACAATCATTTTCCAATATCCCACTGAACTCCCCCTTGAAACAGAGAAAAATAGTTTAGCTTTACTAACTGAGAAAGCAACCCAATCTGATATGCTTCACACCTTGTTCCACAAAAAGTGGATAGTATAACCTCTGATCTTTTAGGAACCCAGATTGTTCATGGCAATCAATTTCAGTTCAGCATTTTATTGGTATTGTTTTCATTTACATAATGGGAGTCACTATATATCTTGCCCCCATGATTCAGGACTTTTTAAATTCTTCTTTAGTGTATACAAGTCTTCTATGTTTCTCTGGATTCCTTCATATTTCCTTTGTAATTGAACAACAATAGTCCTTTAATTAATGTACCATACTTTTGATGGGAGCATACACACTGATGATAAGTGGCATGAGGCTTTCCTACAGGGGGCAATCACATTGTCACAAACCTGTTTTTTATTCTTTTTTGAGGCATATAAACTTGTTCATTAGATTAGTTTTGACCCAGAAACCTACACTCCCCATCACTGCAGTACTCCAGAAAAAAAGTGTATTGAATTCTGACTTTAGTAAGTTGGCTTTCATTTGACAGTTGTTTCACTCAGGAGTGCTGTTTGGATGTGATACCTGCTGAGTTCTCTTGCAATAAGAATGGTTCACCTTTCAGGTATGAAGACCTGGATACCCTCATCATCAATGTGCTGAAAGAAGATGAGCTTGTAATTCTGTAGGCACAGGCCTACAGACAAAGAGTTCTTGGGAGGAATAGAGTTGGAAATAGCAATAGCAATTATCACTTAATATTGAAGATCTGTGCCTCTCATGACTGTCTCGTCACTAACACTGTTTTCCATTTACCTAAATGTAATACAACTTTTTGGATGAACCCTTGCAGCAGACATTGGCATTTAATAGACTGTATGTTTGTAAGGAGAACAGACAGACCAGAGAGAGTAACTATCCATCCATCTTTTGGTTTCCTAGTTTCAAGCTCCTCACAACTAATCCATCCTACATACTGTTGCCAAAGTAATCAACATTCTTTAAGCACAGATATGACCATGCAGTCCTTTTTCTAACCAATGCCTCAAGGATGAGATATACTCTCCTCTCTATTTAGTTTTTAAAGCCATAAACAACTTAGCCCCAGGCTATTTTTTCAGCTTCACTGGATATTCTCCTTCTGTCCCCTTACCCCACAACTTTGATTCAGCCACACTATCCTCTCTGTTCTTCACACATAACCCTCATCTCCATGGCTTTGCACTAGCTGCCTCCCATTCCTCTCTCATTACCACTACCTCATAGGTTGTCTCTCTTTTCTTAAAATTCATCTCAATCCTTCCACTGTTAGTGCCTCCCTCCTAAACTACTGTATATATATTTGTATTTATTCACTTCATATTTATGCTGAATGTACTTATATGTGCACTTTTTTTCTCCCCCATTAGAATGTTAGCTACTGGTGAGGGATTATTTTATTCTTGGTTTATACCCCAGTGATTACCACAATATCTGACTATAGTAGGTACAGTTAAAAACTTGTTGATTGCTTTATATACATGGAAGGGAATTAGCATCAAGACAAAGGGATGTGAATGAACTTTTCAAGTTTGGTAAATGGACTCACCCATAAACTGGTATCATCTATGCAGATCAAACCAGTCTCTGTCTTGCCTCCAGATACCAGTCTGTAAAACTTGGAGCAGCTTTATACCAAGAGAATGATGGTTACCAGAGACTAGTTATATTTGCCAGCAGAGAGATGAACGATAATGAGATTTGTTATCCCATCCACAAGCTGGAGTTCTTGGCTTTGGGGTGGGCTATCACTGAGAAGTTCAAAGAGAATGTTTATGGATTGAAGTTGCAAGTGTAGCTTGACAACAAAGCACTGATTTATATTCTGACCAGTATGCCAAGTTAGATACTGCTTGCCAGGGATGGTTAGCCATACTTAGCCAGCTGAATATGGCATATGCTACTAACCTGAGATGACTAATGTGGATGCAAGTATCTTGTTCCAAAGGCCAAGTGACATTAAAACTATGGTGATATTTGAAGGATTGAAAGCTCTAGGTGACAGATTCTTTGATATAACTTTGCAGAGTAGAGAAGGATAATTTATACCAGAAAATTCATGTACTAATCCATGAGTAGAGTGAGGAGGGAAAATAGGAGTGGTTAAACAGCCCTAATTACAACCCTACCCCACCACTGCTCCATATACATATAAGTATGATTATTCATGAGAGAAGACCCCAAATCTGAAATAGTTTTAGAAAGAAATTTATTAGATCATTTGGTAGAGAAAGGTGAGCTGGAAAGGAGAGTGGCTCCCTCTTGGCCAAATTTACATCATACAGTATTTAGACAAGGATGAACCACAGTTAGCCAAAACATAAACTGAGGTACTCATCACAAGTCTTGGGTGTGGTTACCCAAAACAAAGATGATTTGGTGGATCTAGGATCTGGGGGAACCTAAAATACCGCATAGCCATCTCCAACATTTTAAGAGAGTTATTAGAGCCAGGTGACACAACACCCTGAGTGTGGAAAAACTTTAATCACATAAGTTGGATTTAAACAGAATAATAAGTTTTCTGAACAACATATTTCCTGTGGTTATATACATACATATATCAGTATACATAAAAACATACAGGGTAACTTTGTAGGGGCAGGCACTAGTAGCTTGAAGGATCAGAAATTCTTTTATGCTGAAGGTGGCTTAAGCTGAGTTTTGAGGGAAATGAGATGTAAAGAGGCAAAGATGAAGAGGGAATACATAGTCATAGAGGACAATTTGTGAAGAGACAAAGAAATAGCAGATGGACTGTTGCATGTGAGAAACATCAAGAGCGTGACCAGTGGACTTCAGAGTGTGGGAAGGGGAGTAATGTGTAATAAGACTGAAAAGGTAAGTTGGGATGATGTTGTGAAGGACTTCAAATGATAGAAAGCCATGTGAAGGATGGATTGAAGAGTACAGAAGCTTGAAGGAGGGTGACCAGTGAGGAGGCTATTGAAATATTTCAAGTGAGAGGTGATGAGAGTCAGAACTAGGATTGGTGGCATAGAGAAAAGGGGGACAGGTGTTAGATGTGGAAGTGCAAATGATAAGATTTAGTAACAGTGGAAGTGTAGGGTGAGGGAAATTGACCAAGGATATCATGAAATTATGAACATAGGATACTAGAAGACTGATGGTGGCTTTGACAGGAATAGGGAAGTTTTGAAGAGGGGTAGGTTTTTTTTTGGCAGGGGAAAGATAATGAATTCTGTTTGGAGCATTGAGTTTGATAAAGCCTATAGGTTTTGCAATGCCCAATAACTAGGTGGTGATGCTGGATTGGGATTTAGTAGAGATTCTGCCTAGATATATACAGGTATATATGTAGACCTATATATATAGGTCTGCTAATCATTTGCATAGAGGTAATAATTAAAATCACAAGAGCTGATGAGATCTCAAAAGAGACAAAAACAGATGACAAGAGGGCCCTGGACAGTGCCTTGGAATGAGGGGATATGATGGAAAGAGACTGAGTGGCCAGACATAGAGGAGGAAGATGTCATAGAAACCTAGAGAGAAGAGTTTTCAGAAAGAAAAGGTGATTGTTTCAAAGGCTGCAGAGGTCAGGAAGATGAGGACTGAAAAAAGACCATCAATTTTGTTTTTCACTTTTCAAAATTTTATTTTTCCCTATTTTTTATTTTTATATTTTCATTTTTTCAACATTCACTTTTATAAGATTTTGAGTTCCAATTTTTTTCTCCTTTCTTCCCTTCTCCCCTTCCCCCTTCCCAAGACAGCAAGCAATCTGATATAGGTTATACATGGACAATCATATTAAACATATTTCCACATTAGTCATGTTGTGAAAGAAGAATCAGGACAAAAGGGAAAAACCATGAGAAAGGAAAAAAGGAAGGAGAAGATAGTATGCTTCGATTTGCGTTCAGAATTCATAGTTTTTTCTCTGGATGTGGATAGCATTTTCCATCATGAGTCTTTTGGAATTGTCTTAGCTCATTGTGTTGCTGCAGAGAGCTAAGTCTATCAAATTTAAGACTATCATTTTTGACAATTAAGGGATCATTGTTAACTTTGTAGAGAGGAATTTTAGTTGAGTGATGAGAATGGAAGGCAGTTTGCAAAGTATCGATACAGTTAGTGAGATAAGTGGAGTTGGAGTCAATACTCATGGGGAACTTTTTCTAGGGGTGTTAATGGGAAAGACATAGGATAATAGCTTGAGGGAATGTTAGGGTCCAGTGAGGGCTTTTTAAGGATGGAGGGAACTTGGACATACGTGTAGGTAACAGGGAAGTAACCAGTGGATAGGGAAAGAATGACAACTAGAAGACAGAAGATGATGTATGGGTAAACTGCAGAATAAGCGGGGAAGTGATGGCATAAAAGCTACATACATAGTAGGGGGTTGGCACTGGGGAGAATAAGGGTCATCTTGCAAAAGAGGAATGATGTCAAGAGGTTTTGAGATACAGAAAAGGGAAGAAGGGGGAGCCCATGGCAGATTGCTTCTACTATCTCTGTAAAGCATGAGGCCAAGTCCCTAGGATGAAAGGATGAGGGCAGGGAATGCTGTGGGAAAGTTGAAAAAGATTAGATCTGGAACAGTCTCTCTGGGAAGCAGGATACAAAATGAATTAGGGGAGAATAAAAGGATTACCTTGTAGGAGTGAATGCCCATTTGAGATTAGATAACATAAATTTGTAGTGTACTCAGTCAACTTGGTTGTTGACTTCCTCCATCATCATTTACCCACATGAGTAGGAACAGAGGAAATAGATGGTGGGAATATTACAAACTGGCATTTGTATTCAATATTAGAGGACAATGTAGATTTCAACTGATTAATTGGTTAACTAAAGGGAGATGGAGAAAGGAATTGTAGTTAGAGCAGAGGTTAGTTAGAGTCTGAGAAAAGTTCTGAGATGTGGTAAGATTGGAGGTTCTAGTGAAAATGAAGAATGCATTTAGGAGAGATAAGATAGGGTAAGATGGAATGATAATCTTTGATAACATAAAGGAATTTGAGACAACGGTGAGGAGAGAGGGCATTTCTGACATGTGAGATATCTTTATCAAAGACCAGAGATGGAAGATAGAGTGTTGTGTGTTAGAAACAACAATTTCCCCATTTTACAAAATGAGGAAGTTGAGGCCACTACATTTCCCAAGATCACAAAGGCAAGATGTAGCAAAGTCAGGAACTGAGTCCAGGCCCATAGCTCCAAATCCAGTGCTTTTCCCACTAGCCACTCTTCCTATCTTTCTCTTCATTTCATTCATGCTTGTATTAAAAAAAAATAATCACTGCTTCTAGCAGTTTCTTCCCCTCCCCAACCCCTGTGGAAAAACAACACCCTGTCTCCATTACCCTCCTCCCTGAGCACCCAGGTGAAGAACTCACGGTAAGCGCCTGTCCTGTCTCAGTGGTGACTTTCCCCTGCCTTTCTTGCCCCTCCCATCAAGCAAACAAACTAGCCATCTCACCACCCCCTTGCCAAATATTTTCTCATCAACCAACAATAAGTTAAAATAGCCACTTTCCTTTTCTCACAAATCCAAAAAACTTTGCTTATTTCAAGGTCAGATTTCCATTGAAGCTTCATAGTATGTTCAGGGTTGAATTACCTATTATAATGCCCCTGACTGGGGACTAAAGGAGGCCTAAAGATTAGCACTTGGGAAGGAAAGGACAATATGGGTTTTCACCTGTAGAACTTCTGGCTGCTTTGGACTGAGAAGCCAACACTGTTTATAATAGAAGACTAGAGAACATATAATCCTAATATCTTATTTTATTTTGCTGAGGAAGGGTGCTTTTATTAAACAGAAAACTGGAAATATATATTCCTAATGATTCCATGTGAGCTAGGTGAGTAGGAGGGGATAGAAAAGTGAGCAAACTCAAGAAATAACAGACTACAGGGGAAGATGCCTTCTATTACTAAGTGAGCAATATAGTATGATTCTTTATACAATCAATTAATATTTATTAAGTACCTACTATGTGCCAGGCATCGTGCTAAACTCGGGATACAAAAAGTGGCTCAAGATGGTCCCTGCCCTCAATGAGTTTTTAGTCTCGAACTTCCAGATTAAGTACCAGAAGCTAATTTGATTGGCTCTGTTGTCTACAAGACATAAACCTTAAAAGATTCTGTTTTTAGCTACAGTCAGCTCCTTATTGCTCAAAAAATAAAGAGAGCCTAGGAAAAGGACAGTAAAGAAGAAAAAAAGATCTGGAGAGCTGCAAGGGGAAACAAAGTGGATGGTTCTCATTAGACAACTAGATTTTGTTCCGTGAATCATGTGCCTGTGACTTGTCTGCTAAATAAATTAAACTTGTTTTGTAAGTTCTGACATTTGGGGAAGTAGAGAGAAATTTCTGGAGATCAGCAATCAAGTGAAATGAAGTAGATAGGCTTCACTAGATCCAGGTTCTGCAAATAGGCATTAATACAGTAATTATCTGCAAGTCAAAAACAAAAAAGGACTATGGATTCTGCTTCACGAAAGTACAAAGATCAAGGAGAATTCTTTGGTGACCTGTACAGAATGGGCTCTGTTGGTTTTCCATGGCTTTGGAATGACTATGCATATATAAAGTACAAGCAGGTCTCCAAAGTATAGTAAAAAGTCAAAGAGCTAGAGCCGTGCATATTTTAAATGCATGTAAAATGTAATTTTTGTTCTAAGAGGTGGCTTATACAAAGAATTTAAAGAAATGTGGACTTGTTCGAAGCATAGTGAAGTAAGAAGTAGGAGGGAGAATAATCTCCATTATGAATGCAATGATAGCATTTATATAGCACTTTAAGGTTTGTGAAGCACTTTCCAAATATTATCTCATGTAGGAGGCAGATTCTGTTATCACCCCTAGTTACAGATGAGGAAATTAAGGTAGGTAGTGACTTGCCCTAAAGAACTAGCAAGTATCCGAAGGAGGATTGAAACTCATGTTTTCTTGATTCCAAGTTTCTGTTTACTGTGCTACCTATCTATCTTACGCAAGGAAAACAACACTGAAGGAAATTAAAAGTCTCATCAATACAGTGAGCAGCTGACTTCAGAAAACCGATAGTGAAGCATGTTTCTTTATGGACTATACCTGAAAAATGAGGCTTGTATTGTCAAACATGGTCAGCTTGGTTAGTGAACTGGTTATTTTGCCTGGTTGTACTTCTTTGTCACAAGGAAGGGCTCTAGGTGGAGAGGATTCTTTGGGAAAGGGCAGTGATGTAAGAAAGAAATAAGCATCACTAATACTTTTTTTCTTAAAGGAATGCTTATCTACTCTATAGGTTATCACGAAAAATGAAGTGTTACTTGAAAGAATGGAAACAAGTGCTTCAAGGAGGAAATGAAGAAGGGAATGGATATAAAGAGGCAGAGGGAAGGTTTCATTTGAATCATAGATGACGAAGGGAGGAGAAAAGGACTGCTGAACATTTGAAGGTATAGAATAGCTGTGAGGCTCTTCCTGTAGAGGGCAGACCTAGACCATCTCTGGATATAGCAATTTCTTGCATTTCAAGTAAAGATGATGTGGATCTATAGATGAGAGTTCACCTAATAGCGGTTGGGGAAAGAGGAATGGTGATGATTCTCTATCATAGAGACTCTTTCACGTGGGGAATCTGGACATATATTTCAGGACATGTACCTGGGGTTTGATGGCTCCCAAAGATCTGGCAAACTTGATGACTAATGTCCACTTCTGGTCGTTCATAGAGGGACAAATTATATCACCTGAAAGAACCTAGAAAGCACTTCTAAGGACTATTAAGACATGTAAAAACTCAAAGACCTTGGGGGGTGGAAAGGGACACAGATGATTTTTCAACAATACTGCCAATAAAGGTAAAGGATTCAAAACACAGAAGCAAATTTAGGAAGTGGGCAGCTGACCAAGAAGATGATGATGCCTGAGATTGAGACTTAGATTTCTGTACTATGACTTAAAATATAGGAACAGGGGGCTCTTGAGCAATGATAGAGCACCCCTAAAAAGATTAAAAAAATTTGCTGAAAACTTAGAAAAATCTAATCAAAAGAGATTGACACTGGAAAAAAGGAAGAGAAAAATTATCCCCCCTAGGCTGTAGGCACAGGAATTAGCAGGCACAAATTGAGGAGGTCTAAGAAGAGCAGACCAGTGCTAGAAAACATGTAAGAAGTGAACCAGCTAGAAAATCCATGTCCTTAGGTGGCTACATACATGTGCACAAAATGAGACTATTAGGAGGATTAAGATCCAAATTCAAGGAGGCAAATTTGATTGCACAGATAACTACTGAGACTTAGTAAGATAGAATTCACACTAGAAGACGACTACCTTATTCAAAAGGAAAGGTTTAGATTTAACTTTAGATAGGGGGAGGAGGTACAATGGCACTGCATACTTGAAGCCTTTCCATCTGGCTCCAAATTACTTATCCTGTAAGGTAAGGAGTTAGACATACAGGCAATGGGGTATAGAAATTGATCTGCCCTACAAGAAAATAGTGGGAAAGGGGATAAGAGAAGGGAGGGCAGGCTGGGGGAAGGGGTGGGTGAAAGGGAGAGGGGGAGAAAATTTGGACCTCAAAATCTTGTAGAAGGAAACTAAAAATAGATGAACAAATTACTTTTCCAGGCTTCTTGTACATTTGTCTTTTTTACAAACTTCAAGTTTCAGACAAATTGGCTAATTTGCTATTCACTGTATCTGAAATTCTATTTTCTATCTCTATGATTTTGCAAGTGTTGTTCTGAGATAAATTAATATAATACCATTATGTTAATAGCTAATTGTTAATTTGTGATTTACCTTTTCCCTTTTATTTCTGTTAAAACCCAGCTCCTGAAAAGGTCACTCACCCCCTGAAGGGCATAGCTGACAGAAGAGATTGCTCCTAGCCCTCAAGGTACACCCTTGTTAACTAGCTGGGCTAGACCCCCACCTTCCTGGGAGACCTAAATTCTGTTTGAGAATAAACAGAATCTAGTCTGGGTGAGGCTTTGCCTGGAGGAGGAACCCCTTGTCCTTCCTTGGTCCCCTCCATTAGAATTCAGGGTAACTCAGATCATGAAGGAGCAAATGAACTAGAGAAGTCCAGGTGGAGAGGGCTTTCCCTTGCCCAGATGCCTTGAGACTGCTGAGTCTTATAATCAAACCATATCCTCAGCCCGAGGAGCTGAAGAATTTTAACCCACCTCTTCATTAAATGTTAACCAATCAGAATTGAGTTTCACTTGTCAAAGGAATTCCATTTCAGAAGATATTTAAAGTGTTTCAGGGTCTCTTTGGCATCTTTGGTTACTGAAACCACTGACCATCAATGTATTGCTTGAAGGCTAGGCTAATTAATAAATTGATTATTAATTACCCAGAAACTCTGTCTCTTGGGGGTTTTCTTTCCTCTAAGTTCTTCCATCTCAGTTCCCCATTCCTCAGATGTATTCCTTCCTCATTTCACTGTCTTAGAATCCTTAGCTTCCTTCAGGGTCCAATTCAAAAATCCTCCCCCAAAGGAGGACTCTCCTGATCCTTCTTATGTACTCTGTCCTCTCTTCTGAAAATTATTTTGTATTTCCTTTGTGTAATTTTTTATTTTTTTATCAGCATACACATTGTTTTACCCAAATAGACTGTATGTTATTTGAGCATAGGGACTTTTACTTTTTTTTTTCTTTTCAGCCCCAGTGCCTACCTAGCACAGTGACAGATACATCCTAAGTACTGTATAACTCACTTACTGAGTGGATGTATAAAGATATACATATGAAAGGAAATTCAGGAAATGGCATGGGGAAATGGTGGAAGAGGAGGAAATGGGGGGCAAGCCTTATGTAGAACATTTGAGTTTGGATCAATGGAGGTCATTCTATCAAAGCCTTCTGCCCAAAGCAGAGCAGCTAAATTTTTGACTTGTTCATTTTCTAAAATTTTGAATTCCAAATTCTCCCTTCCCTCTCCTTGAGATGGTAAGCAATTTAATATAGGTTATACATGTCCAATCATGCAAAACTATTTCCACTTTAGTCATATTGTAAAAGAAAACACAGACCCAAGGGGGAAAAATAAAAAAAAAATAAAGTGAGAAATCATATGCTGTGATCTGCATTCAGACTCCCATCAGTTCTTTCTCTGGAGAGGGATAGCATTTTTCATCAAGAATCGTTTGGAATTGTCCTGCATTATCGTATTGCTGAGAATAGCTAAGTCACTGACAGTTGATCATCATACAACATTCCTGTTACTGTGTACAATGTTCTCTGGATTCTGCTCACTTCATTTTGGATCAGTTAATGAAAGTCTGTCCAGGTTTTTCTGAAATCATCCTACTTGTCATTTCTTAAAGCACAATAGTATTCTATCATAATTGTATACCACAACTTGCTCAGTCATTCCCCAATTAATGGACATCACCTCAATTTCCAATTCTTTGCCACCACAAAAAGAGCTACTATAAAGATATTTCTACAAACAGGTCCTTTTCCTTTCCTCTTTTTTTTTTTGAATCTCTTTGTCATTCTATTTATTGGGCAGCTGGGTGACTCAGTGGATAGTGTGCCAGCTCTGGAGTCAGGGGAACATGAGTTCAAATCCTGCCTCAGACTCTTACGACCTGTGTGATCCTGGCCAAATCACTTAACTCTGTTTGTCTCAGTTCCTCATCTATAAAATGAGCTAGAGAACGAAATGGCAAACCACTCCAGTATCTTTGCCAAATGGGGTCACAGAGTCAGATGCAACTAAAATAACTCAACAAAAACACTGTGTACTTTCTCTATTCCACTGGTCCACCACTCCATCTCTCTTTTTAAAAATATATAATTAATTTTTTTTTCAGTATTCAACATTCACTTCCACAAGAATTTGAATTCCAAATTTTCTCCCCATCTCTCCCCACTAGGTCAGCATGCACCCCATCCACCCCTTCCCCAAGTCTGTCCTCCCTTCTATCACCTCCCCCTTCTCCCATCCTTCTCCTTTCTATTTTCCTGTAGGGCAAAATAGATTTCTATATCCCATTGCCTATATATCTTATTTCCAAGTTGCATGCAAAAACAATTTTTAACATTCATTTTTAAAGCATTGAGTTCCATATTCTCTCCCTTTCCCTCTACTCACCCACCCTCATTGAGAAAGAAAGCAATTCGATATAGGTCACACATGCGTATGAGCACTTCCATAACAGTCATGTTGCAAAAGACTAACCACATTTCCCTGTCCTACCCTCCATTTATTCCATTCTCTCCCTTGACCTGTCCCCCTACAATAGTATTTGCTTCTGATTATCCCTTTCCCCACTTTACCATGCTTTCTATTATCTTCCCTCTTCTATTCCCTTCCCCCACCTTCCTGCAGGGTAAAATAGATTTCCACACCTAATTGAGTGTGTGTTATTCCCTTCTTAGGCCAAATCCCATGAGAGGAAGGCTCAGTTATTCCCTTTCATCTCCACTATCTTCCCCTCCATTGTAAAAACTCTTTCTTGCCTCTTTTATGTGAGATGATTTGCTACATTCTATCTGTCCCTTTCTTCCAGTACATTCCTCTCAATAGTAAATTTTATTTTTTAGGTATTCTCCCTTCATATTCAGCTCACCCTGTGCCCTCTGCCTATACATACACACACACACACACACACACACACACTCATATACATAACTATAATATACACATGCATGCATACATACTGACACACATGTATATGTGCATATATATGTGTATGAATATGTATGCACACACACACACACACACACACACACACACACACACACTCACTCTAACTACCCTAATACTGAAAAAGGTCTTATAAGTTACAAACATCATCTCTCCATGTAGGAATGTAAAAGTTCAACTTTAATGAGTTCCTTACGGCTTCTCTTTCCTGTTTACTTTTTCATGTTTCTCTTGATTCTTGTATTTGAAAGTCAAATTTTCTCTTCAAGTCTAGTCTTTTCAACAAACCAAGAATTCTTGGAAATCATCTATTTCATTGAAATTCCATTCCCCCCCCCCCCGAAGTAGGTGGATAGGTGATTCTTGGTTTTAATCCTCCCTCCTTTGATCTCTGGAATGTCATATTCCAAAACTTTTGATCCTTTAGTGTAGAAACTGCTAACTTCTGTGTTATCCTGATTGTATTTCCACAATACTTGAGTTGTTTCTTTCTGGCTGCTTGTAATATTATCTCCTTGACCAGGGAACTCTGAAATTTGGCTACAATATTCCTAGGAGTTTTCCTTTTGGGATCTCTTTCAGGAGGTTATTGGTAAATTCTTTCCATTTCTATTTTACCCTTTGGTTCTAGAATATCAGGGCAGCTTTCCTTGATAATTTCTTGAAAGATGATATCTAGGCTCTTTTTGTGACCATGGTTTTCAGGCAGATCAATAATTTTTAAATTATCTCTCCTGGATCTATTTTCCAGGTCAGTTGTTTTTCAGTGAGATATTTCATATCGTCATCTATTTTTTTTTCATTCTCTTGGTTTTATTTTATAATTTTTTGATTTCTCATAAAGTCATTCGCTTCCATCTGCTCCATTCTAATTTTGACAGAATTATTTTCTTCAGTGAACTTTTGGACCTCCTTTTCCATTTGGCCCTTTCTGCTTTTTTTTTAATTTTTGTATTTTTGTTATTTTTAACACAGTTTATAACAGATACAGCAATTCAAACTTTTGGCCAGGTGATACGTCTTTTTATAGCATTTACAATATGGACCACAAAAGAATATATTTTTTTTTGCCAACTGAGACACAGATAATATTTATGTTGCTAACTTCACAATCTCTTGATCTAATTGTCTCCTTAGTATTACTAAGAATAAAAAGACCCTAACTTAATGTTGTTGGTTTAAAGTCCTATGCCTAATAGCTTAATTTTAGGCAGCCTTGGATGTTCCTCTGCCCATAAGCTGTAATTGAATAGATCTGGTATTAAGCTTACAAACCTTTTGACTATAGGGAATTGCCACCAAGAGTAGGAATATTGCAGGGAAACAATAACTCCCCAACTTCATGTCTATTCCAGGCAGGAGTAGATTGTCCACTTGTATTTAGTCAGGCTTAAGGTCTGCCAGGTGTCACTGGGGAAACTGAGTCTGGAGAATCCCACCTCAGCCTATGCTGAACAGCTGCTCTCCTACTCTTCCCTTGAGATCACCTATGCAGTTCATACCAGCATCTCATGAGCATACTGGCATCATGTAATGGAGGCTCAGATTGCTTTTCTTGCTTCCCATACCTGGAGTTAGACTCAGAAGAGCAGTCACTTAGTAGTCCCACATCATCTAAAAATGACAAGTTCCTATAACCAGATTTAAAATATGATTATAGTTTCACTTTGGCTAAGGAACATCTTTTTTTTTTAAATTTATTTATTTAACTTTTTACATTCATTTTCACAAAATTTTGGGTTCCAAATTTTCTCCCAGTTATCCCCTCCTCCCACCCCAATACACCGAGCATTCTAATTTTCCCTATCACCAATCTGCCCTCTCTTCTAACATCCCTCCCTTCCTTTATCCCCATCTTCTCTTTTGTCCTGTAGGGCCAGATAACTTTCTATTCCCCATTACCTGTATTTCTTATTTCCTAGCAGAAAGAACAGTACTCAACAGTTGTTCCTAAAACTCTGAGCTCCAACTTCTCTTCATCCTTCCCTCCCCACCCACTCCCTTTGGGAAGGCAAGCAATTCAATATAGGCTATTGTAGTTTTGCAAATGACTTCCATAATAGTTGTGTTGTGTAAGACTAACTATATTTCCCTCCATCCTATCCTGCCCCCCCATTGCTTCTATTCTCTCTTTTGATCCTGTCCCTCCCCAAGTGTTGACTTCAAATTCCTCCCTCCTCCCATTGCCCTCCCTTTCATCATGCCCCCCACCCTGCTTATCCCTTCCCCCCACTTTCCTGTATTGTAAGATAGGTTTTCATACGAAAATGAGTGTGCATTTTATTCCTTCCTTTAGTCAACTGTGATGAGAGTAAACTTCATGTTTTCCTCTCCCTCCCCTCTTTTTTCCTCCACTAAAAAGTTTTTTGCTTGCCTCTTTTATGAGAGATAATTTGCCCCATTCCATTTCTCCCTTTCTCCTCCCAATATATTTCTCTCTCACCCCTTGATTTCATTTTTTTAAGATATGATCTCATCCTATTCAATTCACTCTGTTCTCTCTCTCTCTCTCTCTCTCTCTCTCTCTCTCTCTCTCTCTCTCTCTCGCTCTCGCTCTCGCTCTCGCTCTCGCTCTCTCTGTGTGTGTAATCCCACCAACTACCCAGATACTGAAAAAAGTTTCAAGACTTACAAATATTGTTTTTTCATGTAGGAATGTAAACACTTCAACTTTAGTAAGTCCCTTATGACTTCTCTTTGCTGTTTACCTTTTCATGCTTCTCTTGATTCTTGTGTTTGAAAGTCAAATTTTCTATTCAGCTCTGGTCTTTTCATCAAGAATGCTTGAAAGTCCTCTATTTCATTGAAAGACCAATTTTTTTCCCCTGAAGTATTATGCTCAGTTTTGCTGGGTAGGTGATTCTTGGTTTGAGTCCTAGTTCCTTTGACTTCTGGAATACCCTATTCCACGCCCTTCGATCCCTTAATGTAGAAGCTGCTAGATCTTGGGTTATCCTGATTGTATTTCCACAATACTTGAATTGGTTCTTTCTAGCTGCTTGCAATATTTTCTCCTTGACCAGGGAACTCTGGAATTTGGCTACAATGTTCCTAGGAGTGTCTCCTTTTGGATCTCTTTCAGGAGGTGATTGGTGAATTCTTTCAATATTTACTTTGCCCTCTGGTTCTAGAATATCAGGGCAGTTTTCCTTGATAATTTCATGGAAGATGATGTCTAGGCTCTTTTTTTGATCAAGGCTTTCAGGTAGTCCCATAATTTTTAAATTGTCTCTCCTGGATCTGTTTTCCAGGTCAGTTGTTTTTCCCATGAGATATTTCACATTATCTTCCATTTTTTCATTCTTTTGGGTTTGTTTTGTGATTTCTTGGTTTCTCATAAAATCATTGGCCTCCATCTGTTCCATTCTAATTTTGAGAGATCTATTTTCTTCAGTGAGCTTTTGAACCTCGTTTTCCATTTGGCTAATTCTGCTTTCTAAAGCATCCTTCTCCTCATTGGCTTTTTCAACCTCTTTTGCCAATTGAGTTAGCCTATTTTTCAAGGTGTTATTTTCTTCAGCATTCTTTTGGGTCTCCTTTAGCAAGGTGTTGACCTGCTTTTCATGCTTTTCTTGCATCTCTCGCATTTCTCTTCCCAGTTTTTCCTCCACCTGTCTAACTTGATTTTCAAAATCCTTTTTGAGTGCTTCCATGGACTGAGCTCATTGAATATTTATTTTGTATGTTTGGGATACAGAAGGCTGGACTTTTATATCTTTCCCTGATGGTAAGCATTGTTCTTGCTCATCCAAAAGGATGGGAGGAGATATCTGTTCACCAAGAAAGTAACCTTCTATGGTCTTATTTTTTTTTCCTCCCTTCTTTTGGTATTTTCCCAACCAGTTACTTGACTTTTGGGTCCTTTGTCAAGAGTAGGGTATACTCTGGGAATCTGTAAAATCTTAGTTCCTCCAACGTGGCACAATCAAGCATGTACTGGTCTGGGTGCAGGAAAGGATTTTTGTGCCTAGAATCTTGGCAGAGTATCCTCTCCACAGCTCCCTGGCCTCCAGTTCCACCAAGCCAGCACTAGGGGGCTGGGATTCAGTCAAGCTGTGGGGGCAGGGCCTCCATTCAGTGGGAGACAGAGACCAGCTGCCTCAGGGCATCTACACAGGGCTGAGGTAAGACTCAGCTCTTCAGTGCCCGCAGGGGTTTTTATGCTCCAATGGAGCAGTGTGTAAGGGCTGCTGTGCAGCCTCTGTGGCCGCTGTCTGCTGCTGGAGCTATGGGAAGGCCTTTCTCCCTTCCTGGCTATCTGAAGAAACCCTGTCACTGACCTTTGGCACCTGTGGGTTGAGGGATCTGAGGACCCTCTGCTGTCACTGGACATTCTGCCCCAGAGGTGTTCTCCCAGAGTCTCATCATGCCGTGCGGCTTGGCCAAGGCTGGGCTCTGCTCCACGTCTGGCACAACTGGCATTTCCGTGGGCCTTTCAGGTCACCGTGGGCTGGAAATCTCCACTCTGTTGTTCTCCATTTCTGCTGCTCCAGAATTTGTTGAGAGTCCCTCTCTACAGGTATTTTATAGGCTGTGTGAGGAGACCCTGCGTAAGTGTGTCTTTCTAGTCTGCCATGTTGGCTCCGTTCCCCCTTCCTGGTTATCTTGAGCTGGAAATCTGTTTCACTTGTCATTCTGTGGCTTCTGCTGCTCTAGAATTTGTTTAGAGTCATTTTTTACAGGTATTGTAAGGAGTTTGGGGGGAGAGCTTGAGCAGGTCCCTACTTTTACTCTGCCATCTTGGCTCCACCCCCACCACTCCATCTCTTATCCACTTATCACTTTAATATAGTTTGAGATCTGGTATGGCTAGGCCACCTTCACATTTTTTAAAATTAATTCTCTTGATATTCTTGTCTTCCAGATTAATTTTGTTATTCTTTTTTCTAGTTCTATAAAATAATTTTTTTGTAGTTTGATTGGTTTGGCACCAAATAAATAAATTAATTTGGGTAGAATTGTCATTTTTATTATATTGATTCAGCCTACCCATGAGCAATTGACATTTTTCTAATTGTTTAGATCTGAAATTATCTGACTGAAAAGCATTTTAAATTGCATTTATATAGTTCCTGGGTTCGTCTTGGCAGGTAGACTCCCAAGTATTATATATTGTTTACAATTATTTTAAATGGAATTTCGTTATCTTTTGCTGCTAGACTTTTTTGGTAATATATAGAAATGCTGATGATTTGTGTAGGTTTATTTTAATATCTTACTACATTGCTCAAATTATTTCAACTGTTTTTTAGTTGATTCTCTAGAATTCTCTAAAATATTACCATCATATCATTTGCAAAAAGTAAGAATTTTGTTTCCTTGTTGTCTATTTCTTTTTCTCTTATTGTGATAGCTAACATTTCTAGCAAAATATTAAATAGTGGTGATAATGGGCATCTTTTTTTTCACTCCTGATCTTTTTTGGGAAGTCTTCTGGCTTATCCCCATTACAGATAATACTTGCTGATGCTTTTAGATAGATACTAGTTATCATTTTAAGGAAAACACCATTTATTCCTGTGGTTTCCAGTGTTTTTAATAGCAATGCGGTGTTGCATTTTGTTGAAAGCTTTTTCTACATCTATTGAGATAATGATTTCCATTGACTTTGTTACCGATATGGTCAATTATGCTGATAGTTTTCCTCATATTGAACCAGCCCTGCATTTCTTACATAAATCCCATCTCAACATAGTGTATGATCCTTGTGATGTATCAAATGTAATTGCCTTGCTAGTATTTTATTTAAAATTTTTGCATCAATATTCATTAAGGAAATTGATTTCTTTCTCAGTTTTAACTCTTTCTGGTTTGGGTATCAGCACCATATTTGTGTCCATAAAAGAATTTGGTTGAACTCTTTCTTTGCTCATTTTTCTAAATATTTTACTATATTATATTTTATATATTATATTTATACTATATATATTATAATATATATTATATTTATACTATATTTTACTAAATATTTTATTATAGTATTGGACTTGTTCTTAAAATGTTTGATAGAATTCACTTGTGAGTGCATATGACTGTGGGGATTTTTTCTTTTTTTTTTTGAGGGGGGAGGTAAGGCAATTTGGGTGAAGTGACTTGCCCAAGGTCACACAGCTAGTTAAGTGTCAAGTATCTGAAACTGGATTTGAAATCAAACCTGAATCCAGGGCCAGTGTGGTGTACACTGTACTACCCTTCCCACCCCCAGATCTTTTTCGTAGGGAGTTCATTGATGACTTGATCAATTTCTTCTTTCTAAGTTGGGGCCATTTAAGTATTTGTAATGTTGAGGTAATTTGAAGATCTTCCCTGCCCCTTAATAGACCCATATGACCTGCTTTGAGCTTTGACCCGGCCCACAGCCTGAATCACATGAAGCCCCTAGTAGGAGGAGCTTGCTGAAGGGTTAGAGCAGGAAGACAGAGTGAGGTGGAGCTGAGAGAGGCAGCAGGCCAAGCAGAGCAGAGCAGAGCAAAACAGCTAGGCCTGAGTGAGAGAGGTACATTTTGCCTAAGGGAGTTTGTTTGTGGGGAGGCCTAATGACCTGGGGATGGCAATCTTCCCTCTATTGTTAATATGTACAAACTTCCTTGTTACCATGGTGGAATTGGCTTTCAAGGATCCGAATAAATATTCTGCTGTCATCTTTGAGGAAGAGTTTATATTTTGCAAATTTACCCGGAAATACACCTGCATATCCATAGTGGCGGCTGTGTATATCACATTGGCACTACAGTGTTCTATTTCCTCTTCTGTTAATCTGGGCAATTTACATTTTTGTAAACATTCATCTATTTCTCTTAGATTGTCAGATTTATTGGCATATAATCGGGCAAAATAGTTTCTGATAATTGCTTTAATTTCCTCTTCATTGGTGTGAATTCACCCTTTTTAGATTTGATACTGGTAATATGGTTTTCTTTAAAAAACAAAATCAAATTAAACAATGGTTTAATCTATTTTACTTCCCCCTCTCCCTAGTTTTATTAGTTCAATGGTTTTCTTACTTTTGATTTTATTTAGTATCTTATCTATTTAGTATCTCCTTTGACTGTCAGGATTTCCAATTTGATGTTTGAGTTTTAAAAATCTTTTCTAGTTTTTTTGGTTGCATACCCAGTTCATTGATCTGTTCTTTCTCTATTTAATTGATGTATTTAGAGATGTAAATTTTACCCTAAGTTCTGCTTTTTTTGGTATACATCCCATAAATTTTGGTATGTTGTCTCATTGTTGTCATTCTCTTCAACGAAATTGTATTTATGGTTTGTTCTTAGATGCATTCATTCTTTAGGATTAGTTTCCAATTAATTTTTAATCTACCTTTGTCCGGCCTACCTGCCGTGGCCTGCCAGGTCCTTCTTACCTAACTCAAGTCTTTGGTGGCCAATCGGATAAACATAATGAGAGAACAGACCTCCAGAGTCAAACAGAAGTGTAGGCTTTATTCTGGATACCAACTACATGTCAGCATGCAGGATGAGTTCTCCCCATGGAGCCCCCCTCTCCTTCCGGAGGAGAGAGGAACCCAACCCTCAGGCTTTCCTGCCCCCATTAAGCTCTCCCAGCTGCGCAGTTCACTCATGGACATCGTGCATGCTCTCAGCCCCTTAGCCAATTAACAACAGGTGTGCCCAGACCATGGGCCAATCTCAAGGGTGGGATGCTCTCTCCAGCAAGTTTCCACTGAGAAGAGGTGGAAAAACAAGCTAGCTCGTGTTTCACTCCTCAATTCCCAGCTGTTCCCTGGGGGGCCTCGTGAGAGCTCTGCGGTTTAGAAGCCCTCACCTTTACCTGACCCGAGACTGTTCACTTGAAAACCAGGCTTACACCCAGCATATCTTTCCATGGCCCTTTATTAAATTTTTATTACATCATGATCCAAAACAGATGCTTTAAATATGAATGCTTTTCTGCATTTGGTTGTGAGGTTTTAATGTCCTAATACATGGATGCCACGTACTGCTGAGAAAAAACTATATTCTTTCCTATTCTCATTCAGGTTTCTCTGGAGGTCTAGCATATCTAACTTTTCTAAAATTCTACTTACCACCTTCTTGTTTATCTTTTCGTTAGATTTATCTAATTTTGAAAGAGGGAAGTTGAGGTTCCCAACTAGTATAGTTTTACGGTCTATTTCCCTACAATTGCCATCCATTGGTCCTACTTCTGCCCATTAGACCTAAGACCACTTTGCTCTTTATTGCTGGAAATGCCAAAGATAACTTTGCTGAGTTCTTTCTGTGTCTGAAAAGTGTTGTTCTAGATATAATACTTCAAAAGAAATTATTTCATCAGTTTGGGCACTTGAGTAGCCAGTGACTAAAAATTCAGTTACCTGGTAGAAAACTTTCTAGTCAAGATTCTTCAAAATTTAGCTAGCCTGATCTGTGGATGACAATTGTACTTTTCAAATATTTATTAAGATACCATACTGTACAAAGTAAGATTACCATGGAAGGTTCCTAAGATAAAAAAGTTCATCTTGTATGGTGTAGTGTTAAGAGTATTGAATTTGGAAATGGTAAATCTTAGCTCTGTTACTCTTTGCTTCTTTGAGTCCTCAAGCAAGACCTTATGTCTGGGTCTCACGGACACAATGAGGATTGGCCAGGATGGAACTCAATTCCATAATACTAGAAAAGACATGGTTTTATGCCTTTCTAGCACTTATAGTCTGGTAACAGGCTGCAGGGAAATATTACACAGCTTGAAAAACCTCATTTATTAATGCTGTTTTTCCAAAAATATTTATTTTTAACCTTCTCCCCCACTCACTAAGGCAGCAATACATCAATTACATGTATGAAATCATGCAAAACACTCCCATATTCGCCATACTTTTTTTTTAAAGCAAGAAAGGTGAGAAAGTTATTCTTCAATTTGCAGTTTATCACTTCACTCCCTGTAGGTGAACAGCACTTTTTTCATCATGAGTTATTTGGAATTGTCTCAGATTATTGTACTTACATTGCCTGTACCTAACTTGAAATGGTTAGAAATTGTCTAACCCAAAAGCATACTGTAGAGGTCAAGCTGACCTCAGAGATGTTCTCAGACAAACTGAACTGCTGCAGGGAATGCAAGGATCTTATCCAGGTCTTGGGTCCACCCAGTGTTTGTTTTGGGCACCCCAAATTTGAATGTATGTGCTTATTGATATATATCTACCCTCTCAACAAAATAACAAAATTTGCTTAACTTACCAAGTGAGGCTCCCATGCTGGTATTCTTCTCTGAAACCCTATATAATACAAACCTTGAAGAGATTGGACAGGGAGTCTTCTTTCTGCTTTTTCCCTCTACCAAGTACAATTTTTTTTCTAAAACTATTTCAGATTTTGGGGTTCATTCTCATGCCTAATAGTGCCAGAGCATACCAATAAATTCTCTGGTTAAAAAAGAGACAAAAATTTTTTTCCACTGTATTACATTTTGTTTATACTTCTCTATGTATGTGAAGGTCAAGTCATGTCAGATTGTGAGTACGGGAGGGCAACCACTGGAAGCTTCCTAGAAATGTACTTGAATTAAGCCTTAGAGGGTAGGTAGGAATTCAACAAACAAAGGAGATACAGTCCCGTAACTTGTACCTGAAGTCTTCGATTTCTCAAGTCCTGCATCTAACAATAACCTTCAAGAACCCAACATCATATCCATGCTACAAAGAAGAATCAAAGTACAACTTTAGTGGAACTCTTGGTTTAAAAGCAGTATAAAACTAAGAGAAAATTTATAGTGATGCAGCCATGCCATCTGGAAGTTTGAAACATTTAACAATAGCTGCTCTGCTTGGTTTTTACTCCATCATCAGCATGTCATGCCACTCCCCACTATAGCCCTTTCCCAACCCAAGGTAAGTTCAACACCAAAAAATTCATCAACATGGAGACTGATTCACAGTTTTGCTACTCCTCACTAGTACCCACAGTTGCTGCTTGTCCCTCTAATTGGAGGGTAGAACAAAAAACCCCTCTTCCAATAGTTTCTCTTTATAGAGAACTCAAAACCCTAGCCATTTCTTCATTTACCACCTGCAGTTTTGCCTGGTTTCTAGTCCACCACTTAAAATACTCCCCTCTCCCCCAGCTTCCTTTTACATATTGCTCCATTAGATTGACTGTACTGTCTTTTTCTCCTTTGTATCCCCAGTGTTTAGCATGGTGCCTGGCACCTCGCAGCCCCTCAATAAATGTTTCCTGCATTTTACCTGAGAAAATCTTGGGTAAATTTCTCAAAATGATTTCTAAGACTTTTATCAAATGAGAATATTCATCTCCTTTTTAAAATGCTGAGACAAATTCTAAACAAGCTCTGTGTTCTTTGAATTCCCCTTGATTGTCCTATCTTTTAAATGACCAACCATGTTTGTAATATATGCAAAGAAGCAAAAGAAACTACATATTCTATTTTTCAGATTCTTGAAAATGAGCAACAGTATAAACCTAGCTCAGAATACTACACAATACCCTGTACTATGAGTATATTGTTTTTCAGTTTACTTTTCTTGCCCCCCCCCCCTTTTTTTGGAAGCACAGATAACATGGAAAATGTTATGCATGACTTCCATATGTATGATAGGCATCACTGCTTGTTTTCTCATGGTGTAGGAGAGGATGGCGAGAGGAGGAGAAATCGGGACTCAGGAAGAATTTGGAATTCAGAATTTTAAAAAATAAAAGCTATAGGTAAATAAACAAAACAAACTCAAAAATGGCCTGCTGAGAGGGAGCACTTCATCTGACTCTTACACCCTTCCATTTCTCCTCTGATGTAATTCAGTCTTGAGCTTTTGAATTTAAAGGGGTTGCCAAGTCACTTCTCCCCTGCTCCCCATAGGCCAGACACTAGAGGACTAATAACTATATGGACTGAGCTGGATCGTTATCTCTAACGTAAAGGAGGTGGAAATAAACCAGGAACCAGGCAGATTAAAAAATTTTTTTTAAAGGAACCAACTTAATCTCAGAAACAAAAAAATACCTTTTTCAATGATATGGTTTTATTTGGTTAGTTTATTAAACACTTTTAAGACAATTCATTTTGGTCTGTACCCTTCTAAAAATATTTCAAGTTTTAAATGAACCTCCAATACACGAAAGAAAATTACCATACACAAATTTCAGATCAAAATACAACACTCTGATTTCTCACAATTATAAAATCCAGTCAGTACAAACTACATTAAAAAAGATAAAACACTTTCACTGATCCTTGGTACAATATTACAGGACAATGGCAATAAAGTCCCCAAAGCATAGTTCAAGTGCTTAACTAAGAGAATTTATCCCTTAGTTACCCAACTTTATACTGAACATGTAAACAAAATAAATGCTACATAATTCAAGAAGGTGAACACATCCTTTTTGCATCAGTGTTACTTGTAAACCATAAAGCAATTTGTTAAGAAAGATTATAGATTAAAAATGCTTCTGATTTTGAACAATTCTATACTAGTAAAGGAATAGACAATTATTCCATGAATAAAACTAATTTGGACCTCAGATGTGAAACATGGCATTTAATTAAAGCCCAGTAACACAATTGTTCCAACAACAGATTAGAAATTCTTAAGACAACTACCCTACTAAATTTGGAGACTGTCACTTGAACCATTACTTTTTATTTTTTAAGCTTTTAACTCTATATAGAAGTTTCAAAAAACTAACCTTACTATAATTATTTCTGCTGTAAATCAGTTTTCAGTAGGTCACAAAGTACCATTAGAATTGCACATTTTCTTTAAATATTTTTTTATCATGCATAATGTAACTTCATCTGAAGACAGGCTTGACTAAGCCTTATAACTTGGAATTCTGTTAGTTTATGAAAGCTGCAAATCTCTTTAGAAAGCCAATATTCACTCAGCTATCCCATATCAGAAAATATCCACAATATGATTAAACTACGTAAGGCTTATTTGTGCTTGACAGAATGAAATCCGTTAGAAATTTATATTAGCAAATATCATCCTCATGGCATCGTTAAAAGGAAAAGCATGGTTACAGAACAGAAAGTGAAATTACCAATTCTTGAAGAGTCAAACTGAACTAAGAACTGTTTCAGAAGACAAGAGCAGGTCATCTCATTTCTGGAAAAGGTTATGTATCAGCCATGGATAACAAGCCACGTTGTACATTTCAAGTCTCATGCATGACTCTCATTCACATTCACAAACTGCAATAGCTTCCACAGGTTACAATTAATATACTGCAAGAAAGGAAGCCTTTCTATCTGCCAAAGGGGCTACAGTAACCAACTCCACCAAAGGGATGGAAGAGTGTTTAGGGAACATTATGACTGTTTCCCAAACACAATTCAAAACGCTACATGAGTTTCTCAGCAACCAGTCTAATATTTCTGCTGTCATTTCCACTGAGTTGCATGCATACTTGTACCACAACTCACAACTGCATGATTTTTAAACACTGAATGACTTTTGTTGGCAACTAGAAACAAGGGTAAGGAAAGGGACAGACTGAATGATTTCCAATAAATGTTAAGCTGTAAAAAAAAATAAAAATAAAAATAAAACCCCCCCCCAAAATGACAGACCCTATGGATTAAAAAGCAAACAACAAAATGTCCTCGTTGTATAATACACGCTTGCTGAGTAACTAAGCAACTACAGTGCGCTCCTCTGTGCTCACCCCACCAAAGGTCACTTATACACTTCCCAGTGTAACTAAATCTAAATATCAAGTTCCATTCTCTTACACTTTGATTCTTGTGGAATTTAACAGTCTAAAAGGTGGTATACACTTATATCACTTAATAGTCTGAGTTTAGCACACCTTGACCCCACGTTCCCAAACTTAAACACTTCAAAAAGTGGCTGGGTCTATGTACGTGCTAGAAGCAGAACCTCTAAATGTTACTCTATAGTCTAGAAATGTTTTTAAAGCAAAAACAAACAAAAAAAACCCCCTATTACTTTTATATACGTCGTAATGTAGTCTCTTATTGTTATAAAGAAGAGATTATAATTTCATACTCAATTCAAAGTTTGGATTCAGGTTTATTTTAGAATTGAACGTGAATGATGAAACTGATTGCTTAAGACAACTATTAGTTAAAATTGTGATAAAAATCCGTAAGTCTCTGCTCTACCCTACAAGCAGTATTTCTGCAAAAGTAAATGCATACTCTACAGTATCAGCTGTCAATACACATCAAGGGCAGTTTTTATGCATTAAGCAGGTGACAATCTAGTGTACCCAAAGAATATCGGTTCTTCCAGGGATCTAGCCACTTGGCTGCTTGCTGAGGTAGCTAGCCAGAAGGCTGACAGGAAGAATGCTTACCTAATTAGAAGGTAGTAATGGGATCCTCTACTGTCCCATTCCCAAAAACGGTCCCAAAGGTTATACTTGGTGTATGGGAACAGGACTGGGGAACAAGAGATCCTATTATAAACTCAAAAGGCCTAAGACATCTAGAAGATGTCTGGGTAAATACCTTGGGTTTTCTAGGGGTTTCATCAAATTCTTGGACTGGTACCACCCTGCAGAGAATGAGTGAGCTGTCAGTATAAGATACAGCCCCTCCAAGACTAGCTGACTGTGGTCATTAAAAGTGTTTCTCTAAGGAATTTATGTGCCACATCAGTCTTAAAAAAAAAAGTGTCTTTTTGATACATAACAAGCAATTAAGAGAGATGGATACAGAATTAGAGTATACGGGCAAGGATTGGGGAACAGATAAATCTGACATGAAGAATGGCCAAGAGAGTTCTTTTTCACCTCTGAAAAAGCCCCTTAAATACTTAAAGGAAATTAAAAAAAGCACATCTCTTTTGAAGGAAGGGCTAATTCCCTCAAAGGGGACCACTCCAGAAACAGCTCTGGTTAATGACACCTGAATAACAAACCCAGCAATACATCAAAGAAAAGATGTGTAGACAAATGAAAAATACGCTAAAGAAAAAGGCAGCTAAACCCTAGTAAACTACCTCCAGGTAAATGTGTATTTCAAAGTTAATGAATTTACCATGATCATGTTAAGTTCTTTGCAAAGCCTGTCAAGGACAGTGGCTTAAGTAGAAAATTGATTACAGCTCCTTAATTATAAAATCTTAAAATTGAACAATGAGATTCATCATGAAAAATTAAAGACAAGGCACATGATCACAGAAACTATTCCAAAGATTCTAGAAAAACTATCAAAGGATGATATAATTTACAATCCATTTATCAATCCCAAGGACCCCCCAAAATAAGTAGATTTGCAAATATTCAAATCTATGAGGCATGAGATCAAAAAAGATATAAGCATAAATTTCTATTCAAGGTACCTTCAAAAACAAATATCAAAACTATCATCCTTTTGTGGCTGTTAAGGAGTTCTGATAGGCCAACATTAGGAGTGCTTGGCTGAGACCTGGAAGGGACCTTAGAGACCAACTAAGATGAATAAATTGAAGCACAGAGACTTGCCCAAGATGACAAGTCTTTGAGTATCACAACTATATGAGATTAAGAATGTGGCTCATCTGAAGTGCAGTGTTCTTAGACATTTGAAAGTCAGAAAGGAAGAACTGACAGAATTTGGTAGTTAGGAATAATATTTTGAGAATCACTTTTATAGACTAAAGACTACTTGGTTTAGTAAAACCGGAAGAAAAATTACACAGAGAATAATCCAAATTCTGAACAGCAAATGAAATTTATAATTAAAACATTTTCCATCTCCTCCTCTCCCCTCCAGAATAATTTCCCTCAAAAAATGGTTCATGTTGGTTTTGTTGATTTTTTTTTCCTTTTTTTTCCTAAAAAGTTCTTTGTTATAAGGAATAGCTCTGTCGAAAACAGGGGGAGTAACTCTAATTTGTATAAAAACAAAAGATAATCAGTACAAATCTATTAAAAACACAAAAAGAGAATTGGTTATAGAAATCATTAAATCTGACATGACCCAATGCAAAAATCTCTTCATTGAGAGCTTTTGGGATGGTGGGGAAGGGAAAGGAGGAGTTTATTACCTAAGAGGCTGACTAATGTGGACAATTTTGTTAGAAAAATCTTTATGTGGGCTGTAATAAGACTTCCATCTATATTTCCTTCAGATGATCCAGAATTTAAAAAATGCTATTTTGTTTTTTCAACCTTCAAATCAATAACTTCTGAGTCAATCATTAACTTGGATCTGAATGTAGAAAATAGAAAAGGGACAGCTCCAGAAGATTTCTGACTTTCTTCTGCGGGGGAAGGAGGATGACAAACCAATTTATACCTTCTCATAAGATCACAGATATAGGATTTGAAGGGAACCAGGAGACTATCCCGTCCAATCCCCTCATTTTACAAACTAAGACCCAGGGAAGGTCATATGTACAGTAAAATCTGAGATTTGAAACCTGGATCCTCTGATTTCAGAGCCATTGTTTCTTCTACTGTATCATAATGACTGAACATTTTGTCAAGTTTCTAAATCCTAATATTTTCCAGAAATTTAATAACTAGTTCTGTGGGCATGGATAACAAATGAGGAAATCTAATTTTGTATATACAATGAGACCAATCATATGACCAAAACAGTACAGGCATCACAGATTTCATGTTGTTCAGACACTCATAAACTCTTCTGAGGTTAAATAATAATTTCTGACCTAAATAATAACTGCTCAGTAAGAGTTTCAGAAACTAGATACTTAATGTTCTAGTCTTCAAATCATTTTTTGGATATAATTCAGTCTCCTCTCCCCAGCAACAACAAAATCATCTTTTAATTTGTAACCTTTAATCCCATGTGACTTCTATGCTAAAGGAAAAGCTAGCACTTCTGGTCAACAAAACTCTCTGAAATTGAAAGTATACTTAATATTTTTAGAGTATTAAACCAGGCATTTTTTCGTGTAAGCGTTCAACCCACTCATTTTAAAGAGGAAAAAACCGAAGCCCACAGGTAGAAAGCAGCAGTTAGGATCCAAATCCAGGTCCTCTGACACACTTATCTTTCCACTTGGATATTAATTTACACTTGAACAGAAAGAACCAGAAGAAAATCTCACAGCTCTCATCTAAAAGCTGCCTACTTGTCCAAAAACCTGTAAAATATGAAGAAAAGCTCATTGCTGACAAAACTAACACCACTATGTTCTAAAACTCATGCATTTTACTTCCAGGAAAACTGCTCACACAGAAACAATTTACTATTTATGAGATGTTTAAAAGCATAAAACTAGAAAAGGAATGAGGGTGACTAGTTGGAAACACAAAGACTGCACTGACAAGCCAGTGGAGAACAAAGGAGACAGAAAAATGCAGACACAATAGCTCAAAAAAGCTGAGCAGCCAGGAGGAATTTAGTGTAACCAATAGCTCTAAAAACTCCAATAGAATCTGAAGGCATCACTATCCAGGGTCCATTACTGAGTAATTAAGAGCAGCTTAAATTATGTTCATGTTAACAGTTTTAAGAATAAAGAGACAGACCAGGTGGTGATATTTTCAGTCTGTAATCCCAGATTTAGGAAGGCTGAGGCTAATCTCCAGAATTCAGAAATTCTGAGCTGCAGGGAGCTAAAGAGACTGTGTATCCACATTATGTCTGGTATTAATATAGTGAGTTCCATTGGAAAAGGTGGGGAGAGCCAAAAGGTTGCCTAATGATAGATGGGGCTTGTGAGTAGCCCCTGAACTTTAGCCTCTGCTGGATACAGAGACTAGTCTTTACAAAAAAAAAAAAAAAAAAAAAAAAAAAAAAAAGGGAAGTCTATAAAAGATGAGAAAATTTTTCATCAAAATGATTAAAATATTGGCAGCAAAAGGAAAAAAGTTTAGTTATTTAGAAACTTCATTTTATGTGGGGAGGAATTATGGTATAATGCTTTGGAGTCACAGGACTTGGATATAAATCAGAGCTCTGTACTACTGTGTGACTGAGATCAAATTTGTAAAGCACTGAGCACACTGCCTGGCACAAAATGGGCTTTTTATAAATACTTCTTCTTTTCCCCTTTTTCACTCTCAACCCTATAGTCCTATAGCTCAACTCACTCTCTGTAACTGTCTATACCAAAGCCTCCTTCTTAAGGCAACATTCACTAATATCTGTTGTATTCCTTATAAAATAAATACAAACAACTTGAGAATGCAGGAATTTTCCCTTTTATATCTGTATCCTCAACACTTAGCCGAGGGCTTGGTACAAAGGAGGTGTTTAATAAGTGCTATTTGATTGATAAGTACTTTGGGAGGGGAGAGAGCATTAACTTTTCAACCATTAAGGGATCCTAAACATTCCAAATAACTGGTCCAAGTTACATGAAAAGTTCCCCTAGTGGCCTAGCAAACTTAACAAACTTAAGCACCAAACTTAAGATAAATTGACAGACACTGGAAGACTGAAGCCCAGATAATATCCTCAGAATATAAAAAAAAATTATTGTAAATTATTCCTACTACCATGAAAACCAATTGGAAGATTTAGAGCTGCATCAATCAATAAACGTTTTCTTAAGCACCTTGCCTTACCATGTGCCAGGTCCTCAGTGTTAAGAACCTAATTTTTAAAAGAAAAAGCAAGAGAAACTAGATAACGTAGCAGTAAATTTAGTATGAGAGGTCTAAAACAGACAACTGTCCAAATGCCTTGGAGTCCATTTCCAACATAATTCTGAATATTTTACTAGTTTCATTAAAAAACTCACGGCTATCTAAATAGGAAATATTTAGTAATCTAATTTGATGTATCTATCAAAAGTAAAGATGAATGAGAAAACATTTATTTAAAATGCTGAAGCTACTAGCATTTATGGACTGCTTTTCTCAAGAGAAACAGCACTTCAGAATAAAAAGAGAATACAAAAAATAAGTCTCCAAGAAATAACACTCAAATTTATTCACTGACTGGTTCCTGACTTCTGCTGAAGGTGTTTAAGTTAACATAATTATCAAGTAAGATATTAAAAAAATGAGATACACAGGAATAGATTTTCCAATAAAGAAACAAGGGATTGAATACATCTAAGTCTCACCTAATTTAACAGGAAAAATGATAAAGCATTCTCTCTCTCCCCACATATATCTATACATAGATATGTCTATATATAGCTCTAATTATTTAGGAAAATGAAGCTACTGGTATGACTTTAATAAATTTAACCCAAAGCTTTAAGTTCCATATCATTTGATAGAAAAGACTAATGAAATACAAGATATTTTTTAAAGACCATTATGAGTACTGAAATATTTCAAAAATATTTTATTAAAGAAATAATGTTATGACACAAATCAATCTTTTGGGGGGAAAGCATGAATTATCCTGAGTCATTTCTACTAATTCAATTAACTGCCTAGCTGCCAAATCTTCATTTTACTTTATGTCACAGGGATAGCTTTTGTAGTCTATTTTCTCAACGTATCTGACATTCTGTGCCAATAAAAATGGTCACAGGAAGTCTCAAAATCTACCAGATCATGAATGATTACTGCAAATGAGGAAACTTAGAGGTCAAATTCTAGCTGGGCACTACATATTTTAGAAGAAACAAAAAAAGCATAATTTCAACCTCAGAATAACCTTATAGAACACATGAAATGATTCTACAGTGAATTTTCATTTGTTGGCTTACCTATGATCTTATAATCAGAATATGTTTTTAAAAATTAGGCAATTTAGAAAACTTCAATTGAGAAGAATCCAGCTTTTTAGTGTATTGTGCATGCTAGCTTTACAAATCAACAATCATGATGTACCAAAATAAAAAAAAACCCAAACCAACCCACCAAGAACCAAAACCTGTAGCAAGAGGGGTACTTTAAATAGAAATAATGTTAGAAAGTATATCCTCTTTAAACAAATAGAATGCAAATGCCTTGAATAGTTGAGTTACTAAAAAACTAGATTTGGATATAAGTCCTATTTTGGTTGACGCTTTTATAGCATACAAAACATCTACCTCCAGTTCAGTCTTCTTAAATATTACCTACTATTAACCATTCCTCACTAACGACATAAAACTAAGTAAACTAAGTTATCATCACACTGTAATGGTTTAATCTTTGTGACTAATGTTTTTTAAAGGACGCTCGAAAACATGCAAAATAATTCCCCTAACTGAAGATAGAATTTTCTTTCCCTTATGGAGTATAGCAACTGGAGATGCTGCTCATCCCTCACCCGTCCCCTCAAAGTACCCAAAAACCATTTCTGCTTTGCAAATTCTAAAGTTTTCTAAAATTATAAAGACATCGTTTGTAAACGTCTGGGAAACTTGGCAATAGACATACTTGAGTAACCAAACTCTTTACAACAGAAATGTTTACCATATATATATGAAAAGCAGCAGGGTATAATAAAAAAGCACTGGACTTAGATTCAGGAGACATGAGTTCAACTCCTGGCTCTTAACAAAATGTGTCTATCTTTAAAGATCTGGATTTCCATTTCCTCATCAATAAAATAAAGGAGTTGGACTACATGACCTATCAGGCCTCCTTTACTGCTAAAATGCTATGGTCCTCTAACCAGGTCAGTGAATTGGAAATTTAAAGACCTAGTTTTTTCTACTGACTCACACTCACTTCTTTTTTTAATTTTTGGCAGGTCATTTCTTTTAGGGCCTGAAAGACATCTCTAATATCTGTGATCAACACTCTTAGGTTTAATGTATTATCTATCTTAAATCCTATGTTACAGAATGGATGCCATTAAGTTGTGAAGGAGTTACAACAGGCACTTCCAAATTTTTATTTTATAGTATTTTCCGTCTATTTCCTACATTCTTGCAGTCCGTCCTTCCATATAGAAAACAAAACCACTTATCTAGTGCCCAGCAACATGAGCCACTCATTTGTAATAAACACATATTTCTTCCAGGACACTCTAGGAACCCTCAACTAGACTTTAAGTTTCCTGTAGGCAAAAACTTAACTTTTACCTTTACATCCTTACAATTCCCAGAACACATGCTCAATAAGTGTTCTGTTAGCTGCTTCAGTGTAGGAATGTCTGCTGACTTTGCCTTTTCTGGATGTCATGTGAACCTTTAGCTACCCACTTCATGACTGCCTATCGTGTTCAGAGGCAGCTAATTAAACAGACATGGACCTGCTGAGTCCTAGGGTCCTCGCTTGACAGTGGCTTTCAAAGTAACCTGTGGTTCTGATAGTGACAGCTCTATTTCAATGGTCAAAGGCCACATGTCAGTTTATTTCTTTTAATCTAAAAGGGTATGCAAGTTCCCATCCGTCTCAGATATCAACACACAAAAAGGAATTAATACAATTTTTTTTTCAACATCCTCCTGAAAATGGTCTTAGATTATGGATTTTATACGCTGCAGTAGAAATGTACAAAATATCCTAATGAATAAAAAAGAGATAATGGAATTCCTTAAGTGCCTGCACTTTGGAGTAGAGAGTCCTCTCTGTGTGTCACACATGACAAAGAAAGCTAATTCTGTTACTTCCAGATGGCTATTTTTGCCCCTCCACCTCACCCAACACAGCATTTGTCCTTGGCAACAAGCCCAATTTATAAATTAAGATAATGATACTCTGAAGTTGAACATATCACCAAAAAAAGTACCACTGTTAAGACTACAATGGAACATGGTGAAATATTTAAAAACGCTGTTTAAAGTTCCCTTATTTTCAACACATTTTAGAAAATTTTTACCTTGTTGCAACCTAGAGAATAGTATCTACTTCTAGTTACTAATTCTCCATGCCTGTTAGCCACTAAATTAAATATTACTCCTAGACATTTCCTAAATAGTATGTCTCTGTACAGCACAAAACATACCATCAACAGTTACTCGGTAAATAAGGCTTTTTAATTCTAACTAATGAAAACACAAAATCCTAGAAAACTCATTAAAATCTATCAGCATTCAATATTTATACTTAACATGGATTTTATTGCCCAATTATTCATTAACACAGCAGTTTAAAACTGAAGATCAGTAGGTTCTACAGTAAATCTGAAGCACCAAAAGTTGGTAACATATATAAACAAGAACTAAAATTTTAAAAAGAAAATATATATTAACGTATATGCTAAAACACATATCAAAGCATTCATAAGCATGCACACAACTACCTACAAACACACACATACATACACTCATTCTCTTCACAGGATATAAGCATCCTCAAAAACTAAAAAGTATCTTCATCCTAATTTTTAAATTTCCTTTGAAAATCCATTCTTGGAGAGAATCATCATTTTAGATCATCTAGTCCAATCTATTTCCCTCACTACCATTACTAAAACATAAATATCCTCTAACTCTCCCCCAGAGCACGTGTCCATAGGAAAAACAAAACTAATTCATGTTGTAGCCTAAGGGAGAGCTGTGTAGTACTTCCACTTGCTCTGACAACCTGAGATAACTCTCCTTCTATAGGTGAGATTATGAAAATGAATTGCACTTTTACCCGAAGGTGTTTATATTTAAAATTTTAAGACCTATTATCAGCTGCCAATCACTATATACATGACTGGGACAAGTGTCCTAAATGGAAAAGGAGTTTGAAAAATGCATCCATCACAATATGTTTCAAGGCATAAGTGTAGTGTTGAACACAAACCTGCATAAAACAAGTTAAAATTATTTTCCAATACGGAAGTAGCTCTAATTTTAAAACAAAAGACCCCCCTCCCCCACTATTTATTTTAGAACATAACGAAATTAAACACATCCCTGTACTTCAACACAAGAATTTGTAGTACTTGTATATACAGCTAAAATAATAGTTTGGCACTTAGCAGCTTTTGTTTGTTATTGCATACTTGATCATGTAGCAAGTCATTTCACAAACATTACATAATTTGGGTAGCTACATTGTAAACTGATTTTTAAAAAATCATCTTTATTAAGATTGATTTACCAAATTACATAGGTATAGAAATATTGCAAGTAGGAATTAACTAAAAAAAAATCCTGTGAATTTTCTCCTTTGAAAGGATTCTTCCCCTTAATCATGAGCTGCTATTGTTTTTCCTACCATGGTTTGGAGAACCATTATATTATAAAATCTTGAGAAAATTACACATATGCATAAAATAAAGAAATATAGTGGCTTTAACAAAGATATCAAAGTTTCCTTTCAAACAAATTATTTTTGAACTACTATTTTTAAACATCACAGCCAAACACTGCATTTTTAGGTGAGAACACCTGGCACAAAATATTGCAGCCTGGAGATCATCTTTGGAGAATTTTTTCTTCTGTAACTAGTACCTAATTTCAAAAGTAATGTCTACTCTTTCACCGTGGCATCTTCTTGGCTTTACTTGAAATATGTCTTCATTGTTGACTTGCTTTGATTAAAAGATAACATCATTACGAAAATCTGCACAGAACAACTGGTGTTGGGATACACCAAGAGGAAAAAACATAGTTTAATTTAAACAATTATCTAACATTATTGACAAGCAAAGCCAGACCAATGGCTTCAGTGCAGCATATAAATTTCCAGTGTGAAATACAAATCTGGTAACTTCACACACAAACATCTCAGGGCCAGAAGGGAAAGATACTGTGCTATATGCAGCCTTCTTCAGGATTCTTTTGGCACAGTCTTTACAATAGTGCACACCTAGTCAGAAAGTACATATACTTGAATCCATTTCAGTAAACTGTGTTATCTTCCAACAGGCATGGGAGGAGGGGAAAAAAAGCACATCAATCACCTTTTACTTTTGCTGCTAGTTGGTAGACAAACATGATGGAAAAATTTTTATACGCATGATGACAGCATATAAATTTTTCACATAAAAAGTTTCTACAAGAAACTCTTGCTTTTAATTTTCTAACCAAAGTGTACCATTTATTAAATGTTGAGATAGATCCTGCTAATTAGGTCTGACACTAGCAGAATTTGCAACCATATACTAAGATAAATAAATGGTAAAAAAGTAATAAAAACCAAACATATCAAGCTGGTCAGAAAGTCTGATATTGCATAAAGGTCAGATTATGAAGCAATCATAAAGCCCCTGATTTCAAATGGAGGATGTCAGAGTTAAGAGTGGAAAACAGAACATATTACAATAAAGGTTCTGCTAAACTGAAGGGTCTTTTTTGTCAGGGAAGAGGTAGGGTTTTTAGTGGGGAGAGGAGGAGAGAAAAGGGAGGAGGATTTGTTTTTTTTCCCCAATCATGATATGTAAGCTCAGTGTGTTATATTATCGACAGAATAAAATTAAGTTGAGGTAGGTAATTTATTCTACCAGCCAATCTTTACTCACGCCAATTTACCCACACCAAAGTCTCACTGGTGAACAATACTGGGAAGAGTCTTTTACTGCTTAGACAAAAATTCATTCTTAATAGTTTTCAAACCAAACAGTAGTAAACAAGACTTCATGTGCTTTAGAATAAAGATTTCCTTAAAAACATGTTTTTTAAACCCAAGATATGTTGCCTGGACCATTTCCTTTAGAACTTAGCAGCCTTAAATTTTGTTTTTCTGACGGCTTTTTTGTCAATATTTTTCTTGCTTATTAAAATCCTCAGACCTATGAGACCAATAGGTTTTGGTCAACTGATAACAGAAGAAGGGTATTTCCTAAGATCCTTCATGACTCCAAATATACTAACCCAGAAATAAAAATCACATGAAAAATGTTCATAATTTCAAGTCTTTGAGAGGAATCTGGGAAGATGGTGGAGTAGGTCAGAAAACTTTCAGCTTTCCAAATTTCCTCCACAAAACAGAACATCACCTCAGAGGGAATGTAGAGCAGCAGAAATAAAGTCAGGGTAGAGCAGCTGTTCTCCTAAGACAATCTGAGAAGACCCACAGGAAAGATGCGGCTTCCAGGGAAGATCTCCAAGGGCACAGGTTCAGCCTGAATGAAGTACAAACACCTCACAGGCAAACTCTGTGGCATCAACAAACAACAAACCCTGTAGGCAGCTGAGGCTGGGAGGCAGCCATAGTCTTAAAAACTTTCATCTCACAGACTGTGGGGGTCCAACTGCTGACCAGGAGACTACTGAAGGACCCTCCACTGTTGAGGGACCCCAAACATAGCTGTACTGACCAGACACCTCCAGGGCCGGGCTGCTGCTGTGGGGGAGGAGCTAGCACCCACCTGGTGAGTGTAATAGGAGAGGGGTGGGGACCTTGTTGGCTGTGGGCACTTTCAGGAGTTGTTTCAGTTCCAGGGGAGAGAGGACAACTGTAGTTTGTAGCCACCAGAGGGACCGCAGCAAGATCATTTTCTGGACAGCATGGCTGGGGGCCCTAGTCATGGTTTAGGAGTGGAGAGGAGAGCCCCAGTTTGGGCCCTAAGACAAGACCTCAGAAAATAACACTAAGAGGGAGGGGAATCACTCCCCATACCTTGGGACTAGAACTTGATTACACTAATAGCTGCTAAAAACAAAATAAAACAAAAATAAATAAAAGCAAATAAGTAAGCAAAGGAGAAAGATAGATAGCTGCTATGGGAATAGAGAAGATCTGGGTTCATATTCAGAGAAAGAAAATGGAGCATTAATTTCAGACCTTCTCTTGGCATAAGAGAGAAGTCAGCAGCTTCTTTAAATTCATGAGGGCTGCCTCCTGAATCATGTATATGCTGAATCTTTAGACTATTCAGATGGAGTGCTTAAAAAAGATAGAATTCTATTATTACCTTAGTTGCAACTGATCATAATATATTATATATATGTTTAAATATATATATATATATATATATGTTTAGGTTCTCCTGACAGAGCACTAGTAACCAATAGACCTGGGTCCACATTCAACCTCTCAGGCATAAGCAAAGACCTTAAGTTGTAGGGCAGAGCTGGGCACGACTGCTGTAGAAAAGCATTCATTGTAAGCTTAGACATTGGTTTACATACAGATTTTCTGTAATACCAAAGCCACCTACTTTAATATAGCAGATTTAGTAAAAAGGAGTTCCCTTTGGGGAAAGTGCACCTTAGTGTTTTAGTTTTAACGTTCTATTAATCCCCATTTCCCTTCTGTTTACTGGTACTGACGATTCTCCATCAACCCACAAACTTCTGACTATAAAAGTTAATTCATCCACCTAAGGTTGTTTTGGAATAGTTACTTCTTCCCCCAACAAGAGCGACAGCTCCAGCTTTTAAGCAATTCAAACCCCCAAGAGTTACCATACCAAATCACAGTGTAGAGAGTTAAGTTTTAGTTGTTCTCTCTGTTCTGCCTTATCGAAAGCTAGGTTCTGGTGCACTGTGTCAGGTTCTTGCTTCTATCGCATTTCCAAGACAGCCTTCAGGGAGAAGGGACACGGATGCGGAACAGTCCTTGCTGTAGCTGGAGTCGGAAAAGCTTGCAATTTGCAATTCGCAAGGCAGCACAGCCAGTGCGACGCAGGTCTGATGGAAAAAGTGGTTTTGTGTGGTGCCAAGTACCTGTGCTTCTTTTAAACTCACGAACATAGTCATAGTTGGTACCTAAATACAAATGAACAAATGTAAATAAATATTCTAAAAATCACTTAGATAGAGCTTCAACAAAATGCATGACAACATTCTAACCTGTATCAAGATCTCCAATCACATAGATACTGGCCCCGATAGGAACAGCTCCATAAACAAAGGAAGAGCTTGCTGGGATGCATAGGTTTTGGTCAGTAAGATAAATCCATCTGAAAGAAAATGCATTTCTTTTTAGAAAAGTCAGAAGAAGAGGCATGATAACCCAATAGGTATTGAAAAGTCTAAGCTTATGGAAGTTAATGTAGAAAACCTAAATTAAATAAATTAATTAAAAAAATGAAATAAAAAACTTCAAAATTCTACAACATATTTGTCATAATTCCACTCAAAATTTAAATGTCACTTCTTTACATTACAATAAATAAATCACTTAAGTTTATTTTCCACTTCCCAACCTGACCTGTAATGTCCTGGCCCCTCCTATTCTTGCCTAAATGCTATCCATCCTCCAAAGCCAAACTCAAGTCCTACTTCTTCTGTGAATTCAGTCTGTCAATCAATCAATCAATATTTGTTTAGCACCTGTGTGACAAGCATTATGCTAAGTACCTGGGGATACAAAGAAACATAAAAAACAGTCCAAGCTCAGATCTAATGGGGCAGACAAGAGGAAGACTGTGTATGAACTAGTCAGGTAGAGAATAAATTGGGAACAGAGGGAAGGCACTAAAATTAAGAGGGGCTGGGAAAGGCTTCCATGCAGAATGTAGGATTTTAGCTGGGACTTGAAGGTAGCCAGAGAAACCAAGAAGCATAGATAAAGAACAGAATTCCATAGAGGGGGATAGACAAGGAAAACGCTCAAGAGTACACAGATGGAGCAACTTGTGGAAGACCAGCAAGAAAACCAGTGTCACTGGAGACAACAGTTTGCTGGAGAGTGAGGAGAGGTATAAGGTGTTAAAAAAAGGAGAAGGGGAAAAGGTTATGAAGGGTTTTCAGTGCCAACTAGATTTTTTCTTAGTTGATCTGGAGATGATAGGGAATTTAAGGAGTAGCGGGCGACACGGTCAAATCTGTACTTTAAGAAGACCATTCTGATAGCTGAGTAGAGGATGAACTGGAGTGGGTGACAGACTTGAGACAGGAAGACCAACCAGCAGACTACTGAAGTAGCCCAAGAGTGAGCTGATGAGTGTCTACAAAGAGGGATAACCTAGAAGTGGCAATGGGGAGCAAGGAGCATTCCAACTCTTCCACCCTGCCAGTGAGTTGGGGGAAATGAGTTTAAATGTCCTCAGTGCTGGAAAGAACAGCCAGAGAGGTTGTGTCTTCGGGAGGGAACCAGGTCTCAGTGAGACCTCAGATGACAAAAGGGTGAGAAAGGAAGAAATTTAAGATTAAAGCAAGTTTGTTGTCTGAAGTAGACATTCCAAAAGTAGGGTGGGAATGGTATGTAGAGTGGCATGGGGGGGAAGGGAATAAGGGATCAAGCAGTGTGGCTCGAGTGTAATCTCTTTTAGTAGTTTAGAGCATTTTTTTCAGATTGCTGTTGATAGCTTGGATTTCTTCCTCTGAATATTGCTCTTCATTTCCTTTAACCATTTTTCAAGTGGAGAACGGTTATTACTCCAATAAATTCGATTCCTTAGAAATGAAACATCTGGGAAATTTGCTGCCAAGATTTCCCCCCAATTAAATGTTTCCCTTCTAATTTTAGTTGTACTGGTCAAAACTTTAAATAATTATGTATTCAAAACTATCCATTTTATCTTCTATGCTTCTCTCCATTTGGGTCATGAACTCTTCCCTTATCCTTAGATCCAAAAGGAAATTTCTTCCTTGTTTCTCTGATTTATTAAATGACCTTTTATATCTTAAAAAACCCCAAATGTATTATTTTTAACATACACCAAAATTTATTTTTTAAAGTTACAGATTCTCTTCTTCCCTCCTACTCCTCTCCCATTTATTGAGAAGGTAAGCCATGTGATTTCAAGTGCTCTCTCAATAACTTTGGATTTGACTGTGCGACATGGGAGACACTGGCACAGGACCGCTCAACATGATGTGCCCACATCAGAAAAGGTGCTGTGCTCTATGAGGAAAGCAGAACTGAGACAGCACAAAGGAAACACAGGATGTGCAAATTTGGGATGTCCACCCCAAATATTCACACGGACTATCTGTGCCCAACCTGTGGTAGAGCATTCTGACCTTGTGTTAGTCTGATCAGCCACAGTCAGACACACTGAAATTTCACTTTATCATGGTGATGTCATTTTGGCCTCTTCAAAACAATCAAGCAATGTGATAACAATTATACATGTGAAACCATGCAAGGCACATTGCAAAGCAACAGTAAGAAGAATAAAGTGAAAAAACATGTTTCAACCTGCAACATTTTATACCTAAATCATGTATTGATTTAGAACTTATATAGTATATGGTGTCACAAAACCTAATTTCTTCCAGATTGTTTTCCAGTTTTCCCAGCAGTTTGGGGGAATGGTTGAACACATAAATATGAATGGAATGGAATCCTATGCTGTAAGAAAGATGTAAGAGATGGTTTCAGAGAAACCTGGGGGAATAAGTTAAATCAAGTTAAGATGCAGTTAAGTCAGCAGAACAATTTATGCTTTAACAACACTGTAAAGACATACAACTCTGGAATACTTAGGAACTTTAATCAATGCAATAATCAACCATGATTTCAGAGGAATAATGATGAAGCATGCTACTGGTACCTCGACAAAAAGGTGATGAACTCAAGAAGCAGAAAGAGACATCCACATTTCGAAATGGCTAATGTGACAACTACTTTTACTTTACTATGTGTCAACTTGAAAATTCTAGCTCTATTGGAAAAGCTCAATAAAAAGAAAGATGGCAGAAAGCTACATCTTTTCTGACTGATGAATAAACATTGAAAAAAAGTGGAATAAAAAGTGTAAAATGGAAACAATATGCCACACTTATACATCAAGATGCAGGAAAATGGCAAGGTACCTTCCAAGTTTCACCAGTAAAAGACCCAAGCCTTATTTAATCTTTATGTCTCCCCTACCTCCTAGGCATGCTATTTACGGAACTAAACTATGAAATAAAGGTAAAAGATGAAAGTTTGGAAGGATAGTAGTTAAGAATAGTAATGAAAAGCATGTAATAAATGGCAAGAAATAAGTATTTATAATAGGGTTATTAAGGAAACTGGTTAAATTAAAAATAAACCAGCATACACTTAGTACCTTGAAGGACCAACCAGTCTACACCATATATGAGTGATTCTAAAAGCAAAGTGCTACAGAGGCAACTCTGTCATTTATGGATATGGATTACACATATTGCTATTATATGAATAATAGTCACTATCTCATTACTATTAGCAGAAATGTAAAATTCGAGTTCTTTTATATGAATATACCCTGCTAGCACTTAAGACAAACTTCCTTTACATTATTCTATGCAAAAGGGGTCCGACAAACTTTCTTTACATTATTCTATGCAAAAGGGGTCCAGAACACATTACAAATAGGAATAACATGACTAGGACATCCTTATATTGTTAGAAGACAAGGCTATTACAATAAAATACCATAATGGAGGAATACTGGGAGAGGCAAGGAGGAATTAACCGTGGATGGTAGGAGCTGGTGAACAACAATATGAAAACATGATGAAGCTCGATGTGTAAGATGAGAAGCAATGACAAGTATCTGCTGCAACATGTAGAACCTCTAAGAATCTAGGCAAGGAGGTCTTATTCTGGGCTCCATGAACTTGTTTAAAAAACACTTTTGTTACTGGATTTTAATCGGATTGGTTTTCTTGGTAATCCTATATTATATCCTATATATATATCCTATATCCTATATATATATCCTATTGTACTTAACAATATTTTGAAGACTCCTAGGTGTCACCTGATTGCCAGAAGGGTCTATGACAGAAAAAAACTAAGAACCCTTGTTCTAGGTACATGCTGGTAATAGTATGGATATGTTACTGCAAGACCATGTAGAAACTGCTATATTAGATATATTATCTACTTAGTAGGGTATGAAAACTTGATTTACCATTGTTTGTTATTGTAATTATCTTAAAATTATTCATAAAATGATCCAAATATCACTTTTTAAATTTGGCTAGTAGTCATTATGCTCTGGATCTAAGGCACACTAGACTTCAGAGACCTTTTCAAACCCCCTAAAACATATATAAACTACTCTAACTAAAATAGTAGTCTATTTCTCCTCCAACATGGCTTCACAGTCATACTGGAGAAAAATGGTTTAAAACCATCAAAATGAAATCTCTCCCAAATCCATTAGGACTTTCGTACCTTTAATGAATGACTGAAAACAGCCACAATAACTTAGTTTTGTCCCCCTCCTAAGGAGATGGAGTTTAACTTTGTGCTACAACACCCCCTTCTGGTAAACTCTGAGATCAAAGTCAAAATTAAAATGTTGATCAGTCATTTCAGTCATGTCCAACTCTGTGACACCATTTAGAGTTTTCTTGGCAAAAATACTACAGTGATTTGCCATTTCCTTCTCCAGTTCATTATACAGATGAGGAACCAGGAAGCAGGCAAATGGGGTTAAGTGACTTGCCCAGGGTCACACAGCTATAAGTGTGTGACGTTGGATTTAACTCAGGACGATGAATGTTCCTGACTCCAGGCCCAACACTCTATTTCACTGTGCCACCTAGCTACCCCCTGAATATTTGTAGTCATTGATAGTTTAAGCAAACATACTATAAGTGCTCCACGTCAAGTGCAAGTACAGGCTCATACGTTCTTTCAAAAGAAAGCCATTTATTAAAAAAATCACAGAAAAATTAACATTCTAAGATTATAATCTGGGCAAATCCCCAGATTTTACACCTGGGCTCAGACAAGTAAATGTTTGGGTCCAGTATTACACAAGTAATGACAAAGGTGTTCTTACAACTTCCAATGTAGTGCCACCCTTTAACATTCTTAATTAAGGATTATAGTCTAATCAAGAATAGATGATTTACCTTTTGAATTCATCATGGTAGAATTCTGACTTGCATGTCACCATTTCATTGTTTTGACTTTCATCACGAGTTCTGACTCCACCAAATACATAGAGTTCCAAAGCAACTCCACAAGCTACAGCCCCAAATCTAATAAGCCAAGAATAGTGTGTTAAATACATATTGGTTTGTACAGTTATCTTATTTTAAGCCTCTGGCTTGCTCTAATTCTGTAAAGCACTAAGTTTTCTAATGAACATGTGGTTTTCCTTTTTTTTGTGTGCTTATGGACTTAATGAACACTATTCATATGGTTAGTATTATAGGAAAGCAAATTATCAGCTTTCAAATGTAAAGTAAGAGCTAAAGTTTATGTGACGGACCAAAAGTGTATGAAAACACTCAAGAGCTTAGTAAGAATTACTGTCTGAAGCATTCAGAAAGTCAGAAATTACCCCTACTCTCCAACTAATTTGTTATTTATCAAATACCTCATGTACAAAGTATTATACTAAAAATATCAGTTTCCATTACTTTGGTTAGTTGTAAGTTCCTTGAGACTCAGATGACATATAATTAACAATATAAAACAAGGGTTATCTAAATATATGAGGAATGTGTAAGATAGTTAGCTCACCTTTGCATTTTAAAGTGAAATCTGAGTAGGATCAAATAATATATATATATATATAAAGTTCTTGGAAAAGAAACTCTTTAAGTACTAGCTATTATTATTATTTGAGAGAACCAGAGTCACGATTAAAGCTTAACTTATGAAAAAGGTTGGAATATGTAGACTAGGAAGGGGGCAGGAGAATAAAGGCAATAATAACAAGAGAGTTTACCTAATTTTAAGTGAAACATAAAATGAAGTGAGAACAGGTTATCTAGTACTATTCATAATGTGTTGTAATATCATACAAGATTAGCAAAGACTTAAAGGTTATCTACCCCATACAGAACTTTATATAATTTAAGATATTATAAGCAATGGTCTTTCCTATACAGATACCTAATAAAGGAGAATCTTATTAGTAACTTGCTTTAGTAGCAATGATACTCGGTTTTTTCTAACCTAATTTATGTTTTTAAAAACTTAAATTTTTTCTAATTCTCTTCTCAGAGAATGTTGACAACTGATCAATTTTCTCCACATAAATCTTTTAAGAAATCAAGATCCTTAAAAACAATTAAGTCTACACTATTTCTTTTTTAACTTTTTTTTTTGTTTTTAATGTTCTACAATCACTACCATAAAACTTAGATTTTTCCCCCTTACCTACCTCCCACCACTCCCCTCTCTCCCCAAGATGGCATACAATTCTATATAGGATCTACATATACTTTCCTATTGAATATATTTTCACTATAGTCATGCTGTATAGACGAACTATAATAAATGGTAGAAATCATATAACAAATCAAAACATAATACACATACACATACACATACACACACACACACACACACACACACGCACAAATGATCTGCTACATTATAGTTCTTTCTCTGAGTGTGGATACACTATCATTGCTCTCTAGATTCCTTCCCTTTTTAAAATGGTCTTGGAAGATACAATAGTATCTTCTATTCTTTCCACATTTCCTAACATGTACAAACTAAAATTAAATGTAATGTTATATTAAGAAACTTACTCGTAAGTGATTACTTCACAATTCTCACATGTTAAATATGACTTTCATTAAAATAACCATTCAACAAAATAAATATTCACATCAGCCCCTTGTCTCTTTCCTGGGTACTTTACTTTCCCTTTCTGCCATACGCACTTATTACATCCACTATCTTATAAATATGGTCTATAAAAATAATGAAGCAAGAAATGGTTCCAAATTCTTATGCAATCAGTGGCATATTTTATTCTCTAGGAAATATCTTAATCCTATTTTTAAAAAGCAGAAACAAAAAAATTTCTCTAGAGAAATGGATCATAAGCTAAACAAGCTAGTCTTAATACAAAAACATGCCATGAAGATAAGACTTCTTTTAAAATGACGAACATAACAAAAACTTGAGATACCTAAATTTTATTTACTAAACAAATAAAGTTTTCAAAAAAAAAAACCATTTTGCTTACCTGCTTTCTTTTAATGGACAAATAGCAGTCCATTGCTGGGTCCTTGGATCATAACACTCCACAGATTCAAAAAGTTTTCCATATGATCCTCCCCCCATTGCATAGATTTTCTTTTTCATAGCTGCATAGCAGCCAATCTTTAAAAAAAAAAAAGAAAGAAAGAAATTTCACCATCAAATTTAATACTTGCTGATTTAAAATGATCTATTAGCAAGGAGCCCTTTCAGAAATGTAGCAATTTCAAAAAATAAAGCTATACTTTATACTCCATCATTAAAATTCAATGACTTGAAAATGTTTCAAGAAGTAATGTGTATAATTTTGATCTTTAGAGAGAGAAGAGGTTATGACAAAAGCCTCAATGAATGTTTAGGACCATTGTATGTGAATACTTACCTAAAACAGTATTATTTAACACACACACACACACACACACACACACACAGCCATAATTATCTTGGAACAAAGTAGAAGCGAATAAATACCAATGGATATACATTATCATATAAAAAAATCAAGGACTTTAAGTGAGTCACTGAGTTTACTCAGAATATACTTGCTGTGTAATTGTGGCATTATGGATGTAAAAAACCAAATTTCCTTCAGCACTTTGCTCCCTAAGAAAACAACGATGTTCACATTTGGTTACTAAATGTATATATATAGAGAGAGTTTAATCTTACTGGACTAAAACTCTGAAAGAAACAGTCTTCTATTTTGGTTTATACCTATTAAATCCTAAGGATGGGTTCCAACAGGAAAAGGCTTCCTATACAAGCTATGTCAAAAGAATTATCTGCAGATGAAGAAATATGAATTTGTCACAAAAGCAGATACTTTAGAGAAAATGTTTCAACAATACTTAGTGCAAAGTACAGTTTTTACCTTTCTAACCATGGTCAAATCAGGCTGTCTTGTCCAGGTTTTAGAATATATATCATAACATTCCATGGAAATAAGCTCTTTCTCACCATCATCACCACCCAAAACGTATAGCATTCCATCTATTTCCACAATTCCAAAATTTTGTCTTGCCTAAAAGGACACCAAAGAAATAATTTCACTTTCAAAATAAGTCATATAATTGTGAACTATATACTCAGAGAAGCATTATAGTGTAATAGAACAGAGAATGGCCTTGATGTAAAAAAAAATTGGGTTTGAAACCCATCTCTAAATACTTACTAGCTATATATGATCATGGGCAAAAACCACAACCTTTCTGAAACCTATGTAAAATGGGCAAAAAAAACCCCACCAAAACCTATAGAACTTTCCTCAGAGTTATGACCTGGAAAAATGATGTGTGTGTGTGTGTGTATACATATATATGTATATACATATATATGTATACACACACACACATATATGCATGTGTATACACACATACATATACACATATAAAAATCACTGTATAAAGATCATCTGATATTGTTATAAGCTCAGAAAACAGGTGATGGAAGTTAATCACAATACTGAATGTAACATTTTAAAATTTAATTTAATTTGTCACAGTGAGGCAGTATTTATATTCCACTACTGTTCATTTTTATGGAATCCTCTAAACTATTTCCAATTCCTTTGAATCTAAGGATCCATTTTATTGAAAAGAAACAGATTAAGAAGCAGACAATCTGAGGGAAGGAAAGAGCCTCAGAGTTCATCTAATTCAACCTGTATTTAAACAGAAATTTTCTCTATAAATCCCAATAAGAAGCCATTTCATTTCTGTCAGAAAACCTCCAGTGATGGGAAACCCACCATGACTATGACCAAGGGTAGCTCATTCCATTTTTTGACAGCTCTTGTTTTATCTGAAACTTTTCTTTACATCCAACCTAGGTTACAGCACTACACATATGTACATATATCTCCAGAGTGTGCTAGTATTTGCAGTTAGTCAAATGGTCAAACTATTTCTGGAATATGGTATATAGTTCTGGGCACCACATTTCAGGAAGCCCTTGACAAATGGAAACTGTCCACAAGGATTCAACTAGGATGGTAAAGGGAATCAAACTCTACCATATAAGAATTGACTAAAAGCTCTGGAAATGTTTAGTATGAAGACAAGATTGGGGAATAGTGATGTTATTGTTATATTATGTATTAAATATCTTGCTATATTAAAACATCTGCAGGTCTATCATGTAGAAGAGGGATTAAATTTGCTTGCTTGGTTTTAACTCTACTATTGAAGGAGAAATTAAGAAAGTCAAATTTCATTTCAATATAAAGAAAAGAACTTTTAACAACTAGAACTGGTCTTTCTGGAAAGCAACTTTGACATTCCTCAAAACTTACTAAACTATTCATGTCATTTGACCCAGCTATATCACTACTACTAAAAAAAAAAGAGAAAGGATACATATGTACAAAAATATTTATAGCAGTTCTTTTTGTGATAGCAAAGAATTGAAAACTAAGAGATTGCCCATCAATTTAGGAATGGTTGAACAAATTATGGTATAAGAATGTAACAGAATGCTATTGTATTGTAAGAAATGATGAAAGGTGTAATTTCAGAGAAACCTGGGAAGACTTGTGTGAAGAGTGGAATGAGCAGAACCAGGAGAACAATTTATACTATAGTAACAATATCATGAAGACAAACAACTTAAATACTTATGAACTCTAATCAGTGCAATAATCAATCACAATTTCAGAAAAATGATGAAGCATGTTACTTATCTCTACATCTCAAGATGTAGAAAGAAACATATAATTTTAGATATGGCCAATATGACAATTTGTTTTGCTTGGCTACGCATGGTTGATTTTTTTTCTGTTTCAACTGAGATGAGGGAGAAAAAAAAAGATTTTTATTTGAAAAAATAAAATTTAAAAAATTAGAGCGCTTCAAAAATGGAATGACATCAATGGATGGTGTGGACGTCGAATCATCACTCTTTACGGATGTTGCAGAAGAGATCCACGCTTCACGTTTGTGTTGGAAGTTATGGTCCCTTTTCAGTTCTATGATTTTATGATTTATTACAGACAGATGGGGACTCAACTGCAATGGTTTCTCAAGAGGACACGATTAAATATTAATCTTGGGTCAATTCACTAGCTGAGGCAGAAGGCAAATAGAATTACAGCTAGAAAGAGTTTTGACATTATTACAACCAACCAACTTAGTAAAGGAAACTTTGAAGGCTGATTTGTTAGGTTGTTAAGAGCCAAGTTCATAGGTACTATCCAGACCTAAGAGAGGCACCAGTAAGGATCACACTCAAGCTCTTGCGGCTACAGTACTAGACGAAAGTCAGGAACATCGGGGGTTCAATTCCACTCTCTTGACACTTAGTATGTAACTATAGGTAAGTCATTTAACCCTTCTTTACTCAGTTTCCTCATTTGTAAAATGGAGATAATACCTATAGTACTTACCCAACAGAGTTGTTATGAGGCTCAAAAGAAATAACATATAAAGAGTAGCTTGCTAAAGTCTAAGTGTTAAATAAATGTCAGCTGTTATTTCCCATTGAATTTGACAGGAAATTAATTGGTGGCATCATGATCCCAGAGGCTTTGTTGGCTGGGCTTTTGCTTGCTTATTACTGTTGTAGAGTAATTTACCAGAAAGGCATTATAAATTCAACCAAGGGAAAGAAAAAGATCTAGGAAAAATTCATGGAGAAATAGTGATTTATTTTTTACCTCATTCATTGGTGTTAATGCACTCCAAGAATTAGAATCTGGATCATATTTTTCTCCTGAGCTCAGGATCTTCCCATTTTCATCTTGGCCCCCAAATACAAACAAAAATCCTTCTGTAAAACCAAAACAGAAGTCTCAAAATGAAGATGTTTGATAAAAATCTGCAATCTAAATCTTCCAATAACATCTTTTGATTTTAGTCCTAGTTGACATAACTTTAACACAAACTATATATTTCTCGTGTGGACAATCACATACCCTCACATACTTGTATTGCTGAATGAAGCTGGAGAAAAATCACAAAACTGTGATCAACTGAGTCGACCGTCATGTAACTCAACTGGGCTCCCACTATGGCCAGGCAATCCTTTTATACTTCTCTAACTCACCATCCCATTCACCACAGCAGCTTTTCCCAATCTTTTTATTCCTCCTCAAACCTCTCAAGGACTCCCCTACCCTCACCCTCTCAGCTGAGGACCCTGCTTCATATTTTACTGAAAAAACTGAGGCCACCATTTTTGTTGACAGCTCCCTTTTACTCATCTCACATCACTCATTTCTGCTTCCTAGCTTCCTTAAAATAGCAGCTAAAATCTTACCTTTCGCAGGAAACCTTTTCTAATCTCCCTTAATTATACTCTTTCCTTTTGATTATCTCCAGTCTATCCTGCATATAATTTGCTTGCACGTAGTTTTTTGTATGTTATCTCCCCCACTAGACTGTTAGCTCCTTGACAGTAGGAACCGTCTTAAGTTACCTTTCATATGCCCAGAATTCAGCACAGTGCCTGACACCTAACAGGTGCTTAACAAATGTTTACTGACTGACAATCAACAATGTTCCGCACCCTGGCTCCTTGACTAAGTCTTTAACATTATTTCTTTCTCCAAATGCTGGTCATTTCAGTAGCAATAAAAGCCCAGAGATGCAGACAAGATTCAAATGCACACCACTACGCCACTCAAGAGCAGTGGTTCTCAAATTTTTGTTTCAGGACTCTTAAAAAATTATTCAGCCTATCAGAGCTTTTGTTTATATGGCCTGTATCTATCAATATTTACCATATTAGAAATTAAAATGTCTTAGTGTTATTATGAAAATAGTTTTGACTTCACGGATCTCTTGAAAGTCTCAGGGATCCTTGGACTGTATTTTTGAGAATTACTGCTTTAGAGAATATTATTTCACTTGTATCTTCCATGATCTCTCTTCACGGTGCTAAATTCCTTTCATGCATATTTGTTTCATTTTTTCCAAATTATAAACATTATATTCTTATCTTTAAAAGTTATAACCTAAGCCTTGTCCTAATTTGCTCTGTTCTCTCCCTTTCCATCTTTCAGACAGCTCCTACAAAACCTCCAGGAAATTGTCTCTAATTTATAGAAGAATGATGTCAGGGACCTCTGTCAGGACGAAAAGACAGCTTTATGGTTATAAACTTAAGGGAGAATGCACCATTATGATACTTCTATTTTGAATCAATAAGTATTTGTTAAATGATGATACGCTAGTCAGATAAGCTGTTTCAAAAATTAGGTTACTGTGGAGAAAACAACCAAGGAAATAAGTCTCTCTTGGTTATGGTTACTCCAAAGTTTCCAACTTTGCCTTCAATATTGGATTTCACCATAATTCAACTTCAGGAGCTTGTATTTGAAATAAAGACTTTGCAATCATGAAAACATGTGAACTTATATATAAAGTTTTGGTAACTGTAGCTAAATATAACTGGATTCCCTTGAAATGTTATATATTTTATGTATTCAAAATCATTATTCTGAGGAGTCCATAGACTTCACCAGACTGCCATAGAGTTGACAACCAGCTGGGCTGTGGTAGCATCAACTTTTCCTATTAGTACACATAAGAAAGGGCTGGAAAATACGTACACAGAAGGACCAATTTCATATATACATGAGCCAAGTATTAACAGATACTGTATGTGCTCTAATACTTTAACCCTTAGTTGCTATTAGTTTTGGAATCTCATTTCAAAGAAAACTATTTAAAATGTCTTCCATTTAAAGAATATTTATTTCTCAAATACTTTCACATTTTTCCTCACAAAAACTTAATAAGTCGTTGGAGGATTTCGGACAAAGATACCAAGAGGCAGTATGGTAAAGTGGATAAACAGCCACCCTCAATGTCAGGAAGACCTGGATCCAAGTCCCATCTCCAGTACATTCAGGCCCAATTAAGTCCTAGTCTCTCAGTATCTCTTGGAATTCTTTAAGTCTATATACTTTATAAAAAAGGCATTAACCTGCATTAATGGAAAAAATTCCTCCCAGGGAACTCCTTACAATAGGAGGCAATGTGATACAGTGCAAGGAGTAATGGGTTTGGAACCTAACCCCAGCTCTGTCACTTACTTAGCTATGTGACCTGCGATCTTGGCTAGACCTAAAATCTCTGTGTTTCACTTTCCTCATTTATATACAACCACTAAGGTCCTTTCTGGCCCTAAATCTATGATCCTAAAGTTTTATGACTTAGATATTATACAGATAGTGATGAAAATACCCAATTATAAGTGAAAAATCTAGTATCAGTGATATGATAAAAAGGATTCTTTCAGATCAAAAACACTTACCCTTCCCTCCTCAGCTTTATCTACAATACTTAATGAGTACTGGGTCCTTATTTCCTTATCCTCATTTTAAAAGCTAGTATTATATACTTATAGTATAACTAAGCCTCCCCTATTCTTTTTTTTCTTCTTTACATATAGAACAGGCTATAGTCTTTATTAAAATTACAGGAAAGGGATCTTTTCTTTAAATTATTATTATTTGATTAAATATTTTCAATTACAAGTTAAAAAATTTTAACACATTTTTAAAAATTCTGAATTCCAAATTTTCTCCCCCCCTTTTCGAGAAGACAAGCAATCTGATATCAATTATACACGTGAAGTTCCCCATTCTTAAAAAACTTTTACTTGACGCTGTCAGCCCCTCAACCTGTAGTGCTTATCTTTCTTCATTTTCTCCATCTAAGTCATTTGTACTTCTTGCCTCTACTTCCTCTCTTCTCACCCGTTTCTCAAACCTTTGCAACCTGGCTTTCTATCTTGTTACACAACTGGAACTGTTCTATCCACAGTTACCAATAATCTCTTAAACTGATAAATCTGATAATCCTTTCTCAGTCCTTATCCTCCTCAATCTAACTGCTGCATTTGATACTGCCCATCCTCTTCTCTTTTGGATATTTTCAATTATGTGTCAAGTCTCCTTGCTTGGCTCATGAGCCATACCGCAGTCTCTCATTGTAGATATTCTCCAAGGCTCTAACCATGGTCCTCATCTCCACTCTGTTTTTTGGTGATCTCATCAACTATTTCTCATCAGTTCGTTATCATTTCTATGCAGAGGGCTCACTGATCCATATATTCAGTGCCAGTTCTTTTCTCTAAGTTTCAGTTCAAAAATCATCTTCAAAAGGGATATCCTGAAGAAATTTCAAACTCAAAATGTTTAATATCAAATATCCTTTCAAACGTTCCCTTCTTCCAAGCTTCCTATTTCTAGTGAAGTCACCACTATTTTTCCAGTATGTCAAGTTTTGTAATCTATTGACTCTCCACTTTTCCTAATCCCATATAGCTAATCAATTATCAATCTTGCCATTTCTGACTTTACAACCACTCTCATCTGACCCCTTACTCTGTATTCATTTAAAGATCGCCCTCCTTAAGGTCTTCATCACCTCTTGTTTATCTTATCACAACCCCACTGGTCCATCCTCCACAGACCTGCCAAAACGATCCTTGAGTACAGATATGATCATGTCACTACCCTAATTCAATCAACTTCAGTAGCTTCCAATTGCCTCAAGTGACAATTAAAAAGTCATCTGTTTAAGCCTCAATGCCCTTTAGAACTCTTTCCAACCTCAATGGACATCATTCTCCCTTACTGATCTAGCCAAACTTTCTTTTTCTCTGATCCTCACCCAAGACATTCCATTTTCCATCTTTGTGCCTTTGCAATGGCCATTCCTATTCCTAGACCGTACTTCTTCATCTCCCAACTTTTCTTTTATGATGAAGCTCAAGCATCATTTTCTGCCTGAAACCTTTCCTAATCCATCTGCCTGTGAGCCCTTCATCCCAAACCCCCCTGTATTAACTACTTTATAGTTACATGTAGTAATTCTCTTTATCTTAATTTTGCATCCTTAATATTTACTTGTTATCTCCCCCTATAGAATGTCAGCCCCTTAAGAATAAGGATCGTTTCATTCGTTCTATTTGCATCCTCAGTGCTTAGCATAGTGCATATAATAGACATTGAGTACTTACTGAGTAATATTACATTTTACAATGTTGCACCATACTAAACAATTCAGGCACAACTGAACACCATTTTATCTTGTGTCAAAGTAACACTTAATAGAATTTAGATACCTGCTGAGAGTACTCCATGGTTAAGTCTTGGAACACTTAATGGGGCCAGTTCAATCCAGAGTTGTCTATTAGGGTCATAAAGAGGGCACATACAACGCATCACTGCTGTTGGTTTCCTTGAGCTAAATAACATATATAGAAATTAATTCATTTGCATTAATTTCTTCCTTTAGACTACAGTATTATAACAAAATTTCATATCTTCACAGAGTATTATTAAAAAACTTAAGTACTACATATTTTAGAGACTAAAACTGAAAAATAAACATTTTGCATTCTATTTCCAGGCAACTGATACCAATTACTTACACTCTTTCTTCACCACCAACAGTTACTATGCATTCAGAATAACCCCTGGGTTTGAAAGATGCTAGCATTGCTTCTCCTTGTTGTGGTTGGCTGAGTGGTATATTGCTACATTCTTTGACGATCTCCCGAACTAATGGTTCACTCAACATCTGTTCCCGTAAATAACTGGAGTCTAACCCTGAAACCCATAGAGCTGACATAACATCCTTCATGTGGACCTGAAGAACAAGAATATGAGATTGGGGAGAATGTAGGTGGGAGAAAAGGAGGGAAAAAGTAAGTAAATATTTTTAAAAATACAGTTTTCCTATAATTCACTACCTCAAATGCCCCCAAATCTTAAAATGTACTCACAGTTATGACAGATTATTAGTAAGTATTTACTAAGGCCCAGTACTGTACTCTTAGACACATATTCCCACTACAATCATAGATATGCTTTTTCTCATCCTGCTTAATTGTACTCCTTCTATTAGCACATTCTGCAACACATCTACTCCTCATTATGTTTTCTTGTCATCCTTTGCTCTATTTTCAATTGATTTCCACTATCACTTCAGAAGTAGAAAGGGGGCCACATAAATTCTATATTTTAGCTTTTCCAAGGGTCATTATGACCAAAGACTTCATCATATGATGATTAGATTAACTTGATGGTGATGAGTCTCAGATTAGTCCTTAGACAGCATGCAATGTCTGTTACTGGGAATGCACCTGAAGCCTCTCCAGCCCTGCAGAATATACTAAAGCTTGCACCCTAGGATCATCTTCCCCCCTCCACCCCTATCCCCACCCCATGATATACCAAAATAGAACAGGATTTTGGATTTGGAAGAGTTTTTATAAATCATCAAGTCTAACCCTTTCGTTTTATAGATAGGGAAATGAAGGTCAAGAAGAGCTCAAGGTCATATACGGTGACAATCAGAGCTGGGTTCAAAACCTAGTCTTATCCCCAACTCTGTTCAGAGGAGAATCTTGTTATATATACTATGGCCTATATTTCATATATGTGGACATACAAGAGTTTAACTGATCTAAATTGTAATGAACACATCCTTCCTTCCCAAGAAAAAAAATTATATGCAGAAATAGCTTAATACAGCCTATCTGGCCTAGAAAATGGTATCAGTTCCATCTTTTAACATCAACCTTATAACAAAACATAGGGAATTAAAAGTTCAAAGACATCCTCAGAATACTAAGAAGCTTTTGTTTACCCTTAATGAAGTACTATTTACCTAAAAATATGTAATATACAAATATGTAAATAGTTATTTTTCAATGATTTACATTGTTAATTTTGAACTAAATCACTTTTAAGTGAATTTAAGACCTAATTTTGAATTTTTTTTTTACATTTTCATAGTTCACTAACTGGCATATTCTGTGGCTTATCCTTGAATTCATACAGTCTACTTCAAAATCTTTTTATCCTAAAAAAATAAATATTAGAACTATTTATAAGCATTATAGATTAACAGGCAGCACTGTACTGTAGAGAGCTGTTCTCAGAATCAGGAAATCCCACCTCTAACACATCCCACTTAGTGACTAAGTTAGTCACTTAACTTCTCAAGTAGCCCAGGCAATTCTCTAAGACTCTAAACTACAGAGAAGGTCCTGATCGGCAAAGACAGAATTTCCTCATCACAGAGTTCCCTTTAATCTAAGGAAATACAATTCCAGGCCTTAGCTCTATGCTACAGATTAATAATAAAGAAATACAAAGATGTCTTCAGTATCCTCAACATTCAGTCAACCTCAGGACCAAAGATAAAGGAAAAGGGAGCCAGAGCATTCTAGTCATGGGGAATAGTCAGTGAAAAGGCAGAGTTGGATGATGGAACATCAGGTTCAAGGATTAGCTGGACTACAGAGTGTTTGGAGAACAGTAAAGTGTCAGGAGGCTAGAAAGGTAAGAATGAGCCAGGTTATGAAGGGCTTTAAAATCTAAACGGCATGTTGTATCTGGTGCTGGAAGTAATATGGAGTCACTGGAGTGTGGTGAGTAGGGAGACAACAACATGTTCAAATCTGTACTTTAGGAAAATCACTTTGGCAGCTGATTGGAGGACAGATTAGACTGAATGAGACCAGAATGGGGAGAGACTTTAGACAGGAGACTAATCAGATGGCTACTGTAAAAAGTGCAGGTGAAAAGTGCTTATTGCCTGTTCAAACGTAGTGGCTTTATGAGAGAAGTTTGGAAAAGAGATAGGTTTGGGGTAAAATTTAACGAGTTCTGTTTTAAACATGTTGAGTTTCATCCCCAGGACATCTGGTTAGAGATGTCCAATAGGCAGGTGGCAATGTGAATATGGAGATCAGGAGAGATGTTATCAGGGGTGGGGAACCTGCAGCCTCAAGGCCATATGTGGCCCTCTAGGTCCTCAAGTGTGGCCCTTTGAATGACTCCTAGCTTCATAACCTGGCATGTAAAACCTATCCGTCTCATGGCTTCCCGTTCCGCCTTTTCAAAGCTCACCAGATTATAACTGTCTCCAACAGTTTTTAATCTAAAGGCATTAAAGAGATACACATCAAAGATAGAAAGCAGCAGTTGGACTACAATAAGAGTGGAGGGAGTATATGATGGAAGTAATCCAAAGTTGGGGCCTGACAATACGTGACTACAGATAGGATGAGGAGAAAAGAGTAGAGTTGAACTGGTTCACCAAGGGATCAAGATAGGGAAGAAGAATGTAGCTTCCACAGTAGTAATCGCTTGAGAAAGAATTGGAGGGTAAAAGGTTTTTGCATATATAAAACCAATGCAATCCAGATTAGAAGCAGAGAGCAGGGAAAAATTTTTTTACACCAAGTGTCTGATAAAGTGGCTCATTTCTCAAGTATATAGAGAAATGAGTCAAATTCATAAGAATATGAATCATTCCCCAATTAATAAGTGGTCAAAGGATATGAACAAGCAGTTTTCAGATGAAGATATGAAAGCTATCTGTAGTCATATGAAAAAATGGTCTAATTCACTACTGATCAGAGAAATGCAAATTAAAACAACTCTGATGTACCATCTATCAGATTGGCTAATATGACAGAAAAGGAAGTGGTAAATGTTGGAGGGGATATGGGAAAATTAAAACACTGATGCAATGTGGTGGAGTTGTGAACTGATCCAATCATTCTGGAGAGCAATTTGGAACTATACCCAAAGGCCTATAAAAGTGTAGCACTATTAGTTCTGTATTCCAAAGAGATTTTTTAAAAAATTGGAGAAAAGGACCTATTTGTACAAAAATATTTATAGCACTTCTTTTGGTGGTGGCAAAGAACTGGAAATTGAGGGGATGTCCATCAGTTGGGGAATGGCTGAACAAGTTATGGTCCATGATTGTGATGGAATGTTATTGTTCTATAAGAAATGATGAGCAGGATGATTTCAGAAACACCTGGAAAGACTTCCATGAGTAATACAAAGTGAAGTGAGTAGAATCAGGAGAACACTGTATACGATAACAGCATGTATGATGATCAACTGTGAATGACTTAGCTATTGTCAGCAATACAATGATCCCAGACAATTCCAAAGGACTCATGATAAAAAATGCTATTCCCCACCAGAGAAAGAACTGATAAGAGTCTGAGTGCAGATCAAAGAATACCATTTTTTACTTTCTTTCATGTTTTTTTTTGATCTGTTTCTTTCACAAGATGACTAATATGGAAATATGTTTTACGTGACTGCACATGTATAACCTATCAAAGTGCTTATCATGTAAGAAAGGGATAAGGGTAGAGAGAGAATTTGGAACTCAACATTATACAAAATGAATGTTAAAAGTTGTTTTTACATGTCCTGGGAAAAATATTTTTTTATAGTTTTATTTATTTTTAGATTTCGACATTCATTTTCACAAAATTTTGAGTTCCAATTTTTCTCCCCATCTCTCCCCTTTCTCCATCCCATAACACTTTGCATTCTTAGTACCCCTTCCCTCAATGTGCCCCACCCTTCCCTTATTCCTATCTTCTCTCTTTTCTTGAAGTTCAAGATAGATTTCTATACTCCATTACCTGTACTTCTTATTTCCCAGTATATGCAATAACAATTCTCAACATTCGTTTCTAATACTTTGAATTCCAACTTCTCTCCCTCCCTCCCTCCCCACCCATCCCCACTGAGAAGGCATGCAATTCAATGCAGGCTATATTTGTGTCATTTTGCACAAGACTTCCATAATAGCCATGTTGTGTAAGACTAACTATATTTCCCTCCATCCTACCCTGTCTCCCATTTATTCTATTCTCTCATTTGACCTTGTCCCTTCCTCAAAGTGTTTATAAATACTCCCTTCTCCAGCATTTGCCCTCACCCCACTTGTCCATAAAAATATTTTTTTAAAAAACGCAGTGGAGGGTGAAAGACAAAAGAGTTAAAAGGTAGAGGGAATAATACAAGATTTATGATCTGATAAAGGAACTTCAGAGTTCATGAACACTAAAGTAGAACACTTGCAGAAGATAACTAGATCAATACTTGTTAATTAAATGATGGAAGTAATCCAAAGCTGGGGTGGGAAGAGTAGGTCGTTAAAATTGAACAGCTTGATGAACTGGAAAGTTACAGAGGTTTTCTCCCCTTCAATTTATTATTTATTTATTTTTAAGCATTTTTTTTTTCCGTTTTAGTTAGGGAGTTCTGAAGGAGTTTCAATAGTTTTGTTGAAGAGCACTAGTATGAGGACAGACAGACTTGTCAATCAGACACTAAATTCATCAAGAAAGGGAGTATTTTAGGGGTCAGTAGATAATAACTATGAGACTCCTGACTGGATGATAAATTTGCATCAAATAAACCTCAGAGTAGAGTAAGTGATGGTGGGACAATGATTATTTACTCTTCCACCATGGACATCTGGTTCTCACATCAATGAAAGGAATCCTCTCTTTCACGTAATTAATCAAAGTATGAAGGAAAAGTTAACTATATTAGAACGTATTTATAATTTACCCAGGAAGATTTACTATATTTAATTATCAATCAATGTAAAGACAAGTATTTTAAATGCATATGTACATGAAGAAAAATTAGCACCACAATCCTAAAATGTACTAAAAGAAATTAGCAAATTTGATAGCTAAAATTCAAAATAACGTAAGTGGAGTCTTATTCCTAATGAGAACATCTGACTTAGAAAACTTCCATAAGGGAACAGCCACTCTTCTCTTGCCTCTCCATCAAACACCTTGAGCTCCTTTTCTCCAGATTACACTCACCATTATTCTCACTGGACCCAGAATTGTGTGTGACCTTTTCTGTGTGCTTCAGTTTCATCATATGTAACATGAGGGTGTTGGACTAGATTAATGATTCTTAATCCAGGGTATACAAAGTTGTTTTATTTTTAATTCTGGTAACTGCATTTCAATGTAATTGACTTTCTTTGTACTTTATGTATTTTATGCATTTACAAACACTACTATGAGAAATTGTTCATAGGCTTTATTAGACTTCCAAGGGGTCAAAAATAAACAAAAAAAGGGTTAAGATGCTATGGACTAGATGATATCTAAAGTTATTTTCATCTTAGACACTCTATGGTTCTAAATTGTTGAACAAGATTTTTTTTTTAAATTTAGTTTCCCCCTAATAAATTATTATTTCTAACATTCATTTTACAAATAAACTTGAGTTCCAGATTCTTTTTCCTCCCTTCTCCTAATCATTAAGGCAAGCAATATGATATGCAAAATTCATTTCTAGATTAGTCATGTTGCAAAAAAGAAAAACATAAAAAAAGAAAAAATTAAAAATTATGCTTCCATCTGCATTTAGACTCCATTAGTTCTTTCTCCAGGGGCGGAAAGCATTTTCAATATGAATCCTTTGGAATCGTCTTGGATCACTGTACTGATAAGAGGAGCTAATCTTTCACATTTAATCACTGTCACAACATTGCTGTTACTGTGTACAACTGAACTAGATTTCTTAAAACACTCTCCTGACTTTGCTACTGCACCACAAAGGAGGATCCTAACTAAAAATCTCTTCCCCCAAAGCAAACTAAGAAAATAAACCTACATACTTCTGGTCAGAGCTTTAACAGGAACTTTTAAAGTCCCTACTTCTTGCTCTGTAATCAACCTTTTCCTTCTCTGCCTATGAGTTCTGGAGTTCTACTCTACTCCCTCCCACCCTTCTCTGAGGACTTCAGAAGAGGGAAGCCTCAAATGGCTGGAGTAGGGTGTTCCTGGTAGCCCACTGGAAATTTATAATTTGTGTTCTCTTAGGGACAACGTACCAAAGAATGGTTGGACTTGAGGACAATAATAGTTTGGTTTTTTGGTGGAGTGGCATGGGAATTTATTCACATTTTATACAGAATTATTTCTATGAGGAAAAGAGTTGAGAGTTCCAAACAATCAACTGACTAAAAAGCTGCATTCCAAAAACTGATCAACGCTAAAACAGAAGTAACACCTCTGACACCTGCTACAGATGGGGTGCTATGAGGCTCAGATGAAGTAACGCATATCAAGCCTTTGCAACCCTCAAAGCACCACATTCATGCCATGTTGTTATTCTCAATCTAAGCAATGCTTGAGTTACTTTTTCCAACAGGATGAAAGCTTCTTGAGGGCACAGATTGTTTCATTTTGTCTTTGTACCTCCAGTGCTTCTTAGCTTGATGAATTAAATTCAATTTGTAAGTTGCTTCTTACAATAGAATAAAGCAAAACGGACAAATAACTAAAATAAATATTCAGAAAGACAAATGAGAAGCATTACCAATTTCAAATGCCTCTACAGTACCTTTCTAATTTCTGAATCATGGGATATCCATCGAATAACTGCTTCAAATACATATCTTTCATTGCCAACATTTAACTTCTCAAGAGAAATCACTTCTTTCAGCTTTTGAGGATTTAGTTCTAAGAATTCTTCAGTGCTGCTGACATCTCGGAAGTGAGTCTCCAGGTATTCCGTAGCAAGATAATGTACGTGATGCAAGCAATAATGCAGTGCAAAGTCTCGAATGCCAATGCAGTTCTCAGCAGCAATACAACCTTCCAAAAATTCGCAGCAGAGAGCTTTCAGATCTGTTAACAGCAACAAGTCTGCTGCTTGAACAACATCTTGGATTGTATCTTCATTTAGCCTGATCTGTAAGAATTTTATATACATATTTTATATTCAAAACTAAATTTCAAACACTTGAAACCAAAAGTACTGACAACTTTTTTTTTCAAGCAAAAGCCGAAGGCACCCTGAACAAGAAAAATGGGAAAAGAAGAATGGATAATGTATACCCTTTGTAGATAGATTCTTTCAACATTCAGCTCAAACGTAACTTTCTGTTGGGGTTTTTCCTGGTTGAGAAAGCTTCTAACAATTTTCTTTCTATAATTCCCTTGTAGCTACACTATATATATCCTCATTATACCACTATATGTATAAGTTTCCTCCATTCAAATATATGCTTACTGAGGTAAGAAATTGTCTTTAATTCTTTGAAAAGGCCATGTCCTAAGTTAACTGAAATCTCTAGTTAACAGATTATCCCTTGAAATATCACCGGTATTATTGGTGAAAATTTTGTCTGTTTTCTTGCTTTAGTAAAGCCAGAATAATGAAAACATTTTAAGTCAGGATCTTGAAATACTTCAGTCATTATTCTGAATATCAAGCAACATCTAATACTTTTGATCTACAAAGATCAAAGAATGAGATTTGAATCTGTACTTAACTCTCAAAAAGCTGTTTTTCAGAAAGAAATGTTTTTATCTCCTTTCCTTGTACTTTCACCCAACTGGCTTCCAAATTCTAGCCTCAGGGCCCCTACTACCTCTCCCTTTTTTTCTGTCACACTGTCCTAAGTCACTGTTGAAAGCCTTCTGTAATCTCTTTAGAATCTATACTATTAAGAACATCCTAAAGCATTAGTATGTACCTAACCTTTAATTAGAAATGAAAATAATTCCACAGTGTAGTCAAAGCAATTTTTAGTTTGCTCCTCACAGCATATTCAAAACATAATTGTAATAATCTTAGACAACTGGAGCCCAAAGCTGCTGGACTTGTCTGTCATGAAAGGGACTGGAATATTGTTCAAGCCATGTCAGTATTCCTTTCTCATGAAATATACTTGAAAAAGCAAAAAATGTACTGCACTGAAAAAAACTCTTGTCAGGACCTTTTGTATGCATATCACATTACAGTTACAAGTTTAAATTAAATGGGAGCATAAAACAGAAGTTTAAAACAACAAGGTTTTAAAATTTAACCTGGAATCTAACATATTCTTTATGGACTTTATTGAAAACAAGCTATATATGTTAAACTAACTTCCAATCATGGCTCTGAAACATCCTGGAGTATCTCTGATTATTTCATAGAAAAGCATAAAATTGTACTTTCATGGAAAAACAAAACAAAATTAATTTAAATTCAGAAGGAATGTCATAAAACCAGATCTAAAGTTCATAATGCTTAGTGCTCATTCTTTGACTGGGCAGGATGCTAACTTGTAACTGAAAGAATGCACAGGGAGAAAAGGCAAAAAGGAAGGGAATCAAAGAGAAAAGAAAGAATGGTAAAATAAATGGAGAAAGGATAGAGATGAAAAGACTACTACTATCTGTAGTTGAATCAAATCTATTCCAGCATAACCAAAGTAGGAAACTCCCTAGCTGAATGTAATTTCTCCTTTGAACCCACAGCATATTAGGTATAATCTTGTATTAGTTACAGATACAGATAATCCATCTTGTATTAGTTGTGTATGGTTTGTCTGCTTTCTTAGATTATAAGACCTTAGAATGTCTTATTGTTAAACCTTTCCTAGTGTGTAACCTAACCCAAGACCCTATATATATATAATAGGATCTTAACATTTATTGAATGAAAATTTACTAACCTATACTGTTTGAGAAAAATGTGTCCTCATAATATCTTTCAAATGACATTTTGGAGTAGGAAAAATAAAAATTTAAAAAAAAAATAGGTTCCTAATTATTTTTTTCTCTTACTCCAAGAGATTTAGGAGACATAGGGGAAGGGGGTTAAACACAGAGTAAAATTAAGGTAAGAAAAAGTTGCTCCTGTGACAGTGGTCTTAAGTTATTATTAGTGAGACTGAGATAGGTATAAGGTGTGTATGTGTACATGTACATGATATAGATATTCATATATCTAAATATAGATAATGTAGATATATCTATAATCATATATCTAAATATATATAATATAGATATTCATATCTAAAACTTAGATTGCTATTTCTGATTCACTTTACTATATATACTAGCCACAGTTTGGAGAAAATGGTCACAAAGAACTAGTTCTACAAAACTATTTCTAAAATCCAAGATTCCAGCTTTTAAATGCAGGGGGTTGAAGGAATAAAAGAAAAAGAAAAGAAAACCTGGAGGCAAAAGGTATCCTTTTCCTTATATTCCTGGAAATATGCTGGGAGCAGGAAACAGAATTATCAAACTGAAAAGTCACAACTTCCCTAGGCCTCAATTTCTGCATGTATAAAATGAAGTGTTTGGACAAGATGGATTTGTCTGTTTGCAACACCACTGCTGTGGTCCACATAGCTAGAGGGTAAGACTGAGAAGAGCTCTGGAAGGATACATCTGGAGTACTGTCAGCCAGTAAATGATGCCTCCTGGTCAGTCATATAGACAACTTAAAAACTAAGATTACAGCAGCTGTGGATCTTTGTTATATAAGAGATGAAAGGAAACCCTCTCCCATCCAGCTTGAGAAATCTTTTGATCTTTTTTCCCTTCTGTTGTTTATCATACCTGTCCACTGAAGATGTAATCCAGGATCTCTCTCATAACCATAACTGATATTCCTTCAAGTTCAATTTTATAAGTTGACCCATCATCTTTGGGAGGATTATAATTTAATTTTGTTCTAGGAAAGGGAATAAAAAATGCTGTTAAAAAAGTATCTAAAAGTTAAACTACATCAGTGAATGAATTTTTATGTACAAAATACTCAAGATTATAGCAACATTTTTCATCAACAAAGCTATTACCTTTTTTAAAAAAAACAATTTAACAACTTTAGGTTTGTAAAACTTTTATAAAGCTTCCAATTTTTTATTATTAAACTTTTTTGGTTTTAGAAATTTTATACTATATGTAATACAACATATAGAAAATCAGTCTCAAGTCAGGAAGATCCATCTGGGTTCAAGCCAAGACTCTAAAACATATTTTTTCGAGGGTTGTGTGACCCTGGAAAGGTAATCTAACATTTCAGTGCCCCAGGCAATTGTGGAGAAGGTGATGATCTAAATTGGTGGAGGTCCCTTACCAAATCTACTTAATCTGATGAATGAAATAATAGATGCAGTCACAAACTAACTAGGTTTTTCCAGAGAACCTAAGATTCATATATCTAAAACTTAGATTGCTATTTCTGATCCACTTTGCCCACTGTACCCATTATACACTCAATTCTAAGAGCCTCTTGAACATTTTGCCAAAATAAATTCAAATTCCATATACAGCACACTACAGATGCTGCCTAAGAATCATTCTTTCAAAAAAAAAAATAAAGGAAGTATTTTCTAGCAGGTTTAACAAAGCCACTGTTTACATGTCTTAGGTTTGAAACATCTTGTGCACTGTAGTTCTTAAATCCCAATAAAAGTACCCAAATTTAAGAGCCATTAGCCTCTCAATAGACCAATCTTTGTATTTTAAAGGATCAAATGAGAATAACTGTAAAGCATTTAGCCTAGTGCCTGGCATATAACAGATACTATATATTTATTCCCTCTTTTTCCTTCTCCTACTCCCCCTCAAATTATACAATTTCAGTTGTCAAGGAAAAGACTGATGTGAGGACAGTATCTCTCTGACTATGTAGTTACAAAGACACCTCCAGTTTGCAAGCACAGTCATCATTTTCAGTACTTACCTGTAAAGTTATCATATAGGCTTTGAGTTATTATATGCCATGTATCTCAATACAATTAAACACTTTTATTAAGTGGGATGAATTGACAGTCAGTTCTCAATAAAAAGTAGAAAAGTATTACCGGAAGCATGTGTAATCAAAGTCATTTGTAATTGGCTTTAAAAGATACAGTATAATTTTTGGGAACAGACTGTCTTTTCAAAAGTATTTCAAACTCAGACCAACATTAAAAATTAGTCTGTATCCTCTGGGCATATAGTACTTGAACGAGAGGCAACCCAAACATATAGCTGAATAAATTAAATAGGTAACTGACTACTCAGAAAAAAAAACTTTTAATGTAAAGAATTATTTCATATTTAATTCTTACCAGTAAATGGTAAGAAAGGAATCATGATGGGGTATAGAAATCTATCTTGCCCTTCAAGAAAAGAGAGATGGGGATAAGGGAAGGGTGGGGTGTGATGAAAGGGAGGGCACATTAAGGGAAGGGGTAATAAGAATGCAAGGTGTTATGGGGTGGGGGGGGAGGGGAGGGATGAGGAGAAAAATTGGAACTCAAAAATTTTGTGGAAATGAATGTCGAAACCTAAAAATAAATAAATAAAACTATAAAAACAAAAAAAAAAGGAATCATGGATGAAATGGTAGAGAAAGGGTTAGTTCACAACTGTAAAATTCACCAATTTATGTCACAGTAAAACCTCAGTTATCTGAACTCTCAAGCAATTAGACCCTCTGGAAATTGAAGCTTCTAATTAGATAGGAGTTAAAGGTCTTAACTTTAAATTGTTTTTTAAAATAATAATAGCTAGTATTTATATAATGCTTCATGGTTGTAAAGTGCTTTTACAAACATTTCATTTTATTCTCACAACAACCCTGTAAGGTAGGTGCTACTATCATTCTCTTTTCACAGACAAGAGGCAATCAGAGGTTAAGTGACTTGTTCAGGGTTGAACAGCTACTAAGCGTGTGAGGCTGGATTTGTTTTTCTGACTACAAGTCCACTTTCTGACTACAAGTCCAGCACTCTATCCATAATACCACTTAGCTGCAAAATTAAAAAAAAACAAACAAATCCTATATATTATACACTTCCCTCTATTAAGTTATTATATTATGCCGTAAATGTAAATGTAAAACATGCTGCATGACACAAGACAGTATCAGGTTGACCTTCTCCAATATATTGGACCACTTGTCATACTTTGGCTTCATCTTTTCATACCATCCAACTATCCTATTTACTAGCTGTTGCTGCCCTGCTCCCCAACAGGACTGACCTCTATAATAGACTTCAAAAATTCATGCCCCACAGAAAAAGGTAATCTTTTCATCTTTGCACTGAGGACCCCCAGACTTCTTCATTGGTGATTAAATACAAACCATCCCACTAAATGTAGCTTAAGGCAGATCATTCTTTAACTTCCCAGCAAATTTGACCATTTCAATCCCTCTTGACCCCTCACCTCCAACAATCATTGCTTATGAAATAGGTGTGTCAGTTGACAGCCTTAAACATCAACTCAACATCCTAGTGACTTCCCAGACCCAAATCTCCCTTTCCTGGCCACCACTCTCGTATGTTTAATTTGTCTTTCCATATGAAAGTGTCAGAAAGGGATTGAATTTGTATTCCTAGCACTTAGCAGAAAGCCAGGTACACAGTGAGTGCTTAATAAATGCTTAATCATTCATACAACTGACACTGCGAAGCTTATTACTTGTGTTTAGTTCAAGTACCTCTCAGTGAAGATACACACAAAAGTGTTTCCTAAATCTATGACTTCAAAAGCACAGTTACTAAGGAAGAGCAAGCTCAATTAGTAACTGTACTGAAAGAATTCTGATTAATATTAAGTAGGAAGTCTGCCATAGAACCTGTTCATCTGTTATATAAATTTGGATGAAGATAAAAGGCATTTATCACATTCATGAATAATAGTACTAAGAAAGAGCTGAAGCTGGAAGACAGATTTGAAGTAAAAAAAAAACAAAACCCCAACATATTAGAAAGATGCATGGACAGACTTCAAAACTAAAACCAAATTTAGGTAGGGAAAAAAGCATTTTGTTGGCCCTTAGGACCAAAAATTAATTTTAAGCGGATGGAACCTAGTTTAACACACATTCACATGAAAAAGATCTTAGCTGACTACAAGTTCAACATGTGCCAGTGTGACTGCAAAAAAACCCCAACAGAAGCACAAAACCCTCACTGGGTTTTGAAGCCTAGCCTCTTTTATGGAAAGAAATAGGATTTTAGAATAATAAGTAAATTTAAAGCTGGAAAGGACCTCAGTGACCAAATCCAACATTTTCCTTATACTGATAAGATAGAAACTAGGACAGAGAGAAATTAAAAGACTGTCAATGCCCTATCACAGAAGGAAGGTCAATCAGACCACCAAGATTTCCTTGATGCTTCATAAACCATGGCCTTCACCTACATCATGGAATGTCATATATTTTATATATAAATATATATAAAATGTGTGTCTTCAAACACATATATATGTATTCCTACACACATCCTCTCCCAACCACCCATCAAGTTCCATTAAGCTCTCTTTTGTTCTATTGGGAAAAGAAAAACTGCAGTCAGAACCATACTGGTCAAAATGGACAGCAATGTAGTACTGCTACCTTTAAAAGATTAAAGCACTCATACTTCAATTTTAAGGATCAGTGAATCCATTAATATGTGTACTTCCCTCGCCAATTCAAAGAGCAACCTCTTCTCCATGCCTTAGTAGACAGCTTTTATGAATGTATGCTCATTAAAAAAAAAATCACCATGACCAAGCTTCTGATAAGGAACCTCTGTGAATTTAGTTAGGCTAAACCTTGATTTGACACCAGGACTGTACAAAAAAAGCCTTTTCATGGTCCCTCACATTGCCCCCCTTCTTTTGGTGACAACTTATGTGTTGTGGGGTTTTGAGAGACATGGTACTTGGAAAGAAAGAGAAAAGAAAGGAATACTGCTATACCAAGTCCTGGTTGGCCCATATCTTTAATGTGCTCAGTTCTGAGCACCACATTTTAGTGAGGCCACTGACAAACTGGAGATTATCGAAAGAATGGTGAGGGGATTATGTATACTGACACATGAGGACTGGGTGAAACAATCAGTCAAATTTAGCCAAAAGATTTTCAGGTAGTCAAATAATTCTTAAATTATCTCTCCTAGATCTATTTTCCAAGTCACTTGTTTTCCTGATGAAATATATCACAGTTTTCTTCTATTTTTTTTCATTCTTTTGACTTTGCTTCGTGTCTTGATGGCTCATGGAGTCATTAGTTTCCAATTATCCAATTCTAATTTTTAAGGAATTATTTTCTTCAGTGAATTACCTTCTCCCTCCCCTTCAATTTAGCCATTTCTGCTTTTTTAAGGAGTTCATTTCTTCAGTAAATTTTTGTAACTCCTCTTCCATCTGGCCTGTTTTTTAAGGTGTTATTTTCTTGTGCCTCTTTTAATGGGGCAGCTAGGTGGTGCGGTGGATAAAGCACCAGTGCAGGAGTCAAGAGGACCCGAGTCCAAATCTCACCTCAGACACTTGACACTCACTAGCTGTGTGACCTTTGGCAAGTCACTTAACCCCAATTACCTCATCCTGGGTCATCTCCAGTCATCCTGAGGAATATCTGGTCACTGGATTCAGATGGCTCTGGAGGAGAAGTGAGGCTGGTGACTTTGCACAGTCCTCCCTCACTCAAAACAAAGTCAAGTGCAAGTCATGTCATCATTTCTCTGATGGCATGGTCTTCTTTGACAATGAAGGACAAACACACACGCCTCTTTTACCAAGCTGTTAATTCTCTTTTCGTAATCTGCTTGCATCACTCTCACTTCTTTTCCCAATTTTTCCTCCCCCACTCATCTCTTTCTTTAAATTCTTGATGGATCTGTGTTTAAGCTGCAATTTTTCTTTTGAGATTATGCTTATAGCTTCACACATTGTTTTTTTCTTCTGAATTTGTACCTTGGTCTTCCCTGCCACCAAAGTAGCTTTTTTATAGTCAAATTCTTTTCTCTTGTTTGCTGATTTTTTCCCAGCCTATTTTTTGGCTTAGAACTTCATGTTAAATTTGGGCTCTGCTCACCTTGGAGTAGAAAGGTCCTGTCCCAAGCTTCAAGCTTTTTCATGCTGCTGTTTTAAGTTCTGGGGACTCTGCAAATTTTCAGTGTTTCCTAGGTGATGTGATATAGGTAGAGGTGTGATTGCTGCTCTCCTGGTCTGTGTTCTGGTTTTTATCCAGGGAGGACTCCAGCTCCCTTGCAGCACATGTTCTAGTGCTCCTCTTGGCTCTGAAACTGTGATCACAACCCCTTCTACCTTGTGACTAACCACAAGTACTCCTCTCTATCTTGAAACTACTACCCAGAACTGCATATGAGCAATACAGTTGCCAAACAGAGCAAGAAAAGTATTTCCTATAATCTCTTTCTGACTAGCTGTCTAATCCCCTTACCATCTCTGGGCTGAGAGCTCTGGACCACTATTGCTGCTCTGCCACCTCCCCTCTGGGCTGGTCCTCACGCTGGTATCACAAACTTTTCTTACCAACATCCTTAGTTGTCTTATTTTGGAAAGTTGACTCTGACTCGACCACTCCAGAATTTGATTTGAGGTTCTATCTATTTCAAAGTTGTTAGAAGGGAGATGTTGAAAGAGTTTGGCTGAGTTGCTGCCTTTACTCTATCTTGGCTTCCACCTTCCGCCATTTTTTTTAGAGGAGCAACATGGTAACAGTAAAAAACACTGAACCAGAAAATCAGAAAACTAGATTTTCCCAAAAATACTATTAATTTCTGTGAACTCAGGCAAGCGAATTTCTTCATGTCAAAATGAGAATGACTTACAAAACCTAAAGTCCCTTCCAGTTACAAAAATTCTATTCCCCTTCTGAAACAGTCTCGGAAAATGTAGCACTTGTATTGGTGGAAATATAATTTCAGAGACATAGCCTTGAGTAGCCCTAGACCATAAACTCCAGAAAAAAATTACCTAGGATCTGAAAATATCCATGTAAAGATTATGAAGTACATCTTTTCTTGTCACTTGCATACTTTCTGTTTGCTTATTACCAACTACATGTGAGGGTGAACAACTTCAACAACTAGAAGACTAAGGAATTAACTAAAATTTTACATTCATGTTGTTTTAGTTTTCCATGATCACATTATACATATATCACTCTATATAGAGCCAGCTGGATGGCAGACCAGATAGAGTACTTGACTTTGAGTCAGGAAGATGCCAGTTCAAATACAGCCTCAAATGCATATTAATTGTGTGATCCTGGATATAATTCACTTGTCTGTCAGTTTCCTTATCTGTAAAATGGGATAATAAAAGCACCTACCTTAAAGAGTTGCAATAAGGATAAAATGAGACACTTTGCAATCCTTAAAGTACTATAGAAATGCTATCTATTATACTCTGATACTTCAGTGGATCCTTGGTCCTTCTACCAGTATCAATAGCTTTACCATGCTTCTCATTCTGTGTTGATTTTTGTCCCTAATCGTATATAAATCTTCCCTTGAGGACAGTAATTATGATACCTAGCATTTGTAGTGCTTTTCGGTTTGTAAGTACTTTACAAATATTATCATATTTTATCCACAACAACCCTATGATTATTCTCTCCATTTTGTAGATGAGGAAAGTGGGGCAGACACAGGTTAAATGACTTGCCCAAGGTCACACAGCTAGCTATCTGAGATAGGTTTTGACCTCAGGTCTTCTTTACTTCAAGTCCAGGGCTCAACTCACTGCGTGCCACTAAGCTGCTTCATATTCTAATCAATTCACTGGAGATCTACCTTCCTGCCAGTCTTCTAACATTTTGTGGATATAAGTGAAACACTTTTAACTGATTGTTCTTTCTCAATCATGACAGATGCCTACTCTTAAAGGAGTAAGCTCTTTTCATTTTAAAGGATACTTTGTCAATTACCCTCTCCAAGGAATCTTTCCTTGAAATTACATAAAACAGTACCCAGTACTGTAACTAGAAATGGCAGGGTCTGCAGCATTCTGAGCCTGTAGTTTCTTCCTCTATACCAAGAAAAAGGAAATGTGTTTCAACCTAGTCTCTGGACCTAAGAATACTCATTGCATTACTCAGAGTTCCACTTTTAACATTATGTTAATTTATACTATGGTTGTCACTACATACCTATTATTAAAGTTCCACAGATGCCAAAACAAAGCTACCCAAAAGAAGTAAAACTGTATAACAACTGCAAGCAAAGACTCAAAACAAAAAATTGATTTCTACAAGCATTACATGAATATCTAGAAGAAATAAAGCAAGAGGCTTTAAAAAAACGAAATAAAAGCTCTGAAAGGGAAGAACTGGAAAAAGAATAAATAGCTCAGCAGAGAAAATGGTAAGCCAATCAAAAAAGTTCTTTAAAACAAGAAGAGATGAAATAGAAACTAATGATTCAATGAAACAGCAAGAAATATTAGAATAAAAATTGGAAGATTTACAAAATAGAAGACAATAAAGGCTATCCAAAATAAAAAACATCTGGAAACCAGGTGAAGACAATTTAATTAGTATTATACTCCCTGAAAACTACAGTTCTTACAAAATAGCTTTGGAACTATGCTTCAAGATATATGAAAATTTTCCAAGTCTATTAGAATCAGAGTAGGATGGAGGCAAAATGAAGATAGAAATAATTCACTAATCACCTCCTGAAAGAAACTTCAAAGGGAGAAATCTCTAGAATATCACTATAAAAATCCAGAACAAAAAGCTTATAAGAGGTCAAAAAGAAGGCATTCAAATACCAAAGAATCATAGTCAGAATCATACAAGTCTTAGAAGGTTTTAAGCGAGATCTCAGAATTCAATTTTCCCAAAGGCAAGAAGATACGGGTTTACAATAAAAAATAAATTATGAGGTGAAACTGAGCATAACTCTATAGGAACCTTTAATAGAACAGAGGATTCTAAAGCACTCCTGTTGAAAAGATCAGAGAAGATGAAGAACTTTGAAATGCAAACACAAGAGTCCAATGAAACCTAGAAAGGTTAATTTATCCGAGCAACTGGAAGAGGTTATATAACAACTATCCCATCAGAATCTTGTCAAAGCAATGATCAACTAACATGTTACGCACTTCCTGAAAGACAGCTGATGGCGTCGATGCAGAGACACAGATTTTTGGATTTGGCCACTGTGGGGTTCATTTTGCTTGATATGTTTGTTACAATGTTTGTATTTTTTTCTTTTCTGTTCTGTTTTTACTTTGGAGGTAGTGATGAGATTGCTGTTGTTCAGTGTCACAAAAATTTAAACCTTTAAGAAATGCACCAACAACAGAAGGAAGTTCAAAATAAAGCTCAGATAAGCAGTAGAGTTTTTTTTATTATACTTTTCTACACATACACACACAGTATAAAATGGAGATTCAGGGTTGCTTATACAATCCTTGTTTTGTGTTCTGCCATTATTTATATGGGAATGCTGTTGGAGGGAAGAGGGAGTGAAAGGAATAGGGTAATGAACAAACACTAAAGTATTGCCAATATCAAGACAATGATGCTACATTGACCTGGAAACAGCTATTACAGATCAAAAGGGTGACAGGGAAAGAAAGATCATCATGATAGAGAATCAAAGTGAAGGATCAGTGGAGTCAATGAAATCAGGCAGCAACAATGTACAGAACTAAGACAATATGAAGTAAACCATGACCTAAGTCCTATGGTCTGTGTGGGTACATTTTAGGTTAGAGACAGAATGATACTCTTGATGGTTATTTCCTTGTCTGCAGAGGACTCAGATTACAGCACAGATTTGGGAGCAATCTATACAGAGATGTTAATTCAAACAATAATAGCAGATAAAGATAATCAAGGAAAAGAAGGCAGAGAAGCAAAATAAAAAAAGCCAAAGAAAAGTTTTTCAACGTAAAAGAAAAACAGCTTATGAAGTTGAGAGAAAAAAAAGCAAAGAATTAAAGGCTATTTGTCAAGAAGTCTTTGAGATAGCAGTGTCACAAAAGTCAAAGGAAAACAAAAGTATCTGTGAGGAAAAGCATACCAGGACTAAGCCTACCTCTGTAGACTACAATTCAAACTGTTTATTACTATTTTTGTGTAGACTGATCAATTATAATGCGACTATAATTTTTCCTTTTAAAACTCTTCAGAAATAATTTTATAGAAATTAAAATGAGGGCATTTCTGAAGATAATTTAAATGTGTCTAATCATATTAATGATTTTTTAAATGATTAATAAAAAGATCAATAAAAGGCTATTACTTCTTTTAAGAAAAAGTTAAGGGCATTCAGGAAAGTGAATAGACGTGTGATTTCATTGATATAGGGAACCTCAAATAAGGAAGCACCCTCTCTCAACGCAGACCAGAACCTTATCTGTAATTCACAGCCTTAGAGACTTGTTTAGAGTACTGAGAAGTTAAGTGGCTTGCCCATGGTGCTATAGCTGTGTCAGAGGTGGAGCTAGAAGAGTTTTCTTGTTTCTATTTCTTACACTGTGTCACTCTGTCTTTAAAGAACATTTACAGAAGAAAGTAGAGCCAAAATAACAGAGTAAAGGTGGGAATTCACCTGAGTTCTCCAAAATTCCCCTCAAAACAACTTTAACACCTCAAACTGAGTTCTGGAGTGGCAAAACCAACAAAAAGGTGGGATGAAATAATTTTCCAGACCCCTCCCAAAACTTAGGAAAAGTCTGTCTCAACACAGTGACAGTCAGATCTGGAGTTCAGCACAGACCTCACAGTGCAGGCCATCCCAGGGTGGCCTAGAGGCAGTTCACTAGCAGCTGCAGCAACTTCAGGAGCTCTCAAACCACACATATTAAGGGGGTCAGACAACTGCTCAGAGGAAATTACAGGGGACCATTTGCTGGCACTGGGTGCAAGACTGCCACATTGCCCATATGTTGTTCTGTGATGCAGTCCTAGAGCTAAGAAGAGAACCAGATCACTAGTGCTTGTGGTCACAGGAATGCAGGGACCCTAGTCACAATTCCAGGGTAGAGAACTGTGCTTATGGTCACTCGAAGACCAGAACACAGGCAGGAAAGCTGTGACCACACCCCTCTCCTTTGATCATACCACCTTGGAAGAACCAAAAACTTCCTGACTCAGAGTTAGCTCTGAAGGCAGCAGAGACAGCAGCTCCTCTATGCTGGGAGCAGAGCCCAACTGAAGCATAAATAAGCTGGAAAAATAAGCAAACAAGAAAGAAACTGACTATAGAAAGTTACTATGGTGACAGGGAAGATTAAGACATAAACTTAGAAGACAATAAAGTTGAAAGAGCTACATTCAAAGAAAAATGTGAGTCTTTCCAGGTTTTCATGAAATTTCCCTGCTCATCGTTTCCTATGGTACAATAGTATTCCATTATATTCATACACCACAATTTCTCTGATAGGCATCCCTCAATTTCCAATTCTTTGCCACCACAAAAAGAGCTCATATAAATATTTTTTGTACATGCAGGTCCTTTCCCCTTTTTTATAACCTTTTGGGGATACAAAACTAGTAGTGGTATTGCTGGATATAGAAGACTTTCAAACATTCCTGACTAAAAGACGAGAGCTGAATAAAAAAATATGACTTTCAAATACATGATTCAAAAGAAGCACAAAAAGGTAAACAGGAAAGAAAAAGTATAAATGATTGAATAAGATCAAACTTGTGTATATGATTGTGATGTTCAAGTAGGGTGCTCTCATAAAAACCTGGTAAGATTTACATGCACTAATGCAAAGTGAAAGGAACAGTACCAGGGGAACACTGTACACAGTAATAGCAATACTATATGATGATCTACTGTGAATAACTTAGCTATTCTCAAAAATACAATAATCTAAGACAGTTCCGAAGAACTTATGGTGAAAGATGTTGCCCATCTTCAGAGAAAGAATTGGTGGAGCTTGAAAGTAGATCGAAGACAACTTTTTCTTTACTTTCTTTTCTTTGTGTTTTCTTTCAGAGTATGACTTACATGGAAATTGGTTTTGTATGACTACACATGTATAACCTGTGTCAAATCGCTTTCTCAATGAAGGGGAGGAGAGGGAGGGAGAGAATTTGGAACTCAAATTTTGAAAAAAGAATGTTAAAATTGTTTTTACATGTAACTGTGAAAAATATTAAATAAAAAAGCCATTGAACTAATAAATAAAAGTAGGAGCCAGTTTTATGAAAAAAATAAAATAAAAATAGAGAAATCATTAGTTAATTTGATTTTAAAAGAAAAACAAACGACAAGTGCCAAAAATGAAAAGGGTGAATTCACCACCAATGAAGAGGAAATTAAAGTAATTATTAGGAGTTATTTTGGCCAACTATATGCCGGTAAATCTGACAATCTAAGAGAAACAGATAAATATTTACAAAAATATAGCAGAAGATTAACAGAAGAGGAACTAGAATACAGAAATAACAATCTTAGAAAAAAAAATGAACAAGCCATCAATGAATTCCCTAAGAAAAAAAATTCCCAAGGCCAGATACATCCAGAAGTGAATTCTACCAAACATTAAAGAACAATTAATTCTAATCTGCATAAATTATATGGAAAAATAGGCAAAGAAGGAGTCCTATAACACAAATATGGTGCTGATATACCTAAACCAAGAAGAGTCAAAACAAGGAAAGAAAACTATCGACCCAATTTCTCTAATGAATATGGATGCAAAAATTTTAAATAAAATACTAGCAATGAGACTATATCAATATATCACTAGGATCATACACTATGATCAGTGGGCATTTATGCCAGGAATGCAGGACTGGTTCAATATTAGGAAAACGATAAGCACAAATGACCATATCAATAAAAGCAACAAAAATCACGATCAATAGATACAGAAAAAAGGCTTTTGACAAAATGCAACATTCATCCCTATTAAAAATACTGGAAATCACAGGAATAAATGGAGCTTTCTTTAAAAGGATAACTAGTACCGATCTAAAACCATCAGAAAGCATTTTCTGTAACGGAAATAAGCCAGAAGCCTTGCCATTAACATCAGGGTTCTGTGAAGTAAGGATGCCCATTATCACCACAATTATTCGATATTGTACCAGAAATGTTAGCTATAGCATTAAGAGAATAAAAAAGAATGGAAGGAATTAGAATAAGCAATGAGGAAACAAAACTATCACTCTTCACAGATGATATAATGGTATACTTAAAGGCCTCTAGAGAATTAACTAAAAATCTAATTGAAATATTTAACAACTTCAACACAGTTTCAGGATATAAAATAAACCTACATAAATCATCAGCATTTCTACACATTACTAACAAAATCCAGCTTAAAAAATAAAAAACAAAACAGCTTAAATAACAAAATTCACCATACTAGGGGAAATCAATGGAAAAAAAATGTGAAGGAAGGTGGCTTAGCAGAACCATTTCACAAACTGTATTAAAAAGTGGTAATCATCAAAACTATCTGGTACAGACCAAGAAGAATGGTGGACCAATGGAACAGATTAGGTACACAATACACAGTAGTAAATGATCATACTAATCTAGTGTTTGATAATGCAAAAATCCAAACTTTTGGGGCAAGAATTCAGTATACCGACAAAAATTGCTGGGAAAATCAGAAAGCAGTTTTGTCAGAAACTAGGTACAAACCAACACCTGACACTGCATATGAAGATAAAATCAAAATGGGTACAAGATACACATTAAGGTGACGTCATAACAAATTAGAGGAGCAAGGAATAGTTTACCTGTCAGATCTATGAAGAAGGGAAGAATTTAAAACCAAACAAGAAACAGAAAGCATTATGAGAAGCAAAATGTTTAATTTTGATTACAATAAAGTTTTTGCATAAACATATCCAATGCAGCCAGGAGATTAGAAGGAAAGCAGAAATCTGGGGGGAAATTTTCATAGCAAATTTCTCTGAAGAAAGTATCATTTCTCAACTATGTAGAGAACTGAATCAAATTTATAAGAATACAAGTTATTCTCCAATTGATAAATAGCCAAAGAATACGCAGTTTTCAGAAGAAATCAAAGCTATCTATAGTCATATGAAAAATGCTCTCATTAACTACTGAGAAATACAGATTAAAACAGGATTGAGGTATCACCTCACCCCTATCAGATTTAGGAATATAAGGGAAATGACAAATGTTGGAGGGGGATGTAGAAAAGCTGGGACACTGATGCATTGTCAGTAGAGTTGTGAACTGATTTGATCATTCTGCAGAGCATTTTAATAGCCCAAAGGCCTATTAAAAAGTGCATATCTTTTGATCCTGCCATATTACTACTAGGTCTATATTCCCAAGAAATTTTTAAAAAAGGAAAAGAATCTACATTTACAAAAAATATTTACAGCAGTTCTTTTTGTAGTGGCTAAGAACTGGAAAATGGCTGAACAAGTTGTGGTTTATGACTGTGAGAGAATATTATTTTGGTATAAGGAATAATAAGCAGTATAATTCCAGAAAAATCTGAAAAGACTTAAATGAACTGATACAAAGTGAGTGGAACCAGGAGAACAAGGTACACAGTAACAGCAACACTGTATAATGATCAACTGTTGAGTGACTTAGCTATTCAGCAATACAATGATCCAAGACAATTCCAAAGGACTTGTGATAAAAAATGCTATCTTCCTCCACAGAAGGAATTGATGGAATCTGAATGCAGATTGTGACATACTTCTTTAAATTTCCTCTTTTTTGGGGGATGGGGGGGGGTTTGAGGATCTGTTTTCTCTTTCACAACATATCTAATATGGAAATGTTTCACATGACTCCGCATGTATAATCTTTTATCAAACTTTTTGCCTTCTCAAGGAGGGGGAATGGAAAGAATTTGGAATTCAAAATTTTTAAAAAGGAATGTTAAAAACCGTTTTTACAAGTAATTGAAAAAATCTTTAAAAAAAGATGGGAATTTTTTTCATTATGCAATTTCTGAAACAAAAAGACATAAATATAGATAAGATGTTTGTGTAGACTTTAATTAGGGTGATTCAATGATGCTATATCCTTTATAAGCACATGGCTGTTTGCCAAACCATAAGGTTTGTTTTTGTTTTTTAGTCAAAGGCTGATACTTAAAGGAAAAGCACAGCTTACCAAGACAACTGATAGCTGAAGTTAAGCAAGGAACACTTAACTCGTTCCAAATATAAGATTCTTTTTTACTTCCAAGATATTTAAAAGCTTCTTTATAACTTTTTAAATAATTGAGTTATTTCAAAAGATATAAACATCTGCAAGTAATTTTCCCCCACTTCTTTCAAATTCTTTTTATTTATATTTTCAGTTTTCAACATTCACTTCCACAAAATTTTGAATTTCAAATTTTCTCCCCATCTCCTCCCACCTCCCACCCTAGGATAGCATGTATTGTGTTCAACCTTTCCTCCAATCAGCCCTCCCTTCTATCACTCCCCTCCCCCTTATCCTCTTCCCTTCTATTTTCCTGTAGGGCAAGATAGATTTCTATATCCCACTGCCTATATATCTTATTTCCTAGTTGCATGTAAAAACAATTTTTAACATTCACTTTTAAAGCTTTGAGTTCCACTTTCTCTAGCATCCCCCCTCACCACCCACACTCATTCAGAAGACAAGTAATTTGATATAGGTTATAAATGTGTAGTCATGCAAAACACTTCCATAACTGTCATGCTGTGAAAGACTAACTATATTTCCCTCTATTCTGTCCTACCCTCCATTTATTCTATTCTCTGTTAACCTGTCCCTCTACCAAAGTGCTTGCTTCCAATTATCCCTTTCTCCAATCTACCATCCCTTCTATTATCCCCCTCCCACCCCACTTTCCTGTAGGGTAAGATAAACTTCTATACCCAATTGAGCATGTATGTTATTCACCTTGAAGCCAAATCTGATCAAAGTTAAGGCTTACTTATTCCCTCTCACCTTACCCTTCTTTCCCTCCATTATAAAAGCTTTCTTGACTTTTTTGTTAAATGATTTACATTATAACTCTCTCTTTCTCCTAGTACATTCCTTTCAACACAATTTTCTTTTTTTAGATATCATCCCTTCATATTCAGCTCTCTCTCTCCACACACACACACACACTCCCTCCCTTCATTCTAATACTGAGAAAGCTTCCATGAGTTACAAATATCGATTTTTCTATGTAGGAATGTAAACAGTTCAACTTCAACAAATCCTTTATGGTTTCTCTTTCCTGTTTAACTTTTCATATTTCTCTTGATTCTTGTATTTGAAAGTTAAATTTTCTATTCAGCTCTGGTCTTTTCAGTAAGAATGCTTGGAAGTCTTCTATTTCATTGAAATTCCATTTTTTCCCCTAAAGCATTATACTCAGTTTTGCTGGGTAGATGACTCTTGGTTTTAATCCTTAATTTAAAACCAAATCCTTGGTTTAAATCCATATTCCAATCCCTCTGATTCCTTTGCGTAGAAGCTGCTAAATCTCGTGTTATCCTGATTGTGTTTCCACAACACTTTAATTGTATCTTTCTGGCTCCTTGTAATATTTTCTCCTTAACCTGGAAATTCTGAAATTTGGCTACAATCTTGCAAGAGTTTTCCTTTTGAGATCTCAATTCAGGAGATGGTGGGTAATTTCTTTCCATTTTGTTTTTTAAATCCTCTGGTTCTAGAATATTAGGGCGGTTTTCCTTGATCATTTCTTGAAAGATGATGTCTAGTCTCTTTTTTTGATCATGGCTTTCAGGTAGTCGTATAATTTTTAAATTGTCTCTCCTGGATATATTTTCCAGGTCAGTTGTTTTTCCAATGAAATATTTTACAGTGTCTTCTATTTTTTCATTCTTTTGATTTTATTTTATAATTTCTTGATTTCTCATAAAGTCATTAGTTTCAATTTGCTCCATTCTAATTTTTTAAGAAGTTATTTTCTTCAGAGAGCATTTGGACCTCTTTTTCCATTTGGCTCATTCTGCCTTTTAAGGCATTCTTCTCCTCACTGGCTTTTTGGATCTCTTTTGGTATCTGGGTTGATCTAATTTAAAGGTGTTATTTTCTTCAGCATTTTTGGAGGTTTCCTTTAGCAAGCTGCTGGGTCGTTTTTCATGATTTTCTTGCATCATTCTTATTTCTCTTCCCAATTTTTCCTCTACTTCTCTTACTTTCCAAAATTTTTTTTTTGAGCTCTTCCATGGCTTGAGACCATTCCATGTTTTTCTTGGAGGCTTTGTATGCAGGAGCTTTGGCTCTGTTGTCTTCTTCTAGTTGAATGTTTTGATCTTCCTCATCACCAATGATGCAAGAAGGTACCTTTTTACCAAGAAAGTAAGAATGTATAGTCTGTTTCTTTATCCCCAATTTGTTTGTTTCCCCAGCTAATTATTTTTGAGCTCTTTGTTAAGGGGAAGGCTTCCACTTCAGTAGTTGCTGCCGTTGCCCGAGGGCTAGGTGTTCCATAATTCCCCTCTCAGCCAGGTGAGAGACCCTTCCCACTGACCTTCACAGCTGTTTTTGGCATTTATGGTATGAGAAGTCTGGAAATCACAGCAGCTGCCAGCAATTCAGTCCCCTAAGGCCTGCTCCAGCTCCATCTGTGGGGCACAGCCTACACAGTGCTGTATTCTACTCCCAACCTGGTGTGATACACCCTTCCTGTTGACCTTCTACATTGTTTTGGGCTCGAAATGTGCGTCAGTCTGGATTTTGTGGCTTCTGCTGCTCTAGAATTTGTTCAGACTTATTTTTACAGGTTTTTTGAGGGGTGTGGGGGGAGAGCTCTGCTTCCACTCCACCATCTTGACTCTGCCCCCTGAAATCTATGTTCAAATTCCGCCCAACTATTCAATAAAAGTTTCCACAGTTATTCAAAAACTCCAAAGGCAGAGTACATGTAATATCAGTTCTGTTGTAAACTGGCTTTACCAAGGGGAATGTTTTAGTTGAAGTCCAGAAGCTGTTCTCATCTACCACCAAGTTGAGCTCAACAGTTTACAATAAAGTAGGCTGTAAGAAATTAATAAAATTGATTTTTCTAACTAATGTTTTCATCACTTGTGAGTTGGTCAGAGAACTAATAAACAGAGAGGGGTCAGTGTTGGAAAAAAGTCATGACAGTTCTGAGTATTTCAGACAGAAAGCTATTATCGTGGATTATCAGCCTAAATGAAACTAGCTCCTAATAATTTTGGAATCTAAAAGCTAAGAATTGAAACAATATATATTGGGTATATAACATTTTAGATAATTTTAACAAATTATTTTAAAAGCTTAAAACTTTTACTTTTGATGTGCAAAATTCACCATTTGCTTTTCTCTTCTTAGGTCATTCTAAGGATATATAGTCTGGTACACTAAATTATAAATAATTTCACCTGCTGATTCCATGCTTTTTCATTTATTATGATGTTAAAAATTACCAAGCATTCCACTTGCCTGTTTAAAAAGGCAGGGAATAAGTTCAGATAGAAATTTTGAATGAACTCTTGAGAATATTCTTAGAGAAAATACTCACAAATACAGGGAATAGAGTGAGGGGAAAGTAAAAAGAGGTCTTATTCCCGCCCCCCCCCCCCCAGAAGTCACTCAGAATTCACTTAACTGTCATTGAGTCTGCAATCTTAATTTCTCTGCCTCTTTAAAGGCTACACACATTAGCTAATACTTAAAAGTGTACAATATTTGTAGGATGGTTTTATTTTTAAGAAATCTTAATTAAAAAACTTATTAAGTGTGATTTAATACTTGAGCCAATGTATTCTCAGCTTTTTCATGTTTCATGAGTTCAAGGATTAAAATTATTGTGCTGTAAACAAATACAAATTTTGTTTTTTAAAACAAAGGAAGTGGTGTGGTGGGGTCAGAAGCTAAATTTCAAGGGCAAGAAGGGAATAAGCTGAGAAAAAGTGGAGGCAACATGTACAGATGGGGATATATAAAAGATTCTTTCTAATAGTTTATCAGTGAAGGAGAAGTCAAAGAAATATCATTTGAGGACAAAGTTGAGGGAAGTTTTTTCCTAGTTCCAGCAGAAGACAGAAAAAGATTAACTTAAATTAGCGTTGACATAATGGCTCCAGTTAAATTACAACAGAAAATGTATGTGACAAAACTACAATACACAAATATAAAAAAAATCATACAATAACCAGGAAAGAACTAGAAGATCTTAGAATCATACAGTCCAGCACCTTTCATTTTACATGAGGATTATGTAGGTAAGAGATTTATCAGCACTTCAAAAGATCTGTGCTTTCATCACCAACATAGATCCCATAAGAGAATTTAATAAATTGCCTATAATAAATAAACCATCTGGTGACCAAACTTCTTTTGGTGAGTTTCTCCTAACTCTGCTAGGTTGGTCTTTGGACTATAGCCTTTTGTGGGTTTATACTGAAATTTCCAAATGAGCAGGATCCAAGAGAGCATGTACTCTGTTGAAACAGTCTTCAAAGGCCCAGGGTCATCTTTATGTCATGATGAGGCACTAAATAGGGCTTTAAAGAAGTTTTTAATAAAAAAAAATTTAAAAAAACCTCTAGGTTTTGGGATTGTGTGGAGAGTTATTTTTGTTTGGTGGTAGGGTGGATGAACCTGTCATTTCATTAAGACAAGGAAGTGTGAACACTTCTTCAGTCTTAGAGATGCCTGGAAAAGTTTCAGTGACTTGTCCATGGTCACATAGTATGTGTCAGTTCTTCCTTATTTCAAGGGTAACCCCTCCATCCACTATGCCATGCTGCTTCTTAGTTCTTTTTTTTCTATAAGTGACTCTTTTGACATTCAATATAAAGCATTATGCAATAAAATACAATATAAACAACTGGGTCTCTGAGTCTATAATGGACAGAATTTTAAAATTCAAACTAAATTTTAGGACATGAAAGACAGGATCAAAGCCACAAAATCATGATGCAGCAGTTTATGAAGCTTAGAATTCTAGAGTAAAAACAAGTTTGATTCCTTCTGGTTACACCCTGGCCTTTTGGAAATATACATGAAAGTTAAGCATTCATGCTACAACCTGCATACAGTTCCAGCTTCTCCACCTGTGGAGATGCTTCTTAGGTGCTTTTTAAATGAAGTTACCCGCACAATCTTGGAACCTCAGGCAGAGGCTCTAACAAATCATAAGAGCAAGCAATTTTTATTTTTGGCACTGTAAAAAGCTTTTTCTTACTTTAATTAAAAACTGGTTGATCAGGTTCTTAACTATTATAGAAAACAATTGTTTCAGCAGACAAGCAGGACCAAAATATTATCATATCTCCCATGTGTTTTCCAGCTATGGTTATGGAAATTTAATTCAACAACCCCTTTTTATTCACATATCTAGACCTTGAAAGTTCATAGGATCACAGGCTTTAGAGTTGGGAAGAACCGTACAGATCATCTAGTCTACCCTCTTCTTTTTACAGATTGAGGAACTGGAGCCCAGATAGGTAAAAGTGACTTGCCCAAAGACACACAGGCAGACACAAGTTCTTTTAAAGTAAAACCCAGTTCTTTTAAACTAAAAATCCAGTCTTTCTACTAATTATATCATATGGTGTTTACAAAGGAGATATCCAATTTATGGTTTTACGGTTTACAAAGAAGAGAGTGCCCTACTTACAACAACTTTTTGGAGTAGGTAATTCAAACTTCATCCTCATTTTTCTGATGAGGAAGCTGAAATTCAACCAAGTGAAATGACTTGTTCCTGGTCACTGGTGGTTTCAGGGCTCTTATGTACTGTATCATGCTGCCTCAATGGCTTAAGTCTCTACTATGTATGACATAATATTCTAAGCAGTTTTTACCCTCAAGGAGCTGATAATATAACCTATTCTCCACCCCTTCTCTTTTCTAACCCAAAGAGATAAAGAACTCTATTAAAACTTTCCAAAGATAGATTACTAGGCCCACTAAATCATATCTAAAGGACGATTTTAAAGTGCAGTATTTAAACCTTTCAGAAATTTTGTTTTAAATGTTATCTTTTTGATTCACTCCCTAAGTATTTCTACCCGAGTCATTATACTATTTTAGAAGAAAAAAATAAAGGGGTAGGAGAAAAGCTTCCTCATAAATAAAATTCTGACCCCCCTATAACAAATAGGAGTTTTCTCTACAATAAACATTTCATTTCAGCTTCAATTAAGCTCAATGCCATACTGCCTTTTAAAAAGCTCTTGGCACTGCCTATGTTTAAAATCTGTTGTGACTTTTCCAAACAAATGCAAGCTGAAAAGTCTTTCACAATGTTGCCAAGATTCAATACTTCACAAGTGGTGTTCTAGTCATGCTGGTCCAGAACTTCCTACCATGTACTACAATTTTTAAGACAAAAGATCTGGTCCCTTGTGTCTGGCGTCTTTGTATCAAAAAATAAGCCGATACAATTGCTTCCCTTATCCATTAGTATAATAGAGAAGCTAAGAAATGTATGTGAATAACTATACAAAGTATTATGCAATTTCATTAAAGTTCTCTTCACTATGCAGCGGTAACCAATGTTTCTCAAAAATGTACGCCAGTGAGGCAAAAATATGACTACTAGCATTTATATAGCACTTTACAAATACTATTTCATTTTATCTTCACAACAATCCCAAAAGACAGGTGCTACTATTATTCTCATTTTACAGTAGAGGGAATTGAGGATGACAGAGATTAAGTGACTTGCCAGGGTCACATAACTATTAAATGTCTGAAGTCATATTTGGACTCATCTTCCTGACTGTCAATTGGGCAAACTAGCCTAAAGTTTTAAGTTCAGAGAAGCCTATCATCAGGCAGGCCATTTACATGATTTTTTTTCTCCAAGCAATTCATTAATACTAAGATACTACCTAAGTACTCACATAACATAATAACAGATTTTTTTGAAGTTCTGAAGTAGGTCCAAATATAAAAGTACAACATACAACAGAAGTTAAAACTGTTACAGATTACTTAGTAGGGATAGAGAAAAAAGAAGATCAAGGCAGGCAAAGCAAGAAGGTTTGACTGAGGTATGATTTAGGAGGAGAAGATTCCAGACAGTAAGAATAGTGAAACAAAAAACACAAAGATGGGTTAATTTTGGATCCTTTGGGGGTGGGGGGAAGGCAGTAATTCCATCTGAGCAGAGCACTGGGAAACTCAAGTTAGTAGTAAGATAAGATGAGAGGTAGGTTGGGGCTATACCATGAAGGGCTTTAAGTGCCTGGCCTAAGAATCAGTATTTTGTTACCTGCTTATGTCTCTCTTAAAAAACAAAACTCACCAAACAAAAAACACCCTCACTCATTAGTTTATACTTTCTCCACCAAACTGGTATAGAAGTATGTAAAATTTATCTACTATGTTAAGAAGACCGGAGGGCCTAAATAATCAACCCAAAGAATTGGATATACAAGTTCCCAATATTATGAATGGTGCACCATGGGGAAAAAAAGCACCTTTTATAGTTACAACCTTTCAGACCACATCAAATATTGCATTATAGCCATTATAGTTCACGCAAGTGACTGTAAGTAAAACTTCACAGAGCAAAGGGTTGCTTCAACACAGCTGTATTTCTAATACAGACAGCAACTTCTGAGTGGTATTGCAAGAATACTGTCACATAGTACCTACCCTTATCTATAAAGCAAGCTGCCAATAAGGGATGGTAGGCAGCCAATAGTAGAAGCAATGCTAAATGATTTAACTCTTCTTTCCGCCAACATTAGGGATCATGGTCGTGGGCAACAAGGATGAGTGAAAAGACAAGATTCTAAGGCAACATAAGAAAGATCTCTGATATTCAAGTCAAACATTCCTCATATTTGCTTTATAGCAGGGGAGGAAAAAAGCTAAAAAATGAGTAGTTTCTATTTCCTACTAAAGGATTCTAAGGTCCACAAAGAAGTCTGTTAACAACCAATCCTAAAATAAAGTAGAATGCTATGATCTTGGCCAAGAAGTTTATCTAGGAGCAAAAAAAAGAGTCAACTTTCCTTTGGAAATTTTTAAGTCTAAAAATGAATGAATGCCATAATTATTTATTCATACCCATTCTCCTCAAAACAAATTTGCTTCTAGTCACTTACCTGTACAGTGATAAGCTTTATTTCCAAAACTACTACCATTATGATTCCTAGGAAATTCACATTAGACTGGTTATTATCCCAAAAGACTCAAATCCAAGTAAACAAAAACAAGAAATCTAAGTGACTTATGTGAATTAAATATATTTACCATTTTGAAAGCGAAAATTCCTATTTTAAAATGTGCATTTAATTAATTTAAAATAAGCCCATTACATGTTAACATTATAAAATAAAACATAACTATTTTTAAAAAAAAGTGAAAAGAGTTGCATTGTTTTATATATATTTTTGCAATCTCTTTAATGTATGGCTTAATAGACAGTAAGAGCTGGATTCTTATATCGGTTTCTGTTGTGATATTATTTTTACTGAAGTATATAAAGAAAATCCAGCCTCACACATTAATGTTGTTAGAAAAGGGAGGATTAATTTAATAGGTAAATAATGGGGCATTTTTTCACTATTATTAAAATAGTTTCAACATCACAGATCTCCTCAAAGGGTCTCAGGGACCCCTAGGATGCCTCAGATCACACTTTGAGAATTGCTAATGTAGATAAGAGGAATCCAAGGGTAAAAGCTAAATGAAACAAGGACAGGGACTCATTCCCCAAGGAAGAAAAAAATGGTTCCCAACAAACCAAGGGAACAACTAAAGCAGGTATAGCCTGCCAACTGGGCCAACAGCAAGTATAAAGGAATTCCAGATCCAAATGACTCTCCAATTCTTCCTAGAAGTAAGGCATATAACGTGGTTGTTCTGCAATGAGTTCCATAACAAGATAATGAAGAGTTAATTGCTAGCTCACTCCCTTTTTTGCAGAGGGAGAGGGACTATAGTTATGGAATGTGGCATATAAAACAAACTCCAATGATGTATTGGTTAGTTACTGAACCACTCCCTCCCTTTTCTTTTTTCTTTTCTTTTTTTTGTTACAAGAGATGACTGAGTGTAGAAGAAGGGGGAGGCTTCTATTTGGAAATGGAGGCAATGTAACAACAAAAGGCATCAACACTTTTTTTTAAAAGTGAGTCCTATAACAAAATTTTTTAAATAGATCTGAAGAATTTCTATTATCCAAACATGATAATTGTAATAATAATAGTAAATCATATATAGCATCATGTACACAAAATGTGATTAGTTTTAACTATTTTGGTTACAAAGTAATTAAAAGGCAGCATTATTTTAGGAGTTGAGAAAATCTAGTTATAAAAGTCTATGCCTAATGCAAACTGTCACTTAATATATCCAAAATCACTTTAAAAATCTTTTTCACTAGACTACTTTTTATATCTAACAGACTAAGGAAAGAATTATTTGTGATATGGTTTTCTCAATTCCACAAGCATTTATTAAGCTTCTATATTCAAGGCATTGGGCTTACAATGACAAAAAGGAACAGTCCCTCAATCTCCAAGGAACTGAAGTCTAAAGAGGGATAAGTAAATAAATATGTAAAAACACGGTTAACTGAACAGGAAGAAATATGCAATAAGTGGGAGACTATGGGAAGGCTTCCCAGGTTAACACCTGAGCTAAGTCTGGAAAAAAAGGATAGAGATGTAGGGTCTGGCAGAGTCTTCGGTCCCCAAACATCTTTTTTACAAGCTTTACTAACTTTAAGATGATGTTTTAATTAGGCTCTGCCTCCTTTCTGTCCGTTTTAAGGCATGTAATTTATACTTCAGGCTTTTAAAAAATGTATTTCACTGGTCTGGGGAAGAAGTTCATAAATGTGTATAAATATCATTCTGCATTTATACAGCATTTATCATGAAATGTTATTGCCAAAACAGGCTTGTCTTTAGGGTTTGCCTTCGCCACTGTTTATTTAGACACTAAGAGGTCCATTAGTTATATAACTTTTATAAAGCAAACCTGCTCGTTAGAGATAAGGTCAGCATCTGGTCCACAGTAGTCACTCAATAAAAGTATTTGTTGGAAGGATACTATCTTTATACAAAAAACACTAATATAAATCTTATAAATCTGAAGCCTGTGGCTCATACCAAAGCTGACTGTTTTTTTGTATAAGCAGTTTTTACAAACTATTCTTAGATCAAGGGTTGGGTATATGGGCCATAGTTGCTAACCCTTCCTAAAACATCTTCTACCGAATAAGTTCACTTCAATTGTAATATAAAGATCTCAACATGACAAAATTTGTGAATTTCCAAAAATCCACAAATATTAAAACCCCACCTCTACTCTGAAATAAGCTAAAGTAAATTAAATATTTTGTGTTAAATTTGAAATGGTTGGTTTGTATGAGTCATTTTGATGGTAGTTTTCATAGAAGCACAGATTCCATACGCTTTTATTTTTGAAATACATTTTAGTAGCATTAAAAAAAATTACTCTTTCAGGAGTAGTTTCTGGATTCAAATTAAAATATGTAACTGCAAAAAAAAGTCATAACTGATTTTATAAACAATTGAAGATCATTTCAACCACTGAAAAAGTGATGATACATTCTGAAGCATCTGAATACAGGAAAATTGAAGTAGGTTTCATATTGAAATAAACAACTTCATCTATATCCAGAGAAAGAACTGATGGGACTCTGAATGTAGATTGAAGCATACTATTTGCACTTTATTTTTTTCATGACTTTTTCCCTTTTTGTCTATTTCTTCTTTCACAACTATGACTAATATGGAAACATGTTTTACATGATTGCACATATATAATCTTTATCAAATTGCTTACCATTTTAGGAAGAAAGGAGGGGAGAGAGGGAACTAGAGGGAAAAATTAGAAACTCAAAATTCTGTAAAAATGAATATTAAATATTGTCTTTATATATAATTGGAAAAAACAAAATACCATTATAAAGGAAGAAAGGAAGGAATGAAGGAAGGAAGAACTTCCACAGGTGTCTATATTAGGAGAAAACCAAACTGGGCCAGGTTCTGTTAAGAGGCCATTTGGGTCCAACCCACTCCCTTGTACGCAACAGAGTGAAATAAGGTAACTATAAACTCTTTTTATGCAGTCTCAACAACAGACCTAGAACCAGGGGGGTAAAATATTCACTGGTTCTCTGGCGACCTTTCAACCCAACAGGCTATCAGCATTATTAAAAGTCCTTACTTAAGACAATTACTCAGGAGTAGCTAGCTAAGAGCTAATGACTGAAATGGGCAGCTAGGTTGGCTCAGTGAATAAAGCACTGGGCTTGCAGTAAGGAAGACCTGAGTTCAAATCTGCACTAGGATACTTACTAGCTGGGTGACCCTGGGCAAGTCACTTAACCTGTTTGCCTAAATCCATTGTAGAAGGAAATGGCAAACAACTCCAGTATCTTTGCCAAGAAAACCCCATGGAAGTACTATGGTCCAAGGAATCACAAAGAGTCAGATGTGACTGAACAACAATGACTGAATTCTCAAAGAACACGAAAAAGACACAAAGAAAGGCTCTTCAAGAGTAAATAAAATGCTATGAACTGAAGTCAGTATGGCCTAGGGAAAACTTAAAAGCAATACAGAATTGAAAGTCACTGACTCCTACCTATATACCATCACATTAACAAAGTCACAAAAATAAATGACAAGAAAACTTTCTTCATTAGGTTTGAGCTTACTTACACTTAGCAGTATTATGCACAAAAAATGTATTCAAACAAATGCTAATTAATGACAGTGCAAAGATCAAATGTAAGAGTCACTTAGGGATAAATGAAATATTACTCTACATCGCTGAATTTGAACTCATTCTAGAAATTTGTTTCCAGAAGTAACTCTGAGCCAAACATTAGAATGATAAAATGGGCTTGTTGGTATGAATGACAGCTAACATTTACATAGTGCTTTAAGATTTATAAAACAGGAGGCCTTGGGATATAATCAGTTTAGCAGCCTTAAATACTTTGTATGTACATCAGGATTTTTTTAAAACAGTTACTTAAAGATAGTTACTGCAGGTAACTACAGGCTGGGCAAAAGACATACTTCAAATGTTAAACTACAACATAAGTATGAGAAACAGCAACAGATCTGGAGCAGTGAAAAAAGAATGCTAAGAAATGAAATGGATGTTAATCACAGAATTTTGAGAGTTGGAAAGACTCTCAATCCAGTCAGCTCAACCCATACACCACAGAATGGATCTCCCACTATCATCACCACCTACCCAGTGAGACCCCTACACAGGCTGAACTCAGCCTTTGCATTAATTGTTAGGAAGTTGCTCTTGGAATCAAGCTTAAATTGGACTCTTTGCAACTTCCACAAACTGCTCCTGATTCTGTCTTCCATTAATAACAGCTAACATTTACACAGTACTCTTTATAAAATACTTTACAGGTGTTATTTGATTCTTAAAAAAAAAAACAAAAACAAACCAAAAGCCCTTAGGTAGGTGTTTGCCCAGGGCCACAAAGCATGTGTCCTAAACCAACATTTGAACTCAGGTCTTCCCTGCTCCAGGTTCAGCACTCTAGAACACCTACTTGCCTTTAGCTTGTCAAGATACTTCTGGATGCCAACTCTGTTACTCCCAGCTTTGTGTCACCTGCAAATCTGATGAGCATAACATCAAGCCTTTATCCAACTGATCCACTGATAAAAATGTTAAAACAGCACAGACCCTTGTGGCACTCCTTTGGTGAGCTTCTTCCAGGTTGACAAGGAAGCATTAAGAATTACTCTAGATATCTATACTCATATTTGAAAAAATGCTCTAAATCACTAATGATCAGAAAAATGCAAATTAAAACAACTCTGCAGTAACACATCACACCTAACAGATTGGCTAACATGACAAAATAGAAAAATGATAAATAAAAGAGAAGATGTGGGAAAATTGGAACACTAATACATGGTTAATGAAATTGTGAACTAATTCAACCATTCTGGAAAGAAATTTGGAACTATGCCCAAAAGGCTAATAAAACGGTACATACCCTCTGACCAAGCAACACCACTTCTAGGTCTGTATTCAAAGAGATCATAAAAATGGGAAAAGGACATATGTGTACAAAAATATTTATAGCAGCTCTTTTTGTGGTAGTCAAGAATTGGAAACTGAAGGGATGCCCATCAGTTGAGGAATGGCTGAACAAGTTGTGTTACAGGAATGTAATAGAATACTGTTGTTCCATAAGAAATGATGCAGCAGGTGGACTTCAGAAAAACCTGGAAAATCTTATATGAACTGATGAAGGAAAGTGAGCAAAACCAGAACATTTTACATAGTAACAGTAATATTGTGCAAGGACTAATCTTTATAGACTTAGCTCTTCTCAGCAGTGCAAGGATCTAAGACAATTCCAAAACACTCATGATAGAAAATGCTATGCACATCCAGAGAAAGAACTATGAAATCTGAATATAGATAGAAGAAAATTATTCTCTTTTTTTTTCTTCTTTCTCATGGTTTTTCCCTCTAGTTCTAATTCTTCTTTACAACATGACTAATGTGGAAATATGTTTAATGTGATTGTACATGTATAGTCTATATTAAACTGCACACTCTTAGGGAGAGAAAATTTAGAACTCACAATCTTATGGAAGTGAATGTTGAAAACTAAAAACAAATAGATAAATTTTTAAAAAGAATTATTCTTTCAGTCAAACCATTCAACCAACTGTGGATCCAGCTGATTGTATTACTGTCTAATTCCCCTTATCTTTCCATCTTCTCTACAATACATACAAGATATTCTTTATCAAAAGTTCTGCTAAAACTTAGATAAACTATACCCACAGCATTTCCCTCATTTACTAGTTTAGCAATCATATGAAAAAAGGAAATGAGGTTACTCTGGCATGTCCTTGACAACATGCTAGATCTTTGTAATCACTATTTCCTTTTCTAGGAGTTCATTAACTATCTCTTTAATGATTTATTCTAGAATTTTCCCAGGAATCTAAGTCAAGTTGTCTAGTCAAACTTGTAGGTCCTCTTCTCTCCATTTTTTAAAAAATATCAAGGTATTTGTTCTTCAACAATAATATCTATACTCCATGACCTTTCAAATACCACAACAGCCCACTAATCACATTGTCAGCTCTTCAGACACTGAGAATACAGTTCAACTAGTCTAGGTGGCCTGAATTTAACACAGGCAGGTAAGTGGGATACATTAATATCTTCTTATGTGTATGGGATACACACCAACTCTGTTGATCAATTCTGTGCTATTATTTTCACAAATCATTTAGTCATAGAATTGAGTTGGAAGAAACATTAAATACTATGTAGTCCAATCTTTTTTAGTATAAATCACTTTATATCACAGACAAGTGGTTGATTATCCAGCTTGTAGATGGGAGAAGGAAGGTAGGCAAAGACAAACTCATTCAATTTCAGAGCTTCAACTGCCACCACATCACTATGCAGACTGATAAACCTTATCTTAATTTTTACTTTTGAGCTTCAAATATATATACCCTCCTACATATAAGGGTTTGTAACCCAGCACCTGTGATCTCTGAGTGTATATACATATAGACACTTGTATAAAACTGTATTTCAATATAATTGTTTACTTTGTAATCCATATAGCTTATTTTATGGACTTAAAGACATTCTGAAAAGAAGCCCACAGGCTGTAACAGACTGCTAAAGGGGTTCATGACACACAAAAAGATTGAGAATCTCCAAACCAAGCTAAACTTTCCCCTTGAGTTGATTATAATGTCCATGTTTTTGCCTGTGGCACCAGTCTTTTCATGCATGTAATCTCCAGATAAACTTTGATCTCTGTTCCCAGTTTGCCTTGGTTGAAGTCCTATTAATTTCACTTCTAATGCCTCAAATTTCCACAGCCTTATTGTTATTTCCATGTATTCAAACCAGTATAGGTCTTCTGTCTCCTACTCCAATCTGTCCCTTATACTTGCAGAAAAATCTTTTTCATGGAGAGATCTCTGATCAAAAATCTTTAGTGCCTCCTTTGGCTGTAGAAGTCCAAATTCCTTTGCATATCATTCAAGGCACTCTACCTTTCCAAGTACTCATTACCTTTCTAGTTTTATCCCAAATTATTCTGGTTTACCATATAACTCATGCAAATCAGACTACTTCTGCTATTCTGTCTTTGCTCATATCCTTTCTTATACCTATTTCATGAAGACTTTTCTGGTCTCCTGGGTCTGATCTGTCCCCTTCAACCTCATCTAGTACTGTTTCCCACCCTTCTAATATACTTAGGTATTACTTATCTGTGTGTTTTATGCCAAAAATATACTGTATAAGCTCCAGGACTGCATGTACAGGTGTACTGTATTATCTTAATTTTCTTTTTCTCTAGCACATAGAAGAGTGCTCTGCATACAGAAGGTGCTAAAATTTGCTGATAAATGAATGGATTTAGGATAATGAGGAACTCTTTTAGTGTAGTCATGCTTACAATGACTCAGTAAAGCCCTCTTTTGACCTGATGGGAAAGGAAAAATGTCTTATCATTTAGGGAGATAATATTGTGGTCTATTCAAATGGCAATTTTACAATTAATTTAAAATGCCAGTTATGCTTAAATTTATTATGAAAATGTAAGGTAAAAGCCCTCCTGGAGCTCAAAGACAAACACTATGAAAAATGAAAATCTTTATTACCATTCATCATCTTGAGAGAAAAAGCATCCTTCTCCACACACACACCCACCCCCACCCACACAGACTCTGAAAGTAGTATGGTATATTTTCTGAGAATGCATAATGTTAAATTGCAAAACAGTCCATTGCATTCTTGCATATTTAAAGACTTTATGACATGTACTAGCCCAAACCATACAAGCAGAAATGCCACACAAATGTATACTAAACACTTTTTAAAGTTAAATTTAATCCTTCTGGGTTTTTCATTTGTTTACTTTTCTTTCATGACAGATTTGAAGATAATATCATGAGGAAAGATAAAATGCTACAAGAAAATTTGATATAATGATAAAGAATAACTAACATTTATATAGTGCCTGTTATGTGTCAGGCACTGTAGTGAGTGCTTTACAATTATTATCTCATTTGCTCCTTGCAACAACCCTGGGAGACAGGTGTTATTATCATCCTCATTTTTTTACAAATGAAGAAACTGAGGTAAACAGAAGTGCAGTGACTTGTCCAGGGTCACTGAGATTAGATTTGAACTCAGGCTTTCCTGACTCCAGGCTAGTGGTGTGTCTGATGTCACCAAACTGCCTCATTTTCACCATTCTAGTCTTGTTAGCTTTTCTGTATTAAGGTTTAAAAAAAAAAGCACTCTAGTATAGGGAGTCAGGGAAAGACCACCTGGAGTGGGATCAGCAGTCCAAGGTTTAAATCAGGATTCTACAATTTACTATGTGACCTTGGGCAAGTCATATAACCTGTTTGGGCTTCAGTTTCTTCATCTGCAAAATGAGGAAGCTGGACTAGTTGGCCCCTGAGGTCCCTTCTGCCTCTGTGACATTGTGAAAACTTGTGTAATTAGACTATCTCTAAGGTACCTTCCAGCTTTTTTAAATCTATAATCCTAAATTGTCTTGTATAGGAGCTTAGCCTATAGCATTGTTAATCAGTTCCATCAGACACTATGAGAAACTGACACATATAGGAAATGTTGTACAGCAGTGCTACTAAGTTGCTTTTGTCAGTAAGAAGTCTAGATTGAGACAGTTATGAAAAGTAGCTCAAGCTGAAATGTGAAGTTATGTTCTTTGTAGATCTCTGAAAAAAACAAGACACTCCAATCCTCATTCAAGAAAGGAAAACATAAAACAGCTATACCAATTTCCAGGACATGAATAACACTAACTACATGGCATTTCACATTTGTTTTGAAAAGCTTAAAACGTTAATTTTTAAATTAAGATATTTAATTTCTTAGAATCATAAGAATGTTCAAGTTCTATATTATTTAAAGTGTCTGATAAAATAATGCTTTAAGTAGAATGTCAGTAGTTTTGAATTATGATTTGAAAAAAATATCCCAAGAATATCTGAACATTCTACCACTGAGACAAAGTTGATACTGAAAAGATGTTTCATTATAGACCTAAAAGTTCCAATCATATAGGGGTTCAAAATAAACAAAAAACAAACTATCAAGTGAATGCTTTAAGTATTAATTAGGACAGCAACATGAGAGAATTGAAGGAAACCTGGTTTTGGAATCACCAAATGAGTTTGAATTCAGATTCTATTTCTTTGACTCTTAGTGAATTTCATCTCTGTGAAATGTCTGGACTATACAGTGTTCAAGGTCCCTTCTGCTGTTAAATTAATGATGTCATTAATACAGATGATTTAGTTAAAAAGTTGTTTGTTCACCAAATTGGAAGATAACCTTTATACATGAAGAATACACCACATCAAACTGGATAGATTACTAAGCTTAAGAGTAAAGTAATACCAGCCCCAGGAGTTGTGCTAAAGTAATTCCTGACCTTATTTAGTTCTTTCTAGTGTAAAAAGATTGTTAAATCTTTCGCCACTTAGTGAAAGACAATAATGCATCAAAAATACACTTGGTTAATACCTTACTATCAGGGAATAACAAATATCAAGTTAAATGGGTCTTAATCACTAAAATCTAAAATGTGTATTGCAGTCCTCTTACCTATCCATCCTCAGGAAGCTTTCATATCAGCAAAATCAAGTCTCCTGGCATTCAAGGTCGTACACAATCTATTACTGCCCTACCTTTCCAACCCTGTGTCATGCTATTCACCTATCCTTGGCCCACAAACTCTACTCAAGTCAAACAGTTAAGTGAAGTTCCAGTAAGTTAACATTAGTCATATACGTTGATTCCAGCCAACAAAAAAAACTCTCTAGTTTCCGGATTATAGAAGTAATATTACCTATTGGGGTATGACAGTGCAATAAAGACAGGACATGATCTTGCTTTCCTGCTTTGTCATTATGCAATGAAAATTTCCATCTATTAGCCAATATTTAATTGGCTTGCTGGACAATTTATTTTCCTAAATGCTGCTTTTAGCATTTTAATTTGTCAAAACAACCGAGTAAGGATCGGAAAGTTGATGCAAGAAAAAGTAAGGGTGGGGGATGGTAGTATAAGTTTGTGTAAACAGTTACATCTATCATTAATTAGCCAGTTTTGTAGAGCTGGTAAATCAGGTTAAAGCTTTGTCTTAAGGAAGAGTTTTAAGATGTTCTTTTAGTCACCAGCGCGTAATGGCTCCTGGGGACCGTAACTACACACAGAAACAGGTCTATTCTACTTTATTAGCTCTTACTTCTAGAATTTCTCCGTAATACAAACGCTAGAAAATCTGAGTATCTCAATAAAGGGGATGGGAACAAAAGCATTGCTGGGTCAACGGTTTGTCGACACAGCAACACAACTAGATCGAACAGCTCAAAGGTGCAATTCCTCTCACTGTCCCGAAGTAGTTTGTCCGTGGAGTCTAAGTCGGGGACCCCGCCCTCCCTTCCTCTCCTCCGCCCTGCGAGCCCCGGGGAGGGGAGGCACCCCAAGCAAGTGGCCCCTAAGGCCGAGAAGGGGTGGCCCGTGGGGGAAGGATGGTGCTGTCCGAGAGCAGCTTCCAAGGAGGCAGCCCAGGTCTGGGGCAGTATTTCTGCCTCGGGGACGTCTCGGCGCCTCTGGGGCTGCGCCCCACCCAGGCCCCGGCCCGGCCGGAGGACGACGGAGGAGAGGCTCGGACGGACCGTGGCGGGCTCACCGGATGTAGGGCGAGGCAGCCGCCAGGATGTTCTTCTGCACCGGGATCTCCTCGCCCTCCAGCACCAGGTGCGCGTCGCAGAAGCGGGCCTCCTCCCGGAACGAGCTGAGAGCGCGGAGAAGCCGGGCGGCGTGCTGAGGGTCCGACACGGCGCTGCCCTCCGCCATCCTGCCGCCCGCGCTTACTACCCCTTCTCTTCCCCTTCTCCGGGGGTCCGCAGCCTCAGTGTCCCCCCAAAGCGTCCTGCACCGACGTTGGGCCGTCACTCTTCGCGCGCGCTCCTTCGTTCGCTCGTTCACGGGCAGGAAAACAACGAAAGGAGCGCGAGGCGAAATAGGCAATACCTCGACTGCGCCATTAGTGATGCGTTGAGGAGGTAAGGTGGGGGCTGGCCCCCCCCTCAAGCTCTTTTAACGGGTCGAGAGAAGGGCGTCATCATTCCGCGACTGCCCCGCCTTCCGCGTGCGCCCGGCAGCGAATCACAGGCTTCCTCCAAAACTCCTCCCCTTTCTCTCTGGAGTAGAGACTAAGCGGGGTATCCCGAACTAGTAGTAGAAGGGAGCGAAGCGGACGGAGGGTGGTCAGAGGGGTATCCGCCCAAGTCCTTCATACCCCTGGGAGGGGGCGGAGCTCGGGCAGGTCCACCTCTTTCGCGGAAGGGGGGAGGTGCCTCCCTACTCACTGTGAGAGGTGGGCGGAGCTTGGGCCGGCCTACCTCGTTCTTGGGAGGGGGGGGTCTCAGTCTTGGTGAACTCGCGCCGCGGAGGGCGGAGCTTGCGCTTGAACCTCCAGGGAGCTCGGGAGGTCTCCCCTCGGATTTGAGAAGGGCGCCCCTCCTTCCCCGGGGCTGAGCGGGGCTGAGGATGGACGCCGGCCGGTGGGCCTCCTTAACGGGAATGAACCTAATTTCTAATTTGCGGGAGGGGAGCTCCTCTTTGGAAGGCCCAGCCCATCTCGTTAGAGGTAGGGGGCAGAGTCCCGAATTAGAACGCAGGTTTTCCTCATTCCTGAGCAGGGCACACTCCACTGTGCTCCCGTAGTAAGTTCCTTGTTTAAAGGGGGCTGTTTGTGTTATCTTGTAGTGGTTTTTGACAAGGATTAGTCATCTTCCCAGATGAGCCATAAATGGCTCGAAGGTTGGACTCCTGTCTTGCACTTCCTTCTCTTCCCATTGGTCCTGAACATGTAGTAGACACTCCCTAAGTGCTTATTATTTGGTAGGAATGAGCACTCTGTACCGACAGCTACCAGAAAACTAAAGCTCAAACAACAGAAACACTAGCATAGATCCGATCCCTTGATGAAAAAAGACAACGACTCATACAAAGGGGCAGCTAGTGTGGAATAAGGGATGCTTCTTTGTGAAGGTCCGTCGTGGGCATCGCTTTAAAGGAGTTGGGGAAGGAAATGTGCTTTGATAGAAAAGAGAAAATATTTAGGGAGGTGTGTAATAGAGGATAACTCATGAGAGAAATGGCCAGTTTACTTGACAAGTTTTTGACAAGTCACTTAGGATCATAATTGCATGAAATCATAGATTTTGAGCTCAAAGGACTCTAATAGATTGTGAGGGGTCCAAAGTCTCACAAGTAGTGAGTGGAAGGCCTGGGTTTCAATTTAGATCTAACTTCAAATCTGTCACCCTTTGCCTATGTCACAAAGCTTCCTTCCCATTCCTGCACCTCAGTTTAATACTCCGTAAAATGAGGGACTGAATCAGGTGAGATCAGAGGTTCTTTATAGCTCTGACATACAATTCTGCCCATTTTGTCCTTGTGTGGCAGGAATGCACTGGATCTCAAAAGGAGTTAGGGAGTATTTGAAGCTGGCAATTTAGGTAAAACGAAGTCCAATGGTTCAGGACATTCAAGCCTGTGATTAGAAACTTAAATATATTTCTAAAAATTTTTGAGAACCATCGTCGGCTTTTGAGAAGGCATCAACAAGTACAATGACATAATTCTTGTATTTGAACTGAATTAAAAATTGCTGCTGGTGAAGGAATTCAATTTTAAAAAACAACATTACATATTTACTATATGTAGTCCATTATTATAGATGCTGGAGATACAAAAATGAAAAACAGTATGGTCATTAGCCTGAAGAAGTTTATAGCCTAATAGTAGGGATAAGACATGTAGACAAATATCAGCAACTAGAAAGAATGTGACGAAAGAACTGATCAGAGATACAGATAAAAAGAAATCTGAAGTTGACGAAAGTAGTTTTTAGCTGAGAGATCGGCTGCAGATCGTATGAAAGGGGCCTTGAAGAAGAGACTTTCAGTGCATGGAAAGATAGAAGGAGTATGTTCCCAGTTATTGAGAATGCTTTGCTTGAATGCTGAAGAGGGCAGACCAAGAGCTAGAAACAATTAGTAGTACAATTTGGCTACAATCGAGTGCATAGACAGGAGCAGAATGAAATAAAATTAAAAAGGAAGTCATAAAAGGGATGTTGGAAGGGACCTCAAAGATCATTAGTTTAACCCCCTCCAGGGCCTAGCGCAGATGAGGAAACTAAATTCTAGGGAGGTTGAGAGATTTGCTCCAAACTATACAAGTAGTAAGAGATATTGGGATTCAAACTCAGGCCTTTTGATTCTCAATCCAGTATTTCTTTTTTCTCTATGCCATATACCACTTATCTCTTTGGGAGTCCGATTGTAATGGGCCTGAAACACCAAGCTAAGAAGTTTTTGTTTTATATTGACATTGGGGATCCACTAAAGTTTTCTGAACTGAAAAGACTACACACCAAGTATGACAGAGAAGGTATGTGTGACAGCAGTGCTTTCTGCCTTATGCCTGTGTATATGAAAACTACCCTTCTGTTTACTGATGTACACATGTAGCAGTAGTACATTGGATTTGGAGCGGAAAGGTCCAGGTTTGAGTTTCATTTCTACTTACTAGTTTTGTGATCTTAAGCAAACCTTAGTTACCTCATCTGTAAAATGGGGTCAATAATACCAATATTACATAACTCATAGGATTGTTGTGAAGATCAGATGATAGAATGTAAATGAAGCTGCTTCAGATTCCCAAATTACAATGCAAATGAGAACTCCTAAGCTCTTTAGAAGAAGGGTTTATGTGAAATATACTCTCTTCTTGGATATTAGGGCTTAAACTATTGCAAATAAAGATATTTTAAAATAGTCATTTCCCATACAAGTTCTGAATGTTAAAAATGGGTGTTAAGGGAGATTCTAGGGGACTTAGAGAGGCAGGGCCATTGTACCAGCAGGATCTACATTGAATTCAGATCCACCAGAGAAATCTGTCAGAAAGGAATGGGTAACCAGTGATCAGTTTAATTTTTAAACTTGAAATTGCCTAGGTAGGGTTACAGGAAGGACTGAAACCCACCTCTCATATAATAGCATGGCTATGTTTTCATCTTTCCCTCTTGCTTAGAACAGTAAACAATGACAGTTTCAACATCAGTAATTTGTAGGTCAAGAATATAAGGTGTGCTCTGTAATTGATACAATGCAATCTTTCCAGAGGAACAGGTTGTCACTTTTTAAAAAAATTGTCCCATTTTATGAGTTCCTTGAGGGCAGGGACCATGTTTTATGTGTTCTGGGTTCTCTCATAGTATGTAGCACAGAACTTGTTACATAGTAGATCCTCAATATTTGTTAAATACATTAATGAATGACTATACATTTTAGCAGTATTTCACATAATCTGAATTAGAAGGAACCTTTGTTACTATTTAGTCTTATCCAAAGATGATCAAGCATCCTTTCTTGTCTCCCTAACTCTGCATGGGAAGCATCTAGGAGTCCTCTGGCTCAGCCTGTGCTCTCCATACAAGGACCACTGAGGTCATTAAGATGGGCCAGTTTTCACTAGAAGGACTTCTGATCAGTATTGTTTAGTTCCCTCCTTGATCTAACCCTAGTGTAAACCTTCAGAGACTATAACTTAGGTCAAATCTGAGTTTCTCTATCATTTCTTCAAAGGTTTCGTTGTCCTATATTTAATTAACCTGTTTATAGAAAATCTGAAATTGGATGAGTTATTGAATTATATGGGGTGGGGTTATTTTAAGGAACAATCTGATTATCTAGTAAGAGTGAATTTTTCTAGTGACCCGTAGCTTATTTTGGAAATTTGCGCCCAACACAGATTTAAGCCAACAAATTCATTATTGTTTATTTTTTAAAACTTGAAACATTTAGCACAGGGTATCATGAATTCCTACACAAACAGTAGTGGAAACAAAATTAAAAGTCATTGTAATAAAAGAAAACTTCAGTCAGAGGTCATTTGCTCTCATGATACTTTTAATTTTAAAAGATTCATCCTTGGGTTATTTTTAGAGACAAAGGAATTTGTTGTGAAGGAATGTTCACTTACTCAGGCTCAGCTCTCCAGAGAAGCCTCAAGAATAGTCTGTTAGACACCTACCCCATCTGTTAGTGGGTTCTCTGGCCATATGCATGGCCTTAACACTTATTTGATAGTGATCTTCCATTGTCAGCTTTCGTTAAGCAGACAACAAATACCATCCCTCCCCCACTCCCACTCTCACTCTGTTCCAACTTCGTTCACCGATGTACAAAACGGATGTACCCTGTTGCACCCAGGGATTCTGCCCTCTAAGAGTACACACACTTCTCACATTCTGCCCTGTAGTCCATACTTATTGGCATATGCTCTCAGAGAAACACAGAGAATTCACCACAATGGATGGATATAAAAGAAATTCCAAGATAGCTGGTATTAATGCAAATTCCCTGAGTTCACAGCTCTTAGTTACCAACATTCAGTTGTGAAATGCTTAGCAGTTGCTCATAGTAATACCCCATACCCATCTGCAGGTCAAGGGGAATAACCCAAAGTAATTGACAGGTAAAGAGTAAAGATCTGTACCTTTTTCTGACTTTTAATCCCTGACTTTTAGTTAATTTGCCCAGGGGAGGGAGTAGAAGTAAGAGCAGCTATACCATGGGAAGGGCATAACTGGGGCTATTCATACAGCATCTCCTTTCCCCTAATGACAGTATTGGCCACCTAGTTACGTGTGGAAGTATATCTGCTTATGACCCTGTTAATGTCCCCTGTTAAACATTGTGCAGGGATGCTGTTTATGATATTTGTTTACCTACCTGTGTTTCATGAGCCTTGATCAAAATGGGAATAGTAATACTCTATATTTTGTAGAGACCAAAATTACCAATGAGGATGTAGGCTGATGGAGTGGGGTGGGGCTCAGTATATGATTAACTTAACCATCTGAAATCCTTTCTTTCTAGTGAAGGGAGGAATATATACCAGAGCAAGAAGGATGATCAAACCAGATTTTAAAAACCACATGCATTGCATTGAAATCATTGTATAGTAAGTACCAGAATTACTATGAAAATATTAACTGTGGCACCTCTGAAAAGGAAGTTGGGGGCTGGTTAAGTGACAGTAGAAGATTAATGACATCATATTATGCACTCTCTGCCAAGAGCCCTTCTTATGGTCCCCTAGAGTTGGTAATGATCTTCTGTGTGGACCTCACATAGCAGCAGTATTTTTGTACTTTTTTAATGTACTTAACAGCAGAGTTATATATTAGAATTATCTGTGTTTTTACCTCATCTCCTTAGCAGATAATGAAGTCCTGAAGGTCAGATATCATATTCTGATCAAATATATTTTCCCCAGTATCTAGTTGGATCTTGAAAAGGCAGAGAGGAAAAGAGAGAAGGGAACAAGGACACTAATAATAAAGATAGCTTATTTTTATAGAGAACCTTCACAACAACCTTGTGAAATAAGTACAAGTATTATTACCTCTGTTTTACAGATGAGGAAACTGAGGTTCAGAGAGGTTAAGTACTTGCCCATGAGGACACCTCTATCTAGTAAGTATTAGAGGTGGAATTGAAACTTAAGTCTTCTAACTTCAGACTATTAAGATATCAAAACTTATGAACATTATGGGCAAAGATAGGTGTTAACTGACTGAGCAACCAGGAATATAGACCAATAGATGAGGGAGCTATAGACTGACATACAAACCAGGATTGATACATGAAGATCAGATGAATAGAATAGGACAGAACAAAAAAAGGTATGGGAATAAGAGAAGAAATGGCTACTGTGAGCCAGCTCCTCTCCCCAGAGGGAAATGTTTTGTTTTTGTTTTTTTTAAAGTACAGCAGAAGAGAATTGGAGCTACTTAGTTGACATTTCATTGGATTAAGCGCTGGAAGAGATTTTAGACTCTAGTCCAGGGCCCTAAGTTTACAGCAAAGGTAATAGGTCCAGACAGAGGAAGTGCTCAATGTCATAGAGGGAGTGGTATTAAAACCTAAGTTTTCTGATTCCAGAGCCCAGTATTCTATTATACCACAACTATGACCACGCCTGGAACCTCTAGATAACTCAAAACAAGTGATGTATTGAAGACAGAACAAAATATCAGGACAGCCATCACATTATAAGAAGACTTATATACGCAACCAAAACTCAGACATAGATTTGTACTGCCGCGTTGATAAAACTTGGAAAAGATCAGCTATAAAACTAATGGGACAACCCAAGGTAATAAACAGCATTGATTCAAACAAAGAATACGAAGAAGAAAACCGAAAGAAAACACCAGTGTCATGACTGAAAGTAGATGAAAAAAACAACTGAATTAGACATTTAACCATTTTTGTTTCTTTGTTATTAGATTAAGCTTTTGACTCCCCACACAAGTGCTGAGAACTGTTGTGCCCTATGGTCTTCTTCCAAGTAAAAGAAGATGGCCAAAAGTCTCCTAAAAAGTCATGGAAGATGAAATCCTAATCTCCAGAGTTTGATCAGTAAGTCAATGAATGACTATCACAAATATATGTCAATACCACTATTCATGAATGTATCATTTGTTTTTGTTTGTTGAAATTTGTGCTGAGCTTTGTCTCTACCACCTGTCTTGGTCCTGGGTTTCCAGAATCTATTTCAGTAGGGAATCAATTCATCTCCCACCCCCACCCCCCAATTTCCTCTTATGCTTTCCTTTCCCTCCATGCCACTGACCAACCCCATTTATCCTTCCAAGCAAGTTTATCCAACTCTTTTACTCAATCAACTCATTCCCACTTAAAGATGTTCTTCTCCTTGGCATAGCCTCCCCTTGCTTTGCCAAATTTATTTCCTTTCATCACTGAAATATTACCTCTTCCACTTTGCCTTTCCAGATTAACCAGAAGAGAGGTACTTTCCTTTTCCACCCAACCTAAGTATGTAACTCCCACAACTCTTTTCATTCACTGTTCTGCTGAACATATTTTGTTCTTTTGCTAGGACATAATTTCACTGTCCTATGCCTGTACTTTTAAAATTGGATTATATGTAGTATGGCTATCATGTGTTTGCACAGGTCAGTGCCACCTGTACTGGAATATAATCTGGAAGACAGTGAAGGTTTCCATTTAATTTTTGATAGCGCTCAAGATAGTATATGGCTGTGTGTGTGTGTGTAGGGGAGGATGATGATAGTGATGATAATAAGGATAAAGACTGAACCTAGCATTTCATTACAGGGAACTCCCAAATGAGGAAATTGCCTCTCCTAATGTAGGTTAGTACCTTCTCTGCAACTTACAGTCTCAGCCTCTTGGAGAAGAACACTAGGAGGTTAAATGATTTGTTCAGGATCACACATCCGTTGTATGTCAGGGGCAGGACTTGAGTCCGGGTCTTACTGGCTCTGAAACTGTCTTTGCTACACTATACTGACATTTCTGTAGCTCTTGAAGATTTGTAAAATGCGCTTTATCTAGTATATCATTGGTGATGACTTCTAGTTTGAATATTATACTTGTTGAAGAAAGAGAATATGTATAGTACCAGTTTTTAAATTGTCAAAAACCATCTTTTAAACAGTCTTATGGTCTGCTATTGTAGATAATGGTCTACGATGGAGGTGTTCACCAGTAACATGGAATAATAAGTTGCCTGAACAACTGAACATGTAGTGACTTTGCAGTTAGTTTATGGCTTACTACACAAGAACTCTGCTAAATTTCCTGAATTCAAAGAAAAACCTCCAAAAGAGATTACATTTGTGAAGAACTTGGACATAAAGCTAGGCCTTGTGAAATATAGGTGCCTTAATTACTAAAGCAGTAAGCATAAAGACTGAATTATTATTCTGTATGACTTCATTGTCACATAGTGAAACTACATGGTATGATAACGAAGTAGGTTTGAAGGAAGCCACCTACATTCTTTAGAAGATAAGACTGCTGTAATAATAAAAATTTCCAATTCTATAATGCTTTAATATTTACAAGGTATTTTTCACACAACCACCCTATGTAAAATAGGGAAAATAGTACTTCTGTTGTTTTATAGATGAGCAAATGGAGGGTCAGAAACCTATAGTGATTTGTCTAGATTACATAGTTTATAAATGTCAGAAATAGGCTTCAATTTCAGATCTTTCTTGGGTCCAAGTTCAGAATCATTTGTCCTAACCCCTCTCCTACTGCTGTACAATGTTTATGGCTCCTTGAGTAAAAGCATATTTCCCTTAATTACTAACTTTATTTCATCTCAGATCCTGTAAAGAAATGAATAAAAAATGGAACATGAACCAAGGAGTACACTGTTCTTGGAGAAGTCACATACATTGTGATATTCCTTCTCTTTGGTTCACATTCAGTTTAGCACTTCTGATGTGAAATGTAATTAGTGGTTAAGGTAAAGTTAATCTCAATAGCCCTGGCTGTCTAGAATAATGTTTACTACTAAATCTGGCAGCCCATAGGTATACTATTTGCTATGTGACCTTAAACAGAACAAATCAACCCCAGACGTGTTTGTTTGTTTTTCTACATAACTCTTAGCCTTTTCAGACCTCCTAAGCAAGGACTGTAACACCTGAATAAGTTTAGGGATTGGAGAAGAAGTTTTCATTTCTTTCCTTCCTCAGGAAACTTCTTCCTTCTTAAATCTGACCAGGGATCAGGAAAAGGAATGGTTATTGCTCAATGTCCTCATTTCTTTTTCCACTGTCATTACCCTAGTTTAGGCCCTCATTATCTCCTCCTTGGGTTAGTGTGGGAGCCCCTGAACTGTAGTCTCTGCCTCTGTCCCTCTCAGTTTGTATCCATGTTGTTCAGAATCTTGTTCAGATGCTCCATACGTCTGAATTCTTTATGTGTCTTCTCAGTACCCTTCAGTTATTTTTCAAGGCCTGCTGAATAAAATTATAAATTCATATTCTGTCAAGATTAGAAGGAAAATTAGAGATTTCAGTCCCCTAATTTTGCACATGATAACATAGAGGTTGAGAAAATGGAAGTGATTTGGAGGTGACATGGTCATACACTTCATCAGTAGCAAAACTAAGATTCAAAAAACCCTGGATACTTAACTCTTACGTAGTCTGTTTTTTTCCCCACTACACCACACTCCATCTACCAAGTCCAAATTCAGGCAGGCATTAAAAGCTTTCTATAATCTGGTTCCAGCCTACCTGTCTAGCCTGATTTCCCATTCCTTCCTGATACAAACCTTATGTTCCAGCCACACTAGCTTCCTTATACTTCCCCAAATATGCAAGTACTCTTGCACGTTAGTTAGTTAGTTAGTTAGTGCTGTTTCCTCCACCTGCAATGCCATTCCTTCCCCCTTTCTATTTATGAAACTCTCTCAGATCAAATACTATCTTCCTAACAAAGTTCACTGATCAACCCAGTTAGAAGTCATCTTTTTCTCTCAATTCCTATAGCATTTTGTTTATGCCTCATCATATAATTTTTGTAGTTATGTCTATACATAATAACTATTGTACCTATGTTACAGGATTGCTGGGAGGTCAAGTGAAATAATGTTTATCATTTCATATTATAAAAGCACTAAATAAATGTCAGTTTTTAATCATTATATGTACTACCTTATGGATTATAAACTCCTTAAGGACAGATACTATAACTCATTCATCTTTGTTCCTACTGCAAGACTTACTACAGTCCCTTTTACATGCACACATTAAGGCCTCTTAAATGAATAAATGTTTACTACCTCCCTTTGGGGAGGTGGTGAAGTGGATAGAGCACCAGTGCAGGAGTCAGGAGGACCTGAGTTCAAATCTCACCTCAGACACTTGACACTCACTAGCTGTGTGACCTTGGGCAAGTCACTTAACCCCAGTTGCCTCATCCTGGGTCATTTCCAGTCATCCTGATGAATATCTGGTCACTGAATTCAGATGGCTCTGGAGGAGAAGTGAGGCTGGTGACCTGCACAGCCCTCCCTCACTCAAAACAAAGTCAAGTGCAAGTCACGTCATCATTTCTCTGATGACATGATGTTCTTCAGCAACGAAGGACAAACGCACACCTCTCTTTGAACAATGTTATCACAGAGACTTGGAGACCAGATCTTCATTCCATGTCTTTCCCAACCCTTGAAGCCAAATTAATATGATTATGAAGTACATTATAAGCAAAATGAAAGCATAAATTACGTGCAAGTCCACAGTTGGTTGAAATGTTTTGCTAGACCACAGAGTAAGTTAGAAGTTCCTAAATGTGGTTACATCTTAGTGACAATCTTTGGAAATAATTTATTTTCATTTTTCAATCTTTGATTTTGTTTTCATGGTTTTTGGTTATCTCATAGAGTCATTAATTTCTGTTTGGTCCATTGTAATTTTCAAGGATTCTGTTTCTTGGGTAAAGTTTTGTACCTCTTGTGCTAAATTGTTAATTCTCTTTTCAAGTGTACTTTATGGTTCGCATTCCTTTTCCAATTCTTTCCTTTAGCATTCTCATTTCATTTTAAATATTTTAAACTTTTTTTTAAATCTAGCCTTACATCTTCTAGGAATTCTAATTGATTTTGTGAGGATTTACTTATAGGTGTTTTGGAGTAGGTTTCCTCTTCTGTGTTAGAGTCTTGATCATCTTTGACATCATAATAGCTGTTTATCATTTTAAAATTTACTCATTCTTCTAGCTTTACTTCCCAGATTGGGACTTCATGTTAGGGTCATGTTCTTTATACTTCTGATAGAATTGTTATGGCTGTGTATGGACCTAGCTTGTCTTATCTATGTCACTATACCATCTAAGAATCTATGTTCTTCAAGCAAAATGGGGTAGCTTAGGCCAGGGAGTTATAAAATTTCTGTGGACCCTGGTATTATTATTATTTCTTTAAGTTAATATAATTGCATACTGGGGTTTAGCTGTGATTAGTATAAAATGCCAAAGGTAATAAGATTAATGATTTTTCTATATAAGGTAATTTGGAAATGCATTTAGCTGAATTGATGTCATCAGACTGGTAATAACTTCTGTTTAGCATTTTAAATGCATGATATTGTGAATGTTATTGTAATTCTAAATTCTCTTGTGAAATTAATGAAATTGTATCAGAAGTGTTATTAGAAAAAATGACTTTTTAAAAAGTATGGATGATGTCAGATTATGAATTGATCTGTTAAAAGTGTGATAAAAATGTTTAAATATTTTTAAACTGTTAAAAATATTTAATGGGGTATATTTTGTTTTAAAACATAATTTAACTATAATAAAGTGACTTTTCATTTGAAAATTCTTGGCTATCACTTATAAAAATTATGAAAATATAAAGGATAGTTTAAAGATGTAACTTCATTAGTATGAGTCAACTCTCAGATATTTGTTATATATTTGAAACCCCAGAATGTGGTTAGTTTTAATTTATAAGTAAAGGATAAATGAAATATAACTGTTAGGGAAATGTGATGAAACTAATAATATTCAAACCCTAAACTGTGGTAAGTGAAATTCTGTTATTTAAGGTAAAAACTCTTGGGGTTATAATTTTGAGTTTTGATTACAGGAATGGTTGTCTCAGTTGTTTTGAAGCCAGGAGTAAAAAATAGCATGTGGGACAGTCTGAGAACTGCTGCGGTGGATATCTGTCCCTGGAAAAAGTTGAGGGGATAACCTTGGCACGGTCTAAGGTAAAATCCTCTTATCTTAGTTTCCCCGTGATGATATTTCCTTTCTGAACAGGAAATTTCCCTATCTGGTTAATCCTGAGACTTTAGATACCTTGTGACTGAATGGCTATCAGATATGACTCATGGCAGGAACCAAACAGAGCTAAAGGGTTTTTTCCTCCGTTTCAATACATGACATGGTTATAAATATGTCCCTCCTTTTCTTTTTGTAACAAATTTCTATAATCAGGGCAGGTGAGAAGTAAAAGTTTTGTAAGTACAATGCTAAATCTATTAATTAATAGATTGATACTGGAACATCTCTGAGTTACTATAATGGGATACAAGTATAAAAAAACCTAAAATTTTAATCTGTATTTGAAGTCAGCTTATACTATATGGATGCTATCCTCCTAAAGGGAATTTCCAGCATGGAAAATCAGACTTTGATTATGTTTTAGTAGTAAATTCTCAAAATTGGATGAAGGATTTTACATATAAAATTTTATTGATAATTGTAAAGAAAGCAAAATTATTTTCCCATTTTAAAGTATCTAATAATTTTAAAAGATATGTATAAATGTTAGACCATCATGATTTTTTTTTAAGATTGTTATATCAGATACAGGGTTTAGATAAAAAAAGAAACAGCAAATAAAATTCTCTGAAGTTTCAGTTGTGGAACGTCAAATTTAAAAGATTGTAAGTCTTGTTACTGGTATATTTTAGCAGAATTACCTAGGAACCTCTATAAATGATTTGGAATCAGAAAAGCAAAACCTCTTTCCCAGTTGCCCTGAGAATGAAGTCTATTTCAGAATGTCCAAGAGAAGCTATCCAGGGTCCAGATGACCTATATAAAACATTAGGGATTCAGAATGTGCTGATTAAATGGACGTTGGGAGTGGGTTACTAGGATACAGACAGACTTGATATTAGTTAATATTGATGATCATTATTGCATCTCTTTTACTTTTTAAAATGGTGTTTCTGTTTTTGCTGTCTTCTTGGCTAACTTAGTGACATGTAAATCTCCCTTCTCAAAATTGTTCATTGGGAGCCCTCTAAGTAGTTTGATCTGTTACCTGACATGTAATTTTGATTATGAATATATGAAAAAACCTTATGGATTTGACTTAGAGATAAGTGATCCATGGAGGGAGTGGGCTTCTCGTTCTCCCATGAATCAAAAGGGGGAAATTGAGGTGATTAAGAGAACAAGTGACTAATTGTGGAAACTGAGTGAACCACGCTGACTCCATTTTGTGACTCAGTTCTGCAGCTAGCTTAGTTACCTTTCTATTCAATTATGGGTATAGTTCAACTTCTGTCTTATGAGAAAATTTTATTCTTTTGTGAGAATTGGGAGAAAATTTTATTTATTATTTTTATTTATTTATTATTTGAACCTAGCCCTGTATGGCTGGGAAGCTGGACCACCTCTACCTGCTATTTAGAGACCCTTAACTAAGGACCTGGGTTATGCTGACCAGAAACCTGATCAGATCAAAGATTGATGTAAGAAGCTTTTTCACAATTATACATCTCAATGCAAACAGGGTATATGCGGTGTTCAAGGAGGATTGGTGTTGTGTTCGTCCTTCGTTGCTGAAGAAGACCCTGCCATCAGAGAAATGATGACATGACTTGTACTTGACTTTGTTTTGAGTGAGGGAGGGTTGTGCAGGTCACCAGGTCACTTCCTCTCCACAGCCATCTGAATCCAGTGACCAGATATTCATCAGGATAACTCAAGATGACCCAGGATGCACTGGGAGACCTTGGGCCCTTTAGGCCAAGATCTTTCCAGGTACTCATTTAAGGGTAACACCCGTTCATTGAATAGGCCTGTTTAAAAAGTAGCCAGGGCAGGACACCTTTAATGAGGGAAAGAAAAAGAAAGACATCAAGCTGGGAGGGAAATAGCAACAGTTAATATTGATAATCGCTCCTGTGCTATCCTGTCCTGTCCTGTCTTGTCCCCTTCAGCCTACTGTACTCTGAAGCTGGGATGCCAATGGGCCCCTGCCTAAGGGCTCTTCTGGACCCTCCTAGCTTTAGAGTCATTATCAATAGGAGGACTGGTACCTCTGGTGTGAAGGCTTGCTGAGCCCTTTTCAGAGTTGCTTATCTATTTTTGGTGTCTGCCTGAAGCTCCAAGAAAATGAGGGGAATAAAGCATGTACCACACACTGGCAAACCATCTTGGCAAACAGGCTAAACCGGGTTGAGGGTAACTGACATTGGTGAGTTAGGGGGGTGTCTACCCCAAACATAGGAAGACTTCCCTGGCAGAATGGGCAGATGAGTACAATTTGTTCTAATGGCGATGAGGGCAGCTGAAGTAGGCACTAGTGAGCTCTTAGTACTTGGTAAGTCATCAAAGATACAGTTCATTCATTGCATTCCTGGCTGCCACCAGTTGTCTTGACTTTTGTCTTACCACTGGACTTCAATACCTCTCAAAGAGAGAATGAGGCTGATCATCTCTGGCTCAGTTAAACCCAATTCATGCACAAGTCAAGACATCATTCCATGATGTCACTGGTCCTCTTCAAAAATGAAGGACAAGCAACAACATCAAGCAACCCATATGTTTTATCTGAAAAATGACCCCATGCTGATCAATTAGTTACTGTTTCTGTGTTTCTTTGATTGAATACAGATGCTTTGGGGAAATTGGGCCACTTTCGTGATTTTAGGAAGTTATACCTGTTCATTCTTCCCCTCTCAACTTGTGATGTCCCTAATCTTTCCTCCAACTAGAAATTAGATCCTAGTTAATGATTTTCTTTTAATTAATTGGTCTTATTTGGTTCCTTGGTTTTTAATTTATAAAAATCTATTTCCCTCATATATTGGGTCTACCCCTAAGTTGAGGAAGACAGCTGGTCCCAGTTTTTTATGCAATTGACTTACACTGCTTAATAAATTGATATGCTTAGAAGCTCCATTCCCTCCGTCAATTCATCTTTCACCCATCATAACCCTGTGTTGTCTGATTGAGGGAACAATATGATTTGCCCTCCTGGTCTTTCCAGGTTTTAGACCCTAATTTGGGTCTAGACAACACACCTGTAGAATTACCCATAGCTGGAGTTCCAGTAGAAAGTTGCTGACCTAGCCCTATCATCTAGCTGGAGAGTTCTACAAGTTCAGAGTGAAAGAGCTGCCTGATTATCTTTATTCTGAACTGTGGCACTAAGTCTGAGATCTCTTCACAGAGGGGTGGCACTTATCCTTGTGCTGGGGCTATTTACTCTCTCCACACTGGGAGTGAGGGATAACTTTAAGGTCCAATTTAATACCTAGCCTTCTTATATTCATTTTCACAAAACTTTGGGTTCCAAATTTTCTCCCCATTTCTCCCCTCCCCCCACCCCAATACACCGAGCATTCTAATTGCCCCTATCACCAATCTGCCCTCTCTTCTGTCATCCCTCCCTTCCCTTGTCCCCATCTTCTCTTTTGTCCTGTAGGGCCAGATATCTTTATATTCCCCATTACCTGTATTTCTTATTTCCTAGTAGCAAGAACAATACTCAACAGTTGTTCATAAAACTTTGAGTTCCAATTTTTCCCCATCCCTCCCTCCCCATCCATTCCCTTTAGGAAGGCAGGCAATTCAGAATAGGCCACATCTGTGTAGTTTTGCAAATGACTTCTATAATAATTGTGTTGTGTAAGACTAACTATATTTCCCTCCATCCTATCCTGCCCCCCATTGCTTCTATTCTCTCTTTTGATTCTGTCCCTCCCCAAGAATGTTGATTTCAAATTGCTCCCTCCTCCCATTGCCCTCCCTTCCATCATCCCCCCCTCCCTGCTTATTCCCTTCTCCCCCACTTTCATACCAAAATGAGTATGTATTTTATTCCTTCCTTTAGTTGAATGTGATGAGAGTAAACTTCATTTTTTTCTCTCAGCTCCCCTCTTTTTCCCTCCACTAAAAAGTCTCTTGCCTGCCTCTTCTATGAGAGATAGTTAGCCCCATTCCATTTCTCCCTCTCTCTTCCCAATACATTTCTCTCGCATCGTTTACCTTCATTTTTTAAGATATTATCCCATCCTATTCAATTCACTCTGTGCTCTCTGTCTCTGTGTGTGCGTGCATGTGTGTGTGTAATCCCACCAAGTACCCAGACACTGAAAAGTTTCAAGAGTTACAAATATTGTCTTTCCATGTAGGAATGTAAATAGTTCAACTTTTGTAAGTCCCTTATGACTTCTCTTTGCTGTTTTCTTTTTCATGCTTCTTCTCATTCTTGTGTTTGAAAGTCAAATTTTCTTTTCAGCTTTGGTCTTTTCATCATGAATACTTGAAAGTCCTCAATTTCATTGAAAGACCATTTTTCCCCCTGAAGTAGTATACTCAGTTTTGCTGGGTAAGTGATTCTTGGTTTTAGTCCTAGTTCCTTTGACTTCTGGAATATCCTATTCCATGCCCTTTGATCCCTTAATGTAGAAGCTGCTAGATCTTGTGTTATCCTGATTGTATTTCCACAATACTGGAATTGTTTCTTTCTAGCTGGTTGTAATATTTTCTCCTTGACCTAGGAATTCTGGAATTTGGCCACAATGTTCCTAGGAGTTTCTCTTTCTGGATCTCTTTCAGGAGGTGATCAGTGGATTCTATCAATATTTACTTTGCCCTCTGGTTCTAGAATCTCAGGGCAGTTTTCCTTGATAATTTCATGAAAGATGATGTCTAGGCTCTTTTTTTGATCATGGCTTTCAGGTAGTCCCATAATTTTTAAATTGTCTCTCCTGGATCTATTTTCCAGGTCAGTTGTTTTTCCAGTGAGACATTTCACATTATGTTCCATTTTTTTCATTCTTTTGATTTTGTTTTGTGATTTCTTGTTTTCTCAGAAAGTCATTAGCCTCCATCTGTTCCATTCTAATCTTGAGAGAACTATTTTCTTCAGTGAGCTTTTGAACCTCCTTTTCCATTTGGCTAATTTTGCTTTTGAAAGCATTCTTCTCCTCATTGGCTTTTTCAACCTCTTTTGCCAATTGAGTTAGCCTATTTTTCAGGGTGTTATTTTTCTTCAGCATTTTTTTGGGTCTCCTTTAGTGCAAGGTATTGACCCATTTTTCATGCTTTTCTTGCATCTCTCTCATTTCTCTTCCCATTTTTCCTCCACCTGTCTAACTTGATATTCAAAATCCTTTTGGAGCTCTTCCATGGCCTGAGCCTATTGAATATTTATTTTGGATGTTTGGGATTCAGAAGCCTTGACCTCTATGTCTTTCTCTGGTGGTAAGCATTGTTCTTCCTCATCAGAAAGGAAAGCAGGAAATATCTGTTCACCAAGAAAGTGACCTTCTATGGTCTTACTTTTTTTCCCTTCTCTGGGCATTTTCCCAGCCAGTTACTTGACTTCTGAGTTCCTTTCCACACCCACCTTGCCTCCAGATCTGCCCAGCTATTTCTTAGGGTCTGAGATTCAAATGCTGCTTCCCAGCCTCAGGGCTTTCAGCTGGGGCAGGGCTGCTATTCAATGTAAGATTAAATTCAGGTTCTTAGGTGGGGGCAGGGTCACCTCACAGGGCTCAGTTCCCTCAGGGGGTTTACGTGGAGATCTTCAACAATGGACCGGAGCTCCTGCTTGCTTTGGGGGCCCCTGTCAGCTGCTGCCTCCTGAGGGGGTCCAAGTTATAGAGACACCCCACTCCCCTCTCGGCCAGCCAAACAGTGAAACTGTATTTTCTAATAATTAGTGGGTAAATAGAATGTAATTACTTATATGTGTTGCATACTCAGTCAATCATCAAGTATTTATCAAGGGCTTACTATGTACCAGGCACTATCTTTCTCTCTAGGATGTCATATTCTAAGGCAGAGATCAAGTGCAACCAGCTATCTATGTTCATGCAAGATACGTACTGAGTAAGTGGGAGATGTATGTGTTCTTCCTTCATTGCCAAAGAAGACTATGCCATTTGAGAAATAATGACATGACTTGCACTTGACTTTGTTTTGAGTGAAGGAGGGCTGTGCAGGTCAGCAGCCTGTCTTCTCCTCCAGAGCCATCTGAATCCAGTGACCAGATATTCACCAGGATGACTGGAGATGACCCAGGATGAGGTAATTGGGGTTAAGTGACTTGCCCAAGGTCACATAGCTAGTGAGTAGCGAGTGTCTGAGGTGAGATTTGAACTCAAGTCCTCCTGACTCCTGCACTGGTGCTCTATCAACTGCACACCTAGCTGCCTAAGTGGGAGGTGGTATTTGAGGGAAGGCATTAGCAGTGGGGGCCTCTTGTGGAAGGTGGGATTTTAGCTGAATGTTCAAGAAAACCAGGAGACAAGATTGTGGAAAGCATTCCAGGCATAGAGAACAGTCAGTGAAAAGGTACAGAATCAGTGGAAGAACTTCAAGTAGGTCACTGTTTCTAGATGGTAGAATATGCAGAGGGGAATAAAGTATAAGACTAGTAGAAAGAGGCTAGGTTGAGAAAGTCTTCAAAAGTCAAATCTCTCAGGCAATAAAGAACCATTGAAGTTGATTGAGTAGGGGAGTGACTTGATCAGACCTCAACTTTAGCAACATTACTTTGGCAGCTAAGTAGAGGATAGACTGGTATGGGCAGAGACTGTAGCAAGGAGACCAACTAGATGGTTAGTCTAGGCATGAAGTAATGAAAGCATACACTAGGGTGGTGGCTATGGGAGTAGAGGAGTAGATATATATGAGACATTATTATGAAGGTCAAAAATGGCAGTGGGGTGGCTAAAGTGGGACAGTGGATAGAGTACCAGGCTTGAGTTCAAATGCAGCCTCAGACACTTACTAGATATGTGACTCTGGACAAATTACTTCACCATGTTTGCCTCAGTTTCTTCATCTATAAAATGAACTGGAGAAGAAAGTGGCAAACCACTCTAGTATCTTTGTCAGGAAATCCTCAAATGGGGTTATGAAGAATCAGACACTAATTGATTTTTTAAAATGACAGCTCCTGGCAACAGATACATATTGTACATATTCCATGTATCCCATGGAATAAGTACAAGTACAAGGATGACGTGGAAGTATTTAACCTAGGTGACTGATAGTGATGGTATAATGGGACCTAGATACCTAAAGACCCAGAATTTTCTCATACATTCCAGCAGCCCAGATCACTGGCCCACTCCAGATTCCACCACTTCTTGATCTCATTCATATCCTTTCACTCTCCCTTTTGTATATAATCAGTCTCACCCCCATTAACTGCAGGTTCAACTAGAAAACCTGCCTGCTTCTATTAGTGTTAAAAAATAAAAAATAATAAAATTTGTGCCTTGACTGGAAGACGATTTGAATATGTGAATTTATTCCAGGTAGAAGCCATGCTGTATTCTCACATTTCAGGGGTTCCCAGCAATCCTAAACCACATCAATAGTATGTCAATAATTTTAGTTGTGTTTGCCATTTTTCCAGCTCATTTTACAGATGAGGGACTGAAGCAAATAGGCTTTTAGTTGTGTTTGCCATTTTTCCAGCTCATTTTACAGATGAGGGACTGAAGCAAATAGGCTTAAGTGATTTGCCCAGGGTCACACAACTACTAAAGTAAGGATCTGAGGCTTGATTTGAACTCACAAAGATTTCTGACTCCGGGCCCAGCATTCTATATCCCCTGTGCCACCAAATGAATTCTGTTTTACATGTATTGAGTTTGAGATGTCCACTAGGCCACTGGTGACATGAGAATGAAAGTGCAAGAGCAAGCAAAGTGGGATTTTTGTTGTTTTATTTTTGGAGTTCAATTTCCTAGGCTCAGGCTAAATTGAAAACATCTAAAGGGTAATTCCCAGCTGTGCTGCGATGCATTTTGGCCCTGAGTTTCTTAGTTGAAAACTCTGTATACTGGGAGGTGGGCATTTTGCTTTGGGAATTTTACTTATGAGAAGGACCTTTTGATTCCCTAGATGGGATTGTGAGTAGCCATTTGTTAAGAGCCCCCCAACTATTCAGATGTTGGTGCTCACCCATCCAGTAGTGTACATAGGTGGTTATCTTAGTTTGTCAGACAGTTAGAGCCCTGTTCGTTGATCTTTGTGCTTATTTTTCTGCTTGAATTTTCTCCACATTCAGGGTGTTAACCTTTCCTCTGAACTAGTGAGTGACTTGTATATGTTAATTAAAGAAGGATTGTTAACCCCTTTGAAGCTGTCTTTCCTTTATAAAGCAGACCAAAGAACCTGTGCTAGCAGGCCATCCTGGTGTGCTAGGGTATTTTCTCATACAGAAGGTCAGGAGAGATTAGGGCTAGAAGAAAAATATATCTGAAACCCTCTTCATAGAGATGGTAATTGAACCCTTAGGACTGATAAGTCACCAAATGAAATAGTATAAAAGGAGAAGAGGATCTGGGACAGAAACTTGGGGAATATCCACAGTTAATGGGCATGAGCTAGAGGAAGATACAGTGAAGCAGACTTGAGAAGGAGCAGTCGGACAGGAAGGTAGAGAAAGAACCAGGAGGGAGCAGAGTCATGAAAACCTAAAAGAGAGTGAATATCAAAGAGGAGAAGGAGATTGACAGTATCAGAAACTGCAGAAAGTTCAAGAAGGATAAGGATTGAGAAAAGGCCACTGCATTTGGCAGTTAAAAGATTTTTGGTGATTCTGGAGACAGCAGTTTCAGTTGAGTGATGAGATCAAAAGTCAGACTGCAGAGAGATTAGAGACAAGTGAGAAAAGGGCAGGTGGAGGCACCTAATGCAAATAGATTTCTCTAAGGAGATTGGCCAAGAAAGAGGATGGAGGTGCCATGGTTAGGGGAGAGAAATATAAGATGACATGTAAGTTTTTTTTAAGTATGGAGAAGGCATGGGCATATTTGTAGGCATCAGAAAAGGAGTCAATAGATGACCAGAGACTGAAGATTAGAGAGAGGTTAGGATGATAGTGGGAACAATCTTCTGGAGAAGATGGGAGGGGATGGGGTCAAGAATGCATGTAGAAAGGGCTACCTGTTCATGCAAGACAGAGGTAAAAGAGAAGATAGTGGGGGAAGATGTCTGAGTTATATGAGAAGAGGAAGAGGGGGAAAAGGACAGCTCTTGGTGAATAGGACCAGTTTTTTCATTGAAGTATGAGGTAAGATTCTCCCCTGAGAGTCAGGGAGAGGATGGTGTGGGAAGTCTGAGAAAGAATGAAAAGGTTTGGAATAGCTACTATGGTGAATGGAATACTGACTCAATTAGGGAAGTATAAAAGGATTTCCTTGCTGTAGTGAGGGCCCATTTAAGATTATGTAACAAATTTGTGGTAGACCCAGTTATCACTTTCAAAAATTTTCTCCAGCTCTGTTCAGAAGCACAAGCATTGAAACAAAGGCAGATGGTAGTAGTAATTCGAGATTGGGATTTGGCAAAGTATGATTGATAAGATAAGGATAATGCATAATTATATACCTAAGTCAAATATGGGGCAAGTGATCATGAATAATTTTGCAAGAAGTATACCAGATCAGCAAGGATGTGATAAAGTGCTCATTGCAATTATATGCAAAGGGAAAATAATGGTCTTAGTTTGACATACAGCCTAAATATTGGGAAAGTAGATTTCAAAAGTTTGAGGAAAAGGATAGATAAGATCTAATAGTTGAAAATTAAATAGGGGAAGGCAACGTGGGAAGAATGGGAAAATCTCAAGGATTAAATTCTGAAGACACGAAAAGAAACTACTTCAGTGAGAAGAAACAAAAGCATTTGTCTGAAGGGGTTGATGAAGACACATAAGGAACACAAAACCAACTTAGATTTTTAACATATATACAGAAGATATATATAGAAGATGGAATCAAGGACAGACAGTAGAGGATGAATGTAAGAGTGTAGTCCTCTAAAAACAATAACCAAAGTGCTAAAGTCAGAAGGACCTAAGGCTAAGGAAAAGAACTATCAGTCAATTAGTCAATGTAAGTTTATTAAGCCCTACTTTAAGTTCAAATTACCAATGGGAATGGACTGTCAATGGGATAAAATCAAAGATTTTATGAGACAACATGCACATAGATAGCTATATGTAAAACTTTCAAAGCAGATACACTATAAGGAGATAGGATGTGCCAGCAGCTGGGGAGAGGTAGGGGAGAATCTAGGAAAGGCCTCAGGCAAAAGATGGGATTTTACTTAAATCTTAAAGGAAAGCAGGGATTCTGAGAGATGGAGATAAGGCAGAAGTACTTTCCAGGCACAGAGGCGATAGCCAGTGTAAAGGCGTAGAGAAAGGAGATGTGTGTGAGGGATCGTAAGAAGACCAGTTTGGCTAGACCAATTTGTAGAAGAAGAGATTAATATATAATATGACTGGAAGGCAGATTGGAACCAGGTTTTGAGGAGCACTAAATGCAGAAGACTTTCTTTTTGATCCTAGAGGTAATTGGGGAAGCTGTGCTTTAAGAAAACCATTTGGTGGCAATGTGGAGGATAGATCAGTGTGAAGAGAGACCAGTTGGAATGCTACTGTAATAGTCCATGTGAGAGAGTAATAGAGTTCCAGGTGAATAGAAAGAAGACATATAAAAGGGATGTTGTAGAGAAAGAAATGACAATATTGATAAACTAATTGGAGATATGGGAGGAGTCAAGAATAATATAAGTTATGAAACTGACTTGAAAGATGGTGGTACCTATGGTAATAACAGGGTAGATTAGAAGAGGATTTAGTTTTGGGGGAATAAAGTTCTGTTTTGGACATATGTTTTGGACATACTGAGTTTAAGATTCTCACAGGATATCTAGTTTGAAATGGCAGTTGGGAATATGATACCAGAGCTCAGGAAAGTGGTTAAGACTGAACATATAGATCTAAAAGTCATCTGATCATTGAATCCATAGGAACTAAGATTAATAAGTGAGTATAGAGAATTAAAAAGGAAAAAGTTTCCAGAGCAGTGTGGGAGTATAACAGGGGGAGTGACATAGATGATGACCCAGCAAAGAAGAATGAAGAGTGGTCAGACAGGAAGAGGGGGAAACTAGGAGAGAGTGTCATGAAAATTTGGAGAGGAAACTATATTCAGGAATAGACGGTGGTTAACAAGAATGATAACTGAGAAAAGGCCAGTTTAGAGTCAGCAAATGAGATCATTTGAGAGAACAGTTAGACAGCTGAGGGCAGCTTTGAAGAGAACAGTTTCAAATGAGTTTAGAAGTCACATGAGAGCTTTTGTAGAAGTGAAGAGGAGAGGAAGTAGAGTAATTAACTGTAGACTGCTTTTTCAAGGAATTTGGCTGAAAAAATGGAGGAGAAATATAGTACAATGATCCCTAGTGAAGATAGTAGGACCTAGTAAGGGTTTGTTTGTTTTTTGTTTTTATTTTTAGGATGAGGGAGATTTGGGTGTATTCGTAGGTATCAGGGAAAGAGTCAGTATATAGGAAAAGAGGGGAGACTAGAGAGAGAGGGAATATAGGAGAAAATGGAATCAACTGGAGGGTTGGTCTTGTTGAGCAGGAGGACCATTTCTTTAGCATTTTTTTTTTTAGCTACTATGGGGGAAAAAGAAAATCAAAGAAAAGTCAGGACTGAGCTCAGGAAGGAAGAGATAAAGATCAGTGACAACAGAGGTAAGACAGCTGTTCAGTTTTTATTTTGTTTTTGTATTCCAAGGGGAGTGACTCTTACACTAGAAATGACAAAACAAAAATGACTTACAATGAACTCACACCCAAGATAGATAAAGAGATAGTAATAAGAGAGCACCTAACTGACCTTAATGAATTCAAGTTACCTGGCCCAGATAAACAAAGTGCAAATATTGTCTAATCATCATGAAAGCAAATACAGTAAGCATATTGTAGACAAGGAAGCTTGACCTCAATTTCTTGCAAAATTCTTTTTTAAAAAATGTTATTTATTTATAACTTTCCTTTCTTTTTAAATTTTGAATTCCAAATTCTCTCCCTCTCTCCCACCTCCCACCCCCCACACCGACTGGGAAGGCAAGCAATATGCTACCAATTATACTTGTGAAATAGCCGTATTTTTTAAAAGCAAGAAAAATAAACAAAGTTAGAAAATTATACTTCATTTTGCTCTCAGAGTTCATCATTTCTCTTTTTGGAGGTGTATAGCATTTTTCCATCATGAATGCTTTAGAATTGTCTTGGATCATTGTATTGATGAGAATAGCCAGGTCTTTCACAGTTGATCATCATTAGAACATTGCTGTTGCTATGCACAGTGATCACGCAGTTCTTCTCATTTCATTTTTCTTCAGTTCATATAGGTTTTTCCAAATGTTTTTCTAAAGCTACTCCCTCATTACTTATAGTGCAATAGTACTTCAGCACACTCATATGCTACAACTTGTTTAGCCATTCCTCAATTAATGAACATCCCCTCAATTTTCAATTTTTTGCCACAAAAAGAGCTGCTATAAATATTTTTGTACATATAGGTCCTTTTTCTTTTTCTTTGATGTCTTTGGGATACAGACCTCATAGTGGTATTTCCTGTAAAATTTCTAAAATGAAGCATCTCAACTGAAATCCCATCTTCTATAGGAAGCAGTTTCCAATCTCTCAATTCTACTGCCTTCCCTCTATTAATTATTTCCTATTTATCCTGTGTAACATGTATAAATATAAGTATATGTACATACCTTTGTGTGTGTGTGTGTGTGTGTGTGCGCACGCGCGCATTTGTATATTGTCCCCATCTCCAATTAGATTGTGAGTTCCTTAAGGACTGGACCATCTTTTGTCTCTTTTTGTGTCCTCAGAGCTTAGCATATTGTTTGGTACATAATAGGCACTTAATAAATGTTTAGTGATTGATAAATATTTAGAAAAGGAAATAGTTATTACAGAGAAACCAAATCACTTCATCTAAAAAAGGTCATGCCAAATTAATTTTATTTGTTTTGTTGACAAGATTACTAACCTAGTAGTACAGAGAAATGTTATAGTCTGCTGAGTTTTAAAACTAAGCATTTAATAAAATACTTCATACTATTCATGTGAAAAGGATGGACAAATATAGACTAGATGATATTACAATGAGACGGATTCTGAACTGATTGACTGACAGAATGTAAAATCTTTTCATTAATGGTTCCCTGTCAGCTTCTCAGGAGGTCTCTACTAGAGTACCCCAAGAATCTGTTCTTCACCCTGTGTTGTTTAACATTTTTAAACATTGCATTGTGTTGGACTGGACAAAGATATTGAAGGTACACATATTAAATCTTCAGGCGACGCAAAGCTGGCAGGAATAGCTAACACATCAGATGACCAAGGTATGATCCAAGGAGATTTTTGGAGGCTAGAATATTGGGCCAAATCTGATTAGGTAAAATTCAGTAGAGATAAATGTAAAGTCTTACATTTGGGTTAAAAATTAATTTTAGAATTATAAGATACTATAGCAATTTGAAAAATACTTGGATTTATTAAATCCCAAGTTCAACATGAATTAGCAATATAAAGAAGCATTAAAAAAGGTAATTTGATCTTGTATTATATTAATGAATAAGGAGATAATATAGTTCTTTTGTACTCTTCTCTGGTCAAATCACATCTGGAATATTGTGTTCATATGTGCGCATTGATAAACTGGATATTCCAGAGACAGGCAACCAGCATGGTGAAGAGTCTTGAGACCATATCACGTGAGGTCAAAGTAACTGGACTTGTTTGTCTTAGAGAAAGTCAAGACAAAGGAAGGGAGAGTAGTGGACGTGATAGTTGTTTTCAGTTATTTGAAGGTGACTGTCACACTGAAGAGAAATTAGACTTGTTCTGCTTGATCCTACTAGCCAGAGCTAGAAGCATGGGTGGAAGTTGTAAAGAGGCACATTTAGACTTGAGCTAAAGAACAGTTTTCTAACAATTATAGCTGTCCAAAAGTGGAATAGAATGTCTTGGGGGATAGCTCTTCTTAATTAGAGGTCTTCAAGCAGAGGTTGGATGACCACTTATCCAGTATGTTGTAGTGTGGATACCTTTTAGACTAAAAGATCAACATGTGGTCCCTTCTTGCTGCAAAATTCTTTGAGTCTATTATGAACTAAAGTTTTAGAGGTGAAAAATAAAAATTTTTCAAACTGCTAACCAGCTTCTCAATTAACCTTTAACTTTTAAAAGTAGCGCATATTGAGGAACAACTGAACAAATTATGGCATATTATTTGGTGGAATATTGGTGGTGGTTGTCCTTTGTTCTTAAAGAGGACCAAAATGGCATCACTACGATAGAGTCAAATTACAGTGTGTCTGGCTGATCAGACCAATACGATCTTGGAATGCTCTGCCACAGGTTGGTCACAAATAGTCCATGTGAACATTTGGGATAGATTTTCTAAATTTGCATAACTCATGTTTTTTTGAGCTGCTTCATTTCTGCCTTGCACATAGAACACAGCACTTTCTCTGACAAGGGCATGTCATGTGGCAGTCCTGTGCCAGTGTCTCCCATGTCACACAAGTCCAAAGTTTTTCAGGGAGAAAAAGAATGCTACTGTGTTGTAAGAAATGATGAAACGGCCAGATTCAGAGTAACCTAGGAAGACTTGTAGGAACAAATGTAGAATGAAGTAAGCAGAACCAGAACAACATTGTAAAAACAACATTCTAAAGACAGCCTTTTAAAGACTTAAGAACTCTGATTAATGCAATGACCAGTCATGACTCCAGAGCACTAATGGTGCATGCTACACACACTCTGACAAAGAGGTAATAGACTCCAGATGCAGATTGAAGTATGTTTTTTAAATGGCCAGTGTTTGCTGATTTTGAGGTGTGAATACTCACACTGAAATTTTAACAATCCTGAACTATTTTGAGCTGGCTCCAGCTTACCCTTGTTCATAAGCTTCTATTTATATCCTTAGCTTTAATAGTCAATCCGTAGACTCAAGTAACTCAAAGCCAAGATTTTCACTAAAATGATATAGTTTATAAGATAAGTAAAACATTTCCTTCCAGAAACCTGGGGCATGATGACCCTCAAATACATCCATGTCTTTAAGAAGGGTAGGCACACATTTGGAGTGTAATAGTTGTTGTGTTCACCCTTCATTGCCAAAGAAGACCATGACATCAGAGAAATGATGACATGACTTGAACATGACTTTGGAGTGAGGGAGGGCTGTGCAGGTCACCAGCCTCACTTCCCCTCCAGAGCCATCTGAGTCCAGTGACCTGATGTTCATCAGGATGACTGGAGATGACCCAGGATGCAAATGTAGGGAAGGTATGGGCCAAAACAACTCACATCTCAAGAGCTCAAAGGCCTCAATGTCCTTATCTCACAGTGTCTCTGATGTTGGGTTGCTTAGCTGAGCTCCCATAGTTCAATTCTTTATTGCTATTGCTGTGTCTCTCTTAAGTGTATGACCAGCTCTCTTTGCTATCAGAGGTCCTTCTCCTGAAAGCTATTTGAATACCACCTTGCTATTTCTGTGTCTGTCTGGAGAATATTATTTCCTATCGGTCACTACCTTCTGGTTCCTGCTTGAATTATGTCCAGGATTAAGACCAATTTTCATGCAGTCAATCCTAAACTTGCTGACTAATTTCACTAAAGAAAAATGTTCACACTTTATAAAGGGATAACAAGGTGTTAATGAATTTATACTTCATCATCTGTGATTACATGCTATGGAGGAAATCAGTTGGTCAGGGACCAATTTCCCCTCTTACAATGAAAATACTAATATTTAAATAAGGAAAATTTTAGTTCTGTCATTTAATAGGTATTGGACTCTATGCAAATCATTTAATCTTTTTGGGCCTATATCTTAAAATGAGGATGTTGAACTAGTTTATCTCTAAGTTCCCACTTCAGAATTTTATGTTTCTGTATCTAATATGGACTTTAAATAAAAGATATTAAAACTTTTGTTGTGTCAAGTATAAAGTCCTATGCTTCAGGACTGGGGACATAAAGATAAATTACAGTTCGTGCCCTCAAAGAGGGGATACACATGTATGCAGGTAAGTGTGATACATGAGAAAAATGTGATAGGGACAAGGGAAGACCTAAGCAAACCATTCTTGGATAATCTGAAGACAAAGAAAAACACTTTCAATAGCTGTCCAACCCCATTATTCTACCACAAAAGACCATGAATATCTCCTCACTTTCTCCAGGCCTCAAGGCGAATGTGGAAGGTGCTGGCTTTTAGTAATTAACGAATTGTTTGGGTGTGAATACAAGTGTGATACAAACATCATTGAGTCAGAGCTTTTAAAATGCAATCATAACTAAACAAATGGGACCATATTTGTTATAAAACCATTATCAGTGTCTGGAGTTTGTGGGAACCCATTTACTGAAACTGAGGGCTGAAGGTACCTGGAAATTGGACTAATGAAATTCTTAAGTGACAGTGCATCCGTATCCTAACTGTGTAGTTTTATAAAAGGGAACCTAACTAAAAATACCGGACCAGGATTTAGGAAGGAGAGAACCGCTATTTAGCCAAGACCTTTAACAAATTAAAACATTTTCTTTCTGATAAATATTTGTGTGTTCCTAATGGATAAACCCTTCCCTACAATAGGTAGCATTATGGTATTGCTGTAATAGAGTAGATCATTTATTTTAGTGAAATTTTTTCTGTAATCACGCTCACTATAAAGATTTCTTTTTTCTTCAGTGCTAGGTATGTAGTATTTGCTCAATAAATATTTGTTTATTAATTTCAAACCAAGACAAAATAGAAGCAGTATGATATGTTTGAAAGAGAATTTAATTGGATTGTACGTCAGGAGAGAGCTGCATTAAATCCTCTCTCTGATACCTACCACCTGTATGACCATAGATAAGTCACTGAGTCTCTCTGAGACCTTAGCTTCCTCATCTGTAAAATAAGATAATAATGCTACCTACTTCTCAGAGTAGTTATAAAGATCAAATGGGATAATATACATAAGTGCTTAATAATTTTTAAAGTACTATCTAAATATCAGCTATTAACATTGCTATTTTTAACTAAACTTGTAATTTCATTGGTGTGTGAATTCCCTGCACCAGGGCAGATTAGCAGTTCACTCATGAATTACAGCCTTTTAGAGATTCCCTGGGCATTAGAACTTAAGTGTCTTGCTCACGGTTACTTAACCTCTACGTGTCAGAAGCAGACCTTACAAGCCTTCTTGACTCCAAGGCTGATCCTCTGTACACTATACCATGCTGCCTCTAATTGTTATTATGATTTAAATGAAATTAAATGAAAGGCATTGAATGTACCATCCCAAGAATAAAAATCAAATAAAACTGTACCAGGTAAAGAAAAAATTCCAGGCTTATGGTCTTATAAGATCCCACTCAGTTTGTCTATTCTCAACTATCGAAGTAGCAGCACTGTAGGCCAGTCCACTAGATTAGTTCCTAAACACGTCCTCTGGCTCTTCAGGAGAACCCACAGAGGGAATGAATAGCCCATGCAGATCCAGATGTATCTCTGTATCCACTGACGCCCGAGCCAATTCTGTAAATCGTTTTGCATCTAGTATGAGCAGGAAAGGTGATTTCTTGGGGTCAGTGGAGACAATCGCTGATAAAATAATACCTTTAAAAGAAAAAAATGAACAAGTTTGGAAAATGGAGGGGTATTTTTTTCTATTTCCAAGATAAAAAGAATTTTCACTGTTGCTGAAAATCTAAGCCTGAGAAAAATAAGGTGGTTTGAGTAACCAGGACTTAAATCCGAAGAAGAAAACTTGAAGGCAAAACTTAGATTTTTCTTATTCTGATCTTCAACATTCAAAGCAGAAGAATGACATTTAGCTTGGGCCATCTTAGTGGTTTAATACAAGGTCTTTAGTACAAGGCAGGGACATAACAATACTACCTAGTATAGCTTTGGAATACTTTTGGGAGGTCTGATTGTGATTGGCTCAGAATAGCTGCAAATTGTGACTTTCCTTGTGCCAGTGTTGAAACCCCTATTGCTACTAGCATATATGCTTCTTCATTGTCTGCGCATTAGGAGAAAAACCCAAAACATCTAAGGCATTCCACACAAATGGTTAGAGAATTAGACCCACAGCTGAAGATCTGTGCTTCAGACCCAATGGCCAAGATAGAGCCCCGTGGAAGAGGTTTCCTAGCTTCTGTTCTGGAAATATATTTAACTGGATTGAAGGAAGTTTGTGATGTGCTTCTACTCTTGTAAATGAGGAGGTTTTAGTATTGTATACTAGACTTGGAGTCCAAAAGACCTGGCCTCAAATCCTGCCTCTGATCCTTACCAGTGGGTCATAAGAAAGTCCTTAATTACCAGGTACCTCAGTTTCCTCATCTGTTATATAGGGATGGTAATATCTGTAGTGACTACCTCATAAGATAGTTGTAAAGCTCAAATGAGATTGAAGTAATGTTCAAGTAATATATAAATGTCTACTGATATTATTAATGCTGAAGTAAAGTTGAATCTGTGAAATAAGAATTAGGAGTTGTGTGCTATGTGGCTCTATGGACCAACCTGAGGGATTAGGAAGATGAACTATGGGAGATTTTGTGACTCACAATTTGTTGAATTCCTTTCTTAATGGAATAGGTTTCACTTTTTGAATCTTCATGTCAATTTTTTACATTTTCTTCTTGCCAGTGTCATGTGGTAGAAAGAATGTTGAATTTTGATTTAGAGGACCTGAATTTGAATTTGAATCCTGTCTGCTACTTCCTACTGGAGCAGATATAACTGGTCCTCAGTTTTTGAGGGGGTTGGACAGACTGACCTCCAGCTGGTGGTAAGGCCAGAAACTGGACTGTTCAGATAAACATATAGGCGTGTTAGAGAAATAGCCTGAACCTTCAGGTTTCTTTCTGCATCCCTGTGAGGTTTTTACAATGCTTTCCTCACTCTGCGTAGTAGCTAGTAGGAACATTCTTATCCCTGTTTTACATGGAGGGAACTGAGGTCCAGATCAATGAAGCTATTTGGCCAGTAAGTCTGTAAGTTGTAGCTCAACTTTGTATCTTGTAACCCTGAGACCAATGCTTTTGCCACAATCATGTTGCTATATGAACTGTACGAGAAGGTTCTGGGTAGCAAAAGAATTGGGGGAAACATCTCACAGGGTGCCCTGCCATTTCTTGACTGAAACTGGATGGCTCCTTCAAAAGTTGGAAGTGCTGTGAGATTAGTGCCTGCTACAAATGTGGGGTGTAGAATATGATTTTCTGGAATATCTGTTTCTCTTAGGTCTGTTTAGTGGCATTTATGTGTCAATGAATATGACCATTATTAACAGAGTTTTCTTTTATAGAAGCAGAAAGGGCCCTTAGAGACCAGTCAGGAATGAGGAAACTAGGACCCAATGCTGTTAAATGACTTACTTAAGGATACACAGTCACAGAAATGGACTAGACCCCAGATCTTCTAGCTTCTAGCTCTGATGTTTCAGTATTACCCAAACATTTTAAAACATTTTAAAGTTCCTTTCTTCCTTTCTGTAAATCCCCTATATCTTTGTTGTGGGGTAAAAGGAATAGCTCCTTTAGGACTTCTTTAGGACTGAGGCAGCTCCTACTGCCATCACAATTTGCTTCCAACTGTAACTGCCTCCAACTCTCAGTATTACACATCTTTAAGGAGTATGGAAAAAAGGGATCTGGTAGGACCAGAGGGACAGATGAACTACAGTAGAAAAGTGGAGAGAGTTCATGTGAAAAATGATTCCATATTTACATAAGGAGAAGTTGAAGACCTTCCTCCTCCCCACCCCCACCCCTAACATCACCTTACCACCACACATACATTTCTCTAATAAGGAACTTCATCCCTATGAAGGGTCGTAATCTTGTCAACCAGGATCCACTTAGGGTTACATAGGCAATAAATATCAAAACTAGGTCTCAAACCCAGGCTTCTGGACTCTAAATCCAGAAAACTTCCCATTACAGTCTAAGGGTTCTTAACTGGAGCCTGTGAACTTTTTCATCTATCTATCTGTTTATCTATCTATCTATCTATCTATCTATCTATCTATCTATCTATCTATCTATCACTGTATTTCAATATAATAGATCTCCTTTGTGATTCTACACATTTCTTTTCATTTAGAAACTTCTGAGAAGTGATCTATAGGCCTCTCTAGACTGTCATAGGGGTTCATGACAAAAAAAGTGAAAGACCCCTGCATTATGCTGCCTTTCAGGGATTCCCTCTCTGTGCCTGCATGCTGTTTGTACCCCGAGAGTATCTGTATGCATGTTCTTTCCCCCTCCCCTTCCCAACCCAATAAAATGTAAGTTTCTCAAGGCCAGGGACAGTGTCAATTTTTAATCTTTGTGCTTATTCCTAGTGTCAAACACCTTACTCATAGCTAAGTAAAAGCTTAGAGATAAGGACAGAACCTGTGGTTAAATTGGTGTAGGAAACTACTAGATGAGGATTCTCCTTCTACCTACAGGTTGGCACCTTCTCTGCCATTTACAATCTTACTGAATTGCCTAGAGAGTGAGAGCTACAGTGGCATACCTGGGATCACACGACTAGTCTGTCAGAGATGGAACTTCAGACCAGATCTTCCTGGTTTAGAGACCAGCTCTGTCTATCCAGTAGGATGCACTGCCTCTTACTAAGTCAGTGCTGAATTGAGTTGAATAGATTTGACAGGGAAGTAATTACATTTTCTGACCCTGCCAAATGAGTTGCTTTGGAAGCTGATTCCATGGCTTATTATGAAAGCAGACCAGAGTATTCACTAGGTCAAAAGCTCTTACCATCATCTTCATGTTGTGCATTAGGTGCAGGCACAAACACAGGCTCAGCAGGCCAACAGTGCTCCTCCTCCCATTTTAATGATGTCTTTGTCAGAATATCAAACTTCATTATCTGTTTATTTAAAAGAAAGACAAATAGTGACTAAATTTTTGTGATATTGTGTTTTCTATATCTGGCATGCAATCAAACTTTCTAACTAACACATTGAAACCTGAGTATGTGGAGTAAACATTTAAGGAAGGTTTGAGAATCTGTATAATGTTGACAGACAGGTCTGGTTTCTATTCCCTATGAGCTTTATAGTAGAAATCTGTCTCATAAGGAAAATAAAATCCTAAGGCCTGGAAAGGTTTTACTTGCTTCTACAAATAAACTTGAAGTTACCTTTTTCAGATTCTATGTTAATTTACAGTTATGTCCATAGAGAAGCTAGTCCAGGAAACCAATTTGATTAACCCCACACCTGGCAGAAGGCAGCTGATGCACAGTTCTCCATCACCATTGACAAGCTGACATGTGGTCACTGTTGTCTTTGATGAGCGCCGGTGCTCCTCCTCCTAGTTATGACTCAGTGTTTATTTCAGCTAAAAGGCTTTGTAATTAGATTGTTTGTTCATTCATTTTTCATTTTCCCTTCTTCCATGAAACCAAGAAAGAGCCATTTTACCTTATTTTACCCATTTCACCTACATATTAACTCTAGAGGATTGATTGTTTTTCTCTATATATGTTTATAATCCCTTTGCATGAAATCAGAAGAGTATTCTCTCCTTCATTTAATGTCTTCTTCGCCTTATCATATCTGTCTTTACTGTGATGTTTTCAAGCTTCTCCCAAGTGTCATAGAAAAAGGTGTTACTTTTCTTTGAATTAGTTGCTCCATGGTACCAAGAAGCAACTAATTTTGTAGCTGAGGCAAGAATATAAAATTATGTCACCTAACCTAAAAGTATGGCTTACTTGGGAGAGTAGATGCATATTTCATGTTTTATTTTTCTGTCAACTTCATGTAACCAAAGCAAATTCTTCTCTTGCCTCACCCTTGTTATGTCTCTGCCAAGAACCTATACCTTCTTGACTCAGAATCACAGGATCTCAGAGTTGAAAGTAACTTTAGAGGCCAACTACTCCATTCGATACCTGAATAAGAATCCACTCATCAACATATAGCTTTTTCTTGAAAACTTTAAGTCCCAGCTCCAAGTGGCCTTGTTTCCTCATATATTTTCTCTCTTTCATCTTCCACATCTCATTGACTCCTTCCCCTTTGCTTTATAATATCCCTAGTTCTCTTTGACTTTGAAAAACCTCATTATTTTTCTCTATTCTTTAACTTGCACAAAAGAGAGACTTGGGGCGAACATAATAGCTCTCTAAAAGTATTTGAGAGGCTGTTGTGGAAGAGGAATTAAACTTATTCTCCTTGGCCCCAGTGGTAGAATTAGGGATAATAGGTAGAGGCCTCAGAGAGACAGATTTAGGCTTGATATTAGTTGGAGCGGGGGAAGTGATGGAATAAAACCCTTCCTAACAATTAGAAGTATTCAAAAGAATGGGCTGGTTCACAAGTTAGTAGGATACTTTGCAGTGGAGATCTACAGTTGATTAAATAATCCCTTGAAGGAAATTATGTAGAGATTTTTAGATCATGTACAGTTTGGATTAGAGGAGGTTCCTTCTAATTCTAAGGTTTTTTTTTATTTTATGATGACTACTCTAGATATTGACCTATTTTTCTCTTTCCTTTCATTGCCAACCTGTCTCCTGTGAGTGGTTTCTATGTACTGACTTCATTTCTTCAAACAAGGATCCATTATTTTATCAGTTTGGATCTTTTCCCCTCCCCCATTTGATGCAGATCAAAACTTTTCTGGGCCTTTGTGAGTTCTAGTGGCAATTCATCATTTGTGAACAACTGGGTGATGAGTTTCTTCACAGAGTAGTAGCTGGGGAGTCTTTGGATGACTAATAATCTTATCCCTAACCAATCCTTCACTCCACACCTTTCCAGAGCTTGGGCTTTACTGGTATAGCCTTCAAAAGGCCCAGAGTCAACTCCATACTATGAGGAACAATTAGAGTTAAGACTTTAGTAGATGATTCCTTACTGAAACCCCCTTAGCTTCTTCCCCTAACACTTCCCTGAAACTATTGTCTTAAAGTTCACCAATGACCTTATAATTGCCAAATTAGAGAATCGTAGCATCTAGGATTAGAAGGATCCTTAGTGACCATCTAGCCTAAACAATACCCAAAAGAAATCACGGAAAACCAACAGTGGTTTTCCATCGACTATTCAAAGACCTTCAATGAGAGGCAATCTGCCACCTTCCAAGGCAGCCTAGTTCAGTTTATTATGACATTATAACATTCAGTAATTATGACTTTAAGCCTGAATTTGCCTCTGTAATTTGTATTCATTGTTTCTAATCCTGCCCTATGAAGCAAAGCAGAACAAAGTTTTATCCCTTTCCCACAATAGCCCTTCAAATATTTAAATAAAACTATAATGTTCTCCCTTAAGTCTTCTTTTCGCTAGGCTAAACATACCCTGTTTCTTCCAACCAAGCCTCATATGACATCAAGGTTTGGAAGTCTTGGCTCCATTTATTTGTTTTGGTTTTTTCTGTATTTTTCTCCCTCCCCAATCCAACCCTTTCTTAAAGGACTCAAGCTCCTTCATTATCTTGGTTTTTCTCCACTGGATACTCTCCAGCTTATAGGTGTCCTTTTTAAATTACAGTGCCTATCTATATGTACAAAAATACTTATATTTTGTGTTGCCAAAGAATTGAAATTGAGGAGATCTCCATCAATTGAGGATGAATGGCTCAACAAGTTGTAGTCTCTGATTGTGAGGAAATACTATTGTGCTATAAGAAATGATGAACAGATTATTTTCAGAAAAACCTGAAAGAAGATACATGAATTGATACAATATAAAGTGAACAGAACCAGGATAACATTGTACACAGTGACAGCAATACTGTACAATGATCAACCGTGAATGACTTATTTTTAGATTCTGAAGGACCTATGATGAAAAATGTTATCTACCTCTTGAGAAAGAAATGATGGAATCTGAATGCAGATCAAAACATACTGTTTGTTTTTTAAATTTTCTTTGTTTTTCATTTTTTGTTGTCTGCATTTTCTTTCACAACATGACTAACATGGAAATATGTTTTACATGACTGCACATATATAACCATTATAAAATTGCTTGCCTTTAGAAGGAGAGGGGAGGTGAGGGAGAAGGAAAGAATTTGGAACTCAAAATTATTTTTATAAAAGAAGGCTAAAAATTATTTTTATATGTAATTAGAAAATATAAAATATTAAAAAAAGTTTTAATAAAATTTGATGCCTAGAACTGAATACAATATTCTATCTCCAGATAGAGTCTGAAGAGGACAGAATGTGAAAAGATTATCACTTCTTTATTCCTGGAAGCTATGTCTTCCTTTCATGACTGCCACATTATACTGCTAACTTCAACTGAGCTTATAGTCCACTCAAACCTGAAGATCTTCTCACATAAGGTAATAACTATTTCTCCTCACTCCTACCTTGTGAAGTTTTTTTTTTTTTAGTCCAGTGGATACTTCATATTTATCTTAATTGAAATTCCTTTTAGATTCAGCCCAATGCATTAGCCCATCAAGATACTTTTGAATCCCAACTCTTTCATCCAGTCTGTTAACTAGCGCTCCCAGCCTTGTGTCACCTGTAAATATGAGAGCAGGCAATCTTCTGCCTTTACCCAAATATTGATAAAAAAAAGTCTTAGGACAGGGCCAAGCACAGATCCCTTAGGATTCAGAAACTTTCTAAGTTGACGTTGGATCATTAAATGCTACTTTTTGTGTTAGGCTATTCAATCAGTTATGAATCCATCCAATTGTTTTATCATCCTGTCTAGATCTCTCCTTTTGCAGGATAGTTTTGAACCTGCAGTTTAGAAAACCTGAATTCAAATACTGCCTCAAATCCTTAATGCCTGTATGACCCTAGGCAAATAACATAATTTTTTTCAGACTCAGTTTCTTAATCTGTAAATTAGGAATAATAATATTATCTATATCACAGGATTGATGTGAGGACCAAATGAAACTGCATATGTAAAGCACTTTGTAAACTGTATTCCAACCTATAAATGGTAGCTATCATTATTATTATGACAAATACTTTGTAAAGTATATCGGCATTATGTCTCTATTCTATTAGTTTAGTAATTTTGTCAAAAAAGGAAATAAGAAAGTTCAATGACTTTTTCTCAGCCCTTGTACTCCTTGACATTTCTGCCGCATTTGACACTTCCTCTTTCTTGCGACTCTCTCTAATCTTAATGTGTGACACTATAGGACCCTTGGGGACAGCTGGAGTTCTGGGTCTGGAGTCAGGAAGACCAGAGTTCAAATCTGACCTCAGACACTTACTAACTGTGTGACCCTGGGCAAGTCACTTAACCCTATGAACTAGAAAAGGAAATGGTAAACCATTCCAGTACCTTTGCCAAGAAAACCCCAAATAGGGTAACAGAGAGTCAGATACACACTAAAATGACTTAACAATAACAGTAACACAGTATTATAGTTTTCCTCCTGTCTTTCTGACTCTTCTGTCTCTTTCACTAGTTTCTCCTCTTCTTTATTATCCTTTCAATATGGATGTTTCTGAGGGCTTGGTATTGACCTGCTTCTCTTCCTTTTTAACACTATGTCCCACTGAGAGTTCTACCATTTTCATGATTTTAGCTATTGCCTATGTGCTACTGACTTGGAAATGATCTCTTCCTAAGCTTTAGTCAAGCACTCTACTAGATATTTGGATATTCTGTCACCTTAAATTCAGCACATTCAAAACATCATCACCCTTTCCCCTTTGAATTGGTACCCTTTCCCAGCTTGCCTATTTTTATTACTGGCACCAACAGTCTTCCATGTAGTTGTGTGTGTCCCACTTAAAGGCAAATTGATTCATTATCACAGAAACCAGTGTGTGATATTTTAATGGCCTTTAAATACGTTACCTTTGTTGGAATTGGAGTCCACTGCACTTCTGCTGCATAAATGTATCTGTATTTTTTCCCATTATGAGAATAATTAATACGGGGTAGCTCAATCCCTAAAAGAAAAATGGTTCATCAAATGAAGAATTAAAATAGATCGTCAGAGAGACATCAAAAGGAAGATCATTTACATCTTCATTGACAAATTGTCCAGCCTTGTCTCTGTTAATAATAATAGCTCACATGTATGTGGGTCTTAATGGTTTTAAAAAGGTGCTTTATGTCCCTTATATCAAGAGATTCATCTGGATGTTAAGTGGAAAGGCTCTGGCATTGGAGTTCAAAGAGCCATTCTGACACCTGACCCTGCTCTTTATGTGCACTGTAGGTGACTACTTTCTGGGCCCCGATTTCCTCATCTGTAAAACTCTGGACTTGGGTTAGAGAACGCTAATGTGGTGTCCAACTTTGCAAATCTACGTTACTTTGATCTTTACGACAATTCTGTAAAGTAGAGAGAGATTATTATCCCCATCACAGATGAAAATGAAGATTAGAGAGATGGAACTGAATTTCCAAAGGTCAGTGGCAGAGCTGAGACTCAAGACCAGATCTTCTGACTCCAATCTTAGGCTCTTTCCATAGCACAACTCTAGCATCCTGTAAAACTGATTTATAGCTGGTCAGGATAAACTCCAGAGAAAATGTAATTCATTTAAATACGATATCTAAAGGTAAACAAAACTTTCTGTTAATTAAGTTGACTACAGCTGACTATTTACTAAATTAGGAAAGATATATATATTTTTTAAGTGTGTAAAATTACACAAGACAAATCCACTATAGTTTAATGACTATGAAATCACAACTGTCTTCTTTTAGTTCTTTAAAAAAAAGAAATTCAGATCCTTGTGATTATACACATATATACATTTTATGTACCTGTGTTTAAATATATTTTTATAAGTTAACAAATAAAATCAACTTTAGGCATTAGAACTAAATTGACAAATCATTTTATGAAGTTTTAAATAAAATGTGGGGAAATATAAATGAAGGTAAAATGTCAGAGAAAATCCTTCAGAAGAAACTTTAAAGGGTGAATAATCTTTCCACCTGTGTTTCAAAAGAGGAACTTAGAGGTGCACGAGACTATTGGGTGTAGCAGGCAAGGTTTCAGTGGGAGTGGGATATTGATCTGGGGAGGAGTTGCCTTGCCCCATAAATTAGTAATTAAGAACTCTTTCATGTACATAACTAGATAGATTCCAAGGTGAGAAGCTCTTAGGAAGAATTTCTCAAGCCCCTGGGGTGAGAAGATAATATCTTGACTCTGATAGAGAGTTTTTAGACTGAGACAACCTTCATGAAGCAAACCAGGAAACTTGCCATGTTGTTAGACTAGTCTCCTGCTAGGCTGTTACCTTTTATTAAGCATTGGCTATGGCACAGGTCAAAGATAATTTCCTGATTCAGAGTGTAATGAGATTTCAAAAGCAGAACCCATAGTCCATATGCTCTCAAGAAAAGAAATAAGGCTCTGAGAGAAGGGACCTATGAAAAAGGAGGTTTATGAGATAGAAAGACTGAGACTCAGGGAGATGAAATGCCAGGGGACAAGGACTTAAGGGGACAGGAGCACAAGGAGAGACATTAATTATGAAGTAGCCTGACACCACAAAAAAATGGAATGAAATCAACTCAGTTTCCTAAGGAATACCAAAGCCAGGTCTGACATAAACTGTCCCAGGTATTGCTATACTTTACCAGAAGAAGGTTTGTTTTTATTGGCAAATTCAGATGTTTTGCCAAGTGTGAGGCCATTAATGACAGCATCTTATTTTCACGGACTTCCTTTCTTCTTGGGGAGTGGCCCTGCACCTGCCCACAGATCTGGGTGTTTAGTGCTCCCTAGTCACAGAAACTGATAGTGGCTTAGTTAATCATGCAACTAAAGACTTAGGAACTCTAGACCTCAAATACAATTTCACATTATTTCTGGTCTACATTCCAACCAAATTAGGCTAGCAGCTGTTCAATGCATGCCATCTCTTGCCTCTGTGTATTTGTGCAGGCAGAATATCCACCATGTCTGGAATTCACTCCTTTCTCCATTAGCAGATGTAATGGGCATAACATTAGTCTTGGAGTCAGAAAGATCTGTGTTCAAATCCTGTCTCAAATACTGGGCAATTAACTCTCTTAACCTTAGTTTCCTTATCTGTAAAATGGAGATAATGCACCTGTATCATAGGGTTGTTGTGAAGACCAAATAAGATAATGTTTGTAAAACACTTTACAAGTACTTAAAGTACTGTGGAAATATGATTTTATTATTATTATTTTCCTATTATTATTGTATTTTCAGCTTTTCTTGGAATCCTTATCTTAGCCTTAGGAAAGGAGCTAACTTCTTTATTTAATATGCCCTGATCCCTTCAGCTTGAAGTATAATGATCTTCCTATAATTTTCCCAGATATTTGTCTGATCTCTCCTTTGCCACTATCACACCCTATCTTATATAATATTTCTCTGGGTACAATAATTTATAAGTAATGAGGAAGGGATTGTTCATTTTGTGTCCCTTAGTGCCTAGCACAAGGCTTTCCATGTCGCAAGTGCTTCATAAATGTCCAACTGAAATGTAGATCATGTCAGCAGCTAACTCAGACCCTACTCATTCCTAGGAGCTGAACTGAAGCTTTCTTTTGCAAGGAACCATCTGACACCTGGGAAAATAAACATCTATGATTACTAGTTTGTTGTGTTTTTTTTTATTGTTGAGGTGTTTAGAGACAAGAGATATCTTAACATACCAACTTAGGTTACCTTCAAATTTTATTCAGACACACTCCTCATTAGCTACCTAATTTCCATCATCTACAACATTTAATTATAAGCAGGTTTCTTCCACAGAAAATTCTGGGACATTATTAATTGGTATATTGTTAAGTTGCACAAATTAAATTTTAATATTTGTCTAAGCAAAGAGTAATTACGAGGGGGAAACTGTGACCCCCCAAACCCATCATATATTCCATAGTCAAATAAACTAGAAATAATTTTTTAGTAGTTTGTTCAGGCCATTGCTACCTTTTACTAGCACAGATAATTAAGGGTTAATTACTTCATTATCTTTTTACTCCCTTGTATGCGCAGGAAGGAATGACTGAGCATGGAGAGATGAACCAACCCATGTCCTCCTCTTTTTCTCTGTCAATTTCTACCCCTCTTTACAAAGCTATACTTTTTTTAGCAGGTGTATAGACTCCATCCTCACCTCAGTTTTTCATATAAAGCATGTGGTAGATGTAGAATTGCTAAATAAAAAAAGGTAAATCTGGTTTTCCAAGGTGATGGGAAAGTCCAGCCTCATTTTATTGTTCAATGGCAGAGTAATTACAGCTTCTATTTCTGTATTGTTTAAAAGCTTACAAAATATTGCTCACAGCAATTTCTTGAGGAGGATAGGACAAGTATTATTATCCTTATTTTGCAGATGAGGAAACAGGTTGAGAGAAATGAAAGCGACATATTAAGAAATCATGGCTAGTAAGGTGAGTGTCTGAAGCAGGATATGAACCCCAGTCTCCCAACTGCAAGTTTTGTTTTCATTTTTTTGTAGTTACCCTATGGGAGTTTTTCTTTTTGGTTCTTATCAGGGAGAGGCAGTGTGGCACAGTGGCAAGGGCATTCAATTTGGATTACTAGGATTTGTGTTTAAATTCTGGCTTTGCCACTTATTAACTCTATAGCCTTGGGTAGGTCATTTCCCTTTCTGGGAAGTTTCTAGTTTCCTCATCTCTAAAATGAGAGGTTTGGGCTAGATGAACTCTAAATGTTGTGAAACACACATTTCAAACCATATATGCCTTGGAGGTAGTATGGCCCAGCTGGGTGATGACACTGTGCTGAAATGGGGTGTAAGTTCAAAGTGAGGATGCTTCATGAAACTTTATAAAAATCTCTCCCTGTCACTAAATATGAATGGAGAAAATCCATTTACCTTCACATAGGTCTTCTGATTGACAGTAGACTTGGTCATCTTTTTCCTTCAGAGCAGTTGCAGTTGTCGATTCAAGCTTGACTAAATTTTCACCCATTTTTGCATCCTAAAAGAGTTTAGTATTTCAGGCCATTTTTCTGTCAGAATGTTTCTTTTAGATGAAATTTATATGCATAAGAATCAGTTTTCCTTTAAAAAAATCACAAGTGATTCAGCTAAAGTTTAGTAGTTGTTACATTTAGAATGATAGAAATTCATTGCTAGATCATCTAATCCACCTCTTTCATTTTACATATGGGAATGCTTTTGTTCAGAGAAGACAAAAAACTCTCCTGAACTAATTAGTGACAGATTTCCTGATTCCTTCTATTTCCATTGGACCAGGTAGACCACCTGTTTATGTTGCAATAAGAATAATAAAAATTATATTGAAAACTCTACTTCATATATGCTCTGTGCTTATAAAACACCTTTCTTATAGCAATCCTGGGAGGAGGTTATGGCAAGTGTTGTCATCTACGTTTTACAAATGAGAAAAGGAAGACACAGAAGTTCAATGACTTGCCCATAATCATACAACTAGTAGATCCTAAGTTCAAAAAAACTAGTTTTCTTGATACTGTCATCAGTCAACAAGCATTTATTAAGTGGCTACTATATGCTAAGCACTGATCTAAGTGCTGAGAATACAAAGAAAGGTCAAAATATGGTCCCTGCCCCTAGGGAGTTAACACTTTACTGGGAAAGGTGACAAAGAAACCACTATGTACATACAAACCCTATATACCCTGGCCCTTTCCATGATCCCATGTTCTCTCTGTATTACCAAACACTTCCATTCTTTGTTATAAACTCCAGCTCTTTAGGGATTTATCATTAAATTATTTAAAATTTCATCACATTTTGAAGCAGCATAGTGTACTGGAAAGGTCTCATTTAGAAGAGAGAATACCTAGACTCTTCCTCTGGAACTATAGGCAAGGTGCTTCATCTGTGTGAGCTGCAATTTCTTATTTACAAAATATAGATGATAATCGCATTCTTCCTCCCTGAAGGAATATTGTGAGGTCGTATGAAGTCATTTCTGTTTCAAAGTCAAACAGTCAATAAACATTTATTAAGTACCTACTATGTGTCAGGCACTGGGCTAAGCTCTGGGGATGCAAAGAATGACAAAAGACGGTCCCTGCTCTCAAGGAGCTCACAGTCTAATGAGGGAGACAAGATGCAAATAACTATGTACAGAAGTGTTTTATAAATTGTATATAATCATAGCCTCTTGTTGCTATTCTTCTATAAGACCTAATTCCTTTATTTTTCTCTGTGCTTATGTCTCCCTGATGGCTAAATATTCAGTGAGTCTTTCAATCCACTCATACATGATTTACAGGAGCAACGCTAGGAAGGGACAATAGAACGTAGCAGGATCAATGTTTGCAAAGGGGGCAAAGCAGCCTTCTATGAGGCTGCTTTGGTACCTTCTATGAATACGTTCTGGGTGCTGGCAGCTCCGCAGCAGTTCTTGACTACCCATCAGGAATCATGGGTTACCAAGCGAGAGTTGAAGCAGGACAAAGGAACTATGACAGTTGAATTGAAATTTGAAGTTGAGATGGCAGGTGACTCTACCATTAGAATTAGGTGATCTCTAAGGTCTTAGTGCTAACATTCTGTCTGTATATATACATGTGTGTCTATTTTGCCTTTGTATTTGTCATCTACTAGCGAACACCCCAATTACTTCCTTCCCTTCTTAGCTAAAATTTTTGAAAAAACTGTCTATAAATTCTTTGTTAAATTGGGATGTATGTCTAGGAAGAGGAAGGGGATGAAATGGAAGAAGATAGATAAGATATCAAAGGAAAATATAGGGGATGTAAAAACAAATTATAAATAAAATATATTTCAAAATTATATTGGTTAAACTTCTGGTTTTACATTTTTTAAAAAATTTCTTTAAAGAGAAAACTGTCTACACTGAATGCCTCCATTTCCTTTCCTCTTATTCTCTTCTAAGCCCCCAGTGTCTCCCATCTGCATTACCAAAATGAAACTACTGTCTCCGAGGTTATCATTGATCTCTTAATTGCCAGATCTAATGGCCTTCACTTAACCTTCATCTTTTGTGATTTCTCTGGAGCATCTGGTAATATTGGCCATCTTCTCCTGGATACTCTGCCTTCTCTGGGATTTTCCTAACTGTTCTCTCTTGGTTTTCCTTCTACCTAACTACTTCTCAGTCTGTTTTGCTGGATCATCATCTGTATCACTCCCTAAACTGTGAGTGTACCCCCTCTCTCTCTCTCTCTCTCTGTTCTCTCTCACTTGGTGATCTCATCAGCTTCTATGGGGTAAACTGTCATCTCTCTGCAGATGATTCCCAGATAAGTAGGTCCAGACCTAGTCTTTCTCTTGAGCCCCAGTAACACATCAGCAACTGCCTATTGGACATTTCAGACTGATAAAAGAGAACTCATTATCTTTCCTCTAAAACCCACCCTTCTTTCAAACTTCCCTGTTGTCAAGGGCTCCTCTGTTCTCCTAGTCACGCAGATTCACAACCTTAGTATTATTTTCAACTCCTCTCTTTCTCCATTTACCCCACTTGTTATTTCTATCTTCACAACATCCGTTGCACACGTCCACTTCTCTGTACTCACGCAGCCACCACTCTAGTTTAAACCCTTAACTACTTCTCACCTGAACTATTCCATGTATTGTCCCTGCTTCAAGTCTCTCCCCATTTCAAACTACTCTCTACCCATATGCCAAAGTGGATTTTCCTAAAACACAGATCTGACCACGTCAATTCCTCCCCTCCCCCTTCTCCCCCACCCCCCAATAAAGTCCAGTACTTTCTATTATCCCTAGGGTCAAACATAAACACTTTTTCTATCTTCTTATGCATTACTCTCCTCCATTCACTTTACAATTTAGCCATACTGGCTACTCTATTCTTTCTGTTCATTGTATGCAACACCTTTCTCCCATCTCCGTGCCTTTATACTTGTTGTCCCCCATGCTATTCTCCTTCCTCATTTCTTTCTCTTACAACCTCTGGCTTCCTTCAAGATTCAGCTCCAGTGTCACCTTCATTAAGTTCCTTCTGGTTACCAGACATTTCACTAGGAGATACAAATACAAAAGTGAGAGAGTCCCTGCCCTCAAGGAGCTTACATTTCACAAGGGAACATTCAGCAACACAGGCCTTTCCCTCAAGAGTCACTTGTATCTCCTTTGTATGTATGTTGCATATGCCCGTATAGTACATGTTGTCTCTCCCATTAGAATGTAAATTCCTTGAAAATAGGGACTTTTTCCGCTATTTCTTTGTATCCACAATTCTTAGCACAGAGGCTGACACACTATAATGTCTTAATAAATGCTTGTTGATTGATCCACTATATTCGTGTCACTCATTCTTGGTGTACTTTTAAGTTCATTTCTAAAGCCTAAGTCTGACTGTGTTACTTCCATGCTCAAGAAGTTTCAGTGGCTTCCCATTGCTTTTAGGTTAAAATACAAATTCCTCTGTTAGGCTTTTAAAATCTTTCAACAGTCTGGCTCCAGCTTCTCTTTCCAGGCTTCTCTTCCCTTCATGAACCAAATATGTTCCATCCAAACTGGCCTGCATGCTGTATCCTGTACATGACATCCTACCTCCTGCCTTCCTGCCTTTACAGGCTGTCTCTGTGCCTTCAGTGTTCTCCCTCTTCACCTCTGCCTCCTGGAATCCTTACCTTTTTGGGAAGTCTTTCCTGATTCCCCCCAGCTGTTAGAGTAACCCTCCAAATCACTATGTGCATGTATACACACACAGATACACACATTTTTGTATGTACTTATATCTGCAAACATGTTGAATTTTCCTTGTGAAAAGTAAGCTCCTTGAGGGCAGGAACTGTCTCATTTTTATATTTGTATTCCCTAGAAGAATGTCTGGTACCTAGTGGGAACTTAATAAATGCTTGTTGATTATCTGGTGTAAGCTATACAATACTGCACACAAGAATCACTTGATTGTAGGCTTTCTAACTGATAGAGGTTCCTGTGTCAGATCCATTGAAGAGTCTGAGAAAATACTAACTATAAGATCCATGATAATCCACCCTTCCTTACCCCAACCCCTCCACTCATATCACCTTGAAAAACTCCTTGTCCTCTCCTAAAATCTCTCAGATTCTGGTAGAAACAAGAAATATGTTGCCCAGAGATCCATAAGTTAGATCATTATGTGTAAGCTCTTTATTTATTCCTCTATTCATTTCAATAAAATTTGTTATTAGGTGTCCCCTGTGTGCTTCAAAGTAAGCTCAATATATTATAGTCACAGACCTCCAGCTGCATTTCCCAAACTTGATTTTCAAGGTGTAGGTCTACATAGTCATATTGGAACCACAGCTTAAAACCAGTCAGGCAACTTATAGGACAAAATAGGACTTTTCTATGTAAGCAGCAATAAAAATAACTTGGGCTCTTTCTGATGGTAATAGGTGGTGAGTAGCTTGATCAAGCCCTAATAAACACAAAAAAGTCTCATGAATTTTTTCTTAGGATAGCAATGGAAGGATAAAGGTTCCAGATCTTTAGGTTAAACTCATATGAAAAAGTGGGTGTGATTTCCTTAATATTTTAAACATGACTACTTGAAAGTGTCTATATTTTTACTTTTGAAAAAAGTCATCAGATATGCTGAGTTCATTTTCTTATATTTGGGTTCAAGTGGCTCCCTTCTTGTGATTCTGCCTTGAAGGGGATGGGAGGATCCCCCAGGCAGCTGCCAGGATCTTGGCCTAGTTATAACCCCACTTCACAATGAGCCCTTCAGCAGGAGTGTAGACAAGCCAGTTCTGTGGAGTGTCTGTACATGTCTGCCCTGCCCTGCCTCTCCCCTGCTCTGCCTCGGCCTAGCTCTACCCTGCCCCGGACACCTCCACACATCCACATGTAAACATGTTCAAGGGTGCCAAGGTTATCTCCTTCTACACTTTATTCTGACCTCAGTTGGTCTGCACATTCAGGGGATATAGGACAATGAGTTATTTTGTGTGTGTGTGTGTGTGTGTGTTGCCCAATTTTCTGAGAAATGTTCCATTGTGAAAATGTTTCCTTGGTGAAAGCGCAGCTAATTATTATTTTCAGAGACCCAGCCCCTAAATGGGCAAGTTCCCTTGGGAGGGTTGGACTTGATGGTTTGTGAAATTCTTTCATGCTTAAATTCTATGGCCCTATAAAATATTTTTGAGAGAGGATGATAGATATGTCTATCATCATTTATTCAAGATGTCTTGAGATAGAATTGAGCCACATGAACCTTGTCTGTCAAAGTAAGGCCAAGTACATGATTTATGCATTCTGTTTTAAGTTGCAGATTGAGCTATTCATTCACAGGAGAATAAAAAGGTTAAGACACTTTTAAGAGAAAACAAACATCATTCTAAAATGACCAAGGCAACTCTCTTTTCAGGATTTTTTCCTCTTTGAACTAGAAATCACATTTTCTGTTTCATTAATCATCATGAACAAAGAACTTATTTGTTCTCTGTTATCAAGCCTCGCAGTGCTTAGCTAGATTGATCCTAGGTACTGACCCAGTCGAGCTCTAGCTTCATATTTGAAACTTTTCTAACTTAGTAGGACCTGTCAGTATTTTCCTCAGTTAGCATAGCCTTCAAGAACCCAAGCTCACCTTCATACCAACATGAGGCACAGAAAGTGGACTTTTGTGGAGGCAGGAGTTTACTTACTTGTAAAAATTCATTTCACTCGTTTTTTGTTTGTTTGTTTGTTTGTTTTTAAATCACATTACCTTGTCCACTTGAAGAGGAATGACAAATCTCTTGAGGGAGGGTATGGAAGTAAGTTTAGCGTTCTGCTCAAAGTGTTGATTCAAGTTTGCCAAGTAGAAGAGCTGATAAAGACTATGATCCTTGTAGGAAATGACATCAAACACGATATGGCCATCTTCTTCATAGGCATTTACATGATGGAAGACCACCATAGGATCAGCATAAAACTTTGTCAGCAAGGTCCGTTTTGTCCTTCGGTCAATGATGTGAATGTGAGTCTGAAAGGAGATGTATATAAAACATGGGTCAGCCAAAGATGTGGGTATTTCCATGATGCCATGAATCTAGGTAGCAAATGATGTTTGTTAAATTTACGTGCTGCACCACCCCCAAACCTCTCTTTGAAGATGATCTTAGGGTAGTATTTGCTTTCATGCTGGACATGATGACCCCTTATCTATAAAAAGATCCTGAGCAGAATTTCCATTTCATTAGAGCACTCTACCCTTTCCCCCACCTTCAGGTCACTGGAGTCATTCCACACATTTCTTGTCTCTCTCATCTCTACATCTCAATCTCATACCTGACATTTCCTACTTATCAAGTGATGTATGTGGGGAGAGGGAAGAATTTTCAACACTTTCAAAAGTTTGCTTTTGGAATTTCCTCACAGATCATTTAGATATGTTGGCACACTGGTGTTATCTCTCATGTATTTGTTTATTCTTCATGGCTTTACTTTTCACTAGCCTCCTTGCCTGATTATCCTGGATTAACCAAAAATCTTGAGATGGGAGAAATGGTAGTTCTGTTTTCTCACAGGCTAGTTCTAGACTGTCTTCCCATCCCCCTCTCCTCTTCTCTTTCCCTTTTTCCTCCCCAGTTTCTTACTTTTCTCTTCCCTTTTCTTTTTCCATTCTCAGAACCAAGCAATGCACAAGGGAGTGTGTATATGTATATATGTAGTTGGGGGGAAGGTCAGGCTGGGGAGAGTGTGGTCATATTTGTCAATAGCTATGACGGGAAACAGTTTCAGTTCCTTTTATGTTCAGACCTCATGATCTGGGTTTACCCAAGTAATTTGAGAAACATTTCTCTTCTGTTATACAAATTCAACCTTTACCAGCCCTCTCTGATGCTCTCTGTTTAATATGAACCCTTAAGCTGAATAGTTTCTGATCATTTCTATGGGATTCGATTCAACACACATTTATTAAGTAATTGTGGGCAATAAGTGTTTATTGAAATTAATTGAATTACAAGGTGCTACAGTCAGATGAAATTGACAAGATCTCTTCCCTCAGGGAACTTACATTCAGCTGTATGCTAGAAGACAGAAATCAATGAAGATATAGGGCCCACATTCTAACTTCCCATTCCCTGAGAGTAGGTGGATGGAGAAGTGCCTGAATCCTTCAGGGACTGTACTTGATAAACATCTGCTGTGGACACATCCATATTTTATTTGGCTTCCTTCCCTTCTCAGTTTTAGCCACATCCCTCCTTCTACTTGGTCGCCCAGACCAGAGGCCTGGGTGGAAGGACCAGTGAGTAGGCTAGAATGTGCTGGGAAAGCTGAAGAGGCAAAGGGGACGGAAGGAAGGAAGCAACCAAGCACATTTATTAAGTGCCTGCTCTGTACCAGGTACTGTACAAATATGATCTCATTTGGTCCTTACAACAACACTGGGAGATGGGTGCTATTATACTCATTTCACAGATGAGGAAACTGAGACAGAGAGGTTAAGTGATTTGCCCAGGATCACCCACCTAGGAAGTGTCTGAGTGACTGGATTTGAACTCAGGTCTTCCTTCTTCCAGGCCAGTGTTCTATCTACTGCACCACTTCAACTGGCCTGGTTCTCTGGAATATCGGTTGGGATTGCGTATGCTCCACAAGCAGGTGCCTGTGATCATAGAATGTTATGTACCTTGTCTTCTTCGTGGAAGGTAATGCAGGAAGCCCAGTTTGTGCCTCGAATGTAGGCAGTAGCCATTTTTAGAATGTCCAGTTTAAAGGGCTGCTCCAGAAAAATGATGTAGTTTTCAGTAACTCCAAAGCTGTGGTAGTAGCTTGGGTTGAGAAGAGAGCGAGATGAGATGGAGCAGATGACTTCCAGGTGTTTTAAGTTGTTTTTCTTCTTTTTTTTCTCTAAAGAAAAATTCCCAAAATGTCAGTCCACATTCATAGCACATAACATAAATAGAACCTATGCATAGGGTTGCATGGGGTATTAGTGTCCCACTGTCTCCATTATAAAGGAAATTAAGCTGAGAATTCTAATACTTCTGCTATAAATAGAATTTCACAGAATTTCAATGTAGTCTGAAAGAAATGCCTGCCCATCCCCCATCCCCTCCCTCTGCCTCAGTTCCATCCTCTGTAAAATGAGGGTGTTAAACTATGAATTGCTGAGGTGGTCCCTTCCGAGTCTAGAGTCCATGACTCTAAGGGTCTATAGTATTTTTTCAACTCTAGTCAGGTAAGGTCACAACTCACGCCATTTCCAAGGAGGACCAGGAGATATTCTGCAAGGAAGCCTCAGACTTGGCAAATAAAATGTCTGTGCTTGGCAATGAAACTAGCAGATATGTGCAAGGGGCCTGACAGAAGAGGGGTGAGAGGGTAGTTATTAAGATGGTTTCTTCGGGGAGGACATGAAGGGACCTCTGAACTTCCTTATGCACTCTCAGGGAGCAGGGCTATCATATAATGAGGAGTCAGGTTTCAGGCAGTGGGCTAATACATGTTTAATCATACCCAGGTATCAGTGAAAAATAGTAGGGTTGGGAACAATTTAGTGAGAGAAGACTTTTCTTCCTTTAGCACTCAGATGTTGGTTCCAGACCTGTCCCTGCTATCATAGGATCATAAGATTTAGAACTGGAGAGGACCTTAGAGACCACCTAGTTGAGGATAATAAGGCCTAATATATCTGAGAATCTCAGAATCACAAGGTTTAAAGGAACCTCTGAGGTTACTGAGTCCAAATAAAAACAAGGGAAACAACTTCCTGTTATTAGAGGAGGAAAATGATAAAACATTCTGACTGAGTGTCACATGCCAATAAAATCCTCAGAAAAGAATCCTAGGGCAGATTTTTCACTCCTGATTATTAGTGATGGAAGAGAAGGTGCTCATCAGAAATCCATACCTGGTATTGTGGGAGGTATTTTAAACACCAGATATTTAGTTTTTCCCTTGTCAACTATGGATGTGCCCATGTTGAGAACATTCCCTTGAGCATCATAGTGAGGATGAGAAGTTGCCACATTTATGGCTGCGTAATTACGGTAATCAACCTGCAAAATACCACACAACATGTTGGTCAACAAATTGCACATTCATATACAACCTGGGTCAAATGACCTCCTGGGGAATACAAATAAACTCATGCAGCAAAACCCTGACAAATCAGAAGAGACTTGGAAATAGACATTAGTCCTGTGGCTCAGCGTGTTTTATAAAAGGTGAAAGTACTGAGAAACAGGTCACTTCCTGTTATCTGACTATTCTCAATGATCTAACTGAATCAGAAATGGAGACTGGTACCTCAAGGGTCTCAGCAACTGCCTGGGGATCTGAGGATTATTGTGTTCATCCTGACTCAACTGCACTTTGTGATTCTGGTTAATTTCTGCCAACTGAGTTTCATGGAGGCATAAATCTTCAGGTTCTTCTCATCGGCTGACAAGGAAGTGAAGACTTGCAGATGTCAGTTCAGTAAAATTGTTGAATTGGAAACACTGCTACTTTCCCCACAGGAAGGCCCTGGATTGATGACTTTGGGGCAGAAAAGATTGAACTACAATGTCTCAGTTCCCTGCCAATTATAATAGTTGCTTACCAAGGCCACCAGACCCTCCCAAAGGGAAGACCCCATTCTTTAAATTAGGATCAAGGACATAGAGTTGAAAAGGAACCTTAAAGACCATCTAATCTAGCCCCTTCATTTTACTGATAAGGAAACTGAGGCTTAAAGAGATTAAGTAACTTGTTCCATAGTCTAGAAATCACTATAAAATGTGATATTTTTAGATTTGAACTGAGGTCTTCCTGGCTACAAGTCTACAAAAGGGGAACATAGCATTACAACCATAAAAACCACTCCCTTCAAAGAACCTTCCAGGTGCATTGTAAAAGCATCAGAGCTTGGAGCTGTTCCTGGAGAAAATGATGAAGTATTTGTCTATGGGTCAGAGGAACTGTGTGACTGCTCTTATATTAGCTACAAAGTTAGTTTGGCTTCCCTACCACACTCGTGTTCACTACTCAGATTCATAGTCTTTCAGAGCTGGAGGAGATCTTGGAGATCATCTTGTCTAACTCCCTCTTTTGATAAAAGAGGAATTAATCAAAGAGCACAGTGATTTGACCAAGGTCCTTTTGAGTCAGTGGCAGAACTAAAATTTGATCTCAAGTCTCCTGTAATACATTCCAACAGACTAGACCAATGCCTTCAGGCCATATGCATCTAGACACCAGGCTGCAGGGCCATGGAGTCACAGCTCTATACTCTGAGGTTATGGTCAGTTTCTTTAGGTCCAAGGAAGCTCAATCAGAACGCTCCCTTATTGAGTTAGAGCTTGGAGAGCAAAGACTAGCATTACTGCTGATTTGAAATTCATAGCTACCTTCTCCAGGGTCTCCAGAGTTTCTGGGTTGATTTTCCTAATGTAATTTGTCTCTGTAGTAGCGTAGACATCCTCCCCACATTTCATGATGTTGATGAGGCAGTTATCAGTGAAGTCTGGAATAGTGTGGGACAAGTAGGAAAAAGCTCTGGGGGGAGAAAGGAGAAATCATTTCATTCCATAGACGCTGCTCTGCTTTAACCATTCAGCACAGAGAAGAGACTTCAGAGTCTAATGTAATTGCTGTGCTCAGGAAGAGTAGTCTCCGGGGACATTTCTCTAGCTAGCATTCTGGTCTGACTCGGGGGGAGAAGGAGGTGTTAGAAAGCACAATGTCTCTCACAAAGCTGAGAAAAACTAAAGAGGTATCGAGGAGCACAAGATACTAAGAAATTGGAATTCTACTCTCTGCTGCTTGTAGATAGACAGTATGGTACAGTGGAAAGCATTTAGGATTTAGAGTCAGAGCTAGAAGGAACATTAGTGGATATCTAGTCCCATGCTCATTTTACAGGTCATGAAGCTGCAGTGTAGATGGTGGAAATGACTTTACCAAGGTCACATAGTAGCTAAAGGTTGTCAGGATTTAACTCATGCCTTTTGGCTCCAAATCTAGGGCTCTTTCCACTTATATTATTAGAGGAATTGGATTTTCATTCTAGATCTGGAAGGTCATATCCTTATTCTTCTTGAGCTTTAGTTTCGTCCTCCATAAAACGAGGGGATCTAGATGAGTTCTAAGGTCTCTAGCTCTGGGACGTGAGGACAATGAATACTATGTATGTTTCAGTTCTTAATCGTTCTGCCAGTAGAGACTGTAACAGAAGTCACCTAAACATGAGGGGTATGTACATTTGAAATAATGATGACTCTAAAATCAGTGGACTGGGTTTTAAGTTATCATGGCCATTTATTACTTGTTTGGCTTGGGACATCTCTTTACCTCTGGACTGGGTTGTACTAATTAGCCAAATATTGCTTCCACCTCTAGATCTGTGATCCAGTGTCCTTCAATTCAGTCCAACAAACATTCATGAAGCACTTACCATGTCAAAAACTGTTAGACACAAACAAAGAAAAAAACCCAAAGCTAACCTGGTCGTCAAGGAGCTTATATTCTACCGAGGAGGAGGTAGACAGGGAGCAGGAGAGGATATAAAATACATAAGCAAGTAAATACAAAGCAAGTTCTTGAGAGAAAGTATGCTAATTACATTAGATCAGGAAACATTTTTGGCAAGAGATGACCTTCTTTGAAGGAAAGTAGGGGTTCCATAAAATGAAGGTAAGTAAGAAATGTAGGCATCGGGCATTGAATGCATAAAAGGATGGTGGTAGGAAATGGAATAGCTTGCTAGCCATTGACTGGAATGAAGAGGGCATGTATGGTAATAATATTGAACAGGACTGGAAAGTTGGTGGGAGCCATGTTGTGGAGGGCTCTAACTTGCAGGCTGAACAATTTGATTATCCTCAAGATATTAAGTACGTAGTCAGTCACTGGACATTGTTGAGAAACAGACTGAAATGGTCAGATCTTTGTTATTAGTAATATAAATTTGGCATTTGGGTAGATTAAATTAAAAATTGCTATTATTTAGTCATTTCAGTCATGTCCAACTCTTTGTGACCCCATTTGGGATTTTCTTGGCAAAGATACTGCCATTTCCTTCTCCAGCTCATTCTATAGATGAGGAAATTGGAGCAAACAGGGTTAAGTGACTTGCCCAGTATCATAACATCCAGTAAGTGTTTTAAGGTCAGATTTGAACTCAGTCTTCCTGACTCCAGGTCCAGTACTCTTTCCACTGTGCTACCTACCTGCCCCTAAATTAAAAACAGAAAAATCTAACAGAAGAGAAAATTGGGGATTTATTGCAACAGTCCCGGTGCCAGGTGATGAGAGCCTACCTTAGATGAGAAGATGTGAAAGATACCATGGAGGAAGAATCAGCAATAACAGCTAGCATTTGTATAGCACTCCAAGGTTGTGAAGCACTTCAGAAATATTATCTCATTGTATCCTCGTGACAACTCTGCAAGGTAGGTGCTATTCACTATCCTCATTTTATAGATTTTTCATCTGAATTGCTCCAACTGAAGCAGATAGAGGTTAAATTACTTGCCTCACATCACACAGTTTATAAGAGTCTAAATCAGGATTTGAATTCAAGTTTTCCTTATTCTGAAGTGCAGCACCCTATCCACTGAACCATCTACTGCCTCCCAATATGTGGCAATGAATTGGATGTGGGCAGTGAAATCATCAAGGATGACTCCAAGGTTTTGAAGCAGAATGACTGGAAGAATGATGGTGCCATTCACAGAAATAAGGAGAGCTGGAGTAAGGAAGTACTGAAGGGAAAATATAACATGTTCTATTTTGGACATATTGAGTTCGAGATGCCTGTAGGGCATGAAATAGAGATATATAACTGTCAGTTGGTAATGTGAGACTGGAGTTCAGGAGAGACATGAGGTCTAGATATAGGGCATGAAATAGAGATATATAACTGTCAGTTGGTAATGTGAGACTGGAGTTCAGGAGACACATGAGGTCTAGATATATAGGACTGGGAATGACCTCTATAGAGATGATAACCCAAATGAGATCACCAAAAGAGAGAGTACAGAGATTGAATAGAAGAGAGCCCAGGATAGAGCCTTGGCTGATGCCCATGCTTAGTGGGAGGGAGGGGGTAGAATCCAGCAAAAGTAACTGAGAAGGAACAGGAAATCATGTAGGAGAAGAACCCAAAGAGAAAAGTGATAGAGAAGTCAACCGAGGGAAGTGTGTCCAGGTAGAGGGAGTGATCAATAGGATTGAAGGGTACAGAGAGGTTAAGTATAATAAGAAGAGAGGAAAGCGACAGTATTTAGACATTGTTGGTAACCTTGGACAGAGCAGTTTCAATTGAATGATGGGGTAAATGGAGACAATGTGTATAGACTACCATTCCTGGTAGTTTGGCTCTGAAAGAGAGAGGAGATAAAAGATGATAGTTTAAGAGGGAATGGCAGGTCCAAGTGATGGATTATTTTTTTTAAAGGATGGAAGATATCTGGGTGGATTTATAGGCATAGGCAAAGAAGCCCATGGGGAGGAGAGATAAAGGACAAGAGAAGGAGAGGAAATAATTGAGGCTTCTGGAGAAGACTGATATGACTAGGATCGGGGGGGCGGAGCCAAGATGGCGGAGTAGAAAGATGCACGTTTACGAGCTCCGAACCCACAACCCATAGAATTAAGGTAAAAAGAGATCCCCATAAATTCTGAATCACTGCAGGGGGTGCATAAACATAGGGGAAGAGATTTCCGTTCCAGTGAGCCCTGGAGAGCTGTCCACAGAGTCCGTCGCGCCCCGGAAAGCAGACCCCACCCCAGCGCTGCCCTGGCCACGGCCCCAGAGAAGCTGATCCGAGCAGGCTTCAGGGACGGAAGCTCTGGCAGCCGGGAAAGTCCCTCCGCCCACAGAAGCTACAGGTCAGTGAGAGAGAAGGCTGGGCTGGACGAGAGGGGGAGTGGAGTGTCCCCGTGACTCGGGCCCCCTTGGGAGGAAGCCGCGGCGGCAGAGACGGGGGCAGGAAGCGGCGGAGGCAGAGGCGTGGGTGACAGCGGAGGCAGCAGCAGCGGCGGCCCGGACTCCCCCAGCAGCAGGTAGGATTTTCATTACTGAAAGTTTCTGCATAAACAACCTGAGGGAGCTGAGCCTGGGAGACTGGCCCTGCCCCACTCCGCTCTATTACTGAATGCCTCTGCATAAAGCCCCTGAGGGAGCTGAGCCTGGGAGGCGGGGCCCCCCACACCCCCACCCACTCCGTTCCTGAAGGTCTCTGCATAAAGCCCCTGAGGGAGCTGAGCCTGGGAGGCGGCCCTGCCCCCACCCCAGCACCTGAACTAAAGCTTGCTGCGGAAAGCCCATTTGAGCCTCAGATCCCAAGCACTGGCTGGGCGGATCTAGGCGGGGGTGGACAGGAATCTCAGAAGTCAAGTAGCTGGCTGGGAAAATGCCTAGAAAAGGGAAGAAAAATAAGGCTATAGAGAGTTTTTTCGAACAGATGCAAATGATCCCGACTTCCGGATCTGACGAGGAAATATTCTTGCCATCAGGGAAAGACGTAGAGGGTGGGGCCACAGTACCCCAGACATCCCAGGGGGATGTCGGATGGGCTCAGGCCTTGGAAGAACTCAAAAAGGATTTTGAAAAGCAAGTTAAACAGGTGGAGGAAAAACTGGGAAGAGAAATGAGAGACATGCAAGAAAAGTATGAAAAATGGGTCAATACCTTGGTAAAGGAGACCCAAAAAAATGCTGAGGAAAATAACACCTTGAAAAATAGGCTCACTCAATTGGCAAAAGAGGCTCAAAAAGCCAATGAGGAGAAGAATGCTTTCAAAAGCAGAATGAGCCAAATGGAAAAAGAGGTTCAAAAACTCACTGAAGATAATAGTTCTCTCAAAATTAGAATGGAACAGATGGAGTCTAATGACTTTACGAGAAACCAAGAAATCACCAAACAAAACCAAAAGAATGAAAAAATGGAAGAGAATGTGAAATATCTCATGGGAAAAACAACTGACCTGGAAAATAGATCCAGGAGAGACAATTTAAAAATTATGGGACTACCTGAAAGTCATGATCAAAAAAAGAGCCTAGACATCATCTTCCATGAAATTATCAAGGAAAACTGCCCTGACATTCTAGAACCAGAGGGCAAAATAAGTATTGAAAGAATCCATCGATCACCACCTGAAAGAGATCCAAAAAGAGAAACTCCTAGGAACATTGTGACCAAATTCCAGAACTCCCAGCTCAAAGAGAAAATCTTGCAAGCAGCTAGAAAGAAACAATTCCAGTACTGTGGAAATACAATCAGGATAACTCAAGATCTAGCAGCTTCTACATTAAGGGATCGAAGGGCCTGGAATAGGATATTCCAGAAGGCAAAGGAACTAGGACTCAAACCAAGAATCACCTACCCAGCTAAACTGAATATAATACTTCAGGGGAAAATATGATCTTTCAATGAAACAGAGGACTTTCAATCATTCTTAATGAAAAGACCAGAGCTGAAAAGAAAATTTGACTTTCAAACACAAGAATGAGAAGAAGCATGAAAAAGGAAACAGCAAAGAGAAGTCTTAAGGGACTTACCAGAAGTGAACTGTTTACATTCATACAGGGAAAGACAATATTTCTAACTCTTAAAACTTATCAGTATCTGGGTAGTTGGTGGGATCACACACACACATGTGCACACACACACTCATACACACATGCACACACATACAGAGACAGAGAGCACAGATTGAATTGAATAGGATGGGACCATATCTTAAAAGAAATTAAGGTAAATGCTGAGAGAGAAATGTAGTGGGAGGAAAGAGGGTGAAATGGAATGGGATAATTATATGTCATTTAAGAGGCAAGTAGGAGACTTTTTAGTGGAGGGAAAAAGAGGAGAGCTGAGAAAAAAAAAAACAAGAAGTTTACCCTCATCACATTTGACTAAAGGAAGGAATAAAATGCACACTCATTTTGGTATGAAAACCTATCTTACAGTATAGGAAAGTGTGGGAGAAGGAGATAAGCAAGGGGGGGAGATGATGGAAGGGAGGGCAAAGGGAGGAGGGAGCAATTTGAAGTCAACGCTTGGGGAGAGACAGGATCAAAAGACAGAAGAGAAACAATGAGGGGCAGGATAGGATGGAGGGTAATTCAGTTAGTCTTACACAACACGACTATCAGGGAAGTCATTTGCAAAACTACACAGATATGGCCTATATTGAATTGCCTGCCTTCCCAAAGGGAATGGGTGGGGAGGGAGGGATGGGGAGAATTTGGAACTAAAAGTTTTAGGAACAACTGTTTAGTTTTGTGTTGCTACTAGAAAAGAAGACATACAGTTAATGAGGAATAGAAAGTCATCTGGCCCTACAGGAGAAAAGAGAAGATGGAGACAAGAGAAGGGAGGGATGAGAGAAGAGAGGGCAGATTGGAGATAGGGAAAATTAGATTGCTTGGGGTATTGGGATGGGGGGAGGGGATAAAAGGGGGAAAAATTTGGAACCCAAAATTTTGTGAAAATGAATGTAAAAAGTTAAATAAATAAATTATAAAAAAAAATAGGGGAATAAAAAAAAAACAAAAGATATGACTAGGATCAAAAGAGTAGTTGGTCTTAATATTGGAGGGGATGTGGGAAAAATGAAACTTTAATGCATTGTTCATGGAGCTGTGAACTGATTTAACTATTCTGTAGAGCAATTTGGAATTATGCCCAAAGGGATATAAAATCATGCACACCTTTTGACCTAGCAATACCACTACTAGGTCTGTATCACAAAAGAATTAAAAAGAAAAAGAAAAAAGACCTATATGAACAAAAATATTTGTAGCATCTCTTTTCTAGGAGTAAAGAATTAGAAGTTGAGGGGAAGCCCATCAATTGGGGATGTGATTATGATGGAGTATTATTGCACTATAAGAAATGATGAGCAGGATGCTCTCAGAAAAACCTGGAAAGACTTGCATGAGCTAATGCAAAGTGAAATGTACTGTGTACAAAGTGACAGTAATATTGTTAAGATGATCAGCTGTGAATGACTTAGCTATTCTCACCAATACAATGATCAAGACAACTCTGAAGGACTCATGGTGAAAAATGCTATCTATCCCCAGAGAAAGAACTGATACTGTCTGAATACAGATTGAAGCATACATTTAAAAAAAAATCTTTTTTTCTTAAGGTTTTTTATGTCTATGTTTTCTTTCACAACATCACTATTATGAATATATTTTGCATGACAACACATGTATAACCTATATTGAATTACTTGCCTTCTCAATGGAGGTGGGAGAGTGGGAAAGGAGAAAGGGAGAGAATTTGGAGCTCAAAGTTTTAAAAACAAATGTTAAAAATTGTTTTTATATGTAACTGGGAAAAAATACTAAATAAAAGCTTAAAAAAACAAATAAGAGTGTTGGTCTTGGTAAGAAGAAAGACCACCTCTTCATCAGAGAGAGAAGGAGAGGTAGAGGATGATGAAGAAGGATTTTGAAATGTGTAGTAAGAGAGAAGAGGCAATTCCCTGTTGATGAATTCTTTTTTCCCAATAAAGAAGAAACGAGATTCTTTGCTTCTGCACTTAGATTGTCCTACCCAATAGCTCTACTATTATTTAGTTATGCTCTGTGTTTGAGAGCCATGTGCTCAGGAGACTGGGAAAGATGCTGTAGCTATCTACCTCTTGGCAGAGCTGCGTCAGTCGTTGCCATCCCAACTCTGTTCTTGGTTATCTCTATGATTATTTACAAGTCCCTTCACTTTGACCTCTGATTCTTCATTGATAATATGAATAGGGTGGAAAGAGTACTTTATTTGGAGTCCTAGGATCCAGGTTTAGCTTCCAGAGTACTTCCTATCTCGGCAACCATGTGCAAGTCAACACCTTATTTATCAGGCCTTAGTTTCCTCATGGGCGAGATGAAGAGGGTGGAACAAGATGGTATTTCTGAATTCTATGAATCTATGCTCCTTGGATGCTCAAGTTCCCTTCACTGATGAGTATAACTGAGACATCTATCATATTAACCTTAACTTAAATGTTTTTAGAATTGAATGGACTGTGTTCCAGTAGCTGTACTGGCAGTCACTAGTCTGATAGATAAGAATATATCCCATGCCTAAAGGGCCCTGGCGCTACAAATCTAAAACATTTCAGTGATAGCGTGCCTTTAACAGGTGGTGCCGACAAAGGAAGGACCGAACCTTAAAATGCAAGGTAGGAAGGAATAAGCAGAGGAGTGAAAAAGAGTTATTGTAACAGAGCTTCTGAAGGCAGATCATAATTTAAAACAGGTAGTTACTTGGAAAATATATTTTTGCAGGGATCTGGATAAGCCATAGTTCCAAACTCTGACACCACAATCCTGTTGGCTTCAATATTGGAATTGTAGGTGTCACTTCGGAGGTATTTACTTCGGTAATGAACTTCACCTGGAACAGAAGCAACAGAATCTTCTCAGACCTAGATTTTTTCAGCGCTTCAAAATTTGTCTTAGTTACTTCCTTTCTTTCATGCCTTAGCCCAATGTAGAAGAAATGTTCATCTTTGTGTCCTCAGAGCCTAGGATAATAATAATAGCTAACATTTATATAACACCTACTATGTGTCAGGCACTGGGTTAAGTGCCTTAAAAATATTATCTCAACAAGGGGGGAGGTGGGTAGGTGCTTTTGTTATCCCCCTTTATAGATGAGGAAACTGAGGTGGGTAGAGGTTAAATGACTCATCCAGAGTCACAAAACTAGAAAGTGCTTGAGGCCAGATTTGAAAGCAGGTCTTCCAGACTCCAGGCCTTGACTCTTTGTCCACTGTGCCAACCTAGCTATCTCCAAGAAGGGTTCCTTGCATGTAATAGGTGTATTAACAAATGTTGAATTGGACTAAATTCAATTTTGCTCTCGCAATTTTATATCCAACTAGTGCTTTCCACCCACTGCATTGGTATATTCTTTGTCCCTAGAACATACCTCCTGCTTTTGCTTCCCTGGAAGCTTCTTAAACCTGGAATTCCCACCCCAATCTGTTGAATTCTTACCCAATCCAACTTAAAACCTCCTGCTGAAGCCTTCTCTGAACCTCCCAGCTGTGATAGGGGTAGGTGAGCATCCTCTTTATTGTTTGAAAAATGGAGTCCCCATAGAGTGTGTTTGATAATTAATCAGTTGAACTTTAAGGAAGATCAGATCAATCAGGGCCAGCAGCTGCCAGCTCCTTCCTTGTGGTTGGTTCATGTACATTTCCACTGGGAGAGGGATCTATGCTATGTAACCTCTGACCCAGACCCAGCTTCAAACCCATTCCCAGTCCCCACCCTAGCCCTGACCCTGACTTCTCTTCCATCCTTAAGCCCATACCCAAGGATATAAATATATATGTATATATGTATGTATATGTATACACATGTATATATTTAACTCTAAGAGAATAAAAATCCAATCTTTTCAGAAAAGTTCAGTGGAAACACTATTTTAAAGCAATTTTAAGGTGTCTTTTCTAATTCCTTTTAGGGGGAAACAGCTATAGTAAAACTAGGTTTGACCACAGATTAGAATTTGACTAACTTGGTGATATTTTAATTTAGAAGCTGTTTCTTACTGATTATTGTGTTAAGGCTTGTTTTGTGATTGATTTGATATAGGAATTGATATTCTTAAGTAAGACTCATTTATTCAACAAACATTTACTAGGTGCCTACAGTGTGTTAGGCACTGTACTAAGTAGGCACAGGAGATAGTCTCTTTCCTCAAGGAATTTACAATCTATAGGGAGATTGGAGTGGAGGGGGCCAACAAGAACACACAGATGTACGGGACATGTGATTTCTTTGGTAGGAGAACTCCCAGGAAGAAAACTCCTGCCAAAGCAGATTGGTATCTACCCTTCAACATAGAGTAGTAGAGTTGCCCCAGGCACTAAGAGATTATTGTGACTTTTACAGGATCATGGAACCAGCATGTGTCAAATGCCAAATTTGAATCTGAGTTTTTCTGATGACTCAAAAGGCAGCTATCTAAACACAAACTGTTTTACCTCTTAAATACAAACATATACACAGTACATTAAGGTAGTTTCAGAGAGCTGGACACTAGCAACTGGGGGGTCAAGATAGGCTTGTACTTGAGTTTAGCCTTGAAGGAATGATTGCTAATATTTTGATTTGTGTAAGAGGGTATGCTGTAAATTTTTTAACAACTGGCTGTCAGGGGGAAAAATGAGCATAGAACACACTCATATTTAATAAGCATTATTATAATTTTCTCCATCACTTTCTAAAATCTAGACAATGAACAAAATAACAAATCAAGCCCTGTCTTGTAGCATTTGCTGATGTTTGAGGTGGAATTGCTTACACTGAAAATTTAACAATCAGCTCTCCAGAACCAGTAAGAGCTATCCCCAGTACACCCCTGCATATAATCCTACATAAAACTCTTTAGATCTTGGTTGCACCTTCTCAGTGCTTTATTCTGGCTTCTGTCCAATTCAATTCAGCAAACATTTCTTTCACTTACAAAGTGCAGAAACAGGCTGGGACTTTTTAGCAGAGCTACAAGTACAAATACAGCCAGATTTATGCCCTCAGGGAGCTCACTCCTGAAACACACTCCCTCCTCATCTCTTACTTTCAAAATCTTCATCTTCCTTTAAGGTTCAAATCTGATGCTACCTTCTCCCAGGTAAATTTCCTTGATTCCCTTATCTAAAGTTCTCTCTTACCTCAGAATTTTCTGGAACATTCTTTCAGTGTCATCACTACCTAGCTTAGATTATGCTTCTTGGAATATCTGTTGTACCTCACTTTCAGAATGACCTCTTGGTGAGGGTGGATTGTGTTATGGTTTATCTTTGTGTCCTCTTGGGCAGCTAGGTGGTATAGTGGATAGAGCACCAGTGCAGGAGTCAGGAGGACCTGAGGTCAAATTTCACCTCAGGCACTTGACACTCACTAGCTGTGTGACCTTGGGCAGGTAAGTCACTTAACCCCAGTTGCCTCATTCTGGGTCATCTCAAGTCATCCTGATGAATTTCTGGTCACTGGATTCAGATGGCTCTGGAGGAGAAGTGAGGCTGGTGGCCTGCACAGCCCTCCCTCACTCAAAACAAAGTCAAGCGCAAGTCATGCCTTCACTGCTCTGATGGCATGGTCTTCTTCAGTAATGAAGGACGAACACAGGCCTTTTCACATAAAAGTCTTTGATAAATGTTCAGTTGAACTGAAGATAGGAATAGATTCAATTCTTTCTGAAGACCAGGATCAACCTCACTGTTTGCTAATACACATTTCACTGGGTCACTATGAACTACCACTCCTGTATTTGATGTAACTCCACCTGCAATCTCTGCTCTTCCAGTCATATAGAAAATGGATGATAATGTTTGCCAATTCAGACTACAAAAATTCTTCTAGAACCTTCCTCTATCCCACATATGCATGGATTTGCATCTGATATGAATAAAGAAATATATTTATGCTTGTATATATCAGCTGTTTGGTTGCTAAAAGGGGAAGAAAATGAACTGTTTTATAAAGAAAAAGGATTAAGTCAACATATGAAAGATATAAAGTGTCTTTTGTTGGTGAACAGTCTGGTTGCAGAAAGAGACAGAAAAAGAATTTTTGTACATGGAAAAATGGCTAAAATATATACTTGAAGAAATAGCTTTTCTGTTAAAATGTGAAGACAGACACAGGAGGACTGGCCTGAGAACTGAAGATGACTTATATGAGAACAGAAAAATGACCTGGCCTGCAGGTGTGATGGTCCCTCAGTTTATGTGCATGTAATATTTTTAGAGCTTGAGAGATTAAAACTCTTAAAGCATTAAATCAAATAGCTGTTTTGAGATGATGGTGTGACTTGGTTTCATAGCTGATAGAAAACTGGATTTTGTGAGTTTTACATCAAAAAAGAAAGAGGAGTCCCTGAAAAACAAAAACTTCTGATTTGAGAAATTAAGAGTAGTAAAGAACCAAACAGAAAAAGCTGAGTGAGAGGAGTAACCCAGGAGTTCTTAAACTGGGGTTTAAACTGGGGTCTGTGGATAGATCCCAGCATATTGTGAACATGGATGGGAGAGCTATATATCTTTAATTCAATGTAACTGGTTTCTTTTATTATCTTGTAGATTTTATTTTATGCATTTAAAAACATTATTCTGAAAAGAGGTCCATGGTCACCACACTGACAAAGGATTCATGAGACAAAGAAAGTTGCAGCAGAAATACTCAGTTGATAGGATGGCTATAGCTGCTACACTGGGAGTTGCTAATTCACTGAAAAAAAGGGCTGAAGTTCATTGGAAGTGAGCTGAATTTCCACTATTGGCCTTTATTTTCCAGACACCATCTGGATTCCACTTCCTTATCACCTGAGAATGGGACACCAACCCTGAATCTACCCTGGGTTTTGATAGGTCAGCTTTGATCTTATATTCTTTGGTTCCAAGACTTCACCAGCACTTGAACTCACCTCTAACCAAGCTCCTTTGCTTAGCCATTTGCCTCTTCCCCTTTATGTGCTGTCTTCCCTCATTAGAATGTAAACTCTTTGAGAGCAGGGACTGTCTTACTTCTGTTTGTATCCTGAGCACTTGACACAGTGCCTGGCTCTTAATATCTATCTATCTATCTATCTATCTATCTATCTATCTATCTATCTATCTATCTATCTATCTATCTATCACCTATCTTTAGCATCATCCATAGTTCAAAAGAGGTCATTTCCCTCATAGGTAGCATCACATTTATTATTATCATCATAATATTCCACTGAAGGATAGAATGGTGAGTATAGACATTGATATCAACCATATTCAGTATTCCCCCTTTCTAGAGCCTTCTTCTTTACTTCTAGAAGTTTACTACTTCTACCCTTCTACTTTACCGTAAAACTTTTAGTGTATACATCATCTATTTCCTTTTTTTGATGCCTCTGAGGTAGAAAGAAAGGGACTAGAAGGATAGAAGAGCCCTTCTGAGACTCCTCCCGGCCTTGGGATTCCTCTGACTCTCCATTGAGAGGTCAATGCATGTCCCATAGGATCAGTAGATTAATATACTCCCTCTAACCATGGAACTAAAAAGGAAATGATTCTTAGGCTCCAGAGAAGGACAAATGAAGATACTCAGAGTGTCCTTATCTATGTTAGTGTTTGCTCTGACCTTAAAGGATTGGAGAGATGGAAGACACTTAAGAGGCTATCTAGTCCAACCTGAACAGAAATCCCCTCTACAACAACCCTAACATGTAATTGCTGAACTGTGCTTAGAGACCAACTATAAAGGGGACCTCATCATCTCTCGGGCAGCCTATTTCTACTGTAGAATAGACTTAATTGCTGAGGTTGGGTTTTTTTTCTTTATGAAGGACCTAAATCTGCTTTTTTTTTTTTTTTTTTTTTTACAATTTCTCCCCATAGTTCCTAGTTCTGCATTTGAAACCAAACACAACAAGTCTGTTCTCTCTTCTACATAGCACAGCCCTTCAAAATTACTTGAAGACAGCACTTGTGTCCCTTTACATAAGTATTCTCTATTGAAGGTTAAATATCCATCATAAGCATCAGGTGTTGTAGAAAAAGCATTGAACTTGTACAGCAGAATTGTGGCCCTGCTCTCATACTATCTGTGTGACTTTAGGGAAGTCACTTAAACTTGCTTGGAATCAGTTTCCTTAAGGAAGAAGTTGGATTAGAATAATCAAGGGTGGGGAACCTGTGGCCTCAAGGCCACATATTTCCCTCTAGGTCCTCAAGTACAGCCCAGTTCAGTCAAAGGGCTACATTTGAGGACCCAGAGGGGACACACATGGTCTTGAGGCCACAGGTTCCCTACCCCTGGATTAGATGATCTCTTAGGTCCCTTACAGCTCTAGATCATATATTCCTATAAACATAGAATGTCAGAACTGGGAGATAGCCTAACTCAACCATCTCCTTTAACAAATGGAAAATCTGAGGTCCAGAGAGAAGTGATTTGCTTAAAGATCATATCAACAGCAAATAGAGCTGGAATTGGGACACATCTACTGTCTTCAAATCCAGAACCCTGTCCGTGGTACCGCACTGATTCTAAAATGGAAGTATTGAATTATGTGAAGCACAGATTCTGACAAGATATTCACTTAAAAAAAATTATCTACCATTTGATACCACTGGGCACCAGAAGATAAAACCCAAAGAGCCGCTGCCCAACAATTGGGTAATAAATCTTAACAGAACATATATCCTTCTAACATTTTAACAAGGAAGATGACAATCTTGCTGCCATCTGCCCTGGTATCTGGTACACAGTAGGCACCTAATCAGTGTTTGTTGACTGATTGCTCTAGATCACAGAGATTTTAATTGGCAGAACAGAATTTGAATTCAGGACCTCTGATTCCAAATCCAACAGTCTTTTCATTATACTATGCTGCTTCCTAATCCTATAATTGTGTGACCCTTTCCTCAGTAGGTAAGTTTTTACTTTCTAATGGATTACCCCTTTCTTGCTCAGACTCAGGAAGGACCTCAGATCACTGTCACAGATAGCTTCCTGAATCTGATTCAGACTTTAGGGTAATACTCATTCTCTCTTCTGGACACATAATGATAATACCCCTAGACAAAGGTACCATTTGCCCATTTGCTACCTTTGCCCATACCAGGGGCTGGGAGTGTAACTTTGAACCTTGGCATTCAACACATCAAAGCTATCAATCAGTTATGTCTCTCACCTTGATTAATTAGAGGAATCATTTTATTATTTGGATAACAGTGAGTTAATGCCAGTTTGGAAGCTTACCTCATAAAATAGAAACATTAACTTGTTTTAGGCAATAAATTAATGAGCTCATTGGGGGCAGAGACTGTCTTACCTGAATATTGTTTCTTGCTCACAACTAAGAACAGGGATGTTTAATAAGTGTTGAATTGAAAAAAATTGAGAAATTCATGAGAAATGCAGACTTGTAAAAGCTGGCATTTTGGTTCTTAAACTAAATATCACTGGAAAACAGCGGGACACTTGAGGGAGAGAGAGGAGGCAGCATGTACCAGGAAAGTCAAGTCACTACCACCACCTTAACCAAAGAAGAGATAAAAGGATATCTCCCCCTTGCTCATTGGCAGAGGTGAGGGTTCATGGGTCTGAAATATTACATATAACAGCATATTTTTTTCCTGTGTGTTGATTTAAATTTAAATTTAATTTAAATTTAATCAATTTTAAAAAATTCTGTTATAAGGAATAGCTCTCTGGGAGGGCAGAGAGAAGGGTAAAGGGAAATATTTACATAGTATAGAAACAAATTATACCAATAAAAATATCACAGGAAGAAATACATGTGAAACCCTGTAAAGGATCATCAGATAAAAGATTCAGAGCTAGACTGTCTTAGAGGTCATCTGGTCCAACCTCTTCATTTTACAGATGAAGAAACTGAAGCTTAGAGAGGGTATCTAGCTTGCCCAAAGTGATACTGGTAGAAAGCAGGACACAAAGCCAGGCCGGCTGACTCCAAAACCAGTGTTCTTTTCCCAACCCCCACAGCTGCCTCCAAGGGACTGTCAACAATTTCATGGCCATGTGAACAGACGTATAAATAAAATCTACTTTGAAGCTTTTGCTGAGTAATATCTTTGTGCTTTGATTTGGCTGATGAAAGTAATGTTAAGGGTTTAATTTGGCATAAAATAGGATTAAGTAATTTCACCTTTGTCATTTGTGCTCCATAAAATGATGATCCTGACAAATAAAAGTCATTAAGAGATGAAAAAGAAAATGAAACATCTCTCCATAGTGAGTTTCTGCCAATAGTTCGTTCATTAGATACGTTGGGCCTCTGATCTGGTCTTTTCCCAAAAAATGAATTCAGTTTGTCCCAAAATGTAAACATAGAATCCACTTGGGCTGTAAACATGCCAAACACTTCTAATAAATGACTAAGCTGTGAGTGCAGTGAACTTGAGGGCTCGGAGGAAACATGGCTCTGGAATTCCTCACAGATGGGCCACAGTCTATCTTGACATTGCAGAACAAGGTTAAAGAGACTCCTAAATTCTCGTATCTTGCTCATTATTCAGCATAATTAAATGTGTGCCTCTTGAAGGGTAGGGAATAAACAAATAAATTATGACATTTACTTTCACAGTCTCTGGTCAAACTTTGGATTAATGAAAATAATCCTTTCACCTAAGTCAGGAAGTGGTTTTTTGGTTTTTGGTTTATTTCTTATTTTTAAAATTAACTGTGACTCCCACACCAGAAAGAGAGGCTTCTTTGAAACAGCTAAGAACCAGGAATAAGAAGTTGATTTTCTTTTTATTCTAACTGGTGTTCACTTTCCCCTCATGACCATGTTCCCTTGAAAGTCCAATAAAGGGAAACTTTTGGAGGTAGTACTCGTATTTCTTCTTGTTTTTGTATTCCTATTATCTAAGACCTGTTATGTAGCAGATACGTGTTAAATGTTGCCAGTTTAGATTAGAGGTCATATTTTGGACACCAGCTTTTTTGCTAAACTCAAATTATCATGGGTGCACCTATTTATTGGACAGAGACAACAGCTTCTTCTTAGCAGAGGGAGATATAAATAATGAGTGGCTCAGAAGTAACTAGGATGGAGGGAGATTGGACGCCAGGATCGGTTTAAGAAACTAGGAATATTTATCCTAAAAGAGACTTAAGGGGAAGACTAAGTGGGCAACAGGACAGAAATAGTATGAAAGAAACTATATAAAGCTGTCCAGAGTCAGTAATATTTTCAAATAGTGACTGGATGAACAGCTGTCTAGGTTCTTGAAGATGTGATTCATTCCTTACATGGAGGATTGGACTCTAGCCCAATGCCTTCTGAGGTTCCTTCCAGCTTAAGTCTATGAGTTTGTGAGAGCTTTCCATAATTCTGTGTCTCAGCTGTCCAAGACCATAGGTACTTGGACTGTATATAGCTAACTCAAAAAACAAGGCAAAAGTTCATAGCTGCAGAGGGAAAACAGACTTTCACCTCTTTCAGGCTATTGAGAAAAGAGAATCCAATAATGCACATGACTGATCACATCACTGCCCTGTTCAAAAACCATTGGTGAGTTGTTATCATCTCTAGAATAACATACAAACTCCTTAGCTTGGTCTTTCAGGCTCTCTGTAATCTGACTCTAACCCACCTTTCCAACCTTGTTTCACGTTATTCCTTTTCTCACACTCTGCATTCTAGTCTAACTGATTAAACTGGCTATATTTATGATATTTCATCTTCCTCTATGCATTTGGGCAATTTGTCTTTCATTTCTGGAATGCACCCCCCTCTTTATTTCTGCTTGATGACATCCTTTTTTCCTTTAAGATCAAACTCAGGTGCCACCTTCTCTGGGACGCCTTTCCCATAGTCCCAGGTGAAAGGATTCTCTTCCTCTTCAAATTTTCCCAGATAATTTTTTCTGACTCTGTCCCCATCACTGGCTCCCTTGTATTCTTCCAATCTTCTTACATGTTATATCCCCTCCCTGCCACCCCTGCCATTAAATGGTAAATTTCTTGAATATCAAGGACTGTACTGTTTTTCATTTTGGCATCCTAGGCTCTTAGCACAATGACTTGCATGTAATATGTAGTTAACAAGTGTTATTAAACTGAATTATTGACAGAGGAATTCTTAAGCATGATTTGCTGATCTTACCGTTTTGAATGGTAAAGCTATGCAACAAGGCCAAACCATCAAACCAATGATTATATGTAGTCTCCCCAATGGTGTGCATGCCAGGACCATTCCGTAGGAGAGTTCCATGAAGCCAAGTTGGCAATTCACCTAAAGGCAGAAAAAACATTTTCCTTTCATTTTTGAGGTTATTGAATCACTGAAAGAAGTATAACATGAACAGAAGCCACACAGCCCCAAATATGTAAAATCCAAAACACTAAAAGTGAGTATTTACTGGGTGGATATTAGCTTTTCACTAAGGATGAGGTCTAGTAAGAAAGAGGTGTTTGCCTTCAAGAAGAATGAATAGATGTGTATGAGTGTATGAATAATATACAAATATGTGAAAGTGTATATTTGGGTAAATAAAGGCATTTATACATGCAAGTATATGTATAGGAGGATTTATGTGCATGTTATGAGTTTGTGAGCATGTTCCTAGTCTACTCTCCTTAAGACTTCCTTATCCTCAGTTTGCCCAAAGGTTCCATCCATCTGCGACAGCCCATTTTCCACCATATCTGCCATTTCTTACCTCTAATTTTGGCTTTTAAAGGCTCTGGCTGTTCCTTCTTGTTCTTGCCAAAGATCATATCCATGGCTGGGGATGGAACGTATTGCTGTTGTCCTGATGAGTAACAACAATGACTATATAATTAGAGGAAGGAGAAATGAACTGGAAAGAGCTTTTTTGGTCCCTCACCCCCTCTTTCTCTCCCTTTTCTTTCTTCCCCTGTGTGAGCCCTTCCCAGCTCTGTCTTCCTGTCTCCCTTGATATTCTCTCTTTATCTGACCCTTCTCCTTCAGAAGTTACTGGTGCCTTTATCTCTTTTTCTGCACGCACACTATTTATAAAAGGTCTCGAGCGAAGGTCAAATGCCTGTCACTCTGTATTAGCAGACCTTTAATGCTCTATGCACTCTGCAGTTCATCATCAAACTAGTTTCTTTCAGGAACTAAACTCAGTGATATAGAAGAATGCAGAGAGAAACCAAGCAATTGGGTTTTAATCGTGCTGGTGGGAGATTTCAACACTAAGTTGTACTTGCTTATACATACAAAGTATAAGGGGTGAGACTTTTAGGATGTTGATCCTGAAGGGATGGAATTCACGAGGAGGAGACTTGGTATAACACATCACCCAAGTCATAGATCACTTGTCATTCCTTCTGGCAGCAGGACATCACAGCATTAGCTGAAATTAGGCAAAACTGAGAAATAAAAAAAAATTAGATCCAGGTTTCTTAATCTGGGTTGCACAGACTTGTGAATATATTTTAGGTCTATGAACTTAGATAGGAAAAAAACTCAACCTTTAAAAATTAACCTCTAACAAAAATTTAGCATTTCCTTCAATTATTTAAAAATGTTATTTTGAGAAGGGGGTCTAAAAGCTTCACTCAACCACCAAAGGAGTCCATGACACAAAAGAAAAGTTAAGAACCACTGCTATAGAAAGTCACTGACTGTCTCAGGAAAAATAAAAAACAGCTCAGGGCTATTGAATACAAAGCACAGTCACTTTTTTTTTTAAAGAGAGAAATCTAAAACTTTCTGCTTGTTCACTTTTAAAATTAAAACAGGAAATAACCTATTCAGTTAGGATGGTGAAAAGTGGAAATTGATTTCAGTTCTTATGACCAATAAGCAAAGAAAGGCAGAAGGGAGAAGGAGAAAAGAGAGAGAAGATCAAGAGAAAGATGACTGAAGCTGGGAAAGGCAAGAAAGAGGGAAAACCATAGACAGAAGAAAGAGAGAGAGCTACATGTAGAAGTATTTAGGAGATGTAGAGTACCCAGATCAAGTGATCCATCTGTAGAGAAAGTGGTTTTGGTCAAGATAGAACCATGATGTGCAAGGATTTCACCCTTATAGAAGATAGTCTGGGCTAAAAATCAGGGAATTTTGGCCACAATTAGATTCTGTTCCAATTCTATTCACAAATGAAACCTCAAATTCCAAATTTGGGAATTTGTGGCAATTAGGTGCTTGATGGAAAACAATTTCATAAATCATTTGGGGGTGGGATATGAGGAAACGGTGAGGGAAAAAAAGCCTTTTGAAATGGTGGGTATTTGGATTCCAGTTTTAAGATATATTTCTTTGTGCTCACTAGGCCTGATTAGACAAAACACGACTAGTTCAAAAAAATTGTTTTTAAAAAGATGTAGGAAATATTGACAAAAAAAAATAATGATGGAACTAACCAATGTGGTTGCTAAGGACATCCTAATGTTAAAATTGTAAAGTTTTTAATTGTTTTGATTTTAAAAGTTAATTACATAAATTATTGTTAAAAATAAAAGAAGAAAGCACTGGGTATCACTTCATCAGGTTTTGGCCTTATGGGGTACCTGTTCCTTGATGAGGTCACCATTGGTGTATCGAAGATCCTTTTGTCTCCACATTCAGAAACCTGATTTTGTCAGCTTACCCAGGAGTGATTGGGCTCTGAGGAATATATTGATTCACAAGGAACAAATGCCAATGCCAATGCATTAATTTACAAAGGCAAAGCAATGTATTGGGAGAGCACTGGATTTGAATTCCAAGGACCTTGGGTTGGATTCCTAGCTTTCCTGCTTGATATCCTTTCCCAGGTGTGAGCTTCAGTTTCTATAAATATAAAAATGATGTGGTAAATCTAGGTAATATCTAAGGGCCCTCCCAACTTGAAATTCTATGAGGTTCTTATGACAAACTCTTGGGTCTGAGCCTAGATGTCATTGTAATACCAGATATACTGTAGAAAGATCACTAACTCCGGAGTTCTCATACTCTAGAGTTCAAATTTCAGGCTCAAACGCTGCTTCAAATTGCCCGAGTCTCAGTTTCCTCAACCATAAGTCAATAAACATTTATTAAGTTTTTACTTTGCTCCAGGCATGGTACTGAGAGCTGGGGATGCACAGGAAGTCAAAAGACAGTCTCTACTCTTGGGGAGTTCATAGTCTAGTGAGGAAGACAAGATGCAAACAACCAGGTACAAACAAGATAGATTCAAGATAAATTGGAGATAACCAACAGAAGGAAGGAATTAGCCTTAAGGGGGTTAGAAAAGGTTTCTTAGAGAAGGTGGTATTTTTGATGGGATTTAAAGGAAGTCAGGAAAGTCAAAGGAGATGAGGAAAAAGAGCATTGCAGGCATAGGGGACAATAATAGTAGCTAGCATTTATTTAGCACTTCTTTACATTTGTTGTCTTCATATTATCCCCTTTTAACAAGTGAGGACACTGAGGCTCAAAGAGTCATGCAGCTGTAATGATAATTTAAATGGGAAGATCTTTCCCATTCATTGATAGGTCCATGTGACCTGGTTAAGTCACATGGAAACCTGAGTCACATGACTGTGAGTCACATGGAGCCTGTGGGAGGAGGAGTTTGCTTCATGGGTGGAACAGGAAGAGATGGAACTAGAGCAGAGCTGAGAGGAGATTGGTCAGAGAACAGTCAAAGCAAGGAAGGATGCAGGCTGCTGGTTAGTGTGAGTGAAAGGGATTGTTTGTGATTTTGTTTAAGGGAGTCTACTGGTGATCTGTTTAATGGAACTGGTTTGTGGGAAGCCTAGCAGGTAGAGGGCTTGGGGATGGTATTGTCCTCTACATTGTTATTGTGTATAGATTTTGTTACTATGGTGGATTTGGCTTTCTGGTGTTGGAATAAATGTTTTGGTTCTGTCTTCCAGATGGAGAGTCTGTTGTATTTCATGATTCAGAATTGTACAGGGATAGTCATGGCCACCGTAGGTGCTGTGAATGTCACATAGGTGCTACAGCAGCAGCCAGCTGTATCTTGGGCAGAATTCAGACTGAGATCTTTCTGATTTCCAACAATCTCCATGGGGAGGAGGTTGTATTTGGTGTTTGTGGTTTCTTCCCACTTTAGATCTATGATTCTGTAATATTCCTATTATACTATATTCCAATGACCAGATGCTCATAACCACTTTCTAAGTTTTCCTCTTCTCAGTATCAAGGTAATTTGGGAAATCATATTAGTCATCAGAAGATTACTTAATGAGTTAATACAAGGTCATTAGATGGTTTCATGCAAGCTGTGGTAGAGCCTGAAGTGGAATACCTGTTCCAACATAGTCAGTGGCATAACAAGGGTGAGGTAAATAAAGTGCTTGCCTTGGGCACCCAAAGAAGAGAAAGTTATATGAAATATGCTTGTACCCAAAGATACTCAAGGAAAAATCCATAAAATATATATCTACTATTGAAAGTACTTTGTGCTATTATACATAGAAGTATAATTTTGTATTCTCAGTTACAGAGCAAACTTAGGTACTTATAAATGTGACCTAAGGCCATGCCTTCTAATGACAAGAGCCTGACATCTGGCACATATATCATCTTTCTTACTTACTCAATGCTGGAAGAATACAAGACAATTGTCATTGTTGAGCTTTCCTTTTTGACTATTGTGGAAACAGCACTAATTCTGGAGTCAGGGGACCTTGTTTCAAATCTTGCCTGTGATGGGTAGGTGGGTAAATCACTTGAAGTCCTTGGTTTTAGTTTCCTCACTTGTAAAAGGAGAGGGTTGAGCTAGATAGCCTTGGAGGCCTCTACATCTCTGCTTCTGTGATTATTATTGGTCACCAACACTTTCTGCCATTAAAACACTTTGACACAAAGCTGAGAGGATAGCTAACACACTGAATGAGAGAGCAGAGATCCCAAAAGAGCTTGACAAACTAGAGCATTGGAATAAACAAATAAGGTAAAATGCAATAGAGATGGTTGTTAAATATTACTCTTGGGTGAAAAAAATCAGCTTCACAAGTATAAGAATGAGTGACTTATGATTAGTCAGTAGACTGCCTGAAGCAGGAAAGTTTTAGTGAACTACTGCTCAATACAAGACAGGAGTGTGATGTGGGAGTCAAAAAAAAGTGAATTTAATCTTTGACTATTAAAAGAGGCAGGGGTTCTAGGAATAACAAGGTGATAGATCCACTATTTTCTACTTTCATTAGACCTTCTCTGGAGTACTGAGTTGAGCTCTGGGTGCCAGTTTATAAAGGACATTGATAAGCTGGAAATTATCCAAAGGAGGGTAACAGGGCCTTGATTCCATGTCATCTGTGGATAATTTGAAAGAACTGAGCATGTTTAGTCTAAACAAGAGAAGACTAGAAGATTCATCATTTGAACAGTTGTCATTTGTTCTTTCTGGTCCTATAGGACAGGGCTAGGAGAAATGGATGTAAGTTGCAAAGAGGCCAATTTAGACTTGATGTGAAGAAAAACAACCTAACAATTATTGTTCAGTCATGTCCAACTCTATGTGGTTTTCTTGGCAAAGATACTGGAGTGGTTTGTCATTTTCTTCTCCACTGTGTCCTCATATTACAGGTGAGGAACTGAGGCAAACGTGGTTAAGTGACTTGACTGGGATTGCACAAGTGTCTGAAGTCAGATCTTCCTAACTCTAGGCCCATTGCTTTATCCATTGTATCACCTAGATTCCCTAACAATTAGAGCTGTCCAGAAGTGGAATGGGTTGCCATAAGAGACAATGGCTTCTGGGCAGCTAGGTGGCACAGTGGATAGAGCATCTGCTCTGGAGTCAGGAGGACCTGAATTCAAATCTGGTCTCAGATGCCTAACATTTACTAGCTTTGTGACCCTGTGCAAGTCACTTAATCCTGACTGCCTCACCAAAAAAAGAGAGAGAGAGAGAATGACTTCCCTTTCCTTGGAAGTCTTTAGAGTTTGGGCTACCACTTGTCAGATATGTTAGTTAGAGTTGTGGTATTTCTTCCATGTATGGATTAGCCACCAAGGGTCCTTGCAACTCTCAAATTCTGTGATTCTCATTCTATGATTTATTTCTTGTGGCAGGTAGCTTTAAAAGGAATGTCCTCATTTTAGGAAGGCTCTTTAAGTCTCTTTCTGAAAACACTCTGGTTTTAACAACCCAATAACAAACCATACTTGGCAGAGAAGAGGTATATGCATATCTATATTTCAGAGGGTAACATTTTTAAACTTTGTGCCAGGAAGGGGCAGAGGTAAAACAGGAAGAGCTTCCAAGGCTGTTTACAGTGTCCAGGCGCCCAGTTGAAGAACAGGCCAGGAAGATGGTGGAAAGGGAGCGAGCAGTAGAGTCACCAGATTTTAAATATCACAGCAGCCAATCAAAGGAGGCTTCCTCAGCCACATGGTTGGGAGGCATCAGTAGCATGTGCTTAGTTTTATAAGGGATGAAAGTTCAGGGAGGTTAGAGGAGTGACAGATCATTTTATAGGGTCCCCATGAAACTTGCCGTAGCTTAATTATGGAAAAGAAGCTTTGTAGCTTTATATGTTCCACCAGTCTATTAGAGTAGAGCCATGGACCTTCGTAGTTTTTCTGGAAGAGTGCCAAATGGAGGGTCCAAAGAAAGATGATACATGTAACTCCTAAGAACTTTATCATTATTAAGGAATTTAGGAGGAGACTGCATAGACAGAGGGTACGAGTATGAGTTGATTTTATTGGGATGAGAAAAGGGTGAGAAAGAGGTATTCTCTGGGAGACAGGTGAAGTGAGACATAGAATTTGACTAATTTTCTCATATAAAGGAGGTATAGAAAGACACACACACACACACACACACACCTTACTTTGGCATAGAAATCTCTCTTACCCAATAAGGACATTAGAAGGAAAGGGGATAAGAGAAATGGAAGACGGATCTTAAGGGGGAGGGTGGATTGGGGGAGACAGTGGTCAGGAGGCAGTGGCAAGACAGATTTGAGGAGAGACAGTATAAAAAGAGAGAGAGGGAAGGATAAATAGGAAAATGGGATGGAAGGAAATAACACAGCTACTGATTACAACTGTGAATGTGATGGGAATAAACTAATCCATTGAACAGAAGCAGATAGCAGAATGGATTGGGAACCAGGGAACCAATACAAATATTGTATACAAGAGACACACTTGGAGCAGAATGACACACAGAGAATTGTTTATTTATTTTTAGTTTTCAACATAAATTTCCACAAAATTTTGAGCTCCAAATTTTCTCCCCATCTCTCCCCTCTCCCCACCCCAAAACAGTGTACATTCTGATTACCCTTTCCCCCAATCAGACTTCCCTTCTAACTCCCCTCCCTTCCCTTATCCCCATCTTTTCTCTTTTCTTGTAGGACAAGATAAATTTCTATATCCCATAACCTATATTTCTTATTTCCCAGTTGCATGCGAAAACAATTCTCAACATTTGTTCCTAAAACTTTGAGTTTCAACTTCTCTTCCTTCCTCCTTCCCCAACCATCCCCACTGAGAAGGCAAGCAATTCAGTATAGGCTATATATGTGTAGTTTTGCAAACGATTTCCATAATAGTTATATTGTGTAAGACTAACTATATTTCCCTCCATCCTATCCTGCCCTCCATTTATTCTATTCTCTCTTTTGACTGTGTCCCTCCCCAAAAGTGTTTACTTCTAATTACTCCCTCCTCCCATCTGCCCTCCCTTCCATCATCTCCCCACCCTGCTTATCCCCTTCTTCCCTACGTTTCTGTGGTGTAGGATAGAGTTTCATACCAAATTGAGTGTGCATATTATTCCTTCCTTAAGCCAAATGTGATGAGAGTAAAATTCACTTTTTCCCTCTCATCTTCCCCCTTTTCTCCTCCATTGAAAAAGCTTTTTTTGCCTCTTTTATGAGAGATAATTTGCCCCATTCTATTTCTCCCTTTCTCCTCCCATTATATTCCTCTCTCACCCCTTAATTTTATTTTTTTAGATGTAATCCCTTCATATTCAACTCACCCTGTGCTCTCTGTCTAGGTGTGTGTGTGTGTGTGTGTGTGTGTGTGTGTGTGTGTGTGTAATCCCTTCAATTACTTAAATGCTGAGAAAGTTTCAAGAGTTACAAATATTATCTTTCCATGTAGGAATGTAAACAGTTCAACTTTAGTAAGTCCCTTATGATTTTTCTTTCCTGTTTAGCTTTTCATGCTTCTCTTGATTCTTGTGTTTGAAAGTCAAATTTTCTATTCAGCTCTGGTCTTTTCATCAAGAATGCTTAAAAGTCCTCTATTTCATTGAATGACTATTTTTCCCCCTGAAGTATTATACTCAATTTTGCTGGAAAGGTGATTCTTGGTTTTAATCCTAGTTCCTTTGACTTCTGGAATATCATATTCCAAGCCCTTCTATCCCTTAATGTAGAAGGTGCTAGATCTTGTGTTATCCTGATTGTATTTCCACAACACTTGAATTGGTTCTTTCTAGCTGTTTGCAATATTTTCTCCTTGACCTGGGAACTCTGGAATTTGGCTACAATATTCCTAGGAATTTCTCTTTTTGGATCTCTTTCAGGAGGTGATCAGTGGATTTTTTCAATATTTATTTTACCCTCTGGTTCTAGAATATCAAGGCAGTTTTCCTTGATAATTTCATGAAAGTTGATATCTAGGATCTTTTTCTTATCAAGGCTTTCAGGTAGTCCCATAATTTTTAAATTGTCTCTCCTGGATCTGTTTTCCAGGTCAGTTGTTTTTCCAATGAGATATTTCACATTGTCATCCATTTTTTCATTCTTTTGGTTTTGTTTTGTAATTTCTTTATTTCTCATAAAGTCATTAGCTTCCATCTGTTCCATTCTAATTTTTAAAGAACTATTTTCTTCAGTGAGCTTTTGAACCTATTTTTCCATTTGGCTAATTCTGCTTTTTAAAGCATTCTTCTCTTCATTAGCTTTTTGGACCTCTTTTGCCAATTGAGTTAGCCTATTTTTAAAGGTGTCACTTTCTTCAGCATTTTTTTTTTGAGTATCCTTTAGCAAACTATTGACTTGCTTTAATGATTTTCTTGCATTACTCTCATTTCTCTTCCCAATTTTTCCTCCACCTCTCTTACTTGATTTTCAAAATCCTTTTTGAGCTCTTCCATGGCCTGAGACAATTGCATATTTATTTTGGAGGCCTTTGATGGTAAGTATTGTTCTTCCTCATCCAAAAGGATGGAAAGTAACCTTCCTTTATTATATATTATATATTATATTCCTATATTATATATAGGTAAACCTATACCACCAAGTATATATAGGTAAACCTAACCACCAAGAAAGTATAGTCTTATTTTTTCCCTTTTTTGGGCATCTTCCTAGCCAATTACTTGACTGTTGTGTCTTTTGTCAAGAGGGGGGTATACTCTGGGGACCTGTAAGTTCTCAGTTCCTCCAAAGTGGCACAGGAGAGGAGTTTACTCCTCTCCTGACTTGCACTCTGGTCTGGGAGCTACCAAAGCTTTTCTGCCCAGGATATGCAAGTAAAATTCCCTTTCCACAGTCTTCACCAGCTCTGACTTGCACTCTGGTCTGGGAGCTACCAAAGCTTTTCTGCCCAGGATATGCAAGTAAAATTCCCTTTCCACAGTCTTCACCAGCTCCACTCAGAGCTGAGACCCAGATCAGCTGCTCAATTCCCCCAGGGTCTTTAGGTGGAGGGATCCAAAAATGGATGCTGCTGCTGCTGCCACTGCTTGAGGCTGGGGTTAGGGGAGAACTCTGCTCCCTTCTCATCCAGTTGAAGCTGTCTTTGGCATTTGTGGGTTGAGAAATCTGAGAACAATTGCTGCTGCTGAGGATTCCACCCCCGAAGCCTGTTCTGGGTCCTGTCCCTGCTGCGCCATGCAGCCCACAGGTTGTGCGCCACACTGCATGCAATAGACCTTTCCTATCCACCTTCCAGGCTTCCTTGGGCTGGAAATCTCTTTCATTCTTTCATTTTGTGGCTTCTGCTGCTCTAGAATTTGTTTAGAGTAATTTTTTACAGATATTTTACAGGCTGTGGGGGAAGAGCCAGAGTATGCGTGTCTTTCTACCCTGCCATCTTGGCTCCCGATACACAAAGAATTGAAATGAAGGACGGGAGCAGAGTCTGTTATGTTTCAGCTGAAGTGAAGAAGGCAGGGGTTGCAATTATGATCTCAGACAAAGAAAAAGCAAAATTTGACTAATTGAAAGAGATAGGGAAATCACATTTTACTAAAAGGCACCATGAACAATCAATTAATATCAAAAAAACTTATAGCAAGTTTCTCTGACAAAGGCCTCATTTCTCAAATATATAAGTAACTGAGTCAAATTTATAAAAATAAGAGCCATTCTGCAGTTGATAAAAGTTGAAAGGATGTGGTGAAATAAATGCCATTCTACAGTTGATAAATGGTGAAAGAACAGGCAGTTTTCAGAAGAAGAAATCAAAATTATCTATAATCATACGAAAATGTGTTCTAAATCACTATTGATTAAAGAAAGGTAAATTAAACAACTCTGGGGTACCTATCTGAAATAACAAATTCTGGAAGGGATGACGGAAATTGGTATATTGATGAACTGTTGGTAGAGTAGTGAACTGGTCCAGTCATTCTGGACAACAATCTGGAACTATGTTCAAAAGACTATAAAATTGCATACTTTTTGATTCATCAATACCCCTACTAGAGCTGTACCCCAAAGAGATCAAAGAAAAAGGAAAAAGACCTATATGTACAAATGTTTAGAGCTGCTCTTTTTGTGGTGGCAAAGAAATGGAAATTGAGGGGATGTCCTTCATTAGGGAATAACTGAACAAGTTGTATCATATGATTGTAATGGATTGCTATTGTGCAATAAGAAATGACAAGTGGGGTGGTTTCAGAAAAAAAATGGCATGAACTGTTGCAGAGTTAGGTGAGAAGAACTGGGAGATCATTGTACACTATAACAAAAATGTGGTAATGATGATCAAGTGTGAAAAACTTAGCTATTGTGATTAATACAGTGATCTAAGACAATTCCAAAGGATTCATCATGAAATAAATGTTATCTCCAGAGAGAAAACTGATGAACTCATTGCAAATTGAAGTATAATTTTTCACTTTTTTTTGCTTTTTTGTGATATAACTAACATGAAATTATGTTTTATATTATTTCACATGTATAATTGATATCATATTATTTACCTTCTCAATGGGTGGGGGACAGGTGGGAGGGAGGGAGAAAATTTGGAACTTAAAATTTAAAAAGAAAAGAATGTTAAAAATAATAATTTTTTTAAAAAGAGTGGCAGCACCTTGGGAGTGGCAGCACCCCCACACCCTCCTCCCTCCATAAGATTATGGAACACTAAAGAAATCAATTAGGTTGGAAGGAGGGTGTGAGTAATCAAGCCAGATGACAGAAGGTTTTGCATTAATTTAGCTTTCATCTTGTTACCAGTGGGGAACCACTGAAGGTTAATGAGTAAAAAATTAAATGAACAAGTAGATAGACATTAATAATAGTCCATACTTACAGAGTATTTCCTTCATAACAATTTGTAAGATGAGGTAGCATAAGTATTATTATCCAATATTACAGATAAGGAAACTGAGGCCCAAAAATGTTTAGTGGCTTGTCCATGACCACACAGCAAATGTTGGATCTGGGATTCCAAGTTGTTAAGGAGGCACAGATTTGTAACCATTATAGATAAAGGCAGGGGTAAGGGCCCAGGAAGCCAGGCAAAAGGTTGGTCCTGACTAAGCCAAGTGGATCTGATGTGTGAAAAGCACATTAAAAGGGTGAGACAGAAGACGGAAGAAATTGGGCAGACCTTAACTTAGGAGTAAAATGAAGTTTTTTTCTCTTAAGGAAATGTGGAAAATGTATATTGGTGGAATTGGAACTATAGGAGTACCTAGTTGGCAATTCAGAAGATTTAGAGCTGGAAGAAATCAAACAATCATTTAAATAGTCCAATCCCCTCTTTTTATAGTTGAGAAAACAGCCCAGCCCTCTTTAACTCTTCACCTTCTCATCACTCATATACAATTAGTTACCAAATTTTGTTGAGTTTGCCTCCTTAAAATCTCTTGCCTCAAGCCTGTTCTCTCTATACCACAACCACTTAAGTTTAGTCCTTCATCACCTCTTGCCTGGATTCACCAAGGTCTACCAACCAACTTCACCAAAAGGTTTATTTACAGATTCAGGAGCCTTGGGAGTGGCAGCACCCCCACACCCTCCTCCCACTTACACCTCCCCCTCCCCCCACCCCAGACCACACTGGTCCTGCCTCCAGTCCAGCCCTCAGAGCCATTATCTGAAGAAGCAATTCTTGTGGAGAAAGAGCCAGCCATCCCTATCAATTGCTAACCAAGTGTTGCTCACACGGCGGGCAAGCCAGCTTAACTAAGATTACATGACACCCTGAGGGAGAGACATGAGGCATAATGTGCCAACAAGTCAAACTATCCCATCCACCACCTTGGCCATCATCCTGGGAAGCAACCCCTGAGGAGATACAACCTGACAACTGCTCCTGCAGCTGCTACAGCCGCAGCTACTGATGATTTAGAATAGAAAGTTCTTGCTACCACAGTGCTTGGCTTATGATTTTATCAGTGGAAATTGCATTAAAGAAAAGGCATTGTCATCTTCTTTGCTACTGGCTTCTAAGAACTGTGGGAACTTTCTATGTAACTTGCAGCTGAACTCTGTCATATGTGTTTTCTCCCCCATTAGAATGTGACCTCTTTGAGAGCAGGGACTGTCATATTTTTCTATTTTTATCCCCAGCAATTAGCACAGTGCCTTATACACAGTGATTAATAGTTTCTTCATTTATTCATTTCTTCTGATTTATCCAGTTTCTCCCCTAAATCCATCTTCCACATAGCAGCCAAATTGATATTCCTACTCCCCTGATAAAGTGAATCTTCCCCCATGGTCTTATAGATAACAGCTATTTGGCATTTAAAACCCATCACAATCTGACAGCAATCTTATCTTTCCAGGCTGATTACTCCCCTTCACATACTCTACATCCTAGCCAAAATGGCCTATTTGCTGTTCCTTATACATAATGTTCCATCTTCCACCTTAATGCTTTTGCACAGTGTCTATCCCCTATGCCTATAAACCTCTTATTCCTCAGCACTATCTTTTGGAACCTGTAGCTCCCTTCAAGGCTCAATACAGTGTTATCTGCTTCAAGAAACCTTTGCTTCAATTGTTCGAATCCCCCCACCAAATCCGAGTGTATAGTATTTTAAGCAGAGAAAACATTGTAGTACCAGCTCTTCCATTAGGAAAATAAAGATCTCTCTAGTCTTACTCTTGCAGGGGCCTCCTACACCTGACCCTGAGAACTCAAGACCCTGAGGGGTTGGGAGTGTATCCCTTTTCCAAAACATCAGTGAATTAGTTGCGTTCTTCCCCACTTCTCCTGTTTGGTATTAGTAACTGTCCTCAGTTCCACTTAACCACTTAACATTAAAGTGCTTTTATAAAGGACTATTGACTTCAAAGATATACCAATAACAAAAGTACATATATTTCCTGTTAATATCTCGGGAACATACTATACACCATACTATCTCAGACTTTGGGGAGAGTGGGTTCAGAATTAGCATAGTTCCTCCATAGCATTGGTCCCACCAAGTTCACACCCAGATGCCACATTACAGCTGGATGACTCATCTCAGTCACTACTGGACTCAGTTCAGAAGAATGTCTTTTGGTATTGATGCTAGGCTGGTTGAAAAACCTAATATGGATGTAGACCCCTCAAATCCCAGACTTTAAGTAACAGCTGGAATCCAGGAAGCTTATTTTCTTGACCTTTCGAAAGTCATAAGGGCATAGTCTCCAATCCATTCAACTTTAACGCAAAAGAACAAATGCAAAGACAAAGGACAAAGGACATGGTCAGATGACAGAAGGTCTTACATTAATTGAGCTTTCATCTTGTTACCAATTGGGAACCATTGAAGGTTAATGAGTAAACAATTAAATGAACAAGAGGCCACATTATTGACCTCAGAGGGGAGAAGGCCCATATAGCATTGTCTTAGCACGTCAGCAAGGAATCAAACCAAGAGCAAGCAGCTGAAGAGGATAGCTGAAGGTCTTTTGGGCTAGGGCTTCTTAAGTCTCTCCCAATTCTGAATATGTTCCAAACACTCTTCACGGTACTGCCATTATATGAGTCTCCTAGAAGCAGGTTTCCCAGCCTCTCCCATATGGTCAACAGCATCAAAGGCACTCTGTGCATGTGTCAGACTCCCATTACAAAGATATATCCAAAGATTTCAGCTGAGCCAGAATCTGGAGGTGGCAGAGGCTACAGCCTATAGGCATTCAGTAGATGCTATCTATCCAGCAAAGCAGTATCTGGCCAAGCAGTATCCTACAGAGACTCTAAGACTGATGCGAAGCAGATCCATCTAGTAGAGACAGGGAGGTAGCCGACCCTGCTGGAACAGCTTAGTAATATCTGTAGAAGATATCAGTGTTATTGGAGTTTTCCCTCCATATGTGTGCCTTAGTCATATGTTCCTAATGTTTGTATATGTACCCCCTACATATGCCCACTGTTTCTCCTGATGCTGTTTGTATTTTATGTGAGAACATGCTCTAGATCTGTGCAAAAAATGTTTTGTTGCTATGTTTCTCAGAATAATAGTTCATGAAATATTGTAGTTTTAAACTAATTGTGACTTCTAGCTCACTATCAAAGGCAAATGTGGGCCATCACCAGTCACCTTGACTCACCACTGGACTCCGATGACTCTGGAGGAGAGAATGAGGCTGATGACTTTGCCCAGCTCCACATCACTTAAATCCAATTCACTTGCAAGTTAAGACATCACCCTCTTCATGTTGTCGGTCCTCTGAGAATGGACAAACAACAAAGGTAAATGTATTTGTGGGGGTTTGTGAGTTATGTTTTTATAGGATGTAGATCCACGGAATACTTTGAACCTGGGGTAGCCATCTCTTGGGAGACCTGCTCTGCAAAAATTTGTGGGTATGCCCAGACGCTACACTTAAAAGAAGGTGAAATGCTTTGGAGTGAAGTTGCAGCCAATAGCTTTTTCAGTATTGCCGATTTTTCATACCTGTGAGCAAACTCTTATAAATGACTGGTGTCTCAGGAGAACATTCCAACTCAAACTCAACATGGCCCAAGCCATGCTTATTATTTTTCCTCAAAAGATTCTTCCTCCCTCTGATTTCATTATTTCTACCTGTGGCACAACCATTCACCTAGTCTCCCATACTCAAAGAGCTGGAGTTGCTTTCAACTTTTTCCTCTTCTCCAGTTTTCATACCTCACCAGCTACCCTGGACAAGATGTCTAACCTCATTTTGCCTTAGTTTCCTCATCTGTAAAAATAATTATAATAATAGTACCTACTTCCCAGGGTTGTTATGAAGATCAGATGAGTTAATAATTGTAAAATGCTTAACACAGTGCCTGGCACATAGTAAAGGCTATGTAAATGTTAAATACTATTATTATTATTGTTTCCTATTAATTCCACATGGATAATATCTCTCTAATCTATTCTTTCCTCTCTTGCTTCCACAGGAACTCAGATTTTTATTTTTTACTGCCCTGAAGTCTTGCAATAACTTCCTAGCAATTCTTTCTGCTTCTGTTCACTTCTCTTCTTTCTTTATGCTTTCTTCTGCTCAAAACTCTTTGGTGCCCCACTATTCTTTACTAAGTAGAATTCAAACTCTGTAGTCTGACATTCAAGGCCTTCCACAATCTAGTATCAATCGATCCTTCCAGACTTATCTCATATTTATTTCTCTCCCACTCTCTGAGCACTGCCAAACTGCCCCTTCACCACATGTTTTCCCACCCTTGTGTCTTTGACCAGACCATTTCCTTTGCCTCTTTATTCATTGGATTTTTATCTACTTTTTAAGTACAGCTCAAATCCCATCTCCTCTGTGAAGTTTTCCTTTAATCTCCAGGCATGTCACTAATGGGGGTAGCTAAGTGATGCAGTAGATAGAGCATCAGGTCTGGAGTAAGGAAGACCTGAGTTCAATTCCAGCCTCAGATAATTAGTAACTATATGACACTGGGCAAGTCACTTAACCCTGTTTGCCTCATTTTCCTTGTCTGTAAAATGAGCTGGAGGAGGAAATGCCAAACCACTCCAGGATCTTTGCCAAGAAATACCCAAATGGGGTTACAAAGAATTGGATGTGAATAGTTGGGCAGAACTGAACAAGAACCTATCACCAATGAACTGCCCCTTTGACCTCCAAGTTTAAGAACTTTCTCTAAAGCATTTTTCATGTAATGTTATGATTTATGGTTATCTCTCTCTATGTCAAAACTCCCTATTAGGCTATGAGCTATAGGAAGGCATGGATTAAGTCACAGGATCGTAGATTTAGAGTTGGAAAGGACCTTAGAATTCATCTAGTGCTAGGGTGTCGAACACAAATAGAAACAAGTGCCTTTGAACTGTAAGTAAGGATCTCTGTGGTTCACATATGGACTTAGAAAACCATATATTAACATTATCCATGTTCTATTGTATTTTTATTTTGTTAATTCTTTCCCAATTGTATTTGAATCTGGTTCCTGTACAACACTCATCTTCTCTAGAGTGCGGACAGGGAAGGAGTGTTACCTCAGAGCAATGATTGTCAAAGTGTATCCTAGGGACTCTGAGAGTTCCAGAGTTTGACAGCTCTGATCTAATCCAAACCTCTCATTCTACAGATGAGGAAGCTGAGATCCAGAGACATTAGGTCACACAGAGAATAAGTAGCAGCTGCAACATGTGAACCCAGGTACTCTGACTCCAAATCCAGCATTCTTTCCACTGTACCATGAGTCTTATCTACACTTTTTCAGCCAGTCAATAAACATTTATTGTGCTTGTTACGTGCCAAGCACCATGCTAAGTGCTGAGGATACAAAGAAAGGTAAAAGCATCGTCTGTGCTCTCAAGCTACTCATGGTCTAAGATGGAAATAAATATGCACAGTCACGCTATTGGCAGGATAATCAAGAGAAGAAAGGCAACAGGATTGAAGGGGATCCGGAAAGGCTTAGAAGGTGATATTTTGAAAGAAGCCAGCAGGCAGAGATGAGGAGGAAGAGCAAAGGGGTTCTGCACATAGTAGGCATTGTTGGATCAAAATGCATTGAATAAAAATGGAATGGCTCCTTTCATCAGAGAGGAGGGAAGAAGATGTTTTTGCACTGAGAGGGAGCTACTTTTTCCTCAAAAAGGAGGGCCAAAATCCTAAACTATCAAAAGATTGGGAAGTAAATACTAATTTTCCAAGGGAAGATTTCTTTGTCTTCAAATCAAAACCTGTTTCATAATTTCGCATTTCCCACAAATTCCTTAATTAAAGAGACATGCATTAAGTGTCCTGTGCTTAAGGGTATGGGATTCACAAAATTTAGGAAAGTTAGCTGTTCCCTATGAGTTTCCTCATGGAATTATTGCCTAAAAACAAGTTAATGTTTCCCTTTGATGAGATAAGCTATCATATTTCTGTGACTTTGCTGCTATCCAATTAAGCTTCCATCAAAATGATCCTTTTAATTAGGACAGATAAGGGGCAATATTGATTTAAAGCTCTGATATCTTAGATGCCAAGGTTCAAAGTTAGACTCACAGCCCCTTATCTTATCTGGAGTGCAGACAGAGAAGTCATGTTACCTTAGAGTAGTGGTTGTCAAAGTGTGTTGTGGGGACCTTGAGTATTCCTGAAATCCTTTTAAGGGGAACTATGAGGTCAAAATTCTTTTCATAATAATACTAAAATGTTTTAATTTTTGATATAGTAAATGTCAATGGAGATAACTCACATAAAAGTTTTTTGGGGTCCTCAATTTTTAACAACATAAAGGGGTCCTGGTGCCAAAAATGTTTTGAGAACTACTTCTTTAGAGTCTACTAAGATGAAAGAAGGGGACTCTAAAGGAAGTCAGTCATCCTCTTTGGGGCTCTGGATAGAAATAAAAATTTGCCCACTATCCCTCATTTTACAAAGGAGGAAACAAACCTGGAGGTGAAGTGATTTGTCCCCTAGCTATTTATCGCTTGAAGGTTTGCACAGTGCTTTATGTAGACTGTCTCAGTTGATCCTCATAACAACCCTGTATAGATGAAGAAACTGGGACTAAGAGGTGAAGTGACTTGCCCAGGGCTACACAGCTAGAAGTGTCTGAGACAGAATCTGAACTTGGGTCTTCCTGATTCCAAGTTGAGCACTCTATCCACCTAGCTGACCTCTAAGTGCCCACACTCACAGTAAGTAATCAGTTTGAAAGGTTGGTCTTTTGATTTCAGATCCAGGTCTCTTTTCACTATACCACAGTGTTTCTAACATTGAACTAAAATTGAGGAAGGAATAGACTATGTGGCATGGTTATCACATTTAAAAAAACTGAATTTCAAATTATTCAAATTCTACTAGCTCTTACTAAGTGCCTATTATGGGCATATAAAGGCAAAAACATAACCGTTCATCTTCTAGGAGCTTACTTTCTGGAAGGAGGAGATAGAATACAGGTCCAACATATATCCAGAGAAGTATATTACTAAGTGATTTAAAGAGGGAGAGAGACTGAGGGGATCAAAAGTAGAGAATCAGTGATCAACCTTTCAGTGAAGAAATGTAACCAAAGTTGAACCTGACAAGATTACATAGATTCTGAGAGGCAGAGAACATAGGATAATGGATCTAGAGTTGGAAGGGACCTTGAAGTCATCTAGCACTCAGTGAAGGCATGGAAGTAGGGGAATGGGATGTTTGTTGAATCAGGACTTTATTAGCTGGAACACAAGTTTGATAAAAGGGAATACTATGTTATATGACTTCAAAAGATAAGAACCACATAATCGTATCATGATTCATTGGGCACCAGAGCCCAGCCCAGCTAATAAAATTGAAATACCATGATACAGCACTTAGGAGATAAGAAACATTGGGAAAAATGAAGAGTGAGGAGTGGTGGGCCACAACTCTATCGTGAGGCTGCATGTGTTATGAAGGGACTAACATTGTGTGTTTTGAAGGGAGATTGCATAGGTATTTCCAGCCTCATTTCCCCTGACACATCTCCAAGGGAGATTTTTCATTCCTGCCAGAGGGGAAGCAGGAAAGGCCATTCTGCTCTCCTCATAGACATGGGGGGAGGGATAGGCTAGAAATATATCTTAGTTCAAGCTAATTTTTTTATTGCTTTGTCACTTTTTAGGGAAGTCTCAGGACAAAGAGAATTCTTTATTAAAAGTATCTCAAGGTAGTAACACATTGACTGAATGATCACTGGAGATTAACAATGGCTTCAAGATGGAACTAGTTTTTATTGTTTATGTCAAGTCTTGAAATAAAACAATAAGTAGAGGAATAAAGCATCTTTAATTGATATAACAGGGTAGCAAACCTGTCACCCTGGGTGATATCCAGTGGATTTTTCAACCAAAGAGAACCATGAAAAAATTTTTATAATTTTAGGAAGAAAGGCGGAGGAGATAAATGAGGTAGCAAGACTGGGTCATGAGACCCCAGTGACCATTGGCACTCTGGGTAAGGAAAGACTCTTCATTCATACCATGAATCCCAATGGAAGGGAACAAAGACACTAGAAGTTGAGATCCAACTTGAGCTGGGCTCCCTACAAGGCAACATTCCTAGGTGGGAGGACCTAGGGCATGGTTCAGCTCAACCTAATTTTATTATCCTAAAAGTAGCAATATAAGGACATTACTGGAATTTTGAATTGTCATGATGACTAAGGTTTAGGCAGTCCATATTACAATTTTCTGTCATTACATTAGCAATTACATTAATAATAACAGTGATATATATGGATATAAAAGTGTGTATATGTGTATATATATATACATATACACATATATGTATATTCAATAACTTTATGAATGAGATAAACAATTTGGATAGGTCCATATCAGTAAAAGGGGGTGTGCCATTGCATCTTAGTTCCTCCCCAAGGTAGTAAGTTCATGACAATTTCCAGGTACAAATAGATAGGGGAATGACTTTGTACCCGATGAATACCAGCTAATATAAACCTACAAACTGGACAATGCCTCCCCCCAACATCAACTGACACCAGGTCTGGGAACAATGAGTCACTCAGTCAGCATAACTTTCAGTAAAGGTAAACGTAGGAAGCTATATACCAGACAATGCAAAATGAAGAAGCTCTCCCATTGGGAATGAGGTAACTCAACCAAGAGAGAATGTCCTTGATCTCACCCTAGGAGAAAACTCTCTGAAGTCTCTAGAGTAGCAAGCTGGGAATAGGGACATGATGCAGAGAGATTTCCTGCTCTTCTCACATCTTGCCAGAGTTGCTTTCTTCAGCCACCTGAGGCAGATTCACCCTTTTCCATCTTCTCTCTGGAAGATGACACAATACTACACTAGAAGACTTTGACTTAAAGAGTTCCCAAAGGGGCACTGGCAGAGAATTGATTCTCACCTCTCACTAACTGCTGGGACCCTCACACAGAGTAGGGCCTTTATCTCCATGAGAAAAGAAGAAAGTCCCAGACCAGTAGGCTTTTGGACAGGGTCTATATAAATAAATAACAACTGCTCTCCTCAAACATATATTCCTTCTGATATATTCCTCCTATAGCCACAGAACAGCTACACCTAATAGACAGAAAAAGGAAAATACAAGTAACATTGACCTCAGGTGTTTAAAGGATGGGCTAAATTGAGCTTGAGCTGAGAAATAACACTAAGACTCTCCTCAAATTCTCTCTCTTCTCTAAGAAGTTTCCCCCATTATACCTAGGATGTGATGCCATGTAAACTACTTGAAGGCAAGGGGTTGCTCACTTTTTTTTTCGTATCCCCAGCACCTCGTAGAGCTTTGGCATGTCATAGGAATTTAGCAAATGCTTGTGGTTTATTGATTCATCTTAATCCTGGAACTGTTTGATTTTAGGGACACAAAGAGCGTTTTTGTCAGGAGAAAGAAAACCTAAGTGATTCACTATGTAAAGCAACACATGAGTTTTTTAAGTTCCAGAAGGAAAGAGATGATAATTCTTCTGTCCTCTACCTTTGGATGGAGTATATGTTCAGTTCTGGGTACCACATTTTAAGACAAAATATGCAGGTAAAAAGCTAAAAAGTTTCACTAAGGATTATGAAATCTTGAAAAAGTGGCCCAAAAAACTGAAAGGGGGTAGAACGTTGGTGAATTGTGATAGATACACACAAAAAATGACATCAATAAAACATTTTTAATTCACAAAAGAAAACCAAAAAGATCTTAAGGGAAAAACAAACAGAATAATTTTGTTATATTTTATATATTTGCAGAAGATATACATTCGCATAATACCTCTCCCTTCCTCCATCCCCCTCCCCGACACACACACCAGCTTTTCTTTATAAAGGGCAGCATTTAGACTTTGCAGTTCACTCTCTACTTTCCATCTGCAGCTCTACTTGATTTCAACTCTACTTCTCTCATTAGATTGTAACCTTGAAGGTAGGCACTTTCTTTTTCTTATTTGTATCCAAAGAGCTTAGCACAGTACCTGGCACATAATAGGTGCTGCTTATTAAATGTTTATTGAATTGAAAAATTATATGCATCCTAAAAAACAAACTGAAACAGAGCTTAAGAACTTCTTATACAACCCACTTACTCGATCTGCTTTGTATATCAAAATAAGTGTGTTTATTGATGATTATTAACTTCATGATAAAAAAGAAAGAAAATCAAGACCTTAGGGTCAAAGGTGGTATTTTTATCACTGGTACTATTAAAAGAGAATGGCAAGTTTAGGAAGTGAACAACTGGTTAATATATCTAAGAAAAGAATTTTAATTTCTAGCTCGTAGTTTAAAATAAAATAATGCCATACTCATGAAAAGGAATGGAATATACCCAACAAGGGCTGGAAAAATGCATTTTCCTGGAGTCTTCCCAGTTAAATTAAAAGAACTCTTAAAGGAGACAACAGGTAGAAAATTGTCTGCATGTAACAACCAAACTAAATGTCATAAAGAGGTGTCAAAAGAAAATCTTTATTTGGGCCTTGCCCTCAATAATGAAGCAAATCCAGGAGGAGAAAATATAAAGGATTTTATAGTAGCACCCAAAGCAAAGACGCAGAGTTCACAAGCTTTATGCTGTTTTTATTTAAAGACAAGTTTCATAATAAGAGAAGACAGTTTTGATTAGGTGCACACTTCTAAAAAAGAATGGGTTAGTGCTATCTTAGGAAGTGAATTGACAGTCCAGGCAGATGCAGCTTTCTAAAAAGAAGATCAGAGTGCATGGGGCTGCGGCGGGCTTGTGCTGTGGCCACCCTCTGAGAGGGCTGGCATCTACTACTATAAAAGGGGGATGAGAGATCATGGGTTTACTCAAATTCATTTGATGATGGTGGCTAAATTGTACACAGAGGAGCTATGATATTAGAAGAAGAATTGCACTAGAAATACCCAGAAAATGATAAGAGACAAAATACAAGGAAGGTACCACTAACAAAACCCATTGTCTCAGGTATCACTGCACAAATGTGCAAAATATAGGTAACAAGTTCTAGGGGTCTTACTGCTGAGAGGGAGGGCGGAAATAATAATTTCTATGGCACACACTATGTGCTAGGCACTGTGCTATGCCCTTTACAAACAGGATCTAATTTGGTCCTCACAGCAATCCTGAGAGGTAGGTACTATTATCTCCATTTGACAGTTGAGGAAACTGAAGCAAACAGTGGTTAAGTGCCCAGGGTTACGCAGCCAGGAACTGCTTGAGGTCATATTTGAACTCATGTTTTCCTGACTCCAGGCTCAGAATTCTATCCATTGCTGTTGCTGACACAAAACTGCCTTAGAGATGTTGTTCTTCATCATTCTTTCTCAAAGAGGACCATGACATCAGGAAGGTGATGCCATGATTTGCAAGTGAATTGGATTTAAGTGAGAGAGGGCTGTGTAAAGTCACCAGTCTCACTTTCTCCTCCAGAGTCATCTGGGTCCAGTGGCCAGATATAGATCAGAATGACTGGAGATAGCCCTGGCATAAGTGCCATTAAAAAACCTTGGTTGGATTTGTTCCTGGAATATAGCTCTGGAAAGGCATGTCTTATTCAGAAGAATAAGATAGATATATGGGGAAGCATTTTAAATTGAGGTTATTAAATTATGTGAGAATACAGGAACCAGAAGGAAAAACATGGTACAGAACATTTGGGAAAAGATGAACAGGAGGAGAAAAAGAAAACTCTCTTTGGAGTATTATATAAACCACCTGACCAGAAAATAAAGAAATATATGAGGCTATTAGGAAACAGAATACAAGCTCAGCCTAGAGGCATGATACAGTGACTGAGGACAGGGGTTATACAGAAATTTGCTGGTGCCATCTTTCCCTGAAAATCGTAGCAGCATCTAATTTTTTGACAATGATCATTTCACCTTTCAAGAAGAGGAGGAACCCAAGAAAGGAATCACTATTTGGGACCAGGTTCAAAGCCTCCACTCTTCACTGTCCTTTAGCCTGTACACATCATAACTTGCCATATCTTGCTGTTTCTACCTCCACAACATCTCTTTAATCTGAGTCCTTCTCACTACTCATACAACTGCCACATTAGTTCAGGCCCTCATCACTTCTTGTCTAGTTTATTGCAGCAGTCTCCTAATTGGTTTCCATGCCGCAAGTATCTCCACTCCAATCTATCTTTCAAACAACTGCCTATGTAATTTTTCTTTTATTTTTTTCAGAAGTAATATTCTTAGGTGTAAGTCTGACCACTCTCCTACTTGAAAGACTCTAGTAGCAACCTGTTGCATTTAAAATAAAATATAAATTCCTCTAACAAATTGCTTGCTGTTCGTCACACATAGCTCTCATCTGTCTTTGGGCTTTTGTTCTGGTCACACCTAGAATGTACTTCTTTCTCATCACTACTATGAAGAATCACTTAATTCCTTCAAGAATGAGTTCAGTCACTACTTTTCCTGATTCAAAATGCTGGTGCCCTCCTTCTCTAGGCTAGTTTGTAGTATAGGTGTGTATATATGCATAGATACACCTACATATACACATACATAGAAACACATGTAAGAATGGTACTTTACACCCCTCAACCTTTTTAAAAATACTTTCGTCATTGTTTTTTAGTTTTTATTTTTAGTTCTGAATTCTCTCCGTCTTTCCTGCCCTTCCCCCACTCGTTGAAAAGGCAAGGAATATGATACCCGTTACACACATAAAATTCACGCAAAATATATTTCTACATTGCATGTTGTAAAAGGGGGAAAAAAGCAAGAAAAAGAAAGTGAAAGAAAATATAACTTCAAAAAAAACTGAGAGTTTATCATTTCTTTCTCTGGAAGTGGATAGCATTTTTCATCATGAGTCCTTTGGAATTGTCATGGATCATTATATTGATCTGAGTATCTGAGTCTTTCACAGTTGGTCATCATTACAATACTGCTATTACTGTGTACAATGTTCTCCTCATTCTGCCCACTTTACTTTGCATTAGCCCAGGTTTTCCTGAACCCACCCCCTTATTATTTCTTATAGCACAATAATATTCTATCACAATCATACTTCATAATTTGTTCAGCCACTCCTCAGTTGATGAACATCCCCTCAGTTACTTTCTTTGCCATCCCAAAAGGAGCTGTTAGAAATATTTTTGTACATATAGGTCCTTTTCCTTTTATCTCTTTGGACTATTGCCAATAGTGCTATTGCTGAGTCAAAGGTTATGCACAGTTTTATAATTCTTTAGGTATAATTTCAAACAGAATGGATGGATCAGATGGTGCATTAATGTATCTATTTTTCTACAACTCTCTAGCATGTGTCATTTTCCTTTTATGTAATGTTAGTGAATCCAATAGGTATGAGGTGATGCCTTAAAGTAGTTTTAATTTGCATTTCTCTAATTATTAATGATTTAGAGCATTTTTCATGACTTTTGATAGCTTTGATTTCTTATTCTGAAAACTGCCTCTTCAAGTCCTTTGATCATGTATCAATTGGAGAATGACTTGTATTTTTGTAAATTTGGCTCAATTCCCTATATATTTGAGAAATGAGGTCTTTATTGTAAAACTTGCTGTATAACTTTTTCCTAGTTTTCTTCTAATTTTGACTGTATTGGTTTTGTTTGTGCAAAACCTTTTTAATTTCATGTAATTAAAATTATCCATTTTGTCTTTCATGATCTTGTATATTTCTTACTTAGTCATAAACTCTTCCCTTATCAATAAATCTGACAGGCACATTTTTCCTGTGTTCCCCTAATTTTGCTTATAATATCACCCTTTATGTTTAAGTTACGTGCCCATTTTGAGCTTATCTTGGTATTTGTTGTTTAATCATTTTAGTTGTGTCCACCTATTCATGACCTCATTTGGGGTTTTCTTGGCAAAGGTATTGGAGTAGTTTACCATTTCCTTCTCTAGTTCATTTTACAGATGAGGAAATAAGGCAAACAAGGATATAAGTAATTTACCCACAGTCACACGAATGTCAGAGGTCAGATCTGAACTCAGGTATTACTGACTCCCAGCCCAGTGCTCTATCCACTGTGCCATCCAGCTGCCCCCTATATTGGTATATGGTATGAGATGCTGGTCTATGCTTCATTTCTGCCAGCCTGCTTTCCAGTTTTCCTAGCAGGTTTTGTCAAATAGTAAGTTCTTGCCCTAATAGCTTGAATCTTTAGGTTTATCAAACACTAAGATTGGTAATTTATTTCTATACATTTTGTATATAATTTTTAGATTCCGCTGATCAATCACTGTTTCTTATCTAGTAATAGATTGTTTTGATGATTACTTTTTGTGTGAGATTTGGTACTGCTGGGATGTGTTCTTTCCTTTTCCCCCTCTATTGATTTTCTTGACCTCTCTAGATGAATATTTTTATCATTTTTTCTAGCTCTATAAAATAATTCTTTAGTAGGTTGATTGGCATACTATTGATTTAAATAGTACTGCTATTCTTATTCTATTGGTTTGACCTGCTCATGACCAGTTACTATATCTCTTGTTGTTTAGATGGGTCTTTACTTGTTTGAGAAGTATTTGTAATTGTGTTCACGTAATTCCTGTGTCTTTCTTTTACACAGTCTGTAGTTATTTTAAATTGAATTTCTCTTTCATGCTGATGATTTGTCTAAGTTTATTTTATACCCTGAAAGTTTGCTAATGTTCATTGTTTTAACTAGGGCTCTCTAAAGTATACCATCATATCTGCTACAAAATGGGATAGTTTGCTTCCTCATTGAATATATTTATTCCTTCTGTTTTTTTTTTCCTCATTGCTATACTAGCAGTATAACTAGGGCTCTCTAAAGTATACCATCATATCTGCTACAAAATGGGATAGTTTGCTTCCTCATTGAATATATTTATTCCTTCTGTTTTTTTTTTTCCTCATTGCTATACTAGCATTTCTAGGACAGTATCGAGTACTGATGGTGATAATGGACATCCTTATTTCACCTCTGCATGCCTCAGTTTCCTCATCTGTAAAATGGGGATGATAATAGCACCTACCTTCTAGGGTTGTTGTGAGGATCAAATGAGATATTTGGAAAGCTCCTGGAACATAGTAAGCACTATATAAATGTTAGCTATTGTTATTAGAGTTAGACTGAATATAAGGAAAGCTTTCTCCCTATAAAGGACTATCTGAAGATTGGAGTTTCCCCCCTACTAAGAGTCTTCAAGCAAAGGTTGGACTTGGGTATATACCCTTTGGAGTTGAATCTTGGTCTGGTATAATTTAGACAAGCTGATCTTTGAGATTTTGTGATTTCTAACTCTTGAATTTGCAATTCTGTGACATTATTGCTTAGCCGAGCAGTTACTTATAGAAGTGTCATATTGCCTTATTAGGGTGTAAAATCCATGAAGGCAGAGACTTTTATCCTAGATGGAGACTGCTTTGTATATATTTGTCTACGTTTTGTCTTATCCGTTAGATTATAAGTGTCTTGAGAGCAGGAGCTGTCTTTTGCCTTTTTTTATATCTCTTGCACAATGCCTAGAACATAGTAGGTGTTAAATGAATTTTAATGAAAACAGTCAGTACAACAACATGGAAGTCTTTAATTGGGGCAATGGAGTTGCAGCTTATGATACCACACAACAAATACTGGAGCCCCCAAGGAGGGGGGCTGGAAAAAGTGTTTATACAGAGTACTAATGCAGTAAGAATGACTAGGTTGCTGGTGGGAAGGGTTAGGTATCTCATAGTTTCACCAGATAATTTTTGGAACAAGAAAAGAAAGCTTGGGAACTTTGGGAAGGGAGAGTTTGGGAGATTTACAAAATGATCAGAGGCTAGAATGACTATGTCTTGTCAGTCCCATTGACCTGGGAACCAAAACCAGATCAGGATCAGTGAGTTCTCAGTCAATTGTGTTTGTCACTGGCACTTATCATAATTCAGTGACAGAAGGAAACACTAGGTTGTAGAGGTGAGAACTTGAATTTTCATGTGATTGAAAATTCACTTGAATTTTCACCCAGACTTTTGTCTCCCAGTAAGTTCAGCTATGTGTTGAATCTGCTTCTGAAAGATCTGTGAAGAATGTTCACTTTATAAATGCTCTGAATAAATACTGTATAATAAACAGAGGCAAACTAGGCAGTCTAGCTTTGGACTGGATGCAAACATCTCCATATCAATGTATTCTCCTGTAAACGGTCCTGCTCTATCTGCCCTTGTCCCCACTTAGGAAGAAAGATGGAGCCTGAGTGAAAGGAGCAAGGATGCAGGGATGCTTTTTTTTTTTTTTTTTTTTTAATTTAGAGGTTGTAAAAACTTTAAAAGCTACATTTGGTAAGTAAAAGTTTTACAGACTGGTAGAAAGTTTCCTCTGAGTAGTGCCAAAGTCTTGGAATCAGAGATTGGGAAACATTGAGCTGAAGCCAGCAGACCTGTTGTTTTTAAGTTCTTCCTTTTCATTCATGACTGTAGGCAATCCCTTCCCCTGTTTGAGCCTCAGTTTCCTTATCTGGAAAATGGGAATGATAATAATGACCTTTTCTAGGGCTGGTGGAGACATAGAATCAAATAATGCATTACATAAATAGGAACTATTACTACTAACCCTTTAACATCAGGATATAAGTGGAATGATTTGTTGGCTGTCTGTAGTCTATCACAGTTTCTCTTGAGTCCCAGAGTAAGGGATCTATTTCCTGGAATGTTTTTCTGAAGTTTAATCAGTCTGCAGAATGCTGGGGTGGAATTTAGTCTTTCAAATTCTCTTATCAACGCCTCTAAGTAGGTTCCACCAGAAAACAAAGTTAAGCTTTTACTCTGGAGTGATAACACTATCAGTTTGCTAATTGAAATCTGTAGACATTGGGTCCCAGAGATAAAAAGCCTTGGCTAGTGTCCTTCCTGGCTTTTCCACTTTGAGGTATTTTTCTGCATCAGAAAGCTGGTGATTCTTTCCTGATAATATTGAAACCTTACTCTGTAATATCAATACTCAGGGTTATACTCATGAAGGAGGATTATGGTGGGATGGGTTGTGGGTGGGGAAGTCTCCTTGCTTTTGTTCCGACCAATAAGTCTCCAGACTTGACTTGCTGGAGACCTCTTAACAGCCAAAAATTCTCCTGCTAACAGGTTCTGTCTTTGCTTGTTGTTCATCCTTTGCTGTCCTGTTCATCAAAAACAACACACAAGTCGTTTTCTTGGGTGTTTTTTTTTAAAGGTTTTTTACTACTAATTACTGTAAGGAGACACGTGATAGATTCTCTACAAACCAAAGGGAAAGTTGCAGTTTTAATCAAAAGTCTAATCAGTGAATGAGTGCTGGACCTGCAGTAGAGGATGGTGGTCTGGCCTCTAATCTAAGGATTAATTCTTGAGGTCCTTCCAGGATTTTCAGAGTGTGACATCTCTTTTATCTCTCAAGCTAGAAGTCTCCTGGTCCTTTGCTGTGGGAAGCATGATTCCCAGATCCATTCTGGGCTGCGCCTCCAGTCCTAGGGGTTTACAGAACTCTAGTGAGATGGTAGGTATGAATGGATCCACCCAAGGCTGGGAAGAATTTCTTTTAAACCCCTGAAGTCTCTCTAGCAGGATTGTCAGCTTTTTAAATTTTCGTAATTAAGTTTCCTTTTTGTTTATAAACTTAATATATATCAATAAACACGAACTTTTCTATATACAAAGAAAAAAGAGGCAATTGTATATGACTGTGAACTATTATGTAGTCTGTTTTTTCTACTCTGTACATGTGTTTTTTAAAAAATAATTTAAATTCAGCATGGTAGATCCAACACTTCCCTACTTGTCTGTGTCCCCCTTCGGAACTTCCTTTTGCTCTCCTAATTCTAAAAATGACTCATCGATGCTCTTTTCTTTAAGTGGTACAGTAGTTAGAGTGCTGACTCTGGAGTCAGGATAACCTGGATTTAAACCCAACCTCCGATCCAAGGCAGATCCAAAGAACTTATGATGAAAAATGCTCTCCACCTCCAGAGAAAGAACTAGGGAGTCTGAATGCAGAGTGAAGCATTTTTTTTTTACTTGATTATTCTTGGGGTTTTGGGGCTGCATTTTTTGTAGCATAGGTAATATGGAAATGCTTTGCATGATTACACATGTATAATCTTGCCTTCTTACGGAGGGGATAGAAAGGGAGGTAGAAAATTTGAAACTCAAAATTTTTAAAAATTAATGTTAGAAAATTTTTGTTTATAGGTAGTTAAGAAAAAGTAAAATAAAAATTAAATATAAAAATGTAAAAAAAAAAAAAAGAAAAGAAAAGAAAAAAAATCCTACCTCAGACACTTACTAGCTGTGTGACCCTGGGCAGGTTCCTTAGCCTCTATTTGCCTCATTTGAAAATGGGGTTAATAACAGCACCTACCTCCTAGGGTTCTTTGGAGGGTCAAATAATACTTGTAAAGTGTTTAACACAGTGCCTAGAACATTGTAAAACTTATATAAATGTTAGCTATCATTAGCTATTTTTTTAGCATCACTATTATTATTCCACTCCACCCTCCTCTGACACTCCCTCCAGAAAAAGGAAAATCAAAGTTTTTGTTTCCTTATTAGCCCACTCCCTTCAGGCCTCATCAGGAAGGCTACCTTGGTTGACTTTCTCCACAATGCCAGACCAGTCTTTCCCAGCTCCTTTGCCACCTTTGTGGCCAGCCAGCTAGCTGCCTTCTTCATAAAACAGAACAGCACATGACAGGGCAGCTGGAACCAAGAGTATGGAGCTCACAACGTCACCTCTTCTAAAATGGCTGGGCCCAGGTTGATCTGTCCTCTAGCCTGCATTAGCTAATACATAGTCCATGGAATGGGCCCGTGGGCACGGCTTATAGGCACAGGCCAGACAGACCATACTGTGCCCCCCATCTATATATTACAATAAACACCTAGATTCACAAGAGAGCAAAGGAAAACCTGACCAGGAAAGAATGAAATCAGGAGATAAAAAAAATCCTACTTGCTTTGTATATGAATGAGTGAGTTGGTTACACTAAGTTCTTACTGTATGCCAGGCACTTTGCTAAGCACTGCATAAATACAAGTGGAAAGCAAGTCTAGTACATGCATATACATGCATATATGCATATGTGTATGTGTGTGTATGTATGGAAGTGTGGACACACACACACAAATACACACACATTCTAGTCTTATGGCTAGCAGTTGGATGGAGCTATAGTGTTCTCCACTTACCCATTGCTTCCCTTAACCACTGTCCAGTCATCATTCACTACAGCAATCCATGGAGCCCTCCAAAGGATCCATGTGACCCAAAGGATAGCCTTGTGGAAGAGGCTTCATTCTCTTCCTGACCCTGTTCATGATTTTTTGTACTTCAAAACCATGCCTTCTGTACCTCCTAGCTCATCCAGAAAATAGAGTGTTAACACCTTGCTAGCCCATTAAAACCTCCTCATCAGTCATTATGTTAACTCAGGGAACCAAACCCACCCTCCTTATGTGAAGGATTTAGGAAAAGACACAGCAAGAATCACACAAGATAAAAAGGTACAGAGTTGCTGCAAACTGTACCAATGGAAAGATTAAGTTTGGTAGGATGGATCACTGATCTTCCAAAGGAAAGTCAATTCAAGAAACATTTATTGAATACCTTCTGTATGCAAGGCATTGGAGAATCAAAGGAAAGAACAACTCAGTCCGGTCCCTGACTTGAAATAGCTTACATCCTAATGGCAGAAGCTACACATATAAGGGAGTGGCCAAGGAGGGGCACTTTGATCCAGAGACATAAAGATAGTGAATGGGGACCTAGGGAAGTAAATTATGAAATTCCAATTAAGAATGATGATACAGAGTTGATTTGATCATGATTCATGGTTCCAAAAGTGAGACCATGGAAGTAAGGCAGGTGTACAGAGAGGGCAGTAAGATAACTGATGAGGAAGTTGTGGAGGTTCAGTTGTGGGAATTCAATTCACTTCAGTAAACGCTTAATTAGGGAGGCCCTGTGCTAGGTACTATGAATAAAAAAGCAAAAGCAAAGCACTGCACTCAGAGAATGTACATTTTATTCTGGAGAATATAATCTGTACCCATGTTAAATACGATACAAGATAAAGAAGAGGGTGAAGGAGAGAGAAAAGAGTCCTAATAGCTAGGGGGGTTAGGAAAGTCTTCATAGTGGAGATGGCGGGGAGAATGAATAGGGCATTCCAGACACAGGGGTAGTGAGGATCAGCAGGTAAGAGGTAACATGTTAAGTCTGGAAAAGAGCAGCTGGTTCAATTTTACTAGACTTTGGAGTAGGGCAGACCTAAATCTTATTTCTGGAAAAGTTCTCAGTCTTGCGGATGTGGGAGTAGTCAGCCCAAGGGAAGGAAACTATGGCCTCAAGGCCTGAAGGATTCAGGACTGAAGGAGTCAGGACTCAAGGACTGAATCCAGACTTCACAGAACAAATCCCCTTAATGAAAGGATTTGTTCTGTAAAACTTGGACTCAGTCAAAAGACTGTACCCAAGCACCTAGAAGGCCGCATGTAGCCTTGAGACCATAGGTTATCCACCTCTGGATAGACCTTAATATCTTCACAACAGTTCCTTGCACTGATTCAGACACCAGACCCTCCTTGACCCAGCTGGACAGTAGGGAGTGATTAGAAAAGGTAACATGACATTCTAGCTCCATCTCCATGCTTTGGCATGGCTGTCCCTGATCCCTAAAGTGCTCTCACTCCTTCTTCACTTCTTCCTCATAGAGTACCTTGCTTCCTTCAAAGCATTTCCTCCTACAAGAGGCATTTTCTGATTTTTACCAGTTGTTTTGCCTGTATACATACAGCTGTAAATATATACAAACATATAATATCTAATTATATATATGTATATATTAATTTATGTGCTGTGCACATTTCTTCCCCAGTCAAGTTGACAAGCATTTATAAATGTTGACTATGGACCAGGCAGGGTGCTAGCTAAGCATTGGTAGTACAAAGAAAGGCAAAAAAACAGTCCGTGTATATATATATATAAGAAGACCCAGGACAGAACCTTGGGGGTATACTTACACATCCTGCCTCTGTGCTAGGGATTTAGGTATTTTTCCTGAACTCATCTATTGCCACATTCCCTCCAGGTAATTTCTGAGGATGATAATAATTTCTATTTCTCCCACCATTTATTGTCTTCACCCAAATGCTCTCCAATATGCTTTTCCCTCTGGTTCATGGATTTCCTCACACAAATAACCTCCTTAATATAGAACACTACACCTTCTCTTTTACCTATCCTTTTTCTTTTGAATATCTAGAGTCATATTCTAGAAATAGGTCTCATTACACCAAGGCTCAGTAATAACTTCCTTGTGTCAAAATTTCTATTTCATTTTACTTTCTGTGTAGATTGCAGGGATCATGGGCTTTATTACTGATGTCTTTCTTGGATTTTAAGAGCTTAGGACAAATGCATGGATACAGAGCATGAACCATCATTGCAGGAGATTCAGTACTCCATTTCCCAATAGTCTATGTACCCAAGGGTTAGGAGATTGCTGAGGAGAATTATGGAAGGATTAGGAAGTCATGGGTGTCATCCATGACCATGGAGAGTGATGGAAGTTTGTGAGAATGAAATAGATGTTTTCATTATCAGAATCTACATAGAGCCCCATCTAGAAGAGAGCAGGAACTTGAGACATCCCACGTATGAGAAAGATTGAATATGTCTTCCACACCTGGAGTAATGTGTAGGTAGTGTGTAAGGTGATCCAAGCCAGGAAGCAGGTATGTCATTGACTAGACACAAGACTTACTGTGTCCTTTTATTGAGATTAAAACAAACTGGGGATTATTAAGGAGCAAACTCTGAATATGCTAATACTTCTCTCTATCAGAATTATGAGTTTGAAGGACCAGAGCTTCAAACAACCTTAGGAGAAAAGAAAATGAGATTCTAAACCCCAGAGATGTGATCAGTAACTGATTTTTTTTTGTGTTGCTGTTCACTTCTGTCTTAATTAAATAGTTTTCTCTTAAAACACTGCTATTTGATCTTTTAACATGCCACTGAATCTTTTAACATGATAAGCAACTGTAAATACCTAGAACTGAGTTTATTTCAGAAGATCTCAGTTTTCAATCTGGGTCTAGACACAAGTAAACGAGGCAGATGTGATACCAATTAACCTACGCTGGTTAGGTCAGGGTCCAGGGTTGATTGGATCATGGGCCTTTCTCCAGTTCTGGTGACTGACACATATGGGTTCAGACCAAGATACCTGGGAACACTCCCATGTGCCATAATGTTTATACAGGGCAAGGGTCAAATCTCATTCATCTTTGTGTCTCCCCCAGTAAAGTGCATTAGGCCTTGCACATAGTAGGTGCTTAATAAATATTTCTCAAGTTCAATTCATTGAATGAAAGTCAGTTGCAGACTCAAAAAGGAAATTCTGTGTTATAAAATCATCTCAACTCAAAGAAAATGCCAGCAAGATCTATCTGGGGTACACAGGAGGCATGTTTCCACTTTTATGCTGGAGTCAGACTAATTTTGTAATGTGGTCTTATTCAGGGAGGTTTATATCACAAAGACTGGTGAAGCTTAGATTAATAGCTATTCAGACCTTCTGGGAGAGAGAACTGTTATCATGGGGCACAGCTATCAATCTGAGACAATAGAAGGGAAAGGGAGCAGTCATTGGGCTTCTCTTCCAGCCAATAATTCTGTCTGCCTAATATTCCTTGTCTATCATGTGATTTTCAGATGCTAGGAGCTTTTCACACACTTTTAGACCCTCCTGGCTCAAATCTGACTGATAACAAAGAAATTTTGTCTCTAGCTAGCAGATGTTCCAATTATTAAAAAAAAATAGGTAACATTTGTCAATCTGATCTGTGCTCACCAAGAGCACCGTATAAATTAGTCTGATATGAAACAGGCATTCAAACAATAACTATTGTAAGGTGGTTTAGAGGGTATCTGTTCATACTAAGATAGTACTTCCACTAATAGCTGCTGCTATTACAGGATGACGAAGGGAAGGAGAGATTGATGGGAGCAGACATTGTTGAAAACCAGCAGACCAAGCACCCACAGTAGAACACTGCCTATGTGTGCTACTGGTGGAGGTAGCCCTGGAGAGCTTAGAATGTGGCCTGTAGTCCCCATTCTGTTCTCTTTATCTCTGAGTTTGAGGACCATCGATGCAGCCCCAGAAAAGGGGATTCATTGCTCCAAAAACCAAATAGCCTTTAATCACTCATGCTACGAGTTTGTGGGACATAAGCGCCCTTTTGCTAGAGCCCAGAAATGGTGTGAGAGGCAGGGGGGCCATCTTGTCTTCATCAACAGTCCAGGAACCCAACAGTTCCTGGAAAGAAACATTCCTGAAGAAAGGGAATGGTGGATTGGACTTACCTGGAACTATGCACAGAATGAAACTGCAGAAGGTAGGCTCCGAAATAGAGGTATGAATTCTCCACCTTTTAATTTGAGTTCATTGGACATATTTGTTCACGTCTCAAGGGAGAATTGGTGCACTCCTACGTGGTGTGGCTCTAAGATGCTGTGGAGAGGCAGCGTAGTGGAGAGGAGTGATCATAGATATGGAGTTGAAAGGAACTTTAGAAGTCATCTAATATAGCCCTGTCATTTCACAATTAGGGAAACAGAGACCACAGAGAGGTCACACAGGAAGTCAGTAGCAGAGTCAGGATGTTGTCAAGTTTCTCCTCATCTCTGGTTCTCAATTTCCTTATTTCTAAAATGAGGAGAACAGGCCTTGTAGTTCTACAATTCTATAACTTAATTAACTAATCTAATTTTGATTATACAAATGGGTGGAAGGGGATAGAATCCAAGACTTCTGACTCCATGTTTATCTCTCTATCACAATATCATGTTTGACATGTAGTAAGGGCTCAACATGTGCTTGTTGACTGATGGACTGACTGTCTGGATTTGGAATTGGCATCCATGGGTTCAAGTCTTGACTCTGCAATTTTATTAGCTGTATGACTCCTGCTCTACAGCTTGGGTTGGAATAACAAGGTCAGGATTTGTCAGAGACCATTATCTGGTCCATAATGCTAATGCCGTCTCTTAAGAAACCAACAAACCTTTTAAAAACCACATAAATGAAAATGGCAGGCTCTTTTATGTTTGGCACAGTGACTTAAAGGAATAGAACAGAGAGGACCAAATGATTTCTTGGCTTATATCAAAACTCCTCAGTTGGAATAATAATATCTGCCATTTGAATTACCCCCCTGGGCCTCAGTTTCCTCATCTGTAAAATGATGGAGCCAGATTTGATGGCTTCTAAAGTTGCTTTCAGCTTTAAATTTATGATCCTATGATCTGCCTGTAGTGACAAAACCAATATGTGTGAAAATTAGGATCTGAACCTGATTTTCTTGAGATGTCAAGGACAGCTTCCTTTTCACTAAGACATCAGGGAAAAGAGTAAGCCCTTTCTGGCCAGTCACATAGATTTTTGAGGTTCACTTTGGTCTGTGGGAAAGGCAGGGCTTTGCAAAGGAATGGCTTGGGCTGAGTTGAAAAGAAATGTTAAAACATGGTAGATTCACTGATTCAAAGTTCAGGAATAATTACAATAATTGTCATTTCTAGATTGTTTTATAAAATTCTTTCCTTGAAAATATCCTATAAAGCAGGTAGAGCCAATATTGTTATTCCTGTTTTCCAGAAGAGGACACTGAGACTCAGGGCAGACGAAACAACTTATTAAAAGACCGTAATAAATATAAAATTAAAAATAAAATAATAGCAACATTTATATTTTTGTTGTCATTTTTTAGTCCTGTCTAACTCTTTGTGACCCTATTTGGGATTTTCTTGGCTAAAATACTGGCATGGCTTGTCATTTCCTTCTCCAGCTCAGTTTACATATAAAGAAACTGAGGCATACAGTGTTAAGTGACTTGTCCAGAGTCACCTGGTTAGAAAGTGTCTGAGGCCAAATTTGAACTCAGGCAGATGAGTCTTCCTGAGTCCAGGCCTTGCGTTCTATCATACTGTACTACCTAGCTGCCCTAATACTTATATAATATTTGCCATGTGCCAGGAACTGTGTTAGATGCTTTATAATTAGTATTTAATTTGATCTCATAACAACCCTGGGAAGATAGGTGTCATTACTATCCCCATCTGACAGATGAGGAGACTGAGGCAAAGAGAGGTTAAAGAACTTGCCCAGGATCACACAACTAGTAAATGTTTGAGGCCAGATTAGTTCATAATAGATCCAGGATTCCAATCTAGCTCTTCCTGAAGAAGGGTGGTGGACGGAACAGAGTGTTGAAGTTGGAGCAGGAAAATCTGGGTTGAAATCCCACCTCAGACATTTCCTTGTTGGGTGTCTCTGGGTAGGTCACTGAACCTCCCTGAGCTTCATTTCTCATTTGTAAAATGGAATCCATAAATTCATCTTCCTTGTAGGGCTGTCATGAAGCTCAAATCTGACATTGTGTATGTAAAGCACTGGGAGAACCTTAAAGCAATTTTATAAAGACCCACTATTATTGATTAAGGGACTCGAAGTTGAGTCCTTTCCACCATACAACCCCTTGGCAAAGAAGCAAATAGAGCATTCCATTTCTTAAAATGTATAACCAAGGCAATGCGGATTCTGAGAGCTGAGTCGTCAGGTATGTTTACAAATTCCTTGTATTATAACTTCCATAATGGACAATTTCTACACATTGAGTTTCCAATCTTATAGAATGGAAAGAGATACTGATAAAAAGCAATATGCACATAGATAAATGAATACAAAATATATACATAATAAGCTATAGTTTGCTATGGGAGGGCCACTAGTAGTTGGGGAAAGAGATGCTTCAGGAAGGGCCTCATGTAGGAAGTGACCCTTATATTAATTGAGCTTTGAAGGAGAATGGGAACTCTAAGAGGTGGAGAGACAGGCAGGAAACAGGAGATGGAAAGTTGCCTGTTCAGAACAACATGCAGGCCAGTTGTCTAGAAGGAAAAATATGTGAAAAACAATAACATATAATCTAGAAAAGTAGTGCTTCTGTGTGCCTGAGAGTGAATAGCTCTGAGATACATTTTTTGGAAATGGCCAATATAACAATTGGTTTTGTCTGATTTTGCATATTTGGGATAAAGATTTTGTTTTTCCTTTTTTCCTTTTGTTTTTTTTTGCCAGTGGTGGGGGAGGGAGAGAAAATGCATTTCTGATCACTGAAAAATAAATTTAAATAATAAAAGGGAAAAAAAGAATGAATGGCTCTAATGTATATTTCATCTTGTTTGGTATAGGAAAGAGGCACCTATCACTTTCTCTTTAACCAAGTGCTGACAATTGTGTTTCCATCACAGGATGGATGGTTTGGTTGGACATGTCCAATGTAAGTTACAGCCACTGGCATGAGGACCAGCCTTCTCCCTTCTTAGCCAGATGTGGCTATATTATGAAGAATTCCACCTATGAATGGGCTGCAATGGAAAACTGCACTCAGGAGTTTGCCTTCATTTGTGAATTTGGTAAGCTTTCAACCAGGTTTTACAGAATCACTCCCCCTTCTTCCTTGGTGCTTTGCAGGCAGACATATACACACATTGCATAACATTTATGTGCTTTTAGAAGGACCCAGTTTATAAGCATTCTGTAGATTCTGCCTTTCAGAGGTATTTACATTTAATTCTCCTGCATTAGAAGATACCAAGGAAATGTTTACTTAACATTTTGCTTCGAATGAAAGTAAAAATGTGTATATTCTAAGGTAGTTGATACACTCTCCACTGACAATGATGAAAAACTCCCTTAACCTTAGTATTGCAGGTGTTTGTGAGTTGGCGTGCCCCGCAAAAAATCATTCAGGGATATAAGGGACTCCAAATGCCATCTAGTTCAACTCCATCATTTTACAAATAAGAAAACTCAAGCCCACTACATTTAAATTACTCATCCAAGGTCACTCAGTAAGCAGCAAAGGCAGGATTTGAATGCAGGTCCTTTGACTCCAGGACCAGTGCTCTTTCCAATATGCCTCCATCTGAAGCCAACTTGGTGATAAACTGGGCTAAGCTGATTTTTGGAGTTAGGAAGACCAGAGTTATACTCTGGAGCGCTGTTATCACTTACTAGCTATGTGAACCTGGGCAAATCCCTTAACTTCTCTCAAACTCAGTTTCCTCTGCTGTAAAAGGAGATACTAATAGTACCTATTTGATAGTGTTATTGTGAGAATCAAATGGGGTAATATACATAAAATACTTTGCACAATATGCAAATGTTAGCTATATATTAATATAAACTATAAATATATTATTTATTATATATTAGGAGATGTATATACATATGTATATAAGATCTATGTAACACTATGATGTGGCTAGGTGGCACAGTGAATATTGAAGGATCTGAAGTCAGGAAGACTCATTTTCATGAGTTCAAATCCAGCCTCAAATACTTAGTAGCTGTGTGACCCTGGGCAAGTCACTTAACCCTGTTTGCCTCAGTTTGCTCATCTGTAAAATGAGCTGAAGAAGGAAATGGCAAGCCACTCCAGAATCTTTGACAAGAGAGTCAGACACACCTGAAACAACTGAAAAACAGGAGCAAATATAAAACTATGTAACTATCAACCACACACACATATGAATCTACAAATGTATGTGTATATATATGTGTGTGTATATATATATATGTAATATATAGTCAATCCCTATAAACCCTTCCAGATTAGTAGGACTTTAAGAGCTTATGCTCTGCTGGCATAGCCTTTGAGAAGGCAAGGCCACTTCTGCACCTTGATAAGATATCAGAGGAGGACTTTAGTGGAGTCATTGTTTTAAAATCAATCCTTTATCCCCTCACCCAAGGTTGATGGTTTCTTTACTGGGGTTGGTTAGAGGCTGCTTTTTGCTCAGTCCCTGACTGAGTGAGGAAGAGACTTGGCAGACTCTACCCATTACCCTGCTGGCCCTAGCCACGAGTGCGGAATGCAATAAGAGATGATATAAAGAAGACTAATGCTTTGGGAATCAGGTGGAGTCAGATAAAATGTCAATTCCCTGGTGCTCCCTATAAGTTGATCCCCTGATCTGCCTTCCTGGCTCTTCATCCTTGCTCTGGAAACCAGTTTCAACCCTCTGAATCTTGGCACTTTGGAGATAGCCTGAAATTAGTATAAAATAAAGAATTTAAGATTTAAAAATTCCTTCTCCACAGCTTAATGGGTATATCTGACGGTTAGGGAGTAGAAAGTCATCTTTCTGCTGTTGGATGCATGCTTTTGATTTATTTTGTCGAGTCCCAGCTCAGACCTGTCTCCCCTCCTCAGTACCTTTCACCCCATCCAAAGGCTTGCCCAATTATTGGCACATATCAGCCCCTTTTCTGGGTAGAACGTAGCAGCAGTCCCCCAGCTCGCCATTCTCTGGTTAAGGCAAAGTGTTAGCTTGGTATAGATGTCTTCGCTTATTATTGGTGCAGTGCCCTTCTCTTTGCCTAGGTTTCTGATACCTTGCAGTCCAGACTATTTCCTTGGATCTTTGATCGCCTACCATCTTTGATATAGCTCTGATTTCTAAAGTCTTATGAGGCCACCTGACTGTTATTTTGCCCAACTCTGATTTGTAATACTGGTAGAGCATGGTATAGGGGAAAGAGCATTAGCTTTGGAGTGCAATCTGGAGTTTGAATTTCAGTTCTGCCCTTACTACCTGTGTGACTATAGGTAAATCTTGGAACTTCTCAGAGTCTCTTCCTGACCTATAGAATGTCAGACTTTCTTTGACTTTTAAGAAACTTTTCAGCTCTAAATCTCTGATCCTATGGTTCTACAGTCCCAGGTGTGTAGAGGTCCATGGGTAGATCTTAAAAACCACGTCACATCAATTAAGGAGGGGAGTATTGGATCCTGCTATAATTGGAATCAGGGTAGGGAACACTCATAGACTCTGTTAGCAGTGATGCCCTTATCTTATTGCTGAATATCAGTGGAGCTCTAAGTCGATTCCTGTTGTGCCACAAGCTGATCAACAGTAACATGTTTGATGGGGAAATTCTCTATCTTGGAGGCTGATCAACTACCTCTTGCCCCTCCTGATCACTTAGCTTAGGTACTACCTTCAAGGTTAGAAGGTAAGAAAATATTTTCCCTGGTATTCTGATGTTAATTTCAGTTTCCTCTGACAAAAGGGAAGGGTTTACAAAACCTTTTTTTTGAAAAAAAAATTTCATTCTGAACTTAAACAGTAAAAAAGAACATTTCTACACACAGAGAAAACACATAAAAAACAAATTCTATAGGAAAGTGCAAATCTCCATTTGATTACTTGCTTGCTTTCTTAAAAATATGCACACACACATATATATAGTAATAAATTTTATATGTTACTTCCAAACTGTCTTGCCTGTCCATGCTCCCTTCTGACCTTTCAAATATACAATAATTAATGATCATGTGATATGGAGTTATCATTACCTGGCTTTTTGGTGTTCTCTGTACCAAAGACCCCAGAAAGCTTACAGCAAAGTCCAAGACTTGAGATTCTCTACAGGGATAATAGTGAGTATATTATCATAAAGCTGAAATGTATCTTAAAGGCTATCTACTACAAGGCCTTAATTTTATAGATGAGGAAATTGTGGATGATTGATAAACAAATTTGATCCAGTTCATATGGGCAATAAGTTGTAGAGCTGGCATTTGAATACATGTCCTGTGACTCAAGAGGTCCATATAACACAAAATATTTTAAAATATTTTAAAAAGACATGCAGTGTCTTTTTATCTAATGAAAGTGTGTAGCACAGTACCATATTTGCCTATCCTGTGTGACTCTTATCCATATCCTTCTACAGATTCATTAAAGGGGGCCCATCCTGCCATCCTAAGAGCCTTCCTCACTTTCTCTAAACAAGTCTTAAATATTGTAGGCATTTACTAAATGTTTGTTGAGTTGAATTTGATTTGAATTGAATTGAAAATTTTCCAGAAAACTAGACTCCCTAGAGTTGTACTGCTTTAGGATCTCCATTGGCACTCATTTCCTTTCTCCTGCGTTAGAAGCCTGCCTGGCCCAGAAGCATGGTGATAGTGGCTTTTATAGCTGTAGGCAGCCCAGGAGGGGAATAGGTGCACTCCTATGAATTTTTGGCATTACCTGCTGCCTCTCTATTCCTATATCAGCACCCTGAAATTCCTAACTGTGGTGACAAAGAAGTCTTTTCTCCTTGACCACAGGGTTTGGCCAGAGCCTAGCTTGTGAAGGTTCTAATGCCACCATGCACTGTGGCTCAGGAGAAGTCATTCAGATTGATGATGGCTTTTATGGACGGCAGACTCCTAATTACTGCACCATGGAGGCAGCTATGCCTGCAGGGCAAGAGGAAGAGTGTGGTGGGATCAGCATCCGAGATGAAATAGCAGGTGAGACTGCTGTCTGAAACTTTGTTCTCCATGGAAGGAGAGTGCTAGACAGAAGCGCTCTGATCTGGGGGGACAGATATGATGGGGACACTGATATGTGTTTCATATATGAAGGGGGTACTCTGTCCCAGAGTAGCAAGGATGACAGGGAAATTCTCTCTCTTAGAATCAGGATGTAAGATTTTAAGTAATAAGCTCTGTGAAAGGTATAACTAGATAACGGTTAATGGGGGTAAAGATAGGATGTTTTTAGTGTGGTATAAGTCAGTAGTGGAACTAGGAATATTAGGCTGAAGCAGAGAAGGTTGGTGGCCATGGTTACTGTCTTCAAGTGTTACAAGAGCTACCCTGTGGAAGAGGGATTGGACATGTTCTGTTTGGTCATAGAAGGCAGAACTAACAGCAATGGATAGAAATTGCACAGAAGAGATAAATTTAGGCTTACTGTCAGAAAACACTTGGTGAAATGAGCTTTCTCAGGCAGTAATGATTTTTCTCACTGAAAGTCTTCAATCAAAAGCAAGATATTTTTTTCAAAGATGATTTAGAATCCCTTCTAAATCCAAAATTCTGTGATTCTATAAAGCATTGAATGACAGTCTAAATGGTAGAAGCAATGAGGTGGCTCAGTGGCTAGAGTGCTGGACCAGGAGTCAGGAAGACCTGTGTTCAAATCTGGTTGCAGATACTTAGCGGCTGAGTGACCCTGGGCAAGTCACTTAACTCTTGTTTGACTCAAGCTTCTTCATCTATAAAATGGGGATAAAAATAGCATCTACCTCCCAGGATAGTAAGGTAATTTTTGTAAAGAGCTTTGAAAACCATAAAGCTCTATATAAATGGTAGCCACTGTTACTTTATTATTACTGTTCCTATTTTTCCCTAGACTGCTTCACTGTTAAGCAGAATGTTCAGATCTAGGGAGCTGTTACTTGCCCTGGACACTGCTAGTTAAATTACATCTAGGCATTATGTTTCATTCTGGCCACCATATTTCAGGAAGGATATTGACAAGCTAGAATGTATCCAGTAAAAGCACCATAGATGGTAATGGAAAATGCTTTATGAGGTTTGAATGATGGAAAAAGGTATATTTAGCAGGTAAGAAAGAAGACTTAGGGGAACATGATGGTTATATTCAAACATTTGAAGGACTATTGTGTGGGAGAGGGCCTAGACTTGAGTTGATTGACCCCAGAGAGTAGAACTAGGATAGCTAGTAGAAGTTGTCAATTAAAAGTAATGAAAAATTTTCTTCCAAGTTAAAGTATGCCAAATTAGAAAGGCCTCCCTGGGCAAAAATGGTATACTGGAGCCAGCTCCTATGGCTTAGAAGACCTGATTGTTAAATTTTCAGGGGAAGTAGTTACAACTTGGAAATAGCAAATGCTACAAATCAGGGTTTGATTTATTCTTTTGTTGGCTTTCTGGATTTAAGAAAATGATGGAGAAAGTAATAATGATGCAAATTAAACTTAGAAGTGTATCATAGGAACATCGCTGTTGGGTTTGGGTTCTTTCCCCCTCCCTGGAGATCTGGTTGTTAAGCATTTACGCCTCTCATTGGCAAGTTCATCCTCAAGGAAGTATTTTGGCAGAATGACCATTTGTCAGAGATATGGAGGAGGGGACTCCTGGACAGGTACAGGGTTGGTTTAGATAGGCTCTGAGGTCTTGTTGAACTCAGAGATTCTGTGAATACACAACTCAGACAGAACTGTTAATTTGTTAACATGCAGGTGCCCCAGGCCACTGAACCAGAGAATTTTGAGAGCAGATCTCCCATTAGCCCTGGAGCTTAGCTCCAGGTCCTCTTAACTGAATTGGATCCAGCTTCCATTGTAAACTTTCTAGAGCAGGAGTCCATCAGGGTTCCTTTCTGTTCCTTGAGATTCCCCTCCTGCCAACAAGTAGTCTTTCTGCTTTTGGCACAATTGGTTTCCCTCTGCAGGGTCATTGCAACTACCAGAGACAAAAATTTCTCTGAAACTTGTTCTCCTTTATCTTGCATGTCATACCTGTCCCTGTGGGCTGTGATATTCCCAGGACAGTGTCATGGGCTCCAGGCATGCCAGGTGACAGCAGATGGGGCATTCTTTGGAGATATGTGCCCTTCTCTTGGAAGTTACCTTTGGATCCAGTACCACTGTGTGGAAGGTGAGTAGTCTAAATGGACTGTGGGGGTGAAAGGACAAGCTGTTATACCTCTGTGACTCATAGAAGGATGATCAATTGATTCCCAGAGAAAGATCTTCAGCCTTCCTTCACATCTCAGCATCCTGGAGGATGATCTCACAGTCAGGCTTGTGTTATAAAGGCACATGATGTCCAGGCATATCATATGTAGATATATCACAAACGGAAGTCGTACCACCAAAAAAAAAATGTCACCTCTGATTTCAGACAGACCTCCTTTTTATTTGATTCTCAATTAGAACAAATGGGCTCATTGCGATTTCTGCCTGGAAAACTTGGACTTTATAACTCCAAAGGAAGGCATCCATTTCTTTCAAAGCCATTATATCCTTCTTCTTCCTGAGTATTATATCCTATAGCTAACCTCTACCATCACTACTGACAGTGAAATAATGGTGTGTTCTATTTTCCAGGCATTTGTATTGAGTTCAGTTTGTAGTTCACACTGTCCCATCTAGCTACTTCTAATAATAAATAAATAAATAAATGAAGGTTTGCCTACACACCAGTCTCATGCAATTTCTAAAAAATTATTAATTTTTATTAAAATGACAAAAGGCAGCATGGCATAGTTGGCACGGTTCCAGATTTAGAATCCAGAAGGATTCTAGGAACATCTGAATTCAAATACTTTCTCTAACACTAGTTGTCTGACTTTGGGCAAGTTGCTTAACTTCTGTGTTTCTCAGGCAATTTCTTGGGATTTATTTTCTAGAAAGAGATAGGTTATCATCTGTGCTGATAGGAGTTCCTTACACTGATGACACCAGAGATTGTTTCCTTATTTGTCTATTAAAATAGCCTCCATCAATATTTAACCACTAATTTTAAACAAAGTTATCCACTTGAAAACATTGTGGAGTGGAGATGATTGTGGGTTCTCTAAAGGTACAAGTGCAAACTTCAGCAGGTCCTACCAAGCTTTGAATAAGAGTCTGGCACTAGACTGGAATGGCATCTGTTGCCTGAGTATAAGCCTGTTTTGAGAGGCTCATCACCAAATTGGCTGCAGATGATGGTTTTTTTTTTCAGTCACAGTAACTCTTGAAGATTATTTATGAAGCCATAAAAGGATTGCAAATGTATTGGTGGAGAAAGTGTCCAAAGTGACAAACTCATAAATCTTTGAAGTACTGACAAATAATTTCAGTACTGTCAGGCACTTTCTCCCATTAAACATCAACAAGCCTGGGTCTGAACTCCAAATTTTCTGACACTAGCACTCTTTCCAGTATACCATCTTCCATTAGTCCCTGTGTGGGTAAACTAGTTTTTTTTTTATTAAGACTTAGTTACTTTTTCTCAGTACCTATAAGTTCTTATAACTCTTTTATTCTAGACTATATAAAATATAGTCAATGATAGGCTCTTTCTAAATAGGAAAAAATTTCTTAGGAGACCATCCTTCTCCTTGGGTGACCCTCTTTTCCATTCTGGCCTCTGATGCTCAAGTTTGCATTAAAGTTAATTTGCTGCAAATTACTTAAGCTTATGTACTGGTCACCCTAGCAAGCTCCAAACTTCTTCCAAGGAGCTTTTAGAAGGGTGTTGCCCTTCCCTTCTGGACATTTTCAAACATGTTTGGACAGAGGAGAAGAGTTTTTAAATGTATGGAGGGTGTGACACTCAGCATTTCCCATATTGCACAGGTCTGCAAGTGATCATGCCTAATGCATGTTTCATCTCTGAGAATATCACCATCTCCCTTACATGGCTGCTCTCACCCTATACTGGAAACCTGTCCTGTGTTATCAACACTGGTGATGGTACAGTTATCGAGCCATATTATCCCCCAAGGTAAGAGAAAACTGGGCCACGCTTAGCAGTATATGTTTGCAGAGTAGCCACCAATCACTTATTTCTACTGCTGACTAGGGCTGAGGTTGCTTAAAAATTCCAGGTAGATGTGGGCAATGTTTCATGGCCAACATATTTTGAGCCAGACCTGTAACTAGCATGAGGTCAATGAGGCTTTTTACTAGGGTGCCAACACCTAGAGAGGCATTCTTCCTCCTCTGCATGGGCACTGCTTCCTCCCTGGGAAGGTATGCTTCCTCTCAATAGCATGTTTTCTCTGTGTCTCACATCAAGCATCTGTGCTGGTCTTCTTCTGTGCTACCCCACTTCCTAGGCTGTTACTGTGGTACCCTTTTCCTGAGGCCTAGACCCTATGAGTGAAGGGATAGCCCTCTCCTAGTGCAACTAAACCTATGGTTAAATAGCCCTGTACACCCAAGATCACTTCTCTCTCCCCTACAACTTGTTTTGCCCCAACTACAAAAACTCCTTGTTATAACTCTGCTTTGAGCAGATCTTATCCACTCTGTTTGCCCCATTCTGTGTATTCATGCATCAACTTGGGGGTACTGGGAGAAGGAGCAGAAAGAGGCCTGTGCTTGGATTAGAACCATAGGGTCTTGAAATCTCACCCCTCATCTAGAGTGAACTCCACAGGGTCTAGAGATTATTTAGTCCAATTCCCCATAATTTTATAGATGAGGAAATAGAGACCCAGGCAAGTGACTCATTCATTGTTTCACAGGTAGTCAGGATTCAAACCCAGGTCCTCTGAATCCACATCTATTGCTCTTTCTACCACATCACACTCCTCAGATCTGATGGGCTATAGGGTTCTCCCAGGCCATTCCTCTGAGACCCAGATTTAGTTCCAAATGCCTTTCCTCTGGTCACTCACAAAGGTTCTTAGTTCCACGAGAACCTCTAGGCAGTGTGCAAGAATTTATTAAATGCTTACTCTATGCCAGCCAGTGTGCTAAGTACTGGGGATACAAATACAGGCAAAAAGAAAAAGATTCCCTGTCCTCCAGGGGCTTATGTTCTAATGCGGAAGACAATACATAAAAGGGAACTGAAGGGAATGAATTGGGAAGGTCTGCATGGGGGCCTGATGGAGAGAGAAGTCCAGAGAAGTGCAGAGCCAGGGGTGGAAGAGAGGCGGGGAGGGTGCAAAGAAATGTGGGGAAGTAGGTAGTGCTTTAGATTGGGGGTCAAAAGACCTGACTTTGACTCTTAGCTCTGACACTAAGTTCATCTATGTCAACTGAATGTGTTTTTCACTTCTTGAGCTTCAAGTTTCCTCATATAAAAAATTGGGTGGTTGAACTAGACGATCTCTAAAGCAACTTTTAAATTTTAAACTCTGTGTGCCAAGAACTGTGCCTGAGCTGTCCTGGACTCCACTAGGTTCCCCAGCACTGCTAGGAATGGAGGAGAGTCTGCCCTTCTTCTCCTCTTACAGGGTCTGGGGATCCTTGTAGGCTCTGGCTCCAGCTGAGCATAATGGCCAGCAGGAAAAGGCAGACTCATAGCCCTTAGGGCCAACTAGAAACTCACCATGGTCACACCCATGGGCCTAGCGTGCAGTTTATCCAGCCAGGGTCAGATAAGCAACACTCCCCGTGTTCCCAAGCCCTCAGGCTGCTGGGTCTTACACTGTCATCTAGTGGAAAGGACATGAAGAAAGAGACCTAGTTTCCAACTCTGACTCTGTTGCTTGGACCTTGTATAACCTTGGGCAAATCATTTAACCTAAATGAACCTCACTTTCTTTTCTTGTGAAAGAGGGATGAGTTCACAAAGATTTAACAGGGGTCTAATATCTGTCATGAATTAACTTAGAACTATTCACACCCAGTGGTATGCTGGAGCGTGCTCAAACTGATTCCCAGAAGCAGATTGTTAAATTTTCGATGTCATTATTTTCACCACAGAAATCAGCAAAAGCTACAAATTGGGGCTTGATTTGTTTTTTTAATTATTGTCTAGACATAAGAAAGAGATGGAGAAAGTGTGAATAATGCATATTAGACTTAGAAGTAAGTCGAGGGTACATTTTATTTTCCTTCTGGAGAGTCAGTTATTAAACATTTATCAGCACACCTCATATTCCAGGTCTGCTTTTGCTTTCTGGGGTTCTCTCTTTTACTGTGGACAAACTACCTAGGAGCTCAAATGCTTGCTGTTCACATTTAATGAAATTGCTTACTAGGCTTCCTTATCATAGATCACCAATACTGGTACACTCCATTAGGAGTTAATCTAAGAACACAATACAACTTTTTTTCTCTATCCCCTCATCCCCATTTTCTCTCTGCCCTCCTCCCAATCCCCACACACTTACACCAAGTCCCTAAACACCTAGTCTTAACTAGCACTGAATCTTCCTAATAATTGGCTATCTGAAAAAGATCTGAGCTCAACATAAGTTCAACATTAGTACATGATATGCTATGGGACTTTAAAAAAAGGTCAATGTAATCTTAATCTTCATCAAGAGACATAACTTCTGGGAACAAGGGGTGATGATGTCACCATACTCTGATCTGGCCAGATCACAGTTGGAAGAATATGTGAGATTCTGGGTACTACATTTTAAGATACTAAAAAGTATCTAGAGGAAGACAGTCAGAGTGGTAAAGAGCATTAACTAAGTTCATGCTATTTTAGGGCTGGTTGAAAGATCTGAGGATGTTTAGCCTTCAGAAGAGAAAACTTAGGGGGAATATAGTAACAGGCTTTAAGTATCTGAAGAGGTGTCATGTGGAAGAGGACTTATTCTCTTTGGCCCTCAAAGGGTAGAACAAGGAGAAAATAGTGGGAGTTGCAGAAAGGCTAATTTAGGCTTGATGTCAGGGAAAACTTCCTACAAACAAGAACTGTCCAATATGGAATGGGCCTCCTCCCTTAATTTAAAGCAAAGTTGGATGACCATTTGCTGTAAGTTGTAGAGGGGATCCACTTTTAGGCACAAGTTGGACCAAATGGCCTCTGAAGTCCCTTTAAACTCTGACATTCTGGAATTTTGGGATTCTATCCCTGATTCACTCAACTCACCATCTCAATTCTCTGCCTCTCTTCCTTGCTCTCCTGTTCACAGATTCATAGTTCCTCTTCCAAACTTTCAGAGCATCCAGAAGAGCAGTTGTTGAATTAATTCTCATTATACAATTGCCTCTCTCTCTGTCTCTCTCTGTCTCTGTCTCTCTGTGTCTCTCTCTGTCTTTCTCCCTCTCTCTCTCTTCCTCTCTCCCTTTCTCCCTCCCCCACTTCCACCTTCCCTCCCTCCCTCCTTCTCCTTAAACTGCTCCTTTCTACACCAACACAGTTGTGCTGACCGAAATGCCACATTTCTTTCTTTCCTACACATGGAGGAGGTTCATTTTTGTACTCGTGTCTCTAGCATCAGGTAACAAGTATGTCCTATTCCTGAATAGGCCTGGGAAATACCTGACATCTGTGACAAGCTACGTGTTCCTATAACTTCAGAGAGCTGTTTCCCCTTTCCCAGTATCCCAGAGCCTGACACTATTTGAGGCTTCTAGATGGGTTCTGGGAATGGGCAGTCTTAACTTCCCCAAGTATTTATTTCACAAGCTATTGTGAGAATAAAGCGATATCTTTTTTTAAAATTACAGATTTGGAACTGGAAAGAACCTTAGAAATCATCTAGTTCAACTCCTTAATCTTATAGATAAAGGAATAAAGACTCAGAGAAGTGGCTTGCTCAAAATCAAACAGTATATAATACAACAGGATAATGTAAAGAATTCAGAGTTGGAATCAGATGATATCTCTCTTCATTACCTGTATGACCTTGGGCAAATCCCTTAAATTCTCTGTGCCTTGGTAAAGTTGGTTTTGGTCTCAGAGAATCTCTTCTACGGCCAGGTCCAATGATTCCCAAACCCAGTGCTCTTTCTACTACAATGATCCATAGAAATAATATTGAAAAATTAATAAAACAAACATGAAGAGGCAGTGGGACACATAGCATCAGAATTTTGATGCTGAAGTCAGTGGGCTTAGATTCAAGTCTTCTGTGTGATGATTCTCGGCACCTAGTAAGCCATTAATAAATGCTTATTCATTCAAAGTATTTAAGTTCACTTGGCCTCAATTTCATCATTCTATAATGTGAGGGAATTGGACTAGATGGATTCTGAGGTGTCTTCTAGTTCTAAATTTATGTTAATATATAATCTTATTAGTGGTACAGTCATTTTTTCTGCTTCCAAAATCCACAATATTCACTTTTTGTTGTGCGCCATCTACTGACACATCTGTGAATTGACCTTTTAAAATTATCACCAAATGTCTGTTGACTACCCCATACTAAGACCAAGGGGAATAACTCTTTATTTCTAAAATACATCAGCTAGTACAATTGGAGACTTAAGAAAAACAAACAAAGCATGACCTCTAATTATTTATTATCCCAGGGACGTGGGATTGGCATATGGGAAAAATGAGAGAACAATTTCAGATAATGTTAGAAGAAATATTGCAGATTGTGAATAGCTCAGGATTTCAAAGGACAGAAAGATCAGAAAGGAGATGTTAAGAGGAATTTCCTAGAAGATGTGAAGTTTGAGATGGGCCTTGAAGAATGGGTAAGATTTGAGTAGGGTAGGTGGAGAAAATTATTTCCTCCTTTGTTTTCTTTTTTTTAAATTTTATTTTACTTGTAATTGATGGAAAAAAATAAACATTTCCATAATATAATACAATAAAAAAGGCAATAGTACATGAAACTGCAAATCTACTATGCACAACTTCCTATTATTTTCAAATATACAACAAAATTATCATGTAAATTTCTTTTTTCTTCCCTCTCTACCCTCCCCCACTCCCCACCTTAGAGATGGCTACCATTAGACACAAATAGGTTCTGTACATATTTCTATTTATCAGTTCTTTCTCTAGTGTCTTTCAGATAGTGTCTTTCTTTATATGTCCTTTGTAGTTAATACGGATATTTATAAAAGACAAAATAACTTATTCGCTCAAAGTTATTCTTAAAACAATATTGCTGTTACTGTGTGCAGTATTGAGAATGATTCTCTCCTTTGCTTCCCAACAATGCTGCCTATAATTGCTATGTTTTAGTTTTCTTTTTTCATATGAGCTTTTTGGAGGAGAATATGAAAAGGGTATTTTTCTATTTTCCTTGGTTCTGGAAATCCCAACTGGCACCAGAACTCATTAAGAGTTTGCTTCTCTCAGGTCACCATTTGATTCCCCTAAATCAGTATTTCAAGGAACTGGGTTGTATGGGGTACTCAGGGAGGACTAGCACCTCGGGTGTGAGGGCTGCTCATTCATCTTTGATATCCAACTTTTGGTCATCCAACTCTCACCTGTGGCTCTGAGAAACCATAGCATACTCAGCAGCCGCATCCCAGTAAAACAGTCTTGCAGTCAGACTAAACCAGGTTGAGGGTAACCAATGGGCCTCAAACCTGTAGGTGAGTTAGGGGGATGTCTACCCCAAGCATATGAAGACTTTCCCCAGTGGAATGAGCTGATGAGAACAATTTGATCCAACAGCCATGAAGGTGGTTGAAGCAGGTGCTATTGAAATCTGAGAGCATGGTCAGACATAAAAGATGCCAAGGTCATCCGCTGCATTCCAGGCCATCACCAGTAGTCTTGAATTTTTTCACACCACTGGACTTGGATGACTCTGGAAGAGAGAGCAAGGCTGACTTTGTGCAGCTCTGCCTCACTTAACTCTAATTCACTTGTAAGTCAAGACATTACCTATGAAGTCACTGGCTTTTCTTGAAAAATAGCTGGACAATAATTTCAGGGAACTATGATTCTCTCCATTAATGAGAGGGAGGGGGCAGAAGTAAATGAACACATATAATATCCATTATGTACCAGGCACTGTTCTTGGCACTTTTACAAATAATAACTCATTTAATCCTTACAACAACCCTGTGAAAAGGTGCTATTATTATCCCCATTTTATAATTGAGGAAACTGAAGTGACTTGCCCAAAGTTACACAGCTAGTAAACATCTGAGGGCGAATTTGAACTCAGGTTTCCTGGCTCCAGGCCCAGCACTGTGCCACCCTTAGCTGCCTGCTTATTGTGTTCTCATTATTATGACCTCCCTCTTCTCATGTTTTTCAATGAGGCTCAGATAAAAATGATCCCAAGACAAGTCATTATTCTACTATTGCCCTTTCATATTTAATATTCTGGAAACTATTATACAGGTAGATAAATTGGTGTAATTATTATCATTATTATCATTATCTATTATTATTGCCATTATAATGAATATATTTAAATTTTTAATAATTATAACATATAATTAAATTATAATTAACAATGATGGCAATGATAGCAGTTCCCGTTTCTATTATATATCAAGGTTTAAAAAAATACCTTCCCAATTCCACTAAGAAGGAATGTGTAATTATTATTTGCCCCTTTTTATAGAGGAGGAATCTAAGGTTCGGAATACAGAATGACTTGCCCCAAATCTTATAATTAGTAAGTATCAAAGTCAATATTTGTAACCAAGTCTTCTGACCCTTAAGCCAGGACTCTTTCTAACAAATCACACTGCCTCTCTCTCTGTTGAACCAGATTCCAATCCCATTGGTTCTTAGTAGACAGGTAAGTGAAGTGATACAAAGATTAGCCTCTCATCATTCTGTTATACTTCTTTAAAAAATAGGTCACATTTTAGGACTTGTGATTTCTAAGTTTAAATCCGTGTTTGAATTAAAACATAGGAATTTGGCTATTTAATTGTTGTCTTCTGGTGGTGGCATGGCCTTTGATCAGTCGCCTAGACCTCCTTCCTCTAACTCTTCATCCTGGTAGAGACTGCAGTGAATGATGGAGGCCCATTATCACAGGGGGGATGTTTGTAACATGTCTGATTTTTTTACCAGTAGTTTGTCTAGCAATGTTACTCATCGATTTACATCTCCTGGAGAGTTTACCATTTTCGTGGAGTGCACAGCCAGTGAGTGGCATGTGAGTGCCCAGAGGCAAGTGACTGTCAGGGACAAGATGGAGAAACTCATTGTGACTGGTTGTTATAATCAATGGGAGTCTGGAAACAGCTCCCATTGCAGAACACTCTATGGAGCTGCCTTATGGATACAAGTTGAAATTGATGGAGGTAAGATTCTTGCTATCTGCAGCTCACTCACATTGGATACAAAGTGGCAATTTTTTTGTCTTTGTCCCTCCTAGACCTAGGAAAGGTTTTACACAACTCACTTATTTAAGAGATGTTTAAGTGAACTTTTTTTTAAACCCAGGATTATATGACCAGAGGCTTATGGACCCAAAGAGGGAAGGTACCTCAGAGCCATCTAGCCCAACTCCCTCATTTTATAGATAAAAGAACAGCCCCAGGGAAGTTGTGATTTTTGTCAAGATCACAGCTAGTAAATGTCAGATGTGGAATATGAAGTCAGGGCCTCTGATCCCACAGGTGGTGATCTATCCTTGAAAGTATGTGAGATACTTGTATCTCTCTCATGGGGGAGGAAGATAGTGATACCAGAATTAGAGCCAGCCCTTTACAATGTCAGAGTTAAGATGTACTACCCAAGGTGAGTAAGTGACCCTTATAGACACAAGGGGGCAGCAATTACCACCCTCCCATTGATGACTTTCTTATTGGCGTCACTGAGCCAATTTAAGTCAAAGCTGGAATAGAAAATGACCTATCTTCTATTTCCAAACACAGTTTACAAAGCTCTTTCCTCATAAGAGCTCTGGGAGATGGGAAACTGAGGCTAAGAGAGAAGTGATTTGTTCATAATCACACAGCAAGGACATTTCTATTTCTGTGACCTATTTCTTCATTCAGAATAAGGTTGATGGGCTGAATCCTTGGAATCCAATGGTTGAATTTAATCTTGTATAATCTAGAGAAAGATGCCACCATCAAAAGGAGGGAAAAAGTTTAGAGGGGTTTTAAAAGTGAAAGTGTCTGTGTGTACACATATGGGTGCATGTACTTTCTGGCCAAAGATTGACCTCTTGCTAATTTAGGAAGAACAAATGATAATCAAGTTTATGAATTTGGCTTTTGTTTTATACTTCAGATGTCAAGGATAATCACTGTAAGTTTTCAAAAGATCTTATGAATTCCTCACAGTTATCAATACATAAACTGACTCTGGCCTCATCTGTCCATGCTTTGAGGAGTTTTCATACTGCTACAATCAGGCTCTTTAGCAGTAATTCAGAGAGGCAGCCAGCTGGGCAGACAAGGAGAAGCCCAACCAGCTGAGCCATTATTTTTCTACCATCAAGGCAAATGAATAGAACTTCTCTTTCCCCAATTCCACATACCCTGCTTAAACTAAATGTCTTCTTTTGCCTTTTGAGGTCTCTCTTAATATTAAGTTTGTCTTTATAAAAATGTTATAGAAGAGAATACACAACCATGATTTGCTCTAGTCTGGATTTTCTAGAAATGGCCCTGTCAGCATATTTGGAGACCCTGAGTCCTTGCTGTGAAATGCAAGATGTTAAGATCCTAATTTATTTTCATTTATTCATGGCTCATAGTAGGTTTAATGAATCTTACTTGAAACCAACAAATTAGGATCACTGACAATAAGAATATAAACAGAATTCTAACCTGTGAAATTTCTAATTGTTTCATAAATACATATATGTGTAGATATGTCTATGGGTCATTTATCTATTACAAGCACCTGAAAATACAGTGGAGGACAGGTTGTGGTGGCACAGATTTGCTACTGGGAAGGCTAAGGCTTGGGGATCACTTGAACTAAGGAGAAGTTTGGGACAAATATGAGTCTCACTTGGAAACTGAAGGTTAGTTGGCTGCCTAAGAAGGAGCAAACCAGCTTAGGTCAGAAAAACAAAGCAGATTAAAGTTTCTCTGCTGATAATTATAAAGATAAAATCTTACATTACATGGCCTCTGTATTTCCAGCCAGAGTGAGATAGGGAAATACATTCTCTAGATTAGGCCTGTACAACCTGTGTCCTGCCTAAAGATCTCAAGTGGCCCGGAAAAAATGTAAAAGAAAACATCATCTACATTTTTTGTGGGCTGTCTGAAATCGTTTGACATGCCCGCAGTCTGCAGGTTGTACAGGCCTACTCCAGACAGAAAGACAAGCAGATACACAAATAACAAACTGACATGTAAATGATGTTGTGCTTTGTGTTTTACTGTACTGAAGATCCTCCTCCTCTCCCTAGGAACTGGGGTAACTTATACGATATTGTCAGATAACGTCACTCTGGCAGAATCCTCTATCCAAGAAGGGGTTATCCCACACAATCTGACCCTGGGCAGCACAGCACAGCTTCAGCCAGGAGTTCACCATCTGGAAATCTGTGCAGTTAGCAACATCACCACCTCCAAACTTTCCAGAAACCTCACTGTTCATATTATTGAGCCACTGTCGGGTCTTCAGGCCTTCTGGGTTTCCGACCACTTGGAGCTGGGACAAGATCTTCTCATTAATGTGTCTGTGGCCCAGGGGTCCCCTGAGGAGCTGACATTCGAGGTGACAGGAGCCAATGGAAACTTTTCCTACGTGAAACAGTGTTGGGGGAAAAAATCCAGGGTTTACAGCATCCCCATTCCAGAAAAAGGTAATGCTTGTTTATATTATTCTCTCACTTTCATATCAAAGAGTTAACATCCTTTATTAGAATTTAGAGACCATTTAATCCAACCCTCTAATTTTTAGGTGGAAAAAAAATGAAGTTCAGAGAGGGGAAAGGGCTTTCCATCTCAAGGTCATTAAGCTTGTTTTGGCAGAACTGGGACTAGAATCCATGTCTCCTGACTCTCAGTCCAGGGTATTCTACTGCATTACTGCCCCCAACTTGTCATTTTTCCCTGCTGAAGTATGGATTGTATTAACAAGACAATCACTTTAATTAAAAGCCTTGGATTAAATAACCAGTTAAGGCTGTGTCGTATTAGAATTTACAGAATGCTTGCTCCACTGATGTGTTTTGAAGCAACCTGACCCTACTATTGGTTTTCCTTCAGTGAGTCAGAGTATTGGCATCCTTCCCCAAAGAGAGGGCTGTAGAATTGTGGGAAGAATTTATGATATGCCTAATGATAGATTTATTTTTCTGTAAGGACAGATTTAAGTCTCTTGGGTTTCCTTCAAGTTGTACAACTGCATAAACATACTGCCCTTTCCAAAAAACAAAAAACAAAAAAAAAACCCCTAAACCTACCTATTGCTCTAGGCTAGAAGACCTAGAACATACTCAAAAATTGCTTTTATGATACAGGAAGAAAAGATAAGTAGCAATGATGCATGATGATTTAAAGACGCTTCTTTACTTTCCCTCCCAATCTGATTAACACTATTCCAATATTAATACCATACCAGGCATCCTAGCACCCTGCACAGAAAAAGTGCAACACAGTCTCTGGCCTCAGGAAGTTCATAGTTTAACAGAAGACCCACAAACATGACTAAGTCAAAATAGATGGGATGACTCCACAAAAGTGCTTTGAGGGAGATGGGTCAGGGTGTCAACAGAGACAGAACCAGGGCAATCAAGGGGGATGGGAAGGTGGCAGCTGCTGCTACTGGTCCTAAGACTGTCTCAACTCTTCTGCTACTCAGAAGCTGCCTGATGTAGATGATAAAAACAGAAAGAGCCCAAGCTAGTAAGCTGACTTGTTGAATTGTACTGTACTGTCAGGAAGCAGAGCAAGGTTCTGTCATATCTTTGCAGGCATAGGGGTATGGCTTTCTTTAGTGGCTTCTCCTGTGCATTTTTGTCTGTTTTCTTGTGTTATATTTGTTCTTGGGGAAGTTGCGTGTGCCGTGCTGCATGGTAAGTTGCGTGAGAACTTTGACCTCAGAGAACGTTGGTAGGATTGGTGAAGATAAGACTCTTGTGTCACAAAGTCAGCAACATGTATGTAACTTCTCTATTTTGGGGGGCATGATTGTGTCAGAGGTCACAGTCCCATATGGATCAGAGGTTAAGGAACACAGAGATTCTATTGGCTAATTTTAAAATGGTGATATTGATGGGGAAAATCTTGTAGGAGTTCATGACCTAGAAATATAATCTTTTAAAAATAAATGTTTATTGATGTATTTTTGCTTTTACATAGCCTGTCTCTCCTTTGGAGCTACAGTATATTGCAAATTTTGAGTGGAGTTTTGGCGATTGGCACGTAAGAACTCTATGATGGGATAGAATGGTTTATTGAAACAGCCAAGTGAAACATTAGAGGGTTTCTGCACAGACGCAGTCAGGGACAGTCACATTTGAACTCCCTCGACCCTACTGTCCCAGGGGACAGGGAGCATGAACCAACAGCAAAAGGGGAGGAAGGGGTTTCTAAAAATTAACCAGGAAGGCAAGCTCAGGATGAGGAAGAAGGACTTGTAACTATGCAGTATCAGCGAACTTGCTAGAGAGTTTTAGCATCCAGTTTTAACTGGACTTAGATGCAGTTTAAACCTTAACACCAGAATTGTGTAACAAGAGAAAGTCCTAGGAAACTAGAGCCATAGACACCTCTGGTTATTCACATAGAATGGGAGAATATGGTTTGGGTCCCCTAGTAAATTCTCAACTACTGTTTTTTTGGAGTGGAGGAAAGAACATAATCTTAGGTCATTCTCTGCAGATAAACCTGAGTCAAGCTTCTTCTTAGCTTTCTCATTTCTCAGGTCTACTGATCCAAGGCTAGTTTCTCCACGATTGCCCTCCTATTTTCAGTAGCTAAAGAGCCCTTGAAGGTCAAGGGGCCACAAAGTAGCATATGGTATGGTGAAATGCAACATGGTACAGAGTTCAAATTCTTGCCTCAAACACTACTAGTTTTGTGACTGGGCAATTCACTTAACCTCTCTTTGAGTCTCAGTCTCCTCCTCGATAAAATGGAAATACCTACCTGGCACCATGATTTTTGTGAGTACCAAACAAGATAATGTATGTGAAACATTTTGTAAATCTTAAAGTGTTATTTTAATAGAAGCTCTGATTATTATGCAAGAGAAAGAGGTCATTACTTTCCAGGGAAGCTGAACCAGGTAATCCTATCCTAAGGCAGCAAAGATTTCTGATCCTGGGCACAGCTCACAAAAGGGGTAATGGTAGAGATGTGGGTCATCTACCATTGTAGAGGTGGTATTAGCTTCATCCTCCAGTCTGAGCCCAAGAGTGCTTTGCAGTAGCTGGCGGAACACCCTGCTGCTGCCCTGGAAATACTCATGAAGTGATAAATGTGAAGCTCACATAGGCACTCACAAGGATGGCACCCCATCTACTGGTTTTTCCCATGTTTTTTCCCAGGTAAGCAGAGAGACATCACTCAGGCTGAGATGTCCTGGGGGACTGTCAGAAATTTACCTTTTTTTCTCACACATAGGCTCATATTTAAAGTAACAACACATATACAAACACAGCATAACACAGATATTTCTAGGACCATTTGTGTTGTGATAATGAGGCCCACCTTTGTAAACTACTTCTCGATTCTCCCACAGTGGCAGGCCCCCTTAGGGTCCATCCTTATTTAGGGTCTCAACTTGAAGAAGCAGGCACTGTCATCAATGAACAAGAAGACCAAAGGCTAGGAAAATGTTCTCACCAAACCTATGTGAGTAGAATTGTTACATATAAATTGCGATTCTTCATCTTCTCAACCCTTTCCTTGCAGGAACCTTTCTGGTCACAGTGCTTGCTCAAAACATCTTCTCAAACCTGAGCTTGACAATTGGGAGAGTCAATGTATCTGCTAAGGAGCCTGTCTACAAGGGTATGAAAACACTTCATAGCACTGAGTGTGAGCACATGAGATCAACCTCCTATAGTGACAGTCCCATAGCATAAAATCCTAGACTCTCTGGATAGGAAGGAGCCTCAGAGCAGATATGGTCCAACATGTAGATACCAGAGCAACAATTGCCTTTACTGCATCCCTAGCAAGTGCTCATGGGATCATGGATTTATCATAGACAAGAGCTGGAAGACAGGGACCTAAGGTCACCTAGTCCAAACATTCAATTTTACAGATGATGGCACTTAGGCACAGAAAAGGTCATGGGACCATAGCTTCAGAAGCCATCGAGTCTAACATCCTCTAAGTTCTAGACTCACAGGGTTGTATGAATCACATGCCATATCTGTGTGATCTTAGATTAGTGGCTTTCCTTCCCTGTTCCCAGTATCTCTATCTAGAAAATGAGGGGGTTGGATTAGATGGTCTTTGAGGGCCTTAAGAACATTGATATTTCACGTCTCTATCATGAGAGTAGACATTGTCTGCTAAAATATTCCTCTCGTACTTCATCTTGGCATTGGAGGTGACTTCTTAAAGATTAGAACAGAAATCTGAAACCTGAAGTTCATTCTGAACAAGCTGAGAAAACATTTGCTGTGCACTTGGTAAATAAAGCATAAGATCATAGACCCAAGGGCTGGAAGGGACTTCAGAAGCCTCATAAACCAATTTCTTCATTTTACAGATGTAAAAATTAAGGTTTAGGGAGCTTGCTAAAGTTTCATAGATTATAGGAATCAGACAGGATTTGAACCTGAGTTTCCTGTTTCTAGAAGCAATGCTTTTGGCACCATATCACTGCTACATATCCATTTTCTGAAGATAAATCCAATTAATGTCAAAGAAGTTCATCACTTGTTGGGCCATTAGATGATGAATTTTTGGCCCATAAAAACTCATAAAGTTCATTTATTGACTACCTAGAAGTTAGGGAAACTCCTAGGAGTTTTAATCAACTATAAGCTCAATATGTCAGCAGTGTGATAGGACAGCCAAAATAAAAATAAACTTCACTTCATTGCTTCCAGGAGCAAGGAGGTCAGAGTCCTGTTGTATTTTACCTTGCCAGACCATAGCTGGAATACTGGGTTTACTCCCAAGCTCCTCATTTTAGAAAGAACATTGATAAGATGGGAAACAAAAAGGAGTAGGCAGCCAGGATGGTGAAGGGCCTCAAGAACATTCCACATGAAGATCAGTGGAAGGAACTGGGGATGGTTAACCTGGGGAAGAGAAGGCATGGTGGGACATGATAGTAATCTTCAAATATTTGAAAGACTCTCATGATGGGAAAGAGCAATTATATATTTTTTCTGCTTGAGTCCAGAGGGAAGAACTAGGTACAGTGGGTGGAAGTTACAGAGAGATAAATTTAAGTTTGATATAAGGGGGAAAACTTCTCAATAATTGGAGGAAAGAAGGAAACAAGCATTTATTAAATGCTTACCATGTGCCTGACACCATGCTAAGTGCTTTATAAATATCATCCCATTTGACCCTCACAACAACCCCAGGAGGTAGGTGCTTTTATTATCCTCATTTTACAGTTGAGGAAACTGAGGCAAACAGATTAAGTGATTTATCTATAGTCACATACAGCAAATGTCTCAGGCTGGATTTGAACTCAAACCTTCCTGTATCCATGCCTAATGCTCTACCTATTCTATCCTCTCTGCAACTGCCTAGTTCTCCAAAAGTAGAATGGGAGACTTCTATAGGACATAGAACTCCCCTTGCCTGGAAGTCCTCAAGGGAAGTCTCTGTGACCCCTTGTCCTGTAGGTTGTAGAGGGGGTTCTTGTCCAAGTACAGGTGGAATTACATGTCATCTGAGGTCCCTTCCCACTCTAAGATTCTATGGTCTAAGGTAAGAAAGGTGGACATCTGCAACAGTGGAAGAAAGAGTTGTCTTGATGAAACCCCAGATGCTCAAAGGAGTGAAGTCTAGAGTAGTTACAGAATTTCTACAGCAATAATTAAGATTTGAGAACATGTGAATCACAGGAGCATCTCCATATGTAAATTAAATGGTTCTTTCCATTTTTCTTTCTTGACATGTATGCCTGCTCTCCTTGAGAGGGCACCATCTTCCCTTAATACATACTCTTCCAGCAGTGAGGAGCCCATGAGCATGTTGCACTGTCATCACCCAGTTAGAAGATATGTTTGCTGCAGTAGGATCATTCCTATAAACTAGAGAAAGTCATCAGAAGGAACAGAGGCAGGAGTCACCTGCTATATGCTCACCCTCACTAAAATATTCACTTTCTTCCAATTACATGTGTCTCATATAGCAACTCCTGCTAACCAAGAGCCATTCAAGATGAACTTCCAGAAGGAAAATGTGAGTTATTTCCAAAGTCTTAATCTCATAATTAAAAATATACTCATGCAAATTCGTGGGACTATTACATATGATACACATATACACAGAGTGGAATTCTGATGGATTCCACCCTGAAAACATTGATCTCTATTTTTATTTTTAAAAAAGTTAAAGACATCTTTTGTTTTCATATCAAAGCCACTGGCCAAGATATTTCTTCTATCACTGCACTAAATCTCTGCACTTCCTTTGTGACAAAGAAAAATAGTTAAGCAAAACCATCTGACACTGGGCTGTGCCTGACAGTGTATACAGTATTCTGTACCAGTACTTTTCCACTTCTCTCCTGAGAACAGGGAGATGTGTTTCATCATCTGTTCTCTGAAGCCAAGATTGATCTGAGTTTGGCTACCTTTTAGCATTGGTTTCTTTCTTTCTCTTTCTTTCCCACTTAATTAGTGTTGTTTTCAATATATTGTTGCAGTATTATTTATTATGGTATTGTTTTAGTTCTCTTTTCATTTACTTTGTTGTGGTCATGATATATATTGTTCACCGATGTCAGCTCTACATCAGCTCATACAGATCTTCCCTATGTAGCTCTGAATTATTCCTATTTGTCATTTCTTAGAGTGCAGTAGTATTCCATTATATTCATACACTATAATTTGTTCAGTCATTCTCCAGCTGATAAGCATTATCTTTGTTTCTATTTTTTTCCTTACCATACAGACACAAAATGCTGCCATGAATATTCCTAATCTCAGTTTTAAGATAGTGCCAGTTTTCTATTATATATATAACCCAAAAGGCTCATTTTATAATGTAGCAAGCCCATTCTTTTTGCTGTGGACAATTTAGGTATTTAAAGGAAGGAAACAAGCATTTATTATTAATCACTTACTATATGCCAGGGAAGTTGTACTAAGGGCTGGAGATACAAATACAAGCAAAAAGAAAAACCATCCTGATCCTCAAAAAACTTATATTTTAAGGGGGAAAACAAGAAACTTGCATTTTAACACACAAAAGGAAGAATTGTAAAGGGCTGGAGGTGGATAAGGTACTCAACCTTGGACCTGTCTCCTTCACAAAATGGAGGCTCCCAAAATGGAGGAACTAACCAATGGAAGAAGGGCCTTGCAGAGGAATATTCCGTGGTGAGCAGGAATATTTAAGCAGCTTCCAAGAAAACTTGATCTTGATACCCCTCCCAGATTGTTTTTCATAGATGTGCACTAAAGCCAAAATGGACATGTTCCCGTTTTTTTGTTCTGAGATCGAGAGGCCAGATTATGCTACCAGAACAGGTCATTCCTCTCTGAGGTAAGGGAAATCTGGCTACATGTGTGTATGCTTATCCACCTGCGATTTTATTGGTGTAGGGAAATTTTAATGAGGAAATGCCCTCTACCAAGGTAGAGCAGTACCTGCTCTGTGACTTATGGTCTTCAAGTAGCACAAGGCACTGAGAGGTTAAATAATTTGCCCAGGTCACCTAGTCAATATATGTATAGGTACGATTTGAACCACAGGCCTTCCTGACCTTCTTCTACCCCATAATGCCTCTTTGTATGTATTGTTACTACCAATAACAATATTCTTCATTTCTCCCCTAGAAGGATAAAGGGAAAAGCCAACTGTACATTAAGCCAAGTCGGTATGTGGATCCTTTCACCATGGTGACTCTAGGCTGGCCAGATTACAACAAGAGTCTGAACTTTGTATGGTCATGTGGTAGGTGCAGAACCATTGTTACAATCTTGGCACCTAGGACAAATGGTATTACCTATACCATACAATCAACTCAACTTTTAAACACAAATTCAGTTGGGGGTGCAAGGGACCATCTTGAGACACTACCATAAGGAAGAGACAGAGACCAGGAGCACACCAAGGTCACTGGGAGATGCTGACAGAGAGAAGGGGTAACAAAATGGAGCTGAGCTAGAGAGCAACTCTCCTGGTGTGTAACCACTTATAGGAGAAAGCATGCCATCTGGTAGATTATTATTTTTCCTAATTATTCTTGCTAAGCTTAGCTAGGAGCTAAGCTCGACGGTTTCAATGCTGCTGAAGTGCATTTTTAATATCCTGAGGTACAGCCCCAACTGCTCCCACAAAGTCAGATCTGGCTTGAGGGAGGTCCATTCAAGTAGTGTCTTACTGCTTCCCTCAGAGCCTCAAGTCTCCTCCCATCCGGACCAGATCCCATCTATACATAAAAGAACCATCTTCCCCAGTCCTTGTTTTGGTTCCTTGCTTCTCAGAAAGTATAGTGTCACTGATTGCCTCCTTATCCACATGACAATTCCTGCTTAATGGCCCTCTGGGGTTTCCTCTGACTAGTTATTGTTCAGCCTTGTCAGATTCTTGGTGACTTTGTGGACCATATTGTCAATGGGATTTTCTAGCTAAAGATGCTGGAATGGTTTGCCATTTCTTTCTTTCTCCAGTGGGTTAAAGCAAGCAGAGATTAAGTGACTTGCCAAGGGTTACCCAGCCTAGTGCTTGATCCAGATTTGAATTCAGGTCTTCCTGACTCCAGGCCCAGCTCTCTCTCCACTGAGTCACCCAGCTGCCTCCTCTGACTTGATTCCATCTTTATTTTCTAAGATCTCTTGGAATGCTCTTAATTCTAGCCAGTATCCTATTTCATTTGATTCCATTTAACAGATATTTATTAAATGACTCTAAGTTGGTTATACAAAGATAAAAATAAAAAATAACGTAACCCTCAATATATTTTGTGGTTGTTCAGACATTTTTCAGTTGTATCTAACTCTTTGTGGCCTCATACAGGGTTTTCTTGGCAGAGGCACTGGAGTAGTTTGCCACTTCCTTCTCCGGTTCTTTTACAGATTAGGAAACTGAGGCCAAAAGGTTTAAGTGACTAGTGCAGGACCACAGAGCTATTAAGTGTCTGAGGCTAGAGCTGAACTCGGGAAAACAAATCTATCTTGTTCCAGGACCCACTGTGCCACCTAGCTGCCCCTCAAGGTATTTATATTATAATTAATTCAGCTCCAAATGATGCCTACTTCTCTTTTTATCTGTACCTTGACTCTGGCCTTTTCCTCGCTTAGATTGCCCTCCTACCTAGATTCACAGTGAGTTAGAACTCAGAGAATTCTTGGAACATAGAATACCAGAGCTGGTTGTTCAGTTATATTTCATTCACGTCCAACTCTTCATGATTCCATTTGAAGTTTTCTTGGCAAAGACATAGAAGTAGTTTGCTATTTCCTTCTCCAGCTGATTTTACAGATGAGGAAACTGAGGCAAATAGGGTTAAGTGACTCACCCAGGATCACACAGTTAATAAGTATCTGAGGCCAGATTTGAACTCAGTGAGTCTTCCAGACCCCAGACCTAGCACCCCATCCACTGTGGCACCAAGCTGCTACCAGAACTGAGATAGACCCTAAAACATTTAATGCTAAGGGAAAGACCTTTAGAACATAGATCCAACACCCTCTCTTTACAGAGGAGGAAGTTAGTACCCAGCAGGTAGATGTGATCTCTCTAACATAACAAGTTAGTGACAGAGCAGCTTTCAAACCCCAGTTTCCTGATTCCCAACCCAGGACTCTTTCCATCACCCTTGGCTGTCTTTCCTTGTGTCCAGACTATACCAATGGAGTAAACTGGTCTTTGAAATTTTGATTATCTATAGTGTTTGGGAAATATGCACTTCTGGGTTGGAGAATTTTCTGGCCAGTGAAAAGGCAGTCAGAGGTCCAGAAATCTTTTCATTTTAACTTGCTGGAAATTTCTCCAAGATTTACTTCCTATCTAAGGAATTAGAGAAGAGCTCCGGAGCATAATTGGGCCTTTCTGTGTGACTGAGGATCTTCAGGAATTGAATGTGGATTGACTCTGGGCACACTCCGGAAGGGCTTTGGGATCTAAATTGCACAAAGTTTGCCTCCTCCCCCCCCCCCATAAAAATTGAATATTAGCCAGCGATGAGCCAGAGAATGCCCAGTTTTCTCAGAGAGATTCTTGTTTGCTGTCCTGGCAGGGAGCTGCTGGCCTCAGTGGAAGGAATGTGTCCAGCAGCAACTGATCTTCACAGACCAAAGGGAGATGCTGATATACCCTTCCTGCCTGCCTCCTCCCAATTCTGCTATCACCCTTCGTATTCTGGTACATGGTGTGCAGGGAGAGCAGTGGCAAGATGAGCAGTGCCTGTATGTGACAGCAGAGCAGAAGCTGCATCCTCAAATCAGGTCTGGTATTTGTGAATCTGTTCCTTGAGGGCAAGGGATGTTTATCAGTCTTCCCTTGTCTCCTTCCTCCTGATATATGTACGTGGCCCTGGCCATAGGAGCTCAGTACATATTTGTAAATGGATGAATAAATTAGTCATTTCACATAACCTTGATCTAATAATCCTCTGCTCTGAATAAGCTGGTTTGGAAGGTCATAAGGGGAAGGGAGCGAGCATTTATTAATGCTATGTGCCAGGCACTGTGCTAAGTTCTTCTCAAATACTCTCATTTGAACTACCAGGAGGTTCTGTGTTTTGTCACCATCTAAGCTTTAGAGAAAGGGGAGATAGAGGGAACTCACACCCCTTCCAAGGACTGGAAGGAAAGATGGGGAGAGAATCAATCAGCAGGCATTTGAGCACCTACTATGGGCCAGGTACTGTGCTAGGCAATTAGAATACAAAGACAAATGAAAACAATCCCTGCTCTGAAGAAGCATTCGTTCTATTTGGAGAGACAAAATGTACATGCATATTTTGTATAAAATGTACATGTATAAAATAAATACCAATTACGTGGCAGGGGGTGTGTGGGTTGTGGTAGGTAGTAGTAGATGTGAGAATCAGAAGGCCTACTGTATAAAATGTATTTGAAGTGAGTATTGAAGGAAGAAAGCTAGGGAGTCCAAGAACCAGTGGTGAAAAAGGAGTGGATTCTCAGTGTGGGGGAATAGCAGATGTAAAGGCATGTAGATAGGAGACAGAATGTCATGCTAGAACCAAGCTAAAAGGTTGGCAGACAAAAGCAAGAGATGATGGGTTTACTATGATGGGCTTGAAGGTTTTTATCTAGTCTTTCCTCACTTTTCAGTCAAAAAAGTTTGGGGGATATAAAAATTCTTTGAAAGGCTATCATATGAAACAAAGATAAATTAATAAGTAATAATAATAGCTCATATAAGGTATGCAAAGCACTTTACGTATCATTTGACTTCACAACAAACAACCCCGGAAGGTAAGTGCTGTTGTTATAGCAGATGAGGAATCTGAGGTAAAAAAAGCTTAAGTGACTTGCCCAGGCTCCCACTGCTAATTTATGAGGCAGGATGTAAATTCAGGTCTCCCTGACTCCAAGACCATCGCTTTATTGACTTCACCATTCAGACTCTTATGAAAGTTCTTTTGTTTGACCCAACAACAGGGCAGAAGTGGGAAGAGTGGGTGGAAATTGAAAAGATGTCAGGAAAAAAAAAACCTTTCTAATAATTAGAGCAGTCCCAAAGCAGAATGGACTGCTTTGATAGGTGGTGGGCTCCCTTCTCTTCAGGTAGAGGCTGGATGATTACTTCTCAGGATATCTTACAGCGGGGCCTTGTTAGTGAAAGTCTTAGTGAATGATGGAAGTGGTCCCTTCCAATGTTCCTATTTTGTATTTTGTGATTTCTCACTTCTTCCAGTTGTGAAAAGAATTGCAAGCCAGTGAATGTGAGTGAAGAAGTCATGTTGAGGGCCACTTGTGATGACCAAGAATCGGTGACATACAGCTGGTATTTAGATACCTCCTTCCAGGAGAAGGTGAGCATTTTTTTAAGTGCATTAAAAACAGTAATCTTGGAGCACTAGTGATATGGCCACCCCTTGCATAAAACTTCGGGGGTAACTCCTCTGCAATTTAAGACTCTGAGATGATGTGATAAGGGTCTGGCTTCTGTATTTTGTTCTGAAGCCACTGGAGTCTAATTTTAGGACTTAGAGCACTGGAGGACCCAAGGGATATGATCTCTGAGAACATTATTTTAGGGGAAAGAACCACGGGTGAAGTTTATGCTATTTTGCCCACTCTCTACCTACTCCCCAAATTACATGACCACACTGTCTTAAATGAACTTGATGAAACTGCTGAGGCCCCAAGCTGTAGAAGACAGGACTTAATCCTGTTCTTAGTATACAAGTGTCCCAAGGACTCCTGGGTGTGGGATGGACAATGCTGGTGCTCCTGGTCACTCTGGAAGGAATAGGAAAACCCTTGGGGTGGTTTTCTGGGTGAGTGGGAGAAAGCTGCTGGTGATCTCCAAGCAGCTGGCCAGGGTCCTGAAGGCCAGGGCCAGGAGTTAGGTTTCAGTGATGCAGACTGAGCTTTTCTCTTGGCAGGAGCTGAATCAGAGGGGCCTTGTGGGGATCAGGGACCATGTACCCTATTCATGATCTATGTGCATCACACAGGGCTCACGGTCTATAAATGTTTCAGGTGCACCTCCTTCCTGCTGTCTGTGGTCTCAGTGGATTTAGGCCAAGCAACTTAAAGCTGTTACAGAGGAATACCTCCATCTTGCTAATGAGTAGCTCCTTCCTGTCTGAACTTGGGGTCTCAGTCACTGGTGCACTTCAAATCAAAGTCACAGGTAGGCAAGTATAGAAGAATTTTTCTTAATTGGACCTGTGATTCATTGGCTTAGGGAAATCTCAGTGAGGACGTGACCTGTATTCATGTGCTCAACATCTGCTCTGTATTTATGGTTTCAGAGAATTGCTTGGAGCCCTGCAAAGTTGATGACTTGCCTTGAGTCATACAGGTAGTACATACTAAAAAGAAGCAAGACTGAACATAGGCTGTCTTGACTCCAAGACTAGTTCTTTATCCAGTTTACTACAATGCCTGTCATGGAAGATATATAAATATTGAATATATTTATATATATATATATATATATATACACACATATAGTTATATCTAGTTCATTCAGTTCTATATTTGCTCTAGCATCTATGTACTTCCCTTTAAACAAACCCAATATATGAAAATCTAGATTTTCTGCTAATAGCAGTGAGGACAACTCATTATAGCCCATTAAGGTTTTAAAAATACTTTACTCAAGAATTTTATAAGATTGGCACTATGAGGAAACTGAGTCTCAGAACAGTTAAGAGTGCAGTAACAACTATGGAGTTAAGCTAAATAGCAAGACCATTAGACTCTGAAGTCAGAGAACCTTTATTCACATCTTGAGTCTGTGTTTTATTATCTGTATAACCTTGGACAAATCACATAACCTCTAAATTGCAATTTCCTCATCTGTAAAATGAAGGGGTTGGATTAGACGGCCTCTAAGGTCCCTTCTAGCTCTAGGTTTGTGATCCATGATCCTAGGTCTCTTCACCTATCATCTATAAAATAAGGGGATTTGAGTAGACTACCTCCAATATCCTTCTCTCCCTTGCCCCTCCCCAATCCCATTATGTTAAGTCAATTGCCTAAGATCTTGCAGCTTGTAAGGATCACAAGTGGGAGGCCAAAACAGGTCTGCTGATCCCAAGTTGGTTACCATTTTACTGCACCATGTATCCTCTTAATATAAATTGAAGGGTGATGATTCACTTTACCAAGGATTTCTTTTATTTATTAAACACACACTTTTTCCCCAGAGGCACATCATTTACACACAAGGAACATTGATGTAAAACCCTGCTTTACTCCATTAGCAAAGAGCCTCCTTTAAGAGTTCTCATCTTCTCAGATGAGGCTCAGAGGTTTCTCTTCTTTCCCTACCATGGCCTGTTATAAAAGGTCACCAATGATCCCTCAGAACCATAGCCCTAGTCCAGTTCCACTTCTAGGTTCCAGCATTGGCTGCTCCTGTAGGTTTAATCATTTCTGTATCCACATAGTAACAGTTACATTTCCCTTTAAGCAAACCCCATTTGTAAAAATCTGGGCTTGCAAAACAAAGGTAGTAACAGCTTGTATTTTTATTGTACTTCAAGGCTTACAGAAGCCCTGGATAGAGGTAAGTCAGGAGAATAAAGCTGCATTAAGCCAAAGTTGGTGCTTGGGAGAAGTGTGTAATAGAAATGGGACCTAGAAAGATGGTTTAAAAAATATTTTTACTTTAGCATTCATTTCATAAATCTTGAGTTCCCAGTTTGCTCCTTCCTCCAATCCTTCCTCTACCCATTGAGAAGGCAAGCAATAATGATATCAATTATATGTATGAAGTCATGCAAAATATATTTCCATATTAATTATGTTATAAAAAAAGACAAGAAAATTTAAGTAAAGAAATTATGATTCAGTTTGCATTCAGAATTAATTAATTCTCTAGATGTAGGTAGCTTTTTACTTTGTGAGTCCTTTGGAATTATCTTGGATCATTGTATCAGTTAAAGAAGTTACACAATTGCTGCTATTATGTACTATGACCTCCTAGCTCTTCTCACTTCATTCTCTATCAGTTCATATGAGTCTTCCCAGGTTTTTCTGAACCTGTCCCCCTCATCATTTTTTATAGCACAATAGTGTCCTATCACGATTATATACCACAACTTGCTCAGTTATTCTACAAGTGATGGATATCTCCTCAATTTCCACCACAAAGAGAACTGCTATAAATATTTTTTTGTACAAATAAGTCCTTTTCCCTTTCCTTTGATCTCTTTAAGATACAGACCTAGTAGTGGTATTGCTAGGTCAAAGGGTATGCATAGTTTGATAGCTCTTTGGGCATAATTCCAAACTGCTCTCCAGAATGGGTTGGACCAGTTCACAGTTCCACCAACAGTGTGTTACTGTACCTGCTTTTTCACATCCCCTTCAGCATTTGTCATTTACATTTTCTGCCATGTTAGCTAATGTAATTAGGTGTAAAGTGATACCTCAGAGTTTTAATTTACATTTCTCAGTTATTAGTGATTTAGAGCACTTTTTCATGACTGTTGATTTCTTTTTTCTGAAAACTGCCTGTCAGTTGTGGAGTGGCTCTTATTTTTTTTTTATAAATTTGGCTTAGTTCCCTATATATTTGAGAAGTGAGGCGTTTATCAGAGAAATTGCAAAAAAAAATTCCAGTTTTCTGCTTTCTCATTTTTGGCTACATTGGTTTTGTTTGTGCAAATCCTTTTTAGTTTTATATAATCAAAATTATCCACTTTATTTCCTGTGATCCTCTCACCTTCTTGTTTGGTCATAAACTCTTTTCTTATCTCTAGATCTTACAGGTAAATTTTTCCCTGCTTCCAGGGAGATGGTTTTAAAGCAGTCTCCTCTCTTTAATTTTCAGCAATGACCAAGTGGGCCTACGGAGAACAGACCTACATTGTCAGCACCCTTTATCCTCCTGAGGTTCCAGCTTGTTTTGTCATTCCAGAGCAGGGGACCATTCTAACAAGCTTTAGGATCTCCTGCAATACATCTGCAGAACCTGGTTTGCTCTATTGTTTCTGCCTGAAATCAGGTAGGATCCGATGACCTTTTTCTATTGGCTGTTCCATAGAAACTGTTCAGAAGTCCCTATGTCTTTGCAGGGGCTAGTGTGCAATTTGGGAACAGGAAGAATTGCCCATGTAGGGATGAAGTTTTCAGTGTCAAGAATGTTTGGAAAGAAGACTAACAGGGTATCCTTCCACCAGTGAGAGACAATGTGGCAGAGTAGAATGATCATGGGATTTAGAGTCAGAAAAACTGACTTGAAATCTCAGTTTTCTACCTCTCTTCTACTTGTGTGATACTAGGCAATGCCTCTTGGATTCTTTGTTCATATGAAACAAAAGAGGTGAACTAGATGAAGCCCATTGGTAACTAGTTGGTGCAATGGATAAAGCACTGGGCTTAGAGTCAGGAAGACTCATCCTCATAAGTTCCAATCTGACTTCAGACACTTACTAGCCATGTGACCCTGGGCAAGTCACTTAACCCTGATTATCTCAGTTCCTCATCCATAAAATGAGTTGGAGAAGGAAATGGCAAACCATTCCAGTAACATTGCCAAGAAAAATCCCAAATGGGATCATGAAGAGTTGGACACAATTGAACAACAGATGAAATTTAAGCTTCCTTCCAGCTCTAAATCCTATGAAATTAGAAGTCTCTTTCTTGTCTCCTTTTTATACTGAGTTTTCCCATCCCAGAAGACAGCTCCCTTACTACTACTAGCATGAAGAAAATGGAGGGACAAAAGAGAGACAGAGAAGTATCTTAGTTTCCCAAGGCCACATCTATTCATCTGCACAATGTCTACCTGTTGTAACGTGTGTGAGTAGGAACAATTATGAGATTGGGACTTCAGTCAAGGGTGGTTTCTGTTTTATCTTGACCATTCATTTCATGATAACTTTGACTGGGATTGATGAATTTTGATGAAATCTGGGACCAGTGAATGTATAAATTATTGATCTGATGCTGACTGAAAATTTAATCCATGCATCAGAGGCACTCTCCTAATGTGAAGGACCTAGTCATATTTTGGGGAAGGAGGGAAAGAAACAACATCAAGCACCTACAATGTGTTGGGTACTGTGCTAACCACTTTATAAATGTGCTATCACTTGATCCTTACAACAACCCTGGGAAGTTGGTGCTATGGTAATTCCCATTTTACAGTTGAGGAAACTAAGGTAAACCAAAGTTAAGTGACTTATCTAGGATCATAGAGCTAGTAAATGTCTGAGGTTGGTTTTGGACCCAGGTCTTTAGTATCCTATTCATTGTGTCACTTGTTCTCTAGTTCATTAACCTTAGTTAAGTAGTATCTGTAACCAGTAGTATCTGTAACCGATAGTATCTGGTACTACCCCAAGGATAGCAACTAGTTCCTATTATGAGCACTAAAGTTCACAAAGTTAAAACTAATTTAAAAAAGTTTTATTTACAAATATGGACAGTGCTTAGCAGGGTACCCACATATAGCAGACATGTATTGCTTATTGATAATTGCCTTGCTTCAAAAACTCATATCTAAGTATGTGTAGAGTTGAGAGATATCCCCAAAATAGATGAAGACAAGATTTGCTCCTTAATGCTTGTTCTCCCTTCCAGGGCTGTTTTGTCTGTTTTATCACTCTTTCCTCAATAACTCTCATTAGGCACCACCAGTCACTACTCTGCCATCTGCCTCCTAGGACCACCATCTTCTTCAGTTCTGCTTCCAATAGTACAGTTTCTTTGCTGACTTCCTCAGTCTCTCCTCTTCCTCCTCTCATGTTCTCTAGCAAATGGTGCTACACATCTTCCCCAGGGGACCAACTTTCTAGGCATTAACCCATATAAAGAAATCACTCTGGAGCCCCTTCCTTACCCATATAACTAAAAAACTGCCCTCAGAGGTCAGTTGCCTCTGCACCTTCAAAAACCTTTATATTTCTGGATATCACAGCCCCTGCTTTTCCACATCAAATGGGCCTATTTGGTGCTATGGGAATGATCTGTCTTTCACTATTCAAATAAGTATGTATCTTCAACCCACTACAGAGTAATGGTAAGCTAATACTTAGCACCCAGGCAGTGTGTCTCCTGCTAATGCCAGTACCACTCCCACCTCAAGACTTGGAGTTTGGAGGAACATCCTCCTTCTCTTCCCAAATTGAACTCAGAAGACTTGAGTTCAAACCCTCACCACTTTACCTCAGCAGAAAACTAGATATCTTATAGACATCTCAGACTCAATGAATCCAAAACAGAACTGACATTTCCCCCTAAACCCACCATTTCTGTTGAGGGCACCACCATCCTTCAACTCTCCGAAGTTTTCAAACTTGACATTATTCTCTCTCTCTCTCTCTCTCTCTCTCTCTCTCTCTCTCTCTCTCTCTCTCTCTCTCTCTCTCTCTCTCTCTCTCTCTCTCTCTCTCTCTCTCTATCTCTCTCTCTTTTCTCTCTCTCTCTCCCTCTCTCTCTCTCCTTCCTCTGTCTCACCCTTCTTCTCTCCTCTCTCTTGTTTCCCATATTTTCCATCTATTCTTCTCTTCCTCTCCCCCACCCCAGTGTTTCCAGATCTTGACATTTCTACCATGACAATAGCCCTGATATCAGTCCTTTACTCTCCACTCACACAGCCATCACCTTAGTTTCAACCGTCATCGCCTCTAACCTGGATGAAAGAGACTGTGCTATCAGAAGCAGAACCAGCCTTCTTAAAACACAGGACTACATCTCTATGTCTCCATGCTTTTTATTCACCTCTGTTTTAATAGGGAATCCATTACTTTCTCCAAGACTCAACTCAAGCCCTACCTTCTACATGAAACTTTTCCTTATCTCTCCTGTTGCTAGTGTCATTCCTCTCTAAACTATCACATATTTATATATGCTTATACTATATTCTTGGATTTATTTTGGATATACTCAGATATGTACATATCATCCTCCTCCATAGGATGTAAGCTCTTTGAGGTCAGGGACTGTTTCATTTTGATCTTTTCATCCTAAGTGCCTAATGCAGTGCCTGGTACATGGTAGATACTTAACAAATGCTTATTAGTGGACAGAAGAGAGACAGCATGGCACAGTGGTTAGAGAGTGGCCTTGGAGTCGTAAATACCTGAGTTCAAGTTCTACCTTGGCAACATCTTGTCTGTGTGATTCTTAGACTACAAATTTCTGAGCAAGTAGTGGTCTGCTGTAGGAGTGCCCACTACCAAAGAAACCACCAGTCAAGTGTTAAAATAATATTTTTTAAAAAGGAATAGTATAAGATGGCCATGCTTGGGCAGGCTGTGGTCTGATAGAACACCCATGTCAATGTGATTACTCTCCTCACTTCTATCTCCTAGGGCCCTGGGCCCTCTTTGAATCTTAGCTTAAATACCAGCATCCACAAGAAGCCTTCCCTGATTCCTTGGTTACAGTGAAATAGAGGCTTGTTATAAAATGACAGTACTCATACATCTGTAGTCCAGCCCCCTCATTTTTACAGGTGGAGAAACTGAAGTCCAGAGAGATTAAGTAACTTGCCCAAGGTCATAGAGGTAACAAATGAAAGGCAGGGTTTGAACCTGAGTCTTCAGACTCCAAAGCTAATAGTTTTTCCACTATACCATACTGTCTCTTAAAAAAGGAGAAAGAGTCTTTGCTATTAGAACACCTAACATCCCCCTAAATTCTAATTCTGTGATCCTATGATCCCATTTTGTCCCAAGGGAAGCTAGACTATTTTATTCAAATGATCTCTTCTGGGGATTCTTCGGGGGAAAATCTGCTCTAGGGTTTGGGTGGTTGCAGGTGGTGGAAACAATGGAATTAGCTGCTCCTGGCATAGCTCACACTTGGGAAAAGGATGTTTTATAGTCATTGGATCACAGATTTAGAGCTGATAGGGGTTTTAGGGACCATCTTGTTCAAAGGAATATGGTTTTAGAGCTGGAAGGACCTTTGAGGTCATGGAGTCCAACCTGCTCAATTTACAGATTAAGAACTGAAGTCCAAAGAGTTTGAATGATCTGTCCAAGTTCACACAGAGAGCAAATCACAGAGCCGGGGTTCTAATGGGTAGTCAGAATCTAAACCCAGTACTCTTTCCATTGTTCCATACTGTCACAAGAAGTTATGGCAAGCTCAGTCATTGTTGAGGTGACCATCTGTAAAGTTCTGATGGTCACTGCCTCTTCACCAAAATCCTTCAAGATCAAAAGCCGCAGTAACATGGGAACTCTCAGTAATATCTACAGAAACACTTCTGGTTTTCCAGGTTTCAGTGGTGCCATCTCTAAAGGACAGACAATCTAGCCCCAAGGTGATGGCTACACCTCTATAGAAAATGGATCCTGAGAAAATTTTTCAATGGGTGCCACTTAGTTGTGTTTTTTCAAAATAACATTTTCCCCCAACTACATGTATAGTTTTTAACATTCATTGGGTTTTTTAAATTTTACATTCCAAATTCTATCCCTTTCTCCTTCCTGTCCTCCCCTCTCTGGAATGGTAAGCAATCTGATATAGGTTATATATGTGCAATCATGTAAAATATTTCTATATGAGTCATTTTGGTATCACTTAATTTTTATAGATTTTGGTAAAATTTGCTCTGTGGTAGGAAATCCTGAAAATTATGACTGCATTCAGGAAAAGTTACTAATTACCCAACCACTAGTACTTAAATTTAGTTTCTTGCATTATTTTTGAATTGGTGTTTGTAAGGTCTTTGTTATGAGTGTTTATGCTTCTATGATCAGTAGTGTTTGTTTTGTAGGGCTTATTATCTTTCTAGAACTGTGAGAAAGTTCTGTCCCCTGACTCTTCATCTTCCTATTTTTAGATTCCTGCCTCCATTGTGGTCATGAGCCAGAACTCCCATCAGTTTATCTGCCACTTGGAGAGGAAGAAAATAACTTTGTTCTGAAGATTCTCATTTCTGTTGCTAATAAGGCTGGAGACACAGTCCATACCCACGTAGCAGTCAAGGTAGGTAATATCCTCTCTCACCCCCTCCCTTCCTTTCAAGAAACTGAGGGCCACAGAGGTCAAGTAATTTGTCCAAAGTTACATTACTAGTAAATAACAGAACTGGAATAGGAAGAGGCACTGTGATATAGTGAATAGGGCTTTGCAAGTGGTATTATTTAACCTCTCATTTTTGGTTTCCTTATCTTTAAATGAGGCTAATAAGCACACCTTCCTCAGAAGGCTTTTGCATAGATAAATTGAGATAATATATATGTAAAACACTTTTGCAAACCTTAAAGAAATACATAAATATGAGTTATTATTTTCATTTGTATGCCTGATTATTAGAGAATTGGGATATAGGATAACAGATTCAGAACTGGAAGGGACCTAAGGAACTATTGAGTTCACTAGCCTCATTTTACAGATGAGGAAAATGAAACCCCAAGATGATTCATGATGAGGTAAGAAAAATTAACTCCAGACAAGTTAATTTTAGTGTGGTTATAAACAATTTGTATTCCTACCTTCCTTAAGTATCTGTTTGTTATATGACCATTTCTCCAATGGGATACATGTATAACCCTTATACATATGTATCAGTTTCTTATATATTCTGAAATGTCAGCTCTTTATTTATGCTACATTTACTGCATATCTGCTGCAAATATTTTTTCTAATGCCAACATTTCTTTTGCTGCTTTTCACATCTTTGTTTTTTACTCATCCCATGCTAAACTTGCTATGGCCTACCATTATTTTCTGGAAGAAAACTCACAACTTATAGCTCTGGCATCTATCATTGTAGTCCTGGAAGTCAGGCCACTTTCTCATCCTCTCCCAATCTTGATTTCTCTTATTCAGGTAGAACAAGAAAGCACAATCAAGGGAAACCAGATCCTCCATGCACTGATGTCAGAGAAGATAAGCAACATGCCAATAGGAAACAACAGCATGGCACTTATCCAGTTGTCTAAGTCAGCATCCTCCGTCTTGAATCTGGGGGGCCAGCAGGAAGGCTTCCCTCCATCTCTGAGAGCCAGCCCTGCCCAGGAGGTCCTTGATGTGGTTTTCTCTTTCATATTATGGAAAAGACCAACCCTTGGATCAGCAAGCCTCTGGCCTGGGGGGAAGGGTTAGGCTTTAGAAATATCTGATCATGGTCATGAAGAGGCTGCTGATGAGAGAGTCATAGGACTTAAAGCTCAAAGGGACCTTACAGATCATCTAGCCAATTCTTCAATTCCTCATTTGATACCAGTATATTTCCTAACACAACAGACATTTAGTAGAGCCTTTTTCACTCATTTATTCATTCATTCATTCACTTAATCCCCTGTTTTACTGATAACAACACCAAGGAGTTGGTGTAATTTGTCCAAGGTCATGCAGGTAGCAAGAAACAGAGCAGGAATTTAAACCCAGGTCTCCTGGCCCTATGATCCTTCAGATTCATGACAGTTAGTCCTTTTTTAGTCCCTTCAATAGGGCATCATAGATTTAGAGATGGAAGGGACCTTAGAGGCTCCCTAGTTCAATGCCACCATTTTGTAAATAAAGAAAATGATGCCTGGGTAGGTTAAGTGACTTGCCCAGGATTCCACCAATAGGAAGTGGCAGAGGTGTAATTCCTCTACCTTCAAATCCAATTCTCTTTCCACTGAATAAATCATACTGCATTCATAAGGTTAAACTTTGGAGTTATTTTCTTGATTTTCCCCCCTTAGGATCCTCTCTTCCACTTAGGGTTTAAGACATATGTCCAAGCCCATGTCCTCAAGCACTGGGGTCCCTGTTCTGGGTCCCCTTCTGACTCAGCCTGAGAAACTGTGATTTCCCATGTGGACCCTGGCAGCAGGGACTCTGCCACCATACCTACCAGGATGAGCTCAAAGCTTCCCAGCAGATTGCAAAGAGTTCCATTCTAGGCCATGTCCATGTTCTCTCACATTGACAAAAGGATGGAACAACCAAGGAGCTAGTGGGTAGATGTGAGTAATGGGAAGAACCCTGCATTAGGAATCAGCAGGCCCAAATTCAAGGTCTAGCTCCGACACCAAGTCATTGAATGACCTTGATCAAGTCTCTTCCCCTCTCTAGTTTTCAGTTTTGTCATTTATAAACTAAGTTCTGAACTAAATGGTCTCTAAGTCTTGCTCTTCCCCCATTACTCAGTGTTCTAAAATTCTTTTGAGCTCTGACAGTCAGTGTTCTATGTTCCCAGAGCAGCAGGGATCAGGCCATGTGGATGGAAAGATTGTGGCCTATATTGGCCAACATCATCGCATCCCAGCTGTGCCTCAGACCAGGGCAGATCCCCATCACTCTGGAAGGGTAGAATGCAAAGTAAAGAGTTAGGAAGGTGCTTAAAGCCCATTTGGTTTAGCTGCTCATTTTACAAGGGAAGACCCTGAGGTCCACAGGGAGCCAAAGACTTTTATTCACTGAGTTAGAGGCAGAGCCAAGGATAGAGCTCAGGCCTTAGGGTGGCATTCTTTATTTTATATCATGTTGCCCCTAGGGATAGGAGAGATGCTGGAAATACTCTAGGCTCAATTCTCCACCTTACATTAAAAAGTAAAAAGCCTTGAGTCTCTGAGGGTCTCCTATTTGTCTCTACACCTTTGATGGTTGGGTCTTGGAGAGTGGATGCCAATTTTACATCTCTCTTTGATTTCTACATCCCTACCCAAAGACTGCCATGTCTAGAGATCAAAGTGGGTATTTTTAAATGGAGACAGTGAAAGTAATTATAACTAAGAGATTCATGACAGCCTTGGAGGTCAGTGGAGGATCTCTGGTGTGGTGAAGGGCCATCGATTTCCAGGCTTCTGCAGAAACAGACTATGATTTTACATCAATTGGTATTAATTAGCATTTATGTACAGTACACTTTAATTAGTTTTTTATCCATCCAGCAAATATTTATTAACTATTTACAACTTTCTTCTTCCATCCTAAGGTCAGAGAGCTTATCTTGAGGACCTTGGCTTCTATTCCTGCTGATGAAATGCCACTGGCTCTTGGGATGGCAGAGGCACTGAAAGACGTCACCTTCCGCCACGAAGAACTCTCTCCTTTAGCCCAGGTCAGCAGCCTCCCAACTCCCACCCTGTCTTCTACCCTATGTGCACACAAGGCCCTTCAGTCTAGTTGGGCTAGAAGAAGCCAGAGGTAACATTTCTCTTCCTCAGTTTCCTTATCTATAAAATGAAAGAATTGAACTCATTGGTGTCCAAGATCCCTTCTGGCTCTAAAACTATGGTCCTGGCATGGTCAGAATTTAATGCCACAGCTACTTAAAGGTTCTTTTCTATCTTATGGATTTTTTGAATGAAGTTTATATTACCATTCTGTTCAAAGTACTATCACTTCTAAAAGCAAAGATCAGTAGATTTACAGCTTTGATACTATGATTTTGTGAAGTTATGGTTCCCTAGGCTTCTTAGGGCAGTCACAGAGTTGTCACAGTGTGATGTGTCTGAAGGAACATAAAATTTGAAGACCTCAGTTTGAATCTTAACACTTACAAATGATTTCTTGATAAGTTAACTTCACTGTGCCACAGATTACTAGTCTGTAAAGTGAGGATAACTCTCATTCTCTTCTACCCAGGGTTGTGTTGGCATATGTCCAAGCCCATGTCCTCAAGCATTAGGGATCTTTCAATGTCCCGGGTCCTCTCCTGACTCAGCAGAGCCTGGGAAGCTATGGACTCAGACAGAAAGTGTTTTGTAAACCTGTTAAGTGCTGTTAATGTCACTTTCTTGATGCAAGTTAGATTTTCTCGTGGTTTTACCTCTGAAGTGAGTGAAACATTATTTTCAAGTGTTTGCCATTTATGCTACTGAGCATCCAAGAATTTCATACATGTCAGGTCTTTGAGTGATACCTAGGTTCACCTAGCCTAGTAGTTCTCAAAATATGGTATAGGGACCCCTGGAAGTCCCCAAGACCATTTCAGGGGATTCTTGAGGTCAAAATTATTTTGAACACTAAGATGTTTTCATTTCTAAAATGGTAAACACTGGTACATATAGCCCACATAAATGCAAGCTCTTTGGGAGAAGTGGATCCTCAATAATTTTTAAGAATATGAAAGGATCCTGAGATGAAAGAGTTTGAGAACTGCTGATCCAAACCAGTCTAGATCTCACAACCACCCTAGGAGATAGGTGCAGTTGTTACTCCTATTTTACGATTTAGGAAACTGAAGCAGACAGAGCTAAATGACTTGCCTGTAATCACACAGCTAGTAAGTGTCTGAGGCCACATTTAAACTCAGTCATATGCTAGTCATAACAAGCATTTTTCATGCTTAGGACAAGCAGCATAAAACTGGATTGGGGGGGAGTAGAAAGAGACCTAAGAAATAGTAAAGGTATTGAGGAGAATCTGTCCTGGGATGAGGAAACAGGAAGAGAGAGCAATCAGAGAGAGGAAGCTTATGGTAGCTCCTATTTTAACTAATTATTCTTAACTAGGTATTAAGCAGGGAAGCTACGTGAAACAGTGGATAGAATGCCAGGTCTGGAGTCGGGGAGACTCCTTTACCTGAGTTAAAATCTGGCCTCAGACACCTAATAGCTGGGTGGCTCTGGGCAAGTCATTCAACCCTGTTTTCCTCAGTTTCCTCATCTGTAAAATGAGATGGAGAAGGAAATAGCAAATCACTACAGGATCTTTGCCGAGAAAACCCTCAATAGGGTCCAAAGAGACGGACACAACTGAAAAATGACTGAACCAGAAAATGAACTAAACAATTATTTCTTCCCACTGAAAGTGTGTTGTTATGATTCTTGCCCTCCAAATTTAAGACCACTTTGGCAAAAAGATTCAATTTACCTCACTCTGATTATGGCTTTTCCAAAACTCTAATTTTTCAGAGGAAGAAACTGAGACTCAGAGAGAGGAAGTAACTCTGGCTGCTGAAACTCCCCTTTAGAAGCAATCTCCTTTTCTTCTGTTTTTCCCCATTCCCTTACATGCCTCCTTCCCGTAGCTGTTTTTCGCCATTATTGTGACCATCAGCCCTTTTATCCTTCTTTGTTTTTCCAGGCTGTCAACTCATTGATAATTTTCTTCTCTCACCTCAGTCTTGAGCTTGTGGTCAGTTACTTTAGCAAACCATCCTCTTCCACCCTTGGCTATCTTGCTCCCATGATCCTCCATAGCCCCTTTGCCATGACTTCAGCCCTGATAACCTTGCTTGTCTGCCTCCTCTGCTCCTACCCCTTAGCTGCTGAATGGCGCTGGAGGAAATCACAAAACCGCACTGACTGGTTTCACTGCAGATTTATACGATTTAATATCAACAAGGACCTTGTTGCTAGGCAGGCATCCTCTAATTTCTATTGGAACATTGGATGTTTTGAGCCTTTTTTCCTTTCTTCCCTACTAGATAGATGATAAACTCCTTGAGAGCAGACTGTATCTTACCTAAACTTTGTCTCTTCCTAGGACTTAGTAGAGGACCACTTAATAATAATGATGATTGGTAATGATGGAGGCAACTAGGTGATGCAGTAAGTAAACAGAGCACTAGGCCAAAGTCAGGAAGGCCAGGGTTTAAATATGGCCTCAGATACTCTCTAATCACTTAACCTCAGCCTGCCTCAGTTTCCTCAACCATAAAATGGGGGTAATATCAGCACCTACTTCATGGGGTGTTGTATAAAAGAGATAATATTTGTAAAGTGCTTAGCACGGTTCCTGGCATGCAGTAAGTGTCATATAAATCTTATTCCCTTCCCACTTAATAAATGTTGGATAAATTAAATCTAGCTGAAGTAGCTACAAGAGAGTCATAACCTATTTAGTGGCAAAAATAGAATCAGAATCTAGGGCCTTCAACCCTGCCAGGCTAGGTAAGAAGACTGTGAAGATTCGATGGAGTAAGAGAAAATGGCTTCAGGAGAGTTGAGGGGATTTGGCTGAGACTTTGAAGGTTCCTGAAAGATGGAATTAGAAGGCTTTGGATGAAGATACCAAGGACACCTTCCCTAGTTTGGAAGTGGCGGTGGGAGCTTCGTTACTTGATGGACTCAGACTCTTCAGGGAAGGGAATTAATTTCCTTGTTTGGACCTCAACAAAGTCCTTGTTGAGATTAGATAATATCGGGAGGCTGAGCTGCTGGTTACTATCTAGCTGTCCCTATACTTCAGGGCCACAGACACAGTACCTCAGAGTCAGAAAGTACCTAAATGGTTATAGGTTCATAGGCTTATTGATTTAGAGCTGGGAGGAACTTTAGAAACCATTTTGTTCAATCGTTCCTTTTACAGATGAGGAAACCAAGGCCCCGAAAGGTGAATAGTGGTTTTCTCAAAGTCATACAGGCAGAAAGTGAAAGAGCCAGATCTTCTGACCTCAAACCCAGAACTCTTCCCAAGCAGCTAACCTTAGGAATGGGATCTAGGGAGCAGTATCCAGAAAGGACTACAGGATTTCTAACTGGAAGGGAGTTTGGAAATAATTTCAACCACCTCTCCATTTTAGAGAGGCAGAAGCTGAAGCCTAGCAAAATAAAATCACTTTTTGTCCCACAGCTAACAATGATCACATGTAGAATTTGAACCCAGGACTTTTGACTCCAAATTCAATATTCTTTCCATAAAACTATACTAACACTAAAGAATATGTACTGATAGGATCACAGAGTCAAAGAATGAGAGTTGGAAGGGACTTCAGAGGTAACCTAGACCAATTCCATCATTCTATAAATGGAGAAATTGAGGCTCAGAGAGATTGACTTGGCCAGGGCCAGAGGGGTAGAATGTAACATATACATGCATACACAAACACACATACACATACTTTGAAGGTAGCTAAGGAGCCATTGAATCTACTGTGTGAAAACAATATGCCTGTGCTTCTTGGACCTGTTTTACCTCCTTGGGCAGCACAGCCTTCTAGGGTCATGGGGAGTGCCCTGATTAATGCCAACCACCTGTGCTTGAGTGGGGGCCCCTTCTCCTCCCACCATTTGCTCTTTGTAAGTGCCATGCTTTCACATGCTCTCATATAGACCTGTCCTCTCCTGTTTAGGGACAGATTAGGTTGGGATTAGCGAAAGAGATGAGGAAAATTGTAGAGGGGGGCATGACAAGAGTGTCAGTCTTATTTGGTTCATAGTCATGGATGTAGGGTATGGAGGGTCTGACCTTCAAACAGTCTAGCCACCATGACCTGGCCTTTATTCAGCAATGTTTAACAGCAGTGTTTAAACAGCAAATGTTTACTGAGCAAGACCTTACACTGGGCACCACGGGGGATACAAAAATGAAGTGTTCAACAAACATTTATTAAATACTTACTATGCGCATTGCTCTGTACTTGTAGCTGGGGATTTTTGGCAGGACTGAGGCCCTGAATTTATGATTTCCTTGGCATAGGAAACACCTGATGTGGAAAGTCCTTCCACTGATGCATATCACCAACTCATCTATGACTCAGTCTTTGAGAGTAGCTTGGGGCAAAGAGCACTAAATGGCTTGGCTAGTATGTGTCAGAGGCAGGGTTTGAACCCGGTTTTCCTTCCTCCAAGGGAGCCTTTTATCCACTCTGAAGCTCAGAAGTTGTGAATGCAATAATGAAGTCAACAATCCACAGTCCCTTCCCTCAGGCAGCTGATAATCTCATGGCTGGGGGAGAGGGGACTGACTACTGGAAGGAGGAGACATGATGGGGATACAAAAGAGTACAATGAGGTAGAATACAAGAGGGGAAAAGGACAGATTCAGACAAAATGCTCTAAAAGAATTTGAGGAGGGAGAGAGCCCTCTTGATTGTGGAAATCAGGGAAAACTTAATATTTTCTGAGCTGGCTCTTGAGGGGAGAGAAGATTTCAATAGGTTCTGAAGGGGGAGTGTGGTTCTCATGGAGCTAACAGTCCAGCTGGGGAGATGAGGCATGGACACAAGTAATTCTAAAACAAGGCAAGTCAATCAAAATCCTGGTCAGGTCCTACAGAATGTCCTCATTTGGAGGCTCTAAGTCCTTGTGCTCTGAACGGGACAATACTAGTATCTTACCACTGGAAGGCTGTACCCTTGTGCAGACTGGTCCTGGGGCCAGTCAGCTGCTGTTTATTTCTGTCCTCAACTAACTTTCCCATTCTTTTTTGGGGGGACAAGCTGGTGGCCAGCCATGTGCTTTGGAATATCAGCAAGTCTCTGGCAACGGGAATATCTAGCTGTGAGGATGGCACTGTCAGACAGAAGCGCCAGATGACAGCCATGCACCTGTTTCATGCAGTGGGAAATGTGCTTGAAGCATCGAGGAGTCAGGAGCCTGAAGAACCACTGGGCTCTGGGACTATCCAGGTCATTGTCACTGAGAGAAAGCAGCAAATGGCACTGCCTTTCACAGAGGCCTCATGGGATTTGTGGAAGGGTTTCACAGGATGGGGTGATCTGGGAACCACAGCTGCTCAGAGCTCAGCACTAGTTCTTTTAGGGCATTAATGCTAACTGTGGGGGATACGGAGAAAGATAAAAAGCCCTACCTTTCAAGGAGCTCACAAGCTACATACTGGATAAACTGGAGGTAATCAACAGAGGGGAGGCACCAACTTTGAGGGCAGCCAGGATGAGATGGCAGTAGATACAACCTTTATCAACAGGGGACTGTGCCTCTTATTGATCCCCTTTGCCAAAGGACCCATAGATCATCATCCTTCCTCTTGCCCCTGTGGGAGTCACACTTGGCCAAGTCTAGCCCAGTCCATAGGCCACCTCCCTCTGTGGACCACTATGCATTTCCGTACCACATCTCTAAAAGCACAGTCTTGTGGGAAAGAAATCTGAACCTAGGCAAGACAAAATGGACTGAGCCATGTTCCTCTTTTGGCAGGTGGTTGTACACCTTCTCGGTACCCTGGAGAATCTACAGAGTGCCCTCTTACTGGGAAGGCCTCCTAGAGACCATCCCACCATGTTGAGTATACCCACCATCTCCATGTATATCAACAGGTAATGGTAACAGCATCCCCGGGAAAGGCCTTGATCCCTCACTGGGAGCCCTTCCAGCAGCCACATAGTGCAGAGGAAAGGGTGTTGGATTAGTAGTGAAAGGACCAGGGGATATGTATTCACCTAATGTTGATTTTCCTCTTCTCTCTGCCCCGGGGGATTGTTTGTCTTTCATTGAGGTCAGAGTGCAGTCCCATGGTCTGGATGGTGCTTCCTTTCATCTCAACATGAGCAATTCTGCCGTCTTCACTCTGCCCAGCGTTGCCTCCTTCAACTCCTTAGGGGATGATGATGAACCTGTGGACATAAGGGTGGGTGTTCACACCCCTGTCTTGAAGATTCCAGCACCTCAATGTTTCCTTCCATGTTTCCATTCCTTTGTTACCCTACATGCAAATGACTAGTGAGAAGTGGTTTTCTAGGTATCTATGTTAGAGACACGCTGGAAGAAGCTCTTCTCTAAGTCTCAGTTTATTCATTGGTAGAATGGAGGAAATCATCTTTGCATTACCTTCCTCACTGCAGTTTGTGAGCATCAATTCAGATACTGTATGTAAAATATTTTGTAACCCTTAAAGCACTAGAGAAATGTCAACGGTCATCAGTGGGTCCTGCCTCAGGTACTTCCTAACTGCATGACTGTGGGCAATTGATTTAACCTTTCTGGAACTCAGTTTCCTTGCCTGTAAAATGAAAAGGCTGGAACAGATGACCTCTAAGGAAGATCCCTTTAAATTTAAAGTCACTATTATTTATTTATTCATTCATTTTAAAAGGTAAGCTAGAATTGATCCTTGTAAGAAAATCACAAGAACTCAAAAATTAAAAAAAAAACAAACCTTACTGGAAGAAATCAAGCTGGAATGAAAGAATATATTAACTCTACTTGGCCTTGAAAAGCAGAACTTGGAAGCTGCAGCAAGGTAAAATTAGGTTTGATTAAGGAAAGCTTCCTACCAGTTATAGCTATCCAAAAAAATGAATCGCACTGCCTTCCCCTCACTGTTGGTCTTCAAGTAGGGGCTGATTGACCCCTTGTCAGGTAAGTTGTAATGGTGAGGGCTGAACTAGAAGGCCTCTGAAATACTTTCCAACTTTGAGATCCTATGGTTCAATCCTTTCCTTGGCTTGAGGGCCCAGGAAGGTTGATAATAGGAAAGTAGCCACTGAGGTCACCCGAGGCTTCAAGACTGACATTTGTTTAGTCTAGAGGGCTGCTTTTTTAAAAATTACTTTATTTTTAGTTTTCAATATTCACTTCCATGAACTTTTGAGTTGTAAATTTTCTCCCCCTCCCTATACTTACTGCTCCCCAAAAGGCCATGCAATCTGATATAGGTTCTACATATACATTATTATTAAACATATTTTCACATTAGTCATGTAGTAACAAAAAATTAGAATAAATGGGAGGAACCGCAAGAAAGAAAAAAAGAAAACAAAACAAACAAAAAAAAGAGCAAATATTATGCTTCAATCTGTATACAGACTCCAAAATTCTTTCTCTGGATGTGGATAGCATTTTCCATCATGAGTCTTTTGGAGTTGTCTTAGATCCTTGCAGTGCTGACAAGAGCCAAGTCTATCAAAGTCATCGCACGCTGTGGCTGTTACTTTGTACAACATTCTCTTGGTTCTGGTCACTTCACGCAGCATCAGTTCATATAAGTCTTTCCAGGTTTTTCTGATGTCCGCCTTTTAATCATTTCTTATAGCACAATAGCATAAGAAGGCTGCTTTTTGTCTCACTCTTCACCCTCCATCCCTGGGCTTCTTCCTCCCACACTTGACTCACAGGTGATTGTGTTGAGAACCAGTGTTGTGTATGTGTGCTACACATCCCATTCCTTTCCTTATTGTGACCTCCTGCTTCTCACAGGGCCTTCTTTCTTGCTCTCTTCTTCCCCTATACTTTTCAGTAGTTCTGCTCCAATCCCACAACCCCGACCCAAGACATATATACCCAGCCTAGCCTAGATGGCCTGGGAAGAAGTGTGGTCATGGTACGAGGTAACTAGGAATTAGGAGGTTTGGGTTTAAGTCCTCTCTCTGCCTCCAATTCTGTATGTCCTCAGAAAAGTAATTTTCTTTCTCTGGGCCTCAGTGGTTTCATCTGTAAAATAGGGGATTTGGACTAAAATGATCTCTAAAACTCCTTCTGCCTCTAATAATCTATGAGGCACTGGATTCCAAAAAGGATTTCTTCCTGAGGACTGGGCTTGTTTGGCCTGGGATCACTGAGGTCCCATTCAGTCCTGCCTGAGAGACCAAGGCCCACCTTATTAGTGACAGCTGTTCCTAGTGGGCCTCTTCAAGCAGCAGTGGGTTACCCTTCATTAGAGGCCTTCAAATAGAGATTAAGTAACCATATTCTAGAGGAAAGTTCTGTTGAGGTATTGGTTAGACTAGCTGACTACTCCCTTCTAACTCTGACTTCCAATGATTTCTCCAAATATGATCATGATGTAAAGACATGGCTATAGACCATTTGAATTTGTAAGATAGGAGGGTTAGGGGAGGACTGGAATGGATTGGAAAACTGGGAAGCAATGGCTCTTCGCTGCCCACTTTATAAATTATTATTCACTATCTAAGTACTTGTGGATAGGAGAGAGGGGATTATCATCACTCTTCCCTCCTTTACCCCAGTATCTTTAACCTGTATGCATCCCTCCTGAATTGGAAGTCTTCTAATTTGGGCCAAGTCACTCATGCTCACCCCACCCGTGGCCCACCCCCTTCCCTATCAGGGACTCATTGACCTGCTTTACATTGTCAGAGGAACCCAGGAAAGTTTTGATCCATGAGAAATCTGTCCTGGAAACAGCTTCTTGCTGATTCTACCTTCCCTCTCTTTCATCATCTGCCTCCTACCACTTGCCCTCTCTTTACTCTCACCTCCCCAGGTCCACTCACCCAGCCCCTATGTTCCCATCCATTCACTCTCCATCTCACTCCCTAATAACACTTGCTAATAATAACTTCCATTCTTAAGAAAACTCATTCCTCATAATTGCTCAATGAGAAATAACTAGTACAAGTATTTTTACCCCTATTTTACAGATGAAGAATGGAAACTGAATTCCAGAGAGGGGTTTGCTCAAGATCATGGAGTTAGTAGTTAAGTATAGAAATAAGATCACCTACTCCTTATGCTTTGGGATGCAGCCTTGTGTATTCTCTTCTTTTGAAAATTGTGTGTTCTCTTATGATTCTTTTGTTCTGCTATAGTCAATAAATATTTGTTAAATGCTTACTCTGTGCCAGGTGTGTGTTGAGCACTGGGGATTTAAAGAAAGGCAAAAACACAGTCTTTAAGAGCCACCATTCTAATTGGGAGGCAAAATGTAAATAACTGTGCAGGTACATACATTCAGTGTAAAAGGAAAGTCTTGTCTTGGCCAAAGCCCTTTCTCTGCTCCTTCTCCCAGTCACTAGTTGCCAGCCTCTCATGCTGGGCTAAGCTGGCCTTGCCATTTGCTGTATCCAGAACTGGGCAAGAACTTCAGAAAATCCTTACCTGTTTTTTCAGCTTCTCCCTTCTATGCTACCTGTTTAGGAGAATGTTGTATCCATGCTTTCATTGGAGACCTGGCTGTCATTTGGAAATTTGAACATATGTCTGAGTAGACTATAAGGTGAGCCACATAGATGCTCTCCATCTTATTCATTGAACAACCACTTCTTACAATCTAATATGCTTCTCAGGATGGCCCAGGATGCCCAAAGAACTCACTGTTGTGAAGTTGGAAAAGAAAAAAAAGGAGAAGGGGGAGGAAGAAAGGGATTTCCATACAGCACCTCCTGTAATGATTCATGTAGTTCCAAGTAGGCTATGCTGTTCTGTTCCTTGGGACATCTCAGCATGTTTGGAAATAAGGCTAAGTGCAAAGAGTGAATGGCCAACAGATAGCTTCAGTGCGTAGATCCCTCCTTACCTATTTGGATCAAGCAAAAACTTCTACTTGTGATGGTGCTTGCTACCATCACAGAATTTCAGAATTGGAAGAGAACTCATCTAGTTAAACCTATAACTGAAAATAAAACATCACTCCAATACATCCAACAAGTGGTCATCTATTCTTTGTTGAACCAAGGCAGCTCATTCCACTTTTGAATAGCTTTGATTATTAGGAAGTTTTTTTTCTGACCTCAAGCCTAATTTTCTCTCCCTTCAGTTTCTACCCCATTGTTCCTAGTTCTTCCTTCTAGGGCTGAACAGGACAATTCTAATGCTTCTTTCACATCCCAATCTTTCACCTATTTGAGGACAGCTATCACATACCCAACTCTAAGCCTTTCCTTCTCTAAGATAAACTTTCTCGGTTCTACTACCCATTGAAGTTCCAATGCTGTTAACTCAGCATGCCAGAGACATAGGGTACAAAAACATTACCAATGAAACCCCCACTGTTACACCTCAAATGAAGCAACAGCTGGCTCCATGTCCCATCTATCATAAGATGGAGCTTAAGTCTGTTACACTGACTCCTCCCTCTAGGTCAAATATTCCTCACTTTTGGTTCTAGATGGTGAGTTTTCCTGAGAATCCCTTCCCTGCAAGTGTCAACTTTGATGTTCAAGGAACTGTTGGAGGCCTTCATCTGACCAGCCCTGGGGGTCAGCTCATCCCAGTGAGGGATCTGAAAGACAATATTGAGGTAGGTGTTTGATTCCATTTTGAGTATGCTCTCTGATATCTTGACAGTCAGGAACTCCAAGAATGAGATCTGTTAGTTTGGTTTAGGGTCTATTGGTTTCTCACTCAAGATTGAAATGCCCTGCCCGCCCCCTCCCCCCCGAAAAAGAAGGATGCCTTGGAAAAAGGTCTTTAGCAGAGCCTCCTAAGAAGCAGAGATTCCAAAGAGGGAATAAAGGTAGTGATAATATGCTATCCTGCCCCTACTGAGAGTCTTTTTAGACTTCTTCAGGGTGTTTTCCTAGCAGGTGAAGGTGTATGTGTTTGTCCTTCGTTGCCGAAGAAAACCATGCCATCAGAGAAATAATGACATGACTTGCACTTGACTTTGTTTTGAGTGAGGGAAGGCTGTGCACGTCACCAGCCCCACTTCTCCTCCAGAGTCATCTGAATCCAGTGGCCAGATATTCATCAGGATGACTGGAGATGACCCAGGATGAGACACAATTGGGGTTAAGTGACTTGTCCAAGGTCACACAGCTAGGGAGTGTCAAGTGTCTGAGGTGAGATTTGAACTCAGGTCCTCCTGACTCCTGCACTGGTGCCCTATCCTAGCACCACCTCGCTGCCCCAGCAGATGAAGGTAACCCAACTGACAAAGCACCAGAGCTGGCAGTTTGACTTGTCAGTCAGTAAATATTTATCAAGCTCCTATTATGTGCTGAATACTGTCCCTGATCTCAAGGAGCTCACAAGATTCTGCTCTGAACCCATGGGTTTTGTAATAAAAATGGCTCTTGGAGGTTTGCAGAGCAAGCATGTTTGAGACTCACAATAACCCTAGAAAGCAAAAACTAGTATCATCATCTTCATTTCATAGATGAAGAAACTGAAACTCAGAAGAGACTTGCCCATGATCTCACAATCAGTAAAATCTCAGTGACAAGATTTAAACTCAGATCTTCCAGTTCCAGATGTGGAATGTAATACACTATCCCTTGGTCAGTCAATAGACTTCAGAGTCAGAGGACTTAGCACTAGGAGAGATCTGAATGGGGCCATATTCCATAGGGCCTTGAAAAGCCTGATAGTTAGAGTTTAGACTCCTACCAGTTGTAAACTGGGAGCCAATTAAGCAAGGGTTCTTAACCTCACGTCTATGGATAGATTTCAAGGGGTCCATGTACTTAGATGGGAAAAAAATTACATCTTTAGTTTTACTAACCTTGGGGTTTTTTTCTTTGTAAGCTTTTGAATTTTATCATATGCATTGAAAAGCATTATTCTGACAAGGGATCCACTGGCTTCACCAGACTTTCAAAGGAATACATGAACAACAACCAAAAGGTTAAGAACTCCACACTAAAGGATTTTGAGACTGTTGGGGGGGGGCAGGGAAGGGGACGGTGACAGCTGTATGTTTTAAATAATATTAGTCTGGCAGAATGGGCTAGAGGGTTGGGGAAGCCCCCTTTAGGATGAAAAAAAAAAAAACCTAGTAGAAATGAGTAGGCCCTTCTTCTCTGGCAAAGCGACCGATATTCAACTGAGTCCGCTCAGCAGCTACAGGTCTTGCAATGTCCAGGTGTAAGGAAGAGCAGTTTCCCTTTTGAGTCTTTCAATAAATTGGTCATTTTCCTTAAGAAGACTGAAGCATGATGCAATGTAAAGAGTGCTAGATTTGGAATCAGAAGACATGGGTTTGAATCCCAGATCTTCTACTTAATTCTTAGTAAGCTTGAGCAAGTCACAGAACCTTGAAAGGCCTCCATTTTCTCCTCTATAACACAAGGAGATTGAACTAGATTATTTCTATGGTCCTGTCCAATTTTGGTGACATTCTCATCATCCTACAAGACCCCATCAACCCTGAAATTAATTCATACCTAGTTAGTATCTCCTGTCCCTGGGGCTCCTCCTTCCCTTTGATTGGAGAGGATAGAAAGTGGAGTACTCCTCCCAGATCTTCCATTTAAGGACAATACCTGGGGCAGCCATCTCTGCATTTCCCACCTGGCTAAACTCCTCTGGACCTGTCATATCCCTGCCTGATATGTTCCCCTCCCTTTCAATATATTTTTAGGTGTTGTCTTCCCTCTTTAGATTTTGAACTTTTCTTTCTTTCTCTTTCTTTCTTTCTTTCTTTCTTTCTTTCTTTCTTTCTTTCTTTCTTTCTTTCTTTCTTTCTTTCTTTCTTTCTTTCTTTCTTTCTTTCTTTCTTTCTTTCTTTCTTTCTTTCTTTCTTTCTTTCTTTCTTTCTTTCTTTCTTTCTTTCTTTCTTTCTTTCTTTCTTTCTTTCTTTCTTTCTTTCTCTCTTCCATTGCTTAGCAAAGTAGCTGACATATAGCAGGTGCTTAATACATCTTTACTGCCTGACTGCTATTCCAAATGTGTTGTGGAAAGAATACTCTGGACTCAGAAAACATATGACTGATTGACCAATGCTCTGATTATGGGTCATTCTCTCGTGTTTTGACTCTGTCAGCCGAGACTACAAGTTTACCTTGGAAAATGGATTGGGAAATGAACAGGACTTTCAGTAACCATTTCTCTGGAGAATCACATGGAGATAGAGATGGACATGATGGGCTATGTTGATCGTAGGATTTAGAGAAGAAAGGGAACTTAAAGTCAAATCAACTAATTTGTTGAGAATTTATTAAGTATTATTAACAAGTATTTATTAAGAGCCTATTATATGCTAGGCACTGTACTAAGTGTTGGGAACACAAAGAAATTCAAAAACAGTAACATTTTCAAGTGGCATCTGGATATTCTCCCCTAAATGTCCTGGAAGGGCCTCAAACTCAGCATGTTCAAAGCTGAATTTATCATTCTCTTCAGAATCTACCCTTTCCTTCCATTTTCCCCATTGCATTGGTCACCCAAGTCACCCAGACTCAAAAGTCTCACTCAAATCCACCCTCTCCTTTCCCTTCCCATGGCCATCATTCTATTATATGCTCCCTCTTACTTCTTGATTGGATTACTGTTATAGCCTTGTGACTTGTCTCCTTGCCTCTGTCCAGTCTCTCTCTTCTCCAAGCCATCTTTCACATAGCTGATGAAGTAATCTTAGGATCCTGGGACCATGGGACTAGAGACATATGAAACCTTATAGATGATCAAGTCACTTCCATATCCAACAGACTTCGGTGGCTCCCTATTGCCTGTACACTAAAATACAAACTCCTTAACCTGACATTCTCCAAGCTATCTTTTTAAACTGATTTCATGAACCCTATGTTCCACATAGTCTGGACTACTAAATGTTCCATGACTTTATCTTGTCCCCTCCTGTCTTCATGCATTTATTTCTTCATGTTGCCCCTCGTGTCTGGATCAGACTCCCCCTGGCCCATTTCTGTTAGGCAAAATTCTTTCACTTCAAGGCCCAGCTCAAGTACCACTTTCTCCATGATGCCTTCTCTGACTGTCTTCCCCATTTGGAGACCCTCTCACTTCCTGAACCTCTCAAGTCACTCTGGTTGACCTGTCCTATATCCTTAATCCTTTTTAAACTATTTTTAACTATTTTAACCATCTGTATATATGTCTCATACCTACCCCTAGTAGAAGTTCCTTGAGAGCAAGGTCTGTGTCATTTAATCTTTGTATACAGCAGCTCTTTAAAAAAAAAAAGGATGTACAAACACACTTTTAAGTTTTTTAGTCTACATTATTAAACTTCTCCGTTACCTTCTTAAGTCTAGACAATCAACAAAATAATAAATCAAGCCCTGGTTTGTAGCATTTGCCTATTTCTAAAGTGTAAATTCTCATCCTGAAAATGTAACAACGGACTCCGGAGCTTTTGAACTTTCTCTGTTTGTATCCCTAGTACAGAGTATGAGACCTACTACAAGCATTATTTGGGCCTGATATACAAGAGATGCTCAGTATATGTGCTGAACTGAACTACGGTTGTCCCTAGGTTTCTGGGAACTATTTAACATTTTAGTAGCCATCATGCCATTGTCTTTGTAGATTGTGTTGCCTCGATTTACAAAGCTAAAGGACACACAGACTGTGCTGAATCTGACAACTTCTGCCACTTTGCAAGTGAACGTGACCTCTGGAAATGCTTCTCTGGTGATCCACCTTGAGTGGGACTTTGATCTCCCACTCACACTGTACCTGGGCTATGGCTACTACCCCAATGAGACCAACTATGATGTCAAAGCTCACCTTCATCCAAAGACTGCTCTTACAGGTGTGTATTCCCCGACTAGAATTTTAGCATAACATAATCATATGTTGATGATGGCTAGGGGTCTCAGTCTATGCCTCTGAACAACCTTTTTTTAAAAAAAAAACAAAACATTATCCATCCTAAACCAGCTAGATAATAGCTTTAGATGGAAGTTAGGAGAAAGTACTTGAAGCCATGAGCTACCTAGAGGGAACACTGTTGCTAATTGACCTGCTGTGAGCAGAGCTAGAATTCAGATCAGTCATCGCACCAATATGTGTGTTGAACTGAATTCCAGCTGCTCCTAGGCACCCAGAATTTCCACTTATGTAGCATTTTAGTACCTTCCATGTCATTGTCTTGTAGATAGTGTTGCCTCAGTGATTCACTGGCTATCTACCAGGTGTCCAGCTTTGTATCCTATACCAGGTGGGTACATAAACAACACCTTTCCTTTCTGATTCTTTCTCAGCGTTTGTCCTTTATGACACTACTCAGAGGTTCTTATCCTACCTCTCTCACTAATCCTTTTTCAGTCTTCTGTCACCCACTCTTAAATCCCTAGCCCCTTATCATTTTGTTGACCATGCCCACCCAAGCCTCAGCCTGGGATTGCTCCCACTTTTTGCCTTTGTGCCTACATATGTGCTGCTGAATGAAGATAGAGAAAATCATGCAGCTCTTCTCAGTGGGTCTGCTACAGATTTTTGTAACATAACCTCAACTGGGCACTCAGAGCTGCTTGACAATCTTACTATACCTCCCTTATGAATTCACTACCCCATTTTCCAGTGGTTCTTCCAAACCTTTTCATCCCTCCTTAAACCTCTGATGGCTCCCCCTTCCTCCACTCTCTCAGCTGAGAATATTCTTACATTTCACAGAAAAAACTGAGGCTATTCTCTGAGTTCCCTTTTCTCCTCTTCTTCATCTCCTGTCACTCAGGTGCCTTCTGCCACTTTCTCTCTCATCACCCCTATCTCACATAATGCAGTAAACTTATTCTCTACCAAGGTTAACCCCTCTACTTGTTCAGGTGATCCCATTCCATTTGTCTCCTCCAACACTCTCTGTCATCCTCGCTCTTTCACTTATTTTTGATCTTTCCCTATCTGATGGCTCATTTCCTACTGCTTACAAGCATATTCATGTCTCCCCTGTCCTGAAAAAATCCTCACTTGATCTGTCCAGCCCTGTTAACTATCATGCCATATCTCTTCTGCCTTTGTAGCTAAACTCCTCCAAAAGTCCATCTACAGCATGCACCTCCACCTTTTCCCTCCACATTCTCTTCTTAACCCCTACAATCAGTTTCTGACTTTATCATTCCACTGAAATTGTTCTCATCAAAGTTGCTAATGATCTCCTGACTACCAAACCCAGTGGCCTTTTCTCAAGCCTTATTCTCCTTGATCTCTGCGTAGTCTTTAACACTGCTGAGCACTCTCTTTGCTTTAGGCTTTCAGGACGCTACTCTCTCAGTTCTTCTTCTACCTCCTCCTACACTCCTGATCTGATCACTCCTTCTCTGTCTCTTTTGCTGGACCCTCCTCCAGAGGTGTCCCTTGAGGTTCTATTTTGGGTCCTCTTTTCTTCTCCCTCTATACTACTTCATTAGATGATCTAGTAAGTTCCCATGGATTTAATTATCATCTTTATGCTGACAATTCTCAAATCTACCTTTCCTGCACCAACCTCTCTTCTGACCTCACATCTCCAGCTGCTTTCAGATATCTCATACTGAATGAGTGTCCAGTATACATCTTACACACAATGTCTAAAACAGAACTCATTCTCTTTCCCTCTAAATCTTCCCTGATCCCTTCTACCTTACCAGTCCCTCAGGCTCACAACCTAGAAGTTATCTTGGATTATCTTGGATTCCTCACTCATTCTTACCCTGCCATTTCTAAGCTGTGGCCAAGGCCTGCTGATTTCACCTTTGCAACACCTTCCAAATATGCCCCTTTCTCTCCTCTGACACTGCCACCACTCTAGTGCAGGACCCCATCACCTCGTGCCTCAATTTACAGCAAAAGCCTGCTAGTGGGTCTGCCTGTCTCAAGTGTCTCCCTACTCCAGTCTGTTCTCCATTCAGCCACTAAAGTGATTTTCCCAAAATGCAGGTCTGAATATGTCATCCCTCTACTTAGTAAACTCCAGTGGCTTCCTGTTGCTCCCAGGAGCAAATACAAAGTGCTCTGTTGGCATTCAAACCTCTTCATAACCCAGCCCACTTCTACTTTTCCAGTCTTCTTACACCTCACTTTCCCAAGGCGTACTCTTTAATCCAGTGACACTGGCCTTCTGGCTGTTCCATAAACAAGACACTCCATCCTCATCTCTGGGCATTTTCTTTGACAATCTCCTGTGCCTGGGATGTTCTCCTTTCACTGCTGCAACTACTGACTTCCCTGGCTTCCTTTAAGTCCCAAGTAAAATCCCACCTTCTATAGAAAACCTTCCCTAACCTTTTAATTCCAGTGCTTTCTGTCTTAATTATTTCCTATTTATCCTGTATATAGATTACTTTGTATATATTTGTTTTCCATGTTGTCTCCCTTTTATATTGTAAGCTCCTTGAAGGGAGGGCCTGTCTTTTGCCTCTTTTTGTATCTGCATTACTTAGCACAGTGCCTGGCAGATAGTAGGCACTTAGTAAATGTTTATTGAATGTAATTGAATTGAATTTACTGGCTCCTCATTCTTCTCCTAGCCTATAAATCTGGTTTTTCATGGCTATTTTCTCTGTTCCCTTTTCTCTCTCAATACTCTTCTCCCTTAGCTTTCCCACCTACTCCCACAGTTTCAACTAGTACCATCTCTAATTTGTGTATTCACCCATGAGACACTCTAGACATCAATTTTCAACTCCTTGCTGGGTGTCTCCACCTGAAATTCCTCCTGTCACCTCAGATTCAACATGTCCAAGGTGGTGGTGGTAGTGAGATCAGGCTACAGGGCATATCTATTCAGGTGTCTACACAACATGCTCTCTCTTTCCTCTTTCCTATCAGCATGGACTTTATGCACAAGTTTTTTGCTCTGATGGCCAAGAAGCTTCCAAGGAATTGTCCAGTAGACCTTTCCATTCTCCTGGGTATGGACTTCAGAGATTAGTGAGGCAAAGGAAATTTCCAAAAGTGGGAAATGAAGTCCTCAATCTCTGTGGTAGTGCAGGAAAAAGCTAAAATGACTTTTTTAGTTGTGGAGGGTCAAGGTGATGGGAACCCTGCAAAACTGAGGAAGGAAATGGGCCTCCTCCTTCCCATTCGCCTCATCCATCTGTTTCCCTCTGCATGGAGATCCCTGCCTACAGCCACAAAAACCTGAGTATCACTGCATGCTAAGGTTTGAGCTCTTGGGTATATTCCCACTTATGTCTAATCAAAGCCTTTTGTAGGGGCAGGGAGATAGAGGATGTGCCTTTTAGAGTTTCAGGTGACTACTTCCCCTCTTCTTGGTTTAGACCTTGATTTGAGATTTCATGCTTCCGGTACTGTTTTCCATACAAACAAGCATCCTTTTTTGTATAAAGCCCATTCTTAGAAACTCTCACCAGGCTGACCCTCCACTGAAATGGTCTCCTTCAGGTAAGCTGGCCACCTGGATTCTAAGTGCTGAAGAGCTGCCTTTTGGAGAAGGAACCTATTATGTAAAAGTGATTCCTGCACCTGAGCTGGATCCAGCAGCCCATCACGATGTCACTGTTAGCGTCACATGCTTCATCTCCCAATGTGTATTCTGGGATGACCTCCAGGAGGAGTGGAGAGGTGATGGGTGCCAGGTGAGGGCAAGCAATGAAAGTGGGGAAAAAGTATGCCTAGGTTATCTCTTGATTTCTTCAAACCCTTATGATGTCTAGCTCACTGGCAGTTAGGGGATCAATGATTCATGGACCTTCCAGTTGGCTTTGATGTAAAAGCCTGCCTTATATACATCATGGACTAAGCAAGATAAGTTTCAAGATAGGTTGGATAGGTAGCCACTATTACTGATGGCCCGGTAGGGTGCAATTGCTATGGGGCAGCCCATTCCCCCAGAGAACTGAACCTGTTTTCCCCATGATTTAGCTAATAACTTCCAGACTGTCTAAATTCCATAAGAAGATGAAGGTCATGGGGAACAACTACAGAGTGGAGGACAGGAGTAGGGACAGGGGTAGGGACAAAAGCCTATTCTAGCAATAGGCTAAAGCTCATGATCTGTCCAAATTTTTTTCTGCACATTTACTAACCCAGTGCTAAGGACTCTATTCCAACCTGAGGTACTATAGCTTGATTAGAGGGGGCTTGTGGAGAGGCTTGAGAGTAGGTCTTTTCCTAGGTAGAATGACAAAATGTATGTCCTGCAGAACTTCCCCCAAAATGAAGCCTTCATCTCACCACGTAACAAGCCATCTGACATCCCTGAAGATGGCTAATTACAACTCATTCTACCCATGCATTTTACTACGTATATGATCTTAGGAAAGTCTTTGCATTGCTCTGGACCTTGGTTTCCTCACCTGTAAAATGAGGGAGTTGGACTAGATGAAACTCTGTGGTCACTTCCATTTCTAGATATATGTCCCTGTGATCCCTCACCTCCAGAATACTGAAAGGTAACTGAGTGGAAGGTATTCTCACCAACCTTGAGAATGCAGGTCCTATAAAAGCAAAGTACCCCAGCTCCCTGGAGAGCTATTTTAAGGTTTGCAAAACTCTTCCACCTATGCCCAAAACTGCTCTAGCAAGTTGAGATCCCTGATCCAGTTCAGGGTAGTTAACATTCTCTCTGTCAGAAAAGAAACATCCCTGGGACAAATGGACACAGTGATTCACCAACCATCTCACTATATCATTAATAGGTTTTCCTTTCTCCAAAGTCAAATTGAACTCATGTTACTCAGTGCAGAAATGAGATCCCCTAGCCAAAAATGTTAGAAATAATGTCTGAGGCCCTGAGTTCCCCTACCAGCTCTGCTAATTACTACCTGTGTGTCCTTGAGCAAGTCACTTAACCTCTTTTCCTCATCTGCAAAATGAGGAGAAGGAGCTGATTGACCTCTGTGGTATCTTCTAGCTTTAAATTTGTGATCTTATTATCCCATTAATGAAGTGCTTTGGGGGGGTGCTTTTAGGTGGGTTCCCAGACTACCCTTTACAGTACCCACTGCCTCTGCAACCATCTCACATTCTTTGGAAGCACCTTCTTTGTGATGCCCAACATCGTTGATGTGAGCCAAACGACTGAGCTCTTTGGCACATTTGTGGATAATCCTGTGGTAGTGACCACCGTGGGCTGCCTCTGTGTGGTATATGTGATGGTAGCATTCTGGGCAAGGAGGAAAGACATTCAGGACAATGCCAAGGTAAGTGGTCTGGGAGGAAGAGCTTTCAACACTCAAGTTTATCTAATAATAGAATGGGCTGCCTTAAGAGGAAATGAATTTTCCCTTAATGGACAAGCTCAAATAGGGCTGGGTGAACACTTTTCAGGAGTAGTATGAAGGGCATTTGTGCAATAGGCAGGAACTGTGACACTGTACAAAGTGGGGTACCTTTTTCTTCCCCATACCCCTGTGCTTTTCAACTTTTTTTTTGTCTTCTCGCATTAGAGTATGTAAATTTCTTGAGGCTTTTTTTTTGCTCATGTTTGTATACTCAGCACTTAGCACAGCATTTGGCACATAGTAAGTGCTTAATAAATGATTGTTGACTAGACAAGGTCACAGATCCCAGGATCCTGACTAGACAAGCTTACCACTTGGAGTTCTGTCCAGACCTAAGATTCCATGACTAGGGGAGAGGCAGTGTGGTATAACGGCCCAGCCAGGCACATGGTGCTTAATAAATGTTTGACTGATTGTTGACTGACATTAGACTTGGAATCAAGAAGATCTAGATTAAAATCCCATACCAGATGGTTATTAGCTAAGACCTGGGACAAATCACTTAATTTCTCTGAGACTCATTTTGCATATCTGTAAAATGGGCATAATAACAGCACCTACTACTTCAAAAGGTGGCTGTAAGGCTCAAATGAGATAACAAATGCAAATGCAAAGCATTTTTCATATCTTAAAAAAATTATGGAAATATGAACTATTATTTTTAGTGATATTGATTGGAAGAACAGAGTGATTTCTTCTTTTGACCACCCTCTGTGAGCCTGCATGGTAGTCTGGGACAAAAGAACATAAGTTGGGAGTGAGCAAGCTTGCTTTCTAATCCAATGGGCCACTTAACTAGCTGGGTGACCTCTGGCAAGATCCTTAACCTCTCTGTGCCTTAGTCTCCTTATCTATAAGCTAAAGATCACATTTACCTTGTCTGTCTCAAAGGGCTATTGTGAAACTATAAAAGACATCACAGATGTGAAAATATTCAAGACTTCTGAAAACACAAGAAGGCAATGGGTACCCCTTCCCTGGAGGTCTTTAGACTGAGGCCAAGTGACTGTCAGCAACATTTTAGAAAGATTCCTGTTTAGATATGGGTTACACTGGATGGCCCCTGAGGTCCTCTCTCAGTTCTGAACTTCAGTGATCCGGAGCATTGGTCTCAGAGTCAGAAGATGTGAAATATGAGTCCCAGCTCTGCTGCTTACAAGGCTCTATTACTCCTATTACTGCCCAGACCCTCCTACCACCCACAGGGAGAGATGATTTACTCCTTTCTGACTGTAGTGGTACTGACATTGACACTGCTCAGCCAATGCTTTAATAATATCCTACTTCCATCCAGGTGAAGATCACAGTGCTAGAGGACAACGATCCCTTTGCCCGGTACCACTACCTAGTGACAGTCTTTACTGGCCACCGACGGGGTGCAGCTACTACCTCCAAGGTAAAAGGGTCCTGTAAGGGGTTGGATAGACAAACTCATCCCACTTTAACTATGCATCAGAGAAACCCAGTCCAGCCCAGGAGATAGCACTTGTATTTCTTTAACTTTGATGTCTCTTATGGGTCTAAAATAGAAATCATAAGATTAAGAGCTGATAAATAAGCTCATCCCTAAGGGAAAGAAGTCAAGTTGTGGCACAAAACACAAGGAATAGCATTTATACAGTAGTACTTAAGTCCAGATGCCTGTACCTTTCCCTGTCCTAATTTTAAATTATCAGTACTACAAAGGGGTGTAGTAGAAAGGTCATTGAACATAGAATCAGAAAACCTGGGTTTAAGGTCAAGCTCTGACATTTACTAGTGGTACGCTCATTGGCAAGTACCTTCAGCTCTCTTGGCCTCAGTTTCCTCATCTAGAAAACAGGGAGAAGAATACCTGTACTATCTCCCCCAAAGAGTTATTGTAAGGAATTTAATTCAACTCAGTAGTTGTTCCAGAAACTAGGCTAGGAGCTGGATATTCAAAGATAAAAATGAAATGCAATCCCTGCCTTCAAGGGACTTACACTCTGCTTTTGGAAAGTGCTCTGGAAATCTTAAAGTGCTGTGAAAGTGTGAGTTGTTATTATTCTGATAGCATAAAGTTGAAAGAAACGGTTGTATATAGTAAGAAGTATGTTAGACTATCAGAAGACATGTGTTTGACCATATTAGCTATTTGACCATGAACAAGTCACTTTATCTCTGTATCTTTGCTTCCTCATCTATAAAATGAATGTAATAATACTTACATTCTCTACCTCCCAAGAGGCTTAAAGTGCCACCTATGACTTATTCTACTTTTATTATCTGATTTTTGTAATAAACAACATATTTCATAAAGTAATAAATATGATAGTTTTATAGCATATTTACTAGATAATTGCCAGATATAGTAGGATCCTTCATACTTAACTTCTGTAAAACTCCATACCAGTCAACATGTATTTATTGCATATGTTTAATTAAATACCTACTCTGTGCATATCCTGTGCTAAGTGCTATGAAGAATGTGAACGCACAACTATTCTTTTAGAGCTTACGTCTAGAAGCGAATGTTATTGTCATTGTTGAATTGTGTCTGACCTTGTGACCCCATTCAGGGCTTTCTTGGCAGACACTGGAGTGGTTGGTTTGCCAGTTCCTTCTTCAGGTCATTTCACAGATGAGGAAACTGAGGCACACAGGGTTAATTGGTTCATGGAGCTAGTAAATGTCTGAGGCCAGATTTGAGCTCAGGCAGATGAGGCTTCCTAAATCCAGGCCAGACACTCTATCTACCGCACCACCTAACTGCAGGAGGCAAGTATTCAGGAGAGTATGTCTTGAAGGTAAAATGATATAAACAGTATCGCCTACAGCTAAATAGGGAGATATCCCTTCCAGTTGGGAAGAAAAACTTCATAGAGGATGTCGCAACTGCTCTGGGCTTTGAAGGATTATGATAGGCAGTAAAACAAAGGCATATGAAGCACAGTGGGTGATACGACCAAAAGGGCAGATAATAAGTTTAACTAAAAGGGGATGGGGCAGGGAGGGAGTTGAACAGTGTGCCCAAAGCCCAACTAATCGCCCCGGAATATTTAAGAAGAGTCATGACATAACCTTGATGCCCATTGTTAAAGAAGTCAGCATGGTAGCACAAGTCCCTTGAGTGTGTGAAGTCAGAATGTGGAAATGTTCACAAAGGGCCTTCCTGGAGTGACTCTGCAGAGTCCAGAGGAGGGAGCCCATGTTTGGGAGAAGCTGAGGAGGTGACTTGTAGCTGGGAACCACAGCAAGCATTCTGCATACCCAAGAGAGAATGGGTACCAGGGCAGGAGCAGAAGCTGACATATCCTGGCTGTACCTGAGTGCAGAAGTTTAACAGGTCTGCACATGAGTCCAGGCCATTGTTCTTTACCCACACTGTTTAAAATGTAAGCTCCTGCAGGGCAGGGAATATTTTTTGCCTTTTTTTTTTTTTTTTTTACATCTCTAGCATTTAGCACAGTGCTTGGAACAACATTGCTATTTAATAAATGCTTTTAGATTGACAATGATTTCAGCTAGTATTTGGGAAGTAATGGGAACTCTCTGATCAGATGACAAATTACTGAGCTGTCTGTGGTCTCCGCACCCAAGATATGCAAGTGGACCTAGGGCTAAGGGTGTAAGTGATGTCACTGGCAATAGCTCAACTACCAGTGAGTGTGTTTGAGGAGGTCCATGACAGCAGTGGCCTGAGAACCCAAGACATGTTCAAAGGATAATGCAGAAACCAGTTTAAGAATACAGAGGGATGGTTCATCAGGGGAATGAATGGTGGCACAAAGGGCTGCAAAGGTTGGCAACAGTTTATAAAGAGGCCTTAATGCCAAGTTAAAGAATTCATTTGTAAAGAGACAGAAATAGGGAGCCATTGTAGGTTTCTGAAGGTAACTTTAGTAAGATAATCACTGCAGGTATAACTCCATCTAGTAGACATTAGCGGCAAGTAAGAAGGTATCACAGTAGTCTAGGTAGGAGTTGAACCAGGATGGTGGCACCATTTATGGAGAAAAAGGGATGAATCTTGAGACTTTGAGAGAAAGAATCTATAAAATCTGGTCACTGATTGTTGGTTAGAATATTGATTTGAATAGAATTGATTAGGTGTGTAGAGTGAGGGAAACATCAGAGTCAAAAGATGACTCTGAGGTTTCAAAAGTCAGTGTGAACAGGAGGAAGGTAATGCTATCCATAGAAATGAGGAAATGGAGAAGAGAAGGTTTAGAGGTAAAGTGCGGACAAGTTGAGTTTCAGATGAGGTGAGTCTGAGATGATAGTAGGACAAGTGGAAATTTTAGCATAAATTTAATCAGCAGATGTTTATTGAATACCTACTATGTGTGTGATAACTACTGGGGATACAAGACCTGGGTTTGAGTTCTGGTTCTGGTACTAATGCTAGTACTTGACCTTGGTCAAGTAACAACACATGGATTTGTGATGTTTAGCATAAAGGCAAAAAACAGTCCCTGCCCTTAAGGAATTAATATTCTATTTGGGGAGAGAACACACAAAGAGGCAATTTGAGAGTCTTGAGCAGAATCTCTCTGCATTCACATTTAAGGACATTATCTAAGGGGTCAACCTCTAAGATGACTATTAGAACCTATTGGCTAGCAGATTTGAAATAAATGATGCTGTTGGTCCAAGCTGAAGATCAGCCAAGCTTCCCCTCTAATAGAGATTGTTTCCTTGGCTCTGCTCCCTGACTTTCCCTTACCTTGTCATTGATCTATGTCTTTGGCCTAAGGGTGCTTGGTTGAGAGGTGGATGACTCAGTCCAAATTTGTTATCACTTGCAAAGCAGTGCAAAGGGCAAGCCCTCAAGTTGTGTAGCACCCTGGCACCTCAAGGCCTTCAAACATATTATTGGAGAAAGTGAATTTGGATTCCTTATCATTTCAGGTGACAGTTACCCTTTATGGGCTGGAAGGAGAAAGTGAGCCTCACCATTTGTCAGATCCAGAGACTCCAGTCTTTGAGCGAGGGGGTGTGGATGTCTTCTTGCTGGCTACTCTCTTTCCACTGGGGGAACTTCAGAGCATCCGACTGTGGCATGACAATTCTGGAGACAGGCCATCTTGGTAAGCTCATGCAGGGCAACCAGAGTTCAGGGAGTCAAGCAGAATGAACAGGCAAAAAAGTCAAGAGACTTTGTCTCTACTGTTTGTCCTTGTTCCCAAGTTTTCCTGTCTGCAAAATGGGGATGATATCCACTGTAAAGATCACAGCTTTTACCTCCCACTGACATTAAAAGACTACATGAGATACACTTCAGGATATTCACAACATCCCTTTCTTCTTTTCCCTGTGTAGGCCTAAAGGGGCCAGGTTCATGGTTGCAGATGCTGTGGCTATGAATGTCGAAAGGCAAACATTCCTGATATCCCTCCTGACCTCTGTGCTGGCCACAAAGTACTGGGGAGATGGCCAATTAGTGTCATGGAAAGAATGCTAGTTTGGGGCCAAAAGAACTGAATTCTGGTCCCACTCTGTCACTTGCCACCTGTGTGACTTTGGCCAAGTGATCTAATCTCTCTGGGCATCAGGTTCCTTATCCATAAAATGAAGAGGTTGTACTAAATGCAAACTAAATGCAAGACTCCTTCCAATTCTAAGTCCATGATCCTGTGACTTCAGAATGTAGAATATAGAATGCCAGAGGCAGGAAAGGCCTTCAAGAATAAAATGTTAGACCCAGAAGGAGTCATTTGAATGTCAATTTCCAGACCTGGGAGGAATGTATAACATAGATTGTCAGAGTTAGAAAAGTAGATAATATAGGCCAATCCCTTCATTTTACAAAACGGGAAACAAAGCCAGAGAAGGGGAGTTTGGATTGCATGGATAAAAAAATGGAAGCAGGGGGTCCAGTTAGGAAGAGTCCTGGCACCAGTTAAAGTCTAAACATCACACGATCAGAGCAGAAAGGGTCATCATGATAGAGTAAATCCAATGGGTTCCTAAGAAATGTAGAAGAAAAAAAGCCTATTAATATTGTGTTCTGTGTTGTAGGTAACAAGTCTGCCAGGAACAATTTTTATCAATTTATCATTATTCAGGCAGTTAGGTGGCACAGTGGATACAGTATAGGATGCGGAGTCAGGAAGATCTGAGTTCAACTTAGCCTCCTTGCCTCAGTTTGTTGCTCTCATTCAGTTGTTTCAGTTGTCTGATTCTTTATGATTCCATTTGGGATTTTCTTGGCAAAGACACTGGAGTGGTTTGCCATTTCCTTCAACACCTCATTTGACAAATGAGGAAACTGAGGCAAACAGGATCACAAAGAGTTGGACATGACTGAAACAATTAACAACAAAATGAGAATAATGATAGCATCTACCTCGTAGGGTTGTTGTATGTAAAGGCCATTGCCAACCGTCAAATGCTATGGAAATGTTATTGCTTTGTTTAAGGAGACAATTGCCTAAACTTCCATAGTCCCATCATGTCCTCAGATATATCTCTCTTTCCCAAGATAATCTGAAGTCATATGTTTGGGATTCTTGAACTTAGGAAAATTTCACAATGTGATGAAATATAATTGCACAACTCAGAACAAAGTAAAAGTTAATATATTACCTCATCAATCCATAACAAGTCACTTAATTATGGAGAATCCTTTTCCTAAAACCACACAAGCCCTTTATGACCTGTCAAGAGCAGTTAACAGAAATAAGATGAACAAATCTGCCTTGGACAAACACCCTGACACCTTCTGGGGAGGGAGAAGGCAATGATTTCAACTAGAGATGAGCTCTTCTTCTCTCTAAGTCTGGCTGCCACCCCTAATTCATTTTCCTGAGCCTTTGTGTGAAGGAAATACACTTTCCTAAAATTAAGGGATTAGGTAAAAGAAAACAGAATTCAGGGGAGGACATCATTTCCTGAAAAGTTTGATTAAGTAATTGTTTATTTCTTAATAATTTTCAATTGAACTGAAAAGGAGGCTCAGATATGCTTCAGTGTGCCCATAACTTTGGCACATTACCCAATTGTATTGTCTTCTCACCAGCACCAAGACGGTCTCTTCAGTTGTCATCTAACTCTGGTTTGTAGAGCTAAATCAGGACTCTTGGTCTCTACTTGAAGATCTCCAACTTCTTAGTCTGTGGAACTAGAGGATGAATAAGCAATTCTGTTTTTTTCTTTTCTACACTGTGTATACAAATGCCTCTTCTATTTGGTTTTGGTTAAATTCCGAATAAAAATAAAATTTAATTTGAAGAAATAAAATAAAATAAAGGTATGGTTAGATGATCTGACTCCCAAGATTCAGTGCTTTTTTATGACACCAGAAAAGTATTTTTAGAACCAGAGCAGGAAAAATTGTCTCTCTTGTGATTTGTAGGCAGGTCCAGAATTATAAGTCTTATGATATAAAGTCATTTGTACCTGTGCTGAATGGTAAGACAGGCTATCAACCTTCATCCCCTATGTGGGTACAATGGGCCTGTTCCCCTGTTATTTGTGGTCTAGATCACTGGTAAATTAGAATTTGTCCCCTGGTAAGCGTGTTGGCACCCTGCTCAGTGTCAAACACATAGTTGCCAGTTTCAGAGAGTCATTCCATATCAGCACACTTATTGAAATTTAGTCATCCAGAGGGGCTGATATGGTAGAAAGAGTGTTGGACTTTGGATTCTGAAAATCTGGGTTTGCGTCCTTGCTCTAGTACTAGTACCAGACCTTGACCTTGGTCTAGTCTCAGTGCATGAACCCATTTCTAGCTCTGTGATATTTAACATTTTTATCAATTACTTGGATGAAAGAAAGTATGTATAGATGACAAGGTTTTATGAAATATGCTGGTAACACAAAACTGGAAAGGATACTTTGTTGATTGAAAGTATTAGACTCTAAAAAGATCTCAACAGGCTAGACTAGAGGGTTGAATCTAGTAAGATCAAATCTGATAGAATTCTATAGTCCTGCAACACAAGGTCTAAATAAAAATCAACTTTAAAAGTACAAAGTTGGGGAAGCAGGGTCAGATAAGAGCTATGGTTAAAAAGATCAGAATATTTTAATGGACTGCAGTGTCAATGACAATAATTTCATTAAGAGGCATAATTTCCAACATGAGTTTGTGATTCTAAGAAGAGAATGGGAGATGATATAGTAAGTTTATGAAGTTTACAATAGAGAAGGAGGTGTTCCTTGTAAAGGTTGGCTTCTAGTTTCTTAATAGAGTGTAAGATATAGTCTTTTGCTGAGAGAAAAGGGCCAGAACATTTTCAGGAAGCTTGAGATGAGATGGGAAGGTTTAGAATGGCCACTGTGGAGAGTAGGATAGAGCTAGCCAAAATGAGCTTCTTTAGGAGGTATCAGGTTTCTTCCCCACCCTAGCACATGAAGGCAGGAAGAATCCTTGTTGATGTTATAGAGGGACTTCTTATTCAAGGTTTGACTAGATAGTCTCGTAAGTTCCCTTCGAACTATAAGATTCTGTGATTCAGTCTTGGTTTTCTAATTAGTAAAATGGGGGTACTCATATTTTTACTTCCCACCTCACAGGGTTGTGGTGAAAGCCCTTTATGAACTATTCTCTGTGTATGGCCAAATTTTTCTACAAAATATTAAATCATCATAGAGGAAAACAACCTGGTTTCTTTTTCAGGATTGCTTCTTCCAGGGATTGGACCAACCAGTGAAGTCCTCCTGGATAGCCCTAAGAATCCCTGTTCTGATAAGCATTAGAGTTACATTCTGGACTTCTTGATAATCTGACTGTCTATTCTAGGTATGTCAACCGTGTATCAGTCCATGATTTGACACTGGATCAGAAATGGTATTTCCTCTGTAATTCTTGGTTGTCCATTGATGTTGGAGAATGTGTTCTAGATAGGAGGTTCCCCGTGGCCACAGAACAAGACATGAAACAATTCAGGTAAGACTTAATTCCCAAACCTTCCATTCCTATGCTAACCTTGGTTCATACTTCATGGAGAAGGACTGAGCATTCACGTGACTTTGAAAATCTCAGAGAAACAAATGTATATGGTAATATTTTCTTATTATGCATTGGATTTCATAGCCATATAATGTAAGAACTAGAGCAGGCCTTAAAATATAGGACAGAGAATGTTGGTCAGTTGGTAAGTAGCATTTATTAAGTACTATGTACCAGGCATTATGCTAAGTGCTAGGGATACAAAGAAAAGAAAAGGACAGTCCTCATTTTCAAGGATTTCATATTCTCATGGGAGAGACAATATACAAATTATTATTTATATACCAGATATATACAGTATAAATGGAAAGTTGTTAGAGAGAAGTGAATAATGGAGGAAGGGAAGGGGAAGGCCTCCCTCAGAAACTGGGATTTGATCTGAGTCTTAAAGGGAGCCAGGATATGGAGGTGAATAGATAAAGCACTTCAGGCATGGGAGTCAGCCAGTGAAAATACAATGAGATGGCAGGAAGGAGTCTCAAACATGATCAATAACACAAGGCCAATGCAGCTGCACTATCGAGTATGTGGAGAGGAGAAGCATCATCTATTCTAGTCCAACCCCTTCTTTTACAAATGAGAAAGCTGAACCCCACAAAGGTTAAATGAGTTGATTAGGATTATTCAGGGTTGTAGTACCTTAAAGAAAAACTCTGAGACACAATTGCTATTCAATAAATTCTTTTAAAATTTTAAATGCCAGGAAAATGCAAAAAGAGATATCGTTGAACACAAACTCAATTCAGTTTTCTTATAGGGCTTCTTGTATGCAAAAAAAAAAAGGCAATAAAAATAAAAGGAAAGGCCTACTCTATTCCTAATGGAAGGTCACATTAACAAAGTACAGGACTCATGGGATCAGATGAAGGGGCAAACTATGTAGTAGATCCAAGGAGGATGAAATCCCTGTGAGAAATCAAGAACAATACATGTAGAGTGGATGGGAGTTAGGTAGATAGAGTAGTGAGGGCAGGGGAGGAAAGACACCAGAATCAACAAAAGCTGAGAGTGGGAAATGGGAAATAAGAGTGTTCAGTTTGTCAGGTATATAATGTGAAATAAATCTGGAAAGGTAGTTGGGCTGAATGCCATTCTAAAGAGCAAAGGACATGCACCATGGAAGGGAAGGTACTCTGGGCACAATTCAATTCAACAAACATTTATTAAACTGCTGATACACAGTAGGCACTGACCTGGGAATAAAAAGATGACCCTGCTACAGACCCTATTGTCCAAAAGTTGGAAGTCTTTTGGGGAGATTTGTGGGAGTTGTCAAGGGAATAAGACTTGTCCACTGAAAAATAGGATACAGTGTTGGTAATGATGGGAGCAGAGAAGAGATCAGGAAAAGTGATTTAAAAATACTGAGGTGAACTTCTGATGCCCAGGTGGCAGAGTGAAGAAAGAATCCTCAGAAGCCCTCCCAAATTCCCCTCCAAACAACTAAAAACCCACTTCAGAATTGATCTAGGAGCAGGGAAGCTGCTTACCAGCAGAACAGGAAAGGTCTGTCTCACTGGGATGGGAGGGGAGTGAGGTCCAAGAGGAGCAGCAGCAGCCAGTCTCTCAACCCAGGGCCTTCAGCAAGGCTCCAAGCTTGGGGCAATTCACCAGGGAGGCCCTGCCTTCTTGCAAGCCAGCAGTCTCCTAGGCAAGTAAGCAATCTGTGCAGCGCAGGAAGGCCCCACCCCCAGCACAAGCCACCAGTGAGGCCTTGACCCCATTGCTGACCAGTCATGAAACCCCACCCCTGGGGCTGGCCAACAGCAAAACCCTGTCCCTGGGGCCTACCAGCAGAGAGACCCCATTCTAGTAGCAGGGCTATATCCGTGGGGCAGATCAACAATATCCCTCCTCCCAGTACCGGACAGCAGAAAAATTCTGTTACTGTAGCAACCCAGCAGCAAGGCCCCACCCCTGGGGCAGGCCAGCAGCTAAACCCCACACCCAGAGGAGGCCAACAGCGAGGCTCCACCTCCCAGTACAAGCCCATCCTCCAGAGAAAGCCCGGAAGCCCAGTGAAAGGGACCAGTAAGACCCATAGCCCCAGGACAAAATAGTGGGACAGTGAAGACCAGAGTGCTTCTCACATAAGACACCAAGTCACAAAAAGGGCAGAAAAAAATGAGCAAAAAAGCTTGATTATAGAAAGTTACTGTGGTGATAGGGGAAGATCAAGGTATAAACTTAGAAGAAGATAATAGTGTCAAAATGACTACATGTGAAACCTCAAAGAAAAATGTAATTTGGTCTCAGGCCCAAAACAAATTCCTGGAAGAACTTAAAAAGAATTTTAAAAAGCAAATTAGATAAGTGAAAGAAAAATTTGGAAAAGAAATGAGAGCAATGCAAGAGAAACATGAAAAAAGAGTCAATAGCTCAGGAAAAGACATACAAAAATTTATTGAGGAAAATGGCTCCTTGAAAAAGAGAATTGGCCAAATGGAAAAGGAAGTACAAAAGCTCACTGAAGAAAAATAATTCCTTAAAAATTAGATGAGACATCAAGATATGATAAAAACAAAATCAAGAAAGGAAAAAATAGAAGAAAATGTGGAATTCTTCATTGGAAAAGCAAGTGACCTAGAAATTAGATCCAGGAGAGATAATATAAGAATTATTGAACTACCTGAAAGCCATGATATTAAAAAAAAAAGTCTGGACAACATCTTTCAAGAAATTATCAAAGAAAACTGCCCTGATATATTAGAACCAGAAGGCAAAATAGAAATTACCACCTGAAAGATCACAAAATGAAAATTCCCAGGAACATCATAGCCAAATTCCAGAGCTCACAGCTCAAGGAGAATGTACTGGAAGCAGCCAAAAGGAAACAATTCAAATATTTTGGAGCTATAGTCAGGATTACATAGAATTTGGCAGCTTCCACATTAAAGAACTGCAGGGCTTGGAATATAAAATACTGGAAGACAAAGAAGTTAGGGTTACAATCAGGAATCACCTACCCAACAAAATTGAATATAATTTTTCAGGAAAAATGGATATTTAACAAAATGGAGGACTTACATGCATTTCTAATTAAAGGACCAAAGCTGAATAAAAATTTTACTTCCAAATGCAAAATTCAAGGGAAACGTAAAAAAGTTAAAAAAAAAATAAATCATAAGAAATGTAATGGGTTTTAAGTATTTATATTTCCATATGGCAAGATAATATTTGTAATTCTTAACAAGTTTATTACTATAAGAGCAATTAGAAGTATTTAGACAAAAGGTATGGATATAAGGTGACTTTGATGAGATGGTATCCCAAAAATCAAAATAAAGAGGAAAGAGATAAAATTGCACCCAAAAAAGGAGAGGGGAGATTGAATGGGATGAATTATCCCACATAAAAAAGGCATGAAAAAGCTGTTATGATGTAGAAGAAGAAGGGTGGTGGTGAACTTTCATCAAAATTGACTAATAGAAGGGGGAGGAGAAACTGATAAAAGGGAAGGTATATTGGGGAAGGCAGTGATCAGAAATAAAACACTTGTGAGAAAGAAAAGAGTAAGGGGTGAATTCATCACCAGTAATAAAGAGGACATTAAGACCATTGTTAGAAGCTATTTTGTCCAATCAAATGCCAATAAATTCGACAATCTAAATGAAATTGATGAATATCTATAAAAATATAAATTTTCCAGATTAACTGAATAAGAATAAAATATTTAAATAATCCAATCTTAGAAAAAGAAATTGAACAAGCCATCAGTAGACTTCCCAAGAAAAATTCCCAGGACCAGATGATTCACAAGCAAATTCTATCAAACATTTAAAGAATTTAAATTTAAATCCCAATATTGTATAAACTATTCGGAAAAATAAGCAAAGAAGAAGTCCTACTAAATTTCTTTTGACACAAATGTGGTGCTGATACCCAAGCCAGGAAGAGTCAAAACAGAGAAAGAAAATTATTTGCGAATTTCCCTAATGAATATTGAGGCAAAAAAATTTTTTATAGTTAATTTGTTTTCAGTTTTCAATAATCACTTCCGTAAGTTTTAAATTTTCTCTCCCTCCCTTCCCCTTCCTTCCCCAAGATGGCATGCAATCTTATATAGGTTCTATGCATACATTCTTATTAAATACATTTTCACATTAGTCATGTTGTATAGAAGAATTAGAATGAATGAGAGAAACCATGAGAAAAAACAAAACATAACAAAAGAGAAAATAATCTGCTTCATTCTGCATTGTAACTCTATAGTTCTTTCTCTGCATGTGACTGGCATTTTGTGATGCAAAAATTTTTAATAAAATACTAACAGAGATTATAGCACTATATCACAAAGATCATACACTATGAGAAGGTGGGATTTATAACAAGATTGAAGGGCTATTTCAATATTAGGAAAACTATTAGCATAATTGACCATATCAATAACAAAACCAGCAGAAATCATATGATCATCTCAATAGGTGCAAAAAAAATTTTGACAAAATACAATACCCATTCCTATTAAAACAGTAAAGTATAGGAATAAATGGAGCTTATATGATAAGTAATATTTATCTAAAACCACCAGTAAACATTATCTGTGATGGGGATAAGCGAGAAGCCTTTCCAGTACAATAAGGGGTGAAGCAAGGATGCCCAATTATCACCTCCATTATTTAATATTGCACTAGAAATGTTAGCTATAGCAGTAAGATAAGAAACTAAAGGAATTAGAAAGGCAATAAGGAAATAGAACTATCACTCTTTGCAGATGACATGATTTATACTTTAAAGATCAACTGAAAAACTACTTGAAATTATTAACAACTTCAGCAAAGTTGCAGGATACAAAATAAACCCACATACATCATCAGCATTTCTCTATATTACCAAAAAAGTCCTGCACTAAGAGATAAAAAGAGAAACTCCATTTAAAATAACTGTAGACAATGTAAAATACTTGGGAATCTAACTGCCAAGACAAACCCAGGAAATATAAGAACAAAACTATACAATGCTTTTCACACAAACAGTCATATCTAAACAATTGGGAAAATATTAATTACTCATGGGTAGACCAAGCCAATATAATAAAAAAATGACAATTCTCTCTAAATTAATCTATTTATTCAGTGCCATACCAATCAATCGAAAATTATTTTGTAGAGGCAAAAAAAAATAATAACAAAAATTCATCTGGAAGAACCAAAGTTGAGTGGTATCAAGGGAATCAAGAAAAAATGCAAAAGAAGGTGGTCTAGCCATATTAGATCTCAAATTGTATTATAAAATAGTAATTATCAAAACAATCTGGTACTGGTTAAGAAATAGAGTGGTGGATCAGTAGAAAAGACTAAGCAGAAATTACATACTAGTAAATGACCGTAGTAATCTAGTATATAATAAACCTAAAGGTCCAAACTTTTGGAACAAAAACTCATTATTTGACAAAAACTGCTGGGAAAATAGTAAAACAAAGGTATGCCCATCAATTGGGGAATGGCTTAAACAAGCTTTGGTGTATAATTATAATGTAATATTATTGTGCTGTTAGAAATGTCAATTAGGATTATTTCAGAAAAACCTGTAAAGATTTGCATGAATTGATGCATAGTGAAGTGAACAGAACCAGGAGAATTACATACACATAAACAGCAATATTGTTTGATGAAGAACTGTGAATGACTTAACTATTCTCAGCAATACAATAATGCAAGACAAAGGACTAATGATGAAGCATACTATCCCACCTCCAGAGAATGAACTGATAGTGATTGAACACAGACTGAAGCATGCTATTTTTCACTTTCTGGTTTTCAATTTTTTTCTTTTATTCAAGTCTTCTTGTACAAAATACTAACATGGAAATGTTTTACATAATTGCACATGCATAACCTACATTTGCTTACATATAATTTATAAGTTACATATATAAAAATATTATATATATATATATATATATTTGCTTTTCATCTCAGTCAGAGGGGAAGGAAGAGGAATAGAATTTGGAACTCAAAAGTAGAAATAAAAATGTTAAAAATTAAAAAAAAATTTACTGAGGCAAGAGAAAACATTTCCAACTGAGGAGATCAGGGATCCCTACATAAAAGAATTGGCTCCCAAGGTGGGCCTTGAAGAAAGAGAGGAATCTCAATAAACAAAAGATAGGGAGGGAGGGTGTGAGTTCTAAGAACAGGTAGTGGTTTACTTTAGCCAGAACACAATGACTAAGGGGTATAAGGTGAGATAACTCTATAAAGATATATTGGAACCAGATTGTAGAGTGCCTTGAGTGTCAAGTCAAGGAATTTGTGTTCATCCTTATAGGCAAAGGGGAGCCACTGAAGTTTTGTGAGCAGGGGTGTGACATGTTTAGACTCTGCCTTTGGAAAATTGTCTGGGAAAGTTGTGGGAAGACTTTGGACATTGGAGGCAGAGACCAGTGAGAAGATGTTCTAATAAACAATCTGGGGGAGGAGTGATAGGAACCTGAACTAGGAGGTGGTTACTTGCCGGCATATTCCCTAAAGCAAGATCACATATCAAGGAAGTTTATTTTCCATATTATCTCATTACCTTCTCCCTTCAAGTTCCCAGTACCCCCCTGATCCCATCATCCCACCAGATAGCTGACACTATCATTGGCACTTGGGATAAAATTTACTCATCTACCCCATCTGGAATTTCTCCCTGTGCTTACATTTTCTCATTTGTATCTCTCACCTTGAAAGGAAGAACTTGACTTGCCAAGAAAGGAAGTAAAAAAAATTTATCCAGTAAAAGAAAGGGGCAAAGGAGTATCTTCTGCTGGATGCTGAAATCATATTGTGTTCAGAACTCACTCTTAGGGTAAAAGTACCTCAGGAGAGCCACTAACTAATAAACTTTGCCATTCATTCCTCTTCAATCCAGTCCCTGTGCCTCCTGACTCCAAGATACCTGGATTATTCTACCCTCCTCTTTCCTGGGCACTTTTCCCCCTTCTCAAATTATGCTGTGGATGGGCACTGGGAAGTGCTTAGCCTCACTGTCCAGAATTCCTGCTTCTTCAAGCTCTCTAGCACTTGGGAACCCTAGCATGGGGGCACATCCTGAAGAGCCCCTGAGTGGAACAAGTGTAAAAGGGTTGGGAAGGTTGTAGAGAAAATTCATGAGCAAGAGGAGAGAAAGCCTGAGTAGGAGTGAGAGAACCTGGATTATTGGGAGGAACTTGGTTGGAAGGTGGCAGATTTGGTTAAACTAGACCTGAGATTTCATTGATATAAGGAACTCTAGATGTGAAAACTCCCCCTATCAATGCAGACCAGCATGCAGTGGCAATTTATAGTCCTGGCTCTAAAAATCAGCTCATAATAAGGCGTACTTGTATTCAAGATGAGCCCCATGATGTGACCCATCTTCCCAACCTCTAAGTAGTTGATCAGATGTCCCTTGAGGTCAAGCCCTTCCTCCCAGGGAACCAAGGTCCCCACTTTGGACACTACTTGATCAGATGACCTCTAATGTCCTTTTTGTCTCTCATAGTAGATGACCCTATGATAGGATAGTAAGTTCCAAATCGGAAAGAATGTGCATACTGATGAAGATGATGGTGGCATAGGGAAAACTATCAACATTGGCACTAATTATAGACACGGGGAAACTAACAAAGTAAGAAGAGAAAGATAACAAGTATAGTCTGGTTAAAAACAGTATTGGGCATAATCATTTATGTGACTTTCTTTTAATGGGATTCATGCCCAGTTACCAGGCAACACAATACCAACCATGAGTCCCATAGGTCAGATGAACTGGGCTGGCCATTTCATATGACCCCAATACTAAACTCTGTTTATGCTCAATCTTCAGTATCTATTGTTTATATTTTATGGCCCTTTGCTTATATGTTAAAAGAGTTAGAAAGAACCGTATTGAGGTTTACTGGGAAGACACACCAGTCAACATCTCATGTGAAAATAGACAAGGTGTTTTAGTGAACGGCTAGAAATGATTTCTTCTTTTCCTTCCTCCCCCTTTTCTTTTTATCCTTTCCTCCTTCAAACTTCCTTTCTACCTCCTCTCTTACAGCCACCTGTTTTTCATGAAGACCTCTAAGGGTTTCCAGGATGGACATATTTGGTATTCAATTTTCAGCCGCTCCCCTCGAAGCTCATTTACAAGAGTTCAGAGGGTGTCCTGTTGCTTCTCTCTGCTCCTCTGCACCATGCTGACCAGCATCATGTTTTGGGGGATCCCCAAAGATCCAGCTGAGCAGAAAATGGACTTGGGTAATTCTTGCCTGAATGAGGGCTGTGGGTCAGAGGATGGTCAAGATGCCAGTTTTGTCTGTTTTCTCATTATCAACCATCATTAGCATTATCAAAAAAGCAGTTATTAACCATTTATTATGTACCAGACATTGTGCTAATTGTTGGAGTTACAAAGAAAAGGCAGGAATATGATCCCTGCCCTCGAGGAGTTCACATTCTAATTGGAGAGAGAACATGCAACCAATTATATACATATATATTCATTGTAAATGAGAGGTGATTTTACAAGAAAATGTAGCAAATGGTAGGGGCAGAGCACAGAATAATGATGAGAAAAGGCTATTGGTTGCTTAAATACTAGACTTTGGCTGACTCTTACTTTTAATCTATGATCTCCTTTTTGAATTGTGATGTCTTTAAGAGGGACTGTTGTTTTATTTTACTTTGTGTTTGTTGCATTTCAAGTTTCTGTCTCCCTCCCTCCCCACTGTGCACCAGAGAAGGCCACCATTTGCCATAAATACATATAGTTATAGATAGATATATGTAAAACCATACTAAGCAGATTTCTGTTTATCAGTTCTTTTTCTGGAGGTGGATAGCATCTTCCTTTGTAGTTGATTGGAGTATTTAGAATACTCAAAAAAAACTTAGTTGTTTATAGTTGTTCTTCAAACAACATTGCTGTTACTATACACAAAATTCTGCCCATTTTACTCTTCCTTATTTCATGCTAGTCTTGTCATGCTTTTGAAAATCAACCAGCTCATCATTTCTTATAGCACAGTAGTATTCCAACTCAATCACATACCACAACTTGTTTAATCATTTTCCAGTTGATGGGCATCATCTCAATTTCCAGTTCTTAGCCACCACAAAGACAACTGCTCTAAATATTTTTAGAACAAAAAGGTTCTTTTCCTTTTCCCCTGATCATCTTGGGAAACAGATGTAATAATGGTATTGCTGGGTCAAAGGGTATATACAGTTTTATAACTCTTTGGGCATAATTCCAGATTGTTCTCTAGAATGGTTGGATTAGTTCTCAATTCCACCAATAGTCTATTAGTGTCTCAATTTTTCCACATCTCCTCCAGCATTAGTTATTTTCCCCTTCTATCATTTTAGCCAATCTGATAGGTATGAGATGATATCTCAAAGTTGTTTTAATTCACTTTAACCAAGCATTGAGATTTAGAGAATTTTTTCATATGGCTGTATATATATAGTTTTTGATTTCTTCATCAAAAAACTGCCTGCTCATATACTTTGATCATTTATCAATTCTTATAAATTTGACAAAATTTTCTATATACTTGAGATATGAGACCTTTATCCAAGAAACTATCCATAAAATTTTTCCCAAATTTTTCTACTTTCCTTCCAGGAACTATTTTTTTTTTTTTTATTTCTTTGTAGCCCCAGTACTTAGAACAGTACCTGTTCTGTGCTTTATAAAAGCTAATTGACCAATTAACTTCCTTTTGACTACTCAGGTAAAATCGAATTCACTTGGCAGGAAGTGATGATTGGTTTGGAAAGCTCCCTCCTCATGTTCCCCATCAACCTACTTATTGTTCAGATCTTCCGGAACACACGACCTTGGACCCCCAAAGAGGAGAAAACTAGGAAGGGTCCTGTGTCCCCACGGCTCCTTCCTTCTCCAGAGGCTGCACAGGAGTCCTTCCTCACCTCTGAGACTGTAACAAAGGCGAGTTTTCACTCTTTATGTTCTGGGATTAAAGAGAATAGATCCCCTCTAATTGGGTTTTAATACAATTTTCAAGGAGGAGGGATTGTTCCATGGGACAAAAAGACAATACGTTTGGCTGCTAAAGGTGCCTGCTTCTCTCACTAGCTGAGGCTGTTGATTACCAGGCTTCTGGGCTGGTATTTCACAAGTTGGCCCATATAATATAGACAAGAGTGAGAACAGGAGAACTTCCCATCATTCCTTAAGGGAAGAGGGAAAGGACCAAGCCTTTATTATTATGTGCTAGGCTCTATGCTAAGCATTTTACAAATGCGATCTTGTTTGATACTCATAACAACCCTACCATGTAAATGCTGTTATTATCCCTCTTTTACTGTGGATGGAACCGAGGAGAAAGAAGTTAAGTGACTTTCCAGGGTCACACAGCTAAGTCAAATTTGAGCTCAGGTTTTCCTGACTCCAGGCACAGTGCTCTACCCACAGTACTATCTAACACAGATACACAGCAGAGACAAGGATCCAGAAACAGAGCTAGGTAAGCAAACTCCCCAAAGCAAAACTGTTTGGTCATGGTGGAATCTCGTATATCCTGCAATATAGACATCAGTTTAGGAACATTAGCCCTGAAACCTGGTCTAGCTGTGCTTTTATAAACTGCCTTTGGGCACTTCAAGGGGTAGAAAGATTTGGTGCTCTTTACAGGGCTATTGAGGTCAGCTTCTGTCTTCCTGCTGCACAGATCAACTCCCTTCCTGACTTTGTTGACATGCTGCCTGGCAGGAGTCCTGAGAGTCCCAAACCACTGCTGGTTTTGGAGGTTCTTATATCCAGAATAAAAAATGAAAGTAAAGACACTAAGAGAAAGCACCTCAAAAAGCCAGATCATTGTTTGAATTTTTTTAGTTATATGTGTTTTTATTCTATCCTTGCAAACATGCTAATACTTGAGGGTAAAATTGAATTTTTTGTGCAATGTTCTACATACTGTTAAATATGACAAACCCATCTAGTATGCTACAGTGTGATATAATGGGTAGAAAACTGGATTTGAAGTCAGGAAGGCCTACATTCAAATCTGATCTTAGACAGCTAATAGTATGCAATCCCAGGAAAGTCACTTAATCTCTGTCTGCCTCAGTTTCCTCATCTGAAAAATGAGGGGTAATAATAGCACCTGCCTCCCAGGATTGTTGTAAGGATCAAATGAGATAATAATTATAAAACACTTAGCATGATGCCTGGCATATAGTAAGTGCTATATAAATGTTAGCTACTCTCTTCATCCATTCTGTCACTACAATGAACATATAAGGCTGTGTAGGACTGACCTCAGGTCCGTGTAGGAGACCAGTGTTTTTGTTTCTTCAACTTGCAGGATGTTTGGAGAATTGTCAGCTCGCTACTTAAAACTCTGAAGATTTCATCACTTGCTTTGGGCTCAGATTTGAGGAAATCAATGGATATCAATAAACTGCTGGCTTTAATAGAAGAGATCATTTGCCCACAAAACAAAACTGGAAAGGATTTTAATGAGAAAGAGGATGTCTCCATCCTCACCCTTAGATCTGTCAACTTGAAAGGTAAGTTGCAAGAAGAATGAGTCTCTTACAGCTTCTGTGACCTGCTATTAGAAGTGATCTCTAAATTTTCATTCTTTTTGGAATAAAACAGAAGCATCTCTTATTGCTTCCCTTTCAACTTCTGAACAGTGGTGTAGTTCAGACTTGTTCATAACCTTCAAGGCCCCAAGCCCAGCCTTTTCTTTCTTCCTTTCATCAGATGACCTGATTTCCTAGTTACTAGGGGGATTAAGACCATTCAGTGTCTGCACCCTCACTTTCCTTTCCCACCAGACTCCTGTACCCAAACCCTCTGAAGCAACACATTCACCAGTCACAGATTTTTTTTTCTATATTGAATCCATTTACTGCTGCTTTCTTTCCATGTCAGAAGAAAAAATACCCTTTCTGTTTGTCAAAGCTAACTCCTCTACCTCCCTCCTTGATCCCAGGGTCTTCATCTTGTAGAGCCTAGAATCTAGGCTCTCTCGTGTATCCACTCTCCCAAGCTCTTGTCTCATATCAACAGGTGCCTGCTAAATATCTTTGTTTGTGTGTCTAACCAGCTTCTCAATTGCAACAGTCCAAAACAGACTTTATCATTTGTCCCGCTAAATCATTGCATTCCCCCAGGTTTCTTGTACAGGATTTCTGTCTATAGCAGCACCACCTTTACCATCCAGGCTCAAAGACTTAGTCACTTGACTCCTCCCTCTTCCGCCCCCATAACAAGTCAGTCATTATATCAACTCTGATTTTTCCTGCCCGATATATCTTATATTTGTCTCCTCTTTTCCATTCCTATTGCTTTGAGGACCAGGACATCCAGGCTTTTACACCAATATTACTGTAGCAGTTCCCAAGTTAGCCTACCTGCTCCAAGGCAGACCTCAGGGTGAGATTGGAGCTGTTTTCTTTTTTCCTGCCATCCTCATTAAAATCCTTTCCAGTTTTGTTCTGTGGACAAATGCTCTCTGCTAATAATATGAGCAAGCTATGCCCAGACAGTAAGGTCAATGTAGTTGCTACCTCTTACCCCTGTTGTTGGCCTTTTAGTGTGTAGATACAGCCAACAAAGGCCTAACAGGATTTTGTCCTATACCATTGGGAATAGAATGAAATTATGATTTAAAATAGGTTAAAGTGAGATTGTAGGGGTGTTGAATGCCAGGATTAAGGTTTCTGTAATGCTATCCCAGAGACTTTTATTCAGTAAATAAGTGTATATGCAGTAAATGTTTGTGGAATGTATATCTGAGGCTCCAGCAGAAGAACATATTGCTTTTCCTGGGATTTGGAGTATGCCAATTATATACAGTTATAGGGCTGGTCTCCCTGGCAAATGAGCATGGTGGGAGTGAGGAAGATTGCTTACCAACTTCTAGAAGCAATAGAAGGTAGGAGGGCCATGATACTAAATTGAGTAAGACCAAAGAAAATCTAAACACAAATCTCAAGACAGAGGAGGGAAGAAGATTGAGAAGACAGACAGAACCCAGATCCTGTTTCTGTGACCGATGGGAATGGAGTAAGTGTAAAAGAGTGATAGACACAGAGGAGAGGATTAGCTTTGTAACTTGGTCCCAAAGGGCAGAACTAGAAACATCTAGCTAGTAGGAGATGCAAACCAGAAGATTTAGGCTCTATGTAAGGGAAAACTTGATAGCAGCTAGAACCATTTCACTGTAGAACAGGTTACCTTAAGAGGTAGTACATTCCCTGTCACTGGAGATCTTTGAGTGGGCACTGGATAACCAATCACTTGTCATACATGCTGAACAGATTTTTGTTCAGGTATTGGTTGGATTAGATTAATTGTGAAATCCTTTCCGTCTTGGAGATTCTGATTCTGTGGGAAGTTAAAAATAAAGCAGGGGGGAAAGTATAGACAAGGACAAGAGGTTCCAAACAGGTTTTTGTTTTCTTACTGAAAGTGATCTCAGAAGAAGAAGAGGGCTTCCCCATTTGCTTCTCTTCCAAGGGAGGACAATCCCCTGGAGAGAGAATACTACACAGCGCTGTCCAAGGTACCACTTATCACCCAGATCTGATAGCCTGGTGCAAATAACAAATGTCAAGATAGCAAATTTAAAAATATAATTATTGACTCACTGGGATGAGTCCAAGGGCGCTATTTGGAATGACTCAAATTCTGGTAATCAGCTCAGGAGACTGTGGTCAGTTTAGGCCAGGAAAACTCATGATGGCTTGTTAGCAAATTTCCAGGAAAAAGTGAAGGTTTGTGTAGATGAATCATCATAGAATTGGTACTAGAAAGGGATCTTAGATGTCATCCAATTCATTTTCTAGATTACCTGCTGAAAGTAACAGAGCTGGGACTTGAACTCAGGATTTCTAATTTTACATCTAGTCCTCTTAAAACTATGCAGACAAGTTTTTACAATCTATTTTCTTCATAAAATTCAGTATATTGGCAGTCCCCAGGTACAAACAAACAGGTACAAATACATGAATATGTATATTCATGGTCCATTAAAACAAATGGTCCCTTCTTTTGCCTTGCCATCACCTACTACTATGGCTAGAGCTCCTTCTGTCATCTGTTGTGAAAAGCTTGGACCCCAAATTGTGGTTTTGGTCATGGGACCAAGAAGATGGAAGACATTTTCTCTGACCTCTCAAACCTCTCTAAAATTGGAATTATGTAGAAGTGATAGAGCACTTTCAGCTTTATCTACAGTCTAAAACACCAAGGACCAAAACAAGGACAATGGACTAACAGCAAAGAAGACAAATCCCTAACTCAATCACTTAGGACATCCATATCCCCTTCCCACCATGTGGACAGGGCTGCATAAGCAAACCCACTCACTTGCAACAAAAAACAACTCTACACTTTCTAGTTCTTAGGAAAACCAAAAGTCAGAAGCTTGCTCTGGCTAAGGTAGCCATGTGGTAGCATTCTGTACTTCAGTAGAGCTCAGTGGGAGAACTGAGAAACAAAAGGAGTAGGGACAGTATACATCTGTATGACTGTGGGGCACCCTATTAAGCCTGAGGGAAAGAGTCCAGCATCCAGCTGTGGTGGTCATTCTGACCTTCCCTACCTTCTTCCTCCCCTTACTCCAAAGGAATTTTAGCAAAGAGTGAGGCTGGTGAAATATGAATTACCCAACATACGAGAAAGTTAAGCCAGCCTTGAGGTTCATCCCTGGGGGGAAAGAGTGAGAAAGGGAGCATTATCCCTGCTCATGGCCTAAGGGTAGTGAGAGAGGACACATTAGAATTTCAAAAAAGAAAAGACACTTAATATGACATATACTTGAAAAGGCAGTCCCACTATAGCATATCCTATGAGTAATCCTCCAGCCTTGACTTAAAGAACTCAGTGAAAGGGAATGAACTACTTCCAAAAACTGATCTTTCTGCTTATGCATCATTCTAATAGCTAGAAAGTTTCTCCTTAAGACAAACATAAATTTGCTTCTTTGTGTCATCTAATCATTGATCCTAATTCTGTTCTTTCAGGCAAAACAGAAACTTATCCCCTCTTCAACAGCTCTGCTCTTCAAATATTTGAAGACAGTTATCATGTCCTTAGAGAGTCTTCTCTTCTCCTCTGACTCATTCCAGCCTATCTCTATAGAACTTAAACTTGAACTTTAACACCACCCTAGTTGCCCTCCTCAGAACCCTCTTGTTTATCAACATCCTTTCTAAGATGTGTTGCTTACAACCAAACACAATATTTCAGACATGGTTTGATAAGGAATTCTTTTCTGAGTGTAGCCCAAGGTCGGGTTAATTTTATTCATTGTCATTTCACATTGTTTACTTGTATTGAGTTTGTAGTTCACTAAGATACTCTGATCTTTTTCATATGAGCTATTGCTTTCCCTTTCTTATATTTGTGAAGTAATATTTTTGAATCCAAGTATAAGACTACATTTATCCCTACTAAATTCTGTCTTAATAAGTTTAGTTCTTTATTCTACTCTGTCAAAATTTTATTTTGGATCGTGCTTCTGGCATTTAGTAAATGTAAATATAATATCAAATGTAAATATATATAAATAAATGTAAACATATAATGTAATATAAATGTAAAAAGACTTTGAAAATTATGAAGTTCTTGGATGCACACTCATTTTTTTCAAGGTTGCTTTGGTTGACAAATGGCACTAAATATGTATATTATATTGTTCACATATATATATATGTACATATGTGTGTGGTATAAACATAGATATAGACATATTATAGATCTATGAGAGGCAATATAATGTGGTAGATAGATGACTTCAGAACCCGGAAGACCTGGGTTCAAGTCCCTCCTCTGATACATAAAGGCTATGGGACCATGGGTAAATTCATTTGCTCTAGGCAATTCTTTAAGACTATAAGTTGCAGAAAAGGTGCTGCCCTGAATTAGTAGAGAGAATGTCCTCATCCAGGAGTTCTCTGTATCAACTAAATCACAGGTCTGCTCCCCATTATAATGTATGTATATGTATGTGTTATTGTCCTTTTCAGGTTTTTGTTTTTGAGAAAGGAATCAGCTTTGTAGAGGGTCATAAGATCATAAATTTCAAAAGAAATATACAGTTTGTTTAGTCCAATTCCTTTATTTCATAGATGAGGAAAAAGAGGCCCAGAGAGGCTCAGGGACTTGCCTAATGCAATATGATATAAAGGACAGAGTGTACTGGAATCTAGATTCTACCAGAACTCAGTTTTAATCTTAGCTCTAACACTTAGGTGTGGGTTTGGGCAAGACCTTTCATCTCTGACTTAACTAGATGACCTCCAAAGTTCTTTTCAGCACTAAGTCTATGCTCCTGTGAAGTGACAGAATTAGGATTCAGACTCAAGTCTTCTGATTTCAAATTCTAGCTTTAAACCTATGAAAACAAGATCTTCAAGAATGCATCCATAGAAACCTCCGAAGGAATGTTTCTGATCTCTGAACTTTTTCACATAGTGGCAGTCAAGAAATAATCCAAAAAAGCCCCGATTCCTGTCTGCTTAATTGTCAGAAAGGAATCACTCCTCCCTTCCCCCCACCTCTCCTGTATTTCTACACCTTACTTACCCTCAGTCTTCCATTCTACCCCTCCCAGTTCACTAATGTCCAATTCAAGAGAAAGCAACCCTAATAGGGAGCTGTCCACTGCTGAAGCTTCTATATACAATATCAAGGGGGTGGATTTAGCCCCTAATTCTAGATCTTAAAAGGACAGAGGCTCAATCCTTATGTTAAAGTAGTTAAATTTCTAAATCCATTCTATATTAATTCAAACTTAATTGAATATCTGATTACTTACACCCTTGTCTGAATTTAGCCTATGCTTAACAGTTTCAGCCTTTAGAGAGTGATGGCTCCTACTTTGCTAACTCATATTTCTGAACCTTCAACATGTACATTCTATCTCTGACACCGCTTCCCCACCCCCAACCTCTACTGTTATTGCCTGTTTTACTCTTCGACTTTCTCTGACCCTTAGATTGTTTCTTGCCCCTCACCCTAGTACTACAGATTGATCCCACTCAGACCAACCAATGCTGCCAATGTGCCCAACCATTCTATAGAAAGCTCTGACTACATCCATTACCAATCCAGCCCTTAGATCGAAGGGGTAATATACTCATAGTGTCCTATATTCAGAATTAGTCCTTGAGGTAGCAAGGAATTTGGAGGGTTAGGGGAAAGTAAGAGCAGTTTCCTTTTTATATCTGTGTACCTACTGGCATGTTATTTATTTTTTTGTCACCCAGAGTCAACCAGAATCAAGAAGGAGATGAAGAATTGGCTTCAGAACAGTGATTACAGTCACTATCTCTTTATGCACCTTCTACACATAGAGAAAGAACTCGAACTTCTTGGGCCTCGTAGTTTCCAGGACCCTAAGAGTCATGCCCAGGCAATGATGCAGGTCCAGACCCTAAAAAGCCTTCTGGGAAACCAGGATAGTTCCCAAGAACCAGCCAGTTTGAGGTAACCTTGGATCAGGCTGATTCTGCCTTAGGAGACAGCATGGAACCTACCTCCCACCTGACCCAGCCTGGCCCAGCTGGGAGCTATGGCAGGGAAGAAGGTGACCTTTTTGGAAAGCACTCCTGGTCACATTTACTCAGATTCACCTGCTCCATCTCTGTCAACCCCAAACTCTTAGTTCTCCTGAGAGGAAGAGTTCTTAAGTTCTATGTCTCTCAGATCAAAAATCTCATTGGATCTACCGGGCAGAGCTCCTCATCACATTTACCCAGATTTACTTCTATCACTTTCCCAACCCTACTCTCTTAGTCCTCCTGAAAGGAAGATTCCAGAAAAAAGTGAGACCTCTTTGTCTCTCAGTAAGACTTTTCCAGCTCATTGACAGGGACATCTAGACCTCATCAACCTGAAAAAAAAGAGTCAGTTAACCAACTCCTTTGGGTTCCTTTACAGGAAGGAAGGCCATCCACTAATCTTTAATTTCTCAGGGGATCGTCCAAGGTTTTAGGTATTTTTAATCTGAAGACTTGCTCTGGATAGTATAGGGTTTTTTGGAAAAGTGGTGATAGAATGGAAACTGCCCACACCAACTCTACAAGGAGAGAGAACCTAGAAACAGACTAAAAGTAATTCTCCTCACTCATTATGGAAACCAAATTCACTTTTAGGCCAACGGTCTTTTAAAATGAAGATATTACCCTGAGTTTAACAATTACCAGAAATAGTCCTACTTAACTAATTGATGGGCCTTATATCTGCCTCTAAGGATAAAGTAGAGTTTTCGCCAGAGGGTTAAACTCCATGTTGTCCCCTCCACCTTGCTGTCCTCTCACTTCTCCTTTTCTTATTTCCCTTTCTTAGAGTTGAGTCCACAGTGAGCATCACTGGGTTCAGCAAGCAAAGCTCTGCTGGCCCAGGCCTGCCCTGGTGGTTTGCCCTCATTGGCTGGCTGCTTATCATGAGCACTAGTGGTGTTGCAGCCTTCTTCACCATGCTGTATGGGCTGCACTATGGAAAAGACAACTCCATCAAATGGCTTCTTTCCATGGCAGTCTCATTTGTGGAAAGTGTTTTCATCACCCAACCCCTGAAGGTATTGTTCCCTGTGGTTTCCCAGGGCCTGAATTCTACTTCCTGCCATCTACCTGAATGGGTTTGAGTTAGGATAGTTGTCATTTGGGATCATGAATTTCCTGAGAAGAAAGACACCAGGTATAACATGAAATGTCTCAAAGCCACCTTTTCAGTACCATTCTCTTGTTATCATTTCTCCCTGAGTCAATAAATGAATGAAAAGTGAATTTTAAAATATATTGAGCACTTCCTAATAATAAGCTCTTGGGATACAAAGAGATAAGTAGAAGAGTCCTTGCTTTCAAGGAGCCCACATTGTAACTGAAGAGATAGAACATGTAGGAGGGTTCAGATGCAAGGAACATAGCAAGGCCCAGGAGTCCTTAGGGTACTCCAACAGGTCACATGACAATGCTCATGGGATCTAGATGACAAACGTTAAGGCCCCAGTGGATCTTAGGACTCAGTGGCAAAGCAGATGCTAAGATTCCTCCATCTTACCAAAACAATTATAGCTGGTGACTCTCTACTTATCTAAGCAATCTAAGTGACCAAGTCTACCCACTTCATTGCCTCTTAACTATAAATGTGGTACTTTCTATTTTGTTCACTTTAATGTATTTCAACAAATTTATTAAGCATTGATCAATCAATATGTATTAAAGCTTCTACTTTGTGCAAGATCCTGAGATACAATGATGAAAAAAAATCTTTAAGTCCTCTGCCCTAAAGTTGCATACATTCTACTGTGGGAAAATAACATGTATTTAAAAAGGTTTAATGCAAGGTAAGAAGTGATGGAAGCAAAGAATAAATCCAGACAGAATCATCTGGGAAGATTTGAGAAAAGGGGCCATTTTTCAGCTACAGGGATTAATGTTCTCCTTCATGGAGAAAGTAGCTCTTGATCTGGATTTTGAAGGAAGAAAAGTATTTCTATAGAGTGAGATGAAGAAGGAGTATGTTTCAGGCGTGGAAAATGGCCTCTGCAAACATTTTGAAGAAGGAAATGGCAAGATAAAATAGTTAAACTATTATGCTCCAGTTCACATGAAGAGAATATGGAGATTGCTCAGGGTGATGGGACCTCGTGCCTCCCTCACCACAGAGATATTGGACAGGAGGAGAAGAGATCTGAAGTCTGATCTGAAGAGATCTGGGCCAGTGAAGGCAAAATGGCTGCTGTGAATTTAAGCAGTCATAGCTGGTGGTCCTCAGTAGAATGTAAGCTTCTTGAGGGCAGACAGTGTTGTTTTTGTTGTTTTATCCCCAGAACCTAGCATAGCACATGGCATATTTTATTAATTCTTATTGAATTGAATTTCAGGTCCTGGGATTTGCTGCCTTCTTTGCCCTAGTTCTGAAGAAAGTCGATCAAGAGGAAGACTATTCAGCACCTATGGCTAGACCTGTACGTAGCCCAGGTAATTAATGGGAGTATGGTGAAAGCTCCCCTGGAATAGCCCTTCTTCTTTGCCTCCCCACTCCTGGAACTAAAGTCATGTTCTGTTATTGCACAGACTGATTCAGAAGAAATAATCATTCCTTTGCCTCATATGGATACTCACTTGCTCCATAGAAGTAGACTTTTCTTCACCAAATAACCTCAGTTAAGTGAAGACCTGTCTTCTAGCCCTAATGTCATCAGTTTGTTGTGTGACACTGTAATTCACTGGCCTCTCTGAGCCTCAGTTGTCTTGGCTACAAAATGGTTAGATCATAATCCTAGTATCACAAGATCATATGTGTAAGGATGGAGAGAACCTCAGAGGTTACCTGGTCCAACACACTCATTTTACAGATGAGGGAATTCAGGCTCAAAGAGGTTAGGTAATTTGTGAATATGTCCTCTTGACTCCAAACCCAGCTATTTTCCACCTATTCTATTTGGTTCCAGAGAAGAGATTTAGGAGCAGGGGGTTTGAGTTGTAGAGAGGCAGATTTAGGCTTTATGTTGTTAAGTCATTTTTCAAGTTGCATCTAACTCTCTGTGACCCTTTTGGGCTTTTCTTGGCAAAGATACCAATGTGATTTCCTATTTCCTTCTCCAGCTCACTTTACAGATAAGGAACTAAGGCCAATGGGTTAAATGACTTGCCCAAGGTCACATAGCTAGTGAGTGTGTGAGGCCAGATTTGAACTCACGAAGATGAGTCTCTGTGATTCCAATCCCAGGGCTCTATCCACTATACCATCTCTTAGATGTCCTCTTAACAATTAAAGTTGTTCAGAAGTGGAATGAGCTGCCTCACAAGATAGTGGGTTTGTAAAGAAGATCTTCAACTGAAAGATTTAAGTTTGAATGTAGGATATGCTACTTACTAGCTATGAAGTGGACATTATTCTAGGTTGAGAGATATCTGTTAGGTTGCTGGGCAGAGTTGGATAACTTGCCTAGTAACAGGTTTTGTTGGGCCCCTATCAAAATGTTATTCCCCTTTGGGTTGTGAAATATCTGATGAATTGTTAACAGTCATTTCTTGTTTAGTCCATTTGCATGGTAACCACCTGTGCCCCCCTAATGTTAGACACCCCCTTGCCAGGCAACTAGCCCCCCCCTTCCTGACAACTATTTTCTGTTGAATGACAACCAGTCTGTGATTGGTCCCTCTCCTGGCATCTGTTTTCTGTTGGGGGTCCTTTGCCTAGTAGCACCCTGACAACCCCCTCTGTTTTGGGGGCTCTTGCCTAACAACAAGCCCCCCTCTTGCTCTGTCAGAATTCTGTTTGTTGTGGAAACTGCAAGGCTGTACTGAGTAGCGCCAAAATGCTTAAAATGCACTCACCCACCTCAGTTCGGGGCTGTCTCCTCTGGGTCTCTCCATGAGGCAGCCATTAGCCTGGCTAATAAATGATGCTCTCGAAATTCCTAATTAATTTTGCCTGTGATTTATTAACTCTGTCCATTTCAGCTAGATGACCTTAGGCAAGTCATGTCCCCTCTCTGGACGTGAGTCTATAAAGTGAAGTAGTTGGATTAAATCAGTGGTTCTCAAACTTTTTTTTATCATAGAACCCCTCTACACTCTTAAAAATTTTTGAAGATTTCAAAAAGAGTTTTGTTTATGACTGTCATATCCACAGATATTCACATTAGGAATAAAAACTAATAAATTTTAAAGTATTTAATTCATTAAAAATAACAAACCCATTTTATCTTAAATTGCTAATGAAAACTAAATTTTACAAAACAAAAAAAATTTAGTGAGAAGAGTGGCATTGTTATATTTTTGCAAATCTCTTTAAGGTCTAGCTTAATAGAAAATAATTGGATTCTCATATCTGCTTCTGCAGGGAGTTGAGGCTTCTGTATTCAGTCTGTTGCAATCTATTGTTTTAGCTGTGTATAAAGAAAATTTGACCTTACACGGATATGTAGTTGGACAAGGGAGAAATATTTTAAAAGGCAAATAACATCTTAGTATTATTATAAAGATGAGTGTGTGTGTTCGTCCTTCATTGCTGAAGAAGACCATGCCATCAGAGAAATAGACATGCACTTGACTTTGTTTTGAGTGAAGGAGGATTGTGTAGGTCACCAGCCTCACCTCCTCCACAGCCATCTGAATCCAGCGACCAGATATTCATTAGGATGACTGAAGATGACCCAGGATGAGGCATTTGCGGTTAAGTGACTTACCCAAGGTCACACAGCTAGTGAGTGTCAAGTCTGAGGTGAGATTTGAACTCAGGTCCTCCTGACTCCTGCATTGGTGCTCTATCCACTGCACCACCTCACTGTCCTATTATAAAGATAGTTTTGTCCTCAAAGGCCTGATGAAAGATTTCAGGACAAACAGGAGTCCTCAGACCACACTTTGAAAACTGCTGGTCTGTGTTTACTAAGGTCCCTCCAGACTTTAAAGGTGTGAAGTTCAACAACTCCTGTATAATTGCTTTAGCAAAGGGAAAGGCAGAATTGCTACTCCTACTGCCCTGACAGTTTTCTGAAACTTCCCTGCTATTCCTGGATAGATTACTCCTAGTCCCTGACCCAGTTCCACTTCTTTTGAACCTATAAATCTCCTCTTCAACAAGGTGTGAGGAGAAAGGATCTGGCAGAATCATCTAGAAGCCCAGTAGTTACCAAGTACTTAACGTTTCCTAGCAAAGTCAGTCAACAAGCATTATACTCTTAAGCACTTACTAAGTTCTAGATGCTGTTCTAAGTGCTAGAGATACGGAGAAAGGCTTAGAAAGAAATATTAGGAAAAAGAGGTCATTGTCTGGACACTTACAAGAATGCATTAGAGCATGGGGAAAAGAGAAATGGATTTGGAGTCAAAGACTTCTAGTTCAAGTCATGGGTCTTCCATTTAATAATTAATAATAATAAATGCTTGCTGACTGCTTATTGCCTGACTAGTTGTATGACTTTGGGCAACACTGAGACCTTCAGTTCCCTCATCGGTAGAGTGACAATCTCTGTCCTGCCTCCCTCACAGGTTGTGATGAGGACCAAATGAGAGGATAGGAAATGGGTTGGACAGCAAAGGATTACAGACACAGAGCTAGAAGGGGTCATAAAGATCTAGTGCAATACCTTCATTTTATGAATGCAGCAACTGAGGCCCAAGGAGATTGTGTCTTGCCTAAGATCACTCTGGTAGTGACAGAGTTGAGATTTACTCTGAGGTTCTGACTCTAACCATGTCATGTTCTGTCATGTTCTTTCCATGGTTCCACACTGCATATGAGGTGCTATATAGGTAAGATACTAGCAATCAACCACCTAACATTTATTTTTTTTATTTTTAAAAAATTTATTTATTTTTAGTTTTCAACATTTACTTCCATAAGATTTTGAGTTCCAAATTTTTCTCCCCATCTCTTACCTCCCTCCACCCCAAATTGGTGTGTAATTTGATATAAACTCTACGTATACATTCATATTGAACCTATTTTCACATTGGTGATGTTGTAAAGAAGAATTAGAACCAATGGGGAAAACCATAAGAAAGAAGAAACAAATGAAAAAAAGAGAGAGAGCAAATAGTGTGCTTCCTTGTGCATTCAGATTCCACAATTCTTTCCGTGGATGTGAACAGCATTTTGTCCTGAATCTTTTAGTTGAGAAGAGATAAGTGTATCAGAGTTAGTCATCGGACATTGTGGTTGTCACTGTATGCAATGTTCTCCTGGTTCTGCTCACTTCACTCAGCATCAGTTCATTCAAGTCTTTCTGAGGCCTACCTGCTCATCATTTCTTATAGCACAATAGTATTCTATTACATTCATATTCCACTACTTGTTCAGCCATTCCGTAACTGATGGGCATCCCCTCAATTTTCAATTCTTTGCCACCACAAAAAAGAGTTGCTATAAATATTTTTGTACATGTGGGTCCTTTTCCCATTTGTACGATCTCTTTCCACCTAGCATTTGTTAAGTACCTTCTGTGTGCCAGGCAGGCCCTGAAAGCACTGAAAGGCAAAAAACAAAAACAAAAAGCAAAAATCTCCTCTAAAGGGGCTCATAATATAATGGGGAAACAGCATCAAAACAACAATGTCAAAACAAGATATATGCAGCATAAATAGGAGTGAGTCTCAGAAGGAAGGCACTAAGATTAAGGAAGTTTGGGAAAGACTCCTTGTAGAAGATGAGACTTCAGCTGAAAACTGAAGGAAGTCAAGGAAACTGAGGGGTGAAGATGAGTGGAAGGGACGTTCCAGGCATAAAGGACAACCAGGGAAAGTGCCTGGGAGTGAGAGATAGAGCGCTGTTCCTGAGGAAATAGTGAGGTCAGTGCCATCGGGTCACAGAGTACGTCAAGGGGCCTAAGATTGCTATAACAGTCTTATTAAATCTTATACTCATAGAAACTGATACAGAAAAAAAAACCTGGTCTTTTTTGCACCCTTCCCCTCCCAGACTCCAAGCCCAACCCTCTGTTCTCTGCTACCTGCAGTTCTGAATCTGAATATAAAACACTATGGTTATACTTCCTCTGGCCCCAAGGCAGGACCAGTCATGGCATGGGACAGCCCCAAGGCTTCTATGGGACACTGGGTAAGACCAACCTGCAGCACTAATAGTTCACTATGAAAGCCTTTCAGAAAATGGAAAGACACAGTGAAAGCCAAGGACTATTCAGAGAAAGCAGAAACCTTTGAATTTGCATGTAGCCTTTATCTTGAGAGCTCATTTTGCTTAGTTTAGAGAACAATGAGCTTGACTAGAGCTCCCTAGAGACTGGAACAGGCCTTTCCTTGAGTAGAGATCAAAGCAGATTGAGGTAGGCCCTGTCCAAGACTCTCCAATCCTCTTGGGCAGGAGCCTAGCCTGAAGTCAGGATCATGGGGTCTTCCCCAGGAAGCCATACCTAAAGTAATTGTCTCCTCACAAAGGCTGAGATGCCAGCTCCCTAACTATGAAGCTCTTCAAGATTTCTTCACTAGAATCCCCCATTATTCACCCATTATTCAGTTCACCATCAGAATATGTGCCCCATGGAGATCCCACCAACCTTTCTCTTCTATTATAGTTTCATGTAACTGATGAAAGAAATTCCTGTGGGTCACATATGTCACACCCCAGGAGAAAATCTCCCAGGTCACAAAGGTGCCACTGTGTTTTGCATTGACAGATTCAGACATTTTCTTCCGAGCCCGTAGGGACAGCCAAAGTGGCATCTACCAACCACCTCTTGATGCTGATGTTGAAAAGATGAAGAGGAATCGTCTCAAGGAACAGAGAGCATTTGCCTTAATTCGAGAAATATTGGGTAAGTTCTTTCCTTAGCTGATTTCCTTTTTCACTTGTTCTCCAGTTGAGGTCAATTCTTCCTTCCAACCCTAAAGCTCATCCAGGAGAAGAATTGTAATGGTGAGGATGGTAAGGAGGGGAAGGGTAGTAGAGAGATTATGAAGAAAGAATCAACAAGATTTGGTCACTGTTGGGAGGGTTGGAGAGGGATGAATCAATGATTCAATTCAATTGAACCGATACTTACTAATTACTTTCTACTCATTCAGGTTCCTATGTTCAGTGCTGGGGATATAGCTAGATATAACACAGATGATGTTCTCAAGGAACTTGTAATCAAATAGAGGAAAAGGCATTTACAGAAATAAATACAATGCAGAAAAGTGAATAAGTGCTTGATCACTGTAACAGCATGGACCCCAGCTGACACACCTGCTGTACAGGTTCTTAGATCTGCTTTTCAAAAAGGAAGGCAACTTTTGAGGGGTCAGCAATCTACTTTAATCAAGCACATGTATCATTCACTTAGTTCAGGGGAAAAGTCAGCATCCTGAACCTCAGAAAAAATACCAACAGAGAAATAAAGACCAACAGACAGGACTTCCAACTGTCTGACTATAAGCAATACATACATAGTTGTGTGTGTTTGTCCTTCGTTGCTGAAGAAGACTATGCCATCAGAGAAATAATGACATGACTTGCGAGAGAAGCAGCAACATCTGAGTTTTCAAAGCTCAGGGGCTCCTTAGCAGATTCCCAGAGTCTCATCTGGCACAGAAATCTTCTTCCAAAAACTACCCCGGGAATAAAACCTCATCTCAGAGAATTTATATACTTTTCAGAGCCAGAGGACAGGACCCTCTGACCCACTACCTTAATAGAAATTAACAAAAGGTATTGAGGCTTATTAATGGATGAGAAAGATCTTTAACTCTTACCGCTACCACCACTACCATTAACCTTAAATTTCCTTTACAATTACTTGCATTTGTTATGAGGGTCTTGCTTTTCTTTAAGGGGAGGAGGGAGAGGAAAATCAATTTTTGTTAATTTTTTAAAAATTGATTTCACTTTACAATAAAATAAAATAAATGAAAGAATTAGGTATAGAAAGTGAAATGAGCACAAAGAAAGAACCAGGCCAAGTGTCATGAGAAATGTAATGGAGAAAGAGGTCAGTTTCAGCTGCAGGGTGGAGTTGGAATGATATTAGGAAAGGCTTCATGGAGTAGATGGCAGCTGAACTTTACCTTAATTGCCAAAGTTTTGCAGTCAGGTGGTGCCTTTGTCAGGTATAATAGTCTGAAGGGGAACCCTCTGAGGGAAGGACATTTGTGTGAGGTCAGTCATCTCTTGGGCCATGAGAGAGGTTCGTTTGGGAGGCTCACAAAGCCTCCTAACAGATCTATTCTTTTCTAGCTTACATAGGGTTCTTATGGATGCTTTTGCTGGTTGCTTATGGACAAAGGGACCCCAACGCCTACTACTTCAACAGGCATCTAGAGAACAGTTTCTCTACAGGGCTGCAAGGCGTGCTCAGTTTCGAGGAATTTTTTGTGTGGGCCAAGACCACATTAGTGAGCAACTTGTATGGTTCGTATCCAGGTAAAAAGAATCTTCTTTCCTCTTTCCCTTTATCCTTTCCCTTCTTCCATGAACTCTCTCTAGTCTAACCCCCTCATTTTACAAATGAAGAAACTGAGATTCAGAGAGTTTGAAGGACTTGCCCAAATCAGATGGTTTTTTGTAGTCAAAAAACAAGCTCAGTGGGATCTTGACAGTGAAGATGTGGTCTAACTGAAATATCACTTGTGAAGTTCTGCTTATTCCTGTATAAATACATTCACCAAGGATAACCTCAATACCCACATAGATTAGTCTCATAAATTTTTTTTATGTAGATGGCAAATTAGACAAGCTGTCAGCAGTTATGAGTTATTCTCTTGGTCTTCCTTTTGGAGGCAAATATGAAATCTATTTCTTTCATAGCTTTGGTACTTTCCTCTAATTCTGAAAACTTGAGAATTAGTCCCTCAATATCCTCAGAATTATGACACTTCCAGCATAGACTTCTCTGAGCATATACTTGGTTTAGTATTTTTTGTGTCATTTCCATTCCCTCTATAAGCATATCTAGGACTCTTACGTTGAGTTTAAATGTAATGGTTCCATTAGGGTTGGACATTAGCTCCCTTCAGTGCTATTGACAAAGAGGAAAAGTGGGTTGATGTCACAAGCTGGGCTCTGAGACCAATAGTGTAGAGTGATGGAACAGTACAGTCATGGACCTAGGGCTACCTTTCAGTGAATGGATTGCTCACACCCAGTTGACTTTCCTGTTCAGGCTTTATTACAGATGGAAACTCAAAACTGGTTGGCAGTGCCCAGATCCGTCAAGTCAGAGTTCGCAATGACTCCTGCCCTGTTATCCAGGAGCTGTGGGCTTCCCTTCATGAGTGTCATGCACCATATTCCCTAGAGGCTGAAGATGTGTCTGACTACTGTGAAGGTTGGAATAGCTCTGTTTGCAATGAAAGCTCTAGCCTTTCCCAGGCCTGGCAGTATCAAAGCCAGACCCAGCTACGAGGCCAACCCATCTGGGGCAAACTCACAGTCTATCGAGGAGGAGGCTACGTAGTGCATCTGGGGACAGATCCAAAGAACGCATCAAGGTAATGTCTACAAAGTCTTATCTAATCATGATTCATTACAGCTAAAAGAGCTCTGAGAGGAATTGTCATTCAACACCTCTATTTTTCAGAAGAGGAAACTGAGGTTCAGAGAGGGCCAGGGACTTAACTATAGTCACAAAGCTAGTTAGTGGCAAAACTGGGCCTATAACTCAGGTCTCCTGATTTCTAATCATGTCCTCTTTCCATTTCATGCCACTGCCATGTTCAGTCATGCTATTGTATACCTTTGTCATAACATTTGGGCACTTTGGTACCTTTTAGATTGGTTTAATGACAAATCAGTTCACTGGTGCAAAAACTCAATCTGAGTATGCAGACAAAAAGGAAGGCCTATGTCAAGATTTCCATTGTCTCTGCCCAGTAGTTATATCTTTACCATGATTGTCACAGAGATGGCTCTATAGCTCTCTACTAAACCAGAAGATGCTAGACATCAAATTTAGTGTCTAATATACAACCATCTTAAGGCCCCTTGGTAAATCTCCAAGCTGTGGTGTGGAGGCAATTGGTGTTGGACATGCACCAATATAGCCCTTGGCATTGTGGTCTGTTGGGAAAAGGATTAAATTTGGAGTCAGAAGATAGAGTTCAATTTCTTGGGACTCCTTCTTATCAACTTGTTTGATCTTAGAGAAATTCCAGGCGAACATTTATAAATTGAAAGAATTGCATGAAATGACCTATAAGATGTTCATTGTACTGTGAGTTCCTCAGGGCAGTACGTCTTTTGCCTTTATTCCTATCCTGAGCCCTGAGTATGATACCCAACACATAAGAGGTGCTTAATAAATGTTTACTGAATAACTCTTAAGATTCCTTCTAATCTTATGATTTTTTGATTCTGAGATATCCCCTTCCAACCGTGGCCCAAGATAAAGACCTTGGAAAAGAAAGCAGGTTGGTTCAGACTCTTTCTGGGATCTGATCCTGGGGCCTAATATAATTTTATCTGTACTCCAGAGATCCCAAATCCAGAACCTGACTCCCTAGAGTTTGGAATAAGATCAAGCTCCTAGAGCTGTAGAGACGTAGAAGGGTAAGGATTAGGGCAGTCTATGGCACCTCTTGGCAGTCAAATTGGTGGTTTTCATTCCCAAATGTGCTGTCACACATCTCTAAAGTTAGAAGCCCCAAGCTGTCACTGTTACCATCTTGGGCTATATCCTTAGAAGTCAAAGGGCATCAACTGACAGGGCCTACCAAAGTAGATGGTTATATAAATTATATCTGATCTTTTTAATCCTTATATTTTAGATGCCCAGGGATATCCTTTTGATATGCTTTTTATTTGTATGTGCAAAGCAATAGCCTTAATTTTAAAATTTTTATTAATGTTTTGTTTTTATATTACACCTTTGTTTCTAAATAAATTCCTCTCCCTTACTCTGCTTAAAGATTTAAAAACCAAGATAAGAAAGCAGTTCAGCAAAACTAATCAACACATCAACTGAATTTGAAAGTATTTTCCAAGTTCCATAGAAGCCCATTTCTGCAAAGAAAGGAGGGAGGAGAATTTTTAAAAACTCTTCTCCAAAGCCGGGCTGTTCATTATAATTATAAAGTGCTTAGCTTTGGGGGACTTTTTGTCGAGCTTTCCCTTCACATTGCTATTATTACTGTGTAGATTGTTTTCCTGTGTCTTCTTAACTCACTCTGAGTCAGTTCACATAAAATCTTCTCAAGTTTCTCTGAATTCTTCATATCTGCTTCTGACAAAGCAATAATATTTCATTAAATTCATGTACCACAATGAGTTTTGTTATTCCCCAGATTGATGAGCATCTATTTTGTTTCCAGTTCTTTGTTACCACAAAAAGTGTTTCTGTGAATGTGTTAATAACCATGGGGGATTTCTTCAACCTCTTTTGGGTATACGTGGAGGTCACATTTTAAAGATCAAGCCCATTGATCTCTCTCATTTATCCCCTAACCCACCTAATGGAATGATCCCCAATAGGATCAGTGTAATCTGTGGCAGCAACCCTACCCTTTGAGACAAAATCAGTCAAGGTCATAGGAGTTAGCAATCTTGTATTGCAGAGTGAAGAATCTGAAACAAGAGATGTAGAGTCAGGGTGGGGTCTCTTAAGAGAAGGGTGTGGGGTTGGAGAAGACCTGGAAGAGTCAAGTTAGAGCCTATCTCCAGGCAGGCAGCTTATAGTGAGGGTATAAAGTATCAAGATCATAGCTATGGATCGGAACAAGTGGGTAAGCAAAAGTCAAAGGGCACACATGAGGAGCAAAGTTCAGAGCAGAGAGCAAGCTGGAGATCAGGTGGACAGGAACCAGGGGGATACACACACATCAGATGGCTAAGCAAGGCTAATGATCAAAGTCCAAGGTGACCATCTCAAGGGTAAAACAATCAGTGCAATCAATGAGAAATGCTGGGCCAACACCAGGGGCCTTGCTGGCGGAGATGGCTTTGAACACAGGCCCAGAGATTTTTGATGACACTGAGAAAAAAAAAAACTATGGAAGCAGGGTGAACTGGATTCTTCAGGTGGAAGCAGGCAGTGGGGGCAAATGGCTGAGATAAAGGGTGGGGTGGGGGGTGGAGCACAATGACAACCTCTAAAAGAGAGCTCCTAATACTTACCTAGCCCAGAAAATGAACCTCTACTTGGGAAACAAGGGACCAGCCCCTGGGACTTGGTACTTCCTCTATGAGCGAGCTTTCAAAGTCACACCCTTAAGTGGCCAACAACTGAGCTGACTGATCCCTGCATGAGCATCGTAGTGAAAGAATACTGGATTTAGACTCTGAGAACCTGGAGCTTCATCTTGAATCTTCTACTTGATACCTGTCAGACTCTGGGAAAGTTATCGACCCTCTCTGGGCCTCAGTTTCCTCTTTTGTAAAATGAAAGGTTTGGACTAGATGGCCTCAAGCATCCTTCTTTGTTCTAAATCCAATGATTCTATATTTCTTGTCTCTTGGCAGGATTTTGCAGTATCTCTTCAACAACACCTGGCTAGACACCTTCACCAGGGCAGTGTTTGTGGAGTTTACTGTCTATAATGCTAACGTGAACCTTTTCTGTATTGTGACTCTGACTTTTGAAACAAATGCTATAGGTAAGAACTGTCTGATGAGTCTCCTGTTGCACATGAGATTTCCCTAAATCCTAGTCCCTGGATCAGAGTCTTTGAGAGTGTGTGGCAGAAACATGAGTCTCTGCTGTGGTAGTCTGAAGATCAGGGTTCTAGGGGATGAGGGTGGATTAGGAGGCTGAGAATAGGGGAGTGAGTCTCACAACATCCTTCAGATGTATCAGGTATAACTGGAAGGGATCTTAGAAATGTTCTAATTTATTTTTCAGATGTGGAAACTGAGGACCAAAATGGGGGAAGCAACCTGCCCAAGGCTATCCACCAAGCTAGCCACAGAGCTAGAACTAGAACCTAGGTCCCCTAATTTGCTGTTCAGGGCCCTTTGCACTATGTTCTAATCCCTCCGTGCCAGCGACTTCCTAGAGGAGGATTGATTAATGGAGAGAATTTCTTGTTCTCTATCTGATCTCACCTTGTTACCAATGCCCTTCACTTTGGTCTGTTAGAGGATTGTGCATCCCATCTCCTACTTTTTGTTAAAGGTGAGGGATCTCAACTGCAATATAGAAACAACTTCCTATTTGCCTCTTCCTCTTTCATTTGTGCGTCCATTCATCATGGAATGTCTATTTCATTCTGTGAATTCAGATAGATGCCTCCAGAATGTGAAGAACATCTAGAAGGCATAGGAGTTAAGGTGTTTGTATCCATTACCCAAATGGCCAATCTCTACAGCAGATGCTATTTTGTCTTTCTCCTTCTCTGCCAGTCCCTCCCCTAGTTTCTGCCCCTGGGCTCTCCTAATGGAGTTCTCTCAGCCCCTTTAGTGCCTTGACTTGTGAGGGTGTTTAAAGTTTCTTTCTGTCCAGGCCCAACTGGAACCATGACACTTTTCTTAGAGAGAAAATCAATTTGGTGAAGTGGAGTTTTGTATCTGAAGTAGAAGTAGAAGACCTGGGATCAAACTACACTTTTTACATGACCTTGGGCAAACCACCTCAGTTTCTTCATCTGTCAAATGAGGATGAAAATAATCCTCATACTGCTTACTTTATAGCTGTGAGAAAAGTGTTTCATAAATCTTAAAGTTCTGTAGAAATGTGGATTGTTAATATTATAGATTATAATTACCATGAGGGCAGGTACCACATTATATGTAACTTGTGTCTCAGCACTCACAAGTTACACAGATTGGTTCCAATCTTAGGGACTGACCCTAAGAGATTCCTTCCCTTCTGCTCCTCCCTCCTCCCTTTTCTCCCTTCTACTGCCCTGCCCTCCTCTCCCCTTCCCTATCTCCTCTCCTTTGTTCCCTCTTGTCCCTTCCCTCCCCTCTTTTCTTTTATATTTTGCCCCAACCTAGAGTTCAATCTGAGACATTTCATGGTCCTCTTGGAGAACGAAGGACCACACAATCTCAGAATATAGTTCATATCTAAGTGTCCAAAGATGTGGGTGAAAGACTTCCCCCAGAGGCCATACAAGTATGTAAGGTTATCATGCACATATCACATAGAGGCCAGCCTTTTTTTTTTTTAATCCCACAGAAAATGCAGAAGATGCAAAGGACTTGCCAGAGCTTATAAACAATACAGAAAACTTATAAAGGACCCAAAACAGCTTATAAACAATCAATATAAATTTTCTCCCTCCTGAGTGGGCCCTAATGTTCCACAGTCTCAAAGTCCTTTATATTCAGTACCAGTCTATGGTTTGTACTGTCTTTGGAAAGGAACTGAACTTGGGACTGCTAGACAGCACCCTGACATTCCAGTGAGTCCCCCTTCAACCCCACAGAGACATATCCGTATTTAGCCTTATAATACCAACCGATTAATCTTTAGGGAAGTTCCAGACACTAAGATTGCCTCATAGTCCTTTAGTCCTCTCAACAAAGTTGGGTATGTTCACACCCTCCACAAAGAGAAGCTTTCAAAAGTCCCAAACAAGGCTCATCTTTCAATTGACTAGTAAATTCCCTTGACCTTACACTTACTGTACCTAAACTTTGTATCCATCCCAGCACCTATTATGGTGTTCCAAACACAGTTGTTGTTCGTCTTTCGTTTTCAAAGAGGACCATGAAACAGAGAAATGATAACATGACTTGCACTTGACTTTGTTTTGAGTGAGGGAAAGCTGTGCAAAGTCACTAGCCTCACTTTTTCCTCCTGAGCCATTTGAATCCAACACCCCGGAGGGTCCTGAGGCTCCTGCCCTCCCAGTTCAGTTTTTTTTCTTTTTTATTTAAAGGGGCTATCCCCTGACTACTTCTTAAAAGAGGGCTATTTCTGAATGGGCATCCAAACACAGTAAGGGCTTAATAAATGTTGAATTCAATGCAACGATTAAATACACACTATTACAGGTTACCAAGAACACAAAGACAAAAAAGAAATAGTCCTTGCCCTCAGAAGAGCTTCTGTTTGGAAGGAAAGAAGGAAGGGAGAGAGAAAGGAAGGGAGGAAGGTAGGGAGGAAGGAAAGTTGGGGGAGGGGACAAGTGGGGAGAGCAGGTTGAATAATATACTCTAGAGAACTGGGGCATTTTTAGTGCAAGGGAGAAGTAAAGTGGGGTTGCTGTGTGTTAATATGATGTCCTCTTCCCATCTAATCTTTTCAGGGGCATTTCTTCCACAAGTGGAACTACAGAGTATCCGACTTTATCCCCTCACCAATGGTTTACATGTCTTTGTTGTAGCAGCTGAAGCTATCTACTTCCTCTTCTTAGCCTATTATATGGGCATTCAGGTAAGACTGGGCACGTTCTGAACAGAGACCTGAAGCTAAAACAGCCCAGAGTGAAGTGCTGTGTATGCAAGCTGCCTGGCTAGAAAGGCTGGGAGGGGTAAGCGAATCTGACATCTTTGTGGGTCTTTAGGAATACTGCTCTATTGGAGCAAAGAAGGAAGGGCAAGGAAGGCAAAAAGTTATTCATCATTTTCCTCTGGAATTGAGCATGTTGATGGCTCCAGATAGATTTGGTGTCAGCTTCTAAATCCCATCATAACCTGTCCCACCCTTTTTGATATTTACCTACTCTGACTTCCAGTATGCACTGTCTTTACTTATCCTCAGGGCTTCTCAGATCCTGTTGCTACCACCTTTCTAAGTCTACCTTCCTGGAATAACTCCTTGAGCTCCTGAACTTCTCTTACCCATCCCAGTACTTCTTCATACATGACCACTAGTCTCTACCAATGTGACAAACTGATCCAGATAACATCACTATGGTGTCAGGAAAAGAACTCAGGATTTCAAATCAGAAAACCTGATTTTAAGACTTGATTCTAAAGTTGTCTAGCTGAATGAATTTGGACAAGTCACAATCTCTCTGAACTTCAGTTTCCACATAGGTAAAATGAATAAAATGGACCTGTAATGTCATTGGTATAGGGAACTTGCAGGTGAGAAAACCCCTTCTACCAATTCCTTCTCTGGTACTTAAGTAGTTTTAGAGAGTTACCCAGAACATTAAGCGATTAGATGATTTGCCCATGATCACACACAGTATGTGCCAGAGATGAGACTATATGTGAGATCTTCCTGACTCCAAAGAAAGCCCTCCATCCACTCTGCTTCTCATGTAAAGTAGGAATAGTAAGACTTACACCTGCCACACAGAGTTGTCTTGCTTTGTAAGCCTTAAGGAGAAATGGAAATGGAGCTTATGTAGAATCATAGAATTGTAGAGTTGGAAGGGACCTCAGAGGTCATCTGATCAATCCTCTAACTACAGCAGGATTGTTGAGGTTTAGGTGTGCTTGGACCTGCGGGCCCTGGGCGCCCAAATGAATTGGACTCAAGTCTTCTTTCAGTCAAAGAAAAACAAAGATTTATTAAAAATTTGCCATATTGGCCAGACTTCTAAGGAATCCAAGCATTCATAATCCTTGTATTGGTATTGGCAAGACTGCCAGATTGAATCTGAGCAATCTGAACGCCTTCACTGAAACAAGATGGATTTTATTTACAGAAAGATTATGGGAGGGATCTAGGGTTCACCAAGTAGTCTGGGGTGACTAGAAGAGGAGTCTAGGGATGATCTTGATGGGAGTGGCCAGTAGACTGGGGTGACTAGAGACAACCCCTAGGAACTAAGAGAATAGGGTTGTAGACAGGATCAAGGGTGGGAAGTAATAGAAGGGTGATCTGGAGATAACAGACAATGGAGGGCTAGGCTAGGTAAAGTAACACATATTTGGCCATGATGAGGTTGAGGGGTGATGGGGAACCTCAAAATACTGACAGTCCGGGTTGTGCTTGAATGAATTCGACTTAAGCCTTCTTAAAGCCCAAGAAAACAAAGTTTATTAAAGATTCGCCAAATTGGGTTGCCTCTTAAGGAACCTAAGCCTGGGGAATGGGGTTTTGATGGGATCACAGGTGGGGGTGCAACAGACACCTGAGTAGAATGATAATGAAAAGCCCAGATTTGAGTAAGAAAGGCCAGATTAAGTGGGAAGATTCAAGGGAAGCTCAAGGAGGCTCCCAGAGTCTAGACCCCATCAAGCATAGCAATAATGAAAAGCCTCAGGTGAACCCCAGGTCACATGAGAAGATTCAAGAAGAGTTCAAGGGGGTTCCCAGAGCCTGGACCCCATCAGCAGTATTCTCTACAAGATATTGAACAAAATGTTCAATGATTTAAGCACCTTTTATGAGGACAAATTCAATAGCCATAGAAAGTAGATAAACATCTATTAAGTACTTACTGTGCTTCAGGTCCTGTGCTAATCATAGGGGATATGAAGAGAAACCAATCAGTCTCTGGTCTCAAGAATCTTACAATCTAAAGAAGACAGCACATAAAGTGAACTGGAAAGTGGGGAAGGGTAGACAGGATAGGTCATGGTGGCATGTCTCAGAGATTGATGGGGGAATGAGGTGAAGACCTGGATCCAGCCAGAATAAGAAGAAAGCTATCAGAATCCAGGGTGGTTCCAGGGGAAGAGGTCAAGTTTTCCATGGGAAGAAAACTGGATAGATGAAGCCTGGAATAGGGGTGACCTGACCTGCAAATGGCCAAAGAATAGCTCCTGAACAGCTCTGATGCTTGGAAGTTTGTTCTTACAGCCAACTAAAATCTGGTACAAGCTACTCAAAACAGTATTTTCAGCAAGGTGGGGGTTCTACCTAGTTTGTAAATGTGTTTACTCTTCCAGGGAACATTGGATTGTGTTACAGGGCCTTCTGGAGATGACACCTTCACTCAAAATGAACAATCTAATCAGAAAAAGGGGACAAGAGAACCAAGATTTGATTTTTATTCATACAACAACTTAACTTTATGGTTTTTTAAATCTCAAAATCAGTATTCCCCCTAAGGCTGAGCAATTAATACTTCTCAGACAGTAGGACATAACCTAGAACAAATCTCAGCTTGACTGACAGTCACAGCCACATTTTATATCGTGAGAGGTAGCCCTTGGAAACAGATACACCTTCCTATGTGAATCTCTCAAGCGTGCCAAGGAAGAAATAGTAGGTAGATAACAATTATCAGAACAGAAACAAAAATTCAGAATGCAGTAAACAGCAAGGCTGAGTGGAGAATGGCCATTCTACTGCATTGTTATTGGAACTGTGGGCTGCTGCAGGAAAGGCAGAGGAACAAAAACGCTTAGGTAGAACCCATTGGAGGCCCTTCAGTTGCCTGGATCCTTTGTTATCCATTCTTTCCATTATTCTGTATTCTGTATTTACGGCTGGCAACCAAGCAGCACCTGGCTTTGAGCCACACCCTTACAAAAGACAGTTACAAAGAAGGTGGGGGTGTTCAGTTTAGGAGAATCTTAGAGGACAGAGAGGAGCATGACAGCTATTTTCAAGCATTTAAAATCCTCGCATATGGTGGAAGTATTACACCTGTTCTTGGTATAGAGGCAAATCTAGGTTTGATATAAGGGAAAAGTTTCTAACAAGTAGAATTGTCCAAATGTGAAATGGGCTCTCAGAAAGTAGTGGGTTCCTCTTCCTTGGAGGTCCTTAAGCAAAGCCTAGTGACCACTTGCTAGTCATTTCTTGGCCATCTTCACGATCACATCCCCCTAACAAACTCCCCTTTCTGTATTGTCCACCCTTATCAGATTAGGCAGCTAGATGGCTCAGTGGATGGAGCCCTGGGCTTGGAGTCAGGAAGACGTGGTTCGAATCTGGCTTCAGACATTTACTATCTATGTGACCCTGTGCAAGTTACTTAACTTCTGTTTGTCTTAATCCCCTGGTGAAGGAAATGGCAAACCATTTCCACATCTTTGCCAAGAAAACCCCCTGAATGGTACTGGTGTGCTGTGGTCCAGGCACACAAAGAGTCCGGCGGAGTGGATGATTGAACAATTAGAATGTAAGCAGGGACTATCTCACTTACTTCTATTCAGATCCCCAGTGCTGGGTACAAGATAATCATTTAACAAACGTTCATTCTGTCTGTATCGATCTCTCTCTCTCTCTCTCTCTCTCTCTCTCTCTCTCTCTCTCTCTCTCTCTCTCTCTCTCTCTCTCTCTCTCACTTTCTCTCTCTCTCTCTCTCACTTTCTCTCTCTCTCTCTCTCTCTCTCTCTCTCTCTCTCTCTCACTTTCTCTCTCTCTCGCTCTCATGCTCTCTCTCCCTCTCTTGCTCTGTCTCTCTGTCAATCTCTCTTCCCATCTGTCCATCCTCTATTTAGTTATCACAATTTGCCTTCTTTAAGAAGTGCGCTGTGATCTTGATTGATAGTCTTTGGACTGTTACTTCTGCCTTTCTTTTTGAAGCATGTTGCATTTTTCCTTATCATGGTCATACTGAAACTTAACTATGTGACTAAGACATTCTTGATTTTTTTTTTATTATAGTCCCATAGATCCCATTTGTATTTGTCATTATTTTTAAAATCCTGGGAATTTTCTTGATTACTTGGAATATAATGTTTGGGTTCTTTTATATTTTTTTATAAACTTAGTAATCAACAAATCTCAATACTCAAAACAGAACAAATAATAGGTTTGCATAGACACAACTGCAAGGTTTTTTTTCCTAGATTTTCTGGGGTGTCAGTAATAATGAGGTTGCTGTACCTCAATTTATTCTCCAGGTCTATCACTTCAATCTGAATAGTTTCCAGTTCTATCAAAAATTCAGTCATTTTCTGAGGGTGCTTTTCCAGTTGGTCTGCACTGTCTGCAATTTTGTTTTCTTCTGCACTACATCTAGTGTCAGTTGTCTCTATCAATTTTTTCAGGTTTCCTATTACATGCTCTATATTACTCATTTTTCTTCATTAGCTTTTTCCATTCTTCCCATTTCCCCCTTGATTTATTTATTTTTGCATCACTTAATTCTAGCTGTCATGCTGAAAAGACTTCAGACCCCTCCTCCTATCACTGCTGCTACAGCCTTGTCTGTCTACTTATTAGTGGTATGGCCTTGGACAATTAATTTAATCTCCCTGAGCCTCTCTTTCTTTCTTGTGTAAAATGAGAGGACTGGCCTAGTTGATCTTTAAGGTCCTTTCTAGCTCTATTTTAAGTTCCTTCAGGGTCTGAAGTTCTATGATTCTGTGAAGTCCTCCTAGGTTTCAATCTTCCTAAAGATTTTAACTCAGTTGGAAGCTAGTTTTTTGGCTAGGAGTGCTGGAAATTGGTTTCTCTCTGGCCTAATCTGGTTCATTTCTCATGCCAAATCACATTCTACTTTTTCATCCTACTCCTCAGTCCCTTTGGGAAGACAAAGTTATGTTTCTTCAGAATATAAAGATTATTGTTTTTTCCCTGGGAAAGTTGGTTTACTGGGCACAGTTCAGAGTTGCAAGAGTATCCATTTTGTCTCAAGGCCTTGCATACACAGGAAGAACCCAGATGCCATAAATGCAATATCCTAATTGCACAGCCCTAAGCCTAACTAATGTGGACCGCAGCATGGTACTATCTGACTGCATTTTTAATGAGGCACTAGCCTCTTGTGGCAGCAGCCCCATCCCATAACTGGGTCCGTTTCATCTTGGAAATCCAGGGTCCTTCTCTTTAGCTTCCCATGGACCACAAACTTCTCCTATAATTAATGTCTGGAACAATATCCCAGAGTTGGGGGCAAGTCTACCCCACCCTTATAGGCCTAAGAGGTATTAGGTTGGTTTGAATTACAGATTGCCAGAAATGTCAGGAGTCTCACAGTCCATTGCTATTGGTCCTGAAAATGGCGGACCATTCAGCACTGCTGGTCCTTAGTCTCAGCTTCCTGCACTGTCAGGCATGCTGTGGGCCCACACTAATAAAGTGTGTGACAACACTGAGGCCTCGGACGCAGGTCGCAGCCAGCTTCTCCCATTAGTTGTTCGCTTCTGTCATAGTTTTACTGGAGGAGAATTTATCCGTGAGGGCAGCATCACCCAGTCCAGATTTTTTGTTGCAGTTGAAATTGTTCATTTTCCAAAAATCCCTTGTGTCCCCTGGAATTTCATGATTCCTAAAGAGCAGGAATGTATAGTCTTTTGGATTCCAGGAGAAGGCATCCTGAACTTTTGGAGTTCAGGCTCAAACTCCTTGTCTTACAGGGTCAGCTCATGAAGAGTCAGAAATGGAGCTATTTCCAAAGTAAATGGAACCTGCTAGAACTAGCCATCATCCTTATCAGCTGGAGTGCTTTGTCGGTGTTTGTGAAGAGGACTATCCTGGGGGCCCGAGATGTCCAGTACTACTTAACCCACAAAGACAAGTAATGATAGCTCTGTCCCTTAGTAATCCCTTCTCTAAGGCTACTTTCCTAATTCCTCTTCAGTGAGCCAGGTCCCCAGAAGTATCTACCTACTCTTTCTCCCCTCAGAGTTCTAGGGGTAGCTCTGAGGGATTGGGCTTTCTAGTTCTAGGATTATAATAATCTCCTAATAAGTGCTCTCAATTGACTATTCAGTTGAAATAATATTTATTAATGTGGAATTGTAAAAAAAAGTTGGTACAAAAACAAAAGTCTGGGGCACATATTCTTTTATACACAAGTCTTTTGGAAGAAGAGGCTGGATTATAATGGCTTTCTGTGCCTGGATTAATTGGGGTAGGGATACAAAATTTAAAAAGGAAAATTTAGGCTAAATGTCAGTAAGACTTCCTTAACAATTAGAATTTTGCAAAAGTGGAATGAGCTGCCTCAAGAGATATATCTCTATGGAGATCTTCAAGCAGATAACCATTTAGCCATATACTACTGAGAATTTCTTTTAGGTGTGAACTGAATTAAGATGGTTTCGAAGATCCCTTCCAATTCTCAAAATCTGTTATTCTGTGATATGTTCTAAAATACCTTCCAACTTCAATATTCTCTAAATCTTTGATTCAAATTCATGGTAATTTTACTATTGAAAATGGTTGATACAAAAGTCTAAGGTACAGGATCATAGATTTACAGCAGGAAGGGACCTTAGGAGCTCATTTTACAGATGAGGAAATGGACGCCCAGTGAAATTAAATGACTTTTCCAAGGTAGCAAAGATAGTAAGTGACAGAGGCAGGATTTGAACCTAGGCCAGTATGTTTTCCATCACATCACACTGCTTCTATAGCAGAACAGTAGTGTGTGTGTCCATCCTTCATTGCTGAAGAAGACCATGCCATCAGAGAAATAATGACATGCCTTGCACTTGACTTTGTTTTTGAGTGAGGGAGGGCTGTGCAGGTCACCAGCCTCACTTCTCCAGAGACAGTAGTTGATGTTTGTATCAACATATTTGTGAATTGCAGTCTTCTCCTCTCACAACCAAGAGTTTTCTTCCTTTTGCAGTACTGAGAAAGCAGGCACTCAAACAGGAAGCAATTAAAATGTGTTTGTTGACTGACTGGATACAAAGCTTTGTGACCAAAGGATAAAAATTAAGCCTTATCTCTGAAATGACTCTCATTGATAGCATTGTACAAGACATAATAATACATCAATAGACAAGGCCTAGGAAGTTGGAGTCTGTTCAGTATTTCTAGTTCAGTGAGCCGGATTCCCAGGCTGATAGGAGAGGGGCGATAAGGCCAATGCCACAGTGACAGAGAAACAGTCAGAAGACTAAGACGATTATTGTACAACAGTGAAGGCCCTGGCAGTGAACTCAGTAGATTGTGGGACTTCCTCTAGCAGTGTTCTATACTTTGAGAGGAGGAACAAAGAAGGCAGATGGTGGGGCTGCCCCAGGACGGAGGGCTGGCAAGACATGAGCAGTAGGACAAAGCAAACCATGGATTCAAGCCTGTAGTTGAAAATGATCAGCTATGGGGTCAAGACTGTGAAGGTGAGTACATAAGCTTAGGAGTGATGGATTTACAGAATAGACACAAAGCAACCGGAGGTCATAGTAAGATGAGGAGTAAGACTGAGAAGAGAGAGGTATGGAGAGATGGGAGAAGGTGAGCAGAGAGGGGAACTGAATAGTTTACAATCTGGGAGGTTGCCCAGTATGTGTGATGACAATTAGAATAAAAGCTCCTTGAAGGCAGGTTCTATCTTTTGTACTTGCATACCCCCAGTACCTAGGTACCAGTGTCTGGCACCTAGTACATGCTCAATAAATGTTTGGTGACTGATTGATTAATACAAGCATAAATGGGGGATTTAGATCTCTTCTCCTACCCCCTCCCCCACAATAGTTGAAGTCACAGAAAGCAAAGAGTAGAAGAGAGGTATAAGAGTATTCATGAGTTTAGCAGGTGTTTTTGTGTGGTGAAATGTTTTCAAAGAGTAAAAACCTTTTTCTGAGTGGATCAGGAGTAGTATGATTGGCTGGGGTTGAAAGTGGGTCATGCCCCAGGGGCCTTTAAATAGCCAAACCCTGGAGAGGCTCTGCCAGATTGAGTGACCATTCCTAATGTTGCCCACAGGCAAGATCAGTGCATGGGTAGGGGAAGGTGATTTTACTCTTTCATCAGCCATGGCTTCTGGCTGCAGAGCTTATGCAGGAGACACCCCATCCCACAATGGGAGAATCAGTTCTGGAGAGTCTGAGGCCTAGTTGTGGGGCAGCAGCAACACACTGACAGACTCTGATAGGAAAAACAAAATGGTTATGACCTCAAAAGAGAGGTATCTAGCAATAAAGAATCAAGCCATGAAGAGCAGACCCAGGGAACCCAGCCTAGCAACTCAAGCAGCAGAGATGCTGTGCCAGGAGAGAGCTTTGTGAGGACACCACTAGGAGAGAAAGGATTTCTAGACCCCCATAGTGAAAAGCCTTGGTGCCCTCCTAGAGGAGCGTCTCACTACCACAGTACTCTTAAGTGTTATGCGCTCCTCTTGTTGACGTCATGTATATTAGTGAGAAAACTTGGGAGAAATTCTTTGTGACTACTGTTCTTACTATGCTATCTTAGAAAGTCTCTTTGCTAAGAGCTGTTTATACTGGCTGATTATTAGTAGACAAGTAGAGACTTGGGGCAGCTAGGTGTGACAGAGGATAGAGCATTGGACCTGGAGTCAAGAGGACCTGAGTTCAAATTCAGCTGCAGACACTAACTGTGTGGCCTGGGCAAGTCATTTAACCCTGTTTGCCTCAGTTCATCCTCTGTAAAATGAGCTGGAGAAGGAAATGGCAAACCACTCCAGTATCTCTGCCAAGAAAACCCCAAATGGGGTCATAAAAAATCAGACATAACTGAACAAGTCATGGTATACCTTATTCTTTTGGTTCTCCCTATTCCACTCAGCATTAGCTCATACAAATCTTCCCATGTCTCTCTAAATGTCTAATAGACAAGATTTCTTACTACACCAGAATATTCCATTAATTTCACATACTAGAGCTTTTCCTGGCCATTTCCAAATCACCCACCCATTTGGTTTCTAGTTCTTCATTTCTGCCTTTGCATTTTTGCATTCTATGACCAATAATGAAATGGCTGAGTCAAAAGGTATGTACATACAGCTTAGACACTTTTTATAATTCCAGATTAGAATTTGGGATACTTGTTTATGACTTCATCAATAAAAATTCCTCATCAATATCTAGAATTTTTAAAAAACAAGTATTTCTAGTTCTGTTTGCCTTCAGGATGGACCCAGCGAATCAGTCTAAATTAATTAATTCAGTCTGCCTGACATCATGCTGAGGAGTGACATTTACAAAGCTATATTAAAGAAGTGTAGAATCTCAGAGTTAGAGGGGCCCTTGGAGGCCAATCAATTCAATATTTCCAGGAATTCTCCCCACGATTTTTCCAGCATTACGCATGAAGGTTAATTAAGCTCAGTTTTCCAAAAAATTGTCATAGTCTGGTGGCTCAATTATCTACCCAGAGTCATGCTCCCTGGCCATAGTAAATAAATAAAATGAAATTTAAAAAATAAAAAAGCATTTATTAAGCACCTATTATGTGCCAGTTCTGTTGCTAAACTCTTTACAAATATCTCATTTGAACCTCATGATAACTCTGGGAGGTAGATGCTACTATTATCCTCATTTTACACTTGAGGTTAAATGACACCCAAGGTCACACAACGTTAAGTGTCTAAGGCCTATTTTGAACTCAAGTCTTCCTGATTCCAGACCAGGTACTCTGTCCATAGTGTCATCTACCTGCTGTTTCATATCAGTCATATGAGATGGCAGTAGAAGGGACTTACTCTCTGAGCCCCTTTGCTCCTAGACTTCTAACAGGGCTCCCCCTTTGTTCCTCTAGGGCTGTTAGCTTTGGACAAACAGCCAGAGCAGATGCAGTTCTCGGTTATTTGATTGCAGTGCTGGTGCTCCTGTCCACTGTGAAATTGTGGCATCTGCTCAGGCTAAACCCCAAGCTAAATGTGCTCACCTCGAGCCTGCGCAGAGCCTGGGGAGACATCTCTGGATTCATCATTGTGATGGCTATCATGTTCTTGGCCTACTCAATAGCCGTGAGTATTGCCCTCCAGAAAAGTCCAGTCTCCCCAAGGGACCTGGGAATCCTATGAATATTCCCTATAAGGGTTTGTTGCTAGGGCCAAGAGGAGCTATGCACAAGAAGCCGATGAACTAATCAGTGCTGAAAGCAATGAACTCTGATTTAGTGTAATTAAAGGCCTAAAAGGGAAAGCTGAGTAACTGAACTGGAGACATAATGGAGCAAGAGGCAGAGACCAAGGAAAGGTGTAAGGGCAGCTCACTGACCCCCCTCACACTGGTACTGGAACCAACACCTCCAGTGCAAAGACTAGGAAGGGATACAGTCAAGGATATCACTAGAAAGTCTCAGACATGGCAGCAAGCAGGAGCCCACAATGGTCTTGGACTCCCAAATATTTACTTCAAGGCAGCTCACTTAGATCAAGGGTTATGGCAGTTCCTAGAGAACCCAGGTGTTTTAGTGGGAGGGAAGGGATCCTGTTCAGGTGAGTCCGACTGGTTTACCACCCCTTGGGTCCCAGGCAAAGAGACATTGATCATCTAGGAAACTAGAAGTTTCTAGCCTAGAATTGGGGCAACTAAGAGGCACAGTGGATAGAGTGCTGGGCCTGGAATCAGGAAGACCTGAGTTCAAATCCAGCCTCAGACACTTACTAGCTGTGTGACCCTGGGCAAATCACTTAACCCTGTTTGCCTTGGTTTTCTCGTCTAGAGGTAGAGAAGAAAATGGCAAACCACTCCAGTGTCTTTGCCAAGAAAACCTCAAATGGAGTCACAAAGAGTGAGACATGACTGAAATGACTAAACAACACTAGAATAGAAGATTTCAGATATGTGGGGCTCAAGAGAAGGGAGAGGGCAGAAGAGAATGGTTGCTGAGGCATGGCTAGGGAAGAGATGGCCTGTTGAAAAGGAAAGACTAACAAAAAGTCAGAGATTTTTCCAAACTATTGCACTCCCTCTATACAGGGTCTTGGAAAGTCCTTCCTCACAGAGGCTAGGAAAACTATGAATATTGTCACCTCTACAGACCTAGGAAACACAAGAATAAAGATACTTCTCTTAGTGTTAATATTAATCATTAATATTAATGACTCCTAACTTTATATACACTTAAAGGTTTTGTTTTATTTTTTATCAAAAATATCTTTCATGACTTGCCTACAGAGGAAAATCTAAACTATCAAGCTGACATCTGAGGCCTCTTCTATAACCTGTCCTCAATGTCCTCTCTAGAATTTCTCTATCATTAATGACTTTCCCTTAATGAAGTGATTCACTTAAAGGTTTTTAAAGTGTCATCCTCACAGCAGACCTGTAAGATAGAGAATTGAAAGGATGATGAGCCCAGGATGAGAAACTATTATTTTCTAACTAGGCTGTTAGATTAATTCAATATGATTCCAATGGTGTCCTTTATGAGAGATGACCTATTAAATATTCCAAAATCCAAGAGCAAAGCAAAGGGAAAAGGTGTTAACTGATGGAATAAGTTCATGGTTTTATTTCACCTGACAAATTTAATTCAATAAATATTTATTAAGCACCTACTATGTACAAGGAACTGTTCTAAGTAGACTGATCACATCCTGAGATATAGCAATGACCACTTTGGAAGCTGGTATCCAAATGTGCTTCCTACTCTCCAGGAAAGTTTCCTTTTTAAATTTAATTTTTTTAAAAAAATTGTTCTCAGTTATATGTAAAAATAATTTTTAACATTCACTCACACACGCCTAAACAATTGAGGTTAAGTGACTTGTCCAGGGTCATAACAGTTAGTAAGTGTGAAGTGTCTAAGGCCAGATTTGAACTCAGATTCTCCTGATTCCAGGACTGGTGCTCTATCTTCTGTGCCACCTAGCTGTCCCAACATTCATTTTTTTTTAAACTGAGTTGCAGGGCAGCTAGGAGGCACAGTAAATAGAACAAGAGACCCTAGAGTCAGAAGGACCTGAGTTCAGATCCATCTTCAGACCCTTACTAGCTGTGTGACCCTGGGCAAGTAACTTAACCCTGGTTGCCTTCATAACAACAAAAATAAAATGGGGAGGGGAGAAGAAAAGCAAAGAAAAAAAATTGAGTTCTAAATTCTCTTCCTCATTCCCTTTTCTTCCCCTTCCTCAAGAAAGCAAGTAATTTACTCTAGATTATACATGTGCAGTCATGCAAAACATACTCAGGAAACTTTCAATTCAACAGACTGAATGTCATCTGAAACTCTAGTTCAAATCCAGGCTCAGACATGTATTAACTACGTGACCCTGGACAAGTCACTTTACCTCTGCCTCAGATTCCTGAACTGTAAGTTTATTGTCTGGATCAAATGATATCATATTTTTAATTAATTAGTATAGGACTTTACGCATAGTAGGTACTTAATAAATGTTTATTTCCTTCCTTCCATTGAGGAACTTCTGAAATGTGTGTTCACCCCAGTCTATTCCCCTACCCTAATATGAAAGGTGGTGGACCATTTTTTGCAGCATTGGCAAAGCCCTGTTTGCTCTGCAAAGCAGTTGCAAAGGTTGAGCTGTGAAAGGAGGTAGCAAATGCAATAAACGTAGGAGCCACTCAGTTAACTGTTGAATGACTCAATCAGCTGAATGCCTTGGATTCCAGTCTACCTCAGCTGCTTCCTACGTGTGGGATCCCAGGCAAGTCGCTCAGCTCTTCAGGGCCAGAATTCCTCATTTGTACAATGAGAGAGAGAGGCCTGCTCTAGATCTAATAATGATCATAGGATTTAGAGTTGGCAAAGACTTTAAATGTTGTCTAGTCTTACTCCCCAGCTTTACCAGTGAGAAAAATGAGGTCCAGTATCACATGGCTCATAAGTGTCTGAGGCAGGATTGAAATCCAGATCTTAGTCAATGATTCACTCATTCAGTAAACATTGATTGCTGTGACCTCCTTGTGACCTGTAACTCTGTTTTGGCCTTTCTTTATATCCCCAGCCCTTTGCGTAGTGCCTACCAAATAGAATGCACTTAATAAATACTTGACTGACTTACTGCTATATTTGTTGCTCAAAGCAAGCCTGGATTTGAGCTCAGCTTATCTGATTCAAACCAAGCTATTCCTTCTATCACAGCTAGCTTCCTCTCCACCTTGACTGGATGAATGCAGATGTCTAATTTGAATGACAGTGAGCTTAGCACACTTCCAAGAATAGGATCCGTCTTGGTTTGTACCACTCATCCTTTCCCCCATAGTAATACTTAAGCTCCCTTTCTTTGGCAGACCAACTTGATATTTGGCTGGAATCTTCATTCCTACAAAACCCTTTTTGAGGCAGCAGAAACAATGGTCAGCCTGCAACTGGGAATCTTCAACTATGAAGAGGTAACTGTAGCTGCTGTCCCCTTGGTTTCTTTCCCAGAGGATGGCAGAGAGGAATAAGGGCCATGGTACAATAGGAAGCACTGGCTACTTTCATCATCTCCGTTTGCCAGAGGGCTGCCGAGTCATTGTGCAGAAGCCATGACATGCTTGGCAAAGATGGTGGAGCAAGCCCAGGTAGACTGAGATATATTGATTGTCATAGAGTATCTCAGTGACAGGCTGGGCAGAAAAGTCAGAGGTCAGATGTTCAGGTGTCCCTGTCTTTGTCCACCAGAAAACACACCATTTTTGTCTAGTTCGTTCATGCAATGAGTTATTCCTGAAAACAGCCAAACTGAGCCTCCCTCTTCTTTAAGGAGCATCACCTTCCACACCTCCCTACTCCAACCTTTACTTCCTCTTATTTTTCTCATTTTGTTCATTCCCATAGAGGAGGCTAAGTAGGCCTCCTCCCTGAGATTGTTCTGGGACCAGGGAAGGAAGAAGGCTATCCAATCCCCTCATTTCATGAGAAAACTGAGGGACAGAGAGAGGAAAAGACTTGCTTAAAGTCATGGGGAGGGCACTGTGACGACGTTTCCCTTCCCCATGTAGAAGATGTACAGATCATCCTGAGTAAGCACTACCCTGATCCCCTAAAGTTGGAGCTAGATACTACAGTCCTTTGGACTGCTGGGCCAGCTTTCTGTTTGGGGGGAACCTCTTGCAGATGGATCCAATAGCATTCACTTGCTTCTGTTTGTTTTAGGTCTTGGATTCTAACCCTGTGTTGGGCTCTTTCTTGATTGGTTCCTGCATCATCTTTATGACATTTGTGGTGCTGAATCTGTTTATTTCTGTCATCCTTGTTGCCTTTAGTGAGGAACAAAAATATCACCAGGTAAACTATTCCATTAGATTGTAATCCATTGAATTGTAAGCTCCTTGAGGGCAGGAGCTACCTTTTGCTTCTTTTTTGTAAAACTAATGATTGGCATAGTGCCTGGTACAAAGTAGGTCCCTAATAAATACTGATTGATTGATTGATTGATTAAGCTTCTCAAAGTCAATATGCAGACAAATGAAGCCCAGTCCAGAGTGGTGGATAATGTGTTATTGGGAGGACAGGTCGGCTCACTCTTGGTCTGTCTGACTGCCTCTCCTGGCAGTGGTGCCAACCCTTTCCAGGGAAGCAGGGAACAGCCTGTTCAGGTCCGTCATTTATGCTTTCCTGCGGATAAAAACAGGCTCAGAAGAGAATCACAGACAAATGTTTAGAATGTTTATTCTTTAGAATGTTTGTGTTTAGAATGACTATTTGAGGAGAGGGAGCCGTTTGCTCTTACACAAACCTACATAGAGCTTCAAGGGATAGCTTGGTCATACAACCAGAGGAAGAGTGCTAGATTTGGAGTTAGGACAGACCTAAGTTCAAATTCCACCTTAGATGCTTACTGGCTGTGTAGCCCTGGGTAAGTTACTTGCTTAACTTCTCTCCCTCCTTTTCCTCATTTGGAAAATGGGGATAATAATGGCACCTACCTCAAAAGGGTGTGGTGAGGATCAAATGAAATTTATATATACAATGCTTTGCCAACTTTAAAGTGCCATCTGAATGCTACCTATCTTCATTATTATTCTGTCAATATGGGAAGCCTGGAGAGTTCAGCTGTGGAATGTTAGAGAGGAAACAAGAGTCTTAACAAGATCAGAGCAACTGGGCCAGCCCTCCATCCTGGAGGGATGCTGATGGCACCTTCAGGCTTTGGGCAGCATAGTAACACTGAACTCAGTACCTAGAAGGAAAGAATAATTTGGTGTCCTCTTTGTCCTGACGTCTGTGCTCCAGGTGAGTTCCCAGCAATTTCCTGAGGCCACTACACTTCTTCCCCCGGCTGAATTGAGAAAGCATTTCATGCTACTTTGGCAGGGCACGTTTTGTACTGCTAACCCCAGGTACAAAAACTGCTAATTCCAGTTGTGAGAGGAAACATTCCTCAGGGCCTGTACTCACCCTTTTCTTTAGGGAAGCAAGCTTTTAAAGCTTAGTCGCTGACAAAGGTATTCATGATAATTGATTCGGATTTTTTACAATTCTCTGTATCCAGCTTTGTCTTAGTGTCATTGGTTGACATAGAGGTAACCTACTCGATGCTACTTCTATTATAACTTAAAGATATTTTTTAGACAGAATAATATTCCTAGAAGGAGGAAAGTTACTCTGAAAGGAGATGAGATAAGGCTAGTAATCTCAGGCACAAGCTAAAGAGGCTTTTGCCAGCTTTGGTTGTCCATGCAGGTTACATTGTCAAGCTCATCTTGCTGGACAAGTATTTACTAACGTGAAACTTTTGATAAGTGCCCAGGCCCTCCTTTTCAAGTTCATGGGGAAGCCCCCCTCACTGCTGAGACAAATGCAATACAATGCAAAAGCATTTATTTTGTTTCCACTGAGCAGAGAGCACTGTGCTAAGCACTTGAGGGGAATTCAAGTTTACTTAAAACTTGGTCCCTACTGTCAAGCAGGCTATGGTTTAGTAAGAAGGCTAAGGCACAAAAACCAGTCAACTATAATAAGCAGTATTATACATAAATACATTAGAGAAGTGTTAAGGACAAAACTACATGAGGTCTAAGAGGAAAAGTTGTTGTTACTGATCAGGAAGATGAAGGAAAGCTTTGTGGGAGAGGAGGTGTTGGAGTTGGATCTCAAAGGCCATGAAGACCAACTCATAAAGGGAAATGCATCCTTATTATAACCTCCCCACCCTCTGCTTAAAGACTTCAGTGAGGTCAAAGCCACTACCTCTCCGTGCTTTCTATCCACTGTTCCTAGTTCTGTTCCCTGGCTCTGTGCAGAACAAGTCTATTCCTTTTTGTACTTGACAGTTATTCAAATGTTTGAAGACAGCTAGCTGTCCTGTTCCTGCTGAATGTTATTTGTAAAGCACTTAGCATAGTGCCTGGCACATAGTAATCACTTAATAGAGATACTTGTTTCCTTCCAAGCCCTTCTATTCAATGGGGAAGAAGAGGGAAGCCACTAGAGATATGGACCAGCATGAGCAAAGGGTGTGTTAGGAGGAAAGAGTTGTTCACATTGGTGGGAGCATAGCTTGTATGCAGGGAAGTAGGATAAGGTGAAGCCAGAAAGGTAGACTGATGCCAGGCAGAGCCCTGAAGGCCAAGTAAGAGGATTCTGATCTTTACTTATGTATGGAGTCACTAAAAAGTTTTGAGCTAAGGGCTGACTTGACTATATCTGAGTGTATGAAAGTACAAAATGTTTCCATTTGTCCACTGTATAAGTAAAGAGAACATGCTAAACAAGGAGGGGGAGATCAAGAGGTTGGCTTGTCAGTTCCTCAAGCAGGTAGTTTCTATAGAGGTATGGAGACCAAAGGCCAGGGTCCAGGCTGCAGTTCTGAACAGTTAGAAACTCAAGCTTACTTGTTTACCTAGGAATGATGAGGCCCCAAGAGGGTGAGGCACACTTACCAAGTGGTAAGTGGGGGCTTAATGACAAAGTAGAAACTACCTACCTATTTTTATTACAGGGTATATCACAGAGAACCTGGTTCTGGCAATGCCATTCCCCCAGCTTAGGAAATTTCAGTGTCTCCCTACTACTGCTAAAGGGAAAAAAAGATAACTTCATCAGCCTGGCATTTAAAACCCTTCACAGTATGACTCCAGACTACCCTGAGGTCTTGATGTATATTATTCCCTTTTCTGTGCTGTATAATAGCATTGATCAACCTTTCAATAAGCATTTATTAAGTAATTATCATGTGTCAGGCTAGTTGCTAGGGATACAATTTTTTTTAAAGGGAGAAAGCCAAATTATTCTATTTGTGGCTTCATTTCTCACCTCTGTATCTTTACCCAGGCTGTCCCTCATGCCTAGAATGTTCTTCCTCCTCACCTCAGCCTTTTAGATGTTTAGACTTTATTGTACTTCACGACTCAGATTATATACCATCTCCTAGGGGAAACATTTCTAGCTCTTCCTAATTATTAGTGCCCTCCCCATCCTCCCCAAATCATCCTGTGTATACTTATCTGTCTGTCTGTCTATCTATCTATCTATCAATATATATGTTCTATCATCCCAATAGAATTTAAGCTCATGGAGGGTAGGAACAGATAGTTTTTGTCTTTGTATTCTCAGTGCCAATACAGTGCCTTCAGTCAGTGAGGCAATCAACATTTATTAAGAGTCAGGCACTGTGCTAAGTGCTAGGAATACAAAAAGAAGCAAAAGACAATACCTACCTTCAAGGAGCCCTATACTCTAACGAGGGACATAACAAACAGATAAATATGTATAAACAAGGTCTGTACAGGATAAAAAAGAACTAATTTAAAGAGTAAAGGAAGCAACTAGAATTAAGAGGGGTTGGAAAAGATTTCCTGCAGAAGGTGGTATTTTAGTTGAGCTTTAGGGAAGCCAAGGAAGCCAGAAGGCTTTCATGAGCAAGGAGAACATTCTAGGCATGGGTGACATCCAGAGAAAATGTTTGGAGAGGAAGGATGAAGTAAGTGTCTTCTCCAAGAGATGGAATGTCATTTTGAGGAATAGACAAGAGGCCAGTGTTAATGAATCTGTATGAGTAAGAAGATAGAAAAGGTAAGAAGGGACTAAATTATGAAGGGCTTTGATCAAATCCTTCTAACAGAGGATTTTGTATTTGATCCTAGAGGTAAGAGAGAGCCACAGGAGTTTACTATGTGATATGGTTTGGCTGGCACTTCAGTGAAATTGCTTTGATGGATAAATAGAGCATAAATTAGAGAGGTGAGAGACTTGAGGAAGGCAGACTCACCAGCAGGCTATTGCACCAGACCAATTGCAAAGTAATGAGGGCCTGCACATGTATGGTAGCCATATCAGAGGAGAGAAGGGAATATATTAGAAAAATGTTGCAAAAGTGACATCAACAGGCCTTGGTAACAGACTGGATATGGGGAGTGAAAGATAATGATGAGTTGAGAATGACTTTTGGGTTAGACGTTTGAAGGACTGGGAGGATAGTATTGCCCTTAACAGTAATAAGGAAGTTCGGAGGTGGGGAAGGTTTAGGCAGGGCTGGGTGCAACTTTTTGACGGAGTCCAAGTTTTACAGAACAAATCCTTTTATTAAGGGGATTTGTTCTGTGAAGTTTGGATTCAGTCAAAGGGCCCCACTTGAGGACCTAGAGGGCCACATGTGGCCTTTAGGCCCAAGGTTTCTCACCCCTGGTGTAGGGGGAAAGATAATGAGTTCTGGACATGTTGAATTTAATATATCTATTGAACATCTAGTTCAAGATGTCTGAAAAGCAGTTGGAGATGAAAGATTGGAAGTCAGCAGAGAGGTTAGGATAGGATAGGCAGATGTGAGAAACATCAGCACAAAGATTGTAATTAAATATGGAAGCCCATGTGATCACCAAGTGAAGTATTAAATAGAGGGAGAAGAGAAAAGAGTCCAGGACAGAATGCTGAGGGACATCTACAGTTAGAAGGTTATGTATGATCTGGATGAGGATCTAGCAAAGGAGGCTGAGAAGGAGCAGTGAGTGTGATAGGGAGCAGAGAGAGGTGTTGGGAAAACCGAAGAAGAGAAGACTATCAGGAAGAGGAAGGACATCAGAGTCAAAGAGAGGTCAAGGAGAAGAAGGACTGAGAAGGATCTTTGGAGATGTGCCTTGCTCATAATGGGCACTTGATACAACTAAGTTCCAATTAGTGCTAACAAAAAATTCCATATAGTATATTCAAATTCACTAAGTCTGAAGGGACATATAACTATGTAAAACGGGTCGTTGGTTCCAGACCAATGGAAGTATACAGTGCTAATTTGAATAATGTGACCCCTTCATGGGGATTCATTATTTGCACTAATTGGAACCTGTCTGTACATGCTTTTTGAATTGACTTACATTTCATCTTTCTAGGCCTCTGTCTCTCAATCTATAAAATGAAACAGTTCAACTAGATGATCTCTAAGATCTCTTCCAGCTCTAAATCCTATGATTACCTTGCTCTCACCTCTCACCTCTCACCTCTCACCTCTGAGGTGGGGAAGGGGAGAGATGAACAATGGGAGTAAGTGGTATGGGTATAGGACCTTGAGGTGACAGAGCCACCACAGGCTAACAAGGCAGGCCAGAAACTATCCAGAATAGTTTAATTCATTAATAAGTGATAGTTTAAAGTTACTTCTCCGAATTCCACTAAACTGATGTTTCTAGCCCTGACTTTGCTAAGTGGGGCTGTTGGTCAAATCTGTTTTCCTTTTTTTCTCCCTACAGCCTTCTGAGGAGGAAGAGATTGTTGATTTGCTGTTGATGAAAATCTTCAGTTTCCTTGGCATTAAATGCAAAAAGAGTGAGAATACCCTGACTTCCAGTACCAGCCAGCCTTGGACTGCCCAGGCAGATGACAGGGTTTAAACTTAAACTTGCTGTTCTCCTGGGGGGTGGTATAGGCAGTGTCCAGGTACCACGGGTCAAAGACTTGGGTCTATACAGGAAATGATTTACTCATTATAAAGTCTTATTGTTCATTTAGAATGGTAACATGACATACAGAAACAGTACTTTCTGACTGTGTTAGAAAGACCTACTTAGATTGTGAACTCCTTTAGAGCAGAAATGGCTTTGTTGCCTCAAAACAGCAGCCTCAAACATAGTAGGTGCTTAATAAATACTGAATACTGCCTCAGGCATTTATTAGCTGGAAAACCCTGGACAAATCATTTCACCTTTCCGAGCCTCAGTTTCCTTATCTGGAGAAAGAGGATGATAACATCCATAAGCATTCATCTTACAGGGTTGTTATAAGAGTCATATGAGATAATACATGTGAAGTGTTTTGCAAACCTTAAACTATATAAATGGCGGTTGTTATTTCCTATTTTCTACCATGGAAACCCTGGAAGGAAGAATAATTAATGGCATTTGAAAAGTTCTGTTTCTCTGTATTTTTTCCTATTTTTCCTGTGCTGGTTGTATTTTTTCTACTTTCTGTAACTTTATAGTAAAGTATTTAATAAAAATGTCTGCAGTCAGAAATCTCTCCCTAAGAACAATATTTATGTAATTGTTTAGATTAATTTGTTTACTTGTTTAGAGCAAAAGGTTTATTTAAACCTTTCCTGTCATTGTCATTTTAACAGATCTAGCTTCCTACAAAGCTTAGCTCAGGTTCAATCTCTCTCCTAGGTTTTCCCTGAAATCCACAGTTGTTAAGCACTTATTAATCTTTTGTGTTACTTAATATATACTAGTATTTACATGTTGTATCCTACCTGTTGAATATAACCTCCTTGAGGACAGAGGCTGTTAATTTGAGTGTGGGAGTGGGGTGGAGTTATCTCCAGCATCTAGCACTGAGCTTTGCATAGAGGAGGCACTTAATACGTAGTTTTTTTTTTTTCTTAAATGAACTTAATCTTTTTATATAGTAAATGGCTTATTCTCGGTAAAACCATATTCACTAACCACTCGGCACAGAGAGACAATGCTACCCAAGGGTACTGACTGTTCTTGTCCCTGTTAGGGAAGATAGCTTGGTCTAGCCTTAAAGTGCCAACGCTGACATTGACTTGCTGTGTAAGCTTAGGTTAATCACTATACTCTGCAGAACTTCAGTTTCCTCATCTGTAAAATGGAATTAATGCTTTTAAAAATGCTTTATTGATGTCTATTGTTTTTTCATATTGGTCAATTCCTAATACACATCCCCAACCCCCGTAGAATACTTTTCTTGTAACAAAAAATTACAGTCAAGCAAAACGAACCTACAACAATGTCTACAGGGTATAGAATACTCTTGAGTCTATAGTACACTACCTGGAGAGAAGAGGGAAATAAATTTTATCACTAGTTTTCTGGAATTAAGATCGGTTATTATATTTATTTGCATGTCTTTTAGTATTTTCCTTTACATTCTGATGGTGATTGTATATATTGTTCTTTTGGTTCCACTTTCTTTACCCTCTACCAGGTATAAAAGTCTTCACAGGTCACATTGATTTCCTCATATTTATCATTTCTCAAAGTACAAACATAATCTGTTAAATTTTCTTTAGTACAATTTGCTCAGTTATTTCCCTAATCAATAGGTATTTACTCCCCCCCACCCCATTTTTTGCTATCACAAAAACTATATCTATGAATATTGTGTATGTGTGTGTTTGTAACCTTTCTATTGACCTTTGGCAGATCTTGGGTTGTATGCAATTAAGATAATTCGAGGTCAAAGGGTATGATTGTTTTTGGTCACTGTTTTCCAGAATGGTTGGATCACTTCATAGCTCCACCAATAGTGTATTATTAGTGTGGATATCTTCTCAAAAGCAGAAAACAATACTTTACCTATAGACTTCACAGGTTATGGTGAAAGTAGCACTGTGTAAATCTAAAAGAGCTATGGGAATGTGACCTATTATAATTTCTACACAACCCAAACAGGAGCCAATCATATACTAATACTTACTATGTATATACTACTTACCTAGAGATGAATGCATATACATATATAGCCATATTTACAAACACGATTCTTCCACACTCACACAGATGGAGAGGAGTATTGATTAGGTGGTTATCCCCTTTGCATTCTTTTTGATCTAGATGTAGTTAATTACATGATGGAGAGGTAAGTAACAGACTATGAGTTACAGTTCCCCCTTTTCACTCTTTGAGTAATTCATTTGTATGTGAAAGGGCCAGAAAACTCAGCTAAAGATGAACAAAGTAATTTGGCCAGCTGACCTTTTCTCTACCCACTCACTGAGTGAACGAAGGGACTGAGAATTAAAAGCCAGGAGGGCTGGATTTCCTGAACTGGAGACAAACCATTAAGCTTCCCCAGTACCTACTTTTACTTCAGTACTCTGCTACTTAAGTAAGAACCAAATCAGACATTTTGGATATCTGACTTCTTAGCTCAGAGGCAGTAGCAGCAGGAGTTCCTGAAGCTTCACCATGCCAACTAAGGAGGATAAGAAGAAAGATCTCCTGAACAAGTCTGGGGGCAAAGCTAAGAAGTGGTTCAAGGGAAAAGTGCTAGATAAGCTCAACAATCTTGTTCTGTTTGACAAAGCAATGTACAACAAACTCTGCAAGGTGGTCCCCCACTATAAACTTATCACCCCTGCAGTAGTCTCAGAGAGGCTAAAGATCCTTAGTAAAGGTCTGATTAAACTAGTTTCCAAACACAGAGCACAAGTGATATTGAAGTGGACATTATTCCTCCCTGGGCCCCTAGGTTGAGAGATATCTGTTAGGTTGCTGGGCAGGGTTGGATAACCTGCCTAGCATCAGGCTTTTGTCAAAACGTTATCCCCTCCTTGGGTTGTGAAATATCTGTTGAGTTGCTAACAGCCATTTTCTGTTGAGTCCCCTTGCATGGCAACTTGTGCCCCCCCCTGCCAGAAGTATTCCTGTTAGACCCCTTTGCCAGGCAACTGCCTTCTGCTGGGCACCCCACTTCCTGACAGCCATTTTTTGTTGGGTGACAACCATTCTCTGATTGGGTCCTTTTCCTGGCAACTTCTTTCTGTTTGGGGGCTCTTGCCTATCAGCAAGCCCCCCCCCACCTCCCCCAACCCTGTCAGAACTATGTTTGTTGTAGAAACCGCAAGGCTGTACCAAGAAGCGCCGAAATGCTTAAAATGCACACACCCACCTTAGTTCGGGGCTGTCTCCTCTGGGTTTTCCCATGAGGCAGCCACAAGCCTGGCTAATAAAGACGCTCTCAAAATTCCTAATTGAGTCTTGCCTGTGAATTACTTAACTCCATCCATTTCAATATATACTAGGAACACCAAGGGTGGACAGGTTGAGGTTTAGGGACTCTGAAATGGCGACACAAGTCCTGCCCAAATGAATTCACCCCAAACCTTCTTTCAGCCGAAGCCAAAGTTTACTAGAACACTGGTCAGGGTGGGAGTGATTCCAAAAATCCACACTAGTGGCCAGATTTTAAGGAATCTAAACCTTTTCATGGAGGCAAGATGGATCTTTTATACAGAAGATTGTGGGAACAGGGAATGATTCTATGTGGAATTAAGGAGTGCCGGTCTAGGGGTGGGGTCAGGTGCAGGCAATGAAAAGGAAGTTGATTAATTGGGAAAAGTCAGTTGTCCCAGGCAAACCACCAGGGACCTGGACCTAAAGGAAAGTCCAGGGACTTTTCCTTTTTGGGATCCAGATCCCAAAGACATGGTCTTTTCTTTTTGGGGGTTCAGATCCCATCTCCATTAGAGATGCTCCAGCTGCTGAAGATACATGAAATGGTTCAACATTTTTGTGTATATTTTCAAAAATAAACTTATTGGACCAAGAAAACAAAAAGAACTAAAGTGGTTAATGATCAAGAATTCCAATGAGAATCTATAGCAAATGATTTTTTTTTACCCCAGAAAGGCACAAGAGGTCACCCAGAAGCCTGAGGGCAATAGGAAAAAAAAAAAGTAGCCCACACAGCACAGGTTGCTTCTGTCTCCTGAGGCAGCAAGAGCATCATCTTAGTTCAGGTCTTTTATCATCACACTACCACAATAGCCTTCTAAATAATACATGGGTAGGGCTGGGGGTGGGGCTTGATTAGAAGTCTACCCCAGTTGCATTCTCTCAATCTAGATGAAATTACTTGATATGAAAGGCTTTACTGCTTCATATCTAACTCCTTCCTCACCCCCAATTTTTGTTCACTCAGCTGCCAAATTTTTCTAAAGTATATGTCCAAATATGTTATTCCCCCATTCAGTAAACTCCAATTGTCCCCTGGTGCCTCCAGATTCAAATATAAACTCTTTGGCATTTGAAGCTTTTCATAAATTTTTCCTTTTTCTACTTCTCCAGTCTTCTTACACTTCTAAGTCTTCTTACACTTCTTGCATTCCAAGATCTAATCACATTGGCCTACTTCTTGAAGGGACCCTGTTAATATCTTGAGTCATACCTAAACTTTGTTTTCAAGATTTTCTCCATAGTTCTACTCTGAGACGGGACACATGCACCAGAGAGATGAGAAAATCTAGACTTACTGTTTGGAACCAGGCCACTCCCAAGATGCCAGCTGAAATAATGAGTTCCTTTAGACAGAGATGCTTTCCATTTCTGTTTCTGTATTCCCAGTGCCTTGCACATAGTAGGCCCCTAATAAATACTGTTTGAATTGCTGTGATATCAGTGTCTGTGGGCTCAGAAATTAAATTTGTTGAAGTTTAGGGGTGCTGGGAGCCCAAAAAAAGCAACATGTGGATCATGCCTGAGTGAAAGTCTTCTTTCAGCCAAAGAATAACAAAGTTTATAAAATATCTGCCATATTGGGTAGATTCTTAAGGAAGCTGAGTATTTGTATTGCTAATGCCAGTGGGCCAGTTTGAATATCAGTCCCTGTGACTTTTGTATTGACAAGCCAGCCAGAATGAATCTGAGCACCTTCATGGAGGTGAGATGGATCTTAGTTACAGAAAAACTATGCAACGGATGTAGGGGTAGCCAAGTAGTCTGTGGTGACCTGGCATGTAGGGAGGGTTTTGATGGAAGCAGCTAGTAGGTTAGAGTGACTAGAGGTCAGGTGCTGGGAACACCAAAAATGGATTTTGATAGGATCAAGGGTGGGAAGTAGCTGGGGGCAATCTGGAGCTAATCCAGAGATAACAGAGATTGGGCATAGCAATAATGAAAGGTTTATGGTGTCAGGAAAATGCCAGATCAAGTAGGAAGATTCAAGGAGAGTTCTAGAGGGTTCCCAGAGACTGTACCCCATCAAATTCACAGTTCTTTCTGTATGCTTAGATAACCTTTATCTAGGACTGGAAATGTAAACTTTAAGGAGTAGGAAAACCTGAGTTCAAATCTAGTCTCAGATACTGTGTGACCCCCAGCAAATCACTTAACCTCTGTTAGCTTTAGTTTCCTCATCTGAATGAGGATAATAATCCCTCCCAGTGTAGTTGTGAGGAGAAAATGAGATAATATTTATAAAACTTTGCAAATCTGAAAGCACTACATAAATGCTCACTCTCCCCTTCTCCCTTTTTCTGTCTCCCTCTCTCATCTTCTCTCTCTTTCTCTCTAATCTGCACTTCCCATATTTTTTTTCTTAGAGGCAACCAAGTGGCAGTGAGTGAAGGGCTGGGCCTAGAGTCAGGAAGACCTGAATTCAAATCCAGTCTCAGATATTTATTGGTTGTGTGACCCTGGGCAATGCATTTAACCTTTATTTAATCAACTGCAAAATGGACACAATAACAGCAGGTGTTCCTGTGTTGATGTGAGATCAGATGAGAGAATATTTGTAAAGTTCTTAGCACGGTGCCTGACAGTCAGTTGGTTGTTGTACTTACTTCTTGAAGAGGACCAAAATGACATCACTATGTCGGGGTCCTCCTAAATAGGAGAAGTTTCCCCCTAAGTTGGCGTCTGCCTAGATGGGCACCTCCCTTAAGGACCAGTGTCCCTATATCAGTCCCTATCCCGTAAGGGGCTGCCACTCCCTTGAAGCTGGGATTTCCCTGGAGTGGGGGTCTGGTCTCCCTTAAGGGGCAAAGGAACCTTCTTGATGTTTTACCCTAATAAATGTCTCTATTTAGTTGGGAGAGAGTCTGAGCAAATGCTTTCAAGAGGACCATGCACCCCAACATTTTGGGGTGACCCTAGACCTCAACAATATTATCACACACTTAATAGACTACAGTATAGTACAAACATAACTTCTGCATGCACTGGGAAACCAAAATATGTGATTGTATTACAATATTCACTTAGTTGTTGTAGTTCGAATAGAACCTTCAAGGTGCGCCCAGACACATATTGTGCATATGTGACATAACAGAGTTGATATAAGGCAATTATTGCGAAAAAGGTTTGAGCATCTGGGAGGATCTGGAAAGGCAGAATGAAGGGCAGGGCGCTTGAGCTGACTTTGGAGGACCACACGACTAAGGCCAGGCTCGTCTCCTGGGGAGGAGCAGCCCAGCTCAACCCTTTCTTTCCGTTCTTTGATTCTTTGTAGCAGTGTCAGCGCTGGTTGAAACTTCAGGTTACTTAGTGGAGCTCCCTTGTTTTACAGCCGGGGAGACGCCCACAGAACGGACTTGTCCAAAGCAGCGCGGCTACACTCCCATCCTCGGGTTCCCTGCTGGGGAGTCCTGGCTTCACAGGACACCGGCCCGCCTTTCCTTGGCTACCTGGCTGCCCGGCTCTGCAGCAGCCTCACTAATGACCTGAGAGCTGGGGCGCCGGGCCCCCTTCCCCGAAACCACGTAAAGGACCCCAAGCCAGCCGGGGGCTACACGCGCTCTCCCCAGGAAGACTCTCCCTTTGGGGGTGGGGCTCTCCGTGTCCGGCCCCGCTTCCACGCTTCCTCCCCTCTCCCGGCCCGGGCCACGTGGTCCGGGCCCGGGCAGAGCCCGCCCCTGGGCCGGACTCGTTAATTCCGGGGGCCGCGCTCCCTCGCCTCCGCCCCAGGCCCGGGCCTCCAGTCGCACTCCGCCCCGGCCCACCTCCTCTTCCCACCTCCAGCCTTAGGAGGGCTCGGTCCCGGGCTGCCCCGCCCCCGGAGAAGATGGCGCTGCGAGCGGCCCGGAGCGTGCGGGCCGCGGCCTCGTCCCTGTGGGCGGTGGCCGGGGCTGAGACCGCCGGATCCCCGGCCTCGCTCGCAGCCGCCCCCGCGCGCCTGCGGGCCCGCGCCGGCCCGGGCTCCGCTCCGCTCCTCGCGGCCGCCGCCTCCCGGGGCCTCTGCACCAGCGCCCTGCAGCTCGCGGGTGAGCCTGGGACGGGGCCGGGTGGGGGTGGGGCGCTGGGGGCCCGGGACCGAGCGGGGCCCGGCCTGGGCAGCTGCTGCCCTTTCTCCTCCGCCCACGAGGGCACGAGACGCCCCGGACCCGCAGGGCCGTAACGTGTGCCTGTGGGAACGTGCCCGTCCCCCTGCCCGGGCACCGGGGAGCTGCTCGCTACGTGCCGTAGGGCCAACGTGGTTCAGACCCCAGCCCCGTGTCTGTGTGAGTCGTGGGGGTTGGGTTATGGGGTCTGAAAGGCAAGGTCTCCGAGGGCTGTAACATTGTATTTTTCAAGGGTTCTTTTCCCGTCCCTTGTTCTGACTGACTCCTCCAAGTGTGAAGGTTGCTCATTGTCCCAGTTGCTAAGTCCTGGGACAGCCCAGTCCAAGTGCCATGTATCCACGTGAGCTGCCGACAGGACTGACCGGCCAGGCTGCAAAGGCCTCACTCCAGGTCATGCTCTTCCATTTGCCCTAGCTGTGGTTTTCATCTTTTGCCACGAAAAGTGGTTGAGCGTGTAGTTTATGTTCCAACATCGCCTGATCCTGTATATGATTATCTTAGTCTTAGCAAGCTGCTATGGCTATTCCTCAAGAAAAATAAGCATTAACAGTTGATAGACTTTTTAATAATCTTGGAAGGTATCTAGTCCAATCCCTTCCTTTCACAGATGGGGAATCCTTGGCAACAAGTGAAGTGGCTTACTTCAGGTCACACCAGTAGTGATTGCAAGGCTGGGGTTCAGACCCAAGGGGAGTTCGCTTCAACCTTGGGCCTAGTTAGTGGCAAAGCTGGGACCTGGGTTTCGTCACTTTTCCAAATTTCCTTATGTCTTGTCACACCGCCCCTTCTGCAGATAACATTGTTCAAAGCCAAAACGATCTTCTCTTTTGAAATGGTTCATATTTTCAAAGTGTATTTAAGACAATATATTTTTCTGAAATACTGATCTTACGTTATAGTTCGAAAATTCACAGACAAGCATGAATGGATAACAACTGAAAACGGTATTGGAACTGTGGGAATCAGCAATTTTGCACAGGTATTTTTTTTTCCATATCTGTAAGGGCTTTTGTAATTCTGTAACTGTTAGCCACTGGAGTATGGTAGAATTTACTTGGAATTTGCTTTTGAGGTAATGCTTTTTAGTGTTAAGATTAGGGAAAAATAGAAATAGGGCTGAGAATTTTTTTTCTATTGAAGTATACTTGCCTACTGAAAATTAATGAAAGTTATAGTTAAAAGCAACTTAATTTAGTTTTAGTCTCTTGTTCTCCCAGGGTCATTTCTATTTAAAACAGTGACACCCAGTCCCCTTCTTTTAAAAGGTAGCTTGTGGCACTGATTTTTTTGCTATGTAATTATAACCTTTCTTGGTTATTGGCAGTTGAAAATGTGACAATAAGAATAGTCTCAGGGCTGCCACTCAGTGACCAGGGCAGATTTATTCCAGGGACTTAGTGCTGTCAGACTGAAGAGGTTAACCAGGTGTCAGGCCAAAATGTCCCCACCTTGGCCTACAGAATGAATTTTAACTATTCCTTTTCCTATTTCATCACCTCAGTTTTGTCTTACCCTACCTTATTGGCTGTTCCTTTTCTATAGAAAAAGGAATTTTCTTGATTTTTGAGAAGTATGGCATCAGTCTTTTTTATCATTTGCAAAATTATAATAAGGTTCAAGTTTGAATTCAGATTTTATATCTAATGAATGGAAACAAAGCTATATATTTGAATAGGATTTTTTACATATTTCAAGGACTTATTCATGCATTTAATATTCTAGACTTTTGGGCAGATACAAAGAAAATAAGACTGACCTTACCTTCAAGGACCTTGTAGTTTAGGAATAAGACATAACTTATAAAAAAGGAAATTTTAATTATTGGAAAGAATTTGCATTTATTTAACATTTAAAAATTGTCCAGAATTACTGAATGTATTATATTGTCCTGGGTTTAACAAAGCCCTAAGTAGATTTCATTTTATTGTGGTAATTCTAACCTACTGTTTTCATTTGTGTTTTTAAAAATCAGGGTTTATCTAACTTTAAACTGAAGAAAATTTCAATAGTGCTTTATTTGGGAGGTAGCTTGATACTGTGAGAGAAGAGTACCGATTTGGAATCAGGATTTGGGCTCTCTTGTTTCTTTTGTCACTTCGTGTGATCTTGGGCAGGTCATCCAGCATCTCTAGATCTTCATTTCCTTTTATTTAAAAAGAGAAGACTGGAACTACAGCTCTAAATTTGTGATTTAGCCGCTGAGCCTTCTGTTGGTAGAACCGTTAATGTTTCATTTTTCCTTTGTGAGGAGCTGCTGAAATGAAGCCATTGTTTTCATACATTAATTGAAAGTGTTTTCTCATAAACCCTTAACTGTGTCCTGGTTGCTGCAGAAATGTCCTCCCATTAGCTCTGTGGCGGGTAGAGAGAAAGCTCGCTTAGACCTAGGTAGACCCCGTTTTAAATTCAGCCTCTGATAAATACTTTCTGTGTAACCCTGGGGTACACCATGTCATCTTTCAGGGCTTTAGGCAACTCTCACAAACCAAGTTTGCACCGAAGTGACTGGTCTGCATTGGTGATAAAGGGAGTTGCTTCTCCCAGGAGCTTCCTCTGTCAGTGAAATCACAGGTTCAGTCCCTATTCCTTTCTGCTGTTGCTTTAGAGCAAAGGTGTTTAGATCAGATCCATTTCTATTTGAATTTGAAAACACTGCTTTAGAGGAGTGAGAAAACCAGTGAATAGGAGAGCGGTTGATTTTTTTTGTCCTTCAATAATAGTAGTAGTAAGAACACTAATAAAGCTAACATTTATATAGTGCTTTTGAGTTTATGAAATATTTTTTACATATTATCTCTCAATCTTCACAACAACTTTAGGAGTAGGAAATAACTCCTTTTTTACGCAAGAGTGTCTGGGGCAGAGTTTGTGTGATTTGTTCAAAGTCACATAGCTAGTGAGGCAGGATTCTGGCTGAATCTTTGTGACGCCAATTCAGCACCCTAATTCAATCCTGTAACTTGTGGATTTATCATTACAGAATTCTTGGATGTCTTATTTTTTGCATGCTACTGTACCAGGTTCTTTTGGTAAATAAACATGAAATACTCTTCCTTCAAAGGGTTTATGATCTAGTTGCCAAGATAATCTTGCCCAGCCCGCTATAATACAGGATCTGTAGGAGTTGAGTTAAAAGCAATGTAATTTCCAACTAGAATCATGAAGAAAGGCTACATGGAGGAGGTGGTTTTTTGAACTAGTCCTTGAAGGATGAATATAACAACTGAGATTTGTATTTAACACTTTAAATTTTGCAAGATGCTTTTATGTACAGATATTAACCTGAGGTTCAGAGAGGTTATTGGGCATTCTGAACCTTTAAGATACCCCCAAAGGCATCTCAAACTCAGCATGTCCAAAATAGAACTCATTATCTTTCATACAAAACCAACTCTTCTGAATTTCTCTATTTCAGTTGAGGTCACCATCATCATTCTTGGTCACCCAGGTTTGTAATTACACCTCATTATCCTCTTTCATGCACATATGCAGCTAGTTTTCAAATCTTGTCATTTTAAACTCCATAAATCTTGTATCAGTCCCATTCTCTACTTAAATGACCACCACCTTAGTTGAGTCCCTATCATCTCATTCCGCATTATACTTACTCCTAGTCGGTGTCCTGCCTCAATCTCACGCTTCTCCAACTCATCTTCCACATAGTTGGGCAAGCGATAGTCCTAAAGTCTTGGCTTCCCTCTCAATAAACTCCAATGGCTGTCTCTCACCTCTAGGATCAAATACTGTGTTCAGTGTTTATAGTCTTTGACACTCTGGCATGTTTACTTTTCTAGCTTTTTTATACTTTCTTTCCCTTCATACATTTTTAAGCCTAGCCAGACTAATCTAATTGCTCTTTTTCAAACACAATATTCCATCTCCTTATCTATATGACTTTACAGTAACTGCTGCCCATGTTTGGAATGTACTCTGTTCTTATGCGCACCTGTTAGAACTCCTAGTTTCCTTCAAAGCCTAGCAAAGCATCATTGTCTCCATAAGGCCTTGCCCAGATGCTAATGTCTCCTTCCCCTCTAATTACATTGTATCATATTTATTCTGTATAAACTTCTATTTATATATGCTATCTCCCTCAATAGAATGAAAGTTATTGAGAGCAAGTATGGTTTCATTTTTATCTTTTTATCTTCAGCGCAATACCTGGTGTTGAGAGAGTGACTGAGGGCCTTACCTTTTAGTCACACTGTGTGAAGAGATTTCCTATCTGACATTTTGATTCCAAATCCAGCACTCAGTGGCTCTCCCTCAAGTCTAAATTTCAGTGAGTAGAAATGTTAGAAAAAATGAGGTTGAGCATTCCAAGGGGATAGAGTGATGTAAGCAGAGGTGCAAATCACATTTGGAAAGGGCAAGTCATCCTTTTTGGCTGAAGCAGTTGGTTTCATGAAACTATGACGTTAGTCATTTTATCTGATTTGAAGTTTTACCCTTTTACCCTTAGGAAGCATTGGGAGATATAGTTTACTGTAGTCTTCCAGAAGTTGGAACAAAATTGAACAAACAAGGTGAGTGTCTTTTTTGTCTTTAAAGAAAAAAAGTGACATTTTTCATGAAATTTCCAAATTACATTATTAATAGGATCCAGATGTAAAGGTAACTTGATGCCCATCTCCAGTAGTGTCAAACTCAAAGAGAAACAGGCCATTGAGGATTCCTGTGGGCCACATGTTGACTTAGTTTGAAAATGTATTACTGTTTGTCTCATTGCACTTTCATTTATTTTGTTAAATATTTCACAATCAGATTTTAGTCAAGTTCATGATATCCAACCCCTCTGCTCTTTTCCGTAGTCAACTTGCAACTGAAAAGAATCATTTTGAATATAATAAGGTATGAAGCAATGATTTCATCTTGGTGAAAAATAGCTCACTGGACAAAATTGCTGGAATTATTTATATACAGGGAGTTGATAGCAAGGTGGGTCTTAGAGTTAAGAAGACCTAGGCTCACATATGTCACATCTTGGTATGACACATACTAATACTAACCATGAGCAAATTATTTATTCAGTACTCAGTACTCCAGACCTGAGATGATATAAACTATAGATTTGGGCCTATAAAAAGAGGTTTCTACACCAAGAATTCCCTACCCACTGATGAAATCATTGAAAAAATTTTGTAAACTGATTTTGATGTGTATCACTTTATAGGACCATCATTCTGGTACTTTACTTCCCTTGAATGATCAAAGACAACTTAATGGGTGTAGATAGAATGAATGGCCTTATAGGAAAAGCTTGATGTTTCTCAATGTCATTTATTACTGCTCTGCAAGTGAATTAACAACTGAAGTTGTCCTACAGCTCAAACCCAGGAACTTTCTGAGCCACAATTTTGAACTAGGGAGAGATTGAGGAGATAATAACACTCATAAGCAGGGCACCAAGACTGGCAGCCAAGGAAATCTGTGGCAAGATAGTATTTGTGTTAAAATGACAAAAAATTTATTCTTATTTTCTTTGTATTCCTTTTTTCCCTATAGTTCCTTAGTAAGATTTCTCTTGGAAAGTCTTAAACTTGTCTTAGCTAAAATAATGGGAGAAGGAGGTGTTTGCACACATAAGCAGTGTAATCAGTTTGGCCTTTTGTACAGGGATGGTTGTGGTAGTAGCAATTGTCTGCCACATGGAATGAGCCAATATAGTCAGGTCTACTAAGTAGGGTAAAAAACATGGGAGATAGTTTGGAGAAATAGTTTACATTGTTTTATTCTTCTCCACCCTTTTTTCCATGTAGACACCAGTTATTAAATTTGAATGCCTGTCACTTTATCTTATTAGAGAAGTATTATTGGTTCAGTTAAATTCATGGAGCTGCCTGTCTTGTATCAAGCACTGCTAAGCCTGGGGATGCAAAGACAGTATTTGAAAATCAGCCTAGCACCTTGGAAACACTGGAATTTTGAGTCAGGAGAGACCCTGGTTTCAAATCCTGGTTCTATTAACTTCATGAAATCACAGAATCTGAGAGTTATAAGGAATTTAAGCAACATCAAGTCCAACCCATACCTAAGAGGAATGTTCACTATAAGAATACCAGCAAATGGAGGGGAACTGCACCATCTTCTGAGGCAGTCCATTCCAGTTTGGAGCAGTTGTGATTGTTAAGAAAGCCTTTCCTGGTATCAGGCTTAAACGTGCTTTTTTGCAACTTTTACCCATTGTTTCTAGTTCTGCCTTCAGGAACCAAGTAGAACAAGTCTGATACTTCCACATGACAGCTCTTTAGATACTTGATCACATCTGTCATTTTCCTGGAACCTTCTTTTCTCCAGGCTAAATGTCCTCAGCTCTTTGATCAGATCTTACATAAAACAGATTTAGATCCTTTACTATTATTACCTTTTCTGAATGTTCTTCATCTTATCAATGACCTTAAACTGGGGTTCTCCAAAATGAACACTATTCTCCAGGTGAGCTCTGATAAAAGGAGAATACAGAGGGACTATCGCTTTCTTATTACTGAAAGCCATGTCTCATAATAATCCCCACATTGGCTTTCTGATGGGTAATTCTTCATTTTGAGTCTACTATATTTTAGTGGATTTGTGATCTTTTCAGTGTAGGCACTCCCTCCAGATGTACAGATTGTAACTCATCTGAGGTAGTGTAACTTTTATCTCTGTCATTTCATAAATTCTCCATGTAGGACCTACTGAACCTGCTTGGGGCAGGTTGGGCAGTGGCCTCTATGCTTTGATGTTACATGGTCACTAGTAGAGCTTAAAGATTCTCAGCGGATTTTTTTCACTTTGATTTTGCCATATGATCAGCCCACCCCCTTTTCCAATTATGTAGGTCTGATAATATATTTTCTATCACTTCTCTTGTACAATTTTTGTTTAAGATTTTGCAGCCTATTTATACTTAGAATGTACCTCTCCGTTATCCTTTGGATAATCTATTACTTTAATTCTTCAGAGGCTGTGCTATTCTATGACTTGCAACCACAGTATTGGTTGGAAAATATTGATGTCAAAAATAAGGATTTTTGTTTCAGGGAAAAGAGTTGTCATTCGAAGTACTGTGCCATTTCTCAAAGGCAATTCAGCCTGCCTTCCTCCTTTTCATTTCTGGGTTTGTCCATAGCATAGTGTCTGAGATACTTATCAGCTTGTTCTATAGTTAGTTCCGCTATATATCGTAACTTATACAGATCATTTTTCATTGACTTGGTGACGTTAAGCAAAACAAATGAGGGACTTTGGATCTTGTTTAGAAAGCTTTTTCATATTTCTGGGGTTTTATATAATCAACAGAATATTGTGTGTACATAGGAATAGCTGGAGTAACTTATCATCTATAGGGAATCCCTGGTCCATCAGGCTTATGTTGCATACCTCCTTGAGGTTAGCAAACACCTTTGGCAAAGCATATGATCTCCTTGTTTTAGGTCTTGCTTGATATTATTAGAGGGTTATAGAACAAAGGTACTGTAAACTTTGTTACATTCTTCAGGTAATTATGTATGATTTTGAAATGTGTGGAAAAGATAGTTTGATGGAGAGACTTTAGGTTTGTTATACTGAATCAGTATTTTTTAAAAAATAAATAATAATTTTAAATTCTCTACTCCAGAGGTGTCAAACACTTGACCTATGGCAGCCCATATCATTCCTGAATGTGACATGAATTAGATTAAAATGATTTAAGTAAATAAAAATACAGTAAAACTTAATGTACATTTTAAAGCTAAGTCACTATGTAGCCCACAGGAATCCTTATGTATGGATTAGTGACCTCCATTTCTACTGGAGTTTGAAATCACAACTCTGTACCTTCTAGGCAGTTATGACTGCCTATTCTCTTTTTAAATTTTCATCAAGAATAGTCTTTATAAATGTATAGGTTATTCTTAGAGATTTTCTCAAAGTAGAGATGGGAAAGTAAAAATTAAGAAGATAGATGAGCAGTTTAGGAAACAGTTTAAAAGATTTGATTGAGAGGCATCTTATAATAGTGAAGGAAGGACTTTGAAATTGTCTGAAAGAGCTGTGTTCGCTAAGAGTAGGTTGGCTAATAATTTCTTGATAATTTCATCCTTCAAAAGGTAAAAGAACCAAAGAGTACTACTAGACTTGATTCTCACCAAAAAGGAAGAATTATTTGGTTGCTGGTAAGGGAACAGTGGATATCTTGTTGAGGAAGTGACTGCTTTCTCTTGCAGTTTGTGATAGAGAAGAAAACTATAGTGTGTACCCTAGAATGTAGTAGAATAGATTTCCAAGGATTCATAGAGAGCATTATTGGGATACCTGAACTAAAGTTTTTCAAGCAAGTCAGTACAGAAGGAATAAGAAAGTCTCAAAAATGAAATTCTGAAGACAAAGATAATTCCAGGGAAGGAGAGAAGAGTTCTTAATCAGACCCTTGTGGCCAGCCTCACAAGGAACTTGACAACCTATTTTTTTTAAAAGAAGCAGCAAGGGTAGGTCACAGGATGAACACAAATGTGACAGTCTCTTGTAAGATTCAACAAAGGTAGACTGAGGCACATATTCTCTGAGACATATAACATTTCATTAATAGAGTACGAACCTGAAAATAGAGTGAATCTAATCACTGCCTTGGTGGGCCAAAAGACCCGGAACAGAAGGACAGCTCCCATTTTAGAGGTTTTGGGCAGTACAGAACAAAGAACAGAATAGGGTAGGTGAGGAAATAATACATTTGCTTATAGAGTTGGTGACATGGGCTTGATAACAACATGACTGATTACATAGCTGAGGCGTGGGGAACAATATGGTTGGTTGGAAGTTGGGAATTAGAGGCTAGGAGCAACCCCCTCCTTCCTTCCTGTGACTAAGGTCAGAGATAGTAGGCCAGACTTTTTTGGGTAGCAAACCAGATATTCTTGAAGGATAGCTTGGTGGTGTAATGATGCTAACAGTGACTCGCAAGAGAACTGAATTTCTAAACTTATATAGACTGGCTGGATATCTGAACTAAGTTGAGACAAAGAACCATGACTTGGGTGGTCACAGGACAAAATTAACTGTAAATAGGATCAATAAAAAATGCTATAGAATCGATTTAATCTTCTCAGTTCCTGAAAGAATAATGTTTTGAGAACTATGGGTCTCAAGAATGCTAACAATCAACTATAAAGAGCTAAGATTAATAAGAAAAAAATAAAGAACAGCAAAAATGATTTTTTAAGTTACGTTGGTCTTCAGTGGTTTTATATTTTCTTGAAGATAAAATGAAAATTACTCAGCTTGGCAGTCTCTGGACTTTCCAGACTTATTTCGCGTTATTTCCCATCACCAATACTTAACGTTCTAACCAGATTAACGTTCTAACCAGATTGGCCTACAGATTCTGGATGTCAGTAGTCAATTCCTGCTTCTTGGTTTTTGCATAGCTTAGCCATTCTTCTCCCACCCTACCAGGCTTGAAATGCACTCCCCCTTCACTCCCATTTCTTAGAGTTTCTGGTTTCCTTCCAAGTTCAGACAGCTCATCTGCCACCTGCTGAAAGCCCTTCTTTATCTTCTTACTGCCCCGCTCCCCACCCCCTAACTCCCCCCAACATTTTTTTTTCTTCCTCAAATTATCTTATATTCATTTATCTGTTTACTTGTTTGGATCACCCAAATGAATTGTATCCTTAGCATTTGGCAGTGCCATGTACATAGTAGGCCTTTAATAAATGTCTTTTAAATTGAACTGTATTAACTAAATGGTGTTAGACTAATTTTTAAAAAATTATAAACCTATCATACAAATAGCTCATGGTTTCATGTGTTGCTTTTCTATATTTTTCATTTTCATTACTGATGTTTCTGACTTGTAATGTACTCTATTTTTTTTAACTTTATTTAGATGAGTTCGGAGCTTTGGAAAGTGTGAAAGCTGCCAGTGAACTCTATTCTCCTCTATCAGGAGAAGTAACTGAAATTAATGTAGCTCTTGCAGAAGACCCAGGACTTGTCAACAGATCTTGTTATGAAGATGGTAAGATGCTGTTATTGATTTCTCAAGGGGTTATTAATGCTGCAATTAGCATTTCAGTTTAAAAATTTATAATTCATTTCCTCATTTGTGACAATGGTTTTTGTGTTTTCTCAGTGCTGAAATGAACTTTTAATAGGGATAAATAGATTAGTCAGATTCTTTTCAAGAGTTAATTATCATTAAGTTAACTAACTTAAGGATAGTGAGAGCATAGCTAGGCAGTGGGGAAAGGAAGAGATATACAAAGTTTAGGGAATATCTAAAATTTTTTAAAAAATATTCTTGATCTGTTAAGACAAAAGCATAGCATTCTAACTTTTCAGTAGTTTCTAACAGTTAGTGGTGCTTTGATGCTCAAATTTTGAATACCAGCATAGTCTCTAACATTTCTCAGCTGAAGAGCTTCATTGCCAGGTTCCAGAGGACTGATGATGTAATCACCCATAAAATTCATCTCTAAGGTATCTGCTCATATTACATGTTGAAAACTGATAGTTTCAGTAGAGTAAGCTTATTGACATTCATTAGCCCTAGTGGCTGTGGTGTTAAACTCCCTTTAAGGGTAATCTCTCTGGCCTTATTTGTAAATTAGGAATAGATTTTCCTTTGGCCTGGTACTTACAGCAACACTGGACACATTTGCTTTAGATCAAGAAGCCATTCACAAAGATTAGGGGCCAGGTTGAATTTTTCAGTTTTCAAGGGGAGAAAGACTCCTTAAGAAAGTGCACTAGTGAGGATAATGGTTCCCTCTCTAAGGTCTAGAAGCAGATTAGGATCACCACGGGTTTTGAAGTATAATAGCCTTCATCTGAGCCATCTGACCATGATATTTCCAGGGCTTTATAGAGTCTAGATGGAATCTCTGATAGAAAAAAGCCTTTCTTTCTGTGGCTTCCCATGCCTGTAGAGCCAAAGCATGACTTAGAGCAGAGGTATCAAAACATGTGACAATGAAGCCTTGAAACACTACCAAGTGTAACCTAAATCATAACAAAATATAATTGGGAAATAGTTAATTAAAAATACAATAAAATATAGATAACATTACATTTTAAAATTGTCAGTACAAGACCTATAGGGATCTCTTTGTATCTTTTAAGGATATTAATTGATGTCCTGTTAGTGGCCCCCATTTCTATTTGAATTTGATACCACTGACTTAAGAATACGGAAGGTTAGTCCTCACAGATGCCTATGCCACTCTTCAGGTTTTTTGTACCTATTCAAACTTTCGGGATCATACAGCAAATTTAGAAATTTTAGATCATACAGAAAAGTTAGAAAAACAAAGTGTGCTTTTGTAATTTTCTGTAAAAATATTAAGTGCCATGATGACACTGCCAGGGGAAAGGGGCTCAGCATACTGAACTTAATAGATTTGAGTTTAGTTCAGAGATTGCCTCAGATGGGAAAAATTCAAAATTACAGATGCCAAAGGTTACTTAATGAGACCTTAGTTAAATTTATTCTGCATTTATATTTTTCTTTACTCCTTTGCCATTAAACAGTGAAATTTATTAAATCTGTGCTGGGAAACTAAATTTTAACATGGCCTTTGAATTCATTGTTATTATGTTCAGCAGATTGCTGTGAATGTGTTCAGTGTTAAATAACCTACGGGTTGGATCTGAAGTTTTTTTGTTGTTTAACAAGATAATTTGAGTTTCAGAACAACTTTTTTGATTACAGGTTGGCTGATCAAGATGACTCTGAGCAACCCTTCAGAACTTGATGAACTGATGAGTGAGGATGCATATGAGAGATACATAAAATCTATTGAGGATTGAACATTGGACCCCCAAATAAATTAGCACAAGAATATAGCCCAGTATAGTTTTGTCCTAAATTAGGGGTATATGGAAGATTAGCAACTTTAACACTTCTGAAACAACACCATGGCATGGAAAAAAGTCTTAACTACTCAGAAATGACTGGATAAAAATGCTTTTTACTATTTGCACCTTTTGCACAACTTCTTCCTTGTAATTTCACATTAGTGTGTCTAGTTCTGAATTCATTGCATCATGTGTGGCAAAAATGAATTCTAAGACCATGTACTTCAGAGCTAGAATTTTTTCTGTAAAAAGCCTTAAATCAGTAATGGTATAATGGTCAACTCCATCCATCACCAATTGTGTTCAGAATACATTTGGTTTTCTGTCCATGGGAATAATTTACTGAGATTGGTTAGCTGGCTGGTGTCAGATGCTGTACGATACCAACTTAATTTTAATAAACTGCTTGGCTGAAGCTATTTTTACAGATGAGGCTTCAACCTTGCAGCAGAATAGGTAATGAAATTTAATAAACTTTTTAAAAACCTTGACTTCTTTACTAGTGTTTGTTTATACATGAATGTTCCATCCAGCGTTTCTCATAATATTGCATATATTGGTGTTTTAAGATCTGGGAATGACATTTTTACACACAAATTTATAATCCATTTAAAAAAAGTAAATTCAGCCTCCAAGGAGGTTTCAAAGATTATTTCTGCTTTGAAGCATTTACCCAAATGTCATGAAATTGGTTTTGCGTGTGTAATTTTATGATTACTTACCTTCACTGTAGGAGCATATGGGCTAATTTAGTTCAATAAGCATTTATTGAGTGTATTTTTATGTCTGTACTAGGCAAAGTAGACATAAAATAATTTTGCTGGGAGAGAACACTGGTAGGAGTCTCTGACCCGTCCTGCAGGCCAAACAGACGTGGGTGACCGAAACCGGAGAGTGCCGGGGGAGCAGGGCTCGAGGAAGGTCTAAGAGACCTGGGAACAGGATCACGAAGAGGAAGGAGACTAAAGCATAGTTGGTGTCAAGCAGTCTCTCTTTATTGCACCAGGGGAGGGTTTTTATAAGCAATTACTACAAAGTCATATCCTGGGGGTGGAGTTTTTCATCTCATTGGTGCGAGCCCCTCCAGACCAAACCAAAAAAGGGCACGATTCCCTATCCCGGGTCGTATCCCCTTCTGGTTGGTTGGTGGCTGCTTAGTCTCAGACCAGGAAGTCTTTCTAGCGCTGAGCTGGCAGAGCCACGTCAGCAGGTCAGGACTTCCTAGTACTCTCTTCCCCCCAGGAAGGGCATTGGTCCATTGTGCCCCTGACAACTAAGAAGAAGGAGAAGATAGTAGCTGACAATTCAGTCTCCAGTCTCCGGCATGTCCCCCGTTTTTATTTAAAAAGGGGAGGTGGCTGGCCTGTCTTAGGCTATGTGGCCTGACTCCATGCCTGGTACCGAAAGTGGGCAGGGCCCCTGTCTTAGGCTATGTGGGTGGCCCCCACCTCCAGCATTTCGGGTAGGTGGACCCACAATAATCCCGTCATTGGGTACCTCTGCAGCCAATGGCATGATTATCCAGGTCATGGGGCCACAATATTCCCGTCATTGGCGCAGTCCACAGCTTCTCTGTCAGGAGCATAGTGGAGGAGACTCATAGAAATCAGAGTAAGGGTCAAGGATGGGGAAAGCAGGGGAGGGGTTGGTGGGCTGTTCAGCAAGGGGAGTAGAGTCTCTTCTTCCACCTCCGGTACCAGGGTTCTTTAAGGAGATCTTCGGTAAACTGAAGCCGGTTATCTGGGGGCTCAGGGGCGTCATGTTCCTGCAGCCTGCTGTAAAATATATGTCTCTTCCGGTCAATAGCTGAATCTACCTGAGATTTAACAAGGGTGGTTAGTTTGTTAAAGGCCCAAGGGCCGAAAGAAATGAGTAGGAGAAGGCCTAGGAGTGGTCCAAGAAGGCTAGGAAGGAGTGTAGAAAGCCATGGGGAGGTGGAGAACCAATTCTTATACCAGGATTCTTGTTGTTCCCTCTCTTTTTTCCTTTTTTCTAAGCTCTCTCTGACCTTACTCAAGCTGTTTTCCACAAGTCCTAGCCTATCTGAGTAAAAGCAGCACTCTTCTTTCAGGGCTGCGCACAGACCTCCTTGTTGTAAGAAGAGGAGGTCCAAACCTCTTCTGTTTTGTAATACAACTTCCGCCAGAGATGCTACTGAGTCTTTGAGGTGCTGTAATCCTGTCTGTAATTCCTCTAAATCTTTGTCTATAGCTGCACTAAGTTGTGATATCTGTCTATCATTTTGAACGAGGGCGGCAATACCGGTACCCGTCCCTGCAGCTCCTAGACCTAAAAGGACGGTTAACGTTAGTGCAGCCAGTGGTTCTCTTTTTGCCCTATGGGCGCTTTCTCTCCCTCGTTGCCAGATATTTAGGAAGTCATCATTTGGGTAAAAAGTGACATGAGGGAACAAAACTACCAATACACAGTAATCACGGGAGCTGATGAACTTGGAGATAACTAGAAAGGTGGTAAGGCCGGAGGAACAGGCAAAATAGGAGCCAGTAGGTGCGGAAGCATAAGTATGGTTATCAGAGACGATTACAGTTTGATTGCATATAGCTTCAAGCTGAAAAGGAGGGAGCATATCGGGGCCCAGAATGCAGGTGCCAATGCCAGTAATTAAGCTAAGTGTCAGGCCTTGTTTTTTGTCGGTACCCCATCTAAGTTGTGAGATCTCTGATGTATAGTTGGGTGCACCGAACTGAGCCATGCCTTCATAAAAGGGGGGGGCGGAGGAGTAGCAGACCCAGCATCCTTCAATGAATGATACGTTTAGGGTGTGTAGGGTTTGTATGGAGGCATTAACTAGACTTAGAATCATGGAGGTAGGTGGTGATGGTCCGTGGAGTATAGTAGGGCGAAAAAGAGTGGTGTTAGAGAGAGGGGGGATTGCAGTAGAGGGATGGGGTTTATTTTTCAACGCTGAGTTGTGAAGCGAATAGTTGGGTCTCATTTCTCTATTCGGGCCTACGGCTACGGGAGGAGAAACAATAGGAGAAGTCTTCAGAAGTTTGAGGGAGAAGGTGAGGCCCCAGTCAGGGCCAGTTTTGTACAACCTCAGTCCCCAAGAGACACCTTTTGCCCAATCAGAATATTTTTTGCCAGGTTCAGTAAAGTCAATCTTGAGTGGGTTGCACCAAGTGGAACATTCATGCAAGGGGGAGAGGCCCAACTCATAGGGGTCCTGGTGTGTATAGTCTGCTGTAACAGTTATCAGGTCCCAGGAGGAACTGGGAGACCAGTAAGTATCCCCTGATGTTTCACATCCCCATGATTTACAGAAATAATCAGTGGAGGAACCACACCAATCAGACAAGCTTCGGGATCGGTGTTTTGGGCCAGGGCAGACGTATAGTGGATGTTGTCTTAAAAGGCTTCTGCGAAAACGCGATGAACAGCCTCCTAAATCAGATTTTCTGGTCTGCCAAGTCTCATAAGGATCTCTGTTAGGGGCACTAGGGCTAAAATACTCAGCAAGGTCCCACCCTTCCTGACCTTGCGTCATTCTGCAGAGATCCGGGCTTAAAGTAGGCCAAGGAATGTCATGGGTGATTTGTGACTTACTCCAAACCACATCTCCCCACGAATTCTGAACTATCCAGGTATAGTTAAAAAGTTGATATTGGGAGGAGAATGCAGGGGAGATCAACAGGGGGAGGATAAAGTGGGCGAGTCTCATGGTGGGTGTCTCCCGTGGAGAGGGGAATACGTTGCCACGCGTTCCTCTTCGCGGTATCTGTTGCGAGCACCTGAAAAAGAGCAGAGGGATTCTTTCTCAGGGTTTTTCCCTGGGCTGGTTGATAATTTTAACCAGGCGTTCAGGCAACCATCTGGCATTTTGTGCACTAAGGTCATAAATGCATGCATGCCCTTTGCCCCAGATTAGGACAGGATCAGGACCGTGCCATTGATTTGTAAGTGGGTCCTTCCATTTTACTTGGGCATAATTATTGGCTGTAGAAGGATGCCAGAGGCGATCTGCTGGTGACTTACCGCTCTTGTCTAATGTTAAAAAATTTAGTACAAACAGAGCATGATTTAAAAGGGTTCTGTGGTTATTGGCCCGTGAATAAAGTTTCTCAGATCCTGATTGTAGTTTTGACAACATTCTCTTCAGGGTTTGGTGGGCACGTTCAACTATCCCTTGCCCCTGAGGGTTATATGGGATACCAGTAATGTGCTTAATGTGTAGGTAAGCACAAAACTGCTTGAAGGATAGGCTGGTATAGCCTGGTCCATTGTCAGTTTTTAGAACTTTTGGTCTAGGGCCAATTGTCAAGGAGGCCATAATGTGATTAATGACATGTTTGGTGGCCTCCCCTGTTTGTAGGGTGGCAATGAGAAAGCCACTGAAGGTATCAATAGAAACATGGATGTATTTTAGTTTACCAAAGGGTGTGAAATGTGTGACATCCATTTGCCATAATTCTCCAGGGATCAGGCCTCGGGGATTAACTCCAAGGTGTGGTTCAGGAAGGTGAACGAGACATCCAGGACACTGTTTCACAATTTGTCTAGCTTGTTCTCTGGTGATTTTATAAAGTTGGGCTAGGCTGTGTGCATTAAGGTGATGTAATTCATGGGCTTTAGTGGCAGCCTCAAAAGGAGTGGATCGCAGCATTGTGGAAAACAAGGCATATTTAGTGGCTGCATCTACAGTGCTATTTCCTTCAGCTAGAGGGCCAGGAAGGTCAGAATGCGCCCTAATGTGGCAAATGAAGAAAGGATGGCTTCTATTCCGTATCAGTTTTTGGATTTCAAAGAACATTGAGAAGGCATTAGTAGAAGGCTTAATATAGGGGACAGTCTCAAGTTCAGGAACCGAATTGGCTATGTAAGCGCTGTCAGTGTATATGTTCATTGGGTCAGAGATGTGTTCAAAAACCCAAAGTATGGCCGCAAGCTCTACCAATTGTGCAGATTTATAAGGAGTGTGAAAAGACGTTACTACAGAGTCTACAGATATAGCGGCAGTGCCTGAGGATGAGCCATCAGTGAAAACTAGTCGAGCTTCTTGTATGGGCTCTATTTTTGTGATTCTGGGGAAGGTTACCGGATTATCCTTGAGAAACTGGATTAGTTTATCATTTGGGTAATGGTTATCCAAAGTTCCCTGAAAAGATATGGAAGAAACAGCCCAGGTGTCATCATTCTGTTGTAGCCATGATATTTGTGTGGAGGTATAAGGGCAAACAATATGATCAGGTTCCTTTCCAAATAGTTTAATAGAGAGTGATCTGCCTTCCTGAAGAAGAGATGCGGTTAGAGAGATATAGGTGGATAGTACCTTAGTGGGTGTTGCAGGGCCATGAATCCAATATAAGGGCAATTCTTGCCAAAGCAGACCCGTGGGGGAAAATGTTGTTGAGAAAATTAGAAACCAGAGTTTCTTTTGGGGGTTGTAGTATCCTATTTCTTGAACGGAAATGGCATGATTTATCTTTTGTAGTGCTAACTCCCCCTCTTTCGATAAGACACGCGGAGAAGCTGGATTAGAATCACCTCTAAGGGTGTCAAAGAGAGGCTTCAGATCACCAGTGGTGATTTTTAAGTAGGGTCTGAGCCAATTAATATCTCCCAGGAGCTTCTGAAAATCATTGAGGGTTTGCAAATGACTTGTCCTAATCTGTGCCTTTTGAGTAATGATCTGGGAAGAATGAAGTTCAAAACCAAGAAAAAAGAAGGGGGAGGCTAGCTGGACTTTATCAGGGGAAACATGTAATCCTCTTTCTTGTAATGCATCGACAAGAAGAGAAGTCACCTGTAAGAGCTCTGGTTCTGAGGGGCCAGCAAGCAAAACATCATCCATGTAATGAATGATATAAAGATGTGGGTATTGCACGCGAAAAGGGTCAATTGTTTGAGCAACGTATTTTTGGCAAAGTGTAGGACTATTGGCCATACCCTGAGGGAGGACTTTCCAATGGAAACGTGGGGAGGGTCCTACACAATTAGTTATGGGAATGGAAAAGGCAAACCTTTTAGCATCATCGGGATGAAGGGGAATGGAGAAAAAGCAATCTTTAAGGTCAATCACTACCTTTTGAAACTTCGCAGGAATAGCAACAGGTGCAGGAAGGCCGGGCTGCAGGGAGCCCATTGGAACCATTGTTCTATTGACTGCTCGGAGGTCGTGGAGTAGTCTCCAAGCTCCGGATTTCTTCTTTATTACAAAAATAGGAGTGTTCCAAGGTGAGTTTGAAGGCTCTATATGGCCAGCATCCAACTGTTGTTGTACTAACATTATGGCAGCCTCTAATTTTTCTCTAGGGAGGGGCCACTGGTCGATCCAGACGGGTGTATCAGATTTCCAGGTGATTTTGTCCGCCTGTAGGCTGGGAGGACCAGTGGCCCTCAGAAAAAATGCTTACAACTATTGTTTGAAAGGCCAAGGCTCGAACGGCCGGGGTGTGGCTGTAGCTGCGGCGGTTGGGTGAGACCTTGTTTGTTTTTTCCTAGTCCCTGACGGGGTAGGAAGCCTTGGTTCAACATCTGTTCTGTAACAATTGAGCTGGGACTGCACATAATGATCCCCATTTGAGCTAGAATGTCTCTTCCCCATAAGTTAACGGGTAAATTAGGGACAACAAAAGGCCTAACAGTTCCCTTATTACCTTCCTGATCTTCCCATTGTAAAAGTTGGGAGGACTGCATAGTGTTGGAACTCTGTCCAATGCCTTGTAGGTGGGTTAATGAAGGTTGCAGCGGCCAAGAAGACGGCCAATGGGCTTCTGAGATAACAGTGGAATCAGCCCCAGAGTCAAGGAGGCCGAGAAAGGTTTTTCCCTGTATTTTAAGGGATAGAGTAGGCCTCTCTTGGGAGAGAGCTTGTGCCCAGTAAATGTCCGAGGAGCCAGGTGTTGATCGGCCTCTGTTACGATGAAGAGCTGGGAAGGAAGTGTCCATAGGGAGGGGTAAAGCCCGTGCAATGCGTTGATTGGGTTGAACCCGAACAACGTCCCCGGAAGCAGAAGCAATTATTTTAATTTCCCCTGTGTAGTCATTATCAACGAGAGCAGGGTGTATAGTAATACCCCTGAGGGTTGTGGAGGCACGGCCAATGATAAGAAAAAAGAAACCAGGGGGTGGTGGACCACAAACGCCTGTTGGAATGGATTGTGGGCCCTCCTCTGGCCTCAGTACTGTATAGGTGGTGGCACACAGGTCCACTCCTGCGCTACTTGCTGTTGCCCTGGAGAGTTGGTGGCAGGGCATGTCCCCGTGGCCAGCTGGGCCGGGCCTTGAGGGGTCCGGGGTGGACCCCGCCAGCCGTTTCCCGGCAAGGGGGGAAGAGGTTTGCCCTCCAAATCATGAGTGGCTCTGCAAGTATTGCTCCAGTGAAAACCTTTTCTACAGCGGGGACAAGGAGTGGCGGGTGTGGTACGTTTCCGTGGGGCGGAGGGATTATTTTGCCCCATGGGGCACTGCTTGGCGAAGTGGCCCTCAGTTCCACACCTAAAACAAGGTCTAGGGCCGCTGGTTGTGGCTGCCCCAATAGTCAAGAATGCCTCAGACATAGTTTTTACAGGGTTTTGCAGTGCTAGCACAGCTTGGGACATTTTTTCGATTTTAGAGGTAGTGGGGTCCTGAACATCACGACACAACTTTATCATTTCATTTAAGGTTTTGTCTTGCCATTGTCCATTAAGTATGTTTCTACATGGGCCACTGGCGTTCTCAAAGGCCAACCTTTTAATAATCAGATCATCAGAGGCCGCATTACCTAGGGTCCTTTCGGCCGTTTCTAACAAGCGGCTCACAAATTCAGAATATTCCTCATCCTTTTTCTGGGTAATCTTGTTCAGGGGAGTGAAAGGGGAACCAGTCATGGGCAGGGCTCTCCAGGCGCGGTTAGCTGCCTGGTTAGTTTGCTCTAACAGTCCTGCCGGTAACTTCTTTTGTTTCTGTTCAAGGGCAAATTTCCCCCTTCCTGCCAATTTGTCAAAGGTCCAATCTTTATTACTTTTAGATTTCAAATTCCTTTTTTCAGTAATTTGACAATTGTATTCAAATTCCGCCTTCCATGTCAGAAATTGGCCCCGAGTTAGGGCTGCTTGGGCTATTCTAATCCACTCTCCTGGCAATAAGTAACCTCCTTGCCCTAGCGCTTCAAGGGCGGACAATGTAAAAGGTGCATTGGGGCCATATTTATTCACTGCTACATGTAGATCTTTTATATTTTTAAATTTTGGAGCTTTATATCTAGGAGAAGCGGAAGATTTCGTGTCTTCCTCCGAGTCCGAGTCTCGTTCCCCATTATCACCCTCTTCCTCCTGACTGTCTTCCTCAGAATCTTCATTCCCCCCACCATCACCTCGTGAGCCCTGTCGATCCTCATCTGAATCCCCGGGGTCCTTGGGCATAGTTTTGGTTTTGCTTCGGAGAATCGGGAAGAGGAGGGCTTTAGACTTTTTCAGTGGGCGGGAAGTATTAGGAGGAGGAGTGGTCATGGAGCTGGTCGTCATGGGGGTGGACAGAAGGGATTTTTGTAAAGACGCTTGAAGCGCGGAGAACTCCTTGATCATCTGCTGGTACTGGTTTTGAATATCTAAGGTCTTTCTTAGCTCTGTCATACGATCGGTCAAGTCCTTTTGAATAAGGGAAAGATCCATCGCGGGAGGGAACACATAGGGAGGTGGCGTGCAGGGCTGTGTTATGAAGGCTTCTTGGGGATTGTATGCCGCGGCTTCTGCCTCTAAATCAGCGGCTTCATCATCAGGGAGCACACCATCCTCATTAGGGGGATTAGCTTTTAGGGGATTTTTGTGCTCCGTGGGAAACACGGGGAAGGTAAGGGTATTGTTAGGAAGTGGTGGGTAAATGGACTTCACAGGGGGCATCTCCTCAGTAGAGGCTGTTGTTCTGGCATTTTCCTGCTCATGGGGGCCATCTATCTGAAGGGAGGACACAGAGGCGGCACGTGAAGGAGGAGCAAGGCAAGTTTCCGCCTGAGTAAGTAACTGGCGGATTACCTTGTCTCCGGCGGCCTCATCTACAATGTCATTGATCAGGTTCCAAAACGAGAAGGCGGTAACCGGGACCGAATCAGGGCCTTCCTGTTTTAATTTTTCATCGAGATCTCTACCAACCTTCTGCCATTTTCCTGAGTGAATTTCAGGGCCATTAATAGTGAACCAAGGGCAGACCTTATCTATAAAAATAAAAAACTTCAAGAGATCTTTCTTTTTAACCCTTATTCCTCTTTCTCTAAGGTGTCGTTTCAAATTTTGTACAAAAATTTGCTCTTTAGAGTTGTGATCCCATGGTTGCGATAGGCGCGAACACTAACCTTAATGGAGTCCGGACGAGTTGGAGCGTCTATCGCGGCAGCTAACCAGCATTCGGGGTCGCCCCACGTTTGGGCGCCAATTGACCCGTCCTGCAGGCCAAACAGACGTGGGTGACCGAAACCGGAGAGTGCCGGGGGGAGCAGGGCTCGAGGAAGGTCTAAGAGACCTGGGAACAGGATCACGAAGAGGAAGGAGACTAAAGCATAGTTGGTGTCAAGCAGTCTCTCTTTATTGCACCAGGGGAGGGTTTTTATAAGCAATTACTACAAAGTCATATCCTGGGGGTGGAGTTTTTCATCTCATTGGTGCGAGCCCCTCCAGACCAAACCAAAAAAGGGCACGATTCCCTATCCCGGGTCGTATCCCCTTCTGGTTGGTTGGTGGCTGCTTAGTCTCAGACCAGGAAGTCTTTCTAGCGCTGAGCTGGCAGAGCCACGTCAGCAGGTCAGGACTTCCTAGTACTCTCTTCCCCCCAGGAAGGGCATTGGTCCATTGTGCCCCTGACAACTAAGAAGAAGGAGAAGATAGTAGCTGACAATTCAGTCTCCAGTCTCCGGCAAGTCTCCTCCTCTGAGAGTTCCCTATGCCAATCAAAGTCACAAGGCCAGTCTGTAGCCCATCTCTCTATGTAATTGCCAACCCCTGGAACTCTGTTCCCTCACATTGCAACCCCAACACTAATGCAGGAAGAGGAAAGTTGTAGTCATTATGTTTTCTTGTTATTTTGACAAGACTTGAGAAGAGTTGGCCTTGACCACTTTGCAGCTTCAGGTACTGTTGTCCATACCTTTTCTGTGCTATTTTGACACAACATGGTATTGGTTTTCTCCTAACTTTCTCAGTATCCCTTGTTGAATCATCATCTGTGTTCCATTTGCTTTGTATGGTTAGACACACAAACGGTTCTGTCTTGGGCCCTTTTTTCTGTTTATGATTTCACTAATTCCTATGGGCTCAATTATAATCTCTAGGCAGATGATTCTCAAATCTTACATATCAAAAACCCCCATCTCTCCTAAGCTTTAGTACTGCATCATCTATAAATGCTTGACATTCTCTGTATTCAAGGAATTCTGATTAAACATGCATGAAACAACTTCTTATTCTTTCCCCTCAAATCTGTCTTCCTGACTTTCCCATTTCTGATGAGAGCACCACCAGTTTTCTGGTTACCCAGGTTTATGATATCAAAAGTTATTAACTCCACAACGTCTCAGAGTTGCAAGATCCTGTTGATAGTTAAAAAATTAAATCTTACCTTATTTTTAGCTCTGAATTTTCTGTGCCTCTTCTTCCCCACCCAATTCAGAAAGCAAGAAAAACAAAACCTATTACAAACATGGAGTTAGGCAAAACAAATTCCCACATTAGCCATGTGTCCATTCACCCCAACCCACCCCTACCTCCTCAGCAAAAAAAAAAAAAAAAAAAAGTTGTAATCTGCACTAGAGGCCATTGCATCTATCAGGAGGTAGGCAACATGGTTTGTCATGAGTTCTCTAATTGTGGTTGATCATGGGGATGAACAGAATTCGTACATCTTTCAAAGTTGACTCTACAATGTTATTGTTCAAATTGTTCTAGTTCTGCTCCATTCACTTTGCATTAGTTCATACAATTCTTCGCAGGTTTCTGTGAAACTATCCCTGTGAAATGAATTATCGCATATGGTATTCCATTTTTCATATAGTATTATAGAATTCATTTTCATACACCAAAACTTGTTTAGCCATCCTTCAATTGATGGCTGTACCCTTAGTTTCTAATTCTTTGCCACCATGAAAAGAGCCACTATAATTTTATACATATGGGCTCTTTGTTCTTTTGATCTTTCTGGGGTATAGACCTGGTATCAGTGTCTGGTACCAGAGGCTTTGCAGAGTTTAATAGGTTTTTTTGGACATAGTTCAAAATTGCTTTCTGAGCAGCGGGACTAGTTCACAGCTCCACCAACAGGGCACTGATGAACTTTCCCTACCTCTTTTCTAACATTTTAACGTTTTCCTCTTGCATCAATTTCACCAATCTATTAAGTGTGTTCTAGTACCTCAGTTGTTTTAATTTGCATCCCTCTATGAGTGATTTAGAATGCTTTTTATATGACAATTGATGGCTTGGATTTCTTTCTCTGGAAACTGCCTTTTCATATACTTTGACCATTTATTGATTGGAGAATGGGTCTTATTATTGTAAGTTTGAGTCAGTTTCCTATATATCGTAAAAAGACAGACATTTGCTGCAGTTTCCTCTCCCAATTTCTTGTTGTCTTCTAATTTTAGTTGCACATGTGCAAAACTTTCAGTGTAATCAAAATTGTCTATTTTACCTCTTTTGAACCTCTTTGTGTCTTTTATGGTCATAAAATGTTCCACCATCCACAGTAGGCAGTTTGTTCCATGGTCCTCCAACTTGTAATGTCACCCTTTGTCTAAATCATGTATCCATTTGGAGCTTGTCTAGGTATATGGTGTGATTATTGGTCTATAGCCATTTTCTGCCAGACTGCTTTCCAGTTTTCCCAGCAGTTTTTGTCAGATAGTGAGTTTTTGCCCCAATACCTAGGATCATTGGATTTATAAAAAACTAAGCTCTTGTGCTTACTGGCTTCTGTATATTGTGTACCTAATTTGTTTCCACTAATCAACCTATTTCTTATACAGACTCAGTACCACTCATTTTTGATGATTATAGCTTTATGGTACATTATAGCTATTATACTGCTACTAGGACGTTTTTCCTCCTGCTTTTTTTCATTAATTCCCTTGATATTTTTGACCTTTTGTTCCTCTGGCTGTATTACTTTTTCTAGTTCTATAAAGTAATCCTTTGGTAGTTTCATTGGTATGGCATTGAATAAATTAATTTAAGTAGTACTGCCATTTTTTATTATATTGGCTCAGCCTACTCAGTGGAGCAATTACTATTTCTCTAGTTATTTAAAGCTGTCTATTTAAGCGGTGTTTTGTAATTGTGTTCACATAATTTCTGTGTGTATTTTGACAGACACCCATTATCTGTAGTACCAAAAATATTTTGTACTATCTGCAGACTGTCTCTTCCTGTTGGTAATATATAGAATGCTGATGATCTGTTTGGGTTTATTTTCTATCTTGCGTCTTTGCTAAAGTTATTGTTTTGATTAGTTTTTTTTTAGTCTTTAGGGTTTTCTAAGTAAAACATCTGCAAAAAAATGTTAACTTTCCTCTTTGCCTCTGCTTATTCAATTTTTAATCTTATTTTATCTTTATCTTATTATTTGCATTTCTAATACTTTTAAATGATAATGAACATCCTTGCTTTATCCTTGATCTTATTGGAAAGACCTCTAGAGCCTTTACAAGATAATGTGGGCTCTGTTTTAGATAAATACTACTTATCATTTTAGGGAAAGTTCTATTTGTTTCTATGCTTCTTAGGGTTTTTAACAGAAATGGGTGTCATGTCTTGTCAAATAATCATGATTTTTGTCTTTGTTATTAATATGGTCGATTATGTTATTAGTTTTCCTAATATTTAATCAGTCCTGCATTCTTGGTATAAGTTTAGCCTGGTCATATCTTTGTGATATGCTGTAGCCTCCTTGCTAATATTTTATACCATGATTCATTAGGGATAGTGTCTGCAGTTTCCTTTCTCTATTTTGACTTTTCCTTGTTTAGGTTATCAAAACCGTATTTGCGTCATAGAAGGGATCTGGTAGGACCCCTTTTCCTATTTTTGCAAACACTTTATGTAGTATTAGAATTAACTGTTCTTTAAATGTTTGTTTAAAAACCATGCAGTTTTATGAGTTCATTCTAATAATTTATATTCTTTGGGAGTTCATTTGTGTTTTGTTCAATTGCTTTTTCTAAGATAAAGTTATTTAAGTATTTTACTTCTTGTTTTGTTAATCTGAAAATTTTATATTTTGTAAATACTCATTTCATTTAGATCATCAGTTTTATTGACATAGTTGGGTAAAATAACCCCTAATTTTTCTTTTTTTCTTTTGCTGTGAATTCATCTTAATTTTTGATGCTGATTTGCTTTTCTTCTTTAAAATAAAGTTAGCTAAGGGTTTATTTTGTTCTTTAAAAAAAAAAACTTAACTCCTAGATTCATTTATTAATTAATTCAGTGGCTTTTTGCTTTCATTTCTGTTAATCTCACCTTTGGTCTAAAGAATTTCCCATTTAGTATTTAATTGGGGTTTTAAATTTGATTTTCTAGTTTTAATTGCACACCCAATTACGAGTGTGCTCCTTCTCTTTTAACAGTTAAAGTGTTTAGAGATATAATTTTTTCCATAAGTGCTTCTTTAGTTGCTCCAAAAGTTTGGTATATTGTCTCATCATTGTCATTATTTTGTCATCTTTTTATCATTATTTTGTCACCCTTAATGATGAGCCACTTATTCTTTAGGATTGTTAGGTTCTAATTAATTTTTAATCTTTGCCTTAAAAGCCCTTTATTAAATATAATTTTTGTTGCATTCTGGTTAGTAAAATGTTTAATATTTCTACTTTTGTTCATTTATTTTTGATGTTTTTATGCCTCAATATGTGATCAGTTTTTGTAAAAGTATCATGCATTTCCATTCAATATAGAAACAAAATATGATAGATGCAGATGTTTGTCCTATAAATTTCTTATTCAAGTCTTTCATTTAAAAAAAAAATTTGGTTAGATTTATCTAGGTTTGAGAGAGGTAAATTCAGGACTCCTACTATTAAAAGTTTTACTCCTCTATTTCTCCCTATGACTCATTTAACTTTTCATTTATGAATTTAAATGTTATGCCATTTAGTACACATATATTTGTTATTGATACAAATTCACTGTGATACACTTCAGCAAAACATAGCTTGTTTCTCTTTTAATTAGACCTATTTTTGCTTTTGTCTGAGACCCTGATTGCTACCCCTGCCTTTTTTATTTCACATTTTACCTCAGTGTATATATTTCTGTTTCCAAGTGCGTTTCTTATAACCAGCATATTGTTGGATTTTGGTTTCTAATCCATTCTGCTATCCTTTTCAGTTTTACTGGTGAATTCATCCACATTCATAGTTAAGATTGCTAACTGTGTATTTCCTTCCATCTTCTTCTCTTATGCTTGATCTTTTAGAGTTTGTTTTGCTTTCAACCTATCTGTCTCTCAGTCCACCTACCCTCTTATTCCTCCACCCCTTTCCCTTTTTGTTTTCTCTTTTCCTGTTGGGTATAATGTATTTCTGTACTCAGCTCTGTGTAGGTGTGTATATTCTCTCCTTTAACCAGTTCAGAAGAGAGTTCAAGTGTGTCCTGCTCCCCTCCCTACTCCTTATTGTAGTTTTTTTACTTTAAGTAGTTGATTTTAGAGGTAATTTTTCCTTTTTTCCCATGTGCTCCCTATAACCCCCACCCCCACCCCCCACAATGTATTACTCTTCCCCATCCTTTCCAGTCTTGATCCTCAAAACAAAACAGAATCACTACCAGGCTAATTAGATTCCATGACGCCTGGTGATGATGGAATTCTGAGGAGATACATACAGCATCTCCCTGAATAAGAATGCAAACAGTTTAAACTAGGGGTGGGGAACCTATGGCCTTTGAGGCCACAAGTGGCCCTCTAGATCCTCCAGTTTGGCCCTTTGACTGGATCCAAACTTCGTAGACCAAATCCCCTTAATAAAAGGATTATGATTACTTGCTCACGTTTACCTATCTATGCTCCTCTTCACTGCTTTGTCACTTTTTCTACTCAGCTCTGTCTTTTCCTCAGGAATGCTTGGAGGTCCTCTATTTCACTATTTTTCCCAGTGTAGGATTATAGTTGTTTTGATGGGTAAGCTATTCTTGGTTGTAAGCCTAGCTTTTTGCTTTCCAAACCACCCTATTCCAAACCCTGCCCCTTTACAATGGTGGCTGCTAAAAGGGATATGTGTGTGTGCGTATGTGTGTCTATCTTCTTTTTGTGATTCTGAATATGGCTCCTTGAAACCTGAATTCTTTTTTTGTGGCTGCTTGCAGTATTTTCTTTGACCTGAAAGCTCTGGATTTTGGTTCTAATGTTTCTGGGAGTTTTCATTTTAGGGTTTCTCTTTTAGGAGGTAAATGGAAGGCAGTGGAATTTTTGTTATTTCCAATTTGCCTTCTGATTCTAAGAGATATAGGTAGTTTTCTTTTAAAAATTCTTGAAGTATATCAGGCTGTCTCTTTTTTGGTTATGGTTTTCAGGTAGTCCACTGATTTTTAAATTATTTTTTCTCAATCTGTTTTTCAGATCAGTTGTTTTCACTATAGATAACCTCTTTTTCAGTCTTTTGACTTAAAAAAATTTCTTAATGTTTCATGGAATCAGTAATTTCTATTTGTTCAATTCTAATTTTTATGAAGTTATTTTCTTGGGTAAGGTTTTGTACCTTTTTCCAAACAACTGTCTTTTCATATTTTTCTTACGTAACTCATTTCTTTTCCCATTTTTTCTTCTACCACCCTCATTTGGCTAAAAAAGAAAAAAAAAATTTGAACTCTTCTAGGAATTCTTGTTAGACTTGTGTCTAATCTGTATTTTTCTTTGAAACTTTCCTTGTAGATATTCTTAAATCATTTTCTTTTGTTGGTGTCTTTGAAACTTCTCTTTCACTACAATAATTCTTCATAGTGGGGTTATTGGCTTTTTTTTTTCCTTTTTGCTCATCCTCCAAATTCTTGACTTTAGACTTTATGTTAAGGCTTGTATCTGGACTCTTCTGTAGGGAAGGCTTGGGCAGCCTGTATGGGAGGGGGAGGTCTATAAGCTTTTGGAGTTTCCTGATCGATGTGACCCAGAATGAAGCCTGATCACTTCCCTCCTCAGCTGAGTTATGCAAATTCTTGAGCCAGGTTTAGGTATTGACTTGTCTCTGAAAGTTTGGAAATTTTAGTAGACTGCTCGTGTACTCATCATTAGTCTGCTGGTAGGCTTAGTAGGTTCAGAGGTCTGGAATCCTGCCCTAGTTATTCCACTGCCAGCGACAGCCTAGATTATTAGGTTAGATTAGAATGGAGTCCTTAATATGCCCCTGAGAAAAGAGACACATAGCTACCATTGTTTGCTTCTGAACCTGTTCCTTGCTCTGTATACAACTAGGATCCATAATTTTGACCATTCCTCCCCACCACCCTTAGGTATAGGTTCCCCTCCTTAATTTGCTCTGTAACCCAGAACTGAGTGTTTGGCAACAGAGCTGCCAATAATACCTATTCCTGTAACCTGTGCTAGCACAGGGACCTCGTGGGATCTCATTTTACCCCAAAGCTTCCTGTCCTGGTGCCCAGTCTTGCCTCTTTTAGTCCTTGGATACTGCTTACTTCTGGCCAGATCCTGGGATATCTTTGTCTCGCCAAGTTAATGTGGGCTAAAGAATGTCTCACTGTGACTTTTTCTTGGATTTCATGTTAAGAATTTGATTTGGTATGTTTTCTAGATCTTCGTAAGTGAAGTTTCATGGGATCGGAGGGAGGGAGAGGGGGGTTTTACTGTACTTCAGTTTCTGCACCATCTTAACCTCCAGGTCCACCAGTCCTAGCTCAGATCTGCATCACATAGTTCCTATAGTATTTTAATAGTTTTTTAATCACTCTCTTTGCATCTAGTCTCTCCCCTTTCCAATCCATCTTCCAGAGTTGCTAAATTGATCTTCCTTAAGCACAAGTCTGATCATATCACACTCCTGTTAATCTTCTGTGACCTCCTGTTGCCTCTAAGATAAATACAAATGCCTAAATTTGACCTTTAAAGCCCTTCAGTCTTGCTCCACAGTCTCCTAATTATTCTCTGTCATTAACTCTTTAGCCAAAATTGCCTTCCCATAGATGGCATTTCGTCTTCTGCCTCTGTGCTTTTGGAAATTTCTTACTCCTTATTTTCACATTCTGTGATCCCTAGTCTTTCAAAGCACAACTCAAATGTCATCTATAGGGAGCTTTTCCTGATCCTCCCCAATTATTAATGTCTCCCCTCACCCCACCAAATTATTTTGTATAGATTGGTACTTATTCTCCTCCCCCATCTCCCCAGGGAATGTAAGCTATTTTTTCATTACCAGGTTTTGGCACCAATCCTGGAATATAGTGTTCAGTAACTGCTTAATTGAATTGCCCTTATTCAATGTTCCTTGAGTGAAGGCAGTAAGGATACCTCTGATAGCTTGTTTACTGTTTTTTTATAGGCATATGAATGCTTTTCATAATAAAATGAGGTCATTTTAAATTGAAAAAACTAGTATAGTAAATGTGCATTACATTCAACCACATGTGGCCTTAATGCCAGATATGGCACTCTGTTTTGCTAACATCAGTATACCATGCCTGAATGGAAAGTTTCAAAGTATTCTTTCTTAGGAAAACTTCATAGTTTTAAAAACATTGTAACATAATAACATAAGTTGGAACAATCTGTTAAATCTATCCTTTATAGATGGAGACAGCTATTGCCATCTTCACCAAATAGGGATCCCAGTGGATAGTATTAATAAACCTTATGTGGTAATTACATTAGAAAATTGGAAAACAAAATGGTATTAGGTCAGTGGTTTTCTATCGACTTCCAAGTAATCGTCAAACCTAGGGCCTTCACGGCCCTCTACAATTCAGTTTGACACACATTTATTAAAGGCATACAGTGTGGAAAGCACCGAGGTACAAATATTGGAGTACTTTTTATCATTAAGAAGATTATACTCTTGGAGTCTGTGGTTAAAATGGTATCAACCGTTTATATAAGATTGGGTGTGAAGGGGCAAAGGAAAGGTGCTTTAAGAAAGATTTTTCACTTTCAGTTGAGACTTACTAAGGATGAGTTGAACCTGAGCTGAAGCTTGAAGAAAGAGGATTAAATGAGAGCAGTTCCAAGCAAGGGAGCAAGGAATTTTCAGAGACGCAGGGCAGTTTGTCTAGAATAGAGTGAATGAAAAGGACTAATGTCAAATAAGATTGGAACCAGATTATGGAAGACTTAAAAATGCTAGACCAAGGAATTGGTATTTTATCTAAAAAGCAGTCTGAAATCCCTGAAGGTTCTTGGAGCAGAGGAATGACACTGCCAAACCTGTTTCTGAAGATTATTTAGCAATGTTGTGAAGGCCAGATTGAGAAATTAAAAAAAGAAAGGAAAGGAGTCTAGGTAGGCTGTTAACAATAGTCCTAGGGCTATTAATAAGACAAGAATGGATAAGAACCTATTGCAGGATGAGGGCAGGGTTTGCCAACACCATTCTATGCCTGGAATGCCCTTCCCCTTTCCTGCTTTGTCTCTTGAATTCCTCTTAAATTGGTAAAACCCAACTCAAATGCTACTCCCTCCCTAAATCATGGAGGTCAAATGCAAAAAAAGTTCCCACAGATATGAAAGTATTTATCGTAGCATTTCTCTAGATGTAAAAATAAAACAACATGGAAACAAAGGGGTGCCCATGAATTGGGTAATAGTGGAACAAACTATGGTTTATATTAATGCAGTGGAATGTTACTGTACAGTTAGAAACGAGTTCGTTAAAATGAATTCAGGGAAACTGGAAAACTTGTGTGAGCTAATACAAAGAGCAGAACCAGGAGAAAAAATATGCAGTGACTACATTAAATGAAAACAACAGTCTAATACATCTGAATTCAGATTAAATGTAATGATCAATCTTGGTTCCAGAGAACATATAATATCACTTACTCAAATTACCATGCACTCACCTGTTTTCTTTATGCTGTATATTAAACTGGTTTCTGCTTAACATTTTTTGTTAAGAATCTTTGGAGAAAGGATGTATTTTTAAATGACTAGCATAAAAATAAAATAGAGACTGATTGGTGAGAAGTTAAATGTCTAACATTTATACCAGTGCACCCCCAAATTCTAGTTGTGCCAGCATAGAAACTTAATACTGTATTCTAGCTGTGCCAGTGTAGAAGCTTAATAATGAATGTCTTGTCACCTTTAAAAGCTACACTCCCTATTCAGGTTTTAAAGGTTGGAAAGTCAATCTGTGGAGTTAAAAGAACAGAGAGCAACTCTGCTTCTGGAATGTGGAATTTAAGCCTGGTATTACTTTCCCCTTAGTGTTGGAGTTTTCAGGCATGTAAACTGAAGGCAGTTCAAGGCAATGGAGAATTATTTTTGCTAATGCAAGACATAAGTGACCTGTACTCTAAAGACTTTTAGCTGGGCAGTTAGAAATTGTGGGTAAAGTCCTCTGTGTTTTCTTTCCCTGGAACTTTCTTTTTTTTTTTATTTTTTAAATATTTATTTATTTATTTAACTTTTTACATTCGTTTTCACAAATTTTTGGGTTCCAAATTTTCTCCCCTTTTCTCCCCTCCCCCCACCCCAATACACCAAGCAATCTAATTTTCCCTATCTCCAATCTGCCCTCTCTTCTGTCATCCCTCCCTTCTCTTATCCCCATCTTTTCTTTTCTCCTGTAGGGCCAGATGACTTTCTATTCCTCATTAACTGCATGTCTTCTTTCCTAGTAGCAACAATAATACTAAACAGTTGTTCCTAAAACTTTGAGTTCCAAATTGTCCCCATCCCTCCCTCCCCACCCATTCCCTTTGGGAAGGCAGGCAATTCGATATATGCCATATCTGTGTAGTTTTGCAAATGACTTCCATGATAGTCGTGTTGTGTAAGACTAACTGAATTACCCTCCATCCTATCCTGCCCCTCATTGTTTCTCTTCTGTCTTTTGATCCTGTCCCTCCCTGAGTGTTGACTTCAAATTGCTCCCTCCTCCCATTGCCCTCCCTTCCATCATCCCCCCCCTTGCTTATCTCCTCCCCCACTTTCCTATACTGTAAGATAGATTTTCATACCAAAATGAGTGTGCATTTTATTCCTTCCTTTAGTCAAATGTGATGAGGGTAAACTTCTTTTTTGTTTTTTTTTTCCTCAGCTCTCCTCTTTTTCCCTCCACTAAAAAGTCTCCTACTTGCCTCTTAAATGACATATAATTACCCCATTCCATTTCACCCTCTTTCCTCCCACTACATTTCTCTCTCACCATTTACCTTAATTTCTTTTAAGATATGGTCCCATTCTATTCAATTCACTCTGTGCTCTCTGTCTCTGTATGTGTGTGCATGTGTGTATGTGTGTGTGCATGCATGCGTGTACGTGTGTGTGTGGTCCCACCAACTACCCAGATACTGAAAAGTTTTAAGAGTTACAAAAATTGTCTTTCCATGTAGGAATGTAAACAGTTCACTTATGGTAAGTCCCTTAAGACTTCTCTTTGCTGTTTACTTTTTCATGCTTCTTCTCATTCTTGTGTTTGAAAGTCAAATTTTCTTTTCAGCTCTGGTCTTTTCGTCAAGAATGCTTGAAAGTCCTCTGTTTCATTGAAACACCATATTTTCCCCTGAAGTATTATACTCAGTTTTGCTGGGTAGGTGATTCTTGGTTTGAGTCCTAGTTCCTTTGACTTCTGGAATGTCCTATTCCAGGCCCTTTGATCCCTTAATGTAGAAGCTGCTAGATCTTGAGTTATCCTGATTGTATTTCCACAGTACTGGAATTGTTTCTTTCTAGCTGCTTGCAAGATTTTCTCCTTGAGCTGAGAGTTCTGGAATTTGGCCACAATGTTCCTAGGAGTTTCTCTTTTTGGATCTCTTTCAGGTGGTGATAGATGGATTCTTTCAATACTTATTTTGCCCTCTGGTTGTAGAATGTCAGGGCAGTTTTCCTTGATAATTTCATGGAAGATGATGTCTAGGCTCTTTTTTTGCTCATGACTTTCAGGTAGTCCCGTAATTTTTAAATTGTCTCTCCTGGATCTATTTTCCAGGTCAGTTGTTTTTCCCATGAGATATTTCACATTCTCTTCCATTTTTTCGTTCTTTTGGTTTTGTTTGGTGATTTCTTGGTTTCTTGTAAAGTCATTAGACTCCATCTGTTCCATTCTAATTTTGAGAGAACTATTATCTTCAATGAGCTTTTGAACTTCTTTTTCCATTTGGCTCATTCTGCTTTTGAAAGCATTCTTCTCCTCATTGGCTTTTTGAACCTCTTTTGCCAATTGAGTGAGTCTATTTTTCAAGGTGTTATTTTCTTCAGCATTTTTTTGGGTCTCTATTGACCTGTTTTTCATACTTTTCTTGCTTCTCTGACATTTCTCTTCCCAGTTTTTCCTCCACTTGTCTAACTTGCTTTTCAAAATCCTTTTTTACCTCTTCCAAGGCCTGAGCCCACCCGACATCCCCCTGGGATGTCTGGGGTACTGAGGCCCCGCCCTCCACGTCTTTCCCTGATGGCAAGAATATGTCCTCGTCTTCATCAGATCTGAAAGTCGGGATCATTTGCATCTGTTCAAAAAAACTCTCTATAGTCTTATTTGTCTTCCCTTTTCTAGGCATTTTCCCAGCCAGTTACTTGACTTCTGAGATTCCTGTCCACCCCCACCTAGATCCACCCAGCTAGTGCTTGGAGTCTGAGATTCAAATGGGCTTTCTGTGGCAGGTGCTGCTGCTATTCAATGTGAGCTTTAGTTCTGGTGCTGGGGTGGGGGCAGGGCCACCTCCGAGGCTCAGTTCCCTCAGGGGCTTTATGCAGAGACCTTCAGAAATGGAGTGGGTGGGGCAGGGCTGTCTCCCAGGCTCAGCTCCTTCAGGTAGTTTATGCAGAGACTTTCAGTAATGAAGATCCTGCCTGCTGCTGGGGGAGCCCCAGGCCACTGCAGCTGCCTCCGCTGCTACCCGCCCCTGCCTCTGCCCTCGCGGCTTCCTCCCGAGGGGGCCCGAGCCACGGAGACACCCCGCTCCCCTCTCGGTCAGCCCAGGAGTGTCTCACTGACCTGTAGCTTCTGTGGGCGGAGGGACCTTCCAGGCCGCCAGAGCTTCCATCCCTGAAGCCTGCTCAGATCAGCTTCTCTGGGGCCAGGTCCAGGGCAGCACTGGGGTGGGGTCCGCTTTCCGGGGCGCGACGGACCCTGGGGACGGCTCTCCAGGGCTCTCTGGAACGGAAATCTCTTCCACTATGTTTCTGCACCCCCTGCAGTAACCCAGAACTTCTGGGGAGCTCTTCTTACATTAACTCTATGGGCTGTGGGTTCGGAGCTCGTATACATGCATCTTTCTACTCCGCCATCTTGACTCCGCCCTCCCTGGAACTTTCTAAAAATGGAATGGGAGAAGGCTACCTTCTGAAAGGAGATCCCTGCCACTGGAATTAGGGTGTTATTTAAACACAGTGGATCAGGTAAACTTTTAAGGACTCTATTCACTTCAATGTATTTAAGAAACCTTTAAGCCCACCATGATGTGTCAGTCATATACCTGAAGTCTTGAGAGTAAGACCAGTACTATTATTTTTAACAACCCTGAAAATAAAGACTCAGTAATGCATAGCAAGAACAAAGCAAGTAGTTCCTAGCACTCACTTTTTACTTGACATTACTCACAGAATTTCAGAGCTGGAAGGGACCTCAGGATACCTAGTTCTACTCTTAGGTTCTCTTCTTATCTAAACAAGAATTTCCCTCTATACCCTCCTCAGCAAGTGCTACTCTGCCTCTTGTGAGGGAGGAGACCACTGCTTCCAAAGGCAGCCCATTTCACTTCTGGATACATTTTTAAGAAATTTTTCCTTACATTGAGCTGAAATAAATCTGCTTCTCTGAAACTTTTCTGCTTCTACGTGGCTAAAGGCAAATATAAGAAAGTAGGAATAATGGAGCAAACTAAGTTCCAGGAAACTGAGGAGACAACATTATCAGCTTGAGGATTAAGGAGAATTCGTGAAGGTGGTTCATAAACTGATTCATCCTTACACGAAGATGACTGTGAAAAGTAGAAATGAGACCAAAAGGGCACTCTAGGCATAAAGGAATGAAAATAAACTGTATATGACATATTGAATTCTAAGAACAGCTTGGAACCAATTAAACATTTATTTTAGTACCTATTATGGGTAATAGGTATTCAAAATAAAAATGAAATCATCCCTACTAGGGAACATACATATTTCAGTTTGACTAGAACATAGAGTACAGAAGTAAGCACAGCACACTATCAGTTGGAGAACAGGGCTTTGTCTTAGAGAACCAAAATTCTGAATGTGCTGATGGTCAGCACTCAGTTCCTTTCAGCAGCTATGAACTTGAAGCTAGCAACGTGTTAGCAAAAGCAACTAGGACTTGCGATGTATGTGATACAGTAGCCAGACTTCCAAGTGATGCCAGCAAGCATTTAAAGATAGGGTAATGGACTTAATTAAAGATCAGGGTTAGTTTTGGAGGTTATATTGCATAGAGATGACAATAGAGATCCACTGGAAATAAAAGATCACCCTTGTTCCCTGTTTTGCTTTAAGGCTTCTTATGAGTCCATGAAGCAGTGGTTCAGAAGAGTCAGCTCTTGGGTCTAGTGAAGACCCTGAGAGCAGGTCCCCATCTCTATGAGAACAGGCCAATAAATTTAGTTAGCTGTGAGATGTACAGACTTCTCTTCTTCCTTTTTCCCTGCTTGGCTTTCTCAACTAATGACAATGCTCAAGGATTCAAAAGCATACATCAGGGTACCAAGGTTTTAACACCTTTCTTCCCCATCAGTCACTGCCCTAGAATCCCCTGGAAGAAAGCTGGTGAAACATCAGACAGAAAAGTCATATACTGGTGGCCCTATCCCCAGGTAAGCTAATGGACAATCACCTCTTACCCTAGACCCCAAAACTTTAGGAGTGTCTGCTGTAGAGAATATCCTTCAATAAATCTCATTCGGAGATAAAATTTTATTTTGAAGTTGCCATTTTCCTTTCCTAGGAGGGATGTTGATTGGTTACCACACACACAAAAAAAATCCTACCCAAGTAAGAGACACAATTGTCGCTAAATATGGGAAATAAATATACAAGACTGAATTATCTCCCCTTTCCGAATTATTCCCTGTGGATGAAACAGTACTAGTTCAGGTAATTGATCAGAAAAGAAAAAAAGGCTTGTCAGGTTCCATCAATTGCCCAGTTGAAGTTGCGAAACTAATCCACAAGATCAGGTGACTTCCTCCAGTAAGATTCAGGGTGAGGAATTCTGGGTAGCAAAGAATTTGGGTGGTAAAAGATTGGCAAGGGGTGAGACAGGATAAAGGGGAGGAGTCATCCAAGAGTAGACAGTATGTGGTTGAAATGGTTGACTAGAGTCTAGACTGAAAGCACAGGACTATGGACCGGGACAACAAGGTCCTAGCTGCCACACTTCCTCGTTGTGTAAACCTGGCTGGGCAAGTCATTTCACTGACCTGTTTCCTCTTGGGTAAAATGAAGATAATAATACCTGTACTGTCTACCTCACAGAGTTGCTGTGAGGAAAGCGCTTTGTAAACTTCAGTGCTATAGATATAATTTATTATTTCAGAAGAATAACCTAACTGAAGTTGAATTCCTAACCTGAAATTCCAATGAACCTCAAATCAACAAAGAATTTCTATTCTGCACATCGTATCCACTTCCATAGGCCCCCTGTGGTGTTAAGGATCTTAAGAGTTCATCTGATCCAACTCTTTTAATTTGACGTTTGAGAAAACAGACCAAAAAACCGTGACCGCCCGAGGTCACACAGGTGGTCAACATTGGAATCCCAAGTCCTCCGACACATCCAGCACTTTCCACTGCACCCCAAAAAGAAAACCGATTTAGTAAATCCCTGAAGGTCCTATTCTACAGAAAAAGCCCGGTCGTGACCAACGAGCCGCAGTCCCCGCTCCGGGGGCGCCCCCTGCGGCCACATCCCATTCAGGAGGCCTCCGTGGGTGTCCTGGCTCGGGTTCTACTAACAACATAAGCTCCGTGAGGGCAGGAGCGGTGTCAGGTTTAGTTTGGTTTTTTAAATCTCCGTCCCTGGCGCCGCGCTCGTACAAAGACAGCCCTTCCTACGTTACTTCTGCGGCTGCATCGGCGGGGGGCACGAGGCCCGGGGGGCACGACCGACCCCGCATCGGGACCCAGCCCCGTTTGGGGCGGAGCCTCCCACAGCAACCGGATCTCTGGGCCAGTGGGCCGGGCTGGCTCCGGACCCTGAGAGGGGCCGTACACCCTCCTGCCCACAGGCCCCGGCGAGGCAAGGACGGGCCTCTTGCCCCGCAGGGTCTGCTGCGAGGTGCTTGTGCCTCCCACCTTTCCTTCGGGGAAGCCGCTCTTCAGGCTTCCGGGGCCCGGCTAGCCAGCCCCACGCCTGCTCCCCCTAACGCCTCCCTTGAATTCCGCTCCCCGGCCCCGCGCCAATTTTCTCGCGAGAAGCCGGTTTTGCCAAACATCACTTCCGCAGTCCGTGTCCTCGAGCCCCTCCGCGTGGCCGGTAACCCAGGGCAACGACGCCTCCGCCCACAGCTTCTGCGGATTAGCGGCCGGCTAGCCCAGGGCTCCCAGTCCCGTCACGGCCTGCCAGGCCCCACCCCACCCCGCCCAACCTGGCCCGAATCAGCCTCCCATGTGGCTGTGAGGCGGTGTTGGCGGTTTTGCCGCCCCGCCCCCCAACCAGGGGCGGGAGGCGAGGGACCAAGCCCCGGCCCGACGTGGGCCGCTCACTCTGGCTGGGGCTAAAGGACGGAAGGTAGGACCTGCGCGCGCAGGCGGAGGCGATGCGGCTGAGGCGGGAGGGGTGGGGGTGGGGCAGCGGAGGGGAGGTGGGCGGAGCCATTGCGCAAAGAGGGCGGGGCAAGGGTAGGAGGCGGGACGGGGAGGGGCTAGACTGGGAGCTATTTTGGGGGAAAGGAGAGGCAGGCTGGTTGGTGTGGACACTAGAAACTTTTATTTGGAGCCAACTTCCACATTTTACAGACGAGGACACTGAGGCCCAGAGAGGTTAAGTAACTTGTCCAGGGTCACACAGGTAGCTGGAATTTGAACTCAGGTCTTCAAACTCCAAGAGCAGCGCTCTCTCCTCTAGAAGAGGGGCCATAGGAGCTCGCGAAGAGAAGGGGTAATGGTGGGGTCGGTTGTGGAGGGCAAGGCAGACAGGGAGGGAGTGAGGATGGAGGTGGGGACCAGCACCTTGGCTGTGGAGATGGTGTTCCCTGGGTCAGCATTCGCACCGAGGATGCTGGCGTTGTAGATTTAGAAATGGAAGGGCATCTGGTGCAGCCGCTCCGTTCTACGGGTGCAGAAACTGGGCACCCGCTCCGCGGTGTGCTGTGGGGTACAAAAGTGTGACACAGGGAGCTCACAGGGTAGCTGGAGAATAATGGTAGCCCTTACTGGTATCTCCATAGCACTTTACATGTGTTACCTCACTTGGGACTCAGCACTGAACTGGCACATGGGCATCAGTTTTGTGATCACGTGGATTGTCCTGGGCGAGATTGTAGCCTAGGCCTTACTGACTTGTAGTGCCAGGGAGAAAAGCACAGAACTGTGGAGACCAAACAACTTCATAGAGAGCAACGTTATATACTGCCATGGTGTAGTATATTCAGAAGGTACTGAGAGAATGGGGTGTCATCATACATGATTAGGATTCGTCTGTTTATAAGGTTTCATGTTTTAAAATATCAAGACTGCATATGTCTACGCATATAACATGTTCACAGACATAATATAGATGTTATAACTGTTGATTATAGCAGGCCGTTTGCTAGCATAACTCAGTATCTTGGTGGACTTCAGCTTTCAAAGCTGTGGATTCCACAGAAGATAACCTTCTAACTGTAACAGTACAGGAGCTAAAAATGTAGGGCTGTGGGCCAGATTGCAGAACAGTTAGGTGGAGTCATAGAAGGTTGAGCAGCCAGAAGGGTACTGGTTAATGTGTCAGTTTCCCCTGACCTTTACTTCTTACTTCACCTGTGCTTGTCAGAAGGACTTGGATGAAGACATAGATGAAATGGTTTGCATATTGTCTCCTCCACTAGACTGAATTCCTTGAAATCACGGGCTTATCTTTTGCCTTTCTTTGTATCTCCTGAGCTTAGCATAGTACCTGATACATAGGAGGTGCTTAAACAATTCTTGGTGACTGACTGGCCTACTTAACTTATTTGTGAAATTTATCTCTTTTCTCCCTGTAATTTATCCCATACACAACTGCCGAATTAATCTTCCTACAGGCAGCTCTGATCAAATCATGCTGTTACTGAATTCAGTCTTATCTCCACTTAGTGGTCCCAAAGATAACGCAAAGTCACCTTATCAAAAACAGAACTCATGGGGTTTCCCCTAAAAGTCATCCCTACTTTAAACTTCCTTATTTCTGTTGAGGGCACTACCATCTTTCCAGTTAGCTAGCCTTGTAACCTCGGTCATCCTCAACTCTTGTCTTTTTCACCCTTCCCTCCATTCAACCAGCTGCTCATTTTTTGTTGATCGTACCTGCACAACAGCTCTCATATCCATCTTCTTGCCTCCCGGCTAACAAAACGCAGACCTCTTACCTGGATTGCTGTACTAATTAGACTTCTGGATTTCAGTCTCTCCCATCTCTGTTCACACAATTGCCAACATGAATTTTCTGAAGCACAGATATGATCATATTACTTCCCCCTTGCTCATGAATTGTTTCTAGGATAAAACCCCTCACATCTCTGGTTCCAGCCTGCCTTTCCACGTTGCTTTCCCAGCTCCCTTACTTTCTTAATGCCACATCTACCGTTCTTTTTGAAATTGCACAGAATTTTAGAATGTCGGTAGTAGTCTTTCATCCTAGAAGAGGACCAATGACATCTCCGGGGTGATGTCTTGACTGGCGAGTAAATTGGATTTAAGTGAGGCAGAGCTGCACCAAGTCATCAGCCTCATTCTTTCCTCCAGAGTCATTAGAGACCGGTGGCAAAGCACGTCAAGATGATTAGCGATCGTCCAGGATATGGTTGGAAACCTTGTCCTTTTTAAGCTAAGGTCTTTTCCAGGTCTCAATTTCTCCGAGGCAACACCCATTCATTGCCTTTTGACTGAATCCTTTTATTAAGGGGATTTGCTCTGTGAAGTTTGGATTTAGTCAGAGGGCCACACCTGAGGATCTAGAGGGCCAAACATGGCCTTGAGGCTGCACGCTCCCCACTCTGGGCTAGAATTTTAGGACATAGGAACTAGAAAGGACAACATTAGAGGTTTACTTAATGGATAAGGAAACTGAATCCTAGAGAGGGAGAAGGGATTTGACCATGAAAGAGTTTCAGTTTTGATGAACTTGCTTCCTTTTAAGCCCTTCTCATTATTAACCCTTCCAGTTTGTGGTACCTGCTGCTCTCATGCTTGATGTATTAAGTTAGCATGTCCTGACCCGACCTGCAGGCCAAGCAAGCATGGGTGACCGAAACCGGAAAGCGCCGGGGGAGCAAGGCTCGAGGGAGGTCTAAGAGACCTGGGGACAGGATCACGCAGAGGAAGGAGACCGAGGCATTGTTGGTGGCAGGCAGTCTCAGTTTATTTAGCTCAGGGTACAGCTTATATAGTAATTGAAACAGGGAAGAGGAATAGAAAAGAATGGGGAGGGTCCAGGGCGAGGGTAGTATCTAATTATGCAATCTTTACAATGAGGCTATTTCCTGGGACTGGGGGCCAAGCCCTTTTGTGGCTGCAACATCTATTGACAAAGACCTCTTGTGATGCTTGCTTTTTGCAAAGCAGGGCATGTTGACCTCAAGGGTGAGGGGCCCAGCACTTAAGTGCTGGCTCCCAACATGTCCCCCTTTTTTGTTTAGAAATGCAGGTGAAAGGCCTGTCTTAGGCTATGTGGCCTGACTCCATGCCTGGTACCGAAAGTGGGCAGGGCCCCTGTCTTAGGCTATGTGGGTGGCTCCCACCTCCAGTATTTCTGGTAGGTGGACCCACAATAATCCCGTCATGGGGTACCTCTGCAGCCAATGGCATGATTATCCAGGTCATGGGGCCACAATATTCCCGTCATTGGCACAGTCACAGCAAAAGCACATTATTGATCATAGCAGGGTACAGGGACGCTTTTGAAAAGTTTGATGGTATAATTAGCAGTAACCCTAATATAGTCCCAGGAGGAAGAAGGACCCCAATAAGTGTCACCCGTGGTTTCACAGTCCCAGCTACGGCAGTAATAATCAGTTATGCCTCCACATTTGGTGTTCAAGGCACGGCTTCTATGAGGGCCGGGGCAAACATAAAAGGGGAGTGTTCTCAACATACTTCTTCGGGATTGTGTACCACACCCACCCCATGGATCAGGGCCCTGCTTTCCGGAGGGGGCCTCCTGTTGATCAGAATATCCCTCCAAGTCCCAATTGGCCGGAGCCCCTATGGCTAGTTTACAAAGATCTGCCGAATGCAAATCTTTGAGTGATTTGAAATGAAGCTTTTGAAATTTCTTGGGAGGGGTGTTTTGTGCAATTTGGGCATCATCTGCATGGTCATCATCATTCTTATTCTCATCCTTACTGGAAGACCCGTCCTGGGAATGAGAATCCGCAGGGGGTTCCTCAGCGGAGGATGAGGGGGAGTGCTGTGTATGCCAGATTGTCCCCACAAACAAAAACTTGCCCTAGTGGGGGGTACAGGGGGTCAGAGGTATTCGTCCAGGAAGAGCAATTTGGGGGCAGGGAGGACCCAACATCGAGGGTAATAGAGTTATGGGGGGTAATTCCGGCGTAGCAAGGGGAGGGGAGAGCAAAGGGAATGCCGGGCTGAACCTTGAAGTATTTAAAACCAAACCCATTCCAATTCCCAGGGATACCCTTCTATAGACAAGGTGGGAAACCTGCGACTAGTCCTGAAAAGTTAGTGTCTCTGAAAAAGAGTCCCATTATTATCATGGTATAGTCCATCATCTTTAAACATGTGAGAAATATTGCCTTGGATGATAAATTTGGTTATTGTCTCACTCCATGACATCACCCTTAACCATGGTGGATTCCTGACGAACGCCCATCTCTGTTGTTCCTTCGGTGCTGGGTCGATGGACGCAGTGTTCTTGAGTGTCATGATAAGTACGAGAAAAATGAAAGGAGTCATTGTGACCTAGTTGATTAAGTTTCTCCAGAAGTTTTCTCATCCGCCGCTGACAGCACCTCCTCACTCCCATCCTTTTCACTGGAACCCAAACTTCTTTATTATCATCTGTTGAAACACAAACATACCCTTTTCCCCACGTTAACACTGTATGAGGACCAAATCAATTGTTATTCTCATCGTGCCACATTACTTTATTGGCTGCTTTCAGGGCACTTGTTATTGCTGATTCATTCTTTGCAGACTCCTTATTAGGAAATGTTAAGAATTTCATAGCAGCCAATAAGTCATCATTATAGAATTTTAAATAATTTAGAGTATAAACAGCCAAACAGCCAATTGTAATTTATCATCAATTTAGAGTATAAACAGCCAATTGCGAATTTGTCATCAACTCCTGGTCCAACTACGCCTTTTTGTTTGTGCAAGTAGGTGTCCAGGGAGCGATTCGCTCGCTCCACTATAGCTTGACCAATGGGATTATGGGGGATTCCAGTGACATGTAAAATGGAAAATTCCACCACGAACTGTTCAATGGCTTTACTGACATAAGCTGGACCATTGTATGGTTTAATGCTTTTTGGTACTGCATGATTTAGAATGTGACCGAGTGTGTGTGATATAAAATATTGCTGTTTTGGCCCTTATTGCTGGTTGAACTTCCATAGTTATCTGTTTAATACTATCTGCCCTATCAGGAATATAGGCTGACTCTACCCTAGGTATCAATGGTACTGTATAATTTCTGTCTGTGATGATATTGCAAGGTTCTTTCACATATAATAATGCTTGCAATACTTCATATAATTCATTTTGTTGTGTAGAAGTAAATGTTGTTTTAAATTTATGCATCTCCTTTTTAGATGGAATATACATAGATGCCCTAAATTTTTTTTTTTTTTTTTGTTGCATCTGTAAAAACATTAACTCCCTCTACCGGTGAGGAAGAGCATTTGTCGGCCCAAGATCATGGCCACGTGGCAAATTGCTGCCCAGAAGGAATTGGGAGCCCATGTTGGAAATTCTGATTAATCAATATCTGCCATTCTACAAACTCTTGTATGCAGTTCTCTATTTGTTGACTTGTATACATAGTATAAATTGTGTGAGGTTCCTGTCCTATTAACATCCTTACTCTCTTCACTGCCTTATGTATGATTTGGGCTACCAGCACAGCATAAGGCACACAAGCTCTGTTCTTTATCTGAGCCAAATGTACCCACTCAATAATCCCTTGTTTTTGATGTAAAACTCCAGTGGGTATTTTTTCAGTGAATAAAATTGTTACTTTCAAGTCCTGTGATTCTAATATCCTGCTAATAGTACACCCCATAATCTTTTTCTGCACTAATTTCAAACATGTCCATTCTCTGCATGAGTTTAATTGAGAAGGACCTTTCAATAAATCATATAATGGTTTCATTTGATCAGTTGTAACTCCCAACTGTGGCCTACACCACTGAATTACCCCTATCAATTTCTGAAAGTCATTTAAAGTTGTAACCTTTGTAGAATCTATGATAGGTGACTTCAAACTTAAGCCTTACCACCTTACATCATTGTTTCACAGGGTAGTTTCTCCTTCTCTGATTACATTTACTCTGAAAAAGAAAACTTTTTAGAAATTAAGTTGTTAATAAGTTCAAATACTAAATTTAACTTTTGCTTAAGCCAAGGAATGACTACAAGTTCAGATTAAAAGAGCAAGATCTTTTCTGCTTCATAGACCATTACATATTAATTTACCAATACATTGTCTTGAAAATGAAAATTTAAAACTGTTTAAAATTTGTCCTGTTGTTAACAGTCACTAGACTTTTACAAAAAATTTAGTTGAAAACCTTCAAAATAATAGTTCTCTTCTTACTTTGAAACAAAAATAAACCCTTAAAATTAAAATCCATTAAAGCTTAGTTGGTATGAAAATGTCCTTAGGATATGAATGCCGGAAGTATTACAACAAACCAAATTCTTAATTATCACAGAATATTAGATGCATCCCACAAAATGCTCTTTAGTCAAAAAGGTGCAATATATACTCTCACATTGATAACAGTAAGAGACTGATTACAGAAAAACACTACTGCTTATAAGATTCTTTTAAACAATGGGGACATCATCTTAGGTGAGTCTTAGGTGAGTTTACTTAGATTGGGGCTCACGTGTTTTGTTGGTCACTTACTATTTATTGATCATAAAATTTGCTATAGAAAGAGAAAGCAGGGACATGTGACATAGCAAATAGGACAGAATAAAACATCCTTGACTTTGAATTCAGATACAAATTCTCCAATTATATAGTATCTGTTTCATAGCCAGACTCAGGAGTAGTCAGGTGGAAAACATTCCCTTTGAGTAGCTTGTGGTATTCCTCTGATACTGATTTAATGCAACCAACTATACTCAAATTCAAACTCAAAAACAAAAATATTTGTGGTCTCACGTCTTTCACCTTTAATAACAATTCCTTCATCAGCTGAGAGCCAGATAGTCATTCCTATTCTCATGGAGCTATAAGTAAGCAATAATGATTTACTAGGACTCATATGCATAAGGGAATTCCATTAAGATCTTTCCTTTTCAAGTTTAAAACTTGTTCAAATGTAAAAGCCAATTGCAAAAAATCCTCTCTATATATTACAACTTCTAATCAAGTCCTATTCATTGTTTATAATTTGCATAAGCCAATCAAAGTTTCTTTCTCAGGACTGATGACTACCTACTGGGATGGTTTCCTAAAGGCCTTCACAATTTTACAAAATAAAGGGGCTCAGTACCGCACCCATGCTGGCCAACCCTCAAGCATACAGGAGGTCTGTTCTGAATGGGCACATCAAAATAGTTTTCATTCAATTCCTTTCTTTCTACATACAGTAATCAATTAACAGCTTTAGGTTTAGCATTAACACAGTAACTCCAAATAAAAATCTTACAACTTTTAAAGTGATAGCCAAATTGTTTTAACTTCTGTAATGGGCAAAGGTGAAAATACCTGGTTTTCTAAATGACAATTACAAAAACCAAAACATTCTAAGACAAGGTTAGCAAGACTGGTAAATTTAAAATAACAGAACTGGTTTTACAATTTTCCCAACATCTTTTGGTTTCAACAATATTCACATTTAGAAATTACTTTCTCTAACACTTTCTGAATTGCAGGGGTTACTCAATTTTTACAATACAAGACTATAACACTTTAGTAACACCAAGAATGAAACTTAGGTGTCACTAATTACATTTCCAAACCATCACATATAAATAGTTAATAGAAGACTGAGCTTACTAAATGTAGAGGCTGGTTGGTTTGTGATCTCATTGCTGTGACCCAACCCCTATCCTCTGGGAAGGGTAAATTAAATTTCCTACTATTCTTTAGCATTCTCTTCCTTTGATCTAATCTGGAATGATAAGAGTTACAATTCACTGTAGACCCAGCTGAATGATAGTTGGGACTGCAGGGCAAAAATCTTAATGGTTCCATCCTTTACTCAAGTAAATTTTATTTCTGTGTCCACTCCTTAAGAACTTTTTTGAATGAGAGAGTTTTTGAATTCCTCAGCTGAAGGGAGGGAGACTTCTGGACAACTGCCCAGTGGCGCCAAGTCTGTTCCATTCTGCTGGAGAGTTTCAAAAGCTTTATCTCTGCTGAGGTGTCCCTTTAAGATTTATGCATATTTCCAATTTGCCCAGTGCCAAACAATATAACAAATCCTGATCTGTTTTAAACATCCAATTAGGAGTGACACGTTTCACTTAAAATGTGACCAGAATAACTACCTTTTGGTTACTTCTCATTATACAAAATACTTTTCTTTTAGGTGAGGCATGAGATAATGAAAATGCCGATCAGCCTGCACCAGATCTCTGTCTCCCTCCACCCTCACAATTTGGCCAGAATTGTGAGGAGGGTGAAGCGAGAGAGAGTTCAACCAAAAACTTTCAAATAATACCCAAAACTTTTATGCTTTCCTTAAACTTCATATCCATGTTGTTTTCCCAATGGGCTTTAATTAAAGCCCCCTTTAAAACTGCACAGACACTATGTCCCTGCATTTCCCATCCAAGACTACACCTTGCAATCACATAAACTAAATAATATAAGATTAGTTCCTCTCTTTCTCTCTCCCATACCTCTCCCCGATGCTGCAGCCATCAGAGAGAAGGGAGGAGGGGGAGGAAAAGAGATAACTTTCCAAGGTCCAGCCACCATGGAGCTGACCGTAATAACTCACAAACACACGCACACAGAACATGTAAAGACAGAACACATATACAGACAATAAAAGAATCCAAAATACTGAGAAAAAATTGTCAGAAATCCTCTGTACACATTATAACTCTGGCTTAATTTCTATCTCTGTGTAACTAAGCCTTGCATAAGATTCCCTGTCTAGACTTTCTCCCATACAAGACTGCTCTTTTAGACTTATTCCTGCAACTTTTTACTACACCACAGATATGTGCTGAGTGCCAGAAAAATCATAGAAGTCTTTCTTCTTAACCCTTATTCCTCTCTCTCCAAGGAGTCGTTTCAAATTCTGAACGAAAAGTTGCTCCTTAGAGAGTTGTGATCCCATGGTTGCGATAGACATGAACACTTACACTTACCTTAACGGGGTCCGGACGAACTGGGACGTCTATCGCGGCAGCAGACCAGCTTTTGGGGTCGCCCCACGTTTGGGCGCCAATTGACCCGACCTGCAGGCCAAGCAAGCATGGGTGACCGAAACCGGAAAGCGCCGGGGGAGCAAGGCTCGAGGGAGGTCTAAGAGACCTGGGGACAGGATCACGCAGAGGAAGGAGACCGAGGCATTGTTGGTGGCAGGCAGTCTCAGTTTATTTAGCTCAGGGTACAGCTTATATAGTAATTGAAACAGGGAAGAGGAATAGAAAAGAATGGGGAGGGTCCAGGGCGAGGGTAGTATCTAATTATGCAATCTTTACAATGAGGCTATTTCCTGGGACTGGGGGCCAAGCCCTTTTGTGGCTGCAACATCTATTGACAAAGACCTCTTGTGATGCTTGCTTTTTGCAAAGCAGGGCATGTTGACCTCAAGGGTGAGGGGCCCAGCACTTAAGTGCTGGCTCCCAACAAGTTAGCATGTCCAAAGCAGTTTAGTTTTTCACAAATATAGGGAAGATTGAGTACTATTAGTTCAGTGTAGCTTCTTTTAGTTTGGATTGGTTTCGTCTCTAGTTTGGTTCAGAGCCCTAGTCTGGCCTCACCACTTCAAGTATAGTATCTACCTAGGTAATAGACTTCAGTGATATCCATCAGCGCTGTTAAACTCAGGTTTGTTTAAGGTTAGTAGAACGTCCAGTAAGAGGTAGCATGTCACAGTACATAGAGAGCTGGCCTCAGTCAGGAAATTCCAAATACATGTCCCATCTCTCAGGACAAGTCACTTAAAATCTCAGTGCTTTGAGCAATACTATATAAGACCGTGTATAAAGTTGAAGAGAAGATGACAAACCTACATTGGTAGAGGGAGTTTCCTCATATTGAAAGCACAGATTTAGTTCCTGTTCTTATCTCTATCATAAGATAAAAAAGGCAGACAGGAATGGGGGAAGATGTACATTGAAACAGTAGAATAATAATGAATGTGTGTGAGTAATAAAATAATATTAATTGGACATTTATAGATCATTTTAAATTGTGCATAGCATTTTACATATTATTTTATATATTTTAAGGACAATGTGATTAAAGGAGAACCATAATGTTTTTATGAGAGGCCTACTAGATAGTTTGAAGTCTAGAAGACCTGGGGTCCAGTTCTACCTCCAGCACTGCTAACTGTGTGATTCAGCACAAGACATTTACCCTATTAGGTAATGCTTTAGGCAGCTCTGTTAAACTGTTAAATGACAGAAGAGTTGCCAAGAGTTCCTCATGCCAGTGTAATCCTAGGTGCAGACTAAAAAGCAAAGCAAAAAACATGCTTTCCTATGCATATGCCCTGTCAGAGTAACAAAGGGTAAGGAAAAAGTGCTATCTACTGTTTCACCAGAGCCTTCTGTACTAGTACTCCTAGAAGGTACTGCCACTGTTGGGGAGACTGAGCTGAGTGGGGACACTGTAAGTTCCTCATACCTTACCTTTCCCCATAGTTGATTGATGCTAGAGCTCATCCTTGCTGAGAACAGCTTCCTTGAGGTAAGTCAGCTGCCTCTGATTCCATCCACATTTTATCCTGTATAGTGTCATTATCTTCGTTTCTTCAGAGGAGACATCTGAGATGTTGGCCTCTGCTCTGGCCCTAAATATACGAAGGAATATGTTTCCAGCTACACTGGAAATCTTCTGGAGTCACTCAGAGTAAGAAGGAATGTGACTGCCAGCTGCTCATGTCCAGCCTTTCCTCCTTCCCTTTAGAGCTCTGTCAATGACAGGCAAGTGTGTTAACTTTTATGGGCCTTAGTTCTACTTATGTTAAAACCAGAGGAAGGATCAGGTAATCTCTAGGATGCCTTCCAGCTCTAACTCCCATGCTGTTATAAGATATGACCCAAATTTTCTTATTTCTTTATGCTCCTTAACCCCTCTTTTTACATTGAATTTTGTTTCTTTTCTTAATGTGTACATCTGTTTATCAATTCTTTCTCTAGAGGTGGATAGCATGTTCCTTCATATATCATTTATAGTTGATTTGAGAATGTGTAATACTCAAGATAACTTGGTTGTTCACAATTATTCTTTTTTATTTAAGTTTATTTATTTTTCCTTTTCAGCCTTCACTTCCATAAGTTTTAAATTTTCTCCATCTCCCTCCCTACCCCCCTCTCCAAGACATCATGCAGTTGATATAGGTTCCATATTACATTCCTATTAAACATTTTCACATTAGTCATGCTGTATAGAAGAATTAGAATGAATGGGAGAAATCATGAGAAAGAAAAACAAAACAAATAAAAGAAAATAGTCTGCTTTGCTCTATATTCAGACTCCACAGTCCTTTCTCTGGATATGGATGGCATTTTCCATCATGAGTCTTTTGGAATTGTTTTAGATCCTTGCATGGCTGAGAAAGACCGAGTCTATCAGTCAGTCATTGCACACTGTGGCTGTTACTGTATACAATGTTCACCAGGTTTTACTTACTTTACTGAACATCAGTTCATATAAATCCAGATTTTTCTAAAATCCACTTGTTTATCATTTCTTATTGCACAAATGTATTCCATTACATTCATATACCACAACTTGCTATAAATATTTTTGTTTATGTGGGCCCTTTCCCCATTTTTATGATCTCTTTGGGATATAGCCCTAGAAATGGTTTTGTTGGGTCAAAGGGTATGTGTATTTTTATACCCCTTTGGGCATAGTTCCAAATTGCTCTCCAGAATGATTTCATCAGTTCACAACTCCACCAATAAGTTAGTGTTCCAGTTTTCCTGCATCTTTTCCCATTTATCATTTTCCTGTTTTGTCATGTTAGCCAATTTGATAGGTGTGATATGGCACCTCAGAGTTGTTTTGATTTGCATCTCTAATCAGTAGAGATTTAGAGCATTTTTTCAAATAGGTATATATGACTATAGATAGCTTTGATTTCTTCTGCTGAAAACTGCCTATTCATATCCTTTGACCTTTTACCAATTGGGAAATGATTTGCATCCTTTTAAATTTGACTCAGTTCTCTATGTATTTTAGAAATGAGGCCTTTATCAGACACTGGTTGTAAAAATTCTCCCCCAGTTTTCTTCTTCCCTCCTAATCTTGGTTGCATTGGCTTTGTTTAGTTCAGTTATTCTTCAAACAATGATGCTGTTATTGTATACAATGTTCTCTTGGTTCTGCTCACTTCATTTTTCGTTATTTCATGCAAGTCTTTCCATGTTTTTCTAAAATCTACCAGCTCCTCATCTTTTATTGGTAGTATTCCATCACAGTTACTGCAGCTTGTTTAACTGTTCTCTAATTCCTTCAATTTCCAGTTCTTTGTCACAACAAAGAGCATTGTTATAAATATTTTAGAGCATATAGGTTCTTTGCCTTTTTCTCTGATCACCTTGGGAAACAGACCCAGTAATGGTATTGTTGGATCAAAGGATAGGTACAGTTTTTAACCTGTTGGGCATAATTCTAGATTGCTCTCCAAAATGGTTGAATCGGTTCATAGTTACACTAAAACTAACAATGTATTAATGTCTCAATTTTTCCATATCTCCTCCAACATTTGTTACTTTCCCCTTCTGTAATTTTAGCTTCTCTGATAGGTGTGAGATGATGTCTCAAAGTTGTTTGAATTTGCATTTCTTTAACCAATAATGAGTTAGATCATTTTTTCATATAACTATCTATAGTTTTGATTTCTTCATTGAAATACTGCCTGTTTATATCCTTTGACTATTTCTTTTCAGTCAGCAAGAAGCTACCTTTTCTTCCTCCCATTCTCTCTCCCCAAGCTGAAAAAGAAAAACAAACCTGTTATAAATATGTATACATATAAAAACACACATATACAAATATTTGTATATCTAAAATATATTATTCAAGAATAATATATATTCAGAAAAAGCAAATTTTCACATCGGCTATGTCCAAAAAAAAAAAATCTCATTTCGCAGTCTTTCACCTCTCCAGCAGGAAGTGGGTAGCATATTTCAGTGATTAGTCTCTGGGATTGTTGCTGGTCATTATGCTGGCCAGTATTGCTAAGACCTTTCAAGGTGTTTGACTGTGCGATAGTTTTTGTCTTTGTATAAATTGTTCCTTGATTCTTCTCACTTCACTTCTCATTCGTTCTTCACAGCACCGACAAGCCTTCCTGGGTTTCTTAAAAACCACCAACTCATCATTTCTTACAGGATAATAGTATTCTAGCACATTTATATATCATAATTTGTTTAACTGTTCCTCAGTTGATAGGTGCCCACTCAGTTTCCAGCTCTTCATGAAAAGACCTATAAATATTTTTGTACATTTTCCTCTTTCCCTCCTATTTCCTTGCATGGTGAAATGTATTTCTGTATCCAGCTTCGTGTGTGTGTGTGTGTTTCTTCCCTCCTGAGACCAGTTTGCATGAGAGTTGCGTTGTCTCAGTGATTCCCTCCATTCTTCTACCCTTCTTTGTATAGACTTCTTGCACACTCTGATATGATACAATTTTTCCTAATTTTTCTCTCTGTTTTTCCCTTAGTGTATTCTCTTCCTTTCTCTTCCCAGCCTTCTTTTTAGATCATCAAGACATAATAACCACTCCCAGACCTTACCTAATGGGACTCCTTTTCTACTCTGATGTTTGTAGGGTTCAGAAGGGACACATTTATCAAATGATAAGTTTGAATTTAAGCAGGTTTTTGTTGTTTAATCCTTTAATAATAGCTAATCATAATTAACTTTTATATAGTACTTACTTTGTGCCAGGTACTATACCAAGCAGTTTACAGTTGTATCATTGGGTCCCCACAACAACCCTGGGAAGTGGATATTATTATTGTCCCCATTTTACAGATGAGGAAACTGAGGCAAACAAAGGTTATGCCTTGCATTACATGGCAGTAAGTATCTGAGCTGGATGTGAACTCAGGTCTTCCTGACTATAGACCCAGCACTCTTTCCTTTGTACCATTTAGCTACCTCATGCTTTATCATTGTTCATTCATACTTAACTTTTTTATATTTCTCTTCATTCTTGTGTCTGTAGTTAAAAGTTTCTAGATAGCTCTGATCATTTCATCAAGAGTGTTTGTAAGTCCTTTATTTCATTAAAAGTCTATTTCTCCCCCTTAGGATTATACTCAGTTTTTCTTGGTAAGTTATTCTTGGTTTTAAGCATCTATATCTATATCTTATATCTCTCCTTTGCCTTCTGAAAGATATTCCAAGTTCTCAGCTTTTTTATTGTGGCGGCTGCTGAAGCTTGTGTGATCCTGACTGTGGCCTCTTGATATTTGAATTCTTTCTTTTTGCCTCCTTGTAATGTTGTTTTTTTCCCCTTTGACCTAGAAATTCCGTATTTTGGCTGTAAGTTTTCATTTGGGGACTTCTTTCTGGAGTGATTAGTGGATTCTTTTAATTCTATTTTGCCCTCTGGTTCTAAGAGGTCTGGGCAGTTTTGTTTTATGATTTCTTGAAATATGAGGTCTAGCAATTCCAAAAGACTCATGATGACTATCCACATCCAGAGAAAAAACTATGGAGTCTAAATGCATATCAAAGCATACTATTTTCACTTTTTTTTGTTCTCTGTTTTTTTTTTCTCATGGTTTTTCCATTTTGTTCTGATTTTTCTTTCACAACATAACTAATATGGAAATATGTTTAATATGATTGCACATGATAAACTATATCAGATCACTTGCTGTCTTGTGGATGGTGTAGGGGAGGGAGGAGAACAACTTGGAACTCATAATCTTATAAAATGTATGTTGATAACTATCTTTACATGCAATTGGAAGAAAATTAAATCCTATTTACAAAAAACAAAGAAATATGAGGTCTAGACTTTTTTTTTTGGTCATGGCTTTCAGGTAGTCCAGTGATCCTTAGATTTTCTCTCCTTGGTCTGTTTTCCAGGCCAATCGTTTTTGTTATGAGATACCGAAAATTTTCTTCTGTTTTCGTTCTTGACTTTGTTTTAATTTTTTTAGTTGTCTCATAAAGTTATTAGTTTCCATTTAGTTCACTCTAATTTTCAGAGAATTTGATGCTTTGGCAGGGTTTTATGCTTCTTATGCCAGGCTATTTATTCCTATTACATTTCTCTCTTCTTGTTTCTTTTCCATTTTCCCTCTAGCACTATTGTTTTCTTTATTTAAAACATTTCTAACTCTTTTTTTAAAATCTTGCTTTACATATCTCAGGAATTCTAATCGAATTTATGTCCAGGCTGTGTTTTTCTTTGAGGTTTTGCTTCTAGATATTTTGGAGCCATTCTTTTCTTCTGGGTTTGTGTCTAGTGTGATCTTGTCTCCATAATAGTTTTTTATGGTGGAAATCTTTTTATTTGTTTGTTCACTCTTCCAGCCCACTTCCTGTGAAGGGAATTATGACTTTTATAATAATCAATATGATGTGTGTAATTAATATACTAATAGATTAGATTTTTAGAGTTGCCTTTTCTAGCTTGTGAGTCAGAGCTCACAACGCAACTTGCCATAATCAATCCAACTTTGACAAGGCCTATAACCGCTGGCATCCTTGTGCCTGTGCACCAGAAGTGAAGCGAATCGAACACTGTAGAACCTGTTCCCATCACAGAACTCTGGTCCTGTGACTCACCAAGTGACAATCCCCAAAGACTTGAACAATGCTGTTCCCATAGAACTACAGGGTGTCTGTACCTTAGTGATCAGAGAATTTGTGGCCTGGTCGTAGGAAACCTCCCTGGCCATCCAAACGATTGTTTGCAATCCACCTTACCCTCTCCCTTCCCACTTGTGATTTATATGTATAATCTCTTGTCTTCACTTCAGCAAGGTGGTTTTTCTGATCATGAGAATTCCTGATTTTGCAAATCTGTTCCTCATAATGGAACTAATTAATTAAATGATGCCTGATTACTGGCACTTTGCATCTGGCCTGCTGTTTTCATTCTCAGGTGAAGAGACTGGCTCGGTAAAATCCAGTTAATGCATTAATAGGTGTCACAAGTGTTTAAGGGATGGATGTAGGGAGAAGTCTTGCGTTCTGCAGTACTGAGGAGAAGAGATGGGGAGCCACTGGATTTTTTCGAGTCTAAACTCACCTGGTCTGGCAGGTTCGCTGCTCACTTTCCTGCCTTTGAGCTTGGCCTTTTGATTAAGACTGCAAGGAATGTTCTTGGGGCCTTTTCTTGGCTGAGATAACTCTGTTGAGGCCCGTTGGCATACAGATTTGACTTTTGCATGCATCTTTTATGATGCAGGACTGGCTATGGCCTGCAGTTTTTCTTTCTTCTATAAATGCATGTCTGAGTTATGGACTTCAGGGTTTTATTTCTGCATGGGGTAGAAAATTTTTGCATAAAAATTGCTTGCAAGGTTGGTTTTGTGTGTGTGTAATTAAACTGGTTGAAATTAGCATTTTTAATTGCACACCTGATTAGAGTTGTGGAATGTTTACTTCCGTAATTCAAATGAATTGCTGGCACAGTGTAGAATATTGGTATTGGTGTATTTGTATTTTGTGTATTTGTGTTGTTATACCCCTTTATAGTGTGTTAAGTGATGTTATTATCTTTGAGTGTACATCTTTAAAATGGGACAGATGCATGGTAAAGGCAAGGGGGAAGATATAGCAGTTCCTGTTAATAAATCCTCAGAACAAACCTGTGCCTTTCAAATGTATAAGAAATGGCCTTGACTGTCACCTCATATAGCCAGAGTTGGTTTGACTAGTGATGACCCTAAACTTTGCTCCCTGGTTGGGGCAACTTTGATAAGACCAGATTAGAGTATTTAAAGCAGAAACGGATGAGTGAGGAAACAGCCTCACTAGTGGGACAGCAATGATAAATGGTACCCAGAGTCACTGAAAAGGGAGCATACATCTAAATTAGAAAAAGCGAAGGAAAGGATTAAATCACTTGAAAACTTTCTACTTGGCAACCCCCAAACTACCCAGCTACCTTAACTATACCCACCTTTACCAAAAGGCTCCACCAACTTCTATGTTCCCTCTCAAAGTGCAAGCCAAAGTTCTCCCAGGAAAAGCTCCCTAGGAGAATGGTTGGAAGAATGAACAAGCAAACAAGCCTTCAGCCTTTCTGGAGGACTGATGCTTGGGCTGCTCTCCATATATTTCTAGAGGTAATGTTTGGGCTGGTCCTCCTGCTGCTTTCTTGGAGTGTTGAGTGCTATGATGTTCCAGGATTTCAGGGACAGCTCAGGCTGAGAACCTATCAGCTGTCATTGTTCCTCAAACAACAATCACTGTTCCTTTGCTCTGAGTTCTGCAGGTACCAAACACGTATTTGAGTCTGATGAATAGGCCTGTGGGCATGTCTGTTTGGAGTTTCAGTAGATTACTGTTGGACTTGACCACTGCCAGCTAGCTGGAAAGGTCTGTTGTTTCAAAGTGCACAGAACTATAGGTCTAGGATTTCTTCCCTAGTAATTCAGTTGCAGGCTTTAGCCAAAGCTAGAAGTTGGAACTAAGACCCTGTTCTTGTTACTTCTACTTCTAAACTTGTCCCCCACTCAGTAGACACTTTAGGGCCTGCAACCCTCCTTACCCTGGCATTCAATGTCACCGCTGGCATGCATATATGTATATGTGTGTATGTATGCGTATCTGTGTGTGTGTCTATATATGTATGTGTGTGTATATATATACATACATGCATACACATATATACATATATAGTCATAGAGAGGGAGAGAATTCATTAACTGCTTACCATGTACCAATCCAATACACACACACACACACACACACACACACACACAATTCCTTAAGTGCTTATGATGTGCCAATGCATGGTATAAGCCACACACTGGGAATATAAATAGAAGGAAGCAAAACAACCCCTATCAAGGAGCTTTCTTTGTCACAGTAGACAACAAGATATAAAGGGGAGCTGGAATAAGCATGAGTGTAATCTTCATAGTATGGAGATGTTGGGGAAGAATACAGAAGGCATTGTCAGAAGATTTAAAAAGAAACCTTTTCCTCCTTTACTTGTCGGCATTTCCAAAGCATTCCTTATGCAATTAAATAAATTATAATCAACAGTTAATCAGTTGACACCGAAAATGAAATATATTCAGTTTAAACAGTATATTTAAGTAGCAAGCATTTAGATACAGAAACAGAGAAGGAACAAAAATTGGAAGCCAATATAGAGTATTTTCTTTTACATTGAAAAAGAAAGTTTTACTGATGCTCTTTTAAATATTGCTGTCATTTTCCAAAATCAACAACTCTCATCCACAAAACCTTTCTTTATAACAAAGAAATGCAGTTAAAAAAACTAACATGTATTGAACAAATCTGAGTATATGCCTCATTCTGCAGTTATAGTACACGGTTTTCCAAGAGGAGAGAAGTATATTTCATCATCAGTCTTCTAAAATTAGTGGTTACATTTTACAGTCATCTTTACACATTTGCAAATAAAGTCATAAAAGTTGTGGGCTTGAAAGAAAGCCCAGATATTCCTTTCATTTTACAAAAGAAAAACTGGGAACCAGAAAAGTTAAGTGACTAACACAGGGGCGGGGAACCTGTGGCCTGAAGACCACACGTGACCCTCTGGGTCCTCCAAATGTGGCGCTTTGGCCACATCCAAACTTCACAAAACAAATCCCCTTAATAAATTTGTTGGAGGACATAATAAATTGAGTATGTGGGTATGTGACAGTAGGACTTGAGAATCTCATGTGCTTTATCCTCACTTTGCGATTCAGTGAACCCTTGCTAGTGAATTTTTCTCCAGCTTGAAATTATGTAGGCCCTATGTTCTCCATCAGCATTTTTCTTTTTTTATTCAAAGGGCAAAAGTCATTCATTCATTAATTGAGTAATACTACTGATTTCTACTACTTATAATTTCTAGTTATATTATCTTGTTTGCTGTGCTCCACCAATTTGTCCATAGTATCGTGGACCCATAGATCTAGATCATGTACCCATTTGGATTTTATTCTTGTATATGGCATCAGTCATGGGTCTATGCCTAATTTCTGCCATACTGTTATCTAGCTTTCCCAGCAATTTTTGTTGAACAGTGAGTTCTTATCCCAGAAGGCTGGGGTCCTTGGGTTTATCAAACAATAGATTGCTGTTTTCATTGTCTACTGTGTCTTGATGAGTACCTAGCATATTCCACTTGTCTACCCTTCTGTTTCTTAGCCAGTACCAAGTGGTTTTGATAATTGCTGCTTTATAATATGATTTGAGATCTGGTAGCGCTAGACCACCTTCCTTAGCATTTCTTTTCATTAGTCCCCTTGAGATTCTGGACATTTTGTTCATCCAGATGAATTTTGATACTATTTTTTCCAGCTCTAGAAAATAATTATCTGATAGTTTAATTGGTATGGCACTAAATAAGTAAATTAATTTAGGTAGACTTGTCATTTTTATTATATTGGCTTGGCCTACCTACAAGCAACTGATGTTTTTCCACTTACTTAGATCTGACTTTATTTGTGTGAAAAGTGTCTTGTAGTTGTGTCCATATAGTCCCTGGGTTTGTTGTGGCAGGTAAACTCCCAAATATTTTATAGTGTCTACCCTAGCTTTAAATGGGATTTCTCTTTTTATCTCTTGCTGTTTGGCCTTGTTACTAATATATAGAAGTGCAGAAGATTTGTGTGGGTTTATTTTGTAACCTGCAACTTTGCCAAAGTTGTTTATTGTTTCAAGTAGTTTTTTACTTGAATCTCTGGGATTTTCTAAGTATTTCATCATATCATCTGCAAAAAGTGATAATTTAGTTTTTTCTTTGCCTATTCTAATTCCTTCAATTTCTTTATCTTGTCTAATTGCTATAGCTAACATTTCTAGTACCATATTGAATAATAGTGGTGATAATGGACATCCTTGTTTCACCTCTGATCTTATTGGAAATGCATCTAGCTTATCACCATTATATAAAATGCTTGCAGAAGGTTTTAGGTAGATACTGCTTATTATTTTGTGGAAAGTTCCCTTTGTTCCTAGGGTCTCCATTGTTTTTAATAGGAATGGGTGTTGTACTTTGTCAAAAACTTTTTCTGCATCATTTGAGATAATCATGTGATTTCTGTTAGTTTTGTTGTTGATATGGTCGATAATGCTGTTACTTTTCCTAATACTGAACCAGCCTTGCATTCCTGGTATGAATCCTACCTGATCATAATGTATTATTCTCGTGATAAGTTGCTGTATTTGTTTTGCTAAAATCTTATTTAAAATTTTCACATCTATTTTGTGGCCCATATTGTAAATGCTTTTAAAAGAAGTATTACCTGACCAAAGTTTGAATTGTTTTATGTTATAAATTGTGTTAAAAATGAAAAATAAAATTTAGAATAAAGGGAAAAAAATAAATTTAACCTAAACTTTAAAAAAAAATGTTCATATCTATACTCATTAGAGAAATTTTCTATAATTTTCTTTCTCTGTTTTGTCTCTTCCTGGTTTAGGTATCAAAACCATATTTGTATCATAAAATGAATTTGGGAGGACTCTTTATTCCCCAATTTTCAAAAATATTCTATATAGTATTGGAATTAACTGTTCTTTAAATGTTTGATAGAACTCACTTGTAAATCCATCTGGCCCTAGAGATTTTTTCCTAGGGAGTTCATTGGTGTCTTGTTCAATTTCTTTTTCTGAGATGGGGTTATTTAAGTATTCAACTTCCTCTTCTGTTAATCTGGGCAATTTGTATTTTTTACAATACTCATCCATCTCATTTAGATTGTCAAATTTGCTGGCATAAAATTGGGCGAAGTAATTTCTAATTATTATTTTAATTTCCTCCTCATTGGAGGTGAGTTCACCCCTTTCATTTTTGATTTTAGTAATTTGGTTTTCTTCTTTTTTTAAATCAGATTAGCAAAGGTTTATCCATTTTATTAGTTTTTTCATAAAACCAACTATTGGTTTATTTATTAATTCAATAGTTTTCTTAATTTCAGTTTTATTAATCTCTCCTTTGGTGTTCAGTATTTCTAATTTGGTGTCTACTTGGGGATTTTCAGTTTGTTCTTTCTCTAGCTTTTACAGATACATGCCCAAGTCATTGATCTCCTCTTTCTTTATTTTATTCATGTGGGCATTCAAAGATATAAGACTTTCCCTAAGAACTGCTTTTGTAGTATACCATAAAATTTGCTAGGTTGTCTCATTATTGTCATTCTCTTGAATGAAGTTGTTGATTGTTTCTGTGATTTGTTGTTTAACCCACTCCTTTAGGATTAGAGTATTTAGTTTCCAATTGATTTTTGGTTTATCATTCTATGGCCTTTTATTGCACATAATGTTTATTGCATTATGATCTGAGAAGGATGCATTGACTATCTCTGCCTTTCTGCACTTGATTGTGAAGTTTTTATGCCCTAGAACATGGTCAATTTTTGTATATGTGCCATGTATCGCTGAGAAAAAGGTATATTCCTTTCTATTCCCATTCAATTTTCTCCAGAGATCTATCATATCTGCCTTATCCAGAGTTTTATTTACCTCCATAACCTCTTTCTTGTTTATTATGAGGTTAGATTTATCAAGTTCAGAGAGGGGGAGGTTGAGGTCCCCTACTTGTATGGTTTTGCTGTCTTTTTCTTCTTTCAACTCCCCCAACCTCTCCTCTGAGAATTTGGATGCTATACTACTTGGAACATATATGTTTAGTAATGATATTGCTTCATTGTTTATTGTGCCTTTTAGCAGGATATAGTTCCCTTCCTTATCTCTTTTGATTATATCTATTTCTGCTTTTGCTTTATCTGAGATTAGGATTGCTACCCCTGCTTTTCTTACATCAGCTGAGGCACAATATATTCTGCTACAACCTTTTACCTTCACCCTGTGTGTATCCCCCCATTTCAAATGTGTTTCTTGTAAACAACATGTTGTTGGATTATGGCTTTTAATCCATTCTGCGATCCATCTTCATTTTATGGGAGAGTTCATTCCATTCACATTCACAATTACGATTACAATCTGTCTTTCCCTCTATCCTCTTTCCCACCATTTATGCTTTTAGCTCTGCTGTCTCCCTTCCCCTCCTCAGTAGAGTTTTTACTTTTTACCACCACGTCCCTCAGCCTTCCCTTACTTCTTTCAACCCCCCTCCCTTTTACTCCTCTTTACCCTTACTACTTCTTCCCTCCCTTTCAGCTCCCCCTCTCCTTTCTTCCCCCTCTCCCTCCTACTGCCTATAGAGCTAGTTAAAATTATATACTTAATTAAGTTTATTGTTCCCTCCTTGAACCAAATCAGATGGGAGTACCTCTTAAACAATGCTCATCTCTCTCCCCTCTTTCCGTCTACTATAATTTTGTTCTTCTTCCTGTGATGTAATTTACCATTTTCTGCTTCCTCCTTTTCACATCTCCTGTTGCAATCCCTTTGCACCCTTAAATCACATTTTTATCATCACATCATTTACTTTACACCCGTTTCCTCTGCTTATGTATATCCTTTTTATATTTCATAATAGAAATACAATTCTCAGGAATAACAAGTATCATCTTCCCTTATAGGGAGGTAAACAGTTTGCCCAAATTGAGTAACAACTTTTTCTTTTCCCCTGTTTACCTTTTTATGCCTCTCTTGAGACCTGCATTTGAAGATCAAATTTTCTATTGAGTTCTCGCCTTTTTGTCAGGAAGGTCTGGAAATGCCTAATTTCGTTGAATGTCCATCACTTTGACTGAAATGTTATGCTGAACTTTGCTGGGTAATTTACCCTTGGTTGTAGTCTCAGCTCTCTTGCCTTATGGAATATCATATTCCAATTCCTTCGGTCCTTTAATGTAGAAGCTACAAGGTCCTGTGTGATCCTGACTGTTGCTCCTCAATATTTGAACGGTTTCTTTCTGGCTGCCTGTAGTATTTTCTCCTTCACTGATAGTTCCAGAATTTGGCAACAATATTTCCTGGGGTTTTTAGTTTGGGATCCCTTTTGGGAGGTAAATGGTGGATTGTTTTGAGTCCTATTTTATTCTCTGGATCTAACACTTCTGGGCAGTTTTGCTAGATCCAGAGGGCAAAATAATCATTGAAAGAATCCATCATTCACCTCCTGAAAAGGATCCCAGACTAAAAACACAATTTTTTCAATGAGCAAAAACTGTCCCCTTGAAAAAAAAAAAGAAATAACCCCATAAAATGTATGTATCACTAAGCAAAACAAATTCCCAAACTGGCTATGTCCAAAATATATATGTCTCATTTTACCTTGAGTCTATCACCTATGTCCCTTGGAATTGTTTGATCACCGTGTTAATCACAGTTTTTAAGTCTTTCAGATTTTTCTTTACAGTGTTGTTAATATGTAAATTTTTCTTCTGATTTCTGCTTATTTTCCTTTGCATCAGTTCATAGAAGTCTTCTTATTGTTTCTCTGAAACTGTCCTTTGCATCAGAGGTTTCAAACCCACAGCCCAAACCAGATTAAAATGTAATTGGGAAATATTTAACAAAATAAATAAAAATATAATAAAATATAGGTAACATTACATTTTAAAACTTAAGTCAATATGCAGTCCACAAAGATCCTTATGTATGGATAGGGACCGCTATTTCTATTTGAGTTTGACATTACTGCCTTATAGCACAACAATATTTTGTTTACATTTATATACCATAATTTGTTCAATCATGATCCAGTTGATGAACAGTTCTTTAGTTTCTAGTTTCTTGCTATCATAAAAAGAGCTGCTGTAAGTATTTTTACATAGGGGTCTTTTTCTTTTTTCTTTGATCTCATATATAAGACCTATAGACCTAGGATAGCATTACTGGGTTAAAGGGCGGATATGCACAGTTAAGTAACGTTTTGTGCATAGTTTCAAATTACTTTCTAGAATGACTGGACCAATTCATAACTCCACCAACAGTGCATCAGTCTCAATTTTCCTTATGGTCACATTTGCCAGTCTGATGGAGTGAGGTAGAACCTCATCAGTTGCTTTATTGTGGGGGGCGGGTCAGTCAATCAGGAGTCCTCCTGACAGTGCCTTATCCATTGTACCATTTAGCTGCTCCACCAGTTGCTTTTGCATTTTGTTAATTAGTGATTTTTGGAGTACTTTTTTCATATGGGTATTTGATAGCTTGGATTTTCTATCTAGAGGACTGCTTGTTTATATCCTTTGACCATTTATCAGTTGAGGGAATTGATGTCTTTGTTTTCATATCACTGCAATTCTTGAATTTACCCATCCCTTCCCCATGCCTATGCCCAAATTTAACCTTTCCTTGTAATAAAGAAAAACAGATAATTGCTATTTATCAACCTGGCTTGAGGCTATTTTTCAGCTCTAATAGACATTATTTCCTTTCATGCACCCTTTGATCCAATCAGACTGGCCTTCTTACTGTTCCTCATATATGGTATTCTGTTGTATTACTTTCAGTTAGATATGAAGTGTAAATACCAAAGTAATGGATAAGATTAGCAATTTTTACCATTGATACCTTTAAAGAATTCTTTGTTAATTCATTTTCTCCAGCCCATGCTCTGCACAAATGACAAAATGATTTTCCTAAGGCCTAGCTAGGTATGACATGTCACCCTTCTACTCAGTAAGTTTTAGTGGCTTCTTATTGCTTCTGGGATCAAATATATTACCTCCCTTCATGCATTTGTCTAGCCAAATTGACCTCCTTGCTGTTACTTACATATAATGTTCCATTTTCTTTCTCCACACATTTGCCTCAACTTTGGCTTTCAGAATCTCTTGTTTTCTTCAAGGCTCAACTCAAGTACCACCTGATCTGCAAGAAACCTTTCCTAATTCCCCAGTGGCTAGTGTTGTTTCCCCAGCTCCCATCATCCTTTATCTATTTTTTATTTATTTCATTTGTACATGTTGTATGTTGACTGGAATATAAACTCCTTGGCAGCAGGAAATGTTTCCCATTTGTTCCTGTATCTCCAGTGCCTAACACCATGTTTTTATATAGCAGGTGTTTGATAAATGGTTGCTGATTGAAGTAAGCAAAGCAACTAATAACAATAGCCATGTCTGACAATATGTAAAATGTTCTTGGTCTACCCAGAGGAGAAGTCTGTTTCATTGCATATTCTCTAGGACCAAGATTGGTAATTAGAATTACTTAATGCTCTCTTCAGTATTTACTGTATTCTAGGTTTGTTTGGTTTTGTTCTCATAGTTACGGAGAGAGTGTGATACAATGAATAGAGTGCTGGACTTGGAATCAGAGTTCACTTCACTAGATTGTTATGAGAATCAAATGACATTAGCTATATAAAATGCTTTGCAAACTTTAAAACCTTTTTTTTCCTCTTCCTTTGGACTGCATATGAGGTGAAACCACATTCGTAATAATAGCCCCCCTTTCTGTAGCATTCAGTATTTTACAAAGTACTTTCCATACAACAACCTTAGGGGACAGGCAGTGAAAGTATAATTTCCATTTTTCACATGAGGAAACTGAGGCTCCTAGAAATTAGAGGATTTTCCCAGGATCGTACAGTTAATAGTCCTGGTAGAACCAGAGCTAGAAACCAGATCTCTAGACTCCTAGTACATTTTGCTTTCCAACTTGAAACCCAGAGTTATTTTAAATAGTCTATGAATCCATATGTAGTCCATAAATACATATAATTATATTCTGTGTAAATTGGATAAATAAAATGTTGCACATATTACTATTTTCAAATATTATTTTAAATGTAATCACTGTTTTAAATGTATATAGAATTGTGATTAATAAAATATCATGAATATTTGTGACAGTTTCACTAATTCAAAGTAGTTTTTGAAAAATTTCTTTTCTCAGTATATTGCTATCATTGGGGAAGGAAATCTGATGTTTTTCATGCTAAAAGTGTCTCCAATACTCAAAGGAATTGTGAATTATTTATCTAGTTCAATGTTCTTTCTATTATGTTATCCTTAAACTTGCCTTTAGGAACTTCATATTCCCGCCCCCACACACACACTTTTTTTAAGTTAGTGTTAGTACTATTGTGCTGTAATGTGGATTCTTCAGTGTTGAAAACCTGTCTCTGAAGTTCATAGGTTCCATTGGACAAAGGGAGCTTAGTATACCCACTTTCCCCAATCTGGGAGACTCCATCAAATTATGTTTCAGGGCTTCTACTTGGGTTTTTATTCCTTACTATTTTTCAGTGAAAAAGTTGTCTCTTATTTTTAGTTCTCTTGTAACCATGATATATGATATATCCTTTTCAGGTTTCATTCATCTCCTTTTCTGTCACATGTGGAAAGATTTAAGTGCTGCTGAACATATTTGAACCATCCACGGTAAAACACAATGCTTTCTTGTTTACTATTAAAATTCTGGTTAAAAAAACTTAAAAGTGTAAGGTAATTATTGAATTGATCACATGTCCTAGACTGTAAACAGCGATGTCCAAATGGTTTTGCCTTAGTACCTAAGCCAGAAATGGAAAATATTTTGGTAGTGTCTTTCTAGATCATTTTTGTGTCTGGCTAGGTTTAGATGACTGATGGGGATAGGAGAAAGGGAAGAACTGATTGGTCTGAGCTGTATTTTCTGTCCCAACTAATATTGAGCCTAAGAGCTAAGATATATATAGATATAGATATACATACAATCACACACACATACACATAAACATAGACACACATGCATGTATATGTGTCTATATATATATGTGTGTGTATATGTATATATACATACACTATATATGTAGTGTATACATACTATACACACAATACTTTCAGAAATATCTTCAGCATTGAACTGCCGAGTATGACAAGAAGCCATCTGTCTTTAAGCAGAATTGAATTTGTCTTTGTAATACCAGTCTCTTGTTTAGTATTTGGCATTGGATCCATTTTCTGGAGGTGGTGTGTAGTCTGCATCTCAAATGCATGATATTTTGGAGCTATGTTGAATGTTAAACATTAAACTTGTTCTGTTTTTCAAATTGCAGGCTAAAAGCTTTAAGAAATTGAAACCATGATGAATTTCTGTCAGAAAAATAAAATGGATTCCTCAAATGGCAATGAAATTTATAAGATAGAAGAAAGACAACTCAAATGTACTAATCCAGATGAAAAAAGAGAAAAGAATCATGTTTATTGTCTTCTTGATATAAGTGACAATATACTTGAGCAAGAGCAAAACCTAAGATCCAAAGAGTTTTTTATTGGCACCGGATGGGAGGAAGCAGTGAGTTCTCTTTTAAGTATAAAACTATTACATGACATTTCTCAAAAGTACATCTCTCAAATGTTTGCTGCATTCCTCCTCAGATCTTGAAATGTTTTACCATAGCTTTAAAATACATATATTAAGCAAAGTTGGAATTACTAGCTATGTGAGAACAAAGAGATGCAGTACTTGCTCAGTTTCCACAAAATTGCTTGAAAACAAGAATAGAAAGTTTTCTCTATGGAGTTAACACCTTTTTCAGAGAGTTTACACTGTATTATAAGGGGTAGGTAATTAATCCATGCATCTTGACCCTTCTTCCTTCTGGTCCTTATTTTGGGGATTACTTCACTGTTTGCTTCTATCTGCCTTTGAGAGTAGAATAGCTAGAGTTCACTGGTACTTTTTCCTATAAAACAATATTTAGCCTGGTTGGCCCTTGTAGTACGATAGCATACTTTTGGAAGACTATAGAGACATGGGGATATGGGCAATCTCCGTGCAGGGGCCAGCTCCCGTGAATTGGTGAGGGTAGGGACATGGATAAGGGTGGCCTGGTTTCCAAAACATCTGTTCCTGAAGACATCCTAGTTGGACCTTGAAAGAATGGACCCAAATTCCAGATGGTTTTTGGCAACACGGATTCAGTGTGGACCATTGGAGACACATGTGAAAGAAATGGGAACTTGTAAATCTTTCCTGGTTCTTGTTCGTATAGATCAAAATAGGGTTTTCTGAGTTAATTTTAGAGAAGTTGTGGGACTTTGTCAGCTCGCATGCTTCTTCCCCAGCTCTTTCTTTCCTAGTATCTATTATGTATACTGGCATATCGAGGGTCTTCTTGTTGTGGAGTAAACAAAGAAAGTATTGAAAGTGGAAGTAGCCCAGATGGAAAAGTGGCACCTCTAATAAGAGTTTATGTATGAAGGAAATTTTTAGGTCTCGTATTGGATTTCAGGGAACCTTCTTTGTCTGCCATTAACATGGAGAAGTGAGAGTACTGAGGTTGTCAGTTGTATAGAGGGAGGATTTTTTTTGGTATGACAACAATAAACAAATGTATATTGATGATGACAATGAGTATTTGGAACATTGTTCGTTATATATTCAGGGCACTCAGTGAGGTTAACTGATTTAGACAGCTACTGTTAATAAAGGATTGAAGTTGGTATGGTTGGAGAAATCAGAAATAATTGAGGAAACAAAGGTTTGAGATTCTGAGCGTATCAATTTATTATAAGTGGATGCCAATTACATAACTTATCGGTACCAGATCTCCTCTGTTTGGCCTTGGACCCCAAATACAGGAGGAGACAGATTTTTGTGCATTACAAGAAAACAGATGAACCAGTACACAAGATTAGGGGTTTTCCAACCTGGGAGGGGGAGAGTGAATAGGTGTAATTCAAGGAAATTAAAAGAAGAGACTTCCCACCTACACACACCCAGTCAGGGAACAAGGAAACAGTAACTAATTGACCAGTAGAGGGCCAGTTTTCAGATAAGACTTATGGATTGCTTGAGATGTATAATTGTGAGAAAATTCTTGTATCAATATTCAAATCTAACTGGGTTTCTGGTCAGTATAGCATTAGGCTCCTTAGTTAAGTATCTCTAAGCAACAAGTAGAGGTGGTCCAGCTTCCCAGTTATGCACAGCTAGATTCAAACAATGCAGTAAAGTTTTCTTACAATTCCCATAATTGAATAAAGTTTTCGTACAAGACAGCAATTGGACTAGACCCATGTAGTTTCTATGCAATTGCATAGAAAGGGAACTGAACTAGATCCAGAATTGAGTCACAAAATGGAGTCATTGTGGATTACTCAGTTCCTATAGCTTCCCCTTTGATTCATGGGGGAGGGGCCAACCTACTCTTCCCATGGATCTCTTATCTGTGAGCCAAATCTATAAGGTTTTTAGTATATTCCTAATCAAAATTATGTAAGTCAGGCTACAGATCTATTTTAAAGGGCTCACAATGGACTGATTTTGAGAGAGGAGATTTACATGTCATCAGAACAACCAAGAAAACTCAGCATAAACACCATGAAACAAAAGGCCAAAGCAGTACAATGATGACCATCAATGTCAAATAACATTAACTCTTTGTCTCCTCGTAACGTACTCCCAACGTCCATATAATCAGTACATTTTATCCTGAGTCCCAGATGTCCCATGTAGTTGTCTGATCCTTGGAAAATTTTCTCTTGAACATTCTGGAATAGACTGCATTCTCAGGGCAACTCTGAAAGGGGCTTTGCTTGCCTGGTTCCAAATTATTTATAGAGATTCTTAGGTAATTCTGCTAAAACCTGTCAGTAACAAGCATTAATACAATTTAGTATAGTCTCTTGAATTTGGTTTTCTAGTAAGTAGTTCATTTGGTGGAGCTAATCCTGTCAACATCAGAGCTGTAAGAACATCAAATTAGAAACCTATAATTTACCTGAAACTTAAAAGAATTTCAATTTTTGTATACAAATTGCTGTTTTTATCTTTGCCTAAATCCAACAAATTCAGGATAATCCAACTTGTAAAATGAATCCTTCTGTCTTTTAAGATTATCAGATACTTTAAAATGGGAAAATAATTTCACCTTATTTACAATTACCAATGCAATTTTATATGTAAAATCCTTAATCCAATTTTGAGAACTTTTTACTAAAATATTATCAAAGCCTGAATTTCCATGCTAGATATATTTTGAAGTCAATAATATATTTGTACATATACACATATGTATATGTACATATGTATGTATATATACACACGCAGAGACATACATTATATATATGCATATATATCATAAAGAAAACAGTCTAATCCTGCTGCTTTCCAAAAATTTACTGTTCTGTTTAATTAGAAAACTTTTACATTATATCTTTGCCTTATAGATTGTAAGATTTTTCTTATTTATATCCTATTATAGTAATTCAGAGATGTTCTAGTATCAACTTGTTAATTAATAGATATAATGTACTTACAAGACCTCTATTGCTCATCTGCCCTGATGATAGAAATTTGCTGTGAAAGGAAAAGGAAGGACATAATTTTTCATAACAGGGGAAAAAATCCTCCTTTATTCCTATTTGATTCCAGGCATGAGTCTTCAGATAGTGGAAGCTCCACGTTATTCACAGAGTATAAAAAGCCAGGCTCAGTATTAATCTGGTAGGGAAATTTCTTGTTCAGAAAAGAAATAGCACAATGGGAAACCTGAGTCAAGAAGATCAATTAACCATAATACAGAGAATACCTGATAGTTGATTCATGTTAATGTACTGAAGTTACATCATTAAATCATCCTATATATTTTCATAATTTTTATAAGTGCTAACCAGAAATTTTCAAATAAAAACTCACTATTATAGTAAACTTGTAAATTTCCCTAGTTTGACAAGGAGTGGGAGAAGGATTTGTTTTTATGTTCTCAAATTTCAATATTTTAGATTTTGCATGATGTAAACAGTAGGGTCAGTAAGATCTTATGACCATGCCTGAATACAGACTCTGAAGGAACCTCACAAATAAGGATATATTAAAGGCTTTTTATAACTTTTTTCCCCAAAGAGTAAATTATTATTATTATTATTTTAAAACAAAACATACCCCATTAAGTTGAACAGTTTTCAAATATCTTTTTTATCATATTCTTTTAGAAGTTCAATTCATAATCCAAAAGCATCCATATTGAAAGAGAAGTTATTGATACAGTGGTTTCTCACAGTATTTCTGACACAATACCATGTGTTTAAAATATGAAACAAAACTTCCTGCCAGTGAAATGGTGTCAATTTAGCTTTATGCATTTCCAGATTATCCTACATAAAAATAATTCATTTTATTACTTTTGGCATTTTATACTAATCTAAAACCTGATATAGAGATATCCAATTCAAGAAATAGTAATTAATAGTCAACATTTATATGGTGCTTACCATATGCACAGTGTCAAGCACTTCACAGTCATTTTATCATTTGATCCTCACAACAACCTTGGGAGGTTGGTAGTATTATTATTTTCCTCTTTACCGATCTGGAAACTGAGATAAATGGAGATACGATAACTTGATTAAGATCACACAGCTAAGAAATTTCTGAAATCAGAGTGTAACTCAGGTTTCCCTGCATTTTTCCAACTCAACTTGTAGAAATTTCTTTTTTTTTTTGCATTTGATGCCACAATTAATAGAAGAATACATTCCACCACATCATAATATAACTTTACAGGACAAATCTCAACCAAATCAAATCTGGAGTTATTACCACAAAATCAAAATCTCAGTTTTCCAGGGCTCTTAGGTACTTGTGCTTTAAAATTTAAAGCCCAGAAAATAAGGTAGCTCATTTTCAAAGATTCCCAATAGCACTTTCACCTTTCCATAAACTTTTTATTTTCTTTCAAGCAGCACCCAAATAGCTAAATCAGTTCCTTTCATGTTCATAACCTAACCCCACCCTCTCTTTCTCTGAGGCTTTTCAGTTTTGACTCAGGGTGAAAGACAGGGAGAGTTATTAAGTGGCAATCTTGAATTCCCATCCCCTTGTTTTTGGAGCTCATGAGGTCTTTTAGGGGCAGAGCACTATATTTTCTAAACACATGCCAAACTATCTAAATAACTAATCTTCACTCATTGCATTTCTCTTGTGTAATTTAGCACAAAATTTTACACAATTCTTTTTAATTACAAGACTATTACATTTTTGGTTTCCTTAGAGCTTAAAAAATGCATGGTTTCTTTCTAGTATTCTTTGGTGAGTTTTGGTCTTTTGGTGACTAATTTACCTAAATAATTAATTCTGTTATATATTCTCCTTAAGGCTTCCCCAAAGACATTCTTAGTTTCCAGTACGCTCCCCACACCATCCTTGTGAATATCCACATTATCCAGGATCCAGGCAATGGACCCCTCTGATTTAAATCATACTTTCCATTCCTTAATTAAATTTTACTCATTGTTAAGTTGCTCCCTGATTTAAACAAGCTGTTCTCTTTTCGTGGTCAAGAAGTGGCTATAAAGTTTCAGATAAATTTTAAGATGTAAACACATACCTGTTTTGTTTTTTTTTTTCACTCTGGGATTACTTTCAAACTAGCTGCCTTTCTTTATTAACACTAAAACAGTAACTCTGTCAGTCTTAAGGGAAAAAATGATCTAAGTGCTTCTACCTCTTAAACTTTAACAGAATTTATTTCTTGTTTTTCTTTTAAAACAAATTCTACAAGCTGGTATCTCAAAGCTATGCTAAATTTCTGCTAAGTGCTTTATCATATAGGACAAAGAGAAGAGGGTGAGTTCCTGGAATTACCCAAAGTTCCAGGAGTTCTCCCCTACAGTCTTAAAATGATTAATCTCTAATCTATATGCCTCCAAAAGCAACTAAATTACTTTTAGCAGTTATTATAATTTTTGGAATCTTTAATTCATTTATAATGCCACAAATACCCACAAACCAGGAAAAAGTTCTTCTTTCTTTGGTTGTCTGACTTTATCTCTGTAACCCCATTCTGGCTGGAGAGAAGGTACCTTGAAGGTGATTTTTTTTCTTTTTAACCTAATCTCCCACTGAAAACCTAATGTTGGAGTTAGTCCTGCTTACTGGGACAGAGGGTTTAGCATCAGATCACAGAAAGCTCGGAGAACCACTTTAAGTATGAAATATCATTAATCTTCCCCGGCATACTAAACTCTGACTGCAGCTTTTCATCAGTCTTTCTGGCTGGCTGTATTTTCCCCTTAGAAATCTTTCAAGGTAACAGAATGTCCCAACAACGTTAAACATGACACAAGACAAAGATTTTTCTGACAAAGACATAAAATTGCAGCCAGAGCAATAAAACAAACACATACTTGCTAACCTTATCACTTACGGAAAGTCTAATCTCAGAGTTTTAATTTGCTGCCAAATCTGGGACCCATTTGTATTTTTATAAATTTTAGCATAATTTGACAGCTCTATCTTATAGTCACTTTATCCACTCCTATATGGGCAGTTACGGGCCATTAAAAATTTCCCCAAGGGGATATAAGTTTAATACCATAGGCTTTCCCTGCTCTCATGACAAAAGAAATTTTATCCAAAGAAGAATCTTTCAGTGTTTTACAATTACCAGAACCCATCATTCCCTTAAAGGGAATATTTCTTTCCTAGCAGGGTAAGGGTTAACCTTCCCTAGCAGTGTTGGGGGTAAACCTTACCTTGGAAAAATGTGAAACAGAGGGGAAGCCAGTCTCTGGAGGATGGGGGCAGTCTTCCTCAAAGAAGTCCCATGGAAAAAAGTCTAGAGTATTCAAGGGAGTTTTTCTGAAAGCCTGTCCAGACTCAACCTTACTGGCTTTGCCAAAAACCCTGATATTGGAGACATGCGGTTACTTAAGAAGCCTATGAGGCTGTTAATTAGGTTCTTGAAAATATACATTAAATTCTCACTTATCCAGAATCCAAATAAGCAGAACATTTCAATAACTAGGTTGTGTGCTGCAAGTAATTCATACTTTAGGGCTACAAAGCATATTTAATGTACCTTATCGCATTTAATATACCTTCACAACTCCCATGTTGAGGTAGGTAGCACAAATATCATTTGCCAGATAAGGAAACTGAAGCTCAGCCCCTGTGGTTCCATGATTTCATAGTAATTGGTGTAGTCAATACTTGAAACTAGTTCTTCTGACTCTAGTCAGTTAACAAGCATTTATTAAGCACTTACTATATACTAAACCACTGTGTTAAACGCTGGGGATACAAAGAAAGGCAAAACTGGGGATACAAAAAAAGGCCCTGCTTTCAAGGAACTTACATTCTAAATGGGGAAGACAATGTATAAATAACTAGATACCAGATAAACTAGAGAGATACCAGATAAGTACAGAATAGATGGAAGCCATTCTAAAAGGGAAAGGCATTAGTAACTGGGGTACCAGGGAAAGGCCTTTTGTGCTAGGTGGGATTTGAGCAGAGTATTGAGAAGTGAGCATCAGAAATTCAGAAGTGGGAAGTGAGTTCAGAAGTGAGAAGATAAGAGCCATTTCGGGTGTGAAGACAGACAGGGCAAAGGCACAGAGACAGAATTGGAATGTTGTGTTCAAAGAACAGGATGTAGGCCAATATTGATGGAACGTAGAGAATATGGGGCAAAGAAAAGTGGTAGAAGCCTGGAAAGGTAGGAAGGGCCTAAGATATAAAGAACTTTAATTATCAAATAGTAGACCTTTAAATTTGGTTCTGAAGATAATAGGAAGCCAGTGGAGCTAATTGAGCTCCTTTGCCTTAGAAAAATCCCCTTGTCATCTGAGTGGAAGATAGAGTAACCTGAGTCAGGAAGAGACTTGAGGCAAGGAGATATCAGTTAGAAGGCAGCAGTCTGATCACTGGTCTCAACTCAGCCAGAAACAGGGACCACTGAACTATATAAGGATGCTTGCTGGCTGCATAATGATTGAGTTTCAAAATGTAATCTTATGTATCTTTTATTGTATGTTTACTTTTTATTCTGGTTCAGGCTATGCTCAGAAATGTTGCAGGCTGTATGTGGCTTATGGACAGCACTTGTTTGACACCTCTGGTCTAGGCAAGAGGTGATGAGAGCCTGAATTAGTGTTTTAGCCATGTGACTGCAGGGAAGGGAATGTAAATAGCAAATGTTTTGAAGGTAGTAGTGACAAGATTTGGCAATGAATTGATTACATGGAGTCAAGGATGACTCTGAAAGCCTGGGTGCCTGGGAGAGTGGAGGCACTCTTGATCTGTAATAGGAAAGTTGGGAAGAGAGTAAAGTTTGGGGAAAAAATGAGTCCCATTTTGAGGTTTCTATATAACATACTGTTCAGGATGTTCAAAAGGAAGTTGATGATGCAGGACTCTAGCTCAGGAGACTGTGGCTGGATATCTAGATATGGGAATCATCTGCATAGAGATGGTAATTGAAATCATGGAAACTGATAATCCAACTAAGTAATACAAATGGAGAAAAAAAAGAGGGCCCAGGGCAGAATTTTCAATTTTCTTTTCAATGTCACATTTCATTCCCAGAATTTACAATGATGGCTAACTTCATAATGACTCTTGAAAGGTTCTGAAGTGTCAGTATAATTTATCAAAGAAAGAAAAAATTACCTTCTAGTATTGAATGCATTACATTGTATTCTAATTCTTTAAAAATTGATCATTTATACATGATAGAGCTTACTTAATCAGAATATTAATTTATTTAATATTAGGATTCTGCTTGAAATCTGGATCTTTTCTGTGAAGTCCTGTGCATTTGAAAATCTGAGATCAATCAACAGATATTTATTAAGCAACTACTGTGTGCCAGGCACAGTACTAGACACTGGGAATACAAATACAAAAAAAATTATCTTTGTTCTCAAGGAGTTTACATTTTGTTGGCATTTACAAACAAATATTAGTAAATCTACCTCCTAGAACATTTCCAGTAAGAGATTAATAATAATAGTAAATTATTATCATTGATATAGCATATATTAAGTGCCAATCGTTGTGTTAAGTAGTTTGGAAATACCATCACATTTGAGTTTTACAACAATTCTGGAATGTAGATTCTATTATTATTCCTATTTAACACATAAGGAAATTGAGGCATATAGAGGTTAAGTGAATTGCCAAGGTCACACAGCTAGTCTATTTGAACTCAGGTCATTTTTACTCCAGGACCAATACTCTATCCACTATGCCACCTAACTAACCAAGTAGATTGTTAAATGGGATTGAGGGTAAGCACAGTTCCTGATTCTGTTTAAAAGGATAGTAAAAAAAAAAAATCAGTTCACCATCAATTAAACTAATAGGGAAAATTTATCTTAAACAAAAGCTTAGATAAACCTTTGAACTCTTTAGATCAAGAGATGTAATGAAATGGAATCAATCCAACAACTTACTTATCTGTATAGCTTTCCCTGATTTTTCTGCTTCACTGAAATGATCTTTCTGTTCTGGCTACTCTTAGCACCTGGGTTGTCTTTTCTTCTTTCATTTCTGGTTTATATTTTGTATTACTGTTATTGGTTTCCCATTTCTATTCCCCTGTATTGGATTCTGGACTCTGTGGAGGTAGAGATGATGTCCTATTTCAACTTGTCTCCCTCATCACTAGTGTAGAGTTTTGCAGATAGTAAAGTGCTCCATAGCAGTTAAGTTGGAAATAAAGAAAAACTTTAGCAATATTGTATCAAACTTAGAGCGCTGATGGTGAAAAGGGGATAGGTAGTCCTTTGCCTGTTTCCAGCCCTTCCTCATCTGTGTCTTCAGTTGTAGAATAGTAAAGAGGAAAAGAGATGGATTCTTAGGACTTGGAATATATTTCTTCTAGGATAGTATTTTTTCCTTAGACCAACCAAAACCTCTTCTCCTGAAGGACAAGAACTACCCTATTCCCCTAGGTTCCTGGTAAGCATACTCTTGTTAGGTCATATTAATATGTTATTAAGTTGGGAGACAATATGCAGTATTGAAGAGAGCAATGGATTTGAAATCAGAAGGCCTGGGTTCAAATCCTAGCTCTGCTAATTAATATATTTGTACATAGTTAAACCCTTTCTTCAGTGTAGGCATAGTTTCTTTTCTTTTTCTTTTACTTATTCTTTCAATTTTATTTCCCAAGTTGAGACTTTATATTTTATTTTAAACTTAAATACAAAGTAAAAGAAAAAAGAAACAAACTTAAATACTAAAACTAAAATAATACAAAATGAGAAAAGAAAAAAAAACATTGCCATGTGTACAGCAGAACATGAGAGGATTCAAAATATACAGCAATAAATTTCCATTTCAAGAAAGCCTACATAATAAATACTGTGCATTATGTTGAGAGTTGTCCATCTTTGCTTCGGGTTTTCTTTTGTTCAGTGCTGTGTATTTCTTACTTTGTTCTTTTTTCCCCTTTCCTCCCCCCTCTCCAAGATTATAATTAAATGAGGATATATGTTCACACACACACATATACACATACATACATATACACACAAAGGTATAGATTATAATACACATACATATACCCACATATACATATACTTAGATATCCATAATTGTACTGATATCTAGACATACACATTCATATGCATCTATGTGAGACCATACTATACTTATTTGTCTTCTGTTTCTCTAAGGGTGGGTAATCTCTTCCTTCATATGTCTTTTCCTTAACACATGTAGCTCCTCTTTCTTTTGAAAATTCCAAAGAATAAGAATGTCTTCCCCAGAAATTTCTTCCTTCCTTCCTTCCTTCCTTCCTTCCTTCCTTCCTTCCTTCCTTCCTTCCTTCCTTCCTTCCTTCCTTCCTTTCTTCCTTCCTTCCTTTCTTTTTCTTTTTTTCTTTCTCTCTCTCTATATATTTTTTAATATAAAATCTACTATATAAAATACTTCTAGAGATACAGGCATGGAAAAGAAATTAATATCTGCCTCAGGAACACTGAAATGTAGTAGGAGGTGAGATATGTATACAAATAACTATAACATGGAGCATAAAATGATTGAATACCAAGAGAAATTACACAGAGTAGCCTGAAAAATTCAGAGGGAAGGAATAATTTCTAAGAAGGGAATCAGAAGATATCGTGAAGAATCTGACATCTGATCTGGGCAATGAAGGGAGGGAAAATTATGTATGTAGGTAAAGAAGAGGGAAATCCCTTGGGCATGGAGGGACATTGAATACAAATGTACAGAAGTGGGAGAGGGCCGGACTAGAAGAGGGCAAAGTAAGAAAACCAGTTTGACTGGAGTTTAGATTGTGTAGGGGGGGAGTTTTATGAAATAAAATTAGAAATGTTGATTAGGACAAGCTTGTGGAAAGCCTTAAATACCAATATAAGGAGTTGATATTCCATTCAGTTAATAATGGGGAGCAGTTCAGGTTGGTTTTTTAAACAAGGGCTTTATCAGTTCTGTGAATTAGGAGGATTATTTTGGCAGCTCTGTGAAGGATGGATTAGAGAAAAAAGTAAGGAAACCAATTAGACTATTAAAATAGTTAAGAAGAGAAAATGAAGGCCTTCAGTAGAGGAGGATGAGAAACGTTTTGGACTTGGCACTAAAGAAGATATTGGTAACTTTGGAGAGAACGCTTTGATTGGTGATGTCTCAAGCCAGATTGTAGTTGAGAAAGTGGACAGTTAGGTGATAAAAACATTGCCATGGGAGTGTCTTCTTAAATAATTAACATAATATTGTAAAATAATTATAAAATTTTAGAACTGAAAGACTTATCTAGTCCAACCCACTAATTCTACAAAGAAGTTTGCCAAAGAAAGGAAATGAGGACACAGTGTTTTAGGGGTAAAATCAGGGCAATAAGCCAGGTTTTCTGACTTTTAGTGTTCTTTCTGCTACTCCACCCTATTAATAATATATGAGACACCAATAATTTTATATCCTATAGCTGTATTTATAACCAACTATTCTGGAAAAATAGTATATTATTGTAGTAGATAAGTAATAAAGGAAATCTAATATTTCAAAATTCATAATAGAGAGAGTTCATTTGTACAAAGTCACTTGTTTAAAAAAATAACTTCAAGGTCAATTTCAAAATGAATAATCTTTGTTTAGATGGAAAGTAATACAGGTCCTTAACTTTTAAGCATATGAAGATAACTAAATATGATTAGCTAACATCTAAGCTTATCAGCAATTCATATACTGATAGTAAAAAGCCCTCTTTGAAAGGACTGTTCCAAAATGAGAGAAAAGACACTTTTAACAAGATTAAATTCTTAATTTAAATTCTTAACAAGATTAAATTCTTAAATAAATTCTTCTTAAATTCTGATTCTCTTGCTAGAAATTATTCCTTCCCTCTCTGAATTTTTCAGGCTACTCTGTGATTTCTCTTGGTACTCAATCATTATATGCTCCATATTATAGTTATTTGTATACATATGTCACCCCTTACTATATTTGTATTTCTGAGGGCAGATATTATATTCTTTTCCATTTCTGTTAAAAGATACTTTTAACAAGTTAATGAAGTATAAGAAGGGATGAAATGTGTCCTACATGATCTTTGATTAGATTGGTAAATATTGCCCAGGCACATGGATAATTTTTCAAGTTTCTGATGAAAGCATTGACCAGAATACCCCATCATAAATGAAGAGAATTTACCTTGTTACCCAGGACCTCTGGGATCCATGGAGATAGGAAAACGAATCAGTAGGGGAAATAGGTGGGGAGATTTAAAGCATTCTTTAGAAATACTTTAGTACTTCATTGGATCTGTTTGTCTAAGTGATGTGGGTGATCCCTCTACCAATGGAAATCAGAATTCATCCATGGCCACTCATCTTGTGAAATTGTTATTCATACCCTTTTACAGTTCTTCATAGATTATCCACCAAATATACTGGAGGTATTCTAGGCCTTTTTGACATTTGTTGGATACTAGTGCAGCAACTAAGCCCTCCATCTATTACCTTTCTCTTGCTACATGACTTATCTCCTCTTTTGATCATACATTTGCTATATAACATATTTTTTCTCTCCTGCGTACATCCATGTGTTGCAGCCTGCCATGTGCCTCTTTTGTCTTTAGACTTTGTGAAGCTTGGACTTTGGGAGATTATAGCATTCCATGATTCCCAGACAAATAGTATTACCAAGAAAAATGTAGATATTTTTAAAAATGAATGTTTGTATCAGGGTATTATTATTCTCTTGGAAGAATATAAAAAGCGTTTAGCTTTGTGAGATGCCTGGTATAGTCTTTTCTCTCTCCAAACCATGATAATTGTACTATGGACCTTCTCTGCTCCCACCCAAACCTAGGACTTCCCACCCCTGGGACCCTGGATTCTGATCGTGCCCAGAATTAAGCCTTCCTAGACATCACTCCCTAACCCTCTTCTAACTATACCACTACCTGCATGTAATCTACCCCCCTTTCCAACTTTTAACTCCTCTGTGTGTGTGATCTTCCTCTGTTAGAATGTAAGCTTCTTGAGGACAGGAACTGACTTGCTTATGCATCTGTATCCTCATGCTTAGCGTAGTGCATGGGCACATAGCAGATGTTTAACAAATGCATCTTCATTCATTCATTTGACGAAGCAACAACAAAAAGCGATTACCCATTTTAGAAAGGAAATGGTTTGAACAGAAGATAACAAGAGGAAAGAGGGAGGGGAGGCAAGTGACAGTGGAACTGACTCCCTTTGGGAGTGAGGGCAAAATATTTTGAAGAAAATGCATCTAATTTACACACAGATAAATAATCTGAATTATACTGTGTGAAAGAAAGTAGTTCATAGCACAAGTGAATTAGAGTTGGAAGGATATTAGACATCATTTAGTCCAGCACTACTCAAGTGTGAATGACTTGTACAGCATTCCTGATAAGGTCCTCCATACTTTACATAAAGTCCTCCAAAGATAAGGAATTCATTATGGGTAATAATGAATTATTATCTTCTGTGATTTGCCCGTTCAAGTTTTGGACTGCTCTAATGAAAATTTTTCCCATGTGTTTAACTGAAATATTTTCCCCTGTAACTTTAACCCACTGATCCTAGTTCACTGCTCCAGGGTAAAGCAGGAGTAAATCTAATCACTCTTCTACATGATAATCCTTCACATATTTGAAGACAGCCATTTCCCCCCTCTAAACCTTTTCTTCAGGCCAAATAGCTGTATCTTCAGTTGATCCTCATGGAGTTCTGAGGCCAGACATCCCAATATCCTCAACTAATCCAGTTGATTATTTTACTCAGGATATACTTCCAAATGATCACTTCTTCATTTTTGCTTCTCAGAAGATACACATTTTCATTGTCATGGACATTCCCTTCATTGATAGAGATCACTGTTATTTCATGATAAGTTACTATGGCTAAAAAAATTCATCATTAATATAAATGAAGAGATCCAAGTGTCATTCCCCAAATGGGGAAGGAACTTAATTTGAAATATCTTTCTCTAAAGCGAAACGTATTTCATCAGTAAAAATAATTATAGTTTATTTTCATATCTTTAGGATTTACAAAGTGCCTTCTTCACAACCCTGTGAGGTATTATTGTTTTTGTTTTAAAATCTATATTGATTTGTTTTGTTTTTATTATATCACTTTTGTTTCCTAGTATATTCTTCCTCCCCTCTTCTGAGAGTCATCTCTTATAACAAAGAATGAAAAAGAGAGAGAAAAACAATTCAGCAAAACCAAGCAACACATAAATCAAACACATTTTATGTAGTGCTCCATACCTCTGCACAAGTATTATTTACACCATTTTGTAGACTGGGAAACTGAATGCCAGAGAGGCAAAGGTACTTGTCTAAGTGAATGCAGATTTAGTAAGTAGCCCAGTCAGTATTCAAATCTAGGTCTTCTGACCCCACAGAATTTTTTCTATTATACCATGCTGCTTCTTCATTCAACTACATACATCTGAAGAACTGTGAGCCACTACCATAACAGTACTGAAGAGTGAAGATACCAAAATATAAATGACCAACCTGGATGAAACAGGACAGAAAGAAAGTATACAGAGTCATTTCATAATAAGCAATAAGATGTGTAGCTGTGAATTATCCAGTGAAAAAAATTTTTGCGCATATAAGGTCATAACCTTAAGTGACTTTTTCCAAACCTTCAAAGTGGAAATAATTCTTACATAGAATGTTTCCAAAAACAGAGAAAGATCAGATGCTACTCATTCCTTATTATGAAGCACATATAGAGGGGCTGCCTAAATCTGATAAAAGACAATACTAAAAAAAAATGAAATTTGAAACTAACTCATTAATATAGATTAAATTTGGGGGAAGAGGACAGATTTTCAATTTAATAGATACAGGAAGCATCTGGTAAGAAGACTCCTACCATTAGAGTCTGACCAGTCTTCTACAATTTAGTCTTAGAGAATTGTCTGGGATACTGAGAGGTTAAACGATTTACTCAGACTCACACAGTATAAGAGGTGTAAGAGGAGGGGCATTCTGACTTGGAGACTTCTATCCACTATCTCACATTGCAAAAATATTAAAATCCTAGCAAATACAAGCTAGTCCTGTGCATTGAAAACATAATTCTTCATGACCAAGTAGGATTTGTATCAGTAATGCAATGGCTGTTCAGTTTGTTAGGTAAATCATATTACATATTACATATGAAAAAGCAAAAATCATCCAAGTGTATGAACAGATATAGAAACATCTTTGGCGAACTGCAACATCTATTCATGATTTAAAAAAAAACCTAAAAAGCATAGAAATTGGTTTTTTTTCTCCCCAACTTAATAAAAAATATCTTATTTGTAATCCAGAGCCAATAAAAACTATAAGGGTCTACTAATAGCATTTTTATATGTTACAGTATTAGAAATGCCACAGATTTCAATAGGATAAGAAAAATACATTTTAGGGACAAACAAATGAAGAGATCTAAATATTATCAGAAATGACATGATTACTATTCAGAAAATCCTTTTGTCTCAACCAAAAAATGAGTTCAGACAGTGAATTCAATAAGGATGCAAGACACTAAATAAACCTTAAAAAATCTTTCATATTTATATACTACAAATAAAGACCAAGAAAATTCCTGCAAATTCAGTTGTTTTGTTGAAATTTTACTAAAAGAGTCCCATTTATGACAGTAACAAAAACATTAAATATCTCTTAACATACCTGAGCATATGTGTGACTTTTTTTTCTCATTTGTAAAATTGTATTGATGGAAATAAAAGACAAACTAAATAAATGGAGGAAAATCCATCATTCATAGATGGATCAGTTTAATATAATAAAAATGACAATTCCTATATTAATTTTAAAATGCATTGGCTAGGGTTACGGCTTAGCACTGCCAAGAGGAGCAAGTCTTATGCCTGGCCAGCAGGCTGCTTGGCCTCCTGTGGAGCTTGTGAGTAAAAGAATGAGGCAGGAGAGCGGGTCATGAAGCAACTCCAATTTATTCAAGCAAGCACTCTGATTATATAGTCTCTGCCCTGTCAGCCTAATGAACTATGGTAACACATACAACAAACCTGTAACTATGGTAATGGTAACACATTCTACAAACCCGGGACCATGGTAATAAAAACAAACAAGGGTGGGGCCATCCCTTCCAGCGCCATCTTGTTCACCCTTCCCTGCTCCGGACTCAGTTTACCTGATGTCTGTCAGTGTGGCGTCCCAGGTGGCGTGGCGGTCAGCGCTCCTTACACATTGTCAATTCTAATCAAAATACCAATGGATTTCTTCATAGATCTGGATTATTTATTATGAAATTTTAATGGAAAACAAATTAGCAAGAAAGGCAAATAAAAATTTGAGGGAGGAATAGAAGAATACTGAAGGTGGCTGTACCCATTTTTATCTTTATTCAATCATTATTATGAGTGGCATTTTAAAAATTACTATAATTTGATCATTATTATAAAGTGGTATTTAAAAAAAAACTACATAGTACTGACCCAAATTTAGATAAATGATTGGAAGTACCATAAATAAAAATGACAAAAAACAAGTTCCATAAATAAAACCAAATATGTATATTAGTGTCAACAAACCTATCAAACATTTAAGTTGCATAAATAATTCATTATTAAATAAATTTGGGCAAACCATAGATAGTAATATAATAAAGAAATTTAGATCTTTATCTCATATGCCATAATAAATTCCATCTTGATTAGACTTAAACCTAAAAAAGAACTGGGAAAATTAAGAAATTATGTTTTATCTTAAATTTAATCTATTAAATGAATGGAAAAATATTTGAATGGTTTAGAATATGTAAAAATAAAATTCACAACCAAAAACAGTATAATTAGAATAAAAAAAACAACTTAGAGAAAATATTACAACAAATATAATATATAAAATTTTAACATTACAATTTTAAGGAATTATATAAATATTTGGGGCAACAGCCTGTTTTTCTTTAATAAATAGTCATTGAATTTGAACAGAGGTTATAAACATATTATAAATCCTCCAGTTATCTGAGTTTTCTCAGTGGGGATATTCCTTCTACCTACACAGATTATAAATTCCCTAAAACTTAGCAATGATCTTCAAGAGTTACTATAGCCATAACATTTTATCACCTATATTAACTGGGTGTTGAGGCTTTCCAAACTTAGCAAGACATGTTCTTAAAAGATACATTTTGCAAATAAGAACTTGAAAAATATGTTCAATCTTATTATCAGAGAAGGGTAAATTAAAACCATTTTGAACTATGATTTTCATACCCATCAAATAAGCAAAACAAACTACAATATATTATATATATAATTATTTATATGTATTATATATAATTATTATATTAATATAATAAGTGCTAACAGATTTGTAGACGGTATGCTAATTCATTGCTGATTGGATTGCATATTGCTATCTCTTTTTGGTCAAGAAATCTAGTAGTACACCACTGTTGAAACCATACATTACAAAAATTGTCATAAAGAGAATGTTATCGTTAAAATATTTATACCAACCTTATTTGTAATTGTAGAGAACTCAAAATAACATACCTCATAGTGAATGGGGATTAAACTGTGGTTATTGCAACATAATGAAATAATGTAGTGTAATAACAATGAGAAATGAGAACTATGAAGAAATTTGGAATGACATGAAATAATGTGAAGAAAAACTACAGAATTAAAACATCGTATTGAATGTCTACAACTGTATGCAACGTCTCCAGAAATAGAGAGAATAATTGAATGCAAAGGAAAGGAGCATAGAGGTAGTAATGAGTAAGCTATTATGGATGTTTTGTATGTTCAAGTCCACTTTAAAATGTAAATAATTATAAATATATGTTTGGGGTTTTTGTTGGTTCAAGTTTTATACAGTAAATTACTTCAGTACTACTGTCATAGGGTTGGGATAGCTAATATTTAATAATAGCTAATGTAATGCTTTAAGGTTTTTGAAGCACTTTATATATTATCTCCTTTAATTGTTATAAGGAAAGTCTTTTGCTAACCTTAAAACTGTGTATAAATGTGAATTATTATTTGTTACTTCAGGATCCATTATTTCATCTATGTATTTTTTTAACTGATGCCATTTTTAGCTCTTTTCTACCTTAGTTGGCTGCATTCACATGAGTTACTGTGACCAAAACAAAATTTATCCTGTTGTAGCCATAACTCTCTCCACACTTACGTAGGCTAGTTCTTGGATGACAGATAGACAGTGTTAGGTTTAACTTGTGCTCAAGGCCTTTCTCATTTTCTAAGACCTGCTAAGAGCTTCCAGGACACAAGGAAGTATCAGAGCAGAATGTTACTGGGAGTTTAACAAATTATTTAATACTTTGTTACTTCAGCGATCTATCATTTCATTTATTTGGGTACTCCTTCCACCAGCACAGCCTATTGTCTTAGCAGAAAATCTTCACGACAGTCTGTGGATTATGGCTGAAATTTTGTAACTCTGTAGTCAAACTGGTGATATGCTCAAAAATGTATATAGGCAAGACTCCAGGTGAAAGGTGTAATAGAGCACTGTTGTGCCCGTGCTTACATTGTTTCCAGCTTGATAGAACCTTTCAAAATCTGTTCCACTGGCATAACCTCCAGTGCCTTAATGAAGAACATCCATACCATAATGAAGCATTAATTAAGGACTCCCAGTGAGGAGACTTCCTCTATTACCATAGATCAGTGTCTGCTCTGCAACTTACTTGCCTGCAACTCCGAGAGTTTTAAGTGACTTGCTGAGGGACACATGGCCAGTATGTGTCAAAGATGAGACTTGAACTCAAGCCAGGTCTTCCTGATTCTTAGGCCAGTTCAGAGCATCACCATCAAAAATGGAAACTTGGAGTACAGACTGAAACCAATGCAGGGAGAGGGAGGGGACTTACTCCTTTTCTTTTTTCCTTTTTTTAAAATAAAATTTTGTGAATAGCTTTTGTTTTCATTTGACCTGAAATTTCCTCTTGTGTCCCTCTTCTTCCCTCTCCCAGAGAGCCACCTCATGTTTTGCTCCTTTTTGCCTACAATATCTTGATCAAAGTCCCGAACAAACTATTGCACAACTGTGTGATTCCCCGAATCATACCATACAAAAGTAGATCCTCTGGCTATGCCAGAGTGATTCTCTAGGCTTGTTTTTAATTGAAAGGAAATCTGCTTTGTAGTGGGTCTCTTTAGTCTTGGCCTTCACCATTGTTTGCGCTTCTTACCTTGAACTAAAGTTCTATGATTATTTTATTTACGTGAAGAATTACAGGATGAATAGAATATGTCCTTTGTTGTTCCATTTTTCCAGAAATGACTTTAGGCAAGTAATTTTTCTCTGGGATTTCTGATTCTTAGTTCCTCATTTGTAAAATGGAGATCTTTGCAACACTTAACATTCTGCAACTTTTTAAAGGATTATAGGCTGTTTTTTTGATTTCCTGCCTTGCTCAAAACTGATGAAAAAACCAGAGGGGGGAAAAAAGACTATGTCCCAATATATACAGGAGAAACCTCATTTGTGGCCAGTGGTTTTCATCTGCAACATGGAACTGAAAGTGACCACCAGATTTTCCTGCTGGACAACATATTGTCCAGTTATGACAAACTAGGAAGCCTCATGATGCAGTGGAAAGAGTACTGGATTTGGAAACAGAAACCCTGAATCTGAATCCTGGCTCTGCCACTTATACTTATATGGACTTGGGTAAGTCATTTAGCCTCTTTGGCCTCAGTTTCCTCATCCGTAGAATGAAGGGGCCTTGGACTTGATTCTTCCTAAGGTTACTTTCCTTGTCACTTGACTGACAATGAAACCAGGACCATTAGTAATCTTTTTAGAAGCACATCATAGCCATGGCCTGGTAACAAAGAGCAGCAGACGAGTCAACCTCATATAGAACAATACAAAAAAAGATGGTAGAGATTTAGTGTGGCTATAAGCAAAGAAGCCCAGCTAATGGCAGCAGCTACGGAAGAGTTTCTTATGACATTATTTTCCTCAGCAATCTTTATGTGTGTTTTTTCTGTCCTCATAAAGTTCTGAGTATAATATGGACAAAGAGACTTTTCAGGTTTAACTTAGATCATTTTACTGTAGCCCTTGAATAGGAAATGCAATCGCAAAGGATATGCCCATTTAAAACATTGAATCAGATAGGGTACTGGGCCACAAACCCAAAGTGTGTCCTGATTCAAGTTTATTCTGTACTGAACTTTGGGCATAGTCTGTGAATGCCTTTAAAAGTAATCCTAGGACAAACCCACAAATGAAAGATTCCAAGCAGTTGAGTTCAAACAGAACCTCGTGTATTCAGTTCAAATAAATGAATTCAACAAATATTCATTAAATATCTACTAACATACAAAGCCCTCTACTAGGTATAGGATTTTTTAATCATTTAAGGATATGGTAGATTTGTGAAAAGAAGGAACTGATTATTATTACTACTGGTATTATAAAAGCAAAATTGAGTCTGTTTGATTTAGAGTAAATGGTAGGTGAGTTCCAGAAAAAAAATCTACTTTGGAATTAAAGTCATAGAATGGGAGGAAAAGACCTCAGGTTGTCATCTGAGGATAGTCTTCTGACTTAATGCAAATAGATGATTAAATCAACCAGCACAGGTAGTTGTCTATTTTTTTTTTAAGATCTCTAGAAGTGAGATTCAGTTACTTCTATCCATGGTCTATTTAAATAATGTATCATTATGGTGTCCGTAAAGTTTTTTTCTAATATCTGACCAAATTTTACTGTCTTAATTTAAAACTCTACAAAAATTCTCTTATGCCTTATTATGGTAAGATTATGACAGTAGCATCCAAGTTTTGGCAGGTCCTACTAAGGCAGAAAGGCCTTGTGTGTGGGCCCAGCAATGGAGTGTATTTCTGTTGTCTGAAGACCATTACAGATAAATTTTGAGAGGCTAATCACCAGATGGTTAGCCACAGGGGGATGAATTTTTCTACTGCACCAACTCATTATGACCAAGTTACAGAAAGCTTGTGCTTTGTGTTGGTGAAGGGAGCTTTCATATCAGTGAGATCACAGATTTTTGGATGTTTTTTTTTGTTTGCTTCATCCCTCTGGTTGTAAAAAATACAAAAATATTATATTGTGTAAATTTTTAATAGTTTGGGGTATTTACAAAAGGTAATTTTTATTATGCATGTTAGAAAAAGGATCTTAAAACTTGTTTGTTCATCAAAATATGAGTTTTTTTAAATTATTATTTTTTTTATTTAACCTTTTACATTCATTTTCACAAAATTTTGGGTTCCAAATTTTCTCCCCATTTATCCCCTCCCCCCACCCCAATACACTGAGCATTCTAATTTCCCCTATCACCAATCTGCCCTCTCTTCTGTCATCCCTCCCTTCTCTTGTCCCCATCTTCTCTTTTGTCCTATAGGGCCAGATGACTTTCTATTCCCCATTAACTGTATTTCTTATTTCCTAGTAGCAACAACAATACTAAACAGTTGTTCCTAAAACTTTGAGTTCCAAATTCTCCCCATCCCTCCCTCCCCACCCATTCCCTTTGGGAAGGCAGGCAATTCAGTATAGGCCATATCTGTGTAGTTTTGCAAATGACTTCGATAACAGTCGTGTTGTGTAAGACTATTTCCCTCCATCCTATCCTGCCCCTCATTGTTTCTATTCTGTCTTTTCATCCTGTCCCTCCCTGAGTGTTGACTTTAAATTGCTCCCTCCTCCCATTGCCCTCCCTTCCATCATCCCCCACCCCCTTGCTTATCTCCTTCTCCCCCACTTTCCTGTATTGTAAGATAGGTTTTCATACCAAAATGAGTGTGCATTTTATTCCTTCCTTTAGTTGAATGTGATGAGGGTAAATTTCTTGTTTTTTTTTCTCAGCTCTCCTCTTTTTCCCTCCACTAAAAAAGTCTCTTGTTTGCCTCTTGAATGAGATATAATTTACCCCATTCCATTTCTCCCTCTTTCCTCCCACTACATTTCTCTCTCACCATTTACCTTAATTTCTTTTAAGATATGGTCCCATCCTATTCAATTCACTCTGTGCTCTCTGTCTCTGTATGTGCATGCATGTGTGTATGTGTGTGTGCATGCATGCATGTATGTGTGTGTGTGTGTGTGTGTATGTGTGTGTGTGGTCCCACCAACTACCCAGATACTGAAAAGTTTTAAAAGTTACAAATATTGTCTTTCCATGTAGGAATGTAAACAGTTCACTTTTGGTAAGTCCCTTATGACTTCTCTTTGCTGTTTCCTTTTTCATGCTTCTTCTCATTCTTGTGTTTGAAAGTCAAATTTTCTATTCAGCCCTGGTCTTTTCATCAAGAATGCTTGAAAGTCCTCTGTTTCATTGAAAGACCATATTTTCCCCTGAAGTATTATACTCAATTTTGTTGGGTAGGTGATTCTTGGTTTGAGTCCTAGTTCCTTTGACTTCTGGAATATCCTATTCCATGCCCTTCGATCCCTTAATGTAGAAGCTGCTAGATCTTGAGTTATCCTGATTGTATTTCCACAATACTGGAATTGTTTCTTTCTAGCTGCTTGCAAGATTTTCTCCTTGACCTGGGAATTCTGGAATTTGGCCACAATGTTCCTAGGAGTTTCTCTTTTTGGATCTCTTTCAGGTAGTGATCGATGGATTCTTTCAATACTTATTTTGCCCTCTGGTTGTAGAATCTCAGGGCAGTTTTCCTCAATAATTTCATGGAAGATGATGTCTAGGCTCTTTTTTTGATCATGGCTTTCAGGAAGTCCCATAATTTTTAAATTGTCTCTCCTGGATCTATTTTCCAGGTCAGTTGTTTTTCCCATGAGATATTTCACATTCTCTTCCATTTTTTCATTCTTTTGGTTTTGTTTTGTGATTTCTTGGTTTCTCATAAAGTCATTAGACTCCATCTGTTCCATTCTATTCTTGAAAGAACTATTCTCTTCAGTGAGCTTTTGAACCTCTTTTTCCATTTGGCTAATTCTGCTTTTGAAAGCATTCTTCTCCTCATTGGCTTTTTGAACCTCTTTTGCCGATTGAGTGAGCCTATTTTTCAAGGAGTTATTTTCTTTTTTTTTTTCTTTTTTTTTTTCCTATTTATTTATTTATTTAAATTTTTTACATTCATTTTCACAAATTTTTGGGTTCCCAGTTTTCTCCCCTTTTATCCCCTCCTCCCACCCCAATACCCCAAGCAATCTAATATTCCCTGTCTCCAATCTGCCCTCTCTTCTGTCATCCCTCCCTTCTCTTGTCTCCATCTTCTCTTTTCTCCTGTAGGGCCAGATGACTTTCTATTCCTCATTCCTAGTTACAACAACAATATTAAACAGTTGTTCCTAAAACTTTGAGTTCCAAATTCTCCCCATCCATCCCTCCCTCCCCACCCATTCCCTTTGAGATGGCAGGCAATTCAATTTAGGCCCTATCTGTGTAGTTTTGCAAATGACTTCCCTGATAGTCGTGTTGTGTAAGACTAACTGGATTACCATCCCTCCTAACCTGCCCCTCATTGTTTCTCTTCTGTCTCTTGATCCTGTCCCTCCCCAAGTGTTGACTTCAAATTGCTCCCTCCTCCCTTTGCCCTCCCCCCCATCATCCCCTCCCTTGCAATATCTCCTTCTCCCCCACTTTCTTATACTGTAAGATAGGTTTTCATACCAAAATGAGTGTGCATTTCACTCCTTCGTTTAGTCAAATGTGATGAGGGTAAACTTCTTGTTTTTTTTTTTTTTCTCAGCTCTCCTCTTTTTCCCTCCACTAAGAAAAACTCCTACCTGCCTCTTAAATGACATATAGTTACCCCCTTCCCTTTCCCTCTCTTTCCTCCCCCTACATTTCTCTCTCACCTTTTACCTTAGTTTCTTTTAAGGTATGGTCCCATCCTATTCAGTTCAATCTGTGCCCTCTATCTCTGTATGTGTGTGCATGTGTGTATGTGTGTGCATGCGTGTACATGTGTATGTGTGGTCCCCACCAACTACCCAGATACTGAAAAGTTTTAAGAGTTAGAAATATTGTCTTTCCCTGTATGAATGTAAACAGTTCACTTCTGGTAAGTCCCTTAAGACTTCTCTTTGCTGTTTCCTTTTTCATGCTTCTTCTCATTCTTGTGTTTGAAAGTCAAATTTTCTTTTCAGCTCTGGTCTTTTCATTAAGAATGATTGAAAGTCCTCTGTTTCATTGAAAGACCATATTTTCCCTTGAAGTATTATACTCAGTTTAGCTGGGTAGGTGATTCTTGGTTTGAGTCCTAGTTCCTTTGACTTCTGGAATATCCTATTCCACGCCCTTCGATCCCTTAATGTAGAAGCTGCTAGATCTTGGGTTATCCTGACTGTATTTCCACAGTACTGGAATTGTTTCTTTCTAGCTGCTTGCAAGATTTTTTCCTTGAGCTGGAGTTCTGGAATTTGGCCACAATGTTCCTAGGAGTTTCTCTTTTTGGATCTCTTTCAGGTGGTGATCGATGTATTCTTTCAATACTTATTTTGCCCTCTGGTTGTAGAATGTCAGGGGCAGTTTTCCTTGATAATTTCATGGAAGATGATGTCTAGGCTCTTTTTTTGATCATGACTTTCAGGTAGTCCCATAATTTTTAAATTGTCTCTCCTGGATCTATTTTTCCAGGACAGTTGTTTTTCCCATGAGATATTTCACATTCTCTTCCATTTTTTCGTTCTTTTGGTTTTTGTTTGGTGATTTCTTGGTTTCTTGTAAAGTCATTAGACTCCCTCTGTTCCATTCTAATTTTGAGAGAACTATTAAATTCAGTGAGCTTTTGAGCCTCTTTTTCCATTTGGCTCATTCTGCTTTTGAAAGCATTCTTCTCCTCATTGGCTTTTTGAACCTCCTTTGCCAATTGAGTGAGCCTATTTTTCAAGGTGTTAATTTCCTCAGCATTTTTTTGGGCCTCCTTTACCAAGGTATTGACCCGATTTTCATACTTTTCTTGTATCTCTCTCATTTCTCTTCCCAGTTTTTCCTCCACCTAACTTGCTTTTCAAAATCCTTTTTGAGCTGTTCCAGGGCCTGAGCCCACCCGCCACCCCCCCTGGGGTGTCTGGGGTACTGAGGCCCCCGCCCTCCACGTCTTTCCCTGATGGCAATGGATATGTCCTCGTCATCAGATCCGAAGGTCGGGATCATTTGCATTTGTTGGAAAAAAACTCTCTATAGTCTTATTTTTCTTCCCTTTTCCTAGGCATTTTCCCAGCCAGTTACTTGACTTCTGAGATTCCTTTCCACCCCCCGCTTGGATCCGCCCAGCTAGTGCTTGGCCTCTGAGATTTAAATGGGCTTTCCTCCTTCTGGCTGTCAATCAGTGAGCTTTAGTTCAGGTGCTGGGGTGGGGGCAGGGCCGCCTCCCAGACTCTGATCCCTCGGGGGCTTTATGCAGAGACTTTCAGGAATGGAGTGGGTGGGGGCGGGGGGGGGGCCCCGCCTCCCAATCTCAGTTCCCTTGGGTGCTTTGAGCAGAAGCCTTCAGCAATAGAGTGGGGTGGGGGCAGGGCCGTCTCCCAGGCTCAGCTCCGTCAGGTTTTATGCGGGAATCTTCCGTAATGAAGATCCTGCCTGCAGCTGGGGGATTCCTGAGTCCTGGGCCACTGCCGCCTCAGCCGCCGCCCACACCTCTGCCTCCACTGCTTCCTCCCAAGGGGGCCTGAGTCACAGAGACGCCCTGCTTCCCCTCTCCTCCAGCCCGGCCTTCTTTCTCACTGACCTGTAGCTTCTGTGGGCGGAGGGACTTTCCCGGCTGCGGAGCTTCCGTCTCTGAAGCCTGCTCGGATCAGCTTCTCTGGGGCCCGCGGCCAGGGCAGCAACTGGGGGGTGGGGTCCACTTTCCGGGGTGCACCGGACCCTGGGGACGGGTCTCCAGGGCTCCCTGGAACGGAAATCTCTTCCACTCTGCTTCTGCACACCTTTTATTGACCCAGAAGTTATGGGGGACTCTTTTTACATTAATTCTATGGGCTTTTGGTTTCGGAGCTCGTAAACGTGTGTCCTTCTACTCCGCCATCTTGGCTCCGCCCCCCCCAGGTGTTATTTTCTTCTTCAGCATTTTTTTGGGTCTCCTTTAGCGCAAGGTATTGACCTGTTTTTCATGCTTTTCTTGCATCTCTCTCATTTCTCTTCCCAGTTTTTCCTCCACCTGTCTAACTTGATATTCAAAATCCTTTTTGAGCTCTTCCAAGGCCTGAGCCCACTGGACATCCACCTGGGATGTCTGGGATACAGAGGCCCTGACCTCCATGTCTTTCCCTGATGGTAAGAATAGTTCCTCGTCATCAGAATTGAAAGGTGGGAACATCTGTACCCCCTCAAAGTAGCTCTCCATAGTCTTATTTTTCTTCCCTTTTCTGGCCATTTTCCCAGCCAGTTACTTGACTTCTGAGATTCCTGTCCACCCCCGCCTAGATCCGCCCAGCTAGTGCTTGGGGTCTGAGATTCAAATGGGGTTTCCGTGGTAGGTGCGGCTTCTATTCAATGTGAGCTTAAGTTCTGGTGCTTGAGTGGGGGCAGGGCCACCTCCCAGGCTCAGTTCCCTTGGGGGCTTTATGCATAGACCTTCAGTAATGGGGCGGGTGGGGGCAGGGCCGTCTCCCAGGCTCAGTTCCCTCAGGGGCTTTATGCAGAGACCTTCAGTAATGGAGCTCCTGTCTGCTCTGGGAGTCCCGGGCCGCCACCACTGCCTCTCCCGCTGCCTCTGCCACTCCCTCCCCTGCTGCCTCCCGAGGGGGCCCGAGTCACGGAGACACGCCGCTTCCCTCTCGGCCAGCCCAGAAGTCTCTCTCACTGACCTGTAGTGTCTGTGGGCGGAGGGACCTTCCCGGCCGCTGGAGGTTCCGTCCCTGAAGCCTGCTCGGGTCTGCTCCTCTGGGGCTGCTGTGGCCAGGGCAGCACGGGGGTGGACTCCACTGTCCGAAGTGCAACAGACCTTTGGGGTAGGCTTTCCAGGGCTCTGTGGAACAGAAATCTTTTCCACTGTGTTTCTGCACGCCTTGCAGTGCTCCAGAATTCGTGGGGAGTTCTTCTTGCAGGAAATATATAGGCTGTGGGTTTGGAGCTAGCATACGTGAGTCTTTCTACTCCGCCATCTTGGCTCCACCCCCAAAATATGAGTTTTGAAGGAATTTTCATTTGGCATTAAGTAAACAGTTTTCTATGCACTGGGGAGTTTAAATATAGTACAAGCTCTGCCACATCAATCCTAAAGTCTAGCAGGGAAAATAAAAACATAGGTAACTATTGTATAATTATTACATGATAAATGCATTAGGGAGGAAAAAAAAAGTGCCTTGTGATATCCAAGAGGAAGATTTTTATCAACTTAGTGATCCACAAAGACTTTCTGGAGGATTTGAATCTGGTTTTAAAGGATTGGTAAAAACTCAGCAGGCAGGGTGGGATGGAGGGCATTCCAAGCAGAGGGAATGATGTAAAGAAAAGTATGGCTGTATGTTTTACACCATATGTTTATGGTGCAGATAGTAATTCAGTTTGACTGCAGTGTAAAGTATTCCTGTGGAAGAGAATAGTATAAATCTGGAAAGATGCTGGACACCTGATGATGGAGGACCTTGGATCTCAGAAAAAGGAGCGTAAATTGAGGATGTAGTAGGGAACCACAGAAGATTTTTGAGCTGTTGAGTTTCATGGCCAAATCTACACTTAAGAATGCTTATTTTGGCTAGGTTAGAGAGAGGTTCAAATCATAAATGGCATTAATGAAATACATATTGTTAATAGTTGATTAGAAAATGAGATTGACCTATTATGGAAGTTAAGCATATTGAAGTTTAGTTATCTAAACAACTGTGCTAAAAATGTTATGTTGTTACATTAACTTATAGTGGATTTCTGGCTGAGTAGTCCGTGGTAATTGAAACTTAAAGTGACCCTAACACTTTATGTATACCTTTTATAGTAGAAAAGAAATGTGGTTTAGTGATAAGAGCTCTGGCTTCAGAGTCAGGGAACCTGGATTTGAATCCGGACTGCAACTTCCGAGCTCTTGTCCTTAAGCAAGTACTTCTCAGGACTGAAGTTTCCTCCTCTATAAAATTAGAGGTTGGACTCAAATAATCTTTAAGATCCCTTCTATCTGTAAATTCTGTGATATAGAAGGTCATTTATTTAGCATTGTGTCAGCTTCCTACCTAATTGCTTTCTCTTCTCTGCAAAGTTAAATTGAAATCTCTTGAATGAAAAACTGAGATGGCATTTTCATTTTAGAGTGGTGCTTTTTAGAACAGTGATGGAAAGTTTTTAAAATCTAGAAAAACAACTTTAAGTTTTTTTGGAGTTGAAACACCTTAATGTGCTACTTGAAATAAATATATTTTAAGCATTTAATTGAATTAAAATCAAGTTTGGGAGCTATTATGTTGAAGTTCTACAATACTTTAAGATAACTAGAGAAACCTTGTATTGTTTCCAAACTAAGGTTGAGAAATAGTTCAGAGCATCAGTTATCGGTGCTCTATGGGGCTGTAATAAAAGTTCTCTAAAAAAAAAAATAGCTCAGTCTGTAATTTTTCCTGCAAAATATTATATATTTGTATATCAAAATATGTATTCATTTAATAACTTTTATGTAGAGGAATTTTTAAGGTAGAGTTAGTTATCTTTGGCAGTCTTTCATTTTACTATCTGTAAATCTAGTGTCCCTTTCCCCGTGACCCTGGTACCCTCTGGCTACCCAGAGGCCTTCATTATAGCTCTCCACTCAGGTCTTTCCTGTTCTTCAAAGTTTTGCATACTCCAAAATTAGTTGCCTCCTTCATCAAAAGTCCTATTACCTTCAGTGCAGTTGATCACAGCACTATATTAAGAAGAAAGCAGGCTTAGTCAAACTATGAGGTTCAACCTTCCCAATGTATTTGCAATTTTAAAAGAGGATGTTTGTTAAAACAAGGATCCTCTCATTGGTAAAAATTTCAGTCAGTGTAACAGAATGAAATGAAAATTTCAGGTTTCCATTGGTGGAATATGGATGCAAGTGGCCATCACATATAGGGCAGTCCTACCTGGAAATTTGGGAGCTCCTCTAAATTGTTCCTAATTTTCACAGATTTTTCCCTTCTTCCTCTTCTGAATTAGCTTATTTTCTGAAAGTTCCAAATTGTTTTTCCCTCTGAAAGATTCTTATGGAACTACCAGCTAGGATAGGGGTGTCTGTCAGAGTGTCTGGGCTATTTGTAAGTCAAGGACTCCCTGCCTGTAGTCTTTTACTGTCCCTTCAGGTCTTCTCTGTAGATTAACATCCTGTTTTGCTTTCAGGTACAAGGCTGGGGTATGGCTTCTCCAACTGCCTGCATTTGGGCAAGAAAGAAATGCAAAAAACCAAGGGCAGGAGAATGTGTTAGCAGCTGCTTGCTCTGTTTAAATATGTTACAAGTCACTGACAAAAACATGGTGCCTGAATCTAAGCCTTTTGCTGAGCCAGCCAAGTCCGAGGTGAAACTGCAAGCCAGCACACCAGTTCCTGTAATGTCAGGAAAGGAAGAGGCCACGCCCCCAAGCCAGGATGTAGCCAACTGCACAGAAAGTCTATCCAAGGAAATCAGCAAAAGCTGCTTCCCACCTTCTAATCAGGGCGAACGGAAGAGCCTGCAAGTAAAGGAGTTTGTTTGGTACCCAGAGAAGTGGTTTGCATCAGACAGTCTTAAGGATGTCAAAAGGCCAGAAAATGCTAGTGTCCACTCAGACAAAGACAGCACTGCTTTAGAGGCTCTGACTTCCAAGTCTCTTTTAGTTCTGCCTCCGCTCAAAACATCTTCCAGAAATAACCTGGATGTTATTGTAAAGAAGAGTAAAGGCATTTTTACTCATTCGGAAGAGAAAGTGCCCAGTTCAGATAAAACTGAGACTGTTTCCTGTATTTATGGGAACAAGACTTTTGATCACAAAGGAGAAAAGAGAATTGTTGAAACAATCAAGGGCTCTGTGGACAAGCATCTCAAGTTAAATGATGCACCTTCCCTTTCTCCACAGATTACAAGGACTTTATTTCCAGAGCCTGAGCGATGCTGTTTGCACTGGTCCTTCCTGCCAGAGAAAGATTTGACATCCAACCCTAATTCAGTTAACTCCAAAAAGTTTAGCCATCTTGCTACCTTGCGGCTTATGGAAAAACAGGGAATGCAGAATGGTAAAGTCAAAATCAGAAATGAGTTAAGACCTGTTAATGTCAGAAAGCGAAATTTCCTTGAGGCCAAGCGAGAAAGCCGGTCTAAAACTGTGGAGGCCAAGGTTTTTTCAGGGCCTATGTTGCCATCTCTAACTGTGAACAGAGTTGTAATCCCCATGTTACCTCATAGACTCCTATAATGTTTGCATATTATAATCTCTTGGAAACAAACACTTTTTTGAAATTCTCTTTTTTTCCCTTCTAGACCCTGAGGGAACTACTGTTTATATTTTATTATTGTACTTAGAAACAATATGTATTTGTTATCTTCTAGAAATACTGCTTAGGTATATGCAAACTGTAAACTGATAATTCCAGGTTGGGAATTCTTCTGACTGCCCTTGGCATGCCCAAAGGGAGTGAAATAGATAATATTTCAGGGTGAATCCAAAGGATTGTCTATTTTTACTGGTGTTGGCTCAGATTGTCTCTGCAGGGCTATTTCCCTGTGTTCCAGTGTCATAATCTGATCTCACTGGAAGAATTTAGACTAAGGTGTCTTCTCTGCATAGTGATCTCCATTAGCTAAATTTGAAATTCCCTACTTCTGTTTTCTTCTGTGATGAATTAGAAGAGAGAGTTCAATTTAAAGAAGAAATTTCTTCCCCTGCTTAAAAAAAAGTGAGATTTGTGATGGTTAGGGGGTAGGGGTTAGGGGGAAGAGAGTACATGCAAATGACTGGCAAATAGAGCCAGTATATTCTAAATGGTATATGTATGAACTTGTAGCTCAGTTTTCATCTCCATCCATGTGTACTATTTTATTATTTTCACCAGTCCTGCAATTTGAAAGTTTGTATTTTGGTTAGAGACCATTTTTCCTCATGTTAGAAGAGGCAGAAGAAAATGGAGGCTGGTATGATTGTAAATTCAGGTTGCTGCTTTGCTTTTGAGTTGTCCTTACTGTATTATAAGATTTCAAACGTCACTTTAATAGAAATTCCCATCCTATAATAAAGTGAATAGATATATAGAACGTATCATTATCCATTGCAGTATCACATTCTTCGTTAGTATTCAGGAAGTTCTAACTACTTCTTCAGAATTCAGATTAAGAAAGACATTTAAGTTAGTCACTTGTGCAAAAAGTCACCTTGACAGCTTTCATCAGTGCTTTTTCATTCCTTAGCCCCTCACAGCCCTGACTTCTAAGACTCCTTAACCTCCGGATTATATGAGCCGGGCTAACTTTTCCCTTCTGTTACTTCTCTTATAATACATATAGACCTATTGCATTTTATACAGTATACATGTTCCTGCAAATCAATGCTTGCATACTAAATCATGTTTTTTCATTGTACCAGGTGAACTTTCTCCTTAGAATAATAGTGTGGTGAGTTATTTTGCAAAGTGAAAAGTCAACCATTAACTTCTGTGGATTATAAATCTGTATTTTCTTATGCTATATTTGTTTAAGACAGGTTATACTTGTATTTTCTGCCTTTTTCTGTTTCCATTAGCCATATGGAACCTGGTGCCAGAAGGAAGTCAAATACTATTGCCATATGTAGTAGGACCACTAAGGTTACTTCTTGCTGCTCAGTTGGTTACAAAATCTGTATTGTAGATCCACTGAACAATCAGTGTTATTTCTGGAGGAACTATAATGAATTATTGCTAATTATTAGTTTTTAATGCTTTTGCCAACTACATTTTTTTCTATGTGGGTTAAGATTGTCATGTTCCATATTGACTGAATGAGCTATCATTTCTGTGACACAATCCTTTGCCTTCCCTTTGTAGTACATCTTGCAAGCTAGTGGTACAAAGCACCCTGTTGTAACTATACAGTCACTTAGTGTTTAACAGAAGTCTAAATGTGATCCTGACTGGCTTAAAATAATGTAGAAATCAAGCATTGCTACTGATTTGATAACAGTAATTTCACCTTTAATTGACTCTTTCAGAGAGGATTCCAAAGTGAACTGTAAACCTGAATTCCAGCATTATCATTATTAAATGATAGTTGTTTTTATACTGACAAAGGAAATAGAATATTATTTCTCAAAATACAAATACTGATTGTACAAGAAAGGGCATTGCACTGACAGGAGACCAATTTAGTTTCTGCTTTTTTCTCTTCCGTTTACGGGCTGTTTCTTTTTAGGCAAGTCAGTTGCCATATCTAAAACCCAGTTTTCTCACCCCAAAAATGGGATTAAATTACATATCTCAGTGTTCACTTAACTCTGAAATACTGTGATCTAAGTTATAATAATTTATCTTTTTTTTTAATTTGGAGGAATTATCTGATCCACATGAGTTAGATTTTTAAACCTTTCAGGTTTTTGTCTTCTAATTAAAAGAATTGTAGAATGTTAACATTCAGAGGGAACTTAGAGACTGTCTTATCCCAATCTCATAATTTAACAAATTGGGAGACTGAGACTCAGGTCACGTAAGTGACTTATCCAAAAAGTGCACAGCTAGTTAGTGGTAGGGTCAAGATTAGAACAGATTTGACTCCCAATCCTGTGCTCTCACTTACTCAGACTAATTGGAAAAGCTAGTCTGAATTAGTGAAGCATAAAATTATATATTACTTTTTTTTAAAAAGAAAAGCAGTTTTATTATTTTAAATCACAAAAAGTAACTAGAACCAGGTTAACACAGAGGAGTGTGTCTACATTGTAAACCTAATATGTTTGACTATTTGAGAGGTGTGCTTTATTCCTGGATTGTGGATCTGGGGCATGACAGAGAATCTTTCAAGATTCTGTCAGATTTGCTGACCCCCTCAATCACTTTTGGTGATTCATGGGGAGGTGAATGATACTGCTAAAATACCTGCAAAGATTTATGATCTATTGAGCAAGAAACTGAAGGACTTGTGGACAGGTGTGTGTTTTCATTTGATTTAAAGCTGGAACTTTACAGGAGAAAGGAGGATATGGAGAGTGAACTTATGGCTAAGAATATTATGTTGAAGAATGGAATTTAACTTTCTGTACCATGGTTCAAGATGTAGAAGTAGTAGGCTTTTGACTAATGAGAGTGTGTGTACATCTAAGGAGAGCTATGTTTGATCTAAAAGAACTTTAAAATGAAAATGGAAAGAAAGGGAGAAAAGTGCTTAGAGGTAAATTGCTAAATCAAACACCACGAAGAAGAACTGATATGATAGAAAAGAAAAACTGGATTTTCAGTAGTTTACAGGAGAAAAATGGAAATGGGGGAAAAGTAATATTGATGGTTCCCAAATATGTCTACATCAATAGAGAGTTCAATGAAATATCTAGAACTTATGTAGAAGGCACTGTTGGAAAGACAGTACAAGAAAAAAAAAGGAAATAGGACCTTATATCACAGAGTCTGAATGGGATTCAGTTTATGACTGGAATACAGCAATGTAAGGATATACCTTAATCAAAAGAAATGTATCAGAAAGGGTGACAGAATAGCATTTCTGTCAAGAATATGCACAGCTGGAAACAGATGAACCAGATGGCATGGTGGAAAATATTTAGGTGAGGATAAAAAAGATAAGGAAACAAGTGATATCATAGGGATGTATGGCAAAATCATGACAGAGATCACCATATTCACCCAGCACCACAAAATAGTTGTGATGAAGGACTTGAAACATCAGGACATCTGTTGCAGTGCTCTCTCTCTGCTGAAAGCAGAACAGCTAATAAATTATTGATTAAATTTGTTAATTTATCCTTTAAAATGTAGAGGAAATAACAAAGGAAATTATTGTTCTGAACAAAATGGAAATGAAAGAAACCTTGGGAGGAAGTGACATCATGGCTTAAAAGTTCATGCTAGCCTAAGGGATGCTAGATAGATTCACTTATGTGCTATAAACATTAAAAAAAATATATTTATATAAGGGGAAATTATGATTTTATGATCTGAGACCCAGGAATAAATGGAAAAATTGTGAAAATTAGGAATGAGTTTCTAAAAGTGCTGCCTTCAATGATCCTAATCCAGAAGACAACAGAAAGCCATCTGAGGAGATGAATGTGACTGACTACATAGGCAGGTCAAACTTACAAAGGAAGTGACGTGAAAGTAACCGTGGGTTTTTGAAGGATATACTAGTGGGAGTTGAGAAGGCTTTTGCTTCTGTTTTCTGAGGAAAAAGGTCTTTGAATTGGGAAGACTAAAAATAGTTAACAAGGAGTAGAAATCCAAGATAAAGAGATCATTTAACTGCTCTTCATCAGGCTTAGAGCTACCCTCTAGAGTACTGGAAGAAAAAGTCAATGTAATGGCTTAGGTTCTCTCTGTAACCTTTGGAAGATCATGGGAAATGGACTTGCTGTAGAATTAGAGTAAGGGAAAATGTCCTGTTGGGGAAAAAACAGAAAGCATGATTCCTGTAAATCATAATCCAGTGAGCCTGGCTTCTGCTTGGCAATAGAACATATTGTTTAAGAGTTTGTAAGTATCATGACAAGATTATAAACAGGTCATGTTAGATTTAACCTCATTTCTGTTTTTAACATGGTAAGCAGACTATAATAACTAATGAAATGCTGTACATATTGCATACTTACAGTTCAGCAAAGCCTTTGACAGTCTTTCAGGCTTTCCCTATAGAAAAGAGAGAGAAATATAGCTAGTACTAAATACAGGCTAGCACTAAAAACTGTAAAAAATAGTACAGTTAGGTAAATTTTAAACTGATTGAACCAGTTGGATCCAAAGAGTAAGTCATAAATGAGTTGCTTAAAGAGGTTCTTCTAGTGTCACGCCCTAGGGCACAGTGATGCCATAGCCTGCCTATAACTGGAGAAACCTGACTAACCAAACCGCCTCCTGCCTCCTCCCTAGTCCTCTAGACTGGTTCTGAAGGTGATTGAAGAGGATGGGATAGAGCAAAGCACTCCTCATCTCCTCTCTTGGCTTCCAGACTTGCCTAGGGCCATAATAGGGCCGGTCCCTTCTCATGGCTAATGAGTCAGGTTAGACAAATTACCCCCTTCCCTTACTGTTCTGGAGCCACTACTGGACTCTGTTGCTTGCTGGAGTGGCAGATGGAATAAACCAATGCCTACCTCTTTGCTAGACCTCAAACTAGGCACAACAAGACTTATACTTAGGCATACCTTGGACAAACTAGCTCTAATGCTTCAAGAGCCACAACACTACCAAACCACAGAACACCAACCTTGAACCTTCCAATCACCTACTTTCCTCACTGTCTGTGCTCATTTCTCAATGGTTGGCATACTCCTTCCCCTTCTGGTGATACTGAACCAGCTTTTACAATTCTAACTGTCTGCTGCCTAGTTCCCTTCTCCCTCAAACCCACTCTCCAATTTCCCATTCCAAATATGTACACCCCTTCAACTGGAACATCTGCTCCATAATTAATTCCTTTCATCTTTTAACATTTTCCTTTCTTTTGCAATCCATCTTCTGGTATTCATTGGGATCTAATAATGTCAATAGCATTTCTTCCCATCCTTTCTAGTGTTAGTTGCATTTTCACTCATACCCTAACTTGCTGACTTGTTAACAAGTCAACACTGTTAGTGTTGACTGCTGATTGCTGACCCATTGGTACCTATTGCTATTTCCAGACTGTACTTCTACTATTATCATTCAACAGCTTTGACTCCTTTGAAGTTCATCCAATCCAAATTTATCACTCAGTCAAGATACTGGAAGGTGTTATATACTAAGCCCTGAGCCATTCTGTCTCCTTTCTCAGTGAGTTTAGTGCTTGGAGCAGTCTTTTTCCCACTCCAGATCCCCCTCTCATTCTAAGGGACTTCAGTATACATATTGATGTTCCTCAAATATCCTAGCTTCTCACTTCCTCAGTCTACTCAGTTCCCATATTTAATATGGAGATGGTCATACCCTTGATCTTGCCTAATGTTACCCATGTGTTCCCCTTCCATATTCAAGAATTCTTAATTTCCTTTATCTGATAATTTTTTATCCTTCCATCTCTCTCTAAGCCTATTCCTCTCACATCTACTCTTCATCCTCCCTGTGAGCTCTATACTTTCTACAGGTCATCAATCCTACACTGACTATACTCTCTTGACTTCCCCCTTTGTCAGCCAGTTTAATTCCACATTATATTCTACACCTGAATCCCTTGTTCCCTTGTCTTATTGACAATCACACCTTGCCAAGCCACATCCCTGGATCACTCTTATCATCTCCTTCACTCCTGTTAACAGGCTGCTCAACAGACTAGGGGAAGTCAGAAAACCGTGCTAATTGGGTGCCCAATAAATTTATGCTAGCTAATCTAAACTGGTCCCTCATCACAGTAAGGCAGTTAGTTCTAATATTCCTCCCTAAGTAATTCCTTATCCCCATTATAACAATTACAAATCTTGTTTTTTTTCTTTTCTCAAGTTTTCTATGCCACTCCCTTTTTGCACCCTTACTGAATAAATTAAGGCCATTTATCAAGAGCTCTTTTCTACCCTTGTCCTCATCTCAAATCACTGATATTTCCCCCCTGCCTTCTCCACTCCACTCATTCACGATGAGGTGATCTTTCTGTTTACTAACGCTTCTACATGTGTCCTTGATCCCATTTCTTCCCATCTTCACAACAGATTACCTCCATCATCTCTGCTCTCTAATCTCTCTCTCCATGTGCAATGACTGTTCATGCCTACAAACATGACCATGTCTCTTCTCCTCTTCCTCCTCCTTCCTTCTCTTATCTCCTTTTTCCAGCCCTTCCTCCTCCTCCTTACATCTGCACTCTGAGTTCATCAGTTTCTCTCTGGAGGTGAATAGCATTTTTTTTTATCATGAGTCCTTTGGAATTGTCTTGGATAATATAGTAGCCTTCTAATTGATCACCCTGCCTCAAATCTTTCCCCACTCTCATCCATCTTCCACTGAAGTATTAAAGTGAATTTCTTAATGTGTAGGTCTTTAATGCCCTTTATATCTTATCCTTCCTATTTTTCCAGTTTTCTTACATTTGAGTCCCTCTACACTTTCTACAATCCACCCATACTAGCCTACTTGTTATTCCTCACACATTATGTTCTATCTTCTGTGTCCATGTCTTTGCATTGGCTTTTGCCCATGCTTAGAATGCTCTCCTTCCCACTCTCCAACTCTGAGAATCTTTGGCTTCCTTTGAATGCCCCTTCCTCCAAGGACCTTTCTCAGTTGTCCTCCTCCTTCCTTGTTGCTAGTGCCATCCCCTCCAAGGTTACCTTCCACCAACTCTGTATTTAACTTATACATTCTGATTTATATATGTTATCACCCCCCCATTAGAAAGTGAGCTCTCTGAGGGTAGGATCTGTTATCACTTTTCTTTGCATCTTTAGCACTTACCACAGTGCTTGACACATAAGAAATACTTAATAAATGCACACTGATTAATTGGTCTGTCTTTCAAACTGGACTGTTCAGCATTATTAGCAATAATAAGAGCATAGAAGATATGTTTGTCATATTTGCAGATGACAAAAAGCTAGATGAGATAGCTAACATAGGAAAACAGGATCCAAAAAGATCAAGGTGGAACAATGGAATGGATCAAATAAGATGCAGTTTATTAGGAATAAAAGTAAAGTTCAACACTTGGAGTAAAAGTATAAATTACACAAGTACAGGATGGGGGAGATATATCTTGACAAAAAAGTCATATGAAAAAGATCTGGAGGTTTATTGGACTGCAGGCTCATGAGTCAACAATGTGACATGGCATCCCGAAAAACTAATGCTATCCCTCTGTTATTCTGAGAAGCACAGCGTCTGAAGACACAGTTGGGTGATAATCTCTTTGAATCAGGTCAACTCATCTGACCGTATCTAAAGTACAGCATTCAGTTTAAGGTGCTACATTTTAGAAAGGACACTGACAAGCTGGAGCATACCCAAAGGAAACATTAATTAGAATGGTGAAGGGTTTTAAGACCATATTATTTGAGGATTAGTTGCAGGAATCAGGAACTTTAGTCCAAAAAGAAGACTTGGAGGGCTATTCAAGACTTTTGAATAGTTGTCACGTGGAAGAGAGATTTGTTTTATTCTGCGTAACTCCAGATGGGAGTTAGGCAGATTTTGAAGAAAAATAAGGGGAAAAAAATGAAGAAAAAATCCTAATGATTAGAGCTATTCAAAAATGGAAAGAGCCACCTTGGAAGATACTAGGTTTTCCTCAGTAGGGATCTTCAAGTAGAGGTGAGGTGATCACTTGTTGATGTTGTAGAACGAATTTCTGCTGTGACACAGTTTGCATTAGATAGCTTCTGAAATGTCTTCCAAATCTGTGATTTTGTAAATGTCATCCCAGAAACAGACTGCTTTTGTTATCTAAAAACTAACCTAGCTAAATTTGGAGATGCTTATCACCAGAATGTTGCCTATCTGTTTATGATTTGGGGAAGGTACAGCAATTTATAAAAATTGTCTATTAAGATATGTAGGGATTGTGTACATTGATAAATTAACAATTCAAGAAACTTTTGTAAGCATCTACTGTGTTTATTTGACTGTGCTAGGCGTAGAAGTGTAAAGACAAATATGAAATGGTCCATGCCCTTACAGAGCATTCTATTGGGTTGATAAAATACATGAAAAAAGTAAATATAGAAAAATTCTAAGAGGTAGCACTAGAAACTAGGTGGATGAAGAAAAAGTCTACAGAGTAGATATTACCTGAGCTAATCCTTGAAAGAATCAAGAGTTTCTAAGAGAGAAGGCATACCTACCATGAAAACCAAAGATGGCATATTGAGTTTGGCAAATGCCTTATAGACCAACTTGGCTGGAACTTAGAATTTGTGAAGGGGGAACAATATGAAATAAGTCTGGAAAGATTTGTGTAAGATTGAATATGGATGGTTTTAAATACCAAGTTAAGGAATGTATGTTTTATCCTTAAGGAAGTCATTCAAGACTTTTAGGTAAAAGAGTGGCATGATCAGATTTATATTTTAGACATACTAATTTGTAATCTGTTATAGGATGAATAGAGAAAGGAGAGATTGGAAGCAGAGACGATTAGGAGGCTATTGCACCAGTCAGGGCAAGAAATGATAAAAGGAATGAACTAGGGTAGTAGCTGAGTAGAGAGATGTAAGAGATATTGTGGAACTGATAAGACATGGCAACGGATTAGATTTAGTTGGGTAGAGTAAAACAGGGAAGAATCAAGGATGATTTTGAGGTTATGAAGCTTGATAGAGGAGTAGATGGGAAAGTTTGGCAAAGAGATGAATGTTGGGGAAAACATCATGAGTTCCATTTTGGAAGTATTGAGTGCCTGAGGGACATCCAGATTGAAATGTCCAGCAAACAATTGGTGATGCATGTGAGTTCAAGAGAGAGACTAAGACTGGATAATATCGATTTAGGAATCATCTGAATAAAGGTGATAATTGGATCCGTGGGAGCCAATGAGATCACTAAGAGAGGGGAGAATAGAGCACAAGATAGAGTATTAGAGAATATTCACTCGCCTACATTTGATATGTAGGAGATGAAGGACAATTCAGCTAAGGAGACTGACAGGAAGAGAACCGAAAGGTGGGGGAGTTGAAAAGCATAGGGAAAAGAAAGTATACAGAGGGAGTGAGAGATTGGTAGTGTCAAAAGCTATGGAGAATTAAGTAGAGTGAGGACTGAGAAGAGTCCTCTGCTTATAGTTAAGAGATCATTTGTAACCTTAGCAGTCATGTAGTGGGCTTGGAAGATTCCAAGAGTGAAGGAGTGAGTGGAACATAAGGAAATGAATGTAGGTATTGGTTCACTCTAGGAGTTTGGCTGTGAAGTGAAAAAGAGGTAAAGGATGATAGCTTGAGAGAATAGGAGGTTCAAATGAAGGCATTTTGTTTGTTTTTGGAGAGGATGGAGATGCCTGGACCATAGTTTGTAGGCAGCAGGAAAGGAGGAGCAATAGGCAGAAATTCCAGGAGGCACATTTTGATTCAAGATGAAGAACCCTTAAAAATATAGTGACACACATATCCTCATTCCAGTTGTTGCAGGAAGGGGCCCTAAATTAGCATCTTGGAGAGTGGTGCTCTCTGTCAGTAGAGGTGTTCAGTCTAGATCGCTCAGACTAGGGGAAAATTTGTCAAGTTTTGTTTTTATATCACCCTTACTTGCAAAACACATACCTCTTTTCCTCTACTCAGTGAGCCATTGCTTATATCAAAGAACAACAAAGAAAGAAAAAACTATGCAGGAAAACTAACCAACATCTTAACCAAGTCTGAGAGAATGTGCAATATGGTGTTCACTTCATAATAGTGCTGCAGAAGGGTTTCTGCTTCAGGCAAGAAGTAATTCAGATGTCCTCTAAGATCGCTTCTAATTCTAAGATTCTAGTATACCATGTGTCAATGAGACCCTTAACTTCTCAGGGTCATGCAACCATCATACAAGGAAACCCCATGAGCGTAAATGTATATTATTTCATACAAAGAACTCCGGTCTTCGAAGAAAACTTCCCAAATCATGTTTGTCTTGGCCCCTTGGAAAATACTAAGAGAAATGGTATTTTCACTCTCATAAATCATGGCCACAAAAACAACTTTACCTATTGGGGTTGGGATTTTGCTTACAACACAATTTATGTTTTATAGAAAAATAGTTTCAAAAGGGGTACCCAAAACAGCAAAATAAATGAGCTGCCAAACACACATGAAGTGAAATCTAATTGCTTAGCACAATGTCTTTAGTTTGCTCGTTATGCTGTAACTGGCAGGGACTGAGGATCCAACAACAGCACTGTGTGCTGTGCTCATCACTGTGCTAAGAACTGGGGATAAAAATAAAAACAAAAGCAGTCCCTGCCCTCAAGAAGCTTATGTTCTAGCTGGGCTGCTGCTGGAAGTTTGGAAGTGGGTTAACGTTGTCTGTAGATTGAATGATGATCCTTGTAATTTGACAGGGATAGGGGGTCAGTGGGAAGGTGTGGGCGGGTTGAAGAATAAAACCGTGCCATATTGTTACAAGAGCCCAGCTTGTACTTATGTCTTTGAGGAACTGCCCCCTCCATCATTTATATGCTGGGTTTTTTCCTCAGTTTTATTTACCTGATTTTTAACCAAAGACCATCTGATGAAATAGTTTGACCTAAGCAAGAATTTTCCACGCAGAGCGAATGTGTTAGTGAGCATAACAAGGAAACTACAGATCCATCCAATGTCACCAAAATGTTGGAGTCTGCTTTAGGGGAGGGCCTCATATCCTACCTTGGGGAGATATTATGGCTGTTACAGCATCAGGTGTAACCAAGCCATGTTGAAGGACAGACAAGACTTGACAAATTAGCCAAAGGAAAGCGCTAGTAAGGAATAAGCAATCTACATGCACCTTTGGCCTTGCCAGCATTCTTCCGGTCACCATAAAGCCTGCCTGGTGTTTACTAGACCTGCACACTTTTCTGCAAACTTTACAACAGCAATGCTAAGCTCCAGTGTCATTATGGCATCCAGGAGCATGAGACACTAACACGGTTTTCATTCATTCAGTAAACGTTAAGTATCTAGTATGTGTTAGGTGCTGTGTTAAATGCTGAGGATACAGAAGAGGCAAAAAGACAATCCCTGCCTTCAAGGAGCTTACATCTGATAGGGAGACAGTATGCAAACAAGTACATACAAAGGAAACTAAATCCAGGGCTGTTTCATGAGGTGTTTAGACAGCTGGCTTTTTGGTTGGAGTCAGGAAGGCCAGGTGTAAATCCAGCCTCTAAGATACTATATATGACTGGGGGCAAATCGAACTTTTCAGTTGCCAGTCTGCATTTGTGGAGAGCGTTTCCACACCAGTCGTTCCCTATCCTGTCAAAATCAGAAATTCTGACCAAAAAGCAAAACACAATATTGTTTTACGAGGCCTTTTTCTTACTAAGATGGAAGTATCTTCCCATTATTATTTTTATGATCATCATTGTTGAAAAGGGGCAGGGATTATCTCACTTTCCTTTAACAAAAAAGAAAAAAAAAGCATTTAATTCATGTAGGCAATAGTAGAATCTAGAGCACAGGTATCCTGAGCTGACAGGGAAGTCCATTGCTTGTGATTTGTCTTTGAGAAATGGATTTTAAAATATGGAAGGAAGAAATAGCCAAGAAAGTGCTCTCTTTTTACATGGTAACATACTTTTCATCACTCTGTTGATTAAAAAAAATTAAAATTTAAAAAATTAAAATTTAAAATTAATTAAAATGTTCATATGTAACCAATAAGATTGTAACAATTCCTTTTATTACACAGCGTTGGAGCTCTGAAACTCCTTAGAATGAACCCTCTATTATTGGCTATAAATTGAACTTACCCTCTTTCTCATTTATTCATATCTAGTTGCCAAACTTTTCTTCTTCCAACAGTAGGACCTTCCTCATCTATGCCATCTTTGAGCTATCACTGTATCAGGGGACCATACTTCCCTTTCTCTGGATGCTGATTTTGATCAAACTCTCAGACCACCAGTTCAATCCCTGTTATTCCTCTGTTTCTCTCATTCACAAAAGTTTCAGTTTTATATTTTACTGAGATTAGTGGGAAAATTGATTTTACATTTGGTCTTCAAGTTTAGCTAGATTAAATGGTTCTTGTAAGTTTTGTTGAGGACACAATACTCCAATACTTAGCACAAGATGCAACTGAATCTATATCCAGGGAGCAAGTTTAATTTTTCTTTGAAGACTTAACATAGTCACTAGTCATGAAGACAGGTAGTTTCTTCTTTCTTTGTCATAGATTTAGGATCCTCCTTTGTCTAGATGGAAGTCCTTCTAGGAGAAAATGTTAATTAGACTTAAAACCAAATGTCATCTTCTCCATCTCACATTTTACTGCTTTCTTGATAAAATCTCAATGGCTTTTAAAACATTATGCCCTAACCAGAATCTGCTTGGCCCTTTAACTTGAGGGCTCCTTCATTGATCAGTTCTGGTCCCCCTTTGTCCTCTGTCCAGGGTTTGAGTATCTCCCAAACTATGAGCAGTTATCTTGCCTGGGAATTGGGGCCTTTGACTTAAGGGATTTCTCACAGAAAGATTTTTTTCTTTCAAAGAATACAATAAGGGGAAACGGCTTCTTTGGTTTAAAATAGGACTGATTGGCTCCCAACTTAACATCAGAATTTCTTGGATAATCAGACCGTGCATCAGTTAGGTAATGCAGAGGTCCATGATTGCTCAAGAATCAACCTAAGTTCAGAGAGGACCATATTCTATATTGATGGATTTTCAGCCTTAGCAATTTTCAAAGACAACTCCTAAGTTTCAGAGACATTGCAGACTGTGTGAGTAAAAAGAGTTCCAACCAATGAAATTGTAGCTCCTCAGGGCAAATGGGCTTATCCCAGAGAACCATAAATTAAGAAATGACATATTTGTAGGCAGACTTCCCTAAATAGAGTATAGAAGGGCCTGGCGTGCTATGGTCCATGGGGACACAAAGAGTCAGACACTACTGAATGTCTGAAGAACAACAAAGTCTCCAACCAGTTTTAGCTACTGGAGTGGGGGGAAGGAAACTAGAAGTTTCACACTGATAAGACAGCCAGAGGCTAGTTGTCTCATGTCATTTCCCAGGAGTAAAGCCAGTCTAGAATAAACAGCCTGAGGTGTACCCAGTACTATCTCAGCTGTTAAGGGGATTGGGGCCTGAAGAGTGATATTCTGAGATTCTCTGGAGGAAAGTCAACTGGGCACCATGAGCCTGTACTTCCTAATCAGGTAGTACATAATCAGGCTAAGGAGAATAGGAGTTACCAAGTATTGGAAAAAATTATTGGGCGCCCTCTACTCTCTTCATTATAATCTCAAAGTGCTATATAAATGAATTATTATCCCATAAAAGAATTACATGCTGCATCCTCTGTGCTTTTAAGATCCTGCCAAGATGCTGACTCATCTTCTTGTATTTACACATGTTGGGCTATAGACAATGAGCAGATGCTGTTATTTAGGACACTGAAATGAATTGTAAATAGTAGCATTTCCCCACAGCTTCTGACAAACCAGTGTAAACAGAGGGAGGCAAGGGTACTTAGAACTTGTCTTGGTGTCTTCCATTAGCACAGGCTTTAAGAAAACAGTAAAAAAATCTGCATTTTTATAAAACTTGGTAAAAATAGTATATCAAATTGTACAGTCACCAAAAGGATAGTTATCAAACATTCATACTCCTTTAGCTCCTTTAGTTCCTTGTGCCTTGTCTGTTTGGCATCTCCATTTTCTGCAGGGTTCTTGCCTCCTTGTCAGGATCAGCCTTTCCATTGTTCCTTTTGCATAATTTCCCTCCTGTATACAAATTTCCATATTCAAAAGTGGAACCATAAAATGAGGAGGTTTGGGGGCGGCTTTGGCTGTCCCAGCTGAGGTGTGACTGGTTTCACAGAACCTTTGCAGATGTAGTCAACGGTTAGTTTCGTCCCCCTTCACTCTTATCCTTTCATTAGCTCTGTTGGGCACTTTGCTTACAAATAAGCACTTCTTATGGTATGTGCTGGTTGGTTCTCTCAAGACTGGGAGAGGTTGTTTGGCTATTTAGCTATTTAAGTGGGGGGGAAAGTCCCTAGAAGTAATTGCCATCTGGTCACTTTCCCTAGCTCCTGACTTGGTGACTGCAGAACATTTTATATTGTTTTATATTAACATTTTATATCATTTTAACTTTTGAGTGTGTTCTTTTAATACATAATTATATACATATAATAATATGTATAATAATATAATATTATACATATAATATTATATGTATATTATACATATAATATGTATAATAATATAATAATAATAATTTAATACATAATACATAAAGTTTATTCTATTTGGATTTTCTAATCCTCAAATGTTCATTGCCTTTTAACTCAAACCTGATTTGTTAGTCTAATTTAGGTGTAAGCCCCAATGGTTAGAAGCGGGACAGTTTCGTTTTGCAACGGCCTTTTGGTTAACAACAGCAACAACAGTAATAACAATAATTTGGAAAGCATTTTGTATATGTTATCTCATTTAGTCCTTACAGTATCCCCATGAGGTGAATGCTTTTATTACTTCCAGTTTACTGATGAAGAAACTGAGGCTCATGGAGGCTATATGACTTGTCCAGTCAGTCACAGAGCTAGAAAGATTTAGAGGCTGGATTTGAATTCAGGTCTTACTATCTGCTTTGTCAACTAGCTGCTGATATTTAATTCATTTTTTTTAAGTGAGGGGAAAAATATTGTGATTGAAAGTGATCCTTGGGTGATATGAAGCAAAATTTTGAGTCCCACTGACAAAAACTTTTCTTTATCTCTTCTCTAGAACTAAAGTTGATTATTGGAGCTCGGTATCATTCAGCTTCACTTTATTCTCATTTTATACACATGGTTGCAGTCATATAAATTATTTTTGCGGCTCTGTTTCCACCTGCATCATTTCATACAACCCTTCCCATGTTTCTCTGAATTCTTCATATTTATCATTTCTTATAGTTCGGTAATATTATATTATATCCATCTGCCATGATTTGTTTAGCCATTTCCCAGTCAATTAGTATCTTGTTTTTAATTCTTTACTTCTTTTTAAAAATTATTTTGTTTTCAGTGTTCTACAATCACTTCCATATAGCTTATATGTCATAGAATGAATAATAAATATATTAATATTTATTAATAATAAATAAACAATAAATATAATAAAATAAATGTAATAAAGCTATTATTTAGCTCAATAAATAAATTCCATAGTTCTTTCTCTGGATGTGGAAGGCATTTTGCTTCAAAAGTCCATTGGGAATTTTTTAGGTGCATGCATTGCTATGAAGGACTAAGTCTATCAGAAAAATCCCTCACACACTGTGGTTGTTGCTGTGTACAAAGTTCTCCTGGTTCTGCTCCTTTCAGTCAGCATCAGTTCATATAAGTCTTTCCAGGCCTCTCAGAAGTCTTCCTGTTCATCATTTCTTTAGTTCTTTACTTCTACAAAAAATGTTACAATGGATATTTTGATAATTACATAGGAATGTTTTATCTTTCCTCCCACCTTGAGGTATATACCCCAAGTAGAATCTCTAGGTCCAGTGGCATCTATGGACAGTTTATTCATTTTCCACAAATGATTCTGGGATCTTTTGTTTCTTTATAAAAATTTTATTTTGTCTAGCTCAATAAATAAACCAATGCAATCCAATCTAATAAACTTGTAATTAAGTACTAATTATATGCAATATGGTACAGGATTAAATCTCTAAATTAATTTAAATGGCATTATCATGTTTAGTGTATTGCATGACACAACCATATGTAATAAATATCTCTCCAATTATTTATCTTCCTTAATTTTTGTAAAAATTTGGAAAATTTTGTTTACAAGGATTTTGAGTTGTCTTTGTAGATTGAATCCCAGATATTTTATGCATTTTGCTGTTATTTGGAATAAGATTTTCCCATCATTTGCTCCTGAGTTTTGTTACTCCTTTTTTAGGAGATTTTTTAAATTTTTTAATGTTTATTTTTTAAAATTTAATTAATTTATTTGTTTTCAGTTTTCAACAATCACTTCCATAAATCTTAAATTTTCTCCCTCTCTCTCTTGTCTCCCTCCCTGAGAAGGCATGCAATCTTATATGGGTTCTACACATACATTCTTATTAAACACATTTTTGCATTAGTCATGTTGAATAAAAAAATTAAAATGAATGGAAGAAATCATGAGAAAAAAACGACACAAAACAAAACATGACACAAGAGAAAATCTGCTTCATTCTGTACTCTGATTCCATAGTTGTTTCTCTGGATGTGGAGAATATTTTGCCTCAAGAGTCCTTTGGGAATGTTTTAGGTCCTTGCATTGATGTGAAGGTTAGTGTATCAGAAACAGTCCTCACACACGGTGACTGTTACTATGTATAATGTTCTCCTGGTTCTGCTCATTTCACTCAGCATCAGTTAATATAAGTCTACAGGTTTTTCTGAAGTCCAGCTATTGGTCATTTCTTATAGCACAATAGTATTCCATTACATTCTTATACCACCACTTGTTCAGCCATTCCCCAATTGATAGGCATTCCCTTGATTTCCAGTTCTTGGCTACCACAAAAAGAGCTGCTATAAATATTTTTGTGCATGTGGGACCTTTTCTCATTTTTATGACCTCTTTGTGATACAACCCTAGAAGTGATATTGCTGGGTCAAAGGTTATGCACATTTTTGTAGCCCTTTGGGCATAGTTCTAAATTGCTCTCCAGAATGGTAGGATCAGCTCACAGCTCCACCAACAATAGTGTTCCATCTCTCCCACATCTTCTCCAATATTTATCATCTTCTTATTTTGTCATGTTAGCCAATCTGATAGGTGTGATGTGGTAACTCAGAGTTGTTTTGATTTGCATCTCTCTATCAATAGTGATTTAGAGCATTTTTTCATATGACTACAAATAGCTTTAATTTCTTCCTCTGAAAACTGCCTGTTCATATCTGTTGACCATTTATCCATTGGGGAATGACTTGTATTCTTGTAGTTTGACTCAGTTCTCTATATATTTGAGAAATGAGGCCTTTATCACAGACACTAGTTGCAAAGATTCTTTCCCAGTTTTCTATTTTATTGACTATTGTGTTTTGAGTATCTAACCTATTCCATTGGTCTACCCTTCTGTTTCTTAGCCAGTACCAAGTGGTTTTGTTAATTGCTGCTTTATAATACAATTTGAGATCTGGTAGAGCTAGGCCACCTTCTCTAGCATTTCTTTTCATTAGTTCCCTTAATATTCTAGAGCTTTTATTCTTCCAGATGAATTTTGATATTATTTTTTTCTAGCTTTAGAAAATAATTTTTCTGGTAGTTTGATTGGTATGGCATTGAATAAGTACATTACTTTAGGTCGAATTGTCATTTTTATTATATTAGCTCAGCCTACCCACGAGCAAATGATGTTTTTCCAATTACTCAAGTCTGAATTTATTTGTGGGAAGTGTTTTGTAATTGTGTTCATATAGTCCCTGGGTTTGTTTTCACAGGTAGGGTGCCAAATATTTTATAGTGTCTACTGTAACTTTTAATGGGATTTTTCTTTCTATCTATTACTGTTGGGTTTGGTTAGTAATGGGTTTTGTTATTCTAAATAGAAATGCTGTTGGTTTTTATGGATTTATTTCACTCAGTATTTTACTAAAGCTTTTCATTAGTTTGTCAATTTTCTAGTGTTTCCCGAGGAAGCTACCATGTTGTCTGCAAATAGGACAATTTAACCTCCTTTTTGTATCCATTTATGCCTTTGATTTATTATCTTACTGTTAGTACTTCTAGAACTATGAAAATAATTGTGGAGAGAAGGGCATCTAATTTACTGAAAAGACATCATGTTTTTCCATTGTAAATAATGCTGGGGTTTAGATCTTTTGTCATATTGAATGATAAAATGGCCATTCCACTCCAGTGTCTTTTAGGTTTTGGTTTGTTTTAGTTTGCTTTCTTTTTCATAAGTGAGTATGATATTTTGTCAGACTTCTCTGAATCTATTGAAATAATCATGTGCTTGGGGTATTTTATTTCTAATAGGATTAATTATGTTAGTTGTTTTCCTAATGTTGTGCTGTCCTGGCATCCCTGGTATGTATTCAACTTGGTCACAGGGAATAATGTATATATGTCTCTACACACACACACACACACACACGTGAATGTGTGTGTATGTGTATGTATGCCTATATATATACATACATATATGTATATATGCATATATATACACACATACAGAAATGTTGCTGAACTTTTTTTACTAGGATTTTATTTTAAAATTGTGCATTAGTATTCCTTAGTGATAACGTCATATAATTCTTTCTTTTGTCTTCCCCTGTTTTAGGTATTAGGATCATATTTTTCCCATAAAAGGAGTTGAATAGAGTAGTTTCTTTCTCAATTACTGACATTTTTTGTAGCCTAGGTATTAATTGCCCTTTAAATGTTTGATAAATATCACCTTCAGATCCATCTGAACCAGAGGTTTTTAATCTTTGATAGTTTCTTCATAACTTAATCATTTGTTATTACTGAAATTGTATTAAGATCCTTATTTCACATTCACTTATTTTTAGTATTTATGTATTTTTTTAGATAAATCAATTATTTCCTTTGAATTCTAACTTTTGCAAGTATCTAAATATGCTGAGTGGGTTCTGGTAATTATTTTTATTTGTTTTATGTTCATTATAAATTTACCATATTAATTTTTATTTTGGTAACTTGATTTTCTGATCTTTAAAATCTTGACAGCTAAAAGTTTATCAATATTGTTATGTATATTTAAAAACTTTTCAGTTTGGTTATTTCTATAGTTATTTTTGTTTCTCATTTTATCTATTTCTCCCCTGATTTTTAAGATTTCTTCTTTTGTGCTATTTGGGGATTCTTAATTTGTTGCTTTCCAATTTTTAAATTTTATGTTCAGTTAACTAATCACACTAATTTAGCTGGATCCTCATAGTTTTGGTGTGTTGTTTTACTGTTAATTCTCTTACATAGCTATTGTTTACTTAATTTGCTTTTTAAACCGTATATTCAAGATATCATTATTAAATCTTCATTTAGATTTGTATCTTTTACTTATGTTCTTGTATTAATTGCTCTTTCACTGTGTTATGATTTAGAAAGGATGTTTAATATTTTTGCTTTTTTGTATTTGTTTATGTTTCCTAGCACCAAGTTTATTTTTATTGTTACCATGTATTGCTGAGAAATATAAAATGTTGCCATCCATAAGATTCTGCAAATCTTTAAATCCAATTCTTCAGTAATCTGTTCAATTCCATATTTTCCTTTCTCTTTATGTGAGTTACATATAGCTCTGAGAAACATTAGTTTCCTACAGCTATTGTGTTACTATCTGGGTCTTTGCAATTCAATTAACTTTTACTTTGTGAATTTAGATGTCACGTCATTTTTGTCTTTCTTTTAAAAAATATTAATTTATTTTTAGTTTTCAACATTTACTTCATAAGATTTTGAGTTTTAAATTTTCTCCCCTCCTTTCTGTCCCCCCTCTCCAAGATGCATGTAATTGGATATAGGCTATACATATACATTCATATTAAACCTATTTTCTCATCAGGCATGTTGTAAAGAAGAATTAGAACCAATGGAAGAAATGAGAAAGAAGAAGCAAAAAAAAAAAGAGAGAGAGCAAATAGTATGCTTCAGCCTGCATTCAGTCTCCATAGTTCTTTCTCTGGATGTGAATAGTATTTTCCATTGTGAGTCTTTTGGAGTTGTCTTAGATCCTTGCATTGCTGAGAAGAGCTAAGTCTATTAAAGCTAATCATCCACAGTGTTGCTGTTAACTGTGTATAATGTTCTCCCAGTTCAGCTCACTTCACTTAGCATCAGTTCATGTAAGTCTTTCCAGGTTTTTCTGAAGTCCACCTGTTCATCATTTCTTATGGAACAACAGTATTTCATTACCTTCATAGACTACAACTTGTTCAGCCATTCTCCATCTAATAGGCATCTCCTCAGTTTCCAGTTCTTGGTGACCACAAAAAGAGCTGCTATAAATATTTTTGTATGTGTGGGTCCTTTTCCCATTTTTATGTTCTCTTTGGAATTCAGACCTAGAAGTAGTATTGCTGAATCAAAGGGCATGCAGTTTTATAGCCCTTTGGGCATAGTTCCAAATTGCTCTCCAGAATGGTCAGATCAGCATCTGACTCCACCAACTCCACCAACAATGCATTACTGTTCCAATTTTCCCACATATTCTCCAACATTTATTATTTTCCTGTTTTGTCATGTTAGTCAATCCGATAGATGTGACATAGTACCTCAGAGTTATTTGGTTTGCATTTCTGTAATCAATAGTGATTTAGAACATTTTTATATGACTATGTATAGCTTTAATTTCTTCCACTGAAAACTGCCTATTCATATTCTTTGGTCATTTATCAGTTGGGGAATGACTTATATTTTTATAAATTTGACTCAGTTCTCTATATATCTAAAAAATGAGGTCTTTAGCAGAGATACTGGTTCTAAAAATTGTTTCCCAGCTTTCTGTTTTCCTTCTAATCTTGGTTGCATTGACTTTGTTCCTGAAAAAACTTTTCAAATGAATGTAATCAAAATTATCCATTTTGCATTTCATAATGTTCTCTGTCTCTTGTTTGGTCATAAATTCTTCCATTTTCCATAAATCTGGATGTCATTTAATGCATATGCACTAAATAATGATAGTTTCATTATCTACATTACCCTTAATCATAATATAACTTCCCTGGTGAATTTCTATTTTTGCCTTAATGGTATGGTTGTAACTCATACTTTAAAAATATTACATAATATTTCATTTTTATTCCAGTTTCTCATTTTCACTGAGTCTTTATTTTTACGTGTTTCCTATACACAACAACACAAAATCATCTTCATTTTTTAATTATATTTTTTGCATGCAGCAAATTGTTGGGTTGTGTAGTATTCTTCTGTTCTCATATATTTTAGTGGTTTAATAGTTTACATTTAAGATAATGATTATTAGGTCTACATTTTCTTCCATTTGTTTCTTTTGTATTGATGTTTACCTCTTTCTTCTTTTAAGTCAGCACCGACCCTATGATTATTCCCTTACACTAATTCAATATTTGTCTATTCATACAGGTTCAGTTCAACTTCCATTTGCCTATCCTACTCTAAGGGGCTTGAATTTAATTTTTAAAAATACTTTTTGTTTTTATAGCACCTTTTTTTTTTCAATAGATTATTCTCCCTTCTGTACCCTGAATGCCATTTCTTATAATATTTTGAAAAGAAAAAAATCATGTAAACCAAATCATGTCTCACAGTATATATAATTATTGAATTTAATTAAGTTGTTTATTTCCTCTTTTCTTTTGTCCTCATTGTATTCTTTTTGACCCTTCCCTTTCTTCAACCAGGTAGGGGTACTGTTCAAAATCTTTCCATCCTATCTCACACAACCTGACACACACTCCACCATCCAACCTCTTAAGTAATTTTTTGTAGCTTCCATTTCTAAGAAGTGTTAATTAATTGGTTTTATCTTTATTTTAATTCCAATTCGGGCTATTCTGAATTCTGCTGTCCAATTCATGTGCTACATGTATATGTTCCTTCTTTATTGTGTCCCTCATTAAAGGCAGAGCTTCTTGAATAAAAAAAGTGGAACTCTCCCATCTATCCAACTCTTTTGTTAGTATGTCTGGAGAGTGTGCCCCCTCTTTGACAGAGGAGGGGGGCAGCATGCAAAAAATAGGCATGGGAAGCATTATGTATTCTGTCATGCGGCCCAATCATATTCTTTCCCTTTACCATGATGCCTCACCTTTCTTAAGACCAACATAATCTTTCCTCTTAATTAGTATTTTTCCTGGAACCTTGATGCTAGATATTACCAGAGTCCCATACCCCCTATTTCCTAGGGCGGGATGCAGTCCTGTAACTCTTGCTTGTAAAAAGTGAACTGACTCATGGTACCCATTCCCCCTGTCTCTCTCCCTACACTCCCTCCCACCAATAAGAAGGTGTTTTAATGGTACCTTTTCATTTCCATTACCTCTTCCTCCTTTCTTCCTCCAAATTTATCAAAATACTCTGCTCACAGGCTTACTGGGAATTTATCTCCAACTCCTTTCTATTGCCTGTTCTCTCCCCATGAGTAACTTCCCATTGTGTTGTCTCCTGACCCAAAAGATATTGATTCATGTACAAGTAAGGGAACATAGGATTTAATCTGCAGCATACTAACTTGGTTTTTCCTCTTTCTTTTTCCTAATTCAAGTTTCCCTTAAAGCTTAGGATCCTCCTGGAGAATTCTTTTCTGTCTTTTACTTCCCAACCCAATATATTTTTAAAAATCAATAATAGTCTAGAAACATAAAAGAATTTATTTCATTGCTTAATCTTTTCTTGAGAGTTGTGTTATTTGCTTTTCTGATGTTTCATTTGGAGTGTTGCCAAGCTGACTACTCAGGGTTTCTTTTGTAGGTGTACTTCTAATTCCTTTTTTTTTGTTTGTGGCTAATTTTTTAAATTGGTAATTAGGCTCTGCTGTTATTTTGGGATACATCTCAGGTGCCTTTGTTTTTTAGAATATTTTATTCCAGTCTCTTCTGTTTTCTCATGCGTTTTGGATAATTCTGGACTATTCCTCATAGTCGAAGATCTTCCTTCTGGTTAATGTTTGTTAGTTAGCTTTGAAATTCTGAAGTACAACCCTCATGTACCTTAGGGTTTCAAATCTGGGAGATTTCCTCTGCTGACAGTCTGGATTCAATGAGCATTTTACTGTTTTCAAAGTTGTGGGGCATTTTCTTTTGTTATTTCCCACAGTAATCAGGACTTTTAATTTATTACATTTTCCTTGTGAGAACTATAAGCTTTAAATTATCTCTACACATTTTGGTTTCAGTCAGTCACTTTGGGTTTATATATGCCAAGTGGTGGTGTATGTGAACTTAATACCTAGGGAGTTTAAGAGGCAGAGATGAGGAAGAAGTGCCTCCCAGGTGTGCAAGAAAGCCTGTACAAAGGGAGGGAGGCAGGAGATAAAATGCCAAATTGGGTGATCATCAGCAAGCAGGGCAATTTGGTGAGAAGAAATGAAAGGGGATAATATAAAGTTAGCCTGGAGAATAAGGCTGGAGTCAGATGGTTAATAGGGTTAAATGTCAAGTTGGTATATATTTAATTTGTATTTTATGCTAGAACCAATAGGAATCATTAGTTTCTTGAACACAGGAGTGAAAATAGACCTTTTTCTGTTCATGAAAAAACTTTGAGATATTTAGCTGTAATGACTAGGCATACAACTTGAAAATACACCTAAAATTGTCTTCTTCCTCATCCCTTTTCTCAATCTGGAAGGCCTGTAATTACATAGAAAACTAGCACTTTTTTCTAGTACAATTAGGTTATTGTTATTATGTGGGACAGGATAAAATAATCAGAATGTTACAGATTTCATTTCTTTTCACTTGTATACGTAGATGAAAATTAAACCCAGCATTTCACTTTTGTAGTGGAAAGATTGGCTTTCATCCAGTTTTTGTATTTTTCTGTCTCCATAATGGATAAAGAATTAGCTACTGCTTCAGCAAAGTTTAATTTCTTTTGCTTTCTATTTCTTAAGAAATGGAAGGGGGCCCATTATACAAACTGCATTAGGGAAAGATGTTGTGACATCTGTTGTCACTAATGGATATTGGTAATGAAGCTTTGAAACTTATTTATATCAAAAGTTTTCTTTTACTTCATAACTACTCTGCAAAGACTGGTGATTGTGCCCATGATTTTTTGTTTTGTTTTTTAATCATAAGAGTTAAAACTAGAATATACTAGAAAATGCCTTCATTTTATATACAACACTATTTTACAGATGAAGAATTTGAAGCCCATGGAGGGAAAGAGACTTATTTCAGAATTGAGATTTCCATAATGAGAAAAACAATATATTACAAATCTGAGGAATTTTAAAACAACAGTTTATAATTCTTAAATTAATTCCTAAATATTATCAAGGATTTTCCATGGATAGGAATTTGTAGTGTGAATAATTCCAACTATATCTTCTGCAATGTTTCTCTAAGTCGTTTAATGAGGTCTATAAGTATGAAGTCTCAATTTCTCTCAGTACGCAGACCTTTTAATGGGGGAACTTTTTTTTGAGTAAAAAGGTTTGGAAGTTAAGTAGATGAGGCAAGTTGATTTAGATTCATTGACCTACTAACTTTTGTTCTTTCAGTATGGGTTCCATATTTTCTGAGGTCACAACAGTTTTACTAGATGGAAAGGAAGATGCAACTTGGAGGAGGATAAATTTCAGATTTATTTCTAGTCTACACATTTGACAATGAAATCACAAATCTCACTCTACCACCCAGGACGTGAAAAAGTTAGTAGCGTTCCAGTTAGCCGGTGGCTGACAGAAAAAAAGAGAGAGAAAGAAAGAGAAAAAGAAAAAGTGCTAAAATGAAGATATCAAGATTGGTGACTAGGCAGGAGTTGTCTCCTTCACCAGCAGTCTCAGGTGTTTGACCAAAGTCACTGTTGGCAGACTGGGAAACCTCTCAGCAGTGTGCACCGTTGAGAATAAAAAGGATCACTCTGGAGATATTTTTATTCCAAAAAGACTTTGTACAAGTATGAAAATGATTCACAGATGAAACCAGAAATCTGACGCTATTTACTTTAGATATACTTGTAGATGTGTTACACATCTTCAGTTTGCTGTAAACACAACAATAAAGAGATGTTAGTGATGAGGCAGGCTTTAGCAATGGGATTTTAATGATTTTTTCAGAATGTCAGTCTCATAAGCACTGATAAAACTCTTAAGTGCATGCTTTGATTTATTACAATTAGACTAGACTGAAAGGCAACACTCAATTTCTGATGCATGACTTCTGTTTCTCCATTGAAGGGATTAAATAATGGCCTTTTCCCCAGAATCTGAATATGGCTGACATGGATTTTTGTTTATCTTCAGTTCAGGACCTTATGTATCTGCGCCATTCATGATTTATAATGTGCTTATGAGTTAAGATTTCACAGTTTGGTCATGTTGATGGATCTTGGACTGCTAGTATTTTGTTAAGTCATGTCTGATTTGCTTTAGTCTGCTACAGGGACTCTCTTTTGCTACACAAAAATAAAAAACAATAAAACTGTATTGTATGAATTCTAGTTCATTATTAACTGAGTTAATCCTTTCTGCCTTCTGTTTATAAGATCTTTATGTTGACCAAAGTCTTCCAGAAGGATCTAAACAAAATTCCTATTTAACCCTCCATCAGTCTTTCAGAAGTTTAAAATTCACCATTTTTCATTTGGGCCAGATACTTTTTAACATTTAAATTATTTTTGAAGTCTTATTTTAACATCCATCATTTCTTGATCTTCTTTGCCTTTGAATGCTCCCTTATAACAAATAAAGTCAGCCGACAGAGCCATTATGTCTAACGTTGCATATTAACAAGCAACATCCACCGCCATTCACCATTCTGCTGGAAGATCTCTGCATTTCATTCTGTTCTCTAGGGCTGATACTATTCATTGCACTTCATCTGTGTTCAGCTGCTTCTTGTTTGTATTTACATTGTTGTAGCTTTTGTGCACACTTTTTTGATCCTATTTTCACACCTCTTGACTCCATCTGTCTTAGCATGTTTCTCTGAACTCTTCACATTTGTCATTTCTTACAGTGCAATGATCTCCCATGACTTCCCCAACCAATGAGTACTTAGTTTCTAGTTCTTTGCTATTGCAAAAAAAAAAAAAAAATGCTGCTATGAATATTTTGGTTTGTCACATACAAGGTCTTTCTGTCAACCTCTCATTGAACTCCTTGAGGTATGTGTCCAGTAATGGGATTGCTAAGTATTTGTACCAGATATAACTAATATCTTGGCAAAACTGAAATACTTTTTAACAGATGCTCCAGAGTAGGATTTACTGATGCTGGTCAAAATATAAAAAAACTACTGAGCTACATAACTTAATCCATCTCATATCTTTTAGATCAGATTTTATATATCAATCCTTATATGATGAAAAAGCAGATGATTTTTTTTTAAAAAACACAAGACGACTACTACAGTGGCCATTCACAGATCTGGTCCAATTCTGATAAGCACAGAAGCTTTAGTCTGCTGTTTTTCTGATCTGGGCTGGTTTGTTCCTCTTTAGGAAGCTGGTGGTTCATCATTCCCAGGGGGCTTACCATATTTCTGTAGAGCTTTGTGTGAAAACTCAATTGGTTTCACACACTACAGCTCAGAATCCCAGAATTCAAACAATGCACCAACCTCAGCCTTCCCCAGGAGCAGGGGTTACAGGTATGTGCCACCATGGCAGTCACAAAGTTCTAAAAGTATGTCATTGTTACATTTTCTTTTTTAGATGAGCTTCCTTATCTTATGCAGGAACAGAGGCACACACAGAATGAATGCTTATTTTAGAAACACATAACCTTTTGGTGAAAGGATAAAGGAAGTAACCAAACATCTTCTAACTTCCAAATTTTAGCTCTTCTGCCAGAACCATAAGTATTTCCACAAAAGTCATGTAATTTTTTTCAAAAAGGTTTATGTTTAAGAATTTGTATCAAACCAAAGTAATTCTTTGAATCAGCTGGTGGTTTTCCAACAGGGAATTCATGAAATTTAAAATTTTTGCTTAATAAAATTTATTACTTGTCATCTAAATCTAAAATGAAATTTTTATCGATTGTACAGGTACCATTTCACATTTCTTTCTGCTAGAAAAATTCTCAGCATGTTTATGTTCATGGTCAAACAAAAGTTGAAAGCAATATAGCTCTTAATGGGAAATGAGCTTCTTGTAAAAAGTTTCGAATGAAGACAAACTAAGTTTGACTAAAGACCTTAAAGAACTCTCAACAATATAATTTAAATGATTTTGACTTCTCTTTAAGCACTGAATTTTAGGTTTTATAATGAGCTTTATTTCATTTTTGAGTATTTCAGGTAATTGGAGAAATGCTTCTGAAACAAGCATTATTTGTTATTTTTATTTGTACATGCTTTACTTTCCTATAATATCTACTGGCTGAATTAAGAAAAAATATCCATTATCACAGAAACAAAGTGCTTCTTCAAGCCATGGATCACAAGGCATAAACAAACATGCACTGCTCCTCTGCCAAGAGAATTTAAACATTAAGGCAATGACAATCCTAAGAACACATGGAATTGCTAAGTTAAGGCTTTATATGTTTAAGTTTTGAAATTCAGATCTATATCCCTTATGATCAAATCACAGTTCTTTCCTGTCATCTACCAACACTGAATTCACCTGCTTCAAATGGGAAATTATTGATCATTACTAAAACCTAAAATTATTGTTATGGCCCCTGTATCAGACATCTGAAATAGCAGCATAACACTATAACTTTAGTTTTACATAACTGTCAGGAGTTCCCTTCTGAGATTAATGTACTTCTTTAAACCCTTGCCTGCTATCTGCATAAGCATGTCTAATAGGAGAACCATAAAATGTTTTTGCAAACTTCAAAAATGTGCCTATTAAACTAAAGAATCTGTCTCCTCAAACTTGGCTAACATTTTATGAAACCAAAGAAAACATCAGCAAAATTCTTGAATCATCTCTCTTCTCTATCAGACATAAGATGCCCTCCTTATTGAAGCCATATGCCTTTCTTCTCACACTTATATTAGGACCCATCCTATTTGGTATTCTTGCCTTAAAATTTTAACAAATCTCTCCCCCACAAAAAAAACATGGTATTTAGGATAAATCTACTCTAGAATGTCCAGCCCTAAGGCACAAGCATTATTCCCTCACCAGAGCACTTCATTAATAGAGATGTTGATCACTGATGAAGTTATAAAAATTGGGGCACTTTAAAAAGAAACACAGATTGTACTCTTGCCCTCATTTAGCCAAGGAGGAGAAAGAGATAAGGTTTGTTTTTTTGTTATAGCAGGGCAGTGTTCCTTCACGTCAAGAAGAAACAAAACTCAGATTCATTTTGTTTGCTTTGGGAAGTAGCTCTTGAGCACCACTCAATCTATGACACTTAGAGAATCAATGTGAAGTTATTTATGAAAAATTCCAATCTGGATTAATATATGATTTCACAGTTTTGCTCTTGATTAGGTTAGGTGATAATTACTCCCAATAGAATATCACTTTCTATCAATTTCCTTAGAAGAGTACTGTTGCAGGAGAATCCCTTGTGGAAAAGCAGAGATTCTCCATTTTAAAAGTACTGGATACCTATGCAGTAGCTCAGAGTAGTCACTATATATTTTGTACAATTGTATATTTTATACAATTTGTACATTGTAAAATGATAAAAAATCATTTTAATAGGTAAAGACTGAAACAGAGCTGCTGTGTTTTTCTTAAAATCCCCTAAGTTAGAAAACAGATGGTGAGGTTCCCAAATCAAAAAATGTAGCTGTTATTACCATAAACCTAGCTAAATATATCTGACACAGCATGCTAGGCCAGGGATTAGAAAGCATCAATCCACCCCAAATATTAGCTTCAAGAACCAACAGGAGTTTTGAGTCACCATTGTTCAAAAATCCCAAAATATTTAGTCTCTTTTCCCCCAGTAAAGCACTTTCTATATTCAATGGCCAAAATGTTTCAAAAATATAACAAAAACAGGTTATAGTCCAGAAGCAGGCAGACTTGGTTTCAGTGAAACAGTTGTATGTGAACTTTCAATGTGTAAAGGAAAATACAAGAACTATGATAGCTTTTACTATCAACGAAGTAGTAACAATGAGCAACTAAAAAATAATAATTTATAGACACTGACACTTTACAAAACACATACAAGTTCATGTTTACAAATAGAAGAGGCAAAGTATCTTGAGGAAACTGCTGAGGGACTGCATAATATCAGTTACATTCAATACAGATAGACCACTGTTGTCCTCCATTCTTTCATTTCTCACCGCAAAATGGTTTCCAAATGATTTCCCCCACACTTGGACTCACGTCTTAGAAGTCTGACACAGAACACAGTTCAGAATACGTCTGTGTTTCTATAGAATTGAAATGAGAAACCATCGTATTCCAGGCCAAGTCAGCCTAAAGAAAGTCATCCATTGCAGTCTGAGTTTCATTGCTGGTAAAGAACAAATTCCCAAGGGTTTCAAAACCACTATTCATAGTCTGGGTTTCTGTACTATTCAACTGGACTTTTTCCAAGCCAGGTATATTTTTATCAACAGAGAGTCCTTCAGTTTGAGTTTCTGTGTCAGATGAATCAGTACTCACAGAAAAGCTAGAATGCTTCAGAATATTTGCCAGAGGCAGATGAGGACTAGTATCTAAGAAGAAGTTTAAATCTGTCTGTGTCTGAGTATCAAACATTTCCAGGCCTAAGAAGGTGGAACTCCCTTTACAACTGTAAGACTGAGTGGAGCCGTCTGCCAGTAAGAAATCCGTTTGGGTTTCTATATCCAGAGATTCCAAGGCCGGTTCAGTGTTTATGTTGCTAAGGTCACTCTCTTCTGTTTGAGTTTGGATATTTGAAGCTGAAAAAAACTCTTCAATGTCAAAATCAATTCCTGGGTTCTGAGCTGACCCAGATGACAGCTGAGGGTCAGCTCCAGGATTGCTGTCAGACAGGAGACTACGGCTATCCAAAGTCTGACCAGGCAGACTACCGGACAATATGTTTTCCAGATCGCTTAATAAATCTATTGTCTGGGTTTGGTTATCAGTCATGTTTTGTGATGGGAGTATATTATTTTGTGTGCTGAAGTTCATAACAGGTGTAGATTTTACAACATCCTGACTCAAATTCTTACAGCCATCCTGAGGTAACAAACTGTGAGATACAGGGGTAGTGACTAAATTACTGTTTGCAATGTTTTGGGTAGAAACATTGTATCCATGGACATTCTCAAAAATATCATTACATATGACAGCTTGGTTCATCGACATTGTGGCATCTGCTGAACTCTGGATTCCACTGGTCTGAGTTTCTCTAGAGATCCCACATGGCTGCAGACAAGCATGAGTAAAGGTATCTGTCTGTGCTGCTATAGATGAGGTTACCTTAGAACTGGGCAAAAATGTTTGAGTCTGAACACTGATGGGAAGAGAAACTTGAGAACCAAATGTTAAATCTGTTTGAGAACAAGAAGATACAGAGGAATCAGGAGGGGCCCAAGGTGAAGGTGACATGAGAGTTTGTGAAGTATAAGATACATCTGTCTGTACATTGATGGAAGAAATTTTATTCTTTGGACATACATTTTCTAATTCTTGTGAAGCATTAGTCGGGTTTTTGCCCAAATTCACTTGTACACCTGTACTAATAGGCTCAACAGCAACGGGATTGACTATTTTTGAAAGTGGTAAACTTTCCTTAAGTGGGAAACCCTCTGAGTCCAATCCTAGTATCAAAGTTCCTATTGACAAAGGAAGCAGATGAAGAGTGCTTGTAACAGACCCTTGATTATCAACACCAACCACCATAGGCTGGACCGAAGATTCTGCTGCAGGCACAAAGACAGGCAAATGTGAAAACTGCATAACAGGAAGTTTAACCAAAGCCACTTTGGGCTTCGGCAAAAGCAACTTCTGAGTGTATCTTGGAGGTGTAAGGGTTTGCTTTCTGGTATTAGAGTTACAAGAATCTTCAAAAGAAGCCACCAGTTTTATCTCTGAAGTGTCCAAATCTTGAGTGTTTGTTCTAGTAGCTGGTTTGTTCATCAGTGATTCAAGTGCCTTATCAGACAACTGCTGGTTATGCAAAGAGTTTTCCATTTTCCTTTTCTTACCAGGTGGGTCCCTAAAAACATTAATAGAATTAAAAAAAATTATTCTAAAATCCATACAACTGATTCTCATCCTCAACAACTTTTGTTATCATTCAATCAATCCTGCAAAATAGAGGACAACTACTTTTGCCCAAGAAAGGCTATTTTCCCTGCTTCCACTTCCTTACCTTTCACTCACTTCTTAACCCCTTGCCATCTATCTTCTGCCCCTACCACTCCACTGAAACTATCTTTTCCAAAGACACCCATGATTTCTTTATTGCTATAAACTCAAGACCTTTTCTCAGCCTTCATCCTTCTTGACATCTCTAAAGCATCTGACACTGCTGACCACCCTCAACTGTCTTTCATGAGTTCTCATGAAACTATCTGTTCTCTTCTAATTGTCCTGACAGACAAATCCTTCTTGGTTTTCTCTGCAGGAGCATCATCCACAGCCTGCTCTATTTGTGTAGGCCTATCCCAAGGCTCTGTCCTGGCCCTCTTCTTTTTTCTAATGTCCTATGGATCTCATCAGTTCCCACAGGTTCAGTGACTATCTTTATATATGTATTCATCTCTTTCCTGAACTCTATTTCCACATTTCCAACTGTCTGCTTGGCATTTCCACCTGGACATTTACACAGGCATCTCAGACTCTACATAAACCCAGGCTTCCTCCTAACTTCCTTCTTCCTAATGGAAAGAGGGAGGGGCAGGAAGAGAAATCAGTATCCTTCTAGTCATCCAGATTTTCAACAACCTAGGAATCCTTTTTAGATGTTCATTCTTATTTATCGTTATATCCAATCCAATGCCAAGTACTGTCACGTCTAACTCCTCAAAAACCTCTTCTATCTATCATCTGCTCAGACCACATCCACTCTAGTTCAGCCCTCTTACCTCTTACTTTAACTACTGCAATAGCCTCTTAATTAGTTTCTCTACATAAAGTCTTTCCTGTCTTCAATTTATCCTTCACATAGCTGCCAAAATTGATAGTCCTAAAATACAGGTCACTCCCTTGCTCAAGAAATCAATGGCTCACACTGCCCTTAGAATAAAGTACAAATTCCTCTATTTAACTTTAAAAGTCATTGATTTGGCTTCAGTCTCTCTCTAAATGGATTACATATTACTCCCCCTCATTCATTCTACCCTCTAGACAAATATGCCAGACTTACTGATCTCCATTCCTGACATTCCGTGTCCCACCTCCCTGCCTTTACCCAGGCTCTCTCCTGTGCTGGCCTTTCTCACCTCTCTTGGAATCTGCAGGCTCATTTTAAGATTCAGCTTAATAGCCAGCAACTTCAAGAGCCTTTTCTTGACTGTCTGAATGTCTCTCCCCAATCAGTGTGAATTATTTGGTCTACAGATCCTGTATTAACTGTGAACATGCTGTACACTCCCAGGATATCAAAACTTTTTGTGAGCTGGGACTGTCTATTTTATCTTTGTATTCCCAGAGTCTGGCCATAAAGCAGGCCCTTGACAAATAGTTGCTGACTGAATGATTGAATGAATCCCTCCTGACAGATCTCCTAAAGGGCTAGTTTTGCTGAGGTGTGGTGAAAATGTAACACACAGAGAGCGAGCAGTTTCCTTTACACATAAACAGAGCAAAAGCCATCTGTGATTTTGTGAGTGTGGAGACTCCTCTTACTATCCTGTCTATAACTTAGGAGATAAATTTTAGAGAATTGCCTAAGGCTTAGAAGGCTGAAAAATGTACCCATGACAGGATGGCCATATGAGAGGCAAAATTTGAACTCAAGTCTTTCTCATCTGATGTCCATTTAGCTGTGTAGCCTCTCAGTAAGACTCACAGATTAATTTTAAAACAATCATGTAATGGAATACTTTTCATCTCTAAATTATGTAGTTATATAAATTTTATCTTTCCAGCTAAGTAAAAATCACAACATTCTAAAATAATTTCCAATCCACAGAACACCTATAACCCCTTTAACTTCTGGAAGTAGAATGGTCTAGTACCACATATCCAATCTATAAGCCACAAAGGACCCTGAAGGTAGGTGGCAGAAAGAAATCAAAGAGCTGAAAAGGCTATGACACAGTTAAAAGGCCTTACTTTGAGAAGCTTCTCTCTGCCTAGTGCAAATTGTCTCTTCTTCAGTCATCTCTCCAGGAGAAGGGCTTGATCCTACCCATCTGCTCCACAATTCTATCATACTTCATTTCCTCATACCTGTGCTCTGCAGGGATCTCATGGCCAGTTCGATAAATATGTGACTGCAATGCTGTTCTGCTGGCATACGGGCAGCCACACGTGCACTGGAAAGTCTTGCCACAATCCTCTGCATGTCGTTTTAAGTCCCATTCAGTACCATAAGAGTTGCCACATTTATCACATTTATGCTTCTTTTCAGCATGCATTTTCATAAAGTGCTAAAACATAAGAACAAAAATTTTAAATAACCGGTCAAGATTTTAAAAGAAACCATAAACTTAATGCTATCAAGCATGATTTTAGATGGGGAAAAACAATGGTAGTCAAATAGGGGCAGGATTCAGGAAAGCACATATTCACCACACGCCTTTCTCGACTCTGTCACTTCATGTACACAGAGTGTCTCAAAAGTCTTAGTGCAGTGTAAAGCTTTAATAGCTTAAAATCACACTAAGATTTTTGAGACATCCTGTGTGTTTGTGGAGGATCGTGGGGTGGAGGGCAGGGAAAGGGTAGAAGTTTTGAAAAAGCTACTCATGCACACTACTGTTTCTAGGACCAAATCTATCCTGCTAAGATTCTAAATATGATCCTTCATCCTCTGATTACTCCCTTCTCTCTTCTCCCCCCCTCCCCATTCTTTGGTAGCCCCCATCCTTCACCCCCCCCCACAAGAAACCTGCTTTAGGTACTTCTTAATTGGGGCATGTCCCCAATCCTCTAAGACAGACATCTCTTTTGAGATGGCCCCCTATTACCTGGGACATACCCTGCCCACATTACATACTCTGTGAGACACTGGATCACCCTCATCTCTCCATGCCTATTCTGGGTCCTCCTCCCATCCTATTTTATACCAATATTTCTCTACTTCAGTCCCCAAACCTGAAAAACACTCCCCAAAACTTCCTTTTCTAATACCTGTACTTTCTCCACTGGGATGCTGCCTGTTGCATTCTAACAAACTTTCTCATATAGAATGTCTTAGTTTACTGCTAGTTTCTAATAACAGAAACACATTATATTCATATAAACATTTATAATTCTTCCTCCCAGAAAAGTAGTTAAAAAAATTAAAATACCTGTTTTACAAGAGAAAACTGTGAAAATGGTCTGTCAGGACCTCTAGGGCACCCTTTAATAGGGCAACAGTAGAATTTTGGTGTCGTTTTTAAGTCCTTTCTTACTGTTGGATTTATTATTCCATCCTGTAAAAGATGCAATTTTATATTTAAATTATATTGTCAAAAGTCAGTGGAACTGCTAATTTTTAAATTCCACCCCTTCCAACTCCTTTAGTATTCTTTGGCCTGCATTCCACCATTCCTAGATCCTTCCCTCCTCTCAAGGCATTTAGCTGTACGTTCAGTTTTATGTAGACAGCCAGTCTCCCTAAATAAATATTAACTTACCCGACAACAAGACCTATCTTCTATTTCTTGGTACCCTTTGCATCCAGCACATTGCCTTGCATAAGGACTCATAATATTTGACATTTTATAGCAATTTAAAGCTTAAGAATACTTTCCACACATTATCTAATTTGATCTCTAAAATAACTATTAGTTATATACTACAGGTATTATTTTACCTCCTTACAGAAGAAGAAACTAAGGCTCTGAATTAAGTGATTTGCCCTCAGCTAGTAAGTGTTGGAAGTGGTACCCAAATCCAGGTCTTTCCTACTTAAGTATAGGCCTAGTAGTCTTGTCACATACGCTATAAGATAACTCTACTGCTGTTGCTAGTTTGTCTTCCAAAATCTGCCAGCAAATGTAGTTAATTTGGTCAAAATCATCCAAACAGGCTCATCGAAGATAAACTATGGCTTTGAGAAAACTTTGTATCATCAAATCACTGTGGAAGGAAAATCTAGCTGAACAATACAACTCATTTGCTACAAAAGTTTTATTTTACACTGTACACTAGCACCTGAGGGCTTCAATTACTATCCACTGACAATTCTTCATTACAATATCTCACCTACACAATCTCACTAATCCATGTACTTTTTAAATATTTATTTTACATTATTCTTTAACCATACTTATCCTTTCAGTCTTAACATATATGGATGTGTGTACTGCTAATGTAAATACAAGTATGGAATGATGAGTATGTTAATGTGAGGAGAATGAAGGATGATGAAACTATGAATAAACATACCTGCTTAGCCACTAGGCCATTAAAGCCCACTCAGATCAAGTCTGTTTCCCATTGTTATTTCCTTGCCTTAACTTTCAAAGGTTATATAGCACTGCTTGGCTCCTTTCCTAAGACTAGTTCTTACTACCATTTCACCACCATTTCTAACTTCTTCCTTCTCAATCCAGTTCCCTAGATCTAAGGAAGCGGCTAGGTGGAGAACTGGAAAGGTGGTGTAGTGTTGGGCCTGGAGTCAGGAAGACTAGAGTTTAAATTTGGCCTCAGACAGTTATTAACTGTAGATTTGGTCATGTTCCTGGGCACATCACTGAACTCTGTTTGCTTCAGTTTCCTCTTCCACAAAATGAAATAGAGAAGTAAATCCCACTCCCCAAAAAGAAATACCACTCCAGTATCTTTGCCAAGAAAACCCCAAATGGGATCAAGAAGAATTGGACATAACTGAAGAACAATAAAGATCTCAGGCACTTTTTCTCTTTTTTTTTTTTGATTATGGCTTCCTCATGGACAGTAAGTCCAAGCTTTGGGTAGGACACAGCTGTTAGAAGAGAAATACTTGGCACTGAAGAGGTTAGGAAAATATGACTTAGTGTGTGCAGAATATGTATGTGTCTTGCAGATCCTATGCATGGATGAGTCAGGTTATTTGTGAAATTTTCTGTGCTATAACTGTATACACAAATTATACACAGAGATCATGTTTCTGAGGTATTTTCAATGAATAGCATATGCGTGTCATAAAATTAGCATTTGAGAATTAGGATTCCAGGAAAGAAATAAGTATTCTGGAGAAATGCACATGATCTGGGTAGTAAGCAGAAAGAGTTCTGGATTTAGAGACAGAAGACTTGGGCTTGAGTTCTGGCTCTGTCTCTTAGTTTTTAGTGTGATTTTGGAGAAGTCATTTTTGCTGTCTGGGTTTTCTCTAAGATGAGGACTCTGAACTGGGTTATTTGGTCCAGTGGGAAAAGGGCTGGATTTGAAGTCAGAGGACTTGGATTTGAATCCTGGTTCTACTTTATGCTCCTCTGGCAAGTCACATCTCAAGGATTCAGTTTCTTCATTTATTAAATGAGGTGTTGAACTGTCAGGGGCCGTCCCCAAACCTCCTGGGCAGAGAGGTAACAGCAGGAGTCTATACCCGTTCCCCCCCCCCCCCCCCCCCCCCCCCCCCCCCCCCGGCAATCACGCGCCTCACCCGTGACTTCCGGGCTAAGGGTGCAGGGAAGGCTCGTGTACAAGGCACGATAACCGCCCTCGAGGAGGTGCTGAGGGAGCCCAAGTAAGAGTAAAACACACCTGGCCACCGTGATAGGACCAAGCAGGTGGTCCGAGTGGGGAAGGAAGGTCCAGAGAGACCCCTGCCCTATCACCGCAGGGCACGGCTAGCAAAGAGGAGGGGGCTGGGGCGACAGTAAGCTGAACTCCCCAATCAGGAGTTGGACAGCAAAACCCGGAAAGAATAAGGAATATAAGGCTATGCTCTGAAGGGGTTCGGGGGGACTGGACTGATGTGAACTACTGAATAAACATCTGCATTGCTCTACCACTCTGGCTTGTGCCTGGTTTAGCCCGTCCTCAACCCCTGGGGCCGGGACCGGAGACGTCCGAAGCCGCGGCTGAGCGGAGAGCAGAGGTCACGACATACCCCCTGCGGTGCAGCAGGGACTGAGCCCGGGACATTGAACTACATGACTTCTGAGGGCCCTTTCAACTCAAAACTTGTGACATCTAAAGACTTTTGCAGTTTTAATAGTCTATAAGTACAAAAGAAAAAGGAAGAAGGCCAAAGATGAAAAGTGGACAAGGGAAGACTTAATGCAAAATGGGCCATATGGCCATAGGGAAATAATGTTTCATCATTCCTTTCTGGAAGCTCTTAAAAGGAACAGTTCATTCTTTTAATTTTTATTATAAATTTAAAACAAAGCAGGTCTCAGCTCCATCTACAGCTTCCCCAAATAACTTAGAAGCCTGCTTTTTTTTTTTTTTTTGCAAACTATTTCTAAAAATTCTGGATTCTACTTAATTGAAGCACCTACAAGCCACTTTTTAAAATAGAAAGGAAGCTTACAGGTTTCTCAAAGTACCACCCTCCTGTCCTCCCCAAATACAATGAATAAAGAATGCTTAGCAGTCGAGTAATGGGTACTTTTGCCTACTCTCCACTGAACCACTTAGCTTCCAATCTCCATGGAAGTCCTCTGCAGATAAAGGTAAGCCTGGACTGATTTCCAATTTTCCTTTTAGGGCATGAAATATGGACAAGAATTTAAAAAACAAAAAACAGATCAAAAACATTGAACACAGACCCAACTCCTACAGATGGGGGGGAAGGGAAGGAAGGTATTAATGACTCATTTTTTTAAGGGGGGAGGAATATTTATGAGGAAGGAATAGCATAAAATAAGCACAAATTGGCGAGGCAATGACTAACTGAATGAGTAATATGCAAATATAAAATCATTTATAACCAAGACCCCAAAAATGTAAAAAGAAATTTATGCCGAATATAAAGAAAACTTCGCCAGTTCAGGCCTACTATGAACAGAATTTAGGCACATATTTAGTAGATAAATACTTCTTGACTGATCAAAAGGAACTTCCTTTACCTACACCCACCTAGGAAACAGACTGAGAGTAGGTGGTTCCTGCTTTCCACTGAAAGATCATCTAACTCAGAAAAGAAGGTTGGATAAATTACATGGGCTTTCTTGCAGACAAAATGGGCCTGAAAAGTCAAATTTGAAAAGGAACTAAAAGACAGCTACTTTAAAAGCAGCCTTCCAAACTCCAGGATAGATTATTATGAGATCCAAGTTGAAATGACACACAAAAATTCTATTTTCTCCAAAAGTATCCTTTTCCCTCTCAGATTCATTAAATTTACTAGATTGCTAATGAGTGACCTCTTGCAATTTCCTTTATTTCATGTTCATTTTTTTGAAATGAAATTTTTGAAAAATGGGTAAGTATACCTGTATTCTTGAACTAGCTTTGAAAAATGGTTCTTATATACTAACTGTTTAGCTCAAATCTTTAGAGACACATCTATCATTACAACAATGGCACAGCCTAGCATAATGGAAAGAACACTGCACTTAAAACTCAGAAAACCTAAAGTCAAGAGTAATGGAGCAAATATAATTTATTTACTCCCTGTGTGATCTTCAGCAGATCACTTCACTTCTGTTAAAAATAAATACTGGAGTTTAATGCTTGTACTAGCTACCTCCCAGGGGTGTTATGAAGAAAGTTTTGCAAACCTTAAAATACCATAAAATTATGAGTATTACTGTAATCCTACAGACAAGGGTTAAATGCAAGTTATTAAAAGATGCATCTTGGTAGTGATATGCCAACTAATATCCAGGAGGATCCAGGGTCTAACACTCCCGCTTCATCTCCAAGTCACGTGGTCCTCTTACTCCCAATAGAACTGGGGACTCCTGCCACAGGGTTCCCTAAGCTATGCTGCTGTGCTCACAGCCCTGTTATCCTTCACTTCTCCATTTTAATCTCTAGTTCCCCTTTGTATACAGTCTTCCCCATTAAGAATGTAAGCTCCTGGAAGCCAGGGACTGTCTAATTTGCTTGTTTTTATCTCCCCAGCACTGTGCCAGACTTAGAGAAGTCAGTGCTTAATATGTGCACTTTCATTCATTCACATGGCCTGGAACATAAAAAGTCTTTATGAATATTTGTTGCAATTCTTTGAAAACTGCAGCACAAAGATGGGCTGGAATAATCCATAGAATTATCGGAAGAATCCAGAATCCTTGGCTACGGGAAACAAAGCCACTTGAGACAATGGAAGTCAGTTAAAGAAAACAGGCCCACTACAGCTTTTAAACCCATTCTAAATCCTCTCGTTTCTTTCTCTTTAAATTTAAGTCTAAAAACACTCTGATTTCTCATCTTTGGACTAACCATCATTTTCTGAACCTAGTAAGGGAGTTCTACCACATTATCTCCTTAGAATTCTGAAACCATCTAAACAGCCCCCTACCGTTCCAGTTTTCTTACACCTTACCTCCCCCACCCCCATCCGCAAGTCCTCTGCAATACAGTGACAACAGCATCCTAGCTGGTCCTGGCACGAGACACTCCATGCCGACTGGGCATGTTCCATAGCTGTCCTCCCTGCCTGGAAGACTCTTCCCTCCTCATCTCAGCTTCCTGGTTTCCCTAAAGACCCAGCTAAAATGCCACCTTCTACAAGCCCCTTTTTTGGATTCCTCTTAATGTCGGTACCTTCCCTCTATTGATTCTCTCCAATTTATCTTGCGCGTATCTCGTCTGTACCTGGTGGTTTTCAACAGTTTCAACAAAGGTTTCTCCCTCATTAAATGGAGCTCCTTGGGAGCAGGGACTCTTTTCTGCCTGAGTTCCCAGGCTGGCATACTGCCTTGCTCAGAAGAGGCACTCCACAAATCCTGCCTGAAGCTCCCCTGGACCGCGGTCCTCAAACGGCGGGTCCCTCGTTGCTATGTTGACAATCAGTGCGTCCCCTCCCCGAAAGGAGACGAAGCCCAGGTGACACTTGCTTTGTGCAAGCCTGCCTCTCCTTGCCGCCAGCCAACTACTCCAATCCAACAATAGCCTCCTTCCAGCGGACTGGTCCGCAGACCACACTCCCTGCCAAGCCCCAGGTCCGGGTCAAGGTGGGCAGGCCGGTGGATGCAGGGAGTCAGGCCTGGCTGGGCGCAACCGACGGAAGCGCCGCCGCCTCCTCCCCAAGGCTCTTTCGGGCGCCACCGAGGTAACAGCCGCCCCCCGCTGCCCCTCGGAGGGGCACTCTGTTTACACCTCTGTAGCGCGGTTATTTAGTGCTGGGCAGCCCCGGCACCGCACCATGGCTGCCGGGCGCTCCGAGCCTCACCTGTGGCTGCTGCCTTTACCGGGTACTCTCCGGGGTAGGGAGAGTGGGGAGGGGAGGGGTCCGGGGCCACATCAGGGCCGGAGCTGCCGGAGAGCACAGGGCTCAGGACACTGTATACAGCAGGAGCTTAACTATGCAGGCCGAGAGAGCAAAGCTTTGCCGGGCGCGGGGGGCGCGCCGGCCGGCGCTGGCTCCTCGCGGCCCCGACCCTCGCCCATCCCCAGGCAGGGGCGCGAGTGCGTGCCTCCGGGGAGGGCGGGCCGGCGGGGGTCGGGGGCGGACCGGGCCTCACCTGCAGGCGATGGCTCTTCACCAGGTGCATGTTGAGCGCGGGCCCGTTGGGCAGGATCTTGCCGCAGCCGCGCACCGTGCACAGGATGTTGGTGCGCACGGCCCTGGACAGCTCCGACACCGACGGCCGGATCAGCTCGCCCGCGGGGGTCGGGCAAGGGGTCGCGCTTGGGGGCTGCCGCTTTCCTCCCGCCGTCCTAGCCCGGCTTCCTCGCAGCCCCGCTTCCAACCCCCATCGGCCCGAGGTCGCGTAGGTGGCGGCATCTCCTCTACTGGCCCGCGTCGCGGCCGGGTCTGAAGCCGAAGCTAGTAGCGGGGCTGGGGTCAGAGCCGCGGACGGGGCCGCCGCGTCCGCAGCCGCCATGTTTACCTTCGCGGCAAGCCAGCCCTGCTGGCGCCGCCTTGCTCCCCGGCTACTTCCGAGAAGGGCGGGAGCCCGCTGCCTCAGCCAACCAACGAGGGCTCCTGGAATACGTCACCGCCCAACGTTGCCGCCCCCACCACGGAGGCCCCTAGGGAAGGCGGGACGGAGGGCGGGGCCTGCGCTCCCCAGGAGGCGGAGCTCCGCTCCAGCTGTTCTCACGTTCTTCAATCTTCCTTCCAGGTCCAGGCGCCGCTTAGAAAAGATCTCTTCTCCTTCCGAGGTCGTCACCTTTTCCTAAATGAGGAGTGATGTTCCCTCTGCATCCCTCGCTCCTAAGAGGCAGTGAAGGTCGCTGTCGTTACATAGAGCTCCAGTTTATATAAATTGTATTTAATATATACGTGGCATGCCGCGGACCACGGTCAGGGGGCCTGCTGTGACCACACTCGCTGCTCTAAGCCTTAATTTCGGACTCTGTGAAATGGGGAAACCAGGGTTAGAGACAGAAGGGCAGAATGGGTTCGTGTACACAAGAACCAACCGGGAGGAAAGTGCCCATGTAGTGGATGAAAAAATTGTGCTATAGGAATATAATGCAATTATTCTTATTCTGCAGTAAAAAAACGGGTGTGAAAAACTTGAGAAGGATTTTATGCACGGGGGAGTGAGCAGGCCCAAATGAATAGTCTAGAAAACGATCACAACATCGTAGAGGAAAACAGCGCTGAAAGATTGGAGCATTCTGATTCGGCAGTGACCAGTTGTCTTTGGAGGACTGAGGGTCAAACATCTCTCAACAGAAAAGTGGTGGATTTTAAGTGCAGAATGAGAATACAGCCAAATGTGTTGATTTGTTTTGCTTAACTAAATTTATGCTTTACAAGGGAAGGTTGGGGTGGAGGAGGGAGCAGTCACATCAAAAAAGAAGTGACAAAACACTTTTTAAAAATAAGAAAGGCAATAATACTTATTCAATCTCTGTTAGGATTGTGAAAACACCTTTGTAAACCTCAGAGTGCCACAGAAATCACAGATCATGGATTTAGAAGGAACCTTAGTTCCTTAGTGGCCAGCTGGTCAAACACCTTCATTTTAGGGATGAACTGAGGCTCAGAGCGGGTAAGCTCCTTGTGCCCAAGGTCACAGAAGTAGGAAGTGGCAGAGACAGCATTTGAATCCAAATCCAAGCATTTTTTTCCACCATGTCATGCAAGCTACTACACCAGGGGTGGGGAACCTGTGGCCTCGAGGCTACATGTGGCTTTCTTGTGTTCGTCCTTCATTGCCAAAGAACACTGCGCCAATCAGAGAAATGATGACATGACTTGCACCTGACTTTGTTTTGAGTGAGGGAGGGCTGTGCAGGTCACCAGCCTCACTTCTCCTCCAGAGCCACCTGAATCCAGTGACCAGATATTCATCAGGATGACTGGAGATGACCTAAGATGCACTGGAAGACATTGGCCAAGGGCTATACAGGTACTCACTTAGGGTAAGGTAACACCCATTCATTGAATAGGGCTGTTTAAGAAGTAGCCAGGGCATGACCCCTTTAAGGAGGCAAAGAAAAAGAAAGACATCAGCTTGGGAGGGAAACACATGGTTACTAGTGATAATCACTCCTAAGCCAGGAGGGTCCAGAAAAGCCCTTAGGCAGGGGCCCAGTGCTGTCTGAGCTTCAGGATGCAGTAGATTTAAGGTTTTGGGAAAGGAGAGGGAAGGGAAGGGGAAGAGGAAGTTTGTGGCCTTCTAAGTGCTCAAGTGCAGCTCTTTGAGTCTAAGTTTTACAGAACAAATCTCTTTTTAAGGGGATTTGTTCTGTGAAGTTTAGATTCAAAGGGCCACACTTTAGGACCTAGAGGGCCACATGTGGCCTCAAGGCTGCTACTCTTACACTATGCTATTAGTATTTTTTCCCTTTTGTCCCATCCTGTGCACAACAACCTGACATTTTGGTTTAAAATACATTAAAATTAGTTTGCCTGAAGCATCAGCTTGTTATATGGGCCATGCCATGACACCATTAGGACAGTAACAAAAACATCAGGTCTAGAATATAGCTATGGCATTATGATTACGCACTCATAACATGTACCGCTAAGATACATGATGATAAGTTCATCCTTTTTATTAATGCAACCAACGACCCAATGGAAAAGAAATAGAAAAGATTCTGAATTAATGCTCTTCCCTCTCCAATCTTTTTATTTTTATTTTTTTCAGTCAAAGAAAAGCAACATTTATTTTTTACAGTAGGATTTTAATTTTTTTCTTAATGGATATATTTTTATTTTTTAAAAAAATTTATTTGTCCTCAGTTTTCAACAATCACTTCCATAAATTTTAATTTTCTCCTCCTCCCTGCTTGCTCCCTGAGATGGCATGCAATTTTACATGGGTTCTACACATACATTCTTTTAAATACATTTTCACATTAGTCATGTTGCATGGAATTAAAACGAATGAGAGAAACCATGAGAAAAAAAAAACAAAAAACTGCTGCATTCTGATTGCATAGTTCTTTCTCTGGATGTGGATGGCATTTTGCCTCAAGAATCCTTTGAGAATGTTTTAGGTCCTTGCATTGCTGTGGAGGGCTAAGTCTATCAGAAACACTCTTCACATACTGTGGCTGTTACTGTGTATAATGTTCTGGTTCTGCTCATTTCACTCAGCATCAGTTCATGTAAGTCCTTCCAAGTTTTTCTGAAGTCCTACTTTTCATCATTTCTTATAGCACAGTAGTATTCCATTACATTCATATACCACAACTTGTTCAGTCATTCCCCAATTGATAGACATTCCCTGGATTTCCAGTTCCTCTCCAGTCTTTTTAAAGTCCCAATATCTGCATTGTCCACCCACAACTCTTTATATGACTTTAATTTAAAAGCACTTAGGGGTTTCTCCTTATAAAGGACATCTTTGCATCTAGAGACATAGAATGAATGCTTAAGATCTATCAAAATATAATTTTACTCTTCTATAACTTGAAAATTTTTATTTAAATAGTCAAAACTGAGAAGCAGGCTGGCACAACAGATAAAGGGCATGCCTTGGTGTCAAGAAGACTTAGAATCATGGGTTAAGAGCTGGAAGAAACCTCAATAGCCATCGTGTGTAAATAACTTATCCAAGGTCATACAAATAATAAGCATCAGAGGGTAGGATTTGGACTCAGGTCCTCTGACTCCAGAGCCAGTGCTTTTCCAGCTGAATCACTAAGTCCTACTTTTGACACATTTGCTAAATGATCATAGTAAATTACTTCACTTTCAGTGTTTCCAGGCAGCTAAGGCTATAAATTACAGATTATATATACATGTGTGGAGAGCGCTCCTACACTGATAAAACCATGCTAAAACCCAAAACAATCTTAGCACAGACTACTAAATTGTAGTGTAAGATACATACCTACTCATAAACATGACCAAATGTCCTCTCCCATTTCTAAAAATCCATTACTTCATCTACTATTACCTCAAATTATCATCCTTTCCTTCTCCCTGCTTTCACCCCCAAACTCCTAGAAAAAGCTGTCTATACTTGTCACCATTTTCTTACTTCACAGTCATTTTTCAACTTTTTGCAGTCTGGCTTCTAACCTTAGTACTTGGCTAAAATTCCTTTCTTCAAGGTTATCAATAGTGTATTGATTATCAAATCCTTGGCCTTTTTCTCAGTTCTTATCTTTGACTTCTCTGCAGTATTTGATACCATTGGCCACTATGTCATCCTAGACTTGGTCTCCCCTACTGACTAGTACTAGTTAGCCTGTCTGGCCACTCCTTCATGCATACACTAATGCTTATGCTTAGAGGTGTACTCTCCAGGACTCTGTCCCAGGTCTTCTCTCTTGCTACACTATCTTTCTTGGTTATCTCGTTAGCTTCTATGAGTTCAACCATAATGTTTATGGATAAGACCCCTAGTACTATATATCCAACCGCAATTTGTTATGAACTGCATTACCAACTGCTGTTCAGTATTTTTAACTGTCTGTCCGTAGTCATATCTAAAAATAAGGGGGATTCGTAAAAGTTTCCCATGGGAAGTATCACACAGGTTGAGTCATGCCTTTAAAAAAACTAGAGATTGTAAAAAGTGGAGGTGAAGATGGGGTACATATTAGGTTTATGGAGACAGATGACTTGTGCAAAGATATTGGGGTAGGGGATGGAATGTTGGGAATAGCAGTAAGGTTAGTTTGAGTGGAATATAATAAGAAGCTTAGAGCCATAGGCTGGAGGCAGATTGTGAAGGCCTTTCAATGGCATGCTGCAAAGTCTGTATTTCATCCTAGTGGTAAGAGGGAAGCCACTGAAAGTTTCTGAGCTGGAGAATGATAGGGTCAGACATTTATTTTCAGATTATTTTGACAGTAGTGTGAAGGATAGATTGGGGAGAATGATCAGAAGACAGTCCCAATAATTCAAGCAAGAAGTGATGAGGGCCTAAAGCAGGCCTGCACAACTTGTGGCCCTTGGGCTGCTTTTGGCACACCAAAGGATTTCAGGCAGCCCATGAAAAATGTAGAGGAAATCCTTTGGCAAGCCACAAATGGCCTGCACACAGGCTGCAGGTTGTATATGCCTGGCTTAAACTAAAGTGGAATGCATGTTAGCAGAAACATGAGAAGAGATACAAAAGATGTTATGAAATTACAATTAACAAAATTTGGCAACTGACTGGATAGTGATGAAAGGGTAGGGAAGGGAAAGGAATAAGCATTTTTAGAGTACCTCCTCTTGGCCAGGCACTGTCCTAAGGGCTTTCAAAAAAATATTCTCTCATTTGATTCTCACAGCAACATGAAGGAGGGGGAAGAGTTGCAGATGATGACAAGGTTTTGAATGTGGGTAACTAGAAGCTTGGTGGTGCCATGAAGAGCAAGTTTGGAGGCAAGAGGGGAAGAAAATGAGTTTTGTTTTGGACAAGTTTTGTATTGTTTATGCTTAAGGGAGATGTCCAATAATGTGGAACTCGGTAGAAATTAAAGCTGGACCAATAAACAAGAGTTCATTTCCATAGAGACGATCAATAAACACATGAGAGCTAAAGAGACAATCAAGACAGAGGGTATATAAAGAGAAGAGAATCCAGGTCAGAGTGTTTGATCATGGATGATGATGTAATCCAGAAGACTGAAAAGTGGTTGTGCAGACAGAAGGAGAACTAGAAGAACAATTTCATGAAAACCATGGAGATATACAGAGTATACAGGAGGAAATGGTTAACAGTATCAAATTCTGCAGAAATCAAGGTCTTAAAAGGACTGAGAAAATGCCATCAGGTTCAACAATTAAGACATCATTGGTAGCCTTGGAAAAATGTATTATCCAAGTTATAATTTATCCAAGACAAATATTGCTGTTTTACTGACAATACCTACTTTAATAATTCATTCAGTAAAAATCTATTACTTGCTTTGTCAATATAAATATCTGTTGGCTTATGGACTAAAACAATCTTTTTCACAAAATTATGTTTTTCAGTCATGTGAAGCAGAGATTTTTAATTAAGATCATTGATTTATTTAGTTTTTTCACATCTTTATTTATAAGCTGTGGTTTGGTACACACTGATCTGAATGAATTGTAAATGTGATCAAACATAGAATGAAGAGAAGTATGGTCATGAATATTTCTGTGCATATCTGAATCTATCTTATGTATAAAGGTTAAAGGTATTTGATGACATGTGTGTAATAAGCCTGATTTGTAGAACAATTTCTTGTTCTCCCTATAAAATTTACGCACTACTTGTTGGTATTTTCGTGATTCATCCTTTGAACCAAGACGATCAAGGTACAAAACCAAGGGCTGAACAGGTGGGAAAACTAGGGCAGTCATCACTTACTAGGACATATTATAGAAGGGGCTACTGCACAGCCCTCTTCATTTTAGGCCATTCAGGGCACTACTACAGGACCAATGCTGGAGCCAAACCTACCTGCATATGCTCTCATGTGGGAGAACAGTTTGTTTAATTTTCTGAGAGAGAAGAATCAGGTTCATTAAGAATGCAAGTATTGATTTTTCAGTGGATTCTTATTGAAATATTACTATGTAGAAAGGAGAGGTAATGTTTTAGAACATAAGATGAGGGACTTTTGTTTACCCCAGATAAAATTTATTTCTCTCTAATTGTAAAATAATTCATTGCTTTGTGAGGTATACAAGTAAGCAGTGGTGAAAGTGGTGCATCTGCAATACCTGAAATAAAGAAAAGAAAGTTAAAGTGACTGTGGACTAAACGTTTCACTCAGCCTTGAAAGGCAAAGATCTGAGGGTAGATCAAAGAGCCTCTCATTCACATTACAAATTCATATTACAAACAGCTGCAGCAGAATATAAACAATAGGATACGACAGGAGCAATGAGAAATCCTGCAGATTACTGGCTAGAAAAATTACCTTGCAGCATTAGCATAAAATAAACTTAAATTTTGTTATAGAAGCTAAATACTTACCAGCTGGTGCTAAAGATTTCAATGCTTCCAAAAGATGTGGACTAGAGAACTTAACCAGGCATCTGAAGGGTTCTTCCCTTTCAGCCAAGATGCCGTTTTTAGAGTCAGTTTTGAATTTGGTTTCAAGCTGTCAATAAAGAGGTAAATATATGAGCACATTTTTAAAAGACTAAAATAAACAGGTTGAGAGAACAAGTGGACAAGAGCTGGACTCAGTCAGAAAAACCTAGATTCAATTCTTGCCTTTGATACTACTTGCTATGTGATGTTAGACAAATAACTTAATTCTCAGTACCCCAAGCTCACTGCAGAGCAAATGCCAATCTGCAGTGGTGGAGGAGTTTTTAATACCAAAATAATCACAGGTTGAGAACTAAATAACTACTGAATATTTACATTCTTTTTAATTTTTCCCTATTATATGTAAAAGTTTTTTTAAACATGTTTTTAAAAATTTTGAATTCCAAATTCTCTCTCTCCCTCAGCTTACCCCTCCCTTGACAGAGCAAGCAATTTGATACAGATTATACATGTGAAGTCATACAAAATATATTTCTATATGAGCCATGTTGTAAAACACAAACCAAAACAAACAAACAAAAAGAAAAATAGAAAAAGTTAAAATGTATGCTTCAATCTGTATACAAAGTTCTTTCTCTGAAAGTGGACAGATAGCATTTTTCATCACAAGTTCTTCAGAAATGTATTGAATGGATCAGAATAGTTAAGTCATTCACAGATGATCATCATACAATATTGCTGCTACTGTGTATAATATTCTGGCTCTGCTCACTTCACTTTGCATCAGTTCACATAAGCTTTCCTAGGTTTTTCTCAAATCATCCTGCTTCTCATTTCTTATAGCACAATAGTTGAATATTTATATAATTGATGAAAAAATTTAACATATTTATGGTGTCATTTTAATGTAAAAAAATTTCATGTTCTATTAATGTTATTCTTGTTTGTATACCATTGTTTTGAGCATCAACAATTTCCAAATATGAATTACTTTAATAGAAAAAATATCTGAAAAGTTGGAGCTGAATACTACACAGGTGTACCATATTTACATAAGAGGTGTTTTATCTTAAAGAGTTGTGTGTGTTTTGTAAGTAAATCTCTTAAGCTTGCTAAGAAAAGGCAGTGTAATGAAACTTACTTTTAGTTTAAATATTCTTTTGTAAAAGATTTAGGGGGTTACATGATAGCAGTCTTCAGGTACTTGAAGGATTGTGATGGAGGACAGACAATAGACTCGTTTTTCTTGGCCAAAGATGGCACAAATAGCAGCATTCAGCGGAAACTAAGAATAGGTATGTACAGACCTATTAAGAGGAAGAGATTCCTAACAGCAAGAGCTGTTCAAAAGTAAAATGGCCTACTCCAGGAGCTAGTGAGCTCCTCCACACTTAAGTTCTTCAGGCAAAGGTTGATCGACCACTTACTTGAGTATATTGTATAGTGGATTCTCGTTCGAATGTGGGTTGGACCAGATGACTTCTGAGTCCCTTTCCAACTGTAATTCTATGACTTTAGCCTATGCTGGGAAAGAACTTTGACTGTACTCTAAGCAACTGAGTAAAATGACTAGGAAGGAATAACTTATTAAATGTTTTCAAATATTATCCTGTAAAAAGTACAAATCACCACCTGTATTACTTAAGCATTTATGTTTACAGTATTGATATTTGATAATTTCTATTTGATAATAATAGAATTCATTCACAAGTGCAAAATAAGGTCTCTCATGGTTATAAATGTTTTATAAATTTTCAGGTGATCCAGTGAGAAAAAGAGCTGTCCATTTTTTGTTCAGCTGTTCAGTCATGTCCAATTCTTTGTGACCCTATGGACCCTAACTTCCACCGGATTTTTTGGCAGGATACTGAAGTGGTTTGTCATTTCTTTCCCCAGTAGATTAAGGCAAACAGAGGTTAAGTGACATGCCCAGGATCACACAGCTAGTAAAATATCTGAGGCCTGATTTGAATTAAAGTCTTCCCAGACTCCAGGCCCAGTGCTCCATGTCCTAAGCCATCTAGCTGCCACTATCCATTTATTAGTTTTGTACTAAAATACCTAGGTTTTCCACATTAGCATTTTTAAAAACTGTTATAACTTAAAGTAAATATTACAGACAATCTCTACCTTATATTGTGCAAATTCTATTCTTGGTTGGATATAATCCCCAAAAGCTTCCCGTGTCACTCTTTGGATTCTTTCCTTCTCTTTCATATTTTCATGAATGATCCTTGGATCCACTGTGAATATAGGAGAAAAAAATTAGCTATTTAAAATTTCTGGGTTGTCAGAAATACATTTTATTCAAGAACTTTTTTTGAAAGATAAAATGTAAGAGAGCATTCTAGGAACATGGCTGAATAGGTAAAAAAAACCTTTCAGCTCTGTAGATTTCCTCCACAAAAAGAACAAAGAACATTGCCTCAGAGCAGCAGAAATAAACAAGGAGTAAAGCAGCTGTCCTCCTAAGACCTCAGGAAAGACCTGATCTCCAGGGACAGAGGTTGGGTCTGAGGGAAGTGCAAACACCTCTGGGCTGACTCAGCAGAAACAATAAACAAGCCCAGTTTTTAAAAATGCTAATGTGGAAAACCTAGGTATTTTAGTACAAAACTAATAAATGGATAACAGATTAAAAATTTGAATTCAACAATATTTTGCTTTCGGGAAACATTATAAAAATGAGATACATACAAAGATAAAATAAGGACAGTAGCAGAATTTAGTATGTAAAAAAAGCAGGGATAGTAATCATGATATCAAAGTTAAAATATATTTAATCAAAATTGAAAAATAGAAAAACTACACTATGTGTCAGCAATATAAATTGAAAAATAGAGAAACTACACTATGTCAGCAATATTATTTGATATTGTTTTAGACCATTTAAAATACCTAGATAGTATAAAATACCTGAGCACATACTTGCCAAAACAGACACAAGAACTTTATGAACATAAACAAAAAATATGTTTTATACAAATAAACTCAGTTCTAAAAAACTGAAGTTTCATGGGCAGGTAAAGTCAATATAATTTTTAAAATGACAGTTTTATCTAACTAATTTATTCAATGTCATCCCAATTAAATTACTAAAAAATTATTTTACTGAGAAAAAAATAATAACAAAATTCATTTAGAAGAACAAAAGGTCAGGAATTTCAAAGAGACTAGGGGAATAAAATGTAAAGGAAAAAGATTCAGCAGTATCAAACCTCAGACAATGTTATAAGGTGAGAACATTTTTGAAGTGTAAAAAGGATTTCAATTATTTTAAATTAAAGTTTTCCTGTATAAATAAAATCTACAGAGCCAAGAATAGCAGTGCAGAAAATTTTGGGGAAAACTTTCATAGACAATCTCTCAGACAGGATGTGATTGGGTTGGAATATTGCTGTGGTGTAGGAAATGATCTGGTTGAAAAAACATAGAAAGACTGGACTTATGAAGGAAGATGTTATCTACCTTCAGAAAAATACATGATAGGAAGAAATAAACATAGTGTGGTCTTACATATGAGTGTATATGTGTATGTTTATAGATATCTTTGTATATGTACATATTTGTTTGTACATATACATATATGTACACACATATATGTATATCTGCACACTTAGTTGTAGCCTTCTTCAGGGTGGTGGGGGGGAAGGAAGTGGAAAATAAAGTAAAAAGTACATAGCAGAGAACAAAAGAAAACTAACAGGGAAGCAAAGAAAAGCTGGGCAGCTTTGAAAAAATGTGTAGCATTTATCATATAGGTTTTCTTTTGATGGAAATTCATTGTTTTATATTGAATCCACCCTTATGGTCTGCTGTGTATAGGGCAATGGTTTTTTTTTTTTCCTTTTCTCATCTTGTATTTAAATTTAAAATAAAAAACATCATGGAAAAAAGAATAAAATATAAAAAAATTTCAACAGCTTCAAAATATATTATTACCAACTATATATAGTACATTACTAGAGGACAGTTAAAAAGAGAGACAGCTTTGCTACAGAAGAAAGAAGATCTGGAGTCAGATCATCTGGATTCAAAACCTGTCACCAATTCGTGACTTTGGGCAAGTCACATAGCCTTTGTGACTTGGTCTCCTTATGTGCAAAATGAATTTATCTACACTACCTACCCTGCTGAGTTGTCACAAAAATAAAAATTTAATAACACAATACAAATATCAGCTATTACATTATATTTGTTTTTGACTTAGATCTGTAGTTCATCTGTGTGCACAACTCCCAGTGAGGAAATCCCTTTTTACTGTTGAAGAAGGCACCTGCTCTGCCACCTAGAGCTGCCTGGGGACAGTTAAGAAGTTAAGTAGAACAGGGTCACCAGATAATACATGTTCAAAGTTGAAACTGAACCCAGATCTTTGTGATTCTGCAGTTTGATACCTATCCACTATGTCACAGCTACCTGTCAATTAGTAAACTACAAAGATGAAAAGACAAAGTCCTGCGCTCATGGAGTTAGTCTAGAAAGTGGAAAAGCACAGATCCAAACAAATACAATATATTTTAAGAAAAAGAAAACACAATTATACTAGCTATCATAAATAACCAATGAGATTCACTTGGCTCAAACTCCCTTCTTGCCACTCTTGTAGCATTGAGTCTCTCTTTTGTCACTTTAACTCATTTTCTTGTTCCACAGTTATGTGTAAATGATTCTTATTTCCTCTACTAAATAAAGTTCCACTAGGGGAAAATCCTATCTTGTATGTCTGTATGTAGCATACAGCACCAAGCACAAGCACTGGGCATATTTGTTGAATGAGCGAATTCAGGGGCTGGCGTCCTTGGTTCTATTGCTGCGATCCTTCCCTTTCATTCCCAGCTCTCATTGGGTAGAGAGTGCTTTAATGTTACTGTTAATCGTACTGACATGAACTTCCCTTAGGTACACAGTAATTTTTTAAAATGGCCAGTGTAAACAGCACATCTTTTATCCCCTCCTCAAATGCTAGCCTCTTCTCTCCAACCGCCCTACTCAGAGGGACAGAATAATCAGGACAGTCCTGGGTGGGTCACCCAATATCCTTGGAAATTCACAGCACATACTTTACTATCCTTTATCTCTCCACTCTTGAGCCTAATTGTAATAACAGATTTTTAGAGTTCCACTCAAAATAAGGAAGAACTTTCTATTATTTATGACTGTTCAAAAAATAAGTAACCACAAGAAGTGTGTTCCCTGTCACATCAAGCAACAGAGGCTACCATTAGTGATGTTGAGAAGCCAATGTAAAGCGTCAGTTCTGAGAGAGTTGTTTTTTTTAAAACAATACAATGGGTTTCCTGTTAGGGAATAAACTTTCTATCAAAAATCTGTACAAAATGTAAGACTGTCACATTAAGATTATTCCAGCACTTTAAATGATGACAAATTATCTACATATGGAAAATCATTCAGTGAGGAAGGCCTATATATCCACTCAAACTGACAAAGAATAGGTTTCTAACTCTCAAATAGTAGATTTTTCATTTACGAACTGCTATGCCAGAAACACATAATGATATTTAGTCTCAAATTCAAACAGAATCTGGATGCTCTTTTGGAATTTAAAGGATGAGGAAAAGTTTGAGGTGTCTTTGATACATTCCATTTTATTTCAATATTTAAGTTTGATTAATGAATTCTACTTTAAGCATCAGTGGGAGAAGGTATAGGCAACTAGAGAAGGACTTGAGCCAATTGAGAAGAAAATTGTGTAGTGACGTATAGGAGAGTTTGAACTAGTGAAATAGACCAGAGGTTGAATTCTGGTTAGAAATTTGAAGAAAATGAGGGAAATCTGAAGAACTATCTCTAGACCCAAATATGAGTCCATCTTCTATTTCCAGATTGTGAGAGAAGCAAAATCGAGGACAATAAATTAAGGACCATTAAAAAAGAACAGGAGAATAGACTCTGAAAAGGTAAACTCAGAAATAAATTGAAGATAGTTGGCAAGACAATGCAAAGTAAATAAAAGGTAAGTGGAAGAGGGGTAAACAAATGAACCAAATGGATTAGTGAGTAAGGAAGCAGGCAGGAGATAAATTAGTTCAAACCAAAAGAGGAGGGGGGTGTGGCAGGGAAGTTGTGGAGGCTAAAGAAAAGTGAGTGAGATTATCAAATTGTTTAAGAGGTCATAATTGACTGCAAGAGTTTTAACTAGGTATAGAGTTGAAGTGTGAGTACCCACAAATAAAGTCTGTTTGTTTTTTTTAATAGCTGAAACCAACCATTTTGGAGAATATGTGAAAATATACACTGACCTGCATTAAGTGTACAATGATCATACTTCTGCCGCTGCCAAATGACCGTAATGTGCTCCAAGGATAGCCTCATCTCTCTCAGAGAAAATAAAGTCGTTAGGAAGAATGAAGTATTCAAGAAGAAACAGGAGAGGTTTTAAAGAGGGGGGGAAAAAGAATGTCAGGAGGGAAGAAGAGGCTTGACAGGATGCTGGAAGGCAGAAATAGGTCATAAAGAGGAATGAAGGGCTATTTAGTTACAACTTTAAAAAATATTGGAGGCTTTTCCTAAAGAGCAGGGAGCTGGATGCTCTGAAGAAGGTACTTTCTTCCAAAGAATGATATGGTAGAAGCTATCAGGTGGTGAGGTGGATAAATGGAGGGAGTCAGGAAGACCTGAGTTGGAATTCAGCCTCAGACATTTATTAGCTCTGTGACCCTTGGCATTTAAGTGCTGCTTGCCTCAGTTTTCTCAGTTGTAAAATGGGGATAATAGTAGCACCTCCCTCCCAGGGTTGTTGGGAGGATAAAATAAGACAATGCTTGTAAAATGCAACTTAAAGCAATATACAAATGCCAGCCTTCTGTTGTTTCAATTGTGTCTGACTTCATGACCACATTTGGGGTTTTCTTGGCAAAGATACTGGAGTGATTTGCAGTTTCCTTCTCCAGCTCTATTAAGACATCTGCTGAAGCGCACTGAGAAAAAACAAAGCAGTCATTAATTTCCTGCATTATCTTAGTGATTATTTCATCCTTCAAAGGTAGAAGAACCAACAAAGTGAAACTTTTTTCTGATCTGATTCTCACTAACAGAGAGGAACTGGTGGTTGGGGAGAAAAAGACAGGTATCTTGGGGGAAAGTGACCACTTCTTCCAAGAATTTCTGAAAGAGAAGGGGAAGAAAATCTGGACACAGTCTAACACAAACCCTACATTTTAGTTGAGTTTAGCTGAGATTTTAGTTTCCAGAGGTAATATGACATGGAGACATAATATTTTTCAAAAACTTCCTTTTAGTTCCACTGAAAATAGTAAGAAATCAATTATTTCCCCAGTCTAAAATGCTTTCTCAACATTAAGAAAGTGTTTAAAAAGATTAAGAACAAAAGTTCAAGTCAAAGAAAATGGATTGGGCATGGTAACTAAATTTAGGAGGAAAAAAATAAGTATGTCTTCCAGTTAAGATCCCTGTCTTCCTCACCCAAGAAGTGATTGGCACTATGACTCACCCATGAGCAGTGCCCTCTTTTCCATCCAGGTATTACTTGTGCCTTTGGAATCCCTTTCCCTTTATAAGGGATTAAATTATTGTTCATCAATTTCAATCCTTCCAGTCAAGGAAGGAAGGAGAAGTTTTAGTGTTTTAAGTGAGTACCGTTTTTTAGGTGGAGATTTTACTTTAGTTAACCCTAAATTATATTTTAACATATTGTGACTTTTTAAATTGAATCTTGAATTGCTTCAAATTGCTAGTTGGTAGAGTGGATAGAGTGCCCAGCCTAGAGGCAGAAATACTCATCTTTGTGAGTTTAAATCTGGCCTCAGATACTTACTAGCTGGGCGACCCTGAACAAGTCACTTAATTCTGTCTCAGTTTTCTCATCTGTAAAATGGGCTGGAAAAGGAAATAGCAAACCTCTCCAGTATCTTTGCCAAGAAAACCCCAAATGGGGTCATGACAAGTTGGACACAACTAAAAAAACAACAGAGAAATATCTGAGAGCACTGGGGGGATGGAAGTGTCAATCTGGACATTCTGTAAAGCAGAAGTGCTTGATTTTAGATTAATGCTAAATTATTAAAAATTGTTTCTAGAAGAGTTGTGCCTAAAATGAATAGTATACTATTAATATTGTTTTCAGCACTAGATTAGAACCCATATAATAGGGGAAGTAAATTTAGGAGGAATGGGAGATTTTCAAGAATGAAATCCTGAAAACAGAAGGGAAATAATTCCAATGATGAGATAAAAATAAAATTTGTCTCAACAGACCAGTATGGATGCACCAACCATCTCATATTTTTAAAAGAAATGTACAAAAGATGGGAACAAAAGCAAATAACAGAGGATGAATATTAGTGTGTGGCACAGTCCAATAAAAACAGTATATGGAGTGCTATAGCTCAGAATAAATTGAAACTTTCAAGGAAAGCTAAGGAGACCAGAGTTTTTGGTTTATTTTTTGTTTTAGTTGTACTGAGAGAAAAAAAGAGGATCAGAGAAGGGACAGAACCCTTGCTTAGAGTGACTAGGATAATGCTGACAAGTGAGAGAGGGGAGAGAGGCTCAGTTCTTACTCTGTCTCTGTGTTCTCTGACATGGAGAATGGCTCTTATACTGGAAAGAGAAAACAGAAATGACTGACGAGGAAGACATACTTAAGATAAGGCAGAAGTAAGAGAATACTTAGTTGCCCTTGATTAATTCAAATCACCCCAGAGCAGCTAGATGGCACAGTGGATAGAGTGCTGGGCCTGGAGTCAGGAAGAGGCGTCTGTTTGCCTCATCTATAAAATAAGCTGGAGAAGGAAATGGCACACCATTCCTGTACCTTTGCCAAGAAAACCCTAAATGGGGTCAGGAAGAGTTGGACGCGACTTAAAAAAAAAGTCAAATCACGTGGCCCAGTTAACTATAATCAATTCCGCTATGATAGTAACTCACAGTAACTCGAGTAACTCATGAGCGATAGCCTTTCCCATACCCACTTTCACAAGCAAACTTCAGATCTTTTTCAAGGTAAAGTATCATTTAGTGTATATCTTCTGGCCCAGGAGGAGCTAAGTAGGCACTCCACCCCTACTCTACCTGCACCAGTAACCAGAGTCAGCTTTGCAACCCAGGATCAGTAAGAAACAGGATTGTAGACACTGCCATTATTTAATTTCAGTACTTAGGTATTTCTCAGCCATTTAACATGTATAAAATAATTTTATTAGGTTATTTTTTTTAATGTCACTGATGAAATTTTTAAATGCTGTGATGCTTAGCCCCATTTATCACAGAAACCCTATGGTTTTTATTTCAAGATTTTGAACAGTAAAGTGATTTTTAGGAAGACAGCTATCACCTTATAGCAGAACTGACTGTATCCTTGTGCAGTGCTAAAAGAAACGGCTGATGTGACAACTGAATCAGTCAGTGACACTTGGAAGATCATGGAAAATAAGAGAGATATCACAAAGTCAAATGATGTTCCAAGTTTCAAAAAAATATAACAGTCTTCAGTGAACTTAAGGGTTCATTTAAAAAGAGGGCTGGTTGACTGTTGTGTTTGTCTGTTCTCAAAGAGGATTGTGACATCAAGATGATGACATGACTTGCAGTTGACTTTGATTTGAGTGATTGGAGGGCTGTGCAGGTCACCAGCCTCACTTTCTTCTCCTGAGCCATCGGGGTCCAGTGGCTTGATATTCATCAGGATGACTGGAGATGGCCCAGGATGCAATGTAAGACCTTGGCCATTTTAGGCTAAGGTCTTATAGCATTCTCATTTTAAGTGAGATACTTCTTGTGTTCGTCCTTCATTGCTGAAGAAGACCATGCCATCAGAGAAATATGACATGACTTGCATTTGACTTTGTTTTGAGTGAGGGAGGGCTGTGCAAGGTCACCAGCCTCACTTCTCCTCCAGAGCCATCTGAATCCAGTGACCTGATATTCATCAATAGGTTTCTTTAAGTAGTTACTCAAAGGATGGCCCCTTTAAAAAACAAAAATAGGGAGGGGAAGACCTCAGGGTTCCTGGGTAAAAGAGAAATAGTTACAATTTAGTATTTACATTCACTTTATGCTAGGTGGGTGGGGACCTGCTGTCCAGTCTATGAGTTCCAGACAGAATATCTAGAAAGGGAAAGAATGATCACAAAGAACCAGCACAACTTCATCAAGAACAAGTTATGCAAATAAATCTCATTTCCTTTTTAAAAACTAGTTAATAAAGGGAATGTTGTGGATCTAATATACCTAGGCTTTAGGGAAGCACATGCAGTCTCATGCTATTCTTGTGGAAATAAAAGTAAATGGATCCAGAATGACTAGAAGGTCAGACCTGAAGAGTAGTTGTATTTCAGCGTCAGCATGGCAGGAAGTATCCAGTGGAGTGCTTGTTTCTGTGTCATGTAACATTTTTATCAGTGACTTAGGTAAAGAAAGACAGTTCTTTTAAAATCTAAATTGGAGATACAAAGCTTTGCAGGATAGCTGGAGCTCGCTGGAAGATCCAAAAGGAAACTGACAGATAAGAGTTTTGAGCTAAATATAGTAAGATGAAATATAAATCAATATGTAAATGTAATCTTACACTTGGGTTTAAAAAACCTCACAAGATGGACAGATAGCAGTTCTTTTAAAAAAGATCTGAGGGGCTTACTGGGCTTAATATAAATCAGCAGGGTGTAAACTGTGAGGCTCTTGAGAGCAAGGATTGATTTTTGGTTTTTTCTTGTCTTTATTTGTATCTTTAGTACTTAGCACAGTGCCTGGCACATGATAGGTGTTGCATAAATACTGCTTGAATGATGTGGCAAACAAAAAGTTAGTATGATCTTGGGCCATATTAAGGGAGGCACAAAAGCTTCCAGGAATAGGGCAGTACTAGTTCTACTGTACTTTGTCCTTGTTAGACCTTATCTGGAAGACTGTGTTCAGTTATAGGAATTGTGTTTTAAGAAAGATATTGGTAAGTTAGCAAGTATACAGTGGAAGGCAAACAGGAAAGTGAGGGGCTTTAAGTTCACGGTATATAAAAATAGCTTGAAGGAAGTTGGCATGTTTTGAATGGAGAAGAAAACACTTGTAGGAAACTTGATAGGTGTCTTTAAGTATTGAAAGGGTTATCATGTGCAGGAAAGATTAGACTTGTTCTGTTTGGCCAGAGAGGACAGAACAAGGAACAGTAGGTAGAAGTTACAAAGAAGTCAATTTACACAATGGCAGGAAACACTTCCTCAAAATTTGAGCTCTTCCAAAGTGGAACAGGTTATCTTATTCTCCCTCCTTGGAGATCTTCAAGTAGAGATTAGATGACCAATAATTGTGAGGTATGTTGTAGTGGGGGACCCCTTTTATATAGAGGGTGTACTAGATCACTTCTGAAGTCCCTACCATCTCTCAAATTCTGTGAAAATAAGATTCTGACAAATTCTGTTAAGAGAGCTAGGGACAGTCTCTTCTTCAGCAGAGATTTAATTTTTATCATTCTGAGAGCATTGCCCGCAAAGTATGTTGACAAATTATACTTAACCAGATCTCATAATACATTATCTTAATAAGATAAAATTAATAAAAACTTTAAAAGTAATGAAACACATAACCAAAATTTATTATAAAGAGAAAAAAATTAAACCAGTTACCTATTTCAGTCTCCAAGTTTCCTTCCTCTAAAGGTGTACAGTAAGTGTGAAAATCCTAGAAAAAGAAATTTAATGTTAGTGCTTCTGTCAGTTTATTTCTGAAAATAACATTCTAATTTACCTGGCAAGAGGAAATTATCAGAACCTTCCATTTCTTCCTATCAAAAAAGATTTCATTTTATTTTTTTAGTACATTTTTACAAATACGTGCCTCCCTCAAAATCCAATAATAATAAACAAAATAAACATAACAAAATAAGCAAAATAAAATAAACAAGTAAATAACAAATAAATAACAAACAAATAATAAATAAACAAAATAATACAATAAAATAAACAAAACAAAAATAAAACCCCAAATTAAAGCCTTTAATACTGGCTGTTTCATCTAGTAAAAAAAATTTCCACCACAATCATGCCCAGAAATGTTTTTTCCGCATTTTAAGCTTGCCACTTTCCCATATGGAAGTGAGTGCCATGTTTCACCCTCATTCTTGGATATGGAACATCATTGTGTCGATCAGAATTCTAAAGTTTTTCAAAGCTGGTTTTTCCATAATGTTATGTACAGATTATTCTCCTAGTTCTGCTTGCTTCCATCTACATCAGTTCATAGAAGTCTTCCCAGTTTCCATTGAAATGGCCCATTTCATCACTTCTTATAGCAGGATATACTGTTCCACTCACATAACACAATATGTTTAGGCATTTCTGGGAGTGTAGGGGCAGGAGATAGGGGAAAAAATGGAGGGAAGGAGAAGGAAGGAAGGGAATGGGAGAGGAAGGAAGGAAGGACTTATTAAATACCTTCAACGTGCCAGGTGCAAAATGCTAAATGCATTTAAATTTGCTAAATCCTTTAAAAATATTACCTCATTTAATCCTCAAAACCACCATGAGAGGTAGGTGTTAACTATTAATATCTCCATGTTACAGAGAGGAAATTGAGGCAAAGGCAAGTGGCTTTTCCAGAGTCACATAATTAATAAGTATCTGAGGCCAGATTTGAACTCATATCTTCCTGACTCCGGGCCCAACACATGGGCAGTTGGGGAACTTTCTGGGCATAGTTCCAAACTGCTTTCCAGAATAGCCAGACCAATTCATAACACACTAGTGTACCTGTTTTTCCATAGCCCCTATAACATTTGCCACTTTCCTTTTTTGTCATCTTTGCCAATTTGATAGTGGTAAAGTAGAATTTTGAAGTTGCGTTAATTCTCATCTCTATTAGTGATTTAGAGCATTTTTTAAATTATGACTGTTGGTAACTTGGATTTCCCCCCTTGAAAACTGCCTATTTATACCCCTTGACTATCTATTGGGATTGGCTCTTAATTTTATTTCCTTATATATTTTGAATATAAGAACTTTATCAGAAAAGCTTGTTGCAAAGATTTTTGCAAGACATCTCTTTACCTTCTAAGTTATACTATGTTAAGTTTATTTATCCAGAGTAATCAAAACTGTCCATTTCATCTTGTGATGCTTATATCATTTGTTTAGTCATTAACTCTTCCCATGTCCATAGATTCCAATGTTAATTTCTTCTTTGTTCCTCTAATTTATGATGTAACTTTTTATATCTTCGCTACATACACATTTGAAGCTTATTTTGGTGTAAGGTGTGAAGTGTTGTTCTAAACCGAATTTCTGCCACATTACTGTCTAGTTTTGCAAGCAATTTTTGTCGGATAGTCAGCTCTTCCCCCGCTGGGGTTGCTGGGCTTATCAAATGCATTGCTTCTGTATGTTGGGTACATTTAATCAACTTGTCTATTTCTTATAGCAGAGTTTGAGATATGGTACTGCTAGGTCCCTTGCATTCCTACTTTTTAAAATTATTAATTGAAATCCCTTGATTTCCTGATACTTTGTTCCTCCTGATGAATTCTTTATGCTTTCTAGCTCTACAAAGTAATCCTGTGGTAGTTTTCTAGCTCTACAAAGTGATCCAGTGGTAATTTGATTGGTAAGGCATTGGATAACTAAATTAAGTAGAAATGCCATTTTTATTATATTGGTTTACCCTACCCATGAACAATGAATGTTTCTTTAATTAATGAAATCTTATCTTTATTTCTTCAAAGAGCTGGATTCATATAGTTTTGGGGTGAATCTTGGTAGGTATAATTCCAAATATTTTATATTTCACCAGGTATTTTCAATGCAATTTTTCTTTCTAGTTCTTCCCATAGGGTTGTGTTGGAGTACTGATGATTTATTTATGTGGCTTTATCAGCATACTTTGTTTACACTATTATTTCAGCTAATTTTAGAGAATCATTATTATAAACAAAAAGCAACAATTTTGCCTATGCTTATTCCTTTAATTTCTTTCTTTTTTGTATTGTTACAGGTAGCATTTCTAGCACCATGTTAAACAGTAGGAAACATAATGGGCATCCTCGTTCTACCCTTGATTTTACCAGAAATGCCTGTAACTTTTCTGCATTACATATAGTGTTTGCTCTTTGATTTAGATATAAATAAGTTGCTATATTAAGAAAAGGTTCATTTATTTCTGTGATTTCTAGAGTTTTTAATAGGAAGAAGTGTTGAATTTTGTAAAAAGCTTTTACAGCATATGTTGATATAATCATATGGTTTCTATTTTTTATATTTTTAACATAGTTTATAATATTTCTTCCATTCCTTATACTGAACCAAATCTACATTTCTGGTGAAAAGCCAACATGATCATAATGTATAATCATTCTAGTATGTTATTGTAACTTGCTTACTAATATTTTATTTTTTCCAAATTTATTTGTTTTCAGTTTTTAATAAGTTTTTGAATTCCATAAGTTTTAAATTTTCTCCCCCTTCTTTCCACCTCCCTCTCCAAGATGGCATGCAGTCCTATATGGGTTCTACACATACATTCCTATTAAGCACATTTTCACCTTAGTCATGTTGCATAGAAAAATTATAATGAATGGGAGAAACCATGAGAAAAACCAAACCAAACATAACAAAAGAGAAAACAGTCTGTTTCATTCTGTATTCTGACTCCACAGTTCTTTCTCTGGATGTGGAAGGAACTTAGCATCATGAGTCCTTTGGAAATGTCTTAGGTCCTTGCATTGCTGAGAAGGGCTAAGTCCATCAAAATCAGTCCTTGCACACTGTGGCTGCCACTCTGTATAATACCGCCCTAGTTCTGCTTGCTTCACTCAACATCAGTTCAAATAAGTCTTCCCAGATTTTTCTGAAGTTCACCTGTTTGTCATTTCTTACAGTACAATAGTATTCCATTACATTCATATATAACTTGTTCATCCATTCCCCAACTGATGGGCACTCCCTCAAGTTCCAGTTCTTGGCCACAACAAAAAGAGCTGCTATAAATATTTTTGTACATGTGGGTCCTTGTCCCATTTTTATGATCTCTTTGGGATACATAGAAGCGGTATTGCTGGGTCATAGGGTACGCATATTTTCGTAGCCCTTTAGGCATAGTTCCAAATTGCTCTCCAGAATGGTTAGATCAGCCAGAGATGTATCTTCTTTAATTCTTCTGAAGTTCTATTCAGACCCTTAATCTCATTCTTGTCTAGCATTTGTTTAGATTTCTCTAGGTCTCAAAGGGTACATAAGTTCTTCCATTATTGTAGTTTTATTGTCTATTTCTCCTCCAATATGATTAGTTTTTCCTTTAAGTATTTAGATGTTTTGTTATTTGATGTGTATAGACAGATAGATAGTAGAGACATTGATTCATTATGGTATCTTTAAAACATAATTTTACTGTAGCCTTATCTGAAATCATGATTGCTATCTGATTTTTTTTTAGTTCAGCTAAAGCATAAAAGATTTTAACTCTATATGCATCTTTGTGTTTCAAGCATTTCTTGCAAGCAATATCTTGTCACATTTTGCTTTCTCTTTTCATGTTGCTATTCTTTTCCATCTTATGAGTGAATTCATTCCATTCACACCCACAGTTATGGCTGTTGTGTTCTTTCCCTTCATCTTATCGTCTTATAATTTTCCCTTTTTGCTCCCTTAGCCCTCTTTTACACATAAGAATGTAGTAGAAGAGAGGGAATCTGCCTAACATTTGTGATATTATAATGAAACGTTCTGTTTTCTCTGTTGTAGCTTTTTCTCTTTACCTCAACCCTGATTCCAGGCTTTTACCAATTCTTCCTTTCCTTTTAATTCTCCCTTCACATTCCTCCCTCCAACATTTGAGTTTGTTTTACTTATGACTATTCCATTAACTATCCTATTCTCCTAAAATCCTTTTGTTTAAATCCCTCTTTTGTTCTTTTCTATTTATCTTTTGAGTAATATATTTCTATGGCAAAAAGTGTGTGTCTGTAATTGTGTTCAATCTTATTTATTCAGTTCAGACAAAAGTGAGATTCAAGGGACGACAGTTCCCCCCGTCAATATCGCTATGACGATACATTCTTCATTTTATACATCTCTAGTAAGAGATAGCTAGGTGGCATAGTGGATGGAGCCCTGGGCCTGGAGTCAGCCAGCCTCGTCTTTATGAGTTCAGTCTGGCCTCAGACACTTAATAGTAATGCGACCTTGGGCAGGTCACTTAAGCCCCCGTTTCCCCATCTGTATAATGAGCTGGAGAAGGAAAATGGCTAGTGTCTCAGCAGAGAAAACCCCAAATGGGGCTAGAAGAGTTAGACAGAATTGAAATGACTAAACGACAACAATTATATGCAGGATTTCCCTCCCAATCTTTCCCATTTTTGCTCTTTTCATAAAACCACTAAAACCACTCATAACTGCATTTTAACCTTTCTCTATGATCTATAAAAACATTAAAGTTCTAAGAGGATAGCTCTTTTCCCTTAGTATATGTAAGTAATTCATCATTACATATTCCCTTTCAATTAAACAGATATGCGTACCTTCCTATGTTTCTCTTGGTACCTGCATTTCTATCTCAAATTGTCCACTCAGTTCTGACTTTTCACATCAAGAATAGCTGGAAATCCTCTATTTCACTGAAGATCCATTTTCCCCCTACAGGTTCATATTTATTTTGCCAGACAGGTTGTCCTTGGTTATAGTTTTTATTCCTTGCCTTTTGGAATAGCTTATTCCAAGCTCCACTCTTTTTGAAAGGACAGCTGCTAATTCTTATGTAATCCTTATTGTGACTCCTTAATGTTAGTGTTAATCTGAACTCCTTTTTCTGGTTGCTCGCAATATTTTGTACTTCCTAGATTTTCTTCTCTTTTCTTTTCTCCCTGTGTTGACCTGCAAACCACCGGCTTAGTCCCTTAAGCAATCATTGAGGGGAGAAACCATTATGGAGGAAGGATCCACCTTCAACACCATCAGTCACAGCTGGTGACCAACTGCCGCCATCAGGCAGGTAGGTCCTGCAGCCTTGAGAGTGGCTCCTCAAGTCACAAGTCCAGCTTCCAGCCCAGTAATCACAGCCATCATCCAGAAAAGCAGCTCCTGTGAAGAAGGAACTAGCTATCCCCCCATCAACTGCCAGCCAGGGGCAGGCAAGTTAGCACAGTTGAAGCAGCAGGGCATAATGATGGAAAGACAGAAGGATGCATGTTCCAAACCAGGGCTAGAGAACCTGTAGCCTTGAAGCTACATGTGGCCCTCTAGGTCCTCAAATGCAGCCCTTAGACTGAAATCCAAACTTCACAGAACAAGGTTTTGAAGTTTGAATTTCAGTCAAAGGGCCGCAAGGATCCAGAGGACTACATGTGGCCTTAAGGCTGCAGGTTCCCCACCCCTGTTCTACAGAAATCAAACCACCCCCACCACCTTGACCACCATCTTTTCTCAGACCTTATCAGAAACAGTCCAGGACCCTGAACCTAAGAGTCTTGGAAACAGTGATGCTTCTAGCTCACTACCTTCAAGCATCATTTTAAGAAGCAAAACTAGTGGAGATGCAGTCTGACAACTATATCTGCAGGCGCTACAACCACATCTATTGAAGACTGAGAAAAGACAGTTCTCCTTGGTATTGTCAAACAGTTCAGCGTCAGAAACTGATATATTTTTTATTATGGAAATGACATAAAAGAAGCATTAACATCTGCTTTGCCACTATACCCCAACAAACATGGAACCTTTCCATTGGAATTATAGCTGAAAGTTTTCATGTGTTGTCTCCTCTATCAAAATGTGAAAGCAAGGACTGTCTGACTTTTCTATATGAATCCCCGCATTTAGTAAAGTGTTTTGCACATAGTACGTACTTAATGCTTCATTTATTCATACATTCTTTCGGTGTTATTTTGATAGTTTGTATTTTCTTATCAAGTCACTGTTTTGTGACTGGCCTATTCTAATTTTCAAGGCATTCAGTTTTTAAGTGAATTCTGTTGTAAGGGTCAAGCCCCCTTGCCATTTTTTTCTCCCTAGCTTTTCTATTTTGTATCTCTTAATTAATTTCCTCCAGGTATTGCTGAAGTCCCTATGGCCAAGACATTTTTTTCTCTGAGGCTTTACCTAAACTTGTTGCTACTCTTTTTGAAGTTTACCTCATAGGCATCTTTCAGATCAAGGTATTCCTTGTTAATTTTTGGAGCATTCCCTGGTTTGCTCATGGTGGGGGTGAGAGTATTGGGGGTCAAGGTCCGCTGACCTTGTGTCAAGCTACTGTCTGGTCCTGAGTACAGTGGGTCTGACTAGACTTCCTTTAAAGGACTCTGGAGTTGAGTGCTGGGCACTACCTAGTGAAGTAGGAGTGGGCAGACCCTCTAGTCTATCTGCTGTAGTTTTTGCCTGAGGTCCTTCCTTTTGCTGCTGGGTTTCAAGGATTCTCCCATCCTGGGTTCCCACTACATGCTTTAGAGGCTGCTGGGCCTGGATTTTGTCAAAATCCAGGCCACGAGTGCTAGACCTTGCCTAGAAAACCTTGAAAGCTGCTCTCTTTCTGGGAACTGTTAAGACTGAGTTGGCCTCAGATTCTGTTTATCTCACAGCTCAAAATAATGCACTGGATTCTCCCTAGAACCCCTTAAGGCTGCTCCTGAGCTAACGTCAGGCAGCCAGGCAGGGGTTTAGGGAAAGCTTAGAATCAGGGGGTCCTTTGGGATTTGTTCTATGAAGTTTGGATTCAGTCAAAGGACTGCACTTGAGGACCCAGAGGGTGACATGTGGCCTCAACACTGCAGATTTCTCACCACTGGTAGATCTGTATGGCTTAAGCAAAGAATGTCAAAACTTCCCCAAAGACTCCAAGGATATCTGCCTTTTTTGTCCTTGACTTGCCCCAGTTTATGTATTCCATAATCTGAGTGAGGGAATATATAGGTGATTCTTTCTATTTCTTAGTAGAGCAGTATATCTCAAAGCCCCACCAAGAGGCCTTTGAGGAATCTTCTTTATCTGGAATCTTCTTTATCCGGAATCTTCTTTATCCTAGCCCTCTGTCAAGGCCATCCTCCCACAATCTTTAAACGAGATTTCAATGGAGACCTTTTCAGAAGGAAAATAAATCATATTTTTAATTCCCTAATGCTGGTTCCTATGGATGAAATGTTGGTTTTCAGAGAGATGGTTTTGATATTATGGAAATAACACCAAATATGGAGTTAGACAAGCTGGGTACCAAAAACAGCTCTGCTACTGACTATCTTTGTAACTGTGGGTAAATTACTTTATCTTGATAAGCCTAAGCTTCTGCATTTACAAAATGAGAGTGTTGGACTGAATTTCTAAGGTTTCTTCAAGATAAAAATCTTATGATACTTTTTGTTCCTTACTAATTAAACAGTCATTTAATAAGCATCTATTAAGTGCCTACTGTGTGCAAAAAACCTTGGGTACAATGTTACCACATATCCAAGGATTCACAGATAAACAAAGCAGACTCACCACAGTCTCAATGTATTGATATACATTTAGCATAAAAAGATAAATCACAAATAACAGAGTTAGATAATTCATGAGAGACTTTTCCCCTCATAATTAAATGGGAACAAAGTCCAATTAAATAATTTTGAACAAGAAGAAATAATTTTTAAAAATTCTATAACGCATCATCAAGTAAGTTAGTTTATCCTACCAAACAACATAGCACCAGAAACTGGACACAGTAGTTCCTAAAAAGAATATAATTAGTGCAAAAGCATGTAGGTCAAATGATTGTGGTCACTTCCATGCTAATACTTTCCAGTAAAGAACTATACAATCTAATTAAAACAGCTTTTCTGTGGGTACTTTCCACATTCCACAAAATAGAACCTCTTTGATAGCTGGAGATCAATTAAAATCAATCTCTGAATGCCTAGGTGATAACACATGTTGGGAAACTATTTTGTTTACTTTCAAGTTACCTTACTGACAGGCTGTTCACTTCACTAGATCAATAACATATAACTCAATCTGCTCTTGGTGAATTCTCCCACCTGCTAAGTTGTTTTTAATCAGGCCTGAAACAAGACTTAACTTTGAGGAGATATACTGAACAGCTCACCTGATTATACTGTTTAAAAACAATGGCCTTAAGAGAATCCAGATATAGGCTTCGGAGTTCCATCTGTCGTATCTCACGGTAATTGCCAGCAGTCATCAGTGCCTGGAGACGAAAATGAGCAAAACTATTACGACTGTTGTCCCGCTCTGCTTACATTTGCCAACTAAGTATGAAAGATTTTAAATAATCAATGTTTTTCGCTAAAAGTGAAAAACTTTGGAAAAATGTAACCTAAAATGAATGGCTCCTGAATATAACTATGGATATGTAATTTGCCTAAAATCTATAGAATATGTTACAGTGTTCTTCAATACAAAAAAAAAACTGGGTGAAAGGGTATGAGAGAGGAGAAGGAAGGGTACATAGTTTGGTATATTGGAAAAAGGAATCAGGAATCAGAAAATCCAAGTTCAAATCTGGATCTTAATGATTATATGTGAGCATGGGCAAACCACCTAAACTTTTTGAGCACATTTCATCCTGTACAAATAACATTTACACTACCTACCTCATAGGGTTTGACAGAAAAGCATTTTATAAATCTTAAAGCATTACAGAAATGTAAACCATTGATTGCAAGGTTAATATTTGAAAATAGCCAATAAACACTTTTGTAGGATATCAACTGCCTGAAGTAGAACAAACATGTCTGACATTTGGAATAATAATTTGTTTTGTGATATCAGAAAGTAAGAAGTGTCCATTTTTAAGCTACTGTACAATACCCATTTGCCCCCAATTTACAGAGGATGAAATTAGAAAACTAAAGTAGAAATAAAAGTATAAATTCAAATATCCAGCATTCACATGGCAAGAATCACTGAGATCCCACAGCAAAGTGAATTCAACAATAATTGTGATCCTATTGCCCTGCAATGCCATGTGCAAAACAGAGATTACAGTACTTTAACTGCTTACTTGTAGCTAAAAATCTGAAGGGAGATTCTTGTGCTTATGATCACAATGCAGTAAAACTATAAAGGCTCACTGAAGTATAACCTGAAATGGTAGAGCATAGTTGCTGGGAAGCAGCAGTTGACAAGGCAGTTTGGTATGGCCAGACCTGCAGACGCTTCTGGGAGACAGAACAGATGCTGAACAATGGTTATGACACAATTTATCACTTGTCTGTAGTAAAGAAGAATCAGTGGTTTCTCTAGCCACATGCCCAGTTGGTATCACAGACCCTTAATGAATGATGATGCAATTCTTATAGTCCATACCTGCCAGAGCTCTGGAATGTACTTCCTAATACGGCAGTGACAGATGAAGACAAAAGGAGTTTGGGAATGATACACCACATAGGTAGTTTTGTACTGGTTTGGTTTCATGAAAGGTGTTCCCCAGGCAACTCGAATCCATACTGCATTATCCTCACTATCTCTGAAGCTGATATGCACCTTATTAAACAAAATTTAAATTATATTTTATTACATATAATTCAACTGATTACAATAGCATTTTCTACAAGGTTACTAAAGCTTTTGGAAACACTAAAATTCAGTGTTATTTTTTCCTCTTTCCCAAGGACATCACCTTAACTACCACAAGTCTTCTCATGGTGTTTAGGGAATCTTTGGGAAAAAAATGATGATGATGATGATAACTATAGATAACTCTTTTTATACATTTACCTAGAAAAGGTATTCTTAATCTCTTGTGTGATGGGGGAAAGGAAGGGAATATGCATTTATTAAGTGCCTACTATGTGACAGGAACAATGCTAAGGGTTTTACAAATATTATATCATACAAAAACCCTATGAGGTGGGCGCTTATTCCCATTTTACAGATGAGCATACAAAGATTTAAGTGACTTGCCTAGAGCCACACAGCTAGTAAGTGTCTGAGAATGGATTTAAACTCCGGTCTTCCTGACTCCAGGATCAGTGCTCTATCCACTGAGTCACCTAGCTGCCTCTAATGGCCCTCTTTGTCAGTCTGTTTGAAACTTATAGACCCCCTCAGAGAATTAAAAAAAAAATCATAGTGGAAAGATGGAATTATTTTTCCCATCCACATTCAATAATTCCCTGAAATCTATCTACAGATTTTCCCCTTTCATCCCCCACCTCCAGCAAGGGGACCCTGGGTTAAGAATCTACGGTCTATGAAGTCTTTAATGAGGAAAATTCCCAAATACATACAGGGCATCAGAATGTAATTTTCCTTCATGATCATAGATTGTAGAGATGGAAAGGACTTTAGAGATCAATCAATCAAACAAGCATTTATTAAGTACCTCCTATATGGCAGGCACTAGGGATACAAATATGAGAGGTTTTGATCTCAAGGAACTTAATTCTAGAGAGACAAAGCATGTTCACAGAGAAGGACACATAGGATATACAAAGTGATGGAGGCAAGCGCACAACAATTGGGAGAGAAACAGCAAAGGCTTCTAGGAGGAAGGGATACTCAATATGAGCCTTGAGGACAAGTAGGGGTTCCAAGAGGCAGAGATGAAGAGGGACAGAATTCCAGGCAAACGGGAGAGTGTGCGAAAATGGGCAGAAACAGGAAACACGATGTCATGCCTGCAAAAGAGCAATACAGTTTGGCTGAAATGTGACATGTATGAAGGGAAGTAATGTGTAATAAGCCTGGAGATATAGGCTGGGGTCGGATTATGAAAGGCTTTAAATGCCAAACACTGTGGTTTGTGGGGAGTCACTGAAGCTTCTTGGACAGGAAAATGATATGGCCAGACTTGTGCATCAGAACTACCAATTTGGCAAATACATTTATGACAGAAAGAATTAGAATGTATCTGGATGCAGGGAGACCAGTTAAAAGGCTCTTTCAGTAGTCTAGGTGAGAAGAAATGAGAGCTTAGATTAGAATGGCTGTGGCGTGAATAAAGAGAAAAAGACAGATCTGAAAGGTGTTGAGGAAGACAAGACTGATTAGATGCGAAGGGTGAGTGAACGAAAAAATATTAAGCACTTACTAGGTCATCAGGCACCAATGCTAAGCACTGGGGATATATGCACAAGCAAGCAAGACAGTCCCTGCCCCCAAGTAAGATATTCTAAAAAAGGAATATAACATATATAAGCGGTGGCAAAATGTTTTTTACAGGAAGGTTAGCGGGAATGATCACTAGTCACCGAACAATTGAATGACATGCTGGTGTTCATGTGATTATAGTGCTTAGACCAAGAGAATGGCAGTGATGATCTGACAACTGTTCTGAAAAGTAGATGAATGATAGGTTTTGAACCAGGATGACTAAGAGGGATGCTGGTGCCACCCTCTCCCCCCAACAGAAATAGGGAAATTAGGAAGCTTAAAGGCAAAGGAAATAAATGATCTGGGACATGTTGATTTTGACATGCCTATGAGATACCCAGGCAGAAATGTCAAGCAAGCAGGAGATGCAAGAATGGAGTTCAAGAAAGAGATGAGTGTTGGAGCATTAAGATTTGGGAGTTATTCCTGAATAGTGAGAGTAGAATATATAGGAGTTGATGAGATCATCAAAGAGGGAATACAAAGAAAATGGAGAGAGTCCAGGATAGAGCTCAGGGATTCACCAAGACACAGGAGGTCAGACACATATGATAATCTAGTCCAGCCCTCCTCATCTTCAGATGAAAAAACTAAGTCCCAGATTTCACATTACATTACCTTCAGACCAAACAGGCTTGACTGCTATTCCCTGAAGGCATCATATTATTTCCTGCATTCATGCTGTTATACAAGCTGTCATCAATATCTGAAATGTTCTCCCTCCTCACCCTCTGTCTTCAAGAATACCTGTCTTCATTTAATATTCAATTCTTATACCAATTCCTAGGGGAAGCCCTTCTTGATCCATAGTTATTAGAGCTTTCTTCTTCCCCAAACTATCTGTTTACCTATTTGTACTCCCTAGTAGAACATAAGCTTCTTGAGAGCTGGGACATTTTTTATTTTTGAACTTGTGCCCTCACTGTGAATGCTCCTAGAGACAAACCATGTTCACAGAGAAGGACATAAAGGATGGAGGCAAGGGCATAACAACTGGGAGAGAAACAGCAAAGGCCTCTAGAAGGAAATAGTACTCAATATTAGCCTTGAGGAGAAATAGGGTGCTCACAGTGAATTCTCAATAAATTCTTGTTAAACTGAATTGCCAAAGATTACAGAAATAGTTAAAAATAACAAGGCAAGAATTTGAATCCAGGTTCTTCAACTTCAAATTTGATGCCTTTTTCACTTGAACTAAGTAGCCAGTTACAGGATGATAAAGCTGGGACATTAGAGGCCATCTAATCCAACCTTCTCCTTTTACAAATGGTGAAACTGAGGCCTAGAGAGGTTATTGTGACTTGCCCATGGTCCTAAAAGGAGTGTCAAGGTTGGAATATAAAAAATCAGTTCTACCTGACTTTAGAGTCAAACCACCCTGCCATCTCCCATTGCTCAAGAGTTTGAAGTGGAAATTTAGTATTATTTTAAGAGCAAATGGACTTTTCATGAGGTCTTTTTGGTAATTCAATAATTAAGACCCAATCTGACTTTATAAAAAATAGTGTCAAAGCAAGATATCTACCTGTATAGTAACAGAAATATACTACCTCTATCTATACTTTAATTATTCTCTGACCTCAAGAATTACTAATTTTACAGAAATAACACAGTCACTAATTTTCTGCTTCAAAAAGTTAGTTTAGAATGAAAGGAAATTCTGTTGTTCTTGTTTTATGGAACCTGTAATCCCTGCTGGCTAGCCTTAGGCTAACAAACTTACGTTTATATAGCACTTTAAGGTTTTCAAAGTGCTTTACAAATATTTTATCATCTTATCCTCCCAACAACCCTGAGAATTAAGTGCTATTATTATCCCCATTTTACAGATGAGGAAGCTGGGGCAAAGAGAGTGTTAAGTGACTTGTCCAGGGTCTGAGGACAGACTTGAATCTAGGCCTTTCTGACTCCAGGCTCAGCATTCTATCCACCAAAGCAGCAACTGCTGAGTTGAGGCTGGTGGAACCCGCAGGTTTGGAGTTCCAAGCTGTAGTCTAAAGTCCATAAATTGTCCAGTCAATTTGACATCTAGAGAAATTGACAGGAGCTACCTGAGATTACGATAACTAATGTGTATAAAGATAGCAGATGATCCTAAAGGGGCTCTGAAGAAAGGAGAAACAATCATGACACAGAATGGAATGAGAAAGACTTTCAAATTAAAGACATCTGCTTGGGAACAGTACAGCCTGGCACCGGAGATGCATTAGTAATCTAGATAACAAAGAATGGACAAAATAGAAGAGCATAAATAACCTCCAATTGAAGTAAACATATTTATTAACATCACTTACATTTTTTAGGGTTCTTTGAAGAACTTTCTTAAAAGAATCTTTAAACTCTTCCATATCAAAAAGGTCAACCTCTTCACCTGCCAAAGTGACAAGGAAAAGAATGGAATGCCACAATGCGTGAGAGTAGGATGACTGTTGGGTAGGACAAGAAACCCATCCTTGTGGACCTCTCTTTTGACAGCACCTGACACTGAGGACCATGTTCTCTTTCTAGCTATACTCTCCTCTTTGGATTTTCTGGAACAGCCCCTTTGGGTCTCCTCTCACTATGGGACCTTTTCTTCCCAGTCTTATTTTGCTGAATCGCCTTCCATGTCGCACCCTTTACCTGTGAGTATACCCTACAACCTTCTGCTCTTTTTTCTCTTACACTCTTTCATTTGACGAAAACTTTCCTGGGTTTGTCACCACTGTACAGATGATTATCAGATCTCTCTCTCTCCTAAGCAGTGTATTAAATAACTGCCTCTTGGTCATTTGTAAATGGAAATCCTGCAAGCATCTCCAACTCAACATGTCCAAAATAGAGCTTGTAATCTTTCCATTCTCTCAAAATTCCCTATTTTATCTGAAGAGTGATAGCATTCACTCTCCTTCATACCATATGACCAACAGTTGCCATATATTTTTTACCTCCATAATATCTTTCATATACATTCCCCCTTCACTCACAATCCACCATTCTAGTTTCCTGCCTGCATTACCTCTCAGTTGAACTATTTCAACAGCTTAATTTATCTTTCTGCCTTAAGTCTCCCCCCCACACCAATCCATCTTCCATAAAGTCATCAATGTAGTTTTCACAATGTGGTTTTCACAGGTCTGACCATGAAATCTCCTTATTCAATAAACTACAGTGGATCCCTTTTACCTCCATGATCAAATATAAACTCTTCTGGTACCACCCTACCTTTCCAACTTGATTAGATACTGCCCTCCTGCATGTGCTCTTTTGGTCCAATAAAACTAGTCTTTCTGCTGTACTTCAGAAATGACAGATAATCTCCCAACTCTATGTCTTTTTACTGACCATCCCCACAACTAAAATGTACTTACTCTCATTTTCTACCTCTTGGAGTCCCTCGTTTCCTTAAACAGTTAGCCGAAATGCCACTACTGCTTGAGTTTTTTTCTGGTTCAGAATAGTATCCCTGCTGCCCATGAACTGGGAAATGGCTGAACAAGTTGTGGTAGATAAATGTAATGGAATACTATTGTTTCATAAGAAATGATGAGCAGATGGATTTCAGAAAAACCTGGAATGACTTAAACATGAACTGATGCTGAGTGAAGTGAGCACAACCACAACATTGTACATAGTAACAACAACACTGTGAGATGACCAACTTTGATAGACTTAGTTTTTCTCAGCAATACAATGATCTAAGGCAATTCCAGAAAGCTAGAGAGGGAACATGCATCCACCTCCAGAGAAAGAATTATGGAGCCTGAATGCTGATCAAAGCATACTATTTTCTTCTTCTTTTGTTTCTCCTAGTTTGCCCCCTGTGTTCTGATTTTTGTTTCACAACACAACTAATGTGGAAATATGTTTAATATGATTGTACATGTACAGGCTATATCAGATTGCATGCTTCCTTGGGGAGAGGGAAAAATTTAGAACTCAAAATCTTACACAAGTGAATGTTGACAACTAAAACAAAAAAAGAACAGCATCCCTGCTGACATAGTAATCTTCTTGTCATATTCTGGAAAATTCCATACTTATGCTTGTACTGCTTATTTAACTTGCCAGTCAAATCCCTAATATCTTGCTCACTGCCTACAACAATCAGAGATGGGAAAGTCATCTGATACACTGTCAGAGATGCAGGGCTAAATAAGAACCAGCTGCCTGCCTCCCACAGCTCTACACCCCCTCATAAATCTCACGGCTTTTGCTGACTCATGGAGAAAAACCGGTGTGGACAAAACCTTCCATCCCATCCCAGGTTCTGGTAACCTTTATGGATGTAGCCTTCTTTTGACTGTTGCTCTCCTAGTTATTTCATTTTAGGGTATATGTCTTCTTTTGTGTAAATCAGAATGGACTACAGATTTATACTTTATTTAACAGGAATAGACAGAAGCTGCTGAGAATTCACAAGTTAACCATTTCATGCTAATTCAAAAAGCAAAACTAACAAATTACACAAACATTGTCATTATTTAACCACTGCAATGGTACCTTTGTACTTATTTCTCTTTCTACAAAGAAAAGGTGATTAGATAATTACAAACACACATTTCTGAAGAACATGTGGTTTAATTTTAATACCCAATGTATCACTGACAATTGTTCAGTCTAAGATTGTAATATCACATACCTGGAGCTTTAGTCATTTTATAAACAATCCAAATTTTCTTGATTTGGCAAGTCTGATGATCTGAAATGAGTGGGGAGAGGAGAGAGAACTGTTTCAATTTCACTACCAGTCTTTGAAAAACACTGGTCTTAAAGGAGTACTCTATTTTTCTGAATTTAGAGAAAAGAGTAATTCATAGAATAAGTTACACATAACATGTCATATATATCAGTCTTTCCTGAAAATATATGCTCTGCAGAAATTACTTAAAACTATTTTAAGTAAATAAAAGAATATGAGTTATTTCCTATGACAAAGTATGTGAAAACATTTTATTTTTAAATATCTCAAAGCATTGGTCTTTAAGAGTCAGAAGACCTGGGCTCCAGATCCCACACAAACATTGATGAGGTTGAGTACTCTTTCATGAGTAAAATGGAGATAATTTCTATCTCATGTTGCTGTGAGGAAAGTCAATTTAAAGTGTCAAGTAAATATGAGTTCTTATTTACTCTATTATCATATAATGTTTTGGAATAGTTTAATAATAGCAGGTCCATATCACAATTAAAATTATGTAAAATGGTAATATCTCATTTATTTAATGGCACTGGGATTATCTATTTCAGATAATTAAGTTGGTTTTCTTTGACTATATATTGGGAAAATTATTCTTGGATGAAACATTTTCCAGCTTTCTTAGAAAGAATTCCTTGATCATACCTTGCCCTTTTAAAAATTATAAGTCAGGATCATCAATAAAAGCATTTGTTGGTATTGTTCAGTCATTTCAGGCATGTCTAACTCTTCATGACTCCATTTGGGGTTATCTTGGCAAGGACAATGGAGTGGTTTGCCATTTCTTCAGCTCATTTTACAGATGAGGAAACTGAGGTAAACAGGGTTAAGTAACTTGCCCAGGGTCATACGGCTAATAAATGTCTAAGACCAGATTTTAATTCAGGTCTTCCTGATTCCAGGTCTGGTGTCCTATCTACTTAGCCACCTTGCTGCCCAATATTATTGTTACATTGTTTTACTGTTCTTATACAAGCTCAGCAGAATCTTTATGGTAGGGAAGTTTGCCCCTGGAATAAAAAGATGACAATTTTTTTGCTCTTTAAAATCTCATCTGCTTTTTATATTTTTTCCTGACTTCTCCCAATAGCTATTAATTGTGGCTATCAGTATATCTATTCCTAATACGCTCATTTAATTTATGGTTATGGGATAACAAACTAGATCAAGTTCTTTGAAACTGTCAATAAAGTAAGAGTAAATGGTCTCAAGAGTGCTTTGCTTAATGACTTTTCTGTTGTACAGTGTCTGAACTTTATGACATAGATACTATTCAGATACTATGACAGATGTTTATTTAGAGACTTCATTTACTTCCTTTAGTTCTTTGTTGTTGTTTCTGAGTCTGGCTAAGTGTTACTGTAATGGGAATACATATTTCATAGTTTTTGAGAAATTTTAAAAAGTAAAATATATTAAATCATTTATATTTTAAAACTTTTTGCATATTTTGGATTTAAATGTCAAAAAGGAAACCTGTAAACAACAGCAAGTACACTAGCTATGTTCAAGGAGCCTCTATCAGGTTTTGGGGCATTTTTTAAGTAGCAATAAGCAAAATGAAAAAAAGAAAAATACATCACAACTAGCTTTGTTTAGATCATAAGTGGGATAGTCAAAGTTTTGTTGTTTTGGTTTTTTTAATGAAGAAAAAGTTGTTTTCATGCAATGGAAAGCAGATGAGACAAGATTTAGAGACTAAGTATGGGCTACAGTAGAGACCTGCTATAAGAGGAATATCTATCACAGTCTTCTGCCATATGGAACAGGCTAGTTTTTCTAATGTCCTACCTCATAAAAGTTAAGTTAGTTTTTCCTTAAAAGTCACTGAAAGTTTCTTTAAGACTTAATTAGCTCGAGGGAATAGACTGTGAATGCAGCTTCCAGGTCACCTGAGCAGAATAGCCAATGGCCCCATCTAAGGTTTTAAACCACCAGTTAGCATCAGCAAGCTGCGCCTTGCTGAATCACTGCTTTATCCCCAGTGAATATCCTTCTGCGGCTGCGAATGTCCCTTCTTTACTATGAGTAAATAAACTTCTTTTTGTTAACTGTTAGATGGATTACAAGTGTCCCATTGTTTCGATCTCAAACTTGACATACCACCCTGGCCTGAGACAAGGTCTTGCCTACTAAAATAAAAGTAATAACAGGAAGCATGTACATAATACTTTAAAGCGCTTTACATGTTATCTGATTTGATCTTCCTAACAATCCTGTAAGGTAGATGCTGTTACCATACCCATTTTATAGATGAGGAAGCTGAGGCCAAGAGAGATTAAGGGATTTGCCCAAGGTCTCTTGAAAACAGGGGTCTGAGGGAGGATTTTCTAACTTAAAGTTAACACTTTATCCACTGTACCACCTAACTCCCCTCCTAAGCAGTGCCTGAAAATCAAGAAGGAGGAAATGTTACGTGTGGTTAGTGCTAGAAAAATGGAGCTAAACATAAGATCCATGATAATGACTGAGAAGAAATTCTTAGAAAAATACTAACAACCAGCATGATAGATAATACCAACTAGAGGCAGTTAGATGGCAGAGAGGAGAGAATCCTGGACCTAGAGTCAGGAAGATTCAAGTTCAAAGTCTTGATTGCTGTCTGCCTCAGTTTCCTCATCCATAAAATAAAGGTATAATAACACCTACCATCCACGGTTGTTGAGAGAATAAAATGAGATATCTGTAAAGTACTTTGCAAATCCTAAAATACTACATAAATGCTAGCAAAGAAAATACTTTTGAATTTCTGATTAAATATTAGGTCAAGAAATATCAAATAGATAAATTTAAAACACAATTTAGTTGTAGAAATCCATGTAACTTACAAATTATGTCTAAAATTGCAGCTTCTTTCATACTTGCACATTTCTTCTAAAAAACAAAGTAGAAAATTTGGAGAAAATAGCGTCAGATTTGTTCTCTCATTCACAGCACATGAACTAGATCTTACTAAATTACTAGTATTTATTTTACTTTCTATGTAATCTCTAAACCTTCTTTTTCTCCATCAAGTACTCTTTTATCCCCAATATGTCTTTATATTCAACCTCCCCCCCCCCACAGTTACTGGCTTGTCACTGTTTTGACATTTTGAATAACTATATTTACATCACTTGGTATATTAAGCAGCATAACTAAATAGGTTAAAACTGACATAGTCATATAAAAAAAAAAAAAGCCCTTACAACTTCCAAATCCCTCAGTGGCCAATAATTGTAATTTACATCCTTGTTATAGTAATAAATATTGTGAACATATGAATTTATATTTAAATATTTCATATTTTGTTTATAAATTGTCCTGTCCTTAACTCTATTATTATCTTTTGGTAATACTAGGAAAATTATTTAAGTTTTTTATTTGCTTTTGTACCATTCAATTTATCTCCCATCTTTACAGTTCTAAGAATTTCAAATATTATTACCTTACAAAGCTCAACCACTTCCTGAGAGACGCTTTCCTTGCTTCGTCGAAGGTTTAGGGTCTTCAGCTGACTTTCTGGGAGAAAGTTCCATATTCTCAGGATTTTCATTACTTCAGCAAGTGGGATTTTCAGGATAGTCCTCCTGATAAACTCAGCAACAATCTCATCCATCCCTCTAACACTTCAAAAAAAAAAAAAGGAGGTGCTCTTAGCAAAATATCTGTAAAATATAATAGGTTTAAAAAGATGACATCAGAATTTGGAAATTCTTAGTCCATAATTATTTTGCAACTGATATTTAGAGTTTACCCCCAAACACCTAACACTCATTCAAAGAATCTCTAGACATTCTATCACACTATTGTGTTACCTATTCTGTTCAGGTGCATATATGAAACAATATGAAACTTGAATAAAACATATACTTCAACAATTTCATCAGTGGGCATGCTTCTTCCAGCAATGCAGGCTGGAAACATTCTATGCCTTAATGAATAATCTTCATGAGTTACTATGGACAACAGAATCCATTATCTGGTGGCCAACTTTCCAGTGACGAGGTTCTTAGAATAATGTTTGCTGAACTGAACTGAATTAGCTAGATTCTTTGTCAGATAACAAAAAAGTCGCTACACCATGATCTATCTAGGTATCAGTTGCTATAAATTGTAAAGATATATCTGCTTTACAGAACACAACAACTCTGATGGACTGGCCATGTGGTTCTATTGCAAAACATATGCTTGCTAAAAAGACTGTTTTATGGAGAACTCACACAGGGCAAGGGTTCACATGGTGATCAAAAGAAGTAATACAGGGACACTCTCAAGGTCTCTCTTAAGAACTCTGCAATTGATTATGTGACATGAGGAACACTGGCACAGGACTGCTCAGCATGGTGTGCCCACATCAGAGAAAGTGCTGTGCTCTATGAGCAAAGCAAAACTGAGATAGCACAGAGGAAACACAGGATACACAAATATGGAGTATCCACCCCAAATGTTCACAAGGACATGTGCCCGAACTGTGGTGGGGCATTCAGAGCTCATATTGGCCTTTTCAGCCACAGTCAGACACACTGCAACTTGACTCTAGCGCAGCGATGTCATTTTGGTCTTCTTCGAGAACGAAGGCCAACAACCAGCCAACCAACCAACCAACTAGCTATAAAGTGTAGATATATCTAGATCATTTGAGATCATTAATTTCTTTTGATTCCTTACCTGTTTTGATAAGGATAGTTTTCCATCCACGGCCATCTCCAGAACTGTACACTAGTCCTTATTCTAGGGCCTTCCCAGAACCTTTCTCTACCCAGCACTCATCCTGACCACTGACTAAGGGCTCTCCAGTGCTCCAGAAGCCATCCTCTGGATCACAAACTTCCCTCACCTCCCACTTCTTCAGCCTCACAGTTTCCTCCTGTCTCCTGACCTATATTTCTAACTTCTCTGCCTGCTATGAGGCAGGCTTTCTAGGACACAACATCACGACCTGTCAAAAGGATGAACCTGGAGGACTTTTGGACATAGTCCTCAATGGTTAGCATACTCCCATCCACATCCCCATCCCCTCATATTCCTTATCCCAGTGATTCTGATTGTCTGGCTGTCCATATACAAACCCAGATCCCCCTCCTTAACTGGTCTATCCCTCACTCTCACCCTCCCAAATTTGCCCACCTGTCCACTGTGTGCTCTTTGGAATGCCTACTTCCTAATTAACAATACTTTCATTTTAAAACTTTTCATTTCTAACTCCTTCCATCTGTGAATATTCGCTGAAGACCTGGCTCCCTTCTGATGACACTGAATCCCTAGCCACCTCCTGGCTCCTTCCCTGCTGCCTACACACATACCCCATGTTTTTCCCTTCTGTCTACATTAGGTGCCTCCACTTCCCCTCTCACTCAATTCTAAATTTTCTGCATTATGGCTTCCTATTTCTTCATTCAACTAAAACTTCCCACAGTCACCAATGTCTCTGAACTGCTGAATTGTTTCTACGTCCTCATCCTGCTTGATTGACCCGTCTGTAGCCTTTGACACTACTGATCACCTTCTCACTGAACTCACTCCTTTCTAGGTTGTCACCTCACTGCTCTCTGCTGGTTCTCCTCCTAGCTGCCTGACTCTTCCTTCTCAGACTCCTTTTTGGGCTTTGCTGTCATCATCCATAATATGCACTAACCATGGGTGTCCTCTGTTGTCTTCTTTTCTCCTATACCAAGGGTTCTTAACTTTTTTGTGTACCATGGACCCCTTTAGCAAACTGGAAAAACCTATGAACTTCTCAGGAAAATGTTTTTAAATGTATAAAACAAATTATATTAAAAGTTGTCAAAAATATTTTTTAAAAACACAAGTTCACAAACTCCAGGTTAAAAACTCTATTGTTTTTAAAAAAATAAAAAATTATTATTTCATGTACTCCTATTATTTATTATTCCTTAATCAACTCCCATAGATTCAGCTGTTTATCTCTCCCTTCCCTCACACAGTCACAATCTTAAAGCAGGTCTTCTGTATCTCTTGCCTGGACAACTCAACAGCCTTCACAAGTCTCTGCCTCAAGCCTCTCCCAACTCTAACCCAAACTCCATTTAGCTGCCAAGGTTATTTTTCCAAGATGTAGGCCTTACTACATTACCTCATCTACCCCTTCAATAAGCTCCAATGGCTCCCTGTATGAACTCCTCTATTTGACAAAACTCTTTACAACCTTGCCTTTCCATAGCATCTTTCCAGCTTTCTTACACTTTACTCCTCAGGCCTACTTGCAGGTCCTTACATGATATACTCATTTCTATGATGTGTCCCCCATTCCTAAAACATTATCTCCTCTTCCTCCCCTATGACCCATTTTCCCTGGCTTTCCTCTAGACTCAGCTCAAGTCCCACCTTCTGTAAATGCCTTTCTGGTCGCCTCCAGCTGCCAGTGTCTTCCCTTATCAGATTACTTTCCCTCTACTTTATACATATTTTGTCTGTATTCAAACACATTGTTTTCTCTATTAGAATGTATATTCCCTGACTGATTTTTGCCTTTATTGGTATCCCTGGCATTTGACAAAGTGCTTGGCACACTTCTGTTGCTCAGTCATTTAAATGCTTTTTTCTTCCTTGTTTGCCACTATACTGCATACTCTTTGAGGACAAGAGTTTTATCTAAATTCTCCAATCCATCCTTCATACAACTGACAAAATAATCTTCCTAAATTGAAGACTTATCATTCTTACTCCAATGCCCAAAAGAGCCTTTAGCAACTTCTACTTTTCTGAGACAGGACTCTAAGACAAACAAGGTCCAGCTCCAAAATGGTGCATGAGCTAACAGAAGGTACTTCCTGCCTCATCTCACAATACTTGATTTCATGGACTTTCAGCTAAATGATTCCAGAATTTGAGCTACCTCCTCCAAACCTTTAGCACCCCCAGCAATGCATTCCTTCCTCCTTACTGGCCTTTTCAGAATTACTGTCTTTCTTCACTACTTCACTACTTCCTTATTCCCCTCAGGTGAGGGCCTTCACCCCCTTCTTCAAAATGTACACTTTGTCTGGCTGTCTCTTTTGCCCATCTTACTTTATTTACACTGGCAGTTACAGGACATAGTAGATAACAGTGCTAAACTTGAGTCTGTAAGGACTAAATTCAAATCGTGCCTCAGATGCTTTAACTAGCTAGTTATGTGCAGATGGGAAAGTCTCTTAGTTTTATTTTAAACTATCTGTTTCCTCATCAGTAAATGTGGATAACAATAGCACCTACCTCCTGGAATTATGGAGTAAGGGGAAAGAATACACATTTATTAAGTGCCACTATTACGGGTCAGGAACTGTGCTAAGCACTTGATAACTATCTCATTTGATTCTCACAACAACCCTGGGAGGCAGTTTCTATTATTATCCCCATTTTACAGCTGAGGAAACAGAGGGAGACAGAGTTTAAGTGACTTGCCCAGGGTCCCACTGCTAGTGTCTAGGCTGAATTTGAACTCATGTCTTCCTGACTCCAAGTTCAAAGCTCCATCTGCTGCACCTAGTTTACGTCAATTGATGAGGATAAAATACATGCAGAGCACCCCATATAAAGGTTAGATATTATCATTATGCTTTTTTGTATCTTACTCCCATCTTCATCCAAGTGTCCTTAGACCACGAGATCTTTCCCAGAGCTTTCTGAAGAAAACCAGCAAACAGCAAGAGCCAAAGGGGAGACAAAGGGTAGGCAGGGTGTTGGAGTGGAAAGAGCACTGACTCTAACACCAAAGGGTCTGGGTTCAAATTCCGCGTCCACCACCTACTTGCTACCAGCGGGACCGAGGGCGTCACCGAACCTTCCTGGGTCTCAGTGTCCTAACCTGTAACATGAGAAGGCCGGGCTAAATGGCAGCAGATGTCCGTTCCAGCCCTAGAGCTATAATCCTAGGAGCCCAGGAACCTCCACAGCTTTACTGAGCCTCTCCAGCGAGGTCCGGGAGGGGAAGGGGACAGAGACGGTATCGTCTCGTCGTCATGACGATAGCCGGACAGCGAAATCTAAGCCTACGCAGCCTAGAAATCCCCGCCCAGCCGCGGCCAGGCTACCTCGAAGGGAAAGCTCCAGAGAGGGAGGCAGAAGTCCCCGGAACCCCCAACAGCCCACAATCCCCACCGGACATCAACACCGCGACTGAGGACCAACAGCAGGCACGCCGCGCAACGCGTCCAGGGCCAGCTCCCTACACCTTACCTAGGCGCAGCAGCTCCCGCTTCCAGGGCCGACGGAAACTTCGCGGATCGCGCCAGTGCAGGGTTCGGCCTACTTGCCTTCAAACTCCACCAATGGGAGCTTATGCCGTCTGCAAAGACCCGCCCCCCGACAGTCTACCCAGAGTTGGGTAGTACCATACATCCTGTGGTTGGGGGGAATGGAAAAAACTACCGGAGTACCGCTTCCTTTCTGCTTAGCGAGATGACCCTTTTAAACTTGAATACACGTATCTCCTTTTTCTGGATAGACTCGTAATTTTATGACTTCATGAATAAGGAGAAACGGAAAGTTTTGAACTTTGGGGAGCGGCACCACTTCCCCAGCGCCTATAGTAAAGCCTCCCAGACGCAGTGCGAGACTTACGTGAGGTGGCCGTCAGTCTGTTCCTGGAGGATTGGCCAGCACGAGTTTCGTGCGTTCCTACTAGAAGGTCCAGGATTGGCTAGTGTCTTTCCACGTCGCCTACGTAGTTGTTTCCCCGCCCCCTTTCCCTTCTCCTCCCCCTTCCCCGCTGTCTCGGTCTTCGCTACTCTCTGACCTCGAGGAGCCGAGGTCGCCTCCTGGGCTGGGCGTGGGGAGCTTCGGGTGCGTGACCACGGCCTCGTACGCAGAGCCAGGCGGCGACCGCTAAGAGAGAGCGGCCTGTCGGGGTCCGGCGGTTGGGCCTTCTTCCCCGGGCGACCTTCAGCGCATCTCCTGAGGTGAGACTTGGCCCTGGACCTCCTCCCCCGTCAGTACTTTATTGAAGTGTGCCCGGGACTTTAGATGTCCCCAACCCCACCCTCGTTCCCGGCTCCCTGAGGGGAAAGCTGAGGCCCAGATAAAGTGTCAGAGTTGCGCGAGGCCCCAGAGCCTGCCAGGCGTCGCCTGAGCTAGGTTCTCAGAAACGCATCGGTAGAAGACGCACGCCCGTGTTCTGCTGTAGGGAAGAAGGTGAGAATAAACACTTATTAAGCAGCTGTCCTCGCCATAACCCAGGAATGTAGGTGCTATTATTAACCCCATCTACATTTCCGCAAAGTGGGGCCAACCTCGAGGTTAAATGACTTGCCCTGGGTCATGCAACTCTAAAATGTTTGGAATAGGTTCTCCTGACCCAGGCCCAGGTCTCTATACACTGAGCCTAGTGCCTCTTGTAGTTTAAGTATTTGAGTTAACTAATCCTAAATTTATGTGAAAATAGGCTTTTTAAAAAATATTTTTATTGATATCTTTTGTTTGTCCATCACCTAAATTTTCACTGTCCCTTCCCTCTCCCTGGGAGCATCCCTTATGACAAAAGATTCTTAATCTTTTTTAATTTCCTTGTCCCACTCTATCCACCCCCACCCATCCCCTGGCTATCTTTTGAAGCCAATGGAATCCTTTTCAGAATGTTTTTAAATGTGTAAGATCGCAGAAAACCAATTATTACTGAAATAGATGTATCTTTTTAAAAATATGTCCAGGGACCCAAGGTCCATGCTTGACAAAATTAGAAAATAAGAAGAGTTCAGCAAAGCTAACATGTTGAAAACATGTGAGTTATATGGTCTCCCATTTATGCAAAAAGCTGGAATCAGTATATTCTTTGAGGCCAAAGAATTATAGCATTATATTTAGCATTATTAGCATTATATAATACATATAGCAACATTAGCATTATAATTTCACAGAATCCAACCAATTCTAGCTGTTTTTTCGTTCTTTGCATTACATTTTTGCAGGTTTTGTGTATATTGTTTTCTTAGTTCATTTATTTAATTTCACATCATGTTTCCATGGTTGTGTATTCATCAGTTCTAGCATTACGGTAAGTGAACTATTTTCCAGATCTCTGATTAAAGCTCTTTATATAATGGGAATTTGCCGGGGGTGGGGTGGGGGGGTGGTAGGAGCAGACATGTGGGGACCAGACCCGGACCAGTTCACCATTAATAGAGGTCTGAGGATACTGTGGATGAAAACAGACAGTCTGTGGGGTATGCTGAGCTGGGCAAAAAGACTCTTCTCTAGGTGCCTCAAAAAAGTCTTGTAGTCCTGAAAGTTCACAGTACTATTTAAATGTTTTGCCTTAAAACTTTGTCCTTCAGCCCAATGAAAGTACATTTGATAGACAGAAAGGAATCACTGTAAGAATAGAGCCTGTTCTAAGGGACTGAGAACTAAGCTAAATTAATAAAAAATGTTAAGAAAATGAAAATTTTTCTGACTCAGGTGACTGCTTGAGAATTACAGAATTTAAGTATTTGTTTCCATTCTGAAAAGGTTAACATGCTGCTGACTGGAAACAGTGCCAAGAAGCAAGCATATTAACATTTGCAATATATGTATATTCAAGGTTCTGCTCTGTTAACAGGTAGAAAATTTCTATGTGTTGGTCCACTATCCTTAATCAGAGATGCATCCAGATTTATCCCCACACCTGCACACTGAAGAATGTAACATTTTAATTAATCTATTAAAAGAATGCCACAAAAAGGTAAGAATTAAAAAAATGTAATTTCTTTGAAAATTAGTCTTGGGAATTATTATTGAATTTTATTATTATGTTAGATGTTCCTGTTAACTGACTACAATAGTCATAGCTACCTGCACTAATGGGAAAGATAATACAGTGTGGACAATCCCAAATCATTTATAAAACGTTTGTCTTTGGAATTCACAATGCAAACAAAAATTTTGATAGTCAGTGAAAGTTATCCTGAGGAATTACTTTTAAAAATATTTTTGGTCAAGTTTGACCTAAATGATTGTGTTAAGGAATGTTAAATGGTCCCCTGAACTTGTCTTTTTGAGTCAATATATTTTCCAGAAACACAAGACTCAAGAGTATGTAGGAGGCCCAGAATGTGTTGAGGGTGAAGCTCTACCTGAGCTGGAACTTGTCTCTGATAGAATTTTAATAAGTTAATGAAAGTAATCTTAACAAGTGGGGAGTTAATACACTTCCCCAAAAAAGAACCTTTTGTTTTTTGGTAAGATGGGCCCTTAAATATCATCAAGTTAATTAGAGGCAGTCTTGGTGTCATAGATGGAGAGCTTGCTGCAGTCAGCTAAACCTTGAAATTCTCATCAGGATTACCTTATCTCAGTGAATTCACACATTGTTTTTTCTTTTAAATGAAATTGACACATGAATGGAAAATTACACAATAATTCTACAAGAATTATTTAAGTGTACTTTTGTACAGTAGAAACCATTCTGTTTTATTGAATAAAATATCTTGTGTTTTTTGCCTTATAGCACAGTGTCCTGAAATTTTTTGGTCACTGTAATGATCTTGACCGTGAAATGCGGAAATGCTTGAAAAAGGAGGTAAGGCCACTTTAGTGAATTGGAAGGTTGAAAAGGAGCTACCAAAAGGACTTCCCTTTGCCCCAGGAAGTCAAAATCAGGAAAACTGCATGACCAAGGGCCCCCCATTTCTGACCAGGTGCAGAAGGTGTATGACTTTTTGTGTTGCATATAAAGTATATGTATGTTTCAGATGACTGTCTCATTCTCTAATTCAAAAAAGGAGAGAATGACTTAAAAATCTTTAAAATAAAATAAAAAATACATCAATATCAGATAAAAATGGTGATCTAAAACAGGAATAAAAGTAACCTCCATCACTTGGAATCAAGAGTGTAAAGGTTAGTAAAAGGGCTAGAGACTATTATAGAACAGTTACAGGAGGATCCAGCAAAGGAATTGGGGAAGATAAGACAAGTGGAACAGATAAAAGCCATCTTCAAGGAACATGATGTTTTCCTGTATATCCCCAAAAGATGTGTAGGAGCAATGGAAATAAATAACAAGGAAACAGATTTAAACTTAGTATAAAGAAGAGCTTTCTAACAATGAACAGTTGTTCATCAATATAAATATAATATAAATGAATATTTACAATTATAACTATTCAAGCCCAATCTTCTCTTCACTGTTTGTCTTCCAGTATGGAGAAAGGAGGGCCAAGAGTAAGGAATTTGGAGAAGCTAAACGACGAAAATTTTCTAATATTTCAGAAGAGTCAGAGAACTGAGTTCTGTTTTGACTGCACATCTTGGCTGATGAATGAACATCTGAACATTTAGCCAGTAGCTGGAAGAATGTCACCATGTTTGAACTCAATAATCTTAAACAGTGAACCTTTTTATGAGCTGCAGAGAAATTTGGAAACTGATAGTATAAGACTCTTGTAAGTTACAAGACTACAGAACTGACCCTTCCTTGCCATCAACAAAACATCAACGTCTGAATAATAACTGTTTACTGCCTCCTTATAAGAAAATCATTATTTTCCTTATGCCTGCTAACCTGAAGGAGTTGGGAGGGTGAAAGAAGGATGTTGCTATCAGCCTTGCTTTCATAGCAACATAAAAATAAACTTCAGTACCTGGAAGTGTAAGCGTTCCATTCACAAAACTTCAGCCATCTTCTACACTTCAGTAAACAGTCTAAATGAGTTGTGGCTGAAAAAATACTGTTTAAAAAGGTAGTAGAATAAACTGAAGTGTGGAGAGTCCTGGGAATGTTTGGCCCAATATAAAAATATTCTTTTTTCTCATCTATACATGGAAAATGGTTTTCCTCAGTGATTAAAAATTTGTAATACAAATTACGATGTCATACCTTTCTTTGGTTTTCAAGATACATTTTTTGCATGTTGAGGTTTTGTCTGATTTTATAGACAGAACACAAAATAAGACATGAAAATATTTTAAGAAGTTGAAGAATTAGATGAATTTATTATCAACAAGCATTCATTATTGCCAGTGCCAGTACATTCATTTTATATATACATATATACACACATACGCATATTCATACTATATACACACATCTATATAAAGTTGGAGGGTACATGTAGTATATAAATTTGCAGATATAGGTGTGTGTATGTACGTTATATACTGCCAAACATGGATTTGAACATGATTCTAGAATTAGTCTTGACATTGCAATTAATCAGTTCATGTATTTGCTGTCTTCTGCCCTTAACTTTCATGGTCTCTTCTCTTTCCCATTGTTTACAACATCTTCAACTCTGGATAAGTTCCCCATAATCCCTCTTCTTCATTCGTAAGCCCAAGCTGCTGAATGCTACTGAATAAAGTTGAAACACTGTGTACACTGGTTCCACTACAAGACCATGCATGTTATCTCAGTTGTGCCCTCATTGCTACACAGCAAAGCTTTTTTTTATTATCTTGGCCAGAGGATTTATCATCCAGTTACAGCTTACTAGTTGATGAGCCCCTATATTCAGAAATCAGACCCACGTCTGCTGCCAGGACATAGTCAAAGCCTTCCTAGAATGGTAGAACCCTGCTAGATCTTATCCTCCTCTGGTAGAACATTTGCAAACCCAGGTTCCCTCTATGCCATGGTGACACATGGATTTAAGTATATGAAAACTCATTCCAAAGGCAAATACAAATGATTTTTAAATGATCTATAATGGCAATGAAGTAGAACAAATAAGATAAGAGTGGGATAAACTCCATTTGACAAGCTGCTTAATATTTTCAATGATCCCAAATTGTCTTTGTTTTAACATAATTATTTTTAAGTGATGCTATGTGGCTGTGCCACATAGAATCCCACAGTCTTGATTCAGAATTACAGATGCCTCAAATAGTAATGAAGAGATGCATGGTAGACATAAGTTGCAGCTTATGTAGATTGCTACCCCTCTATGACTTAATAATACTTAAGAGATTTTTCAGTAGTATTAGCATTGAGATTTGAATCCAAGTGTCCCATAAGCCAGTTACCTTTGTAGCTTCTGCCATGAGCTCATGCTTTTCTCATTGTGAGAGCTCAGTATGTCTAGCTTGCCCCAGACCCTTGGCTGTTTTCTGGTTATACCCGCCAAACAATTTCCAGAGACTTAAGTCCTTAAAAACTTAAGCCATTCCATTTTGGAACTGCTACTCGAGAGTCCATACTTTACTAACCAGGGAAAGCCCATGGTATCTATCCAGCTTCAGATCCCCTATCATGCTTCCTAATGATAGCTCAACACCAATCTTTTCTTGTCCTCAGAACAATAGTCAAATCAGTACTACGAAATCAATAGGGAGAATGCCATTGTCTAGCCTATGATTATGCTCACCATCCCTCTTAACTTCCTCAAATATCCTCCTCTATATTTACTGTCTCCCTGTTAGAAGGTTAGCTCTTTGAGTTGTAGGGATGTCTCTTGTATTTGTATCCTAGCACCTAAAACTGCTTGACATATATGGCTTACTAAAGGCTTTCTCATTCATTTCCCAGGCCTTCCTGACCTCAAGTTTAGCCTTTTGTCCATTTTACCACACTGTCAATATAAAAGATATCATAAAAGATAATAAAAGATATTCCTATATAACAGAAAAGAAATAGGTTGGATGTATGTTAACAGCAAGAAATAAAACCTGGAAGCTGTACTGCTACCTGTGTAATTTTTAAAGAAAAATAGCATTCTGTCTTCAGAAACGAAGTAACAAGAAGATTAGCGTGTATAATACCTAAGTTCCCATCACAACCTATAGTCACAGAAGTTAATGTCAAAACTAGATCTACTGCATTGTCTCTTTTAATATTTCATCTTACTGAGAAAGTGTTTTTTTTTTTTTTAAAAAAGGACTCCAAATAGGATCTTAAGCCTGACTATTATAGTGACATTATCATGAATTAGGCAATAAATTCAGACACCACTCCCTTAAAAGGTGAGAGGGTATTTGCTTCTGTTCTTTCTTCCCCTTCCTTCTTTCCTTCCTTTTTTCTTTCTTGTAAAAAAAAAAAGGCTTTTACAACTATAGAGAATTTAGATCTGAAAATTAAAAAAAAATTCAGCCATGAGTCAGGAAGACCTGAATTTAAGTCTTACATCAAACAAAATGATTGCATATAGGTATCTGTAGGTGAGTCATGTAATCTCTTAATGCACCTAGGAAACTCTAAAACAAGATCTTAAGTTAAAGACAATCTTCTCACCTTCATCAGTGGAGGGAGTTCCTCAATGTGATGTCTTTATGTTGCTGAACCCACAGATCAGGATCCAGTGTCCAACTACTGACAGTTGCTATTTTTTTCTGAGTTGTTAATGCAAAAATGTAAAGTAATGAAGCTGGTTTTAAAAGAATTACTTTATATTCACACTGCACATAATATGTCTGAAGCAATCTGCCCAAATTAACCAAGGATAGACCTAATCTTTCATTTGATAGACTTTTATAAAAAAATTATAAAATAAAGACTAATGTAACCAGTGGTCCAGAGCTATAACTAATAATTTTGTGCCTGGAACAAGTGGCGTAAAATATGCACTCAAATGAATTTTTTCATACATAATTTTACTTGGTCTTGGAGGTCATGAGAGAAGTTAGTCCACTGCTAGAGAGGGAGAAGGGCAAGTTTCAGTGGGGAGTCCAGACAGTGGAAAGTATGACTGTTTATTTTAACTCATTTTTCTTGGGAACTGGATGCTAAGCTCAGTTGTTTCTGTGTTACTAAAGGGCTCTGAGTGCTGTCAGAGCCTGCTAATTTGATGCTTAAGTCAAAGACCTAATCTCCCTGCCTTAGTTATGGCTCTACTGTCTGATACCAAGACTTGTGTTCTACCCATGTCACAAAGTCTCATGATTGGGAAATCATCATGAGTAGATTTTATTTCTAATATATTCTCCATCTTATTTGCAGATATAGAATCATAGCTCTGAGAGGAAAGCTGGTGTCATTCAATACAGAACCCTGGCTTTCATGTGACCCACTCTGATTTGGGATTACTTTCTTTTAGAATTTTGCATAGGCACAAATTTGCCATTTGAATTCAATTCTTAAGTACTTCTAAGTGCTCTGTTTTTTCTGTTACACAGGGATTAATTATATTTAGTATTCAGAGGACTAGTTAAAGAATTTTGCAGAGGTTTTTGGATCAGTTTTCATAGTAGAATCCAAAACAACATAAGGAAAAATGTAAGGCATCAGTAAAATAAGTGGTTTGATTTTCATGGCTAATACTTTGTTAATATGAACATATGATTAAGTATTTATGCTACACTGACATTCTTCCATTTCAAAGAACACAGATGGTGGTGTAATGTAGCCAAAGGAGAAAGAAAGAGTTTATGAATGACGTCCATAATCTTGCTGGCAATTGTGAAACTTGGACAATTGAAATTAGAGATGAATTACCAAATAGTAGCATGGATTTTGGTTGGCATTTGGAGCCTTTTTTTTTTAAATTTAAAACCCCTAAGAGCCACAGGCATTATCCCTGTAATTAGAAAAGAATGGTTTAACCATGAACTTTTTAATCATTGAAGTATTATGGATATATAATCCCAGATCTGCTGCCCAACCTTTCTTTGTTTCTGTCTGAACAAACAAAGCTTTGGAATTCTATCCTAGGTAATTCCTGCCCCCCCAGAAGAAGAGCAAGTTGCCACTTTATGTCAATATTTGTTAAAATTATTTTAAAATTTTAATTTAAATGATTTTGAATTCTTATTCTTTATATGGTCATTGTTAATTGCTTGATTCTTCAGATCTAGTAGATATGATCTGTTTTGATTATGATTATGATATATTTTTCTATTTACTCTTATAAAACTGGCCCTGTTTCTTTACATAAAGACCATAATGCCTTTTTGTCTTAACAAAATGCCTTTGTTAAGGGAAAAACTTGACTGTGCCTTAAATTAGAGGTGAAGTATTCTTTTAATCATTTTTAAGATCTGGTTTCTCTTCTGATTAGTCTTTGGTGATCTCAGTGGAAAGTAGAACTGTGAATTCAAGTTTTATATTTAACACTAGCACACGCTATCCCTCTGACTGCAAAATAAATTAAGGCAGTGGCAAATTTAAGCATGCTGTGGTGGGTAGATCAAAGAATGGACTTGGAATCTAAAGGGAGTGTTGGGCTGGAATTTCACCTCAGATACTTACTAGTCGTTTTATTCTAAATGAACCACTTAATACTGAACCTCAGTTTCTTCATCTGCAAAAATGAGATATCACTATTTCACCAGGCAGGCTCAAATGTGGTAACAGATGTACAGTTCAAATCTTAGAGCACTGTATAAATATCATTGTTACTGGAGTAATTGTAACTTAGATGGGGGATGGGAGAGGGGAGAGATCAAAGTTAGAGAGAATTATTTGCAAGGAAAATGCCTTTAGTTTTCAATTTCTCTTTTGAAAACACAGATTCATGGGTTATCTTAAATAATTAAATGCAATAAGCATTTTCTTAAGTGCTAATATGTGCCAGGCTCTGTGATAGGTGCTAAGGATAAGGGACAAAAATGAAACACTCCTTGCCCTCAGAGCGTTTTACATTAAGAACAAACTACATTCTTCTGAACTCAGAGGAAAATAAGAGAATCATCTTAATATTTATTGCCACTTGATTCTTATTGCTGTGTAATGCATAACTTTAAATAGTCGTGTGTGTGTTCATCCTTCTTTGCCAAAGAAGACCATGCCATCAGAGAAATGGTGACATGACTTGCACTTGACTTTGTTTTAAGGGAGGGCTGTGCGTGTCACCAGCCTCACTTCTCCTCCAGAACCATCTGAATTCAGTAACCAGATATTCATCAGGATGACTGGAGATGGCCCAGGATGAGGCAATTGGGGTTAAGTGACTTGCCCAAGGTCACATAGCTAGTGTCAAGTGTCTGAGATGAGATATGAACTCAGGTCCTCCTGACTCCTGCACTGGTGCTCTATCCTAGCACCACCTAAAAATAGAGAATGTTCCAGGGGTCATGTTCCTGTTTGTGTGAAACTGGCTCTGGGGGTTGGCCCTCTCTCTAGCTCCAGAAAGCACCTCTACCTTCCCTGGTCTCCCTTCTATCTACCATCTTAAGACCCTATGTAACAGTCATTTTGATAAGTATCTAGTGTTGCTTGGGGAGTTTTATATTATAGGTATTACATCTTCTTTCAAAGTGTTATTAATGAAGGAATAGGATCATTTTCCTTTAATGAACTGGAAGAAAAAACTTTTTTTCATTTTGCAGAAAATATTAAGGAATTACTTATAGAAGAAAACCAAATATTAATGGAAACTTTTTTTTCTATTTCTCATGGTTTAGAAATTTAATGATTTGTATAATCAATACATTGCTTGTCTTCTCAAGGGGTGCAGGAAGGGCACAAGGGAGAGAGAATTTGGAACTCAAAATTATAAAAAATGAATGTTAAAAATTTTTTTTATGTGTAATTAGCAAATGGTTAACAAAATAAATCAAAATATATTTTTAAAAATATTTTAATAATCCTTAGAAAAGCTGTTAAATTTTGAAAAACTTAATGGAATGCTAATTAAATGTAAATATCCTGATAATGAGAGGCAGCCTAATGTTGTGGATAGAAAGCTAGCTTGGAGTCAGGAAGTGCATTCAAATTCTGCTCCAACTCTTACTGGCTATGTGAACACAAGTCACTTAACCCCTCAGTGTTCCAAGCAACAATCTGACTATAAGTTTCAGATCACACTTGCATCAGTAGAAAGATTTTCGTTACTGAGAGTTCCGTCTACCAGTGAAATCATAGGTTTGGTTAAAAAAAATCATGGTATTAACATGGGATTCATCTTCAAATTAACTGTCCTATCACATCAATCCATGAGGCATCACGTCTAATAACTAATAAAATACTAAAATTTAAAGGTGAATGGGATAAAGCTATTAGGTGAAAAGGAGTCGGGTTTTTACTCTTGTTTGTGTCAAAGACTGCTTGGGCAATCTCGTGATGCCTGCAGATGCCTTAGAATGTTTTTAAATGCATAAAATAATATACACAGAATTATAAAGGAAAACAAGGGCTAGTGAAAATAAAGATGCACAATTTTTTCCCATCCCAATTCCTTATCTCCTCCCCCAATCTGTACAGGGAGTTCAGAGGCTCTAGGTTAAGAACCTTTGCTTTAAATAATCAAAATTTTATACGCTTCCTCCAAGCTGAAAACTATTCCAGGTTATCAGATTGATTACCTTTGGATAAATGCACAGTGCTTTCAAAATGATCCCAAGCTTCTTCCTTTTACAAAAAGCCTTCTTTTTTAACTCACATATTCTCCTGGGCTGGGCAAATCATTCACTATGACTTTTTCCTGGATTTCCCTATTTTGGGATTTAGTCTATACAATTTCTAGATGTTTGGAGGAGTTTATGGAAAACACACTCTTTCTCTTCACTCCACCATTTTGTCTCTGCCCTCTATTAATTTCTAAAATGTCAATCTCTCTCTATCACTTAAACTGAGACCTTCACCCCAGTTCATAAAATGTTGATTCAGTAAACTAGAGAGACTTCCTTTCCCATAAGTATTTGCTCATATATTTCTCCACTGAAACCCCTAATCTCAGGTTTAACTCAATATTAAAGATACTGGCTATGTAATTTATTAGCAAGGTAATCAATAATAACTGAAAGAATTCTTTACAATATTTAAGCATCACTGTAACTGCAGATGACTTCTTACTTGAAATACAGTTCTACCATTCAGTTCACTCAAGACACCAAATAAAGTCACTTGTCAAAAACTATTTTCTTCACAAGATAAAAAGTTTCACCAGGAAAAGAAAAATTTATCATTTTTCTGTAGAACTGGTGTTAAAATAACAGTTTTTACAACCTCAGCAGGAGAGGCTTTTTGAAGCAGGTGTCCCTCTATGTACTCTAATGTCCTGCCAAACTGACTTCCTTACTGCTTTTCGTAGATGATGCTTCACCTCCTTCTTCATGCCACTGCACTGACTGTCCTTGCCTGGAATGCTCTCCCTCCCAACCATGGCCTCTTAGCATCTCTGGCTTTCTTTAATTCTCAGTTTGAGCACCACTTCCTGTAGTAGGCCTTTTCTGGCATCCTTGGCTTCTAGTTCCTTCTCTTCCATTTATATGTATTCTCTTCCTGAATTTATATGTATCAATTTATATATAGTTTTCCCAATTAGGTTGTGAGCTTCTTTACTTTTCCTTTCCATCTCCAGTGCTTGGCACAGTGCCTGACATACAGTAAGAACTTAATAAATGCTTGTTTATTTTTTCTTGCCTAAACAATACCGTAACATCTTAACTGGTCTTTTGGTTTGTTGCGCTATATTCTCTTCAATCCATCCTTTACATTGTTGACCACTTAATATTTCTAATGTCCTACTCTGATCATATGTCATTCCTTCCCTTGACTCACCAAATGAAGCATAATTTGGCCCCAACCTAAGTTTATGGACTTTTTGTCCTTTTTTTCACTTAATGCTCCCACCAAACTGAACCATCTTACCCTGACCTCTCCCATTTGTTCCTCAAATGGATCCCTCCCCTGCTTATCCATCTATTGATAGCTCCTTCTCCTTCAGGCTCAACTCTGGTGACTCTTCCTCCTCCCACCTCCTCACTTTCCACCACCTTGAGCTAAGTGATCTCTCTATGTTTTTCGTTGCCTGGGCCATGTCTCAGAGGGATGAAGTAACTTTCCTGAGGTCACACAGGAAATAGCTGAGCAGATCCTCTAATCCTAGACCCAGTGTTCCTTTACATGGCTGTGGAATTTCTTTGAGATTTGGACCTCTCAATGTGTCATGCATTACATACCTAGCATGGATTTTGCATATAGCAGGTATTTAATCAGTGCTGGGGATACAAATACGAAAAAAAGAAAGTCTTTGCCCTCCAGGTGCTTACAGTTTAACAAGGAAGATAAAATACAAAAAGATGCTGAAAAGTTGGGGGTGGGAGAAAAGGAGAAAGGGAAAGTATCTAAACAGGAACTTGGTGAAGTCAGACAAATCCCAAGCTGATGCAGCTTGGTTAGAAATGAGATATCTGAGCTGAGTTCTCTTAAATGGAAGTTTGGAGTTCACAGTCCCACTTTTCAATCACAGGGGCAGAGGACACGGTTGAGGAACAGTCCTAAGGCTGATGAGATCTTACAGGATGATGAAGTTATCTCAATAATGAATTTCTAGAGCCACAGTGGAGAGACAAGTTCCACGTTAGTGCAGCCAGGTGAAAAATGATATAGCCCTAAAGGCACTAAATCAGTAAAATTAGTAGTTTGTGAAAGATCTTAAATATCAAACAATCCCATGTGTTCCAGAAGAGCCGGCCAGACCTCTGACAAGCTTTTGCTTTTGTATCATGGGAAAGGGTGGAGGAAAAAAAATCAAATTCACTACACTGAGTGTCCTTAACACTAAACTGAATATTATCTCACAAAAATTCTCAGTTCTTGTTTAAAACCTAAGTATTTTATACTGTTCCTTTTATAGTCCATTCTGAATAATGGTACCAGTAAACTGTGACATTTTAATTCATTATCCTTGTAACTTAAAGTATTGGGAAATTTTTAATGAACATTTATAAAAGGGTGGAGAAAATGACCATTTATGTGTTTGATGCTTCAGGCCGGAGACTTTTAACTTTGTGTCATGGACCCCTTTGGCAGTCTGGTGAAGTTTAGGACTTCATTCTCAGAGTGCTGTTAAATGCATAAAATAAAATACACAGGACTATAAAGGAAATAAAATATACTGAAGTAAAGATGTATTTTTTTCCTCATCCATATTCGCAAATCCTAGTTACATCTATCCATGTCTCCAAGTTAAGAACCTCTCACTATGGGACCTGAACCGATTTTGGCAAGGTGCTATTTTAGTAGTTTGTAACCACAAACTCTGGAGTAGGAAAAAGGACTAACATATCCCGATATTCTGTAAAACTTGTATTAGTTGACAGTAAAACTGAGAACTATGTATAAGTATGCATTGTTTATACTGAATGTAGATATCTGTCACCAATTTCAAGTACTTTAAAAGCCTTTAGTATAAGAGATCATAAGACATATGAAAAATCTTTTTATTCTTTGCCATAAACTTACTTTGTTTAGTCTCCATCTCTTTTCTTAACAGACATACTTTAAGATGATAATTATTTTTAACACTGTTGATCCAGGATTACCTTGACTTTGCTAATTAGTTCTCTAGCCACTGCTGCTTTTGTTTTTCCTATTGGTTTAGAAAAAAATTGGTTTGGAGAATTTTTGCTTTGTTTTCATCAAGGTAAGAAAGGATATACAAACGATTAACAGTCCCCAAAAGGATGAGGGGTTGGATATGAAAAGTAGTGAAAATGAAGGTGACCTCAATGATTTTTAGGATGCTTAATGAAGCTAATGAAGACATCCATGGGCGTACTTGATAAAGAAAGTGCAGAAAGCACTGCAGAAGAAGGTGGTGTCAATGGATAACAAAGACTGTGACTTGGGACATGAGGACCTGTAAGCTTTAATGTTACTAAAGTTTATAGCACGTTCACCCAATTAGCCTCTCCATATGCTTTTTAGTCAGCCTATTCTAAACTAGTATCACTGGTCTTTCCTCTCTTCAGCCCTAACTTAGTTCACCTTCTGTGGGTTTTTTACATGGTATCCTGCTAGGGTGCTATGAGCCTGTGAGCCATATAAAAAGCTTCTCTTCCTTCTAATATGTTACATGTACTCATTAGCCCTTCTGTCAATTTAGATGATGATCTAATCTCTTCCATTAAGTTGGAAAGTAAGAGAACTGAGTTTAGGCTCTTTTATTTTAGTCAACTAACTTCTCCCAATTTCCACCTAGAACTATTATGTTAAATGTTTTTTTTAAGTTTTATTTATTTTTAGTTTTCAACATTCACTTCCACAAGATTTTGAATTCCAAATTTTCTTCCCATTTCTCCCCTCTGCCCACCCCAAGGCATCATGCATTCTGATTACCCCTTCTCCCTCCCTTCTATCACACCCGCCCCTTTTCTCATCCCCTTCCCTTCTATTGTATGGCAAGACAGATTTCTATACCCCCACTGCCTATATGTCTTATTTCCCAGTTGCATGTAAAAACAATTTTTAACATTCATTTTTAAAACTTTGAGTTCCAACTTCTCTCCCTTCCTCCCTCCTCACCCCTCCCCACTGAGAAGACAAAGCAATTCGATATAGATTACACATGTGTAATCATGCAAAACCATTTACAGTCATGATATGAAAGACTGTATTTCCCTCCATCCTATCCTGCCTTCTATTAACTCTCTCTTTTGACCCTGTCCCTCCTCAAATGTCTACTTGTAATTACCCCCTCCTCCCATTTGCCCTCTGTTCTATCATTCCTCCCTATTTTCCCCCCTCATCCCCTACTTTCCTGTACTGTAAGATAGATTTTCATATGAAATTGAGTGTGCATGTTATTCCCTCCTTAAGTCAAATCCAGAGAGTAAGGTTCACTCTTTCCCTCCCCTCCCCTCTATTCCCTTCCACTGGAAAAGCTTTTTCTTGCCTCTTTTATGTGAGAGATAATATATCCATTCTATTTCTCCCTTTCTCCTCCCAATATATTCCTCTCTCACCCTTTATTTTTTTAGATGGCATCCCTTCATATTCAAATCACCTTGTCCCCTCTGTCTATACGTACATAATTCCTCCAACTACCTTAATACTGAGAAAAGTCTCAAGAGTTACAAATATTATTTTTTCATGTAGGAATGTAAACGGTTCAACTTTAGTAAGTCCCTTATAATTTCTTTTTCCTGTTTACCTTTTCATGCTTCTCTTGATTCTTGTGTTTGAAAGTCAAATTTTCTATTCAGTTCTAGTCTTTTCAACAAGAATGCTTGAAAGTCCTCTATTTCATTAAATGATCATTTTCCCCCCCAAAGTATTATACTCAGTTTTGCTGGGTAGGTGATTCTTGGTTTTAGTCCTAGCTCCTTTGATCTCTGAAATATCATATTCCAAGCCCTTCAATCCCTTAATGTAGAAGCTGTTAGACCTTGTGTTATCCTGATTGTGTTTCTACAATAGTCAAATTGTTTCTTTCTGGCTGTTTGTAATATTTTCTCCTTGACCTGGGAGCTCTGGAATTTGGCTACAATATTCCTGAGTTTTCCTTTTGGGATCTCTTTCAGGAGGCGATCAATGGATTCTTTTAATATCTATTTTACCCTCTGGTTCTAGAATATCAGTTTTCCTTCATATAAATGTTTTAATATAGTACATTAGGTTTAATTTAGCTTATGCTCTTAAAAAAATTTTAAAGCACATTCACATATTCATAATATCCCTACAGTATAGGTGAAGGTGATCATTTCAATTTCTGATTTCTATATCTACTATAGCTAGATGACTAAAGTTAGCTCCAAGGTCAGTACTAAGAAAGACAAGTTATTGACTTTATACTTTTTCATTTCAAGGTAAGAAAATAATAACTGCACATCCTTGTTCTTTGTCATTTATAACCAGAATTACAACTATCAAAATCAAGCCTGGGACAAATTCACCTGGGGGGAGGGGTGTCAGGCATAGCATTCCTTTGACCTCAAAGAACAACATGGGTACAGCTAGAGGGCAGCCTCCAAGAGTTCCAGCTCTGGAAGCTATCACAGAGCCTGGACCTTGGGATACCTGACAGGAGCAGTCGCAACCTGTACCACCATACGGCTATGAAATGAAAGAGATGAAGGAATAGTGGTCACCATGGGAAGGAAGTGAATTCTTCCTCCTCCCATCACACTTTGCTTGTGTTAGTTACAACTCTACTTATAACTGTGGAAAGGTTAATTGGATTTTTGTTTTGAAGTAATGGACAATCTCATTTTTCATATGCCTCTTTCCACCGACTCATCGCATTTTAAAATGCCCTTTATATTTCTGAAGTGCCAAGTAAAGGACATTTGTTTTCCTCCATTTTTTTCTTTCACTTGATTCATATTTATATTTAAATATCTCTCTCATTCTCATTCATGTTGAGACCATTTCTATGCATGACATATATTTATTGTAAATCAACTCCTCTCATTCTTGAACTCCTTCCCTCTTCCCTACTAAGTCTGAGTTCTGTTTTTTCTATACTGAAATTGTGATCATAGCTTCCTTGGAAAATTCAGAAGACCTTTTCTTCATCCTGTTTGAGGTCCCAAACTTCCTTACTCTTAATATCTCTTTGAAAGAGATTCCCATTGAATACTTTTTTAAATTTCTGGAGTACTCCTGCAATGAACCAACAGGTTTACACAGTTGTAATAATCTGTAATTACCTTAAAAATAAATTTTCAATCCTAAAGTCACAAAAATCTCCATCAGCTTTCCCCACAATGCTGCAAAACAGCAGATTTTCAATAAATGCCTAGTGACTTAAAGAGCACTACTTTTAAGCCATCTAAATGACTGATTTAAAAATTATTTAGTTATTTAGTTAGCAATAATAAAAAAAACGGGTTTTCATGTTTAGTGATTACTTCAGTCTAAATTAAACAAAATACTTTAAACTTTTCTGATTTTATTTTATTAACCACACAATTTACCATAAGTCATGTTATAACACTGACATACATATAAACTAAATGTAGCCACAGTTTCTGATATTTTTAAGTTACCCAATGTTATCTTTACACTAGTAAGTACGTATCAGGACAGGACAGCTTCCGCTGAAAATTCTTCCTTTCTGCCACATCTGGCTGGTTTCAGAATAGCAAAGGATAATCAATTGCCTTACTAGAATCTGGCCACCTTGAATTAAAAAAAATATGTACATATATGTATGTTTATGTATGTATATATGTTTTGTAGTCAAAGACTTTATTCGATGTAATTATATAACCAAATTGGCTTTTTTTTCAAAAGTATAAAAAGTATTCACAGGAGGCTGAATGAGGTGACCAGTTTTATAACTCAGAGAGAAGAAAACTTCAAACCGAAGAGACTGAAAAACATTACAAAGAGAAAAAAGCAAAAAAAAAAAAGAATTGGATTAAAAAAAATAACTTATTTCTTTAAAATTCAACTTACTTCTAATTTCTGCGGTTTAACCATTCTTCTTGATCATGTTCCCTTATTCCATAGAGTCCAGCCCATTCATTGGATTTGTAATAAACTAAAAATAAGAATATTTTAATGGTCAATTCACATAAAAAAGGAATTACAATGAACAATTAATTAATAATAAACTTTATTATAGGGAGAAAATGTGAATAAACCATTTACTTAAATTATTCAGAAGACCATACACTAAAAGGAGATGAAATTGACAGGAGTTGTTTAATTTTAAAAATTTCTTGTGAAGAATAAAATTGCAATTTAATTACATAACAAGGATAATGTATCTCTTAGAAGTAGACTGTAATAACATTTGTATAATGCTTTAAGATTTACAAAGCACTTTACTCCAGCAACTCTACAAGACAGATAGTCAAGGACTGTCTTCTTTTTAGAGATAAGGAAACAAGCTTTGAAAGGTGAAGTTACTTGTTCATAGTCACATTACTACTAAATAAGAGGCAGAACTTGAATTCAGGTTTCCTGATTCCAGGTTTAGTAACTTCCCACTATGCCACATTCCATTACTTAGGGGGAAAAGTGCTACACAATTAAATATAAAGCTAAAATTATGGCAGAGCATTATGGAAAAAAAGCTCAATTTAGTAACCTACAAATGCCCTTTAGGGCACTGCTGGAAAAATTCAGCTCCCTTCACCGTATCAGGAACAATCAAGTTAGAGTTTTCTATGTGCTAATGTGGTGCTACTCAGTTGTTAACTTTGAAGGAATGGTTGCTATTCAGCTCATAATAATTAAAGCAGGTCACCCAAACTATGGGCTCATTTTCATATACCTGTTAGCTATATCAAGGAAATTATTAGTTTACAATAAAAGCTACTAATTGCAATAGTACTGTGAAGTTAACAAAGATGCACATACATACACACACATATGTGTGTGTGTGTGTGTGTGTGTGTGTATACATAGAAATATATTCCACAAAACCACCTAGTAAGGTAACTAGTATAGCATTATTACTATTCCCATTCTGCAGATAAGAAAATGGAAATTCAGAATGGTTAAGTGAAATACGCATGGGCACACTGCTAGTAACCGCCACGGGTTCCAGGTCTCTCCTGATGGCAACGCCTAGGCTCTTTTCCTGTACTGTACTCTCTCTTAATCTACAATCCTTATAGATTACCTGAGTCAGTTCTTTACTGCAGATTTACCCATCCTTATATGACTTATGAGGAAAAACATACCTTCCAAGATTAAGGGAAATCTCTTACTCATTGTATGCCTGAAATCTGATGAAAAAAGAAAGCTTAATTAGAATTTCATCATGTTTAACAAACTCATCAGACAATGCTGTTGTGAGTGTGTACCGTGGGAGCCTTCTGGGCAGGAGGTTTCTTAAAGTCTTTTTGGTAACTCAGTAACTCTTGGATAGGTTCCAAGATGCACCTGTGGGGTCTTCATAAAATCCTTATGTAACCCTAAAACTTTTATAATGGTTTGTATTTATGATGAAAACAATGTATAAATGGCATTTAAGGATAAATTGAATTTCCTTCTCTCAGTTTACAGGAATTTATTTTACACTAACCATGGAATGATTTCATGTTTGGCATCTATTCTGTGTCGTATGACCTGAACTTATACACTATATTAAAAGTTTAGAACTACGATTTACATTTGGGTGCTTTTTTAGTATAATTATAACCCAAATAATTAGAGTTTAAGATGCACAAAGACACTAAAATGAATTCTATCTATAGTAAGTACTTGGCAGCACTGTGATGCTGGATCAGTCAGTGGAGTTCTGTGTGGAAGCTAGAGGGGGCTCTACCAAGTTCCCAAAAATGTGCTCAGAAACTACCCCAACCAATCTGTACTCCTGGGCAAATGTCATGTCCACCTTCAAACTCTGTCTGGAAACAAAGTAATCTTTCCTTCATGCTGTTAATCTGTATTTAATATATTAATTGGGGGCTTAAAAGACAACCACTTTGGGGGGAAAATTCCCAGGAAAACTAGATTCTCTTTCTTCAAAATATCTAAGAATTATCTACTATGGAAAAAATGAAGATATGCTTTAAGATTTCAAAGTACTAAAAAACCACCCCAAGAGTGTAAAAGAAAATTATTACCTTGATTTGTGTTCATTTTATTAAATAGTAAATATGCTCCAGTGATTCCAAGAAGTTCAAGTGCTAAAACTCCTTTAAATATCTTTCTTGCCAGTGATTCACTTGGGAGAGGCATCCTAAATTTCAAAAATACAACTTTTATTAACACAATGAAATTTCAAGTAAATGTGTATATAAATATTTCTAAATTGTGGCTGCTTTCCTTTAAATTTAAGAAATATTAAGTTTTACCATGAATCATTATTTTTTACTGTTATATTTTGTTCATCCTTCATTTTCATTTTCCAATGTAATCTCCCCTCCCTTCCACTTATAGGAATCAATCCCTTACAAGGAATAAAAAAAGAGGTGGGGGAAAAAAAAAACGGTTCAACAAAACTAATTAACATATCCAAAACATATGAAAAAGGTCTTACAAAGCACAACAAAGGACTTACAGTACATGCAATATTTTCAAAGCCATACTATCCCACATTTGCAAAGGTGACAAATTGCCTTCTCATACGTTTTGGGGACCAAACTTGATGATAATAATTTCTCAGGATTTAATTTTAATTGATTTGTTTTTGTTCTTTTCATTTATATTGTTTTCATCGTGTATAATGATTTCCTGTGTTGGCTTACTTCACTTTCCATCAGTTTGTATAACTCTTCTCAAATTTCTCTGTATTTATCATATTTATTTTTTCTTACAGTAAAATAATATTGTTATATTCATGTGCAAAACTTGTTAGCCATCCCAACTGATAGGCATCTACTTTGTTTATCATTCTTTATTACTACAAAAAGTGTCACTATATATGGTACATCCACAAACCTGTTGATTTTTCATATTTAAGTGTTTCTTTTGGGTTTTTTTTGTTTCCTTTTATCTTTGACCTACCATAGAACAGAACCTGGCACACAGTAGGCATTTAATAACAAATGGTTGATTTACTGAATGAAGTTTATGCTTAGCAGTGGAATCTCTGCCTCAAAAGAATTTGGACATTCAATTCAATATACATTTTAAGTACCCACTATATGCTAGGCACTAAGCTAATCAATTTTTTTTTTTTTTGCATAATTCAAAACTCCAGGAACAATTCACAGCTCCTATGAGAATGCATTATTAGTGTGCTCTTCTTTCCATAATTCTTCTAAATTGGATTATTTTCATCTTTTGTCATCTCTGCCAATATGACAGGTATGAGATGAAGCCTTATAATTATTCTGACTTGCATTTCTCTTATTTTTAGTAGGGTGAAGCATTCTTTCTTGTGGTTAATAGTTTTCCATTTGAATTCTTGAAAACTGTTCATATCTTTTGACCACTTATCGGTGAGTAAGACAAAAGATGGCTCAATTTACCATCGCAAAAATAACAATCTGGGAACAGAAGACCTTCAGAGTTTCTGGACAGAACAGAAGACAGCTGCTATTTACACTCATTTTAAGCCATCATAAACTAAACAAACAGTCATAGAGGTTTGGGTTTGGGGGCTACTATTGTCCAATCATCGAAAGCCAGAGTGATTTGAATTTAAAGGCAGATCAATTTAAAACATAGTGGGACTTTTTTAAAGCCTGTTTTTTCAGAGCTATATTTCATGAGATCATCGTAGTATTCCCCAGCTTCTCAAACTGGCAAGTAGGGAACCTACTACTGCTCTCAGATACCTTGCTATCTAACACTTCAGTGGTCCCTCACAGCAATACTTTTACTCATTTCTTTACTTTCTGTCACATTCCCCACAGTATTTTTTCTCAGCCACTCTCTTCTCTTCTCAAATTTCCAACTCCCACCTCCACTTTTGGCAGATGACTTTACCTCTTAATTTAAGAGATCTAGGCCATCCCTCGTGTGCTCTTTTATCCATTTCTCTACACCCCAAACCTCTCTGCTTTTCCATTCATTTGCTCTTCCTTTGCTCCAGTCTTAAGGGATAATATGGCCTTTTTCCTTGCCAAGACTAACTCCCTCAGTCAGTGGGGTCTCCTAATCATTAGTTCAAAAGTATTTATCATTAAGCATATCATTAAACATGAAAGACTGTGTTAGTACTGAGGATGCAAAGCCAAGAATGAAACTACCTTACCTCAAGCTAAAGTTCAGGGGAAAAGTCAAGGAAAGTAATATATAAACACATAAGTAAATACAAATTTATACAGAGTAATTTTTAAAGTGGGAACTAGGGGATGGGGAGAATCCTAGTAAGTGGGAGGCTCATGAAAGGTCTCCTATAAGAGGCGACACTTGAGCTGAGCCTGAACATTCTCTCTCACCTTTATCTTCAATCTCTCCCCATCTATTGGCTACCTACAACCATGAGTCTTACCTAGTTTTAAAAAAAATCCTTGAAGATTAAAGAAAGAAGAAAAAAAACTCTGTACAAAAATATTAATAGAACTCTTTTTGTTGTTGCAAAAATAGTAACAAAATGAATGCCTATCTATTGGGGAATAGTTAAAACAAATTCTGGTATGTGAATGATGACATGGTTTCAGAGAAAACGGGGATGACCAGTATGAACTGAAGCAGACAGAAGTGAATAGAACCAGGAGAACAACTTATATAATAATAGCAGCAATAATATAAAGGAAAAAAAACTTTTGGAAGACTTGAGAATTCTGGTCATTGCAATGACAAATCATAATTTCAGAGGGTAAAGATGAAGCATGCTGCTTACTTTTTACCTGAGAAGTGATAGACTCAAAATGCAGAATGAAATATGTTTTTGGACTTTGCTTTGTTTGACTATGCATATGTATACCAGGTTTTTTTTTCCAACTGGGGGATAGGGTGGGTGGAAATGAAATTATCTGTACCACTGCCACTTTCTAAACCCTTTACAGCCTGAGTTCCCATCATAGCTTAAGGGAAAAGCTCCAAATTATCTTTCACATGCCTGACAAAATAATTTTCCTTAGGCACAGATCTATCCATGTTATTCCCCTGCTCAAAAATCTCCAGGGTCTATCTAATGCCTTTAGCATAAAATACAACTCTTGAGACTGGAATTTAAGAATCTTCACCTTTTGATTTCAACTTACTTTTTGCCTTATTTCACATTACTTCTTATCATGTGCTTTGAAACTCCAGTTTTGAGTAGTTTCCCCAAAGCTAACATGTTGGCCCTCACCTACTTGCACTGTGAGCCCAACCCCCATGCCTGAAATGTACTTCTTTCCTATTTGGCCTTTCCCAGACCATGCTGTCCTTTCAGGATTACCTCATATGCTATTTCCTCCCTGAAGCTGTCACTAGTCCCTACAGTTAAAAGTGTCTTCTCCCTTTTCAAATATTCCTAGAGTACTCTGGATCTCTCCTTTGCTTCCATTACTACCTACACCTTGTTTTGTACTTATTTGTAATTACGTATATGCTATATTCCATCTCTACCCCTCATTTATACAGTACATTCTCCATAGAAGACAACATTTCTGAATGAACAAGAGAATGAATGAGTGGAATGGAAGTGTTGTTATGGAATGGAAGGTTGTGATTAAGTTAAAAATAAATGGAGGTACTCTAATAATAGTAATGAATAAAAAGAGTTATTATGCCAAAGTGACTTTCCTATTCTATCTACACCAGTAGCTTCCTATTACCTCTAGGATCAAATATAAGTTCCTCTGCTTAGCTTTTAAAGCCCTTCACAGCCAGGCTCCAACCTCATCTTTCTAGCCTCCCTGGACATTACTAACTCCTCATGCACTCAGTGATCCAAACAAACTCACCAGCTCTCCATCCCTCATAGGATACTCTACCAACTTTGCACTGACAGTCCCATACATCCAGAATTCATTCACTCCTCATTTTGGTCTCAGGCAGTCCCTCCCTCCTTTTAAACTGCACCTTAAGAAACATCATCTGCATGAAGCCTTTCTGATCTCCACAACTGTTAGGCCCTCCCTCATATTCACTACTGCATATATATTTGTATTTGTTCATTTTATATTCATACTATGTGTGTATTTATATTTATGCTACAAATATACAAATATATATTTATGCTACAATTATGCTACAAATACAAAAATTTGTATTTCATACAAATATACATACGTAATATGTGTATGTATATGTATGTGTGTATATGTGTGTGTGTGTGTGTGTGTATGCACACACACTTGCTGTTTCCCCAATTAGATGGCAAGCTATTTGTAAGCAGGGATTGTTTTATTCTTTGTAGTTGTGCCTGGCACAATATTTATTAAGTAATAATATATATTATGTAATATATTAAATAATAAAGTAATTAATGAGTTAAGTAATAAATAATTGTTGGTTGATTAACGTGTCATCTTATGGTTGAGTTTCTCCGACTAAGGGCTGAACAAACAGAAATGGATTAAAATAGGAATAGGAGAAAGGTAGGCTACGACAGAAAAAAAGAAATGATTAATTATAAGACCTAGAAACCAAAGAAATGATTCAGATCACCACTCTTTCAATCACCTTGCTTTTTCTTGAAGTTATGGAAAACTAAGCAATTTTAAACTTTGTTAGCATTAGATTTTGATTGTTTTACATTCCCCTCGCAGAGTTTAAGTTCCTTTAGGGAAGAGATGGTGTTGTTCCTAATTCTCTGGGTAAGAGCAGCAAGTTTATTGTCATCATTTTGTTTACTCAATTTTGAAAATCTAAATCTCTTTCACAAGCTACCTCAAGGCATGGGGAACCTGACACCCTGTTTTTGAAAGATTATCTTCTTGTCTGGTATCATTCTCAGGTGTTCCAAAAGTTATTTTGGATTCCCTTTTCTCATTTTGCAAATCTGATCACCCCAAGGAGCTAACAATTTAAGCCTTGTTATCCTCATTTAAGAAACTGGAGCACAGGGAGGAAAAGTGGGCATCGTCTGAGGTGATTTTTATCTATTGCCAGCCAACTTCCTAATCTTGTAGTCACTAAAACTACAATTACAGTAACATTTTAATGACAAAACTTAAAAAGATGGAGTGAATATGGAAGTTAAGCCCAAATTTGAGGAATCTATGGAAAGTGTCTTTATAAGGTAGAGAACAACGCTGTTGAAGTAGGCGTATTATTTTCCCCATTTTACAGCTGAGGAAACTGAGGCTGACAGAGGTGAAATGACCTAACCACGGTCAGACAGACAGTGATGGACTTGAATTCACTTCCTGACTGCGGGCTCCATCCAGTGCCACCTGTCTCACTCCCTTCATCACCACCACCATCACAGTTTACATGGAATTTTCATGTCTGTAAAGCGCTTAATATTCAGTTATTTAACAAAATAAAACCCGAGGTACTTTGTTCACCACATCCCTGGGGAACTGTTGAGCAAACACAGGACAGGATATGACTCTTAAGTAGCTAGGCGCTAATGTGGGGCGGCTTGGATAAGACGCACTACTGCCGGCTCCCACAGGGTAGGGACAATGGAAAGTCAGGTTCACCCAGGCGTGCGGGGAGCTGGGAGCGCTTTAACGGCCAGGGAAAGCCCGGAGGCCGGAACGCCAGGGCGACCCGGAAGTGAACCCCCGCAGACCCTTCCAATGGCGAGGGCCGGACTCCACGAGGAGAACACTAGGCTCAAAGGAAGACGGTATCGGCCTAACAAAGCCAGAAGCCTGTCCTGCCGCACTGCCGTCGGAAGGTGCACCAAAGGGACCCCACTGGAGGGCACTAACCGGAGCCCAAAGCGCCAGATACACACATACCTGCACCGCCTTCGGGGCACCGGCGCGCACGTCCAGTACAGGAGCTAGGCCCCGCCCACCGGAAGCCTCTCTCTACCCCTGACCCCCGCGCTGCCTTAGCCCCGCCCTGGCGACTTCCGAGAGGCTGCCCGGCTCGAAGCCCCGCCCCCCGTGAGCTTTTCCGTCCAGCATCTCTAAGGCTAGAGCCGCGACCCTTCCCTCCTCGGCCTCGCCTTCTGAGAGGGGCCTAGGGTCGGCTTCGCCAGGTGGCGCTTCCCCCCACCCTACAGTACCTTAATGAAGCCCCCCAAGGCCGAAAGTGCTCACTTCATTTAACATTTTAAAGTTTGTGCGGCGCGTTGTGTGCGTTATCCCAGAGCGCTTTACGTACTCGCAGCAGCTGGGAGGTAATTCTGTTATCATCATCCGCGTTTTGCCCCTGGTTCAGAGAGGAAGATTTGTCCAAGACGCGCCCCTGCTGTCGGGCGCGGGATTTCAGTCAACCAGTGAGCGCTGGCCAAGTACCTACTACGTGCCAGGCGCCGTGCTAAAGCTCCGGAGGTGCAAAAACGGGCAAAAGTGCCCTCAGGGTGCTTACAGCCTAATGCAAACGGGCACAAAGCAAACTATTTAAAATTATATAATTGTAAATTACAACTTATTATAATTATATATAATATAATAAATGTAATGATATAATGTATAATAAATTATATTATTATAATTATATAAATATTAAAAATTCAGAGAGGGAAAGCACTGAAATAAAAAGCTTACTGTGTAAGGAGCAGAGAAGAAAGAGCTTTCCAGGCAAGGGGCAGAATGCCAAGAGACGGATCCAGGTCTTCTCACTTAAATCCCACGGTCTGTCTGGATCGGGAAGTGAACTTAGAACCCATCTTGAAAGCCGGGAAAAGTGGAGTTCCAATCCTACGTCTCACATTCGTTGAGATGGAAGGGCAAGTTGCTTTTTCTCATCTGTCGAAAGGAGATTGGGAAAAAGGGTGATTCCACGGTGCCCCACTGTCTCTAAGTATGGAAGCGCAGCTCTTTAACCAGTGAGGAGCCCCTCTGTCATTCAAAGACCATAGAGGAGAAGCTCATGGTGAATTCTCAGCCGAGGAGACCAAGTTCTTTCAACTAATTCTCCAGTGGAGACTGTAGGGATGAGATAGCTTCTGGTGCCTTCTTTCTCTGAACTCCCTCCCTTCACATTCTCATTCAATGTCATGGCATCAGTGGTTGTTTTCTGTAGAATGACTCCCTAAGTCTTATCTGAATTCTCATTTCCACATCTCCAGCTACCAGCTAGATATCGCCAACTTTGTGTTCTACCTGTCCCATCAAATTTAACAGAAAATTGTCTCCAAATTTCTCTGTGGCTCACACAGCCATCCTCCCTTTCATCCAACTCATGATACAGGCTCATGTTCACCCTTCCCTCCCTTTTCACTATTCCACTTACATCCAGTTATTTGCAAGTCCCCTCAATTCTACTTTCATAATATATCTTCCATCAGTCCTCTCCTCCCCACTCATAATGTTACCACCCAAGTTTAAGACCTTTCATTTCTCAACCAGGGTACCTTCTGTTCAATCCATCCTTTACACAGCTGCCAAAATGTGTTTCCTGTGTTGTTCCCCTGCTCAAAAGTCTTTAATAGCTCCCTGTTGTCTAGAGCAGTGACCTCCAAACTTTTTTAATCATACACACCATTAAAAACTTGGAGCATATTTTTCAACATGTGTACATATATTTATTTATAAGTGATGTAAATATACAATTGCACTAATAATTATGTATATTGTAAAACTGTCATTAAAAATAGAAATGAGAAGGAATGAAATAAAAATGAAATAATAATACTACTGTCAATTGGGGAAGTCCTTGAGTTTACTGAGTAGGGGGTTAACATGGTCAAATTTATGACATCTTTGTGAAAGATGGAATTGAGAGGGGAAAGTCTTGAAACAGAAAGACCAATTAAGAGGGATACAACATCCATACAAATATGTTACTGCGGTGTGATGGCAGAGAGGGATAGGAGGCATAGGTTGCTAAGAATCACACCATTAATATACCTTCTGTGAACATTAATTTAAGTGATGTTTTTCAAAATATGGTATCTTTGCCAACTTGGATAGAAATGTTTCATATGTGTGGTCTACTCCATTAAAATATGGCATCTTTGTGAAAAGGAACAATCTTGATTTTCTATTTGTATCCCTGATATTTAACCCAGTGGTATGTGAATATAATGGAAGACTGTTGTGCTCTAAGAAACAATAAAGTTTGGTTTCAGAGAAATCTGGGAAGACTTATACGAACTTGATATAGTGATGTGAGCAGAATCAGGAAAACAATAAATATAATAACAACATTGTAAAAATGAAAAATTTAAAAGATTTGAGAACTCTGATCAACACAATGACCAACCATGATTGTTGAGGGTCATTGATGAAACAAGCTACCTAACACCTTACAAAAAGATAATGTACTCAGGGTGCTGATTAAAACATAATTTTTTGGACATGGCTAATTTGGGAATTTACTGTTCATGCTGACTACTTGTTTTTAAACAAAAATTTGTTTTTCTGTCTCCTTTTTTTCTATTGGACTGGGGGAAGGGGAGAGGGAGAAAATAAATGCATGTTGGCTGAAAAAAATTAAATGAAAAAAATAAAGAGAATAGAAATTGTCCATAATATGCAACTCCATATTGTGAATTAAATTTGACAAACATTTACCAAGTATCTACTATGTTTGAGGCAGTGTGGTCAGTACTTTCTCATTCCATCCTCTCTCTTCTCTGCATAAGTGACCCACCTCTTTTCTCCCAAGAAGGGTATTGGCCCCTCGGGATAGTTATAACCTAACTCTTAAGATAGTACCATTGGAAACTAACTCCCTACCCCCTACCCAGCTCCTTCCCTACCTAGATCCTTGTGGGTGTTGTAGGTGCCTTTAGAGAGTGGTCTGTGAATAAGACAGCCATTTTTCAATGGGTTCAATGAGTTGAACGTTATGAACATGCATTGGTGATTTGTGATCTTCATTGCATATTTCATTATATTGCCCCTATCCCCACATTTCCCCTTAAAACCACCCTTCTTCAAAACTTCTCTGTTGCTATCATGTGCAGGTTCTCAATCTTGCTCTCATCTTTGACTCTTCATTCTTCTCCCCATATCAATCAGATGCCATATATCTCCATAATATCCTCTTCTCTCTACTTACATAGCAACCAACCTAATGCAAAAGTTAACAGTACTTTAGCAACAGTGATTAGATTACAATCTCAACAAACTTTCCTGATTAATTTAGTGGGCCATATTTCAAAGGGAATTTTAAAATAAATATGACACTATTACCTGCCCAATCCCAACTGTGAGAAAAGAACTTTTAGTTAAATATTCCCCACCTCATCAGATAGACAGTTCAAACAGAAAAAGGACAGATAAACACAGTCTGAGAGGTAATATTATTTATCTCTGGCATGGAGTGGGAAGCAATGGGTCAGTGAGGAAGCTGGGCAGCATTCTAGCTTTTCTCAAATAATCTTGTCATGTATGTTTTCATTATAATGAATTCACAGAGCATCAGATTCACCCATATTACTAGGCAAATTGGCAAAGATCTCACATTTAGAGACTACATAAATTCTTGTTTACAAAGGGTATATCACTGGTGTGTCATTCTACTCTGACATCATCATTGCCAAATGATGGAGGGTCTTTTTATTTTACTTAGTTTTATGAGCTGTTTTGGCTAAAGGATGACTAAAGTCACCTAATGACTAATCTATTAGTAATGAATAACTCTGTATTTAGTTAGGTTGGATCTTAGAGGACAAACTTGTTATATTGTCAGGCTCGTACACAAAGATTTACTATATGAGAGAGCCCACCATTTGAGTTTGTATTTAAATGGCAGAGCCTTTGAGATTTCAAGGTAACCTCCACTGCCATCATGAAGCAAACAGATTCTACAAAAACTTACATGCAGTCATGTGAAAGTTCATTGCAAAGTCGAATGCAAATGATTTTTGGATTATCCAAACTGGATACAGAACTAAATGAGAGGGAGAGAGCAGGATGAATTACATTTGGAAAACTATAAGTCAAGCCAACAAGTATCTATTAAGTGTCTCTAGCATGATGAGACCAGTTCATAGCTCCACTAATATCTTCAACTTTATCAATTGAGGGAATGGCTCTTATTATAAATCTGAATCACATATATGTATATATATATATATACATATATATACATATGTATATGTATGTCTATACATAAATATATACAGACATATACATACACATGTATGTATATGAAACAAGACCTTTATCAGCAAAAATTACTGCAAAGATTTTTTTCCCTGTTATATTTTACCTCTATTAATTACATTGGATTTATTCATTTCTTGTAATGAACCTTGTCTGTTTTATTTATTGATCCTCTTTCTTGATTGGTTATGAGCTTTTCCCTTATTCGATCTGAAATATAATTTTTTCTTTGCTCCTTTAGTTAGCTTATGATACCACCTTTTATGTGTTATCTGTACATAGGTCATGAATCTATTTGAAGTTTATATAGTATATAGTATTAGGTGATCAGCCCTTTCATTTTAAAACAGGTGGTTAAACTGAGATTTGCCCATGGTCACATCAGAGATGAACTGTAAACCTAGGTCCTCTGACACCAAGATCAGATCTTTTTTGACCATACCTCTCTGCCTCCTTATCAGGAAAGCTGCCAGGATATTCTTCCCAAGTAGTACTTCTCTATGGAAAACCTGTAGGGGTGGGGAGGAATAGGAAGGGTATATGCATTTATTAAATACCTTCTATGTGACAGGTACTGTGCTAAGTATTTTTATCTCACTTGATTATCATAGTAGCCCTGTGAGGTAGTTGTCATCTCCATTTTATGGTTGAGAAAAGTGAGACAGAGGTCAAGTGACTTGCCCAGGGTCACACAATGGGAAAAAGGATAAAAATTGTACAGGACAAGAAAACTTGAAGGTGTTGTGATGTATTTAAGTTAAGGAAGTACCCACATCTATGATAAGATTATTGTTCTACTCAAGCATTGGCTTATCCATGCTATGACGGAATTCCCTCCTTTATGGCAAATAATGTAGACCTGACTGTGCATATTTTTAAAAGAAAAGTACCATTCTTTGTTGAGAGACTATCTCAAGGGAGCATAGTGTAATGTAAAAGGCATTAGATTTGTGGTCAATAAGACCTGGGTTAAAATCCTGCCTCAGATATTTCCTAGCTTTGTGGCCCTGGGCAAGTCACTTAACCTCTCTGTGTCTCAGTTTCCTCATTTATAAAATACAAGGGTGGAACTTGTTGGCTTCCAAAGTCACTAAATCTATGATCCTAAGTAACAGGAAAATGAGTTCATATTACTGAACTAATGTTTTCCCCAAATCCTCCTAAAATTACAGGCATTAATTTCATAACATGATCTGCTGTATTGTCTTCTTTACTGTTTCATCTTACTGAGAAGTAAATAAATGAAAAATGTTCCAGCTAAGATCTTAATCTTTCCTGACTTGAATCCAACATGACTGTGGAATAAGTAAATGGGCAGCAAGTTCAGACGCCACCTTAAGGTGGTAAGTGAAGTCTTCTCTCTCTCTCTCTCTCTCTCTCTCTCTCTCTCTCTCTGTATCTCTATTTCCCTATATCTCTCTGATTCTTTCTCTCTGTGTTTTAATAAATAAGCTTTCACAAGTCAATGATTATTTTACATGAGTTGTTAGCTAAGATAACAAAATCTCTTATGGTAATAGTGTATGAAAATATAGGAATGTCAGGATTCTCAGGAGAGGCAGCCTGGCCCAGTGGAAAGAGTTGTCCTGGTTGTCAGAAAGACCTAGGTTCAAGTTCTGATAACTACTGACCATGTGAACCTGGGCAAGTCACTTAACCTCAGAACTCCAAGCAATTCCCCAAAAGTATTAAGTTGCTGAACAGTTTCTGCTCTGAATTGGTAAAAAGAGTTTTCCCCAATAGAAATCACAGATCCAAGAACTAACATCTGGCACTGTTCTCAGTGATGAGAATGAAAAGACAAAAATGAAATAGTCCCAACCCTCACAGAAATTGTGTTCTACTGTGGAAGGGGAGGGGAGTGAAAGGAGGGGATGAACATACCAATATATAAAAATTAGTCTTTTCCCCAGTAGTGATCCTTTCCTGGCTTCTCCGCTCCAGCTTCCTGTCATTAAGTGCAAAAAAGCCCTGTTTCTTTTCTTGTCAGCTTTGACTCCCACTATCATCTATCTCCAGCAAACATCATAGGCATTTCTTGTGATATTCAGCTGATCCTCCACAGATAATTACTGACCTTTATACAGGGTGTCCCCAAAGTCTTCATGCAATTTAAAGTTGTTAAAGCTCTCCTTTGAGCTTCACAACAACCCTGTGATGTAGATGCTCTTGTCCCCATTTCACAGATGAAGGAGTTCATCTCTAGGTTTGGAAAGGTTGTGATTTACTTACGGTCACAAAGCTAGAATGAGAGGTGAGATCTGAATACAGTCTTCATTACTCAGTCTATCAGTCTATTCACTCTGTCACTGTGAAGATGCTCCACTGCTGTTGTCCTCCATTTCTGGGGGCTATTGTGGGTTCACCTGGCTATGGTCTCTGTTTTCTGTTCTTTCCTTCAGGTCATGTTGTTCTTATTGACCTCAATAGGGCTTGGCTCTTCCAGCTCCCCAATGCATCATTGCCTTTCCACCCTAGGATATGGTGCCAACTCTGAAACATTATTTGTGATGAGAAATAACAGGGGTCACAAGGAGTCAGACATGACTGAAAAGTGACTGAATAACAAAAGAATGACAGGTATGAGAAATTGAGAGAAACATGAGAAGCTTCGTATGGCATGACGCAGAGTGAAGACAATTGGACCAGAAGAACACCATCCAGAGTGACTATTATGATGTAAATGAAAAGGGCACTAAGTGGAAGCCAAACTGAGTAAATGGAGTATTCATTAATGGTCTCGGAAAACAGGTAATGACACGTCTGCCTCCCTCTGACAGAGAGTCGGAGGACTATGGGATCAGAATGCTGAACATATTGAACACTTTGTCAGACATGATTACATTGTTGGTTCATAGTAGCCAAGATTTGGAGCTAGAAGGGAGTTTAGCAAGTTATTTCACACTGAGGGAGGTTAGACTTGATAGGTGTAAAATAGCTTGGTCAGTCACATAGTACTGAAACACAGGTTCCGGAGTCCAGATTCAGTGATCTTTCCATTGTGCCACACAGTTGGGTTAAGCTGGTTTGTTGTGGCCACTGGTGTTGTCTGGCCGGCTGGGGACGCAGGGCTGTTTCTTAGTTTTTGATCTTTTTTTTAAATAATGGAGGATTCAAGTCCCCAAGTAACATGGTATATCCATATGTGACCATTCTTCATGCATGGAATATATGTCCTCCTAAACTTCTGCCTCTTAAAATTCCTAATTTCTTTCAATGTTGTTGCTTAGTCATGTCCAACTCTTTGTGACCCCATTTGGAATTTGCTTGGTGAAGATGCCTGAGTTTGCCATTTCCTTCTTCAGTTAATTTTACAGATGAGAAAGTAAGGAAAATAGAGTTTAGTGATTTGCACGGGGTCATACAGCTAGTAAGTATGTGAAGTAGGATTTGAACTCATGAAGGTAACTCTTCCTGATTCCAAGCCCAGTGCTACCACTTAGCTGCCCAGTTTCTTTCAAATTTCAGCTCAAATGCCACATTCTGCACAAGACCTTTCTGATCCTTCCAACTCCTAGTGCTTCCCCTGAAAAAACTAGCTATATATTTATCTAAACTTACATATGTACATGTTGTCTCACCTGGAAAAATATAAGCTTCCTGAGGGCAGGGATTGTTTCACTTTTGTTTCTGTGCAACCTAGTAGGAATTTAGTAAATGCTTATTGATTTTCTATCAATTAATCAATAAAAATTTTATTAAGCACTTACTGTTTGACAAGCAGGTGCTGTGCTGGGAAAGATAAAGAAAGATTTGAAAAAATTAGTCCATTCCCTCAAGAACATGGTAAAAGAATCAATAAAATGTATTTTTAACAATTAAATAAAACACCTTACTTCAATGCCTCATTATGGCACAGAGTTCTTGAAACTTTATCAAAAAAATGCAACTTTTAGCAGGTTGACTACTAAGCTGAAAAGACTTCACATATGAAGGTATTGAACTAGATGGCCTTTAAGGTCCCTTCCAGATCTTAATTTATGATCTTATGATTCAAAATATGAACCTGGTGATGACCTGAGGATTGTCTTCTTTGAGTTCAGAGAAGTTGATCATTTCTCTAAAGTGACTTCAGATGGATGAATTTTTTTATCATAAAAACTATAAAAACCATCTATTGAGACCTAGAGAGATTGTAATAGCTATGAGTGGAGGGTGTATCTGTACTGACAAAATCAAGAAAGAGATCCCAAAATAAAATATAATCACTCATCTCTAAAACATAGAAAACAAAGAGTAAGAATTTTGCCCAGATTTGATTAAAATACATTTCTTGATCCAGGGGGATAAGTATACAAAAAAACTTAATATCTAATAAGATTATTCATATATTCAGAGATAAATAGTTCTTGTAGGACCTTTTTGATGCCATGGGTAGGCTCAATCATTCATTAGATAAATGGACCTTTTCTTTTAATATAAAAATGAAAATTAATTCAACAAATATTTTATCATTCCTACTAGCAGTAGTAACTTATCATCTTTAACTTGGAAGGGGAAATTATATTTTTAAAAATAGATATCTCTTGTTTTTACTGAATGAATTAAAAATAATTTATTAAGCATTTTTATGTACAAAGTGCTAAGTACTGGAGATTCAAAAAAGAGAAAAGCAAGAGAGACCCTATTATCAAGGAGTTCACATTCTAATAGGAGGAGATAACATTTTTAAGGTTCAGTGTGAAAGAGGATTGTACATCTTTTTTAGTGTCATTTCTATTGATAAAGCACTATATCCATTTTTTAATGTTGACTCATATAATAGTGCCAAGGATCTTCATTCTGAAATATCTCCTTCTGTTTCCAGTAAGTCATTACTAGGAAAAGAGTAAAACAACAAGAAAGAAAGAAAAATAGTTGAACAAAATTAATGAATATGTCAATTCTGACAGTCTATGCAATATTCCACATCCATAGTCTGTTTTTCTTCAAAGTGGGGAAGGAGAGGTATCTTTTCATTTCCTTTCTGGGGCCCAGTGTGGCTTAATGACAGATTTACCCCTGAGTAATGGATTCTGGTCTTTAGAATGTATTAGTTTTCAATTATTTCCTTGGTCTTTTTCAAGCACCTGTATTTTGCTTTTCTTCTTCTTTTTTCTCACAGGAGGATGGGCAGGAAGAGATGAAAGAAACTATATGCTTTTCATGAGTACAGGAGAAGCCCTAGGATTTTCCTTTACTCCACCCACTAAGAGTTTAGTTAAAAGCTACTACTTCTGCTGAGTAAAAGCAGAATAGTTTCACATCAGGAAGCTAACATGGCCCAGAACTCCAAATTTATTGAATACATTGATGAAGCTTTGGACAAATCTAGAGAAACTGCCCTTTCTCACCTTCTTTTCTCTTATCAGGGAATCACTTACCCAATCACCATATGCACTGCAGAAACTTTTCAAGCCCTGGACCACTTTGAAGCTAGAAGAGATGACATAATGCTGGCATCCTATCCCAAGTGCGGTAAATATAACTTATTTGATACAGCCCTCCAAAAAACCCATTCTGTTAATTTTGATACATTAAATAATGCTTTGTAAAACAAGATAGCTAACATTGTCATCTGTAATTCTGTGTCAGTGCACAAGTGGGATATTTGTCAGAAGGAAATATATTACTATTTTATTTCTATTAAGAAGATTAATTTTCAGTAAGGTGATTTTTACTTAAAAACTACATGTTGGGCACTTCTCCTTACGTGTTTCCAACTAATTTTCTTTTCCCTACTGTGATATAGGATCAAACTGGCTTCTCCAGATCTTTAGTGAATTAATACGTGCCACCTCCCCTCAAAAGTATGAACATCCAGAATTTCCAGTTCTTGAATGTGGAGACCCAGAAAAATATCAGGTTAGTATCTTAGCTTGGGAGTTATAGATTTTACATGGGAAAAGGATCTTTCCATCAGTTTGATAAGTTCAGTAAGTAAGAACATCTAAATTAGAAAGATAAATATTAATAATGATCTGAACCATGGTTTAAAGGGACTAAAACTCAGAAAAGAAAGTCATGAGTAGTACAGAATGCAGCTCTAAAGTCCAGACTCATTATTGTCATTTTACACCAGTGGTCCTGAAGCATGCCTTAATAAGAAGTTACATTTGATATAATCAAAATGTTATTGTTTCTTAGGAAAGATGTGGTGCTTCTCTTCGCTTTGTGATCCTATTCCAGCATCAGGTTGATTTGTAGTTAAACCAAACAAATCTCATGATTAATTTGTAAATTACAGGCACTTTATGGGATGCAGAAGGCTACTCAGTAATTTAAATGTTTTTAAAGTATTTTATTTAATAGAGGTCTATACTGTCCATATTCTGGTTCCAACTGTATTTGACATGGCACTCTTTTAATCCAGAAACTTACTATCTGGGAAATCAAATTTGATATAAGAGATTTCCTTGGTGAGAAGACATTAAAGATTAAGATACATTGAAGATCTGGGGTAGATTGGTCTTAAGGAATTTTCCCAGAATTATGTAACTGTTTCCCTAAGATTTTCATGAGTTTCATAGTATGTCAAGCCAGAGAGATCATTCAGTCCAAATTCCTCATTTGAAAGATGAGAAAATTGATTCTAAAAGAAGTCAAGTGACTCACTCAAGGTGTTGCTGGTAGTAAAAGGGTAATTTGGATCATAGTGGTGGCCAAAGTAGCTGATCAATCTCATATTCAAAGTATGAGATGTAACAAGTGACTTTATAAGAATCATCATGAAACTAGGCTTATTTTGAGAATGTGTAGGAGCAGGTAAATTCAAAGTCTTCTGGAGCATATACAATTCGGGATAGGTGTATAAGTACTGCACCTCTGGGTTTTTTTCCCATCAAGGTCTATTCCAGTCTACCCTTGGTTAGATAGATAGAAAAAACATTTATTAAGCACTTACTATCTGCAAGGCATTGGACCAAGCATTGGGAATACAAATACAAAATAATATGACAGCCCCTGCTTTCAAGAAACTTGTATTCTGATGGGGGAAGAAGACATAAAGAGGTGCTTGGAAAAGAGAGCATTGTAGAGACAGAGACCTGAAGTCCTGTGCCCCAGCAAGAGAAGGCAAAAGCTGGCCCGTCAAAGCTGAGAGGTTAGGGTGGAATCCAAATTACTTCTTAAGAGGAGTTGATAAGGATGAATAAAGTTGCATTGGATGTCAACAGTGTTCTATCTTCCATGACCATGAACAACAACATGTATAAAGGGATAGGAGGCTAACAAAGTGATCTTTACATTGAAACAATAACCAGGTTATTTAAAAAATTATGACTCCATATCTGAAGCAAATGAGCCATCAGAGTTGTAACTTTTGGGAGCTAACAGTGGTAGTGCCAAGAATTGGGCTCCATGGATGGGAGGAAAGAATAATCTTTAGGTTCAAAGGAATTGGGATGTTATCCCTGGGGAAAGGCTGCCTATTTAAGCAGTTTAATAAAAATTTCCCTGTTGAGTTAAATGTATTTCTGTAGTCAATTTTCTTTATGTGTATTCTACCCTTCTTTGATCAGTTGACACAAAAGTGAGGTTAAATTGTTGCCAACTCCCCCCATTCCTTCCTCTTTATTTGTATAGTTTTATATATATATATATATATATATATATATATTATATATATCCTGATTATATAATTCCATTGTCCTACTCCCCCCGCCATGTATTCCTTCCCACTCTTCCTTTTTTCTCTTAAGATCATCAAAATATCACAAAACCATCTCCAGACTCTCCATCATAATGAATTCCCTCTATGACCCCTGATGACATGAAGGTTCCCAGTAGAAATTTGTATCATCTTTTCCTATTACAATTTAAATACTTTTTCCTGGTTTAATCTCACCTTTTTCCTTACTCATACTTACAGTTTTATATTTCTCATGGTTTCTATGTTTATATTTCAAAATTTTTACTCATTTACTCTTTTCATTAGGAATGCTTGGAAGCGCCTTTTAAATTAAGTAAGGATTGTTCCATCCTTTGTTTTTGTATCCTTAGAACCTAGCACTGTGCGTGGTACATAGTGGGCATTTAATAATTTGATTTATGATCAAATCAGTGACTTCCAAAAACTGATAATAAAGCATGATTCCAACATTTTCAGAGAGAAGTAATAAATTAGAGAGATAGAATGAGACATATGTTCTGAAATATGGTCACTGTGGATTTATTTTGCTTGACTATATTTACTTGTTACAGAGAAGAATTTTTTCTGTGTTAAGGAGAAGGGGAATTAGGAGTGAAAGATACTAGTGATAATGATGACCAAAGCATATATATTTAGTGATCTGATAGTTTGCATTCCTATTGATGCAATAGCTAAATTATGTAAGGACTGAGAATGTGATAATGTATGGTTAAACCTTAAAGAACTTTATCCATATCTGTCAGCTTTCTGTTACTGTTTTGTGTTTTTTCCTTTCCTGTGATGAAGAGAGGGTACTATTTTTGTAGCTGTTAATGTGTTATAAACACATTATTTAATATAAGCACATTATATGCTTAATTCTAAAGATTTCTCCAGTTGTATAGGGGCATATAAAAAAGGGCATAATCACACCCCCATATGAGGCTAAAACTAGACATAAGGGAAGAGTGACTAGACAGTATTTCTTTTGGGGATACTAAGATAAACCCATAGGATGTAGCACCCCCTACAAACTATGTGGCATCTGGGTTTTTTTTCCTCCAGGAAAGGGGATGTCTATAATGTGACCTTGAAAAATTGGGGATGAGTATACAGTGATCAGAAGAGATTGTTCCATGATGTCTGAATGCAGCCTGAAGCATGCTTTTTTTGGTGATTTCGTTTTTGGTGTTTTTTTTTTTTTGGTCTGTGTCTTCTTTCACAACATGATTAATATGGAAATGTGTTTCACATTATTGCACATGTATAACATATCAATTTGCTTACCATATCAGTTAAAGAGGAAAGGTGAGAGAAAAAGAGATAATCTAAAACTCATTTTTTAAAACATGAATGTTAAATATTATTTTTACATGTGATTGAGGAAAAAAGCATTCAAAAAAATAAAAGAAGAGATCATTGCCACCAACATTAGAGATGAATCAAGGCAGATTATCAATCAACAAAACATTTTAAACATTTATTGTGTGCCAGGCACTGTGTTAAATCTTTTTTATATGTTTTTTGAAGACAGTACCTACCTTAAAGATTACATTCTAATGAAGAAGACAATATGTACATGAATAGGTATATGCAGAATAGATTGAAGTTTTCCTCAAAGGAAAGGAAAAAGGAAGGAAATAAAGAAGGAAGGAAGGAAGAAGTAACGTACTATATTTCTGTTACAAGGATGGTAGCATGCTTTATCATCACTTTTTTGAAGTCATTGAATTGATCAGCAAATTAACAAGCATTTATTAAGTGCTTACTGTGTACTAGAGACAGTATCAGGTGCTGGGTATACAATAGAGAGAATGAAACAATCCCTATTTAACTTTAAAGGAACTTCCAAGAATTCCCAATTATTGTGTCTAGTATACTCCAGGCACTGTACTAAGAGCTTTACAAAAATTATCTCATTTGTTCTTTAAAATAACCTTGGAAGATAGTTGCTATTATTTTCTCCATTTTACAGTTGAGGAAATTGAAGTAGGCATAGCTTAAATGACTTGTCCAGGGCCAAACAACTGAGAAAACTGAGATAGACAAAGACTAAGTGACTTGCCCATGATTATATAGCCAGTGAGTGTCTGAGGCTGGATTTGAACTCAGGTTCCATGGTTGACACCAGGCTCCATGTTTTATCCATTGCATTACCTAAATGACTTTAGGCAATCACAGTTTCTCTAGACTTCCATTTCTTCCTCTGTACAATGATGGAGTTGAACTAGGTGGCCTCTAAAGTCCCTTCCAATTCTACACCTATGATTCTGTTATAATAAACTAATGTGCATATAGCTCTTTAAAATATATAAAGATACACACATATATAATATCTCATTTGAATCCCAAACTAATCCTGTGAGGAAGATGCATACATGTATTATCATCCCCATTTTATAGAAGAGGAAACAGGTTCTGTTGCTGTGATTTGCCACATAGTTATTGTATAGGAGCCAGAGATGAGTTTTTTTCATTCTTTTTTTTCTACATTATTTTGTCTCCTCAGTCATTCAAGTTCCCAGAAAATGTCTTCTTCAGCTTTTCCTCATTTCAAGATTGTATTATACTGGAAACTTTTTCTTGTATTCCTCAAACTGTTGTTTCCAAGACTGAAATTCCAGGGCACTTCCAAATTTTAGAATTACTCACTTTCCTGTTTTAAATTTGTAACTACCCAAGAGTATCAAATAAACCTCATTTTAAGAAACATTTCAAATTTAGCGTTATAATTCTCCCCTCCTTTATATCCACAAATATTGTGTTCAGTGCACTGGCAGAAGCAAAAATCCAGGTCCAAACTAGTCAAGACTATAACTTTTATTGTGCCTGTGCAAACTCAAATATATATTTATGTCTTCGTTATTTTTTACCTGTATTCTTTTTCACTGGCTACATTATTCATGGTGACCAATGGATAGGTTCCTCTCTTCCTCCCCCCGCCTCAATTTTTTTAAAACAGATATTCAAAGCTATTAGGAACAAAGGGTTTTTTACTTTGGCTAAATGATACCTCTTGGTAGATATTATTCAACTTACATTTTAACTGGCCTTTCTTTGTTGCTGTAATGCTATGGTTTTAGTTCTACTCCTCCCCTTTCTCCAATCCAGTGTGTTGTCCACAATTAGTGTAATAGTTTTTGCAAAAGTGTATTTATTTCATACAGCAGCTAGGTGGCACAGTAGATAGAGTGGTAGGCCTGAAAGTAAAGTTTCATTTCCCTGAGTTCAAATCTGACCTCAGATACTAGCTGTGTGACCCTGGGCAATTCATTTAACCCTGGTTGCTTCCGTTTCCTTATCTGTAAAATGCATTGGAGAAAAAAATGACAAACTACTCCAGTATCTTTGCCAAGAAAATCCTAAATGGGATCATGGGGTCCAATTCTTGACATGACTGAATATTTACTTCATATATAGCAAGAGCAGAAGTTGCAAGGCATTTCCTCCCAACACTTGGGGGCACAGTTTTCTCTATACTATTTCTACTCCTAGGGAGAGTAGGATCAAAATTAATACATTTTCTATGTAGAATTTATCCCACCAAGTTCACTTCCAAATTCAGCATAGACAATGAATCAATTACTGTACCTTCCTCTTGGATCTCTTAGTGCTATGACTAGTCAAACAGATCTTTGCTCCTTAGTATCTGGCTTCTGGCAAATCCAGGCATAGACTGCAAGATTTTTGGCATTCAGTATTCCAAGCTTTTGAAGCTCACAAGGTCATTGTAGTCATATTCCTTCACCTAAAGTAGGAAAGAAAAAAATGCGAAGAGGAAAAGAAGAGTGTTTTGTGTTCATGGGCCATATATTGGTCCCAAAGGCATCTCCTCATCTAAAGGCTTATAGCATGTATCTCTTTCCTGAACAGTATCTAGACAAGAAAAATAGCCTTACTAACCAAGTATTGCTGGTTAGCACACTTCAAATGACCCCCAATTTCAATTCAGCAGCCAATCAATAATTTATCCCTTATCCATATGGTTAGTAGACCTAAACCAATTACCTAATGTTTCTGCTTGTTCCAAATCATGGAGCAAGGCCTTTCATTACCTATCTTCATGCCTTTCTGGAAGCAGGTTCCCCAGTCTCTTCCATCTGGGCCAGCCATAAGCAGAGCATTCTCTGCATGCTCTGAAGAAGCTTGGGGTCAGACCCACATTATATTTATATGAAAAGAGATATAAAATGAGCAGAAAAGTCTAATGTGCTATTAGCAATGGCACAGTTGTCTTCAGAAATAGAATGTTAAGGTCCTTAAGAACAGAGATTATTTCATCCTTTGTTTTTATATCCTAAGTATCTAAATCAGTGCCTAGCACATAGTAGAAGATAAACAATTATTGTTGATAAGTTGTTTGATACCTAGAAATTTTGATTCAAACCAAAAAAAATTTTCAGAAAGGAAATTCCTTTAGCTTCTTCCCATCCTAATAAAACAGGAGTGTAGAATGGTTTTGAAGAAACAGGATGACAGAAGAAGCAATAGGTAAAAAGAGATGAGCAGCTTGAGAGACCATAAGGAAAAACAACATGAGACAGGCAGAGAGACTTGGTGAAGAATAAAAGACTGAATATATAACTAATGCTGGGACCTGAGCAGCCCTTGTACACTAACGGATGATAAAGAACTGAAGTTCTAGTCAAACTATGGATGGGTAATAGAAGATCCAGTCTAACAATGGAAGAAAGGGTTAGGGAGGAGAGGGGAGAGGACAAGAGATGAGTTTCCTAAACTAGTATTTAAGGTTGCCTTCCTACCCCAGACTAAAGAATGAATAGTCCCAACCTTGAACATATAGTAATCTTCCTTCACTTGTTTTTTATTTTTAGAGGATGAAACGATTCCCATCTCCAAGGATTTTGGCAACTCATCTTCATTATGACAAACTGCCAAAGTCCATCTTCACAAACAAAGTCAAGGTGAGTTTCCCCAGGACACCCTTTCTACTGCCACTGAAATGCCTTTAGTTCATTTTTTCATCACAAAGTTTTATTGAAATAAATACCTAATTGGAGATATCTAATGATTGGTCCCGGTTTTTCTTTTGTTTTAAAATATATTTTGCTAATACTTTTGGTCTTCATGTCACAGGAATTCCCCTTACCTTATTCCAGGATGAATCCTTCCCTATCACACTTGTTTATGATAAAGTAAAATATCCAGAAGAGACCATATTTGATCATGTTGTAACGATTTCTGATTCCTTTACTCCATTATTATTTGGGTTCAATATAGCTACCTTTCATTGTGAAGAAAGTCACATAGCAAAGCTAGGGCTTTCTTTAAGGTGTGTTAAACCAACTGAGATTCCCTACTATTTAACAAAGATGTTAAACCATCAGATGGTTGTAAAACCTAGACAACCCCTTTCTCTATGTTTATTAATAAATCCTCAACCAGCTCTGATATAATTTCTATTCTTGAATTATATTTTGGTTATAACACTTCTTCCTTTCAACCCATTAAAAACTTTCCAAGTATATCTTTGACATGTGTATCTCATAAGCCTATCCTTGAAATGTAAGTCTCACAAACATATTTGCATAAGATAAATCTTAATTTTTCCTCTAGTAAAATTATGGATCCCTGTCTCCTTTTTGGTGTCTATAAATCCAAACATTGTATTCTTTTCCTTCATCTCATTAGAAACTACATAAGCTTTAGGAAATTTCTGTTCCTTGTTCAGAGATGATTGAGAAACCCCAAATCTATGCTGAAACATAGATAATAAACCTTGGTTTTGCCCCCTAAATCTCAACATGGTTATTGAATTGATCAGAGATCTTAAATCTTTCAAAGGTGTTCGCCTTTACAATGGTGCTATTGTATAAGTTGCTCCCCTGGTTCTGCTTCCAGGTTTCTGTGAAATTATTTCCTTCATAATGTCATACATCATAACAGTATTCTAAGACATTCACATATCATAATTTGCTCAGTCATTCCCAAAATGATGGACTCCCATGTCTTTGCCACCACAAAAAGAGCTGCTATAATTTTTTTTTTTGGCAGGGAGGAGGTGTCAGTGCAGATGTTGTTTCCTCTTCCTTTGATCTGTTTGGGTATATAGGTCTAGCAGTGGTATTATTGGGTCACCAGATAAGCACTGTTTAGTAACTTTTTGGGTAGAGTTCCAAATTACTTTCCAGAATGACTGGACCATTTCAGAGCTCTACCAACAGTATATTACTGTACTTGCCAGCATTTGTTATTTCATTTTTTTTCTCAACTTTGTCAGTATGATGGGTGTGAGGTGGAACCATAGAGTTGGCAAGATTGAAGGTTCTTTCCACCTCCAAGTTGCCCCCTACCCCAAGGTACTCAGGGGAAAATGCAAATAAATAAAATGGAGTTCCTACTTACATGGAGCTTATGACCTAATGAAAGGTTGATTATTAATAAATAATAGGAATAATTAACTAGAATTTCAACCTCCCCTTTCACCATCTTTCCCTTTAGTCTATCTCTTTGACTTTCCATTCCTTAGAGAAAAATCTAAGATAATGATAGTAATGTCTTATATTTGAACAGAGCTTTTCAGTTTACAAAGTGCTTTTATATACAATGACTTGCTCAAAACCACATATAGTTAGTAAATAATGGGGCAAGGACTTAAACCCAGGTGTTCTAACTTCAGTTTCCAGGGCTCTTTCAACCATAGCACACTACCTTATAGAAGAGAGCAAAATACACAATTAAGGAAGCAGACATTTATTAAGCACCTATGTACTAAGTAGTTTATAAATATCATCTCATTTGATCTTTACAAATAACCACTAAAAGTAGATGCAATCACCCTCATTTTACAGTTGAGGAAACTGAGACTCAGTAGGTTGAAATGATCTGTCCAAGGTCCATAAGCATTAGAGACAGGACTTGGACCCAAGTCCTCTGCTACAGAGCCAGTGTATGCTCCATTAAACCATACTGCTGTTATCTCCATAGCAAGAGGTATTTTTTCTACTTGTTAATCAAATGTCAATGTATAAAATGAAATTTACATTAGCTTTTTTGTTAATTGCATAAACATAAACCTCCAGTAGACTAAACTCTTTTTTTTTTGTAGATATTGGTGATGTTTAGAAATCCCAAAGATACAGCAACATCTTTCTTTCATTTCCACAATGATGTCCCTGATATTCCAAGCTATAGCTCTTGGGATGATTTCTTCACCTATTTCATGAAAGGACAAGGTATAGTTGCTTAAAGAAACATTGTCATTTCAGATAATGATGAAAAAAATACCTTTAATGGAATCTGTGCTCAAATAAATAGAACAGTATCAAAGAATCATGTTGTTTTAATACTATAGAACACCTCTGAAGCCATTTTACAAATAAGGAAACTAAGTCCCACAGAAGTTAAGTAGATTATTCAAGATCAGTTCTTCTAGTGTTGTTGTTTGTCCCTCCTTCTCAAAGAGGACCAGTGACATCAGGAGGGTGTTGTCTTGACTTGCAAGTGAATTGGATTTAAGTGAGGCAGAGCGCACAAAATCATCAGCCTCACTGTCTCCCCCAGAATCATCGGAGTACAATGGCAAGACATAAGTCAAGATGACTGGCGGAGGCCCAGCAGTTCCTTTAAGATGCTTGTTGTAACTGTTGTCTCTGGGTTTTAAAATATCAAGTTATTAAGATTCATGATTGACTTTGGTAACATGTTGAATCAGTCAACAAGTATCTTTAAGTGTCTATTATGTGCCAGATAGTGTGCTATGGGTAGGTATACAAAGACAAAAATGAAACAATACCTGCCTTAGGAATTGACATTGTGTTGAAGTCAAAGAGCATATAAAAAGATACAAATGTAAGCAAAGTTTATGTGAGGCAAATATAAGTATCTGCCTAGGGAAGAACTTTTACAAAGACACATTATTTAGGCAGATTTACTAGAAAATGAGAAGATAAGGATTGAGTTGAGTTACCTAAGGCTCTTCGTCCTCCTCATCCTCATCCCCATCCCCATCTCCTGTTTAGCTTAGCACTTTATTTAGCAAATTACCCTCTTCACAACAACTCTGTGAGGCTTGTAGTGTTGCTCCATTACTCCATTCTACAGATAAGAACACTTGGGACTTTCAGAGCCACATCCACGATGACACTAGTGAATAAATAACTGAGGGGATTCTAATTCTGGTTTCTTCCTTGGAGATCTTCAAGTAGAGGGGGGATGACCAGATGTTTCGTATGTTATATTGAAGATTCCTTTTGTATATGAGTTGAACTAGATAGACATTAAGGTCTCTTTTAACTCAAAAATTTTGTGATATTGTGAAATTCTGTGTTTCCTAATTTGAAGTAATTTCTTGGAGCTATTATGTCATATCAAAAAGTCTTATTTCATCTGCTACAGTATGTGATAGATCCCCCTGTCCTTTCTCTTGAGCAACTACAGAGAAATATGTATGGCCTGAGGAAAGGGAGGTGCTGCCACTGGTGACAACCTATTTTCCTCACTGGCTATTCTCCTACATCTTGGCATTATAGAATCATTGAATATTGTCTCTAGAAGGGACTCGAGATAATTTCATCTATCTTCTCATTCTACCATTTATGAATTTGAGACCTATGGGTCAAGTCTAAGAAAAAGAAACTGTACTGAATATAGTGACCATAATAGCTGCTCTAGGAGATAAAATCTCACTTGGCCCTAGATAAGTTTATGCATTCTAGATTGTTTCAATTTTATTTTATCTATCTAATTGAGGTGTCAATATAAACTAGAACCTAAAAAATACTTCTGAAATATTTATTGGCATCTGAACCAGTAGTTCTGAAATTTTCATCATGTGATCTTCGCTTTTTCTGCAACTTATTTTGATAAAATGAAAAGCAGACACATAGTTTCTGTTATCAAGATGAAAAAAACCCCAGCAATTTCTTTTGTTCTCCTCAGAGAGTAATAGAGAGGGATAGAGAAAGAAATGATGATAGAAATAAATCATATGATAAAATTCAAAGCAACTAAGAGTGAAGGAAGCTTATTGTAAGGTCTCCTTAATTTCTCAATATGCATTGTTCCCTCTGCCGCAAGTTTCCCATCTCCATTCCATTCACCATACAGTGCCAATGTAATAATCCTAAAGTATATGACTAATATCATTCCCCTTTTCAAAAATCTCCTTGTTGCCTCTAAGAGAAAATATAAAACTTCTCTTTTGGCATTTGGAGTCCCTCACAATCTATTTTCAGACTACTTTTTCATTGTTGTTCAGTTATGTCTGATTCTTCGTAATCCCACTTGGGGTTTTCTTGGAAAAGATTCTGGAGTAGTTTGCCATTTTCTTCTCCAATTCATTTTACAGATGATGAACTGAGTCAAATAAGGTTAAGCGTCTGTAGTAAGTATGTGAGGCCAGATTTGAACCCAGGAAAATGAGTTTTTCTGACTCCAGGCCCAGTACTACACCACTAGCTGCCCCACCATTGCAATGCTATTACCCATTACTCTTCTTCACATTCTGTATGGTTCCCCTCAAATTACTCTACTTGCTATTTCTTACACATGACATTCCATCTCCAGTCTCTGTAACTGCACAGAATATCACCTGTTTCAAGAATGTATCCTCTCCTCACTTCCACCTTTTAGAATCCTGAATGTTCTTCAAAGTATCATACTACTCATACCATCTCATACTTAAGACCTTTTCTGTTCGCCTCAGTTCCTAATACCTCCACCTCAGTCCCTAAATTACCTGGTATTTACTTTCTATATTGAAGGTCCCAAAAGTCTTAATAAAGTTTTAAGCTTAAAGCTTAAAAACTTAAAACTGCACCAGGACTTTTAGGACATTCTTTATTTCATATGTATTTACTTATATGTGTTCATATAATTTCTCTTAATAGCATAAAAGCTTCTTGAGGACAGGGTTTTTTTTTTGTCTTGGCGCAGTGTCTGACACATAGTAACCACTTAATAAAAGCTTGTTGAATGATTGATTAATTGATATGCTAAATGGCACATATGAATGAACTTTGGCTATCAAAGGCAAAGTCAGACTACCCTAGTAGTTGGAATAAGACAGAAAAGAACATGTACAAGGGTAAATGTGATAAAAGAACACATTTAGAGAAGATGAGACTGTGTCTGCAGTTTGACTAAAATGACGTCATGATATAGAGAAAAATCTAAGTTCTAGGCTTGAGCAGGTAAGAGTGCACTTAGCTGAAGTAGCCCAGTCCAGAACAAAAACTAGAGATGGTTCTGTCACATGGTCAGGGTCTTAACCTTTTCTAGATCTGAGGTTTTTCCTACCACCTTTAGTTCTGTGTTCTTAAATGTTTCCTTATTCCAGGACAGTTTGATCAAGTATTTCTGAATGTTATGCTGTAGTGCCTCCATCCCTTTTTCAAATGTCTTGCTATTGATGGGAATCATAAAAGGACATTAAGAAAAAAGTGGTTAAAACTCTGATAAATAGTTTGTACTATTTACTATTTAAAAATAGTTTGCCCTAGATCAAATCTGGGCAGAGATTAGCATGTAGAATTTGTATAACAAAGATATAGCCATACAGTTATATTTAGGATATACAAAAATGATGTAGTGTGGAAAGAGAATTGAAATTGAAGTATTGAATTTGAAGTCACAGGACCTGAGTTCAAATCCCAGTTTTGACGTTTACCGCTTATATGACTGGGCAAATCATTTAACCTCTCTGGGCCTCAGTAAAGCGAGGGAACTGAATTAAATGATCTCTAGGCTCCCTTCCAATAGAAGTATATGATTCTATGTGAACAATTTACATTATTTTTTCTTTGGATAATATTTTATTTTTCCCAATGACATGTAAAAATAATTTTTAACATTCATTTTAAAAAATTTTTGAATTCTAAGTTCTTTCCTTCCTTCCCTCTCCTCTCCCTTCCCTGAAATAGTAAGCAATTTGATATAGGCTACATGTATGCAATCATGCAAAACATATTTCCATGTTAATCATGTTGTAAAAGAAAACACAGAACCGCCCCCCCCCCCAAAAAAAAAGGAATAAAGTGAAAAATAGTGTGCTTCAGTCTTCATTCAGTCATTCATTTCTTTCTCTGGGAATGGATAGCATTTTACATCATGAGTCTTTGGAATTGTCTTGATCATTGCATTGCTGAGAACAGGTAAGTCACTCACAGTCGATCATCCTATAGTATTGTTGTTACTGTATGCAATGTTCTCTTGTTTCTGCTTATTTCACTTTGCATCAGTTCAGAACAATTTACATTTTAAAGTACTATATAACCATACATAATGTTAAATAAATACCACCTAGTGACCAAAACTTCATGGCTGCTACAAGACCATATTAATTGTCTTTTTAAGGTCAGGGGGTGGCAAGACCAGAACTGTGTTTTCATTGGTTTAGGAAAATCCTAGTGAGGAGATTCTATTAATGGATATGGGTACCTTCTCTTCAAGTTGTAGTCTTAAAGAATTTCTTGGGTGACTGAGAAGTTAAGTGCCTTGACAAAGATTACATAGCAACATAGAACATCTCATGTTCCAGAGATGAAATTTGAACCCAGGTCTTCCTGTGTCCAGGACCTGTTTTCCGCTGTTATAGCATATCACCTCTCTCCTTTAAACTTTTTGGATTTGGCAGCATCTGTCAGAGACACCATCTTCAAACATTCGTCCTATGATAAGATACTGACATAGGACTTGAGTGAGGCTACATATGTATATATTAAAGCCTTATTCCTTATTTCATATTATTCCCTTTTACTCACTCTGTTTTCTAGCCCAATTAGACCACTAGCTGTTCCCCAATCTTGATGTTTCAACTCTGGTTTTTGTATGGAATGTATCCCTTTCTCATCATCATCTCTCAGAATCCTGAACTTTTAAATATCAGCTCAACTGTAGCCTCCTCCATGAAACCCTCCTTGAGCCCCTGCTGTTAGCTATGCCATTCTTTCTCAAAGTGGCTTTTTTTGGTCAATATATTTTATTTCTCTCTTTCCTGCCCCTAATTGAATGCAAGCTTCTTGAAGGCAGAAACTATCTCATTTTTGTTTATAAATTCCCACTACCTTAGACAATGTTTGGCACATAGTAGATTTTTAACAAATGTTTGTTGAATTTAACGTGTAACATAGCCCTCTATTTCATTGACCTCATTTGTTGAAATGTCTTATAATGTGTTGTTTATCTGTTTTTTAGTTTCTTGGGGAAGCTACTTTGACTACGCAGTCAACTGGAACAAACACCTTGATGATGAAAACATTATGTTTATACTATATGAAGACCTGAGAGAGGTGAGAATTCCAGGTTGTTGATTTTTTGGAATAAAGTGTATTTTAAGTCACAGAGGAAAGCATTTGGAGACATATGGCTGAATCATAGATGAAAGCTTTTACTTGAAGCAGCAAACAACTTTAGCAAGGGCATGAAAACATAAATGTATAGTGAAGTGAGTTAGTTATCCAATGTGGCTAGAGCACTGAGAGTATGGAGGCAAGTAACATTAAATAAATCTGAAATGGTTGAGTGGTACCTTAAATGACAGAAAAAGGTACTAGAATTTTACAAGGTATGCAACAGAGAGTTATGGAATATTTTTCTTTTTTTTTTTTTAGCAGAGGAATGATATGATCTATATATGACAGATTTGTATGTAAATCTTTTTCTGGCAGTGGAATAAAAGGAAAGGAAGGAAATAAACATTTATATAGCACCTGCCAAGTGTCAGGCACTATACTGATTCACAAAATATCTCAAATTTACAAACAGGTTCCCCTTGAATCTTCCCACTTAATCTGGCCTTTCATACTCAAAACTGTTACTCTTAACCTAGCCTGGCATTCCATGGTCTTCCATGGTCCTTAACCTCTGGATTGCCCCACCTGCTTCCCACCCAAACTCTCCATTGCCTGATATCTCTTGATTGCCTCCAGCTGTTTCCATCCCTTGACCAGTCACCCCAGTCCCATTGAGGTCCTCCTTGGACTTCTCCTCAAGACCCTCTCTAAACCCCTTCTCTCATCACCACAGACTACCAGACAATGTCTCCCCCCACCCACCCTGCCACAGTCATGTCTGTATTTAAGTTCCATCTTGCCTCCATGAAAATGCTCAGCTTCAATCCAGCTCAGATTCTGTCTAATTGAGATTCTATCTGGCCTGCTTATGAATGCAAGCATTACAAATGCTTAGGCTCCTTAAGTCAACCCAACATGGCAAATCTTTAATAAACTTTGGTTTTTTTTGACTTTAAGAAGGCTTGAGTCGAATTCATTCGGGTAGGACTCAGCATGTCAGCTTTTGGGGTCCCCAGCACCCCTAAACCTCAACAATGGCAGTGGGACTCACCGTTTATATTACCTCTGTACTTAGACCACTCCCAGCCTTGGGCTATCAGGACAAAAGAATCTGTCTCCACCCAGGAATACAATGTACTTCTCCACCTTACATTAAATTCTGTGTAAAATTGGGTTTTCAAGATGGGGAGACTTCATGCAATCTCATTATAAGTAATATCCTTCAAAAGACTTCAGGACTGTGGAAGAAAGGGGAGAACTCTGAATCTCTCCAAGATTTTGATTACTGCTAATAATTTCTCACAAAATCTTCCAAAGTTTGTCTTAATTCCTCATATTTACCATTTTTTTAACCTTCACAATAATATTCCATTACATTTATGCACTGTAGTTTTTAAAATCTATTTTTAGTTCAGTGGTTACTAACTTTGTTTCTGATTATTTATTACCGTAAAGAGTGCTACTATGAATACTTTGTTATAATACTAGATTTTTAATTATGACTTGGATTTCCTTTGGGAAACCTCCTCACTTTACAAACAAGGAAACTGAGATACAATGAAGTTAAGTGATTTGCCGGGCCATACATGTTGCTGTTGAGGTCAGAGTTGGGTTCAGATGTGAAAGAATTTACTTAGACCTTCTCTTCATCCTTTAGGAGTTTTGTTGATGCAAAAGCATATGAACTGAGATTTAGCAAGGAGCTAAGCAAAGGCTCTGATTTGGGAAAAGAACCAAACTTACATAGGCAGAAAGCTATACAGCCTGTAGGATGATGATGTAATTTTTAGGATTTCTGATAGGGGTTGAGTACAAACAAGGTGAGGAAGGTGGTTGCTTGCAAGATAAGGACATGACACAGGATGAGGAAGATGAATGACATGACAGGGAACACAGGAAAGAGGAAACAAAAAAAATTCTTTTGGTACAAATTGCATGGCATTTCAAGTTGAGGGGAAAGAGCATTAGGATACCCTCAAGTTACAAGATGGGCTACAGAATGAGCCTCAAACCCCCTCAGATTGTCTGGGAAAGTGACCTTTACTGATCCTTAGGGCACTGTTTGTATCCATATCATTGCTGTAGGAATTTGAACTCTAACTCTGACTTTAAACTGAATGTGTTGAATGTCATCTTTTCAATGAAATAGGAAGTTATAAGGTCATCCTCCTTAAGTGTTAGAGGAGTTCAGGAGAAGGTTATAAGAGGGAAGAAGAAAAGGTCTGAAATAATTCATGTAGGAGAGGAGTCCACAAGCTTGGGTACATGTATGACTCTGGGCTCTAAAAAGCTTGTCAAAGTGGCATGGAGAATGCTTGGCAAATAACAATATTATCCTATTGGAATTAATTAATATATTTTATTTAAGTGCATATTTATGGTTAACTTATTTTTCTATTGAATTTTGGGTATGAGAAAGTTTACTGAAAGCCAGGGGACAATGGGACCAAAAAAGATTGATAAACCCTCCTATACGGAATAAGATAAAAGTTTGTAAGAATGAAAGAGGAGGAAGTGTTAAAGGTTGCTCTGGAGAATTTTGCTTTCAGAATCTAACTGCGGGAGTGAAACAAATGGCGGACTTCTTTGGATTCTCTCTGACGGGGGAACAGATTCAGACTATTTCAGATCGGACCACCTTTCAAGCAATGAAAGCAAAGTCTCAGGAAACTCACGGTCCAATTGGGCCATTCCTTTTTCGAAAAGGTAAAGTTGCATTAGTTTCAGGAATTTTGAATCGCTACATTTCTTTCTTTTTTTCACTCCAAATTTATTAATTTATTTATTTGTTTTTAGTTTTCAACAATCACTTTCACAAATCACAAATTTTCTCTTCCCTCTTTCCTCCCTCTTCAAGACAACATGCAATCTAATATGGGTTCTACACATACATTCCTATTAAACACATTTTCACATTGGTCATGTTGCATAGACGATTTAAAATGAATGGGAGAAACCAGGAGAAAAACAAAACAAAACAAAGCATAACAAAGAAGAAAATAGTAGCTTCATTCTGTGTTCCAACCCCATCGTTCTTTCTCTGGATGTGGATGGCATTTTGCATCATGAGTCCTTTGGAAATGTTTTAGGTCCTTACATTGCTGCGAAGGGTTAAGTCAATTAAAAACAGTCCTCTCAAACTGTGGCTCTTACTGAGTATAATGTTCCCTTGGCTCTGCTCACTTCGCTCAGCATCAGTTCATATAAGTCTTTTCAGGTTTTTCTGAAGTCTTCCTGTTTGTCATTTCTTACAGCACAATAATATTCCATATTTTCATATACCACAACTTGTTTAGCCATTACCCATTTGATGGGTATTCCCTTGATTTCCAGTTCTTGGCCACTACAAAGAGAGGTGCTATAAAGCTAAATTTCTTTAACGAGTTACCTAGCGTCTAAAGGAAATTTGAAGTGTTCCTTTGCTATCTGCGTTATTATGTAAAGGAAGTTAAAAAGTAGCATAATTATGGCAGACAAAGGAAGGGACTGCTCAGCATGAAGTCAGGCTTGGTTTATTTCTGGCTTTGCTATTGATTAATTTTGTTAGTTAAAAATAGACCTTAATAAAACTTTCTATTTATGGTTCCAGTTACTAATGGTATACTAAGAATATCTTAGACTGACAGATTTAGAACTTGGAAGTTATCTAGTTTAAACCCCTCATATTTTCAGATGAGGAAACAATTTCCAAGGGAAGAAGTGACTTATTCTATTGTCATATGAATAGGGAAATGGCTTAGCCAGCATTCAAGACCATATTTACTAATTCCAAATCCACCCTCAACCTCACTGCAACTGTTAAAAGACCTAAAAAATGCATTTCAAAAACAAGGAAAATTTCAAAAAGATAGGGAAATTACTCAGGGACAAAAGGAAAACCCTGCCCTTTTTCAAGACCGGCTAGTAAAAGCTATTAAAAAGCATACAAATTTGGATCCTGACTCCATAGAAGGGGCAGCAATCCTTAGCATGTATTTTATTAATCAGTCTGCCCCAGATATTAGAAGGAAACTGCAGAAATTGGCAATGGTACCCCAAACATCTCAGGCCCAATTCCTGGAGACAATCTTTGGAGTCTTTAACAACAGAGGTCTTATTGCAGCAGAGGAAAGAAAATGCAGGGCAAGGACCAGAGACAGGGAGCATGATCAATTCTTGGCTGTTACCATGGCCAGGAAAAGACCCAGGGAGCACCCCTCCAGAATGCTCCCTTGGAGGAAGGCTGGCTACTCGGGCAGTGGGGAAACCTGCTTTTGGTGCCACAGTAACACAAGGAGGGTCACTGGTCCAAGGAGTGTCCCTTCCAGGGCGCCCCTGCTTAGAGGAAGCCCCAGGAACCAATGCCTGTGTAACCATGCCCATATGACCAGGAGAGGCATTGGAGGAAAGATTGTCCCTCAGGCTGGAAAAGTAGTGCAGCCATCCCCCAGTACCCTGTCCTCCAGTCTTCTCTAGACTTGGAACAACAGGAAAGCCTAGGTGCTGGCAGTGCTCCTGCTTTGTCCACCTCTCTTGCCAAGCCCTGGGCAAAAATGAGGCTGAAGGTAAGGTTTTAACACTTTAACATGGCTAAGTTCTCTAATCAGTTACTCTGGCCCTACCGGCCCATTGACCCATCGAGTCATAGGCATGGAAGTAGATATTAAGGGATGTCTCCAGACATACCCCCCCCCAACCTAGTTGACGATCTGTTGTTTAAATGCTCCTTCCATATGATCTCCTCCTGCCCTACTCCGTGGTTGGAAAGGGACCTGATGGTGAAATTGGGGAGTCGATTATCTCTAGTTAAACCTCCCATCTCTCTTTTGCCTCTGTTCACTAGATCTCCCCATGTTTTCTTGAAAGTGTGAGAGTCAGGCCAATTGTTTGGGATCCTGAAATTCCAGGGCGAGCTACTTCTGCTGCTCCAGTAGTTGTTATCCTCCCAGACCCTCAAGTGTTCTGTCTTCAGTACCAATATCCGATTAAGCCTGAGGTTTGGGAAGGACTACAACCTCTAACTGAAAAATTTCTCAAGTGTAAAATCCTTGTCCCTTGTTCATCTCCATGCAACTCTGCAATCCTTCCCACAAAAAAAGCCTAATGGAAAATACTCACAATTTATGTTTGCCTTTGAATGTACCTCTGAGCAAAAGCACTAAGAAACAAGTTCGAGTGTTTTTAGACATGGCAGGATTTTGTAGATTCTGGATTCCTAATTTTGGTTTCATTGCTAAACCCCTTTATGACTCTACTCAGGCCACTGACTCGGACCAGGTTAAAGCTTTTGAAACTCTGAAAACTATTTGGACCACCACCCCAGCACGAGCCCCACCCAATCTAAGAAAACCTTTCACTCTGCATGTTAATGAAAGGAGAGGACAGGCTTTGGGAGTCTTAACCCATACCGCAGCACCTGACCCTAGGCTAGTTGATGTTTTTATTTACTCAAAATATGCTTTCCTTTTTCTATATGCCTATGGAGCAATCTGGAAAGAAAGGGGATACCTGACAGAAAAAAACTCTCCGATCAAACATGCCTTTCTCTGTTTTGGCCTTGCCATAGTCATCTTTAATTCTCTCCAGAGGAATTGTCTTTTATGCCAGGGAAATTGTCTTTTCTTTATACTCATTTTGTGCCTGTTTGGTCTTTGTCTAACCTCCATGCCAGGTTTGTCTTTTCCAGAGTGCAAGCCATCAACTTCCAGATAACTGCTCAGGCTATGTACCTTTTGAACAGAACCCACTGAGGCAAAGACAGCTCTACGCCCCTTGCCAGCAGGAAGCAGTTTCAGAAGCTGAGGCCTTTGTCCTTTACCCCAAAAGAATTTGGGTCCAATCTGTTTGATCAGGGAATGATGGGGTTCAGACTCTGGGAACCTCCTCGAACTCCCCTGGAATCTCCCCACCTTGTCTTTCATACTCAAATTTGTAGACAGGTCCTCCTAAATCTTCCCCTTTAATCTGGGCTTTCATATTCAAGTCTGTTGCCTTGGCATGGTCTGTTACCTCTGGATTGCCCCACTGCTTCTCACCCAAACCCTCCTTTGTTAGATATCTCCTGATTGCCTCCAGCTATTTCCAACCCTTGACCAGTCACCTCATTCTTGAACTTCTCCTTAAGACCCTCCCTAAACGCCTTCTCCCATCACCCTAAACTACCAGACCACCCCCAGATCCTTCGTACAGTCATTTCTGTATTTAAGTTCCATCTTGCCTCCATGAAGGTGCTTATATTCAATCCAGCTCAGACTCTAGCTGAGATAGTATCTGACCCGCTTGTTAATACAAGCATTACAAATGCTTAGGCTCCTTAAGAGTCAACCCAATATGGTGAATCTTTAATAAACTTTGTTTTTCTTTAACTTTAAGAAGGCTTGAGTGGAACTCATTCAAGCAGGACCCGGCGTGTCGTTATTTTGGGGTTCCCAGCACCCCTAAACTTCAACAATATCTGCACAGGTAGCATAGGTCAAAAGATCAGGAGAAACTTTTACAAGTCCTCCCTCAACAGGACTATTAACCTGTCCAGGGGTCATGGAGGTTGTCTCCCAAGTAAACGAATGTTCCACTGCAGAGAAGCAAGGTGTTGAGATGGAGAAAGTAGCCCATAGAGGAGGGGCCAGCATAAATGCGGTGGCAAAATCTCTGAGGAAGTCATGTTAGGGAGGAGGACTTTTGCAAAGATGGCATATGGTGGGAGATGAGAGTTGCCATTGGGTATGAATGGCATACCCAACAATCTTGGACTCTCCACCCCACTTCTCCTTCTTCCCCCCCACAAAAGATTTTCCAGTTTAGCTAAGGAGTTATTCTTCCACTGGTGGAGACCAAGTGTGCTTGAGATGTCAGGGAGGAGGAGGAAAAAGATTGATTATCATTGTCAACTCAGAGGGAAATGATCCCGAGAGAGAAGAGGCAATTTCTCCGCAAGGAATTAAAGCTGGCTATGGCAAAGCCAAAACATAGCACACCATTTCCCTCTTAGTAAACCCTGCATTCCTTAAAGAACATCTGCAATGGCACTGTGACCTTTGTGAACTTGGAATAAATTCCAGAAAAAACAAACACTAGAGTAATTTTTATTTTTATTTTTTTTGCCACAAAAGACAAAGTCACCTGGTCATTTTGGTTTTTCTTGCAATTAGTATCACTGATTTTACCCAGAAAATAATACTGCTGATTGACTGCATATGGCATTTCTCTTCCTTGTTTGTGTCTTTTCTCACATATCCAAAGTAAAGGCATTTGCTTCAAATGGTAAAATTCAGGGGCTGCTATGTGTAAGAAGAAGTACACTAACATCTGGTCCTATTGTTTGTGTTTTCCAGGTGAAGTTGGAGACTGGAAAAATATGTTCAGCGAAGCTCAGAGTCAAAAAATGGATGAAAAATTCAATGAGTGTTTAGCAGGCACTTCACTGGGAGTGAAATTGAAGTATGATACACATTGTAAGGCTTAACTTCAGATAAATTGGTTGACAGATGAAATTTTTTGTTTTCTTTTTAAAATTACAGTGATCCCAAACTGAAATTTGTAAATGTTATTGAGAAAGTAGACATTTCAGATGTACTTTTTATTACTATTATATTTGGTAAAAAAAAAAAAAAAAACCTTCTGACTGTTTTGGGCTTGTCTTCATGAAATGCCGTGGTGAGATAATTTTTAAATTAGAATCTGGTCATTATTTTTTGCAAGTTCAGAAATTTGTTTTTAGCACTTTACCCAATAATGATCAGACTGTATAGGATTGACTCACTTTAACTAAATTTATAAGATACGGATGTGCTAATGTATCCATTTACAATAGAAGTTATACCTGATACAATTATCAGGATAACTTCTTCCTGTTATCAGCAAGAAAGGCCTACATTTTACTTTACAGTTTGCAAATTCTACCAATCTAACCCCCAAATCATTTAATAAAAATCAATTCCTGCCCTCAAGGACCTTATATTACAGATTAGTATGTAAATAATACCACTAGGAAGGAGGAAGTATAAATGATTTAGGTGATTAGGAAAAGTTTCCTCTAAGGGATGGCATGTGGATTGGTCTTAAAGGAAGCCAAAGATTCTAAGATGCAGAGCTGAGGAAAGAGTCTATTCTGCACAAGAAGGATAGCCTTTACAAAGATACAAAGATGGGAAATGGAATGTGTGTAGAGCAGCAAGTAGGTCAGTTCATCTGGAATAGTCATCTCCTCTTCAACAGTTTCCTTGCTGTGGTTTTTCTCCTTCCTTCCCACTCCTCCCTCAAGTTCTAGAACCATAAACCATGATCAAATCAACTCTGCTCCTGAGTGGGACACGTCAATCTAATACTTTATGTCCTCACTTCCCATCCTTGTAACTTTCAGAACCAGAGTGCTCCTTCCTAGCCATCACTCCTTTTTGTGCATTATCTTCCCCTCCCTAACTCCGCCAAGAATACAAACTTGAGAGCAGAGGCTGTCTTTAATTTTGTGTTTGTGTCTCTAAAACTTAGCATATAGTAAGCAGATGAGGATGTCCATCAAGCGGGCTAGAGGACAGGAGAGACACAGTAGAGGTATATATATAGAGAAAGAAAACTGGCATCATCCACATGGAGATGACAATTGAATCTATAAGTGCCAATGAGATCTATGAAATAGAGGTTATAGAGGATGAAGGTTGGAGGTTACCCTGAGGTACAGCCATAAGCAGGGAGAAGTAAATGAATGACAATCTAGTAAAAGAGAATATTTGAGTGAAGAAAAACTAGTTTGGAGGTGGACTAGAAAAAATATGTCATTAAAAACCCTCAGAGGAAAGAGTATCTAGGAAAAAAAATGTAGTCAACAATGCCAAGTGCTATAGAGATGTCAGGAAGAATGAAGACTGAAAAAACCCATTTGATACCATCAGTAACCTTGAAGATTGCAGTTTCGGTTGAATTGTAAGGTCAGGAACCAAATTGCAAATGGTTGAAAAGTGAATGGGAGGAGAAAAAGTAGAGGTAAGAAGGTACAGTATTTTTTTTTTCTCTTAAGGGAAGGAAGAAGAATGAATACTTAGGGGACAGTAAACATTTTTACTGTCAAGTAAATATTTTTAAGGATGGGAGAAACATGGGTACATATGTAGGCAATAGGGAAGCAGCCGATAGATAAAACAAGACTGAAAATTAAAGAAAGATTGGATGATTGAGTGGCAAACTCTATGAGGAAACAGAAATAGAATCCAAACCTTAACCTTGGCACAGGGTTGGCAAACATGTTCATCAGAGACTGAAGGAAAGGATGAGAGAGAGAATGTGTGTGTGTGTGTGTGTGTGTGTGTGTGAGGGGACTAGCAGACTCTTATATTATCTGATCTTTTCTTGGCCACTTTCTATCCTGATATAGAGGTGATATAGCATAGTGGATAGAATATTGTTCTTAGATTCAAGAACACTGAGGTATAAATCCTCCTCAGGTAGTTACTAGCTTTGCAATCCTTGGAAAATCATTTAACTTCTCAGCTTCAGTGTCCTTACCAGTAAAATAGAAATAATAATTCCTGGAACACTTGTCTTACAGAATTGTTGTGAGGATCAAATGGGATAATACCTGTAAAGCACGTTGCAAGCCTTAATGTACTATGTAAAAGTCAGTTATTGTCACGAACCTCTTCTATTGGATTGTTTGTATTATTCTCGTTGGCCTCCTTTGAACTGTTCTAATTTATATTTTGTAAAGCAATGGATTCCAACTTTATGCCACTTTTAGGCTATGGAATTTTCACTGGACCAGTGAGATCCTAGAATCCCATGGAAGTCCAGATCTGAGGAGTTTTATAGGAAGAAAATAATTTTCTCTTTGATTGTCTAGTTTTATGATAGAATCATGCCTGCACCTCCACCTGAGCCAGAGCAATTAGTGCTACATAGACCAGATTGATTAAAGCTACAATTTTTAGAAATAGAAACACCACTGTAATGCACCCATTATTCTTATTGCTCAGTAATTATTGGTTATTATTCCTCTTTCTAAAAATGAAACTTTTATATAACTTCAGAAAAATAACAGTATGATCAATATTTCTGAATTAATAGAAATATTTCTGGGGTTCAATAAATTAACCAACAAATCAGTTAATTGGTTAATATTTTATCAGCACTTACTAAATCACTGTGAGGGGTATAAAGAAGTACTAAACACAATCTCTGTCCTCTAGGAATTTCCAACCTAGATGGCGGGGATAAAGCTTACATATATAAGAAAGAAACCTATTGTATAAATTTAACTAGAAGAACAACATACACAAGGATTATGATAATGTAAATGGAAAGAACACTAAAAGGAAGATGGGCTTTGAGGAACTGCAGTAGGCAACCTTGGTGGTAGAAAACAGATCAGAACTATACCTTCCACCTCTTAGTAGAGAGGAGGGTAACTAAGGGGGATAGGATATTATGTACAGAAGACTTCAGAGAGACCTGGAAAGACTTATATGATCTGATGCTGAGTGAAAGGAGCAGAACCAGAAGAACTTTGTACACAGCAATAACCACAGTGCACGAGGACTTTTTCTGGTAGACTTAGAACTTCATTGCAATGCAAGGACTTAAAAAATTCCCAATGGTCTTTAAAGGCAAAATGCCTTTTACATCTAGAGAAAGAACTATGGAATTCAATCACAGATTGTAGCAGATCATTTTCTTTTGTATTACATTTTGATTTCTCCCATTCATTTTAATTCTTCTATACAACATGACTATGGTGAAAATGTATTTAATAGGAATGTATGTGTAGAACCTATATAAGATTGTATGCCATCTCAGGAAGGGAGGGAGGAAGTGGGGGGGAGGGAAGGGGAGGAAGGGAAAGATAAAATCTAAGATATATGGAAATGATTGTGGAACACTGAAAATAAATAAATAAAAATATGATTACACATGAGACTGCACATCTACTATGTGCAACATACTATTCCTTCTAAATATATAAAAATTGTATTGTGTAAACTTCAAAAAAAAAAAAAAAGAATGTTGTATATATTGCCAGAGGAAGTCACCATTTCAGTTGGTTTTGCTTAAGTGTTTTTCTATGTTGAAAGAGAGAAGGTCAAATCTTTTAGTAAGGGTTGGGGATATCTTAATCCAAAAATGCCTGTGAAGTAAAACAAGCAAACAAAACATTCATAACATTTAAAAAAACTATAATACACAGTAATACACAAGTGCCAAATAGATACCATAGGATTCTACGAATTAAGAAAGATTATTTCTAGTTAGGGTAGTTAAGGAAGACTTCATGGAAAAAATCAGGGTTGAATTGACCTTTGAAAAATGTATCTAACCTTTAAAAAATGTCTTTAAAGTACATTTGAAGATGACACAAAGCTACTGAAAATGTTTTAAAAGTAGAGAAGTATCCCATCATGCATACACACACACACACACACACACACACACATACATGACCAAGATCTGTCAAGTTGCAGAAGGAAGTTCTCCTCTGTGTTAGGAGCCTGGAAAACAGAGAATCTGACTTAGCAAAAGAGAAGGACCACAGAACAGTTAGAACTATCTAATAGGAGGCTTTTTGTGTGGAGGGAGGAGCAGGACCATCTCTCAAGAAAGCAGATTCTTAAGTTCCAAGAATGTGGCTACATAGGAGTGATCAGGTGAGAAGTCGTCCTATAATAAACTACGCACTTCTGGTGATACATATGGAAACAAATAATATCACCAAAAATAATCTAGAAGGCATTAACAAGTACTAGGAAGTCCTGGGCAAAAACCTTGACTTCACTTCCCTACTTTTCCAACCTCAACCCGATAGTTAAACATTGGCATTCTACATTGTCTTCTGCTCTTCAGTTCCTTGCTCCCTTTTCCTGTTATTGCTCTTATTTTGTCAAAGTTCAGCCTTGGATTACTCTCTTGGATTAGTCCTCCTACTCAAGAGCCACTGAATATTACTGAAGGAAGTCTCATAACAAGTACGATTCATATTTATGGTATCCAATCTCACCTGGGTCCCCACCGAGCTAAGGCAGTCATTTTAGTTCCCCTTCCCCAGTTTATTCTTTATCTTTCTGTCTTACCTCCTCTTCTTTACTCAAGCCTTCTACCCCTTCCAGGGTCCCTCCACTAAACCAAGGACCTTGCCTAGTACTTTATTAGGAAGATTGAGACCATTTGACAAGATGTAAGAATGCAAACCATCCAAAAGAACAGTTCCATGGTAACAGGAAGGTATTGAGATACCAAAGAAAGAAGCAGACCACACCAGTGTGGCTAAATATATGTAGATATATTAGGGTTTATTAGGTAAATTAGAGGAATTTACTCAAGAACAGTCCTTGAGAGCAGGACTAATAATCTCCGCACTACCATTAGGCCAAGACAGATATTATATAGAAAGAGAATAAAAAAGACATAGTACCATGGATGTCCCAGGTTCATGTGCAAGTTTTCCCATGGATGCTTAAGTTTTCTCAGGGACAGTTGAATAATAGAACTGTTTTGCTGTTTACAGTAACTGTGATGCCATAGGTCACATACTCAGACTATGATCTCTACTATACATGTGAGATCTCTTTCTTTTCATCCTCTAACTCCAAAGCTCATGATAGCATAACTTACTTTCTCCCAGCCTTTAACAAAGTGGTGTCCTTACTTGCCAAAGCCAATATTTCTACAGGTACACTGAATATCACCCCATCTTGTCTTCTCTAACAGATTTTATCCTTAATTGTACTCTTTTTCTTTCAAATCTTCAACCTCTTCCTATTTACTGATTTCTTCCTTAAAACCTTCAAACATAACTAATTTCCCTCTATCCTTGAAAAACTTCCACTAGAACCCACCATCTCCTCAAGCTAAAATCCTGTATCATTCCTCCCTTTCTCAGTCAAATTCCTTGAAAAAGTTATTATCTGTTAACTGCTCCTATTTCCTTTCCTCTCACTTCTCAATCCTTTTCAGTTTGACTTCTGAAATTATCACCTAATTGAAACTGCTCTGTCCAAAGTTACCTATAATCCAAATCTAATGGTCTTTTACAATCCTAATGTTAATCATTAGGAAGATGAGTCTTTCTGACCTCGAGGCCCACACATTATCCCTGGCCACCTACCTGCTTGGGAAAGTAAAAGTTTTAGTAGGTTACTGGTTTTGTTTAACAATATATACTAAAATGATATGATAAATTATATAAAATACAAATTAAAATGCATACAAATATTATAAATGTAAAATTATAAATATCCAGTGGAATGAAGATAGTCTGGGATACTATTGAAATATAGACACTTTAGAAATTGAACAGGTTAAAAGACGTTAATTTGTTTTTTAAAGAAAGGCTAGAGGTTTCATTGAAATAAGCAGGAGCTAGTCAAGTTTACTTCTATAAAATGACAATATAGAAATATGTTGTACTTAATTGCTCATGTATAACCTATATCAGATTTAATTACAGTCTCAGGGAGGGGAGAAGGTGGGGAAGGAGAGAGAGAATTTAGAACTCAAAATTTTTTAAAAATGTAAAAATTATTTTTACATATAATTGGGTAAAATATGAAAGAAAGAAAAAGAGAGAAAGAAAGAAAGAAAGAGAGAAAGAAAGAGAGAAAAAGAAAGAAAGAAAGAAAGAAAGAAAGGAAGGAAGGGAGAAAAAGAAAGAAAGAAAGGAAGAAAGGAAGAAAGAGAAAGAAAGAAAAGAAGGAAAGAAAGAAAGAAGGGGGAAAGAAAGAAGCAGGAGAAAGGAAGCTTGGGGAAGGGAACTGGAAGCTTTTCCATCCCAGGCCTCCAAGCAATCTCTCATCCTCAGACCAAATAAGACGGTTGGGACAAGAACATGGTCAAATTCTTTGGGCAGTTTGAAAGGAGATAGAAAAAAAGTTACAGAATTGGAGAGACCATCACTTATCTTTAAAAATAAGCTTATTAATAAAAATCATGGGTTCTCTTTTTTGAAGCACTAACAGCATACGATTTATAGACTAATTGAGATTTAAACGTTACCCGTCATGATTATAAACACAGATTTGATTTGACTGAAAAACCAAATTAGAATGTGGTTTTTAGACTGCTCCTTCATTAGGAGAGTTATGGTAGATTAAAATCTAAAATGAGGGATTGCTAGCTTAAATATTTGATAGTGGATTAGCTGAAAATCATTAAGTCTTATGAAGTGCTTGAAATAATTGGGCCTTGTAAAGACTAGTGCTAAATAATTGAAATTTATTTCTTAAGTATTCTGTATGTTACCATTTGAGAATATAGATCCAAAGTGTAATTGAATTAATTCTGATTTCATTTTAAGTGGGATAATTATGCTCAGTCAGACTTTATTCTACTATTTAGCATTGAGACAAACTGTTAAGAACATACATGCATCAGAAAATTTGACAGCTGTGTGATATTAAAACAAGTTCCTCCAGTTTTTTTCAATTTGTAATATGTATAAAGACAATGCCTAACATTAATTTGATAATCATTGTATTGGAAGTGTTGCAAGAAAAGTGACCTCTTCTTTGAATCTCTTGGGTTATCGATTTAGTTGTTAAAAGACTGAAGTAAATAGATTCTTTGTTTTTTAAAACTTCTTTAGAAATATAGAAGACAGTAATGATGGTTTTCTGTGAAAAGCAGAATACTAACATCTTACCAACCCTCATAATTTTTTTAAATAATTAGATTTAAGAAACAGTGCTGAGTTCAGAATCCTGGCAGCAGACTTACATCTGAGTAGGGTGTCAATATTTTTAGACCTGGAGATTTGGCCTCATCCTCAAGTTAAAGTATAATGATTTAATTTTAGTTGAGAACTAGGCATAACAAAGAGAAGAGATGCAGTTCATATCCCTACACATTATAACACAATAGCCCCAAGAATGCTATAGATAGATTCCTTTTGTGTATTTTAACAAATTCTTTTTTATTCCAAAATGAAACCTTGAGGAGAAAGTTTTGTGAGTTCTATTAACCTAACTACCTAGTTAGTATTTTCATATATCTCATATTGATTCACATATAAATATTCTAGTAAATTTACTTCACTACATACAGAATTTAAAAATTAGGCAATGGTATGCTGCTCCCTACTGATCCAAAGTGATGACATTGAATTTGAACTTCTTAAAAGAGCTGAGATTTATGAATCAACTTTGTTGTTTTCACCATTTTAAGTAATGAAATTCAGTTCTCAAATTTTTAAAGAAAGTACTTCACCTGATAATATACTTATAAACTGTACTTCTATTCTGTGATATGAACTGCTTTGTGGTTATTGTGACTTTCTGTAATTAAGATTGAACTTCAAATTTTATTTAGAAATACAAAGCTTATTCTTTAAGAGGTAAGCACCTGATTGTTTACATCTTTTATTTCTTTTTCTTTCTTTTTTTAACACCTATATTTAAAGTTTTGAGTTCCAAATTTTATCTTTTCCTCCTTTCCTTCCCTCCCCCCTCTCTGAGATAGTAAGCAATCAGATATAGGTTATACATAAGCAATCATGTAAGACATTTCCATACAAGTCATTTTGCATGAGAAAAAAGAAAAAGGGGAAAAAAGAAAGAAAAAATGTGAAAAGTAGCATGCTCCAGTCTGTATTCAAAGAATAAATTTGTTTTCTCTGGAGGTGGATAGTATATTTCATCATGAGTCCTTTAGGATTGTCTTGGATCATTGTATTGCTAAGAATAGCTAAGTCATTCACAGCTCTTCATCTATCATTATTGTTATTTACATGTACAATGTTCTCTTAGTTTTGTTCATTTCACTTTGCATCAGTTCATATAAATCTTTCCAGGTTTTCTGAAATCATTCTGCTTGTCATTTCTTATAGCGCAATAATATTCCATTACCATCACAATCCATTACCACATCTTGTTTAGCTATTCCCCAATTGATGGGCATCCCTTTGATTTCCAATTCTTAGTCACCACAAAAAGAACTACTATAAATAGTTTTATACAAATAGGCCCTTTTCTCTTTTTTTGGATGTCTTTGGGATATAGACCTAGCAATGGTATTGCTGGATCAAAGGGTATGCACAGTTTTATAACCTTTGGTCATAGTTCCAAATTGTTCTCCAGAATGGTTGGATCAGTTCACAGATCCATCAACCATGCAGTAATGCCCCAGTTTTCCCACATCCCCTCCAACAACCAACATTTTCCTTTTTTTATCATATTAGCCACTCTGCTAGGTGTGAAGTAGTAGCTCAGGATTATTTTGTTTTTCATTAATCAAAAGTGATTTTGAGCATTTTTTCATATGACTGTAGAAAACTGATTTTTTTATGTCTAGAAACTGCATATCCTTTGACCATTTATCATTTGAGGAATGACTTGTATTTTTATAAATTTGAATCCATTCTCTATATATTTGAGATAAAGAGAAAAAAATATATAATTATATATACACACACATAAAGTCTCTCTGATAAAGAGAATATGCAAACATCTGCATATTCTCTTTATCAGAGAGATTTGCTGCAAACATTTCCCGCCCCCAGGTTTCTGCTTTCCTTATAATTTTGGTTGCATTAGTTTTGTTTGTGCAAAAATGTTTAAATTTTATATTATCAAAAAATTATTAATTTTACATTTGGTAATGCTCTCTATGTCTCCTTTGGTCTTAAATCTTTCCCTTACACATAAATCTGACAGATAAACTATTCCATGCCCTAGTAATGTGCTTGTGTATCACCTTTAGGCATAAATCATGTACCTATTTTGACCTGACCTTCATATATAATGTGAGATGCTGGTCTATACTAAATTCCTGCCATACTGTGTTCCAGTTTTCCCAGAAGTTTCTGTCAAATAATAAGGTTTTGTTACAAAAGATTAGATTTTGGGGTTTATCATATGTCACATTAACATAATTTGTATCTAATCTATTCCATTGATCCATAACTCTATTTCTTAGCCAGTACCAGATTGTTTTGATAATTACTTCTTTATAATATAGTTTGAGATCTGGTATGGCTAGACCAACTTTTTTTTTTTACGTTTTTTTATATTGATTCCCTTGATATCCTTGAGCTTTTGTTCTTCTAGATAAATTTTATTATTTTTTCTTCTAGCTCTATAAAATAATTTTTGATAGTTTGATTGGTATGTCACTGAATAAATAAATTAATTTGGGTAAAATTGTCATTTCAAGCATTTCTAATTAAAAGATTAAAGCTAAATAAAAGACTAAAGCTAAATAAAAAATTTGATCTCCAAATACAAGACTCAAGGTAAAAAAGAAACAAGAGAAAAAATAAGAAATTTAATAAGGTTAAACTGTTTATATTTCTATATGGCAAAATGCTATTTTTAACTCTTAAGAACCTTATTATTATAAAAGCAATTAGAAGGAATACGTATAGAGAAAGTGGGTATAGATATAATGGGACTTTGATGTGATGATACCCCAAAAAACAAAATAAAGGAGTGAGAAAGAAAATTACACTGGAAGAAGGAAGGGGGAGAATTAATGGAGGGTAAATTATCTCACATAAAAAAGATATGAAAGAGTTATTATAATGGAAGAGAAGATGAGGGTTGGGGTAGCAGAGAAAAGCTTAAATTTTATTATCATCAAAATTGTCTCAAAGAAGGATAACATACACACTCAGGTGAATAAAGAAATCTATCTTACACTATAAGGAAATAAAGGGGGATTGGGGATAATAGAAGGGGGAGATGGGACTGATAAAAGGAAGGGTATATTGGAGAAGATGGTGATGAGAAGTAAAACACTTGTGAGGAGGGAAAAGGTGAGGTGGAGTAAGAGAAACACAGAGGAATAAATAGGGGAAAATAGCATGGAGGGAAAGACACTTTATCATGACTACAAATGTGAATGGGATGAACTTATCCATAAAATGGAAGCAGCAGAATGGATTAAAAACCAGAATCCTACCATGTGTTGTTTACAAGAAACACATCTGAAGCAGAGAGATTTACTGTGTAAAGGTAAGGGATTGGAGCAAAATTTATTATGCTTCAGCTGAAGCAAAGAAAGCAGGAGTAGCAGTCATGATCTCAAACAAAGCCAAAGCAAAAATAGGTCTACTTAAGAGATGAGGAAGGAAACTATATCTTGCTGGAAGGTACTATAGACAATGAGGTTGTATCAATACCAGACACATATGTACCAAATGGTATAGCATCTAAAGTTTTGAAGGAGAAGTTGAATGTGTTACAGCAGGAAATAGATAGTAAAGCTATACTACTGGGAGACCTCAACTTTCCCCTCTCAGAACTAGATAAATCTAACCAAAACTGAACAAGAAAGAAGTTAAAGGAAATGAATAAAATTCTGGAGATATTATATATGATAGACCTCTGGAGAAAATTGAATGGAAATAAAAAGGAACATACTTTTTTCTCAGTAGTATATGGTACCTACACAAAAATTGACCATGTATTAGGATATTAAAAACCTCACAATCAAATGCAGAAAAGCAAAAATAGTAAAAGCATCCTTTTCAGATCACAACGCAATAAAAATTGCATTCAATAATGGACAATGGAGAGATTAAAAGTTAATTTGAAATTAGATAATCTAATCCTAAACAATAAGTGGGTTGAAAAACTAATCATAGAAACAATCAATGATTTTGTTAAAGAAAGTGAAAACAAGACAATCTTTCAAAATGTAGGGAATGCCATTCATTTTAAATCTTCTATGCAACATGACTATGGTGAAAATGTATTTAAAGGAATGTATGCCTAGAACCCATATAAAATTGTATGCTGCCTCAGTGAGGGAGGGGCAAGAAAGAGGTGAAGGAGGGGGAGGGAGGGAAAAAAATCTAAGGTATATGGTAGTGACTGTAGAACACTGAAAATAAAAAAAACAAAAACAAAATGTAGGGGATGCATCAAAGTGGTACTTATGGGAAAAATTATATCTCTAATTGCTTACATCAACAAAATAGAGAAAAAACACATCAATGAATAAGGCATGCAACTAAAAAACTAGAAAAAGAAGAAATTAAAGATTACCAATTAAACATCAAATTAGGAATCTTGAAAATCAAAAGAGGAATAAATAAAATTGAAAGTAAGAAAACTATTGAACTAATAATAAAATTAGAAGCTGATTTTATTTAAAAATGATAATAAGATAGAAAAACCACTGGTTAATTTGATTTTAATAAAGGAAAGAAGAAAACCCAATTATTAGTGTTAAACATGAAGGGGGTGAATTCACCACCAATAAAGAAGAAATTAAGATAATTATTAGGCACTATTTTGCTGAATTATATGATGATAAATTTGAAAATTTAAATGAAATGAATGAATATCTACAAAAATATAAATCACTCTGATTAACAGAAGAAGTAACAAAATACTTAAATAACCCAATTTTAGGAAAAGAATTTGAGCAATCCATCAGTGGACTTCCTAAGAAAAAAAATACCCAGCACTGGATGGATTCATAAGCAAATTCTACCAAACAAAGAACAATTAATCTCAATATTATGAAAACTATTTGGAAAAATAGGTGAAGACATAATCCTATCAAATTCATTTTATGACACAAATATGGTGCTAATACCCAGACAAGAAAGAACCAAAACAGAGAAGGAAAATTATAGACAAATTTCTCTAATGAATATTGATCCAAAATTTTTAAATAAAATACTAACAAAGAGATTATAGGAAATCACAAGGATCATACACTATGACCAGGTGGTTTTTATACCAGGAATACAAGGCTGGTTCAATGTTAGGAAAACTATCAGCATAATTGACCATATCAATAACAAAACCAACAGCAATCATATGATTATCTGGAATAGATCCAGAAAAAGTCTTTGACAAAATACACTACCCATTCCTATTAAAAGTTTAAAAGCACTAGAGAGTATAGGAATAAATGGAGTTTACCTTGAAATGATAGGTAGTATTTATCTAAAAACATCAGCAAGCATGATCTGTCATGGGGATAAACCAGAAACCTTCCCAATAAAATCAGAGGTGAAGCAAGGATACCCATTATCACCTCTATTATTTACTGTTGTGCTAGAAATGTTAGCTATAGCAATAAGAGAAGAAAAAGAAATTTTTTTAAAGGATTTTCTTTTTTATTTTATTTAGGTTTTCTTTATATATACATATATATAATCATTTTATTTATTTTTAATGTTCTACAATCACTACCATTAAACTTAGATTTTTTCTCCCTACCCACCTGTACCACCCCCCTCCCTCCCCAAGATGGCATACAATTCTATATAGGATCTACACATACATTCCTATTGAATACATTTTCACTATAGTCATGCTGTGTAGAAGAATTAAAATAAATGGGAGAAATCATATAACAAATTAAAACATAAAACACACACATACACAAAAATGATCTGCTACATTCTGCGATTGAATTCCATAGTTCTTTCTCTGGGTGTGGAAGGCATTTTGCCTTAGAAGACCATTGGGAATTTTTTTTTTTATGCCCTTGTATTGCTATGAAGATCCAAGTCTACCAGAAAAAACTCTCGCACACTGTGGTCATTGCTGTGCACAAAGTTTTCCTGGTTCTGCTCCTTTCATTCAGCATCAGATCATATAATTCTTGCCACACCTCTCAGAAGTCTTCTTGTTCATCATTTCTTATAGCTCAATAGTACTCCATTACATTCTTATATCATAATTTATTCAGTCATTCCCCAATTGATGGACATCTTCTTGATTTCTAGTTTTTGACAACTGCAAAGAGTGCTGCTATAAATATTTTGTACATGTAGGACCCTTTCCCATTTTTTATGATCTTTTGGGGATACAGTCCTAGAAGCGATATTTTTGGTTCAAAGGGTATGCACATTTTTGTAGCCCTTTGGGTATAGTTCCAAACTGCTCTCCAGAATGATTGGATGAGCTCACAGCTCTACCAACAATGAATTAATGTTCCCACTCTCCCAAATCCTCTCCAACATTTATCATATTCCTATTCTGTCATGTTTGCCAATCTAATAGGTGCGATGTGGTACCTCAGAGCTGTTCTGATTTGCATCTACCTAATCAAAAGTAATTTAGAGAATTTTTTCATATGATTATAAATATCTTTTATTTCTTCCTCTGAAAACTGCCTGTTCATATCCTTTGACCACTTATCAATTGGGGAATGACTTGTATTGTTGTATATTTGACTCAGTTCTCTATATATTCTAGAAATGAGGCCTTTCTCACCAACGTTAGCTGTAAAAATTCTTTCCCAATGTACTACATCCCTCCGAATTTTGGTTGCATTGGGTTTGGTTGTGCAAAAACTTTTCAGTTTAATGTAATCAAAATTATCCATCTTGTACTTCATAATGCTTTCTATCTCTTCTTTAGTTGAAAATTCTTCCCTTCTCCACAAATCTGATAAATACACTATTCCTTGCTCCTCCAGTTTGTCCATGGTATCAATCTTTATACCTAGATCATGTACCCATTTGGATTTTATTCTTGTATACGGTGTCAGGCATGGGTCTATGCCTAGTTTCCATCACACTGTTATCCAGTTTTCCCAGAAATTTTTGTTGAACAGTGAGTTCTTATCCCAGAAGCTGGGTTTATCAAACGGTAGATTGCTATATTCATTGTCTACCGTGTGTTAAGTACCTAGCATATTCCACTTGTCTACTCTTTTGTTTCTTTTCCAGTACCAAGTGGTTTTGATAATTGCTGCTTTACAATACAATTTGAGATCTGGTCGTGCTAGGCCACCTTCCCTAGCATTTCTTTTCATTAGTCCTTTTGATATTGTGGACTTTTTGTTCTTCCAGAGGAATTTTGGTATTATTTTATCCAGCTCTAGAAAATAATTATCTGATAGTTTAATTGGTATGGCACTAAATAAGTAAATTAATTTAGGTAGAATTGTCATTTTTATTATATTGGCTTGGCCTACCTACGAGCAACTGATGTTTTTCCACTTACTTAGATCTGACTTTATTTGTGCAAAAAGTGTCTTGTAATTGTATTCATGTAGTCCCTAGGTTTGTTTTGGCAGATAAACTCCCAAATATTTTACAGTGTCTACCCTAGCTTTAAATGGAATTCCTCTTTCTATCTCTTGCTGTTGGACTTTGTTATTAATGTATAGGAATGCAGAAGATTTGTGTGGGTTTATTTTGTAACCTGCAACTTGGCCAAAGTTGTTTATTATTTCAAGTAGTTTTGTACTTGAATCTCTGGGATTCTCTAAGTATATCATCATATCATCTGCAAAGAGTAATAACTTAGTTTTTCTTCTTTGACTGTTCTTATTCCTTCAATTTCTTTATCTTGTCTAATTGGTATAGCTAACATTTCTAGTATCATATTGAGAAATAGTGGTGATAATGGACATCCTTGTTTCACCCCTGATCTTATTGGAAATGGATCTAGTTTATCTCCATTGCATATAATGCTTGCTGAAGGTTTTAGGTAGAGAAGAAAAAGAAATTAAAGGAATTAGAATAGGCAGTGAGGAAATAAAACTATCACTTTTTGCAGATGATATGACATCATCCTTAGAAAACACTAGAGAAACAACTAAAAACTATTGAAATTATTAAGAACTTTAACAAAGTTGTAGGATATAAAATAAACCCTCATATGTCATCAGCATTTCTATATATTATCAACAAAGTCCAACAATAAGAGATAGAGAAATTTCACTTAAAATAACTGTAGACAATACAAAATACTTGAGAGTCTACCTGCCAAAACAATTCAGGAACTACAAGAACACAACTATAAAACACTTTTTGCACAAATCAAGTCAGATCTAAACAATTGGAAAAATATTAATTGCTCATGGGTAGGCGTAGCAGTGATAACTAAAGCCATGGGAATTATTAAGATGACCAAAAGAGAAAAAAGAGCTAGAGATAAAACGTTGAGAGACACAGAAATATAGGAGATGGGGGTACAAGCATGATTCAGCAGAGACTAAGGAGTGGTAAGGAAAGTAAGAGAAAAAAGTAGAAGATTGTGTCCCAGAAGCCAAGGGATGAAAATATCCAGAAAGGGAGGGGAGTAGTAAATGTTGCAGAAAGATCAGGGATGATGAGGACTGAGAAAAGGCCACTGAAATTTAGCGATAACATGATCATTTGTAACCTTGGAGAGAGAAATATCTGTTGAGTGGTAGGGAGAAGAAGATTTAAAGGGACTAATTGGAAGTAAGAAATTGGGAGATAAGGAGTGTAGAAAGTTTTTGAGGACTTCGACTATGACAGGGATAATTGCTTGAGGCAAGTGAGATAGGGCCAAGTGAATGTTGTTTAATGAAAGAGGGTATCTGGGTGTATTTGAAGACAACAGAGAAAGAGCCAGTGGATGAGGAGTGGTTGAAAATTAGGAAGACTGGTAGGATGACCAAAAGGATAAACTCCTGGAAAAGATGGAAGGCAATGGAATCATAGGTATAAATAAAGTAGTTGGCACTGGAAAGAGGAAAGGATACCTTGTCCTCCAAGACTATAACAATAAAAAGGAGGAGAAGGGGTGATATTGAAGTAATCAAAGTATACATTTGGATAAAAAGGAAATCTCCTGAGGAGATGAAAGGATGGTTTCAATTTTTTCAGTGAAGGATAACGTCAATGTCCTCTACTGAGAAGGAAGAGGAATGTGGTAGAGGAATGTGGTAGGGTAGATGCCTTGAGGAGAGAAGAGAAAGTTTGAATAACCACTGCTGGGATTATAATGGGGCAGGGAAGGGGGTGGGGGCAGACAGAAAAACTTCTCTGCAGTAGTGAGCACCCAGTTGAGATGGGATAACATAAATTAAACCAATCTGATGATTTAGAGGAGTTTCACAATGTGAAGGAGAAGAGATAAAGGTGACTATAATCTTCTCAGTCAAGTGAAAGGCCCAAAAATCTGCTGAGTGAGAGGTAATGAGGTGGAGTAGGAAGTGGAGTTAGGGGTATGAAGAGAGAAGAGGTTTAAAATAGCTACCGTAGGAGACAAAGGGAGTAGGAAGTCAAACCAAGATGAAAAACAGGACTGCCATTGATCAGTGAGGACTCAATTGAAATTAAGTAGCACTAATTTGTAGAAAATGCAGTCAGCAAAGTTTTGTGACTTTTGTTTCAGTACTAGTTAGCAACACAGGATCACAGAAAGCAGATGGCAGGGGTAGGGAGGTATCTAGAGAGGGAACATTGGAAGGATGAGGGTTGGGGGATTAATGGGTACAGGACAGTACATTATTATAATGGCTAACTGTAGGGCCAATATTGTGAAGGGAGGTTGGAAAATAAAGCCAAAACAGGGGTGATAGAATGGGTAAACAGGAAAGATAGATGAAGTTGGAGAACAGGAAAATCACATTCAGGAGAAGTGAGGTCACCCCCACCCTTCTAGTCCCTCAAGTTACAGAACAACTCTTGACTCATCATTTTCCCTCACCTCATATCCAATCAGTTCCTAAGTCTTCTTGTTTCTTTTTTTTTCAGTTTAAAATTTTATTTTCAACATTCATTAAAATTTTTTTTGAGTTTCAGATTTTCTCTTCCCTTCCACTCTTCCTCCACATGTGGAGAAGGCAAGCTATATATGTATTATACATGTGAAGTCATGCAAAACATGTTTTCATATCAGCCACATTGTAAACAGCAGTAACAGAAAGAAATATAAAGATAGTGAAAAAATGTATGCTTTACTCTATAATCAGAGTCCAACAGCTTTCTCTCTCGAGATGGATAACATTTTTTATCATGGGTCCTTTGGAATTGTCTTGATCAGAAAAGCTGTCTTTCACAGTTGACTATTGTTATAATATTACTATTACTGTATACAATATTATCCCTGTTTTGCTCATTTCACTTTGCATTAGTTCATAAGTCTTCCCAGGTTTTTCTGAAAGTATCCTGCTAGGGATTTCTTACAATAGTATTCTATTACAATGGCATTACATTAGTAATTATTAGTAATTACAATAAGTAATAAGTAATAAATAATAAATAGTAATAAGTAATAATTACAATTAGCATTGCAATAGTATACTATCACAATCATATACTACAACTTGTTCAGCCATTTCCTAATTGGAAAGAATTTGCGTCTTGAACGACTCAATTGCATATGAAGAGGCCAGTGTGACAATGAACTTGACCATAGAACTCTTTAATATTTTTGTCATCAGTCATTCATCTGTAAAAGACCCAAAGGGAAATATAACTGGGCTGAGAACTGTAATTAAAGGTAAAGTCCCTCACTTAGAGAAGTCACCTCTGGCTCCAGAAAGATTTTCAAATAATGTAGGATGAACTTCCCCCATTTCTTTCCTAAAGTGTTCTGCCAATCCTAGGCTGAGTCATTATTCTTGCTGAGAAGAGCACTATGCTCTTCAAAGAGCCAGTTCAATTGAGAAGCAGAGCAACTCATCAATCATTAATGCCCTCCAGAGAAACAAAGGGCATAGAGGAACTAAAGATTAGGAATTGTGGGTTGCTTTGACCATATATGTTCCCAGATGTGTGGTTCTACCATTGTACTTTAGAATCACACCCACTCTTCACCCAAGGATTCTGTGTGTATTTGTGAATGAATGCACCCCACATTTTGGTGGAAATACTTTGTAACCACTGTTCTTGATATACCATATAAATAAATGGCTTTGCAAAGAACTGAGTCTACTGGCTGATTTTTAAAGACAAGAACACTGATGGGGGCTTATGAGGAAGTTCTCCTCTCAATAGAATTTCCTCTAGAACTCTGAGAGAAGCAGCCTTAGCCTGACCATACCTGTGTGGGTGGGGGAAATAAGTTCAGAGGAGGGTGCTACACATGGAAAAATATAAATTTAATTTCATATTTAAAGCCCATCATAATCTGGACACAATCCGTCTTCTGAGAGTCATTTCACATTATTCCCCTCTACCAATTTTATATTATTGTCAAACTATACTATTCTATATTCCATCTCTTCATTCTATACTTTTCTATTGATTATACCTCCTTTCTACCCATCCCCGCACCCAGTGCATCCTCATTTATGCTTTTCAGAATCTTTAGTTTCCTTCAAAGCTCACTTCCTACAAAAGCCTTTTTCTCTTCCCCTAGTTTTTAGTGCTATCTTCTTCCTTAAACCAGCTTGCATTTCTGTTTCTGTTTACATGTTGTATACCCTAGTGATATATAAGCTCCTTGAAGGCAGGGGCTGTTTTTCATCTTTGCCTTTGTATCCACAGCAACCTAAACAGGAGCTCTGAGGGAAATCTCACTAGAAATGCATATCAGTTACTTTGTAAATTATAGTTGCCTGGTTCCTTGAGAGATTAAATAACTTGTCCAAGGTAAACCAGCCAGTATGTTTCATAGACAGGACTTAAACTCAATGGTTTCTCACTCCCAGGGCAACTCACTATCTAAGTTTTGATTCTTGAAGGTAGAGGAGTCATATTGAAACATGAGAAATTATATTTAAGTATGAAATCTAAGATACAAGCAGTCTCTGGATGGCTTGAGGAGATGCAGAGATGGAGAACATGGGAGTGGAAGCTGAGGAACTGACTGACCTGAGAATGAAGGGCCATCACTGAGAAGAGTAAAGTCATAAAAGGCCATTGCAAGTTTAGCAGTAGAGAGGAAATAACATAAGTCAGGTGCTGAAGTTACTGAGGAATGTAGATGACAGTCTTGAAGTTTAATAAATGGTGGCTCTAGGGTATATTTCAAAGGACAGTTGGTTAACTGATAGAGGGTCAAATAGTAGCAGTCGGAAGAAAGAGTTTTGCCAGCTCCTCCTCCTGGACTTATGGTATATATGTGTGTATATGTATACACATCACATTATTATGTATATATGTATTACTATATATATAAACAACACATATGTGTATATATGTATGTGTGTATATGTGTGTAAATATGTGTATGCATATATGTATATATTACATTATATTATTATGTATGTGTGTAATACTATACAGAAACAGTGCATATGTGTATGTATGTATGTGTATATATGTGTGTGTATGTGTGTGTATGTATGTATGTATAACAACTGAGGAAGCACTCATTGGCCCTCTGTCAATAAGAGGAAAAGAGAAAAGCAGTGTTACCAGTAGTTAGAGGAAGGTGGTGAGCTATTTTCTGGGGAAAAAAACCGAACAAACCTATTTTCTGTTTGTATCCAGAGATGGTAGAGGAGAGCTTGAGCAGGAAGGAGAATTTGTTTACAACAGAGACAGCTCCAGAGAGCGGTTTGAAGAGGAGACAGGGATCAATAAGGCTCAATTACCTGAGAGAGGTAGTGGAAAAGAGGGAACTTCCTTAGGCCTGGGGTAGCAACTAAAAATTATTTGGTTTGCCGTTAAATTATAGGAATTAGCCTGTAGGCTAATAGGTATCAGCTATAAGGCTATTGCCTTAGGGCAAACTTGTAAATTAATTCCGACAGTATCTTTTGCTTCTCCAGGGTTTCCGAAGGCTGGTTGTTTGAGTATAAAATACTAACCCTACAAATTCCCGTCGAATGCTTTGAATAAAGTGCGAATCCATAGGCTTTAAACCGGCTCCACTCTCCCAAAAGGGTTCGAGAACTTCGTGTCTAATTGTGGTCTTGCCCTCATTAAGCCCCTGCCATGTGCCAAGCAGAGTGCTAGACAAACCCGAAACTCTCTGACTTCAGCGGGTGGCGGAGGGACACCCAGATTGCTCTTCAATGACCCGTTTCCCAAACTACCTTCCACCTCTGTGCAATCAGTAGGATCCCTACGTTAAATACATTTGTATCCTGTTGGCCTCGGGCCACACTCTGCAGGGCAGCCCCGGAGGACTGCCAACAGTCCCGATGGGCTGGGGAAGCGAGTGAGGCCAGGGTCGCTAACTCTGAGTCCCTTCTCCCCAGCAGAGCTGACGGTGGGGCGGGCCGGAGTACCCCGGTCCGACGTGGGGCGGAGTCTGGGCAGAAAACGAAACTGAGAAAGCGCTAAATCCAGAGGTTCCGAGAACCAGCCGCTGTGCGCCTGGAGCGGGGCTGTGGGTGAGTTGGCCCGGGGTGTCCGGGGAGAGGTTCTGGGCTCGAGGGGTTCTCGGGGGACAGTGGTCCGAGGCTCTGTAGCGCGCGAATGCAGGCGTGCGTGTGAGTGTGTATGTGTGTGGGGTGCGGGTGAGAATGACAGCTGCAGCCGGGAGCTTGGACAAGACCTCGGACCCGGAGGGGAGGCAGCCCTTGGAGGCCCCGGGCTCCCCGAGCAGCCCCGGGGCCAAAGTGCTGGCGCGCCAGGGGGATGACGCAGTGACAGCAGCACCGGATCCATCGCGGTCCTGCCCCTCAGTAACTGACGGCGATTTCGGATAAGTCCCTTTGCTGCTCTGCGCTTCAGTTTTCCCATGGATTTGGACCAGCCAGTGTCAAGTCCCCTTTAGCTCTAGTCGCCAATCAGTGACTCATAGATGCTCAGCCATTTCTGGAGGGAATGAAGATTGAGAAAGGAAATGAAACTTAGAGGTAAAGTAAAGAGAAGAGCTGTAGAGCTCCTAAGGGTCATGGATAGCGATGGCTGGTGAAGAGAGAACGGAGAGAATTAAAATATAGGACGGGTCAAACACCTCTCTTTTTCGTGTTTCATGGAGACAGATCGATGAATGAACACTGACGGGGCCTCAAACCAGGCTTGTCAGAAAGAAGAGGACTAGGGAAGCTAGAGTAATTCATAACCTGGATTATCAGTTACCTATAATCAGCATTTACAGTAGCAAGAGTGGAGAGACCAAAAATTAGGGGTCCAACTGCTCTTACTTTCTATTCACTGCTGACAAGAATCTACTTTATAAATTCTTCTCAGGAACTTTGAATAAAGGGTGAATAAGCAGATTTTCAGGGCTTTCTCTCCAGTTTTTTTAGTTTTAGAGAGTTTGGGACCACCCATCTGCAGGTTTTTGATTCAATATAACGTGCATTTATTAAGCACCTGCTTATATGCCAAGCACTTTGTTCGGCGTTGCAGATACAAAGACAAGAAAGGGAATGTCAGAATGAAGATTTTTAAAAGTTTATCCTTCTCATCACCAACTATATTATCTTAGACAAATTATAATATCTCATGGAATCTATTTCCTGTTTTTAAACTGGTTAGATTATTTTTCCAATAAAATATTTGGCATGGTTGGATTTTACTTATAGCATATCTGACCTCAGCTTCTTTACTGTGAAGTTCCTTGTACTATTGGAATCATAGCTCCTGAAAAATGTGTAAAGAACAATGTGATCTGATAATTCCATAAAACATTTCACTTCTAATATCAGTTTTAGGCAAATGACAAATAATTAATCCTCACTTATTAATTGATACCTGGGCAGCAGGCATTGCACTAAGTACTTGATATATACAAGGAAAGCAAAAATAGTCCTTGCCCACAAGGAGCTTACATTTTGGCAAGAAACCATCATATAAATAAATAAGTCCATTCAAAATATGTCCAAAAAAGATGGAAGGTACTTTAGAGGGGAAGGTTCTGGCAGCCCAGAGTAGATTAATATTGAAATGTGTTTCCTGGAAAGTTCAGGAAGATCCATTGATTGAGTTATATTCATACAGAAGGCGGTTGGAGGATTTCTGAACCTGTAAGTAGTTTTGCAAGCATTTGATTTCCATCCCCATCCTGCACCAACATCACTATTTTAATTTGTTTAGAAGTATCAGAGAGGCACCTAGTTGGATAGCGGTGCAGAGGGTAAAGTCCTGAGCCTAGAGTCAGGAGTATCTGAGTTTAAATCTGACCCTAGATATTTACTAGCTAGTTGACCTTGGGCAAGTAACTTAACCTTTGTCTGCCTCAGTTTTCTCATCTGTAAAATGGAGTTTATTATAGTGTCCTCCTTACAGGCTTGTTGTGAGGATAAAATGAGAAAATATTTGTGAAGTGCTTTACAAACCTTAAAATGCCATGTAGGATGCAAACTATTGCTATTATTAAAAACACATATTTTATCAGACTCCAAGATTTCATGTTCAGATGGAGTTGAAATTAAAAAAAAAAAAACTTCCCCAAAATAAAAACAATCTAATTGCCCCATTAAGGACCCCTCCTGGACTCTCTAATTCTCCCTTAGCCTCTTAATCCCACAAAGACAGATGTTTTCATTTCAGTCACCGATCATCAGGATCCATTTTACTGAGAAAGGTTGGCTCTTCTGTACTGGAAGGGCTTCTGTATATCTTTCTACCTTTCACAGCACATCAGTGAATGTCATTTATGGACATTGTGGTAAATGCAACTCCCAGTAAGAAGATGTAGTGCAAAGATGATTAAACTTGGAGTCTGAAGATTTGAATTCCAGTCCCTGCCCTGCTATTTATTAGCTGTGCCATTTGGGTAAGGTACTTTTTCTCTATGAGTATGTTTCTTCATCTACTACATGAGAACTTGAATTAATCATAGGAGCATAGATCCAGAGCTGGAAGGGACCTTCAAGGCCAACAAGTCCTCTGATTTTACAGATGAAGAAACTGAGATAGAGAGGTTAAGTGATTGCCCCAAATCAATCATTCAATTAGTACTTGTTAGCCATCAGATACTATGTCAGGAGAATCAAATGAGAGGCTATATGTCAGGTGCTCTATAGCTATAAATTTTGATGTAAATATGAGATATTATTATTGGCCTGTAAGGTCCAAGGTCCGGGTGAATGAATGCTAAGTTAACCAACACCTTTTAAAATTTCTTCCTCACAATAATCCTATGAAGTAGGTGGGGCTCAAGTGACATCATTTTCAGGAACTGAGGAACTAACAGACTGAGAGAATGAAGGAATTTTGCCTGAAGTCTAAGAGCTTCTGACTATGCTGTGTTAAGTGTAGCAGTTGGTGTAGAGGAAGGAATCCTGGTATGCCCTTCTTAAGGAAAGCCCTTCAAAGAAAGGTTTGGTCTTTTGCTTTTACAAAGCATTAGTGGATTGTTGTTTTCTGAAATCCAAAATGACTTATATAGTTGGAACTGCTCTAGTGTCATATTGTTTTCTGAGAGGATTATTATGATTAATAAAATGTATAATTAATAATAATAATATATAGAATCAGAGAGATGTAGTAATCAGGGTGCTAACCTCAGAGTTAGGAAAGCCTGAGTTCAGGACCTAACTTTGTGATCCTGGTTTTGTGAATGAAATTTAACAAAAAGATAAACCAAGACATGTTTCTCCAAGTAAGGTAACAGTTTATTAATAGGGAGCTGTACCTGTTAATGAAGGGGTCAATGACTATCTCAGTTTCTGATTAAAGACCAAGAATTAGAGATGCAGCTCCTTTTTTTTATAAACATAAAACAAACAACAGCACAGATTAGGTAAAGAGATCATAACATTGGTGGCATCATAGTGTGACAGATAGTGATAGGTTACATTAAGGGAATTGAGCATATGCAACACGTGGGATCAGTCTTACTGGGTTGTCCAGAAGCATCCTGTGGAATTGATAAGAAACCAGAGATGTAAATTCACCAGGCACATGGGCATTAGATAAGACCACCTTTTTAATTGGCAAGGACGAGGCTAAATCTGGGACAAGGTGTTGATCTGCTTTACTAGAGGGAGCATTTTTGTTATAAAAATGCTTATGGAGAAACTAAGGCAGAGAGAGATTAAATTACTTAATCTGAAATCACACCATTAGTCAATGTGCTGATGTCAGAATCAGGACCCAAAATCAGGGCTCCTGATTCTGAGTTCACGAGTTTCTGGGAAGGAAAGGAATATTTTTGAAATGTTATTTTTCATTTAGTTTTCAGCTCACTTACTAGTGGGGATTAAATTGCTTATTAGTGAGGAGATATATTCAAAAGCATTATGTCATGGACTGCCAGATACTGTGTGAAATACTTTACAAATATTGTATCATTTGATGGCACAATAATCCAGGGAGGTAGGTGCTATTAATACCCCCATTTTACAGATGAGAAAACTGAGACAGAGGTTATGTGACTATCCCAGGGCCATATGGCTAGTAAACTAGTTGGAGACCAAATTTGAACTCAGGTCTTTCCGACTCCAGGTCCCAGACTCTATCCAGTATACTACCTAGCTGACATTTTAACAGAGTAATACTTACTTAACAGGGTTATTATGAGAAAGGCATTTTGGAAACCGAACACATAGTGTAAATGTGAAGATTTTGATTCTTTTGCACTGGATTCAGGACGTCATCAGAGTATGGAGAAACTAAGGCAGGGAGAGATTACTTAATCCAAAGTCACACCACTAGTCAGTGTGCTAATGTCAGAGTCAGGACTCAAAATCAGGGCTCCTGATTCCGAGTTCAAAGATCTCTGGGAAGAAAAGGAATATTTTTGAAATGTTATTTGTCATTTAGTTTTGAACTCACTTACTAGTGAGGATTGAATCACTTACTAGTAGAGAGATATATTAAAAGGAATTGTGTCATAGTGGATAGAAAGCCAGCCTTGGAGTCAGGTGGGTTCAATACTTTAACACTTTGTTCCCATGTGACCTGTTAATCAGTCAACTTTTGGGGTTCATGAATTTAACTTTTTAAAAAAATTGAACAAGTATGTTTCCGTATAATTGGTTTCCATATTCAGCCTGTACAATATTTTATGCACTTAAAAATATTATTATCAGAAGAGGTCCATAGGCTTCACTCAGACTGCCAGAGGGGTCCATGACAGGAAAAAGTTAAGAAGCCCTTCCCTAAGACTATAAATTAAACAATAGCTGCTGGTTTACATTGGTAGAGGGAGTTTCTTCAGTGGAATGCTACACAGATTAAATCACAGTTCCAAACTTAAAAAAAAAAGAAAACGTAAGTTTATATTGACCCACTTCTGTAACTAGAAGCTCAGAATTGATCTTGGAATCAGGAGAACTGGATTGGAATCCTGACTTTGACACTGGCTCTATGACCAACAGCAAATCACAACCTCTCTGGGCCTCAGTTCCTCATCTATGAAGCTAGGGAGGGAGGATAAAACTAAATGATCTCTAAGGTTCATTTCAGTTGAAAGTAACAGAGTTTTACATGCATTTTGCCCTAACTTTTCTGCTCTACATTCAATAGACTTTTCATTGTGAGACAATTTATTATAGAAGCTGAATTAAATGATAAGGAGAAACGTATACTCCTATAGATTATCTTGGTAGTTTAAAAAATTTGAGAGATATAAGGAAATAAATCTTTCTCCAATCTGTGGGTTAAAAGATGAACTTTCATAACTCCACAGACAAGTTTGAAGTAGTAGTGTAGTAAAGTATCTAAAATGATGGACTTGGAGTCAGCAAGACGTAGGTTCAGATCTGTCCTCCGATGTAGTTATGTGACCCCAGGCAAGTCATTTAACCTCTTTGACACAGCATCTTCCTCTATAAAATGAGGGAGCTAGACTAAATTTGAGATTTGAGTTCTCTTCCAGCTTTGCAGCTATTATCTTATGAAGTTTTCTGTAGAACTGGGAGAATTTATCCCAGAGGAATAATGGAGAGTTTTCCCCTTGTTTCTCCACCTAGCTTCAGAAGTAGATTGAGAAAATCAGACTGACTGTTTGCTCTCTGTGGATATCATTTCTTTCAGGCTTCGTTTCTATTTTAAGTACACCAAAAACAATGGCTAACAATCATCAACCACGCAGCTACTCTGCAGAACTCTATCAGTACTGCCTGAAAAAAAAGTTGCAGGTTGACTATAAAGGAATCTCAGTTACTGGACCTCCTCATAACTCTGAGTAAGTTACTTTAAAACATCTCAATATGAAATTGAAAAAAATATTTTTATTAACAAAAGTTCTGAAATGCTCATATTTATATTTTTAAAAGGATAATGTTTTCAGCTCTGTCCTGGGTGTTCTTTTTTTTCCTCTACACCCTAACTCTTGGTGATCTCATGAATTCCAGTGGATATTAATTCTATGCAGAACATTTCACAGCTACATGTCAAGCACTTATCTCTATCCACTCCACTCCAGAATTTTCAATTGCCTGTTAGACTTTGCATCTGCATTTTCTAGAGTCAGTCAGCAAGCAAGCATTTATTTAGCACCATGTGCTAGACATCTCACACTCAGCATGTCCAAAACTGGTCTTTTATTTTCTCCCAAACTCCCTTTCCCGATTTCCTTATTTCTGACACAGGCACCACCAACTTTGTATTCACCTGTATCATGACCTTGGAACCATCCTCAATTCTTCTTTCTTCTTCAGCCTCCCCCCATGATATCTAATTTTCCAAGCTGTGTCAATTTTCTCTCCACATCTCTCATATCCACTCCTTTATCTGTTTTCAAGGGCCACCATGCCTGTTCAGGCCCTTATCCCACAACACTTGAGCTACTACAATAGCCATCTAACTGGTTTCCATGTCAGCAGTCTCTCTCTCCTCTCCATTTCTGCTTTATGTAGCTATCTAATTGACATCCCTCAGGAGCTGATCATGTCACTGACCTGTTTAAGAAGCTTCAGTTGTTCCCTATTGTTGGTAGATAATGAGAGTGAGAGGTAGCATGGGATAGTGAATAAATAGCTGGCCTTGGAGTCAAGAAGACCTAGGTTCAAATTCTACCTCTCATATATCCTGGTTCCTATATCCTGGGCAAGTAACTTAATCTCTCAATGATCCAGATGTATTTCTAAGACTGTAAATTGTAGGGAGTCCCATACTCCAATGAAATCAAAGGTCTGGATTAAAATATAATAATAATAATAGAGAATAGGAGAGATTTCAAAAGACTAAAGAAAGGAAAATATTACCTCAATTTTCAAAAAAGGGAAGAAAATGGAGTCTTTACCACTATAAACTAATGAATTTTATTCTAATTCCTGGCCAAAATTCTAGAAAGTATTAATGGAATTGTTTGTGAATATTTAGGAATGAAAGCAGTGATTGTTAAGAACTAGCATGACTTTATCAAGAACAAGTCATGTCAGACTAATATTATTTCTATTTTTGACAATTATTAATCTGGTAGGTGAGGGAAAGTTGTAGAGAGTAGAAACCCTCCTTTTTAACAGATATGTGTAGTTAAGTAAAATGAATCAATGCACTGGATAAATCTGAACATTCATGTCTCATTCTGCTCCTCTAGGCCAGAATGAGACTGTACTGGAAGCATATTTTATTATCAGTTCATTATCAGCTTTTTGAAGTCTTGCCTGATCACTGCTTTGATCAGAATTTTGAAGTCTTGCATAGCAGTTTTCCTTTGCATTATTGTGGGCATCATGTAAATTGTTCTAGTTCTGCTCAATTCGTCGATTCATACAAGACTTTCTGTGTTTCTGAAGTTGTTCCATTTGTCATCTTTTATGGTACATGACATCTTGCTGCAAAAATTCTACCTCATGATAGCCAGGCTCAGGGTTAACTGGGTGGGAAACATTCTTGTTCAAAGGGAAGTAACACATAGGGAAAATGAGTTAAGAGGCTCTTATTTTAGGCCATGCCAATGTCATCCCTTTGCTCTTTTCCAGAGATAAATATCTACCTGTGGCAATTCAGGATTAATATTTTGTGGCATTTCTCTTGAATGGTATACTGCTGACTTCAGACAATCATACCTGAAATCAAGACTCACAGTAATATTAGATTACATTCCCATGAGGTTTTACCTCATATAGCATGTTTCACTAACTGCAATTAGGCTGTATATAGTTATTAACAAATTACTGTCTTGTTACACTAAAACTATTTAGCAAAAAAAAACTTATCAGACCTTCTAAAAATCATATACAAGATTTTATTTGATACTCTTCTATTATTTTCCTTTCTCAATTATAGCTTAAAACTTGTTTGATGTAAAAGGCAATCATTAGAATTTTAAAAAGCAAGTATATCATGTTAGTTCAATAATGAATGTATGATAATTTACTCAAAAAGAAGCTTTCAGAATACATTGGACAATTGTTGCAGGTCTCTAGACTAGCAAATATCCACCTCCTAAGTTATATTAACCCCTAAATCAAAATAAACCTTTACGACTAGGGTCTATACAAAACAATTCCAAGCATAACTTCATGGTTATCATAATCACAAATTATTACACAAAATATTTCTATACTATAAATACATTGTAAAAATTTTTTCTCATATTTTCCCCTTTATTTGAAGTGTTTGTAATGGGGGAGGGGGATCCTGTTTCCTAAATAAATCAATGCACATATTGTTTCACAGGGCTGATAAGGTTTTTCTGACCTTGCTCAAGAAAATTGACACACATATATAATGATATTTTTATAAAGTCTTTCTCCTGCTCGCCTCCTCTTTTCCCCCAAAAGTCAGCAGTTATTATTCCAATCCTTTCAAATATGCCCAATTAAAAGCTTCATAGATTTTGTCTAATAACAACAGCCTCAACTAACTTAATCAATAATTTCACAGTATCTAAATCAAAAGGAGATAAAATTTTCCAGTGATACAATTTTTACCATCCTTTTAACTGCATTTCTTATACAATTATTTCCCAGAATTTACAGTACAAGGAAATTTAGAAACATGATAATATTAACAATACCATGACTTGAAAACATGAAACAAAATTTAGTATGTCAGATGTCAATTTAGTTAAATGTACTTCAAAATTGCCTTTATATAGAAAAATCTTACCTTGAAAAATGCTTACCAAGTAGCATCATTATCTTTTTGGACATGTAAACTCTGATCCTCCCCATACCTAATTCTCAAGAGATAAACTCTTACTCAAATGTAACTTTAAAAACACATGCTAATGCAAAATTTGAGTTTATTTTTTTAGTATCTATTCCTTGAGATTACCTATACTTCCTCAGATAGTTCAGAGAGTTAAAAACTGACCGTGTATTAGTTTAAACTCTGCATTTTCTATGATTGTCCTTAAGCCACTTCAAGTCTGTATGTAATGTCTCCTCAGCTGGATTGTGAATTCCCTGAGGTCAGGAACCATCTTATCTGTTCTCAATAGTTTTAAGTTTGTTGCTGTGCCCATGATGGACATTTGGTCAATGTTGGATGATAAGCTGAGTATTGCAGATTATAGTCCAGGCCAAAAACAAAACAAAATAAAAACAAAAACAAAAAACCCAGAGCTTACAATACTGGATGAAAAATAATCATGCCAGCATGTCTTGCTCTTTAATCTGTACAAAGGGATCTTTTTTGTATCATGGATTCTTTTGGCAATCTGGTGGAGCCTTTGGACCTCCTCCGGAAAAAAAGTTTTTAAATCCATAAAATAAAATACAGAGGACTGCAAAGGAAATCAATTATATTCAAATACATTTATCAAAATATTTTTAAAAAAATAAGTTCATTGACCCTAGGTTAATAACTCCTGACCTTTACCCAGTTTAGGTGGGGTAAGGAGGAGCCAGAAGTTGGGCAAAAATCCTGGTAATTTCCACAGGATCACTGAGAAAAGTATGTTTTATATCCTTCATAGATATAGATGGTATATTGTTGCACTCATTGGACAGGATAGGCACATTGTGTTAAAATCTACTGATTTCATTCTTTTTATGACTTGAATAATAAAGTCATGTAGCTCTTTATGATTTTTCCTCAAAGCAGGTGAACTGTATAAACATTATCCTTGTTTTAAAGAAATCCAAGTCTCAGAAGTTTCAAATGATTTTTAAAAAAATTCAGCTCTGTAATTTAGTGAGTAAAGCAGGTGGTGCAGTGGATAGAGATCAGATATGAAATCAAATCCAGCTTCAGATGCTTCTTAGCTGTGTGATCTTAGGCAAGTCATTTAAACTCTTCTTTGCCTCAGTTCTCCTGGTTGTAAAATGGGGATGATTAATAGCACTTATCTCACAGGGTTGTTGTAAAGATCAAATGAAAATATATTTATAAAGTACTTAACACAATGCTTGGAACTTAGTAGGCACTTAGTAATTCCTTCCTTCCTTCCTTCCTTCCTTCCTTCCTTCCTTCCTTCCTTCCTTCCTTCCTTCCTTCCTTCCTTCCTTTTTCTCTTCCTTCTATTAGAAGTTATTATTATACTATTGTATTCATAACTAATTGTTAGATTGCAATCCAGGCTCCCTCCTGCTATTTTCTCTCAAGGCCTGGCTTCTGTAAAATTTCATTCATTTCTAAAGGACATGGCTTTTGATGAGATGACTCCTAGTCCTTGAACATGCTCCTCAATCTTGGGCAGAACTCTACCCAACTAGTAGACCTAATTTCTGTTTAGAACATAAACTAAATTCATTCTGAGTGAGCCCTTGCTCTGAGGGAAGGAATCCCTGTCTTTGTTTCCTTTCATTAGAGTATAGGGTGACCAAGCTCATGAAGGAGAAAACCAGACAGAGAGGTTCAGATGGAGAAAGATTCCCCTGTCCAGGTTACCAGATTACCGCAGGCTCCTGAGTCTCATGATTAAGCCATGTTCTTAGCAGGAAACTGAAGACTTTTAGCTTTAGCAGGAGGATCTGAAAACTGTTAGCCCCTCTCCACATTAAATGTCTACCAATCAAGGTTGATTTTCACTTGTCAGGGGAATTCCCTTTCAGAAACTATTTAAGGCCTGTCAGGGCATTACGGCATGTTTGGTTACCAAGAGAAACTATTGACTATCAATTTATTGATTTCTGGATAGCATAATTAATAAATTGTTTGTTTGGGTTTATCATTCATTTCCCTTCCTTCCTTCTTTCCTTTCTTCCCTCCTGTTTTCCAATCTGAGAGAATTAGGATTAAAACTAGGTCTCCAAACTCCAAATCTAGTGATCTTTTTGTTGTTTTAATATATTTTATTAATGTCTTTTATCGTGGTCTTTATGATGTAGTAGGCAGAGTACTGGACTTGGAATTAAGAAGCACTCTTGATTTACCAGCTTTGTGACTTTGAGCAAGTTACTTAATCTCTCCAAACCTTAGTTTTCATCTGTAAAATGAAAGAGCTGGACTTCTAAGATCCTTTCCAGCTTTAAATCTATGATCCAATAATCTTATGTTTTTCCATTACCTCTCCAGATTGAACCCTCCTGTATGACAAAAAGCAACAACTACTAAGAAATACCATCTTATACAGAAAGTTTCTATTTGATAATTGTATACTGTATTTTATCCTAGTAATGCCACACTTCTCTACTGGGAGAGGTGGGGGCATGGGGAGTGGTAGGTTTTATCTCTTCTCCAGGACTTCAATTAGTTTTTCTGTCATTGAGCATTCATTTTACTTTTGGTGATAATTTATATTGCTATAGCCATTGTGGATGTTGTTATCTTGGTTCAGCTTATATCATTTTGCATCAGTTCATATAAATTTTCTGACATTTCTCTGACAAATCAAGTGTTTTTTTCACTGTCACAGTACATCCCCAGTAGAGAATATAGGAGGTAGAGAGGGAATTTAAAATAATCCAAAAAAAAGTCCTTAAAAAGAGGCTTTAATTGCATAAAATCATGTGAGTCTTTTTTTTTACACTCAGGTTCACGATGAAGGCTGTAATAGGAGGCATAGAATTTCCAGAAGGTAAAGGCAGATCCAAGAAAGAAGCAAAAAATGATGCTGCGAAGCTAGCTCTTGAGATATTAGAAAATGAGGTGAGCCATTTCAACTTTTTTCTTTACAAGGGACAAACGTTGTTTTCTCTCAAATCTATTGTACACTTTGCCAGTGAGGAAAAATATCTGTGTAGAAGACACCTTCACACCTTCTTGTAGGTTTGTAAATCTGTACCTTTAAAGTAGCCTGCACAACCTGTGGCCTGCCAAAGGATTTTTGGCCTTCAAGAGAAATGTGCAAACCTGCTTTGAAACATTCTAGAAAAGTATCTGACCAGGTGGAAACAATAGAAATGTAGCCAAAAACTAGCAACCATTTCAAGGATTTGAATCTTAACTTTAGTGGAAAGGGAACTAAGTAAATCAGAATCTAATTGGAATTAATGATACAGTCTCCCCTGTTGGCAGTCTCAACAGCTATCTCCTTTATCGGGTATTCTTAACATTTTTGTGCTGTGAAATTCTTAGAATAATGTTTTTAAGTAATTTAAGGAAAGGTTAAATTTCACATAGAAGATAGTAAAAAAGAAGGTGTAATTTATTTTTCCATGTTTTCACAAACTCCCTGAAATCTATCTATAGATGTACCCCAGATGAAGAACTTCTTCCTTCATATTATAGCAATATATCTCAAAGACCATATAGTATGACCAGGAGAAATTATAACAGGAATGCAGGGCTGGTTCAATATTAGGAAAACTGTCAGCATAATTGACCATACCAATAGCAGTAACAACACAAATCATATCCACAGATGCAGAAAAAGCCTTTGACAAATACAATACCCATTTCTATTAAAAACACTAAAAATCTTAAGACTCAGTGGAGCCTTTCTTAAAATTATAAATAGTATATCTAAAACCAAGAGCAAGTATTTTCTATAATGAGAATAAACTTGAAGCCTTGACAGTAAGATAAGGGATGTTGCAAGGATGTCCATTGTCATCACTGTTACTTAGTATTATACTAGAAATGTTAGTTATAGCAAAAAGACAACAAAAGAAAGGAATAAAAATAAGTAAGGAAACAAAACTATCTCTCTTTCCAGGTGATATGATTGTACACTTAAAGAACCCTAGAGAATTAATTAAAAAACTAGTTGAAACAATCAACAACTTCAGCAAAGATGCAGGATATAAAATTAACCCCCATAAATCATCAGCATTGATAAATACTGTCAACAAAACCCAGCAGCAAGAGATAGAAAGAGAAATTCCACTTAAAATAACCATAGACGATATAAAATACTTGGGAGTTTACCTGCCAAGAGAAATGCAGGGATTATAGCAACACAATTACAAAACATGTTTCATACAAATAAAGACAGATCTAAATAATTGAAGAATTATTAATTGGTCATATGTAGTCTAAGTCAATATAATAAAAATGACAATTCCACCTAAATTAGTTTACTTAGTGCCATAGCAACTGAATTACTAAAAAATTATTTTCTAAAGCTAGAAAAAATACTAACCAGATTCTTCTGGGAAGAACAAAAGGTCGAGATTATCAAGGGAATCAATACAAAGAAAATTTAGATAGGCAACCGAGTATTTCTAGATTTCAAACTGTATTACAAAGTGGTAATCATCAAAACAATCTAGTACTGGCTAAGAAACAGAGTGGTGGATCAGTGGAATAGATTAGGTACACAATACACAGTAATAAATGATCATAGTAATCTAGTGTTTGATAAGCCCAAAGATCCAGATTTTTGGGGTAAGAACTCAAAATTTGACAAAATTTACTGGGAAAACTGGAGAGCAATTTGGCAGAAATTAAACCAGAAGAAAGAGAAAGAAAAAATAATCTCCTTTCCTTTTTTCGTGTTCAGTCACATCCAACTCTTTGTGACCCACTTTGGGTTTGTTTTGTCTTTTGATTTTTGACAAAGGTACTGAAGTGGTTAGCCATTTCCTTCTCCAGATCATTTGCAGATGAGAAAACTGAGGTAAATAGGGTTGCGTGGCTTGCCCAGTACCTCACAATCAGTAAGTGTCTAAGACTGGATTAGAACTCAGGTCCTCCTGACTCCGGCACTATTCACTGTGCCACCTAGCTGCTCTTTTTTCTTATCTCTCTTTATCTTTGCCTTTTCCAACCTATGATGAGTTGTGGAGACAGAAAGAAAGAATCTCATAGTTTTTCTCCTTATCTCCTACTGAGAGTCTGATCAAAGATCAGTAAATCAGAGAGTAAATAGATCTGGTTCAAGATTTTATTAGTCTCCCCTAGCCCTTGTAAGTTCTTTTTCTGTGCTGTCTCGCAGCAGCTTTTATAGATGAGGAGGTTCAGCCTTACTAAAGACACCCTAATTCCCACCCACCTCCCTCTCTCCTATTATTGTAAATATTTATCCCCATTATCCACAGCCAACAATGTGGAGAGGGGTTGGTTGTCTGTCCTCAGGCACCGCTTCTTGGCTTTCAAAACCTCACTTTCCCTTCCTTAATTGTTTATCCTCAGTCTTTTCCTGGAAGGTATTCTGGTTTTAGTTGTATTGATAATGAGGGGATCTCATTTTTATCTAGGCTATTGATCATTAAGTTTTGCTTAATATGAACTGGCTCTAATACCTCAAGGTACTATCCTTTATCTGACTGAATTTTCTTTTCTTTTCTTTTCTTTTCCTTTCTTTTCCTTTCTTTTCCTTTCTTTTCTTTTCTTTTCTTTTCCTTTCTTTTCCTTTCTTTTCTTTTCTTTTCTTTTCTTTTCTTTTCTTTTCTTTTCTTTTCTTTTCTTTTCTTTTCTTTTCTTTTCTTTTCTTTTCTTTTCTTTTCTTTTCTTTTCTTTTCTTTTCTTTTCTTTTCCCACTACTTTCCCAGTCCCTACCACTTAGTGAAGCTCAGTAAATACAACTCGGCAGGGTTCCCATGCCCAAGCTTTGGCAGCTTGTGTGCCCAGGAGTCTTGAGGAGGCATCCCACACCTGATTCCATCAAGAATACCAATATTCCTTTGCAAATGAGGGATACCTCCCAACAAGTTCCTTTCTTACCCTGCTCTTTCTATTGTCATTCTGCTTCTATTCTTTGTGCATAAATGAGAGAGAAAAAATGAAAATTTGGATTTAGGACCTATTTTTCCTTATCTTACTTGAGTTTAGGGGTTAAATTCTCCCATCACAGCATGGCTGACTGACCCCAAGGGGAGTCAGTTCCTGGCCGCATTGGAACAAAGGCCCAGTTTGCTGGCCTGCAGGAGTCAGAATAAATTCCCTAATGATCACCTCCAGGTGAAGTGTCATCCTAACCGGCTTGCCAAAAATTGTTTAAAAAGACTATTTTTCTTTAGGCCTTTGCCCTCAATAATGAAGCAAATGTAGGTAGAGAAAATTAAAAGGAATTTATTAAGCACCTGAAGGCAACAAGACTGACTCAGCACAAATTTTCAACATGGCTTCTAAAGGATATAAAGACTAGCTTTATTGTTCAGAACCCATTTGTTCCTGATTTGGTAGTCCCTGCTTCTTTTTATACTTTGGAGAATTTTTTAAAGTTGGGAGAGACCCTATAAGCAGTAATGTAGTATAACCTACACCTGAAAGATAACCCTACTGTAATATGCCATAGTTATGCAGCCTGTTTGAAGACCTCCGAGGAGGTCTTCTCATTCTATTTTTGGACAGCTCTAATCAAGAGGAGGGTGGCAGCTAGGGGGCACAGTGGGTAAGAGTTTCAAGTCTAGAGTCAGTAATATCTGAGTTTAAATCCAGCCTCAGACACTTACTAGCTGGGTGATCTGGGCAAGTCACTTAACCCAGTCTGCTTAAGTTTCCTCATCTGTAAAATGATTTGGAGAAGGAAATGGCAAACCACTTTAATATCTTTGCCAAGAAAAGCCCAGATGTGGTCACAAAGAGTTGAGCCCGACTGAACAATATCACGCAGAAGTTTTTCTTCTCCTCAGGACTCTATTTGCCTCTTTTACCTTCCACCTGTTGCTGTTGGTTCTGTCCTCTGGGATCAAACAGGAGCTTTGCAGTCCCTCTTCCACATAAGAGCTGCTTAAACACTTGAACACAACTACCATATCTCCTTGAAATCATCTTATCTGTGTCTTACACATGCCTAGTTTCTTAGTCCTCATATGGCATAAACTCAAGACTTTTTATTTCCTGGTTGCCTCCATGGGACACTTCCCATCTTATCAATGCATTTCCCAAACTGTAGTCACCAGAATTCCAGATCTGGTATGACCTAGGTAGAGCACAGAAGTATTATCCCTTCCTTATTTCTGTAAGCTGTATCTCTTCATACAGTCCTAGGCGGCATAAGCTATATACATACATACATCTATACACATATATACATATATGTATTTGGCTGCCACATTGAATTGCTGACTCATGTTAAGAGAGAGACACACATATGCATGTGTACATGCATGCACAGAGAGAGAGAGAGAGAGACAGAAAGAAACTTCTATTATTGTATTCCTGTGGATCAATACTTCAGGCATGGAATATCCTTAAATGCCCTCCTCTGGAAGCAATTCCACTCATTTAGAAGACAAGTCTGGTCTGCCTGAACCTGAGGGAGGTTAAATGATTTGCTCAGAGCTACTAAGTATCAGAGGTGGGATTTGCACCCAAGTCTTCCTAACTTTATGTCCAGTTTTCTGTTCATTTCACAATGCTGCTTCATTCCTATGCATACCTTAGTGAAAATACAATTTTGATTCTCATTTACTGAGTTATGTGTAGGAAACCAGTTTTTAGCAGAAATCTACAGTGATGTTTCACATGCTCATGTAGTCATTGTATTCAGAAAAAATTGAAAAATCAAGATTCATTTTTGTTACACAATGTTTTTATTTCATAGGATGTGAGCTCTTCATCATTACCTATGCCACTGCAGCCAGCAGAAGCCTCAGAAGCAAAAATATCATCCACTGTAAATTATATAGCCCTTTTAAATTACTACAAACAAAAGGAAAAAGTCACTTTAGATTTTGTTATAGAGACTGTATTTGAACCTTCTGGTATTCCAAGGTGAGGTGTCATTTTACCTTTTTTTCTACTATGTGTTAATAATATGGTCTCTCTTTTTTAAATAACTATTTCATGTTATATTACTGTGCATGAAGAGCTTGCCATGATTATTAGCAACTAAGGACTGTGTCAGTTGCAGATTGGTAAAGGTTAAAGTTGCTTGCTTGGTTTGGGCCTCCCAAGGGTGTGTGTGTGTGTGTGTGTGTGTGTGTAGGGGAAAGTGCCACCTTGATGAGGTTCCCCCCAGGAGTCAAGAACAAGGTTCTCAGCTTTGCAAGTTCAGAAACTCAATTTTGTTAGTCTGCTTTGAAGCAGTCAAGCTCTAGGGAATGAATTCATGTTAATCAAACTCAGGAAACTAATTTATGAATGAGAATGCCCATTTTGTTCATTTAAAATGGGAGATGTAGCTGGCAAGAGAACAGGTACCTGTTATTTGCATGGGACATGCCCCCTGTTTGAGTGGTACCTCCAGGAGAACAAAATATAGATGAGGACATTTTTAGAGAGCACAGAATTAGAGCAGAGGAAGTTGGACATTCTTAAAGAGATTCAGTTCATTGAATGTTCGTTAAGCTCTATGCTATGTGCAAGGCATTGTCGTGGGTACTAAATAGATAAAGACAAAAAAATAACATAGGTAGTATGCTTTTATTAAGTACCTGCACTGTGCTAAGTACTTTGGACACAAAGAAAGGCAAGACAGACCCTCTTTTCAAGGACTTCACAGTCCAATAAAGGAGATAACATAGAAACAACTATGTACGATCAGGGTAAATTGGAGATATTAAACAGAGGGAAGGCACTAGTATAAGTGGAATCAGAAAAAGGCTTCCAGTAGAAGATGAAATTTTAGCTGTGACTTGAAGGAAGTCAAGAGGCAGAGATGAGGAGGAAGCGTATTTGAGGCATGGGGAACAATCAGTGAAAATGTCTGAAGTCTGGAGATGGAGTGTCATGTTAGAAGAACACTGGATCACAGAAGTGGTGTTATGGCTTACAGTTTTCTATGAGGATTCATATACATATATGTGTATATATACATGCATGTATATGTATGCACATGCACACATACATTTATATACATAAATAAGTGATACAAAGAACACTGTAATGGAGCAAACAAGAGATTATGACCTCTAGGAAAATTTGAGAAGAAAGAAATCACTTTCACTGGGGGGGCCAGCATCATCTACAATGACTTTCTTCCTGTTTCATTTTCTCCCCTCTCTAAGTCATCCTCCACAGTTGCCAAATTGATATTTTTAAAGTACAAAGAGATTCCTCTCTTTAGCATACATCAGTACTACCTATTGCCCCTAGGATAAAATACAAACAATTTTCGTTATTCAGAACCCTTTATAGTCTGGCTTCAACTTGTGTTCCCAAACTGATTTAACACTCTTCCCCCTAACACATTCTGTGTTCTAGTCCAACTGGCCAACTTCATGTTCCCCATACACAGTGCTGTCTCTGGGCCTTTGCACAAGCTCTCCCCCATTCCTGGAATGCTGTCTCTGTCCTCATCTCTAGCTGTTGGAATCTGTAGCTCCCTTCAAAGCTCAGCTTGAATTCCACTACCTACAAGAGGACTTTAGAGATTCCCTAAGTCATTAAATGGCTCATTAGTAGGACCAGAATTGCTGTGTGAAGAGCAGGCTTAGCTTGTCAGTTTTGCTCTTTACCACCACCTAGAGCTTGAAAAAGGAAAATTCTGCATAGCCCAAACAGATTTAAGGAACTTTGCAGGATCCTCAGTTTAACTGTTGGTCACTGAAATGGTTTTAACACTGTGTCAGGACCCAGGAAAGTAAGCAGATCTCCAGTGCTGCAGATCCCATGTTTACCTGCTGTTTCACCGAAACACTATAATGCTGCTGTTTACTTAAAGAGCCTAACTAAACTTCTGTGACCTGAGATAGATGAGAAAAGTGGCTTTGTGTATCAGGAGAACAGAGACTCATAAGAGGAGCAGATGACATTTGATTCAAGCAGGATGTTTTCTTCTCCCTCGCCCCAGAAAACAGTATTTAATTTTCTTCAGTTACATGCAAATATAGTTTTCAACATTCATTTTTTATAAGATTTTGAGTTCTAAATTTTTCTCCCTCCTTGCCATCTACCCTTCTCAAGAAGGTAAGTAATCGGATATAGATTATATATGGGTAGTCATGTTAAACATATTTCCACACTAGTCGTGTGGAAGAAACATAACAAAAGAGGAAAGCCACAAAAAACAAGAAACCCAGTGAAAATAGTATGCTTCATCACATTCAGACTCCATAGTTCTTTCTCTCGGTGTGAATAGCATTTTCTGTCATGAATATTTTGGAATTGTCTGGAATCCTTGTATTGTTGAGAAGAGCTAACTCAGTCATAGCTGATCATCTCACAATGTTGCTATTACTGTGTACAATGTTCCCCCGATTCTGACTTCTTCACTTGGCCTCAGATTATGTATCTTTCCAGGTTTTTCTGAAATCTATTGGCTCATCATTTCTTATAGCACAATAGTATTCCATTATATTCATATACCACAGCTTGGTCATCCATTCCTCAATTGATGGACATTCCCTCAATTTCCAATTCTTTGCTGCCACTTAAGGCTGCTATAAATATTTTGGTACATGTAGATCCTTTTCCCTTCATTATGATCTCTTTGGAATATAGTATTGGGATCTAGTATTGGTATTACTGGATCAAAGATGTCTGAAGTCTGAGCACAGTTTGAATGTTCTTTGGGCATAGTTCCAAATTGTTCTCCAAAATTGTTAGATCAGTTCACAACTCCACCAATGATGCATTAGTGTCCCAATTTTCCCATGTCTTCTCCAATATTTATCATTTTCCTTTTCTGTCATATTAGCCAATCTGATAGGTGTGAAGTGGTACCTTAGAGTTATTTTAATTTGTATTTCTATAATCAATAGTGCTTTAGAGCGTTTTTATATGACCATAGATAGCTTTAATTTCTTCATCTGAAAACTGGCTGTTCATGTCCTTTGACCATTTATCAATTGGGGGATGACTTGTATTCTCATAAATTTGACTCATTTCCCCATGTATTTGAGAAATGAGGCCTTTACCAGAGATATTTGCTGTAAAAATTGTTTCTATCTTCTTTCCTTTTAATCTTGGTTGCATTGGTTTTTTTTGTGCAAACCTTTTTTAATTTAGTGTAATCAAAATTATCCATTTTGCATTTCATGATATTCTCTATCTCTTGTTTGTTTGTATCTTTTGTATCTATCTTATCCATAGATCTGACAGGTAAACTATTCTTTGTTCTCCTAATTTAGCTTATGGTGTCACCCATTATGTCTAAATCATATATCGATTTTGACCTTATCTTAGAGTATGGTTTGAGATGTTGGTCTAAGGTAAGATGTTTCCTAAAGAGACCATGGACATCCATGCCAGAAATCATTAGTTGCCCCATTGGTTTGCCATTGCATCAATCAGATGTCAAGCCTTTAAAGTTGTTTTTCTTTATAACCCTGATAAACTCTTAGAAAAGGTTATATTTACTGGATGGCTCCATTTCTTCATTACTCACTGTTTTTCTTCCACTCTCTTTTGTCCTGAAGGTTTAATGAAGCAAGGTGGATTTCAAGAACTGTTTGAGTAAAGGAAAGGAGATGGCCTTTTAGTTGGACAGGGCCATCAGTTCTTGGTATATAGGAAATGACTCAAAAATAGAATTTAGTTTATTTCAATTCAACGTGCATTTATCCAGGGCATTTATGAAGTGATAGATTTGTAATCAGAGGACATAGGTTTTAATTTTTGTTTTGTCATTTCCTATGAGACCTTGAATGGATTATCATGATTCTTTTTCTGACTTCTACTCCATCACTGCGGTGAAACTGCTTCCCAAGAGGTCAGTATTTGCTTCCTTATTGCAGAATCCAAAGTCTGTTCTACACATGAAAACCTGGGTTCAAATCACGCCTCAGACACTTAGCTATGTGACTTTGATCAAGTCCCTTAAACTCTACTTGCCCCAGTTTCCTCAACTCTAAAATGGGAATAATAGCCCCTACCTCCTAGGGTTGTTCCAAGGATGTAAGTCTCTTAACACAATGCCTGGCACATAGTAAGTGTTTAATAAATGTTTGTTTCCTCCTTATTGAATAGATTTTATTTTGTGACAGCAGATTTTAAAGGGTTAAGAGAAAGAATAGGTAGGATTTTTCATGCTGAAACTCCATAGAAGGTGAGAGACAAAAAGGGATAGGAAATTCTAAAAAAAATGAAATTCTGAAAACATAAATAATTTCAAGTAGGAAGAAATGAGACAAAAATTCTGAAAACATAAATAATTTCAATTAGGAAGAGATGAGGCAAACAAGGTGGGTGCACTATGGATTTAGAAGCCAAGTGCGATTTTTAAAATTAATGTGTAGATGATAGAATTAAGGGCAGGTGACTAAGGATGAATATAAAAGTGTGACCCTGACCTATAAGAATAGTGTCAGGCATGCCAAAACTCAGAATGGTCGGAGGCTGGCAATGGATATATTCTTGGTCAATGTTCAGGAAGAAAAGGGAATCTAGAAAGGGACAGGACCATTGTTCAGTGGCCATTTGAGCTACTAATCAGTGGAGCATGGATCAATGGAGAAATCACAGAAATATTCAACTCTTATTTTCCTCTTATTCCCCTTTTCTGCAAAGGACAATGTCATTTGGGCTAGGGAAAAATAGAGTAAAAATGACTATTGAGGAATTAAAACCTTTTGTTTTTACCCTGGTATATCTAGATCCTGCTATAAATGCTTTGCACAAACAAATATTTAATGCATGTTTGCTGCTTGAGCAAATTGAGACTCAAAAGTTAAGCGATTTTCTGAGGGTCACACATTTAAAGGCTGAACTGGTATTTGGGCCCTAGTTCTCTTCTGATTGACTCTTCAGGACTATCAGAATAGGTGATATAGAACAAGCCCTATTTATATCATGGTGGTGGTACTGTTAAAGTAATGCCCCTCCCCTACCCCAAAGCAATAATATTACTAGTAATTGTAATAATACTATCTAATATTTATATAAACTGTATAAGCTTTGAGGCTTTCAAAATCATGAGATCTTACCCATGGGGAAATTCCCCAAAGTCTGTAGCAGGTTGAGGATCTGGACTTGATAAAGATTGTCAGTTCCTCTACATGTCAGATTCTTTTCAGAATCTTTCTCTCCCTTCAGGGTCTTAAAGAGATGTTGGAATGGTGCATCTTCTTTATCAAAGCTGGAAGCCTGACTAAATCTGTGTTTTCTCTAGCTCCCACCAATTCCTCCCACCATTCATACAAGCACAGGGCATTGAGTAATTAATCTCCACAAATGAGGAGAGAATCCTATGCAGTTGGCTCTTTGAGCCAAGGGTTACAGATGATTTTATAAAAAGATAAAGAACTCCTATCAATTCAGAGTATCTGAGCTGAGATTCATTTTTTCATGTGACTAGTGCTCTAGAATTAAAAACTTAACAATATTACTAAACAAATTTTCTTTTTTCCTCTTCCTCCATCCCAGAGTCATCTCATATAACAAGAAATAAAAAAGAGAAAAAAAATTTTGGCCAAACACCTCAAAAAACTCTGACTATACACAGTGTTCGACAAATTCTGATTGTATGCACTGCTCCAAATCCATTGTCTCCCACCTCTGCAGGTTGAGATGATCCCTTGTCTTTCCTAAATGGAAAATGAACTTTATCCCACAAAGTCATCCTTGGGAACCTATCCTTCATGCTGCAACCACACTTATCTTTCTCATTACCAGAGAAGTAGTTTGATATAATAAAAAGTGTCCAGTTTCCTTATTATTGTCACTCCTTTGTAGTACTTCTTATTGCCTTCCAAATTAAACTCATCAAATTCCTTAACCTGACTTGAGAATGATAGCATCCTACCTCTGCAACATTATCTCATGTTATTATCCCTTTGTGTTCTCTAAACTAGAGTTAAACTTGTCTCTTCAAATGAATTTTCCCCTACCTGCATTCCTGCTTCCATGCCTACATACATATCTCACCTTGAAACTGTTCTCAGAAATTTTTTCAGGATACAAGGATATGTCCAATGAATTGTTACTTCAGATAAAACTGAAGATGAAAGAAAAAGTTATGATCCCCATTAGAATGCAAGTTCTCCTGTGCCCAAAGGGCTACAAAAATGTGCATACCCTTTGACCCAGGAATATCTCTTCTGGGACTCTGTGCCAGAGAGATCATAGAAATGGGAAAGGGGTCCACATGTACAAAAGTATTTATTTATAGCAGCTCTTTTTGTGGTGACCAAAAACTGGAAATCAAGAGGATGCCCATCAACTGGGGAATGGCTGAACAAGTTGTGGTATATGAATGTAATGGAATACTATTGTACTATGAGAAACGATGAACAGGAAGACTTCAGAGAGGCCTAGAAAGACGTATATAAACTGATGCTGAGTGAAAGGAGCAGAACCAGGAGAACTTTGTACCCAGCAACAAACACAGTGTGCAAGGAATTCTTCTGGTAGACTTAGCACTTCATTGCAATGCAAGGACTTAAAAAATTTCCAATGGACTCTTGAGGCAAAATGCCTTCCATATCCAGAGAAAGAACCATGGAACTGGATCACAGAATGAAGCAGACAATTTTCTCTTGTGTTATGTTTTGTTTTGTTTTATGGTTTCTCCCATTCATTTTAATTCTTCTATGCAACATGTATTTAATTGGAATGTATAAGTAGAACCTATATAAGATTGTGCACCATCTTAGGGAGGGAATGGAGAGGAAGGGGAAAATAATGGGGAGGGAGGGGAAAAAAATCTAAGATATATGCAAATGATTGTCGAACACTGAAAACAAAATAATTTAATTAATTAAAAAATTTTTAAAAAAGAATGCAAGCTCTTTGAGAGTATGGATGGTTTCATTCTTTGTGCTTGTATCTCCAACACCTAGCATAATGTCTGTGACATAGCAGGGCCTTAATAAATACTTGATTGATTGATTAAATGCATCTTCTAGAAGTGCCTAATCTACTACCAGTGCCCTGTGTCCAAATTTCCTCCTCTTTATTCCCATTGCCTCTTGAATCCTACTAATCCTTGAAGGCTAACTCTTCTTCTGAAGCCTTTAAATATCAACTTTCCTAGGAAGACTTCACTGATCTCCACAGTCATCAGTGCCTTTTTTTCCTCTGATCTCATATAACATATTGCTTCTGCCTTTCTTCTGTACTTGTATTATATTGTGGGATTTTTTGGGGGGGTATGTGATACCTCCTTACTAAATTGTGAACTCCATTAGAACAGGGATCACAACTGGTTTAAAGTTTGTGTCTCCTTCAGTGCCTAGCACAGTGCTCCGAATACAGTAGACACTTAATAATTACTTAATTGAATTGATGGTATTTTATAAGTATATGATAATGGGGATTATTTTAGGTTGGACTAGATGATAGCTGGCATACTTTTTAACTTTCAAATCCTGAGATTCTATGGTTCTGGAACATTAAAGAAAGGAGATGTTTGAGATCTATCGATGTATAAGTAATCATCTTGAAGTAGTAGATAGAGTGTCAGAATTGTAGTCAGAAAGAATTGAGTTTGAATCCTGTTTCAGAACTTATCAGCTATATAACTCTGGGCAAAGGCATTTAACCTCTCTGAACCTCAGTTTCCTCATTTATAAAATGGGGATAATACTAGCACTTGCCTTACAGGGCTGTTGTAAGGATAAAATGAGATAATAGGTGTAAAGAAATTTGCAAAACTTAAAGCATTGATATTAAATATTCTTATTAATACTTAGCATATTAAATAGTATCATCATTATTATTCTCCATTGTTTTTTGTAGATTTTCTTGTCAATGCAAGGTTGGGGATAAATTGTATGATGTTGGTTGGGGATCTAATAAACAAGAGGCAAAACAATCTGCAGCCAAGAAAGCATATGAGCAATTGATATTGGCCAGCAATTCACAGGTATGTTACCTTCTCTTTTCTTTCTGTCTGAATTTCCTTTTAATTTGGTTTGAGGATGAAGCTTATCAGAATCGCCTGAAAAATTTTTTAATAAGAACACTGTTCTAGATGGTATGTGGGGCAGAGCAGGTTCCCATCTCTGTCCTCTCTCAGAGCCTTTGCACGGATTCTGCTTTATGTCTAGATTATCAGAAAAGGCAGATAGGAATCTGGATAATAATGAAGTTGGAAGAATATGATAAACTGAACAAAAGGGGAAAAAACACAGAATAAGTCAAGTGATATTTATAAGGCTTTGCTTGAAGAGAAGGGAGCTCAACCTTCTGAGAGGAATACAGCTGGTGATGATGAATGTGGACCCACAAGTGCCATTAACTAGAACTTACCCAGTAAGAAGGAAAGTAAGAAAAGATGAGTGGTGGCACTGGGTGATTCCCTGATGAGGAGTATTTGTTGACTTGACAACAGCAATAACAGAGACATCTGCTCTTTTCCTGAGACCAATAGTATGTTTCAGAAAACTTCTCAGGCTTATTGAACTGGATGACTACCTACCTCTGGTGACACATGTGACTAGAAATAATACTGCTCAGAAGGACCCTGGAATGCAATGCATAGTTAATGATGATTCTAAGAATTATGAAGATCTTGGGAGCAAAGGAAGAATTTTCATTGTTCCTGCTAATTGAAGGCAATATCTTCTGAAAAGGAGGGCAGATTTGGGAAATTAGTGTCTAAGATTTAAGATGGTTTCTGAGAATAAATTTTAATTTTTAAAGGAATAGCAGATTTTGGGCCAGAGATGAAGTATAGCTCACAAAGGCTAATTTATAGCAGCAACAATAGCCAACAGTAGCTCCCATTCATGGTTCGCCAGCTTAGGTCTCTGCCTCAACTGACTTTTGGTTGGTCAGAACTAGCCTCCGCTTGGTGGAGTGCTATACAACTCTCCACATGCACAGTGTCCAATCTTGGTGACCTGTGTCTCTCTGTTCCTCGATTCTTTGGCATGATATCAGCAGCTCCGAGTCTACTTTTCCTAGCATTGGCAATTTAGAGTCTGTTTTCCGTGGTACCAGCAGTTCAGAGCTTTGCAGTGCTTGTGCTTCTAGGTTGTAATCCCCACTAGTCTCCTGCTTCAGAAGGCATGTGGCCCAGCTGGCTGTTGAGACCCAAGCAAACTTCTACAGCCTTGAACCAAGGTCTCCATAGCCCTGGAAAGAGGGAGTAGAGAATATTGTTCAGGAGTGGATTTTGATGAAGCCTGTGCCAAGTCTCTGGTTCTGCTGGTTCAACCCTCTTGCTGGCAGTGTGGGAGATGGGGGAGAGGTGATCTCAGGGTCAGTGAGCATCAGTTCCTGAGGGTTTTTTTTTAATTTTTATTTTGGATTCTGGGTGTCCTAGACCATGGAATCATATATCTTCCAGAAGAACATGACAGGACAAAAAACTTTAACACTATAATGAAGGTACTTCTGAGCACAGAACAGACCATGGAACAAGTTGTTTTATCTTTGGAACATAATTTCTGATTTGGAGTGGTTTGAGAGGTCATGAGGATTGGAGAAAATGCCTAATCCTCCATCGTGTTGTTCATATGACCCCAGAAGTCCAGGTCATGTTTTGTACTGTTCATGCAGTCACCTTATTTAGGGAGGAAAAACTTTGAAGAGTGAAATAAACCCTCTAAAATATTTTTATTTTGTAGGATATGAGCTCTTTTATGTCACCTCAACCATCTCAGCACTCAAGAGCCTCAGAAAGCAAAACAGCACTCCGAACAAATTACATCGATCCTCTGAATCAGTATACACAAAAGAAGGGATTGGTTCTGAATTTCCAAACACAAGTAAAATTGGAACCTTCTGGACTTCCAAGGTAAGGATTATTTTGGTCTTTCCCCTTTATTTAATGCTTGCTTCTGTCTTAGCCACAATATAATTTTTCTTTTCATGGTCTGTGTTTTAGAAATTCTAAGAATTTTACTCTTCATTTTTTATTATGATGTATGGAAAGACTCCACAAAATCTTACTCATATGCTTCTCTGTGGCGTGGAGGTTCCCAATTCCTGCCTTAGGTTCGTAAAACCTTTGCCAGCAGAGTATACGCTTTGACTGATTTTCCCTGCTGGACAGGCTTAAAATATCATCCTAGTAACAGAGCTTTTTTTTTTTTTTTGAGAACCAACCTAGCTAATTATGGAGAGGCATATCACCAGAACAACAGTCACTAGGTGGCGAACTTTTTTTTTTTTTTAGGGAGGGAGGAGCCAGGGAAACCATTAAAACAACGAAATTTTTTAAATGGTCCTCATTTCTAGATGGCGCAGTTTTGGAGGAAAAATGATGGAAAAGGTGACTGAGCAAGCTTAGAATTTTTAGACCATATTCTGGACTGCAAGTCCCCTACCCACTTTACCATGCTACTTCTCGTAAAGGTGCCCAGGGTTGGTTTCCACTAGGTTGGTGCATTTGTGAAGGGGATATGATTTGTTCGCTCACTGTAAGTCCTAGGGTTCAGGACCTACTCACATCATTCTTGAATCCTGGAAGAGAGGAGTACCTTTTGGTTGGACACCACAAGTGTCTTAGCATATCTTTTTGATATGGGGACCTGAATGTTGATGTAATAGATAGAGATATGTCCTTTTTGTATCTTTTGGTTTGATATCAGTAAGTTATAGCTGGATAAATTCTCCTTAAGCATGAGCTCTTTTTCTCAAACCCAGAAATGGACTGTCAAAACAGAGAAAAAGGCTTGTCGTAAATTACTCACTGAAATGAATTCTTGATCTTGTCAGTGTAGATACTGCCTACTCTGATCCAGATTGCCATCCTTCATGCCTTCACACTGGCCTAGATAATTTTTGTCCTTTCCCTTCCATAAATCCTCCCAGAGGGCCATCTGAATGTGCTGGAGGTCATCCTCTGGGTACCATTCCAAGGTTACACCTTGTAGCACCTGGACTGGTCTATCTGTTATAACTCCTCACTAAATTTCTATCTCCCCCCTTTACTGGTCAAATATCCTTGGTCATACATCTTTTATACCATTTCTTTTATGTGCCAATCACCATTGGCAGGATACTGCAGCCTATTTAAATATCTGTGTATCTTTCCATTGCCTGCTAACTTTGACTCCTCTGAAGTCATGATGTTTCATAATTTACAGACATGAAGCATACATAGTAAGATGGTCTTTTGTGACAGCAAGCACCTGGGATTTTTGAAAATCCTGGACAAATTAATCACAACTGACATAGAACATAAGAGTTTGTGAAGTACGTTATGTGCATTACCTCATTTGATCCTTATGAAACCCAGTGATGTAGATAAATCCTGCTTTTGATACTTAATAACTATGTAACCCTGGGAAAGTCATTTAACCCTCTCTAAGCCCCAGTTTCCTCATTTGTAAAATGGCGATAAGAATAGTGCCTACTACACAGGATTGTTGCGAGGACCAAATAGAAGAGTAGTAGAAAATACTTTGAGTATAAAAATAGGTCCTATGATCAGAAAGTGTGATATGGTGGAAAGCAATGGAATTGGAGCAAGAGGTCACTGGTTTCAGATCCTACTGTGTTCACTTATTACCTATGTAACTTTAGGCAAGCCACTTTTAGGGGCTCATTCATAAAAGTAGGAAGAGTTGGACTAGATGTTTCTAAGGTTCCTTCCAGCTCTAAATTTGTGACATTATTATCCCTGTTTCATAAATGAGGAAATTGGAGCTTTGAGAGGTAATTGATATGTCCCTGCTCTAACCAGTCACGGAGAGCTGAGTAGGAAATGACAGCTTTGTCAGTATCCATCACATCAATTATCAATTGCATTTTCTGTCATGTTGCATTGTTGTTCGTGATGTCTGGTGCTTTCTGATTCTCCTTTTAAGAAAAAAAAGTAGTCAGGCTATAATATACACAACTACTACACCGAAGTAAACAGAATCAACATAATTCACAACCACCATTGTTCCCTTTTTTTTAAGGTTGCTCATGGTCATATAGCTGGTGAACATCAGATGCAGGATTCCAACTTCATTGTTCTTGACTCTGAATCTAACGCTCCTCCCACTAAGCATGCTGCTTTTCCCAACAATTGTGGAACTCTGAAATGTCTGTGTCTTCCCTTCGTAACTATTTTCCCTTGAGATTCTCTACCTTAATATATACAGAAGGAAAACTTAGAGCAAAGACAGTATTATGTGGAGTTTGAACTTCTGCTGGAAATAAAAGGCAGTTGTCCATTCATTTCATTTGTGTCTGACTTTTGTGACCCCATTTGGGGTTTTCTTGGCAAAGATACTGGAGTGGTTTACCATTTTTTTCTCCAGCTCATTTTGCAGATGAAGAAACTGAGGCAAACAGGGTTAAGTTACTTTCCCAGGATCACACAGCTAATAAGTGTTGACCTGAGGCTGGATTTGAACTCAGAAAGATGAGTCTTCCCAATTTCAAGCTCAGTGCTCTATCCTCTGTGCCATCGAACTGTCAATAGAAGATAGATTTGATTACAAATCTGAAAGCACACACCCTTCGCAGAACTTTTTTAAAAAGTAATTTTTTTGTTATTATGAATTTGGCAAAAATAATTTCCACATACAAAGTATTGATTAAGAGGACTATATATAAAACAGCATATCTCTATTACATTCAGTGTATTTTGGGAGTAGATAATAAATTTAGCACCAACATGTACTATTCCTTCTGAACTCCCTCCTCTCTTTGGTATATTTTAAAAGATGTTTCATTGATGCTCTTTTCTTTCTTTTCTTTGGTGTCATTATTCAATTGCTAGTTATGAAATTATGCAGTAAAGTAGGCCTGCCCACTTCTTTGAGTATTTTCCGGAAAAGACCATGGTGGCAATGTGAAGTGAGGTTGTAATTGCACTTTTTCTCCCCAGTTTTTAAAAGTATTTTTATTTAAGGTTTTGAATTCCAAATTCTGTTCTTTCCTCTCTCCCTTCCCTATCCTCTCCCTGAGTTAGTAAGCAATCAGATATGTGCAATTATATAAAACATTTCCGTATTAGCCATTTTGTACAAGAAGACTCAAATAAAAAAAATTGAAAAAAAGTAAAAAATAGCATACTCCTGTCTTTATTCAATCATTATCAGTTCTGTCTGTGGAGGTAGATAGTATGCTTTATCATTAGTCCTTTGGAATTGTCTTGGATCATTGTATTGCTGAGAATAGCTGTCGTTTACAGTTCTTCAAACAATATTGCTGTTTCTTGCACAATGTTTTCTGGTTCTGTTCACTTCACCATGCATCAGTTCATATAGGTCTTTCCAGGTTTTTCTGAAATCATCCTGCTTGTCATTTCTTATAGTACAATTGCATTTCATTACAATCATATACCACAGCTTTTTTAGCTATTTTTCAATTGATGGCCATCCCTTTGATTTCCAATTCTTAACCACCAGAAAAAGAACTGCTATAAATTTTTGTACAAATCGGTCCTTTCCCCTTTCGTTGGATGTCTTTGAGATATAGACTTAGCAGTGGTGTTGCTGGATAAAAAGGTATACCAAGTTTTATAGCCCTTTGGGCATAGTTCCAAATTGCTTTCCTGAATGGTTGATTCAGTTCACAAGTCTACCAACAGTGCATTAGTGTCCCAGTTTTTCCAGATCCCCTCCAACATCCAACATTTTCCTTTTTTGTCACATCAGCCACTCTGATAGGTGTGAGGTGGTACCTCAGAGTTGCCTTAATTTTTATTTCTCTGATCAGTAGTGATTTAGAGCATTTTTTCATAATTTCTTTGTCTGGAAATTGCCTGTTCATACATATCCTTTGACCACTTACCATTTGAGGAATGACTTGTATTTTTATAAAATTTGACTCAGTTCTATATATATGAGAAATGGGGCCTTTATCAGAGGGACTTGATGTAAATTCCCCCTCCCCCCTCCCACTAGATTTTTACTTTCTTTACATTTTGGTTGTATTGGTTTTCTTTATGCAAATTTAATTTAAACAAATTTGAAATTTTACATAATGAAAATTATTTTGCATTTTGTAATGTTCTCTATATCTTCTTCGGTCCTAAATTCTTCCCTTATCCACAAATCTGACAGATAAACTATTCTGTGCTCTCTTAATTTGTTTATGGTATCATTCTTTGGACATAAATCATGTACCCATTTTGACCTTATCTTGGTGTATCGTGTGAAATGTTGGTCTATACCTAGTTTTTGCCATACTGTTTTCCAGTTTTCCCAGTAATGTTTTTGTCAAATAATGAGTTTTTGTTTGAAAAGTTTAGATCTTTGGGTTTATCATATGCTAGATTACTATGGTCATTTACTATAATGCAATTTGTACCTAAGCTATTCCACTGATTGACCACTGTGTTTTTTAGTTAGTACCACATTGCTTTGATAATTATTGCTAGACCACCTTGTTTAGCATTTTTTTAATTGATTCCCTTGATATCCTTGAATTTTTGTTCTTCCAGATGAATTTTGTTTCCAGTTCTATAAAATAATTTTTTTGTAGTTTGATTGATATGGCACTGAATAAATAGATTCATTTAGGTAGAATTGTAATTTTTATTATACTGGTTCAGCCTACCTATAAACATTAATATTTTTGCAATTCTTTAGATCTGACATTATCTGTGTGAAAAGTGATTTATAGTTGTATTCATATAATTCTTGGATTTGTCTTGGCAGGTAGACTCCTAAGTATTTTATATTGTCTAACAGTTATTTTAAATGGAATTTCTCTTTCTATCTCTTGCTGTTGGACTTCGTAATATATAAAAATGCTGATGATTTTTGGGGATTTATTTTTTATCCTGCAATTTTAGTAAAGTTGTTAATAATTTCAGGGAGTTTTTTATTTGATTCTCTAAGATTTTCTAAGTATAATATCATGTCATCTGCGAAGAGTGATAGTTTTGTTTCCTCATTGCCTATTCTAACTTCTTTAATTTCTTTTTCTTTTCTTATTGCTATAGCCAACATTTTTAGTGCAATAGTAAATAACAGTGATGACAATGGACATCCTTGTTTCACCTTGATTTTGTGGGGAAGGACTTCTTCTTTGCCTGTTTTTCCAAATAGTTGATATAGTATTGGGATCAATCATTCTTTAAATGTTTTGTAGAATTCATTTGTGAATTCATCTGGTTCTGGGAATTATTTTCTTAGGAAGTCCATTGATGGCTTGTTCAGTTCCTTTTTCTAAGATTGGGCTAAGTATTTTTTTTCTTATTCTTTTAACCTAGCTAATTTATATTTTTGTAAATATTTATGCATTTCATTTATATTGCCAAATTATTGGCATATAATTGGGCAAAATAGCTCCAGTTGTCTTAATTTTCTCTTCATTGGTGTCATGTGAATTCACCCCTTTCATTTCTGATGCTGGTAATTTGGTTTTCTTCTTTCCTTTTCTAAATCTAAACCAGCAGTTTATGTATTTTATTGGTTTTACATAAATAGCTGTATTTGTTAGTTTAATAGTTTTCTTTCTTTCAGTTTTATTAATCTCTCCTTTGATTTTCAGGATTTTCAATTTGGTGTTGAACTGAGAATTTTTACTTTGTTGTTCTGTTTTTTTAAACTGCATATGCAATTCATTGATATGCTTTTTTCCATTTTTGTTGATGTAAGCAATTGGAGATAGAAAATTTCCCCTAATTACCGCTTTGGCTTTATCCCATACATTTTGGTAGATTATTTCATTATTGCCATTTTCTTTAATGAAGTATTATTGATTATTTCTATGACTTGTCATTTGACCAACATCTTAGGATTAGATTATTTAATTTCCAATTAATTTTTAATCTCTCCATTGTCCATTATTGGATGTAATTTTTATTGTATTATAGTTTGAAAAGGGTGTGTTTACTATTTCTACTTTTCTGCATTTGGTTGTGAGGTTTTTCTGTCCTAGTACATGGTGAATTTTTGTGTAGGTGCCATGTGCTACTGAAAAAAAGTATTCCTTTCTATTTCCATTCTGTTTTCTCCAGAGATCTATCATATCTTGCTTTTCCAGAATTTTATTCACCTCCTTAACTTCTTTCTTACTTATTTTTGGATTAGATTTGTCTAGTTCTGAGAGGGAAAAGGTCCCCCACTAGTATGGTTTTATTGTCTATATCCTATAACTCATTCAACTTCTTTAAAAATTTAGATGCTATGCCATTTGGTGCATATATGTTTAGTTTTGATATAACTTCATTGTCTATCGTGTCTTTCATAAGACATAGTTTTCTTTCTTTATCTCTTTTAACTGGAGCTATTTTTGCTTTTGCTTTGTCTGAGATCATGATTGCTATCCCTGCTTTCTTTGCTTTAGCCTAAGCATAGTAGATTCTGCTCCAGTCCCTTACCTTTACCCTGTCTCTCTGCTTCAGATGTGTTTCTTGTAAGCAACATATTGTAGGATTCTGTTTTTAATCCATTCTGCTATAAGCTTCCATTTTGTGGATGAATTCATCCCATTCACATTTGTAGTTATGATAACTAACTGTATTTCCCTCTGTGCTATTTTTCATTTGTTTATCCCCCACTCTCTCTTACTCCCTCTTCACATGTGCTTTAATTCTGATCACCAACTTCCCCAATATAAACATCCTTTTATCAGTCCTCCCTCCCTCTTCTATTATCCCCATTCTTTTTTTTACTTCCTTAAGAAAGATTTCTGTATCAAACTTAGTGTGGATGTTATTCCCTCTTTGAGCCAATTTTGATGAGAATAAAGCTTAAACTTTTCATGCCACACATCCCCCCGTCTTCCTCTCCATTGTAATAGGTCTTTCATGACTCTTTTATATGGGATAATTTACTCCATTCAATCACCCCCCCCCTTCCTTTTTCCAGTGCAATTTTTTTCTCATCCTTTTATTTTGTTATTGTTACTTGGTATCATTCCATCAAAGTCACCCTATATCCATATCTTCTATCTACATATTCTCTTTCTAATTGCCTTTGTAATAATAAAATCCTTAAGAGGCACAAATATTATTTTGCCATATAGGAATATAAATAATTTAACCTTATTGAATTTCTTATGTTTTTTTCTTTCTTGTTTCTTTTTTACCTTGAGTCTTATATTTAGAGGTCAATTTTTTAAAATTTGGCTTTGGTTATTTACTTAGAAATGCTTGAAAATCACCTCTTTCATTAAATATTCACTTTTTGCCTGAAAGATTATATTCAGTTTTGCTGTGCAGGTAATTCTTGGTTATAATCCTAACTCCTTTGCCTTCTGTTATATCATTTTCCAAGCCCTGCATGTGGATGCTGCCAAATCCTGTATAATCTTGACTGTAGCTCCACAATATTTGAATTCTTTTTTTGGTTGTTTGCAATGCTTTCTCTTTGATCTTTGAGCTCAGGAATTTGGGTATGACGTTCCTGAGAGTTTTCATCTCTTTCAGGTGGTGATTGGAGGATTTTTGCAATTTCTGTTTTGCTCTCTGGTTCTAATATAGCAGGGCAGTTATTTTTGATAATTTTTTTGAAACATACTGTCTAAGCTCTTTTTTTTAATCGTGGCTTTCAGGTAGTCTGATATTCTCATATTAGCCCTTCTGGATCTATTTTCTAGGTCACTTGTTTTTCCAATGAGAAAATTCACATTTTCTTTTATTATTTTTTTTACCTTTTAGATTTTGTTTTATTGTGTCTTGATGTCTGATATAGTCATTAGTTTCCACTTGCTCAGTTTTAATTTTTTTTTATTATTTTTTATTATTATTATTATTTTTTATTTATTTAACTTTTTACATTCATTTTCACAAAATTTTGGGTTCCAATTTTTTCTCCCCTTTTTATTCCCTCCCCCCACCCCAATACCCCAAGCAATCTAATTTTCCCTATCTCCAATCTGCCCTCTCTTCTGTCATCCCTCCCTTCTCTTGTCCTCATCTTCTCTTTTCTCCTGTAGGGCCAGATGACTTTCTATTCCTCATTAACTGTATGTCTTCTTTCCTAGTAGCAACAACAATACTAAACAATTGTTCCTAAAACTTGAGTTCCAAATTTTCCCCATCCCTCCCTCCCCACCCATTCCCTTTGGGAAGGCAGGCAATTCAATATAGGCCCTATCTGTGTAGTTTTGCAAATTACTTCCATAATAGTCATGTTGTATAAGACTAACTGAATTACCCTCCATCCTATCCTGCCCCTCATTGTTTCTATTCTGTCTTTTGATCCTGTCCCTCCCTGAGTGTTGACTTCAAATTGCTCCTTCCTCCCGTTGCCTTCCCTTCCATCATCCCCCCCCCTTGCTTATCTCCTCCCCTACTTTCGTGTACTGTAAGATAGGTTTTCATACCAAAATGAGTGTGCATTTTATTCCTTCCTTTAATCAAATGTGATGAGGGTAAACTTCTTGTTTTTTTCTCAGCTCTCCTCTTTTTCCCTCCACTAAAATGTCTCCTGCTTACCTCTTAAATGACATATAATTTACCCCATTCCATTTCACCCTCTTTCTTCCCCCTACCTTTCTCTCTCACCATTTACCTTAATTTCTTTTAAGATATGGTCCCATCCTATTCAATTCACTCTGTGCTCTCTGTCTCTGTATGTGCATGCATGTGTGTATGTGTGTGTGCATGCATGTGTGTACATGTGTGTGTGTGATCCCACCAACTACCCAGATACTGAAAAGTTTTAAGAGTTACAAATATTGTCTTTCCATGTAGGAATGTAAACAGTTCACTTTTGGTAAGTCCCTTATGACTTCTCTTTGCTGTTTACTTTTTCATGCTTCTTCTCATTCTTGTGTTTGAAAGTCAAATTTTCTTTTCAGCTCTGGTCTTTTCATCAAGAATGATTGAAAGTCCTCTGTTTCATTGAAAGACCATATTTTCCCCTGAAGTATTATACTCAGTTTAGCTGGGTAGGTGATTCTTGGTTTGAGTCCTAGTTCCTTTGACTTCTGGAATATCCTATTCCACGCCCTTCGATCCCTTAATGTAGAAGCTGCTAGATCTTGAGTTTTCCTGATAGTATTTCTGCAGTACTGGAATTGTTTCTTTCTAGCTGCTTGCAAGTTTTTCTCCTTGAGCTGGGAGTTCTGGAATTTGGCCACAATGTTCCTAGGAGTTTCTCTTTTTGGATCTCTTTCAGGTGGTGATCGATCTATTCTTTCAATACTTATTTTGCCCTCTGGTTGTAGAATGTCAGGGCAGTTTTCCTTGATAATTTCATGGAAGATGATGTCTAGGCTCTTTTTTTTTGATCATGACTTTCAGGTAGTCCCATAATTTTTAAATTGTCTCTCCTGGATCTATTTTCCAGGTCAGTTGTTTTTCCCATGAGATATTTCACATTATCTTCCATTTTTTCATTCTTTTGGTTTTGTTTGGTGATTTCTTGGTTTCTCGTAAAGTCATTAGACTCCATCTGTTCCATTCTAATTTTGAGAGAACTATTATCTTCAGTGAGCTTTTGAACCTCTTTTTCCATTTGGCTAATTCTACTTTTGAAAGCATTCTTCTCCTCATTGGCTTTTTGAACCTCTTTTGCCAATTGAGTGAGCCTATTTTTCAAGGTGTTATTTTCTTCAGCATTTTTTTGGGTCTCCTTTACCAAGGTATTGACCCATTTTTCATACTTTTCTTGCATCTCTCTCATTTCTCTTCCCAGTTTTTCCTCCACCTGTCTAACTTGATTTTCAAAATCCTTTTTGAGCTCTTCTAAGACCTGAGCCCACCCGACAACCCCCTGGGATGTCTGGGATACAGAGGCCCCGCCGTCCACGTCTTTCCCTGATGGCAAGAATATTTCCTTGTCGTCGTCAGATTCAAAAGTCGGGATCATTTGCATCTGCTCAAAAAAGCTCTCTATAGTCTTATTTTTCTTCCCTTTTCTAGGCATTTTTCCAGCCAGTTACTTGACTTCTGAGATTCCTGTCCACCCCCGCCTAGATCAGCCCAGCTAGTGCTTGGGGTCTGAGATTCAAATGGGCTTTCCGCGGCAGGCGCGACTGCTATTCAATGTGAGCTTTAGTTCTGGTGCTGGGGTAGGGGCAGGGCCACCTCCCAGGCTCCGTTCCCTCAGGGGCTTTATGCAGAGACCTTCAGTAATGGAGCGGGTGGGGCAGGGCTGTCTCCCAGGCTCAGCTCCTTCAGGTTGTTTATGTAGAGACTTTCAGTAATGAAGATTCTGCCTGCTCAGGGAGTCCCGGGGGCCGCTGCTACTGCCTCCGTGGCTTCCTGCCCCTGCCTCTGCCTCCGCCGCTTCCTCCCGAGGGGGCCCAAGCCATGGAGACACCCCGCTCCCCTCTTGGCCAGCCTAGACCTGTCTCTCACTGACCTGCAGCATCTGTGGGCGGAGTGACCTTCCCGGCCGCCGGAGCTTCCGTCCCTGAAGCCTGCTCGGATCAGCTTCTCTGGGGTCGCGTCCAGGGCAGTGCTGGGGTGGGCTCCACTTTCTGGGGCGCGACAGACCCTGGGGACCGCTCTCCAGGGCTTTCTGGAACGGAAATCTCTTCCACTGTGTTTCTGCACACCCTGCAGTGATCCAGAACTTGTGGGGAGCTCTTCTTACATTAAATGCATGGGCTGTGGGTTAGGAGCGAGCATACGTGACTCTTTCTACTCCGCCATCTTGACTCCGCCCCCCTAAGTTTTAATTTTTAAGAATTACTTTCTTCAGTGACCTTTCCTGCTATACTAGTAAGCTGCTTCCCTGCTTCTCGAGCAATTCTGAGTCAGTTTTATAGTAGTTTGGAGGGAAACTTGGGAGGGCTTCAGAGGATTCCTTCCTTACTTTGATATCTTGGCACTGGAAGTCTTGCTATCATACTTTAATAACACCAGAGGGTTTTGAGGCAAACAGCACAGAAAGTACAGAGACAAATGGTGAAAAAGAGTTTAGTTTTCTCACCTGAAAAATGAATGGGCTTAATTAGAGACTATAATGTTGATGTAACAGGAAGATCTTCCCCATCTATTAATAGGCCTATGTGACCATGTGTCCAATCAAGGATGTCTTACTGCTTTGAGCTCTGACCCAGTCACATAAAGGCCATGGGGGGAGGAACTTGCCTAAGCAGGAGCTTGCTTAGGGGAAGAACTTGCTTATTGGGAGGCTTCCTTATAGGAAGACCTTCCCACCTTTTGGTACTAAGCTAATTAGCCAAAAGTGTACATGTAGTTTGAGGTGAGATTTTGCTTTGGGGGTTTTGCTTATGAGAATTGCCTTTTGATTCCCTGGATAAGACTCTGCATAGCAGTTTATTAAGGAACTCCCACCCTTACCCCTCTACTCAGAGATTTGTCTCTCCCGTACAGTGGTGTGTGTATGTAGATGGTTGTATTACTTTGTTTAGATAGTAAGGAACCCTGTCGGTTGTATTTTCTCCACATTCAGGGTGTTGACCTTTCCCCTGAACTAGTGCATGACTTATATATGTTTAATTAAAGAAAGATTGTTAACCCCTTTGAAAATGTCTTACTTTTATAAAGCAGATCAAAGAACCTGTACTAGCAGGCCATCCTGGGTATGCTAGGGTGCTTGCTATTACAGAGGTCTCTAAGGTCCCTCCCAGATTTTGGTATTTCTTTGGTTCTGTGTGGTTTGGTTGACGTTTTAATTTACAGAAGGGGCTGATTTAGCAAAATCATAAAGCATTAGATTTTATTTTTGATACATTTAGTTTTTGATACAAATAACTTTTTCCATTGTTCTTTATTCTAGTTTTTCTTGCATATGCAAAATTGGAGATGCATCTTATGGCCCTGCAATAGGATCTAGTAAAAAAGAAGCTAAACAAGCTGCAGCTAAGATTGCCTGTGAGATGATGAAGTTAGGTGATACTTCGCAGGTAATTAACCAGGTTTTTTGTTTCATTTTCTTGTGTATAAATTCTTTCTTAATTTGATTTGAGACAGATTGCTTCTATGATGAAAGAAGACTATTGTCCAGAGAGATAAAGACCTTCCTTCTTATTCCATTTTATATCTTGCTAATTGCACATATGTTCATACTTTATGTGATTAGAAATCCCAATGGGACTCTACTGGCCAAAAGGCAGTGCTGATTTATACTTGTTGGATATGTCATAGTTGGGATTTCTTTCACATATGTGCTATATTAGAAGATCTTACAACTCCAGAATTCCATGATTTTACTATTTATAACTCCAGATGAACCAACCAGTCAACCAATGAAAAAGATTTTTATAAAGCCTCTGGTTTTACGTGATACTGTTAGGCAACTTGGCTGCCATAACTTACAATGATACACTTTGGAGAACAAGAGTTATATATATAGTTCTTTGTATTTCTCCTCTTTAGAAAAGTTATTCAATAATTCCTTCTGCTTATGCCATTCTACAGATTGATTCTAGCAAAACAGCTCTGAGTCCATCCACATTGTAAGTATGAAGCAATACTTATTGTTTAATAAATTTTACTTGCTGTTTCCTGACTGTCATAAAGAGAATATTTATTTTTAATATTTGGCTTCTTTCCATATAGATATTCTATTTTCTTCTAAAAATTCTTATTTCTTTAAATTCCAATATTAAACACACAATAAAATGAACAAAATATATGGAATAGATTATAGCTAAAACTGTAGCTATTTTATGTAGCTATTTATTATGTAGAGATTGCTTTTATTTTTAAGTTTATAATGATTGATTGTATAATTTCACAGTTGTCTATGATTCTTTTATTCTGCTCTTATGGTATGTCATTTCAAAGATCAGAGTTCTTAAATCTTTCAAAGTTGTTTGTTTTTGCAATATTGTTATGGAATAAATTGTTCTTGTTTGTTTACTTCATTCTTAATAATTCACACAAATGTTTAGAGGTTTCTCTGAAACCATCTGTTCTGTCATTTCTTAGAATAAATAGTATTCCATTATATTAAAAAATTATAATTTTTTCAGTTATTCTCAATTAATAGACACCCTCCTTTGCTACCAGTTCTTTGTCACTACAAAAAGAACTACAATAAATATTTTTATATGTATGAGTCCTTTTCCTCTTTCCTGATCTTTGGAGTCTAAAATTAGTCAAAGGGAATTGCTGAGTCAAAGGAAATGCAGAGTTTGGTGACTTTTGGCCTTATTTCCAAGCCCTATGCCAGTATTGTAAAGAATGACCATAGCAGTATTCTTGTATTTAGAATATCCTTCCTTTTTTTTTTTCAGATTTATTTGTTTTCAATTTTCAACAATCACTTCCATAAGTTATAAATTTTCTCCCCCTCCTTACCCTTTCTGTCCCCAATGCATGCAATCTTATATGCTCTCTACACATACATTCTTATTAAACACATTTTCACATTAGTCATGTTGCACAAAAGAATTAAAACAAATGGGAGAAAGCCAAAATGAAACATAACAAAAGAGAAAACAATCTGCTTTATTCTTCATTCCAGCTCCATAGTTTTTTCTCTGGATGTGGATGCATCATAAGTCCTCTAGAAATGTTTTAGGTCCTTGCCTTGCTGTGAAAGACTGAGTCTATCAAAAACAATCCTCACACCTTGTGGCTGTTACTGTGTATATTATTCTCCTGGTTCTGCTTAATTCATTCAGCATCAGATCATATAAGTCTATCCAGGTATTTCTTAAGTCTGCCTGTTTGTCATTTCTTATAGCACAATAGCATTCCATTATATTAATATACCACGACTTGCTCAACCATTCTCCAGTTGATGGGCATTCACTTGATTTCCAGTTCTTGGCCACCACAAAAAGAGTTGCTATAAATATTTTTGTACATGTGGGTCCTTTTCCTATTTTTGCGATCTCTTTGGGATACAAGTGGTATTGCTGGGTCAAAGGGTATGTACATTTTATAGCCCTTTGGACATAGTTCTAGATTGCTCTCCAGAATGGTTGGATCAGCTCACAGTTCTACCAACAATGAATTAATGTTTCAGCTCTCCCACATCTTCTCCACAGAATATACTTCTTATGGAGGGGGAATTCCCTGTACCAAAGCAGATCAGCAACTTTTCTTCAGCTTACTAGTAGTTGAATAGAGCTGCTTGAAGTTACCAAAAGGATAAGTAATTGGCTGAGGGGTACATAGCCTGACTTGACACATTTTCTTCTATTTTTTTAATTTCTTGACTTTGTTTTAATATTTATTATTCTTTCATGAAAAAGAAAAGGAAATTTCTTTTGTCCATTCTAATTTTTGAGTAGTCTTCAGTAAGGGACTTTTAAAAAAATCTCATGTTAAGCTATAAATTCTCCTTCTAAGTCTTTCCTCTATGGTTCTTGTTTTTTCCTAGTTCTTTAAAAACTCTTGCTTCATTTCCTCTAGGAATTCTAGTTGAATTTATGTCTAAGATGTATTATTCTTTGAGTCTTTGCCTGTAGATGTTTTATAGTTACTCTTTTCTCCTGCATTTTTGTCTGGGATATCTCTATCACCATCCTTGGTCTTTGAGCTCTGGAATTTTAGCTATGATGTTCCTGGGAATTTCATTTTGTGATCCTTTGAGGTGGTAATTGATGGATTCTTTTAATTTCTATTTTGCCCTTTAGTTCTAGAGTATTGGAGGGGACAGTTTTCTATGATAATTTCCTGAAATAAGAGGCATGGCTTTTTCTTTGATCATGGTTTTTAGGGTAATCCAGTATTCTTGTTATTTCTCTTCAATCTATTTTCTATGTCAGCTGTTTTTCCAACAAGATATTTCACATACTTTTATATTCTTTTGCTTGTGTTTGATTGTTTCTTGATGTTTTATGGAGTCATTAATTTCTACTTGTTCAGTTCTAATTTTTAAGCAGTTATTTTCTTCTGTGAACTTTTGTACCTCTTTTTCCATTTGACCTATTCCACTTTTTAGAGTTGTTTTCTTCAGTGGATTTTTATGCCTCTTTTACCATTAGGCCAGTTATGTTTTTTAAGGTGTTATTTTCTTCAGTATTTCTTGTGCCTCTTTTACCATGCTGTTAATTCACTTTTTATAATTTTCTTGCATCGCTAATTTCTTTTCTCATTATTTTCCTCTACCACTCTTATCACTTTCTTTAACTCTTCCAGGAATTCTCATTGGGCTTGTGTTCAATTAGCAGTTTTTCTTTGAGGCTTGTTGTAGCTGTTTTCATGTTACTGTTTTCTGAGTTTGTGTCTTGGTCTTCCCTTCTACGAGAAGTTGAACACATTTTGACATTGAATTATCTGTATAGATCAGACTACATGTCAAATTAAAAATAACATTAGGCAAAGTCAGAAAGCTACTATAATAGCTTTTTATAGGCAAGTTCTTCTTCTTGTTGTTGTTTGCTAATTTTCTCAGTCTATTTCTTCACTTCCAATTTTTTGTTAAAGTTGGACTCTGCTCTCCTGGGGGCAGAGAAGCACTCTCCCAAGCTTTGGCATTTTTTCATGTTCCTGTTTTCAGAGCTAGTTCTGAGGGTCTATAAGTTTTCAGTGCTTGTGAGGTGGTATAATCCAGGTAGAGGTGTAATCACTGACTTCCTGGTCTGTGCTCTCGTCTTTTTTTTTGTAATAGTATTTTATTTTTTATAATTACATGTAAAAATAGTTTTCAACATTAAATTTTATAAGATTTTGAGTTCCAAATTTTTCTCCCTCCCTCTATTCCCTCCCCCCCTCCCCACAATGGCAAGCAATCTGATGTGCAGTTACATTAAGCATTTCCACTTTAGCCATGTTGTGAAAGAGGGAATAGAAAAAAAATCCATGATAAAAAAAGTGACATTAGTTTGCTTCTATCTGCATTCAGACTCCATAATTCTTTCTCTGGATGTGGATAGTATTTTTCATCATGAGTTTTGGAATTATCTTGAATCATTGTATTGCTGAGAAGAGTTAAGACTCTCATAGTTGATGATGTGCTCTGGTCTTTACTCTGAAAGGGCTCCTGCTCACCTGTAGCTGTCAGTCTAGCCTGTACCTCCTCTTTAAACTATTTGCTAGTAATACTTTATTGTATAAATAGCTTTCTGTGATACTGACTAATCTGAGAGAAGTCAAACATTCTGAAATTGAATTATTCCTATAAATCAAACTACATGCCAAATTGAAAATAGCATTAGTCAAAGTCCAAAATCCAGGGTAGACTTCTTGAAAGATTGATTTTACCCCCTTGAAAGTAGCTAAAGTTTATAACAATATTATATTGACAGACTTCCTGAAAAAAAGGATATTTCTAAAACTGTAATAGTTAATTTGGAACTCAGTCTTTTTTTAAATTTTATTATTATTTTTCTTAATATTCTACAATCACTACCAAAAAATTAAGATGTTATCCCTCCCACACCTACCCCCCCACTACCTCCCTCCCTCCCACAACAGCATACAATTCTGTATAGGTTCTACATATACTTTCCTAGTGAGTACGTTTTCACTATAGTCATGCTATGTAGTCGAACTAAAATAAATGGAAGAAATTATATAACAAATCAAAACATAATACCCCCCCCACACACAAACATGATCTGCTACATTCTGTGAATGACTTCCATATTTCTTTCTCTGAGTGTGGAAGGCATTTTGCCTTAGAAAACCACCATTGGGATTTTTTTAAAATAAGTTTTTGCGTTATTACAAAGTGGAACTCAAAGTCTTATAAAAGTGATATGGAAAACTAAAAATAAATAAATAAAGTTTAAAAGAAAACTTGTACATCTGGCTACATTGTGGACAGAATGTGAGATATTTAAAGAGTATCTAAGAGCACTGAAAAAGTGATTCAGATATAAAGGAATAATTAGACATGTATAAAATAAATTTTTATTGCTTTTTTGTTGGCAGAAATGGTGTGGCGGTTGAAATAATGTTTTCCGAAGACTCTTCAGAAAGGAATACTAATGGTAGCTTACAGAATATTTCTTCATATTCTGTGGTATGATATTAATCTCTGAATTTTCTCATTTATTAATTTTGTTCAAGTTTTTATTCATAAAGCATTCTTTACTAGATTAATATAGTTTTTATATAATGAAAATATTTAGTTTATTATTATTATATTACTAATAATCCATAGTGGCAAATATGGCCTTCTTTGAGTCCTTTCACTGTTCCTACTTCACTCACAGAACAGACTCTTCATACTCTTAGATCTTTCTGCATGGTGTTTCCTTTTCCCTTGTAATCCACCAGTAATTCTCTTAATATACAATCAGAAACACTATTTAGATGGCAATATTTATATTATATCATGGTAAATGATATTTTTGTGAAGTACAAGATGAAAGGTCATTACCAATAAGGGGAATTAGGGAATGTAGGAGGCAGGATTGGAGTTGGGGTGTATAGGATGAAAAATGAAGAAGGTCACGAATGATGTGGATATGGAAATATGACTAGAGAAACATCTGGACACACTGTGGGAAGGTTCACTCCAGACAGTGCTGATAATCGAAATGATTCAATTCCATGAAAATTTTCATTTTCTTTTGTTATAGAAATCCACAGGAACTTGTCAACAGAAGAATAAAAGGTATTGATTTTAGTTTATCTTACTTTGATTTCATATACTCAGTTTGTTATGTAATTAATTTTTTTGAGGACTCAATATATACAGAGCTGTCTACATACTGGTGTAACCCCTGTGTAAGGTGGAGACTTTCTGAATTCAGAGAAAATGATCTTTCCACTATATTGTGGTACCTCTCCTAATCATGCTAGACTATCTTTGCTGGTTTCTTTTTTTGTCATTCTTCTGAATATTAGTATCTATTTCTTCCATATAAATCTTTTTCCTTTGAAAGACCACACCCAAAGACCAGTCCTGGAATATGTATCAGTCTGGAAGTACATCTCAGTGGTTCTTACTTTTGCTACAACTAGTAGTCTGTGAAGCATAGTCAGTCTTAAAATAGAGGCATTGGGGCAAGGAGGAGCCAGAGTTGACAAGGGACACTTTTTTCCAGGGAATTTATATTTTGTCCCAAAAACAAGTGGAATGAACCTCAACCTCACTTTGTATCTGCCTACCAGCCCATCTGAATAGCATGTCTCTTGTAAACAACTTATTGTTGGATTCTGGTTTCTAATTCATTTTGCTGGACAATTTCTTTTAGTGGGTTAGCTCCTGTTGCTGTTTGATATCTGAAATTGCTAGATTGTCTTTTTTTTATCATTGATTCCCTTGATATTCTTAACATTTTGTTCTTCCAGATGAATTTTTTATTGTATTTTCTAGCTTGTAAAATAATTTTTGGTAGTTTTATTTTTATGATCTTAAATCAGTAAGTTAATTTACTAGAATTGTCTTTTTTGTAGTATTGGCTCAGCCTACCCATGAGCAATCAATATTTTTTTCCAGTTCTTCAGATCTATCTTTAGTTGTGTGAAAAGCTTCACAAGTAATTATGTTCATATAATTGCTGGATTTCTCTTGGCAGGTATACTCTCAAGTATTTTCGACCATTCCTTTAAATGGAATTATTCTTTCTATCTCTTGGTGCTGCACTTTATTGGTAATATGTAGAAATGCTGATGATTTATGTGAGTTTATTTTATTTCTATCCTGCAACTTTGCTAACGTTAATTATTTCATCAATTTTTTTCATTGATTCTTTAAGAGTTTCCAAGTATACCATCGTATCATCTGCAAAAAAATGATAGCTTTGTTTCTTCATTGCCTATTCTGAGTCCTTCCATTTCTTTTTCTCCTCTTATTGCTGTAGCTGGCATTTCTAGTACAATATTGCGTAATAGGAGTGATAATGGGCATCCTTGCTTTACCCCTAATCTTATTGGGAAGGCTTCTAGCTTATCCACATTACAGATAATGCTTGCTAATGGTTTTAGACAAATACTGTTTATCCTTTTAAGGATATGCTTGCCAATGTTTTTAGTAGGAAGGAGTGTTGTATTTTATCATAAGCTTTTTTTGCATCTATTGAGACAATATGATTTCTGTTGTTATTGTTATTGATATGGTCTGTTATGCTGATAGTTTTCCTAATATTGAATCATTCCTGGTGTAAATCTCACTTGGTCATAATGTATTATCTTTGTAATATATTGTTATAATCTCCTTCCTAGTATTCTATTTAAAATTTTTACGTCAATATTCTTTGGGGAAATTTGTTTGTAGTTTTCTTTTTCTGTTTTCACTCTTTCTGGTTTAGATACTATATTTATGTCATAAAAGGAATTTGGAAGGATTCCTTCTTTGCCTATTTTTCCAAATAGTTTATGTAGTATTAAGATTAATTATTTTTTAAATATTTGTTAGAATAAATTTGTGAATTCATCTGGTCCTGGGGATTTTTTTAGACAGCTCATTCATGGCTTGTACAATTTCTTTTTCTATGATAAGATATTTAAGTATTCTATTTCTTCTGTTAATCTGGGCAATTTGTATTTTTGTAAACATTCATCTGTTTCACTTAGATTATCAGATTTATTGGCATGTAATTGGGCAAAATAGTCCCTAATAATTGCTTTAATTTCATATTCATTGATGGTGATTCAGCCTTTCCATTTTTGATAGTGTTAATTTACTTTTCTTTTTTTCAAAAATCAAATTAGCTAATGGTATACATATTTTATTATTGTTCTTCATAATTCAGCTCATTCAATGGTTTTCTTACTTTCAATTTTATTTGAAATTTTATTTATGTTTCTTGATTTTCAGGATTTCCAATTTGGTGATTTTTAATTTTTTTTTGATGTGCACCCAATTCATCAATCTTTTTCTTTTTTATTGATGTAAGCATTTAAATAAATTTTCATCTTAAGTACTGCTTTGACTGCATTCCATGCATTTTGGTATGTTGTCTTTCCTTTAAAGAAATTATTGTTTCCATGATATGTTCATTGACTTACTTGTTCTTTAGGATTAGATTATTTATTCCCCAATTAATTTTAAATCTTTCTGCAACCCTTTATTGAATGTAATTTATATTGCTTTATGATATGAAAAAGATACATTTAATATTTCTGCTTTTCTACATTTGGCTGTGAGATTTTTATGCCCATCACATGATCAATTTTTGTGTAGGTTCCATGTACCCTTGAGAAAAAAGTATATTCCTTTCTATTCCTGTTCAATTTTTTCCAGAAAAGTATCATATCTAACTTCTCTGAAATTCTATTCATCTCCTTAACTTCTTTTTTTTGGTTAGTTTTACCTAGTTCTGAGTGAGGAAAATTGAGACCTCCCCCTAGTATAGTTTTACTGTCCATTTCCGCTTATAGCTCATTTAAGTTCTCCTTCAAAAATTTAGATGCCATACCTTCTGGTGCATATATGGTTAGTATTGATATTACTTCATTGCCTTTTGACAAAATGTAATTTCCTTGCTTATCTCTTTGAATTAGAACAATTTTTGCTTTTGCTTTATCTGAGATCATGATTGGTACCACTGCTTTTTTTTTTTTTTACTTCTGCTAAAGTATAATAGATTCTGTTCCATCCCCTTACCTTTTTTACTCTATGTATGTCTCTCTGCTTCATATATATTTCCTGTAAACATCATATTGTAAGATTCTGTTTTTAATCCACTCTACTATCTACTTCCATTGTATGATTGAGTTCATCCCATTCACATTTGCATTCGTGATTACTAACTGTATTTCCCTCTGTCCTATTTTTCTTCTGTTTCTTCTTCTCTTTCTCCTTCTTTTTCTCCTCCTTCTCCTTCTTCTCTCTCCTCCATGTAAAGTGTTTTGCTTCTGATTACTATCTCCCCCAAACTTCCCTCCCTTCTATTAGTCCCTGTCCCTGCCTTCTCTCATCCCTTCTTCTCCTTCTCTGTAGGGTAAGACAGATTGTTATACCCACCTGAATGCTTATGTTATTTCCTTTTTCAACCAATTCTGATGAGAATAAGGTTCAAGGGTTGCTGACCACCCCTCCCCCATTTCTCCCTCCACTGTAAAAGCTCTTCCTTGAGTACCTCTTCTGTATGAGAAAATTATCCCCATTCTACCCCTTTCTCTCTTCTCCCAGTGCATCCCTCTTTCTTTCCTTTTAATTTAATTTTTTTATATCATCTCATTGTACTCAACTCATGCACATGCTCACTGTCTATTTATACTTCTTGTAAATGCCCTAATAATGACAGTTCTTAGGAATTACAAGCATCATCTTCCTTTGCAGGACTATAAATGGTTTATCCTTACTGAATACCTGAAAATTTCTCTTTGCTATTTATTTTTTTTACGCTCCTCTTGAGTCTTGTGTTTGAATGTTTGATTTTTTATTCATCACTGGTCTTTTCATCAGGAATGCTTGAAAACCATGGATTTCACTATATCTTCAATTTTCCTCTTGAAGGATTATATTCTGTTTCACTGGGTAGGTGATTCTTGATTGTATAGCCATTTAAAAAAAATTTACATATTTATTTATTCATTTCCACAAGATTTTGAGTTCCAGATTTTCTCACCCTCTTTCCCCTCTCCCCACCCAATGTATGGTTATACATTCTGATTACCCCTTCCCCCAATTTTCCCTCCCTTCTATCACACCCTTCCCTTCCCTTATCCTTATCTCCTCTATTTTCTTGTAGGGTAAGATAGATTTCTATGTCCCATTAACTGTATTTCTTATTTCCCGGTTGCATGCAAAAAAGTTCTCAACATTTGTTCCTAAAACTTTGAGTTCCAACTTCTCTCCCTTCCTCCCTCCCCATGCATCCCCACTGTGAAGGTAAGTAACTCAATATAGGCTATACATGTGTAGTTATGCGAAAGACCTCCATAATAGTCATATTGTGAAAGACTATATTTCCCTCCACTCTATCCTATCCCCCATTTATTCTATTCTGTCTTTTGACCTTGTCCCTCCCCAAAAGTGTATACTTCTAATTACTCCCTTCTCCTATTTTCCCTCCCTTCTATCATGCCCCCTACACCCAAGATTTTTATACCAAATTGAGTGTGATTGTTATTCCTTCTTTAAGCCAAATGTGATGAGAGTAAGCTTTACTTTTACCTCTCATCTCCCCCCTTTCCCCCTCCATTGAAAAAGCTTTTTCTTGCCTCTTGTATGAGAGATAATTTGCCCTACTCCCTTTCTCCTTTTTTCTTCCCAATATATTCCTCTCTCACCTCTTAATTTTATTTTTTAGATATCATCCTTCCTATTCAACTCACCCTATGCTCTCTGTCTGTGTATATATACATACATACATACATACATACATACACATATATATATATATATATATATATATATATATATATATATAATGCCTCCAACTACCCAGATATTGAGAAAAGTCTCAAGAGTTGCAAATATGATCTTTCCATGTAAGAATGTTAACAGTTCAACTTTTGCAAGTCCCTTATGATTTCTTTTTCCTCTTTACCTTTTCATGCTTCTTTTGATTCATTAGTTAAAAGTCAAATTTTCTATTCAGCTCTGATCTTTTCATCAAGAATCCTTGAAAGTCTTCTATTTCATTGAATGATCATTTTTTTCCCTGAAGTATTATACTCAGTTTTGCTTGGTAGGTAATTCTTGGTGTTTATCCTAGTTTCTTTGACTTCTGGAATATCATATTCCAAGTCTTTCAATCCCTTAATGTAGAAGCTGATAGATTTTGTGATATCCTGATTGTATTTCCATAATACTTGAATTGTTTCTTTCTGACTGCTTGCAATATATTCTCCTTGACCTGGGAATTCTGGAATCTGGCTACAATATTCCTAGGAGTTTTTCTTTTCAGATGTTTTTCAGGAGGTGATTGGTAGATTCTTTCAATATTATTTAGCCCTCTGGTTCTAGAATATCAGGGCAGTTTTCCTTGATAATTGCATGAAAGATGATGTCTAGGCTCTTTTTTTGATCATGGCTTTCATTGTCTCTCCTGGATCTATTTTCCAGGTGAGTTGTTTTTCCAATGAGATATTTCACATTTTCTTCAATTTTTTCATTCTTTAGTTTTTGTTTTATAATTTCTTCTTTTCTCATAAAGTCATTAGCTCCCATCTGCTCCATTCTGATTTGTAAAGAATTATTTTTTTCAGTGAGGTTTTGAACTTCCCTTTCTACTTGACTAATACTGCTTTTAAAAGCATTTTTCTCCTCATTGACTTTTTATACCTCTTTTGCCATTTAGGTTAGTCTATTTTTAAAGGTGTTATTTTCTTCAGCATTTTTTTGGGTCTCCTTTAGCAAGCTGTTGACTCGCTTTTCCTGATTTTGTTGCGTTGCTGTTATTTCTCTTCCCAATTTCTCCTCCACCTCTCTTACTTGGTTTTAAATATCTCTTTTGAGGTCTTCCATGGCCTGAGACCATTGCAAATTTATTTTGGAGGTTTCAGATGAAGAAGCCTTGACTTTGATGTCTTCCTCTAATGATATGGTTTGTTCTTCCTCATCTGAAATGATGGAGGAAAATACTTGTTCACCAAAAATGTAACCATCTATAGTCTTATTTTTTACCTTTTTTGGGCATTTTGCCAGTCAATTATTTGGCTTTTGAGTCCTTTGTCAAGTGGAGGGTATCCTGCAGGGACCTGTAAGTTCTCAGTTCCTCCATGGTGTTACAAGACAGAGAAGTTTACTCCTTTCCTGGTCTGCGTTCTGGCTTGGGAGCAACCACAAGCTTTTCTGCCCAGAATCTGCTCATAGAATTCCCTCTCTGGAGCCTTCACCAGCTTCACCATGCCAGTGCTCCTCTTCACCCCTGAACCAGCGTTCAAGACTGAGACCTAGATCAGCTACATGATTTTCCCAAGGTCTTTAGGCTGATGATGCTAAAACTGGATGCTGTACTGCAATCACTTCTGCCACTTGGGCCCAATGATAGGCCTGGACCCTGCTCCCTTCTCACTCACATGAAAGAGCTTTGAAGCTGTCTTTGGCATTTGTAGGTTGAGAAATCTGGGGACTCCAGCTGCTTTCCAGGATTCTGCTTGGTCCAGTCCTGTCTTTGTTCTGCCTGGCAGCCAAGGCTGTGCTGTGCTCTGAACCCAGTGTGATAGACCTTTCCTGTTAGACTTCCAGGCTGTGTTGGGCTGGAAATCTCTTTCACTCTGTCATTTTATGGCTTCTGCTGTTGTAGAATTTGTTTAGAGTCATTTTTTACAAGTATTTTATGAGCTTTGGGGGATAGAGCTGAGAGCAGATCTGTACTTCTACTCTGCCATCTTGACTCTACCCTCCCATTCTAATTTTTTTAAGGAATTATTTTCTTCAGTGAGCTTTTGTACCTTTTTTTTCTTTTGGCCAATTCTACTTTTTAAGGAATTGTTTTCTTCAATGAATTGTTCTACACCATTTCTCGTTTTTTTCTGCTTCCTCTATCAAGCTGTTGATTCTTTTTTCATGATTCCTTTGCATCACTCTCATTTCTTTCCCCCCTTTTCTCTCTACCTCTCTTATTTGGTCTTTACAATCTTTTCTGAACTCTTTCAGGAATTTTTTGGGAGGTGTGACACCAATTCACATTTTTTCTTGAAGGCTGTGCTTATAGCCATTTTGACATTGTTGTCCTTTGTTTGATTTTTCCCTGTTACCATAGTAACTTTCTATGCACCGATTCTTTTTTTGTTGTTTGCTCTTTTTCCCAGTCTATTTTTTGAGTTTTAGTTGTATGTTAAAGTTGGGCTCTGGTGGAGGGCACACTGTCTCAAGTTTCTGGTGTTTTGTGCAGCTGTTTTCAGAGGGAATTTTGGAAATCTGTATATTTTCAGTTCTTCCATAGTGATATGATCTAAGGAAAAAGGTGGTCATTGCTCTCCTGGAGTATAGTCTGGTCTGTGAGTGTCCATAAGCACTCTTTTCCACCTGGGAACTGTGACTGAGGTCCTTGCTCCCTTAAGGCTGAGAGCTCTATTATGCTAATGCTCTTCCTCACCCTGAGACTGTGACCTGAGCCCATGAGCTGAATTCTCATCTGGGCAAAGCAACAGTCTTGCACCCATTGCCAGAAAACTTTCTCCTGTAATCTCTTTCTGACTAGTTGTCTGGCCCCTTTACCATCTGTAGGTTAAGTGTTTCTAACTTGCTGCTGCCTTTTCAGTTGCCCCCAACATCTGTGCTAGACAGTGCTTTGCTCTCACCCCACTGAGATGGATTTTTCCTGTTGACCTTCTTAATTGTATTAGGCTGGAAAATTGTTTCACCCTGTCCTTTTGCTCGTTCTAACACTCTAGAATTCATTTTGAGGTGTTATTTTAAAGTTGTTTGGAGGGGAACTTGGGAGAGGTCATGTGCCTGAATCCCTGCCTTTTCTCTGTCATTGTGTTTCCACTTTAAGAAAGAGGTATTTCTAAGAAATAATATAGAAGAAAAATAGGCAGGACTTAATTTGGATTGAATGGGAACAATACTGATGTCTCCAGCATGGGGATATGGAAGAAAAAAAGATATTTAAGGTACTGATGAATCATAGAAATTCAGGCATGGATCAACTTAGAGATGATTTAGTCCAGAGTTATGAAATGTATGTCCTGTTCCTGAATGATTCTGGAATCAGATTAAAATGTATTTGGGAAATATTTAACAAAAAAAATGCAATAAAACATGGCTAATTTTAATTTGTGATGTTCAAAGTTGGTATGTGGTCCAACGGGATCCTTTTATTTGGTTAGTGACCCTCATTTCTTTTTGAGTTGAGTGCCACTGAGATAGTCCAATTCCTTAATATATAGATGAAGCAACTGAGGTCCACAGAGCTGAATTATTTTGCCCAAGGCTATATAGCTAGTTGTAGTTTGGGGAGCAGAATTTGGTTATTTTTACTCTTCATCTGTTCCTTTGACTATATCGTTTCCACTGCCTTAACAATCCAGTGTAAAGAAAAGGAGATGAGGAGGCTGATAAGTTCTTTCATGGGGAAAGCATATTTTGTTGTAGGTGGCAGTTTGAATATGTGAGGCAGCATGGTACCTTAGAAGTACAATACAAATTTGGAATCAGAGAATCTATATTCAAATCCTGGCTCTGCTTACTGTTAACTTCTTACACTGGTGATATAACTGAATATGTAAAAGGTTTATGAAATTTAGAGATTCATTTTTGTTTCCTGCAATAGATTGTTTCTCTATGGCATATAACAATGTAGTGGAAAGAGCAATGGATTAAATTTAGGAGATCTAATTTTATGTCCCAGCTCTAACCCTTACTTGCTGTGTGCCTTTGGGAAAGTTTTTTTGAAACTTTTGTGAGCCTCAGTTTACTTATCCTTAAAATGAGGGTGGTGATTTGTCTACTACATGCAAATACAAATTACAAAACCCCTCCCAAGGTGTTGTGAGGGAAACATTACATAAACTGTAGCATGCTACATAAGTGGATGATTATTATCTAATTGGATTACAATTCCTTCAAATTTTCACTTTCTGAATTTTCAGACTTTTGGCACCTACTTTTGATAAATCTCCTGGCAATAATGAGAAAAATGAAAATATGTGCAGTAACAATGAAAGGTAAGTGGGAAAATGAGGTGTGTTTGATTAAATGAAATAATATTTGTAAAGCTCTTAGTATAGTACTTGGTATATAGTAAGGTCTCTATGATTGCTTTTTCCTTCATCCTTCTCCCTGAAAGAAGATGACACACACAGAAGGGATACAAGAAAAAACTTTACTAGCATCTACTGAGGCTCCATCTTAATCTGGTTCAGACAAGTAAAGCCTACACATAACTGTTCTCAAGAAGTAGTCTTTATTCAGACATAGCACAACTTCTAGATGACCCATAGCTTTAGGGACTATACATTTTGTCTGAGGTAGACTGAGGAACTTAGAGCTTCCTACAAATACTCAAGTCTAGGATAAGCGGAACTTTGATACCTTTGAATACACCAATTGTGAGTAGGTCTGATAAAGTTAAACAAAGGGTTTAGAAAAATTCCCTTGATATCAGAATCTGAATTCATGTTTATCTTCAGTCACTCCAGCTGTCTCATTCTTCTTGTCTTCATTCCCTCCTTTCTCTGGGGAGAATTCCCCAGCAAAGACAACCTTTATCAGCCTTACATTTCTGCCAGGGCTAATCTCTCTATTCAGGCCTTTGATCCATTTCTTTCAGTATTCTTTGGGAGCTTGGTCCTTTGAAAGTTTATTTTTTGTGTTTTATTGTAGTCTCTGTCTACTGGTTTCTTCTCCATTACTTTCAAATATGCTCAGGTTTCCTTAACATTTTTTCAAATTAAGTTAAACATTTTCAGTGAACAAAAATCTATTTTTTTTCTCCTTCCTATCTCTCCTTTCATTGGAAACATTTTTTTTAGCAAATATATGTAGTCAAGCAAAATCAGTTCCCACATTGACCATGTACAAAAATATATGTGTGTATATATATGTTTCTCAATAGAATCTTGAGTCCATCTCTTTTCTCTCAGGAGAGAGTTAGCATATTCTATCCTGGGTCTTCTAGAATCATAGAATAGTGGTTGGCCATTTCATTGCTCATAGTTTTGAAGTTTCTCAAAGTTGTTAGTTTTTATAATGTTGTCATTGTATAAATTACTGGTTCTGCTCATTTCATTCTACATCATTTAATACAAATCTTCCCAGGTTTCTCTAAAACTGACCCTTTCATAATTTATTACAGCATCATAGTATTCAATTATATTCATATGCCACAACTTATTTGGGCATTCTCTGGCTCTTAAGTGCCTCATTGTTTTCAGTTCTTTGCCACTACAAAAAAAGAGATAAATATTTTTTGTACATTTGAGTCATTTGTCTCTTTCCTTGATCTCTTTGGCCTGGTATAATGAATCAGAGGGTAGTATTGTTGGGTCAGTACTATCCAACTAGTATTGCCAGGTCAAAGGGTATGCATAGTTTAGTCACTTTTGGGGCATGGTTCCAAGTTATTTTCTAGAAAGGCTAGACCAACTTCACAACCCCACCAAAAATACAAATGTTTTCCAGGAGTTCCTCCAGTTTGTCATTTGTTAGCTCCCAACTCCAGATCTTTACTTCTATAATCTGTCTTTATATATCATCAATTGAGATATTTCTACCTTCAGTTACTTCTTCCTATCTGTATTTCCCCATAAGTACACCTTTGTGTAGTGATTATTAGTGGTTACCAAGTAAAACAAGGAAAAGGTAAATAAATTTTCTCTATTCCATGCCTAGAGCAAAAGACTTTAGGATCCCATAAAAGTTTATGTAGAAGTGAAGGAGACGATTAATACCTTAGGGTTGGGGGAGGGAGGCAGCTTCAGCAGCAGTTCATCTGCCCTAACTTATCTGCTTTGGTGCCTACTTGGCCTAAGCTGCATTGTCCCTTGAGTCCTGGCCCACTTCTTTGTGGCAGTTCTCTCTGCTGAGCTTTTGCTTTTTACTACTCTACCTGGTTTCTTATAGCTTCTCCTTCTCTAAGCTCATGTGGCTTCCTACAACTTCCCTTTGTCCAGGTCCCTGGTTCTCTTGCTCATCCAGTCAAGAACTGGCCTACCCATTCATTCCATCTCCTAGACTCAGTGGACTGACATCCAGTATAGAGTCACATGTATATACTCAGTACTTAACAAATGCTTTATCTATTCTTACAGATCCAAAGGTCACCCTGAAGTGTGACCTATCATTCTTTGTCTTATTGAATTACTTGGTTTTTTATTCACTTAAGTAAGTAATTTGTACTTCATCCTTTGGGTTGTCTACATTTTACAATTAGTTTAATGATTTGTTTTCTTATCATTAAGTCAGTGAAAGACTAACTCCATTAAAGGAGTAAATCAGAATTCATTTTATACTGTTGGGATAAAAGCCTGTAGCATTTTAGAGATAATGTCCAGACTGTTGTCTTACTTTTCTGTACTGTACAGTTAGATAGAGCCTGCAGTGGCCCCTTATTACCTGTGGGGCAGCCAGAATACAAACACTTTAGCTTGGCATTTTAGCTGCTGTGCTGTTTGGTGATAACTTAGTAACAGTTCCAGTTTTATTTCATACACAATATGTTCTAACCAAACTAGAGTACTGCACTTTTCCCCAATTTTGTCTTCACCTCTCCCATCTCTGTACATTCACATAGGCCCTCTTCCATGCTTAGAATACACACTTTTCTTATCTTTGTCTGTCAAAATTCTTTCCTTTTTCAGTGCCATATCCTCTGTTAACTTTAATCTCACTAGCTGAAAGTTTTCTCTAAGTCCTCAAATTTTTCTAATGTATGTAATGTAATTGTTTTTCTCCATAGTGTCATATATATCCCTTTCTTACCATTCACATAGCCGCCACTTTAGTTCAGGTCCTCATCATCTGTTACCTAAATGGCTGCCAAAGTGATTTATCTAAGGAGTAGTCATTTTGCTTTCTCTACTGAAGAAACTCCAATGGTTCCCTAGTACTTCTGGGATCAAATGTAAACTCCCTTGTTTGGCATTCAAATGTATTCAAAACCGGATCCTTTCCCATCTTTCCAATCTTGTTATTCATTATTCCCCTCTTTACCCTCTATGGTCCATCCATACTTGCCTTTTCCTAACAATGCTTTCTTAATAATGTTCCATTTCCTTTCTCCATGCCTTGGCACTGATGTCCCCTTGCTTTATAATGCTTTCTCTCCTCATCTTTATGTTTTAGCATCCCTGAATATTTTTTCCCAAATTTTATTAATTTATTTTCAGTTTTCAACAATTACTTCCATAAGTTCCAAATTTTCTCCCCTTCCTTACCCCTCCCTCCCCAAGATGACATTCAGTCTTATATGCATTCTACACATACATTCCTATTAAAAGCATTTTCACATTAGTCATGTAGCATAGAAAAATTTAAAAAATGGGAGAAAGCAGGAGAAAACCAAAATAAAACATAACAAAGGAGAAAATAGTCGCTTCATTCTCCATTCCAACTCCATAGTTCTTTCTCTGGATGTGGATGGCATTTTGTATCATGAGTCCTTTGGAAATGTTTTATTGCTTTCATTGCTATGAAGGGCTAAGTCTTTCAAAAACAGTCCTTGCACACTGTGGCTGTTACTGTGTATAATGTTCTCCTGGTTCTGCTCACTTCACTCGGTGTCTGTTCATATAAGTTTTTCTGGGTTTTTCTGAAGTCTGCCTGTTCATCATTTCTTACAGCACAATAGTCCTGAATGGTTTTAAGATTAAGTTCAAGTAGCTTTCTTTAGCAGGCTTTTTGCAACCCCACCAGTTGTTGTGCCTTCCTCTCTAAGGTTACCATCCTTCTTTTCTGTAAATGTCTTTTATGTACCTATTTATGTACATGTTGTCTCCCTATGTAAGCTTCTTCAGGGCAAGTGTTATTGTGTGTGTGTGTGTCCCTAGCATCTTGTACAGTTTATTGGCCCATAGAATAATAAATGCCTATTTTTATTTAAGTATATCTACCTCTATAGAATGTAAGCTTCTTGAGGACAGAGTGTCATTTCTAATTTGTAACTCCAAGGTTTTGACTAGTCTTCTTGTCTTCTTTCTTTAAACTGCTCAGTTAATAATCTCATTAATTCCTATTGTTTTATCATCTCTTTGAAGATGACTCTCAGATCTAGGTATCTAACCCCAGTCTCTCTCCTGCTCTCTAGTCCTATACCAGCAGCTCTCTATTGGACAATCTAAATATCCTATAAGAATTACAAACCCAATGTGTCCAAAGCAGAACTTGATATCTTTTCCTCCAATTCACTTCCCTTTCCTATTTTTGTCAAGGGAACAACAATCTTTCTAATCTCTTACATTTACAACCTCAGTATTATTCTCAACCCCTCACTCTTCTTCAACCCCACATATCTGAACAAGTGCTAAATTTCATTATTTCTACTTACACATCTCTTACTCCTCACGACATACATAGCTACTACTTTAGTTCTGACCATTACTTTTCTCTTGGACTACTATAATAATTTAGTTTCCCTTCCTGAAACCTACTCTCTCTCCAAATCCATCTTCCATGTAACTACCAAGCTTATTTTTCTAAAGTGCAGCCAACCTCTCTGACTTGTTGAGGGTCACATAGCTAGTAAGTGTTTGAGGTTAATTTTGAATTCAAGTCTTCCTGACTCAGCACATTATCCATTCAGCTGTCAATCTGTCTCTTTAATTTATTGATTTGTATCTCTGCACGGTATCTTCAACACAGGTGTTTTTGACTGAGTTGCATTGATTTCTAGTGAATTCAATCATATTCTAATTACTAGAATAGAGAGTTCACTTATTCCTATAATAGTAATTTAGTAAATAGTCATTTATAGCATGCCTCAAAATTTGCAAAGCACTTTATATATATTATCTTCTACATTGGCCCTTATATTTTACTGTTTTTAATTAATTGGCTTTATTTTATTGTTTTTATTGTATAAATTGTATTTATTGTATAAATTTATTGTCTCTTCCTATATTAAGGATCCAGGCCTAAGTTGAGGAGGAATGGTCCCCCTTTCTTAGGCATTTGGCATGCATTGCTTAAAAAATCAATATACTCAGAAGACTGAAGCTTTGTTTTTCTTGTCATTTCATCTTTCATTCACCACAATGTCTGGGTTGCAGAGTAGGGAAGAGGTAGAGCTAGAGAACATATTATTATAGCTTTTCTAATGTCCTTATGATTCTGAAACACTGGCTATCTTGGATTTTTTTTTATATACTTAAATGTTAGAAGAAGGGTACTTCTTGCTAGAACAATGAGCATGGGACTTGTTATATTGTAGGATAGGAATAGAAGGATCATCTCCTACCGTCTTGGATGAGTTTATACTCATATAAACATCAGGTTCAAAGGGAAATAACCAGATGGTTCATAACCAATACATAATATTTTAAAACCTCAAAATAACTAATGTATTGTCTTACTTTAAGGTTTCTCAAGGATTTTAATGCCATAACAATAGTTGGCAATGGTGGATTTGGCCAAGTTTTTAAAGGAACACACCACATTGACAGGAACTCTTATGCCATTAAACGTGTTGTGTTTGATAATGAGTAAGTAGAGAACTTTTAAGTTTTTTTAAGGCGTGATGAATTCTGTAGTATTCCTCTCTGTACTTAAAATATTGCAGCTTTAAAAGTTATTGGGAGAGAGAATATATGGAACAGTCTCTCTTCTGATCATTATAAAACCTGTTCTTGTTTCTTTCTAGGTTTTCTTAAATCTTACCTGGCCTTCTCAGTAGATAGTGAAAAATTCATTCATTCATTATGTGCTAGACACCATAAAGAGGAATTTATTTTGTAGTCACCCAATTTCTCCCTCATTTTAATGGGCTCATTGACTTTATTTGAATGGCAAATTCATTTAATGGAGGTTGTTCCTAATAGTAGGAAGATAATATCTTTATTCAGAGCTGGGACTTCGGAAGCCATTTATTCCAACCATCTCATTTTACTGAGGAGAAATTGAAACCCAGAGATGCTTAGTGACTTTTCCAAGCAGTGTAATGGTAGCAAATGGCAAAACTGAAATTCAACTGGAAATTAGTTTTCTGGATCAAAATTCAAACTCTTTTCATTGTACCATCAGCTGGAAGGGAAATAGAGTTCATTTAGTTCTACTTCCTTTTAATAGTGAAGAAACTGACACGCAGAGAAGTTCCATCAACTTATCCAAAGTCACCCAGTTTGTTAATAGAAAAGGAGATGTGCTTACTTGCTTCCTCATCCAGATCCTCTTTTCCATTGATTTTTTTTTTTTGGTATATATGTTGTTGAACTAGCCTGCAGATGCAGGACTATGTGCCATGTGGCAGTTCTGTAACCTACTATTAAGTTCAAAGTCATAGATGCAGAGCAGAGAGTAGTAATGGGTATGAGCTCTAGGTGTATATTGGTCAAGGAACAAATTCTGGAAATAAATAGTAGCTTGTGGCTGTGATTCAAGCAGCAGAGTATGCCCTAGTTCTAGCCTCTAGCCTAGGATGGAAGCATTCAAGGGAAATAGTCCCAGACCAAAGGGAAGCCTGAAATTCAGTCTCTCTGGACCTGTAGTGCTTCCCAGTGTGACTAATGGTAGAGTCCAATAGCAGTCTACTGAAACTCTCAGCCAAGGACAAGCTGAAAGATCAACCCTGGATTAGGAAGTGGCAGAGCTTAGACCAGGAAGGCATTGAGCAGATCTTGTCCTGGATCACATCACTTTGGGGGCAATGAAAGCTTGCAGACTTTAAACCTGAGCTGTGAAAGTGCCTGAAGGTTTTAAGAGGATAGAAGTATAGGCCAACCATGCCTCCAGCATGAAATAGGCAGAGACCAGAAATAACATAAATTCCAAAGTCAAGAAGTAGGCTGGAAAAATGAACAAACAAAAACACAAAAATCCTATCATAAAGAGATATTATGGAGATAAGGAAGCTCAGGACACAAACCCAGAGGAAGAGATTGACTCAAAAACATCTACAGAAAAAGCCTCAAAGAAAATTGCAGCTTGAGCACAACTCGAACAAGAATCTCTAGAAGAGGTCAAGAAAAAGTTTTTTTTTTAAAAAAAGCAAAACATGATTTGAAAAAGTAAATGAGAGGCAGAGGAAAAAAATGGGGAAAGAAATAAAAGCTAGGGAAGAAACACATGAGAAGAGAATTACCATCTTAGAACAAGAAGTACAAAAACTTACCAAAGAAAATAGTGCCTTGAAAATTAAAATTGACCAAAAAGAAGCTAATGACTCATGACATATCAAAAAATAAAAATACTGAAAAAATATAACATGAAGCAACTCAGACAGATTAAGGAGAAACAATTTAAGAATCACTAGATTACCAGAAATCCATGAATGAAAAGGAACCAAGCCATCTTATTTTAAGAAATCACAAATATCTTAAAACCTGAGGACAAAGTAGAAATTGATAGAATCCCTAGTTCACCTCCTGAAAGAAACTTCCAAATCAGAATTCCTAGGAATATTATAACAGAGTTCCTAGGTCAAGGAAGAAATACTGCAAGCATCCAGAAAGAAAGAAATTCAAGTACAGAGAAGCCATAGTCAGAATCATGCCAGATTTAGTGGCTACCACTTTAAAGAAACAGAACTTGGAATATTATATTCCAGAAAACAAAGAATCTAGGTTTACAATCAAGTAAATTACTCAGCAAAACTGATTTAGAAAAAAAAAATAGAATTGACCAAATAAAGGGGAGGGGTAGAAATTTAGTTAAATAGAGGACATCCAAGTACTTCTGATAAAAAGATCATGTCTGAATAGAAAATTTTATTTATAAATATAGAAGTCAAAGAAGCATAAAAACTCTTTCTTCATTTCTTCCAATTCACTTTCCAAACCCCAGACCCTTCTTAACTCTTTTCTTCTCAGCACCAAGTGCCTGTCTACCCTGCCAGGTATATGATGGCTTGCTTCAGTAACAAGACTGGCCTTTCTAGGTCTTGATATTGATAATGGGATTATGTCCTTTATGAGGGAGGCCTATAATCAGTTCACTGCAGATAAAAGCTAAAACTATATTTTATATTTTCATTGGAAATGTATCCAGTTGTGGAATAATACCATACCATTTTGTTAGAATTTTCTTTTGCTTTTTATTCAATGTACTGTAATTTTCTGAATATTTTAATACCTTTTTATCCATTAAAAAAAGAGAAGCATAAAAAGGTAAACACAAACAAAAAATATAGTGACTAAGACAAGACTGAAATATTTATATTCATATATAGAAATATGATACATATAGACTCATAATTTTTTACTATCAGGGGTCAAAGAGGGAGTCTAATTAGACTCAGGGTCTGTGAATAACTGTTATGTTTTGGTGATCTTAGAAGAATAATGAAAAAGTGTTAAAAGAGGAATATGCTGAGATGGGGGAACAGAGAGAAAGAAAGGGAAAAATTATCTTCCATAAATGGAGTGCACAAGTAAAAGTCTATATAATAAGGAAGAGGAAGAGGAGAGTATGCAACCATTGAACCTTATTCTCATCTTAACTGGTAAAAATATGGAAGAATATACAAAAATATGTTTTGCCAAACAGAGAAATAGGAAAGAAAATATTTAGGGGAAAAGAAGAAATAAGAAAGAAGATAGATTAAAGGAGGGACTAGTCAGAAGCAAAACAAACTCTTAAAAAGGGAATGGGAAAAAAGAGAAGGAAATGTATAAGAGAATAGGATGGGAAGAAACACACAATTAGCAGTCATAACTGTGAATATGAATGGGACCAACTCACCCATAAAATGGAAGAGAATAGAAAACAGTCCAACAATATGTTGTTAACAAGAAACATACTTGAAACAGAAGGATACACACAGGACTAAAATAAGAGGCTAGAGCAGAATCTATTATGCTTCAATTGAAATGAAAAAAAGTAGGGTTAGCAATCCTGCTCTCAGACAAAGTCACATAAAAATAGACCTAATTAAAAGAGATAAACAAGGTAACTATATTTTGTTAAAAGCTACTATGGACAATGTACCAAAATTTTAAAGAAAAAGATAAATGAATTACAAGGAGAAATAGAGAGTAAAAATGTGAACAGAAAAAAAAGAAAGACCTGAATAGAATTTTAGGAGAATTAGATATTATAGACATCTGGAGAATACTGACATTGAATAGAAAGGAATATATCTATTCTCAGTTTTGGAATATATCTATTTTCAGTTTTACCTGGCACTTTCTCAAAGAAAAATTTACCATGAATCAGGACATAAAAATGTCACAGACAATGCATGATACAATTCATGGTATTTGTTAATAACTGTTGTGATCATCAACTAGATGCTGATGTCGATCATTTCTACCTCTTCCACCCACAGTAGGAAATGTCACCAGCCTACTATCTACTAAGGACAATCAACTGTGACCTAAAGAATAATCTTCTTCAGGAAATTTGGTCTAAATAATGATCATGAAAATGGTCACAAGGCATTCTTGGTCTAGCCTAAATGCATGGGAGCACTAAATCTAAAGGAAACTTCAGAACAGGGTTCATGGCAATGGTTTCAAAGCTGGGAAGTTAGCACAGAATTGTCTAGGGATATCACATTACAAAGGAGGATTATGCATCTCAGCAAGACAATGATTTGTCTTCTGGGATTTCCATGTCTGAGATAACCCATGAGACCAAATACATATCTATTTTTGTTTGACATCCAATCTTTATTTGTTTATTCATTCACTAAACAAAGAATGCATTGCATTGTATTAAATTCTAAGGGTCATAAACAGACAAATATAGAGTAGGTCATGTTTCTTCTGATTTTTTTTTTAAACCAGGAAAGTAAGGCGTGAAGTAGAAGCTTTGGCCAAACTTGATCATGAAAATATTGTTAAGTATAAGCATTGTTGGGTTGGATATGATAATTATGATCCTGAACAGAGTGGAAGTTTTTCAAGGTAATTCTCCTTTTCAAAATATCTAATATTAGTAACTCATTATACAAAACAATGTAAAAGGAATCATTACTTTCTTCTGTCATTCATTGTGTTCTTGGAATTAAATATTATCCCTAGGGAAAATATATATCTTGGTGAGTTTCAGTCATAAGTTGAGGTATTTGGGTATGATTGTAAAATGTCAGAGACTTAAAAAAGTAATATAAAGCTATATTGCTCAATAAAATATTACAACTACTGATTTTATTAAATTATTTAAAATTACTGAATTTTAGATTTATTTGGGATATGTCAGACTTATGCCATATTCTACTTGATTTAGCAAGGATTTATTAATTCTTACTATGTGCCAAGCACTGTTCTAGGTGCTGGGTTACAAAGACAAAAATGAAATATACCGTATCCTCAGGGAGTTTACAACATGTTTACATTTGACATCATTATATTAACATTTTTGACAAGTTAAATTTACCAAGTGTGTTCCTAGAGTTGGCCTAAGGAAGTTAATGGTGGGACCACTGTAGTGACCATAAACCTAGATCATACATTCTTGATTATTTGTAAAAACCTAAGAGAGAAGAAATTTGAGTGAAATAAAATAATAAATCATAAAAGAACATTTTAGACTTTAGATTTTCTCTATCTTACACATGTGCTTAGAAAATCACATACGCATACCCATAGACTATTTCCTTAATTCTGATACTCAGTAATTTAGTATTCAGGTATAAGGAAAGGGGAAAAGGTTCTCAATTACCACATATTAATTTAAGAAGTGGATGATCAACAAAATGCAACATTCTTTCATGCAGAGTTGACTTCAAATGAAACTCGAGTTAGGATGAATGGCACTAACACTGAATCCTGAACCAAAATGAATTTCAATCTTTAAATGATCATGTACTTTATTAAAGTTTAAAAAAAATTACTTGTAAATTCCCTCAGATCTCTTTAAAATACCCAAAATATACTGTGAACTATAGCCAATGTTTTCTAAAACATTTAAGCAAGGTATTTTATTAGATCTGTCTAATGGTTTAGGTGATTTTGTTTAGTTTTTTTCTTTCTTTTAAAATCTTTGTTACAAGAGATGGTTCAATAAAGAGGGGAACAGGGAGAGATATATGTGGAAATGAACGTGAAATAAAAACAAAATAAAAGAATGAGATTTAAAATTTTTTAAAATATAAAAAGTGTAAAAAAATGTATCTGGAAAAAACCAGGTGTTTCAAAATAGTCTCCAAACCTTATCTGAATTGAACTTATAAAACTAATCGTTCAGGACCATGAACTGGACATTAGCTTTTATACAAAAACATATATATATATATATATATATATATACACACATATATATACATAAAGTACTTATATACTTTGTATGTATACATGTATTTTATACATGTATATGTGTGTGCATGTATAGCTAGATACTACATACACACACATACATATATGTATATGTGTGTGTGCATTATATATGTATATGTGCATAAATTTTGTATACATGAGTGTATGCATGTCTTTCTATAATATAAACTGCAAAGCAGGTGGCATGCATTGGAAGAAATAAAGTTCTCTTATCCAGGAGTTCTAGATAGCAGTGAAAATTACAAATACAGATGCTCTCTCTCTCTCTCTCTCTCTCTCTCTCTCTCTCTCTCTGTCTGTCTCTCTGTCTGTCTCTGTCACTGTCTCTATCTCTCTCTTTGTCTCTGTCTCTCTGTCTCTCTCTCCCTCCCTTTCTCCGTCATTATATGTGTATGAATGTATAAAAATGTATAGTTAGTAACATTTTGAAGACTTCAAAGCACTATACATGTATCTATCTTCCCTAAAGTCTTTGAGGGCAGGGACTGTTTCATTTTTTGTCTTTGTATTCTCAGCACCTATCACAAAAGTGGGAATATAGTAGGAACTTTTTTTCTTGACCCAATTAATTTTTAATTCAGAAATCAACAGAGACAAAAAATACTTTAAAATTGAATGACAATAAAGTAATATCTTTAGTAAAAATCACTGACTTAAGAAACTTATCAAGACAATTTAAATTTTAAACATCTAATCTTGGTTTAGAGAAGAACAAATACAGTTTTATTTAAATAAGAGCAGTATAGGATTTTTTTTACACAAATGCTTGTGTATTTGCTTAAAATTTTTGTTGATTCTTAACAGAATCTCAATTAAGAAGCTCCATGGCAAATAGAAGAGTAATGTTCCATTTCACCTTCATCCTTTCATCCCTCAAAGATACTGTACATGTGACTAATACTATTCCTGAATTGCTTGGTTCTTAAAATTTGTGATATGGCTGCTCTAAAGGAGTAGGCAGAAACATATATGCAGTAAATCCTCCCTCAGCCTCTTTTTCTGTTAAGTAGTGATGATACCTTTTTGAAAATGCACCTCTCATCAGCATGCTGCCAATCTTATTCCATTACTTAGGCTTGCATAGAGAAGAACCTGTATAAACTCAATGTACTGGTTTTTAAACATTCAAGTTAAGACTGATTGGATGGCAGGACTTTCAGAGTAGAGTCCTAATATAACTTGTTTCAAAGATTCCTGCCTGCATATTTAATCAACATAAGGGGGCATTCACTTTGACTGTTTTCCTAGATGTCTTCTTTGCAGGGATTTTATTCTTTGTCAATGAGAGATGAAATAGTCTGGAAGACCTGCAGTCAGTAAATGGTTTTAAGTGAGGTATTCTCCATCAGGTTTTTCATCAGCAACCTTGGTGAAGAAGAATCAAACTGCTAGGATGGAATTTCCCCCAGAAGGAAAATTTGGGGATGTATTTTCACAAGATTCAATAACTAGTCTCTAAACCAGGGGTGGAGAACCTGTGACTTTGAGACCACATGTGGCTTTCTAGGTCGTTGGGTGCAGCCTTTTGACTGAGTCCAAGTTTCCCAGAACCAATCCTTTTATCAAGGGAATTTGTTCTGTGACATTTCAGTCAAAGGGCCATACTTGAGGACCTAGAGGGCCACATGTGGCTGCAGGTTTCCCACCCCTGCTCTAAACCAACTGAAAAAATGACTGAATAAAGCAGTAATTTAATGAAATGCTTACTGATTTATTGATGGTAATTACTGCTAAAAATATTTCATGCAGGAATCTAAATCCATAAATGCATATAAATTCAAAGAGATTCTTTATAATATTTCATAGCCAAGTTTACCTAAATCTTTTCTTTCTGAAAAAAATTATAAATAGAGAATTAAATATACTGTTATTTGACTTTTAATTTTTAGAACTCTTTATTCATTGCTTTCAAACTTTTTTGTTTTAATTGACTGGGTAACTTTTGTCAATTCATTTTTGTAAGTACCATCTGCTACTATTTGTAGATCAACCTTAGGTGAAGTGAACTTGAAAAGCTGACTGTGGGAAGAACTTTGAGGGTGTTTAAAGTATTTTGCTGTGTCTACAAACTTCAATCAGTCCATTAAAAGTTTTTTTCCATCAGCCCATATTCACTGATAAATTGCTGTTTTCTGCATCTTTCCTTGACTTAATGCTCTTCAGTCAACAGTACCTCCAGCTGAAAAACTTGAAGAATATTTCTTCTCTGTTCCTTCTTAAGTTCTTTTCTCCACTGTTTTCCTTTTGTAGACTAATTTTGTGTCGTCTCACAAAGACTGGCCACTTTCAAATTAGAAGATCAGGGATAAAAGAGATGGCACTTGAGCTGAGACACTAATTGGTAGGATTTTGACAGATTCAATTTAACAAATATTTCGTGTATACATATATGTTACATATATGTATACATATACACATATATACACATACATATATACATGTGTACACACATACCTACATACATATGTGTATGAGTGCATATGTACCTTGCTAAGGATATGAAGACAGAAATTAAAGTCTCTTCGAGGAATGTAAAAATTACTTAGTTCAATAGAAGGTTAAAATGAGCATGCATGATGGTGCGAAGGTCATATAGGAAGAAAATGGAAAAAGGACCCAGAGTAAAAAAAAAAAAATGTAGAATTGAAAAAGGAATTTTGCAAGAACAAAGAGAGCTGATGTTCAATAAGCTCTGGCATGTGGAACTTGATATCATTTAGACCCTCCCTATCCCCCAGAGATGGAGCTTTTTATAGACAACAAGAATTTATCAATTCTTAATTAATAATAAATTAGTGCTATGCCACTATGGTAGTCCTAAGGCTACAAGTACAAAGAATGAAACCATTGTTACTCACTAGGAGCTTACATCTGCTCACTGTGCTATCAATACAACTAAAATTTTTATAGGGTAGATTTAGGGATATTTGGAGTATGAGTTGGAGAAAGAAAGGGTAGTGGTCCCTTTTTTGAGGTGATTAGAAAGTAATTACCATCTCCTAGGTATTGTGGATCTCCCTCCCCTTCACTGAAGGCTGATTGGTGTAGTCATTACCTGTGGATGTATCTCTTTGTATCCCATATAAAGTTTCTCAGAGAGGTAATTTGCACAAGGGAATTCACTTATAATATAAAGAGAGCCCACATGCTGTGCTCCTAACTCTGGAGAGCTCCTCCATCTCCACAAGTGAGGTGTTTCCTTGATGTAATTGACTTCAACACCAGATGTAAATTATCTTCATAGTCTCACTTTTTTAGGGTTGTTTATGCTCTTCGTTCTTGTTCATGTTCATAACCACTCTCCAAACAGCTAAGAAGGAAATTATTTCATTCCTTACACTTGTGTTCCTAGCACCTAGCACAGTGCCAGGTAGAGAGTAGTAGTTTAATTTACTTATTGATTGATATCAGGATAAAGTGCATGTAGTGTTATGCATAGCATTTTTAGATTCAGCTAAACATACAGTAGTGGTATCAGATTTAGATCAAGAAAGGACCTTGGACATTGTCTAACTTCCTTATTTTATAGTTGAAGAAATTTATGCTTACAAAGATTAAATTTGCTCAAGGTCACATGCAGTGAAAGAATAGAATTTAAACTTAGGTCTTCCTGATGTCAAAATGGATACTCTTTTCACTCCATTACTCTATCTCTCTAAAGTTTTTTTTTTTTTTGAGTTTAACTAAGAAGTATTCTCTTATAGCTTTTTGATTCAATTGAATTATTACATTTATGTTTATGTTGTGGTACTCTTTTTAGAGTCCTTAGGAAAATGTGTTACATCACAAAAAAGTGCATTTTCATTGATATTAATATCTTATGATTTTACATTCAGGTTGAAGATTAACTGCCTCTTTATTGTAATGGAATTCTGTGAAGGAGGAACATTAAAAGATTGGCTTGATAAAAAAAGACATAATGAGCCAGATAAAGCTTTGTCTTTAAATTTTTTTCAACAAATAACAGCAGGAGTGGAATATATACATTCAGAAAAATTAATTCACAGAGACCTTAAGGTAAGTGATAATGAATCTTTTATTTTTTGAACTGAAGTGGAATATTAATATTTTTGGAAGTAGATAACTGTAAATCTGTTTTGCAATTCAATTCCTTTGTGTATGAATGTATTTGTAATTGGTAGTGCTCAATCCAGATGATGTAATTTTTTAAAATTAAATTTCATTTCTTTCAGTGAGCAAAAATCTACCCTCTCTCACTCACATCTCCTCCTTTTCTTCCCCAATTGAGAAAGAAAACCAAAATCCCTGTTATGAAAGCATGTATAATCAAGCAAAACAAATTTGCTCATTGATCATGTCCAAAAAATATATATCTTATTTTGTATCCCGAATCCTTCACTTCTCTGTGAAGAGGTGTGTAACATATTGCATCATGGACCTTCTGGAATCCTGGTTAGTTATTATGTTTGATCAGGATTCCTAAATCTTTCAAAATAGTTTTATAACACTGTTGTTATTGTATTTGTTGTTCTCCTGATTCTACTCACTTCCTGCTGTATTGGTTCATACAAATCTTTCCATGTTTCTCTGAAATCATCCCTATTATAATTTCTTATAGCACAATAGCATTCCATCAATTCAAGTACCAAAATTTAATCAGGTGTTCTGAAAATGATAAGCACTACTTTAGTTTCCAAATCTCTGCCACCTCAAAAAGAGCTACTATAAATATTTTCGTATATCCTTAGAGTTTGTTTTTCTGAGGACTAATCTCTTCCCTAATCTACCTTTCTTCTTATTTCTCCATCTCCCTTCTCCCCTTTAGCTCCCATTTCCCTGTTCAGTTAAATATATTTCCATATCTAAATCTGTGTGTATATATATTCTTCCCTCCTTTGACTACTTCAAAAGATAGTGAGTTTCAAGTGCCACTTGCTCCCTCCACCTCTCTCCATGTTTGTTAAAACTTGTCCCCTCATTGAGATAATTTTCTCTAATCTTCCTCTCCCTTCTCCTTAGTGTATTCATTTTCCCTTTCATTTCCATTTTTTCTTTGAAGATCATCAAAATATAACAAAACCATTTTGTATTATTAGAGTCCTGTGGCTGCTGTGATGATAGAATTCCTTGGGGACACATGTATCGTCTCCACATATTATATTGATTAATAATAATAAAATTATTTATTGTATCTATAACTTGTTCTTTAACCCAATCATTCTTTAAGATTAGATTATTTAGTCTCCAATTAATTTTTAATCCATTTCCATAGTCCTTTATTAAATATAGTTTTATTCATTATGATCTGAGAAGGATGCACTTAATATTTCTGCTTTTCTTCATTTAACCTTAAAGTTTAACTTTAAAAGTTTTATTTACTGAATATGTGGTCAGTTTTGGTAAAGGTACCATGTACTACTGAGAAAAATGTATATTCCTTTCTATTCCCATTCAGTTCTCTTCAGATAGTTATCATATACAGCTTATCTAAGATTCCATTCATTTTGACAGTCATTTTAATTTCTTTCTTATTTAATTTTTGGTTAAATTTATCTAGTTCTGAGAGAACAAGATTGAAATCCCCAAATATATTATAGGTTTGCTATCAATTTCCATCTGTAGTCCATTTCGCTTTTCATTTAAAAACTTTCATGCTATAATAGCATTTGGCACACATAGCTATAACATTGATTTTACTCCATTATCTATGGTACCTTTTATCAGAATGTAGTTTCCCTGTTTATATGTTTTAATTAAATATATTTTAGCTTTAAGATCATAATTGATACCCCTACTTTTTTCACGTCAGTTGAAGCATAATAATTTATACTCCAGGCCTTTATTTTTATTTCATGTGTAGCTTCCATTTTCAAATATATTTCTTATAAACAATATAGCATCTGATTCTGGTTTTTAGTCTGTTCTGCTGTTTCATTTTATGGGTGAATTCATGCCATTCACACACGAAGTTACAATTACAAAGTTGAGCATTTCCCTCCATTCTGTTTTTGTCACTGTTTATTCCTTTCTACCTATTGCTTTACTCTATTCTTCCTTAAACATCTAATTGACTTCTAATCACTGCCCTACTAATCTATACAACCTCCAAGAATCCCTCCCTTATCCTCTCCCTTCATTTTCCTATTCCTTGATCTACACATATTTCTAAAAGTCCCTCCCTTAGTCTTTCCCTTCACCTTCCTATTTCTCTGTAAGTTAAGAAGACATATGCCCTTCTGAATTTATGTTATTCCCTCTTTTTAACCCAGTTCTATCCCCTCCTGCCTCCATTTGAACAGTTCTTCCATTCACACCTCATTTATATGAGATAATTGCTCCATTTTACCTCTCCTTACCCAATTTTATTTTTTAGGATCATCTGATCATACTCAGTTCAACTATCAGCCTTCTATCTGTGTATCCTCTTTAAAACTACCCAGGGATGATAACATTCTCAAGAGTTATAGATAATATTTTCCCATATAACAAGAAAAATTATTACCTTGTTAAGTCCTTTCTTATTGGCTTTTAATGTTTACTTTCTCATGTTTCTCCTGAATCTAGTAGGTCAAATTTTCCATTTAGCTCTGGTCTTTAATATTCAAATATCTGAAAGTGCTTTAGTTCATTAAATATCCATTTTTTTCCATTCAAGATAATACAGAGCTTTGCTGGATAAGTTATTCTTGGTTGCAAGCCCAGCTCCTTTGCTCTTTGGAATATATTGTTCCATGATCTTTGGGGATTTTTTTAAATGTAGAGGATGTTAAATCATGTTATCCTGACTATAGTTTTTCATTTTTTTTTCTAATTGCTTGCAATATTTTCTCCTTGACCTAGGAGCTTTGAAACTTAGCTATGATGTTCCTGTGAGTTTTCATCTTGGGATCTCTTTCAAGTGGTGTTCAGTGGATTGATGGGATCCTTTTTTGAAAAAAATTGTTTGTTTATTCTTCCAGTCTACTTACTTCAGACTTTATATTACAGTCAGACTTGTACTTCTAGAAGGAATGTCTGGGCTGGTTCTACTACTTTCTTGGAGGTACTGGGTCTCAGGGAAAACTCAGAGTGGGGATCTGCAAACTTTCAATGTTCACAAAGTAATTGATCCAGGGTCAGTAGAACTTGATTGTTGCCTTCCTAGTCTGAGCTCCACAAATTTCTGACCTGAGTTTGTATCTGAGCAACATGCTTCTGGGCTTCACTGTGGTTGGAGTTTCAGTAAACTACTCCTACACTCAATCGTTATTAGCAAGCTGGAAAGTTTTGCAGGTTGAGAGATCTGTAGGTTTCCTTTTGGCCTTTGTTTTCTGCTCTGGTTATTCTACCACAAGCTTGAGACTGAACAGGGGGCTCGAACCAAGACCCCTCTCCCTCTCTGCTCCTGGGCTCAGAGTGGTAGTTATTTTTCATCCTAAAATCATTAACTAAACAAGATCATTATATAAAACTGAAGTTGACCAAGTGTTGGGTTTTTCAACTGTAAAATGAGGACTAAATTGAGAAGGTCCAAGTTGAACAAACATTTTTCCAAGCACTGAAAGTATCTTACAAATATTAACTCATTTGAAAAGATAATTTTAACTTACAAACTTTTAAAATACCTATTTTGTATAGATAACTACTATATACACAGCACTTTGTTCTAGTGGTTACAGAAATGTTTGTGTAACTCATATCAGACCCTGACCTGTTACATAATGGTCTGGTCTTAAGGCTCCCTCTCTAATAATAGTCCCTGTGGATTATATCCCTTCCCAGGGTTTAGTTTAGAGATATCAGAATCTGGCTTTTGTCTCTCAAATGGTCCTTAACTCCCCAGCAAGTATCATCTCAATATGGTTATTAAACATAGAACAGGGAGGGGTGGAGCCAAGATGGCAGAGTATAAATAACATACATATACTAGCTCTTCCCACACAGCCCATAATATACCAGAAAAGACTCTCAACAAATTCCAGAGCAGCAGAAGTGGAGAACAACAGAGTGGAGAAGATTTCTAGCCTAGGGTGACCTGAAAGGCCTATGGGAAATGTCTGTTGCATAAGACACACTGGCGGAGCCCAGCCCAGCCTTGGCTGCATGGCAGGGTTCTGGGAGGAGGACTTGAGCAGGCCTTGGAGGCAGAATCTCCAGTTGCAGTAGCAACCCACAGGTGCCAAAGGTCAGTGACAGGGTTTTTTCAGCTAGCCGAGAAAGGAGAAGGGCCTTTCCATAGCTGCAGCCTCAGGCAGCAGCCACAGAGGCCACATCAAGCAGGTGGGAGAGTTCCCACAGCAGCCCCTACAGCAGCCTGCATCCGTTGTTGGATTGTAAAACCCCTGGGGGCACTGAGTGGCTGATTCTTACCTCAGCCCTGTGTAGAGGCCCTGAAGCAGATGATCTTTATCTCACACTGAATGGTGGCCCTGCCCCTGCAGCTTATCTGAATCTTAGCCCCCAGTGCTGGCTTGGAGGAACTGGAGGCAGGTGGTTGTGAAGAGGAAATTCTGCTAAGATTCTGGGCCCAAAAATCTCTTTTTGCTCCCAGACCAGTGTACACACTTGATTGTGCCACCTTAGAGGAACTGAGATCTTACAGATCCCCAGAGTATACCCTGCTCTTGACAAAGGACCCAAAAGTCAAGTAATTAGTTGGGAAAATGTCCAAAAAAGGGGGGAAAAAATAAGACTATAGAAGGTTACTTTCTTGATAAACAGATATCTTCTCCCATCCTTTAAGATGAGGAAGAACAATGCTTACCATCAGGGAAAGACATAAAAGTCAAGGCTTCTGTATCCCAAATATCCAAAATAAATATTCAATGGTCTCAGTCTATGGAAGAGCTCAAAAAGGATTTTGAAAATCAAGTAAGAGAGGTAGAGGAAAAGTTGGAAAGAGAAATGAGAGAGATGCAAGAAAATCAGGAAAAGCGGGTCAACAACTTGCTAAAGGAGACCCCAAAAATGCTGAAGAAAATAACACCTTTAAAAATAGGCTAACTCAATTGGCAAAAGAGGTTCAAAAAACCAATGAGGAGAAGAATACTTTAAAAAGCAGAATTAGCCATATGGAAAAGGAGATTCAAAAGCTCACTGAAGAAAATAGTTCTTTCAATATTAGAATAGAACAGATGGAGGCTAATGACTTTATGAGAAACCAAGAAATCACCAAACAAAACCAAAAGAATGAAAAAAATGAAAGATAATGTGAAATATGTCATTCGAAAAACAACTGACCTGGAGAATAGATCCAGGAGAGACAATTTAAAAATTATGGGATTACCTGAAAGCTATGACCAAAAAAAGAGACTAGACATCATCTTTCATGAAATTATCAAGGAAAATTGCCCTAATATTCTAGAACCAAGGGGCAAAATAAATATTGAAAGAATCTACTGATCACCTCCTGAAAGAGATTCAAAAGGAGAAACTCCTAGGAACATTATAGCCAAATTCCAGAGTTCCCAGGTTAAGGAGAAAATATTGCAAGCTACTAGAAAGAAACAATTTGAGTATTGTGGAAATACAATCAGGATAATATAAGATCTAGCAGCTTCAGCATTAAGGGATCGAAGGGCATTGAATATGATATTCCAGAAGTCAAAGGAACTAGGACTAAAATCAAGAATCACCTACCCAGCAAAAGTGAGTATAATACTTCAGGGGAAAAAAATGATCTTTCAATGAAATAGAGGACTTTGAAGCATTCTTGATGAAAATACCAGAGCTGAATAGAAAATTTGACTTTCAAACACAGGAATGAAGAGAAGCATGAAAGGTAAACAGTAAAGAGAAGTCATAAGGGACTTACCAAAGTTGAACTGTTTACATTCCTACATGGAAAGACAATATTTGTAACTCTTGAAACTTTTTTCAGCATCTGGGTAGTTGGTGGGATTACAACAATAGAACAGGATTTATTGAAGAAAATAAGGAGTGTAGAATGAATTCATATACAGACCCTTATGAAAGTTAATTGAGAAATTCATTCTTAGTGATTCCTATTTTACTCTCCAGTTTATATTCCCTGAAAATTCATGGCATCAATTGATAAAGTCCCTTCTGGGGTGGTGGAACAAAGAAGGGAAGAGGATTTCTGGACCCTATTGAAGGTGAAGGCTAAGTTTCTCTGAAGGAGGGGAAAATATCAAAGGTACGGGAGAAAGTGTCAGACCTTATTAAGACCCCCAAAAATAGGTAACCAAGAGAACATTATTGACTAACAAACCATATTTCTACTTTCCCAATTACATAAAATTTTTATGAGACTAACATACACATACAATAAAGGCACCTTTGATGAGGGTATTAGTAAATAATAGGGAGCTTTTCTACCTAATATTCTAAAACATACACTTATTTGCTCTCACAGAAATGACTGAAAGAAGTCAAGAATATAAGATCCTACTATACTTTTACTGTTTCATGACTATAGGAAAGACTTTGATTCTCTAGAGTAAAGTGCCACCTTTAAGGTCATCTTATACCTCAACATTACCATAAGGTTTTTCCCATGCATACATCAAAATTATGCAAAATTCCTTTAAAGGTTTAACAAGAGAAAACCTATTCAGTAACCCTTTGTTCATTAATATAAGTAGAGGCACTTATACCAGGGAGACAAGAATGCTCATTAAAGTTTCCCACCTTTATGGTAGGATGGAAAGGGTAAGGAATGTCATTCCATTGCATCAGGTCTTCTGCATCAGGAAGATGAAGTCAAAAGAGTACCAGTGTCCTGCATTTGGAGTTGAGAAAGAAAATATCTTTTTATCTTACCTGGTTTCCTGCCAGACCTCAAGTCTCCCTTGGCAAAAGGAGAAATGCCATTTATTGTTCAAGGTCTTCTGTCTGACCTCTAACCTCCCTTAGGAAGAGAAGAAACATCATTACATCAAACTTCAGATTCCTCCCAGGAAGAGCAGAAAGGCCACGCCTAAGTGTCCAGCCTGCTTCCAGCATTAGGGGAAAAGGAATAACACCATTCCTTCAGTTCCCAATACTTGTCCCTTCACCTGAGCTGCCTAAGGCCCCAAAAGAACTCTGTCTTGAGGCCAAACCCCTGTAAAGAATGAAAATTTACTTGAATTCATTCTGCAGTGATTAGCAAACACTCACCTGGTCTTACCTCCCCATTATATTGATTCTGTACCCCTAGCTGTCATCATTCAAATCTGTTCTTAATCCCCAACAGCCTAATCCCTTGCTATCATTCCCTTCAACCCAACTCCCCCAATAATGTTCCACTCTAAAGCTATCCAACCCTACCACTGTGCTCTATGAAATGCTTGCTCCGAATGTAATAAACTTTAGTTTCAGCATCAGACAAAACAAAAGAGATGTGTACCTCATCCTGTTCCCATGTGATTTTGATTTCCTTGGTCAGATTTTGTCTCTTGAAAGCATTTTATTCCGTGTGACTTGGAGATTATGAGTATTTGGGATGATGACATTTATTAAAACATTGCTATTATCATCATTACTATTATTGTTATGCTCTTTTGAATATGCTTGCCAAATCCTTCTCAGAGTAAAGTCTCATAATTTTGTATTATAAGATTGGTAGGAAGAAATATGCAACTAGATGTTTCCATGAATATCAGTGATTTCTTCCAAGCAATCCTAAATATTTCACTCTCTCCTGCAAATAATCCCCTTCACCTCAGAAAAATATACTTATATATATATATACACACACATATATACATATACATACACATATATGTGTATATTCAATGTGTATATATACATATATGCATTTATATGTATAGATGTGTGTATGTGAGTGTATGTGTATATACATGTATATATATGTATATATATATATGTGTATACATACACATACACACACACACACACACACACACACACACACACACACACACACGGTGTTGACCTGAAAGTTTAGTTAAAGAAAAGGCAACAGGATAAATGCATACATTTTGTGATCTAATTAATTAAACAATTTCCTTTAAAGATAATGGTTACATAGCTCTATGGAGCCAGGATCAAGACTGGCTACCTGGTACAGAAATCATCTGGCTTAAATACATTTTACTGTGAGAAAGGAACTCTGTTAGTTGATCAAATTGTAAATTTAGGAAGACAGTTAAGCAAAGCAGTGTCAGTTGGATTTTATAATCCCAAGCTGTGTGAATTTCCTTTCTGTAGCACATCTCTGTGACATATGATAAGGAGAAAATCTCATCACTCTGATGACAGGTATCCTGTCATAAAGAGGCCCTTGAAGTTGCAGGCGCAAGAAAGGGTATTTTAACACAGGTGACGAATTTTGAAATTACAACCCAAGACATCGTGTTTTTTCTTATCACTAAGATGCTAGAAGAAGGGTCTGGTAAGGAATTTACTAGTCAACCCCATTTGCTTCGCTGACACCAAAAGGCATTTTCTGAGTTTACTTAAGATAACAAAAGAGACTATTAGGTCCAGACTCTTCAAGCTCTGGCCCTTATTGAAGTCCAAAATTTATTAAATATTATCAATACTAATGTAGCACATGCTTCTGTGATGGCTCATTGAAAACAATAAGCAGTCCCTCTGTGGTGCCCATTTCTCAGGGTAGTTTTTCTGGATGTGGGTCTTCAAATTCACTTAGCCTCCATGTCTTCTCTTTCACAGTAATTCTGTTTCTGTGTGACAAGGAGATTATTGGTAGGGACAAGGTGGGGGCAAGGGTAAGGGTTGGGGTGAGGAACTGAACATCAGGTGTTGCATTAGAGGAGGGCTGAAGTCCAAGCAGCCCTCTGTGTCCTTTAGACCTGTGGAAAGGAGCTGTTCACAGCACTCACCTCAAGTACTCTTTATCTAGATTTTCTCTCTTTGGGAATGAGCCCTCTAAAATGTCTCTGATTATTAAGAAGTTTTTCTATCAGAATTTTGAGACCCACTGAGTTGTAAGTTATAAGACTCATAAATCTTTTCCTTTCCCACTCCTTCTGTCTTTTGGTTCTCACTGAGTCCTGACTTCCTCTTGAGTACACAAGCTCCCTGGCCTCCCTTTCCACCACAGACTGAACTTTTCCTCATTCCCCTGCCTCACCAGTTGAGGTAGTTGGAATACTCTTTGTTCCCTATTGCTACTTTTTAGGTTCTTCCCCTGCAACAATCACTCCATAACTTCTTCTCCTTTCAGGTTCACTCAATCCATATCTACCACCCAATCACAATTCTGGGAGCTATGGTCTACTGATCTTCTGATACTTCCCTTCTTTCCTTAGTAACTGCATAGTTTTTCTGTACTCCCCAATTCCTGCCCTAACACTAGGGAATTTCAGCATACATATTGATACTCCCTCAAACACCCTAACCTCACAGTTATGCAATTAATTTATTTCATATGACCTGTTCTTTTACCCCACTTCAGCCATATCCAAAGATGGTCATACCCTTGATCTTTCTCACAAATGCATGACTTTCATGTTTTTGAACTCCAAAATTCCCTTATCTGACCACAATCTACTGGCATTCTACCTCTGTTTTTGGAACTAAACTGAGTTCATCTACACTTTGACTTCTGATCCCTTGATCTCTCTTGCAGGATATCACCCATATATGTATATGTGTGTATTTATTTATATGTGTATATATGTACAGAAATACATATGTGTGTATGTGCATGTACAGTCCTTGTTTGCTTCACATCAATCATTTGTGCTAATCAGATCCATCCATTTGCTTGGGTTTAGGATAACTTCTTGAACTGCATAGTATAGATGATAAGGCCAAATCTTTAAAAATGCTTATGAATCTCACTTAGGAAGTTAGAAGAAGTATTCTGGGACTTAATTCAGATGAACATCTTGATGTTGTCCACATAGATGAGCATCTGGAAGGCTTCACTCTCCCTGTTCAATTTAGACGCTGCTGGATATTCTCCATTTTGGAGGCAAACACCTTTGGGTCAATAAGCAGTCAATAAACATTTAATACTATGTGCTAGGCACTGAGTTATGCACTGTGTTGTGCTCTGTAGTTACAAAGAAAAGCAAAAGACAGTTACTGCTTGCTCTCAAGAAGCTCACAGACTAATGGGGGAAGTAACATGTAAACCACTATATGCAAACAAGCTATAATCAGTATAAATTGAAAATAAACAACAGAAGGAAGACAATAGAATTGGGGTAGGGGTGGGAATTAGGAAAGGTACCTTCCTATGGAAGTTATTGTAATGATGAATTTCTGTATTTAAGATGTGAAGAAATGAAACTCCAAGAACTCGGCTAAGTCCCATGTCTGTCTCATTTTTAAGAGAGATAACCATTGCAGTGTTGACTCTAATTTGCTAAAAGTAGCTATCTGTGATGTTTCACAAGCAAACAGTGAGCCACCTCTGTCAAATTACATAGAGTATAAAACATGCTTATTGTGGAATATGTAGTATGGCTGGTCTTTGGTAATTTGAGTAATGCCAATGTTGAATCTCTTCATTTTGGATACTTTGATTTTGCACAAAAATTATAGGATCATAGAATTTTAGATTTGGGAAGAACTTCAGAGATCAGCTAGTCCAATCTTTTCATTTTCCAGAGAAGGAAATTGAGGCTCAGAGAGGTAACATCATATAATTGGTAATTGATAAAGCCAGGATAAGAACTCAGATCCTCTGACTCAAAATCTACTGCTCTTTCCACCAACCCATCTGCCTCCAATGCTAGGCAATCTCTTTGAGTGAAGACATTGAAAACCATATCAAGAATTAGGGAAAGAAATTGAAGAAATGTGGTTCATACTTCCAGAGTTCATAGACTTTTTCAGCTAATCTGAAAATCATCTATTCCAGTTCCTTCATTTTCACTAGGAAACTAGGGCCAGCAAAGTAAATTAACTTTCTCAAGGTCACACAGATAGTAAGTTGCCAATTGGGGATTTGAACTTAAACCCTATAATTCCAAAATCCTTGTGATGCCTCTACCAGCACATTGCATGTTTATGTTACCCATCTTTAAATGCTCAAAGCCTATAACAGGTGTAGATGTAAAATAAGAATTTTTTTTCTTTTAGCCATCAAATATATTTTTAGTAGATAAAACCAAAATAAAGATTGGTGACTTTGGACTGGTAACCTCATCGAAAAATGTAGAGGATCGGACAAAAGGCATAGGAACAGTTCGTTATATGAGCCCAGAACAGGTAAGATGCCTTTTAGTCAATTCTGCTGAACATTTTTGCTTTTTTTTTTTTTTTGTGGTAAATTGTCCCTACCAATACATCCTCTCTCTTCTCTTTCTGGCATACTAAACATGCATGTCCAAGCTCCCCAATGATTTGGAGAGCCTCATGTTGTGGGGAGGTAGAATCATTGCCCTTCCTCACTCTCAACCTCACCCCACCAAGCCTTCAATTCTTCATTAAGCTATCCTTGTATCCACTGAAGTCTTTGAAGGTTGATCCATCAGTACTTTGCCAGTATAGGGGGAAAAATTACTCAGGAAGGTTAACAAATGCTAACTACAGTAGTTATTTGTTTTATGATTTTCTCTTAGGGGAGAAAATTTAATTTGTTTCTTACCCATAGTTAGTCGCAGTGCACATTTTTGTGAGATCAGAGTCAGAATGGAGAGAACTAGGCATATTAATTGATTACAGTCTAGATCTGGACTTATAAAATGTCTTTTCAACTAAGAATTCCCAACTTTTAAGGTGTATAGGTCAGCATTCTCTCTCAGTTTTATATTTTTTATTGTACTGTAAATTCTAATAAGTTGAACATTACACATCATCTTCCTGAAATAACCAGAAAAAAATTTTCTGTTAAATTTTTTTTGTGATACTCCCCCTAACAGGCATGCAGATATGTAGATGAATAAGAATAATCATAATGTGACATTTTATTTTTTTTTCAGATCAATTCCCAAGCTTATGGGAATGAAGTGGATATCTTTTCATTGGGATTAATTTTTTTTGAACTTCTTTACATATGTCCCACTGTTCAGGAAATGTCATCGGTAAATAATGAAAGTATTATTAAGTGTTATTGGCTTTCAAGTTCCAGGTATTGCTGCTTATAGCTATTTCCCATAGATTAAAATGTGGTATAAAGAAAAGAAGGCAGGAGTCCTTGACCTTTCTGTGTCATGGACCCATTTGGCAGTCTGGTTAATCCTGTAGATCTCTTCCCAGAATAATGTGTTTAAATACATAAATTTAATTATAATGAGAATAATAGTAAACATATAGCACTTACTATGTGTCAGATGCCGTGCTAAGTGCTTTATAAATATCTGATTTGATCTTCACAGCAACCCTGGGAGGTAGGTACTATTATTATCCCCATTTTACTAATGAAGAAACTGAGGCAGAGGTGAAAAGATGGCCCCAGAGTCACAAATCAGATGTCTGAAGCTGGATTTGAACTCTGGTCTGCCTGATTGCAGACCCATTTCTCTATGAATGATATTGAAATGAAGATGTAATTTGTTTCCCATCCAAGTTCTCAGACATCCTGAAACTTACTTATGGATCCTTTGGAGGAGGGGTGGTGTCTATGAACATCTAGGGTTAAGAACCTCTGGATTCAACTATTAACAATAAGTAAAATGTGAGTTTGCTATTCAATAGAATGTTGCTTTCTATTTTTATTTTTTTAAGTTTTGTTCTCCTTCTAGAAGGAATATCCTTTATATATTAACTCAGAGTAGTGGATTCTGTTTTGTAAGAAAAGCTTAGAGAAATGGCAACAAGCATTTTCTATGAACAAATCCATTCTGTAATCATTTATGAAGCATCAACAATAGCCTGGACCCTGTGCCAGGTGCTAGGAGTAAGAGGAAGAAAGGAAAACAATATCTCCTCTAAAGGAGCATAGGAAGGCTGCTATTGCTGATAATGGTAATGATGATAATGATGACCGTGATGATGACAATGGTGGTGGTAGTGGTGGTTTAGGACAGGGGCTAGAAAATAGTGGATCTTCCATGCCCAATCTGGACGTAAACTCAGGCAGGGAGTTCGCCTAGAACTGGGAAGTATAAATAGAAGATTCTTGATTGATGCATGAAATAATATGTGTTTTCAATGAACTGGGAAAGAGCAAAAGGAAAAATAGCTTCATAAAAAAATTTCTACAGGTTTAATAAACTTTAAATATTTCTTCTGAGGAAAAATTTGTAAATAAAAATAGTGTTTTCTGGCATTTTCAGATCTGGGGAAATGTGAAAATTTGTATCTTTCCAGAAGAATTTGACAGGAAGTACCCTAAGGAGGTATGAATTTTTAAAGAACCAGAACTTTTTTTATATCAATATTTAATTTTTGTAACTGAGACTTTTATAATCATTTCAGAAACAGTTACTAATGAAGCTACTTTCAAAAAAACCTGAAGACAGACCCAAAGCATCAAAAATCCTAAAGATACTGAAGACATGGGAGAAAGAAGAATGTGGTAGAGAGCATATGTATTCACGTTCATATTAGGTACTTTGTTGGTGTGACTGGGCTCTCATGTTCCCACCTCTGAAATGTGACAAGTTTCTGGAATCCACTGGGGAGCATTGTTGTAGTTCGGTTGTTTCAAGTGTGTCTGACTCTTTTTGACCCCATTTGAGGTTTTCCTGGCAAAGATACTAGAATGGTTTGTCATTCCTTCTTCAACTCATTTTACAGATGAGGAAACTGAGGCAAATAGGGCTAAGTGATGACTTTCCCAGTAAACCACTAGTAAGTGTCTGAGGCCAAATTTGATCTCAAGATGAATCTTCTTGACTCTAGGACTGTACTCTAGCCACTGTACCACCTAGCTCTGGAGAGCGTTAGATACTTCCTATTTGTTTTTATTGCCATTTATTATTACTGTGGTGGCTCCTTATTTTTTGAATCCATTTTACAGTTTAGTTTTTGGGGCTTTTTTTGGAAGAAGTTTCCATCTATCATTGATTTTTTGTTGGCTTGCTTGCGTTCTTCAAAGGAAATAAAGCCTCTGAAATTTGATTTTCAAGCAACCATTAGTTAGATATTTACTCTCCTTTCTAAAAATTTTTTTTATTTATTTCATTGACTATTTCCCTATTAAATGTAAAAAAAGTTTTAGTAATCATTTTTATCTATCAATTTTGAGTTTCAAATTATCTTCCTCCTTGTTCCTACCCCTTCCTTGAGAAGGCAAGGTATTTGATTTCGATTATACATGTGAGGTCATGCAAAATATATTTCCATATTTGCCCTATTACGAAAGAAAACATGAACAAAATAAAATAATAAAGATAAAGGCATTTTTTTTAAACGTGTGCTTCCATCTGCATTCAGAGTTCATTAGTTCTCTCTCTGGAAGTAGAGAGCATTTTTCATCATGGGACCACTGAAATTCTTAAATCATTGTCTTAGTGAAAATAGATAAGGCTTTCACAGTTCATCTTAAAATATTACGGTTACTGTGTACAATGTTTTTCTTGTTCTGTTCACTCCACTTTGCATGAGTTCATATAAATCTTCCCAGATTTATCTGAAATTATCTGAATGTGTGTATTATTCCCCCTTTGAGTCATTTCCAGTGAGAGTAAAGTTCAAGTGTTATCCATCACCCCTTTCACCCATTTTCCTATCCACTGCAAAAGTTCTTCCTTTCATGCCTCTTTTATGTGAGATAATTTTCCCCATTTTTTTCTCTCCTTTCCCCCTTATTCCAGCACATTCCTTCTTCTCACCTCTTAATTTAATTTTTTTGAAATCATTCCATCATAGACAACTCACATCCATGCCCTCTATCTATACTCCTTCTAACTGCCTTAACAATAATAAAATTCTTAGGAATGACAAGTATCATCTTCCCATATAGGAATGTAAACAGTTTAAATTTTTTGAATCCTTTATGATTTCTCTTTCATGTTTACCTTTTTATGTTTCTCTTGAATTTTGTATTTGAAAGTCAGATTTTCTATTAATCTCCAGGCTTCTTATCAGAAATTCCCAGTTTGCTGAGTAGATTATCCTTGGTTGTAGTCTTAGATTCCTTTCCTTCCAGAATATCATATTCCAGTCCTCCCACCCTCTCAGGTTAAATCATGTGTGATCCTGACTGTGGCTCCACAGTATATGAATTGTTTCTTTCTGGCTACTTACAGTATTTACTCCTTGACCTGAGAGCCCTGGAATTTAACTATGATATTCTTTGTAGTTTTCATTTTGGGATCTCTTTTAGGAGGTGATCAGTGGATTCTTTCAATTTTTATTTTGCTCTCTGGTTCTAGGATATTGGGGCAGGTTTCCTTAATAGTTTATTGAGAGATGATGTCTAGGCTCCTCTATTGATAATAGCTTTCATATAATCTAATAATTCTTAAGTTATGTCTCCTCAATCTATTTTCCAAGTCGACTGTTTTTCCAATGGGATAGTTCACATTTTCTTCTACTTTTATATAATTGTTTCTTGATGTCTTGTAAATTCATTTGCTTTCCCTTTGTTCAATTCTAATTTTTAAGGAGTTAGTGAGGTTTTGTCCCTCTTTTTACACTTGGCCAATTCTGGTTTTTTTTAAGGTGTCATTTTCTTCAATATTTTTTGTGCCTCTTTCCCCAAGGTGTTGTTTTTTCATAGTTCCTTCCTTTGCTTTCATTTTGTTACCTAACTTCTCTCTTACCACTCTTATTTGACTTTGGAAATCCTTTTGAGTTCTTCTATGAATTCTTGTTGAGTTTGGGTACAATTTACATTTTATTTGATTCTTTGCTTGTTGCTATTTTGACTTCATTGTCTTCTGAGTTGGTGTCTTGATTTTCCCTGTCACCAGAGTAGCTTTTTATGGTCAAGTTCTTTTACTTTTTCTTTTGCTTATTTCTTCACCCTATTTCTTTATTTGAAACTTTATGTTAATTTTGGGCTCAGTTCCTAGAAAGGGGAAGGAAAGGTTTCTGTCTCATGTTTCAATACTTTTCACACTGCTGTCTTCAGAGGTAGTTCTGGGTGTTTTGAAGTTTTTGGGTGTTTCCCAGGTAGTGTGATCCAGGAAGAGATGTCACTATTTTCTTGGTCTGCAGTTTGGTCCTTACCCAGAAAGGACTCCTAATCCTTTGGAATTGCAATTAATACTTTTCTCAGGGTCCCTCTTCCCTTGGAACTGGAAACTGTACTGTTTCTCAGTGTTCTTGATCCCTTGAGGTCAGAAGTGATATTCCCCTCAGAGTTTCCACTCCCTCTTGATTTAAAGTGATTCTCTTCACCCTTGAACTATAACCCAGAAATGGGTTTAGGCAATGAAGTTGCCAAATAATTGTCCTTCAGGGTTTCCACACTCTTCTTGACTGAAAGAACTCCCCTGTAATTTCTGTCTGATCAGTTCTCAGTTCTCTTAACCTCTCCAGCTTTAGAACTCCTGAAGCTGCTTCTAATTCTGTCACCATCACCTAGTCCCACCACTTGTATTTCATCCATGTGGGCTCCAAGCTAATTTCTTCCTTCCACATCACAGATATTCTCTTTCCAACCTACTTATGTTGTCTGGGGCTAGAAGAATGTCTCACTCATTGATCTTTTGTTGGCTCTGTCACTCCAGAATTCAACCTGAGTAGCCATTTTAAAGTTATTTGGAGGAGAATGTTGGAAGACCTGAACTTTCTTCTACTCCACCCTCATGGCTCCATACCCTGAAGTCCCCTATTCTCATTAAAAACAATTTTTTTCTCCTCAACAAAAATTTATTTTTCTCTCCCTCTTATCATGTCTCCCTTCCCTGAGGTGAGACAAATACGCTCACAGGCCATGTTCAAATTAATATTTCATCCTGCATGTTTTTTGTCCAGTCTGTCCATTGGAAACATTCTCAAAAACTCTAGATCAGTTAAAGAAAGTAAGACATAATAGCCCAAGGAGTTCACTGACAGCAAGAAAATCTTGTATGTTCAAAAATGTTCCTAACAACATTATGAGGGAAAAAAGTTAGGAAAAAGAATAGGCATCTAACAGTTGGGAAATGACTAAGAAATGATGGTGGATGAAAGTAATAGTATCATACTTCACTCTTAAGAAATGATAAATGTGAAGAATTCAAAGGCACCTAGGAAGAATATGAAATGAGAAAGAAAGAGGAAGATAGAGTCCAAAGAACAACATATAGCATAACTACGGTAATATAAACAAACTAGCTAAAAAAGCACAAAAGTCTGATCTAATTCAATGGATGATGTTAGTACCACACTGTCAGAGTTCAAGGACATGTCATTCCTTTTCTATCAATAATTAATAATCTAACTTTATTTGAGGAATGTGTTTTGCAATGTGGTTCAGGTGGGTATTTGTTGGGAAGCTTCTACTGTGTCAAAATAAAATATATTAATTAAAAAAAATAAGAGTGATTCCAAAGAAATCAATGAAAGAAGAAAAGGATCTGTATATACAAAAATATTTTTAACAGCCATTTTTTTCTTTTTTTAAATTATTTTATTTGTTTTCGCTGTTCTACAATCACTTCCATATATCTTAGATTTTTTCCCCCTCCCTTCCTACTCCCTCCCTGAGACAGCATAAAATTTTATATAGGTTCTACACATATATTCGTATTAAATACATTTGCACCTTAGTCATGTTGCACAGAAGAATTAGAATGAATGGGAGAAATCCTAAAACAAAACAAAACATAATGCAAAAGAAAATGGTCTGCCTCATTCTGTGATCAAGTTCCATAGTTCTTTCTCTGGATGTGGAAGGCACTTTGCCTCAAGAGACCATTGGGAATTTTTTAAGTTCTTGCATTGCAATGAAGTACTAAGTCTACGAGAAAAATTCCTCACACACTGTGGATGTTGCTGTGTACAAAGTTCTTCTGTTTCTGCTCCTTTCACTCAGCATCAGTTCATATAAGTCTTTCCAGGCTTCTCTGAAATCTTCCTGTTCATCATTTCTTATAGCACAATAGTATTCCATTACATTCATATACCACAATTTATTTAGCCATTCCCCAATTGATGGGCATCCCCTTGATTTCCAGTTTTTGGCCACCACAAAGAGTACAGCAGCTATTTTTGTAGTGACAGAGAACTAGAAATTACAGGGATGACTGGTGGGGAAGGGCTGAAGAATCATGGTATAGGAATGTAATAGAACACTATTATATCTTAAGAGATGACATGAAGAATGGCTTTAGAAAAACCTAGAAGGACATGTATGAACTAATGCAGAGCAAAGTGAGCATTTTATTTTTTGTGAGGCAATGGGGGTTGAGTGACTTGCCCAGCATCACCCAGCTAGTAACTTTCAAGTGTCTGAGGCTAGATTTGAACTTAGGTCTTCCTGACTCTAGGGCTGGTGTTCTATTCACTATGCCACCTACCTGCCCCCAAAGAAAACCTTTTAAAATGAACATTTTATTTTGGAGATGATGTGTGAAAGTGGGACACTAAGGCACTTTTGATGGTATTGTGAATTGATCCAACCATTCTGGAGAACAACTTGGAACTATGCCCAAAGGGCAACCTAACTATGTATATTTGATCCAGAAATACCACTATGAGGTTTGTATCCCAAAGAGATCATAAAAAAGGGAAAAATGCCCACATATGAAAAAATAGCAGCCTTTGTCGTGGTGTCAAAATGTTGGAAACTGAGGTGATGCCCATCAATTGGGGAATGGTTGAACAAACTGTGGTATATGAATGTAATGGAATACTATTGTACTATAAGAAATGATGAACAGGCAGATTTCAGCAAAACCTGAAAGGATTTGTACGAACTGATGCAAAGTGAAATAAGCAGAACCAGGAAAACATTGTACACAGTATCAGCAACATTGTGTGATGATCAACTATGAATGACTTAGCTCCTGTCAGCAACACAATGATCCAAGACAAGTACTGCTATCCACATCCAGAGAAAGAATTGAGGGACTCTGAATGCAGATCAAAGCATATTTTAAAAATTTTTTTGCATGTGTTTTTTTCCTTTTGATTTCCTTCTTTCACAATTGTGACTAATATGGAAATATGTTTTACATAATTGCACATATATAACCTATATCAAATTGCTTGCTGTTTTAGGAAAACAGGAAGGGAGTAAAAGAGGGAGAAAAATTTGGAACTTACTATCTTATAAAAATGAAGCTAAAAATTGTCTTGATATATAATTGTAAAAAAATACTGTTACAGAAATAAAAATCCAAAAAGTGAATATTTTAAAGACAAAGAGCTTTCTAAAATTTTCTTTTCCAGTTGATGTACTTTTATTCTTTCTGCCTTCCAACCTGCCCCCATCCCCAATTTAAAAGAAAAAAAGAAAAACTAAACATTTGTGACAAATATGCATAGTGAAACAAAATAAATTCCCACATTGGCCATGTCCAAAAATGTATGTCTCTTGCATCATGAATCCATTACCTCTCTGTCAGGAGGTGTTTATTACTCTTCACCCTTTGTACTCAGAGGACCAATGACATCACAAGGGTGATATCTTGACTTGCATGTGAATTGGATTTCAGTAAGGCAAAGCAAAGTTATCAGCCTCACTCTCTCTTCCAGAGTCAAGACTAGTCTTGATGGCCCAGGATGCAGTGGCTGACCTTGGCCTTTCTAAATTAAGGTCTTTCCCAGGTCTCAGTTTGTTTAAGGTAACACTCATTCAATCACAAAGGACTGGGTGAGAATTGAGAGAAAAGCTGGCCTAATTTACCATCACAAAAGTAAAAGTATCGGTCTGGGAAGAGTAAACCCTCAGAGTTTTTGGCCTGAACAGAAAACAGTGGCTTATTCTAATCACTTATTCTAAATTATCAAAATCTAAACAATGAGCCACAGAGACTTTGTCTGGGGGCTATTGGGCCTTCAATGAAAGCTACAAGGATTTGGGTTTAAACACACAGTAGACTTCTTTTTAATCTGGTTTTTTAGAGTAGTATTTCAAGAAATCATAAATGAAAATTGCACAGGACAAAAAGTAAATCACCCCAACTTTTCGAAAAACTATATTAAAAAAACCTAGCCCCCCCATTAAAATATCTTATAAAGTATGAGCAACCAAAAATTATATTCCTATGGACATAGCACCCACATGTAAGGATATAGTGTTCCAAATGGAGAGAAGGACCACATGTGGTAAAGGAAAAGAAGGAGGGGGAAGAAAAGGAGGATGATAATTAAGAAGATGACAAAGAAGATGAAGATATAATAGCAGCATTGCCCAGCTTCTGCTTGAATTGGTGGGTTGAATTCCCAGAGGGCAGCTAATTTTCTCAGTCTTCTAGAGATAACTTTCAAAAACTATGCTTCTCCTGTTGTAGATCCTGAGTGCTAAATGCAGTAGTCCCTAGAGATTGTCATAATTTAAATTTACCAAAGGTAAACATAACAAGGTAGAAAGAGTTACTACAAAACGTTCTCCCCAAAACCTGGTTCACACCTTCCCAAAAGTACACACATAACATACACCATCCATGTGGAAGATTAAACTTAAACAGAGCAACGAGGCACACATAAAGGATGTTATATGTGATAGACATTTGGCTCATAACACCTGCTCTGGAAGTCCTCTCTGCATAGAGACCTCATGCAGAACCCTCATTATTGTTACTTATCCTTTCTTCTCAAAGAGGACTGATGATACCAGACTTCCTTGAGGATTGGATTTAAGTTGGGCAGAGCTGTGCAAAGTCATCTGCCTCCTTCTGCTCTCCACAATCACCAAAGTCCATCATCAAGATGACTCCAGGAGGTGGGTAGCATACATTGGTCTACTGGAATCATGGTTGATCATTGCACTGATCAGATTTCTTAAGTTTACTTAGTTGACACCAACCAATTGTAACCAGTCATGATTCTAAGGTCTCCATCTATGCTACCTATCTCCTGACAGAAAAGTGATTGATTCAATATGCAGAATGAAATATACATTTTTGAACACGGCCCATGTGGAGATTTATCATGAGTATTTTTTTCCTTTTTGATGGAGGAGAGGGAAAGTAATGCTTTTCAATTGAGAAAAAATTGTTAAAAAAACCAAAATTGCTGAGGTCTACTCAGCACAGCAGTAGCCCTTTTTTTCTCCACAGTGATCAGCTGCAACCTCCAACTCCCCAGCAACCATGTCAAAGGAACCCAGAGTTGGCATTGATCTTGGCACCACTTACTCCTGTGTGGGAGTCTTCCAACATGGAAAAGTGGAGATCATTACTAATGACCAAGGAAACAAGACCATCCCAAGCTATGTAGCCTTCACGAAAATTTAATTTGGTGATGCTGCAAAGAACCAAGTTACAATGAACCACATCAACATAGTTTTTGATGCTAAATGTCTGACTGGTCACAGATTTGATGATGCAGTTGTACAGTCAGACATGAAAAACACTGGTCTTTTATGGTGCTGATTGATGTAGGCAGGCCTAAAGTCCAAGTTTAGTACAAAGGGGAGACCAAAAGTTTCTATCCAGAAGAAGTATCTTCTATGATCTTGACCAAGATGAAAGAAATAGCTGAAGCTTACCTTAGGAAGACTGTCACAAATGCCATAATCACAGTACCAGCCTATTTAAATGATTCCCAATGTCAGGCTGCTAAATTTGCTGGAACCATTACTGGTCTCAGTGTGCTCCAAATCATCAATGAGCCAACTGCTGCTGCTATTGCTTATGGCGTGGATAAAAAGGTTGGTGTCGAGAAAAATGTGTTGATTTTTTACCTTGGAGGTGGTACTTTAGATGTCTCCATTCTTAGCATTGAAGATGGCATATTTGCATCACACACCAGACGTGGAGCGGAGCCCCTGCCCTGGCCACACGGCCCTGGAGAGGAGCAGATGTGAGCAGGCTTCAGGGACGGAACCTCCAGTGGCCACGAAAGTCCCTCCACCCACAGGCACTACAGGTCAGTGTGAGAGACTTCTGGGCTGGCTGAGAGGGGAGCAGGATGTCTCTATAACTCAGGCTCCCTTGGGAGGAAGCGGCAGAGGCAGCAGCGGCCAGGGGCTCGCGGAGCAGACAGGATCTCAGATCCATTACTGAAGATCTCTGCATAAACCCCCTGAGGGAACTGAGCCTGGGAGGTAGCCCTGCACCCACCCAAGCACCAGAACTTAAGCTCACATTGAATAGCAGCCACTCCCACTGCGGAAAGCCCTGGGGCTGGGGAGCAGCATTTGAATCTCAGACCCCAAGCACTAGCTGGGTGAATCTAGGCGGGGGTAGACAGGAATCTCAGAAGTCAAGTAAGTGGCTGGGAAAATGCCCAGAAAAGGGAAGAAAAATAAGACCACAGAAGGCTACTTTCTTGGTGAACAGATGTTTCCTCCTTTCCTTTCTGATGAGGAAGAACAATGCTTACCGTCAGGGAAAGACATAGAAGTCAAGGCCTCTGTCCCCCAAACACCCGAAATAGATATCCAATGGGCTCAGGCCATGGATGAGCTCAGAAAGGATTTTGAAAATCAAGTAAGGTGGAGGAAAAACTGGGAAGAGAAATGAGAGAGATGCAAGAAAAGCATGAAAAATGGATCAATACCTTACTAAAGGAGACCCCAAAAAATGCTGAAGAATATAACACCTTGAAAAATAGGCTCACTCAATTGGCAAAAGAGGTTCAAAAAGCCAATGAGGAGAAGAATGCTTTCAAAAGCAGAATTAGCCAAATGGAAAAAGAGGTTCAAAAGCTCACTGAAGAGAATAGTTCTCTCAAAATTAGAATGGAACAGATGGAGGCTAATGACTTTCTGAGAAACCAAGAAATCACAAAACAAAACTAAAAGAATGAAAAAATGGAAGATAATGTGAAATATCTCATTGGAAAAACAACTGACCTAGAAAATAGATCCAGGAGAGACAATTTAAAAATTATGGGACTACCTGAAAGCCATGATCAAAGAAAGAGCCTAGACATCATCTTTCATGAAATTATCAAGGAAAACTGCCCTGATATTCTACAACCAGAGGGCAAAATAAGTATTGAAGGAATCCATCGATCACCGCCTGAAAGAGATCCAAAAAGAGAAACTCCTAGGAACATTGTGGCCAAATTCCAGAATTCCCAGGTCAAGGAGAAAATATTGCAAGCAGCTAGAAAGAAACAATTCCAGTATTGTGGAAATACAATCAGGATAACTCAAGATCTAGCAGCTTCTACATTAAGAGATTGAAGGGTGTGGAATAGGATATTCCAGAAGTCAAAGGAACTAGGACTCAAACCAAGAATCACCTACTCAGCAAAACTAAGTCTAATACTTCAGGGGAAAAAAATGGTCTTTCAATGAAATAGAGCATTCTTGATGAAAAGACCAGAGCTGAAAAGAAAATTTGACTTTCAAACACAAGAATGAGAAGAAGCATGAAAAAGTAAACAGCAAAGAGAAGTCATAAGGGACTTACCAAAGGTGAACTGTTTACATTCCTACATGGAAAGACAATATTTGTAACTCTTAAAACTTTTCAGTATCTGGGTTGTTGGTGGGACCACACACACACATATACACACACACACACACGTACATGTGTGCATGCACACACATACAGAGACAGAGAGCACAGAGTGAATTGAATAGGATGGGACCATATCTTAAAAGAAATTAAGGTAAATGGTGAGAGAGAAATGTAGTGGGAGGAGAGAGGGTGAAATGGAATGGGGTAAATTATATCTCATGCAAGAGGCAAGCAGGACACTTTTTAGTGGAGGGAAAAAGAGGAGAGCTGAGAAAAAAACATGAAGTTTACCCTCATCACATTCAACTAAAGGCAGGAATAAAATGCACACTCATTTTGGTATGAAAACCTATCTTCCAATACAGGAAAGTGGGGGAGAAGGAGATAAGCAAGGGGAGGATGATGGAAGGGAGGGCAATGGGAGAAGGGAGCAATTTGAAGTCAACACTCGGGGAGGGTCAGGATCAAAAAACAGAATAGAAACAATGGGGGGCAGGATAGGATGGAGGGAAATAGAGTTAGTCTTACACAACAAGACTATTATCGAAGTCATTTGCAAAACTACACAGATATGGCCTATATTGAATTGCCTGCCTTCCCAAAGGGAATGGGTGGGGAGGGAGGGATGGGGAGAAGTTGGAACTCAAAGTTTTAGGAACAACTGTTTAGTATTGTTGTTGCTACTAGGAAATAAGAAATACAGTTAATGAGGAATAGAATGTCATCTGGCCCTACAGGACAAAAGAGAAGATGGGGAGAAGAGAAGGGAGGGAGGATAGAAGAGAGGGCAGATTGGTGATAGGGGAAATTAGAATGCTCAGTGTATTAGTGTGGGGGGAAGGGATAAATGGGGAGAAAATTTGGAACCCAAAATTTTGTGAAAATGAATGTAAAAAGTTAAATAAATAAATTTATATTAAAAAAAAAAGAAGATGGCATATTTGAGGTCAAGTTCACAGCTGGGGACACCCACTTGCCTGAGGAGTACTTCGACAATCGAATGGCCAACTATTTCATTGGCAAGTTCAAGTGAAAGTACAAGAAGGACATCAGTGAGAACAAGAGGGCTGTTCACTGTCTTCACACCACTTGTGAATGTGCAAAGCATACCCTCTTTTTTAGGATCCAGGCCATGCCCTCTATAAAGGTATCAACTCCTCTTCATCAATCATCCCAGCCCATTTCAAAGAGCTGAATGCTGACCTCTTCTGTGGCACATTGGACCCTGTGGAAAAGGCCTTGAGATGCCAAGCTAGATAAATCACAGATTCATGACATCATCCTGGTGGGTGGTTCCACTCAAATCCCCCAAATCCAGAAGCTTCTGCAAAGACTTCTTCATTGGCAAGGAGCTCAACAAGAATATCAATCCTGATGAGGCTGTTGCTTATGGTGCAGCTGTCCAGGCTGCCATTTTGTCTGGAGATAAATCTGAGAATGTGCAGGACTTGCTGCTGTTGGATGTCCTTCCTCTTTCCCTTGGCAATGAAAATGCTGGTGGAGTTATGACTGTGCTGATCAAACGTAATATCATCATCCCTGCCAAGCAGACACAGACCTTTACCACCTATTCAGACAACCAACCTGGTGTGCTTATTCAGATTTATGAAGGTGAGAGAGCAATGACAAAAGATAAAAACCTGCTTGGCAAATTTGAACTCACAGCAATCCCCCTAGCACCCAGGATTGTTCCTCAGATTGAAGTAACATTTGACATTGATGCAAATGGCATTCTCAATGTTTCTGCTGTGGATAAGAGAACAGGAAGGAGAATGAGATCACCATCGCCAATGATAAAGGACGTCTGAGCAAAGAAAACCTTGAAAATATAGTCTGGGGGCTGAAAAATACAAGGCGGAGGATGAGAATCAGAGAGATAAGGTGTCTTCCAAGAATTCTCATGAATCTTATGCTTTCAACATGAAGGCTACTGTGGAGGATAAAAAACTGCAAGGCAGAACTGGTGATGAAGAGAAATAGAAGGTCCTTGACAAATGTAACGAAATAATCAACTGACTGGATAAGAATGAGATTGTTGAGAAGGACGAATGTGAGCATCAGCAGAAAGAATTGGGGAAAGTCTGCAACCCCATCTTAGTAAGCTGTCCCAGAGTGCAGGGCGCATGCCAGGAGACATGCTTGGCACGTTCCCAGGTGGTGGAGCAGCCCCATCTGGACCAACCACTCAAGAGGTGGACTCACACCAGAAGAAACAGCATTCCACAGAACTTTCTGAAAACTGAAGGAGTCAAATTTGTAGCCAAGGCTTTAGCAGTTTAAAAGTAACATTTAAGATGCTGGGTAAATCTGGGCATTCTGAATACTTGAATGTGTGCAGAGGGAGAGCATTGAACAACAGTGCACCTTATCAATATTGTAAACAAGTAGAAATGTAATTCTTGTCTTGGAGAATAAAATTGGCATCATAAAAAAATTGTTTAAAAAACAACAACAAAGGATAAGGTATTAAACATAACAGCAAATTACTTTCAAGCACCTAATCATGAGATAGCCAAAGTATCAAAAAGTGCTTAATAAATGTTTGTTGAACTGAATTTTAATAGCACTTTAAAGCATAAAGAAGACCCTCCCCCTCTGTGAGGTAGGTAATAGAAATAATAAAATATAAAATAAGATACATCTTAGGTTTTTTGAGGTTGCAGTCTAGCAATAAGATAGGAGAAATAAATGATTTACAATACAAGGTAAGTCCACAAAAGCCTACCCTAAAGGCCTACTTGAAGCTTCATTGTGATGCAGAAATGACCCTGAGTTCTGGAAGACTGTGCCCTACCAGGTTGGGAAAAGTTTCAGACATGCACCCATTATATATTATATGTTTGATGTACAAGGACCAGTTCTGCCAAGCCTGGAGAGACTCAGTACCAAGTTAGCATCAGAAAATGAATTTTTTTGGTCATTCAACTCTCAAAGACTATCTTCTGAGTTGTAAGGGGATTGCAGTCTGCATTGGTAGAAGTGATACTCAGACCAATGAAATTATATTTTGTTTATTGAAGTAAGTGCATAAAAGAGATGGAAACAACATGTTCTGTTTCCAAGAAAGAGAAAAGTTATTATCGGGAGGGAATTAGTGAAGGCTGTGGGAGGAACTGGAACATGAACTAGTAACTAACACTAAGACAGTAGATAAACTATTGAATGCTATAGTGGTGCCATATAATTCAGCTGAAGCAGAGATTGCTTCTAGCTTAGGTGTTTGTGAAAAGCTTCATGGAACAGTTGCACTTATACTCCTATTTGGATATAGTTGCCTCCAAAGTGGGAGGCCACAGAAATGAGCCTTCATTTTTGCTAAAGAGGAAACCCTACAACTGCATCTGGGTTCCTGCTAGAGAAAAATGGAAAATGGAATTCCAGACCTATTGGTGACAGTTTTGAGCATTGCACAATGACAAGTTTTATAATGCCTCTGTGATTTTTTAGGTGTTTCTGAAGTCTGGCCTTCAAGACTACATAGACACTTTATTTTCTGATCAGACAAGGAACAACTTACTTTCTCAGTGCTAGTGCTTGTGCCAAATACATCTATTTGCTAATTTGGAGAAGTGCTGAATTGAGTAGTAGGAGCCAGAGTTAGTGGAAAACCAACTTTAATAGGCTAAGGCAAGATACAGATAGATTATTAGAAGGTAGAGAAATTGTTGCTATAGGCTACTTTCCACAACAACCAAAACTCTAGAGCAAATTCTGGATTTGTACAGTCACTGATTTCTAACATAAATAGCATGCATGGGTATTGGCCAAGGTGAATTGGCCCAGTACTTCCTCTAGAGGCTAGACATCTAGGACTAGACCTGGTGGTTTGTAGAAGGATTACTTTTTGAAGGACATTATAGCCTCTCTTATAGATTCCTTACTAAATTCTTGTGGAAAGGTTCCTTATTAATCCATTCTCAGATGGATTCTCAGAAGTACTGGGACCATCTCCAGTATTTGATGGGATGAAAACAATAGCAAACAGAGGAGAGAATCTAACAGTTAGATATTAATTTCATGATCCAAATTTGCAGAGGTATTCCATTGCCATTATCTTACTAAATCCAGCCTTAAGGATTCAAGGTTGTCCTCTAACAAAGGAATAGCGTCCACCACCAGTTGGATACCACTGTCTCTCATTTAGAGGGACAAAAAGGTGAGCAAGAGCTATGCATTCTGGCCATCACAAGTTGCAATACATTTTTGCTCAATCCCAAATCTTTCCGTTAGCCTATTCATTTATCCAGTTTTGCTAACCCTTACTTTAGCCTTGGATTCCTGGGATAGTTTATTCCCTTGGATCTCAAGGACTAATTTATGTATAATTATGGCTGATCACATTGAGTTTGCATGAGCACACTGCTTTTCCCCTAGCTCATCATGGATTTTGTGTCTAAATATCTGTTTTATTTGACCTCATCTGGCACTATAGAAGACATCTAGGTACCCTATCTTCTAGTCTCAACTATCAATTCAATGATTTTGATGTAACTACCCCCTCTAATATTATTTAGTCAAATATGCTTTCATGAAGCTCATTAATGAATGTTAGATGGAGGACCTCTTGTATTTTTGACTGGCAAGAACAAGTTCTTTACTTATTTTAATTTGAGACTAAAGCTTTGCATTCTATGAGGAAGCATGTCATGGGAAATGAGAAAGACAAAGAATGACCTACTCCATTTTGTGCAAAAGCAGTGCTGAGACAAGAAAGTGTCAGTAGTGTTTGTATACAGTAATTTTGTGCACAAATCTGATGCTACTGAACTAGAACACAACTTCAACTCCAGTACTTGCTAGGTTCTATGACTTCATGGGTATGTTCATTTCCCTCAACATCTTAGTAGATTATCTTTGTGAATTAAAGTAAAAATCAAAATCAGCCTTTGGCTTTTCATCCAGAAATTCAATCTCAGGGTAACAAGCCTTTTCACTTAGCTAGACTGATCCTTAGGTACCACACAGAATTTATTGCTAGACCCTTTCTAGCTTGGTAAGACCTACCAAAGCTTGTGCTCCACTGATACAGCCTTTGATAACCAAGGTCTCCATTTCATAGATTTGTTTGAGTGTGATGTCAGTGGAGGGAATCTGAAAACTATATAAGTGAAAATTTAACATCAGCTAATTTGATTTTTCCCACTTAGACTGCAACTATTTTGAAGGTAGGAGTGACACAAAGACTCCTTGTGTAGTTTCCATAGTACATAGCATTTAATAGGCATTTGTTGATTGATTGAGTCTTATAGAATTTTTAAACCAATTGTACATTATGCAGACCACCCACCTATTTAATTGAAACATTCAAATTCTCTGGGGCCAACTTGATGGCATATACTTTGCCAAATTTATTTCTGGGTCATTACCATTTTGTAATGATAGGTGCTTTGTTGTAGTATAAAGTTTAGAGCTTCATTGAATCCTGGCTTTAACAACTGTGGCTGTGAGACTAGCTGGTCTTTGAACCTCAGTTTCTTCACCTGTCAAATGGGTATACTATAGGTACTAGCTAGCTCATAGGGTTACTGTTAATAGAGGACTTTGTCAGCCTTCAAGTGCTATAGAAATGTGAATTGTTATTATAACTATTAACTTTCTTCTGCTAGATTTTATTTCTTAGTTATTAAATTTTATATAACCATCATTTCTTCAGATTTTCCTCTATATATGTATTATATAGTCCCTTACTTCCCCTGAGGACTATCTTCTATAACAAAGAATAGAGGAGGAAAAAAGCAGTTAAAGAAAACCAATCTAAACAACGTCTGCTGCATCTGATGGTATATGCAATGTTCTCTATCTATATCCACTGTTCCCCACGTCTGCAAATAAGAAAGGAAGGTATATTTTCTCATATAATTTTTGGGCCCAAGTTTGGTTATTATAGTGTTTGCTTCTGTAAATTTGTTTTTTACAATCATTGTGTAGATTGTTTTCTTGGTTTTTGCTTCATTTTGTTTCAGTTCATATAAGTCTCTGAATGCTTATCTGTATTTTTCATATTCACCATTTCTTACACAGAAGCAATGTTCCATTGTATTCATGTACTACAATTTGTTTAGTCATTCCTCAGTTGTTGGGCATGTACTTTGTTTCCAGTTTTTTGGAACCACAAACATGTTGCTATAAATATTTAGATGTATATGATGCCTTTGTCTTTCTTAATTGGAGTATATGTCAAGTAATACGATCTCTGTCTCAAAGGGCTACATAATTAAATCTTGATGTATTGGAAATACTAAACACTTGTTTTGATTCAGCCCTATTCATATAGACATAGCCAAAATTGTAAACTGAGTAATTATTACATTGTTCTAAGTCATCACAGAAAACAATAAGGAAAAGTATGTATAGTTCCCTACCACTGACTCTATTCTATTGCTGCTAAACTGATTAAAAGGAATATTCACTTTGGAATTGCAATAGCAATCAGCCTTCCAAATAGCCATGATGTCTGGTAAGCTGTAAAGAAAATTGTCTTCACTCTTTTTGCTGAGTGTCTTCTCTGGGGTATTGTTCTGGGCACTGTGTGGTATTCACTTACTTTATATTCATACTTTACAAGTGTAAAATAAAAATTTAGACATGGGGGAAGCTATTTCTGGATCATTTCTATTTTTTAAATTTTTTATATATTCATTTTATTTATTTTTAATGCTCTACAATCACTACCGCAAAACTTAGATTTTTTTCCCCCTACCTACCCCTTACTACCCCGCTCCCTCCCCAAGATGGCATACAATTCTATATAGGATCTACACATACATTACTATTGAATACATTTTCTGGATCATTTCTGGAGCAGAGATCCAGTACTATTTTTTTTTTTAATTTGTAAATGTACAGAGACAACATGAAGTAACAATATGACAATGAAGAATAGTATTTGTATTCAAAAGCATCTTAAAATTGCCAAATTTTATGTTTTTATAGTACTATTAAGACCAAAACACCTTTAGTGATCCTTTTCACTTTCCATTTTCATTTTCTATGCTGCCTGTTCATGAAACAGTTAAAAAGTCTATGTAGATAGACTTTGAGAGTTACTATTTGTTATACAAGCCTTTTTGTTTCAACCCTTAAAAATAAATCTTGACAGTATAACAAATGTCTCACTCCATAAGGTGTAATATAAAGATATTCCCAGCTCATTAATGGGCCTTAGATTAGGGAAGGCTTGTTTTGTAGGAAGGCCCACACCTTTTATTAATTAATGAGGCACTGTATCACTAGGGTTGTGATGCCCTTCGACCCTGAAAAGTGCACTCTGAGGTGAAGTTTTGTTTTGGGGGCTTATTCTTTGGAAGAAGATTCATGTGCTGGAAGAGACTCTGGGTGGCTATTAAGCTCTCCAACTTTGAAAACTCAGGTGTTGGTGCTTCGCTCTCTGGTAACTATGTATTTATGCAATGGTCAGTTTCATCTGTCTGTTGATCTCTGATGTATGTATTGCTTATAGTCAGACAACTCTATCTGTTGGTCTTCATTTCTCTGCCTGTATTTTCTCTGTTGCTGTATGTGATTAAAGAAGATTGTTGACCCCTCAAAAGTTACTTTCCTTTTAGAAAAGCAAATCTAAGAATGTGTGCTAGTAGGCCATCCTGGATGTGTCAGGGTGCTTACTGCTATATGAGCATCCTAGTTTACTTCTAGACCAATCCTGGGAATGTGGATATAGAATATAAAATACTCCTGAAGGGTCTCAATCACCAATCTGAAGTGGTTTTGGGGGGGGAACTGCCAAATGATTTTTATTATCTTGGGCACAGTATTTAACATTCATGCACTGAATATCTCTCAAGCTAAGTCATTGAGACTGGGTTTTAGGATGGTCAGTAGAGATAAGGGAGGAGAGCTTTACTATTGTTCTTATATAGTCAGAAAGTATAAAAATTCCCGTATTTAATGCTCATTCCAATATCCTTCTTGAGGGCAGGAATATATTCCTGTATCCCCTATGCTTGATTCAGAACCTATGCTTAGTAGGTGCTTAATAAATGTTAGTTCAATTAAATTCATAGAGTATTCCTAAGTCCAGGGATTTTTAACCGGTATGAATGTGTGTGTGTGTGTGTGTGTGTGTGTGTGTGTGATGAACCCCTGTGCTGAAATATATGAAGATTTTCTCAATTATGTTTTTAAGTTCATAAAATAGGATTATAAAGGAAAGCAATTACACTGAAATAATTATATATATTTTTTAATGTTCATGGACTGCAGAGTAAGGGTCCTTACACTGTTATCATTGGGACTGAGAGATAAGTCAGGATAGTCAGTGCCACTAGGAGACAGTTTTCTTCTTTTTTGTTCTTGAAATATCAGAAAACATTACAATTCTCTTTTATTTTAGTCTTTGTAATTGATCTACTTTGCATTTATTTTGTATATGTTATGTATATACTTATGTTATCTCCCTCATCAGAATATAAATTTCATGACAGCAAGGACCATTCTCCTTTTTCCTTTGTATCCCCAACATTTGCCACAGTGCCTAGTCCATAGTAAGTGCATAATCCTTGTTCCCTGAGTCATTGAACGTTGACTAACTTGATAGCAAAAAAATACAAGATAGTTGTAAGTAAATTGTGGTATGCTAATGTTCTATAATACTGCAGTGGATTAAGATACTCATACATGAGGGATATAAATAAGTAATGGAAAGATTTTTATGAATTATTCCAAAGCAAAAAAAAGGCAAAAATATAATAACAGAGGATACACTAACAATCATATTAAAGGAAAGTGAGTGGGAATGAATTGATAAGAATCTTGATGGATATTTAGAGAGAATGATTGAAATTTTTTGGCATTTTATGCATTGAAGTTCATAAGAATGCAAACACCTGTATAGAAATCCCAACGGGCTGTAAAGATGTTTACTATTTAAGTAATTAATAAAAATACACATATCTTGAGTATATACTATGTCCCTAGCACTAACCCCAACCCTAACCCTAACCTTAGCACTATGTAAGAAATTATGAAGCATTAGACACAAACTCCTGTCATTTAATGTTTTAAACCTGGGTCCAAGGACATCCAAATATCAGTGGATAGAGTTCAAGGAGTTTGCATACTTGGAGAAGAAATTATATCGACTTCCTTTGTAATCCTATGTATTTTATTTATGCATTTAAAAGCATAATTCTGAAAAGGAATCTCTATGCTTCACCAGATAGCCAAAAGGGTCCATGACCAAAAAAGGTTACAAACCCGTTTTAAGGTTATGCCATATTATTAAGGAGACAAGAAATCACATAAAATACAAGAGAGTATGTAATTATGTTAGTATGTGGCACAATTAGTCAACAAATATTTATTGAAGGCCTACTTATGTGTTAGGCACTGTGCTAAGCGCTGGGGCCACAAAGAAAGGCAAAAAATCAGTCCCCACTCTCAAGGAGTTCACAGTCAGAGCTGAGATAAGAACAACTATGTACTGTTGAAAGTTATGGTGACTCAGTATCCTTGCCACTGGACTATGATGACTCTGGAGAAGAGAGTAAAGATGATGACTTTTGTCAACCATTACTAAGTTTGTTCTTAGAAAGACAAACTTAGGCTGAATATGAGTGTTTATTTTTCTCAAAGCTTGCAGAACGTACATATACAGATATGCATGAGAGCTCACTGAAAGACAATGAACCCAATGATGGACAAAGCAGGCCTTATACCTTCAAAGGAATTCCTTCTCCCCTCCCTCCCTTCATGGCTCAGGATGCCTATGTCAGCTAAAAGTATGGTTTCCATATGGCTAACCATGATATGAGAAAAGAATTTCTTAAGTGATTAGGTTGTAAATACACTGAGAGAAGGGTTAAAGGGTCAGTTGAAATTATAGATTCATGATATCTGTTTTACCATTAACATGACATAATGTAGTATATGTCCATAAAATACTAAGATAAGTCCCATTATTCAAAATAGTGTCTGGGTCAGGGCACCTTGTCCTTAGTGGTCATTAATAGAAGAATGCTCCTGGTCAGCTTCATCTGACCTTGAAGCTGTTGACACAGCAAGGGGCATTTTGAGTTCACTCAGAGAGCAAAGCATATCTGTTATGCCAGAGCACACAAAGCATTATGGTAGATTAAGCTCAGAGTGGGCCACAATGTCTCTCCTGACTGGCCAATCCATGTTTTAGGCCTTTCTCAGGTCTTGCGGGTTCACAGTGATTTGGGGAGGAGTCTACACTTTGTGCAGCCCTGCCTTACTGAAATCCAATTCACTTGCAAGGCAGGACATCACCCTCCTGATGCCATTGGTCCTCTTCAAGAAGGAAGGAGAAACAACAGTCTCTCAGTAGTGGTAGCTGACCCCTGGGAATCCAACTGGCAATGCTGCTATTTCCTCCCTCCTCCTCCTCCCTCTGAGCAGGTGGGGAGTACTATCCTTACATGTGATTTTGATTGCTTATACGTCACAGGATATCTTGGGGTTTGGGTGCTAGATTTATTTTTTCTTTGATTTTTTAAAAAAAAAACTGGAACAATTAACTCTTTTGTCTCCTATGGTTTCATTTATTATTTCTTAAAATATAGCTCTGGTAAACCAGGCTTTGATGAAGTCCATTGGGATTCAAATGCAGCTACGAACCTAAGCCTCACTTGCTCATTATTTGGATTTTGATGGCTCAGATTAAGTGTAAATAGCAATTATTTCTGTTCTGGCCAGAAACTCTGAGGATCTTCCCCTTCCAGATGGATTCTTTTGGGAAGTCAAACTAGGCCATCTTTTGCCTCAATTCTTATGTAATCTTTAATCACAGAATGGGTGTTGCCCCAGAAAAACTGATTTCTGTCAAAGACCTTAGCTTAAAAAGGCCAGGGTCTTCCACTGCATCCAGCGCCATCGCCAGTCATCCTGACTTATGTTTTGCCACTAGACTATGATGATTCTGGAGAAGACAGTGAGGCTGATGACTTTGCACAGGCCTGCCTCACTGAAATCCAATTCACTTGCAAGTAAAGACATCACCTTCCTGATGTCATTAGTGTTTTTCAACTCAGTATCCATTGTTCCTAGTCTTGCTTATCAATCAGTGTTGGGGGAGACTCTGTTGGGAAAGGAACATTAAATCTGTAGCTTTTTGTATTACTTGCTCTTTGTCAAGTACCTCTACCTGCTGATAATCATTTAATATAAATTTTGGACTTTAATAAGGACCCAATCCTGAACTAACCACTCAGACTGCTTTTCTTTGCTCTAAAAATGCCTTTTTCTGTGTCAGCAACTTCCAAGACCTGTTTATGACAGGATGCATGCCACCAGAGTGGTGGGATTTTTTCTTGTGTCACAGAGACATGTACTATATAGAGGAAATTCACACATCCTGGAATCATAAATTCCAACTGACTACTTTGTTAATTGTCTTGTCTCACTAAATTTACAACTTGTTCAACTAAGAAAGTTCCTTTCTCACGGTAAGGTGTATTTAAGCCTGATGATTCTTGTATTAGGCAGTCAGAATTTTATTCTGGCTCCACATGATCATGTGACCACTAGTTTTAAGGGAATAAATTGTATGCACTTAGCCCGTTACCTTTTCTTAACCAACCTTTCAGGTTGACACTGCAAACTGTCACATTCTTGATATCTTGGGAAGTGAGATGCAAGGGCTCCACCTCTTTTGCTGAGGTAGACCTATCTGGATTGTTTTAAAATTACCTACAAAAGCTGTCCCCTGAAGATGTTGCTGATATTCTATGATCAGTCCATCTACGTGCTCACTTTGACATACTTATAAACTTCTTTTAATTATCTTTTGTGAATTTTGCCTTGTTAATCAGGGTGAAAACCCAAATGAAGAATTTTCTTTGTTAACAGAACAACCAAGAAATACACAGGATAAACTGGAGATAATCAAAAGAGAAGACATTAACATTTCTTATAGGACATTTTTGCTGAGACCTGAAGGAAAGTGTGAACTAGTGAAAAGTGGTTGGTTTGATACATCTCCAGACCCTCAAGATACCATATATGCCAAGGCTAATCAACTTAGAAACTGGACTTTACCCTCTCCCTTTGGCCTCTTGCTAGAATGGTAGTTAGGATTGAGCTTCCTATGTCTCTGCCCCTCATTCCTCACTCTGTATTAGATAATTTATAAAATAAACTCATTTTTATTGTTCCTATAGCTAACAGGGCTGTCTCCCATCTTGTCGTGCTCTCTTTGTCTAAAACTATCAGTATGAGCCTGAGGGGCTCTGGGCCTTCAACTAGAGTGTGAAAGCCATTATCCTATCACCCTTCCCTCACTTAAATCCATTCATCTGCATGTCATGGTTCTCTGAGAATGAAGGACAAATAACAACCTCTGTGAGTAGAAATAAGATTTGCCTCCCTGAGTGGAACTGGCCTCTTGGGCACCACAGCTCTCTACCTTTCTTTTCTTTCTATTTCTCTTCCCTCTGTCCACAGAGGGTATCATACACTTACCTGAAATTAAGCTACAACTAGATTTCAACTGAGGTCTTTCAGATTTCTGGTCCAGTGCACTGTACCACCTAGTTCAGGATTTAAGAAATAAAATACTGACCACAAAGAAGTAAAATTAAAAACTTTCTTTATGTATATTTATAGTCAAGAAAACATGAATAGTTTAAAAATGTGACATATCAATTTTATCTTCTCTGATACAGAAGGATTTTGTATCTTATATCAGCTGTAGAAAAGGATACATTGTTAAGTGCTATTAAAATTTAAGTTAACAGAAGTAAAGAGTGATGAGGAAGAGGATGAATTTACCTAAGAAAGCTTACAAACAATTTCCCCAGGAGTCTTTGGTAGTGGAGAAACTTTACTGATCTTAGATCAGGTAATTTGAACAAGGGAATTTTGGAATTTTGGAGGATAGTAATCTATTTGTATTCCTGCCTCAGGCTTTCACTAGTTACATCTGTTTCAGTTACAAATTGGTCTGACAACAGATTATCAAGCCAAGTAGGCACCTAAGGAAGCACCATCCCTTGAAGCTCAAAAAACAAAAACAGCACTTGCAGCCTGATCTGATGAGAGAATCACAAAGTCCAAGGTCAATTAACCCAGAAATTTCTTTTGATCCTCCTTCAACTATCTTCCTATTGTTCTTCTCCCAGATTTAGGTTAAAACCAAATCCTTCAGACATGGTTTGCTGGCTTTTGTTTCCTAGATTAGAACTGATGGGGTTCAGACTCTGGGAGCCTCCTGGAGTTCCCCCTGAATCTCCCCACTGAACCTGGCTTTTCATACTTAAATCTGTGACCATTATCTGTTACCTCTTGATTGCCCACCTGCTTCCCACCCAGATGCTCCACTGTCCATTATCTCCTGATTGCCTCCAGCTGTCTCCAACCCTAGTGAATCCCCTCCTTGGATTTCTCCTCAGGACCCTCCCTGAACCCCTCCTCCCATCACCCTGAACTACCAGATCACCTCCCAGATCCCTCCCATAGGCTTTTCTGTATTTACTTCCATCTCGCCTCCATGAAGGCGCTCAGATGTAATCCAGCTCAGACTCTTGTCTAGTTGAGATTCTATCTGACCCGCTTACAAATGTTACAGATGCTTAGGCTCCATAAGAGTCAACCCAATTTGGCAAATCTTTAATAAACTTTGTTTCCTCTGGCTTTAAGAAGGCTTGAGTCGAATTCATTAGCGCACGACCCCGACTGTCGGTATTTTGGGGTCCCCGGCACCCCTAAACCTCATCGGAACCATGTCTTACTTTTCTAAAGATAATGATTTATATCTGGTATTTCTGATCCTGTGGCTCTTTGTATTGAAAGTCTTTTTGCTCCTGCTTCCCTTGGTACTATTGAATGACATAAGCCTCCTCGGCCCTTATATACCCAAATTTCCATATGACCCCACTTTGGAAGGCCTCTGGTTCAGAATTCTAAGCTGGGAGAATGGCATTTATGATTCTGAGGCTCCAGATTATTAGAGGATGAAGTATTCATAAGCAGAATGGAAGAAATAATCCAGTATTGAGGCCACAAAGAGAGCACAAGGAAATCAACATTAAGACTTGAGTGGATAGAAGGCAAAACAGAGGAGAACTGAAGAATTTCAGAGTTGGAAGGGACCTCTGCAGACACTTAGTACAAAGCCCCAAGGCATAACTTAACATTCCTGACAAGTGATTGTCCAGCTTTCGGCTTGAAGGAGAATGAATGTAATATCCTCCTGAAATAACCCATTACACTTTTGGACAACTTTAAAGATTTAGAATTTTCTTTTCCTAATTTCAATTTTCTACTAGCCTCTTTGCAATTTCTACCCATTTTTTTTTTTTTTTGGTTCTGAGAAAGAAACTCTATACCATCAGAATTATACAACAGATAGGTGGCTCTTTTTACAAAAGGTGATTCTAGACCTGCTAAAACACTAGCCAAGATCCACAGAACACTATGGAGGATTTTCAGGTATTAGCAAAGTAATAAGAATCTTGCTATTTCCCACAAAGAGAATTCATTACCTGTTTTTGTAATGAAGGATTTATGGAGAAAAACGGGAGATGTACTTGTCTTCCTGGAGGATGTATAGATAATATAGTTTCATATACCTTTGTGGATAAGATGAAGTAATGGTGAATCTCCAGTTTGTTGAACAGCTATGAGAGTGTTGAAAAATGGCCTTATCAACAAGGAAAGGTGGTTTCTAGTGCACTGCCAAGGGGCACTGCCCTTTATACATTTTTATCAAAGATTTGGCCAAAAACAGAGAAGTCATACTTAACAAACCTATAGAGTATATAAAGCAGGACTATTAAGATTAGAAAGGTAACAAGATGATGGCCTTGAAAGGCTAGAATGCTACTTCAATTCCAAAAAGACAAAATATTAAAGGAATAAATATAAAATCTTGTATTTTAATTAAAAGAATAAACTGAATAAATAAGGATATAGGAGGCTTGGTTTAAGAGTAGTTGGAAAATGACCAGGATTTTGGATGATCACAAGTTAACAGGATGACAATGTGAGATGGCTACTAAAAAGACTGATGTGATCTTAGAATGCATTTGTAGAAATACAGTGTCTTCATCGTGGAAAATAGAACTACCATTACCTTTCATACTGGTTGCACCACAACTAGATTATTTCATTGTTTTGGACAGTGTCTTTTGATATGGGCATAAACAAATTGGAATACTTCAAGGACGGTAAAAAAATCTGAAAATTACATTAAGATAAGTAACAATTTAAAGACACGGAGCTATCTGACTTGGAACAAAGAAGATTAAAGGGAGAGATAACAGCTCCCTTCAAGTATCTGAAGTCCTGTTGTAGAAAAAAAGGAAAGTTAACATGTTGTTTCAGAGTACAGTCTAATAGGAGAAAATTACAAGGAAGCAGTTATGGGTATAATAAAAACCAAAGCTGTGTAACAATGAAATAAGTTCTATGTCACTAAAAGTATTCAAATTGGATGACACCTGTCAGAGGTTATTGTAGAATGGTTTCTTATAATGAACAGGATGTCAGACTAGGGAAAGGCAGGGAACCTGTGACCACAAGGCCACAGTTTCCCCACTCCTGGCAGGTGATGTCCTTTTCAATTTTCAAGGGTTTGACTAAAAACTTCCAAATAATTTGCTTACCAAAACAATGTAAAAAATAAAAATTCTATCAATAATATCTCATAATTACCTTGCCCTCAATTCATAGCTAAGAGCTGAAATTTTCCAGCACTTTGAGGGAACAGAATGCTTGATGACCACACAATCACAATATGTTTATAAACTCCAATTGTCATCTTCCATGGCATTTTTGCTTTTAAATAGCATCTTGCTATTCTCACATATTGGTGATTCTATTTGTCCTGGTTATGCAAAAAAATATAAAACTTTATGGTCTGGTATTCTTAATTGCCCCGATCAATAAATACATGAAAGTTAAATGTTCAACCATACAAAGTATTAAGGAAACACTGACATTTTCTAAGTCCTCTTTTAATAGGAAAATGTTTAGTCATGATCTGCAGAAGTTGGTCCAGGGCAGTTCAAAGATAAATCTTCTTCATCTGTAATTAGAGAAGGAAAAAAATTTGTTTTAATTATTTATGACTATAACTAGACTTGTAAAAAGCTTGCAGTAGTAAAAGACATATCACATGGAGAAAACGAAGGTTAAAAAAAGAACAAAAAAACTAGTTTAAAGGAACAAGAAATAGATACTGAGCATCTAGGGTTAATTATTGTAGCAGAATACTACAATTAGCTCTTAGATCCTATGCCCTTTTCGCATCTTCTCCAGCAGATTGTCTCCACTATCATTCTCTCACTCTAATTTTCACTGTCTTCCTATTTACTGGCTCTTACCCCAGGGACCATAGATATACCCATGTCTTTCCCATCATTAAAAATTCTCACTTGATCCTACCATCCCCACTAGATAATGTACTATGTCTTGGCTCTCTTTTACAGTTAACCATTTTGACAAAAACATCTACACAAGATGCCTCCTTTCTTCTCACTCTCACTCTCTTAACTCCCTATAATTTGGCTTCTGACCTCATCATTCAACTGAAACCTCCTCCAAAGCTGCCTCCTCTCAATCTTCATCTTTTCTGACCTTTCTGCAATAGCATTTGGCACTGCTGATCATTTTCCTCCTGGACATTCTCTCCTGCATAGGTGTTTATGACACTGCTCTCTTCTGACTCTCCTACCTATCTGATTGTTCCTTCTCCATCTCCTTTGCTGGATTATCATCCATATCATTCTCACTATTCATGGCTGTCTTCAAAAGCTCTGTCCTGGGCCCTATTCTCTTATTTCTCTATGATTACTTTTGTGACCTCATTGGTTCTCAAATCTAAATCCATTTTTAGTCTCTCTCCTGAGCTTCAATCCCCCCATTCCCAATCTTTAACATACCTCAAACTAGATGCCCTCTATATATCTCAAACTCAGTAAGTCCAAAACAGAATTTATCAGCTTTTCCTTCAACCTTCTTCTCTTTCCTATTACTAGTCCCCAATACTTGCATATTCAATGTCATCCTTTATTCCTCACTTTATTCACCCCACCTACTCCATTGTTAACCCTTGCTGCTCTGCATTGATAACGTCTCTTACACTCTACTCTCTGCTCATATGGCCACCGCCTTTGTTCAGGCCCTCATCCCCTCTCACCTGGATTATTGCAATAACCTAATTCTCCTCACTCCAATCCACCCTGCACTCAACTGCCAAAGGGATTTTCCTAAAAGACAGGTCTAATTATGTCACCTCTCTGTTCAATAAGCTCCAGAATCCCCCATTACCTTTAGGGTCAAATATCAAGTTCTCTGTTTGGTATTTATAGCTCTTCATAATCCATTACTTTGCTCCTTTCCAGTCTTCTTAACATTTTACTCCCCTCCATTTATACTATGTTCCAAACAGTCTGAAATACTTACTCCATCTCTTCTCTCTATGCCTTTTCCCTGGATATCCTTTGTGCCTGGAATGTTCTCCCACTTTTGGCTTCCCTGGTTTCCTCAGATGCTAGTGCTTTCCCTCTATCTTCCCTCAATTATGTATATCTCTTTTATATACCCGGTGATTTTTATGTTTCTTATACCCAATAAAATATGAAGCCCTTGAAGACATGGGCTGTTTTTGCTTTCCTTTGTTTCCTCCATGCTTAGCAAAGTTCCCGGGACATTGTGAGTGCTTAATACTCATTCACTGACTAAAGCAAAAAGAGAAACCTCATATATTACATAGTAGAAAAAGCACTAGACTTGGAGCTGTGGGGCTTAAATTCAAGCTCTGGATCTCCTAATAGTTGTATTACATTGGTCATTTATGTCTTAAAGTATTAAAAAATTTACATTTACAGAAACATTTTCTTGACTGCATTCTAGTAGGAATTTATGTGATTTTAAAGGACACTGGGATAACAAATGGGCAATTTTCAAATACAGCAGAGTAAAAGAAACAAACACTTTTTCAAAGAGATACTTCTTACATGACTACTTTGTAAAAGTTGAAAACATAATATTAAGTCCTGATATACTCTAAGGTATTTCTTTGAAGGAGGTAAGTGTTATCTAGGCTCATTGCTTTCTGATAATACCTCAATACAGGGAAAGAATTTAGAGAAAAGGGTTCATTATTATTTTCATGATTTTTTTTTAAGTTAGAGAGCTAAATACTCCATGGTGTATAAAGGGTTGGGTTTGGAGTAAACTTTGGCTTAAATCCCACTACTTACATTTACTAGTTAGGTAACCATGCAAGTTATTTAACCTCTCTGAGCCTCTGGCAACTTCCTCTCTTTCCATATTCTGCCTCCCAATTATCAAGCATTTATTTTTTCTTCCTCTCACTACCACCTCTTACTGGAAAACAAAACCAAACAAAAATGAAGACCTTATAGCAAATAAGCATAGCAAAACAAAACAAATTTCTATATTGCCATATCCAAAAATGTGCCTTATTATTATGCATATTAGTCTCTCATCTCTCTTGTAAGGTAGCATTCTTTTTCATCAGTCCTTTGGAATCATAACTGATCAATATGTTGATCAGTTCTTAAAAGTCTTTTAAAATTGTTCTTTTTTTTAGAGTGATAGAACAAATTGTTCTAGTTCTGCTCTCTTCACTCAACATCAGTTTATACAAGTCTTCCCAAGTTTCTCTGAAATTGAATCTTTATTTCTTACAGCTCAATAGTATTCCATTACATTCACATACCACAATTTGTTCAGCCACTTCCCCAATTGATGGGTACCCCCTTAGTTCACAGTTCTTTGATATCACAAAAAGACCTACAATCAATATTTTTGGGGTCTTTTTCACTTTCTTTGTCTTCCTTGGAGCACAGGCCTAGAAACAGTACTGCTGAGGCCACTTGCCATGAACTTCCTCTTCTTCCACCTTCCTCATCTCTTACCACTCATGTGCTCGCTATCACTCTCTCTTCCACCCCAGTTTCACATGATGAAGCGGCTTTGCTCTTCCCCAAGGCTAATCCCTATACACTGTTTGAGTGATCTCATTCCATCCTTTCACCTCCAACAAACTGTCCTCTGTGTCATTCCCACTTTTTCACTCATTTTCAATACTGCCTACAAACATGTCCATGTCTGTCCTACCCTGAAAAAAACCCTTCCTTGAACCTTCCTTCCTTCCTGCCTTCATTTATCTTTTCTGCCCTTTGGAGCTACACTCCTTGAAAAGGCTGTCTACCATAGGTGCCTCTACTTTCTCTCTTCTCACTGTCTTCTTCTGACTTTATCATTCCACCAAACTGCTCCAAAGTTATTAATGATCTCTGAGTTGCCAAATCCAAATTTTCTCTCAAATCTTCATTCTCCTTAGCCTCTCTGCAGTCTTTGACACACTCTCCCTTGATACTGTTTTCTGTAGGCTTCCAGGGCACCTCTCTTTCCTCCTCCTAGCTATCTGCCCCTTCCTAGTCTCCTTTGTTGATTCCTCCTCCAGATCACACCCTTTAACTGTAGGTGTCCCTCAGTGTTCTGTCCTGAGTCCTCTTCTCTCTATATACTAAATCATTTGGTGATCACCATCAGTTTCCATGGATTGTCACCACCTTTATGCTCATGATTCTGAACTCTACTTTTCCTGCCCCAGGTTTTCTGCTGAGCCCCAATCTTGCACCTCTAACTGCTTTTCAGACATCTTGAACTGGGTGTCCAGGAGACATTTTAAACTCAATGTGTACAAAACAAAACTCATTATCTTTTCTGCTAAAACATTCCCTAGGCTTATCTTCACTCTAACTGTGGAGGGCAACACCCCCAGTCCCTCAGGCTTATGTTCTAGAAGTCTTCCTGAGTTCTTCACCATCTCTCACCCCCATATCCAATCTGTTGCCAAGGCTTCCTGCTTTTACCTCTGCAACATTTCCCAAATGCACCCTCTTCTCTCCTGACACTACTACCACTCTAGTGCAGCCCTCATTACCTCATGCCTTGATTACTCCTGCCTTAACTCTCTTCCTACTTCAATCCCTTCTCTATTCAGTCACTAAAATCTTCTTAAAATGTAAGTCTGATCATGTCACTCTTCTACTCAATAAACTCCAATGGATTCCTATTGTCTCCAAGTGCAAAAACAAAATGCTCTGTTGAAATTCGAAGCCCTGTATAACCTAGCCCCCTCCGACCTTTTCCAGTCTTCTTATACCTATTTATCAAGAGGTATGCCTTGAACCAGTGACACAGGCCTCCTGAGTATTCCATGAATGAGATGCTCCATCTCTCAGCTCTGGGTATTCTGATGGTCCCTCTTTCCTGGATCCTCTCTCCCAACTATATTCTGACTACTGAACTCCTTGGCTTCCTTTAAGTCTTAACTAAAATTTCACCTCCTGTGAGAGACATCCAAGCTGCTGTCTTAAGCAGAAGACTCAGTTCATGATCTGTTCTGGGTAATCCAGCATCTCCACATTTGGGACTCTAGGCACTAAGTCTATATTCTTTCTTCTTTTAGGAAACCCCATGCTGTTCTTCTGGTCCAAAGGCTAAGTCTAAGGTTAGCTCTAAGCATTTCTTTACTTCTGATCCAGTTTGGAGTGAATCCATGATCATTTCTGTGTATCCCATGAAATTGATCTACCCCTGTTCCACAGTTGCTGCCCCCAGTTACTTGGGTATAAGTTGAATTTGTGTTATTGGACCAATCCTCTCCGATTTCTCAATCACTTCTCTATCTGGTGTCATTCTTAGATTTGTTGGTAGAGCAGTTGGAGGTGGTGGTGGTTAATACTGAGGGGTATGTGGAGTTGGGCTATACTGCTTTCTCCTACTCTGCCATCTTGGATCCCTTGGATCCCTCAAAGACTATAAATGACAACGTGTGATCTTTGTCATCTGAAGGGGTTTCCACATAGACAACAATTACAGGTCTTGACACAAAGATATATGTGTGTGCATGTATATACATATATACATATATACATACATACATACACACACACACACTCTTATTAAAGATAGGTGCTTATGTAATTAAATATCAGTATCCTCAGGTTTGCTGGGATCTTTACCTACACTACTGTGCAATCCTAAATAAAAGTCAAACTTCATTCAGGATTTTAAATATACTAAAATAAATAATTTTTAAAGATAAAGTTATCAGATACAGCTTAGACAAATGTAACCATCATTTCACGATGAGGGAAATTTTTCTATGATTGTCACAATTTTGAGAACTACTAAATGTTTAGTGTACCAGATGTTGTATGTTTTTCACATATCCATAGGAGAAGGAAGCATCTGAAAGTATGAAAAAGACTTAGATTTTTTTAGACTCTTAGTGACTATTTCTTTTGAAATTGTTTAGTTATTTCACTTGTGTCCAATCTTTGTGACCCCATTTGGGATTTTCTTGGTAAAAATACTGGAGTGGTTTGCCACTTCTTTCTCTAGCTCATTTTACAGATGAGGAAAATGGGCAAACAGGGTTAAGTGACTTGCCCAGGGTCACACAGCCAGTAAGTGTCTGAGACCATATCTGAACTCTGGAAGAAGAGTCTTCTTAACTTTAGACCTATCACTCTATGTACTACACTACCTAGCTGACCCTCTTTAGAAATAAATGAATGCAAAATTTTCCTCTAAACATAGTTATCTTGAAAGCTATCAATGTCAAATAGGTCATTAAGTACTTTTAATCCTTCCTACTTCATTATGAGTTGAAACCCCAGTCAATAGTTGAATAAAGAAATGCATATAAACTCAGGGACATGTGACTGAAAATAAAACAAATCAGAATATTTTAAGTATTAAAGGCAAAAAAGAATTACCAAATTAATGTAAAACATATAGATATACATATACATTGTATATATTTTTACATACACATGCAAATTTAAAAGACATATGTGAGTGGGTGTACACAAGTATACGAACATGTATATGTGTATATGTATAATAGGATCTTCTTACCTTCATAGGCTGTTCCACACCAAATACAATAGTGATGTTCTTCTCTTAAATATCGTGTCAGAATTTGTAATTTTTCCAATACCTAAAGGACAAAATAAGACATTTCATGTAGCAGACCTTTTATTTACTGCTACACATCTGATTATACACAATTAACTTATACCAAATTATACACAGCAAACTAATAATATCACTGACTACTTCTTTCAATGACCTTTTAGTTGGCTAGGGTTTGGAAGGAACAAATTAATAATGTATCTTGATGTAACTCTGGCCAAAAAGCACAGTTCCTTAATTATCTAATATATGAAAAAACTTATTCTTAAAATAACTGCTGTTGGCTATTAAGGAACTAGGTGTTGAATAAATTCATTATGACCAAACTAAACAGAACCAGTTCAAGGGATTACTCTCAAACAAGTGTGTATGAAGGTGACAATATTTTCTACTTGACTCCAATTTATCCCCTTTGTGAAGAAAGTAATTTTTTAAAGAAGGCTTTTTTTTGAGGGAGATGAGATAATTGGAGAAAAAAGGATTTTTTAAACAAGTCAAGTAAAACAGCATAATTTAAAAATAAGATAAATTATTTTCTTTGTGTAGGTATTAATTCCAAGGGTAGCATTTTTTTTTTTTGTAGATTTGGAAGTGCAACAATCAGATCTGAAATACAGCTTTACCATTTATTTGCTATATTGCCTTCAGCAGGTTAATTAACTTTTCTTAGAATTCTCTTCTGTAAAATGGTCATAATCCATGGACCATGGACTCATAGTGATTAATATATGTAAAGTAATTTACAAGCTGTAGAGAGCTATGGAAAAGTCAACTGTTACTTGCTTCCTTTTTTGTTGACATTTTGAGGGGAAAAGACTCATTAAAGGCTCTTTTAGAGATTCAGTAGAGACAAGAAAAGAGGATGATAAAAAGTTTGAAGAAGGAAATTAAAACTCATGACTAAAATGACTCCAAATTATCTGTAGATTTTATATCAAAAATCAAAATTTGATCAAAAATCCAAATTAATTTAATTTCCTTAATTATGATATTGAAAAAAATCACTAAAGCTTTCATTAGAAAATTAAAAAAAATAATTTAAGATCAAAACTTACACTTAATTCTTCATCACCATATTCATCTTCTTCTTGTTCTTTCTCTTCATCTTCCTGTTCCTCTTTTTCTGGCATGAACCAGTACCATGGTTCCTTGGGAACTTGAATATCCTTAAAACAAGCTTTACTTGAGCTACATTATATGACAGGCATCGTTATGAGACCATTAACATAAGTATATTAACTTGTGCCAATTACTCCCATATCAACTTAGGAACTCTCATAAATTGCCATACTACTTCAAGGTAATTCATTTTTATTCTACTAGTGTTAAAGGACATGAAATAGGATCCTAAGTTTAAATAGAGTTTAATACACAATTTGACTAAAAGAGTCAATTTTAATAAAAAAGATTTAATGCACAATTTGGACATAGAAAAGAAAATGTGTTGGTTAAAAGGCAACCCTAACGTATGTAATCAAAACTGTTACCAACGTCTCTGAATTCAATTATAAATAAAAACAAAACAATACAAAAAAATCCTAATACTAAAATTATGTTAAAAATAATTTAATGTTCATTTGGTGATTCTGAAGGTACTAAGAGATTTTGAAGTGTCTCAGTCATCATCATTACTAACCAGTACTGGACTATGGGTATTCAATAGGGATATTTAATAGAAAATTCTGACTGAGATAATGTTGGACAAATACTAACATTTTATATATTTAATGTTTTTGTGATTTCTTTTTGGTGATGCTACAAAGTAGCTTAAATGCTACAACAATCTGCTCATTGAAAACAAGATCAGAAGCTTACCTTCTGAGTGTCTAATTGATGGCAGGCTCTTTGACTTCTTCTAAGATCACCCTCTAACTTGAGTTCTTCTTTTTTACTTTTGAGTCTCAATCTGATTAAAAGAACAAACTGTACTTGTGTCAGAGTTGTACCAGTTCAAATATTTTTGTGCATACCAATGCCAAGAAATGTACCTTGGTAGGTAAGATTTTAAGAGGGAAAATTAAAATGGAAAGTTTTACCGAAACTGATCTGCAGCTTTTTCCTCAGTTTGGTTTCTCAAATGAATTTTTCTTCGGTAATTTTCTAGTTCTTCTTCCGCTTTCCTTTTTATTAATGTCTCATAACCAATGCCACTTCTTCCTATTCAAATTAGAAATTATGATGGAAGAGTCTATTTTTCTCATGTTAACATATTACACTTTAAATTTGTAGATGTTATAAGTATATAGGTAAAAATTTCAATCATTCAAAGAGTATCTGAAAAAAGTTTCATGGGAGAAAACATGCAATTGTTTAGATTCAAAACTTCTGAGAACAAGCTATACCTCAGAAAAGTAAAATTAGAATTTACAGTAATACTACTCCAACTATGAAATCATGAATTTAAGAGATTTTTTTTTAAGGAAAATGTGGTTAGGAATTTCATGTTTGCACCCAAAATAAACTGAATAAATGTTGTTGAATTCACATTATCAACTAATACTCAAAGTTTCTCAAACTTAAATTACAGCCCATATATTATAGAAAATATACAATAGATTTCAATCTGTCTTTGTGACTTCCGTCATATAATTTGAACAATTAAAATATACATGTTATTCAAGTAGCGTTATAAAAACTTTTTAAGTAAGTTTTTATGTTTTTAAAACTGACCTGGCTCTAGTAAAAATTTATTTTATTTTCAACTTGAAAACTTCCAGGCTTCCTACTGGCTTTAAACATCTACTTTACATTTATTCAGAAAAACATTAATTTCCAGAACTATCAGGTAAAAGTATTTCTTAAGTGCTTATGGCCTAACATCACCAGATAAGGGAAATGACTTGTGAAAAAAAACAAATTTGCCTAATATCTGTATTTGAAATTAAAATAATGATCAATTCATAAACAGTTACATACCTGTTTTGATGTTCAGAGGAATGGGTTCAACAATGCCACTGCCTAGAAAAAAGTTGGAAAAAAATGTTTTAGAAGTTTTCTTTTCAAACCACATATAAATGCTTTATGCAATCAGATATCACTGAATATTGAAAGCACCATGGCCAGTAAAGTACAAGGAGATTGGAAGAGTTTGGAAAGGAAGAACAAGGTGAGAATGCTGAATTAGAAAGACTGCTGATAAATGGATTTCTGCCTGTGGAAGGGTCTGATCATGTTAAATGAGAGTAGGGATATTCTAAATGATCTTTCATAGCTTAACATATTAATATTCCTAATAGTCTTGGAGAAAGGCAAATGTCCTCATTTTCAGATGAGATACAGTTTGCAAACCATAAGTCAGGAAGTTTGACTTTTGTTCCTTGCAAAATTCCAGAATGTATGGTTTGTGAGAACTTGGAAACTATTGAGAAACTACTAGGAACTATAGTAAGCAAAGCTTCAAAACTAGACCATATCAAACTAACATCATCTTCCTTTTTGACAGTGTAACTAGATTAGGGGATCAAGATAATGCTATGGACAAAATATATTTATATTTCATTAAAGTACTTGACAAAAGTCTTTCATGCTATCCTTTAAACTGGAGAGACATGAAATAGATGACAATACAGTTATATGAAAAACAACAACAAAAAAGCTAGCTGAATGATCACAAGCAAAGAGCAGTTCTTAATGGATTGATGTCAATTTGAAAAGAAGTCCACAGTGGACTGTCTCTGAAATTGTGCTATCACATATTTTATAAATGACTTGGACAAAGGCATAAAAGGGAAACAAGGAAAAAATTCATGATATAGATTTAAAATCCACCTCTGACACCTACTTGGTGTTTTTGGTGCCACAACTTTACAAGTCACAATCTCTCTATCTTTGGTTTCCTCATCTATAAGAGGAACAAATATTCCTATAATATCTACCTCAATAGTCTACTGTGAGGATCAAATGAGATAATGTATGAGGTTAAAAGAGTTACATAAATTACAGTTGTTCTTAAGGCAACTTTGTAAAATTTGACACAAAGCTATGAGAGCCAGCTAATATATTGGATGACACTGAGGAGCTAGGTGGCATAGTGAATAGAATGCTTGGCCTTGAGTCAGGAAGATCTGGGTTCAAATTCAGACTCAGATACTTATTAGCTGTTTGACTCTTGGCAAGTCACTTATCCTCTGTCTGCCTCAGCTTCCCAATCTGTAAAATGGGGATAATAATAGCACCTACCTCCCAAGGTTATTCTGAGGATCAAATGAGATAATATTTATAAAGTGCTGACACATAAAAAAACACTATTATTATTACAACACTTATCATTGTTACTATGGAAGCTTCAAGAAGATCTTAGGCTAGAATGACAGACTGAATAAGAAGAAAAAATTTAACAGGAATAACTATAAAGTTGTATATATAGATACAAAGAAATCAAACTAAACAAATATAGGAGTAAGGAGGTGCAGGCTCCATGTATCAATAATTCCTTTGAAAAAAATCTTGATGTTTTAGTGTAAGTTTAATGAATTTGCAAGCTCAATGAATGAGAAATGTTATATGACTAGCAGAAACAGTTATATTTTAAGATGCACTGAGAGAATTGTGAAGGAATAGACATTCCCACTGTGTTCTATCCTGGTCACATTGCATCAAGAGTAAAATGTTCAGTTTTGGGTACTACATTTTGGGACCAATTAGCTGGAAGTCACTTAGAAGAAGATGATCATTGTGTAAAGTAGCCTGGAAACTATACCATATGAAGGAAGGCTAAATGAGCAGTTGGGGTGTTTTGACACAGAGAAGTGAAGTCTTCGTTGGGAGATATTACTATTGTCTTCAAATATCTGAAAGGTTATTATGTTAAAGAGAGATTAGGCTTGTCCTGCTACAGCTCAGAGAGAAAAACTAGATACAATGAAAAAAAGATGCAAATAAGAAAATTTAGGCCTGATTCATGGAAATATTTCTTAATAAATACAGAATGGGGTGCGTGGCAGTTAGTCCCTCCTCACTTGAAGTCTTCAAGCAGAGGAAGGATAGTAACTTGTCAGCAGTGTTGGAGAAAGGATTATTGCTAATACATTGGACTAAATGGTTATCAAGTTCCCTTGAATTCTTTGGCATAAAGGACCATTGAAATGAAATCTGAATATTAACACCCCCAAATTCACCATTTTTCTGGCCATTCAAATATCTAGGTCTCAGTGGGATTGATTTTGTTATGTTCTGACATCCCAAAGTCATTTTTAAATTTGTCAAGATACACTGGATGTTAGAACATAAGCCTCTTGCCTTTATATCCCTAGCACAGTGCTTCACACACAATGAGACCTTTTCATTCATTGCTTAATATAATCAATGCTTTAAAAAATGCTTTTTATTTTTTCATTCTACATTTCAAACAATGGCTTTTCAAACTCATATAGAGAAAGAAGAATCATTATTAGCCAGTTATGTAGTTGGATGTGCAGCTGCCAAAAGTGTAGAATAGAGTGAGATATAATCTTGTTTTCACCCTAATTTTGCTCCTTTGTGCCCTGGCTATTAGTAGCTCTGCTCCGCAACTGTTTCTCAGTTTTTACTGTAGAATAAATTCAATAAGGCAGGGACTGTGGATTATCCTGTGTGCTAAGTGAAATGAGAGAGGTTTAGGAATTTGGTCATGGTTTGTAAGTAGTTAAGAACATAAGAGACTGAGGCAAGTGCTATACAGGGAGTGGGGTCGGACTACACAGATGATTTCTGAGATTTCTTCCAGCTTTGATTCTATGATATCCCTGGCCTTCAGTTTCTTCGCAAACGTTATAAAATAGTTATTACTCATTAAAATCTCAATTTTCAATTAGAATAATTTAATTTTCATAATATAACTTACCACTCTTGCCAAGAGCCTGTCTACTTTTATATCCCATCTTTTGAAGCAAAGCAAATCCCTTGTTTTCACTACCCAAAGCACTCTTCAAAACACTATCACGTCTTTCTTTTTCCTCTTCTTTTAAACTCTTTTGTCTATTTTTTAGATTTGCTTCCCGATGTTTTTCTTCTTTTTGATGAGCTTCTCTGATTCGCCTCAACATGGGCAATCCAGGTCTGATGTCTTCTCTAAAGAACAACATTGTGGTTAATAATACAGACAGGCCACGTTTTTCTGACACTTAGTATTACATGAATTTGATTATTTATTTCTCATTGCCTACATCCATTCATTTACTGTTTCCATTAATAACACCAAAATGTATGTTAGAAATAAATAATAAATTTTAAAAAGAAAAAAATTAATACAAAACATATATGAAAGTAAGAGTAAATATTGTTTGATTTCCAGTAATGCTTGGCATTTTAAAAAGACTTTACATGTATTATTTTGAGGTAAATAACGTATCATCTTTATATGGAGGATATAAATTTAATGTCTTGTGAGAAATTAATTTACTCATCTAAATTACTGTCTGGAAATCATAGGTAAGAAATAGGGAATGAGGGCTGAAATATTATTGTAGCTGTGACAATGAGAAATATGTGACACATTTTTTTAAGGAAAAATGAACAATAATTGGCACTGATGTGATATAATTATACTTGTTGTTAATATTATTGGAATGAGAATGAAAAATAAGATGAGTCAAAAATGACATCAAATTTCTAAGCCTGGGTGACTAGGGAAAGGGATGTCACTGACAACGAAGGGAAAACTGAGAAAGGGAGATAGTGCTGAGAGGGGATAAATTTAGTTTCACACTAATTCTGAAGTGAGACAGAAAGACTTAGGAGGAAATGTTAGTAAACAATTGAAAATTAGTGTTGAAATTCAGGGGAAAGAACAGAACTAGCACTCGACATCTGAAGGGTCTTTTGTTTAAATATTTTTCTTTGTTATAAGAAAAGGTTCAGTTGAAGGGAAGGAATAAGCACATGAGTGTAATCTAAAAACAAAATAATTTAGTAAAACTTACTAAAAAATACCCCTCAAAACTAGTATCTTTCTTGTTTCCTTGTCTAGTGAATTATGTTCAATCCTAGGCTCTACATTTTAGGAAGGATATTGACTAGATGATACCCGAGGTCCCTTCTAACTCTAAATCAATGAAATATGAAGTATATGAAGAGTTATCATGAGGCAGGGAGATTAAACTTCTTGGTTCCAGAAGACAGAACAATAACAACAAAAATGGATGAAAACTGCAGAGGTAGATTTAGGGTGGATATTAAAAAAACAAACAAACAAAAACAATTATTGTGTGATACTGAGCAAGGCACTTAACCTCAAATGCCTCCAAAAAAAAATTTAAAAAACATCCAAAAGTTCTTAAGAACTAGAGCTGACCCCAGATACCTGAGGATCCCAGATCTAAGAGAAAATACTGTGAGCAGTCAGAAACAATTCAAATATCATGGAACCACAATCAGGATCACACAATATTTAGCAGATTCCATGTTAAAGGAGTCAAGAGCTTGGAATATAATATTCTGATATGCAAAGGAGCTAAGATAACAACCAAGAATAACCTACCCAGTAAAACTGTGTAATCCTGTAGGGAACAAAAATTGAGGACAGTTTCAGAAAAACCTGGGAAGACCTGTAGGAACTGTTGCGAATTAAAGTGAGCCGAACCAGATCATTGTACACAGTAACAACAATAGCTTAATGATGACTGACTGTGAAAGACATAGTTGCTGTGATCAATGCAATGATCCAAGACAATTTGGAAGGACTCATGATGAAAACTGCTATCCATCTTCAGAGAGAGAACTGATGAACTCTGAGTACGAATTAATTTTTTTCTTGTTTTTTGGTTTCTTGTACAAATTCTATTTTTCTTGGGTTTTTTTGGTGACATGGCTAATATGCTAATATATGATTTCAAATAGGTATAACAGGTATGATATTGCCAGCTTTCTCAGTATGGGGGAAAGGTGGGAGAAGGGAAAGAATCTGAAACTCAAAATTTAAAAAAATATTAAAAATAAATAATAATTTTTTTAAAAAAGAAAAAAAAAGAATTAGAGCTAACTTAAAGTAGAAGGAGTAGCCTTGGAATGTCTTCAAGCAAAGGATAGATTACCACTTGTAGAGGTCCTGTAGAGGAGGTTCTGGTTCAGGTGTGAGTTGAACTGGATAGATGAAGGAGCTTACTAATTCTGAAACCATAACACAGTGATATGAATTTGAATCACAGCTCTCTTAAATACTTGGAAAATTGCTTCCCTTCTTTGGGCCTCAATTACTTCTATAAAATGAGAGTATAAAACTGGGTAAATTCTAACCAAACTTCCAGGTTGAAATCTCATAATACTATAGTTTTCCTTTTCTTGTAAATCATCCATTATTGTCATTCGCAACATGAATGGATGAGATATATATTTACTTACTTCACATTAATGAAGGAATCAGACATATAGTCTTCTTCTTCTTCCATGTTCACCTTCAACTCTGAACTTCTTTATATGGCACCTTTAGCTACAAAAAGGAGTTAAATAAAGTTGTAATTATTGTCCAAGTCTTTTTCAGAAACTAAAATAAACCTAAACTTAAGTTAATAAGGAAAATTTGGGCCCTTTGAATATTTACGTTATTGTCAATTTCACAGAGTCAAATTCTTTCAAAATTAATCTCCACTGATATAATTCACCTCAAAACATGAATTTTAAAAGGCATATTCCCATTTCTGATTTGAATCTGCAGTAAAACATGAGAAATGATTAATGGCCCCAATGTATAGCAAAAAGCAAGAATAAAGTAGTTCTCATGGAGACTTTTGAAAAATGATTACAAGATTGAACAATTTTGTAAACCACTGTTATGAATCCAATTCAAAAAGCATTTATTGAGAATCTACTATGTCTAAGGGCATTATGCTAGGCATAAAGAATCAAAATGAAAATAGCTGAGATCAGAAGTGGAATCATGAATCAAATTTACTTCCTATTAGTAGTGCCTAAAGATCTGCTATAATTCTTTAATGCCTCTAAGGATGTGACCTTGTGCTCTAGACAGCTCTCTTAGTTGGGACTAAATTCTGTCAGTTCTAAGGATGGAAATATGTCTACTTTCTGAGGATCAGTCTAATCAGGTTTGGAAAGGCTCATTACCAGGACAGCAACAGAAGCAAAGCATTTTTCAGTTACAGCAACTCTTGAGGACCATCTACTAAAGTTAGAGTGACTTCAATCTGCATTGCTGGATGGAGTAGCCACACTAACCAATTTACAGATTCTTGAAATGAGTACTTTTCTAAGGCTAGAGGGCTCCAGTGTTAAAACGATGAAGAGAGAATTGAAATTGAAATACTTGTCTAAGGAAAATTTGCCCTAATTTTAAAAAAAAGTTTAAATTGCTCATCCCCTAAATACACTAAGAAAGGGAAGGAAATTTGTCACTGGCTCTCCCATTTAACCTCTCTTTAGTCAAACTAATCTATCTTCATTACCCTTAAAAGCCATGTGCAGTCTGGCCTCTACTTTTCCTCATGTAAGTCTCTCCTTTTGGAGTATCTTCCTCTCTTCTGTTGACCAATGACTTAACCTTACTTAAAAACCATTCCTCTTCTATCCTGTCTCAGAAGATGAGGAGTCCCTATTCTTTATCATGACTAATTTCTTTCTTCTTGTTGCTTAAAGGACCATTTTCCAAACAATCATCTCTCTTTTGTCACAGATTTTTAATCTTTCCCTCTCTGATTAATACTTGCCTTGAAATATGTTCAGGTCTTCCTAATCTTAAAGTCCTTTTCCATATCCCTTCAATTCTCTCTATATTTGATACTTATACTATTTCACTATTCATTCAACTTGCAATCTACCTTCCATCTTCACCAATGGACTAAAATTACTTTTCTGAAGGTCCCTACTTCTTGAAAGATCAATTAACCAACAAACAATGTATCAAGGGCTTACTATTAGGCATTATATTAACATATCTAAGGACATTTTCTTAGACTTCATTCTCCTTGACCTCTCTGTAGCTTTCGATACTACCCCTCTATGAACTTCCTGAGGCATTATACTGATTTTTCTCTTTTGCAGGCTCTTTTTCTTTTCTCCAGTTCTGTAAGCCCTCAGTGCTCTTCTCTATTTCAGCTCTCTCAGAAATCATATTCATTTTCATGATTTTAATAATAATCTCTAATTATGATTTTTTTATTCCATAATTCCAACCCTGACCTTTGTCTTGAGCTATGGATGGGTATGTTAAACTACTTACAGAGCATTTTAACCTATATTAACCATTAGCACCTCACTTCAACGTATCTAAAACTATGACCTGTCAGTAAGACCACCATTCATTCAAACCATGCTTGAAACTATGGTTTCATCTTTCATTTTCTCCTCTCTATTTCTTTTATGTGCCTCTGAAATCTCTCACCTACAACCCTTATCGTATCTACATCAAAGATTATAAGGAAAGTACTTTGTAAATGCATACCCACAGACATATTATTATTATTACCACTTTTACTGCCCTAGTCCAGATTACCTTTTCTGCCGGTAGGGACTACTATAATAGCCTATTTTTCTGAAATCCACTTTCTTTCCACCAATCCATTCTTTATGCCCTATTCAGGACTAATCTTCTATAATCCCAAATCTGATCTAGGCATTTCTTTGCTCAAAATCCTTCCATGACTTCTTATGGTCTACCACATAAAACTTCAACTCCCACTCTGGGAGTTGTGCTAGAATCAAGGTTGTCCCGAACCAGAGAGTTCTATCTTCTTGGCCTTATCTTTAATTACTTACTTCTACGGGCTACATTTCAGCCAATTGGGATTTGTACCCCTACTGCATCTTTATTCATGCCATTTTCTGTATATGGAATACCCTTCAGCCCCACCTGTGCCTACTGAAATCCCTTCTATCCTAGAAAGCCTGGCTCAAGTCTATATCCTATCTTTTTCTCCTAAATACTGCTTCCTCCATGAAGTCTTCTATGACTCCTACTATGAGTAAAAATGATGCCCTACAGACTTTGATAAACACCTGGTTTGTCCCCGTTTATGTAGTTTTTGTATCATAGTTTTTGTATCATAATATTTTTGTACCGTAGTTATTTGTATTTGAGTCTCTATGAGACTGTAGCAAGCTCTAAAAGGGTGGGGCCTTTTATTTCACTTTTGTATCTCCCCTAACCCCTAGCATAATGTTCTGCCACAGAGTAGCCATAACCATTCCCTGAATGTACAACGAATGAATGTTAAAGACGTCCCAGTCAGAGGGATGACTCCGGTTTCATTTTAACCTAAAATGAGAAGGCTGGGAAAAATTGAAAAGAAAAGATACCACACCACAGTCTGAAGCTGACAAGTTAACTGAGTGAAGCGCACACTCACTAGCTCCTCTTTCTCTGCAAACCCCACCACAAGTCCCCCTCCTTTTTGTCTGTTCTTCCTTGCCCTCCTCTCCTTTCCGTTGTATCTTACCTGGATCCTCTCACCTTCCTTTCGCTTTTGTACCCTTCCCCCCAGGCCTCCCCTTTCCAACTCCAGACATCCCGCTCTCGCCTCCCCTTCTTCTCCCGGTCCCCCCGGACCCGCTCCTCCCTCTCCCTCCTCCCTGTTCCCTCGCACGCTCCGGTCCCCTCTCCTTCTCTTCCTCCCTCCTTTGCCCAGCTCGTTTCCCTTTTCTTCCTGGCTGCACCTCTTCCCCTCTACTCGTCTCCTTTGCCCCGGCCCCTTCTTCCCCGTTCCAGTCTCCTTCGCCGCTCCTCTCCGATCCCTTCCACCCTCGCGCTGTTTCCGCCCCTCCCCCATGTCCCTCCTCCTCCTCGTCCCCTCTCACCCTTCCGGCCAGCTGGCGCCCCCCGAGGCTCCGAGTTCTCCGTACACTGACCCTGAGGCGCGCGCCCACTCCTCGGTCAGCCCAGGCAAGTTCCCTCCAGGACACGGGTCGCGCTCCGTGACCTCGCAGCGCGTCGCCTCCGCCGCGCAGTGCGCCTGCGCGGTGCCTGTCAGCGGCCCCTGCAGCTCCCTCAGCTTCCTGCTTCCAGGGCGGCGCATCCGGGTCACTCCCGCGGGGCTGCTGTTACTGCGGCTGCTGCTGCCGCCGCCGCCGCCGCCGCCTCTGCTTCTGCTTCCCTTGGGACCGCCGCATTCGCCTGGATCAGCTCGACAGCCAGCGAGGACGGGGCTCCCCGCTGTGGAGGTGAGGCCACCCTCGCCCCCTCCTCCCAGCCCTCTCGGCCGCCAGTTCTGCTGGTCTCCCCGACAGCGAGCGGGTTTCTCCCTCTATTTCGGCCTGTAGGTTCAGCCTTCACCGGCACTGAATGACTGAGTGATGGACGGACTGACGGGCCAGGCCTGAGGGGTGGGCGTCTCTCACTCCCCCACCCCCGGCTGCTCCCGGTTCTGTTGTCTAGGCGTCGGGTTACCTGGAGTTCCTGTCAGGGACGCTCGTCTCCCTTGTCAGACCGGGACTCCTCCCCCTGCTGCCGCCCCGAGTTTCAGTTTTGGGAGTTGGGGGGCTCCCTGCCCTGTGGGAGAGGTTCTGTTGCGGGCAGCTCTAGGACAGCAAATGCTGTGGGGGAGGGGGAAGGGGAAGCTTAGCAGCTGCCGGCTCCCAGGTACTGCCCTCCTCTAGGCTAGGAGGGATACCTCGGGGCCTGCCTAGAACACTAATCCAGGATTAGGGAGAAGAAAGTTCTGGGTTCTAATTCGTGCTTCTGTAGCACGTCCGTATTGCTAACTGTGGATGGTTTACAAATTTGTGCAAAGCCCTCTTATTATCTCATCGATTTTGCTTGTTTTTTAATGTATTTATTTCACCTCTCTGGCCTGCTTCCCTCGTTAGAATGTAAAATTTTTCTTTTCCTTTTTCAGGGACTGATTTTTTGTTTTCATATACCCAGAGGCTAGCTCAGTGCCTAACACCTAGTTGTTCTTTAATACTTTTTGATCGACTGATGCTCTCAACCACCTGGTGAGGTAGGTCATATTATTATCGCCTTTTTATTGTTGAGGAAACCAAGGTTCTATGAAGAGGGCTGTTGTGCCAGAATTGTAATTCAAATAAAGATTTCCTCTTCACTCAGTCCACTACACAATTTAGTGCCCGCATATTTTAAGTGGGTGTGATACCTGTTCTACCTGTATTAATAACAGCTAAACTTTATAGAATGCTTTTAGGTTTTCAAAGCACTTTATGTATCTTGTTTGATCCTCAGATCGACCTAGTGAGATAGGTGCTATTATTATAATAATACTCATTTTACAAATGAGAAAACTGAGGCAACATTTTAAGCAACTTTCCCAAAGTCATAGTTTCTAAGTTTCTGAGGCTGAATTCGAACTTGAGTCTTTCTGGTTGACTGTCCAGCATGCGATTTACAATGCTATCTACCACCAAAAAAAACGATGTGGGGGAAAGTGTAGAACAGGCTATGGAAATGTATCATTGCTGTTGGGCCATTCTTTGTTGTAGAATGTAATTCTTTTTAGACACTATGTGCAAATATAAATTGTTACATGAGAATGTTATTGTTACTTTATCAAAGACTTTCTGGGATTTTAAAAAGTGAAGATTATATTGAAACAAGATATCACAAAAAGTTTTGTTCTTTTAGCTTTTAATCCAGTATTTGACACTTGTTAAAATATTGGGGTTTCTTGGATGTGCCTTTGTTTTTTAGTGGTATTCTTTTGGTAAATATACTGACTTCACAAACATAGGTCAACTCAGCATAATTTTGAGGTAATAATATGCATAGTATTCTAGTCAACACATTTTTAAACTATTACTAGGCATTATAGAAACTAACCTTTTCAGAAGTCATCTTAACCAAGATAAAATTGTTACATTTTTCACCCTTATCACATTTTTGTGGATAGGCTGATGGGGAAAGTTGATAAGCATATTATGCTTTGTATAAGACAAAAATTTGTACCCCCTACTTGCCTTGCATTTTGTTTTAGACCTTTGGCATCAGTAACTTGTTTTAAATAAATCAGTTGGAGTTGTTTTAATTTGTACCGTATCTTTTTCTCATGTTTATTCTTCCAGCCTTCTTTGCTCTAACAAGTTGGTGGTCTGATGGTACACAGACAGCTGATTGAGGAATGACTCCCATATCAGTAAGGAGTCATTGCCTGTGTGTTAAAATATAATTAATTCATTTTTGTGATGTTATTCAGTGCTCTCCATGTCCAGGCCTTCTCAGTCTTAAATAAAGTGTATTCATGATGTATAGGCATGAAGCTTCTAGAGAGTCACCAAGTCTTTGCTCTCTCAAGTTCCTTACTTCTCAACCATATTTTCTAACAGATTATTCACTGTCAATCAGTCAATCAGTTCACAAACATTTATTAAGAACCCTTCTATGTGCCAAGTACTGGGGATATAAGACAAAATGTCTTAAAGAGCTTACATTCCAATGGGGGCGGGGAGGAGGAAATACAAAGTAATTTGGGGGAAGCACTAGCAATTCCAGGGGGGAATCAAGAAAGGCCTCATCTGGGAGACTGCACTTAAACTTAATTTTGTAGGAAGCTAAGGCTTCTAAGAGGTGATGGTAACAAGGGAGTTCATTCCAAGTATAGGGGATAGCCTGAGCAGAGCCATGGAAATAGGAAATAGATTGTTGTGTAGCAGGAATTAAAAGTAGATCAGTTTGGTTGGAATGTAGATTACATGAACTATGGTCTATATAAGACTCCAGAACTTCTGCTTTTGGGCTGTCCTCTATCTTTCCATGATTCCCCACATGTATGGATTCAAAGTTTTAACATACTGTGATCACATAAATCCTATACAGTATGTACCCTCTTCCTCCAACCACATCCCCAATCTCTTCCAGCTTTGTCCTCAGATTTTCAGATAAGTAGTGGTATTTCTGAACCACAGAAACTCCATGGAAAGAAATAAAGAAAAAAATTTCAAGATCATGAATTGTGAAAAAGGAAAAGAAGTGAGAGAAATCAATCTCCCTTCCTATTCCTCATTCCAATGAGATTTATAATTATAGCTGATAGTCTTGGCACGTAGACCATTGTGGTTCATTGTGGTTCCTGTCTCCATCTCTGCTCTAGGATCAGAATTGGCTCCACATTGCTGCTCTCCAAAAGTTGCCTTCACTGGCGATGCAAAAAATGTGGTGGTACCCTCTCCTGTGCCCACCTTTGCATTGAAATCACTAAATATCAAAGTGTATGTTGATTTAATTTAACTCTTTGTAGGTTTTCTTTATTACTTCATCCTTCTGCAAGAAATGTTAGCATTTAAGTCATAGTCATTTTCATGGTAGTGTTTTTGCAAATACTTTTCATGAGTGCCTACTTCAGTAGGAGATGACCAGATAAATGCCCCATGAAATGATATTTCTTGTTACTCTTGGGCATACCATAAAATCAGCTTCTCCTGTTCTTTTGTTTGTCTCTCCAAGGTTTTAAGAAGATTAGTAAATCAAGGATATGTGATGAAATTGAGACACTCCAGTCAGAAATGGTTCCCCATGCTTGTGATCATATCATTATTTCATTACTCTGCTCAAAAACCCCTAGTGATTCTCTGTGCCTCTAGGTTATTCAAACTATTTCATCTGTTCCTCTTTACAGAGCCTGGCTCCAAGTTACCTTTTCAGCTTTATTTCACATTACTTTCCTTCTACTTAATATTCTAGCTATATTTGATTATTAGTTTACTCAGCATGACATCCGCTTCCACATATTCATATAAGCAATACCTTGTATGTCAAATAGATTCCCTCTTCATTTCTGCCTCAGAATCCTTCAAGTTTTGGCTCATGGCTCAGGTACCACCATTTTCTGTGAAGTCTTTTCTGTTCCTACCAGCTGAAAGTGTTTTCTCCCTCTCCAAATGTACCTAGACAATTTTTCTTGATCTAGATTTCCTACTCTGCATGGCATTCTACCTTATGTCATACTTATCATTTGATGTGCTGCATCTCTCTTGAAGGCAAACACTGTGTTGTATTTTATTCTTGATACCTAGACTACTAGCTCAGTGCCTTGCACTTGGGCACTTAATATTTGTTAAATTGTTGAATTTGTTAAATTTTTATATAAATTCTGGTCTGTTAAAACTATGCTCTGGGGCAGGGGTGGGGAACCTGCATTTTCAAGGCCACATGTGACCCTCTAGGTCCTCAAGTGTGGCCCTTTGATTGAATCCAAACTTCACATAACAAATCCTCTTAATAAAAGGATTTGCTCTGTAAAACTTGGACTCAGTCAAAAGGCTGCACCCAAGGACCTAGAAGGCCACATGTGGCCTCAAAGCTGCAAGTTCTCCATCTCTGTAATCTGTGGTATGGTTTATTTAAATGATTTTATATATCAAAGATGTTTACCAAAAGTCCCTTCCATATTTTAGGATTTGCTTCTTTATAAAAAACCAAATGTTTATTAATATATTTGTTTTTATATCACCTACATTTCTCAGCATTTCCCTCCTTCCATTTCCCTCAGAGAGTGATACTTTATAATAAAGAATAGAAAGGAGAACAAAGAACAATTCACCAAGATATTTTTAAAAATTGACATTATATGCATCGTTCCACAGCCATAGTCCCCTGTGTCTACAGTGAAATGAAATGAGGTGCTTTCTCATATCTCTTCTTTGGGTTAAGTCTGGTCATTATAATTTTATAGCATTCAGTTCATTGTTTTCTTAGTCTTTCCATTTATATTTTGTAGTTATGTATATTGTTTTCTTGGTTTTACTTACTTCACTTAGTATCAGTTCATAAAAGTCTTCCTTTGCTTCCCTATATTAATCATATTCATTGTTTCTTAGTAATAGTCTATTACATTCATATTCACAATTTATTTAGCCATTTTCTAGTTGAAAGACATCCACTTGGTTTCAAGTTCTTTTCCATTACAAGAAATGATGCTATAAAATGTTGATATATATAATTTTTGTCATTGACCTTCTTGGGTTATAAGCAAAATCTCTGTGTGGAAGAGTATGTATATTTTGGCCACTCACTTTGCATGATTCTTAATTGTATATACATTTTAACCACCTTTTCTGCATGATTCCAAATTGTACATATGTTTAAGTCACCTTTTTTGCATGATTCCAAATTGTTTCCCAGAATGGTTGAACCAATGCATTATTGTGTTTATCTTAACATAAATACTCCAACATTGACTATTCCCTTCTTTGTAATTTTTTCCAACTTGTTAGATATGAGGTGAAAATTCAGAGTTGTTTTCATTTTCATTTCTCTTATTTGTGATTTGGAACATTCTTTCATATGGTTGTTATTAGTTTGCAATTCTTTTAAGATTTCTTTGTTCATATTCTTTGACCATTTACTTATTGGGAAAGGTAACTACTTATTTTTCCATGCTTAAACTTTGTTTAGCTTTTCATTAAAAACTTATTGAAGAAGAAATGTTTTATGGTTTTTAATCTGTTAGGTAAGGCACACACATCGTGATTCAAGAATTTCACCAATAATGGAGTTGGCCCATAGTTTATTGTTAAATGAAGAAGCTTTGGCCCAAATTACTGAAGCAAAGAGGCCTGTCTTTATCTTTGAGTGGTTGCGATTTCTTGACAAAGTCCTGGTGGCTGCTAACAAGGTATGATTTTTCTGTTTACATGATCAAGAAAGGAAGATTTATTTTAGGAAAGATGAGAAATGAACTGAGTTAACTTGGTAGTCTTTCTGAAGCTTACAGTTTTTGTTGATGGTTGTATAATATAACATGTTTCTAGGAGTGTCTTAGGTTTTCAGTACTATTTTTTTAATGGGCAAAAAATTGTGAAACTATATATGTAACTAAAAATGATGTTGTTTGCTTTTTTGGGACAGACTGATGTGAAGGAAAAACAGAAAAAGCTTGTTGAACAACTTACTGGATTAATAAGTAGTTCTCCTGGCCCTCCAACAAGAAAATTATTAGCCAAAAATCTTGCAGCTCTTTATAGCATTGGAGATACTTTCACTGTTTTTCAAACTCTTGACAAGTGTAATGATATTATCAAAAATAAAGATGACACTGCAGCCTATTTGCCAACCAAATTGTAAGTACTATTTTGATGTAAACCAAGGCAGAATAGTCATTCTTCTCTTTTTTAAATCATAATATGACTTCTTTAATTTAAGAGTATCAATTGTATTCTAGATTAAAGGTCTCTAAATGCTTTAACTTGTACAGAATATAGTAAGAGTAACTACTTCCTATGATCCAAGTGGTATACAGGTACAACCCAAATAAGGTTGCTGTAACAAGTATTTAATAATTATGTCAGTACAATTTAAAAATAAATTTTCATTACAAACAATAAAAATTTCAACAAATGCAAACAACCAAACCAAGGTAAGAACTGGAATTTCAAAACCCAAAATTATTTGCATTTTGATAAGACAAAAACATGAACTCTAGCAATAACTGCTTATTTGAACTATATCCTCTTGTAATTAATTTTTTGTCATACTTACAATGTATTTTTTCTGTTGTATTACATGTAGTTGTCAATGTGTATATTTTTTCTACTTCACAGTCACTAATTAGCCAAGATGTAATTCATCCTGTTTTCTTACTTATACTTTACATATTTGGGACATCCAAGATCTTTTTACTTTGTTCTGCCTTTTTCATACTGAAAAGATTTATCTTTGTTGAGCTTATCGGCTTCTCTTTTCAGCCTTGATCTCCTTATCACTAATGAACGTTTCTCTTACTCTTCATGTAACAATTTGTTTTGCACACTTATATTGTACTTACCAACATTTTATATCTGTGTGTGTATGCGTAAAATTGCCTTGCAAAACCACAGCTCCATGAAGGCAAGATAGATATGTTATCTAAACTTTATCTCATCCAGTAACAGAATGCATTCAATGTAAATTTAATTTAGTTGAATTTTAGACTTTAGCCTTCCTGACTTTCTAACCATCATCAACAGATCTAAAGTATTCTCTTTCTGTTCCCAGAAGGCAGAGACAGACATTGATAGCTCCCTGTTGTGGATGCAGCTGACATGTTGTTTTTCTTATTCAAGTGTCAGTTTGACTCCTCTCATTTTATACATCCCTGATGATGTCTTTTTTTGCTACTCCTTGTACTTAAATGAACATGATAATATAATATACTACAAAATATCTATATTAACAGTGCATCTTTCCATTGTCTTTTGGATCACCTAAATTTGAGTGAAGTGGGAGAAGGACACTGGACTTTTTATCAAAAGATCTGGGTTTGGATATTGGGTTTGCTACTTATTAACTGTGATACTCTAGACAATTCACTTAACTTCTTAGGGTCTAGTTCTTAACATTTGTAAAATTAGAGGGTTGGACTAGATAATATCTAAGGCTAATTCTTGAACTAACATTCGGTGATTTTGTGATCACAAGCTTCCCTTTGCTTCATTTTGCCAACCAGTTCTTCTTGGTGGATCAAAATTGAATCTAGAATTTCCATCTTCTTGATATATCTGAGATATAGTATTATTAGCAAAGCAAATCAAGAATTTATGAAATGCTCATTTCAGTGGAATTATTTTTTTTTGCAAATGAAGGGACACTTGAAGGAAGTCCTTATTAAATCTGTTTTGTGGCACAGAATGCAGATGTTCTATTTAGACTGAATCTCTGGTCAATTAAAATCTTTCCTGACTTTGGTGTTTATATTGTCTACCTTGCTTGGAACTTGTTCTTAAATATTTTAGGTCATGGTCCAGCAATCCAAATTCTGCTCTTAAACATCACCTATGTATAATACCAAAATTTTTTGTGTTATGACCTCTTATGAAGTCAGGATGATTTATGAATAAAGAAATCAAAGTATCTTCTGAGTTGCTAAGCTCTTAAATTTCCTTTCTAAACTTTAAAGTCCCTGGTGGTACATTACATTGTTCTTTCTTACATTGAGTCATACATGAATCAGGGGACTTTTGAGAAAAAAGTTAGTTTTAATGAGTCTTAGTAGGCATTCAGCTACATTTTATATACTCACTTCATGATGATATCCTACTTCATCATTTGTTGTTTTATATCTGTACAAAACTGCCTTCATAATTCATGGTAGTGACTTTTCAACAACTGCTATGCACTTGAGATTTCTGGGTATAGCAGTAGGATTCTTTTTACTTGCTAGTACTTTCCTTTCAAGACTTTCCAATCAGAAAATTTCTCATTTACTTCTAGAATATCATGTATTATAGTTACCATCTGTGTTTATTTTTTTTAATGCCCTACTAGAGCACCATGAGAGTTTAAATTGTTATCTGTTCTCTGCCTCTATTCCATTGTAAGCACATACATAGTAGACCTTTAATTAATGTTTGTTGTTTGAAATTTATTGACCAGAGATATAATGTAGTGGCCATTGCTTGCTAAATCAAACACATTTTTGAAAAGTTGAGTTTTAGTAATGATAATTGCCATACTAATAAAATGAATATTAAAAGTGAGTCCAGAGCTAGAAGAATCCAAATTGATTTTAAAAGTGAGAACTTTATTTAATAAAACTGTATGAAGTTGTCCTGTTAACTTGAATGTTGGGCATTTGACATGGTTTTAAAGGTAGAATATCACTTCTTATAGGGCTGCAGTAGCATGTGTTGGGGCATTTTATGAAAAAATGGGGAGGATGTTAGGAAGTGCATTTCCAGAAACAGTTAACAATCTTTTGAAGTCTCTGAAAAGTGCAGAGGTAAGTTACAGAACAAGATACATATATGTGTATGTATGTTTCGTTTGTGAGAAAAATTAATCTGACTTAAATAGACAATCATTTGCCCTATATCTGTGTAACTAGAGAACTTAGCTATTTAGTAAGGGGCAATTCATAACTTTCAGAGCAATAGAAAAATTTCTAAATGTACTCCATTTCTTAAACTTTAATGTGAATAGGATAAAGATCCTTGTTCCATGTGAAGAAGCAATGTATTCCACTAATTCTGTGGAGCTATGAGTCCTTAGGGGACCTTTTATCTTTTTTTTGTCATATATAGTACCACATGAATAAAGTCCTGTACTAACAAGACTTTTGTTAATTAGTGACTACATGAAGGGAAACCCATGATTTTCTAAGGGATCTTAGAGAATACCTCTTCTCAATTACCATGGGGTCTACCAATAATCTGGGGTAAGAGCAAAACCTTTTTGTGACAACTTATAGGTGATGCTGTAAAGAGCTTTGTTGTCCCCTTTAGGTGTTCTTCATCGATCTTTCTTAAGTATTTCTAACTCATCTTGTAAAAGTGGGATGTCTTTCCTTTGAAAATATAAAATACGTACCTGAAAAACGTATGCTCTCAAATTAATCTTTATGTTCTTATTACCTTGCTCCCTGAAGTAAGGTTACAGTAGATTTAATGTTTAGATAAGCCAGAAAAATACTGTGTGGATTAAATAGAAAACTTGAGTCAATTATTTGGCTTAATCATTCTATTTTCAAGTTAAAACCTATTTTATTAATGTTAATTTTATTATTATTAAATCGTTGTCAACTTTCAAGGACTTATTTTCTGAATAATCTGTGCTTAAAATCTATGCTTTCAAACTCAGTTTTGCTTTATAGAAATAGCAATTCTGAGAAAATGTTGCTACTGATGGTATTTTTTTCATATAAAATAATAAGCATAAAGTTATGTAGCAAAAAATATTTATCTGCAATATTTTTTATACCATTCATTAAAATAGGCTTAATTTTCCTCCAGAATTTCTTTATCCTCCATCCCTCTATTCTGGAGATAATCTGTATTTTCATAATGTTGGACTGAAATTGGTAGTTGCCTTCAATAGAAATCATACCCAAACGGATTATATGACCATGTTCTTGTTTGGGAAATACTGAACTAGATGTATCTTTAGAAACAGAAGTAATGTTTTGGTGAGATAGTCTTGCTTAAGTTAAGAATTTGTTTATTGGTTTTTAATTTTGGGTTTTTTTTATACACATATACAGTCTCAAGGCCGAAGTGAAATCTTAATGAGTTTACAAAAAGTCCTAAATGGGCTGGGTGGTGCAGCAGCTTCCTGTCACCGTGATATTTATAAGAATGCAAGATCTCTACTAAGTGACAGATCTATGGCTGTTAGGTGTGCAGTTGCTAAAGTGAGTACTTTGTTGATTTCAATTTGATTATCTTATTAATGTGAGAATTTCCTCCTCCAATACAGTTTGCAACCTATTAATGCTTCATCCTGTGTGATTTTTATTCTTATCCATCCATAAGTTATTCATTAAACATCTACTCAATGCTTTGTAGGCCTTGCTTTATTTATTTATATAATATAAATTTTATATATATATATATGTATATATATGTAGTAAGATTTACAAATCATGCTTCCTATTTTGTCATTAAAGTAATTTATACTTATTTTCTTAGAGTGTTAAATATGAAAGTGGAAATGTTGAAACATTTTTAAGTTGGTTTATTTCATGGAGAAAATTGAATTGTCTCCTTTAAGAATAAGAAGCCTCTGTTGAAGAATTAAAATAATTTTAGGTCTTTTATAAAGTCTTTTGTGTTGACACCCACTAGTATTTAAAGGGAATTAACTTAAATATAAACATTTTTGGAGTATTTTATAATAATCATTATATTTAAATTTGTATTTCTTTGGCCTCTGTCTCTAAACCATACTTTTAGAGAATATCATACTTTTAAAAGAATAACCAATCAAAAAATAAGTGAGCATCTTTACTATGCCCAGCACTAAGACATATTGACAGTACTGAAAAATTATACATATAATTTATTTTTTAAAAAGTGACTTGGCAGAATTCCAAATTTATATTATTATATTCTCATCTAAAATAATTCTATACAGAATTAAAATGTGTGCCTAATACATTTAGGTATTTTACATATCATTATATGCTTCCAAAGAAACTTGAAGGTAAAAAGGTGGAAGAAGTGAGGCTCAATCATTAATGAAGATTAAACATCCTTGAAATTATAATATAAGTTAATGGAAAAGCAAGATTTAAGATAGAAAAACTTGACTTAGATTTTTAGGAACACAGCTATTAAAAGGAAAAGGTAGAGTGGTAGAAAGAAATCTACTGCATAGGGAATTCACTGAATAAATAAGTTTTTTTTATAAAATCATTAATTAAAAAAGGCACTTTAAAATAAATTTTTGTTAGACATTGTGCTAGCCAAAGAGAATACACAATTTTAAAAAAGAAAATAGTCTTTCCATGTACATAGAAAAATAAATACAAAATAGATAAAAAGTGATTTCTGGGGGATGAAAAGGTATTAGCCACTTTGGGGATCAGAATAATTTCTTTTTGTAGAACATAGCACTTTAGCTGAGGTTTGAAAGAAGCTAAGAAGATAAAAAGAGCATGCATTCCTGGCAGAGGGGCAACCTGTACAGAAGTAGAGAGACAGGATTTGTAGTGTCCTATACAAGGAACTGCAAGTAGCCCCCTTCAGTTGAAATGTAGAGTATATGAAAGAGAATAATGAGCATGAAGCCTAGAAAGTTAAGCTGGAGCCAGAATGTTAAGGTTTAAGAGGCAAACAATAGAGTAAGGTTTAAGAGGCAAACAGCGGAGTTTTCATTTTATCCAGGAGGCAAGAAGGAGGCATGGAGTTTCTTGAGTATGGAAGTAAAATGTTCAGAACTGTTTTTGGCAGCTAGAGAGAAGGTGAATTGGAAAAGGGAGATACTTTAGGAGATTGGTCATGGAGACCGATTAGGAACCTTTTGAAGTAGGCTAGGAGAAAGATGATAAAAAGAAGATGATATCTGTATGAGTAGTGAGAAAGAGAGTGATGTGAAATATTGTGGAGTTGGAAATAGTTTAAGTTATCAATTGATTGGCCATGTGAGTTAGAATAAGTGAGAAGTCCAGGATGATGCTAAGATTATGGATTTGGGTGATTAGAAGACTACTGGTGCCTTTGATAGTAATAGGGAAGGTTAAAAAAGGGTAGATATAAAATTCACTGTAAAAAAAAATTATCAAAGGAAAAAATTTCTGTTTCTGATGGATTTCATAGGAGAATTCTATCAGACTTTTAAAGAACAGTTAGTACCAATACTACACAAAATGTTCCCAAAAACTGAGAAAAAAAGCACTCATCAGATTCCTTTTATATGACAAATAAAATCTTAATATTTAAAGCAATAAAGGCTAAAACTCAGGAGAACTATAGACCAATATCATTAACAAAGGACAATTAAAATTTTAAAAAATAAAATCCTGTCAAACTACCATGATTTATCCAAGAAACCAAGCATCATGACTAAGTTAGATTTATAGCAGGGATGCAATGATGGTTTAGCATTAGAAAAACTATCTGTATAATCAATCCTACTAACCAAAACATTCAAAACCACTTTATCTTCTCAATGGATGTGTGTGTGGGGAAACTTTGATAATGTATAATACTCATTTACACTAAAAGCTATGTAAAGTATAGGTATAGAGAGACTCATTTTGTTGATATTATATATTTGTATTAGATATATATATATAATACACATACATACATACTTACATATCCATATATACATGTGTACATATATACACACATATAAAAAGTACCTATCTAAAACCAAAAGCAAACTTTATACACAGTGGAGCTATACTAGAACCATTACCAAGAAATAAAGAAATAGAGCAAGGATACCTCCTCTCCCCACTATTATTTGATATAGTTCTGAAAATGCTAGCAACAGCAATAAGACAAAGAATAAGAAATTGGAGGCATAAAGATAAAGAGGGGGTAAAACTATCCCTGTCTGATGTTATACTTGGAAAAATCCTAGGGAATCAGTAAAGATGCTATTTGAGACAACTAATATCTTTAGTTAAGTTACAGACTTCAAAATAAATCCTTAAATTTTAACAGTTTCCATGTAATAATAATAATAAAATCCAAAATGTTATAATACAAAGGGAAATTCCATTGCAAGTAACTATAGAACGCACTAAATATCTGAGGATCTAGCTACCACAGCACAGAAAAGGACTGTATAAGTTCAGTTACAAAATATTCTTTAAGGAAATAAAGAATAACTTTAATAGCTGGAAAAATATTGAGTCTTCATAGCTAGGTAATTTCAATATAATAAACAACTACTATTAAAGTACTTTTTTGTAATGTTGTACCAATCAAATTATCATGAAGATTCTTTTTATAATTAAAAAAAATATAAAATCCACTTGAAAAAAGTAAAAGCTCTTCATTATCAGGGGAAATAATGAAAAGAGATAGGGACAGAGGTAGATACCATTTCTGGATCTCAAATTATATAATGTAGCAGCCATCCAAATCATCTGTCATTAGTTAAAAATGAAGGGATAGATCAATGGAACAGACAAAACAAGGGAAAATCAGAAACAATGGAACTCTATCCCAGTGTTCAATAAACCAGAAAACATGAATTATTTAGGAAAAACTCACCATTTACAAAAATTGTTGGAATAACTGGAAAACCGTCTGATAGAAATTCAGCTTAGAGACCAACAGCTTACTCTGCATCCACACTACATTCTAAATGAGTACCTTATTGACCTTAATATTAAATAAAGATTATAGTATTAAAAAAGAAGAAAAGCAGATTGTATACCTCTCATATATATGAGTAAGAAATATATTTTTAGACAAATAAGGAATAGAGGTCATTGCAAAAGATAAACTAAATAATTCTAATTACGTGAAACTGAAAAGCTACTTCACAAAATTAATGTACCTAAGATAAGAGGGGAAGTGGTCTAGTAGGGGAAAAATAGTTTTTTCATGATTTCTCTGATTGGAGTTTTGTATCCAAGATATGTAAACAATTAACATACACAGATATACAAACATATGTATGTTATGTGTACATAGCTATACATTTACATATTTAGAAATAGATCTAAACATAATTATGTACAAGTATACATACATACAGATATATATATAGAACCAAAAACCATTCCCTAATAAATAAGTGGTCAAAGAATATGAACAAATAATTGTAAAAAGAATTAAAAACTCTAAACAATCATACGATAAAAGAATGCTCCAAAGCACTAATAATAAGAGAGATTCAAATTGAAACAACCTTATGATTTCACCTCAATTTAGCAAATTGGCAGAGATTAAAAAAGGTGAAAATAGTCAATGTTGGAGAGATTATGGGAAGGTTGCCAACCTAGTGCAGTGTTGGTGGAGCTGTGAATCAGTATGACTGATTTGCAGAAGAGTTTGGAATTATGCAAATAAGGTACCTAAAATGTTCATATCCTTTGGCCCAGAGATTCTGTTACTATATTTATATCAAAAGAGGCCATTGACATATCAAACATCTACCCTATATATACCAAAGTACTCTTAACAGCACTTTCTTTGATAGCAAAGGAATGGAAACAACCTAAGTACCTACTGGTTGGGAAATAGCCCAAATTATGGTATGTGAATGTAATGAAATATTACTGCACTGTAAGAAAGGATAAATATAATGAATACAGAGAATAATGGAAAGATTCACATGGACTAATTCAGAGTGAAGTAAATAAAATCAGAAGTACAATATACATAATAAGTACCCCAATGCAAATGGAAAAAACAACTCCCTCTTTTTTCCCCTCTCCCCTACACAATCAAAAATGAGTGTTAAAAAATTATAAAGAACAAGTATGACTTGAAGAGTTATAAAATGATATGCCCATCCCAGTCCTTTAAAGAGATGGAAGGAATACAAATGTTCTACATTGCACGTATTTTCATGCTTTTTCAATGTGTTAATTAGTAATGCTTTTTTTCTTTCTCTTTTTTTTTTTTTGTCTTTAAAAGACTATTTTGTTGAATCATTCCAATCATGTCCAACTCTGTGATTATGTTTGGGGTTTTCTTGGCAAAGATACTGGAGTGGTTTGCCATTTCCTTCTCCACCTCACTTTATAGATGAGAAGACTGAGGCAAACAAGGTTAAGTGACTTGCCCATGATCACAGAGCTAGGAAGTGTCTGAGGCTAGATTTGAACTCAGGTCTTTTTTAACTCCAGGCTGTGCCACTTAGCTACCCTTTTAAGAATCACTGGCCTCTGTAAAAACCTTGATATAAAAAAAAGTCTGTATGCTGTATTTCAGGAAGTAAAAGGAAAATTGTTAGAATCCAAGGGTAAAGTTTAGATAGAATTTATTATGATCTTCTAAGTTGAACTATACAGAAAGAAAAGTCAGAGAAATGTCATTGCTAAAATGCAGCTTTTATGTCAAATAAAAAGTAATGCAAGCATCTAGAAAGAAGTAATTCAAGTACCAAGGAATCATGGTCAGTATCACAGAAGACATAGCAGTTTATAGATCTTGGAATACAACAATTCAAAACACAAATGATTTAGGCTTGGAATCGAGAATAATATGCCCTGAAAAACTAAGTATAATTCCACGGGGGAAAAATGAAATATAACAGAATAAAGGACTTTCAAGAATTTCTGCTTAAAAGACTAGTGCTGAGTAGGAACTAAGTGCAAGCACAAGAGTCCAGAGAAACAAAGAAAAGTCAATTTATTTGGGCAATTGGAAGGAAATGTGTGATGATGCACTGTTAAAATTCCAATAATCTATAGCAAATTGCTTGTCTTCTCTGAGGAGTGGGGGAGGGAAAGAGAGAATTTGAAATTCAAAATTTTAAAAGCAAATGTTAAAAATTGTTTTTACATGATATTGGGGGCAAAAATGAAACACTAAAGAAATATTTAAAATTCTAATAGAATAAGAAATGTGTCCCTTTAAGGAGTATTGAGGAAGTTAATTTTTTTTAAAGGGAGGACCTAAGAGTAGGTTAGTTGTTTTTGTTTTTTTAAGATGGAAAAGAGGGTAAAAAAAATATGCTAGTGTAGAAAATTGATGGAATGTGCTATTTTTCATAATGGAGTTTGAGTAAAGAATATGGAAACATGGAGGTAGGGATTGGAGCAGGGGACATGAAATGAACTTCACTTTCATCTGAAGAAAGGAGTACGCACATATATGCTTACACAAAATTTGGGGTAGAGAGACATCAAAGTTAGTAGACAAAAGTTAGGGATAAAAGAGGGGAGACTGAGAAGACAAATAGTACTGAGGAAGGAAGAGTCTTTAGCAAAGCACATTTTTTTGATCCTGAAGGTTGCGTTAAAGGGCAGAGAAAAGAAGAAGGAGATACCCATCAATTGGAGAGTGGCTGAGCAAATTGTAGCTTATAGATGAAGTAAAATATCATTATACTGTAAGAATAATGAGAAGTCATGACCAACAAGATGCTGGGTTAGTTATTTTCCATAGTTCATTCTAAGTTTCTTTATCCTTCCTTATTTCCTTCCTTTCTTTGAATCCCTATAGCTCAGGTTGGAAGTGAAATAGCTACTTATGAATCTGATGCAACTGCTTATTGGCTTGGCATGGAAGCATTGGTCTGCTTGATTTCTAACCTTACCTAATTTGGCCCTCTTTAGGCAGCCTGGTGGTCCCTTGCTCCTGGGACTTACCATATTAGAGCTTGACTTAGTACAGACACATAATTGACTTCAGGTCTCCTGTGGTTGAGAATTCCCTGAGCTCAAGTGATCCACTAGTCTCAGCCTCCCCGAATCTCAGGAATTATAGGTTTGCAGCACCATTCCCAGCTACTCCCCCATGTTACATGCACACACACACACACATACACACACACACACACACACACACACACACACACACAGACAATTATACACCAGAGGCAGAAAGAATCATTACATCTATGTCCCCAGGATAAGAGAGTGAGAAATTCAGTCCAATAACAGCTTTATGAATTAACAGTGGAGAATGACAATTATTCCTGTGTCACATTAGCTTCTACCCTCTTTTCCGATTGACCATAAAACTAAACTATAGGCTTGAACCTTGGGATTCATTCCTGTTACATTCTTAGCCTACTCATCCTTCCCGGGCCCTTCCCCAAACATCTTATTGAAAAAAAGCAGTAGACCTCAATTCTTCCCCCTTACGTAGGGAGAACAGAAAAGTTTTGCTGGAAATGATCCCATGTTAGGGAAATTTAAAGTAGCAAAAATTCTAGCCAGAATACCCACTGGGCCCTTCCCAAGCTTGCAAAATGTGATAGACATTCAGTGTAGCCACAGAACTAAGGAAAGAAGGGAACTGGGAAAGAAGGCCTGTGTGCTGAGCTATACCAGGCCTGAAGAAAAGAGGACTGACGTCCAGCTGGGGTCAATACTTTCCTCCCAGAAGCTACTTGGTAGAAGGGACTCAAATTGATGGAAAGTAAATTCCCCAAAGTGAGAGGAGGCTGATACAGCTTTGAATTATGGTCTCTGGGGTGCATCATAGGGAATAGAGTCAGAAAGTGAGTGATAGGGGAACAAGAAGGAAAAAAATTTCAGGCAGAAAAAAATCAGGAAAAACCCAAAGCATGGAGAAACTAGCAAAGAAAATAGTAACATCAGAAGGGAAGATAGGTACCCACATAGTTGAAAGGCTATAGACTCCTAAATAAATATTGTTGAGCAAAAGAAGAAACTTGTGAGTTCTCAACAGAATATAGTACTGTACCTGGATGTTCCAGAATGGTTCAAGAGAAAAATCAGAATATTGAGAGAAATTAAGAGATCACATTGCAAAATGGCTGTACAGCTGAAAAAATTGCAGAAGAGAAAAAAAAACTTGAATCTAAAATGGCAAGTCTTGCTAAAGAAACAAAACTGAGGGCAAGAGATGAAAAATAAAAATATACTGAAAAGGAAAATCTAAAAGAAGAAAGCATTAATGAACACATAATCTCTATATGAACAAAATACATTAATCTCAAAGACAGAAAGTATAAACAACATAAAATTCATTGGCTTTCCAGTGGAACAAGAAACTTCTCAGAATTTCTGAACAACAGCAACAAAAAAGCACCATTCCAAAGGATCTATACGTCACCTCCAGGGAGAAAAAAAACAAAAACCCCTCTGCTTCAGACTCCAAAATGTATAGGGATTGAATCGAATAATTGCAATAATAAGTTCTGGAAATGAGTAAGAGTTAGGAAGTTTCCTTTAAATATCAAGTAAAGGAAATCTAAATAATGCAAGACTATTTTGTACTCATTAGAAACTGCAAAGGGGGAAGGATTAATATATTCTGAAAAGCAAAGGCCCTAAAGATGCAACCCAAAATGAACTATTCTTTCTGCAAACCAAAGTGTAATCACGCGTGGGGGTTGGAGGTAGGGGGAAAGAACGGATTTTCAATGAAAAAGGCTTTTGTGGCATTCCTGGAAAAATAAAAATTAAAAAGAAAAAACCCAGATGAGTAGATTATTTAATTTACAGACACACCAAACAAAAGTAACACAGGAGAGATAAATACAACTACTAGGCAAAGCACAAAGCAGAGGGGCACAGTACATAACTGCAGATCAGATCTGGGAGCACTTGGGAACATGAACCTATAGCAGGTAGAGGAGTGCTTGAGGAGCAGGGCTTTCGGATCCCATTTTTATAGGGTTTTAGTGGTGGGGGACAGACTAGCTTTTATACATTCCACCTTAGATTTAGTTGATTATCATAACATTTGTTTCGAAATTACCAGCATCATTTTAGGGTTCCCTCATTTATATAACATTTTTTCCTGTTTTTGTTGAGCAAGCTTGGAGCTTATAGACTGAAAGCAGTTAATAGGACCAGGTGCTGTTACAATGGGGCCTAGCTGAGTTCACCTGATTTAGTATAGTCTCAGGATGTGACCTCTCAATTTTTGAGGCAGTTGCAAATGTCTTCTCAGTTCCCTTAATTTATGAGACAAGTGTGCAAGTGACTTACTTCTGTGTCCCCTTTTTAATGAGACATTTTTGCAGGTGACTTCTATGTTCTTCTTTTGCAATCTTCCTATTATTGCTACCTTAAATGATAGGGGAGGGGAAGATGAAAGGGACCAGAACAAGATATAATTTTAACACATTATTGGAAGAGGGAAATAAAAAACACCTCGAAAGACCAACCCCCTAAACCGCGCCCCCCCCTCCCCCACCTGCACATGCACTTGTGAGGTAAAAAGAAGAAAAAAAATTGATCATTTTAGAGAATCCCTATAAATACTCATGAGAGTGAAGTGAGTATAATATACAGGGACAGTATTGTAAAAAAAAAACAAAAACAGCTTTGAAAGACTAAAGAACGGATCAAAACAATAAACAACCACAACTCCTGAGGACCCATCATGAAACAGGTTACCCACCTCCTGACGTAGAAGTAATGGACCCAAGGTACAGAGAAAAAAATACAATTTTGGCCATGGCCACCACTGTTCATTTTGCTTAACTATGCTTATTTGTTACAAGAGGTTTCCTCGATCCTATTTTTTAAAATATATTTTTAAATTTATTTTTCCGTTCTTAATATTCACTTCCCCAAGAATTTGAATTCAAAATTTTCTCCCCATCTCTCCCCATCCCCCACCTCAGGACAGCATGCACCCCATCCACCCCTTCCTCCAGTCTGTCTTCCCTTCTATTACCCATCCTTTTTCCATTCCCCTTCCCCTCTATTTTCCTGTAGGGCAAAATAGATATCTATACTCCATTGTCTGTATAGCTTAATTTCCAGTTGCATACTAAAACAATTTTTAACATACATTCTTAAAGCTTTGAGTTTCATATTCTTTCTCTCCCTCTCCACCCACACTCCTTGAGAAAATAAGCAATTCAATATAGGTCATACTTGTGTAACAATGCAAAGCACTTCCATAATAGTTATGTTGCAAAGACTAACCACATTTCCCTCCATCCTGTCCTGCCCTTTATTTATACCATTCTCTCCTTTGACCTGTCCTCACATAATAATGTTTGCTTTTTATTATCCCTTTCCCCAATTTACTGTCCCTTCTATTATCTTCCCTCTCCTATTCTCTTCCCCCTTGCCTTCCTGAAGCATAAAATAGATTTCCATATCCAATTGAGTGTGTGCTATTTTCTCCTTAAGCCAAATCCCATGGGAGTAAGGCTCAATTATTTCCTTTCATCTCCCCCTTCTTCTCCTCCATTATAAAAGCTCTTTCTTCCCTCTTTTGTATGAGATGATTTGCCACATTCTACCTCTCCCTCTCTCTTACTCCTTGTACATTTCATTCAACAGTAAATTTTATTTTTTTTACGTATTCTCCATATTCAGCTTACCCTGTGCCCTCTCTATGTACACACACACACACACACATGCACACACGCACACACACTCATACAGTCATACACCCATGTACATATATATAATATACACATATATAATATACACATACATACATACCCATATACACCTACATATATATAGTGTGTATATGTAATACATACATACATATACATAAATGTATGTATATACATATCCTCTAACTACCCTAATACTGAAAAAGGTCTCATGAGTTACAAATAACATCTTTCCATGTAGGAATGTAAACAGTTCAACTTTAATGAGTTCCTTAAGGTTTCTCTTTCCTGTTTACCTTTTCATGTTTCTCTTGATTCTTATATTTGAAAGTCAGATTTTCTATTCAGCTCTGGTCTTTTCAACAAGAATACTTGGAAATCCACTATTTCATTGAAATTCCATTTTCCCCCTGAAGTATTATACTCAGTTTTGGTGGGTGGGTGATTGTTTTTAAAAATTTATTTATTAATTTTATTTATTTTCAGTGTTCTACCGTCACTACCATATAACTTAGTTTTTTCCCCCTCCCCCCACACCTTCCCTTCCCTGAGACAACATACAATTTTATATAGGTTCTACACATACATTCCTATTAAATACATTTTCACCATAGTTGTGCTGTTTAGAAGAATTAAAATGAATGGGAGAAATCATATAACAAACCAAAATGTAATACAAAAGAAAATGATCTGCTACATTCTGCTATTGAATTCCATAGTTCTTTCTCTAGATGTAGAAGGCATTTTGCCTTAAAAGACCATTGGGAAATTTTTTAAGTCCTTGCATTGCAATGAAGTTCCAAGTCTACCAGAAAAAACTTGTACACTGTGTTCATTGCTCTGCACAAAGTTCTCCTGATTCTGCTCCTTTCACTCAGCATCGGATCATATAAGTCTTTCCAGGCCTCTCTGAAGTCTTCCTGTTCATCATTTCTTATAGTGCAATAGTATTCCGTTACATTCGTATACCATAATTTATTCAGCCATTCTCCAATTGATGGGCATCCCTTTGATTTCCAGTTCTTGGCCACCACAAAGAGTACTGCTATTTTTTTTTTGTACATGTGGAACCCTTTCCTGGGTAGGTGATTCTTGGTTTTAATTCTATTTCCTTTGACCTCTGGAATATCATATTCTAAACTCTTCAATCCTTTAGTGTAGAAGTTGCTAAATCCTGTATTATCATGATTGCATTTCAACAGTACTTTAATTGTTTCCTTCTGACTGCTTGTAATATTTTGTCCTTTACCTGGGAACTCTGGCATTTGGCTACAATATTCTTAGGAGTTTTCCTTTTGGGATCTCTTTTAGGAGGTGATCAGTGAATTCTTTCCATTTCTATTTTACCCTCTGGTTCTAGAACATCAGGGCAGTTTTCCTTAATAATTTCTTGGAAGATGATGTCGAGGCTCTTTTTTTGATCATGGTTTTCAGGTAGACCAGTAAGTTTTAAATTGTCTCTCCTGGATCTATTTGTTTTTCCAATGAGATATTTCACAGTCTTCCATTTTTTCATTTTTTTCATTTTGTTTTGTAATTTCTTGGTTTCTCATAAAGTCATAGCTTCCATCTGCTCCATTCTAATTTTTAAAGAACTGTTTTCTTCAGTGAGCTTTTGAACCTCCTTTTCCATTTGATCCATTCTGGTTTTTAAAGCATTCTTCTCCTTCTTGACTTTTTGGACCTCTTTTGCCATTTGGGTTAGTCTATTTTTAAAGGTGTTATTTTCTTCAACATTTTTGGGGCCTCCTTTAGCAAACTGTTGACTTGCTTTTCATGATTTTCTTGCATTGCTCTCGTTTGTCTTCCCAATTTTTCTTCCACTTCTCTTACTTCATTTTCAAAATTCTTTTTGATCTCTTCCATGACCTGATACCATTGCATGTTTTTTTAAAAGGTTTTGGATATAGAAGCCTTGACCTTGATGTCTTCATCTGATGGTATTCTTTGTTCTTCCTTATCCAAAAGGATGGAACAAAATATACCTTTTCATCAAAAAAGTAACCTTCTATCTTATTTTTTTTCCCTTTTTTGGGCATTTTCCCAGCCAGTTACTTGACTTTTGAGTACTTTGTCAAGTGAAGGGTATACCCTAGGGACCTGTAAGTTCTCAGTTCCTCCAAGGTGGCACAATCAGCCTGCACTCTGATCTGTGGGCAACTTACAAGCACTCTTTTGTGCCCCAGAAATGTGAATAGGATTTCCTCTCCACAGCCACTACCAGCTCCACCATGCCAGCACTCCTCCTCACCCTAGGACTGCCACTCAGAACTGGGACCCAGATCCCAGTTGCTTGATTACCCTAGGATCTTTAGGCCAAGGGCTCCAAAAGTGGATGCTGCTACCTTCCTGGGGACTAGGGGCAGACCGTACTCCCCTCCTACCTGGGTGAAAGAGCTTTCTTACTGACCTTTGAAGCTGTCTTTGGCATTTGTGGGTTGAGAAATCTGGGAACCACAGCTGCTACCTGTGATTCTGTGCCCTGAAACCTGCTCCATTCCTGTCTGTGCTTTGCCATGCAGCCAAGGCTGAGCTGTGTTCTGCGCTGAGACCCAGTGTGATAGACCTTTCCTGTCAGCCTTCCAGGCTTCCTTGGACTGGAAATCTCTTTTGCTCTGTCGTTTTGTGCCTTCTGCAGTTCTAGAATTTATTTAGAATCATTTTTCACAGGTATTTTATGGGCTATGGGGGGAAAGCTAGAGCAGATCTGTCCTTAACTCTTGCCTTGCCTCCCCATCCTATTTTTAATTAGGGCAAGGAGAAGTTTGGAAAAAAAGGAGTAGGTTTTCAATAGTAATGCAGGAAAAAAAAAAGAGTGAGCCATTAAAATGTTTTAAAAATGCACAGAAAAGTTCAAAGGGAATCACAGATATATAGGAGTTTTGAAAGTAACATTATGAGTTTATTATGTACTTTAAAATGTATATATTTATTATTTGTTTTTAACATTCTTTTAAAAAAAATTTTGAGTTTCAAATTCATTTACTTCCACTCATTGAGAAGGCAAGCAATATATCAGTTATTACATGTGAAATCAAACAAAACTTTTTTCTATTAGCCATATCACCAAAAAAAAAAAAAGCAAGATAAATAAAGAAAATGAGAAAAATAAATTCTTATTTGCACTCAGAGTTCTTCAATTATTTCTCTGGAGGTGGAAGCAGTTTTCATCATGAGTAAATAAATCTTTCACATTTTATCATCACTACAATATTGCTGTTGTTACTATGTATAATGATCTCCTGGTCATTATGCTTGCTTCATTTTGCATCAGTTCATAAAGTTTTACCATGTTTTTCTGAAACCATCTCCCTCATCAGCACAGCAGTGCTCCATCTCAATCATATGGCACAATTTGTTCTGGGTCATTCCCCAAATGTTAGGCATCCTCTCGATTTCCAATTTTTTTTTTAATACCACAAAAAGGTTACCGTAAATGTTTTTTCCTTTTTCTATGACCTATGACTAGCAGTGATATTGCTGGGTCAAAAGGTACACACAGTTTTATATCTTCTGAATTGTTCTCCAGAATGGTTGGACCAGTTTACAATTCCACCAGCAGTTAAATCAGGGCACCCATTTTCCTTAATCCTTTCTAGTATTTGTGTTTTCTAATAGCTGTGAGGTAGTGCCTCAGAATTGTTTTAATTTGCAATCTTCTAATCAGTTATTTAGAGCATTTTTTCATTTGACTATAGGTAGCTTTTTCTCAGAATTGCCTGTTCATATCTCTTGACAATTTATCAATTCAGAAATAACTTTTATTAATTTTTTTTGCAAATTTAACTCAGTTCCCTATATATTTGAGAAATAAAGCCTTTATCAGAGAAACTTTGAAATGTTTTTGGTATTTATTATCTGTGGTACCTTTTATCAAATTGTAGTTTCCTATATCATCTCTTTCAATTAGATCTCTTTTTGCTTTTGCTTTGTCTGAGGTCATGACTGCTATCTCTGCCTCTTCTACTTCAGCTGAAGCATAATAGATTTTGCTTCATCTCCTTATTTTTAGCACTGTGAGTCTTTCCATTTCAACTGTTTCAACCTATTGTTAGATCCTAGGTTCTTATCCAAGGGTGGGAAACCTGCAGCCTTGAGGCTACATGTGACCTTCAAGGTCCTTGGGTGTGGCATTTTGACTGAGTCCAAGTTTTACAGAATAAATCCTTTTATTAAGGAGATCCTTAATAGTTCCTTAAGGAGTTCCGTGAAGTTTGGATCCATTTGGACCCTGCCTTGCTTAGCCAGCTCGCCTTTTTATCACCATCACCACTCTTCTCTTAGCCCCTTACCTCCTGTTTTCCTGTTGGGTAAGACAGATTTCTGAACCCACCTGAGAATATATATAGATATATATCTATATCTATATATGTATGTATGTGTGTGTAGAGGGGTGAGTATACATATATATGTTTGTTTTCTTTCTTTGAACCAATTCTGATGAAAATGAGGTTCAAGCATTGCCTGCTACCCCTCCAATTTCCCCCTCTACTATAAAGGCTCCTCCTTGTATACCTCTTTTATGTGAGTTAATTTTCCCTATTTTACCTCTCCTTCCCCCTTCTCCCAGTGCATCCCTCTCTCTCATGTCTTCACTTCTTTTTTTGAACTCTTTCTAACATAATCAACTCATACCTGTGCCCTTTGTTTACGTAGATTGCTCTTAATGCCTTAATAATGATAAAATGCTAGGAATTACATATATCATCTTCTCATATAGAAATATAAACCACTTAACTTTATTGATCTTCTTATGAATTCTTTCTCATGTTTACCCTTTTTTTGCTTCATTTGAGTCTTGTGTTTGTCACATTTTCTATTCTGCTTTTGTCTTTTTATCAGGAATGCTTAAAAGTCCTCTAATTTAATATCCATTTTTCCTCCTGAAGTATTTTTGTGTACTCAGTTTTACTAGGTAGGTTACTTATTCTTGCTTGTAATCCCACCTTCTTTGTCTTTCAAATATCATATTCCAAGACCTCTCCTCCCTTAATGTGGAAGCTTTTAACTCTTGTGTGATCCTAACTATGGTTCCATGATATTTTACTTGTTTCTTTATGACTACTTGCAATATTTTCTACTTAACCTGGGAGCATTGGAATTTGGCCATAATATTCTTGGGAACTTTCATTTGGGGATCTCTTTCAAGAGGTGATCAGTAGATTCTTTCAATTTCTATTTTAACCCCTGGATCTAAGATGTTGGGGGCAGTTTTTTGAAATATGATATCTAGGCTCTTTCATTTTTATTATGGTTTTCTGGGAGTCCAATAATTCTTAAATTATCTTGCCACAATCTATTTTTCAAGTCAGTTGTTTTTCCATTGAAATATTTAATATTTTCTTCTTTTTTTGACTATTTTATTGTTTCTTGAAGTCTCGTGGAGTCATTAACTTCAAGCTGCTACATTCTGACTTTTAAGGAATTATTTTCTTTAATGAGTTTTTGTATCTCTTTTTCCATTTGATCAAGTCTTCAATTTAAGGAGTTCTTTTCTTCAGTGAATGTTAATTCTCTTTTCATAATTTTCTTGCATCACTCTCATATCTTTTCCCAATTTTGCACCTATCACTCATCTCTTTCTTTAGCTCTACCAGGAATTCTTGTTGGACTTTTTGTCCAGTTAGCATTTTACTTTTAGGCTTAGATTGTAAGCTATTTTTAAACATTGCTGTCTTCTTCTGAGTTTATGTCTTGGTCTTCCCTGCCACTGTAGTTAGTATCTTTTTATGATAAAGTTTTTTTGTTTGTTTGCTCATTTTCCCAGCGCATTTCTTGACTTTGAACTTTATGTTAAAGTTGAGCTCGGCTTAGTTGGAGGTAGAGTGGCATTGACCCATACTTCAGGCTTTTTCATGTTGCTGTTTTCAAGAAGTAACTCTGGGTGTCTGCAATGCCTCCAAACTGTGATCGAGGGAAAGGTGTGGTCACAGTGCTACTGATCTGTGGTCTAATGTTTATCCAGGAACAGCCCTTGCTCCCATGCAGCCACAAGCATTAAATGCTCTTCTTGACCTGGAATTGTGGCTAGATCCCCTGCTTTCTGAAGTTGCAAGTGCTAATGCTCCTCTCTGCCTTGTAACTATGGCTAGGGACCCTGCTCCCTTGTGACAAATCAGAGCATTCATCTCCACCCTGCCACTGTGATCCAGAACTGCTTATAGGTAATAGAGTCACATAGCACCAATACAGCCAGTACTAAAAAAGGGACCCCATCTCTTTCTCACCATTTGTCTGGTCCCTTACTCTCTCTGGTCTGAAAGGTACTGTTGTGGCTTCATAATCACTTCCAAGGCTCACTGTTGGTATTGCCTCTGCATGTGCTCCTGGCTAGCCCCCACCCTGGTGTCACAGAACTATCTTGCTGACCTTCTAAATTGTCCTAGGCTGAAAAATGTCTCACTCTGGCCTTTTGTTGGCTCTGCCACTCTACAATTTGACTGAAGGCATCATTTTACAATTCTTTGGAGGGGAATGTTGGAAGAATTTGCCTGAGTTGATGCCTGTAATCTGCCATCATGGCTTTGCCCTGTGTTATTTACTTTTTAAAAAAACAAGTGACATGATTTAGAGATTTACAATTTCATATTATTTTTTGTGTTATATATATACAAATGTTTATTTTTTGATGTTTAAATTCAGAATAGCAATTTAATGTTTAAAACCAGTAAAGGATGAAATCTCTGCTTGTCTGTCTGTCTCTTTCTAATCCATCAATTTTAATTGGTATAGACTTTCTAGCTCCTCTGTTGGGCTTAAGAGTCTGAACAGATATAGTCAGATTATGCAAATAAGCACATATATATGTATGTGTGTGTATATACACACACATACATATATACATATATTTGTAATGTGTGAATATATGCATTATAATGATATTGTTAAATATCTATTAAATGTATTATGCTTTCTACTGTAGGCTCTCCAGCCTGAGAGAAAATCAATTTTTGAACTAACCAATGAACTGATAGATAATAGTATGATCATATACTGTTTTGTTGTTTCTCTACTATATTGTGTGTGTGTGAATATCTTTAGCTAGATTGTGATCTTCCTGAGCATAATATAATATCTGTATCTTGTACTTTTTTCGTATCCCTCACGGGGTCTAGTTTAGTGCAAGGCACATAGTAATTAATTACTTAATAAATTCTTGTTAACTGAAAAAATAGCATAATTTTTCTAGTTACTGCTCTAGTATAGTTTTGCTACTTTAAATTCAGCTCCTTTCTCTACAGTATTACATAATTAATTTTCAAATTACATTTATCTTCAGATCAATTTAATAAAATCTAATACGTCTAAAACCTTTTTGAAATTAAACTAAAATATCTCTTCTACTTTACAGTGCCTTCTAGAACTACAGAATGAAGCTGTATTTATGTGGACAGCTGAATTGGAAAATATAGCTACATTATCTTTTAAGGCTTTGGAAAGCTCAAATTACGGGGTTCGAGTGGCAGTGGCAAAACTCTTGGGAACAGTCATGGCTACAGCATTGATGCCTAAACAGGCAACAGGTATGGAATTATCATAAATACATCATATGCCTATACTTTTTTATTTCATATTTTTCCATGACAAATCTTAAACTAATAAACCTTTATGATTTCTGAATTCATCTAATGTTAATTTCTTTGTAAAAATTTAAATTCCAAAACTTTGCCATTATTTTGACCAAAAGATATTATTCACAGGTATTTAGTATATTCTCCCAAATTAGTTATGCAGTGGATTGTTTCAGTAAAAATTTTGAACAGACAAACTTGTTCTTATTTAGTTGTTTTCATTTGTATCTGGCCCTTCACAATCCCATCTAGGGTTTTCTTGGCAGAGATACTGGAGTGGTTTTCCATTTCCTTCTCTAGCTCCTTTTACATATGGGGACACAGAAGCAAACTGAGTTAACATCACTTGCCCAGGATCACACAGGTAGTACGTGTTTGGGCCAGATTTGAATTCAGAAAGATGAGTTCCTGACTCCAGATGCAATGCTCTATTCACTGCTCCACCTAACTGCTCCTTAAATAGTTTTGTCTTAAAATATGAAAATTCCAAGCATAATTTCCCATTAAACAGATGGTTGAAATAGTTGTATATAATTTTGATACAGTGACACTAATAGTACTTTAGAATTCCTTCACGTTCTTTTGAAAGTGAGTCCTATTCTAACTACTGATTGTATCATGAAAATGACCTTAGATTCTCTCAGTAGAGCACATTGTCTGGCAGATGCTGTCTTGATGGAAAGTTTGTGCATAGGTCTCATGATAGCTTTTTCCTGCACTGTCATAACCTCTCAGCATATTCCTGACCAGACCCTGGCCCCAGTGTCCTCAGACCCCTTTGTCTGTCTTCCTTTGTTGACCTAGACTGAAAAATTATTCATAACAGCTTGCTTTTTCTTGAATTACCCCAGCAGGGTTCTGTCTGGTATATCTTCTAAATCTATTTGATGGTGTTTTGGGGGTAGAAATTTGCTGTGCTTCTTCCTGCTACTCCATCTTGGCTCAGCTATCCTGTATTATATTTTAATGCTAGTAAAAAGTAATAGCAGCTTTAAATTCTTGAAGTCAACCATGATTATTCAGTATACATTATAGTGGCAAAATATATGTAGTATATTTTAAGAGAAAACCCAAAGTACATTTTTATTTCCAACCTAAAATAGTTAATCATGAAAGCTAGCTACTTAGACTACTTATTCATCATGAAAAAGCAATGTATTTTATATGACTACAAATTTCTTTTTTTTTTATTCCTCTAAAAGTAATGCGCCAGAATGTGAAGAGGGCTACTTTAGATGAAGTCTTAGAGCTCATGGCCACAGGATTTCTACGTGGTGGGTCTGGATTCTTAAAGAGTGGTGGAGAAATGCTCAAAGTTGGTGGGTCAGTTAATCGTGAAGTAAGAGTTGGAGTTACACAGGTTTGTAATAGCTTTGTAAAAATAGTCATTGTTTCTTATTTTTTTACTTCATAAATTTTATGAAACCACTTGCCAAATAATAAGTACATAGGCATTTGTAACTTTATATATGAAATATCACTTTGATATTTTTACCTTGATTTCTTTAAATAAACACTTTTTATAAAGTTAATCTCATTCATCCTCTTAAATTACATACTTATACATACATATGATTAGTTATTCACTTAATGCATAAATGTGTATCTACCTGTTGAAAGTTAGCATTTTAACAATTATGTAAGCCTCTTGTTTTTTATAAACTCAGATTATGCTAATAATGGCATTAATATCCGAGTCAGAATTTTAATTAAAAATAAAAAATTCTCATGTCTTTAGAAGGTTATTTAAAACAAGATCATGGTTACCATCTTACCAACTGCCTATCAGACATTTTGAGCTGAATGTCTCATAGTCATCTTAAAGTCTACATGCCCAAAATAGAGTTCAAGTTTACTCTTCTTCTGAACTTTTTTTCAAAGGCACCACCATCATCCTTCCATTTATCCAGGTTCACAACCTTAGTCTCACCTTTCACTCCTCATTCTCACTCATCCAGCGTGTCTGAGATCACTTGCCAAATCTTGCTGTTTCTAGCTCTCCATCTCATATCTATCTCCTCAACACTCATAAAGCTACCACCATATTTAGATTCTCTTTATTGCTTGCCTAAACTACTACAGTATCCTCCTAATTGACCACCTTACTTCTGTCTTGTTACTATTGCAATCCTTCTTCCACATAACCACCAAAGTGAATTTCTTAAAAGTGTAGGTCTGATGATGTCACTTTCCTACTTAATATAGGAAGTATATATATAGTTCCTTCTTACTTTTAAGGTCATCTATCAAGTCCTCTGTTTGCCATTTAAATGTCTTTACATTTAGCCTCTTCCTATCTTCCTGACCTCTTAGAAAGTCTACATTCACTATTCAGTCTAGCCATACTAATTGACTTGCTTTTCCATGTACACTTAGTATTCCATCTCCCATTTTCTGCTTTGTACTTTCTTTTTTCCTACGTATAGGTCATGCTCTTTTCTCATCTCTGCCTCTGGAAATCCTTGGATTTCTTCCAGACCTGGCTCATGTTACTTTCTACCTGAATATTTTTCTAATCCCGTAGCTGCTGGTGCACTTCTCCAAACTACCTTTTATTGATTTTTATGTATATATATATATATATATATTTTTTTTTTTTTCTTGTCCATTAGGTGCAAGCTCCTTAAGACCAGGGACTCTTTCACTTTTTGCTTTTCACAAAGTAGACACTTAATAAATGCTTGCTTGATTAGATATAAAATTTCCACAGCCATTGATCAATTCCAAGATACATTTTCCCTGCCTTTAGTAGAAACTAAAGGGGGTTTGTGATAACTGAGTTATAATCCTCCCATCCATCAGTCTCTACATTTGGAATAAATGAAAATGAATATTCTATAGAATATTTGCCTCTACATTTTGGAGATTAGAGAAGCAGAGTTTTGTGGCCTTACAGCAATATTTCATCATTTTCTCCATTTCAAAATGTAGTTTTTTTTCACCGTGTATATTTTTTATGAAGTTGGTTTGGGCTTTGTTTTTTGAAGTTGTTTTATTTGTAAATGAAATTAATTTGTTTTGTTTTAGGTCTTAAATTATATTTTATTCTGCTTGCAGGCATATGTTGTTTTTGTTACAACATTAGGTGGTCAGTGGTTAGAACGCAGCTTTGCTACATTCTTATCTCATGTACTTGATCTGGTTTCACACCCTCGAGCCACCCAAACACATGTAGAAGCTGTGTACTCAAGAAGATGTGTCTCCTTTATCCTCAGAGCTACTGTAGGCAGTTTGCTTGGGGAAAAAGCTCAGATTGCAGCTGCTAAAGAAATCTGCCAGGCCATTGGAAAGCAAATGAAAGCAGTGGGTGAGTATGATTTTTCCTTCACTTTGAAAACAAATTTTGGAAAGTGAATAATACATAGGATCACAAATCATATTTATACAATGTGAAGGGACTTCAGAGGCTGTATAGTCCCACTGCCTCATTTTTCATGTGAAGAAACTCAGGATCAGGGAGGGGTGTGTGTGTCTGTGTGTCTGTGTGTGTGTGTGTGTGTGTGTGTGTGTGTGTGTTGCCCAAGATCACAAAGGAGACAAGATTTAAATGCAAGCCCTCTGACTACAGAACCCACATAATATATGATACCTCTAAACAGGTAATGTTTATTGCAATTACTTTGATCATTGATTCCTAAGTGCTTGAAAGTATTTTTCCCAAATAATTTAATTGTCTGCCCAAGATCTTCTTTATTATAAATTTGCTCAACAAACAAATATTTTTTAAAGAAAACCAAATTCAGACCCATTCTCATCTTGAATGATCATGAATTATGGATTAATGAGAATCTTACTAGTGAAGTTTTGCTTTAAAGATATTTAGTTAGTAATTTCTTCTATATTGACATCTTGATTAAGACTGAATTTGTGTATTATCCAAAATGAAACAGACTCTCATAATAAAAAACCTTGTAGTTCATTATTTATAACTTATTTATTACCATAATTTGGGACCTTGTTAACCTAAATTTAATTAAACTATAGGAAGTTAGAATATTAAATTAGCCAATGCATTGTATCTTTTGTTACTTAGAGATAAAGTTTAGTATCAGAGGCATAAAGCTTCAGTTAGCTTAAAGATCATTCTTGTTTTCTACTTCTCTTTTGTTTTCATTAATAATGCCTATCTACAGGTTAGATATCATGGATAAAAAATAGTCTCCCTTCATATTTACCATGGGGACCATGAATTATCTTTATTAAGAATTTTTTATCTTTGGCTGGCAATTAAAAAAATTATCTGATTCTATGTTTACAATATTTAGCATCAAATAACAGGGTCAGTGGCTCTTAGAAAATGAGTCTAGTAACAAGCTTCAAAGTTATTTTAATTGGAGGCCTTCACTAACCTACCCACATGAGGAGAAAAATGATTCTAGCATGTGGATGTATTTGATATGCTTTATAGATATACTTAAATATACACTGAGTCACTATACTATGATCATATGACTCCTCTAAAACATTTAAACCAATAAGTATTGGGAAATTATGATAAAAAGGACTTGATTTGTAACCATTAAGCATATGTTATATTTTAAAAATAGATGAACTAAAGAAACCTGAAATCAAAATTTTAATTTATTCATATTAAATACCTGTTATTGTTTTGTTTTTTCAGAAGCAGTAGTGAATGATACAAGTAGTGAAAACAAATCTGGAGCTGCTGACATAGCAGCAAGTCAGCATGTGATGGTATGTGCCCTACAGGAGCTTGGTAGCTTAGTCCAAAGCTTAAATGCTACTGCATCTCCTCTCATTCAGGAAGCATCAATAGGTATGTACTTGACTTAAATGCCAAAGTCTGAAGATTTGGGGACAAATATTTTAGGGGGGTGGATGCATTTTCCCAGCCAGTTACTTGACTTTTGAGTCCTTTGTCAAGAGGAAGGTATACTCTGGGGACCTGTAAATTCTCAGTTCCTCTAAGGTGGCACAATCAATGGAGAGGAGTTTACTCCTCTCCTGTCCTGTGCTCTGGTGTGGGAGCAACCACAACCACTCTTCTGCCCAGGATCTATATGTAGAATTCTCTGTCCAGAGTTTCCACCAGCTTCTCCAGTCAGTGCTCCTCCTCACCCCAGGACCACCACTCAGGACCAAGACCCAGATCAGCCACTCAATTCCCCAGGGTCTTTAAGCCAAGAGCTCCAAAGATGGCCACTGCTGCTGCAGTGGCTGCTGCTGGTGGGGCCAGACCATGTTCCCTTCTCACCCAATGAAAAAGCTTTCTCACTGACCTTTGAAGCTGTCTTTGGCATTTGTGGGTTGAGGGATCTGGGAACTGCTGCTGCTGCCAGTGGCACCCTGAAACCTGCTCTGGTCCTATCCTGCTGTGCTGCATGGCCAAGGCTGGGCTGTGCTCTACTTCATTCCTGGTGCAATAGACCTTTCCTGTCAACCTTTCAGGCTGTCTTGGGCTGGAAATCTCTTTCACTCTGCTGTTTTGGGGCTTCTGCTGCTCTAGAATTTTAGAGTCATTTTTTACAGGTATTTTATGGGCTGTTGTGGGGAGCTTCTACAGGTTCGTCCTTCTACTTGGCCATCTTGGCTCCGCCTCCAGGGACAACTTTTAATATGGTGCAACTGATATTTGATTAATTATTTGTTTAATTAGTCATCTTTTTCAGACATAATAATTCTATTTTATTGAAGCTATCATTAATTCAACTCTTCCAGAAAGTAATTTAAAAGGATGGTAAAATTGATTAGACAGAGGTGGAGAAAATTTAGTTACTAAAAATACAGAACTACAAGTGCTATCCAGACAGGTTTTTTTCCTTAAAGATTCAATTTTATAGTATTTAATGCATTATTCTGCTTCTAGACAGTTTTTATAAGTAACAGTTATTGACAGGGCATTTAACCAGCTGTAACAAAAATTTTCATAAAATAATTAAACCGAGTATATATGGAACTATAAATTGGACAAGGAACTGTGTTGTCTTAGTTTCTTCATAGCACCTAAAAATGCATTTTACATATTAAGTGACTGAATATATAGTTACTGAATGAATAGCTCTACATTCATTATGGAATTATGAAAATCACAAACTTCATAAAAGCCTTTTGAAACTGTAGGTAATATTAATTTTATAGTCAAGAAAACTAAAAAATACTGGTTATTCTTTTCCATGAAGCTTCCTTCCTTCCTTCCTGCTTATCGACATGCTGCTATGATTATATATATGCCTACTTTTTCTCCAACAAATTTTAAGCTCCTTGAGATTTAGATCCATATTATATATACACATTGTCAGTGTGTGTGTGTGTATGTATGTATGTATGTATATGTATATGTATGGAGATGTGTGTAAGTTTCTCCAGGGTCTTCTATTGTGCCTAGGCACTTAAAATTTTTTTTTAATTTAATTCATTTGTCTCAGTAAATTAATGAGAAAACCAGGAACAATCAGTGTCAGCAACTGTCAAGCCAAGTCAGAAAGCATTTATTAAGTACCTACTATGTACTTCAACCTTTGCCCTCAAGAATCTTAAAATCTAACAAGGGAAAAAATATTTAAACAGCTATGTACAAAGAAGATATAATCTATAAAATAAACAAATTTTTGTTTACATATATATGCATGCGTATGTATAGATATGTGTCTACATGTATACATATACATATACAGATACATATATACAGGATAAATTGGATATTATAGGGAAGGCACTAGCATTTAGGGGGACCGACAAAGGCTTCTTGCAGAAAGATGTATTTTTAGATTAGGCTTGAAGGAAACCAGGAATACCAGGAGACATTCCATGCATTGGAGATGACCTGAGAAAATGCACAAGGTAGGGAGATCAGCCTGTGTACCATGGTACCTGGGCCTCTTGATTTCTAGCTTGTAGAACTATTCGGTCCATCTCCTTTGAATTTCTACATTGAATTTTTTTTGTTCATATGTTTGTGATAGCTTTGATGGGTCTATTAACACATCAGTGTGTATACTTTCTGTTCTTGCCCCTCCTTTCTGCATTCCTGTGTAACTCTTGTCCATGTACTTTCCTAATTCTTTTACATGAATCCACTGAAAATATTGATAACCTCTTTCTTGATTTGGTAACATTGAATGGATACTATTGGAGTGCACTGTCTGTTCATGAGTTATTCTCTCACTTTTGTTATATTAGCAGTCCTTCTCCTTTTCCAGTCATATATCTCCCTGATAATATCATTTATGCTGCTCCTCCTATAAAATTTTGCATTGGTAATATGTTACATCCTAATATGAATGTCATGGGCCTCTCCATTGTTCTTTGTGTGAGCTATAGTTATAGTTCTTCAGAGTCAGTTGTATACCATGAAGCTAAGCCCTTCAGCATCACTGTATTTTAAAAAGTGAACCTTTGTTTCAGGGAGAACCTTGGGATCACTAAAAACACTGTACAATTTTCGAAATCCAGTTTGGCCTACTTATTTCCTCCTATTCAGTTATAAATCACTTTATTATCCCCTTTCAGTTATTCACCATGCTATTATTATTTTGATGTTTTATTCTCTTCTGACTGACCTTCAGTTATTTCAGAGAGCACTCCTTACCTTGCCCAAAAAGGCAAGGTACTTCTTCCTTTCTTTCCTTTAAATGGGCCAAAGCAGAGGCCATAAGAAAAGAGAAGCCAAGTATCTGACGACTTAAGTTTCTGTTCTGTTAATTTCATTCAGAGGTTATCTGCCTAGATAAGATGTACTGATGAGTTGACAATTCAACTACATGAAAAGGTGATAATGAACGAAAAGAATCACAGTTGGATCCTCATATATGTAGATCTGGAGAGGACCTAAGGGACTATCAGATCCACCTCTTGCATTATATAGAAGAAGAAAAAGCTGAGGCTGGAAGTGGTGAAAGGAGTTTTTCCATACTTGGACAATAGCAGGGAAGATTTAGACTGAGGTCAAAATTATGTTTAAAGGATTGGGAAATGAATTAAAAATGTTATCAGTATTTTTGATTCTGGTGTTTCCAATGTTTGTGATTCTTTTTTCAGGACAAATAACTGAAAAATGTTGAATACTTATATTTAGTTCTAAATTGAGCAACATTTTAATAGACTTAACTATAACTAGTACTCTATGTTCCAGAAGTTTCTCTTAAAGTATATTATTGTTAATAAACAGTTGATAAAACATTATTTGACTAGGTTATAAAATTATCTGTGGAAAACCCAATTATTTTGACTTTTGTTGTGTTATATTCTTTTTGTTTGGTGGAATTGGTTTTTTCTGCTTTTTAAAAGAGTACATCTTTGTGTTTTTTCTTCTTCAGGTCTTTTGGAAACTGTAACATCAGTGCTTCTGCATCCTAGTATGGCTGCCCGACTTGCTGCAGCATGGTGTTTGCGTTGTGTAGCTGTGGCATTGCCTTTCCAGTTAACTCCATTTCTAGACAGATGTGCAGAAAGGCTCAATAATTTGAAGACCTCACCTGAAGCTGTTAGTGGTTACAGTTTTGCAATGGCTGCTTTGTTAGGTGGAGTACATCAGTGCCCATTGGGTATCCCTCATGCCAAAGGAAAGGTAAAATATAGATTATAGCTAGTCATTTACCATAAATATTTGTTTAAGCATCTACTATTCATGATATTAGATTACACTAAAATATTAGAATAGTGATGACAGTTAACTACTAAAAATTAAAAATACAAAAAACTATACTTGTGTTTATAAGAATTTTCAATATTTAATGGTTTCTTTATTTCATTGTGGCTATTCAGTCTACCATTACTGACTATAACACCTCTATAACTTAGGGTTTGTGAGTGCCTGTGATCAAGGAAATCATCATTGTCCTTCAAGCCAAGCTGGTGTTGAACCTTTCTAAACTTTAAACAAGGCTGATTCTTTTACAGCAGATAGAGATCTTATCCCCAAGATCATACTTGAAACCTTGCCACCTTGTTAGGACAAATAAAGCTATATTCTCATTGTATAGCTTTCAGGAATTTCACAGTCACCTCCATACCATAATAAGGCATAGGAGCAGATCTTTAAAATCCTAGAATCTCAGAGTTAGAAGGGACTTCAGAGACTGTAGAAGATTCATAACAATATAGTCTGTTAGAAATCAGAATTGATAAATAAGAGTAGAAGTTTTACGTTAAACCCTGCTTTAGATATTTTAAAAGTTTTTGTAATCATTATGTAAATTTATTTGGACTCTAGGGCTCTCTTCTAATAGTAACTATTAGAGCCATATTTCTGTTTTCAGGGATAAATCTTTTCATTTATTTATGTTCTAAAATGTAAGAAAAACCGAAAAGTCTGTGAACCACCAATATATAGGAACCATAATTCTGCATTTAATATTTTGTTGAGTGTTTCATAATTATTAACAAGAAAATCTTTTGTCCATAGTTAATGAGGGTAAAAATAAATATTTTATATAATATTATGATTTTCTTCTGACTAGCTCAATTTGTCTTTACAACTTTCTCATGGGAAAAATGGAGGCTCAATTATTTTCCCTTTTTAATGGGAAAATTGGTCTTTGTCCATCTTATAATTTCTGTTCCCCAGCCACCTCTTTCATGAAATCTTCCTTTATTACTTCTACCTTCATTGATCTCTCCTTTCTCTGAATGCATTTCTGCCACTCATTTGAGTCTTCAACTTATTCTGATTCATATTCTTTCATTTCTGTATGTCCTATCCCCTCTAAAAGATTTTACATTCTTTGAGGATGAAGATTATCTCATCGTTCTTTATTTTCTCTGTAATCCCTAATGAAGTACCAAGAACAAGTAAATGCTCAGTATATAATTAAATTTAAGTGATTTGCCCAAGATCTCACAGTGAACAGTAGAACTAGAACTAGAATACATCAATGTCCCCTGGCTTTTGAGTTTGTGGTTGTGGTTGCTTATTTGAGAACATGTTAATAAAGATTACATTTGGGTCAGGCAGTAAAGTCAGAAAGCACTATTCAAGCACTTAGAATTTGTCAGGCACTATACTAAATTGCTGGGAACACCAAAAAAAAAAAAAAAGGCAAAAATAAAGTCGATTCCTTAGTGACTAGAGTGCTGGGCCTAGAGTCAGAAAGATGTGAATTCAAATCTGGCCTTAGACCCTTACTAGTTGTGTGACCCTGGTCAAGTAACTCTGTCTATCTCACTTTCCTCAACTATTAATGGGGATGATAATAACATTTACCTTTCTGGCTTGTTTTGGGGATTGAATGAGATAATACTTGTAAAATACTTAAGAGCATTTGGCACATAGTATGTACTTAATAAATACTTGTTTTTCCCTTTCATCTTTAGATTTATTTAAAGTTGAAACTTAATATTTTCTTTGCAGATGGTAGTAAGCATTGCTGAAGATCTCTTACGAACTGCTGCTCAAAACAGTAGACTATCCTTGCAGCGCACTCAAGCTGGATGGCTTCTACTTGGAGCACTTATGACTTTAGGTATAATTAATTATATTTGAGTTGGATTTTAACTTCTGCTCTTGTGTCAATAAATGGCAAAAAAATTTCAGTTTATAATAATTTTTATATTTCACATTCTAAGCTTTGAATGACACTAACAAATAGAAATGTTATATTGGCATTACATTAAGCTGCATGTACATATTGTGTTTCCATCTTCAGCTGCCTTTGAAGGCAGTATAAAGGATTTAAAATGTACATAATGTTTATATTTTCTTTGAATGTTGTCAAATATTGCTTTTAAAAATGTTATTGACAACAAAGAGAGATGAAATTAGGAACTTGGACTCAGATACTTTTGTAGTCTTCAAGATTATTCTCACTTAATGGTTTGAGGAAGATCTTAAGAAGCAAAAATATTAAGTTTATGACTCATTGTAACTTTTTAACAATCAAATTAATAATATGATGAATTTTGCCTGTCACTTTGAAGATAGTCTCTTTTATCCAAAGGTAGTTACTTTTCTAAAAGTCTAGATTGCTAAACCCCTAAATTTAAGTCCAATATGAAGCTAAACTTGTTATAGAAATGAAAGAATATATATTTTTAGAAAATAACAATAAAAATATCACAAGTATTTATGTAATTAAATGTGCCATTATAAAATATTATTTAATGTTATTTATGATCTAACCGGATCTTTATCTTTACATTTATTTTCACTGTTATATTTGGGTGCAGAGACTGGTGGTCTATTATAACTAAATTTTATTTTATTAAAAACAAAACCATAAAATTTTATTACTTTCTTCCCCAATATATTAAAAAACACATTTTACTTAATGTATGTCACTCCTTACAGTGATTGATTTTTTTTTTGTAAGGCTGGAATAAACAGTTTTGCATATAGAATTAAAAGTCCCCATTAAGTTATAGGAATGGAGGCTGACATGAATATTTCTTATCCAGAGTAGCTACTTTACAAAATCATAATTGGTGTAATGAAGAAAAATGAACATAACAATATTTTAAATAAGCCAAAAGTGTTATGTCATTTGAAACGTGCTTTTAATGTCTCATTACCTTTTTTTGACTAAGAAATTTATTTTTAACAATTATATTTGGGTACATTGAAGGTGATTGAATAATGAAAAGTATTTTGTTAAAATTATTAGAGCTGCAGCATTCTATTTCAAGGAGGGAATTCTGTGGATTTTTAGGAATTTGTAACATATGCCTAGATTTCCTTTCCTTGACCTTTTTATTTATGGTATTAGCAGCCATCATTTTTGTATTTTATATGATTAAACATGTAGAATATTTTTCTCCTTTTTTTGATTAGGTCCTTCTGTTGTTCGTTACCATCTTCCCAAAATGTTGCTATTATGGCGAAATGTCTTCCCTCGTTCCTTAAAGGAGCTAGAAGCTGAAAAGGCACGAGGAGATTCTTTTACTTGGCAGGTAACATTGGAAGGCCGAGCTGGAGCTTTATGTGGTAAGTACTGAGATCAATTTGACTTTGAAATGTTATCATATTAGTAGGAGTTCATTGAGTGAATAGAAAAATAGTTTTGAAAATACCTTTTGATATTTTCACCAAGCTCATGCGGTAGTATGAGCATTACATTAGAGTTCACATCTTACTACCACTAGCTTTTATCTTTATATATGAGTGGGAAGAAACACAAGTTTAATAATCTTTACTTACTAGACACTCAGGAGTTTTCTCTGATCTCTGCGTTAAAAGTCAGGAAAATGAATTATCAGTTTCCCACATCTCAGTAGGGAGAAGCTCCGAAGTTATATTATGATGGTGATCCAGATGGTCAGGAGTGGGGAACTAGCAAAGAAACTGAGAAAATAATCAAGCAAAGGGAAATTTCTATGGTAAGAGCATTCCAGGGTAAAACTTTTAAAAAGAAATATATTGTAATACTATCATAACTGTAAGTACAACCCTAGAAAGGAATATTAAATAGCTACAAGGATGCCAGGAATAGTAGAGAATCTAGTAAAGAATTGAAGAGATAAGGACAAGAATAGTCTGCTTAGAACAGAAGCTGGAAAACCTTAGCAAAGCAGTGAGTATCTTGAAGAATCAATGAAGGAATTAGAGCTCAGAAATTCAATGAAACATTAAGAAATATTGGAGCAAAGTTAAAGGATGGTAAAATTGGAAGAGCACACACACACGTTATCAAAAACTACTAACGTGGAAGAAAAGGGCATGGGGGCAGTATTGTATAGTGCGTAGACACCTGACCTCAGAGTCAGACTTCAAGTCTTTCCTCTGACACATGTTGGCTGTGTGACCCTGGCTACATCACTTAACCTGTCTGACTCAGGGAGCATTTTAAGATTGTAAGTTTCAGATTAGCTGTAGATCTACAGTAGTTGAGGGAGTTTTTTCACCAGTAGATCACTACATGAATGAAATCACAGGTTTGGACAAAAAGAAAATGAAGAGAGACTCCTCTTAAGAATCATTGTACTCCCAGAAAAAAAAACATGAGAAAACAAAAAACCTAAATACTATATTTAAAGTAATCAGAAAAGAAAATTACTCTGAAGTATTCAAATCAAAAGGCAAGATATGGGTTGATAGAATCCACTAGTCATTACCTGGGTGAAACCTTAGCCAAAATACACTCAGAAGTATGATTGCTAAGATCCAGAGCTTCAAAGGGAAAAAATATTGCAAGTGGCCAAGAAGAAACAGGTTAAATCTGAAGGAATCTCAATCAGATTTATGCAGATTTATCCACATTGAGTATGATTAGGGACCAAAAATATTACCAATCTATTGAAAGGAAAGCATTTACAAATAGTGTAACAGTTACACGATAAAGTTGCTACATGCAGAAACTGAAAGGCAGATACCATGAATAAAAGAAACTTAAGCAAGGGGGCAAATCCTTATATCCTAAAAGGTAGAGAAAAGATTATTGCCCCTTTCTACTTTCTCTATATATCATGGAGGGAGATGGGAGTGGTCCAAGAAAAGCAAACATCAATGAGAAAGAGTGACAGACACACAGGGATGGAAGAGAAAAAAAGATTTGAGAGAAATGGCAGAACTTAATTTATTTGGGAGAAAAAGAAGATTATTAAAATACAGAGGTGAAGAAAGTTCATGAATTTTATTCTTATTTGGGCCAGGCAAAGGAAGATTAAAAAAAAAAGAAATTAATCAAGTAAAGAAATAAAGACTATGTAGGTAGAAATATAGCAAAGTAAGTGAAAGACTAGTTTTGGACAGGGAGAAGCAGGAGTGGAGTTTTAAAGAGAAGGAAGAATCAGGGAGGAGAAAACTTCAAACAAGACAAGCAAGTTATATATTTATGAAAAAAAGAAAAAAAGTTAAGATGAAGAGATTTGGGTGTGGGATAGGATTAGAGGGGGAGTGATGAGAAATTTAAATTGCAAACACCTGGTTTGGATTTCATTCCTCTGTCCTAAAGAAATGAAGAGGCAGAGTAGAAATAAGTTAACAGGAGTTAACAAAGGGAAAACAAATGATAACAGTGAATGTGGATGGGATAAACTTACCTGTAAGTGGAGGAGATGGCAAAAAGGATGAAAAAGTAAAATCCACCAGTTTTTTGTTTAGAAGATGCACACTTCAAGAGTTAGAATGAAGATCTGGAATAGAATTTATTGTACTTCAAGAGAATCCAAAAAAACCAAGAGCAGACATCTTGTTCTTAGAGTAACAATAAAACAAGAGATTGTTAAGATAATGGCTTATGCTTGTATATCAAGAGATCCCTTCCCATGTCAACAAAGTATCTTTTAAAAATTTTTCTTTTCAGAATTTGTACTTTATTCTTTCAAGATTTTTTAATAAAAAGGCCCTATATATATCCATAGTTTACTTATTTGTCAGTTTAATTTATTTACTTCCCAGGTTGCATTGTGGTTTTTTTTTAAATTTAATTTAGCAATGCGGAGTTTTGTTGCTCATTGCCCTGAGCTCCTAACTGAGGATGTGATTAGAAAATTGATGACACCTATTGAATGTGCCATGACGATGATGTCACAGTAAGTGAATGGTTTGATGAATAATATGCTTTCCGTATGATTCAACCTCTCATTTTGGTTTGGTACTGACTTCATAAAATATGTTCAGTCATGAAAAAAACATACAAAACCTGATTTATTGGCTTAAACTGACCTTTTAGTGTAAAGAAGAGAATAGATATAAATTTAAATGTTCTTAATTTTTTTGGAAAACAATTAATGTGAATGTCTTGAGAATAGGGACAATCTTTTATTTTTCTCTCCTCGGTACCTAACACAATGCCTTACATGTAATATAGTAGCTGCTTAATAAATGTTTGCTGGAATGAAAACGAAATTAAAGATAATACTATCATCCTTAGTGGACCCTATCTTCTCTTCCCTTCTGAGATAAACTTCTTGAAAAAGTCTACCCACACCTAGTAATAGTACCCACTTCTTTTTTTTTCTCATTCTCTTTTAAATCTTTTACCTTGTGGTTTCTGTGCTCCTTGTTCAACTGAAATGGCTCTCTCTACAGAGTCAACCATCATTTCCTAATTGACAAGTCCTTTACTCAAAAATTGCTTTTCTTATCCTCTTAGAAGCAGTATTTGATACTATTGACCATCTCCTCCTAAATATTTTTGTTTGTCTGTTACTTTCTCTTTGTTCTCCTTCTTGATTGCTTCTTCTCAGAATCCTTTGCTAGATCTTAATCTGCTTCATGCTCACTAACTGTGGGTAGACCCTGTCTTGATCCCCCTTCTCTTTCTTTATACTTTCTTACTTGATGATCTTCAACAGCATCCATGGGTTCAGTTATAGTCTGTGCCAGTGATTGCAAGATCTAATATTCAGCCCTTTTCTCTTTTTTGAGTTCTGGTACAATATCATGAGCTGCCTTCTAGAAATTTTGATCTGGACATTCTGTAGGCATCTTAAATTAAATATAGCCGAATTAATTCATTGTCCTTTACTCTAAGCTTATTCTTCTCCTGAACTTGTTTTTAACAACATAACAACAACAAGATCTTTTCAGTCACCTAGGTTTCTGGTCTTAGTGTTTTCACTTTCTTACTCTAAATCACCCCAAATGTCTAATCAATTGACAGATCTTAACACTTCTATCTCTCGGCTAATATGTGTCCATGGCTATCATCCTAGTCCATACCTTCATCACCTCATACCTGGACCGAACATTTTGTTCTTGTTTAGTCATGAGTCATGCCCAATTCCTTGTTACTCCATTTGGGGTTCTCTTGATGAAGACACTGGAGTAGTTTACCATTTCCTTCTCCAGCTCATTTTACAGATGAGGAAACTTAGGAAAACAGGGTTAAATGACTTGTTCAGAGTCACATAGCTAGTGTATATCTGAAGCCAGATTTGAACTCAGGAAGATGAGTCTTCCTAATTCTGGGCCCAGTACCCTACCCGCTGGGCCACCTAGCTGAGTGTATGGGATGTTCAAGGAGGCCTAGCACCTCTAGCTAGCATCTTTGGTATGAGAGCTTGCCTAACCCTTTTCAGGGATACTTATCCACCTTTGACGTCTGCCTGGCACTTAACTTGTACCTGTGGCTCCAAGAAGCTCTAGCATGCTCAACAATCACACCCCAGTAAACTATCTTAGCAGATGAGCTAAACCAGGTTGAGGGTAACAGATAGGCCACAAACCCTTTACTGAGTGTATACCCCAAGCATGTGAAGACTTCCTCTGGCAGAATAGATGGATAAGAACAATTTGTTCCGATGACCGTGAAGGCAGCTGAAGCAGGCACTGTGGAACATTTAGAGTCAGACATTTGGTCAGACACTAAAGACATGAAGGTCATCCACTGTATCCCAGAACATTGCCAGTTATCTTGACTTTTGTCCTTCCACTAGACTTAAATGACATTAGAAGAGAGAATAAGACTGATGACTATGCAAGTCTCTTCTCTTAAATCCAATTTATGCACGTCAAGACCACTCCATGATGCCATTGGTCCTCTTTGAAAACAAAGGACAGACAACAACATATGTACTATTCTATTATCCTACTAATTGGTCTCCTTGCCTCAAGTCTTTCTCCACTCCATTTTATCCTTCATGCATAAAAGTCTAATGAAAGTACATCCCTATTAACTCTAGGATAGAATACAAACTACTCCATTTGCTATTTAAGTTTCTTCACAACTTTGTCCCTTCTTTCTAGTGTTCTTACACATTACGCCTTTCCACATGTCCAATTGAACTAACTTAATGTTCTTCACCAATAATAATAATAATAGCAACAGCCAGCATTTATAAAGCACTTTAAGACTTGGAAAGCACTTTAAAAATAATGATTCATCTTATTTTCATAACTCCATCTCCATACCTTTTCATTGACCCTTGTACTTAGAATGCTTTGCCTTTCTTCAAGACTTTCTGTAGAAGTTATTTTTCCCCTGGTTTTCCCAAGCTGCTCATGCCTTCCCCTCTAAAGTTGTCTTATCTACTTTGTATGTATCTTATATATGTCTTTGTCTATCTGCCTATAAGTTGTCACCCCATTAGGTTATAAACTCCTTTAGGGACAGGAACTTTTGGCAGTTTTTCTTTCTATATTCAGCATTTAGCATAGTGATTGACCCCTAGAAAATTCTTTAAAAATGTTTCTTTTGTTGATTGGTTGATATGAGTAATTCAGAAAAAAGAAAGAAATAAGAATATACAGTTATCCCTTCAGTTTTAGTAATTTGTGTATTTTAGTTATCTGTTCATAAAATATTTTGCTGAATTAAACCATAATAATTGCCCCTTTTGTCATTTTAGCATTCCATCTGTAATTAAGGCTCATGGGGCTCATCTGAAGGCTAGTGCTGCAATGGTCCGCTTAAGGCTTTATGATATTTTGGCATTGTTACCCCCCAAAACTTATGAAGGTAATTAGAATTTAAAATATTGTGAAAGTCTAATAACAATTCTTGCTTTTCTGTAAATAATTCTGCATTTCAAACATTCACAGTGTGGTTATTTCAGAATTTATGGAAAGAAATAATGTATTTGGCAGAAATAAAAGACTATTAAAAACTATGTAAACTGCTGATGAATCTTCAGTAGAAGGGCAAGAATCCATGCATTTTCTTGTTTAGTGCTTTGTAAATTAAATATATCCCTGAAATTTGGTTAGAATTATTTTGGGATACTTTGTTTTTTGGTTGTTTAAAAGAGTTCTGATCAAAATGTATAGCAAAATAATCAACTAGAGAAACGTATCATTATTGTAGATAATAAAAAAGTAGTAGTTTCTCATTCCAATAAGAATTATTTTTAAAATTAAATAATAGATGCTTTTATCAATGTAAAGGAGGAAGACTTTGTTTATTTCATGCCAGTTGTCCAAAGTAGTATTACTCTAGAATCGCTGTATTGCTAGAATACTTCCAAATTTACTTTTATGCAGTATTAAAGGTATTTTTTGCTTTCTAATTTGTATTTCTGTTTTTTAGGATCTTTTAATGCACTTCTTAGGGAGCTGGTGGCAGAATTTACTTTGACAGATAACTCTGCCAATACAACTACCTCCCTTCTCAGATCCCTCTGTCATTATGATGACAGTGTTCTTCTTGGTTCCTGGCTTCAAGAAACTGATCATAAATCAATTGAAGATCAGGTAGCAAATCATAAAAGAAAAAAAGTCATACTTTTAAAAAAAAGTCATTCAACAGTGGTCTCACATTGATTTTACATGGTTACTTAAAAAGAAAACAAAATCAAGATCAAGCAAGACTTAGGTGATCTTAACATGTAAAGAAAACATCCTAGTAATTGATGGTTGAGCTATTGTATTACAGATAAGCCTCTGTAGCCCTAGAATTTAGAGATTGTTCCAATTATTTGGTTTACATTAAATTTAGACTTTGGCAGCTGCAGGAAAATCATTTCTGGCCCTGTGCCAGGGGTAGGGATGGGAAGAGGGTGTAGGAAAGAGAGTTTCGAGGGCCTTGTTTTTGAGATACATCAAAGATTAAGATTTGGGTAAATGGGTAAATTTTCAGTTTTTAGTCTTGTAATTTACCCTATGGTAGTAGTTTAAAAGTTGCTAAAAATATGCTTCACATTGCTTTAGACAACATTTTGATGATGTTAGGATTTTTAAAAAAGCAGTTTTATAATTGTGACACAAAGATAAATCATAATCTTTTAAAAAGTCTCACCCATTTTTTAATACCTTTTACTAACTCACCATCTTTGCCATAAGATTTTACAAAGTATGTTTCAAAATATAAGTTTTGTAAAGTTTTTATGTGGTTATTTTGCAGCTCCAGCCAAATAGTGCATCTGGGAGTGGTGCTTTAGAGCATGACCCATCCTCCATTTATTTACGAATACCTGCTGGTGAAGCTGTTCCTGGTCCTCTTCCCCTTGGAGTCTCAGTCATTGATGCTTCTGTTGCTCTCTTTGGTGTAGTGTTTCCTCATGTTTCTTATAAGCACCGGTTAGTATAAATGAGAATAAGATCATCTTTTGTAATTATTCCAAGTAATTGCTAGTCTTAAATTCAGATTATTCTAAAGATTTGGTTTTAGCAAACTAAAGAGAAATTTCACATTTTTTGAAACCAAGTTAAAAGCTTGTTCTTATGAAAACAGATTAAATTACAGTAGTTCGATAGAGAATCTATTAGACTGAAAATGAAAGAAAAGAAAATGGAATTTAGAAAAAAAGAAAGAAATTCTATTAGATGGCTTTTGTCTACCACTTTGATACTAGCCTTAATGCAGGTGATTACTCTGAAAGAGTTTGCTGAATTATGTTCTCACCGAAAAGGTTAATGAATAAAGAAGCACTCCTAGGAAAAGTTTAATTGATGTTAAGGTCAGTGCAATTTTTTGATATTTAAAATTTTCTTCTTCCCTTGTGTTGTATGTTACATACTTTCACATAAAGTTGACAGCATTTGTAGTTTTAAGTTGATATAAGTGGTACTAACTCATATTTAAACACTGTTTTAATCAGGTTGGATTACTAGAATTTTTAAACTTCTATATGATTCTATTAATCACTTGAATTATTTTCTTGCTTTATGGCTGTGACTTATTTGGTTAGGATATGATAATAATGAGAAGAGAGTAAAATTATGGGTTCCATCTTAACATAGGACAGTTAGCTTTGCTTATCCATAACACCATATGATAAACTTAATCAGTTATTTTGCATATTTGTATTTGTGGTCACAATGAGAATGGAGTGTATATGAATCAATGCAGATAAAAGTGTCACCACTATTCAAAACTAAAATTCTACCAGAAATGGATTAGTAACATTTTTTGCTTATAATATATATAGTACATAATTATTGAATAGTTATTTGATTTTATAGCTATTAATACAAGGAAGAGTACAGTCAAAATAAGAACCTTTGATTTTATTTCCCCAGAAACTAATAAAATATTTTGATAACTATATTAAAATATAATTGGTTTTCTTTTTAATCTTACATATTTTATTTTATGCACTTAAATCCTTCTGAAATGGGGTCCATGAACTTCAACAAACTACTGAAATGATCCACATATAAGAAAGGTTAGGAATATCTGATCTAGCATGATCAGAAATAGACAAAAATTATTCAGTGTTTGGTGGTCAAAACCCTTTACTTAGAAGAACATCAACCCTTTTTTTTTTTAGAAAAAAATTATTTTATGGTAAAGGAATGTTCAGGTCCAAAAGACCTGAACATATTCAGAATCACACAGCTAGTTACTGACAAAAAGTTGGGACAAGCCTCTTGAATCTATTAAAAATCATAATGCACATATATGCTTTTTTTTTAATGAGGACAAAATCCTAAGACTTTAGATAACCCCATATAGAAGCAGAAATTTGGGATTGAATAATGCCCTACATGTCGCATATAGAAACCAACTTGTATATGTTCAGATTTGAGTAAAACTGAAAAAGTTTACTACTCAAAGGCCTTGGGTAGAGGCCTCTCTGGAGACTAGCTTGTACCAATAAAAAGACTTATTTGATCTGGGATCCAACGCTTACTCAGAATCTCTGTGGTTGTCCCTGAACCATCTTGATCTCTGGGGGTTATTGACTAGGAGCAGAGATCCCATAGATCATGACGAATGTAGAACTGTGCCTGATTTTCCAGGGTTGTTTTTGCCTAGAGTTAGTGTTTGAATTAGTAGGTGGTAAAATATTGGATGTCAACTGCCTTCCCTTTAGGAGTACTTGAAACTGTGTCATTGCTCTTTAGACAAAATAACCTAAAAGAATTTTCCCTGTTCTTAAACCATTATCATTATTTCTTCAGCTTGAGGGATACATAAACCTTCTCCCTCCTTTCAGTCCTCGTCTTCCTCCCCCAGGCTTCAGTCAGCAACCAAAGTTGCACTTCTTGTCCTGAGCCAAAAGTAAATCAAACTCTGAGGAAAGGAAGTGAGGAAAGGAAAGGAATAATGTATTTTTTGTAGCTGAGGTGAAATATCTTTAAAACATTGTGAGTATTTTTAAGGTTGTTGTTCTTTTGTAGAACTCATTAGCAATTGAAGTTTAGTATTTTGACTGCTGGATTACTTAAATTAATAGAAACATGGATATCAGGCAAGGCTGGTTCAGAATCACATCTGAGGACAATGAGAAAGGAATGAAGAAGGACATTCTGGGGTGTGATTTGCTTAAAGTTAGTTCAGACTTAAGCTTATTACATTGGCATTGTTTTTGGATAAAATTAATTTTTAAAATTCCTCATTCTGATATTGCAGATTACAGATGCTGGATCATTTTGCTGAATGTGTCAAACAGGCTAAAGGTGTTCGTCAGCAGGCTGTACAACTTAACATTTTCACTGCTGTTCTCAGTGCGTTAAAGGTAATATTGCCACCAAAAGTATAAGTACTGGCTTATTATTATTAGTCTGAGTGATGAGGCCATACTTTTAAGTGACTTATCATGGCATGTAATAAATTGTACATCTAAATAAGCTATGTTAAAGCAGATTGATAGCACTTGAATATTCTTTATTTTATGTTGTATGATATATATTGTAATTTACTTATAAGAAAATAGAATATCAAAGAGCAGTTTCTGCTATTCAATAAGCAGACAAAAAAAGAAAGTGGGATATAGTTTGCCTAATTTATAGGTTCATAAATCTTTTTTCAAGGGACCTTAGAGATCGAGTTCAACACTTTCATTTTACACATGAGGGAAGCTACTCAGAGAGCTTTGACTTCTCTAGGATTATACTGGTAGTTCGGTAGCATAGTGACTAGAATACTGGACTTGGAGTCAGAAAAATTCTTCTTGAATTCAAATCTGGTCTTGGATTCTACCTGAGTGACTCTGGGCAAGTCATTTAACCCTGTTTGCTTCAGTTTCCTCATCTGTAAAATGAGCTGGAGAAGGAAACAGGAAGTCTGGTACCTTTGCCAAGAAAACCTCAAATGGGATTTTCTACTTAAAGAGTCATACACGACTGAAAAATGGCAGAACAGAGGATCACACAATAGTAGGTGTCTAATGCATATTTTGAACCCAGGTCTTTCTAACTCAAAGTTCAGTACTGTATGCAATCTGTCACTCTGCCCTCCAGATATTACTGCTAAATTGTAAGTTTTTCCCATTTTAGGGGTACCTAAATAGTTGTTTTGCCTATTTTTGTTATTATGACAACTTAGAACAAGTTATTCTTGATGTCCCTATTTGTGATTTTACATTTACTCTTGTTTTTAGCCTGGAAAGTTTATATATTGCATTTGTTACTTTTAAAGGAGACTGCTTAATTTTGATGAGGTTTGATATAACGCTAAATGGTAACATCTTAAATTTGATTTGTGTTTCATCTGCCACATTTAAACAAAATGTGTAAGTATTGAAATGGATCTGTCTGCAGTTCTTTTGCAGACATCTACCAGATTTGATATATGGGTAACAGAAATAACAAACAAGTTCTACAGTTTATAGAACCACTGGAATATATGTCATGAACCAAAACTAAACATTTATTAGAGGGTTCAACTAATAGTGAAAAATTTTAGAAGATAAATCAATTGTTATACTGTTGTAAGCTGTAGTGATTATTATTTTTCTGGTTGTTAGTATCTGTGCTGCGATTAGTGTTGCTACTTAGACACTGAATTTATAGATCACATAATGAGAAGCCAGAGACTTAGTTTCTGAGAAACAAAGATGACTTCTTACAAGAGAGAAAGATAAGTTAAATTGTTTACAACAATATTACAATAAGGTTACGGTTCATCTCCTGTTCTTTATTTAAATATGCACTATATATGCTTAAATGACTTTATCCTTTATTCTTTGCGATCTTTCCATATTTTAATAGAGAATTTCTATTTAGATTTTTTCTTTGTAAATTAATAGCATGAATGGAATCATTTCGTTATCCAAGAAGTTAACTGTGCTTTTCCTTGTTTGCCAAACTTGCTTTTATATACAGGTTAGTCAATGAGTAAGCATTTATTAAGCAACTCTATGTGCCAGGCACCATGATAAGTGCTAGAAATGCAAAGAAAGGCAAAATACAGTTCCTGCCCTTGAGGAGCTTGTGGAAGGGCACAAGCAAATAACTATGTATAAACAAGCTCTAATCAGAATCAATGGAGAATAATCAGCAAAAGGAGTGAACTAAAATTAAGAGAGATTGGGATCTTCTGAGCAATAACCTTAAATTTCAGGTTCATCTAGGTTTGGTTGTTTGAAAATTCACATTTGGTTGTTTGTGTGTACTTCAAAATGATGCTTAGGAGGATATAAATAATACAGTTGATGAAGATCCACCTAATGAAGTAATTTGTATACATGTGAATGTTGCAGTTTGGTTTTCTTTCCTATTTCAAATTTATTTTGGACATATTTTTTTTAATTCACATAGGGCTTAGCTGAAAACAAAAGCACTTTAGGACCTGAGGAAGTTCGTAAATCTGCTCTGACATTGGTTATGGGTGCTCTTGATAATCCAAATCCCATTTTAAGGTGTGCAGCTGGAGAAGCCCTTGGAAGAATGGCGCAAGTGGTTGGAGAAGCAACTTTCATTGCTAGAATGGCTCAATATAGCTTTGACAAGTAAGTTTTTTTATAAGAAGTAGGTTTCTCACCTAGACAAAAATAATCTGAAAAATCAAAATTTAAGAAATTGGCCATAATTTCTCTATAACCTGAAGGTAAGTGGCAATATTTTTGTCTTTCCACAATTAATTGATTAAACTTCAGAGATGGTGAGATACTGTACTTTAGAGTGAGCAGGAAAATTTCTTCATCAGTTTAATAGCATATGCTCTATAAGAGAGAATGGAGTCTGTCTAAAAAGTGAAATTAGTTATTTAAATATTGGCAATAATTACAGGGAATAAAAGGATGGATAATTTAAAATAGCAAGTATACCAAAAATAATTTATATTTGGCTTATAACTGGTTGTGAGTATATATAATCTAGGAATAACTTAAAAATGATAAGCCCACATAGTGAAGACCTTATTTACAAGAAATTAGGAAACTCAGGTTTACTGTTCTTGCCTGTGGACACTGCCCTAAATTAATCTTCTTCACTCTCCTGGCACACTATCTGAGGAGCATATCCAGCAGGTAGTTAAGCAGGGATAGTTAAATGGATTAGATGTTGTCAGTAGGGATTTCCCAGATGCTGACTGAACAAGTACTTATGTAGAGGATTTAATAAGAATTCACAAGAATAAGCAATAGTTGAGTTATTTGAATTAGCTGCAGCGTACTTCTGAGGGACTGTAAAATCCTAGTGTTTTAGAGAAGAGGAAGGAGAAAGTGTGTTATAGTGAAAAGAACACTTTACTTGGAAACCTCAGTTTTTCCGTCTTTGAAACAGGGGTCCTACCTGTATTAATGACTTAACAGAATTATTGTGAGAACAAAATGAGGTATTATGTAAAATGCTTTGCAAACTTTACTTTTAAGTGCTACAATGAAAATATCGACTATTATTGGATACAGCAAAATGTCATAAGAGGAGGAGTTGAGACTTTCCAATTTTGGCTTTAACACTCAATATTTGTGTGATTCTAGACAAGCCACTTGACCTGAGTCTGTTTCCTCATTGATAAAATGCCTGTAGTAGTAATTGTACTATCTACTTCCCAGGGTTGTTGTGAAAAAAGCTTTTTGTAAACATTAAGAGTATTATATAAATATGTTGTTATTAGGGAGCTAATAAGATCTAGTTATGTAGGTAACTTCTGATAACTCACTGTTTTCCTTTACTTTCAGAAGTATGACAGGATGATAGTAATGCATAGTATCATTTTTACCCCTGATAAGAATATAATGATATCAGAAACAAAAATAGATTAACTACTCAGTTATTTGGTATTGTATGAGTTGATATGGTTAAGCATATTTTCTAGATATATGGAGTATTAATCTTATAAATCCTGAAGCTTCAATTTAACCTATTAAAATGGAAATCTTTTTAATATTCTACATCTTTTGAAATATTTTTATTCTCTACATTTCCCTGTCTGTAGTATGTGGAACTATTTTAATCTTTTCTTTAAGACTCACTGTCACCATTATGAGCATACACTTTTTTATCGTGCTGTAGATGTAACTATGAGAATGATATGGGACATAGGACTGAAACAATACCTAATCACCATTCTGAAACTTGCTTTGCTGAACATATTCTTTATGTCACTTTACTGGTTGGTCACCTGACCCTTTCTCCTAAAGATGGGAATGATACACAATTCTATGGAACAATTAGGTGGCATGGTGGATAGTGGTTGTCTTTCGGTCAGGAAGACTCATCTTTCTGAGTTCAAATTGGCCTCAGATACTTTCTAGGTGTGTGACCCTGGGCAAGATACTTAACCCTGTTTTTCTCAGTTCTTCATCTGTAAAATGAGCTGAAGAAGGAAATGTCAAATACTCCAGTATCTTTGCTGAGAAAACCCCAAACGGAGACATGAAGAGTTGGACACGACTGAAGCAACTGAGTAACAACAACACATACCGTATTCAAAACATTATACCGTGGGCAGGCGCATGAAGAAAAAAGTGAAATAATCCTTGCTTTCTCAGAACTTGTATTCTACTGAGGTTAGGGAAGGAGAAAATATACTCTTTATATAAGTAAGTATAGCAAAAAAAAGAGCAACTGTTTGCCACACTAACAATGGTAATGGAGGGTATCAAAATAAGGGCTCACTGGCTTGTCCTAAAGTAAAATAAGGATTCGGAGAAGCAGAAATGAGAAGGAAGAGCATTGCAAGCCTCTGGGCAGTTTATGTAACTGCACAGAGATAGAAAATGGAATACTGACTTCCCACTTCAGCTTGAACATCTACTCCGTAGAATGTAGGGTATATGTATAGTTATGGTGATGGGCATGTATATTTTTTAACAGTGTCATTCAGAAGATATCATGCATCTTTAGCTCTATTTTAACCATAAATTTATTTAATTCTACATTGTTGTTTTTGCTTATATTTTTGTTAGATTTATCCGGATTAGAGATAGGGATATTCCTATGATTATTATGTTACTAGCTATATCTATCTGTCAGTACCACTTAGAAATAATGCAACAATTGACCATATATTAAGACAAAGACTTAGTGCAAATAAATGTAAAAAGACATTCTGTATAAATTGATAGAGCACATGGGCTCTCCTTTGATTACTACTGACTGATATTACATCACTTCTCTTTTTGGTCATATATCTCTTTCTTTTGATATACTTTGTACCACTTCTCAAAAATTCTTCGCGGACTTTAGTTTTCCAAGTTGTCATCTTTAATGTAAATTTTCTTTTAGATTAAAATCTGCTCGAGATGTTGTTTCCCGAACTGGCCATTCATTGGCTCTTGGCTGTCTGCATCGATATGTTGGGGGGATAGGATCAGGACAACACCTCAAGACTAGTGTTAGTATTCTACTAGCACTAGCACAAGATGGAACTTCACCTGAAGTTCAGGTACAGTGTGATTTTAAAATTGTTTTTAAAAAGTTGCTTTTTGCTGCCAATTACAAACTCTTCAATATGTTGCAATGAAAATGCAGATTTCCTCCATCACTGCACATATGTTGGTCAGATATTACTTATGGGCAATGAACTGATTCCAGAATTGAAAAGGAGAATAACATAAGACTATATCTAATTTGGGAAAGTGTAGATTGCTTTCATTGACCCCCCAAAATTGGATCACTTGATTCATTATGTTGAATGAATATTGGGATTCCTTTTGTATTCTATTCTATCCTTTCTCTGCCACTAGCTATCTGTGTGACCTTAGTAAATCATGTTATTGCCTTTGGTCTAGTTTCTTCATCTGTAAAGTAATGTGTTTTGACTAGTCGATCTCTGAAGTTCCTCATTACTTTAAAAATCTGTTACCCTATTCAGTTTTGGCTTTGATTTGTAAGCCTTTGTTCTTGTTGTTATCTAAAATTTCAAATAACAGTTTAGTACTCATAAAATCTTACTAATTATAATTTCTTTTTTTTAACATTCAATTTTATTTTCAGTTTCAAATTCTGTCTCTCTCCCTGCTATGCCACGCATTGAGAAGAAAAGAAAAACAGAACCTGTTACAAATCTCTCTACTCTCACAAAAAAAAATTTCTGCTTTTAGCCATGTTCAAAAAAGAAAAGAAAAAAAAATATGCTTCATTCTGCGCTCAAAATTCATCAGCTTTATCTGGAGATGGATAGTGATGTATATGTTCTTTGAAACTGTAGTTAGTTATTGTGTTGATCAAAGTTCCTAAGTCCTTTGTAGCTGATTATCTTTTACGATATTGTTGTTACTGTATAAGTTATTCTTTTGGTTCTGCTCACTTTACTTTGAGTTCATTTCATACAAGTCTTCCTGGGTTTTTTCTAAAAATCATCTTTCTCATTTCTTATAGTACAAAATTATTTCATCACATTCGTATACTATAATTTGTTCAGTCCCCCGTATTGATGGGCTTTCCTTCAGTTTCTAATTCTTTACTCCTACAAAAAGAGTTGCTATAAATATTTTTGAATATATTGGCCATTTTTCTCTTTTAAAAATTAGATATAGACCTGCTTTCCAAAGTTCCTATCTCTGCTAGCTGTCCATCAAAGTATCTGTTTTCTCATATCCCCTCCAATATTTGTCATTTTCCCTTTTATTGGTCAACTTTGCCAATCTGATGGGTGTGATGTGCTGCTTCAGAGTTGTTTTACTTTGCATGTCTCCAATTAGTAATGATTTAGAGCACTTTTTGTGTGTGGTTATTGATTGAATTTTTATTTGATTGAATATTGAATTTCTTCCTCTGAAAATTCCAGTTCATATCTCTTTGCCATTTATTGATTGAGAAATGCCTCTTAATCATGTAAATTTGACTCATTTCCCTATATATCTTACATTTTTATTGCATATAATCAGGAAATAAGAACTTCAGGGATAGGAATATGGAAATTTATCTTGCCCTGCAGGAAAAGAGAGAAGATGGGGATAGAAGAAGGGTGGGGTGTGATGGAGGGGACGGTACATTGAGGGAAGGAGTAATCAGAATACAAGGTATTAGGAAGCAGGGAGAGGGGAGTGATGGAGAGAAAAATTGGACATGTTACAAAGTGAGGTAAAAGCAATTAATGTTAAAACAATAGACTGAATTAATTACTGAGAATAAATCAATGACATCTTTAGTTTAGAGAAAAGAATTTCAGTCTAAATTTGCTAGAGGAAGGTAACCTTGGGTAAAATTTGGCATTGATGGAAAAGTCAAGGTTTTAATGGTAAATTTGATTTTATGATTGCCATTTAATCAGGAACTAGCACATGTATAGAAAGGCATGTAGGCCACTTAAGACTTGCCTCAAAAGATATTTCTTAGCCAAAGTGAAACTATAATCATATTTGAAACCTGGTTATTGGAACTTGCCATTTTTAGATGCTATGGGACTATTAAGTGACTGTTCTTCTGAGTCCAGCTCCAGGTATGGGTAGCAGGAAAGGTGATCTGAGCCTCCAATCCATGGTGCCAGTAAGCTGATGATATGCTGGTGTGAACTGCATAGGTGATCTCAAGGGAAGGGTGGGAGAGCGGCTGTTCAGCATGGGCTGAGGTGGGATTCTCCTGACTCAATCTCCTCACTGACACCTGGCAGACTTTAAGCCTGCCTGAATGCAAGTGGATAATCTAATCCTGCCTGGAATTGACATGAAGTTGGAGAGATATTGTATCCCTGCAATGTCCCTACTCTTGGTGGCAATCTCCTATAGTCAAAAGATTTGTAAGCTTAATACCAGATCTATTCAATTATAGATTATGGGTAGGGGAACATCCGAGGTTGTCTAAAATTAAGCTTTTAGGCACAGGACTTTAGACTTATTGATGGATTCTGATTTCTAATCCATTTTATTATTCTTTTTTGTTGTGTAAGTAAGTTCCATTCACATTCACAGTTATGATTGCTAACCATGTTTTTCCTTCCATTCTATTTCATTATACTTTTCTTTCTCTTTTTCCTTGCCCTGCTTTTTAAGAGTCTCTTTTGCTTCTGACTACTGCCTCCCTTAATATGTCCTCCCTCTTATTTTCCCTTTCCCATAACACTTTTCCAACCTATTTCCCTGTTGGGTAAGATAATATTTTTGTATAACTGTTTATATAGTTATAGCCTTCCTATTCTTTGTTTTTCTAATTTGCTTATAGTATTGCCCTTTATGTCTACACATATCCATTTTGACTTTATCTTAGTGTACAGTGTAAGATGTTGGTCTATGCCTGGTTTCTGCCATACTGTTTTCCTGTTTTTTGAAAAATTTTTGTTAAACAATGAGTTCTTATCCCAGAAGCTGGGATCTTTGGGTTTATCAAACACTACATTACTATGGTCATTTATTATTATGGTCACATACTACTACTCCTATAACTAATCTATTCCACTGATCTACCACTCTATTTCTTAGCCAATACCAGACCGTTTTTGATCGCAGCTTTATAATATAGTTTGAGATCTTGCATGACCAAGCCACCTTCCTTGGCATTTTTTTCCCCATTAATTAATTCCCTTGATATTCTTGACCTTTGATGAAGATGAATTTTGTTATTTTTTTCTAGCTCTACAAAGTAGTTTTTTGGTAGTTTGATTATAATGCACTGAATTACTAAATTAATTTAGGTAGAATTATCATTTTTCTTATATTGCCTTGGTCTACCCATAAGCAATTGTTAATATTCCAATTGTTTAGATCTGGCTTTGTGTGGAAAGGGTTTTGTACTTGTGTTCCTATAGTTCCTGGATTTGTCTTGTTAGATAGATTCCCAAATTTTTTAATATTGTCTATAGATGTTTTAGATGGAATTTCTCTTTCTAACTCTTGCTGCTGGGCTTTGTTGGTAATATATAGAAATTCTGGATTTATGTGGGTTTCTTTTATAACCTGCAACTTTGCTAAAGTTGTTAATATTTTCTAATAGTTTTTTAATTGATGCTCCAGGATTCTCTAAGTATACCATCTTTCACCTGCTTAGAGTGATAATTTTATTTCCTTATTCTCTATTGTAATTCCTTCAGTTTCTTTTTCTTCTCTTACTGCTATAGCTAACATTTCTAGTGGTGATAATGGGCATCCTGGCTTCACTCCTGATCTTGTTGGGAAGGCTTCTAGCTTATCCATGACAGATAATGCTTGCTGATGGTTTTAGACAGATAACACATTATTTTAAGGAAAGCTCCATTTATTCCTATGTTCTCTAGTGTTTTTAATTAGGAATGGGTGCTGTATTTTGTCAAAAACTTTTTCTGCATCTATTGTGATAACCATATGATATCTGTGGAGTTTTGTATCGATATAGTCAGTGATGCTGATAGCTTTCTTAATATTAAACCAGCCCTTATTCCTGGTATAAATCCCACCTGTTCACAATGTATGATCCTTGTGATTTATTGCTATGATCTCCTTGCTAGTATTTTATTTAGAAATTTTGCATCAGTATTCATTAGGTAAATTAGTCTATAGATTTTCTTTCTCTATTTTTGCTCTTCCTGGTGTAGGTATCAGCACCATATTTCTGTCATAAAAATAATTTGATAGAACTCCTTTGTCCTTTTTCCCAGATAGTTTATGTAGTGTTGGAATTAATTGTTCTTTAAATGTGTGCTAGAATTCACTTTTGAATCCATCTGACTTGGGAATTTTTTCTTATATGCTCCCCCAAATGAAGTTAAATATGTTTTCCTTTGATTTCAGACTTGGTCTCTTCATTCACTTGCTTTGATAGTGGATTCTAGTGGACCAATGTATCGTGGCTATGTTGAACCAACTTTGTCCCTGGTTCTCACATTGCTATTGACAGTTCCACCTTCACATACAGAAGTTCATCAATGTTTGGGTCGATGTTTAGGTGCTATAATAACCACTGTTGGACCTGAACTACAGGGTAAGTGGATTTCAAATTTTGATATTAAAGAAAAAAACTGTTAGCCCTAACTCTTTTCAGAATTCTTGTTCTAGCATCATATTAATTTAAAATTTTGTAACTGTTTCATGGAACATTGGAAATATACAATGTCTGTTCAGCATCTTATTTTGAATGTAAATTTACTCTAAATGTAAAATGAATCTCAATTAAATCTTAAGGTGACAATTCTTTGTTAAAGAGGGAAGGAAAAGTTTCATGGAAAGAATTGTGGCTATTGGGAAAAGAGTAATCTTGGGCTAGTCATTTTACCACAACCTATTTTTTCATCTGAAAAACAAGGATAACGGTCCTTACATAACTATAGTTCTGTGACACAGGGCAAATTGCTTAACTGATTTCAGCCTCAGTTTCTTCATCTGTAAAATAGGGCTAACAAGAGTATTTCTCATGGGTTTGTTGTAAATGTAAATGAAATTTACAAATGAAATGTATTAAGTACTTTGTAAACCTTAAGATACTAATATATCTTAGGTATTATTAATAAAATGAGAGCTCTTTGAAAGAAAAAATAGAATTATATATTAAAAATATAATTAAATATTTCCTTAAAGCTTATATAATACAGATTGGTAAGATTTGGGGAAATATTTAAACCAGTATAGTAATTTTTAGATTCTCCCTCACAAGTATAATGCCAGAATAAATTAATTAATATTTATGAAATATGCAGGATTAATATGTTTTTGATAATGAAAGTTTTTCCTCCCTTTCTTTCTGTTTTTCTTCCTCTTCCTCCTCTTGCTCCTCCTCCTCTCTCACCTCTTCCTTTACCTCCTTCTCCATTTCTCACTTCTTATCTCTCTCACTCTCCATCTCCTTCTCCTTCTCCCTTAACCTCCCCTTTACCCCCATTCAACAATCACACCTACATCAGGACAGCATAAAACTTTTCTTTATTATATTAGGCAGATGTTTTAAACAAATTCACTGTTTAGAATTTAGTTTAGAATATTTAACATTATTTTGTGATATATAATATGATTTCTTTTAGTCAATGTCTCAATACACATTCTCTTTAACATTTGTGGGGAAACTGAAATTTAGGGTCAAGGTGAAACAGCAGTAGCATTCATTAATTTTTGGTGCTCTTCATATTCTTTCAGATAGGATGGTGAAGGGTTAGAAAACAGTGCAATTTTTTCCATAAGTTAGATCTAAGAGTAGATTTCTTAGGCATCTAAACCAACAAATTAGAACTTTATCAGAAATATTTTCTACTTAAAAAAAATATTCCATCCCCAGTAAAGTGGTTTGTCAGTCCCTTCATGATAAAATATAATTATCTTTAATAATTTTTGCGATGAGTTTAATAATTATATTTTTAAAAATTTTCTCTTATACCTGGGATTAGGGAATGGAGCAACAATTTCAACCATCCGCTCTTCCTGTTTGGTTGGTTGTGCAATCACACAAGACCATTCAGATTCTCTTGTTCAGGCAGCTGCCATCTCTTGCCTTCAACAGCTACATATGTTTGCACCACGACATGTCAATTTGTCTAGTCTGGTTCCTAGCCTTTGTGTAAGTATAAAACACTTTTGATTTATTTGTGTTGGAAATTCAAAAATTCATTTACTAAGGGAAAAAAATGGCTGATTCTCATGAATTCTGAATTCTAGCTCTCAGCCAGAGAATATCATCCATGAGTTCACTCACTCTGGTTCTTCTCTCGCTTTCTAAACTCACTTTGCCTTTTAAGAAATGTTTCATTTAATAGCCCAAATCTCTCCTGACCAAGTCTTTCCCTTTCCAGACTCTGCTGCTTCCTAAAACTTTGTGGGATTATTAGTTGTAGCGTTCTTTCTTGATAAAGACTGAGGGTCAGGCTTAGAATTTTACAGTTTACTATTTCTAATTCTTTGGCAGGCTGATGTCTGCTATGTTGTTTTAGATCTTTTCATTATAAATAGAGCATGCTATATGTTTGAGTATCCAGCATTCTGTCATATAGGGTATTAAACAATGAACATGAGATTTATTTTACCAAAATAACAAAAATTGTTACAAAGACTTTCAATTCTATTTCTTAAAGCAAAATTTCAGTTAATATTTTCTATATGATTTGGGTTTTACATATTTTAACATAGTTTCAAATTAGTTTACCACTGAACCTGGTTTATGAAGATTATTTTGGCCAACTATGTGATGAATAGATTGAAGAAAGAAGAAACTGGAGGCAGGGAGCCCTTTTAGGATCTTAAAATGGTTTAGGACAGGTGAATGGTGATGAGACCCTGAACAAGAGCAGTGGTCATGTTTGTAGAAGAGATTTTTTTTGGGGGAGATAGAATCCACAGGAGTTGGTAGCTAAATAGGATAAATAAAGGAAAACGGCAAAGAGGGTATAAAGAGTCAAAGATCACTAAAAGATTATAAACTGCCTTTTTTTTTCTGGGTTACCTTGTCAATGATTGGGCTTGCTAGGTCTTCTTAAGTTCCATTAAGATGTTGAGCATTTATCATATACCTTTTACAAAATAATGTTTGAATTATTTGAAAGTTTATCTTTGTACTTTTAACCTGTTTACTAGTGTCTTCTTTCCACAGTTGTTACTGACAAAACTGAAAAGAGTCACAAGGGGGAAATATCCAAAATTGTTACTCCTCTGTATTGTAGTTCTAGTTGTCTTTTGCCAATTACCCAATTACACATGTGTTCAGTATCATTGTAGTAATGAAAAAATCCGGCATTAGGCTTGGTAATACTAACTTTTATCATTTTTTGATTTTCTCATGGTCATGTACTAGTCAGTGTTTATAAATACATGTATTTACATATATTATTGTATATTTTGGTGTGCTTACATATTTAGTATATTTACATAAACATTTTTTATTCTGACTTTTTAAATGGAAAAATTTTTGAATGCATTGAGAGTAGATTATATTGTTAACTACAGATGCTTGAGCAATGGTGATTTACAATTAATGAGTTTAAACCCCATTTCCTGAGTGAATTAATGAAATCATTCCTACAGACATTCTTGTATTCAAATAGTTTTTCTTTTCATGCTCTCTCCTCTCCATTTCCTCCTGGCTATCTGGATCTTTTCCCACTAGTTGTAAAATTTCAGTTTCTAAACTCACATTCAGATAGCATACAGGTATGATTTGTTGAAGGTTTCTTTTATTAAATGGTTATAAACAGGTTTCTTTAAATGGTTATAAACATTTTACTAGAGTGATGCATTATATGACTTGTCTACCAAACAACTTTAATTAGAATGAATAGACAGCTGTGTCAGAAGGACTTCTTTGTGTTTGGTCCTTTGTCTTTAATCAATCTCTGTCAGGCAGTAATTGATAGGTGATCCAGACTAATGAAGTAGTTAATTAGCATAACCTAGTGATTTTTTCTGACACTCTAGTTTTTTGTTTTTGCTTATATTAAGCTGATACTTTTGAACACTAATTTGTTCATAAGCTTAACATTTCCTTAACACAGCTCTTATTTTTATGGTCACTTAATCATCATGTTTGATCTCTGAAATGCTATTGAATATTTTGTACTATAATATTTTTTTAAAAGAAAGGATACCATAGTTTTAGAAAATGAGATTCTTTAATTTCTGCCCCATAATATAAGAATTCCAATAAAGTTGTTTTGATCTTATCAGAATTATTGTGTACATGTGAGTAAAGAAATTTTCTTTTATTTAAATCCCCAGATATACTTGACAGTTTTAAAAGGAAGATCTTTATCTACTTTCGTATGGAGTAGATAATTCTCTAATGATTTTTTTCCCATTCAGTGTGAAATTAAGTTTGCTGAAATCTTTCGAGTAAAAAAAAAATTAGAGGAGAAAAGTTTTTAGATAATTCCCACTTTGCACATCTGAAATCTTTAAAGTTACCAGACACTATTCTTAACTAATACACATACAAGTTCTAGTTTTTGCTAGTCTTGGCTCATGTTCTAGTATTATAATCACTCCTAAAGACGTTTTAAAGTTGGTTCTAAACTCATAGTATTGGTGGTAACAACTATTTTACAAAAAATAAATCTTCAAATTATTAAGGCAATATGCAAAATATTTTAGTGTACATTCAGAAAATTATATTTTTTAGAATAATAACAGTATTTTTCAGCATGATGCTGTTGGCCTGCCAGCCTTAAATATTTCTTAATTAAAGTTTTTGTTTTCAGAGATATTTCCCAGTTCAGATACCACTACAATTTACATCTATGTGGTGTCTTGTGGGACATTACTTCTTATTAGGAGTTAAAGTTCATTCTTACTGGTTTCACTAACTATATTTTAATAATGAAAAAGCCTCGTTAAAGTTAGATACTTAACTAAGCCTAGGCCTTCTTGATAGTCTGAACATATTGTGCATCTATAGATGTGACCTATTGAATTATGAGTAGTAATGTAATCTACATCTAGTTTCATTTTAGAAGAAAAATGGAATTTAAAAATTGGAGGAGAAAATAGTGTAATATTTACTCTTGATTGAATTAAATCTAGGGAGACACAAACACAAAAGCACACACACACAAACACACACACACACATACACCATTCCCTTCTTTCCCTACCCCCAAAGTAATTTATGCTTCTCTTTTATTGCAGAGGTGGAATTCAAATGAACTGTTTTTTATTAAAAGTATTCTAAATGGGTCTTAGCATTTAATATATTATTATATGTTTAAGTTTTGTGTTTGCTGAATATTTAGAGAGTTCCAAACATCCTTTATATTCTAGAGGCAGGATGAGGAGAAGGTGGAGGAAAATGAATAAAACAGCTTCCTGATGATGCTCTTGAACCTTCTAACCTGCTGCTTTAGCAGCAGATTGTTAGTCTTCCTGGACTCTTATCACAATTGTTAGCGTATTCCTGCTGTCTCTTACTTTCCCCTTTTCTGTGATACTGAAGCATAATGCTCCAGCTGTCTGCTCCATCATTCTCACAACTGCTTTCTTACTCCACATTTTCTGCCTCTTCCATTATGTCATCTGTATTTCTTCATGGTAATTAACAAACTTCCTTTGATCTTATACCACTTACTCTCTTGTTTATGACAGTACTATATCCCTGGCCCCCCTTTCCAGCATGGGTGGCATTTTCATTCGTATCATTCAACTCACTGGTTGTGGTGAGGGAATCTCTGAGTATTCTTTGCTCATCATTGCTCTTTTAGACTTTCCGTCCGCCACCATGAGTCAGGAAACTGTCCTCCTTTTGGCTTCTTCAATCCAAATTATCTACTAATCCTCAGGTTATTTTTTCTCCTTTCTTAATAACTACAATACCTGGCTTAATCTTTCTTTATACTCCCATTCCTTCCCTCATTCTAGTAATTTCTACTCCATGTAGATATTCTCTCAAATACCCGAAGTTCTTTCTTGTTCTTCAATCTATTCAACTCCTATAAACTTTTCTTCCATTCCACCTCAGTTAGCTACACATAGGCATGGTCATATTCTCAATCTTGCCATAATCTGAAGATGTTCTACTCATTTTGGATTTCCTTGACTTCTTCACTACGCCCCCCCAATAAAATTATCTTTTGGAAATCTCATCATCTTGCAAGATGCAATCAACCTTGGTACTTAACAAATCATCAGTGCCCTCTGTCCCTCTGGAGAGTGGAGCCAGGAACTCTCCAACCTCCATTTAGGGAAGGGTGATAGAGACATCTCCTTAGATATCTCTTTTTCCTCTTGGCTGCACTCATTTTGGTAGTCCTTGACTTTTCCACCTAGTACCAGTAACCTCCATCCATTTGCATTTTTTTCTTGTGGATTATCTTCCCCCATTAGATTGTAAGGTCCTTGAGGACAGTGACTACCTTTCTTTTTCATATTTCTATCCCTAGTACTCAGCAAGAGATAGTGCCTATGACTGGCATATAGTAGGCATGTAATAAATATTTATTCACTGTGTTCAAGAACTCTGAAATTCCTTTATCTGATCATATTCTTTTATCTTTGCTTATACCTCATTCATTCTAGACTTAACGCTTTGTGACACTGTGACTTCTACCCCCTTTACCTTTCAATAGGATCCTTCACTTTCACTCTTCCAACCCAGCCTTGACCCCCTGGGGAGCCAGTTCAATGGTCTTCTAGTCTTGAATCCCTGAATGGAACTCAAAGACCACAAAACAATGGTGATGGGTCCACTACAAATTTATTACAGATACTCTTACCCAGGCCATCGCTACGGCTGTTTCTCTTCCCTAATTGATACCCTATCCCACTCACCACAGCACTTGTTCCAAACCATTTCCTGAGGACTTCATCCTTAACTCATATCCATCTGATTTCATCCCCTTCATGCTTTTCTTACATTCAATCTCTGATGATGTCCTTCTGTTTGCCAAGGCTAACCTATTATATGTATCCTTGATTCCATTCTCTCCAACAGGAGCCCTCACCATCATTCAGTAAATATTTATTAAGTGCCTACTACATGCCAGGTACTGTGCTAAGTGCTAGGGATGCAAATAAGAAAAAGGAAGATAGTCCTTGCCTTCAAGGTGCTTATAATTTAATGGAGGAAGACATACAAAAGGAAGCTGAAAAGCAAGAGAGTGGCAGTGGGTTGAGGAGGGAATCAAGGGGAACTGGGGGTTGGGGATTAATATTTTGTGAAGTGAAAGCCAAGCAGAGCTGCTGATGGAATGTGGAGAGTTACCTGTCTCTCCCAGCTACTGTTTTTTCCCTGTTGCCAACAAACTTGCCCAAATCTCCCCCATTCTTATAACTCTCACTATATTCTACCATGCCTAGTAGTCAAGTCAACAGCACTTATTTAAGCATTTACTATGTGCCAGGTACTGTGATAAGCACTAGGGATACAAATAGAAGCAAAATGAAAGACAGTTGTTGCCCTTGCAGAGCTTATATTTTAATGGCAGAAGACATCACATAAAAGGAAACTGAAAAATGGGAGGGAGTGAGAGAAGAGAGAGTCCCACGTTTAGGGTGTGGTAGAGAAAGCAATCCTGGACAGTCAGGAACTAGACCCAAAGAATAATGTAGTAATGGCCCTTCCTGGTCTGGAAAGTCTTTTTAAAAATGAAGGTTCTGGGAGGAAATGACTAATAATAAGAGGCCAGAGGAACAATGATTCTGCAGAAAGAGAAGGCTACTGGAGCATGATGGTAAAGGCAGCCTGCTAGTTAACATCCTATGTCTTTCCTTCCCTTCTCAGCTAAATTCCTTGAAAAATTCATCTACAAGTGATGCTTCCATTTCTTCCCCTCTTACTCTCTTCTCAAACCCTCTGCAATTTGACTTCTTATCTTCATCACCCAACTGAAACTATTCTTTACAAATTTATCAATAATCCTTTAATTGCCAAAATTAATAATATTTCTCTCTTCTCATTCTTCATAACCTCAGTATAGCATTTGACTTTTTTTGTCATCTCTCTCTATCCTATCCCCCCCCTTCCCTTCCTCCCATCCTTGCTTTTTCCCCCTCTTCCTTTCCCCTTCTCCCTTTCTCCCCACTCCCTTCTTGTTCTTCTCATATCTACCTCACTGTTCCTACTCAGGCTCCTTTCTTGGTTCTTCATCCATTCCATGCTCACTAACTGTGAATGTCCCCCAGTGCTCTGTCCTTCCCAAATCATATTTGACGCATGGGTGACATTTTCACTCATATCATTCAACTGACTGGTTGCGTTGAGGGAGTCTGAATATACCTTGCTCATCATTGCTCTTTTAGACTTTCCGTCTGCCACAGTCAGTCAAGAAACTGTCCTCCTTTTGGCTTCTTCAATCCAAATTACCTACTAATCCTCAGGTTATTCTTTCTCCTTTCTTAATAACTACAAAACCTGGCTTAATCTTCCTTTATACTCCCATTCCTTCCCTCACTCTTTTTTTAATCTCACTTGGTGATCTTATCAGATTCTCTGGGTTCATTTACTGCCTCTATACAGATAATTTTCAGACTTCTTAATCTATCCCTAGTCTCCCCTGAGCTCTAGTCTTGCATCATCAAATGCCTATTGGACATTTGGAACTAGATGTCATGTAGGCATCTGAAACTTAACCTATGCCTTATATTTTCTTAACTCATCTTTACCCTCAAATCCACCACTCACCCACACTTCTCTTTTACTGTCAAGGACATCACTATCCATCTAGTCCAACATGTTCAAAACTGGTGTCATCTTCACTTTCTGGTCTCATCTCCCACTTCTCTCTCATGCGTACCCCAACTTCTCTCCTTGACAGCTCCAATTATTTGCCATATCTTATTTCTCTCACCTGTCCTCTCTTCAGCACTCACAGAGCCACCACCCTACTTCAGGCTCTCATTGCCTCTAGTCTGCCCTATTTTAATAGATATCAAAGATACCAAGGTTATCTACTACATCCCAGGCCATTGTCAGTGATCCTAATTTTTTTGTCATGCCACTAGACTTCACTGGACTTAACTCTCTGGAGAGAGAGTGAGTCTGACAACTTTATGCAACTCTGCCTCATACTCAACTTTATGCAACTCTGCCGATTTCACACGAGTCATGACATCACCCTGTGATGTTATCAGTCCTTTTCAAAAATGAAGGACAAACAGCAACAGCTTCCTAATTGGACTCCTGCACCCAGTCTTACCCCTACTCGAGTCCATCCTCCACCGTATTGTCAAAGCAACATTCTTCAAGTATGAGTCTGACTGTACATGCAACTCCACAGTCTAGTAATAATGGTTTGCTTGCTGTTCTTTACCCATGGCAATCCATTTCCTGTCTTCAGGTCTTTACACTAACTATTTCCCCTTCCTGAAATGTTCTGCCTCCCACCCTTTGACTCTGGGATTCCCATATGCTTCGTTTAAGACTTAACTTAAGTACTATCTCATCCATCAGTCCTTTTCCATTCCTCATAGTTGTGAGTGCCTTCCCCTCCGCCTTCCATTTACTACGTATATATCTGTTGTATACCTATATTTCTCTCCCATTAGAATGTACATACGTTTGTTGAGGACAAGGACTCTTTTTACCACTCCTTTAGATTCCTAGTGCTTAGTATAGTGCCTGGCGCACAGTAAGTGTGTAAATATTTGTTGATTGATATCCTTGATCATATTCTTTCTCTCTATTTCTGTCTCTTTTTTCTGCTTGTCTTTTTGCTTTAGTTATATGCTGTGATTTCTAAAACCCTATCACTTTAATAATAAATGCTAAATAAATACAAAATCAAAGTATATTACTATCTTTTATCTCATACTGTTGGGAAATGAAGTTTTCCAAATAACTCAAATTAATTTTTTTTAACATTTAAAGATGACCACACATTTATCTGCCTTCTTAAACATGGTATAAGTGACATAATTTAACACTAAGAACTAGCATGATATAGTGAAAAAAGGCAGTGTAGTTTGAGTTAGAAAATTTGGGCTCATGTTCTGACTTTTCCATTTACTAGTTTTGCAATATTTTACAAGTCTTTTATAACAAGAAGAAATTGAACTAGATCATCTTACAGGGTGCTCGGAGTTCTTCACATTCTGTGATTCTACTATATAGTTTACTCATCCAGTAATGCTTTAATTGATGAGGTATGTAGATCTGTTGAAACTTCTGCTAAATTGTCCTAGGCTGTTTTGATTTTGAGTTTTGCCTTTCATAGGCTTCTTTTCTTTTTCCACTCTTACCTTGTTGTCAATTATTATATTTTCCTGCATTTACTGTATCTGCCTCTAGTAATCCTTGCCCCCAGCTTCATTTGTTTCTTCCGTGATTTGGGAAGGCACATAACTAAATTTGTGAGATTGTGTCTGAAGGATAAGTCAATGTTTTTTTAAAAAGAGCTGAGATTGCTTGTTAATTGACTAAGATTTTACTATGTGTTCAGTAAACAAATTAGGCTCTCAAAGTGTTCTATGACCTGTGACTAGAGCTTTGTATTTTCTTGTTTGTAAACGAGCCTTTACTAGTTGTTAACACATTTATTTGAATAGATCAGTTCCTCTTTAATTCTTCTGATATCACTGTGTTTACAGGTTCATTTATGTAGTTCCCACTTACTGCTCCGAAGGGCAGCAGTTGCATGTCTTCGGCAACTTGCACAACGAGAAGCTGCTGAAGTATGTGAATATGCTATGAGTCTTGCAAAAAATGCAGGCGACAAAGAAAGCAGTGGCAGCAGTAAGTGAGCCTTGTATTTAATATTCCTTTCCATTGAAATGTACATGTTTATAAAATTGTATGGATAGTATTTTTATCATTAACTAACAGAATTTTACTATAAAGATAGAATAAGAATTTCCCTCTTTTGGCATGTAAACTCATATATGAACATTAATATTTTAATACAAACATCTTTAAAAATCCATTGTGTTGCACTCTTGCTCTCTCTGTCTGTCTCTCTCTCTTAAATATTGCTGCTTTTTAACCAAGCATAGTAATTCAAATAGTATACTCTGTGTATTCCCTGAAGATTCATAGAGGAATCTCTGGAATGGATAAATTGATTAGTTATTTATCATACCAATAACAAAGATTTTTGAAGGTGAAGATAAGGCAAAGACTTCAAGGTAAGGCTTAGAGGCAACTGAAAGCTTTTGACTAGTTAGTATGCAACATCAAAATAACTTTCACAGTAACAAAGAAATTCAGTTATAAGTAGGTAAAAAACATCTAGCAGTCATTGCTATATGGCTAAAGAAAGCCTTAGGTTAAGCCTGTCCTTCAGTTCCTTATTTTTGTGGAGAATTCTAATCCACTTTGGGCCTCAAGGAAATGCCATCTAGTTTTGGAGTATATTTGGAGTCAGTGGTGACATGTAGTCAATTCTATTAGTAAAACAAGAAACTAGTGCAAAACCCAGCTGCCCTAGGGAATATTCAGGATCTCTGGACTAAACATAAACAGTAGTACATAAAAATAGCAGTATTTTCAGTAGAATAATGAAAAAAGGTAATCATCCAATATACCATTAGACTGTCTATATGTTCAAGTGTCACAATGAACATTACTGTTAGAATGTATGAAGTATAACAGTGCCATCTTTTTTTACTTAAGGGGGAAAAACCTGCATTAGGGGAAGGAAAGTAAATAAGAAATAATGATAATAGCTAACATTTATATAGTGCTTACTGTGTGCCAGGAACCATGCTAATGTATTTTTTTTTAAATACTATCTCATTTGACCATTGGAAATAGCTACATTTTAAAAATCATTAAAAATCTTTTAAAAATAAAGGAATAAATTCAGTTTCAAATTGATAAGTACTGAGCACCTTCTATATACAAGGCACTATGCTAAATATTTTGGGGAATAATGTATAGTTCTTGCGCTCAAGGAACTTGTACTCTACTATAGAATATAAAAGTATATAATTACGATATAAGGTTAATGTAATAAGTACCTTAGTAGAGATATAAAATGCTGTAAGCATTTAAAGGAGAGATGAATAATACATGATTTGAGGGAGGACAGAATCAAGAAAGGCTTTGTGGAAGAGGTAGAATGGTGGAAGATGTTGGGGAAGGTCATTCCAGGCAGAGGGAATATGTGCAAAACATGTTTAGGAAACATTGGGTAATCAGGATTAGCTGGAGTGTGAGGTGTGGTAAGGGGAGAAAAGCAAATTAAGACTGGAAAAGTGGGTTGGAGTCAAGTTATACGTGGCCTAGAATGATTGGCTAAGGAGCTCATACTTTTTTTATTGGGCAGGGCAAATCCATGGAAGGATTTTAAACAGGCATGGCATAATTATTGCTATACTTGAAGATTAAGCAATGCTTAGGGTCATGTAAGTAGGGAAGAAAATGGAGATACCAGTTAGATAACTTATAAAATATTCCAGGTGAGAAATAATGAAGGCCTGTACTAGCATGTTTGCAATGTTGAAGCTAGTGGTAGTGAATGAGATGACTAAAAGAAAACCAGTAAAAGGATTTCCAGGGAAGACTAAGGGTATAAATAACATGGATTTCTAGTGGAACCTGTTGGCTCAGTTTTATGGTTTTCTTTGTCAAAGCTCCACATCCTAGAAACAAAAGTAGAGAAAATGAATAGTAGAATTTACCAAGATTTGGAGATAGGCAAAGTTCATATGCAGAAAACTAGAAAATATAGAGTCCTAGCTTACAGCACAGTTAAAATGGCTTACCTTGGGATCCAGACTTGTTAACAAGGCAAATGAAGACAGAAAGCAACTGATGGGACTTAAAGAATAAGGTTGAGGGTTTGAAGAAGAATTGGAGGTAGCAGAGAATAGAAGGTTCAGCAGGAATGATATACATAGAAGGATGAGATTATTCTAAATTTTAGTGTTGAGCATCCTGGAGCAGTTCTGAGTGATGATGAGATTCATTTTGTTGTTTGCTTATGGGTGGTTGGACTATAGTAGATAAAAGTACCTGTGTAGTTGGGGAATTATGAAATTTGTGTATGGGAATGGCAGTATAAATGTCAAAAGATGATTATAAGGGATGGAATGGAAGGAATTATTGATATTATTTCCCACAAAATTAAAGTGATCTTGTAAAGATTTCATCAAAAAAAAAGCTGGCAAAACCAATCATGTGAACATGAAATACAGTAGTGAATTGTTTTTTATGGACAATATGGACACTTGGTGAACCTCTAACTCTTCTTGGCAGGAAAGGTACACTTGAGGTTGATTAATTGGCTGTGCCCAAGGAATTGTCATTAATGTGTTGTTGGTATGGCGGGCCTAGAGATCTGTATTTGGCCTTGTGATTGATACAAATGATTTGGATAGACACATAGACTGAATACCTGTCAAATTTGTAGATGACACAAAGCTGGAAGCCAATCTTATAGATGACAGATTTAGATATAAAAAGGTCTCCACAGGCTAGAGCATGGAGATGAATTTTATAAGATGAAATTTAATAGAGATAAATAGAAAATCTTTCACTTTAGTTTAACAGAAGTCAGTTTCACAAGGACGAGATGGGGGCGGTGTAACTAGGTAACAATTCATCCGAAAAATCTTGGGGTTGAATGAATTGTAAACCCAGCGAGTTAATGTAGTGTTCCCCTCCCAGCTAACTGTCCCTCCCAAAAGATAAGTGATATAACCTTTGACTGTATTAAGAAAGGCATACTAATTAGGACTAAAGAGTTTGTAATTCTGCTGTATTCTACTCTAGTCAGAATGTGTTCCATCCCTGATGCCTTTTGAAAAAGAGATTCGTTGATAAGCTGGATCGTAGAATAGGACAGCCACAACATTGAATGACTTTGAAATCATGCTGTATTACGATTAGTTGAAGACAAGAATTTTTAGCTTGGAGAAGGGAAGACTTAGGGAGATAAAATATAGCTATCTTCAGATATTTGAGGAGCTGTCATGTGAAAGAAGGATGAGGCATCTACTTGTCTTAGGAGGGAGGAACTGGAAGCAAAGAGTTAGACTTAGTTTATTTATAAGAAAAATTTTCCAGTATTTTAAGCTATATAAAAATAAAATGAACTGCCTTGGGAGTCAGTGTGTTCCCTTTCACTAAAGGTGTTGTAGAGAGGATTTTTGTTCAGGTATGGGTTAGACTAGAATCAGGCATGAGGAACCTGCAGCTTTGAGGCCACATGTGGCCCTCTAGGTCCTCAAATGTGGCCCTTTGACTGAATTCAAACTTCACAGAACAAATCCCCTTAATAAAAGAATTCGTTCTGTAAAACTTGGGCTCAATCAAAAGACTGGATGCACCCAAGGATCTAAAAGGCCACTTATGGCCTTGAGGCTACAGGTTCCCCACCCCAGACTAGATGTTTTTCAAGGTCCCTTTCCATCTTGAGAGAAGGTGTAGCTGTTGATTTTTAAAGTCTTATTTTTTTTTTAAGACCAAATGAGCCACAAAGATATTTTGGGTTTTCTTTCTTTCTTTTTCTTTTTTTTTTAGCAAATATATATTGAATGAATTTCATTTTTTTTCACAGTCTATTAGACTGTCAACAAATTGACAAGGTTACTCAAACACTATTTGCCAAACACAGTGGAAAGTATTAGGGGGTACAAAGAAAGATTAAAAACGGCCTTTATCAGGGGGTTCACAGTTTAAATGGGGCAGACAAAATGCAAATAATTATCTGTATGCAAGATATATGCAGAATAAATTGAAGATAATCTCAGGAGAAAAGTTCTAACCTCAGGAAGGACCAAGAAAGTCTTTTTGGTGAAGGTGAGATTTTGGATGAGATTTGAGGCAAACCAGGAGGCATAAGTGAGGAAATTAGAACATTCTGAGCATGGAGGACAGTAGTAAAAAGGTATGGAGTTGAGAGAGGAAGTGTCTTTTACAAGGAACAGTAAAGAAGGCTGTGTCACTGGATCACAGAATGCATGGAAGATGGTGATATGAAAGAAGACTAGAGAAGTAAGAGGAGATCAGGTTGTGAAGGGCTTTGAATGCCAAACAGAAGAATTTATCTTTCGTCCCGGTGGTGATTGACAGTCACTGGAATTTATTGAATAGGGAAGTGACATGATTAAACCTGCACTTTAAGAAAATCTTTTTGGCAACTAAATGGAGAGTGGGATAGAATGAGAAAATATTTGAGTCAGGGAGACCAATCAGAAGACTATTGCAATAATCCAGACATGAGATGACGGAACAGTCTCTTTTTCTAGTCAAGATGTGCTTAATGATAGATCCTCAAATATTTGAAGACATTCTTGGTTTTTTCAACTGATCATCATATGGCATTATCTGAAAGGGTAGTGGAAGTGGCAGATAAAGAGTGGCAGAGTCAGAGAAGAGAAAGGTACATATATGAGAGATGTTTTGGTGGTAGAATCAACAAGATTTGACAATAGATTTTATATGAGAAAATGATGAATCAAAGATACACCTAAGTTGTGAGCTTGCATGTCTGGGGAGATAATGGTACCTTGACAGAAGAGGGGAAAGTTTGGGTTTAGTTTAGGACATGCTGAATTTAATGTGTCTACAAGACATCAGGTTCAAGATTATATTTGTTATATATTTTGATTCCAGATTTTTTTATCCTGAATCACAATATTTGTTAAAGACCTCATGGTGCTCTGTTTAGGAAACCATCTGATTCATAAAAATGCGGCTCTTAATCTTATTGTCAAATTAAGTTGTAATTTGTTTTGAAAAGATGATAGCTCAAGAGTGTACTTATCTAAATAGATTGAAATTTATTCAAAGGCCTATAGTTGGTTATCCTGTTGTGAATAAGCAAGTGTTATCACAATTGTGACCTAAGAGTTGGATCACAGATGTTAAACTTGGTTTTTTGTGAAAATTATTTTACAGATATAAATCCTTTTGCACCAGGGATCAGTTCTCGCCGTGACATCCATTGTCGGCACCAAGGTGTCAATATAACTGAAACTGGCTTGGAAGGGCTTCTTTTTGGAATGCTAGATCGAGAGACTGATAGAAAATTATGTTCTGATATCCATGATACATTAGGCCATATGCTTTCATCCCTGGCTGTAGACAAACTTTCACATTGGCTGATGCTTTGTAAGGATGTTCTGGCAGCTTCCAGTGGTACGTATTGAGTGTATTTTATTAGAACTAACCTTATTTAGAATTTCCTTGTTATATATTTACCACAATGTTCTTGATTGGATAATGATATAAAACACACTTATAAGTATGAAGTTATAACTTAATTTTCTATAAACTTGAATCCTAGAAAATCTCTGTTGTATGTATGGACTAATTTTTAAGTAAACTAATTTTGAATAGTAAACTTTTTTTTTTTTAAATGTTTTATTAATGGTTCTGTGGTGGTTTTTTTTTTATACATAGCTAGCACTTCTTAGTGTCTTCTTCCCATAGAAAGCTCTCTTATAATAAAAAAAGTACAGTTAAGAAAATCAAATTAGCACACTCACTGTATCTGACAATATATTTCTTACTCTGTAACTGTAGTCCACCACCTCTCTTCTGAGAGGAGGGAAATCATATCTGTTGGCTTTTAGAATGATCTGAATTCTGATGCCTTTTAGAATTTTCCTTTATATTTTTGTGGTCATTCTGTATATTTTTCTCTTAATTCTGTTTTCTTTGCTAGTAAATTGACTTTCCTACTTTTCTTGATATCTGACCATACCACCTGTCTACACAATAAAATCCAGCAGCTACCTATTATTTCCAGGATCAAATGTAAAGTCCTCTGTTTAGCATTTAAAGCTGTTCACAACCTGGCTTCTCCCTACCTTTCCAGTCTTTATATACATTCCTCCCCTCTCTGTTCTCTACAATACATCCATAATGGCCTACTATTTCTCCCACATGACACTTTGCTTTAACTATTCCTCATGCTTGGAATATTCTTCATCCTCTGCTTCTTAGAATCTCTAGTTTTTTTCAAGAGTCAGCTCAATTGTGACCTTCTACAGGAAATTCCCTCAATTATAAGCACCTTCCTCTCTAAGGTTATCTTTCAGTTACTATGAATGTGAATTTTTATATACATGGTGTCTTCCTCGTTAGAATGTAAACTTCTCGAGAAGAAAATATCTTTGCCTTTCTTTATACCTTAGCACTTAACGAAGTGTTTGGCACATAGTAAGCCCATAATATACTTACTAACCAGCAGTAAACTTTATTATTTTTTAAGCAAAACAGTCAAAGGAAGGATGCAAAATATTTTACTCACATGAACATTTTTTGACATTATAGTTTTTCAGAGAGAATTTAGTTTGCATTAATATTTATTGTATTAGAAAACACCAGTGTTTTTTTTAAACCTTTTTTTTTTACTAACAATATTGATCTTCCCTTCCTTTTTGACTTTAGTTACACTGCTTTTTTCCAGTTATCCTCATACTTGCCTTACTGTTTCTTTCAGTATTCTTTGCTGATTCATCATCTGGCTTCAGTCCTTTCAGTGTAGGTATTCCTAAACTTCTGTGTAGGTATTCCTGTCTCCCTCTCTCACTTCCCTTACCTCCACACACATGCTGTCCCTTGGTGAACTCATTACCTCCCATAAGTTCAATGATCATATCTACACAAATGACTTCTGAATTTCTATAACTGCTTTAATATTGTTCATGAATTCCATTTCCACATAACCAATTGCCTATAGAATATCTTCACCTGAGCATTCTGTCAGAATTTGTAAAATCAGATTGTTCAAAATAGAACTTGCCTTCTACCTAAACTGACCTTTCATCCAAATGCCTCTTTTTCTTTAGAAGGTAGTATCTTCCCCATCACAAGAGGTCTTCAAACAAAGGTTAAATGACCATTTTAAAGGGTGTGTTACAAAAACGATTTGTTGTTTAAGTATAAGTGGCATTAGATGGCTGCTAGGACTTTTTGAGATCTGAGATTCTATTATCTTTGTAACCTTGGAGTCATACTTGATTGTTTGTGTTCTATGACACCCCACCTCCAGTTAGTTGGCAATTCTTGTTGATTCTACCTGTATAGTAATTCCTGCATTATTCTTTTTTTTACGTTCATATGATCGTAACACTCATCTAGCACAGTAGTTTCTAGATGACTTTCCTCTTCCTCATATCATCCTCTGAACAATCCGTCTTCCACTTAGCTGATTGAATAATAGTGAATAATATTCCTAAGGCACTACCCTGATTAAAAATCTTCAGTCATACCTTGTTACTTCTAGGATAGAATAAAAATTCCTCCACTAGGAATTTAAAACCTTCCTCAGTGTGGTTTCACATTATTTTTCTAGCCTTATTACTGCCCTTAATGCACCTTATAGTCCAAACAAGTTGTTGTCTGGATTGAATATCTTATCCCTTACCTCTTTGTATTTGTACCATCTTTCACCCGTGACTAAAGTGTAGTTTTTCCTTGCCTCTGCCTTTCAGAATCCTTATCTTCCTTGTATTCTCAGTAGAAATCCCACCTTTCTTAAAGCCTTTCCTAAAGCCTGCAATTTATGCTTCCTTTTCCCTCAAATCACCGTATCTTCAGTTATCTGTGTACACATAATATTCTTGTTATATAATGAAAGATTCCGGAGGACAGAGAGTTTCGTTTATATATGTGTCCTTTGTGTCTTACATAGTGGCTTGCACATAGATGCTTAATAAGTATGGTTGAATTGAGTTGCCTTAGACTTCTATGCTTCTGTGCCTTATAGATATGAGCACTACAACTCCTTTAAGTGGTGGAAAGGATGAAGAATCTGAAAAGAAAGATGAGATGGATGATGACACTATGTTCACCACGTTAGGTGAAGAAGATAAATCAAAGCCTTCTGTAGCTCCTCGCTGGGCTACTCGGGTATTTGCTGCTGACTGCTTGTGTCGAGTCATCATGTTGTGTGAGAATGCAGACCCAGCTCACTTTGATCTTGCTATGGCACGTTCAGCCAAACTGAGAAATCCTGCAAGTAAATAGAGAATTTTTTCATTTATAAACTTTTTTTTTTACCAAAAGTCTCTTATTGATTCAATGTATTTTTACTGATAATTAAAAATATTTTAGTTATTCATTTCAAAGAAACTGTGCGTTCCCTTGCTTCCTATGTACGTTTCATTTCTTATCCACATCTGACTTTGTCATTCTCATATGTTTAATACTATATGTTTATATGACATCTTACAGTCTACAGAATGATTCTATATACATGATTTGATTACTGACCACAACTTTGTGAAATAGTAGTATAGGTATTGCCATATGATATACAAGAAAAGTAAGACTCAAAAATGCTAAGTGTTTTTCCTTCAACAAGTGACAGAGCTTGGATTCAAATAGTGTTCTTTCCACTATACCTGAAAAATAATATGAACAATGAAGCTCACATATTCAAAAGTAAGAATAGAATTTTTACTACTTTTCATAAGGATAAGGGGAACAATACCACTTTAGATTATTAATGTCATCCAATTTTATTCATAATAATCCTTAATATAATGAAAAATTTACTATAGCATGACTTTTTCAGGTGAAGTGATCATTTACAGACTGAGCCATAGAGAATGTCAAAACTCATGATACAATATGGAGCGTGCAGGAAACTAAAACCATAAAATTTTAGAAAGTAGTATTAGTATTTAGAAAGGTATTATGATATATAAGTAGAAAGGTAAAAATTTACAAGTAACAGAATATCTATTTACTTTCTGATAAGATTTTAAGTAGTGTTCTGTTAGTTCAGCTATTACAAGACATGGTCAGACATGGCTCTCACTGACAAACTGTATCATCAGATCACATCATATAGCTCAGGTAATTTTTTACAAGAAACCTCAGTTCTTCTGTCATTTGCCGTTCGTCTATTTGGGATTTTTAATGCTGTTGACAGAACCAGATTCTGGTACTTGACTTTAAAGACTTGGAAAATAAAGTTCCTGGGGTTACAGCAAGGAATACATTCCATGAACTTTATTTTCTAGGGAATTTTGTAAAAGAGCATTCTATTTGCAAATATTTCATCATGTGAGCATTGGCAATAGGTTAGGATTTTCTAATCGTTTCCTTACTATTAAAGTGTGAAATCAGTTATGCATACTCTGTTTTATACAATCACACTTGAACATCCAGTAAAAATCCAACAAAAATTTGGAATGCCGCTGGGAAATCATTGCAATTTCTTAGAAATAATCAATAATAATAATAATAGATTAACATTTGTATAGCACTTTACAGATTAGAAAGTAGTTTATATCAATAATCTCATTTGATCTGTACCTCAGTTCTTTAAGGTAAGGTAGTACAATTATTATTATCCCTATATTTACAGATAAGGAATATGAGACTGAGAAGTTGACTTGTTCATGGCCACTCATCTACCAAGTTGCTACCAAGAAATGGCCACACAGCTACCAGGAAATAAAACTCAAATTTAAGTTCTCTGACTGTAGATCTCAAGCTCTTTTTATTACCTTAGGATATAAGGTGTAATGAAACTGTCAAATGAGATAACATCTATAAGGCATTTTGCAAATCTTAAAGCTCTATGTAAATGCTAGTAGCTATTATTACTATAGTGCCTGTGTAGTTGATTGTGCTGTGAAAAAACATACCTAAGCAGGCATCAACATAGCATCAAGCTTTATAATGGCCTGGTGCTATCTTCTTTTAGCAACCAGCATGAAGCAGAGGAGTTCATTTCAGACTATGTACTGGAGATGAGCATCAAGAGCAATTTCCCTTCCTTACCCTTCTCCCTTCACACCCCCACAATCATGTTAGGTAAGAAAGGCACTAATATAAGCTAATTTTACAGTTCCTGAAATGGTGGTGTAAACTGGTTAGGCTGGCCTACCTTTTGTTCAGATTACAGTACAGTATTTGAGAGACTGGGGAAATGGACAGCAAATCCGGCTCTTGAGAAGCTTCTAGTGACTTGGCTGTGGTGCTACGGGTTTTTACTCTCCTATCTTTTTGATGTGGTACACATGGTCCTGGATGCCATAACTGTGGGTGGGTCAATCACACATGAACTGCTCTGCTGTCTAGGGGGACTTTTATGTAGTTCTCATGGACTTTACACTGCTTGGGAGCTAGGTCAGAGAGTACATACACAAGAGTAGATCTACCATCTATATGATTCTTCACAATTGAGCTTTTTCCTCCATCACTGGGGAAGTTTGCCTAGCAGTGAGCTTTTTTATGATAACATATAATGCTACTTTAATAATGGTTTCCCTAGATCTACTTGCTTTGTTGCTTTCAACTTTTAGAAAAATTTCATCATTCATTCATTAGCATTTATTGAACTCCCTATATATGTTAAGAATTATATTAGTTGCTATTGTGGATATCAAAACAAACAGATTTCATGGTTCCTGCACAGAGCTTTTATCCTAAGTTACATATTTGGACTATAATTCAGACCAAATGGTCAAAGTGCAGAGTCCGGAGGTATCAGCAGCTTTAGAGCTGAAAAGAACCTTGGAGGTGATGAGTTCCAACCCTAACCCTTCCTCACTTCATAGATGAGAACATTGAGAACCAAAGGAGCCTTGTCCAAAATCACATGGGTAGTAAATGGCGAAACCTAGATGAGAACTCACAACTGTCTCTAAATCCGTTATTCTTTCTACTCCTTCACACTGTTGTATATCAACAAGCTGTATATGAAGTAGCCATGTGAGGCTAGCAAGGACAAAAGAAGATAGTCTATAAAATAAGAAGAGAGTTAGAAGAAAGAGGGGAGGGTGATTAGCAATGTTAAATGCATACATTTTACATAAACAACCACATTCAGTTGCCTAAAATAAAAGGTTAAGAGGTCCATAGGTTGAAGACTGAGAAAAAAAAATCATGTTTCATAATTTTAAAAGAACATTAGCAACACTGGAGAGATAAGTTTCAGTTGAAGGAGTTAAGGAATAATAAAATATTCTGGGTGCATTTAAGTAAGGGAGTAGAGAGATGATCCTGTTTCCAAATTTAGCGTCTCCATTTGTGTCTTCTATATATTTCTTAATTTCTGATCCTATCTACATTTTATTATTTAAAGTAGTTTCTCAGGAATTTTAGAGATTGTTTAAGGTTGTCAGTTTGTTTTGCATTACTTGTCAGTACAGATCCAGTCTGAACGTTTGTAGTCCTACTATGCGAAAGTTTGCCAAAAGATCTGAAAATATTGAAATGAATATTCTTTAAAGTGATATCATGGCTATTTTAAATAAATGTAATGAAATATGTTATTAGCATTTTCCATTACAAATTTATTTAAAGTAAGAAGTTACCATGTTAATATATAGAATATCATTTGGAAAGTTTCCACTCTTGGTTCTATTTTTATTTGTAGATGATCTTTTAGTACTCCATCTATCTGACCTGATACGCATGGCATTCATGGCTGCTACTGATCACAGCAACCAGCTGCGGATGGCTGGGCTCCAAGCACTTGAAGACATTATCAAGAAATTTGCAACTGTTCCTGAACCAGAATTTCCAGGTCATGTGATTCTGGAGCAGTACCAAGCTAACGTGAGATAACATTTAGTAAACCATCTCCTAACGTTTAGTATTTGAGTAACAACTTTAAGATCTCTGCCTCCCTAAAGGATTTTTTTTTGTCTGAGAATCCAGTCTGTTCATTCATGTAGGACATACTTGTCTACCATGCCACTGTATCATCTTGTATTCAAAGAAAGTATAGTATGTGAAGGTAGTTTAATAAATTTTTATGAAGTCTGTAATAATGATAAAACAAGGATAAAATCCCATCTTAAATATCTAGTCTTATACCTGGGGAGTGAGGCATACTACTTAATTTGGTCTGTTTAAAATTTTGTGGTTCTGCTATTATTTTTAGAGTTTAAAGTCTACCCGGGGCTTTTCAAAGCAAAAATAAAATTTCTCTTTTATGTCAGATGTAATTTTAAAAATCTTAATAACTTCAGTTAAAAATTAAAAGATTAGAAAATATTAAATGAAATTTTCAGTCTTTCCAAATTTAAATTTATTTTTTTTCCTCTTGTAGTTAATAATAGAAAGAGACTTATGTTATCCAAATTAGGTAATAGATTTTATCCTCTTAAATCAAAACTTTTTATTGAGGTAGAGTACTTTAAGAAATAAAAAACAAAAACTCTGGCAACAAAACATAAGGAAGTTTTTTAGAATTGAAAATGTAGGTGTTTTTTTTACAGTTGTTAAAGTGGTCAATATTCAGAGAAGTATTTTTTTGGTAAATATTCAAGGTGTTGCTTAAGCTTATTTATAATTCAATAAATAGCATAACTGGTTTTTCTGAATGCTATTGTTATTATGGCTTCATTAGAAAAATTAGCAATCTTAAGAGCTATTTGCTCCTTGGAATGGTTAGCAGTCACAATACCAAAACATTTCAGATTGTACATGGTTTTTGGGGTATTTGTATGCATACCTATATGTGTGTGTTCACACACACAGACACAGCCTAGTCTCTTGTCTGTTTTTATTAAGCTTGGACTACAGTTCCAAGAGTACCATTTGACTACATTGAAAAGCCAATACCTAGCACACAGAGAATACTTCATTATACTATGAAGATTCTTGATTTCATTGTGGTGGGTGCTTGTTCCAATAATCCAGATTACAGGCCTTCTGTGCCTTGTGGTTAGAAAAATTCATCACCTAGTTAACAACCTTCTGGTGATAAATCTAATTTTATGTAGGATTATCTGCAGATGATAGGCATATTGTCCACCACTAGTTGCAAACACAAAACTTTTCCAGCTTGTTAAGAGCCACTGGAGCTTATTCTCTATTCCAGTAAATGTTTATTGAATTAACTTGATTGACTGATCTTTGTCACAAGTAAATGGTAGTTATTAGCTTCCAGCCCACCTGAACTACACAAAATCTGACTGCCACTTTTCACTACTGTGTATCCATCTGAGTAGGGAAGAGGCACTAATAGATGGCAGGAACACTGCCACCATTCTTGTTACCATGGACATAACATAATGAACTCAACTGGTAATGTCTAGAAGTAATTCTAAATTTGGGAGTTTAATGTACACTAAAGACTTTTAAAAACTGTTACTAAAATTGAATGACTGATTTTAGTGTCTTACAAATTAAATTTCATCTCCCTGCCAAACCAGTATTTAAATACCAACACAATTTCAATAGGGATTTATTAAACATCTGTTATGTGCAAGGCACTATGCTTGACATGAGGGATACAAAGATAAGACTGAAAACAATTCCTTCTCTCAAAGAATTTACATTCTGTTGGGGGAGGATATTATCATGTCATAGGCTTCAGTTAGAATTTTCTTAAACCCTTTTATATCTACATATCCTATTCTTTCTCTCCTCTCTGAATGGACTTCTGAACTCTCATGGGTTTATTTATCATTTCTATGCCAGTGACACCCATGTCTAAATACCTAGTCACAGTCTCTCTTCTGTGCTTCAGTCTTATATCATTAGTTGCCTATTGGACATTTCAAAGTAGATGTCCCAAAAAAATCTCAAAGTTAGCATATCTTTAAAAAGTACTTATTTTCTTTCCTCTCTCATCTCCTACACTTGTCTTCCAAACTTGCCTATTTTTCTTGAAGGGATCAGTATTTATCCAGTCTCCCATGTACTAGGAGTGTCTTGGCAACATAACCCTTATAGCCTCACTTTCCATCACCTTATATTCCTAACCAGTTGCCATATCTTGCCATTTCTGTCTCTGTAACATTTCTTATTTCTGAAATGTGCCCTTCTGTTCATCCACACAGTTACTACCGTAGTCTAGGCCCTCATTGCGTCATTGTGTGCTGTTGCCAGGACTTATTTGTTAGTTTCCCTGCCCCAAGTCCCTCATCAGTCCGTCTCCCACAGCAGTGCCAAAATGATTTTTCGTAAGTGTAGCTCTGACTATGCCTCCTTACCCAGTTAATTTCAGTGGTCCTTCTAGGGTTGTAGCTTTTAAAGCCCTAGCCCCCAGATCATCTTTACAGCCATGCTGGACATTACTCCTCTTTTTGCACTCTTGATCTAGCCAAATTGACCTTTCAGTTACTCAAACATATTTGCTACTTGGTATTTTTTATTCTCTTTACATTTACTCAGTATATATTTAAATATGTTCTTGTCATCTTTCCCATTGGAATAAAAGCTTCTGGCAAGGAGGTCTTATTTTCATTCTAACAGAGATAGATAGCATAGCAGGTTTTTAATAAATATTAATGCTGCTGGAGTGTTACTTTGGAACTCTGTCTTAAAATAGTCATTAAATGTTAAAAATCTAATGACTAAAGAAGCAATAATTATACATGCATCAGATCCTGATAACCTTTTATGAAACATACCAGGATGAAAGAGAACAGAAGAATTGAAGTTTCTTTGTCTTTGAGGACATAAAAGTTATCACTTTGATTATTTTCCTTTCATATAAAACACTTGTTTTCCCTTTATCTAGGTGGGAGCTGCTCTCAGACCAGCTTTTTCACAAGATACTCCATCAGACATAATTGCAAAAGCTTGCCAGGTAGGAAGAAAATATTATTTTTATGGTTGATGCTGACACCTTTCCTTTGAATTCACTTTCCTTTGAAAAAAATGATAAGAAAAGAAAAATTAATAAATTCTTCTAACAATGAAAAAATTTAGTAACTTTGAATCATTATATCTAAGAAGACATAAGCAAATGCAGAAATCATAAGTGAGGCAAAAATAAATGATGTTTAAGAATTGTATAAGAATGGTCTACAAGAACCCATAATAATTAGACATTTATAATAATAAGTTCAGTAATGGGAAGATTTTTGGTTACTTGCATAGGATAACAAAACTCTACAATAATAATGATGGTAATGATAATCATAGCAGCTAGCATTTACATAGTGCTTGCTATGAGCGAGGCACTATCTCATTTGATCTTCACAAAAACTCTGGGAAGTCGGTGCTGTTATTATTTTCAAATGAAAAATGAGCAACCTGAAGCAAACCTAAGTTTAAATGACTTGCTAAAAGACTGTTTATCTTAAAAAGGATTTCACCATTTGAAAATGTTAATCAAAGTGAATTTTCTCACATGACTATGTTTCTTTATTTATAAGACCAAATATTCCAAAAACTGTCAGTAAATTCCAGGGTTTTTTCTTATGGAGTGAGTTGAATATTCTTTCTATTGTCATATTTTCAAAAATTTAAGTGTTTCTTGATTTCATATTAATCTATAAATAAGATTGTACATAATTCTAAAATGATTGATTTGAACTTTCAGATATCTATTAGGATAGAGTTATGTTCCCACTTGCACTCTGGACAAAAAGAAGAAAAATATCACTAGAAATAATTTTTTTCCTTTTTTAAATAGAAAATATAAGCCCTCTTTAATTGACATATGCATCTTAGTTAAAAATGACACTGGTTAGGTAAATGAATTAGTTTAGCAAAATTTTTTTCTTAAAATCATGGTAATATTAGGTAATTATAAACAGACATTAATTTCTAACATAGAAAATGTAATAGAACCATTATGCCATTTATAGAATTGCTGCAGTTGAGCAGCTAGATGGTGCCTAAGAGAGAGTGATAGGCCCAGAGTCAGGAAACCTAATCTTCCTGAGTTCAAATCTGGCCTCAGATATTTACTAGCTATGTAACCCTGAGCAGGTCACTTAACCCTGTTTGCTGCAGTTTCCTCATCTGCAAAATGAACTGGAGAAGGAAATGGCAAACCACTCCAATATCTTTGCTATGAATACCCCAAATGAGGTCACAAAGAGTTGGATAGAACTGAAAAGCGACTGAACAATAAATAGTCCTTGCTGCTTAAATTTTAAAGGGTGGATTTCATTTGTTTTCATGAAAAATGGCTTTATATTTATTTGTCCAGGTTTGTAGCACGTGGATTGGAAGTGGAGTCGTTAGTGATCTCAATGACCTCCGTCGAGTACACAATTTGCTTGTTTCCTCATTAGACAAAGTACAAGCAGGAAAAGGACCTTCCAGCCAACTTTATAGAGAGAGTGCCACAACCATGGAAAAACTGGCAGTGCTGAAAGCGTGGGCTGAGGTAACAATTTACTTTTTTTTTTTTAAACTTTGTAACTTCATTTAAAAATAATCTTAAAAAAACTAACGAAATTAAGAAATCTTTAGCCAAACTGAGTACAGAGAAGACAGAAAACTAATTTTAAAAAACCCACAAGTGAACAAAGTGAAATCACTGCAGATCCACAAGAAATAAAAAAAATTATATCAGCACCAAGTATACAAAGCCGTAAGCAAAACTGATAGCACAAAAGAAATGGGTTACCTTAAAAAATGGAAGATGCCTAAATGAAAAAAAAAAAAAATTGAGATCTTAAATTACTCAAATTTCAGAAAAGAAAATAGGATTATCTATAATGTATTTACCAAAGGAAAAAAAAAACCTCCTTGTCTAAATGGATTTATAGGCAAATTCTTATAAAACATTTGAAGAAAAAGTATTACTTGTTCTATAAAAATTTTTCTCAAAAATTGAGAAATAAAGTACTCTACCAATCTCCTTTTATGAGATAAACAATAGTCCTAATGTGTAAGGGGAGAGAATGCTAAAATGAAGAAACAGAACCATAGACCAATATCATTAATTTATTTTATATATATATATATATATAAAAATTTATATATTTTATATATTATATATAAAATTTTATATATATAAATTTATATTTTATATATATAAAATAATATATCTCATAATGTTATATATTATTTACATATTGTATATTAGTATATGATAATATAATATAAATATATATAATTAAAGATTAAAGAATTAAAGATTCTAAATAAAATCCTCACAAAAGGATTTAAAGAATTTTTATAGCAATTTATCCAAAACATCATTCATTATGATCAAGTTGGATTTTTGTCAGGGGTGCAAGAATGGTTCATAACTAGGAAAACAATCAATTTAATCTTAATAGGACCAAAAATATTTAAAGTCACATTAGTTTCTCAACAGATAAAGAAAAATTTTTTGATAAAATACAACTATCATTTATAATAAAGGCCTTACAAAATATAGGCATAGATGGAGATATATTTATATATCTATGTGTTGTATATATCTATACATGTATATGAGAAAGAGAGAACCATATCTACCTGTCTATATATTTATCTCATTATCTGTCTATAAAGATAGCTTGACAAATCAATCTATATTGAGCTAGGTAAATCTATCTTTATATAATATATGATGATTATATTAATTGTTTTGTAATATTGATTTCTTGCATCCCTGGCAAAAATTCATAAATTTTTGATATATTATTTTAGTTTTTTGGGGGGATTTTATTTAAAATTTGTGTATCAGTATTCATTAATGATATATAAAGAGCAGCTAAAGGGTACAGTGGATACAGTTCCAGATCTGGGGTCAGGAAGACTCATCTTGCTGAGTTCAAATCTGGCCTCAGATACTTCCTAGCTATATGACCCTAGCTATATAAGCAAGCCACTTAACCATGTTTGCCTCAGTTTCCTCATCTGTAAAATGAGCTGGAGAAGGAAATGGCAAAAAATTCCAATATCTTTACCAAGAAAACCCCAAATGGGGTAGCAAAGGGTCAGACATGACAGAAAAATGGCTGTACACTGCTCATAATCTTCCTTCATCATCCTCTTCTATGATATTTTGAATTGTAAATCAATTTTGTTGTTTGATTTTAAAAAAAAATTTGTCATGAGATTTTGTCAAAGGTTCTTTAGAAAGCCTAATGACTCCTCCTTTCCAGTTAAAAATACTGATTTATTGCCAGTTTCTCTGGATATTCTCCTCTTACAGTAAACCAAATGAAATATCTCCAGATTTATATGAATTATTTCTTTATTATTTTGGGGAACTTAGGTAAGGCATACACACAAAAATGAATTATAGAAAACTTTTTTTTTTTAACCAATGTTCTCTCATCTGCCTATATTTCAGGAACTCCCATTCACATTGGAATGAAATTTTCAAGTGTGACTTTAATTTTTAATACCTGATTTTTTTTCCTTCTCAATTCAAAGCTAGTATTTCTCAGTTGTTTTCATTATTTCTATCCTTCTTGGTTTTCATCAGGCATTTCTGACTTCTAATGCTTTGTTCCCAAATACTTCTTCTAGTAACTATTTTTTATTCTTCTTCTAGTCTATTTTCTTAATGTCCTATTTTAGCAGCAGTGTCTTTTGACTATAAAGCCTTCAGTAACTGTAAACATTTCTTTGCTCCTTTAGATTCGACTTAAATTTACTAACCTAAAATATGTAATCAGTATTGATAGATGTGATAGTGTAAGTTATTGTCACTTTTCTTTTTGTGTGTGTGTGTTTTTTTTAATTTTTTTTAATGTTTTACAGTCATTTCCTTAAAGTTAAGATTTTCCCCCCCTACCCTTCCCCCACTACCCCCCTCCCTCCCTGTGACAGCATACAGTTCTGTATAGGTTCTACATATACTTTCCTATTGAGCACATTTCCACTATAGTCATGCTATGTAGTCAAACTAAAATAAATGGAAGAAATCATATAACAAATCAAAACATAATACACTGAAACCCACCCACACACAAACATGAACTGCTACATTCTGCGAATGACTTCCATATTTCTTTCTCTGAGTGTGGAAGGCATTTTGCCTTAGAAGACCGACATTGGAATTTTTTTTTTTCTCAGTAAGTTCTTGTGTTATTACAAAGTTCCAAGTCTACCAGAAAAAACTCTAGCACACTGTGGTCGTTGCTGTGCACAAATTTCTCCTGGTTCTGCTCCTTTTGGTCAGCATCAGGTCATATAAATCCTTCCAGGCCTCCCTGAAGTCTTCTTGTTCATCATTTCTTATGGCACAATAGTATTCCATTACTTTCATATACCATAATTTATTCAGCCATTCCCCAATTGATGGGCATCCCCTTGACTTCCAGTTTTTGGTTACCACAAAGAGTGCTGCTATAAATACTTTTGTACACGTGGGACCCTTTCCCGTTTTTATAATCTCTTGGGGATACAGTCCTAGTAGCGATATTGCTGGGTCGAAGGGTATGCACATTTTTGTAGCCCTTTGGGCATAGTTCCAAACCGTTCTCCAAAAGGGTTGGATGATCTCACAGCTCCACCAACAATGAATTAGTGTTCCAACTCTCCCGCATCCTCTCCAGCATTTATCATTTTCTTGTTCTGTCATGTTTGCCAATCTTATAGGTGTGATGTGGTACCTCAGAGTTGTTTTGATTTGCATGTCTCTAATCAATAGTGATTTAGAGCACTTTTTCATATGATTATAGATATCTTTGATTTCTTCCCCTGAAAATTGCCTGTTCATATCCTTTGACCATTTATCAATTGGGGAAGTCACTTTTCTTTTTGCAAATGAAGTCAAAAAGTTCACATGATTTCTAAAATGTGTTATGAGATAATAGGGATTTTTTTTCTTGTTGCTGATTTCTAGGACCCAGATCAAACTGTCTTTTTTAAAAAGAATGCCTTTATACCATTTTATTTTACTTTTTGTTTTCACTTAAGCAGTGATAATAGTTACAGCAATAATATTTATATTTATATGAATTCTGTTCTTTACACAAATATTTATATATTGTTGATAAATTCAATATTTCTTTTAAATTAGGTCGACTTAGTACTTTGGGTAATGAGTCTTGTAAGAAAATATAATTTTCTTTTTTCTGAGACTTGTTTCATTGTTATTTTGAAATGTATGTTGTTAGTAGTTTTTATGAAATTTAACTCTGAACTCAATTAAATTTGGACTCAATTTGACTGTCAAATGCAAATCTCCTAAGGATCTAAAATGGCACAGTTAATAAAAAGTAAAGTGATAAAACAAAAATACAGTTCATCTTTACAGAATGTTTTCTCAATTTCCTAACCACATTCAGCAACTTCCCTTAAAGAAGTAACAGTTGTAAAGTCCCTGATCAGAAGATCATTTCCCCACTAACAGCTGTTCTCCTGACTTTCATAACGTTTTTGATTCATTTGCTTCAATAATGTGATCAAAACATCACATAGTGAAGATTAATAATATACATTCTTATTTTATATTATATATTTGAAGTTCTTATTGAATTCATTCTTAAAATGCAAATGTCACTAACACCAAATATGACTTCCATTAAAGTTGTATGCTAATAACTGGATATTGATCCCTGGTAGTAAAAAAAAGAAAAAAAGGGCTTCTTAGCAGCTGAAAGTTTTCCCTCTCTTCTCATATTTCTCACAGCAGTTTGCCTCAACTTGCTCTTTGTAGGTATCATACTCTGGTCTTTTAGCATAATTATTTGTCTTTATGTTGTTTGCCCCCTTTTAGATTCTGAGATCCTTTAAAGTATGCTTTATATTATCTTTTGAATTCCCTACATCTAACAGAATGTGTTGAATGTAACTGGAAAGTAATAAATGTTCATGAGTTCAATTGAATTAAAATTGATTTTTTTCTTAATCATCTTAGTAACACATTCTTTAAGATTTGTACCAGCCAGTTGTAAAAGCCCATGAGAGATACAAAGGAGAATCATATTTCATCTCCCATAGGAAGTATTTTTTAATGCTTTTCTCAAGTGCTAGCAGTTCTACCTTTATGTTTAACAAACTAAGATAATTTTTAATTAAAAAGAGGAAAAAGCATATCTGGGTGAACTACGTGAGGAGTTCAAAATTTTAAGTTTTTGCCATGCCAGAATATTGCATGGCCCTTAAGGAATATCAACATTTTGGGATTTGGAAAAATAGTTGCGAAAATCCTTTTCTTGAAAGTGTCCTGTCTGTAAACTTTCACATAGAACAGTTTGTAGAATTATAAAGAAGACAGGGGAGACAATAAATATAGAATTTTACTCGGTACGAACAAAGGAATTTAGGGGAGGCTTTCTGGGGTGACAAGGAGAGTATCTTTAAGTCTTTAAGGAAGAAGCAAGGGAGTATGTTGGATAGGGAAAGTGGCTGTAAAATAGGTCAATCAGGGAGGTGAGATGTCTCAGACATGGTGATAAACTACTGTAATATGAAAAATTTTGTAATTACTAGGAATTCACAAAGCTGGTTGCCTTAATATATTTATAATCAATTAATTATGAAGAATGAAATGTATAATTATGTTGGGTAAAAATTTTTTTTATTTATTTGCATGCCATAACCTTGATCAGGTTTATGTTGTTGCTATGAATATTAAAAAGGAAGCAGAGACTAAACCAAAAAGAGCCATAAAAAACACTGATGATGAAGATGATGATTATGGGACCATAGATGAGCTGCCACCAGACAGTTTAATTACACTTGTACAACCTGAATTGCCAATACTTAGCCGCCTCTGGTTGGCAGCATTAAAAGACTATGCACTTTTGACTTTACCAGCTGAATTTTCAAGTCAGCTTCCACCAGATGGTAAGTATGATAGATATAGTTTTGCTTTTGGTGGGGTTTAGTATAAAGATTAAATACAGAAAGTTAAAGGAAAGTAGTAATAATATCTTACAGTGATGTAGTATTTTATATATTTCCATATTTAAATACTTTCAGATGCATTTGCCTTTTTAAAGCATTGAGACTTTAATAATAGACTATATATAATAGTAGACTGCACTTAGGTGGTGCAGAGTGCCAAGTCTGAAGTCAGGAAGATTTATTTTTGTGAGTTCAAATCTGGCTTCAGTCACTTCCTAGCAGTGTGACCCTGGGCAAGTTACTTAACCCAATTTTCCTCAGTTTCCTCATTTATAAAAATGAACTGGAGAAGGAAATGGTAAACCACTCCAGTATCTTTACCAAGAAAACCCTATGATGTCTAAAAAAAGTTCAAGAGACATAGTTTCTGGGTAATTACTCGTTTTATTAATAATGCTAGCATTTTATTAATAAAAGAAATGGTTATTTGGCCATCTCTCTCTTGGATCAAAGGTGGGCTGTAAAAGCAGGTATTCCAGAGGGTAGTGATCAACTCTGATTGGTTAGCAAATAATGAGAGAGAATCCATATTAGCAATGAAGGGTTAGGCCTGTTCCAATGAACTTTGATTATGTCATTTACTTCTGAATTGTCCAGCCTTGGGCAATCTGTTCAAATAATTTATTCCCACTGAATACTGCATAGAGCACAGTGGGTTTCCCCATCTTAGGTTAGATAATTCCTTGTAAGTTTGGGTGGGGTCTGATCATGGTTGAGGAGAAAGTTGATTCAACCTTCAGAACCTAAGTTTTGAAATGATGATTTTAGGAAAAGGGGGTAACTGCATCTCCTCAAATCATTGCTTATTTAATAATCATTTCTCTCAACCTCAGATGGGGTCATGAAGAGTGAAACATGACTGAAAAATGACTGAACAGTATTGCTACAATGTTCTTTCTTATTCTCCATGAAACTTATGTTTGTGGACCTTCAAAAGATAACAGGCTTACCTGCTCATCCAAACATAATGTTGAATATTATCACAAAATATTGGCATTGTGGAACTGGAGACTCTTACAAAGCATTTATTAAATAATTATTCATTTTCCCCACAATTTTCTTGAAAGTGTGACATAATGAAAGTTACAATGAATATCATATTTGTCCATTTTAAAAAATGCATACTATTATACTATCATGTAAGAAGTTCTCAACTTTTGAATGTCTTGTGTCCAAAAGGAAGTTATTCAAATTTGAAATGCATTTCCCTCTAGAGGAAAAAAAAATTATAAATGAGAATTAGATTTTCTGTACAGCCCAAAATAGTCTTTAGTCCTTAACAGTACTATAGAACTCAATTCCTATTTACAACATTTTGTTATGAGAAAATTTATTCCAGATTCCTGATCAGTTTATTTTTGGTTCATTCCTCAATTGTAAGTTGGGCACTGCTTATATACCATCCTATGTTCCCCATTAAAGTCCTAACAGTAAATAGGATTCTTTGGTGACAGTAATCTAATTTATTAAGCATTTATTTAGTGTGTACTGTGCCATCCTTCTTTTAAGTCACTGTGCTGGTAATGATTTGTGTGGAAATGAGGAGGAAAAAAAAGGAAGAGCAAGGGTCATCCTAATGGTAGGCTCCAAGTAGAGATGAAAAAGAAAGATGACCTTTACTGTGCAAGGAGGAGGATATTAAAATTATGGGTGGCTGTAGCAAAGTCAAGAGGAGAATACCTTATTAACCCCAGCCATGACATGAAAAAAAAACAGGTAAGGATGGGCATCCTAAGCAGAAGCGGTGATGAGGATAATAACTGAAGTGGTGGCCAGACAAGAAGAAATGAGGTTAAGATTTCATATTGAACTGTGTTGTTTTTAATTTGAGAAATATCTGTATTAAGAAGTAAACAGTTCTAATTGAACGACAGGGGGAGCATTTTATACTCCGGAGACAATTGATACAGCTCGGCTTCACTACCGGAACTCTTGGGCTCCAATTCTTCATGCAATAGCACTTTGGTTAAATAGTACAGGATTTACTACTTCAGAATCAGTAGAAGAAACATCTGTACCTGGTTTACAAAAACGTCCAACACCTGTCATTTTAAACCAGGCACCTGGAGCAACAGCTAATACTAAATCTTTGCCAGAAATCAACAAAGACAGAATGCATCTTATTTTAGGTAAGGATACTATATTAATGTATTTCAAGATTTTTGTTACCTCTGAGATTTCACCTCTTATTATGATGAAAAAGTTAATAACAATACTCATGAAAGGAACAGTGAATAAGGTGAAATGATTAGGTCATTTTCCAAATATAATACTGGATTATTATTAAAAAATCATACATAAAATATTAAAAATTTTCCAGTAAAAATATCAGTTACTAAGGCACTTCACAGAAGAATATAACTGAATGTTTTTCTAAGGAACAAATTTACTTCTTCGCCACTTGACAGCTTTTCTTTTTGCTTGGCATTTACCAGGCTGTACCATGATAAAAAATTCAAACAAACAGTAAATAATTTTGTATGAATCTAAATTGATATTTCACTTATAGGTGTTGATTTAGCACTTAAGAATTTAGACTGTCTAGAGAAATTTGTTGCCTTCATATATTTGTCATAAGAAGGAAGCAAAATAGGAGAATCGTAAGTCCTAAACTACTTAGTTAACCTGTTAACTTAAAAAGAGGACTTATAGAGTGTCTTTGACAGTATTCAACATACGGACAACTATTGTTCACTCCTCGTATTGAAAATACTCATATAGTTTAAATGCCTCTTAAACTTTGTGTATATGAAAAATATTTCTGACAAAATTTATAAATATTTTTTAGGTTCTCATATCATTTTAAAATCATATTTAGAAATAATTCTCTCTGGACACGATCCTCAAAGTGATAATAATTAATATCTTCGCAATCTATTGATTAATTTAACGACTGATTTCCTTTTTTCTTTTGTTAAACTTGAGTGAAAGGCTGCACTAGATCCTGTCAAATTTGGCTAATTTTAGGAAATAATGTGGCTTAGATGAGCCATTTGAGATTTTTCTCTAATGAAATTAAATGACATACTATTTGATACTTTTAGAGTATCTCCATAGCAGTGATAAAGTCTGTGTTAAAATAATCTATGTGTTATATAAAAGCAGTTTCAACTTTGTTAGGGTGAAAAATTAAGGTAATTTTTCTATGTATTTCAGGTGTTAGTATACAGTTTCTTTGTTCCCCAAGACCTGAGGAACCTATTGAACATGTTACAGCATGTCTTCAGGCATTGCATACCTTGCTGGAATCCCCTTGTGCCAGAATTCATATTGGAGAGGATCAGGTACAGTGCATCTTAATGCTATAAATTTATATTCTCTATATTAAGTAGCTTTAACTTGTTGAAATAAATGTATTAAGTTAAATATTACATATTACAATACTATGGTTTTAAATATTTAGAATTTGTTTTTCTTCATATATGTGTACATATGTATATACAGAAATATGTGTGTATGTTCAAATATATAAATATATATTTGCACACTTTTTTGTGATTGATCTCCTTTATCTTATATAGAGCAACTCAAATAATTATCAAGTATTTATTGTATGTAGAGAACTGGGCTAGATGAGATAAAAGCTTAAATGGCATGGTACATCCCCTCATGGAGCTTATAATCTAGTAAGGAAGCTATTATACATTCATAGATACCTTAACTACACCACGGATCTTTCATCTCATGATATGAATTTTCTAAGTGAAACAGATAACCCTCCACATATAGTTTAGAACTTTCTAGAAGAACTGGTATTTTGATTTGGACTTTAAAGGATGAGTCGGAAAGAGTGATGTGTTTGGGGAGGAAAATTAATGACTTAAATTTAGACATATGGAGCACATTAGTGATGGCAGGAGAGGGGATGCAGGAAAGCAAGGCTTAACTATTTATAATGTAAATATGAAATTATTACCCAGTGATGGAAATGAAATACTACTGAAGTATTCAAATCATATCTGTCTTGACATTCTCACTGTAAATGAAACCAGAAGGCAAAAGGAAGTTACAGTTATAGATAGCTTACAGATTTTCCTAAAAGAAGCAAATAAAAGAGTTCACAGGGTTGATTTTTACTATGTGTCCAAAGGCAGCAAGAAGAATCATTTCATTGGATATTTGATCATTTTGCTTTGCAGTGTTAGTGAATAGCATAAACAAAAAGTCAACAATGAAGATACTTATGGTTTATTTACCAGCATCAATTGCAGTATATAAGGAAATAGAGAAATTCAACTAAGAATATCACAGTTCTTCCAAATTTAATCAAAATATAGTTTGATACTCGGTGACTTCATTTTAAAAGTGAGCATAGTAGAGAGAATGGAAAAAAGTTGGAAAATAGGTTTCTGGGTCAAGACACAGAAGAGATCAAATATATGTGTACTTCACAGAAGCCTCACAGCCCTATAGAATAGGTATTTTCTTCAATAAAAAAATTTTAGAGGCACTAGATATGGTGAACACCAAATAATTTGGTTAAACTACCTACATCCCTTTTTTTCTCATCTATGTGAAATCATTATGAACTTCATTTACACATATATCAAAGATATATATGATGAATATATGAAAAGGCTAGGAGTGGTGGTACACATCTCTAATCCTAGATATAAGGAAGGCTAAGGCACTCTTGACTGTAGGAATTGTGAGCTATAGTGGACTATATATTAAGGGTATTCACACCAAGTTTGGGAAGAATATGGTGAACTTTAGGGGGCAGGTACCAGCGGGTTGCCTAAGGAGGCAACTGGGCCAGGTTGGAAATGAAGCAGGTCAAGTTCCCATGGTTTTTTCTTTCTTGTTTAATGTTTATTTATTTAATTTTAGTTTTCAACATTCATTTCCAAAAATTTTGAGTTCCAAATTTTCTCCCCATCTCTCCCCTCCCCCTACCCCATAATGCCTTGCATTCCAATTACCCCTTTACTCAATATGCCCTTCCTTCTATCATGCCCCTCCCTTCTTTTATCCCCATCCTCTCTCTTTTCTTGTAGGGCAAGATAGATTTCTTTACCCCATTAGCTGTATTTTCTTATTTCCCAGTTGCATGCAAAAACAATTCTCAACATCTGCTCCTAAAACTTTGAGTTCCGACTTCTCTCCCTTCCTCCCTCCCCACTCATCCCTACTGAGAAGGCAAGCAATTCAATATAGGTTACATGTGTGTAGTTTTGCAAAAGACTTCCATAGTAGTCATGTTGTATAAGACTAACCATATTTCCCTCCTTCCTATCCTGCCCCTCATTTATTCTATTCTCTCTTTTGACCTTTCCTCCCCAAAAACTTTACTTCTAATTACTCCATCCTCCCATTTGCCCTAACATTCCCCCACCCCCCCTTGTCCCCTTCTCCCCTACTTTCCTGTAGTGTAAGATAGATTTTCATACCAAACTGAGTGAGCATGTTATTCCCTCCTTAAGTCAAATGTGAAGAGAGTAAGGTTTTCCTCTCATCCCCTCTCTTTTCTCTTCCATTAACAAAGCTATTTCTTCCCTCTTTTATGAGAGATAATGTGCGCCATTCTATTTCTGCATTTCTCCTCCCAACATATTCCTCTCTCACCCCTTAATTTTATTATTTTAGGTATCATCCCTTCCTATTCAACTCACCCTGTGCTCTCTGTCTCTCTGTCTCTGTCTCTCTACATACACACACACACACACACACACACACACACACACACACACAGTGTGTGTGTGTGTATAATCCCTCTAACTCCCCAATACTGAGAAAAGTCTCAAGAGTTACAAGTATTATCTTTTCATGTAGGAATGTAAACAGTTAAACTTTAGAAAATCTTTTATGATTTCTCTTTACTGTTTACCTTGTCATGCTTCTCTTGATTCTGGTACTGAAAAGTCAAATTCTGTATTCAGTTCTGGTCTTTTCATCAAGAATGCATGAAAGCCCTATATTTCACTGAATGACCATTTTTTCTCCCTGAAGTATTATACTCAGTTTTGCTGGGTAGGTGATTCATGACTTCTGGAATATCATAACCCAAGTCCTTCTATCCCTTAATGTAGAAGCTACTAGATCCTGTGTTATTCTGATTGCATTTTCACAATACTCAAACTGTTTCTTTTTAGCTGCTTGCAGTATTTTCTCCTTGACCTGGGAACTCTGGAATTTGACTACAATATTCCTAGGAGTTTCTCTTTTCAGATCTCTTTCAGGAGGTGATCAGTGAATTTATTTTGCCCTCTGATTCTAGAATATCAGGACAGTTTGCCTTGATAATTTCATGAAAGATGATGTCTAAGCTCTTTTTTTGATCATGGCTTTCAAGATAGTTCCATAATTTTAAAATTATCTCTCCTGGATCTATTCTTCAGGTCAGTTGTTTTTCCAGTGAGATATTTCACATTATCTTCTATTTTTTCATTCTTTTGGTTTTGTTTTGTAATTTCTTGGTTTCTCATAAAGTCATTAGCTTCCATCTGCTCCATTCTAATTTTTAACAAACTTCTTCAGTGAACTTTTGAACCTCCTTTTCCATTGGCTAATTCTGCTCTTTAAAGCATTCTTCTCCTCATTGGTTTTTTGTACCTCTTTTGCCAATTGAGGTAGCCTATTTTTAAAGGTGTTATTTTCTTGAGCAATTTTTGGGTCTCCTTCAGCAAGCTGTTGACTCACTTTTCATGATTTTCTTGCATTGCTCTCATTTCTCTTCCCAACTTTTCCTCTACCTCACTTGCTTGATTTTCAAAATTCTTTTTGAGCCCTTCCATGGCCTGAGACCATTCCATATTTATTTTGGAGATTTGGGATGCAGAAGCCCTTACTTCCTCTGATGGTATGCACTGTTCTTCCTCATTCAAAAGGATGGAAGTAAATACCTGTTCACCTTCTGTAGTCTTATTTTTTCCCCTGTTTTGGGGCATTTTCACAGCCAATTACTTGACTTTTGAGTCTTTTGTCAAGAGGAGGGTATACTCTGGGGACCTGTAAGTTCTCAATTCCTCCAAGGTGGCACAATCAAGGGAGAGGATTTTACTCCTCTCCTGGCCTGCGGTCTGGTCTGGGAGCAGCCAAAAACTTTTTTGCCCAGAATCTGAGAGTAGAATTCCTTCTCCACAACTCCCTCCTGCTCCACCATGCCAGCACTCCTCAGCCTACGGCTCAGGGCTGAGATTCAGATCAGTCACTCAATTCCTCCAGGGGCTTTAGGCAGAGGACTCTGGAAATGGACACTACTGTAGTGGCTCCTGCTGGTGGGGTCAGACTGCATTCTTTTCTCCTGGATGAATGAGCTTTCTCACTGATCTTTGAAGCTGTCTTTGGCGTTTCTGTGTTGAGCAATCTGGAAACTGCTGCTGATGGTGGGTCTCAGAGGCCTGTTCCGCGTCAGCCTTCCAGGCTGCCTTGGCCTGGAAATCTCTTCCACTCTGTCATTTTGTGACTTCTGCTGCTCTAGAATTTGTTTGGAGTCATTTTTTGCAGGTATTTTATGGGCTATGTGGGGAGCTTCTGCAGGTCCTTCTTTCTACTCTGCCATCTTGGCTCCATGCCTCCCTTCTCCCCCCCAAAGTTCCCATGTTCATTGGTAGTGGGAATCAGACCTATGAGTGGCCCTTGAACTTTGAAGCTGGATGAGATGGAAGAGAGCCAGTCTCTTTAAAAAAGTGAGAGAGGGAGCCCGCGGGCCTTCATAAATTATATTGCATACTGCATATTTATAGTAACAATTGATAAATGCAGAAGATACAAAATCCCAATATTTTTACTGATTATAAAGAAGCATTTGATTCTTTATGCCAGGGTTAAAACTTCCCTCCAAAAAGGTGGCTCTCATGCATATGTAAAAATCATATGATTACCTGAAAGGTAAAACAGCAGAGATAACTTTGCTTGAACTTCTAATTATAGATATCAGACATAGTAGAGATTTCCAGAGCAGAGTCTGGAAGAGAGATTCCTTATAGATTGTGATTATATATGTTGATTAGATAGTGATACAGGTTATAGATAGAGATGAGATTCTCCTGGTATTCTCCTTGTGGATGTAATTGTTCTAGTTGTATCACCTCCTATGGAATTGCAGTCTCTTGAATGAGATCATTGGTCATTCAGGACTTTGGTCTATGTAAGAAAAAAATCAAGTGGATAAAAAATATATCATCTAGATTATTATATGCTATTGAATGAAAAATACATAGGGTTCATTAGTGCATATATTTGAGAGGGAAAAATAATCCCTTTCCTCAAGGAACTTATTTTTGAATGGGAGACACAATATTTAACCAGTTAGGTAAATACAAAATATATATATAGTAAATGGAATACCCTAAAAGAAAGAAGGAAAGACATTATCATCTGGGGTTGTTGCTCAGAAAGGCCTCCTGAAGCACATTGGATTTCAGAAAAATCATGAAGGAAGTTAGGGAAACTGAGAGGCAGAATTCAGGGAGTGAAACATTCCAGATGTGGGCACAGCTAGTTTGAAGGCACTGAGTCAGGAGATAAAGTGTTGAGTTTGAGAAAAAGTAACCTCCAGTGCTGCCATTTATACAGAAGAGAGTAAAGTGTAAGAAGATTGTTAATGTAGAAAGGGGCTAGATGGCGGAGGAATTTATTTTGAATCCTTATGTTAACAGAGGAACACTAGAACACATTAAGCCAGAGTGGGAGGGAGAGGAAAGGGTGACATAGTCAGACTTATACGTCAGGAAATTAACTTTGTCATTTGAGTGGAGGCTAGATTGGAGTGAGGCAGAAAAATTAATAACTATTTCAATAGTCCATTTCAGATGTGATGAGAACCTGAACCAAGGTTGTGATTGTGAATGAAAAGAAGCAGACATGTAGAAGAAATGTTGTGAAGGTGTAAATGAGAAGATATAATAAAGGACTGGGTATGTGGGATGAAAGTGACAGTTCCAGAGTAACACTGAATGAGCCTACAAGCCTGGGTGATTGAGATGATGGTGGTACTCTCAACAATAGGAAAGTTGGAAAGAAGGGAGGTTTGGAGGGAAACATAATGAGTTCTCTTTTGGACATGTTGAGTTTTAGGTGCCTATGGGACATCAACTTGGAGTAGTCCAAAAGGCAGTTGAATATTTTAGTTTTGAATGTCTTATTAACTTCGCTACTGTTCAAATTTATATGTTTATGTAATTACAGTGAAACAGTGGTTAGTAGTGAGGCAAGAGAAACATCAGGCATAAACAACTTTTTCTAAGAACTTTGACCCTAAAGAAGAGGGGAAAAAAGTCAACGGGATGCTTTTTATAGTACTAGAGAGGAGACAGCAGAGTGAAATTTAGAATGCTTGATTCCTGAATCATCATCCTAGAGGAGGGAAAAGACATATTATCAGGGCATACTTTGAGGGATTATCTCTAAGAAGGCATAGAGAGGAAAGAGTGAAGGAAAAGGTAGTATTTGGTGATGTTGAGAAGTTTTGAATAGTAGAGAAGATCAATAGAGGTCCCTTCTGTTTTGTATGTCCTGAGTTTTCTCAGTGAAATAGGAAAGCTTAATTATCTCCCAAAAGTAGTAATTGTCTTCTGAAAGTAGAAACAGTAGTACTATTTCTGGGTAGTAAGGAGGTTGCAGTAATGTGGTGAGACAAAACAAAACAAAATTTGGAATTCTACAAGCTTTTGACTTTGGTATTTTTTTATTTGTTGTCACTGATCATTAGATTGTATAAGTGAAAATTATTTAAAATGTAATTATCTTGTTTTTATATGAACTTTATCTTCAGATTAAGAAATAATTCTGTTGCTCAGGCATCCTTATAGTGGGGTGGAAAATATTCTTGAGTGACTTAAAGATTCTAATGCTGTTAGCTTCATAAGATTAACTCATCTTTTACATTGTATTTGAGTATTTAAATACTAGTAACTATCTGATTTTTGCTTGAAAATATTTTAGAATAAATTGTCACTATTCTTTCATTACTTGTGCTGTTATTCTTATACTTTGTGTTATACAGTTACCACCTTAATCTCTAAATTTCTCGATTTTTGTAGTCATTTTATTAGATTTTTTTCAAGTAAATTGTTTGGGAATTGAAAATGAATTAAATTTCTTCCTTCTAATTTATCATAGCTCATTGGTGTTGAGTTGCTGAATGTGCTGCATCGACTCCTTTTGACTTGGAATCCACCTTCAGTCCAGCTGTTGGTTACTGGAGTAGTACAGCAAATAGTTAGAGCAGCTCAAGATTATTTGCAAGAAAAGAGAAACACTCTGAGTAAGGCACTAACTGTCACCTTGCCTTTTTAAAAGGATCATTTTTGCAAGGAAAATGAGTGGAATCGTTCCTTTGTAAGAAAACAGTTCTATATAGAGAAGAGAGTGCTAGATTTGGAATCAGGAATACCTGAGTTCAAAGCTAACGTCAGATGTGGCCTTTGTAAGCCTGATCAAATCACCTGACTTCTCTGATTCTCAGTTCTTTATCTGCAAAATGGGGATAATAATAGAATTTACTTCAAAGGGTTGTTGTGAGAACCAAATGAGATAATGTAAAAAGTTTAATAAGCCATAAAGCATTAAATAAATGCACACTTCTCTTACTTCCCCTCTTCTTATTGCTTCTGTTGATAAATTCAGAAACATTTAAATATTTGATCATAGAATTTGCCAACAATTTTAATCTGTTTTGAGCATATCAATTTAAAAAGCAGTTTTATTTTTATCTGAGATTCAAATAGCTAACAAATTACAATAAAATTTTTATAATAAAGACCTCTATGTAACCAAAATATTTTAAAGCCCAGTCACTTGCCCTTTTCAAAAAAGCACTTTTGAGTATAATAAAATTCTGTAACAGACATAATTGAGTCCATTGAAATGAGGTTTGTCCCATAGCATCAATTAGATTTGTATTTGCTAGTCTTTTTGAATACTTTTCTTAAGTGTTCTTATCATGTTGTATTTTATCTGGTAGTATGTGTTGCCTTTTATGTTGGAAGTTTCACCAAATTTTCTTTTATCTCAGATGAAGATGACATGGAAAAAGAGACTTGCCCTGTGTTAGGAGAAGGAGGTGACAGTGGTGGTCTTGTTCCTGGAAAATCTCTTGTCTTTGCAACCATGGAACTATTAATGTTCATCTTAGTACGACATATGCCACATCTCAGTACTAAAATGTCAGATTCACCAAGTCATGTATCCACCAAAATGCGATTATCTGAAGAAAGTGCTCGTTTAGTGGCAGCTGCAGTTACCATCCTCTCAGACCTGCCATCTCTTTGCTCTCCTGCTGGTATAGTGCATTTGATTAAGATTAATTCCTTGTCATTTTAAGCTCTATTTTAATTTGCTTTCCTTTACAAAACTCAAGTACTGACTAATGATGGATATAATTATTCTTTTCAAAGTAATTTTAAGGGTCCATAAAAATGTCAGAAGAAAGACTGAAATTCCCATATGATTATAGTAAAATAAGCTATTTGTTTAAAAAAAAACTTTAACATTTGCTTTGTAAAATCTGGCAAATTTCTGTAAAAAGTGTTTAGTCTAAAAAGTGAAATGGTCATATTTGGGGATTTGGGAGGAAGTTGCCCCAGGGGAGGTATCCTGGTGTCTTAAACCTTAGCAAGTTATTATTAGCAGAAACAGTAGCTTCTGTTTCTCAACATTATAGATATGCTGTTGATACTTGTAAAAAGTTCTCATGTTTTAAAATTAATTTTAGAAACTTAAGGTTTGAACTGTATGCTTAATTTGCAGTATATAAAGGAAACATTAACCACAAATAGGTATCAAGTATTATTAAAGATTAACAAGCTATTAAAAGTTTGTGAATTCTATTTTATATCATTTTATCCATATCAGCTGCTATCAAGAGTGCTTTCTAATTATACTGTAATGATATATGGTATAGTGTATACTGTATTTAATTATAAACAAACATATAAGGTTATAATAAATTTTAAAATCAATGCTCATATTTTAGTAGTATTTTTCTGTATGTTTTAGAAGTTATTTTCTGAACAAATCCGTCAAGATTAATGTTTGTTACTATTGTCAGTTGAGTGTTTTATATAGTTCAGTTGTTGCCAATACTATTATTGTACCCTTTTTTCTCCCTCAATCTTATTTAACTTATACTTAATGAATAATTAGGTAACAATTTTCTGTACTCAGTAACATGTTTAGTATTTTTGAGCAATTCAAAATCAGAGGAAGTTTTAAAGTTACTTTTACTTAAAAATAATTCCTGCCTTTTCTATCAGTTTTTTCTTTGATAGTGTATGTTGTACTGTGAATACATTATACACATCTCTAGGCTTTTCATTAGTACAGTAGAATATAACATTTACTTCATTTAATCATATGAATATTTTATACCCTGATATCAAATGTATGGACATTTGGAAACATTTGAATGACTGAACTGGTTATTTCTCTCTCTCTCTCTCTCTCATTGTGTGGTCATAGAGGCTAATTCTTTTATATGGTGAAATAGCAAGTAAATAAAAAAGTAAATTAAAAAATTGGCATCTAATAGACCATTTGATTGCAAGGAGAAGAGACAGACAAAATGTGAGAGTGACAAAGGCGATGTGCACTGCAGAGTGCTGGACTGATCATAGATTTATCCTTTCCAAGCCAAATATTTGCATTCATCAAAAGTGCCGCCCCCAAGGCAAAATGACTACCAGAAGAATTAAAGTCAACAAATTAGAGCTCTTCTCTGAGTGTGAACAGTGAGTTGCTAACTTGGAAAAGTTAGGGAAAGTTGAGCCAACACATAGTTGGCAACAGTGGAGCAGAAAAGGAGTGCGCAGCTTTCAGAGATTTGGGGTACAGCACTGCATCTGCTCATGTGGGTCAGAACACTCCCAAACACCAAGACTGATATGTTGAAAATGATGGGGAAATTCAGAAGCTGCTAAAAGAAAAATGAGAACTCCACAGGATATACCAGCAGGATAGTTCATTCACCTCTAAGAAAGCAGCATTTAATTCCGTCGAAAACAAAGTGCAAGCAAAGCTTAGAGAGATTCAGGATTCTTGACTCAGTAAGAAGGCAGATGTAATTCAATTTTATGCTGAGAGTAACAATCCAAAGCGCTTTTATGATTCCCTGAAAGCTATTTATGGACCAAAAACCTATAGTGTATCACAACTACTCTGTGCTGACAGAGCCACATTGATTAGTGATAAGGACATGATCCTAGAGAGATGGGCTGAACACTTCCATAGTGTTCTCAACAAACCATCATCAATCAATGCTGAGGCCATTGAACATTTACCTCAGGTTGAAGTTAATACCTCAGCTGAATTTCTAACTGAAGAAGAGGTTTTGAGGGTCATTAGGGTCCTATCATGTGGCAAAGCACCTGGTGCTGATTCTATTCCAGCTGAGATTTACAAGGTAGAGGGACCATTGTTCATACAAAAGCTGACTGAAATATTCCAGGTTATATGGCAAGAGGAAGTTATCCCCCAGGAGTTCAAGGATGCCTCCGTTGTCCATCTCTATAAGGGTAAAGGAAATAGATTGTCCTGCAACAATCACAGGGGAATCTCTCTCTCTCTTAGTCATTGCCGGCAAAGTTCTTGCTAGAATCCTCCTTAATGGGCTAATCCTTCACCTGGAAGATGGTCATATACATGAGAGCCAGTGTGGCTTCAGAAAGGGCTGAGGAACAGTCAATATGGTGTTTGCTGCCCAACAACTCCAGGAGAAATGCCAGGAGCAGAACAGGGGTCTGTATACAATGTTTGTAGGTCTGACCAAGGCCTTTGACACTGTTTGTCATGAGGGCTTATGGAAAATTATGTCAAAATTTGGTTGCCCAGAGAAATTTATCAGTATTGTACATCAATTTCATGATGGCATGTTTGCCCGGATTCTGGATAGTGGATAATGCTGTTGTGTCTTACCAGTCACCAATGGAGTGAAACAGGGCTGTGTGCTTGCTTCCATGTTTTTTAGCATGATGTTTTCAGCCATGTTGTCAAATGCTTTCAACGAGGATGAACAAGGCATCAAGATCAACTACTATACTGATGGCAAGTTCTTCAATTTGAAAAGGCTATAAGCCAAGACCAAAGTGGAGGGAGTGTTGGTGCATTACTTGCTGTTTGCAGATGATTGTGCACTTAATACAAACTCTGAAGCTGAGAACAAAGTATGGATCAATTCACTGCTGCCTGTGCTAATTGTGGCCTAATAATTAACACCAAGCAAACAAAAGTGCTCTATCAGCCACCATCACACCATCCATATGTGGAACCATTGGGTACAACAAATGGAGAAGTTTTGAATGCTGTGGATAAGTTCACTTACCTTGGTAATGTACTTTCCAGGGATGTACACATTGACAATGAGGCTGATGCATGCATTGCCAGAGCTAATTCAGTGTTTGGGAGGCGCCAAAGAAAGTTTTGGGAGAGAAGAGGTATAGACTGATTACCAAACTGAAGGTCTACAGTACTGTTGTGTTGACCTCATTGTTGTATGCCTGTGAAACATGGACAGTCTACCAGTGCCATGCCAGGAAACTGAATCACTTCCATTTGAACTGTCTGAAGAAGATTCTGAGGATCACCTGGCAGGATAAGGTACCAGACACTGAAGTCCTTGCTCGAGCTGAACTGCCAAGTATTCAAACTATACTTTAGAGAGTACAACTCTGATGGGCTGGCTACATTGTTCAAATGTGGAATGAATGCTTCTCAAAAAGACTATTTTATGGAGAACTTACATGGGGCAGGTGATCACATGGTGGTCAGAAGAAGCGATACAAGGACACTCTCAAGATCTCTCTGAAGAACCTTGGATTTGACTATGCAACATGAGAGACACCTCCACAGGACCATTCAACGTGGCATGCCCACGTCAGAAAGGATGCTGTGCTCTATAAGCAAAGCAGAATTGAGACAGCACAAAGTAGATGTAGGATTCGCACATTTGGAGTATCCACCCCAAATATTCACATGAACTGTTTGTGCCCAACCTGTAGAAGAGCATTCTGAGTTCATGTTGGTCTGATTAACCACAGTCAGATACAATGAAGCTTAACTTTGTCATGGTGATGTCATTTTGGTTCTCTTTGAGAATGAAGAACAATAACCAACCAACAAGTAAGTCCAAAGAAGTTCCAAGATTTGTAGCCGTCTCAGCATTCTCAGTAACTGGAACTCTGTAGGAAGCAACTCAATTCAAAGTATCAAGCCTTTTCTGTGTGTACAAGGCACCGGGCAAAGTATAGGAGATGGCAAGGCAAAGTGAAAAATCCTCTCTGTCCTCAAAGGTTTTACAGTCTGCCAAAGGGTACATCCCTTAAATAAAGTGACACCTACGATATGATTTGACGAGGAAGAAATCACCAAGATTAGGATAGGTTAGGAAAGATGTCATGTAGAAGGTGAAACCTGAATTCAGACTTGAAGGAAAGTAGTCATTCTAATAGACAGAGATAAAGAAGTACATTTCAGACCAAGAAGGCTTGAAGGTGGCATACCAAATTTAGGGAGAAGCAAATAGACCAGTTTGACTAGAATGTAGAGTACATTAGTGAGAGTAACGTGAAATAAGTCTAGAAACATAAGGCTTGAATCAGATTGTGAAGGGCTTTAAATACCAAGCTGAGGAGTTTTAAGGTGTGTTGTGGTTTTTTTGGAGACAATTAGAAAGTTTGCATTTTATCTTAGGGACATTGAAAATTGTTGAGCGAGGAAGTATTTGTTAGACTTGTTTTAGAAAGATTATTTTTATAGCTTAGTGAAAAATAGGTTGGAGAAAGTAGACACTGAAAGCAGAATTAAGTTAGGACACTTTCTCAGTAGTCCAGGTACGAAATGATGTGGATCTGAATTAGGTATTGATTGTGTGAGTGGAGAGAAGAGGACAAGTGAAGGAGAAACTGTGAAAGAAGGATTAACAAGATTTGAAGGCAATCAAATATTACAGATAAGGATGAGTTGAGAGTGAGTCAAAGAGTTGAACCTGGATGGTTGGAAAGAGAGCATTTTCAATATCAATACTATTTTCAACAGAAATTGGAAGATTTGGAGGAGGGACAGATTTAGGACATGAATATAATAAATTCATTTTGCTCATGTTCAGTTTCAGATGAAAGTAGTACATCCAAGTAAACCTACACAGTAGATAACTGAACATGTGGGATGAGAGCTCAAGAGAGAATTTTTAAAAATCTTACATACCTAGGATATCCCAAAAGTCTTGCTGTAGTTTTAAGCTATATTTAATTTTTAATAGCTTATAAAACTCACTAAGAGTTTTCGGATACTGTGTATCTATATATACATATATTAGCAATCTGTCTTTCTATATATTTAATAATGATAAAAGTTAAAATTGTATGTAGGAGTGGTCAAAGTAGCATTAGAGATTTTAGGAGACCTTCAATTCTGTTGTTGTTGTATTGTTTCAGTCATGTCCAACTCTTTGTGTCCTCATTTGGGGCTTTCTTGGCAAAGATATTGTAGTGGTTTGCCATTTCCTTCTCCACCTTGTTTTACAGATGAGGAAACTGAGGCAAGTTTAAGTGACCTGCCAAGGGTCATACAGCTTGTAGGTGTATGAAGCTGGTTCTTCCTGACTCCAAGAACAGCACACTATCCACTGTGCCACCTAGTTACCTCCCTCAATTCTAGGTAGGAGGAAATAGGGGAGGCTTCGTAGAAGAGGTTGCACTTAATATACGACTTTGAAGCAAAAGAAGGAAGGATTTCAGTAGAGGAAGATGCAGGGATTGCAATTAAGATATCAATTTCAAATTAAACATCATGTCAAAATCTGTTTTTTCCTTTGAGAATTTACAAAACTTTATTGGTCACAAAATTATAATAGTTAAAGATAATTATGTTTTTGATTTGGGAACTGATGTTAGATCCTGTCTTTCCTGGTATAGTCTTAATAGAGGGACTTGTGAATAAGTAACTGAAGTGTGCTCAGTACCAATATATTACTCACAGTTAGCAGCAACTATTTAAAACTAAATATGTTAGCAATGCATCTATAAAGAGAACTTAGTGAGGTTTAAAGCATACAGGAAACAAAGGACCTAAAATGGTGATTGAAATCTGTTGGTGGTTTTTTTGTGGTATAAATTGATGAGATAGCACCAAACTGAGAATATCTCTTAAATGAAACTTGTACCATACTAACCTTAGTAATAGTAGATATTCAAATTGTACATTCAAGAAAAGAGACTCAGTGGCAAAGACCACATGAATAAAACACAGAAAGTAAAAGCATTAGTATACTTCTGACCTTTCAGAAAAAAAATGTTTTTGTTAGGTTTATAACTACAAATAGAGTGTTGCAGTAATTTCTGTTTTCAAGTAAAAGTTTTAAATAACTTGGAGGTAATAAAAGCTTATTTAATAACACTTATAAACTTTAAATTTATTTAATAAAATTTATAAACTTTGATAAGTTTATTTGATAAAACATATTGAATTCTTTAATGTGTTACAAAAAAAACACTAAAAAGTATCTACAATAAAAAAAAATTTTAAGCCATTTGATAGAAAAGTGAACTAAGAGTTCATAGATTTTATTTTATTTTTAAAATTTGGTTTATTTTATTTTCAGTTCTGAATTTTCCCTTTTTCTCTTTCTCTTCCTCCACCCATGGAGAAGGCAAGCAAAACAAAATCTATTAGAAATATGTGTATTCATACACAAAAAATTCCCATATTAGCTATGTCCAAAATGTTTTTTTAAAACAAAGAAAAGAAAATATGCTTTGGTCTGCATTCTGAGTCTACCAGCTCTCTATTTCGAGGTGGATAGTTTTCTTCTTCTTCAGTCCTTTGTGTTGATCAGATTTTATAAGTCTTTCAAAGTTGATTGTCTTTACAATATTGTTATTATTGTATAAATTGTTCTCCTTGTTCGGCTCACTTCACTTTAAATTAGTTGATACATGTCTTTTCAGGTTTTTCTGAAACAGTTCCCTTCATCATTTCTTATAGCATGATAGCGTTCTATCACATTCATATACCACAACTCGTTTAACTTCCCTCCATTTCCCTCAGTTTCCAGTTCTTTTCCACCACAAAAAGTTACTATAAATATTATTGTATGAGTCCTTTTCATCTTTCTTTGATATCTTTGAGATATAGACTGAGTAGCAGTATTGCTTGATCAAAGGGTATGCTTAGACTCTTTCTAGGCGTAGTTCCAAATTGTTTTCCAGAATGGTTAGACTAGTTCACAGTACTTTAAAATACTGGTTTTCCCACACCTCTTCCAGAATTTGTCATTTGCCCTTTTTTTGTTCAAGTTTGTAGATTTTAGATTGTGATCTTAGCCTTCATACCCATCACTACGCCCAGAAGCACCTAGGTGACTCAGTTTATAGAATGCTGGACTTGGAGTCAGAAAGACCTAAATTCAGATACAACTTGACACTTACAAGCTATGTGACCTTGGGCAAATCATGTAATCTTTGTTTGCCATAGTCTCCTCAACTGTAAAATAACATCTATTATTAATATTATTATTGTTAATAATTATTAATATTAATAATTAATATTATTAACCTCTACCTCCCAGGGCTGTGGTGGCTAGCAATTATCATGATTATTACTAACTAAAACCCAGAATGAGTTGAAGCTTAGAGAAAAAAATTGTTGTGCAACAAAACATGATTTTTTTCTTTCAAGAAAAGGTATGAGAAAGGAATATGTTCACAGCTTAAGAAGGATGATTTAATATTAGCAGCTCAAATTCTATATTTTCTAAACTGAAATCCTATACTAACTAGAGAATGATTTCAAACTAGAAAGACTATATCAAACAACTTGAAGAAGGAATTGAAAACCAAGATTAAGAAATAAAGAATATCTTCCTCCTTTTAATTAGTTCAAATCCCCAAGCTCAGAAGACTTAAGGGTTAGGGTACTGAAGGTGCTTTTAATTGTGATTGTAAAACCAGTCAGTGTTCAGTAATCTTTGAGAAATAGAGAATGGAATAGGGGTTAAAAGTCCAAAGATAAACAAATGCCATGAATTTCAGAAATAGGGTTAAAAGATATATTCTAGAAATTATAGAAATAGTAAGATTGGTATCTTTTTAGAGTTAGCTAGGTGCCACAGTCGATAGACCACTGGACTTGGAGTCAGGAAGGCTTGAATTCAAATCTGGCCTCATACACATGCCAGTCTTGTCACCCTGGGCAAATAACTTAATCTCTCTTTGCTTCAGTTTCCTCAACTTTAAAATGGGGAAAAATAATACCACCTACCACCTCTCAGGGATGTTGTGAAACTCAAATGAGATAATGTTTTTTAAATGCATAGTATAAGCCCAGAATTTAGTAGGTACTATTTAAATACTCCTTTCACCCTTCCATTTCATTTGTTCCATAATTCTAGAACAGATTTTTAAGTTGATGGTTTGTTAGTATTTAGTAAAGAAAGGAAATAAAGAATCTTAATTTGATATAAGCCAAATTAACCTCATTTTAAAAAATAGACTTACTACTATCGATTAGTAGAGCAGGGCAATGTGATAGACATAATGTATTTGGATTTCTTCAAAGTGTTCGACAAAGTTTCTCATGATATCTTTTGGGCAAGCAGTAAAAGCTTGAGTTACATAAAATATAGTTACAAGTATTTGTGAAACACCATGGCTAAAGAGTGTTGTTTTATGAACTGTAAACCTAAAAGAAATGGTATGCCACACTATTTGTAGTATGTGTCAAGGTTGTTATTAAAGACTTGGATGAGGTCCTGATTATTTAATTTTTATATTACACAAAGCTAGGAGGAACTGATAGTTGAATGACTTTGAGAATCAATATTTATTATTATCTTAACAAGCTACAATGCTTTCTCTTGCCAAACCAACAGAACTAAAAGTCTTACATTTAATTTTTAAAACTCAGTTATGTAAGAACTGAAAAGGTAGAAATATTAAGTAGGGTTTTGGTTGGTCATAAAAATAGTATGAAGTCCATCAGTCAATAACCATTTGCTATGTACCAGACACTGTGATGGAGATACAAAGAAAGGCAAAAACAGTCTGATCTCCAGCTACTCACAGTGTCATAGGGAAGGCAATGTCTAAATAACTAAGCACATGCAGAGTAGGTGGAAGATAATCTCAGAAGAGAAGGTACTAGTAGCTAGGGGCCCAAAAAAGGTCTCCTGCAGAAGGTAGAATTTAGCTGAGTGTTGAACGAAACTAGGAAAACTAAGAAGTGGGAATGACGAGAGATCACATTCCAGAGGGACATGAGGGACAACCAGTGCAAAGGCATGTGTGTGACAGCAGCAAATTGGTGAGTGTCACTGAATCATAAGAGTTTGTGGAGAAGAATGAAGTAAAAAGAGCTAGAAAGGGGCCAGGTTGTGAAGAGCTTTAGATGTCAAAAAGGAACAATATTTGATCCTGAAAATAATAGTAGTAACATTTATGTAATGCTTTAAGATTTACAAAAACACTTCACATATGTTACCTCATTCACTGGAGTTTATTGAATGAGGAGATGACATAGTCAGACCTGTGGTTTATGGAAGATAAATTGGAGTGAGGAGAGGCTTGAGTCAGAACAATTAGAAAGCTATTAATCCAGACAAGAAGTAGTAAAGACTAGGGGGCAGCTATGTAGGTGAAGAAGGGCACGTATATGAGAGATGTTGTAAAGTTAGAAATGACTTTAACAATGGTTTGGAATATGGGATGACAGAAGGGAATCAAGGCATATACAAAGATTATGAGTCTGGATGACTGGGAGAATTGTACTCTCAGCAGTAATACATTTTATGTTTAAGATATTTATGAGACATGCAATTCAAGAGGCCTGAAGGGAGAATGGTGATGTATGACCAGTGATGTTCTGAAAAAACTAACTCTCCAAGGAAAGAAAAAAATACCTCTGATACACCTTTATGTTTTATCAGCATCATTAGCATTTTCTCTCAGTTTCTTAAGTTGAGACAATAAACAAATCAATAAGTCAAGCCCCTGTTTATACCATTTGCTGATTTCTGAGGTGCAAGTGCTCACACACTGAAAATTTCAATCAGCTATCACAAACTGGTATGACTTAGCTCCAGCATATCCCTGTGCAGGACTGAAAGTTAAAAGAGACTAGGGCTGGATATATAGATTTAGAAATCATTTGCATTCAGGTGATAAACTAATGGAAGCTGAGGAGATTCCCAGGTGATATATTATAGAAAGAGAGGAGAAGAGGGCCCCAAATAGAGCCATGGAGAACATCTAAAGTTAGTTAGTACAGTTGTTTTAAAAAAAAAACAACCCAACAATGCATGAATAGAAGCGCTGTTGATGAACAGCCTCCGGCTGCCCTTCAAACTCAGAAACTGTGTGATTCTGTTATCCTGTGCCATATATAGAAATACATCTTGCCTTGTTGTGATTGTGATCTTGTAGACCAAATCCAGAGTAATACCTTTTCAGTACGCTAATAAACTTCAGAGCCTCTAGTGGAATATGAAATGAGGGATCTGAAAATTATATAATATAAGAAATAATGGAAAAAATTAGATGCTGCATTATCACTAATAGAGAATGTTTTAGAGAAGGTTCCTGTTTAGATGCTGAAATTAACTATTTAGACCAGATTAACTAGGCTCTCAGGGTCCCGTCTAGTTGTAGCTGTCCAATTTACCATTCCGTTTTTATCTTCAGGGGGGGCGTGGTAGCTAGTTCCAAGCATTTGAAGAACTGTTGCATAGGAGTGGACATATTCGTTGCCATTCCAGAGAGGCAGTCTAAGAAATTAGCTCTATGAGAACTTTGACTCAATATAAGGAAGAACTTTTTAAATATCCAAATGGAAAGAATTTCCCTTCGCTAAAGGTGTTACATATAAACTGGATAATCTTATGTAAGAGGTATCATAGGAAGGCTTCCTCTCTTGTCTGAATATTGGACCACATGTAATTTAATGTTCCTTCAATCTGAAGATTCTATTATTATTCTTTTCTGTATCTCTTTACTTTTCTGACCTCTCTAAGCTCTGAAAAATTGACATTAGGATACTAAATAATTCACATAGTTGTTTTAAGATTGTTTAAACCACTGAAAAGTGTTCCCAAGTACATGGATGCCTTGGTTTCCCTGTTTTTCTTTTATATCATCATTTTCATGATGGGAAAAGTCAGGTACAATTAGGAGCCAGAAATCAAAGAGTATTAAGCAGGAAAAATAATAAAAGTAATAAAAACTACAGAACATGGTGAAGTAGAAGAAAAATACTGATCCTGCTTCTTTCTTTGCTATATAGTGTCACTCTGTTATCTAATACTTTATTACACTCAAGGTTATGCAATAATAATAATGTAGCAAATTTTTAATAAGAACTGAGTAAAAGAAATCATTTTGAAAAATGCCTAGCGTATAGTATAGTAAATGCTTAATAAATGCTTGTTAAATGATTGCACTATTAAAAAGGTAAATTGCAAGGAAGTAGTCATCAGGTCATCCTTCATTTCTGTTTCAGGATGTATGACAATATTACCCACAATTCTGTTTCTGATTGCAAGAATATTGAAAGACACAGCAATAAAGTCTGGGGATAATCAAGTACCCCTCCCAGTTAGTGCAGCTCTACAAGGAATTAAAAACATTGTGACTCTTTCAATGGCCAGGACTGAAGAAACTCAAAAGCAGTGGACTGATTTAATTCGTAGCACTCTTGCATGCATCCTGGAATATTCTGAACCAGGTAACCTAATCAGAATTATGTTTCATGTCTGTCAGGTCCATAAATTTATTCATTAATGTGAATAACTGCATTTGAGCTTTTTCAGTTATTTTTGTACCATTCTTTTTCTAAGTTAAAGATTTTATTGTTTACAATGAAGCAAAATAGAAGAAAAGTTTTTAATTCTCATGTACCTGTCCTTCCCTCAAGTACAGGTTTTATTTCTACTATATGTCAAGTACAAAATAGATATTTTTAAAAGTCCTAAACAGTGTCATAATTTTTACTTTTAAAAGTCCTTAGTTTTAAAACATCCAAACTGAATTTATTTGGTGGCTTAAAAAAGTTGAATCACTCTTATTTATTTTGCTGAACATAGTTGGGGTAACCTAATAGTTTATATTGCATATTCCATTCACATTTGATGTCCTTTGTTCAGAATGTTGATTTTTAACAAAATAAGTAATTCAGTAGCTAATTATCAGAAGAGAGGAAATGATTGTTTTCTTTGACTTAGGAACACAGTTCAGCAATATTACTTAAATAATATAAATATTGTTTTCTAATATTTGTGGTAGAAGAGTATTAATAATTAGCAATTCTTTTAGACTTCATTACTAAGACGACCCTAATCCTTTGATGAAACAATTTATTCTTATCAAGTTACCTGTGTAATACTCTAAAACAGTAGTAACAAATTCAAATAGAAAGTGTGCCCACTGAACTGTACATAAGCATTCCTGTGGGCCACATGTTGACTTAGTTTTAAAACATAATGTTATCTATATTTGATTACATTTTACTTACTTTGTGAGATATTTCCCAGTTACATTTAATGTCACTCAGTTCCCAGTTATATTTTAACTTTAATATTAACAGTAATGTAGCTCTATAAAGTAAGTTACAAACAAAATGCTAAAGATAAAAATTAAAATTAGTCTTTAAAATTACAATAATTTGATCAGTTTAAATTTGCCTCATTCCTAATATTATTGTCTCAGTCCCTTTAAAATTTATCAGATTAATGAAATTTTTTGTTATTGAGTTGCCTTTTATGTATATTTCCCATTGTGGACTTATGATCTTGTGCTATAAATCAGCAAAGAGTTTGTGCCCATCTTTGCTTTTCCCTTTATAATGGTTTGTTTATTTAACTAATTATTGGAACTTTGTTAGAAAGTCTACCATAACAAAACTGGTAGAGTTCTTATTCATGACAAAATACTAATTATTGTTTGGGGCAGTTGCCATAATTGAGCTATGCACATAGTGTCAGTGTAAGGACAGTGGAAAGCATAAAGTGATGCCTAGGGAACCACATAAGTTGAGTTGGTATTTTTTTTTTTGAAAAATAAATGTGCATCATAATTATTCAATTATTAATTCTATAGCAATTTTACATTAAACAAAATAATTATATTCTTAGAATTTTTTAATTTGGCATAGATTGAACAACAATGAGACCTTTAGACCGTTTGTGATCTGAATTTTTGGGAGAATAACCACAATCAACTGAATATTCGATTCATGAGACCATTTTTATTGAGTGTGTTATTAATGAGCTTATTTTAATTCTACTCACTAGAATTGACTCACATTCATTTGATCAAATGTTTGAAGGACAATAGCCCAAAAAACCAGGTTATAAGAGGCACTTTTTCCAAAGAGGCAATTTTTTCCAAACTACAATTTCAAGATTGTGGTTATAATTAAAGAAATTGTGCCAGGTTCCTGTTTGGGAGGCATATGGAAGCATCTAATCTTTCAGTGCAGAGTAAATAAACATGATACTGCTCTTAAATGTCTCTGACTTTTGAAATCAGCTACAGTAGCTAGTTACATAAATGTTTTGTTTCAAGAAGTATGCATTTAATCTTTAGTAATCTGCAATTTCCAGATGAATTACATAACTTTTCTTTAATTCTGTTCTCATCAGTTATGCTCAGTATTCAAATCTTTTATCTTTTGGGCTCCCATTTTAGTTAGCAGAATTTGTACTTAGTTTTTTTATAAGGTTGATGAATTATATTATCATGTATAATAATTTGTACTTATACTTTGTTTGCAATGTCCTTTTTCACAACAATCTTGTCAGATAACTAGTACAAGTGTTATTAAGCCTTTTTTACAGATAAAGAAACAGAATTTCTTAAGAGGTTGTGACATGCCCATAATTACACAACAAGCAAATATCTGAGATAGGATTTAAACCAAGATCCATAGCTGAATTCCAGTGTTCTCTTTATTATATCACACTGCCTCCCACATTATCAAAATAATCACATTAAAACACACAGGAGTATAGAAAAAAAGAAATTGAACAAGGAATATGGCAGGGCTTCTTAATTGTGGGTTCTTATGAATGTGGTCGGTGGGGAAGAAACTACATCTTTATTTTCACTAACCTCTTGTTGAAATTTAGCATTTCTCTCCATTATGAATATAGGAAGCAAACATTATTCTAAGAATCTGTCCAGCAGATGCTTGAAGATGACCATGGTATGGTACTTGATCTCTTCTAAAATATCCTCATGGGCTCTCTTGAGTATCAGGATAGCTGTTCCACTTATGACTACTTATATTAGTTGTTACTTTGAGGCACACACTGCTGTAATAAATATCTGTGGAAAGATTCATTGATTCACTATTTCAGTTCTAAAATAAATACAGAAGGTCCTTTTATTTCCCTTTTTCCCCCATTTTTCAGAAGATTCGATGCCTGTTCCTGATGAAGTTAGCATGCTTACAGCTATTGCACTCTTCCTGTGGTCTGCTAGTACCGAAATAATTGGAGTCCAGTCATTACAGAATGGCTGCATGAATAGATTTAAAAATGCTTTGAATTCCTGTGATCCGTGGGTAAGTTATACTAAATTTTTTTCATGAAATTTAGTGCTAATTTATCATGACTATTTCCAGTAGATTTATTTGTAAAATTCAAGAAATTAAACTGAATAATAAGTGATATACAAACTTACAAATGCAATGTAAATTGGTATGAGTACCACAATATATAAATTTTAGAAAGAAGTAAAAATAAGAAATGGATTTAAACTTGACTGGATATGGACCCAACCAAGATGGTGTGGTGTAATAATAAACCTTATAGCCCAGTTCTTCCAACAACTGTTCCAACAATGTATCTTTCCATCACAAATTCAACCCAAGAGCAAGTGACAAGAGCAGGAACTGGTGGAGCAAAGGTGGATTGGAATAATGGAGCCATACCCTGGAAGCAGAACAGGGCTGAACTCGGAGAGAGGATTCTCTGGATTGGGAATTTTTGACCCAGCCCCTGAACGAGACCTGCACTACTCTCTCTCTAACTCTAAGAGAGGGGATTTTGAAGTCATAAAATGTCTTCTGTGCTATTGCTTTAAACTAGAAAAAGGTATATCAGAGCCAGACCATAGGAGGAGAACAGGGCCAAAGATCTGTTGCTTTGACCTCTGCATCAGGACATCAGATAAAAGATCCAGGCTATACCAAATGAATATATTCCTACCAGAAGTATACAGAGCCCACCATAGAATGTCCCAGCCCAGGAAGTAAGACTGGAAAAATTAGGAAATTTTAAAAGCTCTTATGATGCCAGAGTTGCAGGGAAAACTACAGCTTGATCACAAAATCAGTTAGAATTCCTAGAAGAAATGAAGCAAAAAAATTTTTTTAAAGAGTAAAAAATAGTATTGTAAATGATAGTGCTAAAAGAAAGAACTGGAAAGAGATAGTTTTGGAGGATGAACTTCAAAAGAGAATTTTAACAAGAGTTACAAAAATTTATCCAAGTAACAGGCTCCCTGAAAATTGCAAGAACCAGTGAGAAAGTAATGATTCCATAAGACAAAAAAATATATTAAAATAAAGTTTAAAGAAATTGAAATTGTAGAAAATATAAGAAATGTAACATATCTTGTATCAAAAACAACTTAATTAGAAAACAGATCAAGAAGAGTTAAATTAAGGCTCTGAACTATCTGAAAGCCTTGACCAAAAAAAAAAATAAGTCTGAATATGACATATTAAGAAATCATGAAAGAAAACTACACAGACATATTAGAATAAGAGGGCAAAATGAAAATAAAAATAAGTCACCAAACCTCTTGAAAGGTAACTCTGAAAGAAAACTCTCAGGAATACAATTGCCCAAATTCAGATCTTTCATAATAAAGATAAATATTGTAGGTAGCCAGAAACAAAAGAGTTCAAATACCAAGTAATCAAATTTAGCATCTACCACTATCTACGAAGATAGTGGTACCAACTTGGTATTTGATACCAAGTATCAAATTTAGCATCTACCACTAGTAGAGACCATGAAGTGAGATATTCCAGAAAGCAAAAGATAAAGGCAGATAATCAAGAACAACTACCTAGCAAAACTAAATATAATCCTACTTGGAGGAAAATGGATTTTCAATAAAATGTAGTTCTTCCAAGCATTTGTAATGAAAAGACTAGAGCTGAATAGGAATTTTGAAGTACAAATATGGAAGTAGAAGGAAATATAAAAAGGTAACTACAAGTGAGTAATTGTAAGGGAGTTTGTCAGGATAAACACCTCAACTATTCCTCTGCCTTGCAACTCCAAACCATGTTCTTCCTCACTATGACCTCTAATCCCTTGAACTTTTACTTCTTTCCCATGCCATCACCTCTATTGCACTGAATATATTATCTTCTCTTTGCCATCTTCACTCACTAGTGAACCAATTCAGTTCTATACTGTTCTCTAGAATCTCTTGCCTCTTTGTTCTCTAGAAGATTTTGCTCTCACAAATTCCACCCTTTGATTACTTCCATTGTCTGTTGCCTTCATTCCCCACTCATGTGCTTGAGTAAAACTAGGGAACATCATGAAACCAAGTTGTTTGGGTCCAATACAAATTTGTTATGTAATCTCAATGGCAAGAAAATCTTTTTTACACCTTCCTAATCAATTCTTTATCCCGTTCACTGCAGCAGCTTTTCCAAACTTTTTCATACTTTCTTAAGAATTCCACAATATCCTTTCCTCCTATGCTGTCAGTTAAAAACCTTGCCTCATATTTTCCTGGGGGAAAAGAATTGAGACCATTAGCAGAGTTCTCTCTTTTCCACTTCTCATCTCACAATACGCAGATATTTTCTGCCATACTCTAGTCTACCCATTTCACATGAAGAGCTGGCCTTTCTAGGTAAAGCAAACCTCTCTATATGCATAAGTGATCTCATTTCTCTTGTTTTCTCTAGCAGATTTTACCCCTCTATCACTCCTCTTTCCCTCACTCATATCAACCATTCCCTGTCTACTGGCTACTTTCATGGTATCTACAAATATGCCCATGTCTCTCCCCCTCCCATCCTTAAAAAAACTTTCACTGAACTGATATAGAATGAAGTGAATAATACAAAGGAAACAATTTATTCTATGGTAACTTTAAATAACTTTAAATTAAAGATTTGCCAAAGATCACAAAGACAGGATAGATCAGAGAGGGGATTTGAATCTAGGTCCTCTTACTCCAGAGACAGTATTCTTTCTTTTGGACCGTACCACCTCCTTTCTAGTCATTCTGTCACATTAGAAAAAACAGCTGACAAAGCCAAGTAAGTACTCATAGAACAAATATACTTTATAGGCAACACAATTTTAAAAAAGCTTTTATGTTAGCAGCTAGGTGGGGCAATGGATAGAGTGCTATAAAGTGCCAAATAGAAAGTTATAAAATAACTTTAAAACACTTGTGAACTCTGATCACAGCAAAGATCAACAACATGATCAGGGGAATCTATGATGAAGCATGTGACCTAACTGCTCACAGAAAGGTGATAGAGTCCAAAAGTGAAAGGAGACCACTGTGTCGAGTTGTATTGCCTATGTTTATTTACTACAAAGGATTTTTTCTGTTTTCTGTTTGGGGGCAGGAATATGGGAAGAGAAAGGGACTAGCGTTAGAGAGGCCAGCAAAAAGGAAACAAAAGGCAGGCCATTGAAACATTTTTAAAAAAATGCATAGAGTAGAGCAGAAAGAAATTCAGGGAAAAGCACAAACAAGCAGGACAGTTCTGACAATAACATGTTGCATGTATGTCTACTTTAAGAAAAAGCAAGTAGTATCATAGTTTCATACATAACCCTCTTTTTGTAATATACTTTGTATGTGGAAAATGCTCTTTTTTGGTGTGAGTTCAGAATTAAAGATTCTTTGCAAATCTTAAAGCAGCTATGTATGGTGAAACTGAGGAAAGTTCTGGGCCTGGAGTCAGGAAGACCTGAATTCAAATTTAAGCTTTAGATACTTGCTAGTTGTGTCACCCTGAGCTAGTCCCTTAACCTCTGTTTGCCTTAGTTTCCTCAGTGCTTAAACGGGTATGATAATAGTACCAGTCTCTCTAGATAGTTGTGAGGATCAAATCAGATAATATTTGTAAAACTTTTGTAAACCTTCAAGCATTACATAAATGTATATTGTTACTCAGTCATTTCAGTTGTGTCAGAATCTTTGTGATACCATTTGGGATTTTTTTGGCAAAGGTACTCGAGTAGTTTGCCATTTCCTCCTCCAGCTTATTTGACGGATGAGGAAACCGTGGCAAACAGGTTTAACTGACTTGCCCAGGACCAAACAGCTAGTAAGTGTCTAAGGCCAAATTTGAACTCAGGTGTTCCAGACTCCAGACTTGGCACTCTATTCATTGCACCACCTACCTGCCAATATAAATGCTAGCTTTTTAAAAAAATTATGTTGCCTACAGTCCGTATTTGCTCTATAAGTGCTTATTTGGTCTTGTCCACCTTTTCTTTCTAATGTGACAGAAGGACTATAAAGGAGGCAGTATGGTCCAGAGAAAAGAACACTGACTCTGGAGTGAGAGGACCTGGATTCACATCCTCCCTGTGACCTTGGGCAAATTTTTTAACTTCCTTGAGCTCCAGTTTCCTCATTTGTAAAATGAGGGGGTTGGATTAGAGTAGTTTTTTTACTACCTTTCTAGCTCTTAGATTTATGCTTTCATGAGTTTAAGAAAGAATCTTGTGTTTAGCATTTCTAAGTCATCCTACCTTCTCTTGAAGACCTCTAGTAAAAAGGAGTCTAGCACTTTACATGACAACTCATTTTACTTCTGGATGGCTGTTGCTTTCTCCTAAGCCTTTTCTTTAGGCTAACTATTTTCAGTTCCTTCAGTTGGTTGGTTTGGTTGTTTTTCATTCTCGAAGAGGACCAAAATGACATCACCATGACAAAGTGAAGTTTCATGTGTCTGACTGTGGCTAATCAGACCAATACGAACTCGGAATGCTCTACCACAGATTGGGCACAGATAGTTTGTGTGAATATTTGGGGAGGTTATCCCAAATTTGTGCATCCTGCATTTACTTTGTGCTGTCTCAATTCTGCTTTGTTCATAGAGCACAGCACTTTTTCTGATGTGGACATGCCATGCTGAGCGGTCCTGTGCCAGTGTATCCCATGTCACACAGTCAAATCCAAAGTTCTTGAGAGAGACCTTGAGAGTGTCCTTGTATCACTTCTTTTGACCACCATGTGATCTCCTGCCCCATGTGACTTCTCCATAAAATAGTCTTTTTGGCAGGCATACATTTTACATTCAAACAACATGGCCAGCCCATCAGAGTTACTCTCTGAAGCATTGGCAGTTCAGCTCAAGCAAGGACTTCAGTGTCTGGTACCTTATCCTGCCAGGTGATCCTCAGACTCCTCCCAAGACAGTTCAAATGAAAGTGATTCAGTTTCCTGGCATGGCACTGGTAGACTGTCCATGTTTCACAGGCATACAACAATGAGGTCAACACAATGGTACTGTAGACCTTCAGTTTGATAATCTACTTCTGGTCTACAGAATGTTCTTTAGTTAATTCTCATATAAAGGTCAAATCTGAGATAATAATATCCTGATTGCCCTCCTCTAGATACCATTCATTTCATTCATATCATTAAAATGTGGAGAGTATAACTGAATACAGTGCTGAAGATGTGAGCTGACAAGGGTAGAATAGAGCAAGGCTTGGCTGGTCCTGGACCAGACCTGGACCTATTAATACCACCTCAATTTCATTAGCTTGTTTGGCTGCCTTATTACACTGTTTATTCTTATTGAGCTAGCATTCCACAAAAAATCCTCAGATCTTTTTTTTCTTTTGATCTGTTCTCTAAATATTCCTTCCTCAAATGCCCATTCTCTCATTTAGAGGTATAATTGTAACACTTTGTTTTTAACTTGTTGTGATTTCTCCTTTTCACTTAATCATTTTTTCATGTTTTGGGGGAGTGGTTTTATTGAGAAGATTTCTTTCCATTTACTCTTTTTCTTTATTTTCTTTGGTATTTTTGATATCTTCTTTGCCTTACAGAAGTAAAATTGTATAATGATAGAGTTCTGGACTTGAAGTCAGGGAAACTTGGGTTCATATCCATCCTCAAGCACTTCCTTGTTGTATGATTCTGAGAAAATCACTTAAGTTATCTCAGTCCCAGTTTCCTAATCTGTAAAATGAAGCAGAAAAAATAGGATCGATTTCATAGGGGTGTTTATACTCTCTCTCTTTCTCTCCCTCCCCCCTTCCTTCCTTGTATGTGTATTTGTGTGTGTGGTGTATGTGTGTGTGTATTATACAAAGTACTTTGCAATTCTTAAAGTCTTACTATCTAATGATCCAGTGGAAAATGGTTGCTTCCTTCTCACATTTTATCAGAGCACTCTTATTCTAGATATCTTATTTTTTCTCTATCATATTTTTATGCTGTATTATAGTTTGTGTACTTGTCATCTCTACCTGGGACTCTTATCATTTTTGGATTACTGTCATCTAGGACAGTTCCTTACACATTATCAGTGCTTAATAAATTTTTTAAATTAAAATTAAAATTAAGTCTTTTAAAAACACAACAGCAGGGGGACGGAGCCAAGATGATGGAGTAGAAAGACACACAAACTCTAGTTCTTCCCCCATAAAATACCTGTAAAGAAAGACTCTCAACAAATTCTAGAGCAGCAGAAGCCACAAAAAGGAGATTTCCAGCCCAGGGTGACCTGGAAGGCTGATGAGAAAGGTCACACCCTGGACACAGAGCGGAGCCCAGTTCAGCCTTGGCCATGTGCCCTGGGAGGAGCAGGACCAGCAGGCATTGGAGGTGTAATTTCCAATGGTGGTTCAAAGATCCCTTAACCCACAGGTGCCAAAGGTCAGTGAGAGGGCTTTTTCAACCAGAGTGAGAAGGGCGCAGGGTCCTCCACTAACCCTTGCCTCAGGTGGCTGCAGAGACAGTAGCAGCCAGGGTCCATTGTTGGGAGTACTCAGCTTAAAGCCCCTGGGAGAACTGAGCAGCTGATCTGAACCTCAGCCCTAAGTGGTGGCCCTACCCCTGCCTAAAGCCCCTGGAGGAATTCAGCAGCTGATCTGAATCTCAACCCTAAGCAGGGTCCTGGAGCTTGGCCTGGCAACTTGGCGGAGCTGGAGGAGTAAACTCCTCTCCCTTGATTGTGCCACCTTGGAGGAATTGAGAACTTATAGGACCTCAGAGTATAACCTAACTTGACAAAGGACTCAAAAGTCAAGTAATTGGGAAAATGCCCAAAAAGGGGGAAAAAATAAGACTATAGAAAGTTGCTTTCTTGGTGAACAGGTGTTCTCTCCCATCCTTTCGGATGAGGAAGAACAGTGTTTACCATCGGGGAAGACATAAAAGTCAAGGCTTCTGTATCTAAAACCTCCAAAATAAATATGCAATGGTCTCAGGGCATGGAAGAGCTCAAAAAGGATTTTAAAAATCAAGTTAGACAGGTGGAGGAAAAACTGGGAAGAAAAATGAGAGTGATGCAAGAAAATCATGAAAAGTGAGTCAGCAGCTTGCTGAAGGAGACCCAAAATAGTACTGAAGAAAATAACACCTTTAAAAATAGGCTACCTCAATTGGCAAAAGAGGTACAAGAAGCCAATGAGGAGAAGAATGCTTAAAAGAACAGAATTAGCTGAGGTTCAAAAGTTAACTAAAGAAAATAGTTCTTTAAAAATTAGAATGGAGCAGATGGAAGCTAATGACTTTATGAGAAACCAAGAAATTACAAAACAAAACCAAAAGAATGAAAAAATAGAAAATAATGTGAAATATCTCACTGGAAAAACAACTGACCTGAAAAATAGATCCAAGAGAGACAATTTTAAAATTATGGAACTAACTGAAAGCCATGATCCAAAAAAGAGCCTAGACATCATCTTTCATGAAATTATCAAGAAAAACTGCTCTGATATTCTAGAACCAGAGGACAAAATAAATTCACTGATCACCTCCTGAAAGAGATCTGAAAAGAGAAACTCCTAGGAATATTGTAGCCAAATTCCAGAGTTCCCGGGTCAAGGAGAAAATACTGCAAGCAGCTAGAAAGAAACAGTTTCAGTATTATGGAAGTGCAATTAGTATAACATAGGATCTGGCACCTTCTACATTAAGGGATTGAAGGGCTTGGAATATGATATTCCGGAAGTCAAAGGAACTAGGATTAAAACCACAAATCACCTACCCAGGAAAATTGAATATAATAGTTCAGGGGGAAAAAATGGTCATTCAGTGAAATAGAGGACTTTCAAGCATTCTTGATGAAAAGACCACAGCTGAAAAGAGAATTTGACTTTGAAACACAAGAATCAAGAGAAGCATGAAAAGGTAAACAGGAAAGAGAAATCACAAGGGACTTACTAATGCTGAACTGTTTAAATTCATACTTTTCTCAGTATTTGGGTAGTTGGGGGATTATATACATATACACACACACACACACACATATATAGAGAGAGAGATAGAGCACAGAATGAGTTGAATAGGAAGGGATCATATCTAAAACATAAAATTAATGAGTGAGAGAGGAATATATTGGAAGGAGAAAGAAAGAAAGAATGGGGCAAATTATCTCTCATAGAAGAGTCAAGAAAAAGCTTTTTCAATGGAGGGGAGGTGAGAAGGAAAAAAATGAAGCTTACTCATCACATGTGTCTCAAGGAAGGAATAACATGCATGCTTAATTTGGTATGAAAATCTATCTTACACTACAGGAAATTAGAGAAGGAGATAAGCAGGGTGGAGGGGATGATGGAAGGGAGGGCAAATGGGAGGAGGGAGCAATTAGAAGTAAACACTCTTGGGGAGGGACAAGGTCAAAAAAGAATAGAAAAAATAGGGGGCAGGATAGGATGGAGGGAAATATAGTTAGTCTTACTCAACATGAATATTATGGAAGTCATTTGCAGAACTACACATGTATAACCTATGTTGAATTGCTTGCCTTCTCAGTGGGGATGGGTGGGGAGGGAGGAAAGGAGCGAAGTTGGAACTCAAAGTTTTAGGAACAGATGTTGAGAATTGTTTTTGCGTACAATTGGGAAATAAGAAATACAGGCAATAGGGTATAGAAATGTATCTTGCCCTACAGGATAGGAGAGAAGGTGGGGATAAGGGAAGGGAGGGATGTTAGAAGGGAGGGCTCATTGGTGGAAGGGGAAATCAGAATGCAAGGCATTTTGGAGTGGAGTGAGGGGAGAGGTGGAGAGAAAATTTGGAACGGAAAATTTTGTGGAAATGAATGCTGAAAACATAAATAAGTAAAAAATGAAAAAAACAAAAAATGGAACAGCATCTCAGTATATAACTATTTTTCAAATAGCTTTTTTTTTTAGTTTCATGTTTTTCAGACCAAATCTTTCAGGATATTGTACTTTGATTCATTTAAACTTTTTAAATTTCTTTTTCTTATTGAATTTTAAGGAATTTACCCAATTGATCCTCGGTGACCTCTTTATCCTTTCATTTGAAAGTAGGAAAATCTCTAGAATTTCATATGTGTGTGTATTCAGTTAGATTAATAGTTTAACAGACAGATTAATAGATTAACAGACAGATCCAGATTGTGTGTGTGTGTGTGTGTGTGTGTGTATTTCCAAATGATATTTTATCTTAAGTTTTTGTTTTCACTTTGCAGTATTACTCCATTTCTTTTTAGCATTCATAAAAGGTCCAGTATGTTTATGTTATAAACATAGGAACTGACACTCATCTTAATTGAGAAATTATGTTTATTTTCTATAGGTTCAAGCTAAATGCTACCAGCTTCTTCTTTCAGTCTTCCAGCATTCCAACCGTGCCCTTTCAACTCCCTACATCCATTCATTAGCTCCAATAATGGTTGAAAAACTAAAAGCTGTTGAAAGGAGTCGGCCAACTAGTAGTACAGAGCTTTTAGCTGTTCAAGAAGGCATCAAAGTTCTTGAAACATTGGTTGCCCTTGGTGAAGAGCAGAACAGTAAGTATTTTGTTTTCTTGGGTAAAACAAACTGAACAGCTTTTCAAGTCTAAAAGAGAATGTTTCTTTTTAATAAGACATAGGAAATTGGGATATTAAACTTTCCAGAATACTTTTTGATAGGTAAGAGCTAGTATGAAAACTGTTGTTGACTTATGTGTGGTTTTGAGTAGGAAATTAAAAGTAGATCCATATTAAATGGTAACTGAGCACTGCTTTTAGAGGTATAGATGATAGACGAGGTGAGAGGCTATACCGATTAGGTATTAGGAGAAATTAAGGTGTTTAATTAGAGTTTTAAAACATGAGAGAATTTTACAACTTGACTAGCAAAAATAATCAAATGAGTATTAGAATTGAGTCAAATTACTAAAAAAGCATCAAAAGTTTGCATTAAAAAAGCATCAGAAATTAACTTTGCAATTTTAATCACTGAAAAACAACTATACATCTACTTAATCAGAGTGTACAAACAAGCAGTTCAAAACTTTGGGGAAGTTAGGGTGATATAATGGATAGAAAACTGAAGTTGGAGTCTGAAGCCTTGGGTTTGAGGTTTAACTTTGTTAGGGTGTAACACTGGGGAAATCATTACCCCCTCAATTCCTTTCTCTCTAAAATAAGGGAGTTGGATTACATGTCTACAAATATTCTTTCGATCTTTAATATTCAATGATCCTTTGATTATGATTCTTGAACTTATTTCTGTATTTTTCTGTTACCATATAACATTGAAGCTTTCTTTTTTGAATATATGTATATGAAATGAGACAGAGAATTAGGATAATTAGAATTCCTGAGTGTTTTTTTAATAGGAAGCATGGTGTACTAGTTTTACTAATACATAGCCCCAAGGGCTTCCACTTTCTCTTCTATAAAATGGAGATCATACTTTGCATCTTGAGAGTATTGTGAGGATAAAATGAACTAATAGTGATAATAATAACACAATTGTTATAACATGTTAAGTTGTACAGAGATAAGCACTTTGAAAAAAGTGTCAAATAGCATTATTATTGTTATTATGGATTCAAAAGAGGACTCTTTTTGTACTTCAGATTTTAAGAAATAAGGGTCCAGACTAAATAGTGGTGGAAACAAGAAGAGACAAATTCAGGAGATATTTTGAAGAAAAGGTTGATAGGAAATTTGTAGGGGAAAATAAGTATCTGATGTAGGATTCAACTTAGTTATTCTTGACTCCTGTTCTCTATCCACTGCACCACCTAGATTCCTAGAGGTTTAAACATAAGTAGAATAATTTTACTTGAAATTGAAATCAAGTATCTGACCTGTAGTTTGTATTTCCCATCTTTTCTTCTCTATTTAAAGTAGGATTATTTTTCCTTCTTTCACTTTTATAACACTTTCTCTTTGTGAACTTTTAGAAATCACTGCTTAGCAGATTTGTATCCACTGGTTTTTCAGGTCTGTTGATGTGAACTCAACTGAATATTCTCTTACCATCTCTCTACTTTTTATCGAGCAATTTCATATCCCTATTTGCCATTTTTGTTCTGCTTTTTCCTATCCAAATGTCAGAGGGGAAAGCAAGAAGAAGAGTTAAGCAGCCCTGCCTTCTCTCTGCTGTTGCTATCATCCTCCCGCCCACTCTCCCAAGTCATCAATCCTCCCCTGATTTGATTCTCTCCTTTCCTACCATTATAGCAAAAAGGAAAATCTCTTTGTTGTCCAAAGCTTTCCTCAACAGTCTCAGTTCATGCTGAGTTTTAGCGCCCCTGACATTCCTCTTATATAATTGTGCTTCACTTTCGTTTCCATCCTCTATTACGTCTTCTTGTTTCCACATTCTGTACATGTCTCTTAAAATTCTAATAGTTCAGTAGTTTCTCTGTGTATCTACTTAATTCTTGCTTAGAAATCAGTTATTTCTTTCCAAGTAAAACTTATTTAATAAAAGACAAAAAGGTGCCACAGGAATTATACTTCTACATTGGCTGACAATACCAATTTACCAATTTGTAAGTTTAAATATTATAATGCCACTATCATATTCACCATGTAGCTGTTCAATAAATATTTCTAATTGAAATTTTTCATCAAAACTGACTAGATAGGTTCATTGTAGTACCTTTAATTAGTACCTTTTTCCTTTTTCTTAATTCAAGCAAAAAGATTGGCAATATGGTGTGCCGACTTAATGGGTAAATTTTATTCACAAGTACAAGTTAGTAACAGTCATAAAAAGTTATAACAGCTGAAAAAAGTATATATTAAAATTGTGAAATTACTATAAACTATATTTTATTGATGTAATAGTACTAATGTGTACTTGTTGTATTTTAAGAGAGCAAATTTTCAGCCCTTGTTTTTCATTTTAGCCGTGCACTTTTCCCCTTACAAATTAAAATGTCAGATATTTTCTTGCATCTAATAGCAATCATTTTTATAGACTGGAAGCACATATTTTCTCACCTTATAAAATCCAGTTCCCAGACTAGAAATCTTTGAATTATTTTTGACTCTTCTTGTACATTCTGTCTAGCCAGTTGCTTACTTATCAAGTCTTGTTATAACTGATGTCTTTTCCTTTGATACTTCTGTGGGAGTCACCCCTTCATTCTGTTCCTGAGAGTACTTTAGGCCAGGCCTTCATCCTCTCACTGCTGTATTATTACATTGACCTCCAAGTTTTCCCTGTGATTCCAAGCTCTTTACATTCAGGTTGACTCTACACTTCCAGTTGACTTTTCTAAAACACAGTTTTAGAAGACAGGGGAATAAATTGGTAGCATGTGATATATGAACTTAATGGTGAATTCATTTGGGGTGAAAGCATGGTTGTCCAAGCCCTTTCCACTGAAAATGTAAGTAGTGGCCTTATGATCAGGTTAAACATTTTGATTGCCTTCTTTATTATCACTATCAACCAATTGGAAATTCTCACCTTAATCCAACCTCCAGTAGCCCCAAAAGAAGAAATTAAAGCTGAAAAAAAAATTTATCATCAATAATAAATACCACCTCTGCACCTTGTACATGGTTATTGTATGGTGATCAGTAAAAGAAAAGGCAATTTTCTGCTTTCACAAAATTTTTATTTTATTTATTTTTATTTTGCTATATTTATATGGATATAGAGAAAGTAAAGTCCTGATTATGCCATGAAATTCTTTTAAGATAAATAATATTCAACATGTCATTAAGAAAAGAAACAAATCGATTCAAGTTATATATAGTGTTTTAGTTTTGAAATCTTTTTTCTTTTACTGTGAATTTGGGAGAAAAGAAAAGGGAGTGGAGTGCGTGAAAGGAGTTTTTTAAAAAAAGAGTAAAGAGAAAGCAACTTGTTATTCAGTCATTTCAGTCATGTCTCCATTTGGTTTTTCTTTGCAAAAAAACCAGAGTGGTTTGCCCTTTCCTTCTCCAGCTTATTTTACAGATGAGGCACTGAGTCAAAAGGGTTAAGTGATTTGCCCAGGGTCACAAAATAATTTGTTATTTTGTTGTTATAGTTGGGATTTTTACATATGATTCATAGTGCTATACCATGAAATACCTAACCAGTTGACCATTCTAAACTATTGCCTTCCTTATAAAGGACATCTTTAGAAATGAATGATGTTTCATTAATTTTTATTACTCAGAATCCAAGAAATATAAAAATATAAATATAAAAACAATTGTCTTAATGTGGATTAAGTGCTTTATTTTTGTTAATAAAACTTTTGTACCAAATGATAAATTTATTTTAAAGAAACCCACTATTATGGTCTTTATTTGTATATTTTTGAACTCTGTAGTACAACAGATCTGATCTTTCATAAGTATGGTAGTGACGTTTAGTCAGTATTTGATAAAAGTTTCTAAGAAGTAAAAAACTGAGGTATAAGTTGGATCTTATCTAGTTGCCTGAATTTGGTTATAATTTAGATTACCTGTTACTTCATTTATCTATTCTTTGTTTTCGTAATGTATAAAAACTATTTTAAAAATCGGTATGAAAACTCAAAATTTGGTCAAATTGTCATATTTTGGTAATTTATCATTTAATGCTTTGTTTTTCAGGAGTCCAGTTACTTGCACTTTTAGTTCCAACCTTGATTTCATATTTGCTAGATGAAAATGCTTTTGATTCAGCACTTACAGTATCCAAAGATCTTCATGAGTTTGCACTCCAGAATCTAATGCACATTGGACCTCTCTATCCACATGCTTTCAAGACTGTAATGGGAGCTGCTCCTGAGTTGAAAACACGACTGGAAACTGCAGTTAGAGCAAGTCAGGCTAGCAAAGCAAAAGCAGCTGCCAGGCAACCAGCACCTACCATACATTCCGCCCCAACAATTAAACTCAAAACAAGCTTTTTTTAAATTTACTACTCCATTCCTTTTTTACTTACCTTGGCAACAAACACCAAATTAGTCATTAGTTCTGCATCATTCCAGTCTTTATGTTTATTTGATGTTTATATTGGTATCAGTATTATGAAATAGGTTAAGTGAAATAATTCTACATGTTCCTGTTGATTTTAGCAATTCTGTTTTTATCATGTATGTGAATTAATTTCCTTTTTGTAAGATAATGCTTCTTTTGCTTTTAATTTCTGTACAACACTTAGTTTTATGAATTTAAATTCTATCCTTTGAAAAGCAACTCAGATAGATCATGAATCAACTTATTGATATAGTGATGAAAAGTTAAAATAGCATTTGTCATAAAAGAATTTAGTTGCTGAAATGAGAAATCAAAATGATGCACAAAGACTTGAACCTAATTTATTTTCTGCTGTGTGTAAAAGTGAAATAGATATAATATTTTCTCAGAATATACTACACAATGAAATGTCCTTAACCTTTCTGACAGGTCTTTCTTAACTTTCTGATTTAAATAACTAAATTATTCTTGACCATATATTGGTTATTAAAAATAATTTAAGGAATAAAACTCTTATGTAAAGGTGCATGAAAATGTATCACATATGATATGATCTACTTTTTTATTTAAAAAAATTTGACCTTAGAAAATTCTTCCAGCTACAACTCTGAGGTTTACCTATAATGTTGTACCTGGACCCATCTCTTCTTTAGTGGGATCATTACCTTTACAATAAAAATGTCAATGAGTCTTTATTTATGTCATAGTAACTAGCAAATAGAATCTCCAAACTGTCCTTTACTGTACAGAGAATTATGCAAAAAAAAGCAAACTCCAATTTCTTTATGAGATAGAAACTATCTCATAAATAAAATTATTCTTTTCTTGACTATCCTATATCTCATGCCTGCTGCCTCTTTTTTTTCTATTCATTTCCTTGTAGTTCCTCTCTCATTTGCCGTCAACTCCATTCATGTATTCATTCACCAAAATTGCCCATGAAACTACACATGCATTTTCACCTATTTATTATCTTCCATTCACTCCCTACTATGTTTTGCCTGTCTTCATTCTCATGCTAAAAGGTACTCTTCTTGTAAACTTGTCTTCCTCTACTAGTAACTAGGTAGTTTCTTTGTGTTTATTTCTGTTTTGACTGTTCTCTTCCATTCCCACTCACCTCAGACTTATTGCTTCATTCTTTCATCCTCAGATGTGGTGGGCCAAGTTATGGAAGTGGTAGTACCACCGATGGTATCCCTGTTATTTTCCCCACACCCTTTTTAGCCACTGTCATAACAACTTTAGCCTATTTGGCTATGTTTAGAGGTACAGCAACCCTGGTTCATTTTTCAAAGAGAGAAGCAATTAATTGAAAATCATATATAGTCCTGTGGAGTAAGTAATATCATATTTAATCAAATAATATATAGATGAAAGGAAAATATCATTTCCTTATTTATTTCTTACTGTGTACTTTCTGTTACTATATCTTATCCAATTGTTTTTAATATTTTAAACAGTGAAGTTTCTACTGCTTACTAAATTCTTAGCTGTTAATATTGTAAACTTAATTTGTATTTCCTTAATTTCATCATTTCACTCTGCTTAATACTTTAATCATCATATCCACAAAATAGCATTAAGCCTTTTACAGACCTACAGATATTTATATGTATCTTTTTTCTGATAATCTCTGTATATATAATTGAATATTACATGTGTGGTAAATTATCCCTCCAATATGGCAGCATGAAATATATTAAACATGAAATTGTGAATTCAGTAATTAAAGTATTGTGATTTCATTATATATATTTAATGCCATGCTTTTTGCATTCATATTTACTTTAATGTATTTCATCCTCTTCTGGTATTTTCAACTTGTGGACCAAATCAAGACTGTAGCATACCTATAAATAAACTTCTAGCTTTTATATTTTTCCATCAGTGGCTTTCTAAGCCATTTCCATTGTCATATTTAGAAGACTAGTTTAATTACAACAGACCCATGTTCCAGTTGTTTGTATTATCTGAAATTGTTCCTTGTGGAGTTAATAAAATTTCACCTGCACGAATGAGAATTTCAGTGTTTGGTCAAAAAGTTAGTAATGTCACTTAAATTGATACTGTTACACCTTGAAGAGTATATACCTCAATTTGAATATCAGAGACAACAGGTTGCACGCTGTCTCTGTACTACCATTTATTTCTTAATCTTCAAAGACAGCTTCTGTATATATTGTATGCTCTTTTTTTTCTCTTTACTTGAAGTTTAATTCCTCATATAGCAATCTTTTTCTCACATCCTCTTTAATCTCCCTTCTTCTTCACTCTTCCAGGAAAAACATTTGACCAGGAAAGTCTAACTCTATCTCCCTTACTTTGTGACCGCAAAAGTTCCCCCAACATGTCTGATTAACAGGGTAATAATACTATTGAAAACCTGTCAAAGAAAACCTTAACTTTTAAAGTGAAAATAGACTTTACTAAAGACACCATTCATGATTTCCAAAGGTCTTGAAAGTGTTGTCTGCATTCAGAGAACCAGCATAGCTGATTTCATAGTTCATAATCAGGTTGGCCACAGAGAGGGGAATATTTTGGTCTTAGCCACTCTTAAAGACCTAAGTCAGAGGAGTTGCAATCTGCATCTGTAGAGAGAGTTCCTTGTGGAGTTAATAAAACCCTGATGAAATTGAAGTGAAAGTCCCCTTCAGAATTTCAAATGTTTGAGTATACTTACAGGTTAGTGGAAAAAATACCTGAGACTTCTACATATCAGGGTTTTCAATATTCCTAATTGAAAAATAAACAATTATTAAGTAATTACCATATACAGGGTATTGTGTTAGACTTTTGGGATATAAATACAAAATGAAAAATAGTCTTTCATTTTAAAGGGCTTACATTTTACTAGGGTAATACAACATTTAAGCAAATAAATAAAATTTGAGGAGGGAGAGAATACTAACAAGGAAGTCAGGAGTGGCTTTCCTGTATGATATCATTCAGTCAATAAGTATTTATTAAGCACTTACTATGTGTCAGATATATATGGTACATAAACTGAGCTATTAAGGATTCTAAGACATAGAGGTGAGGAAGGCACACATTTCCAGGTACACATATTAGCTTTTGCAAAGACATGTATGCAAGATATAACTTCAAGTTAGCGAAATAACAAGTAGGTGAGTTTTGCTGGAACTTAGTAATCTGAAATATTTCTGTTAGGCTGGAGCATGACTATAGGGCTTGAAAGACCAGCCTGTGGAGTTTCTGTTCTACCACAGGAGAAATTGGGAGCCACCAGTTTTGAACAGGTAAATGACATGGTTAGACTGGTCCCTAATATTAGTGGAGAATCTAGTTAGGACACTTGCAATGGTATAAACAAAAGAAGAGAAGGTATTGAACACAAGGGATGCCATGTAGATAGAGTACTTGAGACTTGGCAGTTGATTGGATATGGAGGGTTGGGGAAAATGAAGAGTCAATAATGAATCCAAAATGCAAAACCTGGAGCCACCATACTGGACTCAGCATAAAGCCCAGGTTGTGATGCTGGGGAAAGTGGAAGTAGCACTAAAGAAACCAAGATGATGAAAGCAACTGAATTAGACCAAGTCTATTCAAGAGACAACACAGTTTTGCAGAAATTGAATCTCAAAGTATATATGAGTGAAAACAAATTTTTGGGAAAATATTGAACTTCATCACTGTCAAAAATAAAGCTACTTTAGGGACTATTATCTCTTGACCCATACACCCATTTTCCTATCTCTACAAAATTTGTAATAGAGGACACAGCTCGAATAAATTATTAGAGAAAAAACAGTTCCCTAATACTGACATTCTACCTGAAAGACAGTTAATAAGCTTTATGATAGTGAAGTATATAGAATTTAATCCAATAAAAATTTATTGAAGTTGTACAAAATATTCGTAAGAATATAAATACATTGAAAGTATCAGAAGAGAACGGATGCTTTCACAAGTGATATTCTGTAGTAAATGGCATGTTTGCAGTTTTGTAACTGATTGTAAAAAATACAAGGTCCCACTTATTTGTTGCAGATAACATGTATACATGTAAATATCTCCAACATAAATACAAGTTAATTTTTAAGGAAAAGCACTAGCAGCTGGGGAGATCAGGAAAGGACTCCTCTAGGAAGTAGGATGAGTTGAGCTTTGAAATAAACTAGGGGTTCTAAAATGCTGAAGGGAGGAGAGTATATTTCAGGCATGGGGGCAGGATATGAAATGTGCATGAGAAATGGCAAGAAAGTCAATTTGGCTGAATCACAAGAGTATATTAAGGGGAGAAATATATCAAAAATAAAGGTAGGCTGAAGTTAGGTTGTGAAAGGCTTTAAAGGCAAGCTTATATTTGATCCTAGAGGTAAGACAAAACCACTACAATTTATTGAAAAAGGAAGTGATACAGTCAGATATGCTTTAACATGCTTTCTTCTCTGTGTGGACTATTGGAGAGAAGACAGATTGGATGCAGGGAGACCAATTAGGAGACTCCTGCAATAATCCAAGTAAAAGGTGGTGCAGGCCTGAATGAGAGTGATTGCTGTGAGCTGAAAGAAAGGCATAGATGTAAGAGATGCGTAAATACAATCACAAAATTTGGCAGCTGATTAGATATGCAGAGTAAAGGAGAATAATCAAGAAAAACAGATGTGTCTAGGTGAGTGACGGAATTTAGGAAGAAGGATGAATATGGGGAGAAAAATAATGAGTTTTACTGAGGTTAAGTTTTAGGTTCCTAGCAGACATCAGTTCATAATGTCTAATAGGCAGTTCAGGATGTGGGACTGGAGCTCAGGAGAGAGATCTGACCTGGGTATATAAATCTGGGAGTTAATGGTGTAGAGATGATCATTAAATCTGTGGATTTGGTAAAAGAAGAGGTTGCCTTTGGAGTGCAACCACAATTAGGGAGTAGGGTATATATAATGTTTCAACAAAGGATACTGAGAAGAGGTAGCCAGACAGGTGGACAGAGAACTGAGAAAGCATTCAGGAGGGAAAAGCGGCCAATGGTGTTAGATGCTGCAGACAAAAAAGGAGAAGTTTGAGAACAGGTCATCAGATTTGTCAGTTAAGATATCATTGGTAACTTCGTAGAAAGCAGTTTCAGTTGAAGCCAGCTTGCGAGAGGTTGAGAAGTGAGTGAAAGGAGAGAATGAAATGAGAAGAGAAAGGGACCCAGGATAAAGTCAGGAGGCAACAGGTATAGAAAGCTTCTTCCTGAAAGGTTGGAGGATGATAATATGAGTGAATTGTAGATTCAAATGAGCATTTTGTTTTTTTTTAAGCATGTCTATAGGAAAAGAGAATAGATCTTGAATAGAGAGATAAAAGGGAAATGCTTGTGGGGAGTGAGATAATATGGCTTACAAACGAAACAACTCATTTATTATGGCATACAAATGAAGCAACTGACTTATTCCTAAATATATAAAATGAATAAAAGAATAGATATCAATATATACTACCACCATTTGTATGAATCCTGGTTCACAAACATGATCTCTTTACTAAGCATAGAAATGGAGGATACAAAAACCATACTGATTTAGAACATAACTCATCTATAACATAGAGGATGGTGGTAGAATATTGTGGCATAGTATCATATCAAAAGAGTGGGAATAAGTGGAAGGAAAAATCAGGTTTGTTGAAAACTTCTTGAGAGGACTCAAACCAAATCATCAAGAGCATTTAAGGACAAACAACTAGCTTATGAAGAATGGAAAATATCTATCAAGATTTCTATAATAAACTCTTTTCTATATCAGTGACAATGGAGTCACAACATTTAGATTCTGTTATTACAATCCCCTTTGCACTTTATAAAGAAATAGAAATGGCACTAAATACATAAAAATGAAAAGTGCAACTGAACTAAGAGCACCGTGGCACAGTGGATAGAACTCTAGGTATAGAGTCAGTAAGACTCATCTTCCTAAATTCAAATCCAGCCTCAGACACTTCCCTAGCTGTGTTATCTCAGGCAAATCATGTAACTCCTGCTTGCCTAACTTTCCTTATGTATAAAAATAGGAAGAAGAGTGTCTACCAGAATTGTAAGGATCAACTGAGACAGTAATTGTAAAGTGCTTAGAGAAGTACCTGGGAAATAGGAGGTGTTATGTTAGCTGTTATTATTACATGAAATAGACCAAGTAATATACAAGGAGGTCTATTGTGAGGATGTTGAGGGATCATTTCTCCAGATTTCTGAGAGAAAGACACTAAAGACCTGAAAAAAATCTGGCACATTATGTTGTTTTAAACTCTAGTGTAAATCCTAGTCTTAGTTTTTGCTGGGTTAGTCCCAAAAGGTCATTCCTTGCCTCTCACTCAGAACATTAGTGTTGAGCTGGCTGCAAAATCTAGATGTAGGGATGTCAGGGTGCCTAGTTTCCAATCCCTTCACCTAAAATGGAGAACAAGTTCAGAGGCCTAGGACCAAGATCCATTTTAATAAGTTACATGTTGGTCTCACTGAAGAGGTTCAAGACCTTTTCCTTTAATAATAATAGCTAGCATTTATATCATCTACATCAAGCACTTTACACTGCCGTAGTGCTATTGTTATCCCTGCTTTTGCAGTTGAGGAAACTGAGGCAAACAGATTAAGTGACTTCCCCAAGGTCATACAGCTAATTGTCTGAAGCTGGATTTGTACTCAGGACTGATTTGTAATCAGGGGAGTCCAACCAAAAGCAACTCTTCTGAAACATTGTCAGAGGAGATTAGGCTAAAGCAGACTCAGGTCATTTTGGGTACCCCAGTTCTGCCTTCAGAGACAATTGAAAGACTTCTCTTAACACTAATTGGAAGACTGGAACCATTTACAGTGTCTATATATGTTCCACAGTCTCTCTAAGCCACTTCCATTTCATATCTTGGAATCAGGATGATCCCAGGAGCAAGTTCTCCAATCTCTTTCTCATGGGGAGAGTCCATCTAGCCAAACATCAAATGTACTCTACCAATGGACCATTCACGGAAGAAATTAATTTTATTGGATAATATTCCCTCCTTACTATGTGCATGGGCCTATGCTAGGGCTTTGGAAGGAGTTGTCAAAAGATGTATGTGGTCACCAAATTAGGATTTGGAACAAACAGTGAGAAATAGGAAACTGTGCTAGCTTTCCAGGTGACTGGAGCAGTAGTGAAGCCCTTTAATCTTGGCAGAGAGGAAGAAAGTGATTTCCTAGGTTCATACAGGTTTTCAGCTGAAAGAGGCCCTTAGGAGATCATCTATTCTGCCATCTTTCCAGTACTACAAAAATTTCATTTGAGAGTTCTAGATGTGTAGATTTGGACTTAGGACCTGCATTCAAATCTGCACATAACACACGAATGACTTTGACAAGTCCATCGCTTAGGTGTTCAGTTTTCTCAACTATCAAATAAGGGAGCTGACCTGGAAATTCTCTTCTACATCCAAACCTAAGATCTTATGAATTAGCCCAGCAGTTCTCAAATGTTTTTACAATTAGTATTACTTTACACTCTTAGAAATTATTGAGGACCACGCTCCTCTTTGGGGTTTATGTGGCTTACATCTACTGATATTAACCATGATAGAAACTGTGTTTTATTATGAAACGAAAATATTATTATGAAAATAGCATCCCCGGAAAGGATCTCGTTGACCCCAATTGGTGAGAGGACTTGCAAAGCCTGGGTGGGCTTGGGGCGTGGGAAGAGAACGGGAATTAAAGAAGAACCTGCCCAGGTTTGCAGGGAGGTGCTTCTTCAGGTCAGTGGAAGCTTGAGAGACAACATAAAAAGATCAGGTCAGGGAAGGGAACACAGAACAAAACTCGTGCCCATCTTTTCTGTTTTTTAAATTGAAATCTACGAAGCAGGGCAGAGAGGGGTCCTGGGACAAACTCCCAAGAGGAACTTTCGCCTAGGGGGACCAGCCAGCGAACACAGCCCAGGGAAACCACAGCTCTCGGGGAAGAGCCGGGTCAATCATCGTGCGCAGAGGAGCGGGATTCCGTGTGCCTCCGCAGGTCCGTGTGGGTGCGTGTGCGCGACCGTGCGAGAGAGCGCTGTCAGAGACCTTCCTTGGGCGGAGGGTGCGTGCGCCGGTTAGAGAGAGACGCGGCCCGACGAGCGCGGAGCCTGAGAGCTTCCGTGGGTGTGGGGATGTGCAGGAGAGCGCGGCCCGAGAACTTCCTTCCGTGTGTCGGTATGCGTCCCGAGAAGCCGCACCCGGCTCCGCTAGGCGGAGGGGCGGGAAGGAGGACCAAGAGGTCTCCGCCACACCTGGGCTCCGGCAGCTGGAGCCTGCCGGCGCTCGCTCCCAAAGCATCCTGCCCGGCCCCTCAGCGCCTCTCCCGACTCCCGCCGATTAACGCCGCCGCCCCGAGACTACATTTCCCAGCAAGCCCTTGGGGCGCGCGCGCTCTGCAATTGACCCATTTCCCGGCCCGTCAGCAGCTCGGGGGGCCGGCCCGAGCGCCCGGGCAGCCGCTCCCTGCTGACTCGGAGTGTGGGCGGGGAGAGGAGGGCGGAGGGAAGAGGAGGAGGCGCCGTTGCTGCCGTTCGCCTCGGCGGCTGCGAGAGCCGGCACCGGTCCGCAGCGGGCTGCCGCCACGGCCGCCATGGACGAGCAGGCGGGGCCCGGCGTCTTCTTCAGCAACAGCCACCCGGCGGCAGCCGCGGGCGTCAAGGGGCTCGGGCCCCTGGCAGAAGCGGCGGCCGCGGGCGACGGGGCGGCTGCGGCGGCGACGGGGGCGGCCCGAGCCCAGTACAGCCTCCCAGGGATCCTGCACTTCCTGCAGCACGAGTGGGCCCGCTTCGAGGTGGAGCGCGCCCAGTGGGAGGTGGAGCGGGCGGAGCTGCAGGTAGAGACCCTCCCGGCCCGGCCCTCCTCCTCCCGCCTCCTTCCTCCCTCCTCGCCCCGCCCCGGCCTCTTCCTCCCAGCCTCCCGCCCGTCCCCTCCCCCTTCCCTCGGTCCCGCCCACCCCGCCCCGAGAGCCCCTTCGCCTCGCCCCACCCACCCCGCCTCTACCTGCTCCAGTCCCAGGCCGCCCCTCCCGAGCGATCGAGGGAAATGGTGTTTGTGGAGCGCCGGGCCGGTGCCTGGACGTAGGAGGCGCTTGGGAAATGCCTCTTCCCTTCCCTGCCCCCCGGCGTCTCCATCCCGCCTCCTGGGCCACCTCGCAGCTCCGGGCTTTCCCTTCTTGGTGGAGGATTGACAGGGAGGGTCCTGGAGCGCTCTGCAAGGGGCACCGGAGCCAGAGCGCTCCCCGTGGGCTTGGGGGCAGCACTTGGACAGAGGCTTGGGTTTTGGAGCGTTGGTTTTTTTTTTTGGTTGGTTTTTCCTGTAGATTCTCTTGTCGGTGAAAGAAAGGAAATGAGAGGACAGATGAAGTTGTATGGCCAGAGGTGGGAAACGGAAAAGGGAAAAAAATAGTGTCTTCAGAAATAGAAAATTCCTCTAGGTTCGAATCTCTGCCTTGTGCCGCAGTGCGTTTCACCCACTGATTTTAGATCCGAGATTTCTGAATGAAAGGTCAGAAGTCGCGTTCTTTACTTTGTTAAGATTTAAAAACAAAAAACCCCCACACCGTAGGTTCTCTGGGGTAAAATACAAAACCTCCACAAAATATAAAAACTTTTTGTAAAGAGGTTTATTCTAGATTGAATTTTGCTTTGAAGGAAGTTGAGGTCTGTTAAAGGTAGTCAGTCACATTAGTGATAGGCTGCGCAACGACTTATCTTGAGATATATTATGTCGGCTCAAGACTGAGTGTTCACAGGCTTTTCATAGAGTTAATTACTTCCCTCACTGTGCCCTAAGTCCTGAGACTAGAGCGATCCTTAATAACTGTAAATGTACCAGTCATGTGCTGGTCACTGTCCTGGGGATACAGAGAAAGGGTTGAAGAAAAGGGGGGCGCTCCTTGCTCTCAAGGAACTCATCTTCTAATAGGGGAAACAACATGAAGATAATTATATAAAAGATACCATATAAATGGAAAGTAACACAGGAGCAGAAACGGGGGAGGAGAAAGGCCTCTCGCAAAAGGTGGGATTTGATTCTCTATATGCCTGCTATGTCTTGAGTATAGCCTGTGGTTCCTTGATATACAGTTTACCTGCTTACATGGGAAAAGCTGAATAGTACTGTGGAAAGAGGAAAAGTTTTGAGGGCACAAAACTTGTGTGTTTGAATCCTGCCTACTTTACTTCCTGTCTTGACATAGGCAAGTCACAACTTCTCTGAGCCTCATTTCCTCATCTAGAAAACAGGGAGTGTGTGAGGATTAAATGATCTCTTGTTTTCTCTTGCAGCTCTAAATCTATGATCCGACATGTACGTGCTGTTTCCTTGATAGAATATAAGTTCCTTGAATGCAGACTATCTCATTTTTTATTTTGTATCAGTATTGCCTAGCCCAGTATAGATATTTAGTAAATGATTAATAAATACTTGTTGATTGGATACCCTGGAAACAAGGATATCACCCACTGAATATCACCTTTTTTTAAAAATGGCAACTTTTCCTTGTTGGTCTCCAATATAAGTGTTTGTTCAAATGCTCCCAATTACTGCTTCTAAACAATCTCATTCCCCCACCCACAAAAGAAACCGGTTAAACAAAGCAACTTAAGTGATACTAACTTGTTTCTATAACTTTTTGTTTGGGTATTTGCATTTTAATTGAATGTAACTGAAAAAGAACTGCTATACTTTAGCTGGAACTTTGTACCCTGTTGATGCTTTCACTTTTTTTTTTGTTTTTCTTATCTTTCCTGTTCCCTCCCCTTCCCTCCACCTACTGACTAGGTCCTACCTACTGAACAGCTTGGAAGCTTTGTAAAGCTCAGAGTTCTCATGCTTTAATGATTCACCAACCTCAGTCTCCCCAGTAGCTGAGATTATGAACTTGCCGCATTAAGTCCTGTGGCATATAATATTTTAAAAAACCTATGGATTTCTAACTTTTGAAAAGGCTTTGTTTAACTTTACAGAAATCACAGGGTGGGGGTGGGTGGAAGCATGTCATGGGGCTTATCTTCTTAGACTTTAGTTTCTAGTTTGGGGACCAGATGATCTTCATAATTCCTTTTAATTAATATTTGTTAATAAAAGACCTCAATTTTTGGACTTGGGGGGTTGAAAAAGCATGAAAGGATCTATTTTGCAAACATGATTTAGTTTAATTTTCAAAAGTTTATTAAGAACATACTGTGTTTCAAGTGGGCCAGCTGGATAGCATAGTGAATAGTCAGGAAGACTTGGGTTCAAATCTTGCCTCAGATACCACTTATCGACCCCTAGCCAAGTCACTTAACCCCTGCCTAAAACTAGAGAAGGAAAAGGCAAACTACTCCAGTATCTTTGCCAAGAATAGATACTTGATCCACAGGGTCATGAAGAGTTGGACACGACTGAACAACACCAACCAAAAAGTGTTTCAAGCTCCAAGCCTGGTATAGAAGATACAATAATATAATACAATAAACATTTATCAAGTGCTTACTATATGCTGGGCACTGTGCCCACTGGGTATACAAGAAGAGGCAAAAGACTGTCCCTACCCTCATGAAGCTTACAATCTAAAGGGGGAGAAAACATGCAAACAGATATTTACAAAGCGTGCTGTATTATAGGATAGCAGGAAATAATTTAAAGAGAGAAAGCTCTGGAATTAAGAAGGCTTAGAGAAGACTTCCTGAAGATTGTGGGATTTTGGTTGAGTCTTAAAGAAGTTAGGGAGGTTAGTAATTAGAGTGGGGGAGGGAGAACAATCCAGGTATAGGGAGTAGCCAGAGAGAGTGCCTGGAGCTGAGAGGTGGAGTGTCTTGTTTGGTGAACAGCTAGGCCAGTGGTGCAGAATCGATTGAAGAGTGTGTTGGGGAGTAGGGTGTAAGAAGACTGTAAAGATAGGAGGGGACTAGGTTATGAAGGGCTTTGAGTGCCAAACAGAACATTGCTCCTGGAGGCAACTAGAAACCTGTGGTTTATTGAGTTGGGGGTGGATTGGAGTCAGGAGAGACTTGAGGCAGGCAGATCCACTAGCAGGCCATTGCAGAGATCAAGGCATGAGGAGACGGGGATCTGTACTAGACACTATACCATGGCAGTGTCTTAGGGAGAAGGGGCTGTGTTCAGGAGTTATTGCAAAGGTGAAATGGGCCGGCCTTGGCAACAGCTTGCGTATGGAGATTGAGTAATGGTCAGATAAGTAGGAACAGAACCAAGAGAGAGTGATGTCCCAGAAACCTAGAAAGAAGAGGGTATCAAGGAAGAGAGAGTGATCAGCAGTGTCAAAATCTGCAGAGAAGTTTCATGGACAGTGAGGATTGAGAAAAGACTACTGGATTTGGCAACTGAGATAACAAGAGTAACTTTGAAGAGAGCAGTTTTGGTGGGATAATAAGGTCAGGAGCCAGATTGCTAAAGGTTAAGAAGAGAGTGAGAGCAGAGAAAGTAGGGGATTGTGGATGGCCTTTTTGAAGATTTTAGTTACAAAGGGCAGAAGAAAAATAAGGTGATTAATTAGTAGGAATGGGAGGATCAAGTGTGGGTTCTTTCAGGATAGGGAAGATGTGGGCATGTTTGTAGGCAGTAGGAAAGGAATCAGTAGAAGGGAAGAGATTGAAAATAAGGGAAACATTAGGGATGATAAAGGGGGCAGTCCATTGGAGGAGATTCGATCAGAGAGGTTAACAAGGTGTAAGTTCACTACATCATGTGAGATGGGGTGAAGGAGATTAGTGGCAGAAGGCACTAAAATGATAGGAGAAGGGAAAGAGGAGAGAAAAGTGAGATCATGATGAATACTGTAAATTTTTTCTGTAAAATATAAGACAAAAGTTCCCAACTGAGAATAGGGGGAGGAGGAGCCAGTGAAGAGTGGAATTGGTTCACCAAGGAGGCAAAATGGGGAGAGAGTGACTAGTGCAGGGGACATGGTTTTGGGAGACAAAGGGCCCATCAAGGGATGAGAGGTCATGGTGACAATGAGGAGTAGGGTTATATAAGGGAAGGCAGAAGGAGAGGTGAAAAGCCAAAAGATTATGGTTGGATTAGGTGATTTCAGAGGTGAACATGGAGGCGGTACATTTGTGGGTGATGTCTAAGGTTCAGGGTGTGAACACCTTTTTGTATAACTTAGTTGGAGTGCAGGAGTAACTCAAGGGAGGTATGTAGATTGAATAGCTTGGAGTAGAAATGGGTTGCCTACATGATAGATTAAACTTTTATGTCATACTATGTTTCTTTCCTAGTTTACTGGTAACCATTCTATAGCAAATTTTAAATTTAGGCTGGTACCCTTCTACTCCTTGGCTACCACCATTCTACAGCATCCACTAGTTTCTTTTAAACAATGAAAGTAAATTTTAATATTATCCTTAGCAAAATCAATCTGTTTTAAAAAATTACATTATCTAAGCTATAGAGTATACTGTATAAAGGACTGTATGTGTAACCAGTTTTTCTATTATTATCATGTAAAATTAAGTGTAAGCTATATTTTTCTTCTTTAAAAATCTCAATTTTTTTATTTTCCATTTTTAAGGTTTTGGGTTTTTCCTATGAAAACAATGGAAAGCACCTACTAGATTATGAAATAGAGGTCAGTTGGTATCTTCCTTTTAATCCTTTACCTTTTCATTAACCTCCAAAATAGTTTAAAAAAAAACAACCCAACAACCTACCTTGCATATTAAGGCTAATTGTTCCTTTGGATTCTGTCTATCCTCCTTTTTCAAGTTGCCATGGCAAAGGAATGAAGTGCTGAATTAGCTGTTGCATCTGCCAGGTGCAAAGTGCCATCATAATCCCTCCCTTCTTCAAGTAACCTTAGGGAGTAGAGTATGTTGTGCCAGAATTGTCTTTATCATTTTTCCTTCTATTTCAGTTATTCAAAAATCTCTGGCTACTTTTGGTTTGCAGAATAACTGAATTTGATGGGAAAGATGAGATCAAAGTTCTCTCCAGTTCTCTCTCTTAAATGGAGCAGAAGTATGGCAGTAACACAGATGTAGCAGAATAATGTGGTGCAAGGTAGATAACATGGACTTTGGGTGCTTTTATTGCCTATGTGACCTTGGGCAAATCATTTAGTCTCCTTGGGCCTCAGTTTCACTTATTTATCAAATGAGTGGTTTGGACTGGATAGTCTCTGAGATCTTACCCCCCCCTACATTGAATATCTTATAAACCAAATCCACATAGAACCTCTGATCATGTCACTTCCCTGCTCAGTAAGCTTCAGTGGGTTGCTTTTGTTATTAAGATAAAATGCAGATTCCGCTGTTAACATTTAAAGCACTTCACAATCTTAAGTCCAGTTTATCTTTCCAGGTTCCTTATGTACTCTACTTAAGGCAAAGTGGTATTTTTCCTCAGACATAACGGTTCATTTCTAGCCTCTTGTGTCTTTGCACAGCCTTGCCCCGTTACCTGGAAAGCCCTTTCTCTTAACTTCTCTCTCTTAGAACCAGAGATGTCATACTGCCCACCATACTCCCTAATGCAGTTGGAGTAAAGTAAAAATGTAATTGAGAAATATTTAACAAAATAAATAAAAACACATTAAAACATAGTTAATATTACATTTTAAACTTAAGTCAGTATGCAGCCCACAGAAATTCTTACAGATATTTATTTAGTGGCTTTCTTTGAGCTTGACATCACTGCCTTAGAACCATTAGCTTCATTCATAGGTCACCTGGAGCACCACCTCCCAGAAGAGGCTTTTTTTGATTTTCTCTCTCCTCACTAAACGATTTGCATTTAGCTTTGTAGCTAGATAAAGCATTTATTAAATGCTTTGCACTATACTTACTCTGTACAGATTATTTCTCCTAAGGTCCCTGATCCCCATGTGAACTTCTTAAGCATGAGCTTGTTTTTGTTTTGGGATGTTATTTTGGTCTTTCTATTCCTGACACAAGAAAAATGTCTGGTAGTTAGTAGGTAGTTAATAAATACTTGTTGAATTGGATTTCTACATGCAGAATCTTGTTATGTGCTTGTGGTGCTGGGCGCACCTTTCCACCTTATTCCACAAAATTGTTGGAGCAGCTCCTTACTTTAGGAACCAGATGAATTGTGTAACTTAAAGGAAAGGCTAGGAGCAGAAGCAGTCTTTTGCTATATGGCACTGATTTCCAATTTTGAGTGTAGACCTACATTTTGAGAGTCATGGAGAGGTTATTGAAGCATTAGGAAGAATCGCTTTAGAGATTCAAAGTAGCAGAGCATATGCAGTCAAAGGTATTTTCTTTATCCACCTACTGGGCAAGGGAAGTCTCTCTCTGGTAATTAAGAAGCTCTTGCTCCTCCCATTGTGTTTCATACGCCTCCCCCCTGCAAATGTAGTGGCAATCAAACATGTTGAGGAACATCACAGTTGCTCTTAGCAAGTGGCAGTAGTAAGTACTCCAGATTTCTTAAGTTGGTGTAATAGTATAACATGAATGTGCTTACTTTGAGTTTGCTGTAGTACGAAGTCCACCAGATTTGAATTAAGAGGACCTGGGTTCAAATTTCAGCTTTGCTGCTTCCTACCTATATGACTTTGAAGAAGATCTCCACTCTTCTTTCGTCCTCAAGTTCATTCATCTGTAAAATGAAGCTCTAAGTCCTGTGTTCCTAAGTGATTCTTTAGTTTTGAGTAAGAGTGCCTTACCCAGATGTTATGATGAAATTCCTGTGCACACCTAGGTGACATGCTATCTCCTGTTTAATATTGTTTTAATCTAGTTGGGAAAACTGGGCATAAATGAAATGTAGAAAATCAGAGTGGTTATCCTTTTAAATTTCTTAGAATATTAGCATGTAGAAGATAAGAACCAGAATCTTGAGTGAGGAGAGATTGAAATTTAAGTATGGTTATATGCAAATATTTAAAAAGGTACCTGAATAGTGAACTTTGAATGAAAGTTTGATAACTGTGTTAATAAGACAGAGCTCCACAGGCCCTATGCCTAAAATAAATAGTCTGTAGAGAAGCCAAAATGTTAATATGAAATATTGGTCACTGCAGAAGTGCTTTAGCTCTTAATACTTGAGGCCAACAAATGCATCTTCATTAGGATTCTGGCTTTCTACTCCTTGGTATTCTGGCCCAAACACTTCTATAGTGTTCATCGTTCATTTGTATCTTATCGTTCAATGCTTAGAACACCTACAAAACACCCTAGTTTTCTTTGGTACTCACCCAGTAGTGCCAAGGACATGTGAAAAAGTCATTGTAAGTCAACATGGTTCTCTTCTCTTAGGAAAGTTGGCTAACAGGTACAGGAAATGGATAGCATACCACCAAATTTTGTCCACATTTTTACCTCTTTATGCTTCAGGAAAAGTAGGGACACTGTATTAAGAACGCAATATTTCATTTTGACTTTTTCTGGGCTAGCCTGGATATAAAAGATTGTGCTTATTGATAAAATCCATGATTCCCTCAAAAGGCAGAGAGAGAGAGAGAGAGAGCATGCACATTTATTAACTACTTACTAGGTGCTGGAGATAAACACAAGCAAACAAGATGGTCCTTACTCTCCAGGAGCTTATGTTATAAAGGTGAACTGGACAGGGTAGGATGAGGAAGAGGTCGATGCAAGGGGGCAAGATGGAGGAGGTGGAGCAGTCCAGGCGAGTGAGTTGACCTTGAGATGAGAGTGAAAATGAGTGTGGCTGAAGCCCCTCATGAAATAACAATCCTTGCCAGACGCTCATCTATCAGGACAAGACCCAAGGTGGAGGCATGGATATGCCCCAGATATCTCTAGTTTCCTTTAACCCATTATCATTCATGGATTTATTTAATCCTTTTGTGAAAGTATCTATTTTCAACTTATCATCTTATATAACAAGTTTCATTAACTAGCTGCATTAATATAATACTCTCATTTATTTGAACAACTTGAAAGGGGATGAAATTCTGATAGCCTAGAATTTGATGAAGAATTAAGTTCATGTTTATAATAGTTACATCTTTTATAACTTATACAACCGGAACTTCTATTTCCTCTGTAGCAGGGCTTCTTAACTCTTTTTTTGTGTCATGGACCCTGTTAGCATTTTGGTGAATCCTCTGCATCTGTTCTTAAAGTAATTTTTTTTAAATGCATAAAATAAAATACACAGGATTACAAAGGTAACCAAATATATTCAAATAAGTTATCAAAATATTAAGAAAAATAAATTCACTGACTGCAGATTAAGAATGTCTTGTCTAATATACCCTTTGCTTTTGTGAATAGTAGAATCCTGACTTTTTTGTCTAAAATGTCCTTTACTCTGTTGATCATTTTAGTTGTTCTTTTCTGATTATTCTGAGCTTGAGATTTGGTGACTAGAACTTTGGCTTTATTCCACATGTGTACGAGGGTAGGATAATTTTTTTCACTTTTTATTTCTAATACTCTTGATGATGTTATTAGTGTTACTAGTTCCTTTGTCCACAAACATTGATCTTAGGGTTAGTTTACCCTAAATATAAGTCACTTCCGTTTAATAAGTATATATTTATAATCCATATGCTAGGTTATATATGAAAACTTGAAAGTACAATGACAAAAATGAAATTTCTGACTTCAAGGAGCTTATATTTTATTGGGGAGCAACAACATATATATACATATATATATGCCGTTATACAATATTTACAAGTTTAACGTGTGTGTTGCTGCTAATAACTGGAGGAGTAAGAGAGGCCTCTTGTAGTAGGGGATGCTAGCTGAACTCTGAAGGAGCCAAGAGGTGATGGAAGAGGAGAGAAAGCATTCTAGTCACTGCAGCAGAAAGGAGATGGAATGTCAAGTGTAGAGATCATTGAGTTTGGCAGGAGGGTAGAGTGCATCATGCGGGGGAGTAATATATAACAGCCTTGAAACAGTGGGGAGCTATTTTGTGTAGGGTTTTAAATGCCAGTCAGAGGAGTTTGTATTTATTTTAAAGATGATAGGGAGACCCTGAAACTTTAGTGACAAGCCAGTACAACTGTTAAGCATGTGTTAATTTTTCAAAGCACTTTAACTTCATCTCATTTGACCCTCACAACAAACTTATGGGGTAGGTAAGTGTTAAATTCATTTACACATTTTCTGTTCACTCACACCTTTTTGTACTTTGGTCTTATAGTTTACCCTTGTCTGACATTTCAATCCTCAGAAGAGATTTGAGTCATTTGCAAATGAATGTTTTCAGTATTTTCCCTTTTACAGGTCACTTAGAAAAAATGCAATTAAGACTGGTCCCAACCAATATCCCCTGGGAGAATCCCATTATTATGTTGCTTCTCCCAGAGATAGCCCTCTTTTTATGGGACAGAACATATAATTTTAAAACAGCAGAGAACTTTAGAGGACATGCGTTTAAAACTCCATATTTTGCAGATCCAAGAGAAGAATGTAAAACCTTTTGTTTTCTGCCTGATCAGTTGTCTGTCCATGGGAAAACAATACCATTTAATTCATCTTTTCTTTTTTTTAAAGAACTTTTGCTATGTGACTTTGTAGAAATGGTCAGGGGATAGAGTGCTGGACTTGGAATCATGAAGACCTGATTTCAAATGCTGCCTCAGTCACAACTATAGCTGTGTGTCTTGGGCAGATCACTTCACCTGTCAGACTCAATTTTTCCATCTGTAAAATGGGAATAATAATAGCACTACCTCTTCAGGGTGTTTGTGAGGATGAAATGAGATGATATTTGTAACGGTTTTTTCTAGCCTTAAAACCCTGTATAAATGCTAGTTATTAAGGGCTTTTTGAAAGTCTAAGCAATCAGTGTTCCTTGGTCACCTGTTTATCACTTTAGTGTCTGTTTTTTTGAGGCAGAAGTGCTTCTGATAGTTGACTCTAAGCTTGAACCTTGGATAATTAAAGGCTGAATTGGATATTACTTAGAGCTTTTTACCTTGTTTGTCAATTTGACAGAAAAATTTACCATCTTTAAAAATCTAGTGGCCTAAACACATAGTTAGGACTTTAAGAGAAATTTCTAGTGTTTTCCAATCTTAGTGCAGTTTTAACCTATTAAAATTTTGGGGACACCTTGTATTTTAAATTAAAAATCTCTTAGTTATGAAATATTTCTGTAGTCAAATTAAATGTGATTGTATAATTTTTTATCGAATGTTAGGAGCCAAGAACCAATTTAAGGGATCCATCTGCTTGTAATTGTTGCTTCAGTTTTCTTTGCCCCCAAATGTTCCCTTGCTGCTGACTGAGGATTCAAAATACATGGAGTATCAGCAGTATTTATGGTTGGGGTGGGAAAGGGAGGAAATAATACATGGAGAGGGAATGGGACATATTTTTGCAAGGGCCGGAGAGGAAGAGACAGGAAAAAAATAGGGACCAGAAATGAGGGAAGAGATTAACTCACATCCTGCCTAAGGCCTTATTCTTATTAATTGCTCCAGCTGCCATTGATTTACCCTTTTCGGAAATCATGCAATATTTATCTTCTGTATCACTCATTTTGGCACTGAGTCATTGAGTTGGATGGGATTATAGAAGCACATAGGTTCTAGGTTATTACATATATTTTTTAAAAAATAAGGAAATTTTAGAGAAATTATAAGGATACTTTTTACAATAACATACTGTATTATGCAGCATTGTTATTTAACTATTTAAAGTATGATGATGTGGTATAACGTTCTTACCTGGGGTCCACAGACTTTCATGGGGTCCCTGGATAGATGCCAGGGGATCTGTGAACTTGGATTGGAGGGGATAAAGAATCTTTTCTTCTTTTTATTAAACATATTTTCATATTAGAGATGTTGTATAGAAGAATTAGAACTAATGGGAGGAACCATGAGAAAACAAAACAAAACAAAAAAGAGAGCAAATAGTATGCTTTGCTCTGCATTCAGATTCCATATTTCTTCTCTGGAAGTGGGTGGCATTTTTCATCATGGGTCTTTTGGAGTTGTTCTAGGTTCTTGCATTGTTGAGAAGAGCTAAGTCTATCAAAGTCAATCGATGTGACTGTTAAGTGTGTAAAATGTTCTCCTGGTTCTGCTCACTTCATTCAGCTTTAGTTTATACAAGTCCAGGTTTTCCTGAACTCTGCTTGCTCATCATTTCTTACAGGACAATAGTGTTCCATTGTATTCATATACTACAACTTGTTCAGCCATTCCCCAATTAATGAGCATCCCCTCAATTTCCAGTTCTTGGCCACCACAAAAAAGAGCTGCTGTAAATATTTTTGTACATATAAGTCCTTTTCCCATTTTTATGATCTCTTTGGGATACAGATGGTATTGCTGGGTCAAAGGGTATGCACATTTTTATAACTATAGCATAGTTCCAAATTACTCTCCAGAATGTTTGGATCAGTTTGCAACTCCATCAACAATGTGTTAGTGTTTGAACTTTCCCACATCTCCACCATTTATAATTTCCCTCTCTTGTCTTGCTAGTTAGTCTTGTAGGTGTAATGTGATACCTGAGTTGTTTTGATTTGCATTTCTCTAATCAGTAGTGATTTAGAGCAGTTTTTTGTATGACTATAGATAGCTTTAATTCCTTCCTCTGAAAACTGCCTGTTCATATCCTTTGACTATTTATCATTTGGGGAATAAAAAAAAATCTTTATTTTCAACTGAGGTGTAACTTAAATTTAGTAGTTCCTTCAATTATCTAAGAACATTATTCTAAGGAGGAGTCCACTGGCTTCACCAGACTTCCAAAGAAGTCCACGCTACAAAAACGTTAAGTACCTTGATGTAGCAGAAAAATCCCTGGTTTTAGAAACCTCATTTGAATTCCAGTCTTTGCTTCATACTAGCTTTGTGACTTACAAAAAATATTGCTTAACTTCTCAGAATCTCAGTTTTCTCATCTGTAAAATGAGAGGTTTGGGTTAAATGATCTTTAAGGTCTGAATCTTATCTCTGATGCTAAGAATGATGGGATAGATAGCAAAAGTAAGGAATAACATTTTTGAATAGTTCCATTCAGCACTCTACTGGTTTCCATGAAACATTAAAAGAACCAGAGGAAGGCCTCCTTTTTCTGTAAAGGAGGAGTGAAGACAAAGACATGTATAAATAAGACTTTACACAGGATTGTAAATGGACAGGTTATTTATGTAGGTTGATTGACTCTGCTGGGAGGAATACCTTGCTTCTTTGTTGTCGTTGTTCGTTGTGTTTTAGCTGTGTCTGTTTCCTCGTGACTCCATTTGGGGCCTTCTTGCCCAGGACATTGGAGTACTTTGCTATTTCTTTTTCCAGCTCATTTTACAGATGAGGAAACAGGCAAAGGGGTCAAGTGACTTGCCCAGGGTCACAAAGCTAGTATCCGAGGCCAGATTTGAACTCAGGAAGACAAGTCTTCCTGACTCCAAGCCTAGCACTCTTTATCTACTATGCTGTTCGTATGCATGCTTATGATAATTGTACATCCATTGAAATATCAAAAACTGAATTTAATTCAGCAAGCATTTTTTCTTTCTCTCAGTTCTTTTGTTAAATCACCTTCATTTCCAGATATATTCTTCCTTGCTAAGTGAGCCATCCCTTATAAGAAAGATTTAAAAAAAAAAAGGGAAAACAGTTCAGCAAAATAAACTAACTTATCATTTCTGTTGGTTCAGTATAAACATATCTCTTTCCCCCAACATAGTTCTCTACTTATGCAGAAAAAAAAAAAGGGAGGGGGGCATGTTTTCCAATATCTTCTCCCCCAGCAAGGAAAATATAATTGCACAATATTTAGCTTTGATTTTTTTTTTCCTGTTTACACTGTTGCAGTTACTGCATGTATTGTTTTCCTCGTTCTCAGCAAGCATTTCTTAAGCATATAAGATGCACCAGGGAGAGACATTTAGGTTCTGAGTGTCCAAAAAACATTAAAACATTCATTAAAAGGTTACTTTCTGAGAACAGAGTTGCAGTAAACTGTTCTCGTTAAACTTTGTGCTTTGATTGGTTTATAGTTATTATAGTAGTATGCTTTTGAAATGTTGATTAGCTGCTATTAACAAATTCTCAAAGATTGTCCTGAATGGAAGTCAGGGCAGTCCTGGAGGTGAAAAATTATTTGGGGTAGGTGGTGATAAAGTACTGGAAGGAGAGAGGAATGGTTGAGAAGTGGATTGGAGCCTGTCCATGTGGTTTCAGAGGTTTTTGACTGCTTTTCAATTCTTATACCTCCTAGTAGTAAAAATACAGATACCATTAGGTACAGTACTTTTGAATGGTGGAGCCAAATAGTGGAGTAGCAGAAAGTAGCGCAGTGAACTCTCTCTAAAAATACCTCCAAATAGACCTAGAAAATGCAACAGATAGAATCCTGATGAGGAAATTCAAGAAAAAATAATGAGTCATCTTTCTAGCCCTGGTGAGGAGATGCAGAGAGGTCTGTGGACACCACTGACAAGGTCTGGGCAGGAGCAAGCACTCTGTTTACGTAGCACTCCAGTGAGCAGGGAGATGCCATGCAATGGAATAAGAGCAGGTCCCAGACCCATGTGGGACACCTCCAGACATACCTGGTACCAATTAATTAGCTTTATATTGTCCACTACCTACTTCTAGGAACTGAGGAGGGGCCATTTGTCCATGGATATAGGGAGCAGTGCAAGGCCCTGAGCAGTGTACAAAGAATGAACAAGTTCAGAAGTTAAGCGGCAAGACTTCCAAGAACTGATGCTGAGTAAAGTGAGAAGAACCAGCAGAACTTTCTACACATTAATAGAAATATTACAAGAATGATCATCTGTGAATGACTTAGTTATTTTCAGTAATGCCGTAATCCAAGACAGTTCCAAAGGACTCAATGAAAAATGCTTTCTGCTTCCAGAGAATGAAATGATGGAATCTGAATGCAAATTGAAGCACACTATTTTTTACTTTTTTTGTCTTGTTTTTTTTGGGGAGGGGGAGGGTAGGGATGGGATGGGAATCTGTGTTTTCTCTCACAACTTGACCAATGTGGAAATGTGTTTTGCATGACTGTAGATGTGTAACCTATATCAAATTGCTTGTTGTCTAAAGGAGGGTGAGAGGAAATTTGGAACTCAAAATTTAAAAAAAAGAACGTTAAAAATTGTTTTCACATGTAATTGGAAAAAAATTTAAATATTTAAAGAATAAAAATAAAAAAAACAATTAAAAAGCTATTATGGTGACAGGGATACTCAGGACACAAACTCAGAAGAAGAGAGTGATTTCAAAATGTCTACAAATAAAGCTTCAAAGAAAGACATAAACTTGGACTCAAACTCAACTAGAATTCCTGGAAGAGAATAAAGCAAGAGTTTAGAAAAAAGAATTTAAAAATGTTTTTTATAAATGAAATTAAAGTGCTAATGGAAAAAATTGGAAAAGAAATGAGAGCTGTGGAAGAAAGATTTGGAAAGAGAATTAACAGCTTGGTGCAAGAGGTATAAAACCTTGTCCAAGCAGTAAAATCTCTGAAGATTAGAATGAACTAAATAGAAACTAATGATTCCATGAGACAGCATTATTAAAACAAAGTTAAAAGACTGAAAAAGTAGAAGAAAAGGTAAGAGTTCTCATAGCAATGCATACACACACAGACACATACACACACACACACACATGCATGCACTGACCTAGAAAACTGATAGAGGATAAAGCATTTCAAGAAATCTTAAAACTTTCTGTATTGCTTAGCGTTGTTGTTTGGTCGTGTCCAATTCTTTGTGACCCCGTGGACCATAGCATGCCAGGCTTTTCTGTCTTCCACTATCTCTTGAAGTTTGAGTCAGGAGGACCTGAGTTCAAATCTCACCTCAGACACTTGACACTCACTAGCTATGTGACCTTGGGCAAGTCACTTAACCCCAATTGCCTCATCCTGGGTCATCTCCAGTCATCCTGATGAATATCTGGTCACTGGATTCAAAAGGCTCTGGAAGAGAAGTGAGGCTGGTGACCTGCACAGCCCTCCCTCACTCAAAATAAAGTCAAGTGCAAGTCATGTCATTATTTCTCTGATGGCATGGTCTTTTTTGGTAGTGAAGGATGAACACACAGATCTCTTGAAGTCTATCCAAGCTCTGTCTTCAGTCTTTCTTTACATCAGGGTTCTGGTTTTGTAGGCAAAATGTTTAAGCTTCATCTTCAGTATCTGACTTTCTAGTTAATCACCTGAACTAATTTCTTTAAATATTGGCTGATTTGACTTCTTGCTGTTAAAGGGACTCTCCAAATCTTTTCTAGCACAACAGTTTAAAGCAATGATTCTGTGACACTCAGCTTTCGTTATAGTCCAACTCTCTGAGCCCTACGTTGCTACTGGAAAAAACAAAGCTTTGGCCATACGGACCTTTGTTGCCAAGGTGGTCTCTGCTTTTTACTATGCTGTCCAGATTTGCCATAGCTTTTCTTCCAAGGAGCAGGCTTAATTTCATGACTGCAGAAGCCACTTGCAATGATCTTTGAACCCAAGAATATGAAATCTGACCTCACTTTCATTTCTTCTCCCTCTGTTTGCTAGGAATTGATGGGGCTAGTTGCCAGGATCTTAGGTTTTTTGATGTTAAATTTAAAGTCAACTTTTACATTCTATTCTTTCATCAAGAATCTTCTTAATTCCTCTTTACTTTCTGCCATAAGAGTGGTATCATCTATATATTTGAGATTGTTATAGTTTCTCCTGGAAACCTGTATTACCAAGACAATGTTCACAGCACTGGTGGTAACTGAATATGCCAGCGTAGTTCTCAGTCACAAAATATAAAAGACTCTATATAGAAAGCAGAAGAAAAACATTTATTTAGACACCAGAAAGCCAAATCTCAGAACCAGAAAGCAAAATCTGTCATGGTGACCAAGAAGGTAATAGACATGATCACCACAGGGAGCAGAGCCATTCCCAAGCCTCCCCACCTTAGTCAAGGCCTTCTCATAAGCAAACATTTGGGAGCCTGAGCCTTGCCACACCTGCCTTTATACTGTCTCCTCTACCGAACCCTATTGTGCTCACTCACTTTGTCTTGGTTCTGCTCTACCCTTCCTGTTCCCCCTGTTCAGCAAGCTTCTCCCACCACATGTGACTTGGGCTTCCAGGTGATTTAAGCAAATCATATGGGCCTATTAATGAATGAGAAAGGTCTTTCCATTTAAATTGCTAATACAAAACTTTATTTTTGGCTTTTGATTCATCCAGGCTGGCAGTTTACATCATGTACTCTGCGTATAAGTTAAATAAAGTGACAGTATACAACTTCGTCATACTCTTTTTTCCAATGTTAAACCATTCAGTTCCATATTAAGTTCTAAATGTTGCTTCTTGGTCTGTATGTAGGTTCCTCAGGAGACAAGTGAGATAATCTGGTACTTTCATCTCTGAGGATTTGTCACATTTTGTTGTGATCCACATAGTCAAAGACTTCAGTCAAGGAAACAGAACTAGATGTTTTACTGGAACTCTTTCTCCATAATTTAAAGAATCTGGCAATTTGGTCATTAGTTCCTCTGTCTCTTTGAAAAACAGCCTGTTTTTCTGATAATTCTCAGTTCACATGTTGCTGAAGCCTAGCTTGGCAGAACCTTAAGCATAACCTCACTAGCAATTGTTTGGTAATTTAAACATTCCCTGACAATGCCCTTTTTTAGTATTGGTATGTAAACTGTTCTTTTCCAGTGCTGTAGCCACTGTTGTGTTTTCCAAATTTGATGGTATCTTGAGTGTAACACTTTAATAGTACTATCTCTTAGGGTATTCAGATGGAATTCCACTAGCCTTACGGTTAACAATGCTTCGTAACGCCCACTTGACTTCATTCTTCAGGATGTCTGGCTCTAGATCAGTAACCACAACATCATGATTATTGGGAATGTTAAGGTCTTTACTGGTAGAGTTCTCTTGTGTATTCTTTCCACCTCTTAATCTCGTCTGTTTCTCTTAAATCTCTACCATTTTTATTTTTTATCATGACCATTTTTTTCTACCTGCCTTCTGGATTGCTTAGTACCAGAAGACGGAGTGGATATAAAAAAAAGATTCCTCCACCAGTCACCTTGAAATAAACTCCTAAAGGAAAACTGTCAGGAACATTTATGGTCAAAGTCCAGAGCTTTCAGGTCAGAGAAAGTAAGCAGCCAGAAAGAAATAACATAAATATCAAATATATCAGTATCACACAAGATTTAGCAGGCACTACTGTAAGGAGAATGGAGAGAGTAGAACACAATATTCCAGAAGGCAAGGGATATGTGCTTACAGTCAAGAATAACTTATCTAGCAAAACTGAGTATAATCCTGTGGGAAGGAAAAATAAAATAGAGGACTTTCATGCATTCCTGATGAAAAGACCAGAGCTTTGTAAAAACTTTGAAATTCAAATATAGGAGTTAAGAGAAATATTAAAAAGGTAAACATGAATGAATAATCATAAGGGACTGTTTACATTGAAATGTAAGTAGATAATTCTGAAGATCATCCGGCAGGATAAGGTACCTGATACTGAGGTCCTTTTTTCAACAAACTGCCCACTGTTCAAACTCTACTGCAGAGAGTGCAGCTCTGATGGGCTGGTCACTCTGTTTGCATGCCAAATGTATACTTGCTAAAAGACTATGTTACAGAGAACTTGTACAAGGCATTTACATTGTGGTCAGAAGTGATACAAGAATACCCTCAAGTTCTTTCTGAAGAACTTTGGAATTGACTATGACATGGAGAAGACACTGGCACAGGACTGCGCAACATGGCATCCCCTCATTAAAGAAAATGTGTGCTCTATAAGCAAAGCAGAATTGAAGTATCTCCAAACAAATGCGAGACACATACATTTAGAGAATCTGCCCTGAATGTTCTCATATTCTCACTATTTGTACCTATCCAGCTTAAAGCTTATTTTGATCTGATCAGCCACAGTCAGAGACACACTGTAATTTGACTCAACACAGTGATGTCATTTTGTTTCTCTTTGAGAACAAAAGACAACAACTATACCTATCATTAGAGATCAGAGAAGGAATCTGATTAGAGAAGACTTGGGTATAATTCTGTTTTGGTGATCTTAAAAGAAAAATGGAAAGTGAGGGGGAAGAGGAATACACTGTGGGCAAGGGAAATGGGAAAAGAAGATGAGGGAAAAGTATCTCATAATCAGGGTACACAAGTAGAGAACTATACAAACAAGGAAAATGAGGTTATGGTGAGCAGCTGAAATCTAAATTTCACTCTGATCTGAACTGGTCAAAGTAGGGAAGAATAAGCATGTACACATGGTACACATTTAAGAGCAGAAATACATTTTACTCATTGGGGAAATAGGAAAAAGAGAAAAGAGGGACTTATAGGGAGTTCAGATTAAGGGAATTCATAATCTTAAGCAAAACAAAATGTCAAGTTGTATAGAAATATTTTAGCATCTCTCTTTAAGATTACAAAGAATGGGAATCTGAGGGAATAAATTGGGGAATGGCTAAACATTTTATGGTATATAAATGTGCAAGAATGCTATTTGCAGTAACAAATGATGAGGTAGAGGATTTCAGGGAAATCCAGGAGTACTTTTATGAGCGATGCAAACAGTACAGACATACAGGGACAATAATATTAGAAGAGACAAACAATTTGAAAAAATTAGGGACTCTAATGCGTATAATGACCAACCACAATTCCAGAAGACTAATGATGAAACATGCTCCCCATCTCTTGGTAGAGGAGTAAAGGACTCAGTCTTCTAAATGAGATGTGCGAATTTTTTTGGACATGATCAGTGTGAAAATTTGTTTTCCTGGTCTATATATGCTTGTATTCAGCTTTGTTTTTCTTTCATTCTCAGGGAGGGGTGTTTTGGGGTGAAAAGGAGAGAGGGCAGAGTTTTAAACTTTCCTCAAATGCATTCTAATAATTTAATATCATAATTACTTTGACTTTATTTTCGTTTAGGGCATTTTGGGTGACTTGTAGGGATCTTTTGAAAATGAAATGTTCATTTTTCTTAAGAGAAGTTGTACAGTTTCTATTTTCAGTTTACAGAAGTGACCTTATTAAATTTGTATATTTAGATTTATTGATGTAGTTTTTTGATCCTCTCTCAGATAATATGTAGGCCAGAGGATTAGCTATTATTGCATATCTGGATTATTGGTTTTACATATTCACTTCTAGCTGATCAAAACACATTTATTAAGAACCTGCTATGTACCAGGAAATTTTTAGGTGCTGGGGATACAAAGACAAAAATTAATATGCTTCCTGCCCATATGGAGCTTATGTTCTATCTGGAGAGACCACATGTACCCCAGATGTGCCATGCTCATTTAAATCCACTACCAGATATATGTAAACTTCCTCCCCAATTTGTGACAGTCTTGTATTCATTATCATTACTCAGAGCAAAAACAAATAAATACTTTATGTATTATAACAAAATAATACTGAATTTATTTTAAATGTGTGAACTTTTAAAAATCTGTTATGCACAAAGTGACTTCAAGAAAAAAGAATTTTTTTTTGTTTGCCATTGATATGTGTATACATATTTATACTTTTTTTTCCCCTTTTTACTATTTGACTTTCCAAGCAGATCCAAATTTTTAATGGGGAGATCTGGTTCTAGTTTTGGCATTGTCATTATCTAATTCTTTGACTTGAGTCAGGACACTTAATGTAACTGGGCCTCACTTTCTTACTCAGAAAAATGAATTATTTGGAATCACTTATCACCAAAATCTCTTCTCTCAGATTTTTCTTGTTGTAATCACTAACTGAATAATAGAAAAAAATTAGAAATTAATAGGATATTTAAAGAACAGATTTGGGATTTATGTTGCTCATTAATATATAGCCAAAGTATCTTGGTAGGTATTAATAAGGGAAGTGGGAATTGAAGGCTCATTAAGTCCTTTATCTCTAATTTTTTCTGTATGTAGCTTGTTTATACATAGTTGTTTGCATATTGTTTTCCCTTTTAGATTGTGAGCTTCTTGAGAGCAGAGCCTGTTCTTTCCCTTTATTTTATCTTCAGACCTTTGTACAGTGCCTGGCCCTAGTAGGTACTTAAGTACTTGTTGATTTGACTTTAGGGAACCTGGGATTAAGTGAGCTTTGGAATTGTTTTAATATAGTTGGGAGTGTTGGGTGGAGCAAATATTTCAGGTGTGTTGGACTCTTAAACATTGAAGCATTATTGCTAACAAATCAAAGAAAGACCTGAGGCAAGTGTCTCATTTAGTCACGTACAGCCTTTATTAAAATTCATTTGCATGCTAGAAAGGTTGGATTCCATACCAGTATATCAAGTTGAAATAAGTAAACACTAATATAGAATTCCACAGAGGTAATAATAACAGTAATACCTGGTGATAAATTAATGATAGTTTGGAACTTGCTTTTTTGTTTATAACTCTTAACTGAGTGTCAAGCATAGTATAAAAGCTATAGAATTAAAGGTATTACCAAAATCTGCTCTGACTCCTGAGGAACGTGAATTCCCGTACTTGAATTTAAAGTTGAAAGAAGAGAATGATTAGGGAGAGAACCTGAAACTATAGGGGTAATGAGAAAGAAAAGATATTAGGGTGAATATATTTTATCCTCTCTTTTTTTTCTAGGTGCTTAACCTGTTTTTTGGTTTGTTTTTTTTTTACTTTTCTTTACCCTGTTTCCTTTCTCTTATCTCCACTGAAATATATTTGAATGACAGGCTTGGTTGTGTAAAGGGAGTGTAGAACCAAAACAAAATCTGGGAATGGAATGTGATTTACCCCAGTGGATTGGTTTTGTTTCTCCCTTCTCTGATACCTTGTGGTTATCATTTCCGACGTCTAAGAGAACTTTTGTTGGAAAGAAGAATTCACTGTTAAGATTTTGTTTATTGTTAGTAACTCCCAACTAGATGTAAATTCTTTGGAATCAGGAAATATTAGGGTATTTCTTGGTTTTCTAACAACTTAGAATAATAGTAAATATTACTGGACCATGATTAAAGTTGCCTTTTTTTAAAAACAAAAAATTTGGTACATGTGATCTCATAAAAGAGTTCCTTTGTAAGCATAAAATTAAGTTATGTCATTATAGTTCTAATGAATCACTTTTGTTGAAAGCTTGATTTTAATGAAAATGAGTTAGCAATTATTTTAGTTCATATATTTTATCATTTATTGATGGAATTGATGGCCTCTTGTTGCACCTGTTGCTCGATAGTTCTTAGTTCATTTTTAAGCATTTCTTGGCAAGTTTCTGAGAAAACTTCTGTAGCTTATCAAGAGAGATTTTACAGCTTCAGTGACTGTATAGAATTTTCTGATTTCCAAAAGTTGTGAATGAAAATGAAAATCCTTCCTAATCACTAGGGAAATGATGAATTTGCACATTTTCAGTATCATTCCCAGTTGAACGTAGTCAGTCAGCTTTCCTTTTTGCTACAATTGGAAAGGGTTTTTTGTTTTTATTTTAAACTTTTACACATGTGACTTTGTATCTACCCTTTAGAGGGGAGATAATGTTGGAGTTATGATATAGAATTTTAATTCTTTGTCATTGAGAAGGTTACCTAATCTCCTTTGGGTTTTAATTTCCTCATTGTAAAATGAGAAGATTGGTATAGAAGACCTCTGTAGAACTTCTGGGCCTAAATCTATGGTTCTGTAGTGGTAGGAATATAGCTCCTACTGTATCAACCTACATTCCTGCATGTACCACATACATACATACTATGTACATATATGTATGGCTACATGATAAGAGCATGTATTTTTTGAATGATAGTGATATTTCTTCATTCTAGTTTTCATTTTGTATGACCATGATCTGTCATGTTTCTGTTGTGTAGCATTCCCTGGTTAGAGTTAATTACTATGTAAAAATATTGGAATTTCTTGAATAGTTCAGTAACTTTGAGGGGATAGCAGGACAGAATATTTAAAACTTTAATTTCCTTGGAAAACTGAAATGGCTGGTCACCATATCCATAGAAGTTAGTTCTGACCTAAGGCGTCCTGTGGACCACAGGTTGTATATGTCCTCCCTTACGGCACAGAACTGAAAACAGAGCTTGGGCCCCTTTGTTTAATTTTTGAGTCATTGTTTGCCTCTTTATCTGAATGTCACTCATACTTGTTTGTAGATACCACTAAGGTTTTGGCGGTACAGCATGTAGGTGTGTGTGTGTGTGTGTGTGTGTGTGTGTGTGAGAGAGAGAGAGAGAGAGAGTTATCAGGAAGTTTATGCACACTTGATAGTATTTGTACATAATGTCCATTTTGAAAGTTTTTAAATCCACATTTAATGGGGTTGTAATTTGGCAGTTTTTCCTTTGGAAGTTTCATGCTTGGGAATTTTTATATGCTTTTTATCCAGTTACAAATAGAAATCAAATTATGAGTGTTTTATGAAGGAAAAAAAATCTTACTTTGATTAAAAGAGCAATGCCCACAAAAGTTTTACTTTACCTCATTGTGACCTACAGATAACCTTGAGTTCTTGCTTTAGGCCAGTGGAACTGTGGCAGGTGTGAAACTCTTCAAATACTTTGAGCCTGGTGACATATTCTTCTGTTCAAGGATCAGCCTATCTAAGTATGGAGAATTTATTACCAGAAAATTGGCCCCTGAGTGATGTAATTTTAAAAATTATGTTGATCCATGAAACACAAAAATTCAGAGTTGTTTCCACAGCCACAGGGAATAGTGATGGAGTGGGAACAGGGGATAATAAGCTGTTAAGAATCATAGTCATGATTAGACCATCTACAAATAGTAATTTAAAGTTTGCTACTTGATTTATTCAGTGAATTGAGACACTGCTGGAGGAATTGAACCCTATTGATATTGAAATTCTTGTCATAAATGAAACTAGAAAACCTAAAGAAGTTACAGCTAAATAGAGGGATGAGTCACAGACCATCCTTGGGTAGATGAACAAAGGAGTTGGTTTTGTTGTATGCTTCAAAGCAACAAGAAACATTTCATGGGATATTTGGTCATTCCACCTTTTGGTGGTCACCCTAAGTGACCAGTAGATCATTATGAGAAGCATTATGTCTTAATATGTGTTACAGATGACAAATGAGAGAAATTTATTAATAATTGTCATAATATTAACAATAGCTACCATTGGTATAGTACTTATACACTCAGCACAGTGCTAAATATTTTACAAGTATTATCTCATTCGATCCTCATTATTATAATCCTTATTGTACATTTGAGTAAATGTACACAGTTGAATATATGTACTTTAAATAAATGTACTTGAACAAATGTTTTGTTTGAGGAAATGGAGGCAAACTCAATTGACTTGCCCAAGGTCACATAGTATCAGAGTCTGAATTTGCATTCAGGTCTTCCTGACTCCAGGCCCAACTCTACCTACAGTCCTTCCATGTGCCTCTATAAAGAACCTGGCCAAATTCTTCAACTTAATTCAACATACTAATTTCATATTTAATATCATCAAAGAGAAGGTGGGAAAGAGGGAAGACTAACTTTGTGGGGAAAACAGTTCAGAATTAAGAAGTAGGATGTCAAAGGACTGTAAACCACTCAGGATACCCATGCCTATTATATCAGGAATCCTTTTTGAAGATATTAGCAAGCACTGAACATTTTCATAAAAGTTAGAATTTACTTTAAGAGACAGGATATAATTAGTTGCTGAAGAGAGAGGCATTTCAAAATTAGTCAAGCTTAAAGCTTAAGTCAAAATCATTGCCAAATTAGAAGAAAAGATGAAGATGAGAAGACATTGAATAAGATTATAATTTTTATCTGATCTGCTTTTAACCATTGACTTTTCAAATTTGAAAATGGGCTAAAGTAAAGACATTGACTGTTGCTGTTTTTATGAAATTTAACATAAAACTACAAAGGAGCTTAAAGAACTCAGCTAGATACCTCAGCTAGATACCACTGAAAATGTATGCTAAGTAGATAGGCAGAGGTGCCAAAAACAATATGGATTTAGTACAAAATCTTTATTTTTGTAAAACAGTATGGAAGAGAAGGATGGAGAGTTATGAGCTTTATGTCTCTGTAAAATAGCATAAGAGGAAGCAATCTACGTTGAACTTGGCTTGAGACCCAACCAAGACATATAAATCTTGAGAATGTTTGTTAATGGAGCTGGAATAAGGACAACAAGTAGATGTGAAATGGGAATGTGCTACTATTTCTATAGTGATATATTATTATCTATTGTTATTGAAAAGGGCAGTGCAACCACCTCATTTTAATTCAGCCTCCCAACCGCTCTAACATACTATATGAAGAAGACGCCATGGCATTCTAAGAAGAATGATATGAACCTGACACTGAATATATTCAGAAGACACATGTTTACAATTACATAATTGACAGATAAATTCCAGATAAATTAAAGAAAATCAATAGAGGTTTCACATATCAATAGGCTTCACAAATACTTTGTCAGAAGAACACTTCCCTTCGCTCATATTGTTCTTTGAGCCAGAAATTCATTTTCTTTGCCCCTCTGCATACATATCCTCTATTCTCTTTGACTCTTAAGAGCCTGGTTTAAAGTCAAACCTGTTTTATAATATCTTCTTGGACTGTTCTGACTCCTAGAGATTTCTCCTAGCATCAAAATCCTATTGTATTTGTATTCTGACTCACACTGCAAACATGCTCTACCTAGTAGCATTGATTTATTCTATAAAAGCAAATCCTTATGTTATAAATGGATTATAAATGGTGACATGACAGGATTTTGTAATTTTATAGTGAGGTGTGGTTAAAAATGTATTACCGTATTTTGAAATTCGATCTTAATGGGGTATATATAACTTGATTATACTATGTATGTAAATATAGAGTGTATAGCTTGATTAAGAGGCATATTGGTGACCCAGTAGATAAGAAAGCTGGGTCTAAAATCAGGAAGATCTGATTTCAGACGCTAGCTGTGTGAACCTGGGCAAGTCACTTAACCCTGTTTGCTTCACTTTGCTTATCTGTAAAATGAGCCGGAGGAAGGAAATGGCAAACCATTCCAGTCTGTTTGCCAGGAAACCCCATGGACAGCATTAGTGAGTGTGCTACGGTCCACAGGTCAGTCAGACACGACTGAACAGCTGAACAGCAAATCAGGCTATTTGCTGTATATGCTAGTTTTGCAGATTTATTTTCAAATTTCTTATATGTGAATGCATTCTGCTGACAACGTTGCAAAATTTTCCAATAGTTCTGAGCTCAACAAGATAATGTAATTTAGTGGAAAGAGCAAAGGCCTGAGAATCCTACTTTTCCCCCTAACTTGCTTTATAACCTAGAATAGGTTTCTCTGGGTTCTGTTTTTCTCATCTTTAAAATAAAGCAGCTAAGTGGCACAGTGCATAGAGTGCTAGATTAAGAGTCAGGAAGGCTCTTTTTTGTGAGTTCAGATCTGACCTCACACTCTTCCTCTTGTGTGACCCCGGCCAAGTCACTTAACCCTGTTTGTCTCAATTTCCTCATCTGTTAAATGAGCTGGAGATGGCAATGGCAAATCACTCCAGGATCTTTGCCAAGAAAACCCCAAATGGGGTTGTATGTGACTGAAGTGACTGAGCAACAGAATTTAAGGAGACTGAACCAGATTATATCTCACTTTTAGCATTTATTAAACCCTTAATCAGTATATTAGGCAGGCACTATAATAAGATTCCATAATAGCATGGTCCCTGGCCTCATGGAATTTATGTTGTCTGGGAAAAACATGTGTGTGTGTGTATATGTGTGTGTGTGTATATGTATATATATACATATATATGTGTATATATATATATATATATATATATAAAATGCAAAGATTTTTTTATTAAGGGAAACAGGAGATTAGGAAAGACCTTAGGAGAGATCATGCTTAAACTAAATTTTGAGGGAAACTAGGGATTCTAAGAAGCAAAGATGAGAAAGTAGTGCATTTCAGGCATGAGGGACAACCTGGAATATATAGGGATAGGAGATAGACTATTATGAATGAGGGGAAAGCAAGGAGACCAGTGTAGACCAGTGTGGTTAGGTAGATAGTATACTTACAGAAATGATGTGTGTGATAAACTGGATCAGGGCTCCATAATAATAGAGGGATTAGTTTTAGTAAAGAGGACCACTTCTTCATTAGAGACTAGAATAAAACAGAAGATGATGAAGGATATTATCAGAGGTTTAATTTTGGTGGAGCGGCAGGACTGTAGAGGGATCTTGGGAGAAGAGAGGAGTATGTTAGACTCGAGAAGAAAGCAGAAGCTAAGGTAAAAATCGTCAGATTATTCATACTTTAATTGTCATTTATGTAATCTCATAAATGAACCACATTTAAGTGGGAGGTTTTTTTGTGGCAAATAGTAGTAACCTTGAGGTTGGAGGGTTGAACTTGGAAGTCAAGTTAGGAGTTTAAATCATGGCTTTGTGTCTTCATACTGTTTTTACTTTGGTCAATTTATATAGTCTCCCTATGTGGCATCTGAAATCTTACTCTTAGTTTTATGGTCCTATAACCCTTTGATTCTAGTTTGAAACTTATCCTTTGACTTTGAGCACAGACTTACAGATGAAAACTTTACAGTAGTTTACTTTTTGGATAGTTTATTGTTTTTGGTTAATTTTTTTTATTTCAGATTTTATCTCAGATTTTAAATATATTGATTTTTCATAGTCATTTGCTTATGAAATACTGTAGGGATAGTAAAGTTTACTGTATTTCATTCAGTAAGAGCCTTGTCTAAATAAGATTTAGATTTAACTGAACAGGCAAGACACAGGTGCTTATTCAGTAAATTGGAAAATTTGGAAACCTTTATAAAATATATTTTTGTTATTGACTGTGGGAGTAGTAAAAAAAGTGTTTTAGTTTTTGAATATGCCAACGTAAAAAGCCAACATAACTTTTTCTCACACAGAGCATTTACAGTTTTACATTTCATTTGTCAACCAAATGACATATTAAGATTCATCACAAATTTATAGAGGTAGAGAATTTTCAAATGTAAATTAAAAATATTTTAGTTAAGTAGTTATGTATCATGTGTATCATGACAAACCGTTTTAGCTATTGTAATGGGAAAAATATCAATCAGAAATATTTATTAAATGTTTACTTAGTAAATCATAAAAACAATAATAACTAACATTTTATAATACCTGCTTTGTGTCAGACACTGTGCTAAGCACTTTATTAATAGTATCTTATTTGATCCTCACAACAGCCTTGGGAGGTAGGTACTATTACCTCCATTTTACACATGGGGGAAAATGAAGAAAATGGTGGTTAAATGACTTGTCCAGGAACCCAGCTAGTAAGTATTTGAGACTAGATCTGAACACAGGCTGTCCTGAAGCCAGGGTCTGCACTCTGTCACACTGTGCCACCTAGCAGCCCTGCTAAGTATTGCACTGGACTAAGGCCAAAGTGAAATGTTTCCTGCCCTGTCCACAGAGACAGCATATGCATATATAAATACAAAATATATGTAAGATTAATGGAAGAGAGGAACTGAGGAAGACTTGTGCTCTATTCACCATTGAGCATTTATACAGTAAAACATAGCTTGTATACTTGATTGTGGTGAGTTAAGTCAATAAGCACAGTGGTAGGTAATTAATAAATGTAGAACTGATTAAGTTTTAACTGTGGCACTTTAAGAAACAAAATATTATTATAAAATGTAAAATGGTATTGTTGAAGTTCATTCAGATTCTTTCTTCTTTTCCTCCCTTAGCATCAGATGTACTGTAGGTATAAACAGAAGTAACCATTTTTCAAGTTTGTATTTTTTGTGGCATTCTACTTGGAAGGTTATTATCAAGTCTTACCAGTTGGTCAGGCTTTATGTGTAATGAAAAATAGCAGGAACTTTCATAATCAATGTTTTGTTTTATTTTCTGTGTATTCCTTTGGGAGGACAGGAGTGAAGCTGATAGTAGCAAAAACAGTAGCAAAAGCAGGATATTGAGGAAGTGGTCAAAAATGTAGCTTCATTGGTATCTTAAGACGTGAACCCAGAAAATAATGTCTGCAACACTGAGTTACTAGTGAATTGAACACTTTATTACCAGATGATATTGAGTGAGGGGAATGTATTTGAGTTAAAATTACTTGGCAAGAAGCTGGTCTTTTACTTTAGAAACAAGATTATTGAGAGACCCGAGCTCAAATCCAGCTTCAGACATTAACTGGGTAACCTTGGGTATGTCATTTAACCTCTGTTTTCCTCTTTTTTTTGATCTGTAAAATGGGGATAATGATAGCACTTAGCTCCTGGGATTCTTGTGAGGATAAAATGAGATAATATTTGTAAAGTGCTTTGCAAACTTTATACTTTAGTATACTAGCTAATATAGTGACACGCATTTGACATATCATACCAAAAACTATTACAGTATGTTTATCTGTTAGGTATTTGTCATCATCATTCATCTATTTTATCAGGTACATAACTTATACGTATTTGTGGCTATCTTGTCATGCATTTGTTAATTGCAGTATATTTATCTGTTAGATATTCGTCATCATCATTCATCTATTTTATCAGGTACATAACTTATACGTATTTGTGGCTATCTTGTCATGCATTTTTTTATTTTTTTGCTGTTGTTAGTATTAGTAATAGATATGCACTAGAATGGGCATGTAGTGCCAATGTGATATTCGTAGTGCCAATGTGATATTCACAGTGCCTGTGGCAGCCATGAACATTCTGGTGCAATTCTGAATCAGAAAATACTACAGACTCTCCACCTGGAAGACAGAACCAAAACATTTATTCAGACACCAGAAAGCCAGATCCATTATAGTAACAAAAATCTATACTCAGTAAATGTAGAGAACAACATCAGCCCCTAAGCCTTTCCCTGCGAGGCTTCCCACAAACCAGCTCCATTAAACAGATCACCTTAAACAAAATCACCAACAAGCTCTTTCACTCACGCTAGTCTTCAACCTGCATCCTTTCTTGCCCTGACTCCTCTCAAGACTAACTTCCTCTCAGCTTAGCTCTAGCCCCGCCTCTTCCTATTATACCCATTCTGCAGACTCCTACCACAGGATCCATATGACTCAGACTCATGTGACTCAGGCAGGTTCCATGGACCTATTAATGAATATGAAATCTTCCCATTTAAATTACCATCACAGGGCAATATTTGTGAGGCAACCTATTCAAACAAGTACACACAGAAGAAATCTGTACTGAAGACACAATTTTGAAAGCATTGAGGGACAATTTTCAAGATATATGAAAAAGGGGAAGATAACTACGAGTGGAAAAATATGTATAATATTATTACCAAAAGGGGTGATAAAAAGTACATTAGTAACTACTGACACATGTACTTCCATTCTCATTTTTATATAATCTGTTTAAGAATATTCTAAACATGAATTAGGGATAACCTTGATGAATATATTAAGAAGGGAGTCAAAGATTTATACAAATTATTTTCTGTTGTGGACGACATCTTCGTAGTCACATGAGTGAAGAATATAGAGAATACAAGACTTCACAGTGTTTATTATTTTTTGAGTATGGAAAAAAAATTAACACAAAACAAAAAAAAAACCATAAAGCCTGTCTTCCCTAAGCTTCAGTTGCTCTCCATTGCTTGTAGGTTTAATTATGAATCCTTCTGTTTGGTATATAAAGCTTTTTTAATGGTGGAGTCATAAAAACCTGTATCCATCCTGCATTTTCATGGTGACTATACTTGAATCACCTTCCAGTACTCTGCAATTTGTCCCCTGTATAGCATTGCCTGACAAGTTGAGTGATACCTCAGGTCTCTTTCCCTTTAAGATCCACCTGAAGTACTACCTCCTAAGAGGCCTTTCTTGATTCCCCCAGTTAGTTTATACCTCAGGTAAACTTTATTTTGTACCTATTTATCTTTGGTTATCTGGGTTCACAATGCACAACCCCACTAGAATTTAAACTCCTTGAGACTTACTTTTTGTCTTTGTATTTCCAGCACCCAGCATAGGATGTGGCACATGGTAGACACAGATATACATGCTTGTTGATAGATTGAAGGACTGTGAGTTGATAGGAAGAACAAGGGAACCAGTGTATTTTGAAAGTAGATTAGTGATGGATTCGAGATGATCATTAAATATCAGTGATAAATGTATCAGATTAAGATACTGATCATTGTTTGATATTCATTTGGATAAATTATGTTGATATAAAAGTCATGTCAGTTTTAAAATGGAAAAAATATTATATTTTGATGGTTAATTGTATGTTACTGGTAAAAAGATTTTGAAATAATAACACTAGCAGTTTTGGAAGAAGGTAAACTACTAGATTAAAGAATGTTAGCAATAGATAGCATTTATATAGTGCTTTAAGTTTTTAGAGCACTTACATATGTAATCTCATTTGATTTTCACACCAACCCTGGAAGGCAGGTGCTATTATTGTCCCCATTACACAGACCCGGAAGAAGGGCAGTGAGAGGTGATATGACCTGTCTAGAGGTCTCAGAGTTAAGAAGTGTCTGAGGCAGGATTGGCAAGAAGTCTGATTATCCTGACTCAAAAGGCCAGTGCTCTTGTGTACTGGGCTTTTCCCTGTTTGCCTCAGAAGGAACCCTTAACTTGGATGACATACAGTACTGATCCAGTTGGGTCACTAATTCCTTCTAATACTTTTTAAAAGGTATTAAACCAAACATTATGCTCTGTCTCAGGAAGAATAATGGTTTAATTTTTTATAGTATAAAGTATATAATTGCAAAATGCTTTAAAATTATTGTATTTTGAAGGGAAAATAAAACCCAGCTGGTGCAAGAAAGGTGCTGCAGTAGGAACCAGGAGATTTGATTTTTAGTTCTGATTCTCCTACCAACTAGCTCTGTGCTCGTACACAAGTTACTTACACATTTGGGAATCTCATCTTCCACATGTGTAATGAAGAGTTTTATTAGATGAGCCCTCAACTCCGTTGTATCCTTGTTTGTAATTCTGTAAGAAATACTTGTGAACAGCATAGCGCTCACAAGAGAGTTGTGATTTAAATAGTCTTTTCATAATTTCAGAATGGCAATCTAGGTGCTAATTTTTAAAATTCAATATTGTATTTTTCCCTAATTACATGTAAAAGCAATTTTTAACGTTAGTTTTAAAAAAATTGGTGTCTGGAGAGGGATAGCATTTTTTCATTTTAAGTCCTTTGGAATTGTCTTTGATCATTGTATTGCTGAGAATAGCTAAATCATTCATAGTTGGTTACACTGCTGTATTTCTCTCACTGTGTACAGTGGTCTCCTGGTTTGGCTCAGTTCATGTAAGTGTTTCCAGGTTTTTCCAAAAGCATCCTGCCTGTCATTTCTTGTAACAAAGCAGTATTCCATCACAATCATATGTCCAATTTGTTCAGTCATTCCCCATTTAATGGGAATCCCCTCAATTTCCAATTCTTTGCCACCACTAGAAGAGCTACTATAAATATTTGTACATATAGATCCTTTTCCCTTTTGGGTCTCTTTGGGATCAGACCTAGTAGTGGTATTGTTGGATCAAAGGATTTTATAGCCCTTTGGGCTACCTTTTCATATCCTTTGACCATTTGTCAATTGAGGAATGGCTCTAATTTTTATAAAATAGAGTCATTTCTCTATATATTTGAGAAGTGAGGCCTGTATCAGAGAAACTTACTGTAACATGTTTTCCCCAGTTATGATTAGTAACTACTCTCTCCCCTTTCACCTTGTCTTTCTCAAAAGTGTTTTGCTTCTGAGTACCACCTCCCTCAATCCATCCTGCATTCTATTACCCTCCCCCCACTCTTCTCTTATTTTCTTCCCCTCCTTTTCTGTAGAGTAATATAATCCCTCTTTGAGACAATTCCAGTGAGAGTAAGGTTCAAGCACTCCCGTACCTCCTTCACCTTTCTCTCTATTATAAAAACTCTTTTGCGTCTCTTTTATGTGAGATAATTTACCCTATTCGTTCCTTTTTTCCCTTGTCTCAATGCATTTCTCTTTCTCACCCCTTAATATTATTTTTTAAAAATATCATCCCATCATATTCAACTCACTCCTGTCTTCTCTCTCTGCATGCTCCTTTGAACTAATAATGAGAAAATTCTTAGAAGTTAGTAGTATCATCTTCCCATGTAGGAATATAAACAGTTTTACCTAGTTTAACCCTGTTGACTCTGTTATGATTTCCATTTTCTATTTACATTGTTATGCTTCTCTTTAGTCTTGTATTTGAAAGCAAAATTTTCTTACCGTCAGGAATGTTTGAGAGTTCTGTATTGCATTAAATATCCATTATTTCCCCTGAAATATTATTCTCAGTTTTGCTGGGTCAGTTATTCTTGGTTGTAATACTAGCTCCTTTGCCCTCTGTAATATCATATTTCAAGCACTTTGATCCTTTAATGTAGAAGCTGTTAAATCTTAGGTGTTCCTGACTGTGGCTTCATGGTATATGAATAGTTTCTTTCTGTGTGCTTGCAATATTTTTTCTTTGTCCTGGGAGCCCTGGAGTGTAGCTATAATATTTCTGGGAGCTTTTATTTTGTGATCTCTTTCAGGTGGTGATTGGTGGATTTTTTCAATTTCTATTTTACCTTCTTGTTCTAGAATATCAGGGTAGTTTTCCTTGATATTTTTTAGAAAGAGGATGTCTAGGTTTTTGTTTGGTTTTTTTTAAATCATGACTTTCAGGTAATCCAAATAATTCTTAAATTATCTCTCCCTTATCTGTTTTCTAAGTGGTTTTTCCAGTGAGATATTTCACATTTTATTCATTTTTTTCCAGTCTTTTGATTTTGATTGTTTCTTGATGTCTCATGGGGACGTTAACTTCCATTTAACCAGTTCTCATTTTTAAGGAATTATTTTCTTCAATGAACCTTTGTATCTCCTTATCCATTTGGCCAATTTTACTTTTTAAGGAGTTTTTTCAGTGAATTTTTCTGTCTCTTTTATCATTTGGCTTATTGTGTTGTTTTTTTTAAGACGTTAAAATTATTTTTTTTTGCGCCTCCTTTACCAGAATGTTGATGTTGACTCTTTATTCATGATTTTTCTTGCCTCACTCTCATCCCTTTTCTCAGTTTTTCCTCTGCTTCTCCTATTTGATTTTTTAAAATCCTTTTTGGAGCTCTTCTAGGAATTCTTATTGGGTCTGAGACCAGTTCACATTTTTCTTTGAGGCTTTGGATATAGCAATTTTGACTGTCTTCTTTTGAGTTTGTGTTGAGCTTTTCAGATATTTTTTTTCATTGCTTGCTAATTTTCTCAGCCTATGTCTTGACCTTTAACTTTGTGTTAAAGTGGGACTCTGCTCCTGGTATATGAGAGGCAACTTCTACCCTTTCTAGCTGCTGCTGTCATAGTTCTGAGTATCATTTCTTCCAAGGCAATATGATATAAGGAGGAGTGTGGTCACTGCTTTCCTGGTCTGTGCTCTGGTCTAAGTGACCACAAGCAACCCTTTCCACTGTGGAATTGTAATCAGGGTCCCTGCTTCCCTGTGACAACAAGTCTTTTGTTTGCTAGTGCTCCTCCACACCCTCAGACTATGATGTGGATCCGTGTATGGGCAATGTAACAGAGTCCTGTACCCACTGCCAGCAAGGAGGCCTTTGTAATTTCCTGATCAGTTATCTGTCCCCTAACCGTCTGTGGGCTGAGAGCTCTGGAAGCCACAGCTTCCTTTGCTAATTCAGTTGTTCCCAAGGTCTGTTGCTGGTTTGCTGGACCTTGGCCTGCACTCTACTCTCACTCATGTTCTATAAACCTTTCCTGCTGACCTTCTAAATTGCTTTGGACTGAGCAATTTTTTTACCCCAACCTTCTATGGGTTTTCCTGCTCTAGAATTCATTTTGAGGAGTAATATAAAGTTGTTGGGAGGGGAATTTGGGAGAGCTCAGGACTTTTCTCTGCTCTTCTTCAACTCTGCCCTTTTCACAGGCTAATTCTTAATACAGTTATTCTAGAACTTGTGTTTGTTAATTGTCTGTAGCTACTGTTTTGTGGACCTTCAGACGTATGACCCTCTTATTGCCATTTTTAGGTGACAGGTTGCTTTTAGTGATTCCATTGATGGAAAAATTCACTTTTCTCTCAAATAAAACAATATACTTCTAAATGCTATCAGTTGATAGAACAAAATGCTATTGCTTACATATTGAGTCTATTCAAGATAATTTTAATTTATTTGTTATCAGTTTTCTACAGTCACTTCCATAAATCTTAAATTTTCCCCCTTTTCTTCCCCATTCCCTCCCTGAGAGAGCATGCAATCTTATATTTCTATATGTACATTCTTACTAAGCACAAGGTAATTTTTCTGTTAGTTGAGTGATCAGTTTTCAGAATAGTGCTTAATGACTTAAAATGAGGAAGAATAGAGCTATGTAGATTCAGGTTGTTTAAGAGATTTGCTTTGTAAGTATTACAGACTTGTAGCAAATAGGTAATGCAGTAGGTTGTAGTTTGGAAAATCTGAGTTCAGATTCAACCTCAGACACTGTGTGACCTTGGGCAAGTCACTTAACCTCTGCTTGCCTTTATCTCCTCAACTTATCTCCTCCATCAAATGAGGTAATATTTGTAAACTGCTTGGCACCTACTAGGCCCTATATAAATACTTAGATTCCTCCTGCTCCTTACTTGAATACATTATATAAATGTAAATCATATTGTCATCTAAATGAGTGGATAAGGTAATTGTTTTTCTTGTGTGTGTGTAAGATTATTAACGTGAATATTTTACCTTTAAGTAGGGTCTTCCTTACTTGCCTGTCTCCAAGGTATTATGAAATTTCATGAACTGGTTTGTAAAATGCTTGGAATACCTTACTTAAAAGTTTCTATTTTAAATCTGAATATCATCAAATATCATTCCAGTTACTTACTTTAAAACTATTACAATCTCTTCACTAATTAAAAGCTACCTTATATTGTCTGCCCCACCCATGAGTGATCCTTTCTTTTAAAACAGAATATGTCCATAATAGTCTGTTTCGTATTAAAATGTAATATCTATATAGTTGAATGGGGAAGTTTGAAATGAGGGGAAAGATAGAGGAAAGGAGTTTATGTTAGGAACCATTTAAAAGTAACTCTTCTAATGTATCTCAGCTATTCTGTGTTTGTCCTTTACCCACTAGATATAGAAAATAGGGAAAAAAATCAGAAGAGTAAAGAAATGGAAAAAAGAGATTTTCATTGTTGTAGCATACAATTTCCAATAGACCCAAGATTAAAGTCAGTCCATTTTAAAATTTGGGCTCCATTTTGAAACTTAATTGTACAAACAGGTTGGTTAAATCATAAAGCAGTGTCAGTGGATACCTGCCTTATTGGAAGAGTGATACCTTTTATTTCAATCTCTAAAAAAATAGCTATAACTATCTACTTTGTGTTTCTAGGTATGTGTGTGTGTGTGTGTGTGTTCCTCTGTGTATATATCAACAATATAGTTTCTACATCAGTTATTGTTTGATGTTTTAAAATTTAAACTTTAAAAATGCCTTGGTTATGACTCTGTAACCATTCTGCCTTAGTGACACATAGAGTAAATTGTTCCCTTCTAGGTTTAAAACAATTCTATGATTCAAATTTTTTGATGATGATCCTGTGGGAGATAGTTCTTCTAGATAATGTGTTTCAGATTACTTATATGTTTTGATAGCTATATGTAAAGAATACTAATGAACTTTTCATTTTTATTTTTTTAGTTAGTTTTTACATTACCTTTCCTTCCCAGTATATTTCTTCCTTCTCCCCTAACCGTAGAGCCATTCCTTCAAGATTCAGAATAAAAAAGATAAAGCAGATCAGCAAAACTAATTAGGGCATCTGTCAAGTTTAACTATATGCAGTGTTCCAAGATTTCTGCTCCTTTCCCAGTTTCTCTTCCTACAAAGAAGGGAGGAATGTACATTCTCATATCTTATCTTAAGGGTCAAGCTTGTTCATTTGTAATTATACATCTATGTTTTCTTGATCAGTATTCTGAATGCATATTTTCCTAATTGCATTGTTTTTCCTGTTCTTTTTTATCTAAATGGAGTCTTGTCTTTTTCAGGCCCAGATTGCATTCCTTCAAGGAGAAAGGAAAGGACAAGAAAATCTGAAGAAAGATCTAGTAAGGAGAATCAAAATGCTGGAATATGCTCTTAAACAAGAAAGGTACTTCACTAAAATGGAAGAATGTTTTAATTTTTTTCAGTTACTTCAAAAGTACTATTTTGTCATTTCTTAAGTTACAAGTTTTAGAATTCTAAATTCATTTAAATTCAGCAGACTTGTTGAGATACCTAATTTTGAGAAGCAACATTGTGTAAGGTATAGAGAGAGCTGGTCTCTGACTTAGGAAGACCTAGATTATGGTCCTTCTTCCTATGTATTCTGGCTGTGACAAACCAATCACAGACCTGTCCCAGGCTACTTATAGGAGCAGTTGCTAAATGGTATTGGCAGAAGGGATTTTCTCACTTGGAATACCTTACACTAAAGAAAAGACCAAAAGCAGTTTTTTTCAAAGATACTTGAGTCTTATTTTAATGTTCCTACTGGGAGTACTTGCTTTTTTCCGATATAGATGGATAAATTGATATTTTAAAATTTTAACATAGTAGCTTCATAAATAAATATCCAGGTAGCACAGATTAGGGAAATGAGCGTCATATAAGTTGTCAATAAACCTGCATGAGAATTCTGGCCTTGCCAATTGTTATTTGATCTTGGACAAATCACATAACATCTTTGAACATGTTTCCTTATCTGTAAAATGAGAATAGAATAAAATGGACTAACTGATCTCAAAGGTATCTTCTTCTAGCTGAATCCTATGTATGTGCATAGGTGCTCAGATTTTGCCAGTATGAATTTTTTAAATGGCTTGGCATAAGAAAATTCATACCTAATGAAAGAAATATTGATGTCTCTAATTTTACACACTATAAGCATTTTAGTAAGGGTGGAGTGGTATGTTTGAAAGATAGTTGAGTTCCTACTACTGTATCAAAGTTCTGTGAGAGAGAAAAAGCATGAGACACAGTTCTAGCCTTTTAGACTTATTTTGGTGAAGTCACTTAGTGTTAGTTTTTAATGGTCCCTCATGGTTATAAAATTCTGTGATTTTAATAAATCTATATTTAAGTAAAAGAAATTTATATAAACTGAATCCTGTTTTTTCCATCATCTTCCATAAAATCAAAAACATTTCTGTGGGAAAAATTTTTCTGGTAAAATGATTTGAAAATCTTTTTGTCATATTTTGTCTATCCTTTTCCTGTCTTTCAATGGTCACTTCCTAGTCCTAGTCCTGTCACTGTATCTTCCTTTAGGTGTTCCTTTCCCCTCTAATTTTGATCTGCTCTGGGCCAAGAAACCATATTATAGTTGGCTAGAATTACCTAAAGTAAAAATAAATGGATACTTGGGAGTCTCAGTAAAGTAGATGCACTTTTATGATAGTAAATTTAGTTTACTTAAGTGCTTCTTTTTCTTCTTATTTTTTAGCCATATTTCAAATAGTTGAATTTACTGTATAAGACCCCTCCTGAAAACTGCTATAATGTAAAATTTTATTCATTATTTAATATTAAGAGATTGAGATTAAGGTTAGGATATTAGAAGAAAAATGCCTACTCTTTCAGGTTGATTAGTAGTATTAATGTTATAGAATACAGCAAAATGGAAGAACCATTTTTCTCGTGTATGTGACTTGTGGGTACAAGGAGAATCATTGCTGGTATTATTGTATAATGTTAGTCTAACCATATTAGTAGTTCTGCTCAGTAAATTTGTGAGTGTCTTCTTGAAAGTTCATTCTTGCAATCAATATGAATAATCCTTAAAAACTCATATCATTTAGGTTTATAGTAAATTAGGAAAAGCTAGGAGGGAATAATGGTTTTTTAAATTTTAGGACATCTCAAGTTTAGTGATTTGCATATAGTTTACGTACTTTGTGTTTAAGTGAGTAGACATTAATTTAAAATTATCCTTTTAGTCCAAAGTCAGTTTACTTTTTTAGTCTTGTCAGGAAGACACACACACACACACACAGAGACATATGTATATTATACACATATATGCATGTGTGTATATATATGCATACATATATATTCATTTGAATAGTTGTATTATAAAAGTGTGGAAACAGCTGCAGAAATAAAAACTGGGAGAAGTATGGCTAGATAGTAATTCATCTAAATAGATCTAGACTACTAGTGGTTTTGGTGGACTACAAGTTTACTGTAAGTCAACATTATATGGCAGCCAAAAAAGGCAACTTGATAGTAGACTATATAAAGAGGGGCTTAGTGTGCAGGCCTAGATAAATTGATGAAAGCCTTGTTAAACTCTGCCCTAGTCAGATCACTTTTGGAGTAATGTGGTCAGTTTTGTGTGCAACATTTTAGACATGACATAGATAACCTAAAGAGTGTCAGTGATGAAAAGCCTTCATTTTATGTCACATGAGGATGAGTTGAAGGAAAGGTTTTATCTAGGTAGCATATCACAGATGGCTTTAAATATATGAAGGTTAGCTATGTGAGGGATTAGATTCGTTCTGTGTGGCCCTAGTGACTAGAATCAGTAGCAGTGGTGGCAGATAAGAAGAAGCAAATTTAGCATTGACATTAAATAAAACTTCTAGTGGGTCGAGCTGTCCAGAAGTAGAATGGACTTCCTCAGCAAGTGGTGAATTCCCCTTCACTAAAAGTCTTCAAGTAACAGTTGAAGATGTGTTTGCTATCTTGTAGAAGGCATTCTTGTTTAGGTATGAATCAAATTATGTGGCCCCTACAACTCCTGATAATTCTAAGACATGATTCCGAGACACTTCCTGGCTCTTCATACACTTCAAGAAAGTTCAGTTTTAAAAAGATAAATCAGATTGACTTTTAAAACTTAGTAGACTTGGTACCTAGTCAGTGTACTTAAATGCTTTTTGAGTGGTCATTTTACAAAGTACTCATATACATATTTAGTGGAGATGCCATAAGGGAAGTGATTGGGAAGTCATGTACTATTTCTAGTAAATATTAGATACCAAAGTTACGTTATATTATATTTTATTATATATTACACATATACTATTGTATGTTACATATAGTATTATACTTGTATTATATGTATAGTACTAGTAAATATTTGATACCAAAACAGCTGGAATGGAACTTGAATAAATTCATTATCTGTTTTCATGGTGCTTTATAGTTATCATAGTTTATTAACTATAGATCTTTGGACGTATCTATGTGTGAAGGAAAATTAGATACATTTCCTGCTTATGTCATACTTCTTGACTTAGATGCCAAGAAAACAAGTGATAGAAATATATTGACTCGGCCAAATGCTGTAGAGGTTAGAAATATTATAGTTGAAATGAAAATGATTGGAAGGAGCAGTTGAGAAGAATAACTTTGAAGTTACCTTTGAGGAAGGTAATGGGTATAAACTAAACAGTTTTCATAAAGGCAGAAGTTTCCTAGTTAGAATGATGATAAAATAGCTTTATGGTTAACCTAGTATGACTAGTTTTCCTTTATAAAATATCTTATTGTTTGATTAATTGGCTTAAGACATTTTATTACAATTACTCCTAGTTAAATTTTAAGTAGAGATCCTAATGAGTTCAGTTATTTGTTAAAATAATATTTTCAGTTCTTTTCTGATCATTCTTCCTAGTTTTATGTAAGACCGCTAGAATGTACCATGAGGTAGTGTTTGAAGATGTTACATCATTCCATTTGAAAAAATAAACGAATTACATACTATTTCAATATTAAGTAAAATGCCACATTTTATGCAGAGAATGTCTTAGCCACAGAAGACTAGTTACATTGTTTTCTTTTTCTTAAAAGGTAATACTTTGTTTCAGTTGCAGAGGCTTTTGGGAAAGATTATAAAGATTCTATAGAAATACTTACACATGACAATTATAGGAAGAAACCAAATAGTATATCCTTTCATAGTATTATCTTTTCCTAGTGTTGGCCTGGGTAGATGATAGAAACATATTTTGTATGGAGGCAGAGTAGCAATTTTGTATTGGTTCCTACCAAAATACATTTTTATCTAATATTGATGATACAGAACTTGTGATGTTCTCTTTAAATTGTGCGTATTCAGAACTCATGTCCATCCTCCTGAGAGTCATAGTGGGGCTTTGGGCCTTGACCGCACTGCCACCACACTCTGAAAACTTCAGTTTCAGGAAAGAGTACAGTGTTGTCTCTTGTTTGTCCCCAGTAAAGTTTTTACTTTTTAGGTACATTTCTTAATTTGATGTGGATCCTGGCAATAACTGTATAATTTTGACCATAAGAAGAAACTTAACTTTCCTCCTTTCACTATGGAATTAGTCACATTAATGTTGATAGTTTGTGGGATTCATCTTTCACCAATAATTGCAGGAAACAAGTTTATGATATGTAATTTTTTCCTGTATTTTTTGCGGCAGAAGTACTTAGTGGTAACAAATAGCCCACATTTTTAAAGCATTTGATGACATACAAATCACTTTCCTCTCAACTACCCAGTGAGATAGGTAATGTAAGTGTCATTACTTCCATTTTATAGATTGAGGGAATAGATGATGAGATATTAAGTGACTTTTCCAACAGCACACCATTTGCTAAGGGGCAGAGTGAGAATCTAAACTCTCTATGAGACAGAGAGTGGTACAGTGGAAATAGCTTTGTATTTGAAGTCAGAGAATCTGGGAGCATTACCATTTACTAATATTTGTAACGTTGGGCAAGTTACTTCATCTCTCAGGGCCTCAATTTCCTCATTCATCTATAAGCTGAGGAGATTAGACTGGATGACTAATAAGGTCTTTTTTTGTTTCTAATGCTATAAATATTTATGATCTTTAGATTCCAATTCCAATGCTCTTTATCAAACCATGTAGCTTCTCTTAACAAAAGATTTGGATATTGCTATTTTCTGCCTCATATTTTTGCTCATGAAGTTAAATATGCCTGAAATCCATTCCTCCCATCCTTATTTGCTGACATTGAAGGTCCAGCTCAGATGCAGTCTTTTTCATAAACTTCCCTGAGTCTATCCTCCTTGTTATTATTAAAACTTTTATACCTCTCATGCATTTCTCGATTTTGTCTTACAATTTATTTATATACTTACCATAACTCTTCTACTAGATTATGAACTGTTTTAAGATTGGAGAACAAGTCTTATTTGTGTTTGTTTCCTTATTGATTATTCGTTTTTCCCTAGCACCCCAAAAAAAAGTTTTTTGTTGATTTTTTTTTTTCCGTTGAAGTGGATATGAACTTTTTCTAAATTTCATTAGAGTTTAATCAGAGCTGTTACATTCTAGAGATAATACTACATATCTGTCAATTCATCTATGCACATTTTAAAATGGTTTATATTTTCTCATTTCTCTGTTAGAGCCAAATACCACAAGTTGAAGTATGGGACAGAGTTGAATCAGGGAGATATGAAGCCTCCAAGTTATGATTCTGGTAAGAAATTTTAAAGTTAATTAGTAGAATGAACCTTTTCTCCTACAACAAATAATAAAAAATGTTTGTGTGGAGTACAGTCATGTTTTTACTATTTGGATGATAATTACTATACTTCATCCTGGATACTTTCTTTAGTATTCCTTCCCACTATTTTTTCCCTTTTTTTTGCTTCTTCCCTGAAACACATTTATTGTATTTATTTCTCTGCATTTCTCCCTTTTTCTCTATTTTTCCACTGCAACTTAATTAGGGAAAGTAAGCACAAGAATGTAGCAAAAGACACAGACATCCATGTATATTGAATCTATCTGTCAGTGGGTGGGATTTTGAGATGCTCAGAAATCTTAAAGGAGAGAAGAGAAGATTGAAATGAGTTTCTCTCTTCTAGTAGACCAAAAGAGATAACATGTAAAGCTCTTTGCGAGCCTTCAAACTGTACAAATACTAGTTAGTAGTAGTTGTTATTGTTATCATGTAAATAGTAGTACTAGTATAAAGAAGTTTGTCTACTTTTTGTCCTAGTGACACAGAAAGTTATCTTTAAGGGGGCACATTACAATGTGTACTCCAGGTATGTTCATTAGGTTTCCTGTGAAACCTTGACACTATTAATAGTTTTTACCTCTCACCTCTTCCCTTCTTGTACTTCTGTCTTTGGGTCAAACTATGTAATTTACAATCTAGATTACAGGGAAAGATAAAAGCAGTGGTTTTTAAATAGTCACCCACCTGAAGTGTGTAATAGTCTTCTTTGTTAAAAGTTGATTGACAAGACTATAGACCCATGAACCTGGGTAATTTAAAGTGGTTATGTTTATGGATTGTATGTTAGAAGTGGAAGGACAAGACCCTCTTTTTTTATAGTTAAAAAAAGTGAGGCTGTCTCCCATATTAAAAAACAATTAGTCAATGCTAGATAGTGTTTTTTTCTTTAAAAAAATCTAGCAAGTGATAAATGAACAGTTTGTATCCCTTTGTAAAACTTGGAAAAGATATTTTAATATCACTTTAGTGATTTCCCATATATGAAATAATTTTCCCATTGTGAATGATTTAAAATATCTTTTACTTATACAGTGAAATAACAAAACTTTTTAAAAGCTGTTTTTTTTCAAAGTTCTGGAATGTAATAAGAAAATGGATAATTTTACAAAAAAAATAATTTTGTCATGTGCAAACTTTGCTTTTTATCATTGGTGCAACCTTAGCCCTGATGAGTAGGAATAGATAACTGATGACTAAGAGCATCATTTCTTTGTGAAAGGGATTACATAAGTGTAGTGAGAAGTATGTCCAGATGTTATTAAAGTTTTAATTACTTGAAAAATTGCTTGAAAAGCCTTTTCAGAGTCTGAACTGATGACTAGAAAAGTATAAATTCCAGATTGTGTGTGTATGTGTTCAGGTAAGAGTGTGATAGCTTATTTAATAGAAGATTATGAACATTAGTATAGGCAAACCACTGTTACAGAAGACTTAATTTTTCCATGCCTTTTGTAGGTCTAGTCACTTTGTTAGTTAAGGATTATAAAGCTTTGATTTTATTCATAATATGTCATGTTTGTTATGTTAAATTTAAAAGCATAGGGATATTGACAAATGTATTGATTATTTTTTGTTTTCTTTCAAATGAAACTATAATCTTTTGAACTATGTGTGTGTATGTGTGTACATATAGATATATCTCTGCAGATATAGATACATACACACATACCTACATACTGTTTTTTCCAGCATGTGAGGAGATTGCAAACAGTCTTTCTTTGTTGTTGTTAAGTTGTGTCTGACTGAGTGCAGTAAAGACCTGGATTGGTTTGCCATTTCCTCCTCCTGCTCATCTACTTATGTGACTTGCCCAGTGTCACATAGCTAGTAAGTGTCTGAGGGCAGATTTAAACTCATAAAGATGAGACTTCTTCAAAACTGTGGGAAACAATTATTTTGTCTAGACCTTTGTTTTCACTGGAACTCCTAATGAAAAACTCCTGTAACTAATATGATCACCAGTTCATTTCTAACTTAGTATTAGAAAGTTGCCTGGTGCAGTAGAAGGTTAAATGACATTTCCATAGTCTCACAGCATGTCATAGTGGATAAAAAAAAGCACTGGACCTAGTGGCGGTGATGACATGGATTTGAAGCCCTCTTCAAACATACCTGTGTGACTGGTAAAATCACTGGACCTGTCTTCCCGTCTTCATTTACAAAATGTTCATGAAAATAGCATTTATCACAGAGTTGTTTTGAGGGTCAAACGATAATATATGTAAATTATTTTGCAATACTTAGAGCTCTATTATAAATATTGGCTATTATTGTTATTATTATGTGTCGGAGGCAAGGTTTGAACCCATGTTTTTCCTGACACCCATGCTGACTTTCTGTTGATTGCATCACACTGTATCTTTTTTTTTATGGAAAAAACCCCATAACTATCAGTATCATGGTAAAATAAAGTATTATTTACTATTTATTTCTGAAGCTAGCAAGAAAGCTCTCATTTCAGGAAAATGTTATAAAACTCATTGAATAAAAATCTGATATCATCAAACTTTTGGCTAAGTAATCTCATTTTCTGAGCCATTGCGATTAGTGGTTTTCTTGCTACTTTAGCGATTTTGTATTTCTAAATTTTACCTTAGCAGTTTTACTTCTTGTGGGGCAAAAACCAATCTATTATATTGATATACCACAGTTTATTCAACCATCCCCCAATCAGTGTCTACTCTTTTTGTTTTTAATTCTTTGATAACCACAAAAAGTGCTACTTATGAATATTTTACTGATTAGTTTTATTTCACATGAAGATGGAGAAATATGAAGCAGGCAAAAAAAAAGTAAGGTGACTCTAGAGTATAGTATACAGGGACCTTGCCACATTGCTGAAAAGGTATGCCAAAGAACTAAGTTTGGCATGATTCCAAACTGTTTGTCTGGACCAACACTGTAATAACTTCAACCCTAGAAAGTACTGTTGAGACTAAATCATAAATTGCTTGTTTCATAAATTGGTATAAGGACTACCATCATATTTTTATATCTGAATCTTGATGCCATAAGATGTTAAGTTAAATAACAAAAGTTTTTCCATCCCGTAGTAGAGTTGTCTACTTATTTTGTGTTTGAAAGCAGAAACATACTTAATGTTAAAAAACAGTTGACTTATCTGAGCCATTTCGCAAGAAGTGTCTGACAAAACTTGACTGGATATTTTGGAAGCCATTGATTTTCTTTTTTTTATCTTATTTAGTATTTAATTTTTTACCATTATACATAAAAACAATTTTCTCTCCCTCCCTTCTTTCCCCTCCTATTGAGAAGGCAAGCAATTTGACATAGGTTATACATGTATAGTCACGCAAAACACATTTCCATGTAAGTCATTCCATGTAAGAAAACACAGACCAAAAAACCCAATAAAAATAAAGAAAAGGTATCTTTGATCTACATTCAGGCCCCACCAGTTCTTTTTCTGGAGGTAGCCAGTACTTTTTATCATAAGTCCTACAGAATTATCTAGGATCATTGTATTGCTGAGAATATCTAAGTTATTCATAGTAGCTCATCATAGGGTGTTCCTTGTTACTGTGTACAATGTTCTCCTGGCTCTGCTCATTTCATTTTGCATCAGTTAATGTAAGTTATTTCTTGTTTTTCTGAAACCATCTTCCTCATTATTTCTTAAAACACAATATACAACAACTTGTTCAACCATTCAATTGATGGACATCCCTTCTTTTTCCAATTTCTTGCCTCCACTAAAAGAGCTGCTATAAATATTTTGTACACATAGTCCTTTTCCTTTTTGTTTTTCATCTCTTTGGGATATAGACCTATTAGTGATATTGCTCTGTCAGAAGATGTACATGATTTTATAGAATTATGGAATTATATACATAATTCCAAATTTATATTATATTTAAATTTATATATTAAATTTATATATCATTATATTATATATAATGATATATAAATTATATATCATTATATATAATTAATATAATATTTTATATTAATTTAATAATTAATTAATGATTAATTAATAATTAATAATAATTAAGTATGATAATTAATAAATATATTATATAAATTATATATAATTATATATAAAATTATATATTAAATTTATATTATATACAAAATTCCAATTTTATGGAATTATATACATAATTCCAAATTGCTCTCCAGAATGGTTGAATTAGTATACAACTTCATCAATAGTATATTAGTGTTTTATTTTTCCCAAATCCCCTCCAACATTTGTCGTTTTCCTTTTGTATCGTATTAGCCATTCTGACAGGTGTGAGATAGTAACTCAAGAGTTTTAATTTTCATTTCTCTTATCAATAATGATTTAGAGTACTGTTTTATATGATTGTAGATAGCTTTGATTACTTTGAAAGCTCCTTTTCTATATCATGACTGACCATTTATCAATTGAGGAATGGTTCTTATTTCTGTAAATTTGACTCAGTTTTCTGTGTTTGAGAAATGAAATCTTTATCAGAGAAACTCACCGCAAAATTTTTTTCCCACAGTAATGATTACCAAGTATGTATTTCCTTCCATCCTATTTTCCCTGTTTATCCTCTTTCCTTTTACCCTGTCTGTTCTGAAAAGTATTTTGCTTCTGACTTTTACCTCTCCCAAACTGCCCTCCCTTCTGTCAGCTCCCCTTCCCCTCTTTCTCTTATCACCTTCCCTTCTTACTTTCCTGCATGGTAAACTAGATTTCTATACCCAATTGAATATGTATATTATTTCCTCTTTGAGCCAGTTTTGATGAGAGTAAGGTTCAAGAATTTATGACTGAAAAAAGGGAAAGAGAGGATCACAGAAGATAAAATGTATAATTTTTTTTCTATAGAAACTTTTGCACAAACAAAACCAGTGCTGTTAAAATTACAAGAAAAACAGCTGGGGGGAATAGCTTTACAGCATGCTGGTCTCGTTTTTGAGATGGGTAAGGAATTGATTTGGATTTATAAGCGAAAGAGCCAATTGATAAATTGTCAAAAGGTAATTTTCAGTGGAAGAAATCCAAGCTATCAATACCCATATGACAAAATGATTACTTATTGTTAATTAGAGAAATACAAATCAAAGTATAAAAATAGAGGATAATGAAGTTGTATCAATATTTATATTTGCAGGGAATGAAATAGCACCTAAATGCTTAATGGCACCACCAAAACCATTTAAGATGAAAAAAGTCTGATTCTTAATTTGACTCAGGTGAACTTGGGTAACTGGAAGTATAGTAGTAATGATAATAATCATAATTATTATTATTATTATGAGAGAGACAGAGGAGAAGAAGACATAACTGCCAAGGAAAGAGAGTGTATCCATTCAGTATTAGGCAGCAACTACCAAGTTTTTCAGTGCACACATGCATGTGTGTGTGTATGTATTTCTATAGTGTTGGGGATATGGTTAAATATTGATCAAACTTCAGTAGTTAAAAAGAAAAATCATCCTTGTTCCATCTTCATTTCAGTGACTGGAACAATTAAGGTTAGTGGTTTTAAGTTGCTTTATCAGGGACTTAGAAAAAAATGCTTTCACTTTCATTGTGATATAATTTGAGAACTGTTAGACTTCAGTACTTCAGAACCACTATGGAAAAGTGCTTTTTTAAAATTTCTCTTACTCCTGTTACGCATTCTAAGAAATGGCATTTGTTTTAATTTGCTTTATTAAACTGTGAATAAATTGTTGGGAAAGACAGTCTGCCTTTTGTGGTGAAAGGGTAAAGTGTGTGGTTGTGGGTGGTAGATTAGTGGATAGTGATAGACATGCCCTTTAAAAAAGCATCAAAACAAAACAAAATGTAGATAGGGACACCAATAGAGAGGTTTTGCTACTACCTTGTTAAATTTAATTTATACTTTATTTTTAAAATTTATTTATTTTTAGTTCTCAGCATTCATTTCCAAAAGATTTTGAGCTCCAAATTTTCTCCCCATCTTTCCCCCTCCCCACCCCAAGATACCATGCATTCTGATTACCCTTTCCTCCAGCCTATCCTCCCTTCTATCACACTCCTCCCTTCTCTTATCCCCATCTCCTCTGTTTTGTTGTAGGGCAAGATAGATTTCTATACCCCATTACCTGTATTTCTTATTTCCCAGTTGCATGTAAAAACAATTCTCAACATCTGCTCCTAAAACTTTGAGTTCCAACTTCTCTCCCTTCCTCCCTCCCCACCTATCCCCACTGAGAAGGCAAGCAATTCAATATAGATTATATATGTGTAGTCATGCAAAAGACTTTCATAATAGTCATGTTGTGAAAGACTAACTATATTTCCCTCCATCCTATCCTGCCCCCCATTTATTCTATTCTCTTTTTTGACTTTGTCCCTCCCCAGAAGTATTTATTTCTAATTACTCTCTCCTCCCACTTGCCCTTCCATCATCCCCCCACACCCCATTTATTCCCTTCTCCCCTGCTTTCCTGTAGTATAAGATAGATTTTCATACCACATTGAGTGTGCATGTTATTTCCTCCTTAAGCCAGATGTGATGAGAGTAAGCTTCACTTTTTCCCTCTTACCTCCCGCCTTTTTTTCCTCCATTGAAAAAGATTTTTCTTGCCTCTTTTATGTGAGAGATAATTTGCGCCGTTCTGATTCTCCCTTTCTCCTCCTAATGTATTCCTCTCTGACCCCTTAATTTTATTTTTTTACATATCATCCCTTCCTATTCAACTCTCCCTGTGCCCTCTGTCTATGTGTATATAATCCCTCCAACTACCCAAATAACTGAGAAAAGTCTCAAGATTTACAAATATTATCTTTCCTGTTTACATTTTCATACTTCTCTTGATACTTGTGTTTCAAAGTCAAATTTTCTATTCAGCTTCTGGTCCTTTCATCAAGAATGCTTGAAAGTCCTCTATCTCATTGAATGACCATTTTTCCCTTAAAGAATTATACTCAATTTTTCTGGGTGATTCTTGATTTTAATCCCATCTCCTTTGACTTCTGGAATATCATATTCCAAGCCCTTCGATTCCTTAATATACAAACTGCTAGATCTAGTGTTATCCTGATTGTATTTCCACAATACTTGAATTGTTTCTTTCTGACTGCTTGCAATATTTTCTCCTTCACCTGGGAACTCTGGAATTTGGCTACAATATTTGTAGGAGTTTTTCTTTGGGGATCCCTTTTAGGAGGAGATTGATGGATTCATTCAATATTTATTTTACCCTCTGGTTGTAGAATATCAGGACAGTATTCCTTGGTAATTTCTTGAAAGATGATGTCTAGGCTCTTTTTTTGATCATGAGTTTCAGGTAGTCCCATAATTTTTAAATTGTCTCTCCTGGATCTATTTTCCAGGTCAGTTGTTTTTCCCATGAGATATTTTACATCCTCTTCCATTTTTTCATTCTTTTGGTTTTGTTTTGTGATTTCTTGGTTTCTCAGAAAGTCATTAGACTCCATCTGTTCCATTCTAATTTTCAGAGAACTATTATCTTCAGTGAGCTTTTGAACCTCTTTTTCTATTTGGCTAATTTTGCTTTTGAAAGCATTCTTCTCCTCATTGGCTTTTTGAACTTCTTTTGCCAATTGAGTGTGCCTTTTTTTCAAGGTGTTATTTTCTTCAGCATTTTTTTGGGTCTTCTTTACCAAGGTATTGACCCGTTTTTCATGCTTTTCTTGCATCTCTCTCATTTCTCTTCCCAGTTTTTCCTCCACCTGTCTAACTTGATTTTCAAAATCCTTTTTGAGCTCTTCCATGGCCTGAGCCCACCGGACATCCACCTCGGATATCTGGGATACAGAGGCCCCCACCTCCACGTCTTTCCCTGATGGTAAGAATAGTTCCTCATCATCAGAATTGAAAGGCGGGAACATCTGTACCCCCTCAAAGTAGCTCTCTATAGTCTTATTTTTCTTCCCTTTTCTGGGCATTTTCCCAGCCAGTTACTTGACTTCTGAGATTCCTGTCCACCCCCCCCAGATCCGCCCAGCCAGTGCTTGGGGTCTGAGATTCAAATGCTGCTTCCCAGCCTCAGGCTTGCCGCAGCTGCTATTCAATATGAGCTTAAGTTCTGGTGCTTGGGTGGGGGCAGGGCTGCCTCCCAGGCTCAGTTTCCTCAGGGGCTTTATGCAGAGACCTTCAGTAATGGAGAGGGTGGGGGCAAGGCCGCCTCCCCGGCTCAGTTCCCTCAGGGGGTTTATCCAGAGACCTTCGGTAATGGCCCTGAGCTCCTGACTGTTGCTCTGGGAGTCCCAGGCCACTGCTGCTGCTGCCTCTGCCTCCCGAGGGGGCCCGAGTCACGGAGACACCCCGCTCCCCTCTCGGCCAGCCCAGACATTTCTCTCACTGACCTGGAGCGCCTGTGGGTGGAGGGACCTTCGTGGCCGCCGGAGGCTCCGTCCCTGAAGCCTGCTCGGATCTGCTTCTCTGGGGCCACGCGGCCAGGGCAGCACAGGGGTGGGCTCTGCTATGCGCAGCGCGACGGACCCCTGGGGACGGCTTTCCAGGGCTCTCTGGAACGGAAATCTCCTCCACTGCGTTGGTGTGCGCTTGCTCTGCTCCAGAATTTGTGGGGAGTTCTTTTTACAGGAAATTTCTGGGCTGTGGATTCGGAGCTAGCATACGTGAGTCTTTCTACTCCGCCATCTTGGCTCCTCCTCAGAAATGTCTTAAATTGTCTCTTTTGGATCTATTTTCTAGGTCAGTTGTTTTTGCAGTGAGATATTTCCCATTTTCTACTATTTTTTCATTCCTTTGGTTTTGTTTTATAATTTCTTGATTTTTCATAAAGTCAGCTTCCATCTTTTCCATTTTAATCTTTAAGAAATTATCTTCTTCAGTGAACTATTGGACTTTTCCATCTGGCCAATTCTCCTTTTTAGAGCATTCTTCTCCTCATTGACTCTTTGGATTTCTTTTGCCATTGGTTTAGTCTATTTTTAAAGGTGTTATTTTCTTCAGCATTTTTTTGGATCACTCTCAATTCCCTTCCCAATTTTTTTCACTATTTATTTTTTTTAATTTTTAAAATTTTTTTATTGTATTTATTTATTTGTTTTTAGATTTCAACATTCATTTCCACAAAATTTTGAGTTCCAATTTTTCTCTCCATCTCTCCCCTCCCCAACCCCATAATACCTTGCATTTTGACTGCCCCTACCCTCAATGTACTCTCCCTTCTTATCATACCCCACCCTTCCCTTATCCCCATCTTCTCTCTTTCCTTGTAGCGCAAGATAAATTTCTATACCCCATTACTTATGTTTCTTAATGTTATATGCAATAATAATTCTCAACATTCGTTTCTAATACTTTGAATTCCAGCTTCTCTCCCTCTCTTCCTCCCTACCCATCCCCTGAGAAGGCAAACAAATCAATACAGGCTCCATATGTGTCATTTTGCAAAAGACTTACATAATAATCATGTTGTGTAATACTAACTATATTGCCCTCCATCTTACCCTGTCCCTCCTTATTTTTATTCTCTCATTTGACCTTGTCCCTTCCCAAAAGTGTTTACTTCTAGTTACTCCCTTCTCCCATTTGTCCTCCCTTCTATCATCCCCCTCACTCCCTTCTCCCCTCCTTTCCTGTAGTGTCAGATAGATTTTCATACCAAATTTAGCAAACATGTTATTCTCTCCTTAAGCCATATGTGAAGAGAGTAAGCTTCACTTTTCACCTCTTACCTCCTCCCTTTTCTCCTCTGTTGAACAAGGTTTTTCTTATCTCTTTTATTAGTGATGGTCTGCCCCATTCTATTTCTTCCTTTCTCCTCCCAGTATTTGCCTCCCTCACCCCTTAATTTTTATTTTATTTTTGTTTTATGGATTTTGTCTTTTCTGATTCAACTCAACCTGTACTCTGTCTATATGTATGTGTGTTTTGTGTGTGTGTGTGTGTGTGTGTGTGTGTGTGTGTGTGTGTGTGTGTGTGTAATCCCTCCACCTACCCAAATACTGAGAAAAGTCTCAAGAGTTACAAATATTACCTTACATGTAGGAATGTAAACAGTTCAGCTTTGGAAAGTCCTTTATGATTTTTCTTTCCTGTGTGCCTTTTCATGCTTCTCTTGTGTTTGAAAGTCAAATTTTCTGTTCAGTTCTGGTCTTGTCATCATGAATTCTTGAAAGCTCTCTGTATCATTTAATGGCAGTATTTTCCCTTGAAGTATTTTACTCAGTTTTGCTGGGTAGATGATTCTTGGTTTTAACCCCAGTTGCTTTGACTTCTGGAATATCCTATTCCAAGCCCTTCGAGCCCTTAATGTAGAAGCTGCCAGATCCTGTGTTATTCTGATTGTATTTCCCCAGTGTTGGAATTGTTTCTTTCTAGCTACTTGCAGTATTTTCTCCATGAGCTAGGAACTCTGAAATTTCGCCACAATATTCATAGGAGTTTTTCTTTTGGGATCTCTTTCAGTTAGGTTATCTGTGAATTCTTTCAATATTTATTTTGGACGGGGGCGGAGCCAAGATGGCGGAGTAGAAGGACGCACGTTTAGGAGCTCCGAAACCAAAAGCCCATAGAATTAATGTAAAAAGAGTCCCCCATAACTTCTGGGTCAATCAAGGGGTGCAGAAGCAGAGTGGAGGAGATTTCCGTTCCAGGGAGCCCTGGAGACCCGTCCCCAGGGTCCGGCACGCCCCGGAAAGCAGACAACACCCCCAGCGCTGCCCTGGCCACGGCCCCAGAGAAGCTGATCCCAGCAGGCTTCAGAGACGGAAGCTCCGGGAGCCGGGAAAGTCCCTCCGCCCACAGAAGCTACAGGTCAGTGAGAAAGAAGGCCGGGCTGGAGGAGAGGGGAAGCAGGGCATCTCCGTGACTCGGGCCCCCTTGGGAGGAAGCGGCGGCGGCAGAGATGGGGGCAGGAAGCGGCGGAGGCAGAGGTGTGGGCGGCGGCTGAGGCGGCAGCGGCCCAGGACTCAGGAATCCCCCAGCAGCAGGCAGGATCTTCATTACGGAAGATTCCCGCATAAAACCTGAAGGAGCTGAGCCTGGGAGATGGCCCTGCCCCCACCCCACTCTATTACTGAAGGCTTCTGCTCAAAACCCTCAAGGGAACTGAGATTGGGAGGCGGGCCCCCCACCCCGCCCCCACCCGCTCCATTCCTGAAAGTCTCTGCATAAAGCCCCCAAGGGATCAGAGTCTGGGAGGCGGCCCTGCCCCCACCCCAGCACCTGAACTAAAGCTCACTGATTGACAGCCGGCAGGAGGAAAGCCCATTTAAATCTCAGAGGCCAAGCACTAGCTGGGCGGATCCAGGCGGGGGTGGAAAGGAATCTCAGAAGTCAAGTAACTGGCTGGGAAAATGCCTAGAAAAGGGAAGAAAAATAAGACTATAGAGAGTTTTTTCCAACAAATGCAAATGATCCCGACCTTCAGATCTGATGACGAGGACCTATCCTTGCCATCAGGGAAAGACGTGGAGGGCGGGGCCTCACTACCCCAGACACCCCAGGGGGGTGGTGGGTGGGCTCAGGCCCTGGAACAGCTCAAAAAGGATTTTGAAAAGCAAGTTAGACAGGTGGAGGAAAAACTGGGAAGAGAAATGAGAGAGATGCAAGAAAAGTATGAAAATCGGGTCAATACCTTGGTAAAGGAGACCCAAAAAAATGCTGAGGAAATTAACACCTTGAAAAATAGGCTCACTCAATTGGCAAAGGAGGTTCAAAAAGCCAATGAGGAGAAGAATGCTTTCAAAAGCAGAATGAGCCAAATGGAAAAAGAGGCTCAAATGCTCAATGAATTTAATAGTTCTCTCAAAATTAGAATGGAACAGATGGAGTCTAATGACTTTATGAGAAACCAAGAAATCACCAAACAAAACCAAAAGAACGAAAAAATGGAAGAGAATGTGAAATATCTCATGGGAAAAACAACTGACCTGGAAAATAGATCCAGGAGAGACAATTTAAAAATTATGGTACTACCTGAAACTCATGATCAAAAAAAGAGCCTAGACATCATCTTCCATGAAATTATCAAGGAAAACTGCCCTGACATTCTAGAACCAGAGGGCAAAATAAGTATTGAAAGAATCCATCGATCACCACCTGAAAGAGATCCAAAAAGAGAAACTCCTAGGAACATTGTGGCCAAATTCCAGAACTCCCAGCTCAAGGAAAAAATCTTGCAAGCAGCTAGAAAGAAACAATTCCAGTACTGTGGAAATACAATCAGGATAACTCAAGATCTAGCAGCTTCTACATTAAGGGATCGAAGGGCTTGGAATAGGATATTCCAGAAGGCAAAGGAACTAGGACTCAAACCAAGAATCACCTACCCAGCTAAACTGAGTATAATACTTCAAGGGAAAATATGGTCTTTCAATGAAACAGAGGACTTTCAATCATTCTTAATGAAAAAACCAGAGCTGAAAAGAAAATTTGACTTTCAAACACAAGAATGAGGAGAAGCATGAAAAGGTAAACAGTAAAGAGAAGTCTTAAGGGACTTACCAGGAGTGAACTGTTTATATTCATACAGGGAAAGACAATATTTGTAACTCTTAAAACTTTTCAGTATCTGGGTAGTTGGTGGGACCACACACACACATGTACACGCATGCACACACATACACACATGCACACACATACAGAGATAGAGAGCACAGATTGAACTGAATAGGATGGGACCATACCTTAAAAAAAACTAAGGTAAATGGTGAGAGAGAAATGTAGGGGGAGGAAAGAGAGGGAAAGGGAAGGGGGTAACTATATGTCATTTAAGAGGCAAGTAGGAATTTTTCTTAGTGGAGGGAAAGAGGAGAGCTGAGAAAAATAAAACAAAACAAGAAGTTTACCCTCATCACATTCGACTAAACGAAGGAGTGAAATGCTCACTCATTTTGGTATGAAATCCTATCTTACAGTATAAGAAAGTGGGGGAGAAGGAGATATTGCAAGGGAGGGGATGATGGGGGGGAGGGCAAAGGGAGGAGGGAGCAATTTGAAGTCAACACTTGGGGAGGGACAGGATCAAGAGACAGAAGAGAAACAATGAGGGGCAGGTTAGGAGGGATGGTAATCCAGTTAGTCTTACACAACACGACTATCAGGGAAGTCAGTTGCAAAACTACACAGATAGGGCCTAAATTGAATTGCCTGCCGTCCCAAAGGGAATGGGTGGGGAGGGAGGGATGGGGAGAATTTGGAACTCAAAGTTTTAGGAACAACTGTTTAATATTGTTGTTGTAACTAGGAAAGAAGACATACAGTTAATGAGGAATAGAAAGTCATCTGGCCCTACAGGAGAAAAGAGAAGATGGAGACAAGAGAAGGGAGGGATGACAGAAGAGAGGGCAGATTGGAGATAGGGAAAATTAGATTGCTTGGTGTATTGGGGTGGGTGGAGGGGATAAAAGGGGAGAAAACTGGGAACCCAAAAATTTGTGAAAATGAATGCAAAAAATTAAATAAATAAATAAATAGGAAAAAAAAATACTTATTTTGCCCTCTGGTTCTAGAATATCAGGTTCAGTTTTCCTGGATAATTTCATGGAATGTGTAGTCTCTTTTTTTTGATCATGGCTTTCAGGTAGTCTCATAATTTTTAAATAGTCTCTCCTGGATGTATTTTCCAGGTCACTTGTTTTTCCAATGAGATGTTTCACATTATCTTCCATTTTTTCAAACTTTTGATTTTGTTTTCTAACTTCTTAGTTTATCTCTAGTCATTGGCTTCTTTGAACTCTATTCTCTCTTTTAAAGAACTTTTTTTTTGTTTGTTCAGTGAGCTTTTGAACCTTCTTTTCCATTTGGCTAATTCTGCTTTTTAAAGCCTCCTCTTCATTGGATTTTTGGGTCTCTTTTTCCAATTGAGTTAGTTTCTTTTTAAAGATGTTATTTTCCTCAGCATTGTTTGTGGGGGGTTCTTCTTTAGCATGTTGCTGACTTGCTTTCCAAGCTCTTCTATGGCCTGAGCCCATTTCATATTCATTTTGGAGGTACTGGAGGAAGAAGCCTTGACTTCCTCTGGCAGTATGCATTGTCCTTCCTCATCTGAAAGGATAGAAGGAGATATCTGTTCACCAAGAAAGTGACTTGCTGTGGTCTTATTTTTTTTCCCTTTTTTGAGTATTTTCCCAGCCAGTTACTTGACTTCTGAATACTTTGTCAAGAGCAGGGTCCTAGGCCTCCTTCTCTCCCCAGTACCAGGGGAGAGGGCTGAGAGGGCTGAGATTCAGATCAATTGCTCAACTCCCCCAGGAGCTTTGGGTGGGGATGGGGCCATGGTTCAGATCAGCTACTTGGTTCCCCCAGAGGCTTTAAGGTGAACTGCCTGGACAGTGGACCTAGTGGTCACTGTAGCTGCCTACCACCAGCTGCTGCTGCCACCTCCTGGGGCCAGTGCTGGGGGAACCCCATTGTCCTCTCTCCCAGCTGGGAAAACCCTTCCATGCTGACCTTTGAAGCTTTCTTTGGCGCTTGTGGGTTGAGGCATCTGGGACCTTCCCTGCTGGGAATTCAGCCCCAGGGGTCTATTCAGGTCCTGTTCCTCCCAGTGTCACGCAGCCAGGGCTGGACTCCGCTCCCCTCAGCATCCCGTGTGATAGACTTTTCCTGTCCACTTTCCAGGTTACTTTTAACTGAAAACCTCTTTCACTTTTCTTTTCTGTGGCTTCTGCTGCTCTAGAATTTGTTGAGAGTCATTTTTTAACAGATATTTTGTGGGCTGTGGGGGATGTGCTATGTGCCTTTCTATTCCACCATCTTGGCACCGCCCCTTATACTTTCTTCCCAGTTTTTGTAACTATTCTTACTTGATTTTCAAAATCCTTTTTGAGCTTTTCCATGGCCTGAGACCAATTCATATTTTTCTTGGGGACTTTGGATGGAGTTGTTTTAACTTTATTTTCTTCTGTTTTCCTGCTTTGGTCTTTCTTGTCACCAAAGTAAGATTCTATAGTCTGATTCTTATTTTGAATTTTGCTCTTTTCCCCAGCCATTTACTTGACTTTCTCAAGGTAGTTAGTTCTCTTCTTCATTGGGGGGCAATACTGTCAGCCACTCGATCCCCGCTTCCCCCAATTTGTGGGTGTAGAACTCAAGAAACAGTTGCTGTCTCTGCCTCTGCTGCTGTGGGTTCCTCTACCTCCTTCCCCCTCTGTTACCCTGAAGCCAGGGCTGGACCACTCCACTGTCTTCCACTGACCTTCCAGTTTGTCCTGGGTTTTTTGGAGTCCTGAAGTCTGGAAACTGCCACAAGTACAAAAGATTCAGTTTCCCCAAGTCCTGCCCAGGTCCTGTCTGTGCAAGTGTGACCCATGCTGGACTGCACTCTGCTCCCTGTGTGGTGTGATATACACTTCACATTGTCTTATGTTTATTCATTCTTTTGATTTTATTTTGTAATTTATTGGTTTCTCATAAAGTCATTAGCTTCATCTGTTCCCTTCTAATTTTTAAAGAACTATTTTCTTCAGTGAGCTCTCGAACCTCCTTTTCCATTTGACTTATTCTGTTCTTTAAAGCATTCTTCTGCTCATTGGCTTTTTGGGCCTTTTTTGCCATTTGAGTTAGTCTATTTTTTAAGATGTTAATTTCTTCTGCATTTTTTTTTGGTCTTCTTTTAGCAAGCTGTTGGCTTGCTTTTCATGGTTTTCTTGCATCACTCTCATTTCTCTTCCCAATTTTTCCTCCACCTCTCTTACTTGATTTTCAAAATCCTTTTTGAGCTCTTCCATAGCCTGAGACCATTGCATATTTATTTTGGAGGTTTTACATGCAGAAGCCTTGACTTTTAGGTCTTCAGTTGTTCCTCCTCATTCAAAAGGATGGAAGAAAATACTTGCTCACTAAGAAAGTAACCTTCTATTGTCTTATTCTTTTTCCCTTTTTTGGGCATTTTCCCAGCAAGTTACTTGGCTTTTGAGTTCTTTGTAAGGGCTGAGCTCATGGAGAAGATTCTCATCAGCTGTTCAATTCCCCTAGGGGCTGTAGGCCGAGGTCACTCAGGGCTGAGTTCAGATCAGCCACTTAGTTTCCCTAGGGGCTCTAGGTGGAGGGCTCCAAAAGTGGAAACTGCAGCTGTAGTGTATGCATTGAGGGTCCAGACCAGGCTCCCCTCTCCTGGATCACTGAGCCATTCCACTGACTTTTGAAGCTGTTTGTGGCATTTGCAAGTTGAGTAATCTGGGAACTGCTGCTGCCAGTGGCTCCCTGAAGTGTTTTCAGGATCCTGTCTTTGCCATGTCGGATTGTCTCCGCACTTCATGGGCTGTGCTGCATGTGCTCTGCGCTTCCTGGCCTGTGCTGCATGTGCTCTGTGCTTCCAGTCCAAAATCTTTGCTAAGAAAACCCCAAAAGGAGTATGAAAAGTCAGACATGACTGAAAACTGACTGAACAACAGCAGGCAGAAGTTTAATACTCATATAAGCCTCTTTCATGTTCCTTTTGTCTTATGTTAATGATTGCTATCATAATAAAAAAGAAAATTTAGAAAAAAGTGGTAGTTGTTGCCTAATGTTGAATGAAAGTTCTAAAGAGGGTAAATGTTTCCTCCAGAATTACCTTGATAAAGGATATGAACAGGCAGTTCTCAGAGGAAGAATTTAAAGCTATCCATAGTCATGAACGAAATGCCAGTCAAAACAACTCTAAGGTACCACATCATACTTAACAGATTGGCTAACGTGAGAAAACAGGAAGATGATAAATCTTCCTGGGAGAGTTGTTGGTGGAGCTGTGAGCTAATCCAACCACTCTGAACAGCAGTTGGGAACCCTGTCCAAAGGGCTACAAAAATGTGCATACCCTTTGACCCAGCAATATCACTTGTAGGGCTCTATCCCAGACAGATCATAAAAGTGGGAAAGGGTCTCACATGTACAAAAATATTTATAGCAGCTCTTTTTGTGGTAGTCAAGAACTGGAAATTGAGAGGATGCCCATCAATTGGGAAATGGCTGAACAAATTGTGATATATTTTTCTATAAGCAATGATGAAGAGTGCGATTTCAGAGAGGCCTGGAAAGACTTATATGACCTGATGCTGAGTGAAAGGAGCAGAACCAGGAGAACTTTGCACACAGCAACAACCGTAGTGTGCAAGGAATTTTTCTGGTAGACTTTAACCCTTCACAGCAATGCAAGGACCTAAAACATTCCCACTGGAGGCAAAATGCCTTCCATATCCAGAGAAGAAACCATGGAATTGAATTGCAGAAGGAAGAAGACTATTTTCTCTTACGCTTTTTTTCTTGGTGTCTCCCATTTGTTTTAATTCTTCTATGCAACATGACTAAGGTAAAAATGTATTTATTAAGAATGTATATGTAGAACCTATACAAGATTGTACGCCGTCTTGGGGAAGGAGGGAGGGGGAAAGGAAGGTGAGAAAATCTAAGAAATATGAAAGTGGTTGTAAAAGACTGAAAACAAATAAATTAATTTTAAAAAAGAGTTTTCTTGAAACTGATACTTTTGATTTTAAATTGACAATTTACAAAGTTAATGTGTTTGTATTGAAAGTATATGATATTGGTCATCTTTTTCTAATGTATTTTCCAAGTTCATTTGTCAGTACGTTGTCAGATCAGTCATGCTTTTTTGATGCAATTCATATAATTTGTTTTGGTGAAGTGTTCATCCTGGTGGAAAAAAATCTCCAGCCCAGCTTAAGGTAGGGAAGAAATCTCTCTGACAAGTTCTGGTGCTATCAGGAGAGTTGAACAAAAATAATAAACTTTATATTAGAATTGAGTGATGGAAACCAGGTGTTAAAATAGATTTTACATGTATCTTTTACAGTGTATCTTTATCACTGCTGGTTTATATTCTTAATCTTACAAATTTTACAGTTTTCATTGTAAATTGAGATGTCCTCTGAAATATAAAACATCAGTTTTATTATAATTTGATGTCTTCCAGATGAAGGCAATGAAACAGAGGTGCAACCACAACAAAACAGCCAGTTCATGTGGAAACAAGGGAGACAGCTGCTCAGGCAGTAAGTATTCTGTGTTTAGTGTTATAAATTGAGAAAAAGAAGAAATTGTTTAAAAATTCTTGAGATCCCCTTGTGTATGTATTATTTATTATTTGGATTGAGATTTAGATTTAATAATGTATGTATTAGTTATTAACAATTTAGTAATTTGTTGTTTGTATTTTAAAACTTGTTGCTATGTCAGATTTTAAAAACTAAGTTAATTACTTAATGCTTATATTTTCTTTAATTTATATTAAACTGTTTTTCTGTAGTAGTACTTATTTTCCATTAGGTGTTAAGTAGTTACTGGGAGTAGATATTCCTTTTCCAGAGTTAGTAACTGTACCAGGAAAAAAAATGTTAAAAAAATTTAAAATTATATTTTCCACATGCAGTGGAGACAAATAATAGGAAAATTATAGGTAAGCTGAAGGATATAAAGTGAATCATGTGATTTAAGAAATATCCTTGTTACAGAAGAACAAATTTGACCAGAGGCTAAAGCCTTAGGAACCAAATTTTGAGAAAACCTGTGAGACTTAAAAAGAGGCTGTAGCTGGATGCTAGTGATTGGAGTTAACAGTGTTGACTACATTCAGCAAAATACTTTATGCTTGTGTACCATAATGAATTACAGATAAAAAATAATGATGATAGATGGTTGGATCAATTAGAAAGCATTCTCAGTTGAAGTATGGGTAAATTGCTAGTCAAGATACTTAGAACAAAATGGAATATTTTTCAAGGAGGAGGACTAGTGGCACCAATTGAGCACAAATGTAGTCATAACATTAGGTGACTATAATTGCTTTTAAACTAAAATTATCAAATATTTTAATAAAAATAATAGTAATTGTTATTCACCGTATAGCTGTCTTTCTTCTGTGAAGATGATGTAAATGATTTTATGTCTTTCAGTGATTTTTTTTTTTAGTAGTGCTAATAATGTATTAGGGGTTATGGATATGTGATTTACTAGATGTACTGTTTCACTGGAATTTCAAAGAAGTCTTCGTTGGCTAGCCATCCGGAAATCTGTTCCCATCTACCATTTTGTTAAATATAACAAATATGTGGGTTGGTCAGGGTTTGATCGTTAATGTATGGTTAAGCAAAAGAATGAAAACCACTCATAGAGATAAGACTTAAAATATAGTAGTGTAGGAATGCACAAATAAAACACAAGCAAACAGACCATATCAGTATTTCAAAGACCTGTGATTTTTTGGATGTTGATTACACTCACGATAATACTTTATACTTGTGTATCAAAATGAATTGCAGATAGAAAGTAATTATGGTAGATGGTATTTTGATTACCACTTCCATCCAGATGGTCTCTTCCTTCGTGGTTTTTGAGATACCCTTCTGGTTTTGTTATCTTAGTTTCTCTTCTTAAAGTTTTAATATTGGCTTTTCTCTATAAAAATTATTCTTTGACAATTCACTTTGTCCCATTGCTTCAACTGTCACCTTTATGCAGAGGATGAACAGATCTCTTTCTTTAGCCATGGACCCTCTTCCAAGATTTAGATTTGTATCAGCAGCTACCTATATGGTTCTCTAACTTCATTTCCTTCTACCTTTTCAAATCCAACATTTCCAAAACTGAATTATCTTGAATTTTTTTATCTTTCTTATCTCCCATTTCTAATCACCTTTCAGTTTTTGTCATTTCTCCCCCTCCAGTTCTCAAGTTCATTTCTTTCTTTCTCTTAACAGGTATAATCTCTCTAAGTGTATTACAAATTGCACAGTTTTTGCAGCATTTGTAAACCCATTGTTTGCACTCTAAATAAGAGGTCCTCCTCTAGGAGTGGCTAGAAAGTTCTACCAGAATTTGTGCATTTTGACATTTGTTCCTTAAATGAAGCCAGAAAAGAAAAAGGAAATTGTAGCTAATTAAAGGATGATTTACAAGTTTTTTTGGAATAGACAATTCAATTAATGTAGTTGGTTGAATTGACTTTGTTGTATGTTCTGAGTCAAAAAAGAAAAATTTCATTTCCTATCGTTCATGGTCATTTGGCTATTTAGTATTACAGAGGTCTTTATAGGCGCTTGCAAAGATAATGATAAAAGTAATTGTAGCTTGTGTTCTAACATCTGTTTCTGAGGATGAAGAAATAGGGAAATTCAATGAAGGATATGATAAAATATTCCATTTTAAATCAAAATATACTGGGTTCTTTGACTTGGGTATTAAGGTGGATATATGGGAAGATAGCAAAAAAAATATTGAATATGTAGATTAGGGGTAAGAAATCAGAGAAAACTACACAAAAGCTTATTCTCAGATATTATTCATACTTTATTTGAGAAAAAAGTGGGAGGCACTATGTATGGTGAGCACAAAATAAAATAAAGTTAGTTGTAATTGGATAGACAGGGAATTTTTGTGGGAGTCATTCTAGAATCACTATTTAGAACAAAGAATAATTGACATAAAACTTGAGGAAACAGAAAATGAGACATATAATCAAAATAAGCTGATCCATTTAAAGAAACTATTGATCCTAAAAATTGGAGATGGATAAGAACATTGAGAAACCATAAGGACAAAAAAGCTCAGAAATTGACTGATCTAATGGATAAACCAACAAATTTTGAATAACCTCTTACTATTTGCACTTACTTATTGCACTAAGCCCAAGATTCAAAGAAAGGTCAAAAAAATAGCCCCCGAACTCAAAGAGACTACATTCCAGTGAGGGAGACCACTTATAAATTGATAGGTACATACCACATACATTCAGAATAGATGAGAGCTACCCTCCAACAGGAAAACTCTAGCAAAAACTTGGTCACCTTAACTAAAAGGAGATGATCACCAAAAGCAGCATTGGTTTAGGATGTAAAGCCATTTTTCAAATCTTATAGGAGAGGATACTGGAAGATTATGAGCATTATCACTTTATAAAGTAGCAAAAAACAATGAAAATAACAGTCATATTTAAACAAAGCTTTCATGCATGCAAACCACAATGAAGTGAAAATCATCCCCATGACTTGTGAATAAAAAACTGGCAAGAGTACAACAAATAGATGAAAGATAAAATACTTTTTTTTTTTTTTGGTAATACTTTTTTCTTCATCAAGGACAGTAGACTCGTCACATCATTCAGTCAATAAACATTTATTAAGTACCTACTATGTGCCAGGCACTGTGCTAAACACTGAGGATACAAAAAAAGACTCCTTGTGTTCAAAAGTTCACAAGATATTCTGCATCAAGAATTGTTAATAACAGAAGTAAGTAAACAAAGATGGGAACAGCAAATGAACCTAGAACAAGAATAGAGAGGGAAAGTCCACACTCAAAGAGAGTTTTGAGTGTGTTGAATAATTCTTTAAGTATCTGAAAGGGAGGATACCAAAAGTATGGCAAAAATTTTAGATATTGATAACCTAAAGAACATTACCAAAAGAATATTAGTAATAGCTAGTGCATAGACCTACATTCTCAGCTATACATAATTTTATAAGAATAGTTTATACACATATTGAGCGCATTTGTTACAAAAGCATAGGAAGGGAATTAAACGGGTTTTGATGAACAGTATTTTAGACCAGACTGTTTCTCTATTTGCAGTGTTGGTTGAAATATGTAGACAGTATAAATAGCAATTATGCCTACTGTTTGTTGAGTACTTGGTAGAACAACAACAACAACAAAAACAAACCACTGCCTTGAAAACTTTCTGCCAATGAGATATCTCCCTGTGAATATATCAAAATTATATGACTCATCTGTCCAGTAATGCTATGATGATTAATCTCTAGTAAGGCATAAAACTGGAAAATCTATGCTTACTAAAGCTACTACCAGGGAGGATGTCTAGGGCTGAGTCTAAATGAAAAAATTCTTATTCATGGTGAGGTTCTTCCAGATGCTTATTGTGATGATTGTCAAAAGACCCACAGTACTTCAGAGCCTCCAAAAAGAGATCTGTAATAATACAAAAGTTTTGCTGTTTGTTCTCCCAGGAAAAACTAAGTGGATGAGTGCGTTGCCTCAAAACTTAGTGGCTTTCTTCTTATTGCAGATCTTCAGGCAGAAGTTAAATGACTTTGTTGGGCATTTTATACTAAGGATTATATTTCGTGGTATGGATTAGGCTGAAAGGCTGCTAAAGTTCCTTCCAGTGCTAAAATTCTATAGTTTTGAGAAAAGTACTTCTTGTCCAGATTGTCATATATTTGTATGGGTCACCCATCAGTACATTTATCTTGGATGTGTTTTCCTCTCCTCTTCTGTTTAAAAAACAAAACAAAACCCTAAAGCCCATTATTCATTTCTTTCAATGATGATTTTTGCTCACATAGTTTCAAGTTTTGATCTAATTTTGTATCTCTTCAATTCTCTACAGAATGTGTCATTCTCTTTACTTGCATGTCTGTTCACTAAAAAAAAAAAATCAATAGTGAATTTTTTCTTTTTCTTCCCTTTAAAAATTTTTAAACTGAATTACAAGAGTCTGTATATTCTCAGGGATCTTGATTTTTTTGTCTCTGTATTTGAATTTTTTTCTTGTTATTTATTGTACTCCCTTTTTTCTATATACAAAATTCTGAGCAAATACAGTACTTGCATTCCTGTTTTGATACTTCATTTCTCCCTGCTCCACCTTGAATAAGCTCTCCTTTTTCTAATTTTAAGTTCCAGTGCAGAGTGCTTTTTTTCTCGTTCTTTTTAAATATTCTTTCCTTGCCTCTCAGTGATAATGCTTGACTTTTGAGAATTTGATATAATCTTTTAAAAAAGAAATGAAAGAAGTTGTTCTGGAATTGAAGTAGAACAAGGGAAGATAAAAAGAAAATGCTATTAATGCAAGTCTGAAGTTTTCAGCTTTGAGATTTAACCACTTACAGTTTTGTTTGCTTAAGCTTCTATCATAAACTGTTAAAGTATATTGTGCACTGACTGATTCACAGAATTTATAACATCTTTCTGAGGTCATATTAATCAGAAAAGACATCAGAATTTTTGGTAAAACTTAGGATTTGTAGATTATATTGAGAGAAAGAGCTACTAGATAGGGATGGATGTTGAGAAAAGTATAATTTAGTTTTAGGGCATATTGAATTTTTACATAAAGGAAATGTGTATTTGCTATCATAGTTAATTTTGAAATGTTCTACATTTTATAGACAATCACGTATGAAATAAGAGCCATAAAAGTGTGATTAGGACACAGGGAAGTTGTAGCCTACTTTTTCAAGAAAAAGAATGAGGGAGGGGCGGAGCCAAGATGGCGGAGTAGAAGGACGCAAGTTTACGAGCTCCGAAACCACAGCCCATAGAATTAATGTAAAAAGAGACCCCCATAACTTCTGGACCACTGAAAGGTGTACAGAAACAGAGTGGAAAAGATTTCCGTTCCAGAGAGCCCTGGAGAGCCGTCCCCAGGGTCCGTTGCGCCCCGGAAAGTGGACCCCACCCCAGCGCTGCCCTGGCCGCGGCCCCAGAGAAGCTGACCCGAGCAGGCTTCAGGGACAGAAGCTCCGGCAGCCGGGAAAGTCCCTCTGTCCACAGAAGCTACAGGTTAGTGAGAGAGATGCCTAGGCTGGAGGAGGGGAGCGGAGTGTTTCCGTGGCTCGGGCCCCCTCGGGAGGAAGTGGCAGAGGCAGGGGCGGCGGTGGAAGCAGCGGGCGGAGGCAGCGGTGGCTGCGGCCGGGACTCCCCCAGCAGCAGGCAGGATCTTCATTACTGAAAGTCTCTGCATAAACAACCTGAGGGAGCTGAGCCTGGGACATGGCCCTGCCCCACTCTGCTCCATTACTGAAGGCCTCTGCATAAAGCCCCTGAGGGAACTGAGCCTGGGAGGTGCCCCCCCACCCGCTCTGTTCCTGAAGGTCTCTGCATAAAGCCCCTGAGGGAGCTGAGCCTGGGAGGTGGCCCTGCCCCCACCCCAGCACCAGAACTAAAGGTCACATTGATTAGCCGCCGGGCGGCGTGGAAAGCACATTTGAATCTCAGACCCCAAGCACTAGCTGGGCGGATCTAGGTGGGGGTGGACAGGAGTCTCAGAAGTCAAGTAACTGGCTGGGAAAATGCCTAGAAAAGGGAAGAAAAATAAGACTATAGAGAGTTTTTTCCAACAAATGCAAATGATCCCGACTTTTGGATCTGACGAGGAGGACATATTCTTGCCATCAGGGAAAGACGTGGAGGGTGGGGACTCGGTGCCCCAGACATCCCAGGGGGATGTCAGGTGGGCTCAGGCCTTGGAAGAGCTCAAAAAGGATTTTGAAAAGCAAGTTGGACAGGTGGAGGAAAAACTGGGAAGAGAAATGAGAGAGATGCAAGAAAAGTATGAAAAGCGGGTCAATAACCTTGGCGAAGGAGACCCAAGGAAATGCTGAGGAAAATAACACCTTGAAGAATAGGCTCATTCAGTTGGCAAAAGAGGTTCAAGGAGCCAATGAGGAGAAGAATGCTTTCAAAAGCAGAATTAGCCAAATGGAAAAAGAGGTTCAAAAGCTCAATGAATTTAATAGTTCTCTCAAAATTAGAATGGAACAGATGGAGTCTAATGACTTTACGAGAAACCAAGAAATCACCAAACAAAACCAAAAGAGTGAAAAAATGGAAGAGAATGTCAAATATCTCATGGGAAAAAACAACTGACCTGGAAAATAGATCCAGGAGAGACAATTTAAAAATTATGGGACTACCTGAAAGTCATGGTCAAAAAAAGAGGCTAGACATCATCTTCCACGAAATTATCGAGGAAAACTGCCCTGACATTCTAGAATCAGAGGGCAAAATAAGTATTGAAAGAATCCATCGATCACCACCTGAAAAGAGTTCCAAAAAGAGAAACTCCTAGGAACATTGTGGCCAAATTCCAGAACTCCCAGGTCAAGGAGAAAATCTTACAAGCAGCTAGAAAGAAACAATTCCAGTACTGTGGAAATACAATCAGGATAACTCAAGATCTAGCAGCTTCTACATTAAGGGATCGAAGGGCGTGGAATAGGATATTCCAGAAGTCAAAGGAACTAGGACTCAAACCAAGAATCACCTACCCAGCTAAACTGAGTATAATACTTTAGGGGAAAATATTGTCTTTCAATGAAACAGAGGACTTTCAATCATTCTTGATGAAAAGACCAGAGCTGAAAAGAAATTTGACTTTCAAACACAAGAATGAGAAGAAGTATGAAAAAGTAAACAGCAAAGAGAAGTCTTAAGGGACTTACCAGAAGTGAGTTGTTTACATTCCTACATGGAAAGACAATATTTATAACTCTTAAAACTTTTCAGTATCTGGGTAGTTGGTGGGACCACACACACACATGTACACACGCACACACATACACACATGCACACACATACAGAGACAGAGTGAATTGAATAGGATGGGATCATATCTTTAAAGAAATTAAGGTAAATGGTGAGAGAGAAATGTAGTGGAAGGAAAGAGGGTGAAATGGAATGGGAGAATTATATGTCATTTAAGAGGCAAGTAGGAGACTTTTCAGTGGAGGGAAAAAGAGGAGAGCTGAGGGAAAAAAAAAACCAAGAAGTTTACCCTCATCACATTTGACTAAAGGAAGGAATAAAATGCACACTCATTTTGGTATGAAAACCTATCTTACAGTATAAGAAAGTGGGGGAGAAGGAGATAAGCAAGGGGGGGGATGATGGAAGGGAGGGCAAAGGGAGGAGGAAGCAATTTGAAGTCAGCACTTGGGGAGGGACAGGATCAAAAGACAGAAGAGAAACAATGAGGGGCAGGTTAGGATGGAGGGTAATTCAGTTAGTCTTACACAACACGACTATCAGGGAAGTCATTTGCAAAATTACACAGATATGGCCTATATTGAATTGCCTGCCTTCCCAAAGGGAATGGGTGAGGAGGGAGGGATGGGAAGAATTTGGAACTCAAAGCTTTAGGAACAACTGTTTAGTGTTGTTGTTGCAACTAGGAAAGAAGACATACAGTTAATGAGGAATAGAAAGTCATCTGGCCCTACAGGAGAAAAGAGAAGATGGAGACAAGAGAAGGGAGGGATGACAGAAGAGAGGACAGATTGGAGATAGGGAAAATTAGATTGCTTGGTGTATTGGGGTGGGTGGAGGGGATAAAAGGGGAGAAAATTTGGAACCCAAAATTTTGTGAAAATGAATGTAAAAAGTTAAATAAAAAAAATGAATAAATAAAAAAATAAAATTCAGCTATACCAAAAAAAAAAAAGAAAAGAAAAGAAAGGCAAAGAATGAGGGTGGCAAGTGTCCTGGTTAAATTTTTCAGATTGTAGCAGTCTGCACCATGAAACATGCTTTTATTGTTTTTTTCTTTAAAAAACTATTCTCAACTTAAACACCAACTGCATATAGCAGAAAAAGACAGTCACATATGAAACTGTGACTCTCCAACATATATCACTAGCTTTATAAAATATGTAATAAATTTTACATGTCATGTTCAAAATTGTCTTGCTTGCACTTCCTTTGGAACATTTAGTTCTCTTCTTTGCATTTAAAAAAAGTTTCATTGCTCCTCTTTGGGGCATTAAGATTCCAAGCTCCTTCCTTTTACTGACTTTTCCCTCTTAAAAACTAACAGGAAGAACAAAATCCTTTGTAACAAATAAGTATAGTAAATAAATTTATACAGTGGCTATGTCCAAAAAATATCCCTGTACTTTGTGTCCACTACCTTTCATGCTTCCCCAGAAGTCCTCTGGAGACATGATTAGTCATTGAATTGATTACAGTTACTGAGTCAGTTTTGTTTTTTAAAATTATGCTTTTCATGCAGTTGCGTGATAATTACATTGTTTCTCTTTTTTTTTCATTTTTTAAGTTTATTTATTTTTAGTTTTCAACATCCACTTCTATAACTTTTAAGTTTTCTCCTCCTCCCTTCCCCCTCCCTCCCCAAAACGACATGCAGCCTTTTTTTTTGTTTTATTTATTTATTTTATTTAACTTTTTACATTCATTTTCACAAAATTTTGGGTTCCAAATTTTCTCCCCATTTGTCCCCTCCCCCCCACCCCAGTACACCAAGCATGCTAATTTTCCCTATCACCAATCTACCCTCTCTTCAATCCTCCCTCCCTTCTCTTGTCCCCATCTTCTCTTTTGTCCTGTAGGGCCAGGTGACTTTCTATTCCCCATTGACTGTATTTCTTGTTTCCTAGTAGCAACAACAAGAATACTTGAAAGTTATTCCTAAAACTTTGAGTTCCAAATTCTCCCCATCCCTCCCTCCCCACCCATTCCCTTTGGGAAGGCAGGCAATTCAATATAAGCCATGTCTGTGTAGTTTTGCAAATGACTTCGATAATAGTTGTGTTGTGTAAGACCAATTGTATTTCCCTCCATCGTGTCCTGCCCCACCTTGTTTCTATTCTGTCTTTTGATCCTGCCACTCTCCAAGAGTGTTGACTTCAAATTGCTCACTCCTCCCATTGCCCTCCCTTCCATCATCCCCTCCACCCTGCTTATCTCCTTCTCCCCCACTTCCTGTGTTATAATATAGGTTTTCATACCAAAATGAGTGTGCATTTTATTCCTTCCTTTAGTCGAATGTGATGAGAGTAAACTTCATGTTTTTTTCTCATCTCTCCTCTTTTTCCCTCCGCTAAAAAGTCTCCTGCTTGCCTCTTGAATGAGATATAATTTACCCCATTCCATTTCACCCTCTCTCCTCCCACTACATTTCTCTCTCACCATTTACCTTAATTTCTTTAAAGATATGGTCCCATCCTATTCAATTCACTCTGTGCTCTCTGTCTCTGTGTGTGAGAGCATGTGTGTATGTGTGTGCGTGCACACATGTACATGTGTGTGCGTCTGCGTGTGTGTGTGGTCCCACCAACTACCCAAATATTGTCTTTCCATGTAGGAATGTAAACAGTTCACCTTTGGTAAGTCCCTTATGACTTCTCTTTGCTGTTTACTTTTTCACGCTTCTTCTCATTCTTGTGTTTGAAAGTCAAATTTTCTTTTCAACTCTGGTCTTTTCATCAAGAATGCTTGAAAGTCCTCTGTTTCATTGAAAGACCATATTTTCCCCTGAAGTATTATACTCAGTTTTGCTGGGTAGGTGATTCTTGGTTTGAGTCCTAGTTCCTTTGACTTCTGGAATATCCTATTCCACGCCCTTCAATCCCTTAATGTAGAAGCTGCTAGATCTTGAGTTATCCTGATTGTACTTCCACAATACTGGAATTGTTTCTTTCTAGCTGCTTGCAATATTTTCTCCTTGACCTGGGAATTCTGGCATTTGGCCACACTGTTCCTAGGAGTTTGTCTTTTTGGATCTCTTTCAGGCGGTGATCGATGGATTCCTTCAATACTTATTTTGCCCTCTGGTTCTATGAATGTCAGGGCAGTTTTCCTTGATAATTTCATGAAAAATGATGTCTAGGCTCTTTTTTTGATCATGACTTTCAGGTAGTCCCATAATTTTTAAATTGTCTCTCCTGGATCTATTTTCCAGGTCAGTTGTTTTTCCCATGAGATATTTTACATCCTCTTCCATTTTTTCATTCTTTTGGTTTTGTTTTGTGATTTCTTGGTTTCTCAGAAAGTCATTAGACGCCATCTGTTCCATTCTAATTTTCAGAGAACTATTATCTTCAGTGAGCTTTTGAACCTCTTTTTCTATTTGGCTAATTTTGCTTTTGAAAGCATTCTTCTCCTCATTGGCTTTTTGAACTTCTTTTGCCAATTGAGTGAGCCTTTTTTTCAAGGTGTTATTTTCTTCAGCATTTTTTTGGGTCTTCTTTACCAAGGTATTGACCCATTTTTCATGCTTTTCTTGCATCTCTCTCATTTCTCTTCCCAGTTTTTCCTCCACCTGTCTAACTTGATTTTCAAAATCCTTTTTGAGCTCTTCCATGGCCTGAGCCCACCGGACATCCACCTCGGATGTCTGGGATACAGAGGCCCCCACCTCCATGTCTTTCCCTGATGGTAAGAATAGTTCCTCATCATCAGAATTGAAAGGCAGGAACATCTGTAGCCCCTCAAAGTAGCTCTCTATAGTCTTATTTTTCTTCCCTTTTCTAGGCATTTTTCCCAGCCAGTTACTTGACTTCTGAGATTCCTGTCCACCCCCGCCTAGATCCACCCAGCTAGTGCTTGGGGTCTGAGATTCAAATGGACTTTCCTCGGCAGGCGTGGCTGCTATTCAATGTGAGCTTAAGTCCTGGTGCTTGGGTGGGGGCAGGGCGGTCTCCCAGGCTCAGTTCCCTCAGGGGGTTTATGCAGAGACCTTTGGTAATGGAGCTCCTGTCTGTTTGGGGAGTCCCTGGGGCCCCCTCTGCTGCCTCTGTCGCTGCCTCTGCCTCTGCCTCCCGAGGGGGCCCGAGTCACAGAGACACCCCGCTCTCCTCTCGGCCAGCCCAGACGTCTCTCTCGCTGACCTGTAGCATCTGTGGGCGGAGGGAACTTCGCAGCTGCCGGAGGTGCCGTCCCTGAAGCCTGCTTGGATCTGCTCCTCTGGGGCCGCACGGCTATGGCAGCACAGGGGTGGACTCTGTTCTCCGGGGCGCGACGGACCCCTGGGGACTGCTCTCCAGGGCTCTCTGGAACCGAAATCTTTTCCACTGTGTTTCTGCGCACCTTGCAGTGCTTCAGAATTTGTGGGGAGTTCTTCTTGCAGGAAATATATGGGCTGTGGGTTCGGAGCTAGCATACGTGAGTCTTTCTACTCCGCCATCTTGGCTCCACCCCCATTGTGTCTCTTTCACATATTTTTCAAGTCATTTGTTTTTTGATATCAGATTTGTTATATTTTATTCAATTTAAAAATTTTTGCATTGTTATTTCTTGATGTCTTGTGGAGTCATTGATTTGCCTTTGGTCTGTTCTATTTTTTAAGAGTTACTTGGATAAGGGTTTACCACTTTGTCTTCTAAGCCACTTATTTTCCAGATTCCTACAGAGATTTTATTCATCCATTCATTTATTTGTTGACTTTTGCTTCATTTCTTTTAGGTATTCATGTAATCCTTTTCGAAAAATCTATTCTTTCCTCTGAATATCTGCTTGCAGTTTTTGCAGAATTACTTGCTTCTTCTTTGGGGGAAATATTTAGACTGGCAATAAATTTTTATCCTGGTTGGTATTTCTTTCCCTCCTTCTTTCTTTCCTTCCCTCTTTCCCCTAGCCTTAGTTTCTGAATTGGAGCTTTGTGCCAAAACCAAACTCTGACCTTTACTGTGTTTTGATAGTTGGCCCTGCTTATTCTCTTAGGTTCCTCAGCTGACATCTGTGTCCAATGTTAGGTCTTTTTGGTTTTTTGTAATGTTGGATTTTTAGGGCCTTATGGCGTAACAAGACAGGGTACTGGGGATTATGAAACTCTTGAGACTGGGGAATCCTCTTCTGATCACTGCTGCTCTGTATGTTGGTTATTATACATAGCTAGTCCGTGGAGCTTCCAAAATTTCTCCTTTTGGCCTTTCTTTTGGCCATCCTTCACTCTTTCTGCCTCTGTACCCCAAGCCTTACAGGCTACGCATGTCCCTAAATAGTGTGTTTGCACTGGATGCTACTCTGTACTTGTACCAGGGGTCCTCTTTTCTACTGCCATTGGGCTTCTGGCTGACCTCTTCTTCATTTCTAGAGTGGACAGAGTCACTTAGTATGGTTTCTCTTTGAATTTCTTGATCATTATTTGTTCTGGGATAACCTTAGAAGGTATGTGGGATGGCCTGCCTCTTGTTCAGGTAGCCATCTTCAATTGAATTCCTTGACATTTTTATTTTTGATATATTCTACTTCTTATAACAAAGTTTGGGATAATGAAATGTACCCTTGTAATGCATCCACTTAGATACCTGCTTCTAGGAAACTTCTTGAGGGCTTGTCCCTATTCTTATGTTCCTTGCCTTTTAGGGGATATCAATTGATGGTTTACTCTGGAAATATGTAGAGAACTTTTGAAGTTTAGAGCTTCATCTCAGGTCCCAAAATTAATTTAATAGTAATAATGGCTTGTGCTTCTGTAGCACTTTAAGGTTTACACAGCATTTTCTTTTTTTTTTTTTAAGTTTTATTTATTTGTTTTTAGATTTCAACATTCATTTCCACAAAATTTTGAGTTCAAATTTTTCTCCCCATCTCTCCCTTCCCCCCACCCCATAATACCTTGCATTCCAATTATCCCTTCCCTCAATGTGCTCTCTCCCTTCTATCACACCCCACCCTTCCCTTATCCCTATCTTCTCTCTTTTCTTGTAGGGCAAGATAAATTTCTATACCCCATTACCTGTGTTTCTTATTTCCCAGTTAAATGCAATAACAGTTCTCAACATTCATTTCTAATACTTTGAATTCTAGCTTCTCTCCCTCCCTCCCTCCCCACCCATCCCCACTGAGAAGGCAAGCAATTCAATACAGGCTATATATGTGTCAATTTGCAGAAGACTTCCATAATAGTTATGTTGTATAAGACTAACTATATTGCCTTCCTACCCTGCCCCCCCCCTTTTTTTCTATCCTCTCATTTGAACTTGGCCTTCCCAAAAGTGTTTACTTCTAGTTACTCCCTTTTCCCATTTGCCCTCCCTTCTATCATCCCCCCCCACACCCCTCTTGTCCCCTTCTCCCCTCCTTTCCTGTAGTGTCAGGTAGATTTTCATACCTAATTTAGCAAATATGTTATTTCCTCCTTAAGCCATATGTGAAGAGAGTAAGCTTCACTTTTCTCCTCTTACCTCCTCCTTTTTCTCTTTCATTGAACAAGATTTTTCTTACCTCTTTTATAAATGATGGTCTGCCCCATTCCATTTCTCCCTTTCTCCTTCCAATATTTTCCTCTCTCACCCCTTAATTTTATTTTATTTTTTATGGATATCATTTCTTCTGATTCAACTCAACCTGTACTCTCTGTCTATATGTGTGTGTGTGTGTGTGTGTGTGTGTGTGTGTGCGTGTGTGTGTGTAATCCCTCCTACCCAAATACTGAGAAAAGTTTCAAGAGTGACAAATATTATCTTTCTATGTAGGAATGTAAACAGTTCAGCTTTAGAAAGTCCTTTATGATTTTTCTTTCCTGTCTACCTTTTCATGCTTCTCTTGAATCTTGTGTTTGAAAATCAAATTTTCTGCTCAGTTCTGGTCTTGTCATCATCAATGCTTGAAAGCTCTCTGTATCATTTAATGGCAATATTTTCCCTTGAAGTATTTTACTCAGTTTTGCTGGGTAGGTGATTCTTGGTTTTAACCCCAGTTGCTTTGACTTCTGGAATATCCTATTCCAAGCCCTTCGAGCCCTTAATGTAGAAGCTGCCAGATCCTGTGTTATTCTGATTGTATTTCCCCAGTATTGGAATTGTTTCTTTCTAGCTGCTTGCAATATTTTCTCCTTGAACTGGGAACTCTGAAATTTGGCCACAATATTCCTAGGAGTTTCTCTTTTTGAGTGTCTTTCAGGAGGTGATTGGTGGATTCTTTCAATATTTATTTTACCCTCTGGTTCTTGAATATCAAGGCAGTTTTCCTTGATAATTTCATGAAAGATAATGTGTAGTCTCTTTTTTTTGATCGTGGCTTTCAGGTAGTCCCATAATTTTTAGGTTGTCCCTCCTGGATCAATTTTCCAAATCAGTTTTTTCAAGTGGGATGTTTCAGAGTATCTTCTATTTTTTTTTTCAGTCTTTTGGCTTTGTTTTGTAACTTCTTGGTTTGTCATATAGTCATTAACTTCCATGAACTCCACTCTCATTTTTAAAGAACTATTTTCTTCAGTGAACTTTTGAACCTCCTTTTCCATTTGGATAATTCTGCTTTTTAAAGCCTCCTTCTCCTCATTGGCTTTTTGGACCTCATTTTACAATTGAGTTAGCCTATTTTTAAAAGTGTTATTTTTCTCAACATTTTTTTGGTTTTCCTTCAGTGTGTTGCTGACTCGTTTTTCAAGCTCTTCTATGGCCTGAGCCCATTTCATATTCATTTTGTAAGTACTAGAGGCAGAAGTCTTGACTTCCTTTGACAGTAAGCATTGTTTTCCCTCATCTGAAAGGATGGAAGGAGATACCTGTTCACCAAGAAAGTAACCTTCTATGGTCTTATTTTTTTTCCCTTTTTTTGGACGTTTTCCCAGCTTGTTACTTGACTTTTGAATCCTTTATCAAAAAGAGGGTCTTAGTGCTCCTCCTTCCCCCAGGATGTGCTGAGGGCTGATATTCAGATCAGCCGCTCAATTCCCCCAGGGTCTTTGGATGGGGGCAGGGTTGCCACTGAGGGCTGAGGTTCAGTTCCCCCAGAGGCTTTAAGCTGAGCTGTCTAGACAATGGACCCAGCCACCCACTGCTGCTGCCACTACTGCCTCTGCCACCCTCTGGGGCCAGTGCTGGGGGGCCCTGCTCCTGTCTCTCCCAGCTGAGAAAGCCCTTCCATGCTAACCTTTGAAGCTTTCTTTGTTGCTTGTGGGTTGAGGGAATCTGAGACCCTCCCTGCTGGGAATTCTGCCCTGAATGCCTGTTCAGGTCTTGTTCTTCCCTGTTCTGTATGGCCAGGGCTGGGCTCCACTTCCCTCAGTGTCCCAGGGGTTAAACTTTTCCTGTCGGCCTTCCAGGTTACCTTTGGCTGGAAATCTCTTTTACTTTGTTGTTCTGTGGCTTCTGCTGCTCTAGTTTGTTGAGAGTCATTTTTTAACAGGTATTTTGTGGGTTGTGGGGGAAGCATTAGAGTATGTTCTACTCCACCATCTTGGCTCCGCCCCCCAAAATGTTTTCATAACAACCCTGTGTGAGAGGTAATACAGGTAATATTATTCCCTTTTCACAAATGAGGAAATTGATGGTAAAGGAGTTTAAATGACTTGTGTATCTGTGTTATTATAAAATTGTTTTTGAAGCAAGGATTTCAATCTACGACTTCTGGAATAAAAACTTATCTTGTTTTAATATAACCATCCTATTTCGGCATCTAGAAGATACCTACTCTTTACCCTATTCTCAGTGCAGTAGTTATTGGAACTATTAGGTATATAAAGGAACAAAGTGTTGTTATGATAAATGTAATGAATAGTGTATTGTACACATTCTATCTACTAGGTTCTTTGAGTTTTCTCAGTGACCCTAGAGGCTGGTACTGTAAGAACCAGTTCCATCTGCAGCTGGATGATGGTTTATTAGCATGTTTTGTTAGGATGGTACTATACTGTGTTGGGCTTACTACAAGCAGTGAATTTAAAAATTAAATTACAATATAGATATCTTATGAATAATTGTAAGAATCCTTTTTACACAGGTATCTGCAGGAGGTTGGTTACACAGATACCATACTAGATGTAAAATCAAAACGAGTACGAGCTTTGTTGGGCTTTGCAAGTGATGTCACTGAGGAAAATGAGAAAAATCAGGAGTCAGTTATAAATGGAGCAGAAGCTGAAATTCATAAAGAAGCAGTGATGATTGGGTAAGTTATTTAGTTCATATTAAAATAATTACCTTCTAGCTATATTTTTGTTTGACTTTAAGGATAATTTTTGGATCTAAAATAAGTAATGGAAAGATTTCAATTAAAGTCCTCTTTTGTTGACGAATTCAATGTCAGTCTTTTCTGATTCATTTTGAAGGAGATTGAAATTTTTTTCTGTCTGATCACTTTAAGAATGCTGTTGGTATTTTGAAACTTGTTCAACTATGATGACTGTAGGTTTCTATTTAGATTTCTTTACATTGCTTGAAATTTGAATATTAAATGTAGGCTTCAACATCTTGAAACAAACCTAGATATTATTGAGACCTTAATGGGAAATTGCATTTTAAATTCTCACTACATTGAAATTTGAGTGATGGAAGCATTAAATTTCTTATAAAATTAATTTCTACATATGGAAGTTTTTTTAATTCATTTTTGTTTCTAATAAAACAACATAAAAATCTTCAATGGTTAAAATGGCTATTTTAGATTTACAGAAAAATACACTAGCTATTTTGTCATGATTTTCGTTTTGGAGCATGTACTTCAAATATCTGTTTAATTGTATATAAAGTTACTAAAAGACATATATCAAGGTATTATTTCATTGTACTTTGTTGAAAAAATCAATATTGTAATCTAGAATTAAAATGCAAAGGTACAAATCAGTGAAGTTATATATATGATGTTATGCCTTCAGAGAAGATGTAAGTCGACCTTTCACATAGAAATTGCACTGAGTACTTAGTTGTATTTAATTACCTATGTACATGAAATGTAGAGATAGTCATAAAAATAAGACGTTTAGAAGTAACAAAAAAACCCTAAAGCATTGTAGTCTATCTGTTTCCTGAACCTTCATTTTCCTGTTTAAGAAAAAAACAATTTTAAAGAATGTTGACTTGTTTTCAAGGAAAGGTGCCAGACCTGCGGATATGCATTGTCTGTGTATCCATAGGCCCTTGTAGTCATTAATTCTGGTTTTATTTCTACTCACAGTCATTCCTCACTTTATCTTTAACTTTGAAGAAAAGAATCAAATTCATTATGGAAACCTAAAGAGGAGGGCATCTGACTTGACACAGGCTTTTCATGCTTATCCTTTCTCTTCAGATTGACCAGGATGCAAGTGCCATTCTAGTAGTTTGCAAATCAGTTCATATTTTGAATTTTTTAAAAAATTTTAATTAATAGTTTTCTAATGAGATTCATTTGCTCTTTAAAATTTAGGCTGCCAGTAGCTAACTACTTCAGTAAGAAGGAAACCTTCAGTTTTGCATCCAAAATTTAAAATTTGCTCAATAATTTGCATCCTTTACATTTGGGAACCATTTAATAAATTCCTGAACAGAATGCAAGCCTAGTATCTTAAAAGAGCTCATTCATTTCCCAGAAGGTAAAGATTTTCTTACCAGTATTCAAGCCTTGTAATAATAAATTTTTTGAGCATCATATCAGTTCATTACCTCTAAATACATTTGGATTTATTTACTACCCATTTAGGAGGTAAAGGATTCACAAGCTGGAGTTGGATTTTGCTGCTTACTGTTTGGTTCTCCCTTTACCTCTTTTTTTCTCTCATAGATTATGCAAACTTTTTGTTCCTCCTTCTGTACAGAAGAAGATAGGAAAATTATTGAAAACAAATTAAAGAATTAAGGTTATACATACAGGCAACTTTCCCCTTCTCCCTGCTCAAAGTTGGGGCAAATGAGTTCTACAGGAAAAAAATGATATTAATTGCAACTGCTTCAGGAGATACTTAATTCTGTAATTGCACAATCATAATTGAATCTCAGATGATGATCCATTGTTAGAGTGAAAGTTGCTTTAACATATAATGGCAGTTGAGGCAATGTTAAATGTGGATATGCCTATGTTAGTAAAATGAAAGAAATTTAACCTCAAAATAATTTGAAAAATGTAGCCTAGAATAGTTCTTCATTGTCTTTCCCAAATCCATGGCTCCTGGAAGTCGTTTATTTGTATAGGAAACTCTAGTCTGTAATTTGGGATTGTGGAATCATGGCAAAATAAGAATAAAATGAGCACTTGAAATGTCATGGATTAATGCTTTCATTGAAGTTTACTTTCTGTTAATTACCTAAGATGTGTATACTTTAAACTAGGAAACCAGAGTTAACTGATTCTGCCTCTGTACTGGATACTTTCAAATTCCTTGAAAATGCAGACTTCAGTGATGAAGATGATGAAGATGATATTGATGGGAGAGAGAAAACCATCATTGATACTTCAACGGTGGGTCATATAAGTCAGAAAATATAAAAGTATCCAGATATCCAAATAAAAGAAAAAGTAAAAATCATTAATCCGTGACACTTTTTGGCCCTTAAGTTTTTTCTGTAAACTATAAAAAATTCCTCTGAAATGATTTTAACTAGTATAGATCTTAAATTCAATATAGTAACTTTCCTTTGAAAATCTCAGTCTTTTTGCTGTTATCAACCATCAAGTATTCAGTTCAGCATCAGAACATTCCTAGATAGCTCGTGTTAAGTATTACATTACTGTGATAGTGTTGTGTCACTAGTTGTAACATAGCAGAAGCCATGGTACTTGATAGAGATAAATGTCATCTGGTCAAATGTAAGCCCTTGTATAATAGTGTATCTTTTCTAGGGAGCCTTCCTTCTTTGAACTCTTTAAAGCAGTGGTTCTTAACCTGAGATATATAGACATTGATTTTAGAGAGTTCGTGAACTTAAATGGGAAATCTTTTTTTTTTTTTTAATTTTCACTAACCTCTAGCTGAAATTTAGCATTTTCTTCATTTGCTTAAAAGCATTCTGAGGAATCGATAGGTTTCACCAGACTAAGGGAATCTATGACACCAAATGTCTTAATAACCTCTGTCAGAAGCTTCAGAATTGCTCAAAATTGCTTTCTCTGTAGTCTTTGCTGGTATAGTTGTTGCCAGTTTCCTGGTTTTAGCCCAGAGTCAAATGACAGTGATATCAGCAGAGAGAATGATCCTAATCCTACTAATGGAGTATATCTAAAACTTGGCATTAAGCAGTGCTCTCACTAGATGAAGGTTGATGTTTAATGGATTACTCTTAATCTCAGTGTGTCCATTGATTCTAGTATGTAGCAGTTCCTATGATGGTAGTCACTCTATGTGACTACAAACATGGTCTACAGTTATTTTTTATCTCTTGTTTACTTCTTTTTTCTCTTAGATTTTCTTAGATTATAAGAAGTTCTTTGAAGGCAGAAAATAATGTCTTTTCTACCTCCTTATTTAACTCACTTTTCCATAATCATAGTTGGGTTTCATTACCAATATTATTGCAGAATTTCATACAGAATCACAGAATTTCATAATTGGAAGGAATCTTAACATATAGTCCATCCTTCCTTAATTGATAAATAATACTCATTGCAACATTTGGAGAAGTGGTTTTCTAGACTTTTCTTGAAGACCTTTAGTAAGCATGGGGAACTTACTACCCCAAAATTGAGCTGGTATAAATAAATAAAATAAATATAAATATATATGAAAAAAATAATTATCAAATAAAAATCAGAGAAGTTTTATTGTTTGAATAATAGGCACATTTAATTCAGTATAACAAACAATAAGTTCTTGAATCAATCAAAACTGTTTATTGAGCATCTACTATATTTTAGGCACTGTGCTAGTATGGATACAAGTACACAGAATGAAGTATTGTATTTGTCTCAGTAAGTTAGTTATCTTTGAAGATAGAGACTTATTTGATTTTGTTTTCCCAAGTGCATTACATTTAGTAGGCACTTCAGTGGTTGCTCAGTTGAAATGAATTGCAAGGCATTATGTTTAGCTTATGTATACAAAGATAAATACTGCATAGACTCTATTGGTTAGCTGCTTGAAATAATTAGTTTAATGGGTAAAGAGAGGCCAAAGTTGAATACAAAGTAGCCATGACATGGGAGAGTATGATAGATATGAGATTGTCCAGGGAATGTGCTTTGAGAAATTTGAAGAGAAAGTAATAAGTCACTTATGATTGAGAGTCAGGGGTATAGAACAACTGTATGGAGGAGTTGAGACTTGAGTTGGGCCCTTAAGGAAGGGAGGTTTCTTTTTTAACTGGAAAATCCAAAGAAAGAGAGTTAAAAAGGAATCTCCTTAGGTGTGGAGGATTATATAAGCAAAAATGCATAGACAGGAGAATACTACATGAGATGGGGAAGGAAAGAGTCTTGTCTGGTTAAAAAATGTAACCTGTGTACACGAAAGTAGTATGTGATATGATGGAAGAGATGAATTGGAGACAAATTGAGCAACACTTTGACTGTCAGAATCAGGAGATTATACTGAAATGACTAACACTTCAAGGAATATTGATAAATGAATCCTTATCATCTTGGAGGGAAGTTTGTAGTCACTCTACAGTGCATTTAGTGCTGTTCCCCCCGCAAACACACACACCATTTTTCCCCTACATAGAATTTTGATTTAGTGAGCTCAACATTCTGATAGAATTTTGGTCATGTTGGTTCCATTTAAAAATTACTGATTTTATTAATTAAAAATTTAAAACAGCCCTGAAACATAGTGCACAAAACATTTTCTTCTTGAAACTTTAATTATAATAATTAATTTGCTTTCCCTTTTAAACTAAAATAGCTAATTGAGACAATGTTTCTAAGGTCCTTCCACCACTGATTGAGACCAGGATGGCAAGTGTACAGAGTATTAATTTAGTCTTTGGAGACTTCTGGGCACATTTTGTGACCTTGAGTGCTCCAAGGAGCTTCCTTGTCAACTGTCTTTACAGCACCAATTTTAACAGTTGCTCTTATATCATAAAGAATAAAATGATCCACTAGTTCTATCTCCACACCAGTGATGTAGGTGGGGACATAGTAATATCCTTTTGACATAGAGGTATGAGGGACAAGTTATACATTTCATGGCAGAATCAGGCCTCATAAAGATCTTATTTGGTTAATTTTATTCATTATTCTTACATTAGTAATACATTTAGGTCCCAAAGATAAACCATACAATTACAGGATGAGGAGACCTGGACTGATAGAAGTTCACATTGAAAAAACAAAAGAAAACCTGGGAGTTTTAAATTGACTATTAACTCAAGATGAAACAGTAGTGTGATGTGGGCTACTAAAAATGGTAATTAAGTCTTGGACGTATTGTAAAACAAGAAGTAAGATTAAATTGTTCTGTGATTCTTCAGGTATCAGAACCAGGACAATGGATAAATTCATTGGGATGTTAGATTTCTTTGTAGTAACTTTGTAATGGTTAAACCTGACCAGAAGGGGAATTAGTTGTATTATAAAAGAATTCTAATTGTTACTGAAAACCTTCAAACAAAGACTCTGTGACCATGTTAGGAATAAATTGGGAGTAAAATAAATGTCTTCTCCTATCCTTTTTAAGGTGTATGAGTCTTTGGGAGGTCAAGTTACAACCTTTTGAGATCTAAGATATCCATACGCCCCTAGAAAATGTCCCACTAATTGATCTAATATTGCATTTTCTATTATAATATTACCTCATAATTATATAGTGCTTTTTACTTTTTCAACAGACTTGAGTATTTATTTTATATTGTATTTTGAATCGCATAGCAGCCTTGTGATGGAATTTGAATATGTTTGTTCTTACCTCTTTTATAGCTTGGAAAGCGGAAGCCTAGGGAAATTGTGATGCTCTTAAATCCATGTTAATCAGTGGTAGTCATTGATCCAGCTGTTTTTTTTTTCTTTAAGATTTCAACATCAAAACATTAAGCTTAATTTCAGTCTTTCAACTAAATTTGGATCTCCACAAAGGATTTCAGTAGGATCTAGCAATGAAGTAAAGTAGATTTTATTAGATTCCTTATCAGTCTATTTGTTTACAAAGTAAAGCCTTGCCTTCAAAGTTCAAATGTTCAGGAATAGAAAAATTTGTTGTAGGGTAGCTATATGTAAGTAGGAAGAGTCTGGAAAGAAATGTAAGGTCAGAGAGGAGTAATAGAAACAAATGGAAGCTTTTAAGTATTGAATTCCATAAGTCTACAGGGACAAATTCCTAAATGTACTTTCTATTTACTTGAAATAATAAAGAATGGGATGTTAGAAGTAAAACCTTACATATTAGCAGAACATAAAAGACAGGATATTTTATGAGGTTCTTCTGACTGTGGATAAAACTAGCATTGTGCAAAATGCAAAACTGTTCAAGAATGAAATGCAAGGCCCAATTATTCTAATGTAGGCATAGGGGTAGATACTAGACTTGAATTTTCATTGACGTTGGGGATTCACAGATGAGGAAGCTCCTTCTGCTTATGCAGATGAGCATCTTCTTTGCAACTTTATAGTTTTAGAGAGTTACCTAGAACAGATGTATCAAACTTGCTGACCCAGCAAAACTCCTACAGTGTCAGGAATCAGATTAAAATATCATTGGGAAATGTTTAACAAGTTAAAAATACAAAACAAGACAGATAATGCTAATTTGTGTTTTTTAGTCAATATATAGTATGCAGAGATCCATTTCTATTTGAGTTTGACAGGCGTAACTAATGGGAAGTTAAATGTCTTAACAAGGGTTACACACACTAAGTTTATGTCAGTGACTGTACTTAAACTCCGATCTTTGTTCTGAGGCAAGCTCTTTTCCACCGTATCACACTGTATTTCAAATCTAATACAGTGTAGCTAAAATATCTTTCACATTTCTATCAACCTGTTAAATTAGAAATGGTTCATCTTCCAGTTTGACACCAGATTTTCTGATGTAGCTACAAAATCTAATGGGAAACAACCTTTAATAACTACTTAAAAATATATAGTTCCTAAATTTTTATAAATAAAATATCCATCTGTTTGAGTTGACTGCTACATTCAGACTATAGTAAACAATTAGAATGCACATTTTTAAGGGGGAAAAATTGTTTTCCCAACTAGTGATTTAAATCAGCATTTGATTTACTTGATTTTAAGCATGTACACCTAGTATGTACTAGTATTTTAATTTAATATGTTTTTTCATTAGATTGTTAGGAAGAGGGTGTTATCTGATAGCAGTGAAGATCGAGATACAAAAGAAGCTCAAGCTCTAAAGGAGTTTGATTTCTTGGTTGCACCAGATGAAGGAGATGGAGAATCTAGAAGCGTAGGCGATGGAACAGAATGGGGTAAGGAAGTTTAATGGTTCCTACTGGGGAATCTGAGAATCAGTCAAAAGGATATTTTGCCTAGAATTCAGCCTCTCTCAATGACTATTATTGTTTTGTTAATTTATGAACTTTTTACTGTTAACTTTCTATATCTAGAACTTTTTAAGAATCTTGTTTTAATCTTTACTTAAAATGCAAGTGATAAATTTTTAAAAATAATTTAATGTACCCTACACAATTTTAAAGAATTTTAAGTTTTCTATGGAATTTCTGATTCAAGATATTAGAGTCCTCTTTTGCTCTTGTTTGCAGAAAGAAATGTAAGTCAGAAAGCTATAGCTCCTCCTCTACTCTATTCAAATCTATGACTTTTGAACCAAGATATTGAACTACAGTTTTATCTTAACTAGTACAAATATTTTAAAAAGTCAAATGACATAAAAGCAATCACTTTTATAAGGTTTTGAGATGAAAATAAATTACTTTGGTTTCTTTGGCATAAATCCTTCTAGTAGTCTGGAAAATAAGTAACACTTGACAGAAAGTTAGTATAATTATAAACTTTACTAAGATGATTTATTCCATTCTTTATTGGTTTAGAGTAATTTCCCTTTAAAAATTTTTTTTCTTTTTATTTATTTTCAGTTTTCAACATTCACTTCCATAGAATTTAGCATTTCAGATTTTCTCCACACCCCAGGACAGCATATATTCTGGTTACCCTTTCCTCCAGTCCACCCTCTCTTCTATTACTCACTAACACCTCCCCCCCAATCTCCTTCTCTTCTCTTTTCCTGTAGGGCAAGATAGATTTCTGTACCCCATTGCCTATATATCTTATTTCCTAGTTGCATGTAAAAACAGTTTTTAATGTTTATTTTTAAAGCTTTAAGTTCTACATTCTCTCCCTTCCCCCCTCTCCATCCACCCTCATTGAGAAGGCAAGCAGTTTGATATAGGTTATATATGTGTAGTCATGTAAAACACTTCCATAGCAGTCATGTTGTGAAAGGCTAACTGTATTTCCCCCTATCCTGTCCTACCTTCCATTTATTCTATTCTCTCCTTTGACCTGTCACTCTACCAAACAAAGTGTTTCTGATTACCCCTTCCCCCAATCTACTGTATGTTTTATTTTCTTCCCGTCTCTCATCCCCTTCCTCCCTGCTTTCCTGTAGGGTAAGATAAACTTCCATACCCAATTGAATGTGTATATTATTCACTCCTGAAGCCCAATCCAATAAAAATAAGGCTTACCTATTCCCTTTCATCTTCCCCTTTTTCCCCTCCATTGTGAAAGCTCTTTCTTACCTCTTTTATGTGTGATGATTTACTACATTTTGCCTCTCCCTTTCTCTCAACACTTAATTTTCTTTTTTAGATATTATCCCTTCGTATTCAGCTCATCCTGTGTCCTCTGTCTGTCTCTCTCTGTCTCTGTATATATATATATACTTACATATACATACACACACACACACACACACACATTTATATATTCCTTCCAACTATACTAATACTGAGAAAGGTCTCATGAGTTACAAATACCATCTTTCCATGTAGGAATGTAAGCAGTTCAACTTTAGTAAGTCCCTTATGGTTTCTCTTTACTGTTTACCTTTCCATGTTTCTCTTGATTCTTATATTTAAAAGTAAAATTTTCTGTTCAGCTCTGGTCTTTTCAACAAGAATGCTTGAAGTCTTCTATTTCATTGAAGTTCCATTTTTTTCCTCTGAAGTACTATACTCAGTGATTCTTGGTTTTAATCCTGTCTCCTTTGATCTCTGGAATATCATATTCCAAGCCCTCTAATGCCTTAGTGTAGAAGCTGCTAAATCTTGTGTTATCTGGATTGTGTTTCCACAGTCCTTGAATTGTTTCTGACTACTTGTAATATTTTCTCCTTGACCTGGGAACTCTGGAATTTGGCTACAATATTCCTAGGAGTTTCCCTTTTGGGATTTCTTTCAGGAGATGATTGGTGGATTCTTTCCATTTCTAATTTTCCATCTGGTTCTAGAATGTGAGAGCAGTTTTCCTCAATAATTTCTTGAAAGATGATGTCTAGGCTCTTTTTTTGATCATGGCTTTCAGGTAGTCTAATAATTTTTAAATTATTACTCATGGATCCATTTTCCAGGTCACTTGTTTTTCCAATGAGATACTTCATATTGTCTTCTATTTTTTCATTCTTTGATTTTGTTTTATTGTTTCTTGATCTCTCAGAAAGTCATTTACTTCCATTTGCTCAATTCTAATTTTTAAGGAATTATTTTCTTCAGTATGCTTTTGTAGCTCCTTTTTACATTTGGTCCATTATACTTTTTAAGGCATTGACTTTTTGGACCTCTTTTGCCATTTGGGTTAATCTAATTTTAAAATTGTTATTTTCTTCAGAATTTTTGGAGGTTTCTTTTAGCAAGCTATTGACTCATTTTTCATTATTTTCTTGCATCACTTTCATTTCTCTTCCCAAGCTTTCCTTTACTTCTCTTACTTGATTTTCAAAATCCTTTTAGAGCTCTTCTATGGCCTGAGACCAATTCATATTTTTCTTGGAGGCTTTCTGTGCAGGAGCTTTGTCTTTGTTGTCTTCTGATTGTATGTTTTGATCTTCTTTGTTACCAATGACTTAAGAAAATACCTCTTCACTGAGAAAATAAGACTCTGTAGCCTGTTTCTTTTTCCTCTGTTTGCTCATTTTCTCAGCCAATTACTTGACTTTTGAGTTCTTTGTTAACTGTGGGACTCCAAAAGCAGCCTCTACTTCAGCAGTGACTGCTGCAGCCCTGGGGCTGGGGTCAGATCATGCTCCCCTCTCAGTCAGGTTAACCCTTCCCACTGATCTTTGAAGCTATCTTTTGTGTTTGTGGGTTGAGAAGTCTGGAAACCACAGCAGCCACCAGCAATTCAGTCCCCTAAGGTCTACCAAACTGTGCCCCGCTCCCAGCCCAGTGTGATAGACCCTTACTTTCAATCTTCCAGATTGTCTTGGGCTGGAAATTTAATTCAGTCTGTCATTTTTGTGGCTTCTGTTGCTTTAGAATGTTAGTCATTTTTTACAGGTTTTTTTGAGGGGTTTGGGGGGAGAACTCTAGCAGGTCCCTGCTTCTACTCTGCCATCTTGGCTCCACCCCTAGAGTAATTTCATTTTGTAGATGTGAAAAATACTGGAACTTATATTCTATTGGAAGATATTGTCTTTATACTAAAGAGTGTGTGTGTGTGTGTGTGTGTGTGTGTAATATGCAGATACACACACACACACACACACACACATATACAAAGTAACTTTGGATGAAAAATGCTAGGGAGCGAGGTTGGGAGAGAACCAGCAAGGACTTAAGGGAGAAAGTGTCAATTGAACTGTGTCTTAGAAGAAGCCAGAGAGGTAGAGGTAAGGAGGAAGATTAAGGGTGTGAATAGCCAGACCATGCGCATGAAGACAAATGGAGCATCACATGTGAAGAACAGCAAGTAGATCAGTGTTGATGGACCCTACAATAGAGGAAGAGTGATGTGTAAAGACACTAGAGAGGTAGGTTAAGATTGGGTTGCAAAGAGTTTTAAATTCCAAATAGGATTTTATATTTGATCCTATAATCAGTAGGTAACCACTGAGTAGAGATAGTGATATGGTCTTGTCTGAAGTTTAGAAAATCACTTTGGCTGTGTTATAGCAGGGGTTAGAGCAGATAAGGGGGCACTCTAGGCAGGAGGTAATATTAAGGGATTGAAATAGGGTGGTATCTGAATTGAGTGATGAGGAAATGTATGCAAGAGATGTTATGTATATAGAAATGACAAGATTTTGGCAACTGGTTGGATGTTTTAGGTATATAAAAAGAATTGAGGGTGACACCAAGGTTGTGAGGGTGGCTAGAAGAATGTTGTCATTTTTTTCCAACAAAAATAAAGGAATTTAGAAGAAAGCTGGGATATTGAGTATCCAACCTGAAATATCTAATTGGCAGTGATGTGGAACCTAGAGTTCAAGAGAAAGGGTAGAACTTAGTAAATAGAACAGGGAGTTATCTTCCTTTGACCCCAAGAAAGCTAATGAGGTAGCCGAGGGGGAGAAAAAAAAGAAGCCCTGGAAAAGACTTTTTGTGTATATTCACAATTAATGGGTGTGATATGGATGATGAACCAGTGAAGGAGACTAAGAAGATAGGAAGAGTTAGGAAGGAGAACCAAAAGAGGAAAGTGTTAAGGAAACCCAGAAAAGAATATTTAGGAAAAAAAGGATAGTCGATCATATCAGTTGCTACAGAGAGGTCAGAAAGGATGAGAAATTGGAAAAGGGCATGAAATTTGATAGTTAGATGATGAGTGATTTTAGAGAGATCAGTTTCTGTGGAGACTAGATTGCTAATGTTTCTGAATGAGCTCCAAATGGGTAAGTGATCTAGATATAAAATAGCATATCACCAACAAATTTGAGGAAGAAGGAAGAAATTTCCTTCATATGTATGGTTAGAGAAAGAGCTCATGACTAAGCAAGGGACAGAGAGGATTACAGAAGATAAAATGGAGAGTTTTGATTCCATGAATGTGTTTATCCAAGGAAATCTAACATGACTAAGATCAGAAACGAGATAGGTAACCCCAAAAAATAATCTTTGCAGTAGGTCTCATTTTTAATCGACATAAAGAACTTATTCAAATTTATAAGATAAGGGACATTCCCCACTTGATAAATGGCCAATGGATATGAATACGCAGTTCTCAGGGGAAGAAACTCAAACTATTTTTAGTCATATGAAAAATACTCCTAATTACTAATAATTAGAGAAATGCAAATTAAAGAACTCTAAGATACTACTTCACCTCCATCAGTTGGTAAAGCTGACAAAAAAATAAAAGAACAAATGTTGGAAGGGCTGTGGGAAAACAGACACATTGATAGAGCTCTGAATTAGTTCAGTCATTCTTGAATTGACTTGATAATTTTGTATTGGATCCTAGAGCTGTTAGGGAGCCATTGCAATTTATTGAGTAGAGGAGTGACATGATTCAGTTTGTGCTTTAGGAAAATCACTTTAGTTGCCAAATGGTGGGTGAATTGGAGTAGAGAGAGACATGTGGCAGACTCACCAGCACATTCTTGCAATAATCAGGTGTGAGATTATGAAGGCCTACACTAGAGTGGTGTCAACGTCAGAGGAAAAAGGGGCAGATTCAGCAGGTGAAGCAAAGGTGAAATTGACAGGCCCTGGCAACAGATTGACTATGGGGGAAAGGATGAAGTGAGGAGTTGAGAATAACACCTAGGTGGGGAGGATGATGTTGACCTTAGTAATAGGGTAATTCGGAGTAGGGAGAGGGGAAAGATAATGAATTCTATTTTGAATTTTTGTTGAGTTTTTTAATATTTGTTGAGTTTAAAGTGTCTATTGGACATCTAATTTGAGATGTTTGAAAGGCACTTGGAAATGTGAGATTGGTGGTCAGCAAAGAAGATAAGACGGGATAGGTAGATTTGAGAATGGTTGGCATGGAGATGGTTATTAAATCCATGGGAATTGATGAGATCACTAAGTAAAGTAGTATAGAAGAGAAAAGGACCCAGGAAAGAATTCTGTTGAACTCCAGAAGTTAGAGGGCATGATCCAGATGAGGATCTGGAGTGCCAATGCGATATTCACAGTGCCTATGGCAGCTATGAGTATGCTAGCATAATTCTGAACTGTAAAATATAACAAACTCTCAACATGGAAGACAGAAGTAAAACATTTATTCAAACATCAGAAAGCCAAATCTCAACATCAGCAAGCTGAATCCCAGCACCAGAAAGCCAAATCCATCATAGCAACAAAGAAATCTATCCACAGTAACAATGCTGGGGTCACCACCATCCCCAGCTTTCCCCCTGCTAGGACCTTCTCACAAATGAACACTCATACCTTGCTGCCTGCTTCCTTTCTCTCCCTCAGCTCCAACTGCTGTGTCCAACTTCCTCTCAGATCTGTTCCACCCATTTGGCAAGCTTCTACCACAGACTCATGTGGCTCAGGGTTCCATGTAACTCAAACAGGTCACATAAGCCTAGGAAGGGAAAGATCTTACCATTCTGCAAAAAAAAAAAAAAAATACATTAACAATACATTTGCCCTAAGATCTTTTATATCCGTTATATAAGTTAATGGGAATTTAGGGGTAACTGGTGTCAAAAGAACTTTACAACAATATAACAGGGATAACACGAAATATGCACATATAACTGTCTCAGGGTGGGGCTTGAGCACAAGCACCCCATCATTCCCCCCTCGAACAAATGGAGCCTGCAGACTTGGGCTAAGGGGCAAAGGTCTCTTTGTCCATAGCTACTTCCTGCTGAGATTGGACATAGAACTGTCCCATTTGAGGGGTGGTCAGTTCTTTAGCTGGCATCTGGAGCTTGGTTGATGCCAGTTCCAGAGGTGACACATCATAGTTGTGGGTGGGAGTGTGACATCTGGTTTAAGCTGTCAGGCATCTGCAGGTGGAAGGGACTAAGCTTGCAGAAAACTAATCTAGCAAGTAAGTTTAACAGACAAAAAACCAAAAAGAAACAAGGAAATAATAACCAGAAGCAGGGAAGGTACAGGGTCGCCTTGCTTCTGGAGTCCACGAACTATCATAGCTTTATTCCTTATTGTTTACTGATTTGGTGTTATCATGCTGGCTAGAGATGTACTTTCTTCAATCTGAACTGAGGCTTGGCCAATTTCCTATTCTTCCTGTAGGTGTGATAAACTTGGATACAAGGATTCAGGAGGATCTGTAGGGACAGTTCTTACTTCCCTATTTCAGTCTAATATCAAGCCCCTTTTCTTGGTACGTTTTGTATAATTCATTAGTTGGAATAACATCTATTCTTCCAAAATCTACCTCTGCATTAAATAGAGCAGTAAATAATTTCTTTTCTTGTTAATCTATTCTGACTTTGAATCTGCTTGCTAGTTACTCTTCTCTCTCAAGGAAATTTATCTTTTCTACATTCTCCTAAGTCATTTAACTGTGAAATTTTACCCAGTACCTCCGAAAGAGGGTGCCCTATTTCCCCAACTGCTGTACAAAAGGATTCTAATGCCTATAAATTTCAAGCAGTCTACATTATCTATCGATACTCCTGGCCCCTTCATCACTGATTCTCACCATCTAAGACACTAACAATTCTCTTATCCTTTGGGTGAACTGACTCAAAATATCTCAGACCTGCTGAGTAAAATTCTCATTTACCTCCCTAAATAGTATGGGACTGCTCCCCGCAAACCTCCTCCCCCCATTCTCCTGCTTTCTTCTTAGTTTTGGGTGAACTTTAGCCTCCTCATTTAACTTTTTTACATTCCCCTCCCATACATCGTCCTGGCAGGTGTCAGGACCTCAACTAGGCCCGGCCTGTGCAAGGGATGCATGCACATTCCTTTTGTTAGTTTTTTGCTTCTTTTTAACTAAATAAACAGCAGCTTATTCTTCTACTACCTAAGACCCCCCAGCTTGCTCTTCTAAAGGACATCCCGAATGCTGTGGCACAGAAAGATTTCCATGCAAAGTGAGAGCCTTGACTGGCAGTTGTTTGGAACTCAGTTGTCTATACTCACTTTTGTTGTGGCTCAAGGGCATGCAGGAGCTCTTTGGTCAGAAAGGAGTGTAATCCTTGAAGAGCAATATCACTTCTGGCCCCAAGGGAGCAGGAGCCCTGAGAAACAGCCAATTTACTTAGGGCAACAAGAGCCCTAAGGAACAGTATAAACTGCAATCCCAAAGGATCAGGAATTCTTCCTGGGTAAAGTACAGACCAGGTGAACAATAACCACACCTCTCCCTAGATCACACTACTTTGGAAGCACTGAAAACATCAAAACTCCCAGAACTAGTTCTGAAGACAATTGTACAGAAAAAGCTTGAAACTTGAGATAGTCCCCCTTGGTGTGCCACCCTCCCCTCCCTCCCATGCCATCAATAGAACCCAACATTACCATAAAGTTCCAAATCAAGAAATAGAGTGGAAAAATGAGCAAACAACTAAAAAAGAACCTGATGATAAATCTGCTATAGTAACAGGAAAGATTAAGACCCAAACTCAGGAGATATGAAGTTAGAACAGCTACAAGCAAAGTCTCTTTTTTTTGTTTTGTTTTTTTATGTTTTTGCTTATATCGGGATACTGTATAATCTTTAAGCCTCTAAGAGAATCATTTTAGCACGTGTATTTAAAACATTAACAAAATAAAAGTATTTCACAAAAGAAGTCAGTGTAACAGTACTACTGAAATGAGGCATAGAATAATTATATATTTGTAGATTATAACCATAATACATTCATTTGAAAAATGAACATTTAATGCAAATAACGTTTTGGTTACAATAAATACCATGGTAAATGTTAACAGCAACACCTACAGCCTATGGATACTAGAAAGGTGTTTTGTAATAGATACTATTTAGAATGGTAAGGCATTCATGAAATGTTTTGTTTGTTTTTAATAATTTTACTAAATTGACAATCACATACTACTGAGTACTTTATTTAAATAGAGGCATGCTTCATTCATCCTTTGTAAACTTTAACATATGCAAAAAATTTACACCAGATTTTTATTCTCTGGGTAATTTACCATATCCAAGTGTTAGAATCAGATGAACCTTTCATTTTTATTGAGTTTGAAATCAATTTAACTTCTTAGTTTAGTTAAATATAAGAGTTTAATCATAAAACTAAAATATAAAGAGAACTTTTGTGTGTTTAGAAAGTCAACCAACTCATAATCTTCATAATTTCTTTGAAATGATCCCTTTGAAAATTAAAATTTGATTTTTAACACAGTAGTTTCTTCAGAAAAATAACATGCACATTTAAATCAAAATAATTACACAATGAAACATATAGCGTCAGTACATAAAGTGTGATGGCGGTCTTCCTCAAGCATTATCTTTTTTCCTCATATGATCTATTTGCAGACAGATATATTAAGAATGGCCAAATCTTTCTGTACAGTGCACAATGGATACTCAAACTAATGAATTTTAGACCTTTGTGTTTTTAAAAGACCGTAGGAAGGGAAGAGTATCCTGTTCCAACAAGAGTACACTTCATTTCAATCACTTTTACTGCAACATTAAAATGATTATGACATCAGTGGTCAGCTAAAATGATTCGGCTCATAATTCTGCAGATAAATTTCTATGGATGCTTAAAAGTGTAGTCAGGGGATAAGAAATAAATTATATTTAGTTTCAGGGTAAAGGACAAGTAGTTTTTTCATATTAATATATCAGTACCCCAAATGTCATAGATTAATTTTTAGAAAGAAAATCATTTTATATCATAAATACTTTATGAATTTTGAAAATTAATAATTGATTGAAAACCTGTCTGTATATTCAGGATTCAGATTTTCATGTACTCATATGGCAAAGCATTTTAAAAATGATGGGCAAAGTTGTCCTCTAGCGTATTTCCGTATTGCACATGAAGCTTCCGTGTTGACAGTATGACTTACTCTAATGTTTTACAATGGAACTATATCTCTTTGTGATGACTAAACTTAACATTCTCTTCTGGCTCAAAAATTCTATTCAAGGCACTGGGTACAATTGTGAAATCAAAGACATACCTAAACAGTATCGAACTACAGATGCATTATACTTTGTAGATTTCTTTAACCTAAAAGAAGCTTTAAATTGTGTATTATCTTCATATGTGAAGGACAGAACACAGGACTTCTTTTGAATCCTTCAACAAAAATGATGATCTTATAAAAATTTGGATTGAAGTAGTGACCTGCTTTTGCTAAACACTATCTCAACATTGAAATAATTGAGGCAGTTTGCATCAACATCTACAGGTGCATTACAAAATATGTCCTTTCTTTCTCACCAGCAAAACAAAATAATCATCTGTGTATACACAGTGACCAATATCTTAAAAAGTAAAAGAACATATACTGAACTTGCTATTCAATTCAAGAAAATTATTAGTAAACTGAATGTACTTAAAAAGAGTATCATCAGCATGTACTCTACACAATTGAAACATTAATGAATAAAATGAACTTTTAAAAATATAAATAAGAAAGCAGCTGTTGCAGAATATAAAAAATATTTCTGAAAGGGACAGATATTACACATCAAGAAATATAGGAATAAAAACACATGCTTACATTATAGTGCACAGTTATATCTTGTCACTAGGTTTATGGGTTAAATGTATTTAAATTGATAAAGGAATTAAAATATAGATAGTACTGCAAAATCATTCAAAGAAAAAGTTTTAAATTGTACAAACAATAATAAAAACACACAGAAAACCTTGGGCAACATGCAGATTTTAAATGAATTATCACACCAGCCAAAGAAATCCTTGACCATTTTTTTATGGATTCATTTATACCATTTTAACAAAAGGAAAAGATAAAATATAGGTAAACACATCAGTATCCAATTAACATTCCCTCCCCCAAAAACTCACATTTCAGAGCTTTATTTTTAATACATAAACTGAGAAATTACAAATGTTCAATTTTGTCTATACTCAGAAGCTGTTTTCAAAACTGCAGTACATTTAAGAACTAAAACCTATACCTCCAACTTTTAAAAATTATGTAATTATTTAAAAGTTCACAATTGTGCTTACCCACGAATGATGATATGATAGATGAGACACATGCTTAGAGAGTTTTCATTGGGTAATAAGTCAAATATGACATTTGCCAAGCCCCACCATCAGTATTTTGGCACTTGATATGTATTTGAACACAATTTTATCAGAAGGAAAAATCAAAGATATTTTGAAAACACTTAACCATTCCAAACTATAAAGTTCTGTTACTTTCCAAATTCTAATATTAAAATTTCCTTACTCCCAAAATTATTTTTGTTTGAGTAAAGGAAAATTTGAATTGGTACAAAATGAAGCTTATATGAAAATTGACTAAGAATTCAAAGCACATCAGTCAGCTCTGAAAAACTATACTTACTACACAGACAACAGAGGGGAGGTATGTTCTGCACAAAAATACTTGAACATTTTCTGGTTCTATTCTTCATGATCTGCCACGTGCTTAGCTGTTTGCAGTACATGCATGCATCCTCTTAACAATATCATAAACATAGGTTATATCTGGTCGCTTCTCTGGATCTGGGTTGTACATATTTACTAACTGTTGTAGTTCCTCTGAATAGTGACCTAAAGGACGAGGTGGGTAGTCACACTGTTCTATCTTCTTACACAGAGAATACAAATTCATTTTGTCTCTATAGAAGGGGCTTTGCAATGCAGCCATCTCATATAGCAGACAGTCAAGAGACCAGATGTCAGACATGAAGTTGTATCCGTTTTCATGTATCCTTTCTGGAGACATGTAGTAAGGTATACCCACTAAAGAATGTGCAGCTGTGGTTTTAGAGCTGAAAAATCAGCCCAGTCCAAGATCTCCAAGTTTTACTACTCTTGTAGCTGTAATGAATACATTAGCTCTTTTTATATCTCTGTGCATAACTTGCTGGGAATGCATATGCTCTAGTGCTCTGCAGAGTTGAATGAAGTACTTCCAAACTGTCCTCTCGGGAAATCAACCTTTTTTGTTTCTTAAAATGCTTTATCATTTTAGAGTGATCACCAGTATCTGCTGGTTCCAGAACTATGTTTAGTTCATTGTCTTCAATGAATGAAGCATAATATTTAATTGCATTTGGATGGTTCAGTTGTTTAAGGAGATCCATTTTTTTGATACAGTTGGCACAAACCTTGGCATCCATTAAATCAAATATCTGCACCTTTTCTAAATCCATTAAAAGTCAACCAAGAGACAGGCTGCTCTGTAAACTTCACTGAACTGCCCATAGCCAATCTTCTTTTCTATTTGAAAGTTGGCTAATGTATTATAGCCCATGTCAGGTCATAAGGCCTTCTGTGGCTGAAACTGTGGAACAGGAGGCCCTTGAATGCTTTGTGACTGTAAAAAGGAGTTTGAAATTCAGGAAGTTGAGAGTTTTCCCTGCTCTCACCTATGTGGGACCCGACACCAGGGCCTGGTGGTGGCTCTGAGGGGTGTGACCCAAGGAAGGCCCTCTGGGCCTGGGGGCTCTGGCTGCAATCCACCTCCTCACTCCCCACAGGCCCCCTCTGGATGCTGCAGGCTGGAGCACCCGCCCAGTGCACCAAGAGAAGCCTGAAGACAAGACTAGTGGCACCCCATCTCCCTCGTCTTGCCCCTGCCAGCAGTGTCTACAAACAAAGTCTCAAAGAAAAATATGAGTTGGACACAAGCTCAAGAAGAATTTCTAAAGAGCTCAGAAAGGATTTTCCAAATCAAATAAGAGTGGTTGAGGAAAAAATAGGTAAAGAAATGAAAACAAAGGAAGAAATTTATGAAAAGATAACACCTTGGTAAAAAGAGGCAGAAAAAATTTTGAAGTAAATAGCACTTTAAAAAACAGAATTGAGAGAATAGAAGCAATGAGGGGCAGGATAGGATGGGGGGAAATATAGTTAGTCTTACACAACATGACTATTATGGAAGTCATTTGCAAAACTACACAGATATGGCCTATATTGAATTGCCTGCCTTCCCAAAGGGAATGAGTGGGGAGGGAGGGATGGGGAGAAGTTGGAACTCAAAGTTTTAGGAACAACTGTTGAGTATTGTTCTTGCTACTAGGAAATAAGAAATGCAGGTAATGGGGAATAGAAAATTATCTGGCCCTACAGGACAAAAGAGAAGATGGGGACAAGGGAAGGGAGGGATGATAGAAGAGAGGGCAGATTGGTGATAGGGGCAATTAGAATGCTCGGTGTATTGGGGGTGGGGGGGAGGGGAGAAATGGGGGAGAAAATTTGGAACCCAAAATTTTGTGAAAATAAATGTAAAAAGTTAAATAAATTTATTTAATTAAAAAAACAAAACAAAACAGAATTGGCCTAATAGAAAAAGAGGTACAAAAGCTCACTGAAGAAAATAATTCCTTAAAAATTAGAATTGGGCAAGGAGAAGCTACTTCTGTGATACAGAAGACTCTGTGGTACATCAAAAAACAATCAAACAAAATTAAAAGAATGAGAAAATAAAAGATGTGAAATATCTCATTGGGAAAACAACTAACCTGGAAAATAGACTGGAGACAAAATTTAAGAATATTGGATTACCTGAGAGCCATGATTAAAGATGGAACCTACACACCATATTTCAAGAAATCGTCAAGAAAACTGCCCTGATATCCTAGACAGAGGGTAAAATAGAAATTGAAAGAATCTACCAATCACTACCTGAAAGAGATCCCCACATGAGGAAATATTGTAGCCATATTCCAGATCTTCCCGGTGAAAGAGAAAATACTTCACACAACAAGAAAGAAATCATTCAGATACTGTGGAACCATAGAATCACACAAGATTTAGCAGCTACCACAATGAAGACTGATGATATGGGATTATAACCAAGAATAAACTAGTCAGCAAAACTGAGTATGATTTTTTTAAGGAAAAAAAAATAGACATTTAATGAAATTGAGGATTTTCAGGAATTCCTGATGAAAAGACCAGAACTGAATAGAAAAATCTGACACTCAAATGTAAGAGTCAAGAGAAGTATAAAAAGGTAAACATGAAAGAAAAATCATAAAGGACTCAATAAGGTTAAATTATATCTTCCTATGTGGGAAGATGATAAATTATCTTCTAAAAGCATTATCATAATTAGGACAGTTAGAAGGATTCTAGGTAGAAAGCATGCAAGAGTGAGTTAATTATGTAAAAAAAAAAAAGAAGGATAAGTGAGAAAGGGGGATGTCCTGGAAGAGAAGTAAGGGAGAGGAAGAATGGCAAAAATTGTCTTACATAAAACAGACACACAAGAAAGATTTTTTTACAGTGGAGAAGAAAATGGGGGTGAGGGATGGGAGACTTTTGCACCTCACATCTAAATTCATTCAAAGACGTAAAATATAAATACATATTCAATTAGTAATAGAAATCTATCTTATCCAGTGGGAAGTAGGAAGGGAATGGGATAAATAAAAGGGTGGTAGTGGTGATATAAAGGAGGATAGGTAAAAGAAGGCAATAATGAGAAGCAAAACTCACTTTAGAAGAGAGTCAATATTAAAATAGAGAGTGAGAAGAATAAACAGAAGAAAACAGGATGAAAGGAAATTCAGTTAGTAATCATAACTGTGAATGTGAAGCAGATAGCAGAATAAATTAGAAGCCAGAATGCAACAGTTATGTTTTGCAAGAAACACATTTGAAACAGAGAAACACACAGAGTTAAAGTAAGACTGGCACAGGATCTGTTACGCTTTAGCTGAAATAAAGGGGTAGCAGTCATGATCTCAGAGAAAGCAAAAAAAAAAAACCCAATTAAAAAGGGATAAGCATCATCTTGCTAAAAGGAATCATAGATATGATGCTGTATATGTCTGTGTACCAAATGTATATGGTGCAACTTTAAAGGAAAAGTTAAATGAATTTCAGAAGGAAATAGACGGTAACACTGGTGGAGGGGACCTCTTCCTTCCCCCCTCAGAGCTAGATAAATCTAGCCGTAAAAGAAATAAAAAAGAAGTCAAGGAAATGAATGGAATCTCAGAAAAACTAGATATAGTAGATCTCTAGAGAAAACTGAATGGAAATAGGTGTATTCCTTTTTCTCAGCTGTACCTGGCATCTTCACAAAAATTGACCACATTAATTAGGTCATAAAAACTTCACAACCAAATGCAGAAAAGCAGAAATAGTAAATGTACCTTTTTAAGCTCATGATGCAATAAAATTGCATTTAAAAAAGGGCAATGGAGGGATAGATTAAAAACTAATTAGAAACTAAATCATCTAATCCTGAAATTAATAATTTCATTAAAGAAAATGACAGTGAGACAACATCCCCAAACTTATGAGATACAAAGCAGTACTTAGGGGAAAATTTTTCTCTCTTAATACATTCATTAATAAAAGAAAGAAAGAGTAGATCAATGAATTGGGCACACAACTTGAACAAATTAGAAAAAGAACAAATTAAGAATCTCCAATTAAAGAAATTTAATGAAAATCCTGAAAATCAAAGGCAAGATGAATAAAATAAAAAGTAAAAAACCCATTGAACTAATAAATAAAACTCAGAGTTGGTTTCATGGAGAGATCCAATAAAATAGATAAACCATTGATTAATTTGTTTTTCATAGAGGAAAATAAAACCAAATTATCAGTATCAAGAATGAGAATGGTGAATATACCACCAATGAAAATAACATTCAAGCAATTATTAGGACTTGTTTTGTTTAATTATATGCCAATAAAAGTGAATACCTAAGTGAAATGGATAAGTGTTTACAAAAAGGAAATGCTGCCAAGATTAACAGAAGAGGAAGCAGAATACTTGAATAATCATATCTTAGGAAAAGAAATTGAAGAAGCCAGCGGTGAGCTCCATAAGAAAAAATCCCAAGGACCAGATGGCTATTTAAAGAAAAATTAATCTCAGTATTATATAAACTATTTGAAAATATTAAATAAAGAAGAATCCTGCCAAATTTCTTTTATGACAGAAATATGGTTTTGATACCTAAATCAGGGAGAGCAAAAATAGAGAAAGAAAACTAGACCAATTTCTTTAACGAACGTCAATGCCAAATTTTTATAAAGATTTAATAATACACTATGATCAGGTGGGATTTATACCAGGAATACAGGGCTAGTTCACTGTTAGGAAATTGTCAATATATTTGACTGTGTCAATAACAACAAAAATCATATGATTATTTCAATAAATGCAGAAAAAGCCTTTGACAAAATAAAAATCCATTCCTATTAATAACAATGGAAAGCATGGAAATCAATGGAATCTTTCTTAAAATGAGATATAGTTACTGGTTGTCTTTTGTTCTTGAAGAGGACCACAATGACATTACTATTTCAGTGTGTCTGACTATATGACTGATCAGACCAATATAAGCTCAGAATGTTTCACCACAGGTTGGACATAAATAGTCCATGTTGAACATTTAGGGTGGGTTCTCTAAATTTGTGCGTATTGCATTTTTTTTGAGCTATTTCAGTTCTTCTTTGCTTATAGAGCATGATACCTTCTTTGATATGGGCATGTTACCTGTGCCAGTGTCTCTCATGTCACACAATCAATTCTAAAATTCTTGAGAGACCTTGAGAATGTCCTTGTATCGCTTCCTCTGACCACTGTGTGAATGCTTACCCTGTGTGAGTTCTCCATAAAATAGTCTTCTAGGCAAGCCTACGTTTTGTATTCAGTTAACATGGCCCACTGGAATTGTTCTCTGAAGTAGAGTTTAAATGCTTGGCTGTTTGGTTTGAGAAAGAAACTCATTATCTGGTATCTTATCCTCTCAGGTTCTATCTTCAGAATCTTTCTAAGACAATTCAAAAGGAAGTGATTCAGTTCTCTGGCATGGACTGGTACTCTGTTTCACAGGCATACAGCAGTGAGGTCAGCACAGCTGCCCTGTAGACCTTCCATTTGGTATTCAGTCTAATACTTTCTCTCCCATACTTTCTTTCTTTCTGAGCCTCCCAGACACTGAACTAGCAGTATTTCTCTAAATCCAAGAGCAAGCATTATTTGAAATGAGAACAAATGTGAAGGCCTCCCAGTAAGAACAGGGGTGAAGCAGGAATCTCTGTTGTCACTACTGTTATTTAATGTACTAGAAATGGATTTGCATAAAATTAATGCATCCAAAATTGGAAGGAAATGATACGCATGATGGCTTCAGAAAAATTTGAGAAAACTTATATGAACTCACATTAAGTGGAGTGAGCAGAATAAGGAGAACATTCTATATAGTAACAGCAATATTGTAAGGATTATCAACTGTGAAAGAATTAATTATTCTGATCAAGACATTGATCCAAGAAGATACTAACGCTAAATGGATTAGGATGAGAAATTCCAAAAGACTTATGATGAAAAAGTTATCTACCTCCTGTGAGAGAACTACTAAACTCTTGAGTGCAGATTGAAGTATACTTTTTTTATTTTAATTTAATTTGTGTTTTCTGTATCAACAGACCACATATATAATTGATATCAAATTGCTTTCCCTCACAAGAGGGGAGGGTGGGAGGAAGGGAAAGAATTTGGAATTAAATTTTTTTTAAATTATAATTTTTTTTATATATTATGAGAAATATTTAATGAAGTAAAAATAATTAAAAGTAAAAGAAAACAGAGCTCAGAAATTGTGAATTGGCTGGGTTACATACCTAGTAAAGTAAATGATTTAAACACAATATTCTTTGCTGTCCACCTCATTGTTATTAGTGTATCACAAACTTCTTGAAAACAAAGATCATTTCGTATTTCTTCCTTCCTTCCTTCTTCCCTCCTTCCCTCCCTCCCTCTCTCTCTGTCCTCCTTTCTTTCTTTATCACTCACACACTTAATCTCACTTTAAGGATTTGTAAATCTACTTCTGCAAAAGCTTTTTATTTATTCCTAGACATAATACCAAAAGTTTGGAAACTTGCTTCTAAGTAATATATAGAACTGTCAGGTGGAATTATGTGAACTAATAACAAAGCTAGCATTTACATAATGCTTTAAAGTTTGAAAAACACTTTATAAATATTATCTCTTCCTTCTCACAGCAGTCTTGGGAGGTAGGTGCTGCTATTAACAGTGTTTGACAGACAAGGCAACTGAAACTAATGAAACTAAATGAGGTTGAATTTGAACTCAACCAAACCAACAAGCTAGACCTTTCAAAGATACAGATGATTGATAAAGAGAATAACAGCCCTTGATCCTGAGAAATTTTTTTAATTCAAATGCTGAATTTGATCTTGATTTGATCTGGAATTTATGATCTTGTTTCCATGAAGTTTCTTTCAGCAATACAAATCATAGTTGACCATCTTGTATGATCTGTTCCCCTTTGATTTGGTCCAGGAGTTCCTCATCATATATCAGGGCCTTTTATGCATTCTTTTGACATCTGCCCAAAGGCCATCCCTTGGTCTCACTTTGTGGCCAGAATGACGTTTTTTATGTCATCCTTTTTTTAATGGCATCCTGTACTTTGATTCTTCTTCATATTTCCTTATTTAACATGTGTTGCTTCCTTCTTATTCTCACCATTTGCCTCTATGTTGCCTAATGAGTGATTATTATGCTTTAAAAATAATTTCTGTAGCAGAGGACCATATGCAGGCTTCAACAAGGCAATATGTCACCATATGGTGCATGATAAATGCTCCCAATGCAGGAAGTTTAGAAGTGCTGCGGAGAAACTTACAGGAAGACAAGTGAACACAAAGTGGGTTATAAAAGAATGCTAAGGAGAGAGGGGGGGAAGAAATAGTAGAAAAAGCCACAGGTAGTTGAAGGTATCCTAATCTTAGCATCCTAAACTTTTGGATTGTGAGAAGCAGGACTTTCTAATTGAGTTTGCATGATCCCATAATGAAGATGAAAACCCATGGGACTTTATTCAGAGAGGTTTCACAGACAGTCTGGTTTCCATATCAATAAATTCATTATCTCTTATGCTGCTGTTTTAGATGTTACCCTGACATCCTGCCTGCTGTGCCAGTGAGTCAGAATAGGGAACAGAGGTAAGAGACTTCAAAGTTTCTGGCAACAAAAGAGGTAGAAGATGATTTGTGGAAACAAATGATGAGTATCTGCTGCTTAGTTTAACACAAGAGGATAGTTACTGGGAATAGTAATAGTATGCAGTAAAATTTTGCTTTGTTTGCAAGTGAGGGAGAGGAATATGTTTATAGGCAGAAGAAAAGAAAAGGAGTAGGTAGGAGAGATCATTCATTGCCTAGGTCTAAAAAACTTAATGTAAATTTTTTTTGGGGGGGTGGTATTTCTGTTAAAGAGTCTTAGTTAAATTTTACAAAGCAGTTCAGTTCTGGGCATTATAATTTAGAATGACAAGCTGGAAGTTGTCTAGAGAAGAGTGACTGGGGCTACAAGGGCACTTGAAAATATGTCATGAGAATTGGCTGAAGAAACTAGAGGTGTTTAACCTGAAGGTGTGAATACTTAAGAGAGATGTACTCATTCTCTTCAGATATTTGTATAGTTGTCTTAGTGAAGAATAGATGTGGCAAAAGTGAAATTGATGGGCCTTGGCAAAAGATTACCTATGGAGGGGAGATGTAAGAAAGAGTGAGAACGACATCTAGGTGGCTATCTTGAGGGACTGGAAGTTTAGTATTGCTCTTGACAGTAATAATAAGGTAGTTCAGAGTAGGGGGATGTGAAAGATGCTGTATTCTGTTTTGAACAGGTTGAGTTTCAGATGTCTTTTGGACATCTAATTTGAAATGTCTGAAAGACAGTTGGAGATATGAGGTTGCATGTTGGAAGAATAATTACTTTTGCTTAATGTTTATTTAATTGTTGGTTGGTAAATCTTAAGTTTTTAGTTTTTTGGAATGTAGGTTTTTGTCATTATGATTTTATTCAATTAAATTGATTCGGTAAATAGTAAAATTTGAATCCTTAATATATAGGCATCATGTAAATTTTCAGTTTCCTAAAATGATTTAAGTCCTAGAGAGGACTAAACTTTGGGAGTATTTAAAAAGTGATTTAGTATTCTTGAAGCTTTTATAGTAGTCTATACCTATGCAAAAAGCAATTTGCCATATCATGAATTCTTGAGGGTATCAATAAGCATATTGTAGAACATTTGCTTACTTGAATATAAAGAACATTGGCATTTTATGTTTGTAGTCATGCATACACCTAAAATAACTGGTCATGTGTGAATATGCAAAGGCATCAAAAGGGAAAATATTCCTGTGATTTTTAACTTGAGGTGACAGAATTAAAAGCTAAATTAAATACTTGACCCTTGGTTTTAATTTTCAGAAACTTACCCAAATTGTGAACTTGTTTCAGCAGCAATGTGTTTTTTCAGATATCATAAGTGCTATTAGAGGCAGCAGTATTGAATGTTTGGGAGCTATTGAAGATTCAATTACAAGTCAAATAAAGTAAGTTAAATACCACTACACATTCATACACACAGACAGTAGGCAAAACTACAGTGTGGGTGATATTCTAGTTTACATTAACTTTAGCAAGCTTGTTAATTTAGATAAATAAGTTTAAGTTGGGTATATTTATTATAAACCAGATTTCTATTAGTAAATGTTAAAATGAGCTTCCATTCTGGTTATTTAAATGTCTATGCTCCATTTTAAAATTAAAATAGGCTCTGGTCTTTTTATCAGAAATGCTTGAAAGTCCTGTGTTTCATTACATTTACATTCCCCTCCTTGTAGGATTATACTCAGCTTTACAGGGTAAGTTATTCTTGTATATAAACCCATATCTTTTGCCTTGCAATATTGTATTTCAAGATCTACTCCCTTTTGTGGTAGAAGCTGTCAGGTCTTACTTGAGTTTGATGATAGTCACTTGTACTTGGACCACTTCTCCCTAGCTGCAGCCCCTTTCTTCCATTGAAGAATTGTTCTTAAAACCTCCAATGTGAGAAAAAATCTCAGAGCGAAAGTCCTCTACCAGCTTTGTTTCTGTCTAGACTTTAATACCAAGTTCCGATGGAGGTACTTCCACCCTCTTCAGTTCTTCTTAACAGGTTCTGTTCCTGTTAGAACAGAGACAAGCTCCATGAGGATTAGAAACTTCCTTTTGGTTTGTATTTGTATTCCTCCCCTCCCTCACTCAGTGTTTAGCACAGTGTCTGGCACAAAATAAGTACTTAAATGTTTGTTGAATGACCAGTTGACCAACCTTACTTGGGAGCTCTGGTTATTGACCCTGGTGTTCCTAGGACTTTGACTTTGAGGTATTCTTTCATAAGGTGATCGTGGATTCTTTGTGTGTGTAAAATTGCCCTTTGATTTCTAGTGTTCGTGCTTTTTTTTTTTTTAAATATAGTGTTCGTGCTTTTTGTTTTTTATCATGGTTTTTAGGAAGTCCAATAATTCTTAATTCATCTCTTCCTGACTCATTTTTCAAATCATTTGTTTTTGATATCATATATTTTTTGATTTTCTAATATTTTTTCAGTCTTGATTTTGTTGTAATATTTTTTGCTGTCTTGTGGAATCATTGATTTTCCTTTGATCTCTTCAATTTTTTTTTTAGAAGATATATTTCTTGGATAAGTTTTAACACTTTACTTTCTAACCTACTTACTCATTTCTTTCTAACCTACTTACTCATTTCTTTCCTCCAAAACTTTTATTTATTTGTTGTGATTGCTTCATTTCTTCTAGGTATCCATGTAGTCCTTTTGGAAAATCCATTTTTTCCTCTGAGTCTCTGTTTGTAATTGTTATAGTTGTTTCTTTTGGATGTTCTTTTAATTTGAAGTGATTTTTTATATTGGTCAGTATGGATTTTTAAAAAATTGTTTATTTTTACTCATTTCTCTAACTAGTTCCTGAATTGGAACTTTGTGGCCAAAGTCTGCTTTCAATTGTACTTTCAGGTAGGGTGATCACTTCTGGGTGTTTTTGGGTGGTTTGTCTTGGCTGATTTTGCCCTGGTTTCCCATACCAAATTCTTCCTCCAGGGTTGGGCCATTCTGGATTTTTGAGGTTCAAAGTTCTCAGTTTTCAGGATCCTCTATGGTATAGGAGGACAGGGTACTAGGGTCCTTGAAGCTCCTGGGCCTGGGTTGATCTGGTGTTAGCACTGCTGCTCTTTGTGCTGCTCGCTACCCACTGCTACTCCCTGGAACTTCTTAGATCTTCACCCTGGGGCTTTATGAATATAATGGGCCTTTCTGACCACCCTGAGGCTTTCTTGGGTATCCCTGTACTCTTTCTGCCCCTGGAGGTTGAGCCATAGAGCCTACCTACACTTTCCTGTGCCCATCTCTGGTCATGTTGAAGTTCAGGGGTATTAGGGACCGCAAAATACCAACACACCGGATCCTGCTCAAATGAATTAGACACAAGCCTTCTTAAAGCCAAAGAAAAACAAAGGTAATTAAAGATTCGCCATACTGGGTTGACTCTTAAGGGGCCTAAGCTTTTGTAATGCTTATAGCGGGCCAAATAGAATCCCAGGTAGACAGAGTCTGAGCTGGATTGAATCTCAGCACCTTCATGGAGGCCAGATGGACTTTACATACAGAAAAAGTCTGAGGTAAGAATCCAGGTGCCGCCAACTAGTCTGGGGCCCCAGGAATGGTCTTGATGGGCCAGTATGGGAATGATGTGTACCCTGGGGTGAATACAGATAGACTCTAGGGAAGATCTTGATGGGAGTGACTGGTAATAGGATCAAAGGGAGGAATTTCCAAAGAATGGTAAATAGAAGATCAGGATTATCTGGCCTGGGAGAAATGGAAGGGGAATCCAAGGAATACCCCTCAAAGGTCAGGCTTTCCGGGGCCCTTCAAAAGCCCTCCCAATCTAAGGGAAAAAAGTCTTGGCTTGGGCTTATACCTCATCAGTCACATTGGAAAATTATGCTGGACTGTGCTGAAAACTGTCTTTGTTGGCATCCCCCTTTGTTGGACAAAGTCACTTAATATAATTTTTCATTGGCTGTTTTGAACATTATTCTGTCTGGTATGACCTTGCTCAGTATGCAGGCTCTGGATGGTCTGCCTCCTGTTAAGGTAGTCATTTTTGCAAAGCTGCTTTATTTCCTAAGGTTCCACTCAATCATTTTCTTAAAAGCTAAACAACTTTACCTTTAGTTGAATCTATTTAGTATAGGGTTAAAATTCACTCAAAAAGACCCCTCCAAATCACAAGTATATTGTCCTTGTTTTTACAGTTACAACTTTCGCATTAGTTATGATTTTAGAAGCTATCTAACATAAATCTTTATTTTGCAGATGAGGAAATGGGAGTACAAAATAGTAAAGGTCATATAGGTACTAGAATTATGAAGCTTACCATTTTAATCCAAATATTTGTCTACTATAACAGCTTCATTTAGTAAAAACATGATACAAAAGCCTGTTGTGCAAGTGTTCTGTGTAGAATTGTAAAGGGATTCTCTATGTAAAGTAAAACCTGAAAGAATTAGAAAATTTGTTAAACACTAGTAATCTTCTATGTGAATTTTGGAGAAAAAAATGCAGTTTTTTTTCACTCAGCTTGAAAACTTTGAAAAACATGTTTGTTCCCTTTGGAAAATTTTGGTTAAGAAGGTCTAGTAATTTTGAAGTAAAAATAGGGATATCTTTCAACACTATATATTTTAGATAGTATCAAATAAAAATAATTTTTAAAAATCAAAGAAATGTCCCACTTAATTATTGTAAAATGTTTCAGTATTGGTGATTTGGAAAATTTGTTTCAAGTCAGACAGTTATTCTGCCGGGACTTTCAGTGTATGCCTAAGGATTTTTGTTGGATATTTTCATCACTTTTTTTGTAGGACTTTTCTTGTTGGTTAATTCTCTCTTGACTGGTTCTAAATTTAGTTTGTCTCTTTCCTTTGAGAGATTGACTGACAGATGTTTTATTGATTTTTTTACTATTACTCATTTGTCTTAGAATCAATAGGATTAGACTCCCATTTAAGCAGACATAACTGTTCTTTCCTGATGGATACATTAAATCCTCCTTCCACTCTCATATCCCTTATGCTCTGTAATTTATAAGTACACTAAGAACCTACTGTTAGGAATCAGATATCAACTACGTATGATCTTAAAACTTTTTGTAGGAGCTATCTTATAATCTAGTTGTTCGTTTTCATTTTTCATCATGTCCGACTCTTCATGAGGTTTTCAGTTATCTTCAGTCATGTCTGATGTTTTGAAGTTTTTCTTTGCAAAGATACTGGAGTGGTTTGCCATTTCCTTCTCCAGCTTGTTTTACAGGTGAAGAAGTGAAAGCAAACAGAGTTAAGTGACTTGCCCAGGACCACACAGCCAGTAAGTGTCTAAGACCACTTTGGAATTCAGGTCTTCCTGACTCCAAGCCTGATACTCTATGCCCTGTGCCACCTAGCTGCCCTGTAATATAATTATAGATCCACAAAAAAAAGATTATTCCTGTCTTAACAGTCTTCTGTTAGCCTTCCTAATCAATTATTGATTTCACTTGAATTTTTTAGGCTATTACATGGTCAGCATGTTAACTAACTTTTCTTGAGGAACCATACATCTAAGTGTATTATTATTAACTTATTAGTTAGTATCCTGAATACTTAACCTGATTTTCTTAGCCTTGGATGACTCTCCTTGTACAGTATTAACTTATGTGTCTTGATCATGTCATCCTGAGTCCAGAATCATATTTTGGTACATATGTCCTATTAACAGCAGTAATTGACTGTATATGTTCCCATGGTTGTGAATGACTGTGCACCAGAGTATTTCTATTGAGGAACTATATGTCTACATTTTAAAAATTTAGAATACAGCTTTCCCAGAAGGACTAAAAGTCAAATCACACAGAGGGAAAACAATAGGTGTGGGCAGGCTGTAACATATAACCAACAGGGAACTTCAAAGAATAAGAGAAAATGATGTCATCAAAGAATTAAAAAAAAGAAGGGACAATGGTCTGATCCCATATCAGGAGAAACGGATCACAGATGGAGAGACAGAGTATTCTGTTGGCGTCATAACAGTATTATAAGATAGTAATGAAGGACTTCAGCACTTTAGTGGACCATCTTTGATGAATTTGAGAATATGGACATGAGTTACACAGAATGGGTTGCTATTTTGGGCCAAGCCAAATTCAGACCAGTCTAGTGGTTGAGATTTGGAATTGGAATGAATTGAGATGTCCATTAACCAGCGAGCACATAATTTTTTTTTATTTTTTATTTTTAAAAAAAATTTTTTTTCAACATGAGCCAACTGAGACACAAATAATATTTATGTTGCTAACTTCACAAGCTCTTGACCTAATTGTCTCCACAGTATTACTAAGAATTAAAGGACCGTAACTTATTGTTGTTGGTCTAAAGTCCTATGCCTAATAGCTTAATTTTAGACAACCTTGGATGTTCCCCTACCCGTAATCTATAATTGAATAGATCTGGTATTAAGCTTACAAATCTTTTGACTATAAAAAATTGCCACCAATAGTAAGGACTTTGCAGGGATACAGTATCACCCCAACTTCAAGTCAGTTCCAGGCAGGATTAGATTATCCACTTGCATTCAGTCAGGCTTAAAGTCTGCCAGGTGTCAGTGGGGAGATTGAGTCAGGAGAATCCCACCTCATCCCATGCTGAACAGCCGCTCTCCCACCCTTCCCTTGAGATCACCTATGCAGTTCACACCAACATATCATCAGTTTATTGGCTTCATGTATTGGAGGCTCAGATCGCCTTTCTTGTTACCCATACCTGGAGTTAGACTCAGAAGAACAGTCACTTAATAGTCCCATAGCATCTAAAAATGGCAAGTTCCAATAACCAGGTTTCAAACATGATTATAGTTTCACTTTGGCTAAGGAACATCTTTTGAGGCAAGTCTTAAGTGGCTTACATACCTTTCTGTACATGTTCTAGTTCCTGATTAAATGGCAATCATAAAATCAAATTTACCGTTAAAACCTTGACTTTTCCATCAATGTCAAATTTTACCCGAGGTTACCTTCCTTTAGGAAATTTAGACTGAAATTCTTTTCTCCAAACTAAAGATGTCATTGATTTATTCTCAGTAATTAATTCAGTCTATTGTTTTAATACTAATTGCTTTTACCTCACTTTGCAATATGCCCAATTTTTCTACCCATCATTCCCCTCCCCCCGCTTCCTAATACCTTGCATTCTGATTACTCTTTCCCTCCATGTACCCTCCCCTCCATCGCACCCCACCCCTTTCCTATCCAGCTAGCACATAATTGAAAAGCTTGCTTGACAGTAGCATGAAAAGAATGTCCAACAAAGCTGCAGTATTGATTGAGTTAGGTACATCTTCCCTGGTTCCATTTTTTATCATGATCCTATCCCAGTCAGCAGTGTGTGTCAGACCTGAGGACCAATCTGGCTCCTCATTTTGTGGCTCTACTTTTTAACTCAGATGGTCAAAACTACATTAACCATTTAAATCTTAATGTCCTGGACTAATTCTCAAGAACAGTTTCATTATATTTTAAAGAAAATTTTGTCTAGCATGTATGGGATAGATGTTGTTCCCTACACATTCCACCCTTAGGTATACATAGGAACTTTATTCTTATCAGTGGCTTCCTTGGGGTATAAGCCTAGTAATGAAGTCTCTGGTTGAAAAGGTTTGGACATCTTAGTAACTTTATTTGCATATAATGCAACCACAACGTATTAATGTACCTGTCTTTCCACAGCCCTTCCAACATCAACTTGTTGCCATTTTTTGTCATTTTTGCCAATTTGCAGGGAGAGAAGTAAAACTTCTTGTTTTGATTTGTATTTCTGTTAGTGATTTGGAGCATTCTTTCATGCTGTTGTGAGTACTTTCCACCTTTTTCTTTGGAGAACTGTTTGTTTATATACTTTGAACAGTTATTTATTTGTGAATTTATATATGCATGTGTATACACACATATGCACATAATAGAGATACATATGCATGTATATAATATGCATATATAAATATGTATATGTATAGAGATGTATAGACATGCATGTATGTATATATCTATATCTATACATACATATAGGTGCATAGTTTTCTATGTACACACATATCTATATATACGTACAAATATCTGTGATAAGGGTTTGGTATCTAAAATGTATATGCATACACGTGTGTGTGTATGTATCTTAGGTACTGAACCCTTATCAGAGAAATTTGATAGTTTTTTTATATTTGACTACTTCCCTTTATGCTCAATATATATAACTTTGTTTGTATAGAAGTTTTTCAGTTTCAAGTAATCAAAGTTATATTTTATTTTTTGTAATTGTTTCTGTTTCTTATTTGGTTAAGAGTACATCTCCTATCCATAGGTGTGAGAAATTTATGATTTTTTCTCTCTTAATTATCATATAATATTAAGGTTGTAGAATGTGTTGTGGAATATGAGGTAGGGTCTTGGTTTAATACCAATTTTTGCCATACTTCTTTACAATTTTCCCAGCAGTTTTTATCAAATAAGGAGCTTTTTTTCCTGATAATTTATGTTTTCCACTTTATCAATCAGTGTTAATGATTATATTATTTCTGACTCTTCTTTGATGTTTTAGATCTTTTGAATTTCCAAATGAATTTTTATATTATTTTATTAAGTTCTATGAAGTAGCCTCTTGGTAATTTGTTACAGCATTAAAAGTATAAATTAATTTTGGTAGTATTTTCATTTTTTTATATTGATATAATCTAGTATGAGCACTAAATGAAATAGTCTTCCAGTTATTTAAGTTGTGTTTTGTATTTCTTAAAGAAAGACTTTGTCATTGAATTTATGTAAGTCTTTTATGTGATTTGGTAGGTTGAACTCCAGATATTTGATGTGCTTTTTAGTTATTTATGGGATTTTCCTTTCTATTATTATTTCTTGTGTTTTGTTATTATTATAATATAGAAAACCTGTTGATTTTTGAGAATTTATTTTATAGTCTGCAACTTTGTGGAAGATATTCATTATCTAAATTACTATCTTCGCTGAGTCACTAGGATTCTCCAAGTAAATCATCAGCAGCAAATAAGGATAACTTTATTTCCTCTTTACCAGTCTTTATTACTTTCATTTCTTTGTCTTATCCTATTGCTGCTGCTAGTATTCCCAGAAATATGTCATATGATAGTGGGGAGAGTGGGCAACCTTGTTTCATTTTTGTATTTATTGGGAAAGGTTCTAGTGTATCTCCATTGTGTATAATACTTACTTTTGGTTTTAGATGGATATTTTTCGTGATACTAAAAAATGTCCATCTGTTCCTATACTTTGTAGGGTTTTTAGCACAAAGATTGTTACACTTTGTCAGAGACTTTTTCTGTCTCTGTTGAGATGATCATAGGGTTTGGGATGGTTTGATTTTTAATATGATTATTTCCTTATGTTGAACCATACTTAGATCTCTTGTTTAAATCTCACTTAGTCACAATGAATGATTTCTTGTATCAGCATGTAAATCTTGTCATCTCTGTGACAGAATTTTGTTTAAATTTTTTTGAGCAGTGCTCATTAATGATATTGTCCTATAATTTTCTGTGGTTTTTTTTTCCCTGTGGTTTAGGTATTAGGGTTATTATTTGTCTCATTAAGGATTTGATGTAGTGTATTCTTGCTCAGTTTTTGAGAATAATTTGTGAAGTATAGGTTCTAACTGTGCTTTTAATGTGTATTAGATTTCTCCTATGAATCCATTAAGATTTTCTTTAGCAGTTCCTTTATAGCTGGCTTCTATCCTTTTCTGAGGTTGAGTTATTTAAAATCTCTCATTTGGGTATTTTTTGTTTTTGAAAACATTCCTCTATTTCTTTTGCATACTCAGTTTTGTTAACATATATTATGCATAATATATTCCACTTATTCTTTTTATTTCTTCTAGTTTTTCTGTGATTTTACCTTGTTCATTATTTCCCATTTTATTGATTTGGTATTTTGCTCTCTTTTTAATTAAATTAGCTAAGAGTTTATCAATTTTATTTACCTTTTCAAAGAACTAGATTGTAGTGTTTTAAAAAATCATTTCTTTTTTTTTTTACGAGTTTGTTTCCTCTCTAATTTTTAATGTCTCCTCTTTTTGCTTATTTTAATTTTATTTGTTGGCTTTCTCATTTTTAAATGCATAGTTAAATTAATCCTTTAAAAAGTTTTATTAATATATGTTTATAAGAATATAATTTTCCCCGAGGACTACTTTAGCTGTAGTGTTCCAGAAATTTTTGTATATTATTTCATCATGATCATTTTCTTTTATAAAATTGATTTTTTTATTTGCTCTATCCCACTCATTATTTAAGATTTCATTGTTATGTCTCCATTTGAGTGTATGTTTTGTTTGTGATCCCTGAACCAATTGCTATTTTTATTGCATTATATTCTATGAAGAATTTATTAATTATTTCTGTCTTTTTACGTTTGTAGCCATATCTCCAAGCTTTATCTCAGTATTTGGAAAAGTTCCATGAAGGTGCAGGAAAAAAAAAAGTATATATATATATATATATATATATATATATATATATATTCCTTTGCTGTCCCGTTTAGAAGATCACATAAGTCTTTTTTAACTTGTTTCTCCAGAAATTCATTCAGTTTCATATTTTCTGTATTGTTTCCCAGTCAGCAAAACTGAGAGAATATTGAAGTCTCCTGTCAGTATTGTATTTTTGCTTATGTCTTTATGTAACTCAGATAATATTTTCCTTTATGAATTTAAATACTAATTTCATAAAGACATTTGGAGCATTTAAATTTATTATAATATTGATTTGCCATCTATAGTTCATTTTCAGCATATTTTGTTTATTTATCCCTTTATGTTTTTTTCAATGTTTGTTTTTGCTTTTTTAGGTAACATGATTTGTAACTCCTACTTTTTTCGATTCACTTGACACATAGTAAAATTTTCCACTTCCCCCTCCATGTTTGTCTTTATTTTTAAAATGTATTTCTTTTGAGGAACAGCTTGTAGGATTTTGTTTTCTTATCCAGTCTGTTCCTCTTTTTCTTTTTTTGTTGGATTGTGCAAATACATTCACATTTAAAGGTATCGGTGTATATTTTCTTTCTATCTCTACTACTCTTTATTCAAGTTTTGATTTTCCCCCTCTTCTGCTGCAAACACAATACTACATTACTTAATATGCCTCCCATTTTGTAATGTAATCCCACCAAAAACAAATAAAAAAATATTGATTCACTTGTAGAGAAGTTGTTGCCAGGTTCCCTCCATAATGCCTGTCCCCCTTTTCATCATTCTTACCTCCATCAAACTTCCACTTTTACTCCTGTCTCCTTGTGTAATTTAAAAACAAATTTTTTGTTGGTCTTTCTGCTTTCACTCTGTTGCTGTCCTTGACTATTGCTTGTATTAATTCCTCTTGCATTTCTGTTGTTTGGAGTGTTTAAGAAGTAAATAGTCTCTTCAGTACTAGTTTTCTTTCTAAAAAATGTTTAAATGTTTAAAACTTCTCTCAATTGAATGTCCATCTTTTCTTCATGTATGGTTAAGCTAATATTTGCATGGTATGTCCTTCTGAGCTGCATCTTGAGCTCCATTGCTTTGAAACATATTATTCCATTCCCTTCTATGATATTGTTTACAGGATAGTCTTGTGTTATTTGAATTTCCTTTATCCTGATTGCTTGCGTAACTTGCTTCCAAATTGAATTGTTCATTTCATCACTATGTCTTGAAGTTTGCAGCCTTGTTCTCCTCTCTTTCCCTCCCCTCCCTTTCCCTCTCTTTTCTTCTTCTCTCCTCTGTTTTTTTCTATAAATGACCTTGAATTCATTCAGTTGGTATTTCATTTTCTGTGTTCAGAAGTTCTAGGCAGTTCTTTTCTATTATTTCTTGAATTTTGATGTTGAGTTTTTTTTGTCCTATCATATTCTTCTCATAGACTCTATGATCCTTAGGTTGTCTCTTTATATGCTGTCTTGGAGATCAGCATGCTTTGCTTGCATAGTGAGCATATTTTCCTTAAAAGTTATTATTTATTGCTCTCTTCTTTTAGATTGACTTCTGTATATTTGCATTCCCAATCAATTATTCTCTCTTTTGTTTCTTTGGTGAGATTAGTCATCATAGAATACATTTTTTCTATTCTGTCCATTATTTTGACCATATATGTCCCATGTTTCCTTTTCTATTTTTTTTTAATATTTATTTATTTGTTTGGCTTTTTACACTCATTTTCACAAAATTTTGGGTTCCAAATTTTCTCCCCTTTTATCCCCTCCCCCCCACCCTAATACACCAAGCAGTGTAATTTTCCCTATCTCCAATCTGCCCTCTCTTCTGTCATCCCTCCCTTCTCTTGTTCCCATCTTCTCTTTTCTCCTGTAGGGCCAGATGACTTTCTATTCCTCATTAACTGTTTGTCTTCTTTCCTAGTAGCAACAACAATACTAAACAGTTGTTCCTAAAACTTTGAGTTCCAAATTCTTCCCATCCCTCCCTCCCCACCCATTCCCTTTGGGAAGGCAGGCAATTCAATATAGGCCATTTCTGTGGAGTTTTGCAAATGACTTCCCTGATAGTCATGTTGTGTAAGACTAACTGAATTACCCTCCATCCTATCCTGCCCCTCATTGTTTCTCTTCTGTCTTTTGATCCTGTCCCTCCCCAAGTGTTGACTTCAAATTGCTCCCTCCTCCCTTTGCCCTCCCCTTCCATCATCCCCCCCCTTGCTTATCTCCTTCTCCCCCACTTTCCTATACTGTAAGATAGGTTTTCATACCAAAATGAGTGTGCATTTTATTCCTTCCTTTAGTCAAATGTGATGAGGGTAAACTTCTTGGTTTTTTTTTTCCTCAGTTCTCCTCTTTTTTCCCTCCACTAAAAAGTCTCCTACTTGCCTCTTAAATGACATATAATTACCCCATTCCATTTCACCCTCTTTCCTCCCAGTACATTTCTCTCTCACCATTTACCTTAATTTCTTTTAAGATATGGTACCATCCTATTCAATTCACTCTGTGCTCTCTGTCTCTGTATGTGTGTGCATGTGTGTATGTGTGTGTGCGTGCATGCGTGTACATGTGTGTGTGTGGTCCCACCAACTACCCAGATACTGAAAAGTTTTGAGAGTTACAAATATTGTCTTTCCATGTAGGAATGTAAACAGATCACTTATGGTAAGTCCCTTAAGACTTCTTTGCTGTTTACTTTTTTATGCTTCTTCTCATTCTTGTGTTTGAAAGTCAGATTTTCTTTTCAGCTCTGGTCTTTTCATCAAGAATGTTTGAAAGTCCTCTGTTTCATTGAAAGACCATATTTTCCCCTGAAGTATTATACTCAATTTTGTTGGGTAGGTGATTCTTGGTTTGAGTCCTAGTTCCTTTGACTTCTGGAATATCCTATTCCACACCCTTCGATCCCTTAATGTAGAAGCTGCTAGATCTTGAGTTATTCTGATTGTACTTCCACAGTACTGGAATTGTTTCTTTCTAGCTGCTTGCAAGATTTTCTCTTTGAGCTGGGAGTTCTGGAATTTGGCCACAATGTTCCTAGGAGTTTCTCTTTTTGGATCTCTTTCAGGTGGTGATCGATGGATTCTTTCAATACTTATTTTGCCCTCTGGTTCTAGAATGTCAGGGCAGTTTTCCTTGATAATTTCATGGAAGATGATGTCTAGGCTCTTTTTTTGATCATGAGTTTCAGGTAGTCCCATAATTTTTAAATTGTCTCTCCTGGATCGTATTTTCCAGGTCAGTTGTTTTTCCCATGAGATATTTCACATTCTCTTCCATTTTTTCACTCTTTTGGTTTTGTTTTGTGATTTCTTGGTTTCTCGTAAAGTCATTAGACTCCATCTGTTCCATTCTAATTTTGAGAGAACTATTCTCTTCAGTGAGCTTTTGAACCTCTTTTTCCATTTGGCTAATTCTGCTTTTGAAAGCATTCTTCTCCTCATTGGCTCCTTGAACCTCTTTTGCCAACTGAATGAGCCTATTCTTCAAGGTGTTATTTTCCTCAGCATTTCCTTGGGTCTCCTTCGCCAAGGTATTGACCCGCTTTTCATACTTTTCTTGCATCTCTCTCATTTCTCTTCCCAGTTTTTCCTCCACCTGTCCAACTTGCTTTTCAAAATCCTTTTTGAGCTCTTCCAAGGCCTGAGCCCACCTGACATCCCCCTGGGATGTCTGGGGCACCGAGTCCCCACCCTCCACGTCTTTCCCTGATGGCAAGAATATGTCCTCCTCGTCAGATCCGAAAGTCGGGATCATTTGCATTTGTTGGAAAAAACTCTCTATAGTCTTATTTTTCTTCCCTTTTCTAGGCATTTTCCCAGCCAGTTACTTGACTTCTGAGATTCCTGTCCACCTCCACCTAGATCCGCCCAGCTAGTGCTTGGGGTCTGAGATTCAAATGGGCTTTCCGCGGCAGGTGCCACTGCTATTCAATGTGAGCTTTAGTTCTGGTGCTGGGGTGGGGGCAGGGCCACCTCTCAGGCGAAGTTCCCTCAGGGGCTTTATGCAGAGACCTTCAGAAATGGAGCGGGTGGGGCAGGGCCGTCTCCTAGGCTCAGCTCCCTCAGGTGGTTTATGCAGAGACTTTCAGTAATAAAGATCCTGCCTGCTCAGGGAGTCCCGGGGGCCACTGCTGCTGCCTCTGCCTCCGCCGCTTCCTCCCGAGGGGACCCGAGCCACGGAGACACCCAACTCCCCTCTCGGTCAGCACAGGCGTGTCTCTCACTGACCTGTAGAGTCTGTGGGCGGAGGGACCTTCCAGGCCGCCGGAGCTTCCGTCCCTGAAGCCTGCTCGGATCAGCTTCTCTGGGGCCGAGGCCAGGGCAGTGCTGGGATGGGGTCCGCTTTTTGGGGCGCGATGGACCCTGGGGACGGCTCTCCAGGGCTCTCTGGAACAGAAATCTCTTCCACTATGTTTCTGCACCCCCTGCAGTGATCCAGAACTTCTGGGGAGCTCTTCTTACATTAAATCTGTGGGCTGTGGGTTCGGAGCTCGCATACGTGCATCTTTCTACTCCTCCATCTTGACACTGCCCCCCTATGTTTTCTTTACATTCACAGGAACCTCTTCCTTAGCCAGTATTGTGTCTCTTTCCTTCATTTTGTAGTATTTATTCATAGATGCCTGAAAACATTTGCTGGTTCTGTCAACCATGTTTCTTTCTGTTTTTAATGTTTGCCATGTTGATTTATCTGGTTATGTTGAAGATCTTCTAATCTTCTCCTTTTTGACATCTTTTCCCTCCTAATTTTCTCCTATTTACTTTCTTTCTCTGTGCCCTCTGATGGTGGTTTCCTTGGCAGCTGGATTTCAAAAGTTTCTCAACTTTTTCCTGTGCTGGACAGTTCAGGGTTCACCAGTGTTAGGTCTCTGTCTGCTCCAAGTGACTTATGGATGATTTTTGGTCAGAACTAGTTCCAGCTGGATGCTGTGTTCTTTTCCTCAGATTTAGTGGGATGCTATACAACCTTCCCCAATTCCGTGGTCCCACTCTCCCCCTGCCCCACCTTAGTGTCCTGTCCTACTCTCTGTTTCTTAGTTCTCTGGCCAATCATTGGCAGTTTTGAGCTTTGCAACACTGATTCCATTACAGTGTTGCCCCCAGCATGGATCTTTCAAAGAGCTGCCATCTTGGTGCTACAGGGTTGTTCACCTTGGCACTGACAGTTGAGAGCTTTGCAGTACTAGTGTAAGGGGATTGTGGCCCCCAGGAGGCTTTTGATCTTGAAGGGCTGTGGTCACATTAAACTGTCATTTGTGGCCTGGGTAAACTTTTACAGCCTGGAGCCAGGGTTTTCATAAGTGTTGGAAAAGAGTGAGCTGAGGAATTGTGGTGTTGGGGTAGATTTTGTTGTAAGCCTATATCAGGTTTTTGAGGCTACTAGTGTAGTCTAGGGCATGAGAAAGGTATACTCAGTGATTTCAGGGTTAGTGAAATTTAGTTAATGAGTTTGAGGGTTTTTTTTAACTGTCTTAGATTTTGAGTGTCCTTAGACCATGAAGAAAACTGAAGTTGCTTTATCTTTAGTGTACAATTTCTGTTTTGCAGAGGTTTTTGAGGGGGTAGTAGGGTCATAGAAAATGTCTAGTTCTTCAATTCGTTGTTCAGGTGACCTGGAAAACCAATAACCTTTAATTGCCAAATCCGGTGACCTTTTCTTAATCTTCATTCTCCTCAACCTTCCTTCACCCTTTGAGTCTAATGGTCATCTAAGGGTTTTCTACTACTGAAATAGCCCTGTGGAATTTTATAGATAATTTTGACTTTACTGTGACATAGAAAACTTAGAAGAAAAGCCTAATTCGTTTAAAACAAAAACAAAATGACAGCAAGCAGTGTTAACAGTCCCTAGAAGGAATAGCCAAATATGGAGGAGAATAAAAACCAAAAATATGAGGCTTCACATTTCCCTTTGGAACACTAATGCCTAGATTTTAATGACATGGTCCATGTGGTGGAGCATGTCAGATATTTGCAATTCATGTTGGGTTTCCCAGTGGAGAGCATTGACAGTGACCAAGTGTAGCATCAGGACCAGAGTTAGATGGTAACATTTCTGGCAGTCATTAATCCTCATCACTAGTTAGGCTTATCTGTAGTAAGGTAGTGAAGAAGATATTTTATGCGGCCTTTCCTGCTGCTAGGGTTCAATAGCAAGCCTTATCCTTAGCAAGAGGTCAGCCCCTAAGAACTTTATGATCAGGAGTTTAACAAATCTTTGATTTATTTTTTTTGTTTTAATTTCTCCTGAGCATCTTGACCCTCCTTATGTGGGGACTTAGGAGTTATGCAGATAGAGTTTCATCTCCATGTTGTTAGGGGGAAAAAAAGCACCTCAAAAATTATACCCTTTGGTCCATAGATAGAGAGGGCAATTATGGGATTGACCACTTGGTGTAGTGTATTGGGAACAGTACAGAGAGGCCTTTCACTTTGATTTTGTAGTAAACAGAGAATAGGGATAGCTTTCCTGAACTGGCCATTTTTCTGGGACTCATGGTGCCTGCCACCAAAGTGAAGAATGTCCGTCTCAGAATTGCTGTTTGCCCATCTATGCTCAGGAAAACAGACACAAAGCCTAAGAGATAGAGACAGAGGTAAGACGTGCTTCATTTGCCTTTTTTGAGCAGTTACCATTTCTATTAGGGAAGAAGGGGAAAGTACCTGTGACCCATGCTGGAATGGAACCTACTAGGGCCTCAGTGACCCCTTAATCCAAGTCCCATTGATAAACAAAGTTATAGTTCACAGTTCTGAAATATTAGTGGAAGCTGTCACCTCTTAAAACTGGTGCAGCACCCCACATCCTCAGCAAATGAACTGGAGTGCATTTGACACATTTGTCCATATTTCCCATTCTGAAAAAGTCTCTAGCTTCTGGGGAGACGCAAGTACTAACCCAGAGAATCCATTTAGTACATTTTTTAGACCATACCTAAAATAAGTCTTCAGCAAGTTTCTAGGACTACTATAGCTAGTAGGTCTAGAGATTACAATTATTCCCAAATAAAACTTACACAAATTCAGCAAATAGCAATTTACATTTGTCATCTTCAAGGCATAGTTCTCAATACTCAGAATACTTAAATGTTTGTTTCTAGTTTATGAATGCTCATGAACAGTTTATTTCCTAATCCCTCCAGGTAGTGGGATCTTATCCCTGTCTTATTGATAGGATTCAAGATAAATGGCCAGAAGTGCTATTAGTAGCACATTGGCTGTGAGTAGAAGGCTTTCTTATCAGGCAGCCTTTTCCTCAGGGTTTTTCTTTCGTTACATTGCTGTTCCACCACTTTATCTACAGGGTCATTCTAATCCAGTCCTGATGATTAATGTCAAATATTTTGGATTAGGTCTGACTCTTCCTCCAGTTTCAGTATTGGAACAAAGTTACATACTTGTACATCATCTTGCATCTTTAAAAAACATTTACTTAGCAATATGGAAAGGATATTCAACAAAGGTGCAGTATTGATTCATTTGGGTATAGCCTTCACTTTTGCCATGATGGCATGCAGTCATTACTGTCTTTCAAGACAGAGGATCAAACTGACTCCTTTCTCTAGACTTTTGTCCTTTGGTAGCTCGGAAGCTATATTAGCAGTATAAGTTGCAGTCCTCTGGATCAGTTAAATGTGAAGGAAGGTTTCATTACCTTTAAGAAAAAATTAAACTAGCCTTTCTGGGATTCACCATTAAAAAAGACAGAAACAAAATTCTTGTAACAAGTATGCAGCCAGGCAAAACAAATTCCCATGTTGTGTGCCAATGGTACAAGTAGTCATTGTTAATGTGATCTGGTCTGTTTATATATAGATGGCATTTATATAAAGCATTAAACTTTGCAAAGAACTTTATAAAGTTCTTTGTATGATTTTATTTGATCCTTTACAAGAACCCTGTGGAGTAGATGTGTTATTATCCTCATTTTACACATAAAGAAGCAGCCTGAGAGAGGTTAAAAGATTTACAAAAGATCACAGTTAGTGTGTATAAATAAATAAAAGACAAGATTTGAAGTGGTTTCTTCCTGATTCCAAGTTCAGCACTTTGCCCATCATGCCACCTAGTGGCTGCTGAGCTTCTTTGAAAGACTTTGGGTCTCATGAAGTGCTTATTCGTGATGGAATGTTCGATGTCTATCTATAACCAACATATTCTCATGTCTGTAATTTTTTTTTAATCAGTGATCCCTTTTTCCCCTTGAAATATAATATGGTGATAGATTTTGAAATAGAATCATCACAACTATTTAAAGTCAAAAAAATGTTTTGTACATGTTACTATTTGAATGTAATAGAAATATTAAATGCTTAACTTGTAGGAAGGGTTAAGTTGTTTTGTTTTACTCGAAGAATAGTGAGCCCACTCACACTGAAAAATTTGCTTGGTTCTGAGTAGTAGTTTATGGTTAGTTAATTTTACTTATAATCTGGGTTGGGCTGACCTACTATCCTCCTTCCTTTTTGATATAAGTTAACCAATGTAATTTTGATATTGAAAACTTTATGGTTAGAAGAATTTGAAAATAGAGTATTTTTGTGAAAGTTTTTCCTATTCTAATAGAGAGAAGTTTTGTTGACTGTGTAGACCATTATTACCATTTGACTTTATTATTTTAAAACGAACTGTTCCTGTATAAGTATTTTAGCTTTTTGCATATTTTAACCTGTATCATTCTTTAAAAATCTTATCAAACTTAATGAAATTGAAATATTTCAAAATTCTGCTTGATTTTTATAGATTATCCTAGTCTTTACATTTTATTTACTTTGAATAATGAAAAGAGACTTCAGTTTCACTCCTGTTTGAAGTCACTTGTTTTTCTTTCTCTGTTATGAGTTTCATTTTTGTCCTTTGAATTTTTTAATCTGAATTAAATAACAAATGCCAAATAAAATGAGTACTATGTTTATGTAAAACAGTCAAACAAAAGATTACACATGTCCTTTTAAAATTTCATGCTTAAAAAATCAACTCTTTTTCTGCTTTTCATATCATAAAGATTTGTTTTCCCCATTAATGTCTTACCTCTGTTTTGTGTTATAATGAAGTTACCCTAGGTTCTCATAGACTATGTCTGGGGAACACAAAAGCTCTGGTAGGTTTTACCAAGTTTGCAAAGACTTAAATATCTGACTAGCAAAGAAGATGCATTACTCGAAGACTGGCCACCAAGGTGATTTTTTTTTCAGTCATCAATATTTGGAGTTGCCTACTGAAGGGATTTTGATCTTCTTTCACATAGAGAGAACCCAAACTATTAAAATTACAGATCCTGAGGGTATTTAAGTAAATGAGTTTTTCTCAGTTTTTCTTCAAAGCAAAATTCTTTGTACCATTACCATACCATTCTTTATACCAAAACCCTTTAATCATTTGTTACCAATATATCACAGTCATTGGAATTATTCATTGTTAAAGTTGAAGATTATCTCCACAAACTCTTAGAGAGCCATGTACAGACTTTAGAAATAAACAGTGTTATGAGAATTACATAGCATCTCATGTCTTTTGAAAAATAAAATAAAGGAGTGTGGCTTCTTTTTCGTGACTAATTTGTGCTAAGAAGTAACAGGGAACCACTTTAGTATTGTTCTTTTTAAATTTGAGCTATCTAAATTTTCCTTTCTGTGTTAATTCAAAAAAAGAGTTAATATTATTACACCAGAAATTAATCTGAAAATTGTTCTCAAAAACAACCTGTTATAAGTGACTTTCACATTCTTTTTGATTTAGCATGTTCTGGTTTTTATAAACAGAAGTATGAAGATGAAGAGTATGGCCATTGCTGTATCATTCAGACAAAATTGCTTATGGTGTTCAGTATTTTATTGAAAAAAGTTGTCTTTCATTTGTTTTACTCTGTTTAGAAAAGGAAGACCAGTGTCTCATGCCTGAAGCCTGGAATGTGGACCAGGGAGTAATTACCAAACTCAAGGAGCAATACAAAAAGGAGAGAAAGGGCAAAAAGGCGGTGAAGAGTAAGTGGAAAACATTGTATCTTCAAACCATAAATCTTGCCTATTTCATGCCCTCAAAATTTTCTTTCAATGTTTTCCTAAAATTACTTACTCTTTTACTTTGCTGTTCCTGACCTCTTTCCTATTTGCTTGTTCTCAGGGGTTGAAATTAATGCCATTTACATGTGAAAATAACAAATAACTGACCTTTAAATCATAGTATTTCTAGCCCATAGCTGAAAAAACCTGGAATCCATACCAATGCTAAGCATATTATGTATTAATTATATGGTGACATATGGATATTCAAAAGCTTATTGCTTAGAAATTTTAAAATTATAAATATCAAGAACTTCTAGTGCTGAAAATTTGCATATATTATTAATTTATGAGCTCACTTTTAGCAAATGGCTCTTTTTCCTCTTAGGTGCCAGAAACTGAGTTAATTTCTATCCCTGAGTTTTCTTTGCAGTCATAGCGCACAGTTCATTCATCATCACCATTATATGCTATGCAGGGCACAAAGTGCAAAATAAGACACTAAAAAACCTTTATAATTTAATACTGTTGGCCATTTGTACTTTTAATAATATCAGATGGCTTTATATATTTTGAGGTGTGTCAGTTCAAAAACAGAATCTGGAATGAGATTTCTAGCCCTGTGCGTCATATCCATTATGCACCTGCTCACAAAGCAGTAGACAATTGTTGGGGTTAGCTGACTTTCTAAAACTGAAACAAAAAGGCTAAAAAAGTACTAAAAATTTTCCAGGAAAAAGAGGCTAAGTTCCTACCTTAGTCACTTTCAGGTTCATGCTTCGAGACACTTTGTGAGACTGTGAAGCAAGCTCAGACTTTAGCTAGTAGGAAAACTTATATGTTGACAGATGCTGTTTTATTTTTCTTCACTTGGTGTAATGAAGTTTATTCTTTTGAAGGACCTGCTACTTTTAGTATGTTACAGTATTCTTACAAGAAGGTAGCTACTTGGAAATACTATAACATTTACTTCTCTTCGTTTAAAGTTGTCTGAACTTATTTGTAGCATTTAGAGAATATTCGGTGAAGATAATATGAATTGTAGCCAATTTTCACGCAGACAAAGCATTAATGGAACAATTAAAAATAACATCCATTGTTGCTTTCTCAAGGCAAGTTACTGCAGAGTCAGTTGAGATTATTAGTAAGAGGTGAAAATTTCATCTACTACATTTGAAAAAATGTATTGAAATATCTGTGTATAAAAAATAGAGAATTCTAAGTAATTAGTCATGTAACTACTTGTTTATAGAGAACTGATTAGGAGAAATTCATTTCTGTGAAGAAAGAGCATTTATGTCATCATAAATAAGAGCACAAGACCAGTAGTTATAGAACTTTTCTAATTTTTAAAATATGAGGTTTAAATCAAACTTCCATACATTATTGAGTAGTTTTTCTACAAGAAATAAATATTTTAAAATATAAAACACCCTTTTGTGGGATTTTAGATTTTAGTTAGAACTGTATAGACTTTATGTTTATCTTGATAAAATTTTAGTTTAATGTAAAAGTACAGCTATAATTAGAACTTAGTGCTTGTTGTTGAAAGCTGCACTATTTGACTGTAAGTGTTCCTAAGTGTGAGGAATGATTTATCTTATTTCAGGTGGAGATTATAATCCATATTCACACATCTACCATGGTATAGATTTTTCAATGAATTTCAGCTTGGGTCAGTAGAAGTTTTCTCTGGGTTAGAAATTTTATATCATTTATTGAAGACAGAGTTGTGAAAGACCTTCTTGTTTACCAATTTGTATTCTTTTGGTCAATGAATAATCAATGCTTGAAGGAAACAGCTGGGGAAAACAAACAATCCACAGGGTTTCATTTAACTAGAAACATTTGTTTTATGACCACAATAAATATTTTTGAAATAAGCTGTTTATCAGAAATTTGTTATTTTAATTGAAATCTAATAGAAACATTTCCAGTCAAATTGTGTACCAAAGTCATATTGTCTTGAAATATAGTTCTAGGAATTAGTTTAAATTGATTGAAAATAGTTATATTCTTTGCTGGTATAGGAAAAAACCATAATGGACTATGGGTAAGATATTTTCCCATTCTTAATTAAACTTATAACAGGAAAAACTACCGAAGATCTGTTTCAGCCTCTATCCTATATAAAACAGTCAAAACAGGGATGTGGGAGAATGATGGATCAAAGCCCAGGTAAGTGTCCAGCAGGGCATGAGACTTCACCTGTGTCCTATAGCTTCAGGATGTAAGCCAGTAAACTCAAGTTGTTTTTTTTTTAATAGCTGCTATTGTTAGTAGTAAATTAGTAAAAATTAGCCCTACAAAGAATCTGTCACATAAATCTGCAATTTAAAGTATAACATAAATATTTCTAACTCTTTGGTTAAAGGAATTTAATATTACCTTTGATGGTATTAGTTGGATCTCAGTATTCTTACTTTTATGTAAAAGTAACATCACAGTATAAGTAACATTCAAAATGAGATTTTATTTCAAGAAACTAATTTTATTCCAGAAAGTTGTATCTTCTGGGAATAAGTACTGCTTGTTAGTTTACATATAGTTGTGTTATTATCAAAGGTATAAGCCCAAGTCGGTAAATACCTTTCATGTCATCAGTCCTTTGGCTATATTTTGATGTATTTGTATAACTCCACTTCTGTTTTGGTTTTTTCTTGGCTAGGGCCCAACAGATCAAAATTACAAGATATGCTTGCGAACTTGAGAGATGTTGATGAACTTCCCTCCTTGCAACCATCTTTGGGATCACCTTCTAGACCAAGCAGTTCAAGGCTTAGTGAGCATGAAATTAACAGGACAGATGAAGGCAAGTATTTAAGTCACTGAGAATTAGAAAAAGAATCTGGCTTAAGTTTGTTCATATCCCCTATTCAGATAGAACTTGCTAAAGCAAGAAGAAATTTCTGTTGTAGATATTTGGAAATTATGGTACATTAAGTGTTATCACATTGAAGAATTCAAGTGATTTTATTTCAAATTTGATGAATGAGTTTTCCCATCAATTTGAGTTAAAAGATATATATAGTACTGAAGTATACAAATATACAATCAGCTCATAGGATCATATATCTAGAATTGAAAGGGACCATAAAGGCCACCTAATTCAGCTTTGTTTTATGGATGAGGAAGTTGGGGCCTATGTAGGAGTTAAGTGACTGGTCCAAAGTCACATGGCAAATGTCACAAGACAGATGGCAGAGTTGTGATTCAAACCTAGGTCTTCTGACTCTAGAATAATCCAAGCACCAAGTCGTTTTCTATTTGAAAACGTATAAATATTAACTACTTCATGATTTCAAACGTGTTTAAACAAACAAAAAAAGTCATCATTTAATTCTTTTTTAAAATAGCTGAGCTATTCAGAGTCCCCTCTACTAATCAGTAAATACCTTCTGAATAATAGGAAAATTGGGATTTACATAGTATTAATAAATGGTTGAATTTGAGTCATTTAATTGCTTTACTACAGTACTGAATTTAAAATGAAATTTTTCTAAGTACTATATTAAAATTCACATTTTCTTTTTATTATAAATAATTTCAAAATAGTTTAAAACCGATATTGATAGAAAACAATCTCTGAGTTCCTAATTTTTTAAATTTCAGAAGAAAGTTTCTTTGAGGTTAGCTGCAGCTAATTGTTTGCAATATGTATATAGCTTATAAGTTAACTGCTTCAAATAAATTAATTTGGGAAGTTTTTGGATCTTTGCTTGACTTTTAAGTTTGACTACATACATACATTCTGATAGAATGAAAATATCATAGAGAATGAAAGATCTTGGTATAGTACTTGAAATATGTTTTATTTTAGTCAGTCAACAAGCATTTATTAAACACTTAGTAAGTGCAAGGCTCTGGAAATTCAAAGAAAGGCAAAAAGAACCCCTGCCCTCAAGAAACTCATATTCTAAAGGGGGATGGCCAGTGAAAATAGACAGTTGGGAGATGAAGGATCTTATTTAAGGAGCAGCAAGGAGGACGGTGTCATTAGATCATGGAGTACGGGAATAAGGTATGAGAAGACTGGAGAGGTAGGAAGGACCAGGTAAAAGCCAAACAGATGATTTTATATTGGATCTTGAGGTAATAGAGAGCTACTGTTTACTAAAGTCAGGGGTATGTGTGACACAGACTTGTGCTTTAGGAAGATCACTTTGGCAGCTTGGTGAATGATGCTTACTGCCTTCTTTCCCCCCTGCCTCCCTCAAAACTCTTTGTGTACTCTTGTAATTATGTACCCAATTTATGTGAGTTTTAATAAACCCTTCCGACCTCTTTCTTCTCTAGAGTATTTCTTTTCTTCACCCATTTCCCCCTTCCTTTTAATATCATTAAAACATAACAAAAATACTCCTAGGCCCTTTGTCTTATTTCATTCCTTTTATGTTCCTTAACAGGATTCTGCAGGGGTGAGGATCACTTGTTTCTTCCCTTTCCTATTAGAATGTAGATAATTTCATTTATGTTTCTCTTGATTCTGGGGTTTGCATTTCAACTGTTTCTGTTCACCTCTGGCCTTTATATCTTGGAAATTCTCTATTTCATTAAACATCCATTTTTATCCCTATAAGATTATACTTAGTTTTCCTGGGTCAGTTATTCTTGGTTGTAAGCTTAGGTCTCATGTCTTACTCTGTATTCCAAATATCTTTCCTTTCCATTTGCAGCTGCCAGATCCTGAGTGTTCATGACAATGACTTCTTAGATCTTATATTCTTCTTTGTGCTTATACTATTTTTTCTTCAACCTGATATTAGGATCTTGACTATGATGGTCCTGGAAATTTGTATTTTGTGATTTCTTTTAGGAAGAATCTTTCTGTTTTCACTTTGCTCTCTGATTCTAGTGGGTATGGGCAGTTTTACTTCAATATTTCTTGAAATATGGTATCCAGACACTTTTTTAGTTATAGCTTTAAGGAAGTCCAATGAATTTTAGGATTTCTTTCTCCCTTACTTGTTTTCCAGGTCAGTTGTTTTTGATATGAAGTAACTTATATTTTTTCCGTTAGGAGACAAGTAAAGTCTTTGTCTTAATGTTCCTTTTAGTGTCTTCTCTTTGCTCCTTTCTCATTTTCTCGGAGTCTCTTATGTGGGTACAGTTTTGTTCCTTTTATACCAAGTTAATTTTTCTTCTATCTCTTTCTTCCAGAGCTCTTTCTCTCTCATTTCTTTTCCAATACTAATTGAAGATCTCGTCTCCTCTATACTATTGTTTTAATTCTTTTTTAATTTCTTATTTTTTCACCAAAAATTCTCATTAACCTTATGACTAACCATCAGGAGTTTTTTTGTTTTTTGTTTTGTTTTGTTTTGTTTTTTTGAGACTTTGCATATAGGTGGTAAGGAGTTATTCTTCTGTGGTTTTGTGACTTTGGTGTTTGTGCACACATATGTGCATATCTGTTTTGTTTAACTCTACCAGAAAATTTGTCTCAGGGGCTAGATTCTTACGGGAGGAATGTCAGTGCTTCTTTTTTCGTTTTGTTTTTTTTTGGGGGGGGATCTTGTGTTCTTTAGGATCCCACCCTGTTACTGTTTTCTTTGGCTATTAAGTTCTATGTTCTTAAAGGATCTCAAGAACAGCTCAGACCTGCCCTAAGAGGTCTTATCTAGAGTGAAGTCTAATCATTGCCTTTCTGGTTAAAAAAAAATTGCTTTGCATATTCCTCATCCTGATTTAGATCTGGATGACATAACTGCAGATTTAGTCAGAGTTGTACCTCCATTTATCAGCTACTGACCCAATCCTTTGTTATCTGAGTAAAGCTCTACAAGTTCAGAGTTATAGACTTGCAGGTTCTTTTTTGTTTTGAACTCCTTGTCCTGCTTACTCAGCTGCAGGCTTTAGCCTAGGTCTGTGGGCTTAATTCACAACTGCAGATGAGGTTAGGAGACTATACAGCAACTTCTCATTTCTGTTCTTGCTCCTTGTTCAGTATACATCTTTTAGGCTTGGTCCTTTTTGCTTCTGAACTGATCATTTAGTTCATCCTACATCTGTGACCCAACCCCAGAGACAGAGGTTACAGTCACCAGCTAGCTTTTCATCCTGTTCTTTGCATAGTACATAGTTTGGATCTACAACCTGCAGGCCTCATTTGGATCTCTGTCTTAGAAGGCCCTGCCCCTTACTGGGTAGATCCCTTCCCAGAGACCACAGGCCTCCGGTTATCTCAGTAGAGATAAGTTGACCTGGGCTGGAAAAATTGTTTATTATGTTTTTTTCTTAGATTTTCCAGTTTCTATTCAATCTGTAGCGTTGTGGGAGGAAACTGGGTTGTTTTGCGTCTTTGCACTCTTGCTATCTTTGATGGTCCATAGTTTTATTTTTGTTTTTTAATCTAATGTAGAAACTATTTAGTTTTTCTACTTTTATATATTATAGGTATGAAATTATGGCACTAAGTGGTACCTTGCCACCTTAGCAGAGTTAATTGATGCCACTAAAATAAACAATTTAATTAAAATGGTTTACTGTAGCATTACTTTAACAAATTTGCCCAGAAGAAAAAATTTGCATAGATTTTTCTCCTCATGGCTTACAAAAATAGCTAAATAGTATTTCATTTAGTCTTAACTGTCTATAGACAAGAATCAAATCATACTAAATTTCAGACTCAAAAAGCATTAATATTCACTAGGAGATATAGAAAATTCCTGTTCAATCAGCTAATGAACAAGAATTTATTAAGTGCCCAATATGTGATATTCACTATACTAAGCATGAGGCATCTAGATGCTATAGAGGATAGAAGGCTAGATTTAAGGAAGACCGGAGTTAAAATCCTGCCTCAAATACTTAACCTTTCTCAGCTTTAGTTTTCTCAGCTGTAAAATGAAAGAGACCTCATTCAGGGACCTTGAAGGTCTTTTCCAGCTCTTAATTTATGATCCTGTGAAAACCAGAATGAATCACAGAAGCAAGACAGCTTTGAAAGTTAAATGTCAGATTTACTGTATACTGTACTTAAAAAGAAAAACTAATTGCACATAATAGATTTGTTTTATGTGTAATTCTTTTTTCTGTCCTTACTCTGCATGTGGAGGCATTCATTTTATTTGGTATCAAGTTCAAAATAAATACAAATAAATCCTACCCTAGAGAGAGAGATTCACTAGACAAAGAAATGATGGAGACTTCAGAGAAGGTACTGAAAAACTGCTATGATATGATAGGGATAGGGTCTGGATGTAGGATTTCATTTAGTATTGGGAACTCCCAGTGAGGAATTTCTTCTACCAGTTCAGGTCAGCACTCTCTGCAAGTTACTGTCTTAGAGAGCTGCCTGGAGCAGAGAGCAGTTAAGTGACTTGTTCACCATCACAGTGTGTATCAGAGGCAGGACTTGACCCCAAGTCTTCTGTTTCTGTGACCACTTCTCTGTCCTCTGTGCTACCCTCCCTCTCATCGTGACAGTTAATGTGTTGAAATGCATGTGGTTGTAAATAGCTGTCATGCACATTGTCTTTAATAGTTAATATTAAATATCTAGTAAAATACTTACTTTAAAAAATGTCAAGGACTAAGGTGACTTTGGTAGAGCTTGCAGACCCCAAATGAAGTCTAAAGGCAACAGCACTGCTAGTGGATTGTCTTTAGTATTACTAGATATATTTAAGTAGGTGAATGGCAAGTTTCCATTGTCTTGTGATTTGTTTAATTTCTCCAAAAAAAAAAAAGAATAAGGGAGTTATTGTAGGATTTATTTTTCTAACTATAGGGGAATTTAGTGAAGTGGTATAGGGAAGAAAAGCAAGTTTTAGTATTTTCTATATGCTACACTTGGGTTAATAAAGTATTTAAACAAAATAGGCAGATCATCAGAAGAGTTCTTGTTCTAGCAAGTAAATGAGACTTAATTTTTTTGGATTTCCCCTTTCTTTTTCATATTACAGTGGAAGCGTTGACATTCCCTCCTACATCAGGGAAGTCATTTATCATGGGAGCAGATGAAGCCCTTGAAAATGAGCTTGGTCTTGGTGAATTAGCAGGACTTACAGTTGCCAATGAGGCTGATTCACTGACTTACGATGTAAGTAGTAGTTGTGTTGTGTTTGTGCCAGTGTGAAGATTGTAAAATTGAATTGTTAGAGAAGTATGTGTTTATGAATGTATCAAAACACATTGTGGTGAGGGAATGGGAATAGTTTGGATGGTTGATTTGAATCCATGTCAGCAGGTAAGTAAAGACCAGATATGGGAGTGCAATTGAATCCTAGCTGCAATAGCACTTAAATCCTAACTTGAAACTTATCAGGTCCCCCTGCTTCTAGTCTCTCCTTTTCCTAGTCCATCCTATATCATACTTAGTAGTCTTACCAAGGAATAGATCTAACTATCTAATTCTGATAAATTTTCAATGGCTCTTTATTGTCTCTAGTGTAAAATGTGAACAACTGAGCTTGGCATTTAATACCCTCCACAATCTAGAAGTAAACTTTCACCTATTTTTCCAGGTTTATTCCATTTTATTCCCCTCTTACTCTTCCTGAGCTAGCCAAAATAACTGCAAACTCTAGATTTTCTCCTGTCTCCATACATTCTCACAAGTCATCTGCCGTATCTGGAATGAATTTTCTCCTCATCACCTTTGAGAATCTTAGAATATTCATGTTTTTTCAAGGCCTTAACTTATTCTTCCAGTAGTTAATATCTTCTTTCCTGAAATTACTTTGTATTCTTTATCCCTTAGTAAAATGTAAGCCCCTTAAAGGTATGGATCATTCTGATTTTTTTTCTTTGTATCCTTTGATGCCTTGTATACAGCAAGCAGAGTGGCAGATTTTTAAATGGTTCAAGAATATGCCTCTTTTTAATCTTTTCCCAGCTTATATCATCTTTCCTTCATAGCTTTCCTCTTTTCCTTCCTTCCCTTCTAGAACCCACTAAGTTGCCCTTAGTATTTACTCAGGACAGACCGGAAATGACTGCTCCTGAGGCTTTAGATCAGATTTGTTACACAGAGTGTAAGGAGCAGCTTTCCTTGAGTCAACCCAGATATCTTCTAAATAAGATTTCATTTTTCTTCGAGAATATTGCTCATCCAGTAAGGAGGCTTCATATATTTCATTCATTTAGATTAACTCAAAGATACTGCAAATAGAAAATTGTGTATATGAGCAGAGCCTCATCATTGTTGTTTAAAAGCACAACCCTTGTTTGTCTTAAAGTCTATGTATCCATCTGTGATCTCATTAAATGGATACTCCCTCCAAAGTTAAGAGATTGCAGCCCATCCATGCTTTCTCATCCTATGCATTTCTTATCTGTATCCTCCATATGGAATTTACTTAACATTTTAGAAACTGTCTATTCATTGCAATTCCCACAAGTCTCCTTTTTGGGTCATATGCATTCTTGCTGCTTAATTATATGCCAATTTTTATATATATAATCATTGTGAAAAGGCTTAGACTAATTATATCTGTTGCTTCTTTTGCTCTTTTGTTACACACAGTTTTGATTCTTGTCATAAAAAATGAAAAAATAGAGGCTCAGATTTAGTTATGTTTCAAAAATTTACAATTTTTTGAGTACAGCGTCCACTACTACAGAAAGTAGATAGTACATGGTACATAGAAAGTTTTTGAGAATTTTTTCAGCTGAAAAATTCATCACATTATGGATAAAGCAGTGATGAACTTCTCTAAACTCAGGTGCAGCATGGAGTTGATCACTGATCCTCTGTATTTTAGCTTTGATTATTTGAAATTCATACCTGTTCACTGTTTTGTTAGATCTCACAATTTAACTCTATATATGATATCTCTATATATGATATATTGGATATCTTGTAACAGCTCATATTCATTTGTTGAATTTATATAAGTTTATCTGTCATAATGTGTAACTTATGTCAAGTAGATAAGAAGATATTTCTTTTTTAAAGATTTTATTTTTTTCCAATTAAATGTGAAAATAATTTTTAATATTTAAAAAAAATTTTTTTTGAATTCTACATTTTTCCCTTACTTCCCTGCTCCCTTCTTGAGATACCAAGCAATTTTATATAGGTTATACATTTGCAGTTGTACAAAACATATATCCAGATCAGTCATGTTGTGAAAGAAAACATAGACACACACACACACACAAACCATGAAAAAAATAAAGTGAAATATAGTGTGTTTCAATCTACATTCAGATCTCATGAGGAAACGAAGATTCTTTTCTAAACACAGAGAGTCAGCCAACAAATATTTATTAAGTGCCTGCTATGTGTCAGGCACTGTGTTAAGCACGGAGGATATAAAGAAAGGTAAAAACAGTCCCTAACTCAAAGAACTCACAATCTAATAAGAGAGAAACGTTCAGGTAACTATATACAAGGAAACTATATGCAGGATAATTTGGAAATAATCAACAGAGAGAAGACATGAGAATTAAGACAGGGATTGGGAAAGACTTAACTGGGACTCTGAGGAAGCCAGGAAGCGATGAGTGGGGAGAGCATTCTGGGCATGGAGGACAGCCAGAGAAAATGCCCAGAAACAGGAGATGAAACATCTTGTTCAAGAAATAGCCAGGAGATCAGTGTCACTGTATTGAAGAGTATGTAGTTAAGTGGAAAGGTACCTGGAAAGGTAGAGTGGGGCCAACTTTTGAAGTGCTTTGAATATCAAGCAGAGGACTTTTTATTATTCTAGAGGTGATAGATAGCCACTGGAGTTTAATTTGTAAGAGGGACAAGCTCCTTCGGGGCAAGCACTGTTTCATCTCTTATCTCTGTGCTACGCTGGCTTTCCTTCTCATCTCTACCTCATAGAATCCCTTACTTCCTTCAAGACTCAGCTCATGAAGCATCTACATTATTATGCCTTTCAACCTTCCCAGATTCTAGTGCCTTCCCTTTCTAACTACCTAGTATTTATTCTGCATAAATGTCTTCATGTATGCTTCTTTCTCCCCTGATAGAAGGAACAGGGACTATCTGACTTTGGTCTTTGTGTCCCTAGTGCCTAACATAATACCTGGCAGATAAATATCTCTTAATAAGTACTTTTCGACTGATGGATATTTTCTTGTTTGTATCCCCAAGTGCCTTGTGTATGGATACTCAATAAATGCCTATAAATTAATATTAATCTATTTGAATGCATAGATTTATTCCTGAGTATCCTTTCAAGATATAAAGACTGACTTAGCAGACTGCTCATGCAATTATTTGTCTGGACAATAAGCATTCTGCCTCCATTTGATTTTTTTCCATGTGAATTGCTAAATTCAGTCTCTTGAGAGGATACTTACGTCATTGAGAAGGTCCAGTTGTATGATGTAGCTTGATGCAGTCATCAAAGTATCTTTTGCATATAGGAGAATCAGAAGGACCACATCAAATATTAGGAGTATCTCTTCCATTTGGACTTTGCTCACATTATCTTTTGTGACAGTGTCATACGTCCTTGGCAAACATATACCTGTGTTATGACTAATTTGATATTGATAGAGAGTTGTTGAACAAAGTTGTGGTTGTAATTGTTAGGGAATTTTGAATGATCTTACCATCCTATGAGAGATACCTTGACAGAGAACAACTTTTAAGGCTACTTTTGCTGTCTCGGGTTAAATGCTTTTATATAATCGACAAACAATAAATTTAGCATGCTCTTGTATATTCTATGCCTTATTAACAGTTTTGACTATGACAGTATGGTTTCCCATAGAAAAGCATTTGTGAAAACTATTTCTTTCAGTTTTCATCAAAACTATCCTCTGTATTTGTCAGTCTCAAAGATTTTGTATGGAAAGAAAAGACCTTGGCATTCTCCTGAGCAGTTTTTTTTGGGGGGAGCAAGAAATGAACAATGTTACTATTTCTTTAGTATTTTCCCTCTTATAGATAGATATTCCATGACAAACCCTGATGAAGTCAAAGAAAAATTTTTTGAAAATCTGGAGACCCTTATCATCAGTGTACCAAAAGAGGACAAGCTTATTATAATTCTGGGTGACTTTAATGCTAGAGTAGGCTCAGACTACCAGACTTGTCAGGGAGTCCTATGGAGGAATAGAGTTGGAAACAGTAACAGCAATGATCATTTACTGCTGAAGACTTGTGCATCGCATGACCTTCTCATCATCAACATTGTCTTCTGTTTACCTAAATGCAATAAAACTTCATGGATGCGCCCTCAATGCAAACACTGGCATCTAATAGATTATGTGATTGTAAGGAGAAGAGATAGACAAGGTGTGAGACTGACAAAGGCAATGTGTGGTGCAGAGTGCTGGACTGATCATAGACTTATCCTTTAGAAGTTAAATATAAGCATTCATCAAAAGTGCCACCCCCAAGGCAAAATGACTACCAGAAGAGTTAATGTCAACAAATTAGACCTCTTCTCTGAGTGTGAACAGTTTGCTGCAGACTTGGAGGGGAAGTTGAGCCAGCACACAGTTGGCAACAGTGGAGCAGAAAAGGAGAGGGCAGCTTCAGAGATTTGGTGTACAGCACTGCATTTGCTCGTGTGGGTCAGAATACTCACAAACAGCAAGACTGGATTGATAAAAATGATCGGGAAATTCAGAAACTGCTAAGTGAAAAAAAAGAACTCCATGGGATATACCAGCAGGATAGTTCATCCACCTCTAAGAAGGCAGCATCTAATTCCGTCGAAAGCAAAGTACAAGCAAAGCTAAGAGATATTCAGGATTCCTGGCTCAGGAAGAAGGCAGATGAAATTCAGTTTTATGCTGATAGTAACAATCCGAAGGGCTTTTATGATTCCCTGAAAGCTATTTATGGACCAAAAACCTATAGTGCATTACAACTACTCAGTGCTGATGTAGCCACATTGATTAGTGATAAGGACATGATCCTAGAGAGATGGACTGAACACTTCCATAGTATTCTCAACAGACCATCATCAGTCGATGCTGAGGCCATTTACCATTTACTTCAGGTTGAAGTCAATCCCTCCTTAGTTGAACTTACAACTGAAAAAGAGGTTTTGAGGGCCATTAGGGTCCTTTCATGTGGCAAAGCACCTGGTGCTGATTCTACTCCAGCTGAGATTTACAAGGTAGGGGGACCATTACTCACACAAAAGCTGACTGAAATTTTCCAGGTTTATATGGCAAGAGGAGGTTATCCTTCAGGAGTTCAAGGATGCCTCCATTGTTCATCTCTATAACGGTAAGGGAATAGATTGTCCTGCGACAATCACAGGAGGATCTCTCTCTTAGTCATTGCTGGCAAAATTCTTTCTAGAGTCCTCTTAATAGACTGATCCTTCACCTGGAAGATGGGCATATACCTGAGGGCAGTGTGGCTTCAGAAAGGGCTGAGGAGTAGTCATTATGGTGTTTGCTGCCTTACAACTCCAGGAGAAATGCCAGGAGCAGAACAGGGGTCTGTACACAACGTCTGTAGATCTGACCCAGGCCTTTGACACTGTTAGTTGTGAGGGCTTATGGAAAATTATGTCAAAATTTGGTTGCCCTGGAGAAGTTCATCAATATTGTACTTCAATTTCATGATGGCATGTTTGCCTGGGTTCTGGATGATGGATGGTGCTCTCATGTCTTCCCAGTCACAAATGGAGTGAAACAGGGCTGGGTGCTTACTCCCATGCTTTTTAGCATGATGTTTTCAACCATGCTGTCAGATGCTTTCAGTGACGATGAACATAGCATGAAGGTGAACTACCATACTGATGGCAAGTTCTTCAATTTCAAAAGATTACAAGCCAAGACCAAAGTGGAGGGAGTATTGGTGCATGATTTTCTGTTTGCAGATGATTGTGCACTCAATGCAACCTCTGCAGCTGAGGTGCAACAAAGTATGTATCAATTCACTGCTTCCTGTGCTAATTTTGGCCTAATAATTAACACCAAGAAAACAAAAGTGCTCTATCAGCCACCACCACACCTTCCATACATGGAACTATCAGGTACAACAAATGGAGAAGTTTTGAATGCTGTGGATAAGTTCACTTACCTTGGTAATGTACTTCCCAGGGATGTGTACATTGATAATGAAGACAATGCATGCATTGCTAGAGCTAGCTCAGTGTTTGGGAGAGAAAAAGTATTAGACTGACTACCAAACTGAAGATCTACAGAGCCGTTGTGCTGACCTCATCATTGTATGCTTGTGAAATATAGACAGTCTATCAGCACCATGCCAAGAAACTGAATCACTTCCATTTGAACTGTCTTAGGAAGATTCTGAGGATCACCTGGCAGGATAAGGTACCAGACACTGAAGTCATTGCTCGAGCTGAATTGCCAGATATTCAATCTGTGCTTCAGAGAGTGCAACTCCAATGATCTGGCCAAGTTGTTCAAATGCAAAATGTATGCTTGCCAAAAAGACTATTTTATGGAGAACTCACATGGGGCAGGCGATCACATCGTGGCCAGAAGAAACAATACAAGGACACTCTCAAGGTCTCAAGAACTTTGAGTTTGACTGTGCAACATGGGAGACACAGGCACAGGACCACTCAGCAAGAACCAACAAGACCGCTCAGAAAGGATGTTGTGCTCTTTGAGCAAAAGCAGAATTGACACAGCACAAAGTAAACACAGGATGTGCAAATTTTCACACGGACTATCTGTGCCCAACTTATGGTAGAGCATTCCAAGCTCATATTGGTCAGATTAGCTATAGTTGGACACACTGAAATTTCATTTTATCATTTTGGTCCTCTTCAAAGACAAAGGACAACAACCAACCAATACATTTTTGTGCCTCTTCTCATGATGGAATTTATTTTTTTCTGCCTCCTCCTTTTCACATCTCCCCTTACAATCTCTTCGCACCCTTAAATCCCATTTGTTGTCATCACATCATTTAATTTTTACCCACTCCCTCTACCTATGTGTATCCCTTTTATATTTCATAATAAATATACAATTCTCAAGATTAACAAGTTATCATCTTCCCTTTTAGGAATGTAAACAGCTTGCCCATATCAAGTAACATTTTTTCTTCCCTGTTTACCTTTTTATGCCTCTCTTGAGACCTGTGTTTGAAGATCGAATTTTCTGTTGAGTTCTGACCTTTTCATCAGCAAGGTCTGGAAATCCCTTATTTCATTGAATGTCCATTTCCTTGCCTGAAATATCATGGTCAGCTTTTTGTAGTCCCAGCTCCTTTGCCTTATGGAATATCATATTCTGCTTCCTTCAGTCTTTTAACGTAGAAGCTGCAAGGTCCTGTGTGATCCTGGCTGTAGCTCCTCGGTATTTGAATTGTTTCTTTTTGGCTGCCTGCAGTATTTCCTCCTTTACTTGATAGTTCTGGAATTTGGCAACAATATTCCTTGGTGGTTTTAGTTTGGGGTCCCTTTCAGGAGGTGAATGGTAGATTCTTTCGATGACTGTTTTGCCCTCTGGATCTAGGACTTCTGAGCAATTTTCCTTGGATGATTTTGTCCAGACTCTTTTTTTCATCATGGCTTTCTGGTAGATCCATTATCCTTAGATTTTCTCTCCTGGATCTATTTTCCAAGTCACTTGTTTTTCCAGTTAGATATTTTACATTTTCTTCTGTTTTTGCATTCTGTAGATTCTGTTTGACTGATTCTTGATGCCTCATAGAGTCATTAGCTTCTGCTTGCCCAGTTCTGTTTTTTATCAAATTGTTTTCTTCAGTTAACTTTTGCATCTCCTTTTCCATTCGTCTAGTTTTCCTTTTAAATTCTTCTGTGATTTATTTTTTCATATTTTTAGTCATGGGTCAGTTTTTCTTCTATTTCTCTAATTTGGCTTTTAAAAGCCAAAATAACCTAGCAGTTCCATATTACAAACTATATACTAATCATCAAAATAATCTGATAGAGTGGTGAATCAGTGGAATAGATTAGGTACACACTATACAGTAGCAAATGACCATAGTTATCTAGTGTTTGATAAACCCAAAGGTCCCAGCTTTGGGAGTAAGGACTCAACATTTGACAAAAATTGCTGGAGAAACTGGAGAGCAGTTTGCCAGCAAAATAGGCATAGATGAACATTTGACACCATGTACCAAGATAAAGTCAAAATGGATAAGGTGATTTAGACATAAAGGGAGATGATCCTAAATAAACTAGAGGAGCATGGGAAAATGTATCTTCTAGATCTATGTATAAGGAAAGAGACTATGGTCAAATGAGACAGAGAGATTAGGGGACATAAAATAGATCGTTTTGATTATATGACATTAAGACTTTTGTTCAAAGTAAACTAAGCCAAAATTTGAAGGAAAATAGGAAACTAGGGGAAAATTGTGCGACGTGTTTCTCTGATGAAGATTTCTTTTCCTAAATATATAAGGAATTAAAACAAATATATAAAAATAAGTGCCATTCCCAGTTTATAAGTGGTCACAGGAGATATGCATTGGCAATTTGCAGAAGAAATCAAAGCTGTCAGTAGATATGTGAAAAATTGTTCTATATTACTACTGATTAGAGAAATGGAAATTGAAACAACTCTGAGATACCATCTCACATTTATCAGATTGACTCACATATTGTTGTGTTCAGTTGTTTCAGTCTTATCATGACCCCTTTGGAGATTGTCTTAGCAAAGCTCATTTTACATATGAGAAAATGGAGGCAAACAGAGTTAAGTGACTTATCCTGGATTACACAACTAATTAGTGTCTGAGGCTAGATTTGAACTCAGGAAGATAAGTTTTTCCTGACCCCAGTCCTGGTACTCTATGCCTTGAATCACTTAGGTACTCCCTGACTACCAGCACAGGAAAGAAAAACGATGTGCAAAAATTGGGATACTATTACACTGTTGGTGGAGTTTTGAACTAGTCCAACCATTCTGGAGAACAATTTGGAACTGTGCCCAATGGAATATAAAACTGTATATACCCTTTGACCCAGCAATATGACTACTCAGTCTGTATCCTAAAGAGGTCAAAGAAAAGGATCTATTTGTATAAAAATTTTGTAGCAACTCTTTTTTGTGGTGGCAAAGAATTGGAAATTGAGGGAATGCCCATTAATTGGGAAATGGCCAAACAAATTGTGGTATATGATTGTGATGGAATAATATTATGCTAAAAGAAATTCATGAGCAGGATGGCTTCAGAAAAACCTGAGAAGTCTTATATGAACTCATGCAAAGTGATATGAGTAGACCAGGAGAACATTGTATGATAACAGCAATATTGTAAAGATGATCAAGTGTGAAAGACTTAGCTACTCTGCTCAAGAATGATCTGAAAACAGGTCCAAAGGACCCATGATAAAAATGCTATAAACTTTCAGAGAGAGAACTGAGAGACTCTGAGTACAGGCTGAAGCATACTTTTTAAACTTTCTTTATTTTTATTATTTTGTTTTGCTTGAATTTTCTTTTGTAACATGACTAATGTGGCATGACCTCACATGTATAATGGAAATCAGTGTGCTTACCATCTCATGGAGGTGAGAATTGGTGGGGGGTGAGAATTTGCAACTCAAATTTTTTTTTTATAATTTAAAATTTTTTTTTACTTGTAATTGGGGAATACTTAAAATTTTTAAAAAGTTACATGGTATAACTGCTCTATAATGATATAAAACAAAATTTTTTCTTTCATGCTTTCAACTGAATTATATATTTTTTTCTTTTGTTTGACAGATAGCAAACAATAAAGATGCTTTGAGGAAAACCTGGAATCCAAAGTTTACATTAAGAAGCCACTTTGATGGAATTCGAGCACTTGCTTTCCATCCAGTTGAGCCAGTTTTGATAACGGCATCTGAGGATCATACATTAAAAATGTGGAATTTACAAAAAACAACTCCAGCAAAAAAGTGAGAACATTTCTATTTCATTTTTATTTAAACACTTAAATCACATGCTCACACAAATATATAATCTTTGATTTTACTAATAGCAAAGGAATTTCCCTGATATGTCCTTCATTACCTTTCACGTAAATACTTTATGATTTTTTTTTTTGGTGGATTAGTTTGTGTTCTTTTGATAGTTGTCATTGTAATAACATAGTGGAAAGGTAATGGATAGCTGGGAAAGAAATTATGATTATCTCTTAAGATAATCAGTTTTGAAGATATAATTATCTGGATCCTATACAACTTCTCTTCTTTCTGATCATTCATTCACCCTGCATTTGCTGCTAGCCTTTCCTCATATGCCTTTACCATTCTTTTAAGCCTTCTACTTAAGATACAGCCACTGTCTCCATTACTATGATTGATTGATGTTTACTAGAGAATTATGCTGTGCTCAGTTGTGCCACTTTCCCTAGTAAGGATTTTGACAGAAGAGAAGGTGTCATTTCTGCTCTTCAAAGTACTACTGGGACTGCTTATCTTTTCTTTCCAGCCAAGCCTCAGAACTTTTAGCTACGTCATGCCTGATATCAAATATTCAGTACTGATAGAAAATTCTTACTGCAGTGCCTGAGACTAACTAGTCCCTGAGTTCACATTTGTAAGCCCAGAAATAAAACTTTTTGCAACAGTGGACTGAAATATAATCTTTAGTTAAAAATATTAATTGCTTCCTCCCCACCCTCCCTTAATTACTTTGAGAGAATTAGTGGAGTTCCTCAAGAATTTCTTGAATGAGAGACACAAAAGCATGTATGAGAGAGTATGTTCTAACTTCTCATTCTTCTCACAGGAAGAATTTGCTTATATCAGTTTGCTAAATGTTCAGCATACTCATTATTTTCCTTAGTGCTGTGCCCACTTTTTAATAAATATTGACTTGAATACATTAAGAATCTCACAGGAATACAGGTTAAAATGCATGAAAAATTTTTGTTTCTAAACATTTCAAATGATTTTTTTTAATGAGAGTCATTTTGTCCTGAAGGTGTGTTGCATGTAGACAGATGTAGACAAATTGAACTAAAATGGGTCATTTTCTTTCTTAAGGCACCAAGATGGTAGGATGAAGAAGGTTAAGGAAAACTTTGTTGAAATCTGCTGCCTGATGTATTTTATAGGCAAGGACTCTAGCATAGCACCTTGAGTTGATAAAATGCTAGCTGTTTGGTTAGATCATAGCTTATTGGCTTTATCTTCATCGAGTCTAGTTTATATTAGCAGAGAGATGAAGGGCCAGGAATAGAGCCTTTGATTATTTCTCCAATTTGTTTTTGAGTTATATTGAAGGTTGGACCAGCTATGGGAATAGGCTCATTTTAAGATTCTCATTACTACTGATTAAAACGCTTAAACCAAAATGAGGGTACATGTAGTTAGTAATAACATAGTAATAACATTTATATGCAATTATTAGTGCTTTATTTATATGTATAGCTGGGAGAGAGGTTACTGGAAAAGTAACTTAGAGTGACTTGGGTAGATGTAGGGGTTGGAGGTTTCTTTTGGACACTTGATATTACCAAAAGGGACTCAGCTAAATTTTAGTATATTAATCACCTAATTCATATCTAGTTAACATTTAAATATAGTATAATTACTTAAAAGGAACAATGCCCTTGACCAGTCACCCAGTATTTATTAAGTGCCTATTATGAACTAGGCACTGTGGAGGAGAGAAGGAAAGAAGAAAAGAATAAACATTTTCATAGCACTTAAAGTGGTAGACTTTAGATAAAAAAAATTATCTCATTTGATCCTCACAACAACCTCATGTTATAATTGGAAGAGGCAACTAGTTTGGGAGGTGAATAAAGTGTTGGGTCTAGAATTAGGGAGATTCCTCTTCCTAAGTTCAAATTTGACCTCAGATACTTACTAGTTGTGTAAGTCCCTAGGTGAAGTCACTTAACCCTGTTTACCTCCGTTTGTTCATATGTAAAATGAATTGGAGAAAGAAATGGCAAATCATTGTTAAGACCTTTGCCAAGAAAACCCCAAATGAGGTTATGGAGAGTCCAACACAACTGAAAATGACTGAGCAACAAAATAATTGAGGCAGTGGATGCAAATGGAGGTTAAATCATTTGCCCAGGTTCTCATAGTTAATACATATCAAAGTGTGGATTTGAACTCAGATCTTCCTGACTGCCCAGCACTTTGTCCAGCACCAGCTGCCTCCCAATTCTATGTTCTTTGTACTGGGTATACAAAGAAAAATGAAACAGTTCTACCCTTGAGCAGCCTGTAATCTCTCCAGGGAACATATTTTATGGTGGAAAAAGCAACTTTAGTAAATTACATTCAGGCATTGCTTGTGGTTACAAACAAACTGGATCCAAAGTTCTTAGTGGCCAGTGATTCAGAAGCTTGGTTTCTCAAAGTTAATCTACAATTTGGAGGGAGTGAAAAAACAGGAAATACAGAATTATAGGGATTGAAACATCTGGTTTCTCATTGATGGAGGCAGGGTCAGGAGACTCTGAGCTAAGATGGAGGGGAATATTCATTTTTTAAGTCAGGTGGCAGTGGGGCAGGGGACTACTCTTGTGAAACCTTCTAAATCAGATGACTTATATGCAATTGAAACTTAACTTCACAAAATGGAATAACTAATGCTAATTATTTTTAATGTAACATTCCCCTCTTTGATCCTGAGACTCAGTATCAGTAAACACCCCAACATACACAGGGGGACCTGCTATTACAGGTTCTTAGATCTGCATTCATAAAAGAAAAGGCAACTTTTGAGGGATTAACAATCACTTTAATCAAGCACATGTACTAATCCTTTAACCAAGCATGTATATCATTTACCTAATTCAGGGGAATCAACATCCTGAACTTCAAAGAAAATGCAGAGAAATTAAAAGTCAACAGACATGGCTTCCTCTGCCTGAATTCAACAGACAATTCCAACTGTCCGACCATAGTTACCGTAGAGGGAAGTATGACATCTGGGTTCTCAAAACTGAGAGGCTTCTGAGTGGCTTCCCAGAATCCTTATCTTGGCAAACACTCATAAAAATTGAGCCCTCAAAATAAAAACTCACCCTCAGAGTCTTTATACACTTTTTAGAGCCAGAGGGCATCACATCCTTTTAGTCTCATTAACAAAAGGTGTCAGCCTTCTTACAGATCTTCCCAAGTCTGACAGTGGGTGGGAAAAGATCCTCCTCAGTCACATTCAAATAGAGGCATTATACTTCTTGATTATATCAGAAGGCTCAACTCTGATGGGCTAGCCAAGTTGTTTGAATGCAAAATGTACACTTGCCAAAAAGTCTATGGAGAACTCATGGGGCAGGTGATCACATGGTGGCCAGAAGAAACAATACAAGGATACTCTCAAGAACTTTGGGTTTGACTGTGCAACATGGGAGACACTGGCAGGGGACCGCTCAGCAAGAACCAGCAAGACCGCTCAGAAAGGGTGCTATGCTCTTTGAGCAAAGCAGAATTGAGATAGCACAAAGTAAACACAGGATGCGCAAATTTGGGATATCCTCCCTAAATAGACACACGGACTGTCTGTCCCCAATCTGTGGTAGAGCATTCCGAGCTCGTATTGGTCTGATCAGCCACAGTCGGACACACTGAAACTTCACTTTATCATGGTGATGTCATTTTGGTCCTCTTCAAAGACGAAGGACAACAACCAAAGCAAAAACAGCAAAAGATACTATTTTACTTGCCATTACAGGTTCTTAACCCTCAGGATCACTTTTTAAATGCTTTAGCAACCAGGAATTTCCGGTAGGAATGATATTCTACTTAAGGGACACCAAAGGGTGAAGTGAGAGGCACAAAGAGTACAAGCAGAGTCATAATCTTATATATCCCATAAGGAGACAAACCTTGTTGAATAGACTGGTTAAATTGTCAGACTACAGATCAAACTACTTAAAGTGCTCACCACACAATAATTGCTTCTCTGTTTCCAAGTCACTTGCAGAGATTCCTAAATAATTCTTCCAGTAACGAGACTAAATGTAATCTGCTTTTTTAATGACTAGCTTATGTTTTGAAAACCAATTCAAACCTTATATTTCTGAAACTATTAACAACAGGGCTATAAAAACATCACATTAGGAATTCATTCACTTGAAAATTCAGAGATTCTCTGTTTTTACATACCCCTTATTTCTATCTTTGCCTAAGGCCTATATCTGATACGGACATTGCCATTAGTAGGTTGAAGAATCTTCAAACAAAAAATCCATGAAGGTCTGTATCAGTAAGCACCTTGACATACACAGGGGAGCCTGCTATCACAGGTTCTTTGATCTGCTTTTCCAAAAGGAAAGGCAACTTTTGAGGAGTTAACAATCTCCTTTAATCAAGCACCTATATCATTCACCTAGTTCAGAGGAAGAAGTCAGTACCCTGAACTTCGGAAAAAATACAGAGAAATCAAAAATCAACATGATGAGGTTTATTGGTGAAGTGAACCCCAAAATAGTGACAGTCCGGGTCGTGCTCGAATGAATTCGACTTCTTAAAGCCAAAGAAAACAAAAGTTTATTAGAGATTTGCCTAATTGGGTTGCCTCTTAAAGAGCCTAAGCATTTGTAATGCTTATATTCACAAGCGGGCCAGATAGAATCCCAGTTAGACAGAGTCTAAGCTGGATTGGATCTGAGCGCCTTCATGGATTTAATATGCATGGGATTTAAATACAGAAAAGAGTATAGGAGGAATCTGGGGGGTGGTCTGGTAGTCCAGGGTGATGGGAGGAGGAAGGCTCTTGAGGAGAAGTCCAAGGAGGGTCGAAGGCTGGAAAGAGAAGGAGGCTATCAGGAGATATCAGACAATGGAGGGTTTGGGTGGGAAGCAGGTGGGGCAATCCAGATCTTGATAGGGGCAGTATGGGAATGGATACAGATCTTGATGGCAGCTGGGGGAATGGGGTTTTGATGGGATCTAGGGTGGGGAGTGCAGGAGACTTGAAATGGTAATGAAAAGCCCAGGGGCTTCCTGAGACTGCCGGAACAAATGGGAAGATTAGATTTGAGTAAGAAAGGCCAGATTAAGTGGGAAGATTCAAGGGGAGCTCAAGGAGGCTCCCAGAGTCTGAACCTCATCAAATAGACATGGCTTCCAGCTGTCTGACCGTAATCAATACATATATTCCAAATCAGCAGACAGGTGCAATTGTCTGACCATAGTTACCATAAAGGGAAGCCCCAGTATCTGGGTTTTTAAAGCCAGGGGGCTCCTTAGTGTCTCCCCAGAGTCTTAACTTTCAGTCTGTAAGCCCCAAAGTAAAATCTCACCCTCAGAGTATTTATACATTTTTTAGAGCCAGAGGGCATCACAACTCTTGAGAACCAGTGCCTCATTAACAGAAGGTGTGAACCTTCCTACAAATCTTCCCAGGCTCATTAATGGAGGGGGAAGATCTTTAATCACATTAAAATAATTAACAGTACAAATACCTATACTGTTTCTAGTTAAAGAAACTCTTTTTTCTGTACTTTACACCTAGTAAAGATTCTTGGTGTTGATAAAGGCAAGATTCAATCAGAGGCACTTGATTATACTAAAACAAAAACAGCAAAAGATCCTACTTTGCTTTCCATTACAAAGTCTGACTTGGAAAATGAGCCCTCTGTCTCTTAAAATTAGAAACTTCAAAATATGAAAATAATTTCACTTTCTTTGCAATTATCAATGCAATTTTATATGTAAAATCTTTGATCCACTTTTGAGAACTTGTACTAAAACCTAGTCAAAGCCTATTTATCCTATTAGAAACATTTGGAAATCAGTTTTGGGGGGAGGCTGGCAGTATATATCCTAGCTCTTAGAGAAAACAAATCTGATTCTTTGCTTTCTCAGCATTTACTATATTTAGTCAGAAACATTTACATTTTTTTGTCTTATTCCTTCCTTTTTGAGGAAAACATCCCCATATCACCCTGAAAAAACAATACTTCAAGTACCTAATCTTATACATGAATATATTTTAGGATATGGAATTGACTACCAATTCACATAGAAAACAATAAGATTTTCATACTTGTCTCCTATTATAGTAATAACCCAGGTGTTTTAAAAGAGTGTTTCTTCAGCTAAGGTCCTGTAGTCACATAGAGTCTCACAGTCTCAATCCCTTTGTGGTCACCAAAACTGTTATGATGAAGTAAAGAAATTGAGTAATTACATCCAGGTAACTATTTGGCAATGCCTTAGGTTGCAAAACAAACTGGGTCCAAGGCTCTCAATTGCCAAAGATCCAGAAAGTTGGTTTCTCATGATTAATATACAATTTGGAGGGAATGAAAAACAGGAAACACAGGATTATAGGGATTGAGATATCTTGTTTCCCATTGGAAAATGGTGTTCAGGAGACACTAAGATCAGAAGGAGTATTCTTGTGACATTCTGTAAGTTAGGTGACAGTGGGAAGGGGAATGGTCTTGTGAGCATTCTAAATCAGGCAACTTAAAATGGAGTTGAAACTTAAAATGGTGGATAAAAGCAAAATGGAGTCATGATACTAATTTTTTAAATGTAACATAAAACAAAAATATGTAGGTATTTACAAAATAGATTCTTGGTGATTTGTAAGGAGGAGGAAGCACTAGCAGCTGGGACAATCAGTCATTCACGATGCTTTTATTAAACAGTGTTATGTGCCTAGCAAAGTACTGTGGAAATTTTTTAAAAAATGCAACATGTCGAATATAAAGTGCTTTGGAAACCTTGAGCTGCTATTTAAATGTCAGTCAGTCATCTATTTATACCATTTTTTAGTACATATTGACTGTCAACTGGATTTTGTTTCTGATCAACCCAGTTTTTTTAAGTGAAAGGGATCTGTTTAAGATTACTATTTAATTCAATCAAAATTATATTTCTAGTATTATTTAGTCAGTAAACATGTTAGAAATTGCAAAAGACAAATGAAAAAACCCCAGCCCTCAAAGGGCTTACTTTCTACTAGGGAAGCAACATGTACATGAATATATAAAAACTACGTGAAATCAGTACCAGTTATTATGGGGGGTAGGTAGCAGGAAATAGAGTGCTTTGAAAAGAGCTAGTAATTTCAAGAGGTAGAAGTATATTGATTTGTGTTCAATTATTTTACCCATCTCTATTAAATCCCTCTTAGTATTTGAATGGAAGCTAAATGTAACATCACAATCTTTACCCATGTGGTACTGTAATATTTGGGGTTCGTTGTATTAAAAAAAAGAAAAACAAATTTTGTTCAAGTGGATTATTATGCTGAGTTTAACAGGTTAATTCATTCGTAGCTTTGAAGCTACACATATATGTCTTATAATAACAACTGAGGTTTATTTATTTATCTCTTTATAATAATATGTTCAGATCTTCGATTGCCTCAGTTTAAAAACCTTCTGATTTGAGACCTGTCTCCACTAGTTGGTATCAGCAGTTCATCTGTAACCTCTTGTCTTAGTTGCATTGCAACACTGAGATGTACTTATGCCTACACAGCCAGCAAGTGTCAGAGTTAGTAAATTCAGATCTCCTTAATTCTAAGGGAGAGTTCTTTATACACTGTGCCACAGAACAGTGGACAGAACATTTTTGCAGTTAGAGTATATAGGTTCAAATCTCCTTTCTGACCCTTACTACCTGTCTGACTTTGGGCATGTCACTTAATCTCTCTAGGCCTCAGTTTCTTCATATATAAAATGGGGAGGTTGGACTAAGTATCCTCTGAGGTCCTTCCCAGTTCTAGTTCTCTCATCCCATAACTTGATATTTACATATTTTTAAGTTGGCAGATTGCTTAATGAGATACATTAGGGAAGGGAATATCATTTATATTTAGTTATTACTATGTGCCCAGGCACTATGCTAAGTAGTTTTACAAATATTATGTCATTTGATCCTCATAGCAACCCTGGGGAGTATGTACTATTATTACCCCCATTTTACAGTTGAAGCTGAGGCAAACAAGGTTAAGTGGCTTGCCCAGGGTTACACAGCTAGCAAGGGTCTGAGTCCAGATTTGAACTAAAGGCTTTCTGGCTCCAGCCCCAGAGCTCTATCCAATGTACCAGTGTATCCTTATCTGATTCAAGTCTCATAAGAATTCTGTGCAGTGGAAACTGAAGATACTATAATCCTCTTTTATTTATAATAAAAAGATATAAGCTCAGGGAGCTCTGTGAGTTACATAGCTAGTTATGTGTCAGAGTTGGGATTTGAACCCCAGATCATCCTGACTACCCATCCAGCACTCCACACTGTGCTATATACTGTGGGGTAATCTTCTTACATTCCTTTTGTAACAGTTTCTTGTTAGCATGTTTTGATTCTTAAGGCATTTCATGAGATGTTTTTGTAAGAGCAGTTGTGAAGTATAGTAACACAAGACATATTTTCTTCTTTTTGAAAAAAAAAATTTATCTAGGAGTACCTCTCTTGATGTGGAACCTATCTATACATTCAGAGCTCATAAGTAAGTATGTGCTTTTAGACACTAGATGATTGTAAATTTAAATGTATAGAATATGTATAATTTCATTTACATTTAGTTGCAAATGTAAGCTTACCATTGCAAAGTTACAATAACATTTTATTTGCATTACATGCAAATATTTATATGAAATACTTCTATTATATTGAATTTACTTAAATGTGAAATTTCAGTATTTGAATATTGAAACAAATAGGAGGATTAAAACATAAATTTTCCCAAATCATCTTGTCCTCAAAACTGTCTAGATAGAAAAAATTTGGAATTAATTTTATTGTTTTGATTCAAATAAATTTTACCTGGATTTCTTTCATTTCAGTTTAAAGAATTGCTTCATACTGTTGATTTATTCAATTAGGAGAGATTTAAATTATGGTTTGGCATTGTATTCTTTGCATGTTAAAAAATAGAAATAGACTGACACATGAATCATAAAACATTTTTCCTTGAACCAATATTATTATCAATGTAATTTGTTCATGGCTAGAATATAAATTTGTTTTCTTCCACTCTCCCAGAGGTCCGGTCCTCTGTGTAGTAATGAGCAGCAATGGTGAACAGTGTTATAGTGGAGGGACAGACGGCCTTATTCAGGGCTGGAACACAACAAACCCAAACATCGATCCCTATGACTCTTATGGTATGTTCTGTGGATGCTTCTTTTTTGACCTCCTTCCCCCTGCCCTAAGTAACTCATAGATTCATAGATACATGTGTGGACCTGTATGAATGTGAACAGTAATTTTATTGTGTTCTGAAATCCAAAATTTAGGATTTGGGAGCATCTAGTTTTTAAGGGGCGTCCATTATCTTAACAGAGAACACAAATTTTTCTTCTAGTTTTATTGATTACAAATTAACAGTCATTGATATCAAATTCTGTTTGTGAATAATACCAGCTAACATGTACTTCACAGCTCTTTCTCACAGTTTTCATAGGCAAATTAGTGTTGTCATTCCCATATTCCTTAAAGCTCCAGTGGATTACTGTCAGAGTTTTTGATTTTTGTTAGTTTTCTGAAACCATTATTGAATATACATTATGGAAACAGAAAGGAATGAGAAAAAACAGAAAATACTGGAATGAGTGCATTGTAAAAGGAGTACATTGGAAACCATGAAGGAATGAGCAGTATGGCTCCTATGTCTAGGTAGTTACTCAAATCTTATTTTTAAAGTTCATTTTACCAAAATATTTAAGAGCCCAACAGATGTTTTTTTTAAGTTCCCTTTAATTTGGGTACAGAACTGTGAAACCTTAACTCCATATGTCATTAGCTGTTAACTATAACTTCATGTAACCTTGGATACTTAGGAGCCAGCTCTATATTCCCTCTGACCCCCCGTGAGCTAGGGAAAAGTGTGCTTTTAAAAATGTCTATCACATTTATACTAAATGGAAAATTATTTTAGCATTATACAGAAACTAAGCTAATTCTAAAACAATTCAAGAGACAGAACAAACTTAGTAGTTACACAGATGTTAACCAAGTTGGTATTGGTTGTGGACTTTTTGAAGGGCAGAATTAAAATATCAGATGGTCTTGCTTTCAGGAATGATCAGGGTTATGTGGTATACATTTGAATTAAAACATGATGTAAGGTTTTACCTATAGGAATAAACTTGTCAAACACAAAGCATGAAGGTAGAACTTTGATGATGAGATGGTAATGAGGATTAAAAATCTAGGGTTTATTAGAAAGATAAGTCTCCCCTTCTATACACCTGGAACTTTTTTATCTTGTTGAGTAATGGAAATTAGAAATTATATTTTCCATATTTCTTAGTGTTTACATTTATATTTTGTTTTCTTTAGAATTTAGATACTTTTTATGACTTGTTTAACTTGTCTTCCTTCTTGAATTTTCATCTTTGCCTTGTTTTTTGTTTCTGTTTAGACCCTTCTGTTTTAAGAGGTGCACTTCTGGGCCACACAGATGCAGTCTGGGGCTTAGCTTATAGTGGAGTACATCAACGTTTATTGTCCTGTTCAGCAGATGGCACTCTTCGTTTATGGAATACAACTGAAATTTCTCCAGCCCTAAGTGTATTTAATGATAATCAAGGTATAATCATTTTGTTTTTATTGTTTCTTAAAATGGATCAAATGGATCATCTTTATAAAACTATGCTATCCTGGACATAAAATAGGGCTCTGAAATCTTATTTAAATTGAAGTTTGAGTTACTAATTTTTAAGCCTAGAAAGTAGTTTTTCTTCATATTTCTTAAAATAAGTTATAATTTAGTATGTATAATTTTAAAATTCTAGTTCAAGAAGCATTTATTAAGTTCCTACTATGTACAGTTCACTACAGGAGGCAATGGGAATACAAAGACAAAATAAAACTAGCATCTGCCTCCCAGGAACATATGTTCTTCTGGAAGTCTGATTTCTCTTTCTCCCTCTCCCTTTCTTTCATCTCTTTTTAGAGAACTTCCAGTATATAAATTCCCTGCAGTAGTAAAGGTTGGCAACTCCCGTGTAATATAGCATTAGGGACTTGCCTGGGTTATTGAGAAGTTGTTACTTGCTCATGAACTCACAGCTGTTATGTAGCAGAGGCAAGTGTTGAAGTCAGGCCTTCCTAATTTTAAGACTGTTCTTTATTCAATATATCTCTCATGCTGGGGGAATATAAAATGTAAGCAGATAACTATATAAATGATTATGTAAGGAGAAAGAAACTGATTATCTGCTAGACTCATCAGGGACAACTTCTTCTAGGAAGTGGTGCATAAGCGGAGCTTAGGAGAAAGCAATGGATTCTACGTAGAGATGAGAAATGCCAGGCATAGACCATATTACGCAAAGGCAGAAGATGAGGGCTGCAATGCTGAACTTGGAAAACAGGTGATGCACTTTGGCAAAGATTGTTTGAAGAAAAATAACATTCCATAAGCCTGGAAAGATAAGCTGAAGTTAGATTTGGAGGACCTTAAAAATGCCAAGCTGAAGAGTTTGTACTTGATTCTAGAGACTGTAGAGATACACTGAAGGTTCTTTAGTAGGAGAATTATATGGAGAGACTTGTGTTTTAGGAACATTAATGATAATTATTAATAATGTCAATAATGATTAATAATAAGTAATATTAATTAATCAACACTATAATGATGATTATACTAATAATGCAGCTAGCATTTATATAGTACTTTAAAGTGTGCAAGAGAGCTTTACAACTATTACCTCATTTTATTCTCACAAAAACCTTAGGAGGTGGGTGCTATTATTATCTCCATTTTACAGATGGAGACATTGAGGCAGACAGCACTTAATTAAGTGAGTAGCCCAGGGTCCCACAGCTAGTAATTTTGTGAAGTGGACCTCAGTGCTTTATCTACTGTGCCATCTAGCTGCCATGTTTCAATAGTGAGATTTTCTAGCTTTTAAAAAAATATAATTTGCCCATTCGTTTATACTTTTACATTAATAAATCACCAAATGTGCCAGTCAGATATTGAGGATACTTCTGAACAGCAAAGGAGAAGGGATATACCTAAGGTTTTGTAGAAACTCAGCTACCAGTTATTCCCCAGGTCTTTTTAAGGACCTTAGGAAGTGGCCTGTAGGCTGGCTATTTTGGAGGTGGGAAACTATCCTGGTTACTAAAACTAAAGAATGGTGAGCACTTGGGGAAGCTAGTATTTATATGGAGTACTTGAAGTCTAGTCAATTAGTACTGGTGATTCAGTAGTTAGATTAAAACAATATATTGGTATAAAGGGAGGACTTAGAACGTACATGTGTACACCACCACCAGTGGTGGGAGTGGATATAGTATAGAGTAGAAGGGGTCTCCTCTTGGGAAGGGAAGCCTCTAAAGCGTGAGACATGAGGCAGTGTGTTGTGATAGAAAGAGCACTTGGTTTCGAATCTAGCTTTGAATCCTGTTTTTACCTTTTATTACCTTTTTCTGACTTTTGGTAGGTTATTTTCACTATCCTGAAATTTTTCCCTCTAGAATTATTAGTGATCTATTAATTGCCAAATCTAATGGAATTTTTTCATTCATTCTTTTTACCTCTGAAGCATCTGACAGTTAACCTCCCTCTCCTGAATACTTTTTTCCTCTAGGTTTTTGTGACCCTACTCTTTCTCTTGGTTCTTTTGCTGATTCATCATTCATATCATACCAGCTAACTTTGGGTGCCCTCCTTGACTCTGTCCTGGATCCTCTTTTCCGTCTATCCTTGATCTTGATAGAATGTAAACTCCTTAGGACAGAGATTGTTTCACTTTTGTTTTTCTTTTCTTGGGACTTAGCATAGTATCTTTATATATTAAGTAATAATAAATGCTTAATAAATGTAACAAATGCTCATTGATATATGGGCAACCTCATTGACTCTAGTGGGTGTAATTATCATCTCTCTGCACATGACCCATACGTACCTCTATCCAGCCTGACTCTCCCATGCACCAGCCCTACTCCATCAATTGCCTGTTGGACACGTTACACTGTATGTTACCTAGATATCTCAGTCTCAGCTTGTCCAAAGCAGAGCTCACTTTCTTTTCACGAGAACTTATTCTTTTCCCAGACTTCCCTACTTCTTCCCAGGACACCACGATTTGCCCAGTTATCCAGGTTCATTTCTGTGGTACTATGCTTAATTCCTCAGTCTCTTTTGCCACGCATATCCCATATTTTCCACATCTTGCTTTTGCCCCTTCTCCAGGATCTCTCACATCTGATCCTTCTCTCTGTTCACAGCTACCACCTCAGGGCAGGCCCTTTGCACTTCTCCCCTGGTCTATCAGTGGCCATCTACTTGTTCTTCCTGCCATATCTTTCTCCAATCCATCCTCTACGCTACTGCCAAAAGAGATTTTTCTTAAGTATAGCTCTAATCATACTCTTCCCTGTCGATTAAATTCCATTGGCTGCCTAGCACAACTTAGATAAATATAAACTCCCCTGTTTGACTTTTAAAGCCATTTCCAATTGACCCCAACTTGTTTTTTCCATCTTCATTATATATTACTTCTTCACTTTATGATCTGGCCAAATTGGCTTTTCTGTTCCTTACACATGACATTCCATCTTCCATATCTCCTTTGTATGATTGTTCCCTTTGCCTAGAATGTGCTCCCTCCTCTCCTCTGCCTTTTTGAATCCCTCACTTCCTTTAAGACATAGGTCATCTTTTAAAAAAAAAATTTTTTATTAGTATCTTTCATTTATATATTTTCACTGTATATTTCTGGTGTATATGCATTCTATCTCTCTTGATCAGATTATAGGTTCTTTGAGAGGCAGGACTATTTCACTTTTTGTTTTTGTATTCCCAACATCTAGCATAGTAGCCGCTTAATAGGGGCTTAATAAAATTGTTGATTAATTTTTTAGCCCTAATGACAAACTTTAAGAAATCATTATTTATTTTGCTGTAAAGTATTATTTTCATCTTGACTTCACTAAATAAAAATTCTAATTTCCTTTTTCTTTGAAAATGTTTTGACTGGTATAGAACTGGGAATCCCTGCCTCTGTGGATCTAGTGAGCAGTGATCCAAGCCATATGGTAGCATCATTCAGCAATGGATATACTAGCATCTTTAACATGGAAACACGACAGCGCATTCTCACTTTAGAAGCCAACCTAGATACAAGTATGTGTACCAATTTAAATGAATTCTGTATTGTCTTTTGGAAAGTTATAAGCTGAAACAACCCATTTTGGATGCTAATTATGAATATTTTTTGACATTTGAGTATTCTTCCTCTTAAAATATGTTTTAGAAATTTTTTTCTTCTGAACTTAAACACCAAATAAAATAAGTATTTCCACATACAAAGTAAAATAGAAAAAGAAGATTGTACATGAAGCTGCAAATATTTGTTATATATAGCTTGCTTTTCTTTTTAGATCTGTAACAAATTCAACACAGTTTTCAAAGCTGTCCTGCTTGTCTCTATTCTTTCTAGTCTTCTATTCTCTTCTATACATTAAAAAAAGATAAAACTACTAAAGATATCCTTCCTTCCTTCCTCCTTTCCTGCCTTTCTTCCTCCCTCCCTCCCTTCCTTCCTTCCTTCCTGCATGTCTTTTTTTTTAAGCTATCTTCTCCTCCCCCCACGAATAAAAAGAAAATAAGACCTTTGCAAGAAATATATCAAGTCAAAGAAAACAAGTTCCTAGAAAGGTGGCTTTGTCAAAAAATGTGTTTTATTCTCCTTGAGTCCGTTACCTCTTGTTTGATTATTGTTTCTCTGTCATCATGGTTGGTCAGTACATTAAACACACATCTTGAATCTTTGCGTTTTGTTTTCCTTTATAGTGTTGTTATTGTATAAGTTGTCCTACTCTTCACTTGGTCGATCTTCCCGTGATTCTGTAAAACTTCCTTTCATTTTGTAGTGTGCTAATATTCCACTCATTCATGTACCATAATTTGTTGAGCCATTCCTCAATTAGTGGTCACCTCCTTAGTTTTCAGTTCTTTGACGCTACAAAAAAGATTTATTATAAATATTTTTGTATATATGAGGCCTTTTCTTCTTTCTTTTTTCTCTGTAGAGTTTAGCCTTATTAGTGGTATCACAGAGGTTGAAAAGTATGCACAGTTTAGTGATTTGAGAATCTGCTTCCAAATTGTTTTCCAATAATGACTGGAAAATTTCTCATTCCCTTTTTTTGGTTCTCAATTTCTCTTCAACTAGATGTTCTAAAAGGAAGATAGTTAGAGGCTTATTGTGCTATACTGTGATGATATATCTGAGGACGAATGTAAACTCTCTGCTTTCTTTTATTAAACAATATTTAAATAAAAGATTTAAATAATTAAAGTCTCTCTTTAAAAATCTTTTTAATGCCAGTATTCTTTACTGATTGTTAGGGATATCCCTGACAAAGAGATTAGAATATTCTTGGCAGTGAAGGCATCAGAATTTTATAACTCATTAGTCATACTTCATCAGGACAGCAATAGTGAGAAAAAGTACTGCACCGTGAACCACAAGCCCTGGAATCTATTTTCTTTCTGTCTCTCAACTACCCTGCTATCTGTAGAATGCAAGTTTCTTTGAAAATGTTTAGACTGGTATAAAACTGAGAATCCCTGCCTCTGTGGATCTAGTGAGCAGTGATCCAAGCCATATGGTAGCATCATTCAGCAGTGGATATACTAGCATCTTTAACATGTCTGTTCCTTCATTTGAAAAATGGGGCTAATAATGCTTATACCAAGGAATATGGCCCTTTAACTGAATCCAAACTTCATAGAACAAATCTTTTTATTAAATCATGATCAGATGGCAATAAATTTGAAGGCATCTTGAAAGCTGTAAAGCATTCACTATTATAAATGCTTGCTTGTATTTTGATGAATGCACCAGTGTTCCATCATGGAGCACTAGCCTGATAATGGTGCTCTCTTACTAGTAAGAGAGAGGTTAGGAAAAAGCAAAAGCCTTGGCTATGGAGTAAGAAATTAGTCTTCACTATATTTATCTTTTCATAGTAATAGAACTTCTGCCTCCTTTGGTGGGTTGTCCTGAGGTTTCAGTAAGATGAAATTTATGAAAAGCCATGCAAATAAGTATTATTGTCTGGGAGAGGGGACTATTGATCTAGAGAGGGCATTGAATTGTTTGGAAGTTGTCTGGTGGTGAGAGTGAAAATTATTAAAGTAGGAAAAATGTCTGAGATCTCAACTGTAAGAAGAGAAATGCCAGAGGTCCTAATTTAAAACCAGATGCTCATCTGAAGGTAGTAGATGGCAAGAAAATAATTCTAATTCTTAGAATATTTAAGTGTCTTTTATTTTTTCCCTTTAAAACTGGGGAGACAATCACAAAACGACTTAATTAGGGACAAATTAAAGATTTTTTAGGATTTACATAGTAAACATTCAATGTGTGAAAATGCTGATAACTAATTTGTATTTCTTGATTTTTTCCCCCACTTAGGCTCTAACATGTCCTGCCAAATAAATAGAGTGATCAGTCATCCAACCCTTCCAATCAGTATCACTGCTCATGAAGACAGACACATTAAATTCTATGATAATAACACAGGTAAGATATTCTTCCACAATAGTGATTATTGTGAGAGTAAACAAAACAAAATAATTTGTTCCTGGTGGTTTTATTAAAAAGATACAGAGAATAGAGGTTGAAGATGAAATGCTTTCACATTTTGGCTTCTTGTTATCGTTGTCATCACCAGTCATTTCAGTTGTATTCAAGTCTTCATGACCTCGTTTGAAATTCTCTTGGCAAAAATACTAGAGTGATTTGCCATTTCCTTCTCTAGTTCATTTTATAGATGAGGAAATTTGAGGCAAACAGCAGTAAATGATTTGTTGAGAGTCACATAGCTAGGAAGTATCAGAGGCTGGATTTGAACTCAGGTCTTCCTGACTCTAGACCCAGAGTTCTATCCACTGTGCCACCTAGTGTCTCCTCTCTCTCCTGCCCTTTTGTGTTTAGTAACTAACAGCATCAACCAAGATTTAACTTAGTTTTATAGAGTTTCCAGTAGCATGTATTCTTCTGTATAGAAATATGGGCTGTAGGGGTCATGCTGTAGCCATATGAATATAAATGAGGGTGTTCATATTGTTCTGTAACATCATTTTAAATGAGCCCTTAGACTCTGGTAGCATCATAGATACAGAGCTTTGAGGACCCTTAGAGGCCATATAATCAAACCCCATCCTTTTGCCTGTTAAGAAACTGAGGCCCAGAGAGATATGCCAAGATCATTCAGGTAGTGAGGGACTGTGATAGGATTTGAGCTTGGGCCTTTAGACTCCAAATCCTTTACTTTTTAACTGTCCTCACCATCTTTCTAATCCTCAGACCTGAGGGTAGGAAGAGAAGGGGACACTACCAAATCCTAGTCCTTCAGTTTAACCCTTCTTTCTAGCACGTTGCTAAACATTTTGTGCTGATTCATTTTAAATGATTTGACCATTGAAGGCATCCAAAAATTTTAGTGCAACAGTTGAAAAGATAGAAAAGAGATCTAGATTACTAAATTGTAATTATTTGCTGAGAATTTCTACCTTACGTTTTATGAACCTGAGCAAGACACTTTGACTTTCACTTAAATTGATGACAGTCATGTCTACTGCAAATAAATAATTTTGCCTTGAGGATTTCCCTAATATGTTTATGTAACTTTTTCTTATTTTTGGGACTCCATTCTCCCTTTCTGTAATAAAAAAATAAAAAAGAATCTACAGTTGACTACAGTTCCTCTCCTTTTGGAGTAGCAAAAGTTTTAATCTGCATACAGAGGAGGTCCTGCGTTTTGGAATAGGATGGTTCACCCTACAGAGGGTCAGTCTTTTCAAGGCTGGCCAACAACAAAGCATTGTGGAGTTCTGAAACTATGATCTGAGCATGACTTGCACGCAGCCACAACCCACAGGAGCCTTCACTCTTGTTATTACAACTTCTTTTTACGTAATACTTTATGTGTCATAAATCTAGAGTTGGAAGAGACCTCAGACGTCATCTAGGCCAACCCTCTTATTTTACTGATGTAGAAACTGGGGTTGGGACTTGTCTGGGGTCCTACAGCAAGTAAGGGCAAAGCCAGGTCCTCTTACTCCAAATTCATGTCCCTTTCCATTGCATTAATGCTCTTTTAGAAAACAGTGTTATTGTGAAAAGTGCTACATAAAAGTAGATTACCTTTGAAACAATATGTGATGTTTTGCACAAAGATGGGTCGCATAAATAAAGAAATTGTGATTACTCAGATACAGGCAATTCCAAAATATTTGTTCTTAACAGACATAACTATTGTGTTTGCATTTTTTAAAACTAAGTTTTAAGAAAACCACTATAATATATTTCAGTAGATGGAAGAAAAAAGTGACACAGGAAATCAACTTTCAGAGCTGCAAAGATAATCTTTTAGACACTTAATCCACTAAAAGATAAGTAGGAATTTGCTTTGTCCAGGCTTAGAAAAATAGTAACAATCTTTTCTTTCAAAGGAAAACTGATCCATTCAATGGTTGCCCACTTAGAAGCTGTTACATGTTTAGCAGTTGATCCCAATGGCCTATACTTGATGTCTGGCAGTAAGTACATTTTGCATAAATCTATGTATTCTGTATACCTCTGTGTAATCAAATTTATTTTTTAAAATTTCACATTTTTTGGTATTTAGGTCATGATTGTTCAATACGTTTATGGAACCTAGAAAGCAAGACCTGTATCCAGGAATTCACAGCTCATCGAAAAAAGTTTGAGGAATCAATTCATGATGTAGCATTCCACCCATCAAAATGTTACATCGCCAGTGCTGGAGCAGACGCCCTGGCCAAAGTCTTCGTATGACGTGATGCCTCCCTTTCAGCTTCTCACTCTTTCTGTATAATCAGCTGCACACAAGAGAAAACAGAAGACAAGGGGGAAAGTCACCTTTTCTTGCCCTTTTATTCTGCCAATGGAGCACAGAGAACATTTGTTAAAATATAGTTTTTGCAGTCGATGTACTGTTTTCTAAAACCAAGGTTTGTTCAGGTTGCTGCAAGCTCAGCTGGTTCTGTGAGCCTGAAAACTGTTTCAAATTATTCTGAAAGTATATGCTTTTATTTGTGAAGGGGTTCTTATTCGCTGGGCAGGCCTGAGCGAAACGAGGTTCATTTAGTCCCTATGGAGGAATTGGGGCACTCTTTAAGGGAGGGATACATCAATAATAGATTTATTAGGGAGGGGTGGAGGGAGCAGGGGAACTTAAGCATGTTTTTCATTTGAGAAATTTTTTCAAACGTGCACGTTAGGTAGTCAAAACAGTGGCTTTTAACATGTCCACTGGACTAACCCTTTTGTGAATGATGACTAGGCAGTTCTGAAAGGAGTGTAGTTTAGTGTGTCTATGAGCTTTACACATAAAATGACTGGCAAAACATTTTACCTATTAAAAAAGAATGCAATAATATGTTACATATATTATTCAGTATGCCAATCAGATATTTAGTTTGCAGGCAAAATTATATATTGTATTACATTTTTGAAAATAGAGTTGTTACCAAGTGACTGAGAGTTTAGTTGTTAGATATTCAAATTTAAAAAGAGTGTTTGATATAATCTACGCTTACTATGGGATTTAACTTATTCAAACATTCAAATTTGAGTCTCTGTATTGTTCAAGGACAGTCACTAGCACAGGTCTCTGACATAAGTAACCTGTATTACTGTTAAAATTCAGTTTTATTCATGTGATGTTTATAATACCAAAATGGTTAACCATTCTTATCAGTGAAGTCACAAATGGATAGATGCAAAGCAAAAAAAAGAAAATGTTTAGAGAGTCTCATTTATTTATGTTCACTTAACCATGCTTTAGATTATCTATGTTCTCTTTCTTCCCTAAACCTCAGGTTGGGCTATCTGATAGCCTTCAATAATACTATCCATCATTCTTAATGTTGGTTTAAAAAAATAACCCAAATTCAGTCTGCTTGGGTTGGGTTAGGTCCATTCTGTTGCTTTTTGTAAAAAAAAAAAAAAATCTAAACAAAGCACAAGCAGTATAACTTCAAAAACACTATTTTAGCACTGCTAGGAGGGAGGACATCTGGATAGAAAGGTCATTTGCATATCTTTTCTTAAAAGACCTTAGGCTGTTTCTGGTTTGACTTTGTTTTTTAAGAGCAATGAAATTAGTTACTGGTTCTGGAAAACCTGACTGAAAGCTGATTGTTTCTTTCTGACCAAGTGTTCTAGCTGCCCCAACTCAACCTCATACTATTCAGATTTCTAGTACTTAACCTTACTGCCTAACTGAAATCTACTTTACCTCCTATCCTACCCCTTCTCTTGGACACCCAAACCCAGGGACCAGTTGAAAATATATATATATATATATATATATATATATATATATATATATATATATATATATATATATATATATATATATATATATATATATATATATCATTGAACGTAACAACTTTACTTTCAGTAGCCTCTCAAGTTAAAAAAAAATAACAGGCCATAATAAACCCTTTTGCTCTCCTGAAAATTTTTTCTGCAACTCTTATCAGTGTCAAAGCAATGGTGCTTCTGATCGTGGTGATCATCGGTGACCTGAAGAGGTATGGTTGGTATGAGTTATATTTTATGATTAATACTAAATATATAAAATATATAATAAAATACCATTCTAATGTTTTAATTTAAATATACTGTGGGGTAGAATGGGGTACAATTACTGGTTCATATGAGATGAGGAAGAGTACTCTCTGCAGATTCTCTTCCGTATCCTAGAACAACAAAGATCCAGATGCCTCATCAATCCCTGATCCCAGGTAGTATTGTGTTTCTTTGGTGGAGAGATTGTGGACTTATTAAAAGGACACACAGCTCTTTCCTAACAATAGAGAATACTGCATAACCCCCAGCTGAGCTCTGATATCATCCCTTTCTGTAAGAAATACTGGGAATGTCGCTGCCTTGTAGATGCTTGTGGCTTCCTGTCCTTCCCAGGTTACTGTTCACCTGTTGCGCATTCAAGCTCTGAATCTATCTCTCAGGCTAGAGAATAAGAACTAGCTATGTAGACATTCTTTGTCAAGGGATCTAGAATGCTGGTACCTCTCTGATACATTAATACTTGAGAAGGGTACTGTCATAGAAGGGGGAAGTTTGATCAAGTTGGTTTCTAGGTCACTGTTCTGGTCATGAGGAATCCAGTGGCTCATTCTATGAGAACATTCTATTCTCAAATCTAAGCTCCAAAGAATGAGCCACTGAATGCCTCCCAGTAATGTTGTATTTGTGGTAACTGGATTGCAGAGCTAACTTGGGATTCTCTTCTGGAATCCATCAAAATAATTGCAACAATTGCAATTGGGATGTATAGGGGCTCTTACGGTTACTCTGTTGTCAACAGATGAACCAAGAATCTCCTCATAGGAACTGTTTCATAAAGTCCCACCCACTGGTTTTTACTTTTGTGCTAATGTCCCTAAAGGGTTTTTTAAGGTAAGTGGGCTTTCTCCCCTAGGCCTCAATAGTTAGATGAGAACTGCCTCTCTGATTGAAAAGCTAAAATTTCCTTATAGGCTGCAGCGTCATTGCTGAAACTAATCCTGGACAAAAATCACACAGGAGTCAAGGCTGAATAAAATTGCACTGGTGCTACTGGTAGTCACAGATACCAGGCATAGGACAAGAAAGTCCCCTCCCCACTGATTTTACTGGCCTTAAAATGGCTAGGTAAATCAGAGGGTCAGATTTACAGAAGTCTTTTCTTGGGGGTCTAGACAGCAAGAGGGAAGTCATTCTCTTGTGGGCTTGACACTGCACTGGACAGTTGGCTACAGAAAAAAAACATGGGATGAAATTTGAAGGTGGTAACTGTCTCTGTTGGGAGATACACATCTGTGGTATAGCCTTCTGACAATAGTGCCCCTCAATCCTGTCTCCTGTGGTATTTTGATTTCATGTTAAATACAGACTAATAGCCTACGCTGATTCCCATGGCTGTGAGAGAGAGAGAGAGTGTGTGTGTGTGTATTTATGCTCCTATAGTGGCTAGGATTTTATTTTGACATAATTACCCTCCTTACTCATACATACTTCCATGCCCCATCATCAGCATTTAGGTTAACTAGTCTCTTCTGTGTTGGCAAATGAATTGGACCTCAACCCATTCCTGGAGTGGTAGCGTACCACTGAATGAATGTTTGTGATGCCAAGAAGCGGAACGATGAGTTGTATTCTATAAAGTTCTGTTCTTACACTCTTCATGATGTGAAAATGGTGAATCACTGACTTGACATTTATTGAGAGAAGTTGGCAAGTTCCAGGCAAGAAGCACTGGTCTGATATGCCCTAGCTCCTAGTGATCTTCTTAGTTCCTGCTTTTAGCATCTTTCTCAGTCTTAAGAGTTCCTCTTGCCTATTTCACTGAACTTCTCAAGGCCAAGCTACCAGTTGTCTTATTTGTGCCTCCTGAAATATTTGTGTTTGCACATAGAAATTAACACATGAGGTGTGTAGACTAGCGTGAACAATGACTCTGGTGAAAGTCCATTTGGGAGCCAGCGTATACCATGAGAGAGTACACAAAAGCAACATTCTCTTCTCCTAGTATTGCGAAGGCCCATTGTGAACATCCACCAAAGCAGCCAGTACAGTGCACTTCCCATGGGTCCAATTCAGCTTGAAATCAGCAGGTGTGAACTGAAGATTCCAGCCCAATGATAAAAATGCTTTTGTAGTTTTTGATTTGTGAGTGTTTTCTTCATGAACTTTATCTTCAAAGTAGAGAACAGTAAGGAAAGACAGGCTCTGCAGAAACATTTGTGCTCTTGGAGCTTACAGTACTTCTCAGTACTGAAATGTCATAAAAAACCATTTGCTATATTCAGATCCCAAACAGATATTTTAACATCAGTGATATTATTACATACTTCAGTATTTTTCTATTGACCAAGGTTAGGATTTTTTGCCATTAAACAGGTAATAAGTTATGCAAAGTATTTAGCTTTTATAATACACCATAATTATAATGTATTATAATTATTAATTAAAGGGGTAAAAATGAGCTCTATCACTGAGTAATGAACTTTATATGAGAAATTTCCCGAGGATTTGACTTTCATTCCTTTAGTATTCTTGTTATATTTCTTTTGAAAAGAATTAAAAAGATTTATTTGAAAATGTCTAAAAGTTATGTATATTTTATAAATATATATTATATATATATTACTAGGAATACACACACACACACAAACATATGTGTGTATATATTAGAGAGAGAGAAAGACTATATCTATTAAACCATAGGTGCATTTTACTGTTTTTTGTGTTGAGATCTTTGGGCAAGTACATACAAAGGATATGAGTATGACATAAGTGTTGTACTATTTGCTTATGTAATATATAGTTTTAAGTGTTTTAACTACTGTATATATTATATAAACTATAGGCCAGCATGCTTGTTGGAAAGATTGTCCTTCTAGTTTATTAAAATTTGAATGTAAGAAAAACTGGCTATTCAAATATGGATTGAAAAATATTCCATTCTAAAATATTGTATTAAACATTTAGGCTTTTTAATGAATAGATCTTTTAAAGAAGGTAATAGCTAAGGAAGGAGAGGTGCCTTTTAAAACACAAAACAAATAGAGCCTTATTGTGAGATTAATGGGGGAGTGTGTATTATGTATGTATATATCATATATATACATATATATCTGAAAAGTGGTCATTGATGCCTCTTTACTGTATTTGTTAAACTTATAGGTCTTCAGGGTATTGTGTGTGAGCCCATCTCTGTGTTCTTCTGAGCACTACATAACACTTTTTTAGAATATTTATGTGAATTCATAGAAATTTGAATGGAGGAAAGGCTATGCTATTCATTTTGTATATTTGTATTCGAATTTATATAGTGGAAAGTGCATGTCTGCAAAATGATGCAACCTCATTTAATTTGGCTAAGTAAGTGTACCTCTTGAAAGGTTCATTTTTTTAAAAACTTCATGTATTTTCATCTTTTTTATTTTCACTGGAGATGTAAGAGCCTGCTTCATCTAGCAAAACATTATTTTAGATCAAACAACTGGACTAGTTAAAAATTCCACCCTAGGAGCGTTTTAAAGCATTTAAACAGTATCTTTCATACCTACCTCTTTGTCACTGTCTCCATATTTTTCTTTAAAAACAAATCTTTTTACTGTGTCTGAAATGGAGGTTTATACAATCTACAAACATATTTTGGTGCTAAAAAAATTTATGATTTAAGTTACATGGAACCTAGATTTCCCAAATAAAACTTTAGACCTTAGATATTTTTTTTTTTTTTTTTTTTTGTTTACTGTGGCTTGTGAATGACTAGATTTGATTTATCTCCATCAGGTATGAGTATAGGATCTTAATCACTGAGTTTCTGACTTAGTTTCAGTGTCATTACTTTGATGGATCCATGACCATCCCTTGTTCCTCCCTCTACTGATATGTAGATCACAGCCTCTTCTATAGTCAATCTACCCAGTGTGCTGAATCCTCACTTTAATTCTTGTAACACTTTCTAGGTAACCGTTGGACCACTTGAGCTGTCTTTTTTTGACCTGTTACGTGATCAGCCCACCTCCTCTCCTGGTCATAAATGTGCTTAATGATGCCATTCCCATTACTACTTCCTTGCAAATTGTTTTTGTAGTATGTGAAATCCTACTTATACTCAACCCATGTTTTTCCATTGCCCTTTGGGAAATACTACTATAAATTTGCCAAAGGTAGAAGTTAAGCTGTTATATGAAAAGAATCATTGAAAAGAGTTGTCTGGATAATTATAATCAATTTACTTTAATCATTTACAACTGTCTTATTAAATGAAGCTATTACTAATGTCACCTCTTTAGCATTTAAAAAAAATAAGTAAACATTTTATCTCAGGAGTTGAGATTGCCACAACTTGTAGCTCATAGGATCTTATTTCCCCAACCTTCTTATTACATTTCATTAAGAAAAGAATCTGAAAACTTGCATGATAAAAATCATGAGTATTTTATATTTATATATTTTTGGTAACTGACTTGACCATTAAAAGTTCCTGTTTTGGCATTCTTTGTCTTCCACATGTTTATCCTTGCATACATGATAGGTGCAATTTTGACAAAACAGTGAAAAGCTTAAAGCATTTAACTGATCTTTCTGTCATCGTTGCACTTTTCTTCTATGATACCTTTTAAGCAACATGATTTCTTTGTATGTAAATGCTGTGCTGGATCTGACTTCCCGAAGATACCTCCTCCGTGGCCACCTCTTTTCATTCTTCATAAGACCAGGAATCGAAATACACTTTGCTTATTGTTTCTGCATCTAACCCCTTCCTGTGCCAGTATTACTCAGCAGCTACTTTTCCTTTGCAGTTCCATTCTTCTGTTGTCACCCAGTCTATATCTTTGTTGTGGTTATCTGCCAGCCTCTGCATCCTTTTCATTCTATAATCAGTCAGCAGGTAAACTGATTAAGTGCCTGCCATATTCAAGGCACTGTGCAAGCTTATTCTTCCTTTTTTTAAGTAGTTCAGTACCTGTTTCAGTCTTCCTCATTACTTTAAACTCTTGTGCCTATACCTACAGCATTAATGACCCTTCACATAGTCTGATATCAACCTCAGTTCCCATGAATCCTCATCTTAATTCACCAAAACCAGTTGTATGGATAGCCATACCTTTTGATCTAACAGTACTTACACATAACAGCTACCTTCATGTTCCAGAGCACCAAACTTCCCTTCTGATCATAACTACCTATCTTCCATCTCACTACATTCATTCATTCATTGTCTTAAGCAGGACTTCCAGTCTTTGCATGCCACATTCTTTTCCCAATTTGCCTGTGCTCTGACCTAATTTTGTTCCTTTTACGGTCTTGACTATGAGTTCAACTAGTTTTCTTTCCTTTGACCTTGAATACCTTGTCCTCTTACGTCACTACTCATACCTAGCCAAACCCCAGCCCTGCATTGCCACCACCATTTGGTGTATTCACTCCTATTTACATACATGCTGCTGAATGCCATTGGAGATTTCACATTGGTACCCTTAAATCCAACACAAATTTGTTACCTAACACAACTAGGCCTTTGCTAATGATACAAATCTTTTTATTCTTAATTGACTATCATATTCTGCACAGTGACTTTTGAACCTCTTCTTTCCTTTCAGCAAAGTACCTTGTCTCCTGTACTGAGAAAAGACATTGCCATCCATCATGATCTCTTTCCTGTTCGTCATCCTTTCACATGATACTCCATTCTTTACCCCTTTGTACCAATCTTTGAGGAAAAAAATGACCCCCTTTTTTTTAAATGGACACTTCTTGTGAAGTACAGTTCCTCTGTGTGTTTGATCTCATGTTTTCCGTTCTCAGGGAAGTTATCTCATTGATCATTTTCTCTCATTTTCAGTCTCTCTGTCACCATTAGATTCTTCCTGCTTCTTATACATATACCTGGGTCTCCTCATTCTTTAAAAGTTTATAGCTCTTTGTCTTTTTTGCAGGCAGTTTCCTAGAAGGCACTTTACAGGGGTGAAGAAGCTGCAGCCTTGAAGGCACATGTGACCCTCTAGATCTGACCCTTTGACTGAGTCAAACTTCACAGAACAAGTTCTGTCCTAAGGACCTAGAGGGCCACCTGTGACCTCAAGGCCACAGGTTCTCCACCCCTGCATCCTTCGATTTTCATTAGCTCAACCCTTGCATTCTAGCTTCCTACTCCACCACTTAGCTTAAGTTCAAAGTCATTGAAACTTTTCCTTGCAAGGTTATTGTTGGTCTCTTTACTACTGAATCCAGTAATCAGGCTTCGGTGCTGCTGCTGACTTGGTTATATCAGCTCCTTGAATGTTTTTGCTGTATCATCATCTATCTTCTAGCTATTAAATATAAGCATCCCTCAAGGCTCTGGCCTGGCCCCTCTTCCTTCTGATTCTCCCCATCGGTGATCTCAGTTGCCATGAGTTCAATGATTTCTATGACATGATTCCCAGATCTGTATTTGCAGACTTAATCTTACTCCTAAACTCCAGCCTTGTTTGACCAGCTAGCTGATTTTCAGTTGATAAGCATTTATTAAGTACCTACTATGTGCTAGGCACTATGCTAAGTGCAGGGGATATAAAAAGGGGAAAATCCCTGCTCTTGAGCTTGAAATCTAATGGAGGAAACAAGCAAATCTCTAAAATCAAGCTATAGACATGATAAATAGGAAATTTCTACTTGAATTTCAAGCATAACAAATCTGAAATGAACTATTCCCCCCACCAAAAAAAAAAAAACCCACTCCAAATGTTAATCTTCCTCAGAGGAGATCACCCAGATTTATAGCCTATGTGCCATTCTCAATTTTTCTTTCTCTTTTACTCTCTTGTATCTAGTTGCCAAGTTTTAGTGATTCTACTATTCTTGCATCGGACTCCACTCACTTTTGGTTCAGTACCTTATCTCTCACCCGGAATTTCACAATAACTTCCAAATTGGTCTTATTATTTCCAGAGTCCCCCATCTCTAATTCAACCTCTCAGGTAGCTGTCAAACTACTAAAACATCAGACTCCTATGTCACACCCCTTCTACAAACTCATCTGTGGCCCCTTTTTCTTCTAAGATGAGCTTCTCAGCCTGGCATTTTTGTCTTCCATAGTTTGACCCCTAACTCTTTTCTAAACTTATTTTATATTGCTCCACCTACTTTGTGTCCACCAAACTAGCCCACAAGCCCTTTCTTGAATTAAACATGCTTTCTGATATCCATGCCTTTGTGCCTAGAGTGTATATCCCTTCCTCCCTCCTTCCCTTCCTCTCTTCCTCCCTCCTTCCATTCCTTCTTTCCCAAAGACTTTCTTGGTTCCTGCTTACCCCCAAATTGTTAGTACTGTGTTCCTACTGAGATTATTTCTTCACCTATCTATGAACATGTTATATTTGGTACTTGTGGGCAGGGTCCTATATTGCTTTTGTCTTTGCATTCTCACTGCTTAGTATAGTGATTTACATACATATAGTAGACAGTAAGCTCTTAATAAATGCTTATTGAATTGACTCAGAATGAATCTTATAAATACCACATCAAATTTTTTTAGCAGCATCTTGAAATGGCTTATTAAAATAAGGATTTCCTAGATTTTTGATAGTCAAGCTTTAGATGTGAATTTTACTGGGACCACATGGGTGTCATTTGATGAATATACTTGACTTGGATTCATTCTGTTGTCCACCAGTGAGTTACCCTTAGTGCCTTGTTGATATAGATGGAATGAGTCTCTGTTGGCTGTCCTTTCCTCTCTAAAAATAGAATAGTTCTTTGATTTGTCTGTAAGGAGCTGCTAAGCTGATAATCTCCAATTATTGGTAATTGAAAATCCATGAATGTTTGTATTATGCACTCCACCATCTCCCACAACTTCCAGATTCTTCTATTTTACTTCTTTATTGCGTGTTTAGAACCTGCCCTAAATCGGGAGTAGAGGGGAAGTTTCTTTTTTTTTTAGTTCTTCCTCCAATTAAAAATATTAATTTTTTGTTTAGTTTGTCAGTGATATCTGAGCCATTTTACTAGAAGAGGCTGCTTTTTGTATCCCTTCTATATCACTATCACATCACAGTGTATATCACTTGATATACTCGGATGTTTTCTAAACCATTTAGACTTTCTAAGTTCCTTAACTCTTCATGAAGATTCTCACATCAAAAACTGTGCCCACCCCTTTTCCCCATCAGTTAGCCCGGTACTAATTGGTTGATTTTCAGGTATTTTTTATTTAATTAGGATATCTATTAATGTGAATTAATCTAAATACTCATTTTCATGGTAAAAATGGTTTCCTTTGTAAATTCAGGGTATGGAGAAGCTAATTAAGACATCCATTTTGGGTGGCTCTAAATGTATTCTTGTTTTTAAATAAAGTATAAGCATATAGAGTCTGTGGTATAGGTGTGTCATGAATTGTTAGAGAATTATAAATGGCAGAACAGACCCAATCAGTGGATGTAAAACATCCTGTTTTATTTTGTGGGAGTAGAAAAAAAGGAGTAAAGAAATTAGCTGAATGTACATGTCTTGGGCAGAACTTGAAAGTGGCCCTAAGTGCTAGTTGTACTCAAGGACAGGTGAAAGATTTCATTATTGATAGTCTTCTCAATATATTGAGCCTTCCAGAAAGCCAGTGATAATTAAAATACTTTGTAAAGCCAGGCTAATGCTACTTTTTGAAAACATGTTGCCCCTGTTGATAAATACTAAATTTTGTGAATAGCTAAATAGTTTTAAAATTGGATTATTCAAGTGTTTAACATTAGCTATTTTCAGGCTAAATCCTTTGGTTTTGATATAGACTAAAAATAAACTTGACTTCCTTTACATCCTTATTTTTCACTCAGGATATTGGATTTTCTTCTCTACTTTGCTGTTTTAGAATAATCAGAAGTGTTCTACGTCTGTCTCCCTATCTGCTTACCAACCCCAGACATGCATCTTAAGCTCATGAACCCTTTTAAGGTGATCTATCATATCCAGTACCCTCTTTGGTCTAATTCAGAGATTCAACAAAATGAGGTATCCAAATGTCATCTTCTGGGGGAGAAAGGGCCACTTCTTTTGGTACAGTGTTATGATTAAAAATAAATCACTAGATGCCTTGTAAGTAACCTTCAGTGTCATAGAGGGCTTGAGAGACTTCTATCATTTACATGTAGAATTTAGAATCTCTGCAGACACTGAGAAGGCCAGAAAGCATCTGTCTTTTTTAGGAGACCCCAGAACCTCTAGTGCCAATCCAGGCTCCAGGTGTAGACCTGACCTGGGCTGGGTTTTCCAGACCTGTAGAAGTTCTAGGTATGGTAGAGTTACATTAATATTTGAATTCTAAAAAGCCAGAGGCACCTTATGGCCTAGCAATACTGAACTTAAATGCAATATATCCATAGACATCTTTCCAGTCTGCTGCTGTCCCTTGTTCTACCTGCTACCGAAAACTATCAGGACATTTATTTAAAAGTTATGTAAAGAACAGAAAAAAAACATTCTCATATGAGCCTATTTATGGTTATAGTTAGTGCCCACTCTCTTGTTTGTGCCATTACCTTTCTCCCAGGGATTTATTTAGTCATAACACCTGCAGAACTCATGGTTCCACAGTTAGTCCAACCCCTGCCTTGTGTGCTACTTCCAGGGTCAGCAGGACATTTAAATTTCAGAGGTATTGAAATGTGCCGTGCAACTTTAGGCACCAAATTTTGAGGAAAAGTGCTTACCCATAGCAAAACTTAATTTGGGAACCTCATTCAGCAGAACTACCACCATCCTATATCTGATAATGGGACATAATGAAACTTTTTCAGATTATAAAGCATCACCAAAAGATAAAAATCACGACTTGGCATGGCATTTTTCCTAGACTTTACACTACTGTGGAAGTTTACATGAAATTAAGAATTTACTTTTATGGCCATGGAGTAAATTGTTCACAATCTGACTTTAAATTTGGTGTATTTGTGACTTTCAAAGCAAAATCAAATCACAACACAATTTAAAAAGTCAGAAATGTGAGTCATCTCCCTTTACAATACGAAGGAAACAAGCATTTATTAAAACACCTTCTGTGTACCAGGTACTGTGCTAAGCACTTTATAAATGTGATTTGTAAAATTCATTCCTTAAATTTATTCGTTTAATCTTCACAACCGCCCTGGGAAGCAGGTACTATTATATCCATTTTATAGTTTGAAGAATTTAAAGTAGAGCTTAAGTGACTTGCCCAGGGTCATACAGCTAACAATCTGGGGTCAGATTTGAACTTGTTTTCAAATTGGACCGCAGCTCCAATGTTCTATCTACTTCAACATCTAGTAGGATCAAATATAAAAGGGCTTAGGAAAGTTCCTGGCCCATAGAAGGCGTTTAATAAATGCGTGTTCCCTGCCTCCAGTAACTCCAAGTTACCACTGAAGCACTGCTTGAAGATCTACAGTAGTAGGGAACTCGCTGTTTAATAAGGGGAAATCACTTAGCCTCCGTTTGCCTCAGTTTCCTCAACTATAAAATGGAAATAATAATGGCATTTACCTCTCAAGAGTTGTTGTGAGGATCAAATGAGATAATTGTTGAGTGGTTAGCACAGTGCCTGGAACATAACAAGCACTATATAAATGTTTGCTGTTACTATCCTACTTCCATGCTTCCTAGGGGCATGTAGGTGGTGCAGTGGATAAAGCACTGGGCTTGAAATCAGGAAGAACTATGTTCAAATCCACACTCAGACAAACTATGTAACCTTGGGCAAATCACAACCCCTGCCTCAGTTTCTTCAACTGTAAAATGGTGGTGTTACCTCAGGGTTGTTGTGGGAGTTAAATGACATTTATAAAGCACTTAGCACAGAGTCTGGCACCAAATAGGTGCTGTATAAATGCTTATTCCCTTCCTCTTCTCCCTTACCACCCATCTTTTCAGGACTGCCCTGGCTGAAAGCATTTCCTGATGTCCAACCCTACATCCCACCTCTGACTCCAGCTATGTGTGACCAGGGGCAAGTCATCAAAGCCCTCTGAGCCTCAGACTCTTCATCTGTAACATGAAGGTGATGCCTGTATAATCCCTAACTCACACTTGTCATGAAGTCTAAATGAGACGATGTATCTCAAGCATTTGCAAACTTCAAAGTCCTATCTAAGTATTGGTTGTTGGTGATGGTGATGGTGATGTCTGCCTCCTTTGGCCAAACAGAATATATCAAATCCTTTCTTCTCCCTCACAACTTTTTCAAATAATTGGAAACAGTGGTCACTGCCACCCTAAATATCCTCTTCAGGCTAAACATAGCTAGCCCTCCAACTTATCCTAGCCTGGCCACATGTCAGGTTCCTTCACTATTCTGGCTGTCACCCTCTGAACACACTCCAGCTTTCCAGCATCCTTCCCTTGATTGTAGTATCGATACTATCTAATGTCCAGCTCTTTCCTAATAGCAAGTGATTTCAGATGGACCAGTACCACCAAAGGCTATGGGAAAGAAGCCAAGATAATTTGCTACTGTTCATACCCCACCCAAAGCTCCCCTACAAACCACCAGTGGGCTCAATAAAGAATTGACAAACTGTCCAGTTCAGTGGAAAGCTTGCTCTGTCATGATCAGTGCTACAGCAATAAGTCTCACAACTGCAAAAAAAAAAAAAAAAAAAATGGACAAAAAATCTCACCAGACCGACTTCAATGTTCTTTATGTACAGGATGCAGTACCAGAGGATTGTGAGTCTCCATGTTGTTGAGTAGTGACCATTTACACATTCCATTCATAGGCTCTCTTGAAAAAGGACATGTTTTCATGTCTGCTTGTTCAGAAAATAAAGAATTCATGAAAAGACTCTTTGGCCATTTGTACAATTTTGAAAGATTAAGGAAGTACTTTTGAATTTCCAAAAGTTTATCTTTCCTGATGCTAGTTTGCATTCTATTAATTTTATCACTAAAGATTTTTTTTAAACACTTTAGGTATTAGGGGAGACAAAAAGATAAGACTTTCCTGATCTCAAAACACAATTTAATATAGGTGAATATTTCATTCTTCATGAAAAGAATTATTCATAGAATATTATGTATTACATAGACCTTGGAGATGGATAGGGAACTTTTAAAATGATCTTTCCTTAAAGGATTACAGTCCACTGGGAAAGGGGAGAGTGACAAGTTATGAAACATACACAAATAAACTCAGTACACACTAGAATTCCACAAGTACAAGGAGAAGAATTAGTGTAGGCTTCCTGGAGGAAAGGGCACTTGCCCTCTATGGCTACCAGTTTCCGATCTGTGTTGTGTCCCCCATTAAAATGTAAGTTCCTTGAAGGCAGAAGTTGTCTTGGTTTAGTATTTCTATAGTAGCATTTAGATTAGTGACTGACACGGGGAAAGTCCTTCATAAATGCTCCCCCCTCCCAATTAATTTCTTCTTTTAACCCAAAATCGGTTTGGTTATCAATAGGCAGAAATTAGAGGTTTAAGGAAGAGGGCCAATCATTCAACAAATCCTTAAATGCTAACTAAGAGCCTGTGCTAGGATGTGGTGTACACAAAGACAAAAATTAAACATGTCCCTATTCTCAAAAAGTACGGAGAAGACAACGTGCATAAATAAGTACATACAACATAGATGAAAACTAAAGCATCATTTTGACAAAGATTGTTGGCAGGTGGGCATTCGGCAGGGTGGAGAGATCAAGAAAGGCAAGGTGGTGCTTGAGCTGATTGTTGAAGGAGGTAAGGAATTCCATGAGGTAGAAATGAGGAGAGAGTCCATTTCAGGCTTGGATATGCCCTGTGCAAAGTCATGAAGGCAAAGTGTCATGTGTGAGGCACTATACCAAGACCAATTTACCTGGTCAGGATGTGGAAAGGGGATTAATGTATAATGAGGCTAGAAAGGTAAGTCTGGGCTAGTTTGTGAAGGGCTTTAAACACCTACAGGAATTAAATTCAATCCTAGAAGAAAAAGAGAGCCACTGGAGGTTATTGAATAAGGCTGTAATATGGTCAGGTGTATACTTAAGGAATATTAATTTGATGTCTGTGTGGAGGATGGATTAAAGTGGAGAGAGATTTGAGGTAGGAATTCTATTTAGGAAGCTGCTACTACAATAATAAATGGCTAGCATTTAAAGAGTGATTTAAGATTTTCCAAGTGTTTATATCTCATTTGATATCAATAGTGTAGGTGTGAAGTTATGAGTGCTTAAATCAACTGCCTATTACGCATTTTGAACAGGATATCTTAAAGGAACATCAAACCCAGCATGTCCCAAACAGGATCTCCTAATCCTTTCAAATTTCCCTGCATACATAGAGGCACTATGAGCCTGTTAGTCACCCACATTTGCAACCTTAGTATTATCCTTCACTCCTTTTCTGTCCCCCCACATATCCATTCAGCCGCCATTTTTACCTATACAGCATCCCTCCCATATAACCTCTTCTTTTTACTCACGCAGCCACCACCTTTCACATTTCTCATCTGTCCTATTTCAGTTAACTTTCTAATTGGACTCCCTGACTCAGATCTCTCCTAACTGCAATCTCTTTATCCTCCACACAGCTGTCCAAGTGATTTTTCTGAAGTGTAAATCTGATTATCTCCTCCCTCCCCTGTGCTCATTATACTCCCTATCATCTTTAGGATCAATTTTAAATTCCTCTTCTTGATAATTAAAGCCCTTCACATCCTAGCCTCAAGCTACTTTTCCAAACTTATTACCTATTACTCACCTTTATACATTTTATGGTCCCTACTCTCCAGCCATCCTTACCAATTAATTGTCTTGGAGCCCTGTTGTCCTACTTGGTGACCACCTCTCCCAGACCATTATTTCAGGAAATTCCCAGCTGCTATGACTTGCACCATTCTTTCCTCTCCAACAATCTCCTCCTTGCCAATCCCCTTGCCACTGAGTTCCTACCCTTTCTTTGACAGCCCTCTACCTTTCCTGCCTTTTAAAAACTCCCCACAATTTATAGTGCAGGCGATCTTTGTTCTTCATATATGGCAATCCATCTCGTATTTCTACATTTGCACTAGCTACCACTCATTCTTGAAATGTATTCCCCAAACTATCACCATCTCTTAGAATCTCTGTTTCCTTATCTTCTGTGTGAGACCTTTCCTGCTCCCCTCCCCAAATTTAGCTCCTAACCTAGCAATATATCCTTATATAATATGGGACAGGGGAGCCACTGCCCGATAGCACTTCATAGGATGTAGAGATACCTTCTCACTTTCTGGGCTGACTTATTTATACTATTCTGTCCTCATACTGTCAGATCTAGTTTCTGAAAAATTGACCACTGTACAATTATACCCAAATTCTCTAAGGGTAAGCCTGTAATAGAGGGAATATACCCTCTTCATCATTTTAACTTGAGAACCCTCATCAATGCACTTTCATTTACACAAACTGGATGTTCACAACAATGTCACTTCTAGGTCTTAAACACAACCATTTACTTAACAGTACAAAAAAAAATCATAATAATATCTCAAGTACTCATATAGTAAAGCAAATCCAGGAATAACAAAAGCCTCACATTCCATATGTAAACATATTATACTCTACCACCAGTATACTTAGGTTCTATGAGGAGACTAGGTACACACAGAAAGCTGGGAGGAAAACACGAGTGAGGAAAACTTATATGCTATGCTGCAAACTTTAAGCCATTGTCCATACAAGAACATCTATACACCATATAAAGTCGCTTTTCTGCTTCGTCTGTGTTCTTCATTTCTCACCACTCTCCATCTGGGCAAATCATTTTCTTTCAGACTGATGAAGTCTTTAAACTTACTAGAAGAGTACTGTGAAAATGTTACATTCTTAATTTAACTAGCAGTCCCCTTTAAGCCAAAAACTACAATGTTTATCAGGTTTGTACTCTCTGGGCAATACAGACAAGCCCAACCAATTTGTCACTCACTAGGTTGCTATGATGGCCAATCAGCTTGTAGCACACAGAGTTCTCATGAAAACAGCTTCAAAATCTAATTATTCCTTCTGCTTCCCACCGCTCCCTTAAACCTGAAGTGGCAACAGAGAGCAACATGCAATTCTGAGAGACTTCATCTTAAATGGATGCTGACACCAAAGCTCTTGCCAATGAATACCAGCTTCTCTTTAGCAAATGAGAAATCTCATAGCTGAAGGGCTTTTGGAAGCTGACTGCTCCAGGCATTTCTTCACACGTCTTCTATTAACCTACTGAGATGTATCCTCCCCCTTTTAAAACTCCTTACTGTTTCTTCAGTCTTCAATATTCACTTGCCTGCTTCTTTGGTACTACTTAAAATGGCTTCAATCAGAGCATTCTCATACTCATTCATCTTTCATTTACAATGAAAAACTCTGTAGACCTCCTCTATGTACTCCACAGTCCTCATCTAATCATATGATTTTTTATATTATGAATTTTACTCTTCTAAATCTTCAAACAATTATATGCAAATGAGCTGATAAACTCCATGGTCTTCAATACTGACTTTCACAGTCTGTATTTTTGATAACCATTTTTTTATACTTGAATTTCCAGCAATATTTAACAAATAAAATCTTCTCTTCCTTTTTACACCATAAAACGGTTTATGTACAAATGCCACAAGATTTTACCAGGTGATTTAAGCCTTTATAGTTAATGCTGTAGTTCATTTTCTTTTTCTTTACACTGCTTATAACCTGTCTGAAAAGTATTTCTTTAACCCAGATTTTTTTTCAGTATTTCTGTTAAATCGAAGTTCTTTTTCTTCTCCTTGGAGGCACCCAACTATCCATCTAAGAAAGAGTCTATACCTTTCCCTTTTCTGATTGATTTAATTTTCTTTATGCAAAAGTACTGTTTCTCCCTCCCATACACACCTCTTCAACTTGCTCCATGTGAAAGGACAGAACCTTAAAGGGATAGTACCTTACATTTGTGATAAATAATAATGACAGTAATGGCTAACATTTATATAGGACCTACTATGTAGCAGGCACTGTGCTAAAAGTTTTACAAATATTACTTCATTTGAGCCTCACAACAACTTTTTGAGGTAGGTACCATTATTGTTCCCATTTTACAGATGAGGAAATAGAGGGAAATAGAGGTCAAATGACTTGCCCAGAGTCACACAGCTAACAAGAGTCTGAGGCCAGATATGAACTTAGATCTCCCTGTCTCCAGGACTGACACTTTCTTCACTGTACTCCTAGGCTGCCCTGTATCCCTCATGCTTATTCATGTATATGTCCATGTTGTATGGACCTATATATGTCCCATTAAAATGTAAGCTTCTTGGGATCAGGAACTATTTTGTTTTTATTTTTGCATCCCGAACATCTAGTACAACTCCTGGCTTTTAGTGAGTACCCAAATCTTGTTGGTTGATTAACTAAAGTGATGGTTGTATGAATCAGAAGAAGAGGTCAGAAGCAAGAGATATTTGGGAAATAGAAATGGCAGAATTTGGCACCGGATTTGTAGAGTGGGGAATCTTGAATAAATGGCAAAGTTGTTGACCTGAGAGACAGACAGAATGGTGGTGCCCTCCACAGAAATAGGGAAGTTCAACTTCTTTTTTCAAAAGGGTAAATGAAAAATCACTTTATTCTACATGGTTGACACAAATTACAGAATTAGATAAGACCTTGGGGATCATCTAGTTCATCCAGCACCTTGTACGAGAATTCCTTCTTTAACATCTACTGCAAGTGATCATACAGCATCTACTGGAAGATCTGTGATGAACCTACCACCCACCAAGGAAGCACATTCCACTTTGGTTTAGTTGTAATTGCAAGGAGATTAGTTTACTTATATCAAACCTACGTTTACCTCTTTGTGACTTCTACCCATTGCTACTAGTTGTGCTTTCCCTGGCTAAATAGAAATATCTAATCCTTCCCCTACCATCACCTTGAGATACTTGAACACTGTTGTTATATTTCCTCTATGGCTGAGCATCCCCACTTCCATATATTGAACCTCATTCTGAATGTAGCAAACAATTCTTGAATGGCTACCATATGCTAGCATTGTTCGATGTCACTGAAATAAAAAGCCAAAAACAAAACAACTCCTGACCTCAAGGAGCTTAAGGTATAATGCAAAGTAAAGAGGGAAAGGGGCATAAAAAAAGATCAGACAATGTTCTTAGAAAATTTGAAGTATGACAAAGCATTCATTACTGAGAGCATCAGAAAGACCTTCATAGCTGAGGTGACACCAGATCTGAGCCTTGAAAGAATATAGAGATTCAGGGAGACAGAAAGGAAAATAGAGGGCATTTCAGATTAGTGCTGCAAGGACAGGAAGTGGGAATGGGTTGTCCAAACGCATGGAGGCAGGAGGCAGACTGTCAAATTCCAAAATAGCTACACTGGAGTAGTCGTTTGACTGCAATGTAAAGAATATGATGGGGAGGAATATAAAACAAATTCTAGAAAGTTCAATTAATCCTATATTGTGAAAGGTTTTAAATGCCAGAGTGAGGAGTTTGCCTTTTGGTCTAAAGGCAATGGGGAGCCTCAGAAGGTTTCTAAGCAAGGAAGTGACAGAGAGACTTATGCCTCAGAAAGACTATTTTGTGTTTATAGCAGCTCTTTTCTTACAGGCAAAAAAAACTGGAAACTAAAGGGGTTCCCACCTATTGGAGAATGGCTAAACAAATCATAGTCTATAATATAATGGAAAGGAACTGTGACATAAGAAATTGTGAAATGCACAGATTAAGAAGAAACTGGGAAGAGATCTATGAACTGATGTGGAGCAAAGTGAACAGAATAAAATGACAACATTCAGTTTATACAGTGACAACCCTCCATACCTTTTAACAGCAACATATATTTGATGGAAAAAATATTCTTGACCTACATGTGCTTTTTGAGTACTGACCTTAATATTTACTAGCTGTTTGACCTTGGACAAATCATTTAACTCCTCAGAACTTTGTGTTCCTTATTCGTAAAATGGAGATGATCAGATTTAAACTGAAGACAAAGTAAGTTGAAAATTTGGGATGGGAATGAGACATTCAGTGTGAGGGCATGATGAAGTCAAAAGAAGTGTAGCCCAGTGGGAAATGAAGTGATAGGTAGACTGGGTGCCTTCCTTAAATGCAGATTTTGGGAGGAGCTCTCTGCTCTACCTTCTATTTAAAGGGATCCCAGGAGCAGAGGGTTTTGTCCATAGATATAGAGTTAGTAAAAGTCAAAGTCAAGACTTGAACTCAGGTCTTTTTGACTCCAAGTCCAGCATACTACCTACTATAGAGAGACGGAGAAGAGAAAGGAGAAGAAAATAAAAGAGGGGACAGGAAGGGAGGAAAAGTGAGAAGTAGAATAATAGAAGAACCAGGAACTGAGTCCAAGTCTATCTCCTGAAAAGTAATGGGGAAATAATGTGGGAATCATTGAAACCCATGGTAGAAAAGCATTCCACATTTTTCTAGAATTACTTAGAGAATGAAAATTTTCAGTGCAGTTTAAAGGACAATTTATTTTAAAGGCCCTCTAATTTAAAAGACATTGAACAATATCATCTTTCCCTTATATGCATTTTTTGTGGCTATAGTCTATGAGCCATCTCACATAAACAAACAATATATTTGGTTTGGTAACAACTTTCCTTTCTGTAAAGATCCTATCAATAAGAATGAAAAGAGAGTATATTTTAGTGTAATAGCATGTCATTATCTTAAAGGATCATTGAGGGGAGCAGAGTCAAGATGGCAGAGTAGAAGGACACACCTCTAGAAGCTCTCCTCCCATAGCTCATAAAATGCTTATAAAAAATGACTCCAAACAAACTCTAGAGTAGCAGAAGCCACAAAACGACAGAGTGAAAGAGATTTCCAGCCCAAGGCAAACTGGAAGGCTGACAGGAAAGATCTATTGTATGGAGTGTGGAGCAGAGCACAGCACAGCATGGGTCGTGCCCAGGCAAGGACAGAACTGGAACCAGTTTCAAGGTACCACCTGCAGCAGCTGCAGGCCCCAGATTCCTCAACTCACAAATGCCAAAGACAGCTTCAAAGGTCAGTGAAAAAGTTCTTTCACTTTGGTGAGAAGGGAAGGTAGAGATCTAGCCCTAGCCCCTGGCAGTGGACTAGACCCAGCCCTAGGCAGCAGAAGCTTCCACTGTTGGAGCCCTGGCCTAAAGCCCCTTGGGGGAGCAGCTGATCTGGATCTCAGCCCTGAGTGGTGGCCCTGGGGTGAGGAGGAATGCTGGCTAGTCTGGTGGAGCTGGTGGAGGCTCTGAGAGGGAATCCTGCTCACAGACTAGAGCACAGGCCAGGAGAGGAATAAACTCCTCTCCCTTGATTGTGCCACCCTGGAGGTACTGAGAACTTACAGGTCCCCAGAGTATACCCTCCCCTTGACAAAGAACTCAAAAGTCAAGTAACTGTCTGGGAAAATGCCCAAAAAAGGGAAAAAGAATAAGACAATAGAAGGTTATTTTCTTTAGGAACAATGCATACCATTAGAGGAAAACCTAAAAGTCAAAGCTTCTGCATCCAAAACCTTCAAAATTAAATGTGCAATGGTCTCAGGCCATGGAAGAGCTCAGAAAGGATTCTGAAAATCAATAAGAGAGGTGGAGGAAAAATTGAGAAGAGAAATAAGAGTGATGCAAGAAAATCATGAAAAGTGAGTCAACAGCTTGCTAAAGGAGACCCAAAAAAATACTGAAGAAATTAACACCTTTAAAAATAGACTCACTCAAATGGCAAAAGAGGCCCAAAAAACCAATGAGGAGAAGAATGCTTTAAAGAGCAGAATTGGTCAAATGGAAAAGGAGATTCAAAAGCTCACTGAAGACTATAGTTCTTTAAAAATTAGAATGGAGCAGATGGAAATGAATGACTTTATGAGAAACCAAGAAATTACAAAACCAAACCAAAAGAATGAAAATATAGAAGACAATGTGAAATATCTCACTGGAAAAACAACTGACCTAGAAATAGATCGAGGACAGACTATTTAAAAATTATAGGACTACCTGAAAGCCATGATCAAAAAAAGAGCCTAGACATCATCTTTTATGAAATTGTCAAGAAAAACTGCCCTGATATTCTAGAACCAGAGGGTAAAATAAATATTGAAAGAATTCACCAGTCACCTACTGAAAGAGATTCAAAAAGAAAAATTCCTAGGAATATTGTAGCCAAATTCCAGAATTCCCAAGTCAAGAAGAAAATATTGCAAGCAACCAGAAAGAAAAAATTCGAGTACTGTGGAAATACAATCAGGATAATACAGGATCTGGCAGCTTCTACATTAAGGGATCGAAGGGCTTGGAATATGATATTCCAGAAGTCAAAGGAACTAGGACTAGAAGCAAGAATCACCTACCCAGAAAATAATAATTCAAGGGAAAAAATGCTCATTCAGTGAAATAGAGGACTTTCAAACATTCTTGATGAAAAGACCAGAGCTGAATAGAAAATTTGACTTTGAAACACAAGAATCAAGAGAAGCATGAAAAGGTAAACAGGAAAGAGAAATCTGATTAATCTTCCAAACATGTCTGATTTCATCTGGTTGTCCTACTCAAAAGTATTTTACAGTTTCCCATTGCTTATAGATCCAGGGTCCAAAACATGTGGTCTCAGAATACAGTCCCCTGGAGATTTTTGCAAAAAACCCTCTTATTTACCTAATTATCTACCATACATAAACCAGCAATCCAATAGAGCCCATATTCCTACCTACACCTTCTCTGATGTAATTGACCTCCATCAGGTAGGAGTATACTTATGCTAATGTATTGGATTAACTTGTAACTGACATGGAGGTAAGGACTATCTTTTGTCTCTTTTTGTATTCCCAATGCTTAGCACAGTTCCAGGCACGTAGTGTTTAGTAAAAATTGGTTGATTGATTGCTTATAAAATATTCACAAGGATCATTATTGATAGCTCTGTATCTTTGCTCTGTATTATTCTCTTCGCCCTCCTCTTTCTAAATTCAATTTGTCCCATAAGGCCCAGCTCAAGATCCCCTTCTTCTCTGAAGCTTTTTTTTATTCTACATTGACCCATGCCCTGGTAGAAGTGTTCCTTCTCTTGTATGAAATATCCCAGTACTATTAGAGGTAGTTTAAGTGGCACATAGGATAAAGTGTTGGACTTGGAGTTAGGAAAACCTGAGTTGGAATCCTGCATCTGATGCTTCCTGTGTAATCCCAGAAAGTCTCTCAACCTCACTTTCCTCAGCTGTAAAATGGGGATAATAATGGCATCTATATCACAGAATTGTTGCACATATGAAATGAGATAACATATTTAAAATGCTATTTTTTATTATAGAATTTCAGAGTTGGAAGGGACTTTATAGGCCATCTAGTCCTACTAACATCTGAAAAGAATTCCCTTTGCAGACCTGCATGGTAGTAGACACTGCCCTGAATCTATACATCTATCATATTGCCCTGCACACAGTAGATGCCTGATACGTGATTGTCAAATTGAATTGAATTTGCCACTTCCTAAGGCCACTGTCTGTCCCCACCTTCCAAGAGTTCTAGCTATGTGTAAGTTTTCCCTTACATCAAGCCCAAATCTTAAATGGCGACATTTAGTTGGTACAGAGGATAGTGTGCTGGTCCTGGAATCAGTAAGACCTGTATTCAAATCCAGCCTCAGACAGTTAACTAATTTCTGGACCCTGGGAGAGTCAATTAACCTTTATCTATCTCAATTTCCCTATGTAAAACTGGGGATAATAATTGTACCTACCTCTCAGGGTTTTTGTGAGGATCAGATGAGATACGTGTAAAGCACTTTGCAAATCTAAATGCTTGTTTTTGTTATTTTTGATCTGACCAATTATGATTTCCACCCGTTGCTCTTCTATCAGACTTTTGGATGAAGCAGGACCAGTCCAATTCCCTTCTACATAACAGTCTTCTAAATACTTGAAGGTAGTTTTCATGCTCCCTTCCCCCAAAGCCTTTTTTGCTTAAGGCTTTCAACCCATCCTCCTAGGGCATAGATCCAAGGGCCTTTATCATTCTGGTTGTCTTCCTCTGAACACTCTCCAGCTTATCAATGATATTCCTAGAAGTTTTAACATTGTTTGTATCCCCTAAGCATAGGGTTCTTAGCCTAGTAGGCTGCATAATAAATAATTACCATCAGAATATTCTAACAGGATTGTATCTTTCAAGGTTTACTTGTAAAGTGATGTTATCTGGAGAAGGAGATGGCCTATTTAAGTAAACAAGTGCTGACATCCTCGCTTGATGAAAGTAGCCCAGTCAGAATTATTCTTGCTTCCTGAGGTCTTTACAAATACTACTCACTGCCCAGTGAGGCTGTCCCTTGGATGAAAGGGCTGATTATGTGGTGCTATTTTTCCTTCGGCTGAAATGTTCTTTAATTGAAAGGTCAAAGGAGTTCTATGGGAGTTCCAAGACCTTACATTTAGGTCATCAGAGCTGGAAATGATCCCAGCTCTTTTCCCTTTGCAGTTTGTTCCCTAGACTCAATGGAAGCATTTTCTTGGGAGAAAACAAAATTTTGTGACTCGCTGCTCTTTCAAGAAAATTCTGTCTGCTCATTTATTTTCCTTGGTGCATATTTTAGATGCTCATTGCCACTGTGGTTTTTCACTTTTAGACAAGTCCCTGTTCATCCCAGTCCTCCTTCCTCTTCAAAATGTTTCCTTCTCTCCCACTGAAGGTCTGAAATCCTTTTCCTCGCTGAGATTAAAGAAAAGTCTATAGGTTAGTCTAGTTAAAAACAAAAAACCAGCATCCTCATTAGTATCCTAAAGCATTCGTAGTCAGAATGGGTAAGACCCAGCTATGTTGCTTCCAACCAGGGTTTGCCCCGTTTGTTCTGTTTAAAAGATTTCTTCTGCTCCCTTGGGTTTGGGTGTCCTGTGAAGGCTCTTTATTGATGCTGCCTTGAGAATTGCCAGCCTCCAATTTGCTGTTTACCTGAGTGAGCCCTGCCCTGTTCTTTTTACCGAAGTGGAAGCTGGAAAGGCAAGGAAAGAACCACACAGCTGGATTTGTATCTTTTGGGAAAGGAAGGCTGTCCTGCCAAGCCAAATGTATTTCTAGCTTACATGGGTGGTTCATACTGTAGCCTAAAAATGTGTTGTAAGAGAAAGATGATGATGTGCAATGCTATTTTTCAATTAAAGGCTACTAATTTTTTTTGGTTTGCTTTAAATCTCAGCTTTCATTTAAATGATGATCTTTTAGCATTGTTTATTTTTCTATGCTACCTGATTCTGGCATTTCATTTCAGCAAAAGCAGGAGTGAGTTCCAAAGGCACAGCATCTGTATCACGAACACCATGGAATGTCTTTAAAAATGGTCTGTAAGTGTAAATAAATAACATCTTGTAAGCTGTTGAAGCCCAAGCGAAATGAGATGTGTGGAGTGATCAAGGGCTTCCTCTAGTAACACATCTGAGCAAAATTTCAGAAAACTGTAGAATATATGCTCATTTTGCGAACATTGTCTCTAGTAGTCTTGAATTCAGGGCACTTGTCTTCCTTCATCATACCATATTCATTCATTTACACTTCAGGGAGCTAGTTTTGAGTGTTTATAGTTGGTTAACTGAAGTAAATGGCACTACCCTATGTCTCTTATTGGTTCAGATGAGGTTTTATTTTTCCCAATATGGGCAATTCATTTTACTCTATTCTACACTCTCAGGGTATAGCCTTAATTTCAGTCAGCTAGGTTGGAATTGTGTCTTAATCATAGAACAGTGGAGTCCAAGAGAACTTCTCTGCGGGAGGCCTGAGAAACCAGCTTACCCTCCTATGATGCCTCCTGTACATGTACCAGTAATCCTATTCTCTTTTCCTTTTACCTTTCAGATTGTCCCCACTATGATGTCCTATTTTCTAACTTCTAATCTTTTCTGTCTATCTATAATCACGTTCACAACTCCTCTGTCCTCTTTTGATGTCATCCCATATTTTGCTTCCCTTTATCAGAAAAGAATCTTAGTAAAAGTGTTTATACCCATTCTCTCCACTTCTCTCATTCCTTTTTTTCCAGCCACTTGCAACCTGACTTCCAGCCTTACCTCTCAACTTAACCTGCTTTCTCCAAAGTTATCTATTTTCTTTTAATTGACAATAATAATGAACTTTTTTCAGTCCTCATCCTTCTTGATCTCTATGCAGTATTTGACACTGTTGACTACTCTCTCCTTTCAGATACTCTCTTCTCTCTGGGTGTTATGACACCACTCTCCCTTGTTCTTTTCTTAATCTGTCTGACCACTCCTCAATCTTATTTTTTCTGGATTATTATCCATGCTATACCTCCTAATTTAATGTCTGTCAAGGCTCTATTTATTTTGGGTCCTCTTCTTTCTCTACATGACCTTATCAATTCCCATGGATTTAACTATCTATGCAAATGACTCCTAGGTGTGTGTGTGTATATTATACATATATATATATATATACACATATATGTGTGTATATACATGCATTCATATACAGTCCTTGTCTCTTTTGTGAACTCTCATCCCACATCACAAACTGCCTAGTAGACATTTTGAACTGGCTATCCTTCAGGGTCTTGAAGTCTACATTTTCAAAAGAGAACTCATTACTTCCCCCTGTAGCAGTAAGCAACCTGGCATATACAGGAGGGCCTACTGCACAGGTTCTTAGATCTGCCTTTCTACAAGGAAATCAACTTTTGAGGGGCCAACAATCACTTTAATTACATTCGCTAACAGAGAAAATACAAGCAGAGAAATAAAGACCAACAGAAAGGGCTTCTAACTGTCTGACCATAAACAATACATATATCACACATCAACAGACAGATCCAACTGTCTGACCATTACATACATACATAGTTACCACAGAGAAAAGCACCACTGGATTTTCAAAGCCTGGAGTCTCCTTAATGGCCATCCAGAGTCTCATCTGGCACATGAACCTTCCTCCATAGAGTAAACCCCAAAGTAAAACCTCACCTCAGAGTATGTATACACTTTTCAGAGCCAGAGGACACGACCCTCATGACACAGTGCCTCATTAAGATTAACTGAGACTTATTAATGGGTAGGGAAGATCTTTAACTCTAAGTAACATTATACCCCCTCAAATCTATCCCTCTTCTTAATTTCCCTATAATTATCAAAGTCATCACCATCCTTTAAGTCGTTGAGGCTTAAGACCTTGATGACATTGCCTACTTCTATCTCTCACTCACATTATACAGCTACACATTATACAACCCTTGTTTTGATCCCCACAATGACTCTTTCTTCTGTTATCATCTCTCTACTCCAAAGCCCCTACTCTAGCTTAGGCCCTTATTGCTATCCTCCTTGGTCTCCCTACTTCAAATCTCTCTTCCAGTTCATCCTCCACAGCTGCCAAAGTGATTCTCCTAAAGGACATGTCTGGTTATGTCATTATCTTACTTGATAAACTCCAGCGGCTTCCTATTACCATGAGGATCAAGGGCAATGAACATCTTTCACAACTTAGCTTCAACTTATTTTCCAATCACATTCCATATTATTCCCTTTTACTCGCTTTATAATCCAACCAAAATAACCTTCTTACTGGTTTCTCATGCACAATACCATATCTCCTATGTTGCTGTCTTTGAACAGGATGCTGCCTAAGCTTGGCATGTGCTCCCTCCTAACCTTTGCCTCTTAGACTCCTTAGTGATTTTCAAGATTCTGATGAGGGACTACCTTCTACAATAAGGCTTTCTTAACTCCCCTATTCATGAATTTCCTTCTTCTCTTTAATACCTGTGATCTATTTTTACTCTATTGCAAACAGGGAATGTTTAATTTCTTTCTCTGTATCCTTAGTATATAACCTGAAATATGGCACATTTAATAAATGCTTGTTGGTCGATCAATTTTTTGTAAACTCATAGTAGGAAGTGGAGATGAGAATGTCAGTGGATGTCATGGCCACCTTGAGGCATCTGGGGATACCAGGTCCCCTCGTCCTGAAGTTCCCTATTCCTCCTCTCTTTACCCCTACACACTTAAGTACTTACGTTCACACATGTTTATAAACATGTATTCAGACGTGTTTATTCACACATTAACATGTGTTTCATGGTTTATACACATGCACTCACATGTATTTGTTCACCTGTGCTTATACATGTGTATTCACATGTCTGTACACATGCGCTCACACATGTTCACACCAGTTTATACATATGGAGCAGAGAGCAAACTCCCATAGGACATAGGAGAGAAGAGGGTCAAGAGTACAATTAGAGGAGACTGGAGCAAATAATAAGAGAATAGAAGACAAGGAGGGATAATCGAGGGATTCTGAGACATGAAAAGAGGAAGCTCATGACAGGTGATCTCTTTTCTCAATGAAGTATAAAATGAGACCCTTAGATGAAGGGAAGGAGAGAAAGGATGATGTTAGGGAAGTTGATAAGAGAGGTTTAAGATAGCCCCTGTAGAGGATATGATAAAGTCAATGAGGGAAGAACTAATGAATTGACATAGAGCAATGAAGGCCCAGCTGATATTGGATAGCATAAATGTTTAATGAGTGCAGTTGACATACTTATGTACCTTCTTCTGATGTCATTCATCAGCCTACATGTAGGATTGGAAAAATGACCTGATTAGGATAAGCCAGGATTGGAATTTGGCAAGGCATACGTGGTAATAGAATAAGTGGGCAGGGGATTGGAGCATACAACACTTGAGTTCAAGATAGTGATCAAGGCTCAATGTACAGATGTGAGAGTCATCTGAGAGACAATAATTGAAGTCATGTGAGTTGATTAGATTATTAACAATGAGACTGTAGAGATTAAAGAGAAGAATACTTGGGACAGATCTCTGGAAGACATGCACCCTTCAAGGATAGAAGAGGGATGATGATCAACCAGAAGACACCTAGGAGCAGTCAAAAAGGTAGGAGGGTCACTAGGAAAGGGAAGTGTTATTGGAGTTAGGGGTAGATGTGGGGTGGGGTATAATGCAAAATACTTAAGTAAAACAGTATAAAAACATTCTACTGTGACAGTAGGAAAGGATTTCAGAGTTCTGGATTATATTCTCAATAAGAATGAGACTATGGATATGTTGTGGTTGTTCAGTTTTGTCTGACTTTTTGTGACCCCATTTGGGGTTTTTTGGGCAAAGGTTTGCCATTGTCGTCTCCAACTCATTTTACAGATGAGGAAACTGAGGCAAACATGGTTAAGTGACTTTACCCCAAAGTCACACAGCAAGTATCTGAGGATGGATTTTAATTTAGGTCTTTCTGAGTCCTGGCCCAGTACTTTATTCACTGTTCCACCTAACTCTAAGCTCACAGATATGAGTCATCCCTACAGGAAGCTGAGAAATGAAGATGTAGGCCACAGAAGTTGAACTGGTTGAGGACAAAGTATTCAAAGGGACAACAGTATGCACACTGAAGTCTCTGAGTATATAAGAGAGGGTGGAGAGAAGGACTGTGAGTCAGGTACTGAACTCCTTGGTCAAGGAGTCAAGGAGTCTTAACTCCTTGAGAATAACCTGGAGGCCCATAGATCACCATGGAAAAGATCTGGAGTGGTTTATATGGACAGATTGAACAGAATCTCAAATGAGGAGAGGGGGATAAATGATGGTGGCAAAGGGAATGTATGCAAGTAACAATAAGGAACGAGGAGTGTATCTATTTTCCTTGGTTTTGAATTGGGATCACTCTTTATATGCCATTCAATCCAGCTGTCTTGCTACTTATCCTACCACTGGCCTGCTTTTTTTCACCTGAACCAACACTTCTGGACCAAAACACCAGGAAAATAATGATCCTAGTTACTGGGAAGTTGGTTAATCCAATCAGTTTTTTAATTCCTACCCTGGGCTAAGCTGTCTTGATTAATGAGTAAGTTCAAACTCAACTAGTCCATCATATCTAGCTAGCTCCAGACCATTATACCAGACTATGTATGAAATTCCATACAGTCATCTACCTGGCTATCTCACCATCTACCTTCCCTCTTAATCCAACTTACCCATCTTTTGCTCTGTTCTCAGTAACCAAATAAACACTACTATATTGAACTTTCCATTGGCATGCTTGGAAAGAGTTTGTCAGTTGAGTACTCTATAGTACTCAACTCCCCATTGCTGTCACTGCTCAGTCCCACCCTTTACTAGCTACACAGAGAACTAAAATGTAAGCTCCTTGAGATCAGGAGCTGTCTTATTTCTGTATTTGTTTACCCAGCTCCTAACATACTGTCTGGCATGTAGTAAACACTTATTACATTTTTTTCATTGATTAATTCATGGGATGGGGAAGTTTTTTCATTCATTCATGGAGTGAGGAGATGAGAGAAGGAGAATTGGGTCCTAGAGAATTTCACTAGGAATGCAGTGTCTTCTGGAGAAAGCCAAGTTTCTGCTAACTAGGTACAGAGAACTGTCTTTGGAAACAGGAAAATCTGGGTTCAAGTCTTGCCTCTGACACATATTGCCTCTGTAACTCTGGGCAAGTCACAACCCCTTAGTGCTGTAGACAGTGCTCTAAGATTATCAATTGCAAAACAGCTTTGAATCTGAATTGGTAGAAGGAATTTACTCATCAGAAGTTCTTTTTTTTTTTGGTAAAATTGTAGGTTCAGATCAAGTTGTTTGTTCACAGAAAGGAGGGATGTGACTTTTAACGCTGGCAGTATGGTAAAACCTTCCATTGCATTTGATCAGGATTCAATGACCTCTTTACAATGACTTTATGTATATTATTGTAATTATTGGGTAGAGAGATCGTTTTCAGTTCTGTTTTCTTCACTCTGTATGACTTTGGTCAAGTCTTCCACATGTTAGGAACTATTCAAGAAATCTCATGGACACAGAGCAGAGTGTCCAGCACAACAGAGCAAGAAAGCCCTGGGGAGGCCTGAGACAGCAGCTGGCAGAATGGCGGAGCAGCAGTCCAAGGTGAGAGACCTGTGGAGCTGAACAAATGACAGTCACTGAGCCCCAGGAATCAGCTGCAGCAGCTCCTGAGACTTTCAGCCCTCAGATTAAATGTATGTAAGTCACCTACTTGAACTTCTGGGAGCTAAAATGGTGGAGTGATTGGTAAATGCTGTCTCCTCCCCTGTTGCTGACCTCAAAAGAGCCATATGGGCACAGTGAAAGGGCAAAAAGTCTTATAACACCTGAGGACAGGAAAATAGCTAAGGGGGATTCCTCTTACTGTGGCAGAGGTGAACTGGAAGGAGAGAAGCCCCTGGGTGCTGGAAACTCACATGCCTCAGTACAGGGGGAATGGGAAGACAATAGGGCAGCCAGGATCACCAACTCCTGAGCTTGCCTTTGCCTCAGCTCAGCTGAGAGGTTCTCCCAGGACCAGGCCACCCCTTCCCCACACTTAACAAGTTAGCCCCAGGGCTGATCGGGGAAACACAAAACAAAAAGAGAAAAAGGCATCTGCCCTTAGCTTTTTTACACCAGTCAGTTCAACACCAAGTTCTGCAGCTTCCAACTGAAAGAACCAGAAGCCACAACACAAATCATCATCATGAGCAAGAAAAAGCAAAACAAGGGTGAAAAAACCATAGAATCTATCTATGGGGATAAGGACCAAAAGAAGAATACCAAAGAAGTCAGTAGTGAGACTGTACTTCCATCTGAAACTTCAGAAGGGATTATGAACTGCTTGCATGCACAAACAGCTTTCCTGGAACAGCTGAAGAAGGAAATAGAAGAAATGATTTTAAATGTATGAATTTAAATTAATTAAATTTAATTGATTAAAATTCAATGATTTTAAAAGTATGAAAAAAGAATTCAATGATGAGAACATCTCTTTAAAAAGAGAAAAATTGAACCAATGGAAAAGGAAACACAAAACCTAACTGGGAAAATTGGACAAATGGAAAAGCAAGTACAAAAACTAACTGGAGAAAATAATTCCTTAAAAGGAATAATTGGACAATTGGAAATGGAGATGCAAAAGTTAACTGAAGAACACAATTTGATAAAAATTAGAATTGGGCAAGTAGAAACTAATGACTCTATGAGACATCAAGTATCAATCAAACAAAATCTAAAGAATGAAAAGATAGAAGAAAAAGGAAAATATCTAATTGGAAAAACAACTGACCTGGATAATAGATCCAGGAGAGAAAATTTAAGAAATATTGGTCTGGATAATAAAAAAAGTCTGGATAATATCTTCCAAGAAATCATCAAGGAAAACTTCCCAAAAGAGCTAGGAAAAAAAGTCTGGATAATATCTTCCAAGAAATCATCAAAGAAAACTTCCCAAAAGAGCTAGATCCAGAGGGCAAAATAGTCATTGAAAGAATGCACCATTCACCTCCCGAAAGGGATCCCAAGCTAAAAACCCCAAGAAATATTGTTGCCAAATTTCAGAACTATGAAGAGAAGGAGAAAATACTACAGGAAGCCATTCAAATGTCAAGGAGCAACAGTCAGGATCACACAGGACTTTTCAGCTTCTGCGTTAAAAGATCAAAGGAATTGGAATATGATATTCTGCAATGCAAAGGAGCTGGGACCACAACCAAGGGTAAAATACCCAGCAAAGTTCAGCATAACATTTCAGGCAAGGAGATGGACATTCAACGAAATTAAGAATTTCCAGATCTTCCTGACAAAAAGGCCAGAACTCAATAGAAAAGTCAATCTTCAAATGTAGGTCTCAAGAGAGCCATAAAATGGTAAACAGGGAAGAAGAAAAAACTTGTTACTCAATTTGGGCAAACTGTTTACCTCCCTATAAGGGAAGATGATATTTGTTAATCCTCAGAATTGTATTTCTATTATGAAATATAAAATATAAAAGGGATATACATAAAGGGAATGGGTATAAAGTAAATGATGTGATGATAAAAATATGATTTAGGCATGTGAAGAGATTGTAACAGGAGATATGAAAAGCAAGAAGCAAAAAATGGCAAATTACATCATAGGAAGAAGTACAAAATTATAGTAGAGGGAAAGAAGGGAGAGAGATGAGCATTGTTTAAGAGGTACTCTCATCTGATTTGGTTCAAGGAGGGAACAATAAACTTAATTATGTATATAAATCTAATTAGCTTTATAGGCAGTAGGAGGGAGAGGGGGAAGAAAGGGGAGGGGAACCTAAAAGGGAGGGAAGAAGTAGTAAGGGTAAAGGGGAGTAAAAGGGAAGGGGGCTGAAAGAAGGAAGGGAAGACTGTGGGAGGTGGTGGTGAAAAGTAAAAACTCTATTGAGGAGGGGAAGTGAGATGGAGAACTAAAAGCACAAACAGTGGGAAGGAGGATGGAGGGGAAGACACAGATTGTAATCATAACTATGAATGTGAATTGAATGAACTTTCCCATAAAACAGAGATGGATAACAATGGATTAAAAATCATAATCCAACAATATGTTGTTTACAAGAAATGGGGGGATACACACAAGGTAAAAATAAAAGGCTGGAGCAGAATATATTGTGCCTCAGCTGATGTAAGAAAAGCAGGGGTATCAATCCTAATCTCAGACAAAGCAAAAGCAGAAATATATCTAATCAAAAGAGACAAGGAAGAAAACTATATCCTGCTAAAAGGCACAATAAACAATGAAGAAATATCATTACTAAACATATATACTCCAAGTGGTATAGCACCCAGATTCTTAGAGGACAGGTTGGGGGAGTTGAAGGAAGAAATAGAAAGCAAAACTACACTAGTTGGAGACCTCAACGCCACCCTCTATGAACTTGATAAATCTAACCTCAAAATGAACAAGAAAGAGGTTAAGGAGGTAAATAAAACTCTGGATAAGGTAGATATGATAGATCTCTGGAGAAAATTGAATGGGAATAGAAAGGAATATACCTTTTTCTCAGTGGTACATGGCACATATACAAAAATTGACCATGTTCTAGGACATAAAAACCTCACAATCGAGTGCAGAAAGGCAGAGATATAGTCACTGCATCCTTCTCAGATCATAATGCAATAAAAATTATATGTAATAAATGTCCATGGAAAAATAAACCAAAAATTAATTGGAAACTAAATAATCTAATCCTAAAGGAGTGGGTTAAACAAGAAATCATAGAAACAATCAACAACTTCATTCAAGAGAATGACAATAATGAGACAACCTACCATAATCTTATCAGATACTGCAAAAGCAGTTCTTAGGGGAAATTTTATATCTTTGAATGCCTACATGAATAAAATAGAGAAAGAGGAGATCAATGACTTGGGCATGTAGCTGAAAAAGCTAGAAAAAGAACAAATTGAAAATCCCCAAGTAAATATCAAATTAGAAATACTGAAAACCAAAGGAGCAATTAATAAAATTGAAATTAAGAAAACTATTAAGTTAATAAATAAAACAATAGTTGGTTTTATGAAAAAAAACTAATAAAATTGATAAATCTTTGGTCAATCTGATTTTAAAAAAGGGAGAAAACCAAATTACTAAAATTAAAAATGAAAGGGGTAAACTCACCTCCAGTGAGGAGGAAATTAAAACAATAATTAGGAATTACTTTGCCCAACTTTATGCCCATAAATTCGACAATATAAATGATATGGGTGAGTATTTTAAAAAATACAAATTGCCCAGATTAACAGAAGAGGAAGTTGAATACTTAAACAACCCCATCTCAGAAAAAGAAATTGAACAAGCCACCAATGAACTCCCTAGGAAAAAATCTCCAGGGCTGAATGGATTTACAAGTGAATTCTATCAAACATTTAAAGAATAGTTAATCCCAATACTATATAGACTATTTTTGAAAATTGGGGAAGGAGTCCTCCCAAATTCTTTTTATGATACAAATATGGTTTTGATACCTAAACCAGGAAGAGACAAAACAGAGAAAGAAAATTATAGACCAATTTCTCTAATGAATATGGATGCAAAAATTTTAAATAAGATTTTAGCAAAAAGAACACAGCAACTTATCATGAGAATAATACATTGTGATCAGGTAGGATTCATACCAGGAATATAGGGCTGGTTCAATATTAGGAAAACTATTAGCATTATTGACCATATCAACAACAAACTTAACAGAAACCACATGATTATCTCAATAGATGCAGAAAAAGCTTTTGAAAAAATGCAACATCCATTCCTATTAAAAAGATTGGTGAGCATAGGGATAAAGGGACTTTCCACAAAATAATAAGCAGTATCTACCTAAAACTTTCTGCAAGCATTATATGTATTGGTGATTAGCTAGTTGCATTTCCAGTAAGATCAGAAGTACAACAAGGATGTCCATTATCACCACTATTATTCAATATGCTAATTAAAAATTGTCTTTAGCAATTAGACAAGATAAAGAAATTGAAGGAATTAGAATAGGCAAAGAAGAAAATAAGTTATCACTCTTTGCACATAATATGATGATATACTTAGAAAATCCCAGAGATTCAAGTAAAAAAACTATTTGAAACAATAAACAACTTTGGCAAAGTTGCAGATTACAAAATAAACCCACACAAATCTTCTGCATTTCTATATATTAGTAACAAAGCCCAACAGCAAGAGATAGAAAGAGAAATCCCATTTAAAGCTAGTGTAGACACTATAAAATATTTGGGAGTTTACCTGCCAAAACAAACCCAGGGACTATATGAATACAACTTTCCATACATATAAAGTCAGATCTAAATAAGTGGAAAAACATCAATTGCTCATGGATAGGCTGAGCCAATATAATTAAAATGTCAATTCTACCTAAATTAATTTGCTTATTTAGTGCCACACCAATTAAACTATCAGATAATTATTTTCTAGAGCTGGAAAAAAATGGCATCAAAATTCATCTGGAAGAACAAAAGGTCCAGAATATCAAGGCTACCAATGAAAAAAAATGCTAAGGAAGGTGGCCTAGCACTACCAGATCTCAAATTGTGTTATAAAGCAGCAATTATCAAAACCACTTGGTACTGGCTAAGAAACAGAAGGGTAGACAAATGGAGTATGCTAGGTACTCAAGACACAGTAGTCAATGAATATAGCAGTCTACTGGTTGATAAACCCAAGGACCCCAGCTTCTGGGATAAGAACTCACTGTCTGACAAAAATTGCTGGGAACACGGGATAACAGTATGATGGAAACTAGGCATAGACCAATGCCTGACACCATACACAAGAATAAAGTACAAATGGGTACATCATCTAGGTATAAAGATTGATTCTACAGACAAATTGATGGAGCAAGGAATAGTGTATTTATCAGATTTATGGAGAAGGGAAGAATTTTTGACTAAAGAGAGAGAAAGCATTATGAAGTGCAAGATGGATAATTTTGATTATATTAAACTGAAAAGTTTTTGTGCAACCAAACCCAATGCATCCAAAATTCAGAGAAAATTCCTTTCAGAGGAAAGAATTTTTACGGCTAATGTCAGTGATAAAGGCCTCATTTCTAGAATATATAGAGAACTCAGTCAAATGTACAAAAATACAAGTCATTCCCCAATTGATAAATGGTAAAAGGATATGAAAAGGCAATTTTCAGAGGAAGAAATTAAAAATATCTATAGTCATATGAAAAAAATGCTCTAAATCACTTTTGATTAGAGAGATGCAAATCAAAATAACTCAAGTACCATATTACACTTCTCAGATTGGCAAACATGACAGAACAGAAAGATGATAAATGTTGGAGAGGATGTGGGAGAGTTGGAACACGAATTCATTGTTGGTGGAGCTGTGAGCTAATCCAACCATTCTGGAGAGCAATTTGGAACTATGCCCCAAGGACTACAAAAATGTGCATACCCTTTGACCCAGCAATATCGCTTCTAGGACTGTATCCCCAAGAGATCATAAAAATGGGAAAGTGTCCCACATGTACAAAAATATTTATAGCAGTACTCTTTATGGTGGCCAAAAACTGGAAATCTAGGGGATGCCCATCAATTGGGGAATGGCTGAATAAATTATGGTATATGAATGTAATGGAATACTATTGTGCTATAAGAAATGATGAACAGGAAGACTTCAGAGAAGCCTAGTAAGACTTATATGATCTGATGCTGAGTGAAATGAGCAGAACCAGGAAAACTTTTTGCACAGCAATGACCACAGTGTACAAGAGTTTTTTCTGGTAGATCTGGAACTTCATTGCAATGCAAGGACTTAAAAAAAAAAATTCCCAATGGTCTTCTAAGACAAAATGCCTTCCACATCCAGAGAAAGAGCTATGAAATTCAGTTGCAGAATGTAGAAGATCATGTGTGTGTGTGCATGCGCGCGTGTGTGTGTATTGCATTTTGGTTTGTTATATGATTTCTCCCACTCATTTTAATTCTTCAACACGGCATGACTATAGTGAAAATGTATCTAATAGGAATGTATGTATAGAACCTATACAAAATTGTATGCCATCTCAGGGAGAGAGGGGGGAAGGAGGGAAGGGGGAGGGGAAAATAATAATCTAAGTTATATGGTAGTTATTGTAGAACACTGAAAATAAATAAAATTAATTAATTAAAAGAAGAAGTCTCATAAAGGATGAGAAGTAAAGTAAGAGAAACTTGGAGGTTAGCTGGTGAAAGATGGGGAAAGTATGAGCTTCAGCATCCCATTAGGATCCTTTTCCAAGAAGTGATGCTATCCAGACTTGTCTTGTGTTTCAGTGATCTATTGCCCATGTAGAGGAGCCCAGAATTCAATATGCAGTGAGTTTCCCAAACAGCTTTCCATCCCCAGGTGGGTGATGGATCTCTCTCCTCTTGTGAGAACTAAGACAAACACTCAGTTGAGAAGAACACACGTGAAGACAACAGTTAATTGGAATGAATGTAAGAGTATTTAAAATCAGATTCAATTTCCTATTTTTCCTAGTTATTTGGTTTTTTTTTACCAGTCTTTGTTTTCAATTAATGGTCATTTTGTCTGATATTGTCAAAGAGGCATCTGTGGGGGCTCATGAGCTATGGATATGACTAGATACTTATCCCAACAGCACTATAGACCTTGGTGTAGCTCATAAGGGGGCTTAAGAAGGGCTATGGGTGTTACATGCATCTCTGCCTTCCTCCTCCCCCACAAACATTAGTTGATTTTTTTTATTTTTCTTTGCTACCAGGAAAGACTCAATTTAGGGGTTGGTGGTAGAGGTATGGAGTTCTACTCCCCCCTCCTTTTTTCCAGTTTCTCCATTTGTAGAATGCATACATTTTTCTTAATTCTTTATATAAATCTCTTTTTTTTTTGTCATGCAGTGATATTCCATTTTAATCATTTATAATTATTTGTTCAGTCATCTATTAGGCCCATATTTTGTTTACAGCCATTTATTATTACAAATAATGTTATGATCAGCATTTTTCTACATTTTGGTCTTTTCTTGCTGTCAATATGTTCCTTTGGATATAATCTCAATAACAGGACCTCTGCATCAAAGTGTATGAACAATTTAGTAACTGACAATATTTATAAAGCACTTAGCACAGTGCCTAGCATATAATAAGCACTATATAAATGTTAGCTATTATTATTAGCATTAGTTCTAAATTGTTTTTAATAACTATTGAACTAATATACAGCTCCAGAAGCAATGAACCTATCTTCCCATAGCCCTCCCAACTATGAGCTTTTCCATTTTAAAAGACTCTGACTGGCTTGAGTGGGTATGCAATATGTCAGGATAGTTGAAATGTACATTTCACTTAATATTAGTGACTTTGAACATTTTAAGGTGGTTCTTGATCATATTTATTCTTTTCAAAACTATTTGTTCATGTTCTTTAAACATTCCTTAATTGAGAAACTTGCATTGACCTTATTTAAAGCACAAAAGTAAAGTATTGTTATATGAAATACATAGATGCCTATTGGTAAAAATGTGGTTTGCGTTTGAGTTAACAATACAATTGCTTCTATTTGAATTGACATATTTAGAATTCATTGGGATTCTCAATTCAAGAATACTGTGACCTTCTAGCAGCAATATTTCACAAAAAAATTTAATCAACATTACAGCCACAAGTAACTATCATTGTACCTTATATAGATGCAAACAGGATGTGAATAAATATAACCTTCAGGATTTTGTTATGTCTTCTTCCACTGAAGTCCTACCCCAGTGACTCAACATGGAATGGAACAGCCCTAGGTTCACAAAAGCCATGCTGAAGGATAGACGCTATTCCAATATAATGCCAGCTTCTTAAGAGTTGTTATTAAATTTTGTCTTTGTATCCCAAATGTTACTTCATACAGTGCCATATGAATAAAAGATGCTTAATAAATGCTTGTCAAATTGAATACAAATGAATATAAAACATGAATTTTCTTATGTCTTCCACTAGAGGTCCTTTCATCTGGCTTTTCAACAGAACCTTTGCTGACATATTCCAATTTCAGTGATAAATGGGTTTCATCTGAATACCATACTTTGGCACAAGGATCTGACTGAGACCCCTTATAACGATCAAAGCAAGACAATGATCATCAATAATTTCAATTATCTTTCCTCTCTGCTCCCCCTGCCCCCAAATCCTCATAAATCCTCTTGCATGGAAAATTGTAAGAGAGTTGTAACTTTAACTGTGAGTGTTGTAACTGTGTAGCTGGATGTCTTAAATCAGTGCAAAAGAATGACACTTTGAAGATGACTTAAGGGATGAGATTATGGCTGCTGATACTCTACTCATATAGTCCTTGAATTAATGGCTGCTTCATGAACTGAATTCTTTAAATTTTAAGAAAAATTGGTGGAGTCTCTAAAAAGGTGTTAAAAAGGAGATACGGAACATCATCTAGTGCTTAGGAGCCCCACAGAACTGATGAGTGTTGGCCCGAATCCCTTCTCTACTTGGTCACTCCAACAAGTCAACTCTGCTGATTGCCTGGGGCAAGAGCAAAAAAACAAAACAAAACAAAAAGAAACAACCCAACAAAAAACCGAATGTGGCAAATAGACCTTTTAAAAAGCATTGAGTCAGTGAGAACACCCAGAGAAAGCAGAACAAAACAAGTGGTGGAGTTTCAAATGGGCGCTTTTACACCCTGAGCAAAGATCACGTTGATTTATTATTTTTTTTCCATAACTACTTTTTCTTGCATTATTATTAGTTAAATGAATTAAATGAACATGAGCTTCATGGGGAGAAATGCCAAATACTCTCAGTCATGGGAGTTACCTAAGTCTGGTTGGCTAAATAATTATGAAGTGGTAGTCATTAGGGAAAGCACACCAATGGAGGTTTCTGAGCTATACCATTAGAAAACTAGCCCCAGCCTCTCAAGAACTCCATAACTTTGAGAGGAGAAGCAGAAGCCACCTTCTGAGGACCTAACCTGCTGTCATGAGTGAAGATCTGGGAGAATTACCCTAGAGTATATGCTACGTATTAGACTGGGCTATGTCTCCCTGTTATCTACCCACTTGTCTTGGTTCTAGACTCTTTAAAACCATGTTCTAGAACAGGGGTGGGGAAACTGCAACCTCGAGGCTACATGTGATCCTCTAGGTCCTCAAGTGAGGCCCTGTGCCTGAATCCAAACTTCCCAGGTCACATGTGGCCCTGAGGCTGTATCTAGTACTTCTCTAGATTTTAGAGTGACTCCTTATGATTTATAGAGTCCAATATAAAACTCTCTTAGGCTTTAGAAGCCCTTGACAAACTGGCTGGTCTTCTTTTATATTATTGCTCTCCGTGTTTTCTGTGATTCAAGGAGAGTGACTTCCTCGATGTTTCTTGCACAGGACACACCATCTTCCAACTTTGAACATTTTCACTGATGGTCCACCATGGCTGGAATTTTCTCCCTTATCTCAGCTAAAATCCCATCTTTTGCAGAAAGACTTTTCTGATCCCCCATAAGTGCTTTCCTTCCAAGGCTATCTCCAGTATAAACTGTATCCATTTTGGTTGTACGTGGTTAATGTTATCTCTCTCTCTTCTTCCCCCCATTATATTGTAGGCTTCTTGAGGACAGGGACTATTTTTTCCTTTCTTTATATCCTTCTTTGGATACAAACTTGGCCTATTTGACAAGGCCCGATCCACCTTGCCTCCATGAAGGCGCTCAGATTCAATCTAGCTCAGACTCTATCTGGCCCACTGGCGTTAGCAATACAAATGCTCAGATTTCTTAAGAGACTAGCCAATGGTGAGATTTATTAAGAGTCTGGCCAATATGGTGGATCCTTAATAAATTTTGTTTTTTATTTGGTTGAAAGAAGGCTTGAGTCACATTCATTTAGGCAGGACCTGACCTTTCAGATATACTTCTCCAGCTGACTTGACTATGGGGCTTGTTCAGTATCTAGTTCATGTTTACACATTTTACTTATGAGGATATTATTGGAAGCTTTACCAAATGTTTTGCTAAAATCAATACACATCATGCTTCTGAATGTTATATGCTGAATGAGCAATCCTATAAAATTGAAGGTGACATTCTTTATGAACTTTTCTAGTACCATCTGTTTCAAAATGTGTTCTAGATGTTTTTTTCTTCCTGGAGAAGAGATCAGGCTTCATTGTCTGTAGTTTCTGGAATCCATCTATTGCTCACCTCCGCTCCCCTACCTTTAAAAAGCAAGACATCTGCCTATATCCAGAATTCGGATTTTTAAAGATTATTGACAGTGACTTTGAAAATATATCTGCAATTTCTGGTATGTAATATGTTGAAGTCTAGGTATTTGAATTCATTTAATCCCATTAGATATTCTCCAACTAACTCCTCTCACATTTTGGTCTTTAGTTGTATTACTACGTTGTTTGCACTGCCCTTTTACATAATAAAGTTTAACAGAAAGTTAGCAGTTGTACCTAGGATTACAGGTATATCTTATTGCATACTGTTTATACTACTCTTATAGTGCTATCAGTATATAAGGTGATTTTAATAAAGAATTGCATTTTTCTAGAAAAACAGCCATAATGAAATTTGAACATTTATGTTTTTATCTCAGTTACCTTTATCTCAACAAGTATAGCTATATGATTGTAGCTGACTCATTTCAGTTGTGTCCAACTCTTCATAAACCCATTTGGGTTTTTCTTTGCAAAGACACTGGAGTAGTTTGCCATTGCCTTCTCCAGCTCATTTTATAGATGAGATAACTGAGGCAAATAGGGTTAAGTAACTTGCCCAGGATCATACAGCTAATAAGTGTCTGAGGCTGCATTTGAATGAAGGAAGAGGAGTCTTTCTGACTCCAGGCCCATCACTCTATCCACTGTGGCGCCTAGCTGCCTGTATTTATTATACTAGTGCTACTCTAAACAAGCACCTATTGGCAGTATAGTGATGGACTTTGGGGGACTCATGAGAATTTAGCATTGCTGAGAAGAAAGATGAGCAATTCATTCTCAAAGTTCCAAGTGCCCAGAAAGAACTATCTAGCATCCTAAGGATGAAGGAATTTGGGTTGAGTCCTGACTACACTATTTAGTATCTGCATGAGTTGAGGCAAATAAATTAACCTCTTTGGGCCTCAGTTTCCTGATCTAATTTTCAGCTCAGTGATCCAATAGTCATAGCTGACACTACATTTAGGCACATCCTGTTTGGTTTTTTATCTCCCGTAGGGTCTAACATGGTTCCTTGCAAACATCAGGTATTTTTCTGATGATTATTGAATTAAATATTGCCAGTGCATATAGCAGATACGCAAGTACTTACAGATGATTTATCATGCAGGAAGTCATCTCACTAAAAGAGAACTAGTCACCTTTGTGATTGTAATGAATATGACAGCTAAGCTTACTGACTGGTGAAATGTGTCACACTAATTTAGAATCAGTGAGTGACTAGGCCACAGGGTTATTGCCTAAATGCTCCTTAGTTACTAGAAGCATTAGGTAGAAGCAGAAACATGGAATGGAGTGAAGAGGGAGTTCAGGAGAAGGGGAAATCAGCATAAATTAGACTCCAGAACAGTAGTTTTCTCCTTCTCTTAGTCATTTGGTGGCATTTTCTCTAGATGTACTACCAGAGAGTGCAATTCATATACTGTGAAACACTAGAAATTGAACAAAATAGCTTTCCATTTGTAAGTGCCAAACACAAATGTGGGATTTGCATTCAAACATGACACATGATCAGGCCATTTTGTATAATAACCTTATAAGCATTTAATGAAACAGCTCCTATTTGATCATGACATAGACTGAAGATGAATGTTACAAAATTAGAGATATTTACAGAAGGAAGTATTCATCTACCCAAAGATGTAGCCTCACCTTGTCATGGAATCACTATTCTAATATGAACATTTCTTCTGGTGGCAAACTTAAAACTGTGAGTTTCCAAATACATGGACTTCTCAATTTGGCTCATTCTAGAAATGTTGGCCCTCTCCCTACTTAACACCAAGTTTTGAGAACAGCAAAAGAAAAGAAAAAAAGTGAAGGAGAAAGGCATGAATCTCCACACAGCCTATAAGTTAGCCTTTCCTAAGTGAAAGGTGTCTGGAGAATTCTTGGACTGATACCCTTTGGATCTCTGCTTAAAGACCCCCTGAAAAACATTTCAGTGGCTCTTGTCTGAGATAGCTGGGGAAGCCACCCTTTCAGAGGTGCTTTTAACTCAATTCCGTGGCTGAGAGTTAAACTCTGTACAAATGTTCTGGATTATCTTGGGGACAGACATGTATAGGTCATCAAACTCATCTACAAAGAAGGAGTGGTCCTTGGTCGGGTGAGTGGCGATCACTTCCAGTTCATCCTGAGCTGCCCACGCAATTCCTATAGAATAGGTAATCACACCTGAGGGAAAAGAATTGAGAGAAATTAAGAAGACCATGGGATGGAGTATCTTTAGCTAAGCTCTCATTACTGAGAATCAACAATCCACTAGAAAGACTCACAAATCTAAGACTAGGGTTGAAAATCTCTTAAAGGCGGAAACTATGTCTTCTCTAATGCTTCCTTCCACTTATCAATATTGTTTAGATTTAAGTTGCCTTTATTGTTTTTAAATTACCAGCTCTTTCCTTCCTCTCCCTTCTCAGTTTGCCATCTCTTGGGAGAGAGAAGCAGTATCTTATTACCTTTTCAATTCTTGAAGATATCCCCAAATAAAATAAGCTCAGAATAGGGACATGATTGAGGTGCTGGCTTCTCTATATGCTGGCTTCTTCCCAGAGTCTTTCTTTCCCTTCAGGTACCTGAAAAGAGTCTGGATCCACATGTACCAGTTTTTGAATCATTGGGAGGTGTCAAGAACTATAGTAAAGACCCTCCATCCACCTTTTAGCATGGAAGTGTAATGTGATTTCCCCTAGTTGTTCTGTCAAGTGGATGAATCCTACAGGTTGAAAGCCTTTGGTTATGGGACAATCTACCTTCTTTGACATCGAAAGCTGTTTACAATTATTTTAGGTAGCAGCAGGCAACAGGATTTCCAGCAGCAGGAAAGTCTAGTCAGAGGTAGGGAACCTGTGACTTCGAGGTCACATGTGGCCCTCCAGGTCCTCAAGTGCAGCCCTTTGACTGAATGCAAACTTCACAGAATGCGTCCCATCCCTAGTAGTTCATAGCTATAACTTACAAATGGGCCTTTTTATGGGCCAAAACATTTAAACATTGTTTTGGATCATTCAGGTCTATTTTGAGAAATGAATTACGAGAATGACAGCAAAATACACCCAGGAGAGGAAGGAAGCATAGTGAAGTAAGAAAAGCCTTGGATTAGAAGTCAAGCAGGAGTCTAGTCCTTACTGTGCTTTACGACATTAGGCAAGTTTCTAAGCCTCCCTGGGCTTCAATTGTCTTTGCTGGATTGTACTCTATGATCTTCAAAATCCCTTCCAGATCTAACATTCTGTAATTCTATAGATCTTGGAGTTGGAAGAAACCTTAAATCAGGCATGTGCTGGCCAATGTTTAATAATCAGCGTTCCAGAAAAAAGGAATAAATGCGAAACACACTTTTAACTTCAATCTGCATCATTAACATTTTCCATCACTTTCTTACGTCTAGACAAGCAACAAAATAATACATCAAGCCTTTATTTGTATTGTTTGCCAATTTCTGAGGTATAATTATCCACATTGAAAATTTAATAACTGACTCCAGGTATGAACTAACTCCAGCATGCCCCTGACTGAAAAGTCATCTAGTCCAATCACCACTCCCTCACTTAATATAACAACCCCCTCTTCTCTGTGGGGATAAGAGAACAAGCATTTATTAAGTGCCTACTATATGTCAGGCACTAGGCTAAGTACCTTAAAAATATCATATCATTTAGTCTTCACGACAATCCTAGAAGCTGGGTGCCTGGCACATAGTAGGCACTCAATGTTTATTGAGTGACTCAACCCATTTTACTGCTGAATAAACTGAGTCAGACAGAGGGTAAGTGACTTCTCCAGGGTCATACAGGATAGATTTGAACTCAGGCCTTCCTAACTCCAAGGCTTGAACTCTACTCAGTGTTACAAATAACTCCCTCTAAATATATAGTAATATTATGGATGACAGGCATTCAATCTGTTTGAATCCTTGCCAATAGTGAAAAGATCATTGATTCATAGGTGGCAAAACATATAGAGTACTGGGCCTAGAATCTGAGAAGACTTGAGTTCAAATGTGACCAGAGATAGTTATTAGCTGTGTGACCCTGGGCAAGTCACTTATCCTTTGTTTGCCTCCCTCATCTGTAAAATGGGAGTAATAATAGCACCTACCTTGCAGGGTTGTAGTGAGGATCAAGGCAATTAACACTTGTAAGCCTCTTGGTGCTTAGTAAGCACTATATAAGCATTAATTATTATTTGTATTAAAATGAGGATAACAATAGCCCCTACCACCCAGGGTTGTTGTGAGGACCAAAGGAATTAATATTTGTAAAGCACTTAGCATGGCGCCAGCAAATAGTAGGTGCTGCATAAATGATGATGATGATGATGACGATGATGATGATGATGAGGTCGATGATGATGATGTCAATGATGATGACAATGACGTCGATGACGATGACGTCGATGATAATGATGACTACTACTACTCCTTTGGGAAGGCCATCCCATTCTGATATTTGTAATAGTTAGAAAGAACCTTCTTATTTTGAGTGAAAATCTGTTTCCTCATAACTCTCACTCATTATGCCCAATTCAGTATGCTTCAGCCAACAGAACAAGCTTGCTTTCTTTTTCACTTGATACCCTTCAAATATTCAAGGAAAGATATCTACTCTTTCCTAGTCTTCTCTTCTCCAGGTAAATGGGTTAAAGTACAGGGCAGGGGTGGCCTAGAGCTGGCTCATACCCCATCTCCAGAGCAAATTGTTAAATATTTAGTGTGAGCTTTATACCTGAGAAAATCGGTAAATGTTACTAATCAGGGCTTAATTGGGTTTTTTTGATTGTCTAGCTAGAGTCGAGACCTAAAGTAGTACTGTAATACTGTAATAATGAAAAATGTTCATAATGCAGATTAAATTTAAAAATGAACTACATGTGCATCATTATCCTCCTCTCCCCTTCTCCCCAAGAAAGTCAATTGTTAAACATTTGCTGGCACGCCTCTAACACTGATCCAGTCTAGATGGACATCCTTTTTAGTACAGTTGACTATAGGATATGGTAGGTTGTTGGGAAACAAGAAGAGTTCTTCATTTCTTGGATTTGGAGTCAAGAGGTCTGGGTTAGAGACCTAGCTCCTACCCTCATTGGTTGAATAACCCTGGGCAAGTCACTTAACCCTGTGGACTTCAGTTTCCTTATCTTCATAGTAAAAATGATATTTGTACCACCTATCAAGAAGCACATGGTGGTACATTGGATAGAACACTGGGCCCGAAGTCAGGAAGACTTCAGTTTAAATCAGGCTTCAGTCACTTACTAGCTGTGTGACCCTGGGTAAATCACTTAAAAAGTCCCTCCATTTGCCACCATTTCGTCATCTGTAAAATGGGGATAACAATAGCACCTACCTTATAGGATTGTCTTAAGGATCAAATGAGGTAATGTTTGTAAAAACTCTTAGCACAGGAATAAGAAAGTTTATTCCCTTCCCTTATTTCCTTTCCTACATCCCCCTACCTCACAGGGTTGACAAGAAAATCAAGAACATTTTAAGAATACCTTAAAACGCCATGGGCAATTATGTGCCAAATCCATATGTCTTGAATGCTTATATCTGTCTCCACTCACGCAGTTAACATGCTGGTTCAAGTTTTTATCATCTGTCCCCTGGACTAGTGAAATAGTTTCCTAATTGTGTTTCCTAAAGGAACAGGTCTAACTATGCCACCCCCCTACTCAAATTTCAGTGGCTCCCTATTATTCTAGATCAAATATAATCTTGTTTGGCATTTAAAGCTCAGGGGTGGGGAATCTGCAGCCTTGAGGACACGTGTCCCTCTAGGTCCTCAAGTGTGGCCTTTGACTGGATCCAAACTTTACAGAACAGCTCCCCTTAATAAAAGGATTTGTTCTGTAAAAGTTGGATTCAGTCAAAAGGCTGAGCCCAAGGACCTAGAAGGTGTACAACAATAGCACCAACATCCCAGGGTCCTTGTGAGGATCAAATAATTATTTGATTTTATTATTTGAAAAGGATATATAGCACTTGGATGGCAGTCAGAATAAAAAAAATTTCAATAGAACAGAATATTCGAGGGCTAAATCTAACTCAGTGAAATTTAACAGCCAGTCTTCTAGTGAACCAGCAATTATCAAGCACCTATAATATGCCATGATCGAATGTGAGATATGATTGTGAGATGTTTGTATTTAGTGCCTGGCACATAGTAGGTGCTGTAGAAATGCTGTGGTGCTTGTGGGTGTTGTGTTATATAATTCTTAGGTCCATATTAGCCACTAATTCATTTTGGGACCCTAGTCAAGTTGGTTAACTTCTCTGTACATTAAGCCATATTTTTTTAAATAGGAAGGAAAACAGCAGTGGCTTTCACGTGTAAGGGATCCTGAGACCGAGGGACCTTGCTACTCTCTTTTGCCCTCTAATATTGAGCTTCCAGTCCACTAAAGCCTTCAGATCTCTTTCATATGAATTGCAATCTAACCATGTCTCCCCCATTTTATGTGAGTGAAATTGACTTTTGGAACCCAAATATCAGACTTTACTTTTAGCCCTAGTGGTTCCCCCAGAATCAAGTACAAAATCCTCTGTTTGTTTTGTAAAGCCCTTCATAATTTGGCTCCTTCCTTCTTTTCCCATCTTGTTATACCCTCTTCCCTTCCATGTACTCTGCAATCCATGACTTTGGGCTCTGAGACCACCTGCAATTTATCCTCTGTATATCTTGTTTATATTTACTTGTTTGCCCACTGTCTCCTGCATCAGATCGTGAGATTCTTAAAAGGAGGCATTATTTTTTTGCCTTTTTTTGTATCTCCAGTCTTCAGAACAGTGCCTGGCATATTATAGGTGCTTGATAATTGCTGGTTCACTAGAAGACTGCCTGTTAAATTTCATTGAGTTATATTTAGCCCTCGAATATTCTATTCTATTGAAATTTTTTTTATTCTGACTGCCATCCAAGTGCCAGCTATCCTTTTCAGCACATTTCCTTCATTTCCCTGCTGATGGGCAGAGAAAAAAGGAGAACTCATTTAAAAAACAATAGTGGATTGATCATTTAAAAGAATTAGCCATACCTTATTTATGGGCTGCTACACCATGAATTGTTAGGTGTCATATTTTAAGAAAGACATCAGCCACAACAAAAAAAAAAGATCAACATGCAGGAGTATATCTAAAAAAGAGTGACGGAGACAATGAGGGACCTGGAAATTTTCTTGTGAGGAAAGGTAGAAACTTGGGATATATGATAGCCCAGAAACAAAGAGACTTAGAAATCTGGAGAGCTGTCATGTAGAAGAGAGCAAGAACAAGGAGACTCATTCACTGTGCTCCATAGGACAGAACAAAAGCTAATGGATGGAAATTTCAGAAAAGTTCATCATGCAGGGAAGAGCTTCTTAACAATTAGATATATCCATAAATGGAATGGAATGTCTGTGTGGATAATGAGTTCACCTTCATTGGAAGCCGTCAAAAAGAGGTTGGCTGGATGAGCCATCTGTCAGGTTGTTGTTGCTATGTTTGTCCTTTGTTTTCAAAGAAGACCAAGCCATCAGAGAAATGATGACATGACTTGCACTTGACTTTGTTTTGAGTGAGGGAGGGCTGTGCAGGTCACCAGCCTCACTTTCTCCTCCTGAGCCATATGGGTCCAGTGACCAGATATTCACAGGTTGACTCATCTGTCAGGTATGTTGTCAGGGGATGTCTAGAAGGTCTCCAAGGACACTTCCACTTATAAAAATTATTTGAGCGCTTATTCCCCTTTCCATGCATCCATCTCCAACAGTCTTTGTACCCCTAGGGACTAGCCTAATGCCTAGCACATAGTTCTGTTTTGTTTTCCGCTCAGATCTGTCCCTGATATAAGAAATTTTCTCTACCATTTCAGATGAACACCTTCTCTGCTACACTAAATCTACAGAGAATTGCCTGGGCTACTGAGGTTAAGTGACTTATCTTAGAATCACAAGGAGGTGAGAATCGTGAGTAAAAATTTAGACTAGAACCCTGGTCTTCCTGACTGCAGGTCTGGCCTTCTGTCCGCTACACCAGACTGCCTCTGACACATTATAGTCACTTAATAAATGGCAGCTCTTGCAGATAGTTGCCAGGGAAGAAGCAGTTGCCTAGTTCCTCCATTCCTTGTTCCTACAGACTCCCCTCTGATAGCCCTGTGCTTGAGCTGGGGGCAAATGGAAAGGGCACAGAGTCTGGCTACTCACTTGTAGCCATCTCTTCTCCTCTTTCTCATCCTCTTTCTCCTCTTCTTCCTCCCTTTCCCTCTTCCCTTTCCTTTCCTCCCTCTTCTCCTCCCCTCTTTCTCCTCTTCCTTCCTCTCCCTCACCCCCTCCTGCTGTCTCTCCTTCTTTTTCTCCACTCCCTGCTTCCTCCTACCTCTTCTCAGTTGTGATCCAGGACTGTCTGTTGGCCTGTCATAAACTCCTAGTTCAATACCCACGTCCGACGGCAAACTGCCAGGCTTGGCCCACCAGTTCTGAGCCCAGAGCAGCCCTTTGCTCAGCACTGAGTAACAAAGACAAGGGGCAGTGGGCAGATGAAGCCCTTCAGCTTCAGCTCCTTGAATTCAAACCCCTCCTCCCCAATCCTCTACTGTCACTCAAGGAGGGGACTACAGCCTGTTCCCACTGGCCCAGCTTTTCCTCATGCTAAATCCTTTGTGAAGCTCTGTATCTGCTAAATTGCTAAATGCCATAATATTCAGGGGAGAGTAATCACTGCTCTCCCTTGTAGGACTCAGGAAGGCTTTCCCTCCCTAATCCAGCTAATCCTAATGCCCCTATGAATTGGTTAATTAATAGCTTACAAATGTCTTCAGGTCGCAAAGCACTTTCACATGCCTTATCTCATTTGCTCCTTGAAATAGCTCTGGGAGGGAGGGAGGCTGAATGTTTATTATTCCAGCTCTGCTGAGAGTGCCTGTGTGATCTTGGGCAAACAGTTTAACCTCTCTGAGCCTGTTTCCTCATCTCTAAAATGAGAAGGTTAGACTAGATGACCTCTAAGGTCTCTTCCAGCTCTAAATTTATGAATCCCATTTTATAGTGGAGAAAATGGGATAGGCAAGATTAACCCCAAAGTTAATGATGAGGATGATGACAGCTAGTAGAATGCTTTAAGGTTGGCAAAGCCTTTTACAAATATTACCTCACTTTATCCTTACAACTCTAGGAGGTAGGTGCTGCTACCATTCCCATTTTACAGATGGGGAAACTGAGAGAGATTAATTGACTTGTCCAGGATCACACAGCTAATTGAGCTAAATTTGAACTCATGTCTTTCTTATGCCAAGTCCAGCACTACTTGGTTGCCTCAAGACAAAAAAAAATAGCTAGCATTTATAGAGAGCTTTAAGGTTTGCAAAGCACTTTACATATGTTAATGCATGCTGGCTTTCATAATAACCCTATGAGGTAGGTATTATTATCCACATTCTACAGATGAGGAAACTGAGGCTTTGAGAGACCAAGTGACTTGTCTAGAATTACATGGCTAAGGAATGTCTGATATAGGGCTGGAATTCAGGTCATCCTGACTCCAAACCCTACATTTTATCTATTGCACCACCAACTGCCTCAGTTACATTCTAGCTGTTATGTAGTTGGTTAACAGGGGAGTCAGGACTCAACTGAATTCAGGCCATCCAGGTTCAATATCTTTATTTCCTGTGAATTTCACCATTGTTCTTAATGTGTGTGTGTGTGTGTGTGTGTGTGTGTGTGTCCCTTTGGCAGTCTGGGAAAACCTATGCACTCCTCAGAATGGTGCTTTTAAATGCATAAAGTAAAACAAATGGGACTGCATAAGAAACCAATTAGATTGAAGAAGAATTATAAAACTATTTAAAAGAAAAGTTCACGGACCACAGGTTAAGAACCCCGATCCAGTCTAATTATCTCCTTTTTACAGATATGAAGATAATTTGCTTGAGTTCGTACAATTGGGAGCAAAGCCAGGACTAGGCATGTTCCACCTGCCATTCTTACGCCTATCCCATATTGCCTCTTTAGTATCTAGCTTTGTGCCTCAGTTTCTTTATTTGTAAAGGAGCTGAATTTCATGATTTCCAAAGTCCCTTTCAGTTTGAGCAGTACGATACATGGGGGGAAAGGACTGGATCTGCAATTGGGAGAGGTGGAAGTTTGAATTATGGCTCTCTCATTTGTTGACTGAACACAAACAAGTTTCCTAAACTTTCTGAGTATTAGTATCTTCATGAGTGGTATGGTGATAATAATACCCGTAATCTATACCTCATAGACTTCTTAACATTAATTTAAAAAAGTTTTGAGTTTCAAATTCTCTCCCTTCCACTGAGAAGACAAGAAATATTGTATCCATTATACGTAGGAAGTCATGCAAAACACGTTTCCATATTTTTTGGTACTCTTTAAAAGACTTTTTTTAAACATTCATTTTTAAATTCTTTTGTCCAGAGGTTTATTATGAGAGTGTATTCGATGCCTTGTTAATTCTTAGTACTCTAGAAAATGTCAGCCATTGTCTGACACTCCACGTCTCTAGGATTTGAAGGCAAGGAAGGTCTGAAGAGTGGAATTCCTCTGTTCTCAGAAGGCAAGTCCTGGGGTGGAGGAAAGTGGGGGTTGGATTTGGTGTAGCATCGTCAGAGACTGATGAACCCACAAACCAGAATACTGGCATGTCACTGCCCATGTCCATTGACGGTGAGGCTCACTATTGTCTACTGATGTTGTGAGTATAATGTGCTTATGTTTGGGAACTCATTCTTCGCCTCTGATAAAGATATTGAGGTTGACCGTGGCTCCCCAACTCATTTACCTCATTCACTTTCAGCCTTGTAGAGGCCTAAATGATCTAGCCAGGGGTGGGGAACCTGCAGATTCAAGACCACATGTAGCACTCTTTTGTTTCGGGAAGTTTGGATTCAGTTAAAAGGCTGCACTTGAAGAACCAGAGGCCCACATGTGGCCTCGAGGGTGCAGATTCCCCACCCCTGTTATCCATATCATGGTATATGCCTGACATGCGCCAGAGACAACAAATACAAACCTGGAGAGACTTCTCTTTCCTGTCTCATTTTGTTGGTTTGTTTAGTAGCTCAGTCATGCAACAGTCAATAGGGTTAGGGTTTGGACTTAGGATTTCATTGGTAGACAACATCCAGTGAAGGAAGTCTCTCTACCAATGCAGTTGCTAATATCTCTGTAACTGATGATGGTGATAGCTAACATTTACATAATGCTTACTATTTGCTAGGCACTGTGCTACTTTAAAATTATTATATCATTTGATTTTCACAATAACATAGGGATGTAGGTGCTATTATTTTCCCCATTTTACAGATAAGGAAAATGAGGCAAACAAAGTGAATTGCCCAGGCTCTCACAACTAGGAAGTGTCTGAGGCTGGATCTGGACTCATTTCTTCTTGACTCCAGGCCCAGAACTCTATCCAGTGCAACACTTAGCTGACTAGGCACTCTTAGAGAGTTGCCTAGAGCACTGAGAAATTAAAATGATTTGCCATACAGACAACGTGTTTCAGAGAGCAGGACTCGAATCCAGAGCCAACTCTCTCCATTGTACCATGCTGCCTCTCACTACATCAATAGAAGGACTAAAACAAAGTTTACCATTTTGATGAGCAGCCATGGCTGGTATTCGTACATCATCGTAAGACCTGCCATCTGTGATGAGGATCATTAATTTTCTTTTGTTGGGTTTGGATTTTTTGAAGAGATGTTCCAAAGCATAGTTGATTGCAGCTCCAGTGCTGGTCCCACCACTCCAGTAATTGACCCTCTTGATGGCATTCAGGATATCTTGCTTGGTGCTGTACTTTTCAAATCCAAACTCCAACCGCTGCTCATAGGTGTACTGCACAGCCCCGATGCGCGTGTCTGTGTCTGAAATCTCAAATTCTTTGCTGAGGTTGGCAACGAACTGGAGGAGGGTGCGGAAGTTGCCTGTCCCTACACTGCTGGAGCCATCAATGACGAAGCCAATGTCAGCTGAGTTTAGGCAGGTCTTGCTGCAGGCTAGGCGGTTGGTGTCACAGACTCGTTTTACCAGGGGTTGCACAATCTTGTGGAGGCTGAACCAGCTCAGCACATTGAGGGAATAGAAGCCATTTTGTCTGCAGACAGCCTGGAAAGCCACACAAAGATGCCCATGACCTAAAGTGATACTAGCTCATGAGCCAAATCAGCCAGACAATCAGTAACACTTCTTGGGCACCAGGAAGGACCTCAGGTCTCCCATCTTTCCTTTCTACAATTTTTCCTTTCCTCTCCTTGCTTGCTGGTACCACCACCCCTCCCCAGCTCCATGAATTTTTTACTCTACCAGGTACCTACTCTCCCCTGGCTATCCACTACAGTGTATGAGCAGTGAAACAGTCCCATAAAGTATCTCCCTATCTCTTCCAACCAAAGTGCTTGATCTTTCATCAGTTTTAATTCCAGATGCCTTAAGCAAGATCTTCCTGAAGCTCAGTTTCCCCATCTATATAACTCCAGTCCCAAAGCCTGTAATATGGGACTCTTTCCTTATGAGTGGCGATAAATGTCCTGCCCGGTGTGAGGGACTGTACAGAGTTGATGAGAGAGTGGGAGAGCTCCAGCCTTCCCCAGTCCTCTTTCAGAATTTTAAAGCTTCAAATGTCTTCAGGACTCTTTAAGTCTGTTTGGGTACTTTTGACTTCCTACTTCAAGAGAGAAGATGAAGAGGTCAATTGTACTTCATGTTGCTGAAGACTCTGGAAAAACATGAGAGGAGTTTCTGTCATGACCCTATCTCCAGCTTGCTATATTAGCGACTTCATGGAGTTATTCCCTTGGGTGAGATCTAAAATTTTTTCTCTTGGTTGAACTGCATTATCTCACTCTGAATGGGAGAGCCCTTTCACCTCCTAGGTACTTTCTCTGATTTCTGTTTTGCAATAATTTGGATAAACATGTTTCTTTGCTCTTCTCCATTTGTGTTCATTGTGGAACTGTTATTTGGTGGGTAAAGGGTCAAGTCTTGGATATAAGCACAAGATTTAGTGACAAAGCAATCAGAAGTTAGATTGAACCCTGTCATATCTTTCAAGATGAATAATATTTAAGGGAGCAGATGGAGACAGTTCTAGCCTGGTGCTCCTACCTTTATCCAAGGGAGACTATGATTCCTACTAGAAGGAGAAACAGGAAGTTAGGGGGCAGAGGCGGCTTTGCTCTCTTCAGAGACACAGAATATCAAAGTAGGACTTTATCTAGCTTCTCCTTTAAATACTGTTAGTCTATAGTGCTTAATCTAATTTTTGATCTCTTCATCTCATCTGGAGACATGGGATTCTAAATTCTGTATCCAAATACCAGTTCTAATGAACACAAATGGTGAATGGCAAAGAAACCTGTTTATCCAAATCTTAGTGAAACAGAAATCAGAGAAGGTATACATAAGAGAATATAAACCAGACAATGCAGAGTGAAGGATCTCTCCCATTGGTAGTGAGATAAGAGTTCTAGACTTTGCCCAAGAGAAAAACTCCAGGAAGTCTCTAGCGGAGCAAGCTAGGGTTAGGGACATGATGGAAACTGTCAGTTCTTCTCATGTTTTCCAAGAGTCTTTTCCTTCAGCAACCTAAAGTGGGTTGAGCTTTTCCATCTTCCCTTTTGAAGTGAGAAGTCAGCAGTACTTGCCAACTGAGGAGTCCTGAAGAAGACTTGAAGCCTGAAGAGTCCCAAAGGGGATTGGCAAATGTCAGAGCCAGGGCAGGACATTTATCTTTATCAATATGGAGAAAATTCCGTGCCCATGGGCTTTGGGACTGGGGTTACAGCTATAATATAAGGAAAATACTCCACAGACCTTTTTGTGAGTACCACTGAGATCATTTGCATTAAGTACTTTGTAATGGTAAAGTGCTGTTCAAGTGTGAGCTATCAAGATGTTATAGGGGAATGCTTTCTAAGAAACATTCATCTCAAGGAACATTTCTTCCTGGTCCATAAGAAGATCAGCCAACCTATTGATAATTTCATTGAATATAAATCTCTTTGGGAGTTATTTGAAACTTACCCTAATAGGTGATATGAGGCGGTTGTGTGTTGGAGCGGAAAAAGTAGTGAACATAGAGTTGGAAGATCTGGTTCTGAATCTAAGTTCTGACACTAAGTAGTTTTGTGATGGTAGATAAACCATTAATCTGTCTGAACATCTGTTTTCTTCGATTCATCTTCTATTTCACCTATTTTCTTCTGTGTGGACAACAGTGTTTGTACTGTTTGCCTCAGAGTTAGGTGATGCAGTGGCTTCCTAATTGGCCTCCCTGCCTCAGATCTCTCTCTACCCCAATCTATCCTATGCATAGCTGCTAGTGATATTACCTAAAGCACAAGACTAAACTTTCACTTCCCTGTTGAGTGATAAAATATAGACTGTTCTGGGAGGCATTTGAAGTCCTTCATAATCTGGCTTTGGTTTCCCTTTCCAAGTATACTTCATATTACTTCTCTTCAAATACTCTATATTGTGACCAAAATGGACTACATGACGCTCCTTGAAAATGACATCCTATCTTCCATCTCTGTGTCTTTGCCCAGGCTGTCTCCCATGCCAAGAATTGAATCCCCTCACCTCCATCTCATATATATACATATATGTATATACATATATATACACATGTATTCATGCATTATATAAACATATAAATATATGTATATATGTATACAATACATATATGCATATACATGCGTATATATGTAATTTAATTTTATGTGCATGGGCTCTTTTCCTCCATAATCCATTAGGGCAGGCAATCTCTAGGGCAGGATTATTTGTTTTTGCCTTTTTAATCCTAGAACTTAAAGTAGGACCTGGCACATGATAAGTGCTTAATAAATAATAGTAATGGCTACTACTTCAATACTTGCAAATGGATTTACATGTTACTTCATTAATCTGTACAATAATGTTGGGAGCTATCTTTATTCCCATTTTGAAGATGTGGAAAGAGAGGCTAAGAGATTTATTCAAGGTCACACAAATAGAAAGTGTCTAAGTCAGGATTTGAACTCAGACTTCCTGGCACTAAGTCCAACCCTCTACCCACTGTGCCACCCAGCTACCCTGGGTTGATTGAAAACACTATATAAATGCAAATTATGATTAATAATAATAAAAAATTCATATATATACATTTCTTTAACAATATAATTTTCATCTAAGGTGCATTTGTTTTATTGGTGTGCACTTTCTTTAGATACTGCTGCCCATTATATGGAAGACCCTGTGTGCCCTGGAGTATGTATACATTAGAGAGGCCTTGATCTCAATAGAGAGTCTATAAGTCCATATATGGACATTCCCCTTTGGCCTCTCTGCTCCATTCTACTCCAAATATGAAGTATTTTTTTATATATGAAGTGTTTGTGAGTTTCCAGGAGGTCTGCAGTACTAGGGGAGTTCCCCATAATTTCCTTAGACATCAGAGCTGTCAGAGTCGCACCTGGTCCAACATTTGGGCCCCGAGGAACTGAAACAAAATACTAAGCCCCATTGTCCCTGGTGGAAGTACACAACTGCATGAGAAATTTAGATTTATTTTTTGGGCAAATACCTTGTTCACAAAGTTGGGTTCTATCACATTCTGCTTCTCATTTTCAACAGCACCTTCAATGGTGATGAAAAAAATGTTGATTCCGGATTCTCTGGCGAGTCTTGAAGCCTCCTCCACCTTATCTGTGGGCCAACCATCCACCATCACTATGGCCACATTGGGGGCTCCCCCTCTGTTTCCATTGGCATTGGAAAAGAAACTTTTGGTAACAAAAGAAAGTGCTCGCCCTGTGATGATTAAAATAAAATATAGAACAAAAATCATAATGATGATGATAACTAATATGTCTGTGGTGTTTACTATGTGTCAGGCATTGTGTTAAGTGCTTTATAATTATTATCTCATATAAGGAAGCAGTGGTTTCTATAAAGTATTTTTATAAACAGTAATCAAAGAAGCATGGCATAGTGGATAGAGAGCTTGTGGTCAGGAATAACAGGGTTTAAATTCTGTCTCTGATGCTAACTAGCTGTATAATTCTGGATAAATCATTTCATTGCAAACTCTCTAGGAATTACTAAACCAAAGCTGATTTGTGACAGGCAGTGGAATTCTCTTTGATGACAAGACCACGGATCTTTAATGTATCTAAGTAACAGGTTAAAAACTTATGAATTTGGAATTAATAGAGAATTGATGGCAGGAGAGTCCTTGTCAGAACTAAAGACTATTTCGGAAGTTGCTTCTCATCTGTAGGCTTTAGTTTGCTCATTAGTAAAATGAAAAGTTTGGTCTAGCTTTCTAAAGTTCCCTGTAGGTGACATTCTATGATTCTAGGCATATTAAAACCCAATTTATGAGGATCAGACTAGCTGGGGAATCTTTCTCCTGGTTTTTAAATCATAGGATATAAAGGTTAGAAGCCTCCATTGAGATGACTTAGCTCAACTTCCTCACCTAACAAATGAGGACACTGAGCCTCAAAGCAATAAAAGGACTTGTCCAAAGTGCCTCAGCCAGTTAGTGACAAGATCGGGCCCCAAGTCCAAGTCTCCTGACTTCTAGTTTTCATACTCTTCCAGACTATCTCTTTTCTCCTAGCCTGTGTCCAAATTGTCATAAATACAGAATTATTGAAGTTGGAGTGAATGAGATTTCTCTGTAGTTGTAAAAATTTATCAGTACAAGAATGTTCACTTGGTGCCTTCCTATGAGGTAAATTCAGAGTAAGTTGTAGGACCTAGAATCAGCCCAGGAAAATGGTGGCAGAGGGTAGTCAGTGGATAGAATGGTGAAAGCATTAGGTTTGTTGGGGACAAACATTGCTAAATTTTGAAACAAGCAGAGACTTAAAAAAAACCAACAAGTCCCAAATCCTTTCTTCTTTAGAAGATCACCTTGCGTAGAACCAGGGGATATATGAGCACTTCAGAATATACACTGAAGTGACCCATGCACTGGTTCACTGAAGTCATGATCAAGACTTGGAATTAAAGGAGATATATTTGGATGGATGATGGGGGCAGGAAGGGAATGATTCCTTGGTGAATTGCTATTTCATTCTCCCACCTGAGCTTCTTCCTTACCTCCATCATCTCCTGTACTGAAAAGCAAAAGGAAACTAATGAGGAAAATCTCTTCCTGTTTCCTTGGTAGAAAGTTACAATTACACTAACCACAGACCACATACCCACATTGGAAAGCCCGCCTTTCTGGGAAATTTTCTCTATGGCTGCCTTCAGATCCCTGGAATCCACATGAGTCTTGAGGTTAAATTCCATGGAGGGGTTGTCTCTGTGTTAGAGCAAGAGACAAAACTTAGTAGGAAAATGTGCTGCCACTGGAGAAACTGAACAGTGCCTTTGATGGAAAAGGGAAATGAGAAATTATTTCAGACTCATGAGCGCACAGTAAGTAGAAGTCACTTAAAACCACTGGCAGCCATTAAATTATGGTTTGGTTTAACAGGAATTCATTCAACTCTTATTATGTGCAATGGATTACAAAGGTCATGATTCTTACAATTAAACAAACTTTAAGTGTGTACTAGGTTCAAGGCATTGGAAATATAATGGTACTCATGATACTCACCCTGGATGTTTACTTCAGATCTGGCCTTCTCACTACTTCAAGTCTACTGTGCCCCTGAAACCCTTTCCTCTGATTGACCAGTTCCTCCCAGAATCTCCATTTTTAAGGAAAGTATGTAGACCAGTCCTTTTTTTCTTTTCCCTATCCATTGCTGACCCTCTAGATGTTCTCTACTATACCTTCTCTGCCCTTTCCCCTTACCACTCTGTCCTGCCCCTCCCAATTTCTTTCAGCTTTTAGATTCCTTTTATATAGTATCTTTCTTCCTCCATTAAAATATAAGCTCAAGGGAAGGCACTGTCTTTATTTCTGCATATATTTATATTCTCAGTCCTTAGCACAACATGATATACAATATGTACTTAATAAATACTTGTTGACTTAATTTGAATTTATATAACACTTTTTACTACTCTGTTAAAAAAAAATTAAGTGCCTATTATGTGCTAGGTCCAGGTTGATGACGATTCTCTTGCCTCATTCAGTTTTAGAAATAGTGATTACGCACTTCCTATGTGTAAGGCATCTTGTTAGGAAAGAATGAAAGACTCCCTCCCCTTATAAAGCCTACCTTTTACTGTCATAAGGTGATGTGGGAAACGATATGCACATAAATAAGTCTAACGCAAGGAAACTTGATCTGGGAGAGAGTGTTAACAACCGGGGAATCACAAAAGGTTTCTCAGAGATTGGTACCTAAATTGAGCCTTGACTGCAGTCCAGGTTTCCAAGAAGTGGAGATGGAAAGAGACTAGAAGATATACCTTGATGTGGCCAAAGAGAACTGTCATGGCCCCTCTAAATTTTCTGTATTTCTTCAGGCTATGTATTCACATTTCATAGGTTCATAGATTCAAAACTGGAAAGTCATAATCCAACCCCTTTATTTTATAGATGAAAAAATTGAAGCCAGGAAAGGGAAGTGACTCTAACCAAGGTCACATAATAAGTGGAAAATTTTAATATATTCATTATATTATATTAATATATATTTAATATATTCAAATTCAGCAAATTCAGTACCACTCTGGCTTGTCCTGTGATTGCTACTCCTAAGACTTAGCACATCTTCCATTAAGATTTTACCAATTTTATAAGTGAAATCTTCTGGGTCTGTTATTATTTCATGAATCAGAGCAGTTTACAGATGCTGAAAGAGACTGGATGTTTTACAGGAGGGCGTGGGGGTCTTCCTGAGGTTTGCTAATTCTTTTAAGTGATTATCACACGGCATGATCTTGGCTCTTGCCTATCTTAGTCACTTCCCTCTGTGTGCTCTCCAGCTTGTCAATGTCCTTCCAAAAGTATGGCTCCCAGCCCTGCTTACAATACTCCAAATATGTTCTGGCCAGGGCAGAGCACAGCAGAATTAAATGCCTGAATAAATCAAAAAACATTTGTCAGATGCTTACTATATGCAAGGCACTGTGCTAAGAGAAAAAAATATAGAAAAGGGATTCAAATAGAGAAACCAGATAGTTCTTTTTCTTAAAGAGCTCACATTCTAATAGGAGGAGACAAGTGTGTCAAAAGATTCAGCCTCAGGGCACATGGAAAGACTCTGGATCTTAGGGTGTTGGTGGCAAGGTATATGGCGATAGTTCTTTTGTGCCATTTCTGCAGATAAAACCATTTCATTTCTAATGCTGAACTATTCAGCAGTTCCAAGGACTTTGGTAGTGAGAGTTTTCTTTTCTGTGCCTCCAGTAGCTTATCAGAGGATTATCATCATAGAAACAGGTGAGAACATTGTGGGGTGACAGAGATTGCTGGGATGAATGGGGTACAGGCACATTTGTTTTCAGTTTCTTCCAGTTATCAGTGATTCCTGAGAATATGAGGAAATTCCCTTGATTGAGTTTGGGAGAGAAGTTATGGCCTTAAGGGAGCGCTGAGTTGCTAGAGTGGCAAGGCAGCCAGTTATAAGAGTTTAGGATGGTTATGCAAAGGGCATGTGCCCACATGACAACTGACCTTGTGCTAGAGGGCAATAGTGAAAGGAAGAGGCTAAGGTGACTGTAGCATAGCACCCCAAGACAACTACCTTTGTGAGGCAGCACAGTGACTTCAGCAAAGACAATAGATGTCTGTTAGTAAGGAGCTTCATTCTAGCCTACAGAGGAAAGTTCCTCCCTTTCTCATTTCTTCTTATTCAACTTCTCGCTGATCTCACAGCTCCTGCCTGTCCCTCTAAGTGGCTGACTAAGGTGGTTGAAATCTTATAGCTATATTTTGCCTTAATTCATTTACTTTTAAAACCATAGTTAATTATGCATATCAGTGCTTGGATGTAGCATTAAGGGGTAGCTAATTAGGAAGCCTGAAAGGGACTGAGACTTTACTGTTTTGCCAATATCAGCTAGTTGGGGGTTTGCATTCGAAGGAAAAGAGAGAATTTATTGATTATTTTAACAATTTCTCATTGCATTCACTGGGGTGATTCCCCTGGGATTAAAGAGAGCCAGTAATTGCTTCAGTTAGTGACTGACTAGAATGAAATAGGCAAAATTCCTTTGGCTGTTCTGCTGAGTATGAAAGAAAATTTTATCCCCCAGAAGGGAGTAGTTGGAGAGAAAGTCATGTCCCAAGGGAGGAGTGAGTCCAAAGGGAAGGAGGGAATAAAATGACTTCATACCTGTTCAGCTAGTCCATCCACCAGTATTATTTGTGAGGTATATGAAGGATTATGTTAAATCTTATCTGAGTTTCTAGGAATAGAAGAGTCAGGCTGATGGATACCTTGGAGTGATTGACATTTTACAGTGACTGACACCTTTGCTCACTGTTAACATTCAGTAGTGGTACAGAAAGGGAATGAAAAATTTCTAAAAAAAAAAAAAAAATCTCCCTTGAGATTACCTTAATCACACAGTTTCCAGAAGGGCTACTAATAACTAGAAACTCAAGCTAAATGGTCGTAAAGGGAATTGATGTGATGACTCACAGAGTATGTGCTATGTTTTACTGCATGAGTTGGCTGCTTTAAATGCAAGATCACTTCCCCAATAGTAAAGAAGGTGAAAGTTTGTATGGACTGTTCTCTCCATCCTATAGCTTACTAGGGACAATACAGTGTTGGAATCATGGAAAAGTCCAAGTTAAAGGAAAACTTAAAGATCATTTAATAAACCTTTTCATGTTAAAGATGAAGCCAAGAGGATACTATGTAAAGAATGTTGGACTTGGGACTTGGGTTTAAATTCCATATCTGTCATACATTATATTGCAGCTGTGAGCATACCATTTAACTTCTCCCAGTCTCAATTTCTTCTTTAGCAAGTGAGAGAAGGTTGAAGAGCACTGCCTCTAAGGGCACTTTATGTCCATAATCATACTGAAAACTGAAGAAATGTATCAAAATGATGCTTATTCATCTTTAGGTGACACAAGGGAAAGCTAATGACAAGAAACAGTAAAGATTCAAAATAATCACATATGTTTACAGAGCTATAAAGAATTTTAAAGATCATCTTTTACTTTCCTCATTTGATAAGTGTAGGAGCTGAAACCCAGAAAGGCTATTTAATTTTCCTTAAGGTCGTACAACTAGTTAGGGATGAAAAGGAACTAGGTCATCAGTTTCTTAGTCCAGTATTCTTTTCACTTTGCAAGTTGTCATAAAATAGAACTATAAATTGATGAAATTAAATAGGGAAATTTAAAGTCCTACAATTAGTTTCAGTTAAGACCAATTGCACAACTATAGAACTGGGACTATCTTAGTGGACAGCTAGTTAATTCTGACTGTGAGCTCCTTGAAAGTAGGGACTGTCTTTTGCCTTTCTTTGTATCTCTATCAGTTAGCACAGTGCCTGCATAGAGTAGGTGACTAATAACTGAATGACTATACCATTGCATGGGACTCTTGCTTTTCATTTTAGATGGATCCTTTTTTATAATATTTAAGAAGAGCCTTCTATGCTCACACTTTTATTAATTTTTTAAGCATAAATATTCTTTGTTAAAGGCTTTTTCTGCATCTATTGAGAAAATTGATATTTGGATTTTTTGTTTTTAATAAATTGATTATTTTCCTAATATTGAATATTCCTTACATACTAGTATCAATCCAGTTTGGTCAAAATCAATGATTTCTTGGATACACTGTTATAGTCTGTTTGACAGGGTTTTAATGAAAATTTATTACTTTATATTTACTTGTGATATTGATCTGTAGATCTTCTTTGCCATATCTTTCTCTGGTTTAGGTATTGGGATTCTATTAGCTTCATAAAAGGATTTTCATTGACTATTTTATCAATTTTTGAGAATAATTTACATAGTACTGATATTAATTGTATAGCATTGATATGTTGTAATTAATTATGTAGTATTGATTGTTGCTTAAAAATTTGTTAGAATTTTCCTGTAATCCATCAGGAACAGGAGATTTTTTTCTTTCATAGATCCTTCAATTTCTTTTTCTGAAACTGTATTATTGAGGATCTCTGTTTGGTGTTCTGTTAGTGTGAGTATTTTATCTTTTTGAGGGAAATCCTTTATTTTCTTTTGTGTGACTTAGTTTTGTTGGAATATAATTGAGCATAGCAGAAAAATGAATTCTATTTCTTTTGAGCTTTTCTGTGATTTCACCTCTTTTACTCCTTATTTTGTTGATTTAATCATCTGCTCTTTTCTTTTTTAATCATATAGCTGAAATTTTATCAGTTTTTAGTCTCAAGGAATGGGCTTTTACTTTTGTTTATCAGTTCTATAGGCCTTATGGTTTCTAATTTATCTCTTTCTCCAATTTTCAAGATTTCCTATTTTCTGCTTATTTTATTTTTGAGTTTCAAATTTTTTAAAATACTTATTTTAGTCATACATTTTTTCTCTAAGGACTAATTTACCTCCATCATATAAATTTTAGTTTGTTGTCTTTCTTTATTGCTCCCTATAACATAATTATTGTTTCTATGGTTTGCTCTTTGACCAACCTGTTAATCAGTATTTCATTATTAAGTCTCCATTCAGACCTGTGTCTTTTTGTGTCTTATTTTTGTTAAGTGATTACTATTTTTATTGAAATTTGGACTACAAAGTATGTATATATACCCTAACTTTTCATATTTATCTTCAATTTCTCTGTGCTCTAATAAATTGTGAAGGTTTGTAAAAGTGCCGTGTGGTGCTGAGAAATATGCTTCCTTTCAGAAGACACCGTAATTCTTTTATCTTTAAATTCTCTAATAATTTGTTCAATTTCATGTTTTCTCCTTTGTTTATCTTTTTGTTAGAGAGAGAAAATTAAAATCTCTTTATTATTGTGTAATTATCTATGGTTTAGTTTTCGGTTGACATAATTTAGTTAATTTTTTATAATTTAGACTATTTGGAATACATGTTTAATATTGATAATGTTTTGTTGTCTATAACTTCTTATTTTCTCTGTTTATCTTATATGTCAAGAACTTAGCACAGTGTCTTGGTATATAGTAGGCACTTACTAAATGCTTGTTGACTGACTTTTGGATGTCTTCAACTTTGCATATGTAATGTAGACATCTCAAAAGTAATGTGTTCAAAATAGAATTTATTATCTATCCACCCAATCCTCTTCCTCTTTCAAACTACTCTGTTTCTGTTGGGGATAACACCATGCCTCCAGTCACCTAGGTTCACAAGTTTAGTTAGCATTAAACTTCCTTCTCTCCCACTCCCTATTAATAATCACTTGCTAAGAATTACTATTTCTGCCTCCACAACTATTTCATCCAACTGGCTTTCATCTAGTCCCCCATGTGGCTATCCCTCCATGCCCTTTTGTTGGCACTAATCTCCTTAGTTTCTTGCATCTTTTCTTGATTTCTTTCATCTTTCTTCTCCAACCCATCTTCCACACTGCTGTCAACATTCACCTTCTCAAAACACAATTCTATGTTGTTCCTCAGCTCAATAACCTTTAGCGATTTCCCTTCTCTTTAGGATAAAATACAACTCTTCTCCTTGGCCTTTAGAGTCCTTCATGATCTGGAACCATTTTATCTTTCTAGATTTATTTCACATTATTCCCATTCATATACTTTCTATTCCAGTCCAGTTAGCCTCCTTGCTCTTCTCCAAACTCAACTTGGAGCCTAGGCTTACCCTAGGCTTTGAATAATCACTCTTCTTATCTCTGCCCCTTAGAAACTCTAGAGCCCTTCAAGGCTCTACTGAAGTGGGACACCTTCTAGGGAAATACTTTCCTGAGCTCCCCAATTATTAATACTTTCTTAAATAATAATGTGTATACATATTTACTTTCAAGTTGCATCTTTCCAAAAGAATGAAAATTCCCCAAAGGTAAGGACTGCTTTTGTTTTGTCTTGGTATTCCTAGGGCCCAGTACTGTGCATTGAATATACAAGGTATTTAATAAATGCTTGCAGAATTAGTTTGGATTATTGGCTCCCAACTAATAGACCCACATATTTCTTGTTGCCCTTTCTCCGCTACATTGAAATTATTCTGTTCATGAGATAGAATTCATGCTCATTTTTTGTAGTATATGATCCCATGTGGCAAGTAGGACCTTATTTAGAAATGGGAATTATTTTAAAGGGCAATGAAAGAAATATGCCACTTTTTTTTTGCTAAGCAAGATGATAATTTATTTTAACATGCAATTTTATAAGTTGTTAAAAGTCATTCCAGATTATCCAGAAGGAAATCAAAGATTTCTTTCCAAAGGAATAGCTAGAAATAAGCAGAGCCAACTTGAAGCCCAAATAGAACCATTATCTATCTTAATATCCCAAAGTCAAACTCTGTCATGTTCCCACATACTGTATCTTTGGACTTATTGCCTGTTTTTTTCATAGCTCCCCTTTGGACCTGTGCCTGTATGTGGGATTTGCCCAGACGGTGCCTTATTTCTGCACAGGGAGAAGTTCCCTCTCCCATATTCTCCTCCCCTCATCCCCAGGCACCTACTCATTTTCTGCATGTGTTCATGTCATGTCTAAGAGATTGGGACATGAGAGTTCTCCCATATCAGCCTTGCCACTGGTCTTCCTCTATCCACTCCATTATCTGTCAACTCCATGGAATGTACATACACACATTTCTCAGCTGTGAAATGAGGACTTTGGACGAGATAATCTTTAAGGTGCCTTCCAGCTCTAGGACTGTATGTGTGGTATGTGTGTGTGTGTGTGTGTGTGTGTGTATCTATGTGTGTCTACAGGCTTTGCATCAACTAGAGTCATAGAACAGACTTCCTTCACAGATGGGCAGAGGGTGGAGGCAGCCTGTGTGGAAAGAACATTCAGCTAGGAGACTGGAGACTTGGTTTCCAATCACAGTTCTGTCCCTGATGCATATGCTGTATGACCTGAGGGAATGCATTCTTCCTTTTTGAGCCTCAGTTTCCCTAGAGTGAAGGGGCTGAATCTGATGCTCTCTAAACCCCTATTCCAATTTCAAATTCTAAAGCTCTGCATTTAAAAACAAATACAACCCCTCACCCCTGCCCAAAACCCCAAATATTATGTTGTATGAATATCCTTTGCCACCTTGAGTAGAGGGTAGATCTAAGATATTCTTCCAAAAGAATGAACGTATTATGGCCTGGTTGGAGGGGAGAACTTCAATAAAGAATAGAGGTGCTCTGTAATGTAACCATAGGGTCAGAAAAGTGTAAAATTTTTTAAATGGAAAAATCAACATTTTGCTGTTTTTCCAAACGTAGTATCTCATTATGATCACAAAGTATAAGGCGACATGTGCAATTATATTCAATGCAGACTGGAACTGTGATCTCAAAAGAAACCATTTTTAGATTTAGGGTCTTGGCAGCTTTTAATACCTGTGGATCCAGGCTCCAACTCCCAAGCCATGAGCAGCCTTGGTGGCCTTACTCATTACTCTGGCTAAGTTCATCTAATAGCTACTTGTTCCAGCCAGTCTTTCATTTGGCTTTTTACATGTATCTCCAAATATTCCAGCTCCTATTAAATGCAATTACATATACATAAGCTATGCAATTTTAATTCTGAAATGTTGTTGCTGGTGTTGTTGTACATGGGGCAAGTGAAGGGTGAAGGCTATCAGAATTTTTGTTTCAGTAGAGGAACTACCACTGCATGGTAATAGAACTAGTCATTTAGCTTCAGTATCAGCTCAGATCAATATCACACAGATAGTATCAGAGGCAGGATTTGAACCCAGGTCCTCTGTGAAGTGGACAGAGTGCTGGGTCTAGAGTCAGGAAGACCTGAGTTTAAATCTGACCTCAAAAACTTACTAGCTGTATGACCCTGGGCTAGTAATTTAACCCTGTTTCCCTCAATTTCTTCATCTGTAAAAGGAGCTGGGTATGGAAACGGTAAAACCACTCCAGGGTGTGAAGTCCTCAACTGGGTCATAAAAAGTTAGACACCACTGAAAGCAACGAAATAACAACAACCTCTGACCCTGCATTCAGTCCTGCTTCTAACTGCACCATGCTGTCACTTGAATGACTGTTCCTCGAGTGTGTGTACAAGATAATGAGTGGAGAGTAATAGGAAACTCCCTCTCCCAATGCCATTCACCACTGTCTGTGAGGGGAGCTCAGAGTGTGGAAAAAGGAGATGATGAATCCAAGGTTACACAGGCAAGATGTGTCAGAGGTGAGATTTAAACAAAGATTATAGTGAAATTCAAGGTAAACAAGGAAAGTTTGTCCAGTTTGGACACATACAACCTCTCTTAAATACAAACACACACACTCACGCGCACACACACACGCACCCTCTACAAATACATCTATTAAGTGGTACACATGTTGTAGTTTCCTAGTGGATTATAAGCTCCTTGAGGACGTTTGTATGCCCAGTGTTTAGCACAGTGTTTCTCATATGTGAGGAACTTAATAACTGCTTGTGATTGATCAATATGTATTTCTCTGGGTGAAGTACCAGCATTCAAGAAGAATTAACATACGGCAATGGAAAAGGAAGGCACTAACCTGGATAGTTTAGGAGATCTGGGTTCACGTTCCCACATCAACGTGTACTGACAATTGCATGAAGTTACTTCAACTTTTGGAACCTCATTTTCCTCATCTCCAAAATGGGGCTCATATTCCTCCTTCATAGGGTTGTTGTACGACTCAATGAAATAACATAGGCAAGCTGCTTTGTAAAAGTAAAATGCTACGTAATAGTAAATTGATGTTTTTCTTTCTTTGGCCCTCAGGTGGCACAGTGGATAGGGAACTGGGCCTGGAGTCAGGAAGACTCATCTTAAGTTCAAATTTGACCTCAGATATTTAGTAGCTGTGTGACCCTGGGTAAGTCATTTGACCTGGTTGCCTCAGTTCCTCATCTGTCAAATGAACTGGAGAAGGAAATGGCAAATCACTCCAGTATCTTTGCCAAGAAAAACCCAAATGGGGTCACAAAGTGTGGGTCACAACTAAAATGACAGAACAATATCATTTTCTTTCTTGGCCAGCCCAGGGATACTGTGAGGACAGGCTAAATCTGATGAAGAACATGGACAAGGAGGCCACCAGGGTAGGACCCAGGCTTTAAAAGCAATTTCAGTTGGATAAATTCTCTCTTCTGGTCTCGGTATTCCCAGTGGGAAGAAGGGATTGCTTTTTCTTTTACCAAAGGCCACTCTAGCTGCCCCTTTGTAATGTGTTTTGTAACCAGTGTGTCAGTGATGAGATGTCTGACCCCACTCTATCCAAGCATCTCATTATTAGAGTGCAACGATCATAGTCCTGTACTGGAAAGACCAGAAGGCCAGACAACGCTCACTGATAGGATGAGTTCCTACTGTGCATAGAATCACCAAGTGGAAAGCATTGGACAGAGCTTCATCTGGTTCAAACGTGTCAGATGAGGATACTGAGGCCCAGAGAGATTAAATCACTTTCTCAAAGTCACATAGCAAGTTAGTAGCAGATAAATGACTCTGTCCCAGTTTTCCTGTCTCTTATTTTAGCCATCCATTCGAATCTAATCCAACCCAACAAGCATGTACAAAGTATATATTCCACCAGATAGGGATAGCACATGTAAACAAGTCATGAAGACTTGAGGGAAGGAGAGACGGAGACAAAGAGAGAAGAGAGAGAGAGAGAAGAGAGAAGAAAGAGGAGAAAGAGAGAAAGAAGAGAGAGAGAGAGAAGAGAGAAAAGAGAGAGAGAGAAGGAGAGAGAGAGAGGAGGAGAGAGAGAGAGAGAGAGAGGGAGAGAGAGAGAGAGAGAGAGAGAGGGAGAGAGAGAGAGAGAGAGAGAGAGAGAGAGAGAGGGGGAGAGAGAGAGAGAGAGAGAGAGGGGAGAGAGAGAGAGAGAGAGAGAGAGAGAGAGAGAGAGAGAGAGAGAGAGATTGAGAGAGAGAGGAGAGAGAGAAGAACCAAGAGCAAAGAGCACAAGGGAAGACTTCTCTAGGGATGGAACCTGAACTAAGCCTTGAAAGAAGCTAGAGGTTCTAAGATGCATAGGTGAGAAAGGAGTGTCTTCCAGGCAGGAGGAGTCTGGCTAAAAGCACGGAGGTTGGAGATGGAGTACTGTTAGGAAAACATCAGTCAATCAATCAATGAGCATTTATTAAATACTTATTATGTTCTAGGCATTGTACTAAATAAACTCACCAGGCAGCCCGATGCTGACAAAATCGCTTCCAAAGTGCTTACAACAAGGAAAAGCAAACATGCCTTTCTTTGTCTTTCTGGGTTTCACATTCATCATGATACTGGATATTAAGGCACTGATTGAAATGATTCTAAAAACATGTTGTTGGATGGGGTTAGGGTAAGTTCTTTTCTATTGATACTGAGTACATTAGAAAAATAGGGAAAGGGGGATGCTGGTAGAACCTTATGTTTTTCACCAATCAAGGTTCCCATCAACATATGACTCTATGCTCACTCCATTCCTCACTTGTTTGACATGTTTACCACTTTATTTTCATATTATGCTATAAAACTGCTGCATACAAGCTTATAAAAAACCCCAAACTATTTCTAACATCAGACAACACACCAGTCTTTGTCCCCTGTATAAAATGGGCTTGGGACATCTGGCACTAAGGTGCTTGTATTTCATCTTTATATAAGTCTGCTTTCAGTTTGCTGTTTTCAAAAATAACACATTAAATAAAATAGGCTGACATTTTGAAAACGAAGAAAAAATATGACCGAAGGAACATAGAAACCCTTTCCTCTTTCAATTTGAAGCTCTCAAAATAGGTGTCTTGATGAGAAGAAATGTAAGCTGGCATTTGGAGCAATCTGCTATTTTTATATAAAAACCTTCAATCATTCCCCAATGCCTTCAGAATAGAGCCCACACTCCTTAGACCCTCCACACCCTGGCTCCAGCCTAGCTTTTCAGTTTTATTTCCCATTAGTCTCCTCCATGTACTGTAAGTCCCAGTTAAACTGGACAATCCCCTGACTGTCCCCTGGCCCTAGCGTGCTCCCTCCCACCTTCCTGCTTTCTTTCAGGTGGTCGTTCTCCCCCTCCTGTCCTCCACTGGGAGGCACTCCATCCTCATCTCTGCTTCTCAGAATTCTTCCCTTTTGTCAAGACAGCTTAGCGAGCTTCCTCTCTTCCTCCATGAAGCCTTCTCTGATCTCCTCACTCCCTCAATGGATAATTTTCCTCTTCATTTTTCCTACAGCACTTTGTTAGAATCTCCTTCGTCTTCATCATTCCTTACCTCAGACACAAGTGGCAGGGCTGCCTCGTGGTTAGGGAGCTGGCCTTGGAGTCATAAAGTCATGGATTCAAGGCCTGCCTCTGAATAGTATTACTGGCTGAGGGACCCAAGTTCTCAGAAGACTGTCAGTTGCAGCTCCACATCTCGGAGTTCCCCAAAACAATGAAATTGCAGGTCCAGTCCTATCTACCTACACAATGTATTTCACCTCTCTGCTCCCCCACCCCTCCCAAATGTGAGCTCCTTAAGATTTTGGACCGTGTCATTCTCTTTGGATTCATTCCCACGACTTTGCACTGGGGATAAATGTTGTTATGACAGCATTCGGGGTCTTTTAAAACCTACCCTCAGACTTCCTTTCCAGCACTTATGCTCTCTAGGATCAGAGAATCTTAGATTTAGAGCAGGGAGGGACCTTGGAAGCCATCTAGTCCAAACCTCTCATTTGATAGATGAGGAAACCGAGAGCCATCAAGGTTAAGTGACTTGCCTAAAGTCATTCTGTTTCCTAATAGAATCATTCTATTCAGTGTCTTTTTCTTGCCTTTGCCTTTGCTTACATTGTTCCCTGTGCCTGGGCTCCCTGTGGCCTGTTTGTGGCTATTTCTGTTGAAATTTTTATCCATCATTCAAAGCCAGGAGAAACCTCTTCTTCCTGCCCCTCCCCAACTCTGGCCTTTTCTCTTCTGTCTCTCTTTTTCTCTTTTTTCTTTCTTTGCTTTTCTTTGTTTTTCTCTGCTTTTCTTCCCTCTCTTTTTTTCTTTACTCTCCTCTCTCCCTGCTTTTCTCTCTCTGTTTTTCTCTGCTTTTCTCTTTTTCTCTCTTTCTTTGCTTCTCTCCATTGTTTTAAGCTCTCTTTGTAGTTTTGTTCGGTTTTGTATCATTTGTGAGGTTGTCCTCTCCTGAGGGCTTTGTGAGGATAAGGGCTATCTCGTATTCACCTTTGTATCTATAGCACCCAGCTAGGGTTCAGGATGCCTTAGACAATTAAATGTCTGTTTAATTGAATCAAGGTTGCGCAGAGAGCTGCAGACAGAAAGTTTGATGTCAAAGTTCACTTAAGCTCCTGAGAGCATTCATAAGGGGAGGGTAGAGAACAAATAGATACAAACTGGAACATATCTCTTAATATTTTTATGGTGCTATATTCCCATTAGCCACAACCGTGAAACTCCTACATTTTGGTCCCCCCATCTCATTACCCTAGGAAATAGCAATAGACTTCAAAATAAACTTGGGAAGAGCAGTTAGACCTGACCATGTACGTATAGAAGAAAAAAGTCATACTGAAGGTGATGTGTCTTAAGGGTAGTCTAAGAACAATTTTCAATATGTCTCAAAGAGATGAAGATTCCAGTAGAATGGAAAAGACTGTATTATTATCCCCCCAAAAAGAAATGACCAAGGAGATAAAAACAACAGGCATGCCAAGTTTCTCATGGCTAGGCTGTATTCTTGATAACAGCCCATGACATTGAGTATATTCTTGATGAAAGCACAAGAAGGGAAAGGTAGATCTTTGCAATTTGTCCTGGTCCCACAATGGTCTGAAAGGCACAGAGAATATAAGATCCTATTTTATCTTTTGTTTGTTTATTATTCAAAAAAGAAAAAAAAGCACTTGACCTGAAAGAGAAAAATTTAGGCTGAATGGCTCTTCCCCAGGAAAGTATCTCCTGCTCATACATGACTTTGTGACAGATGTAACAACAGAGACAACTTTGGTCAACAATTTATTGACTCTCACTCTCAAAGGAGACATCCAACAGAGAGACCTCAGCTAGCCAAAGGGGTTTGCCAGGGTCATGGAGAACTTCCTCCACATGGTCTAAATATGAATGATGTTCTCCAGATGCTCCTTATTACAGATGACATTATGCTGGTTGAACGAAGTTCTGCAACACTGCAGTTCCACAAAAGAAATTGGACTAGTAATCCCAAGAGGAAAAATAATGTAGATGAACAATATGTTTTGCTTTGATTACCACATAAAATTAGATTGGAGGAGAAGAAATAGGTGCCTGCTGAGCAAGTTCATCAAAACATATTTTAAATAACTGCTATAGATGGACAGTCTGCTGAACTGAACAGGAGGATCTCATTTGGGAAAGCATTCTGCACTTTCAATGATCCTAAATCACTTGATGCCTCAAAAGTTCATTACTAGTAACCCCTGCATCTTTCTGGTGATATTACATGTTGATCAACATAGAGTGTCATAATGTTAGAAGAGCCTCAATTACAAGTGACCCAAGAAGCAAAGGAAAGACATATAGTTGGATGTAAACATGCAGGAGCCAGCAATGGCTAGTGTGCTAGCCCTTTGGTATAGCCTATATAAATAGGAGTTACTATTACCTTCTCTGTTTCCTGTCCATTATTTATACAATGAAAGAGTTGGATTAAATAGCCTCTAAGGTCTCTGTTTCATCTTATTCCTTTATTATCCCTACTTTGAAATTATATCTTTATTTGCAACAGAAAAAGCTTGAGAACCCAAGTTCAAAGGTAGCATGGGATAACTGAAAGAGCCAAGGATTTAGAATTGGAAGACTAAAGCCGGAGTCTTATCTCTGCCATTTCCTAGTTTTATGACCTTGGTTAAATCATATCCTCTGTGGTCCTTGGTTTCTTCATCTGTGAAATGGAAGTGAGACACTGAACTATATACTGTCTAAAGTCCCTTCCATTTCATTTATTTCAATTTTAACATTCTGTTAGCCTACTTTCCAGGTGGAAGCTAATACCAAGAACTTTATCTTTAAAAAGAAACCATCATTCTGCATGGCCCTTTTCAAGCAAAACAATCACGCCCACAGAACATTTTTGTAATACTTGGAGGGTTACAAAGCATTTTATATACATACTCTTCCAAAGACCTCCAAATATACTACAATACCTGGACCATATTATTTTAGAGTCTCTTTTTACCTATCTCACTTTGGAAGGCAAACTATAACAATGTAACTTGGAGACATTATAAGTAACTTCACTGGATTAAAAGAAATACAAAATCCCAGACAACACGATGTTTTATTACTCTGTCATGTCACATCAACCCAAATTCAAAGGATGTCACCCCAAGTAATATTTCAGTGTAGGTAGGTTATAGCACGAAAATATTCATAGACATTTAAATGCAAGTCATCCAAAATGTGACTTAACCTCTGGACCTCAGCTTTCTTATCTGTAAAATGAGCAGGGTTTGGATTAAGTAATCTTTAAGGTGCTTTCCTGCTCTGACATTTTATAGCTCTATGACTTGCCAACAGTTAGAGCCAAGCATAAGTTGAATGGGCTACCTCAGTAGGTAGTGGGTTCCCCGCCTCCCATGTCACTGCAAGTCTTCAAGACTTCAACACCGGAAGTCAATCCTCAAGACTGGATACATCTTTGTAGGGGTTGTTCTAGAGCAGATTCCTTTTTGAGTGTGGGTTGGACTAGATGGCCAATGAGGTCCTTCCCAACTTTGAGATTCTGTTATTCTGTGGTCCAACTTTCATGATTTTTCCAACAGACTGAATCAACCACAGAACTATGGCTTTGTAGGAAGCACTGTGGTTGTGTGTGAGATTGTAATTGTAAAAGTGTGTGAGGGAGTACAAAATCTACCAAAAATAGGCTACTTACTGTAAGGAGTTTATAACCTACTTGGAGAAATCCAATACATACACATATATACACACATAAATAAATATATACATATATGTGTAAATATACTCACACATATACATACATATGATATGCGCATGTGAGATGGAGGAAAGCTTACAAAGGTGGGGAAACTTCTTCTAATGCAAGTAAAAATGCTACCTACTTAAATATGGAGTTCATAAACTCAGTGCTTTCCCCATTTTTTCTATATGGGTTTTGTATCATTGGAAATTACATCTTTACTGTATATTGATAGAATGGAAGCTCCTTCAGAGTGGTTCCTACTTAATTTGTACCTTAAGCTGTCCAATGACTAACATAGAACCTGGCACATAATAGGTACTTAATAAATCAGTGGATTGACTGGTTTGTCCCTAATATGGACAGATGTTTAATGTAAGTCCTAGGTATCAATTGTCTAGCAGTATTGAAGCAGTTAGAATGAATGATACTTACCCATACTGTACAATACCCAGGAGCGGACCAGCTGGGCCAATATCAAGAGCTTGGCTAACATCCTTTAAGAACTGCTTCTGGATTCTAAAACGCCTTTTGCCAATGCTCCAGCTCCCATCAATCAAAAAGGACAAATCAACTTTGCAGTCTGGGGAATGCAAAATGACTGAATTACTTTGATTCTCTAAATTAGTAATTGACTTCCTCTTCCCTCAATTTCCCACATTCCCAAAACAAATAAATTGTACTGAACTTAAACTATCAGGACATTCATGAAAAATCTGAGTGTGGACATTCAGTCTACATTGTGAATCAGAGGAGCTGAGTCTAAATCCTAGCAGCATCACTTATTAGCTGTGTGACCATGGGCAAGCAGTTACCTTTTCGGGACTCTAGTTTTCTCATTTGTATAATGGTGATAATACTTACCTTGGCTGCTTCACATAGTTCTTATGAGGATTAAATAGACTAAAGAATGACATAGTGAATAGAATGCTGGAGATGGAGTCAAGAAGAGCTGAGGTTGAATGTTGCCTCAGACACATTACTTGTGTGGTCACAGGCCTTGTTTTCTGTGTCTTCACTTACCTCATTTGTAAACTGAGAATGGGATTAGATGGGATGTCCTCTAAGGGCCCTTATAAGTCATTAGTGTATTGTAAAGCACTGTATATAAATAATATAAGTGCTACTATTTTCATACTGATATTATTTAAGATATCTCTACATACTACAATACAATGCTTTTATTCACAGCCTTGCCAATTTTTTAAAGACATTTTGCTTAAAAATATACATTGAACCTTCAATATAGTCATCAGACTTACCCCCCATTTCCTACTGATGCCTGCTCCCCTTCTATTATTTTCTATATCATTATAGAAGACACAACAAAATAGGAATTCCTTGAAGCTGATACAGATGTTCTTCTTATACATGAATATTTTCATGAAAGTAGAACAAAAGTAAAATAGGACAATGCAGAGGATGCTTATTTTTAAATACCTGCTAATTATCTGATTCCTATTAGGCGTAGAGTCTGAAATCTTTTATATCATATATTTGGACCAGGCCTTAGTTTTCCGGCTAATTTAGAGCATTCTTTGTAAATCAGAGTATTTGGATCTCCTCCAAGGCCAAGAACATGGAGAAATGCCCTCAGAAGGATCTCTTACATTACATATGATAAAAACTAACATTTCTATAGTAGTTTAAAAGTTACAAAATGCTTTTGGTTAGTTTATCTGAACCTTATAACAACCTTAGGAGGTTGCCATTATCGATATTATCCTCATTTTACAGATGAAGAAATTGAAGCTCACATGTTAAGAGACTCACACATCATTGCATGGCTGGTAAGGACCAGAGATAGGACCCTAATCTTTCGTGTCCAGTGCTCTATCCACAATGCTATGGGAACAGTTCTCCATACTTGTGCTGAGTGAGGTTACTGGGGGGTTTCAGAAGGATGTGTCTTCCCTTCCCACTCCCCCACTGCCCAGTTTTCTGGGAGTGTGGCAGGTTTTCTGCTTGCTTATTATTTAACTCATCTCGATTCAACTGATCCAACTCAATTCAAATATTTATTAGTGTGTTGTGAGAAATGAATATTTCTCTCATATTTAATAACTAATTATTGTATTAGGACCAAACTTTTTCCCCTTGTCTATTTCTTCATCCAGAAATCAACTAGTGTGGGAAATCTCTCTTAAAGATTTACCCAGGCCAAGATCTAATCAGTCAGTAGAAGAAATTCTGAGTTTAGGCTAATGGGTGCATTCCAGTTCATTGTGTTTGCTCAGACAGGTCCTGAGAAAATGTTGATTCTCCCTATTATCAAGACAGGTGAAATGGAAGTTGATGTCTCTTTGACCAAGATTTGAGTGACCTAAGGTATATACCCCAAGAAAGCCTACCTCCCATTGTGTTAACCAAATACAGTACAGTAGGTACCCCTTGGGAACACTTCCTCTTTGAAGGAAATGTAAACTGTGACCCCACTGCCTTTAGGGGTCTTTGGTCTAAGAGAAACAGTCAAGTGACCATCCTTTTATTAATAACCTGCTGGCCTTATTAATAAAATGATTAAATTGCCCATAAGCTATGTCTCTCAAACCTTTTTAAACATCACAGTGTCAAAACAAGAGCACCAGTATCTGTATAAGGGAAGGCAAGTCATTTTTTTTTCACTTTGTATAAAGGCATGTTCACCTGATAAATCATACATAAAGAGATTTAAGATATCTCACCAGGAAGGTATAACACAATGACGCAATGCCAATAAGGTGCAACTCAGGGACACAATGCCAATAAGGTGCAACCCAATGACACAATATCAATAATGCTTTCTAGCTCTTTCAGACCTTTTCCTTTGCTTTCAGTAATGGTGCAGCCCAGCAAACACTCCTGGAAATAGTGTCTTGCCCTCTGTGGATGAGGGAATATCCACTCAGCTCACAGGTCTGTTGGAGTAAAGCATCTGTAGCCTCTCAGTAATGGGAAGAACACTGAACTTGCAGTACAAGTCATAGTACCGCATCTACCTTTTAGTTGTGTGACTCTCGGGTTCTCAGTTTCTATATCTATAAAATGGGATAATAATACCTATACTACCTACCTCACAGAGTGGATGCAGAAGCAAAGTAGACACATGACAGATTTCTAGGCACCTCTCTTTCTTCTTCCTTCCTTTCTTTTAGGCAATAAGGTATAAATGAAGAAAGGCATAAAGGAAAAAATCCTGGGCTGAGAGTCAGAAGACTTGGATTCTACTCCTAAGTCTGCCATTGTATGACCCTGGGCAAATTACTTCTTGGGGCCTCTATCTCCTCATTTACAAGATATAAGAACAAGACTAGTTGTTCTCTAAGGTCCTTCCACTTGGATATTGTCAGGTTATGTGAATCCTGGATCCCATTGGACTGCCCTGCTGATTGCCCTTAAAGGCTGCTGCCCTACTGGCTGCACTGAGCAGTTGTGCACAATTCACTGCTCACTCTCTAGCTTTTTTTTTAATTGAAATGGAACCAACTTGTTACTTAAGAATAGTATACCTACAGGTATGGTAAGTACCAGTTATTTCCCAAGTGCCTGTGGATGCTGTCTTGATTTGGAGTTTGGCATGTGGTATGATTTGACCACTACTTTATGGATAGCCACAATAGTAAAACCCTTAATTTAGGGTGAAGATACCACATTATGTAGTGAAAAGAACCCTGGATTCGCAGTCAGAAGATCTGGATTCTGTTCCTTTCTCTGCTACTTCATAGTTCATTTTTAAACTAAGGAATGGCTAGACGGTGTGCAGGATTCATTTCAGCCTTGTACGTATGAGCCTATGAGACAGAACTGAGTTTGAGATGGTTAGAGGGGAGGATAAGTAGGGAGGAAGTAAGGGATTTAAAAAGTGAGAGTCAAAAGTACACAAGAATTGTGAGCAAAGCTGATGAGTAATATTTTTTAGCAAGGGACAGAGTGAACTGAATGTCTTCTGCCAGGTTCCTGACAATCTGAGACAGTCAAATAATTGAATGGAAGGAAAGGCACTAGTGCTTGCTCACCCAGAATTATGACTTTTTCCTTATCTGACTTCCCTAAATTTGACTTCATTTCCCTAAATCTTCACTATATGACATCAATGGCTTCACTAAAAGACTTCAGTGGCCCCAAAACATCAAAGGCATGAATCCCTCAAAACTGGTCACATGTGCCCTTTATACATGTCTGCACGTATTCCATAGCTATATTCACCCTTGCCACAGATAGTGTGTGAGAATATGCACCATATTTATGAAGGAAATACTTTATTGCTACAGATCTTACTGTACCATTTCATTAAATGCCTTTGCTTTGAACTAATTTTCTTTTCTGACTGTTAAAAGTAAACAGATCAATAGAAGTTCTTGAGCTATTTTTAGGAGATACAGATTCATAGATTACCTTGAATGTAGAATAGACCTTTGTTTTTTGTGGGGCTGCTTATAGTTTTAGCAAATTTCAGAGAAAGGGGCATGGACACTGCTACTTATTTGTCCATTGAAATTACAGATAGTTCTTGCTTTATGTAAATTCACATTAAAAGAATTCTAAAAGAAATCAGCATACCTATGTTTACTGTAGAGTACTATATATCTTTAATCATTAATTTTGCCTTTAATTTCATAAATCTGTTTATTATTATGGTACATTATTTAATATGTCTGCATTTTAGTACATTTCACAACTTGCATAAAGGTATTATTTTTTATTGTATGCCTTTGTTATGTAGGCTAAGTGAAGTGGTGGGTAGAGGCAAATTCACATTACATAAAAATTGCTTTAGGTAGAGCACTGCAGAACAGTACACTTGGGCTGAGTGAGATCCATCTCCCTAGTACTTCTGAAGGGAAAACATGCTAGTCTTACCCAGATCTATTACTATGCCTTCTGAAAAGTTTATTTCTGTTGACCTATTTTTGTCATTTAGAAAATAACTTCTCTTCTTTTTCTTCTTCATTGTTTCTGTCTGAGAAAAAAATTAGCCTTCCACCTCTCCTGACACTCCCCAAACCTCCCCTCCACCCTTATACCACCATTGCTTGTTATGGCCTGCTCTCAAGATTTAGCTTCTAATTAGTATGAAATTGTAGGAACAGTCCAGATTTTAGGTCAGGACACTTTAGTTCTTTCTCATTGCTAATTAGCTGCTCTGTATTCCCCTCTGCCTTTACAAGGAACAATCAATCAGCACACACCCCCTGGCCCCTGATAAAGATCACTGGCAGGCCTTCCCCTCCCTTAGCCTAGTTACAGTCTTGAGAGTCCAGAGATTGTAAAGGGATTTTTCTAGTCTTATGTGTGTCTTAGAGAACGTTTTAAGCATAACTTTAACATATGTAAAAAAGAAAACATATAGTTCTGGGACATACAGACCCACCATTTCCTCACAGGGCTATATATGATAAACTTTTCTGCTACTGTTATTCGTGGTAAAATTTAGCGTATTAACTATAGGTGGTGAATCTTTCACTATCAGAAACTTTCCTTGAGAACTGAATTGTTCTATATATTCATGTTTTTTAGATAGCAGAGTTCATTTTCACCACTTCCTAGATGGTTGAAATTAACATACCATTTGTATAAGTAGGTTCCTGGAATTTACTGATGAGCATAGATGCCCAGAGCCTGTTACCTTTTCTTTTTATCTTAATATGAAATGAAAATATGATAAAATAGAATTGGAAGGATTTTTAAAAAAGGATTGAATTAGTTCATGATGTATTCGTGATAATCATAATAACTGATCATAGTCACAGAGAAAAGAGGGTAGTTGGGAAGGAAGAGGTATCTAGGAGACTCAGTGGAATAAAGTGCTGGGTTTAGAGTTATTAAGACCTGAGTTCAAATGTGGCCTTAGACTTACTAACTGTGATTGCTGTATATGTTTATATCAAATAGTTGTGAAATTTGGTCAGGATTGCTTTTGTCTTGGTGTTAAGTAAATGGTTATGTTTAAAATCTAATGGTATCATGAGCTGCTGGTTTTGTGTAAATGGAAATCACACTGGAAACAGTTTAAGAGCCATAGTGAGAAAGATCTCCACAAGAAGGCTACCTCTTGGATCCTGAAAGAATTTAAGTGTAGCCACATGGTGGTAGTCTTTATCTGGAAATATAGACCTGTCCTTATGAGGGCAAGTTAGGGTAAGCAAAGCAGACCAGAAAGTGAGTGGGTGGCCAACACTCTGTGTGAAGGATTACACTGAGGATGCCCACCAATCTCACACCTATGTTACATAAATCTTGGCATTTTATTTCATCTTATTAAATTTGACCCAACCTTCTTGTCTGCTGAGATCTTTTTGTCACATGTGTTTTTATGCCTGGGCTTCAGGGTAAAAGTTATTAGGGTGGAAATGTTTAAACAAATATACACAGCTATAAAGGAAAAAACCATACCACTAATACATTTGAAGTGGCAAAAATTGCTGGTTTTCAATCACAGAATCTCAGCATTGGAAGGCACTTCTGATGCCATCTAGCTCAACTTGTAAATGACCAAGAATCCATTCTCCCAAGTCTCTGACCAGTGGTCCTCTAGCTTCCATGTGATGAGTTGCCATAAAGAGGAACCTGTTATCTCCCGAGGCAATCCCTTTCTGTATAACTGTTAAGAATTTTTGGTTTATGTTTAGCTAAGATCTGTTTCTCTGAAATTTACATGTCCTGCTCTTTCCTCTACCTTCTAGGGCAAAGTAGAAAAACTGCAGTCCCTTTTTTCTTTACATACTTTACATGCTAGCGTGTTGTCTCCAAATCTTCTCAATGCTAAATATTCCAAATTCTTTTGATGGGGTGCTTGTACTTGAACCCCAATTACAAAATTGCATTTCTCCCTAGCTTAAAAACACTATCCCTGACAGTTTTCTCCCCAGCTAAAGGACATTACACCTAGCAATTACCCAGTAAGACAAACCACCTTTCCCCACAATTACTCATGAGTGGGCCCCAGTAAAACAAACTATCTTTCTCCATCACAAGAACAAGCTTACCTCTGAAGAAATTCTCTTATAAAAACAGGACTATCTTGTAACCATAGAATTATCATGTATTGATTCCCAAAGTTATCATATTCAATCCAGAGGTCAAGCTATAGATATCAAGTCTCAAAGTTATCTTGCTACAGACAAAACAGACCAAAAATTCACCCCTGAGAAACCCATTCCCCTGGTTCCCAGTAGTGAATGACACCTGTGACCAAAGTTGTAAGTTATCAGTTAATTAATACATCTGCCAGATAATCCACTACTTTTCCTATATAACCTTCAGCATCACTCCTGTTAGGTTTAGAGTTCCTTAAGGAGCTCTGCCTGCCATATTGGCATTAAAATAAACTTTTGCCACCTTGACTTAAAGAATGCTTGAGTTTGTGAATTCATTCTAGACAACCTTGTCCAGTACTCTGATCCTGGCAGGGGGTGGTGTCCCTGAACCCCTTCAACTGCATCACTTTCAACCCAGCATGTACTCTGTTTCCATCAGCATTCTGGTCATCTTTTCCTGGGTATGCTCTAGTTTGTCAAATCCTTACTAAAATGGGGTGCCTAGAATTGAACACAGTTCTTTGGTGATGAGGGCAGTATATTGTGGAACTATCACCACCTTGTTCAGGATATTATGCCTCTTTTAATGCAGTCTAAGACTGAATTAACCTTTCTGACTGCTATGTTGCTCTGTTGACTTGAATGAAATTTAAAGTCTAATAAGTCTTTAGGCCCTTTTCATAGAGACCACTGTCTAATTATCCCTCATTCTGTATTTAACACAGCTGATTTTTTGAACCCCAATATAGGATTTCCAACTTTTCCCTATAAAATTAAATTCTATTAGATTTTGCTACTCAGATTTTCTTGAATGTCATACAATGTACTAGCTATCCTTCCCATTTTTGGATCATCTGAAAATTTGATGAGCATACTATCTGGACCTTTAACCAAGTACAGATAAAAATGTTGAATAGTAACAGGGATGAGGGCAAATCCATGGGTATTCCACTAGGGTTCTTTCTATCAATTTATTAATTACAATTTTTAAGATTCAGCCATTTAGTAATTTCCAAATAGACCTAACCAGGATATCACTCACACACCTCTCCATCTATTCAAAAAGGATATCATGAAAGGTTTTGTTAAATATTTTGTAGAAATATAAGTATACTATGTCTACAACATTCCCTCTGATCTAGGACTAGTAGCACTGTCAAACTTTTTTGGGTAGTTTATAACTGATAATGAAGTTATTCTTCCACTAAAAGAGGTCTTATTAACTTGGAAAGGCTTCAAGTGTGGGTAAAGGAATCTGTGTGCTTTATCCAAAGGTCAGACTAGCTAATTGCAAAGTGCTAAGACATAACTAGAGAGAGGAGATTGGAGCTTTGGCCGAGGCACCAAATTGAGAGGCGACTGATGACAGTCATAGTACTTCAGCAGTATGGAAACAACTGATCCAGTTACCTAGTGAGCAAGAATAACTCGTTAAAATAGGAAGTTATCATATGATAGGCTGGAATGAGCTCTCCCTGTTCCCTTTTTACCTCACCTCCACCTTTCATGTGGGAGCCCTTTTCCTGCTATTTTCCTGGAGAAATTTGTGGTATTTTGAGGGGGGGGGGGTGGTACAGAGAGACTCATGTGGAAGTTGATCACAGCAACTCACGAAACTATGGAGGGGTTGCAACCTCTGTTTGGGGAGGGAATTCTTACTCTGATTAGATCATGGGTCTTTTGAAGTTCATGTAACTGATAAATATGTTATTTTTCCCTCAGGTAGGTACTTTAGAAGATATAAATAGTGCTAATAATTAGATTTGACCAGAGGCTAATCAAGAAGAACTTTAATAAATACTGAGAGGGGAAGATTTCGGTCACTGCTTATCACATTCCCATAGAAACATACAAAGATTTCCATAGAAACACACAAAGATATTCATGAAGGTAAAGATGTAAGAGAATAAATGATTTGGTCAGTGAGATAATGGTACATCCATTGATACATGGGTAGCAGAGAGTAGGGTTGAGAGGGAGTGAATGGGTAGGTAGATACGTAGGTAGGAAAATACACCAAAGTAAAAAAAACCCAAAAAACATCATGAGATGCTAGTTGCCACAGCTGTAACTATGGCAAAGTGACTGGGGCTTTTCTCCAAGATGTCAAACAGTAAAGGGGGATTACAACTCTTGAAACAAATAAAAACAAGTGAGCTTGGCATCTAGTTTGCAAGAATAACAAGTTCAAATATGAAACTTCTAAAAGCTGACCACACTCCAGTTGAGTTCTTCCCTGTTCAGCCTTTCCCCTTCCTTCCTAGCAATCAGAAGCCTGGTTGGTGCTGCTTACCCCAGGCATGTCTTATACTACTGTCCCTAGCACACAAATTACTAGTTATGGCTCTATTATCTAACATTTAACTTACTTGGATCTCCCTTGGATAGTGGTTCCAAAGGTCTTGTCTTTAATTCTTCATTTGGCCTTGATCCTGGAAACATCAGTAAGATTTTTGGTTACTTACAGGCAAAAGAAGCATCTGACCTCATCCGTGGAAACAGGACAATAATAACACACTTGTGCTCTTCTTGGTGGCTCTTGGCATCCCTTTCAGCTCTTTCCTCCCATAGCATAGCTCTCTCTTGCCCCCAGGAAGCCATTATGCTAAAATGGAGCTCCAGCTGGGAAGAACTCATCCTTTGTGGGCGTTAGGGGAGGGCACTGAACATGATGGCTTACTGTTTGATCCAAGACAGAAAGGAGCTCCTCAACTGGAGCTTCATTGATCTCTTAGGATTCCCACTGCAACCTCAAGAGATTTCAAGGGAAATAGCAGAGAAAGCCAAAGACAGCTCAAGCTCATTCACTAAGGGCTTTCAGAAACACTTCAGTGTTCTCTTGGAGATCTCTGGTCATGTTTTTTCTAGTTTGCGGAAAAACACATGACTCATTTTTTATTTAAGATAGGCTTGCTAGCCCTGCTTTTTTTCCTCCCTTTTTTTCTTTAAAAAACTCTCTTTGCAAGTCTACAAGCATTTTTCTACCCAGAGTCCCATTCAATAAGGCTCTCATTAACGATATTAGACAACAAAGTGGATTGAGGTGTCATGTGATAAAAGTTTGGGTGCACGTTTGGACATAGAGACCTATTCCTCTCCAAGCTCTTCTAAACATACACTGACACAGTCCCCCAAACCCCATCTCTGAGAACCCTGGATGCTGGGGGAGCAACAGAACATATTGCTGCTGAAACTGCAAAGATTTAATGCTGCACACTTAATTGGAGCTGGCCGTGAGATGGAATACAATTCAATTTTTAAAGTGCCTAATAAATGCCTACTTTTTGCTGGGAACTAAAAAAAAATGAGGAAAAAAATATTTCTGCCCTCAAGTAGTTCAGGGAGGAGAAGACTGGAACCCTGCTCTTCTGAGGAAGAAAGTTGAGGTCAAGTTCATTATCACATTCAATGGAGCCCTAAAGCCATGCTGAAGGATGGCTAAGTAACCCAGTTCTTCTTTTCTCCTTATCACTTATCACCAATCTCCCTCTCCTCCCCCTGAACCCCAGTGAGAATTTTTGGAGACTATTTTGCTATTTTTGATATTGCCTGAGAAAAGTGACTGAGTTCTTTGCCAAAACTTCTCTTGAATGAATTCCTGACTTCCTCTATTCTGTCCCGTTGGCGAAGTGAGTAAGGCCTCCTCCCTAATACACATGTGACACTTGTAGTTTGTAAATTGGCCATAGGATCATAGATTTAGGTCTGGAAGAGACATCAGGTCATCTAGTCAAATCTCCATGTTTTACAGGTGAGGAACCTGAGGCCCAGAGAAACTAAGTGACTTGCCTATATAAGTAGTTAAGTGACAGAGGCAGAATGTGTTCTAACTCCTCTTACTCTAGAGCTTGCATTATACCCTGATGGTTACTACTGAGTTTCTCAGCATCTTACCCAGGGCTCCACTTACCTGCATCCAAAAGGGCCAGTTCAGGTTTCCATGAGATCACCTCTCCAGCTTCGCAATATGTAAAGAAGGAAAATCATCACTTAAAAGCAGAACTGGTAGAACGTGTGGGGTCAGCTATATAGATTGGGGGCTTATTGGGTTATGACATTCTCACAAACAAATTTAGTTACAAATTTTTAGATAAGACAGCCTGAGACCTTTAGAACTTTCTTTAGAACATTCTGGTCTTGACCTCAGGAGGGCAGGGGGAAACACCTCTTTGTTCTGTCTGCTCATTTTCTTTCTTCTAAGAGTTAGTGAACTCCTCTTTGAGGTCATTCCTCATGGGGAGGCTTATAGAATCCTAGGTAAACACAGTCCTATATTCTGTACTCACCAAAATATGTTGTGGCTAGTACCTCTCAGAGAACACTTGGTCATCTAGATAGTAGAATGGATAGAGTGCCAGTCAGTAAGACCTGAGTTCAGATGTGGCCTCAGACATTTATTTACAAGCTGTGTGACTCTGGGCAAGTCCTTAACCATGTTCTCCTTTTTCCTCATCTGCAAAATGAACCGGAGGAGGAAATGGCAAGCCAACCTCTCCAGTGTCTTTACAAAGAAACCTCCAAAAGTCAGACATGACTGAAACTGATCAAAAGCTTCCTGAAGAGTTGGACTGAATAAAAATGAAAACAACAAGCAACGAGAATGTTACAAGAATCAAATGAGATACTACGTGTAAAGTGTTCAGCACAGTGCTTGACACATATGTGGTAAGTGCTATATAAATGTGAGCTATTCATACCATGGAATGGATTCTCACCATATAATCCTCTGAAGCCTTTCTCCAGTGCCTCATAAGATCCTAGGGCCTTAATGGTACAGCAGGTAGAGTGCTGGATTTGGAGTTAGAAAGACCCAAATTCAAATTCTGCTTTAGACATTTAGTAGTTGTATGACCCTGCAAAAGTCACTTGACCTTTTTGGACCTCATTTTCCTCATATGCAAAAATGAAGATATTGTATCCAGTGGCCTTCAAAGTCCCTTCCAGATCAAAATTGAAAAACCCTTTCCTTTTATGAAAAGGGAAACTGAAGACTCCCAAGTTAGGTGACTTGTCCGAGGTCATAAAAATAAACAGCAGAGCTAGGACTAGGTGATGCTGTCCCCTGATGGATATCTGCCTGAGGAGCAGCCTAGAGGAGTTCAAGAGACTCATGGCCCAAAGAGGGCCACAGGATGATGAATATTCAGGTACAGCTTGACCACTTCCATTAAGGCTATTGTAATTAGGAGGCTTTAGACTCTTTGGTCTCAGAGGAAAGAACTGGCAAAAATACTGGTGTCACATTCAGGTACCAAGAGTGAATTATCATAGCTCAGGCTTTCAGTGTTGTTCAGTGGTTTGATTGGACAGCCTGAGCATCCACTGGGACTGCTGTTGTTTTGTTCTCCCATCTTTGGTGAGTGAGCTGGAGCAGTTTGAGACTGACCTGTGTGGTGGCACACCCAGACTAGCTCCAAGCTGCCTAGAGCCCTGCTCTGCCTCCTAGAGCTGACCACGGGATCAGAGAGCTAGTGCTTGATTAGATCAAGGACAGTCATCTACCAGATACTGAGGCTTGGCCCATTCTCTACATTCTTGCCCCACCCTTCATTTCCTTGATCCTCTATCTAGCCTACTTCTTTTTTTCTAGGTGGAAAATAAACTTGGGTTGGTCCCAACAGCCCAACATGGGTGTTATTAATCTGATATACTCGTCGGGGTATATGTCTTTGAAGTAAAGCATGGTGTTTCATCAGGAAACTTCCTGACAATTAGAGCTATCTATAGAACCCCAGAATCCCAGCATCACAATTTGAAATTAAGATGGGTATCGCCTGCCATAAGTATGGAGTCCAACCCATATGTGAAGAGAATATCCCTGAAATATGATCATTCAGCCTCTATTGGAAGAACTTTAAGAAGAGGGAATCCAACCACTAATCTCTTGAGGCCCACTTTTGTCTTCTTTTGACAACTCTAATTGTTAGAAAGTGTTTTCTGACATTAAACTTGAAGTAGAATCAGCTAACTTAGGAAGTAATGGGTCCCATCTTACTGAAAGCCTTAAGCAGAGGTTTGCTGTAATGTGTTTTTCCACCATACTCTCCCTATATGGGTTGGAGGAAGTCTTTTCCAATTTTGTGATCTTGGGGATTTTTTTTTCAGTCACTACCTACTTAGGCATGGGAGGATGAGGGAGAGAGTGAGGAATAAGAATTTATATAGGGTCTACTATGTACCAGTCTCTATGTGCTTTGCAAATATTCTCTCAGTTGATCCTTACAACAACCCTGTAAAAAAGTACTGTTATTATCCCCACTTTACAAATGAGGACACTGAGGCAATCTCACACAGGTAGCAAATGTTTGAGACTGAATTAGAACTCTGGTCTTCCTGACTTCAAGCCCACTGCCCTCTCTGCTATGCTATGTAACTACATCTGTGTGGAAGTTCAGAAATATAAACTCTCCCCTTGGCGAGATTACTCATCTAGAATGGGGCTCAGGTGTCACACCACAGAATATGACATAGATTGCCATCTGTAACAGGGCAAGGAAAGAAGCACGTTTGCTTTATAATTAACCCCTGGAAATAGCTACTGTTTGTTCAGTGCAGACTCGGCTTATCCTTAAACTAAATGCTGCATCTCCTGAATCTCATTTGTTGGCTGTTATCCAATTTGCTTGCTAGAGGAATTATGAAAACACAAAGAAATGGCGTTTTGAATTCTAGTTTTTCTGAATGTGTTAGTGACCTCAAAATATCGAAGGGGGAGAAAAGACAATTTATAGATTTGTAAATGTTTTGTTTTTTCATCTAAATTCTGCTCTTTTTGCTTTATTACTATAATGCCACCTGCTGGTAAAAAATATTGTTTCATCTTTCCCCATGACAAACCAACCCCTGATGAGATTTTTCAGTTGACCCAAAAACCTTGCAACATCCACTGATCTGAGAGAAATTAGAACCAATTTTGAATTCAGCCAAATATTGCCAGTTCTGGGGCTCCCATTTTCTAGAATCCTTTACTTAATACTCTTCCCCTTTTCAGTTAATGTTGCTTCTGTCCTGCCTGAAATAATTAGAAAACAAATTAATTTCCTCCAGAAGATGAACTCTGACAAGTATTTGGGGAACTGAAAACCGAAATGTCATGCATTTGGTATAAATGAGATTTGAATTTGGGGGATTACTTGTATACTGATGTCATTAAGAAACAAGATTTCTTACAATCTCTCCCCAGTCATCCCAAAGAGAACATGACCGAAAGGACTAAGGAGCAGACAGAGAAGCAATAAACATTCATTAAACACTCATTAAATGCCTAGTAAGCAGGGAGATAGATGGCTCAGTGAATAAAATACTGGGCTTGGAACCAGAAAGATTCATCTCCATGAGTTCATATCTGGCCTCAGACACTTACTAGTTGTGTGACTCTGGGCATTTAACCCTATTTGCCTCAGTTTCCTCATCTGTAAAATGAGCTGGAGAAGGAAATGACAAACCAGTATCTTTGCCAAGAAGACTCCAAGGTGGGTCATGCAGAGTCAGACAGGACTGAAAAATGACTAAATAAAAACAAAATGTCACATACTGCGCTAAACCCTGGGAATACAAATAAGCAAAAAGAAAGATGGTCCTCATCCTCAAGGAATTCACACTCTAAGGATGGTGCTGAATCCTTATGGATGGATTAATATTTTGGAGCTATGATTTGGGGGCTGATGTGATAAAATAGTTTAGTGGAATGGTTAATCCTGCCAGGAGATCCAGTGGGCACACAAGAGAGCTGAGAAATGCCAAAATCCGAGAAGCAAGCAGGAACAGAACTCAGAACATGAGTCAGGTTAGAGGAGATTGAAATTATGAGAAAGAGCCTTAATTCAAGTGGAACAGATGTTGGAAGAATCAGTGTGGACACGTATAACATATCAAATTACTTACTGTATCAGGAAAGGGGAGACAGGAGCAGGGGAGAGCACATTTGGAACTCAAAACTTTTTTAAAAATGAGTTAAAAATGTTTTTTCATGTAATTAGAAAAAATTTTTAAAAAAATCGGTGTAGAAAGTCAGACTTTGGGAACCTAGATATAGTCAGAAGTATAAGAAGCTTGGAATGTCATAGTGAAGACAGGTTGTCTTATGAGGAATAGCACCTATTAACAGACAGCTGAGGCATGATAATCAAACCTGTCATTTTGCATTAAAAGAATGTTTTGGGGATGTGAATTCCCTACTGTGTAATGGTAAGAGAACTCTAAGTGATGGGGGCGCTGAGGTTCTGGACAACAGAGAGCTGTATGGAGAGTGGAAACTATTTGTATATGATTTTGTTTGCTGTTGTTTCTGTTAGTTAAAAACTTGTGTTTTTAATATTCTAACTCTAATTAGAATTCTAATTTTTCTAATATTTATTCAATATATAATTTCTAATTTTTATTAGAATAATTCTGATTTTTATTCAATATGTATAAAAATTCTAATTTTTTTAAATATTTATTCAATACATATAAAACAAGCCATTGCTATTGGGAAAGGAGTTTTCTCCTGTTCATTAAATAATTAACATTCAATGAACTAAGGTGGGAGCTAGAACTAATTAATGAGACATGTATTTTATTAACTTAATTAATAAGACATTAATCATGCCCTCAAATTGCCTTAGCACTAGGTGTGGTCAAATGAAATATAGCAATAAGTCATGTGGCAGTCTAAGGGGTGACCTTTCTTAAGTGGCATTGACCCCTTCCTACACTTACTAAGTTGAAAGGTCATGCATATATCTCAAACATTGTTCTGTCACCCTAAGGGCATTTCCATGTATGGAGCCTATCTACTCTGCTGAGCCTCAAATGACCAGAGGTGGATGTCCCCGTGGAGAAAAGGATCTGATGATGACAGAAATGCAGAGTGGAGGGAATGAAGGCGCCAGCTGTGTAGGGAAGGGCTGAAATGTTCCAAAGAAGAGGACAGCCTCATGGACATGATGCCTGACCATTTGGTCCAATAAAACAGAAACATCCTGGGCAGCTGAGGAAGCAGCTTCTAGTACCTGCTGCAGGTGATTCTCTTGCAGCCAGGTATCCATCATTAGCAGAGGTGGGGAGCAAGGTCAGAGCCAGCTGGGGTCCACCAGTTGCTTTCTCCACTTGGCTCAGGTCAACCACGGTTGTGCCCTCCACGAAGCCAGCTGAACAAGCATACACAAATCTCTCATTGGGATCCCTGCATCCAACATGGCTACTATCGTTGCATTCACACAGGGTGCGTAATTACCATCATCTGCCTGTAGCACCTGGTTATAGATATTAATAGTGAGGGTATAGCTGGATCAAGATGGCAGCCTCAAAGTTCTGCCTCAGCCGGAGTCCCATTTCACAGACTCTCTGGTTTCCATGTGGCTGTTGTTTCCATTCCCCAGTACTGAATGTGGTCATGCTATACTGGTAGTTCACCAGTGCTCAGTCTAGTAGTGCTATTTGACTGTGATCCTCACATCAATTAGGGGAAAGGGGTTTAGGGGAGAAGGGTGGAACTTGAGTTCAGACTCAAGTTTGGAAACTATTTATATGTACAAAGATTTTGTAAATAGAGGGTTTGTGAATTAGGGGCTACCTATTGGTAAGATGCAAATATTCATAACTGAATTTATAGAGGGGGTGATATTGTTTCTTCATACATTTAATCCCCCCCCAAGATTACCTCAAACTCATACTCGCAGGTAGTAGGTTAGATTGAGAGTGGAGGGGTGATAAGGGGCAATAACTCTCAGGTTCAAGGTATTTTGTTGTTCCATACTCCAAAACCATAGCTCATAAGCCCCTACAAGTGCTCTTATCTTTAATAATCAGCCAGTAGTTACAATAAGCTCAATGTAAAGACATTTACTAAGATGCCATGCTAAGAACAATGGTAACAAAGAAACCCCTTGATAAACTTGGGCACACTTTCCCACAAACACACTGTACCAGTGAAGAGAGGACTTACATGAGTACACTGGAAGTGGGGCACATGCAGAGGGAACATATGTGTCTAAGGCAACTCATGCCTATGGCACTTCAAGGACCTAATCTCTCTCTCTCTCTCTCTCTCTCTCTCTCAAGCTCTCTCTCTCTCTTTCTCTTTTTCTTTCTCTCTCCTGCTTTCCCTTAAGTACAGCAACTCTACAAGCCAACTCACTTAGCTGGGCTCCATAGCAATGTTCCTCTCTTTAAGCTGACTGCTGACTTCCAGGGCTAATTCTCTCTTAATAGCTAGTTAGTTTTCTTCTCTGCTGCCAGGCATCTATACTACTTAAGAACTTCCTTGATTGACAGGGCCTGTTCAAAGGTTGTTTCCTAATGTTCAAGTAGCTCTGCTTTGAGATGCCATGCTGTCCTCCTCTGTTGCCCTTTGGTAAAGGAGAAAAGAAATAGAAAAGAGTGATTCTCTCTCAAGAGATGAGTTCTTCCTCCATAGTTGAGTCTTTTCTCTGCTGCTTCTACTAGTCACATTTCTCAGAGCTCTCTTGCCTTGACTACCTCCAGAGCTGGAAAGCTTGCTTTTTAAAGGCCACCAGGGGTTTAACTCATCCCATGACCAGTCAATGTCCAGCTATCTTTCAATTCTGCAAAGAACAATGACAGGAAAAAAAAACCCAACCAAATATAAGTCTTGGTTGTGATTATGATGGTGAGGGTGTCAGAAGTCATGGCTTACAGGGATTGATAGAAAGGAAGAGAAGATTTGTGGGGATGAGGGGTGGAGCCAAGATGGCGGAGTAGAAGGATGCACGTTTATGAGCTCCGAAACCAAAAGCCCATAGAATTAATGTAAAAAGAGTCCCCCATAACTTCTGGGTCAATACAAGGTGTGCAGAAGCAGAGTGGAAGAGATTTCCGTTCCAGGGAGCCCTGAAGACCTGTCCCCAGGGTCCAGCGGGCTCCGGAAAGTGGACCCCACCCCCAGCGCTGCCCTGGCCGCAGCCCTAGAGAAGCTGATCCGAGCAGGCTTCAGAGACGGAAGCTCCGGCAGCCGGGAAAGTCCCTCCGCCCACAGAAGCTACAGGTCAGTGAGAGAGAAGGCCGGGCTGGAGGAGGGGAGCGGAACATCTCCGAGACTCGGGCCCCCTCGGGAGGAAGCGTCAGCGGCAGAGACGGGGGCAGGAAGTGGCGGAGGCAGAGGTGCGGGTGGCGTCTGAGGTGGCAGCGGCCCAGGACTCAGGAATCCCCCAACAGCAGGCAGGATCTTCATTACGGAAGATTCCCGCATAAAACCTGACGGAGCTGAGCCTGGGAGACGGCCCTGCCCCCACCCCACTCTATTACTGAAGGTTTCTGCTCAAAACCCCCAAGGGAGCTGGGTTTGGGAGGTGGGCCCCCCACCCCACCCCCACCCGCTCCATTTCTGAAAGTCTCTGCATAAAGCCCCCGAGGGATCAGAGTCTGGGAGGCAGCCCTGCCCCCACCCCAGCACCTGAACTAAAGCTCACTGATTGACAGCCGGCAGGAGGAAAGCCCATTTAAATCTCAGAGGCCAAGCACTAGCTGGGCGGATCCAGGCGGGGGGTGGAAAGGAATCTCAGAAGTCAAGTAACTGGCTGGGAAAATGCCTAGAAAAGGGAAGAAAAATAAGACTATAGAGAGTTTTTTTCCAACAAATGCAAATGATCCCGACCTTCGGATCTGATGATGAGGACATATCCTTGCCATCAGGGAAAGACGTGGAGGACGGGGCCTCGGTACCCCAGACACCCCAGGGGGGTGGCGGGTGGGCTCAGGCCCTGGAACAGCTCAAAAAGGATTTTGAAAAGCAAGTTAGACAGGTGGAGAAAAAACTGGGAAGAGAAATGAGAGAGATACAAGAAAAGTATGAAAATCAGGTCAATACCTTGGTAAAGGAGACCCAAAAAAATGCTGAGGAAATTAACACCTTGAAAAATAGGCTCACTCAATTGGCAAAGGAGGTTCAAAAAGCCAATGAGGAGAAGAATGCTTTCAAAAGCAGAATGAGCCAAATGGAAAAAGAGGCTCAAAAGCTCACTGAATTTAATAGTTCTCTCAAAATTAGAATGGAACAGATGGAGTCTAATGACTTTATGAGAAACCAAGAAATCACCAAACAAAACCAAAAGAACGAAAAAATGGAAGAGAATGTGAAATATCTCATGGGAAAAACAACTGACCTGGAAAATAGATCCAGGAGAGACAATTTAAAAATTATGGGACTACCTGAAAGTCATGATCAAAAAAAGAGCCTAGACATCATCTTCCATGAAATTATCAAGGAAAACTGCCCTGACATTCTAGAACCAGAGGGCAAAATAAGTATTGAAAGAATCCATCGATCACCACCTGAAAGAGATCCAAAAAGAGAAACTCCTAGGAACATTGTGGCCAAATTCCAGAACTCCCAGCTCAAGGAAAAAATCTTGCAAGCAGCTAGAAAGAAACAATTCCAGTACTGTGGAAATACAATCAGGATAACCCAAGATCTAGCAGCTTCTACATTAAGGGATCGAAGGGCGTGGAATAGGATATTCCAGAAGGCAAAGGAACTAGGACTCAAACCAAGAATCACCTACCCAGCTAAACTGAGTATAATACTTCAAGGGAAAATATGGTCTTTCAATGAAACAGAGGACTTTCAATCATTCTTAATGAAAAAACCAGAGCTGAAAAGAAAATTTGACTTTCAAACACAAGAATGAGAAGAAGCATGAAAAAGGAAACAGCAAAGAGAAGTCTTAAGGGACTTACCAGAAGTGAACTGTTTATATTCATACAGGGAAAGACAATATTTATAACTCTTAAAACTTTTCAGTATCTGGGTGGTTGGTGGGACCACACATACACATGTACACGCATGCGCACACATACACACATGCACACACATACAGAGATAGAGAGCACAGATTGAACTGAATAGGATGGGACCATACCTTAAAAGAAACTAAGGTAAATGGTGAGAGAGAAATGTAGGAGGAGGAAAGAGAGGGAAAGGGAAGGGGGTAACTATATGTCATTTAAGAGGCAGGTAGGAGTTTTTCTTAGTGGAGGGAAAAAGAGGAGAGCTGAGAAAACAAAAAACAAAAAAACAAGAAGTTTACCCTCATCACATTTGACTAAACGAAGGAGTGAAATGCACACTCATTTTGGTATGAAAACCTATCTTACAATACAGGAAAGTGGGGGAGAAGGAGATAAGCAAGGGGGTAGATGATGGTAGGGAGGTCAATGGGAGGAGGGAGCAATTTGAAGTTAACACTTGGGGAGGGACAGGATCAAAAGACAGAAGAGAAACAATGAGGGGCAGGTTAGGAGGGATGGTAATCCAGTTAGTCTTACACAACACGACTATCAGGGAGGTCATTTGCAAAACTACACAGATAGGGCCTAAATTGAATTGCCTGCCGTCCCAAAGGGAATGGGTGGGGAGGGAGGGATGGGGAGAATTTGGAACTCAAAGTTTTAGGAACAACTGTTTAATATTGTTGTTGTAACTAGGAAAGAAGACATACAGTTAATGAGGAATAGAAAGTCATCTGGTCCTACAGGAGAAAAGAGAAGATGGAGACAAGAGAAAGGAGGGATGACAGAAGAGAGGGCAGATTAGAGATAGGGAAAATTAGATTGCTTGGGGTATTGGGGTGGGGGGAGGGGATAAAAGGGGAGAAAACTGGGAACCCAAAAATTTGTGAAAATGAATGTAAAAAATTAAATAAATAAATAGGAAAAAAAATAAGGGAAGGGAAAGGAAGAAATAAATATTTGAAAAGAAGGTAATGTTAAATAAAAGATGTCAATACAAAAAAAAAAGATTTGGGGGGATATGACACTTTTCTTCAAGTATATGAAAGACTGCCCTGTGGAAGAATAATTGCACTTGTTTTGTTTGATTCTAGAGGGCAGAACTAATTGCAAAGAGGTAGTTTTTACTTTTGGTAAGGAAAAATTGTCTTAACAATTAACATTTTACAAGAATGCAATGGACTGCCTTCAGAGGTGGGGAGTTTCTTTTCCTTGGAGTTCTTCAGAGTAACTACTTGTTGGGAATTTTGTAGGAGAGATACTTATTCAGGAGTGGTTTAGACTTAGATGACCTCTGGGTCTCTTCCAATTCTGAGATTCTGTGATTTTGAGTCAATAGAGGCATGGGCTAATGTATTCTCAGGCAGGACAGAGAGAGAGAGAGAGAGAGAGAGAGAGAGAGAGAGAGAGAGAATAGAATTGAGTTGCAGTAATGAGGAAAATAGAGGGAGGTAGGATTTGGGGAGAAATGAACTGAGAGCTAACAATAGGACATAGTCATGGAGGAGTTAAAGGGATAACCAGGCAGAGCTAGTGACAGTTGGAGCCATGAGACTTGGGGAATAAAGGACAGACTCAGCATGAGGCAGATTGGAAAATAAGAGGATGGGCTCAATTCTCAAATTCAGGTTTGCTCAGTGGAATGAAAGATGGAATCTGAAAGGCAGGGAGGCTTAGCTCTCTGTTTTTGGTCATGTAATTGAAAGTGTAATCTTTTGCCTTTTCCACAGTGTATAATCAATGGGCCCATGTATGAAACTGATTAGACATTGGTACTTGTGTTCTACGGGAAAATGCCATTCCCTATTCAGTTCTAAAGGCAAACTTGGGCAGGTGATGAGGGCAAAGGTTGTGAGAGGTGAAGAGCCATCCAAGCTAATATAAATTCGATCAATGCACTTAAGCTTCTGAGCTGACAAGAGATTTTACTTTCTCTGTCACACTGAGACAAAAGAAAGCAAAAAGACATTTTCTAGAGGTTAAAATAACTTCATATAACTAAAGACTCAGTAACAAACTTAGTTACTTACACAAGACTGCACCACAAGGGGCCATCCCTTAATGTGTAGGAAGGAGACACAGTCAGGTGCAGTAGAACAGTCTTGAAGTAAGAATTTGATTTTTAAAAACCCTTAGGAAGCCTTAGATGGTAATAATATGATTCATAACACCAATTACCCAGATTGATGACAGCTCCTATAGTGTTCTGGAGGGCACTTACTGATTTTTGTCATTGAATCTGTGAGTGAATTGAAAGGGAAAAGAAAGAAAACCAATTTACCTTAACTAATAGACTGATGTCTTTTCTTATTCTTCCCCTTTTCCCTATCTCCCTCAAATCTGTCTCTTGTTGTTTCCCTAGAAGTCAGTGGAAGATTCTGTACTTTTGGTAGGGATGCAGAGTAGAAACATGGTTGGGGTTGGATTAGCCCAGAAGGAAAGAAGAAGAGGTTTCCTGTGGTCTAGAAGTCCAAGTAGTATACTAGAGCCCTGGATTTCTTTCCTACAAATGTCCCCAAAATTGACCTGATTCAGTTTAAAGAAAAATTAAGTAACATATTCTAAGAAGAAGGTACATTTAATAGGTTAATTTCTGTCTACATCCTAGGATTCAACGGAATTGACCTCACCATTTTCTTTTTGTTTCATCCTGTGATTTCATTGCTATAAGCTCCCAGTTAGGAAACTCCTTTTATCAATGCAAGTTGGTACTTGCTTTGAGATTTATAATCTTAGAGAGTTGCCTGGGGCATGGAGATGTTAACTGACAAGACCAGGATCAAAAAGTCAATATGTATTAGAGACAGAACTTCAACCCAGATCTTTCTGACTCTTAGACCAGCCCCTCTTTCCACTAAGAGACTGCCTCATCCAAAATCTGACATCATGGCATCGTGTTTAACTGTCAACAGTTACTGGAGAGTGAGCTAAAGGCCTTACCTGTATGGGCCCGAGTGATACTGGGGTTGCCGGCATAAGCTGCAGTGGACCTGAATCCTGTAATAGCAGGTGACTGGTTACTGTATAAATTAGAAAGCAAAGATTCCCATTCTTTCTTTGCTCCAAACTAACCAGCTATTACCAAGACCAGAATCACAGTGGATATTTGTCTGTGGGCAGTCTGAACTTGCCCAAAAGTAAGCATCAATGTGGAGAAAATAGTTTCAGTTCAATGGTGGGTGAAAATTCTAGATAATAACTTGAGCATTTCACAGCTGTCAGAATGAACTTCCTTTACCAAATCACTCTATTTTTTTCAACATCATTATACTTACAACAGTTACCCTAACCTGTGCCAATTGCAGAGGAGGTTAAAGTAATACTTCAATAGAAAGTGTCACTTAACATTTAGCAATTTTCTTAAATAGTATTAATGTGTTATTGATGCAGATAGTATTAGCTTACAAGTCTTTTTAAAGGTACACAGTAGGTTATCCCTAATTACTATGTGAGAGAATCATGCAATCATTAGAATTCAATATAAGATGTATAGTCTCTTGGAAGTATTTTTTAAAGGGGAAGAACAGCTGATGTATGCCTTAGAAAGGAAAAGAAAAGCTCTTGTGGGGACAGGCCAGTCATGTAAAAACAAGATTACGAGGAAAAAGGTCAAGTTTCCATGAAGGATACATGAAGAAAGAGACCATGAATAAAAGGTAGGTAGATGGTATGAGAAATGTTTGAAAAAAAAAATAGTGGGGGAGAGATGAAAAGGCACAATACTTTCTTATATATTTGAAAATGATAGTATACATTGACAATTCTAGTCAGATCACAGGGACAAATTAACATTGATTCCTACAGGTGCAAATATGCAACCTGGGTTTAAGGTAATTGTAGTAATAAAAAGGAGGAAATTATTGTCTGCTCTAAGGGAGAGGAAATCACCTCACAGTATAACTTATTCTCTGAGGAATATAGAAATAGATTAGAGCTGCAACACATGTTTAAGGCATTTTAAAAATTTCCATTGTATGGATTATCTTTACACATTAGTAAGAGAGGCAGTTGCCTATATCATATGATTTGAGTGGTTTTAGATGGTCCACTTGCCTCTTAGTACTTCACTGACTGGTTTTCCTTTGGGCTGAAATTCTCACACTTTTTGGTGCTTTAGACAACGAGGCTTTGTGAAAATGAAAATATATTTTCTGGGAGGAGCAAAATATTAAACTTTTTTTCTAAAGAGGTTAGGGTCTGGACCTTGATTTCATTGGTATAAGGAACTCTTACTATTGGAATTTCTCTACAGATACAGATAGGCAACTTATAGATAATTTATAGTATTAAAGAGTTTCCAGAGAGTACTTTGAGATCAGGTGATTTGCCCAAGATTTCTTGACTCCAATATCCTCTTTTCTGCTAAGGTGCTTGTCATTAAACAATTATCCACCCATAAATATTTTAACATGAACTTTTTAGTCAGAGTAGTTAACCAAGTAGGGCCCTGAGGGTATGGGACAAAGAATAGTCCAATCCAATTTGGTGGAGTGGTGGAAGGCAGCATAAAGTATATCCAGAGCATGCTGGGTTGTTCATTCTTCTTTCTAGAAGAGGACCAGTGCAACATGAGGAGAATGTCTTGACTGGTGAGTGGATTGGATCTAAGTGCGGCGGAGCTGTACAAAGTCATCAGCCTGATTCTGTCCTCCAGTGGCAAGACATAAGTCAAGACGACTGACAATGGCCCCAGAGAATGGTATATTCTAAGAGACGGGGAGGTTGAAAAACATCACCAGCAGCAGTAGCAGCAGCAGCTGACATTTATGTAGTGTTTTAAGGTTTGCAAAGCACTTCTTGTGTTACTTCAGTTTATCCCCACAAAAAACCTGAGAGGTAAGTGCTAATGTCACCCCCATTTTACAGATGAAGAAACTGAGGAAAAGAGAAATTAAGTGATTTGCTTGGAGTTGTATAGCTAGTAAGTGTTTGGGACAGGATTTGAATTCAGATTTTCCTACCTCCAAGTCTACCTGCCATTTATTAAGCCAGTTAGCTTCCTTGAATGGGTGCCATAGTGGGTGGGCAGCCAGAGGGCAGGGTAAGGCACTTGAATATTTTGGAGGATGAAGGTCATAATATAAGGTAAATGGAGGGACATGAAAAATAAACTTCCTCTAATTTATAATTCTGTTGAGAGGCAAACATATTACTGACAGATATGACCCTTTGCCCATTTATCTAAGCATTTATTTTAAGAATACTACCTCAAAAATTGTCTGTTAGTATCAAATCTCAAACTGCATAACAGAGCAGAAATCATTAAAGTGATTTAGAACTGGTTAAGAAGAAAGAGACCTTGATTAGTGCAACAAATTATACAGAGACAGAAAAAACCATAGCTTAGTTAAACCCCAGTTAACTGGGAGAAGTAGTCCTTATTTAACAAAGACTTCTGGGAAAACTAGACAGCAGTCTGGCAGAAATTAGATTTATACTAATTTCTCATGCCACAACCTCAAAATGGACACATGACTTACATATAAAATGTCAGAACACAAACAAATCAGAGGAACAAAGAAGAAATTACCTTTTGGATCAGTGGATGGGGAAGAGTTCATGACTGAACAAGTTATAGAGGGTATCATACAAAATTAAAAGGATATTTTCATTATGGAAAATTCTAAAATTTTTGCACAAACAAATCAAACAAAGTAAAAAATAGAAGGGAAATGGCTAGGAAGAAATCTTTTTAAGCTTCTTTTATAAAGTTCTCATTTGTAAGATATAGAAGAAACTTGTTCGAATTGTGTAAGATTAAGAGCCATTCCCCAATAGACATATGATCAAAAAATATGAACAGACAATTTGAAAAGGAAGAAATACAAGCTGTAAATGATTATATGAAAAATACTCCAGATCTCTATAGAGAAATGTGAATTAAAGCAATTTTGAGGTTCTACTTTATATCTGTCAAATTGGCAAAGAAGAAAATAAGAAATGCTTGAGGGACTATGGAAAACAGATGCACCATGATACACTGGTGCACCTATGGCAGAATTGTGGACTGGTCTAGTAATTCTGAAAGCAATCTGGAACTATAGCCAGAAGGTTTTTGAACTATGTATTCCCTTTGACCATGCTATACCATTACTAGGCCTATACCCCAAAGAACAAAGAAAAAGGATCTTTATCTACGAAAATATTTATAGCAACTCTTTTTGTGGTTGCCAAAAAGTTGGAAACTAAAGGGGATATTCTCCTACTGGGGAGTGGCTATATAAATTGTGGTATATGAATGTAATGGAATTATTATTCTGCCATAAGAAATGATGAAATGGACAATTCCAGATGGACTGATGTCTTTGGAAAAGTGAGCTGAACTAAAACAATTTTTCCAATGATAACATTATGAAGATAACTTTGAAAGACTTCAGGACTCTTAATCAAATCAATGATAAGCCATAAATCCAAAAGAATGAACTATGTGACTTACCTCTTGACAGGAGTTAGCGAACTTAAAATAAAGAAAAAGACATACATTTTTTGGACATGACAAATGTATATAGTTCTATATTGAGAAATTTGTTTTTTCCTTGTGTTTTTTAGAAGAACATTAATTCAAAAATACTTGTCTGAAAAAACAGAAATAATAAACTCAAAAAAAGAATACCTTCCCTATTCATGTTGGTGGAGATAACTGTTAATAAAATGTGTGTTACTATTTTGACCTTTTTTTAAAGAAAAATTCTAAAAATACCAAATATTTAATTGTTTGCCTATAATGGAGTGCCCAATGGATTTATACATGTATTAAGGTGTAGGTATGAATGGAGATTAATGGGAAATTCATTCTATGGATCCCACATCCAATTTACACTTTCATCATATTAAGATAATAGGATTTAAATCTATAGAGGGCATTTAGAGGTTAGCTAACCTCCTCATTTTACAGAAGACAAGTCAAGGCTCAGAAATGGGAAGTGACTTTTCCTAGGTCACTCAAGTATGACCAGAAAATTACAAGTCACAGATTTAGAGATGGTAGAGACCTTAGAGGTCATTTAGCACAATCCCCTCATTTTATTGCTGAGGAAACCAAGGTCCAGAGAAGGAAAGTGATTTGTTCAAGTCACACATGTACTAAATGTGTAGCCAGAATTTGAACTCAAGTCTTCTGACTCCAAATCCATTGTTCTTCCTATTGATCAGACTTCTTGTGGGAGAATTCTTTGAGTGGAAAATGAAGTTTTTAAAAGCTTGTGTATGTGTTTGTATGGTGTGTGTATGTTTAAATTTGTCTCCCTTCCTTTGGCTATTAGAGCACATTGCAGGGAGACCTTGTTCTGAATATTTGTCTAACACTTTGTGGATCAGAATACAGCAGGTTGCTGGACAAGGATGAGGAAGGAACATTGGTCAGCCCTGATGCTGTTGTCCAAAATCCTCTTACCAAGCCAGAAATAATAGGAAATGCCAATTTGGAAGTCTCAGTTTCAGGTTTCCCTACCTTTTTCAAAAACAAGCAAAGCCCTAACTTAAAAGCCTTCAGAACTTCCTGCACAGGCCAGTATCCCTGCCACATGCTTAATTACATAAATTTTATGAGAATTGTTGTCCTTCTGGGAGACAAGAAAAGGAGGCAACTTATAAATATGTCTTTAATCATTCAAGAATCTTTGAAAGAATTGGGAACTCCAAAGAATAGGATCTGTAAACTGTGCTACTTTCAGAAAGGGAAGCATCTGAATGTTCTTGTCCAGGAACCCCTTAAGCCTGAGAGGCTTGCCTCTCTTCAGTTGGCTGAGTCAAATATAATTAGGAAGGTAAACTAGGGGAAAAAAAACAATCTATTTGGATATGAATTCTGAGTAATACCAACAACAACAGAAAAAGACCTAGCATTATCCATGTTCTGGCCCTTCAGTTCTTGGCTCTTCTCCATTTGTTTGGCTGTTGGGAAGTAAACTATATCAGACATCCTTGAGCAGTCATAGAATTTTAGACCCTGTGGTGACCTGGAAGGTCATCTATACCAAACCCCTCATGTGGTCATTGAAGACTCAGGATCCTAGGAATGGAAGTGAAATGACTTGCTTAAGGTCACCCAGCAAGTTAATTATTGAGTTGGGATTTGAACCAAGTCTCCAGACTGCTAGTCTGGTATTCTTTCTTGCATGTCATAATGTTCAGATCAAATGCTAAGGATTAAAAGCCTCTGATTCTGGTAAACAGTTTCATTACTATCTTTGAATGGGGCTGGCTTCATGTTAGCTAGATTCAGAGATAGGTGTTGGGAGAAGAGGAGTTACACAAATTGAAATATTGATTGGACACAAGCAGGTTTCATTTTGATCGATCAATTAACATGCTTCTAAGTCCTTACTATGTGCCAGCAGGCACTGTGCTAAGAGCTGGGGATACAAAGAAAGGCATAAACAATCCCTACCCTCAAAGACCTCATGTTCTAATGGGGTAGACAATGTATCGGGCAGCTAGGTGGTGCAGTGGTTAGAGAAGGAGTCAGGAGGACCTGAGTTCAAATCTCACCTCAAAAACTTGACACTCACTAGCTGTGTGACCTTGGGCAAGTCACTTAACCCCATTTGCCTCATCCTGGGTCATCTCCAGTCATCCTGATGAATATCTGGTCACTGGATTCAGATGGGTTTGGAGGAGAAGTGAGGCTGGTGACCTGCACAGCCCTCTCTCACTCAAAACAAAGTCAAGTGCAAGTCATGTCATCCTTTCTCTGATGGCATAGCGTTCTTCAGCAACAAAGAACGAACACACACATACACAATGTATAAATAAAGGTATATACAAGATTCAAACAGACCAAATAGAAAGTAACCTTAGAGGAGAAGATCCTAGCAGGAAAGGTATCCAGGATAAACTGGAGGCTACTTGAGTTCTGAAGCTTGTACCTAAGCCACTATGAATGAAATGAAACTAAAAATGCAGTCTCACTGGTTGGTAGGTCTTGACCTTGACCCTTCAAGAGAACCTACATGAAGTACAGAATCCCACTGACTGAGAAATAAGCCTATGAGCAAATCTTGACAGACCTATTTTGGCCTTTCAGGAGGTCCTACCAAGCCAATGAGCAAACCCATGGACAGGGCTGATAAACATGGACTGATGGTAGGCAGACGGGTCACAGGCCAGAAAACAAAGCCTAATATACAGAATTTATAGTCTCTATCCGTATGGAATCATATCAAACTGATTAATACTGATTGTAATAAAATAGGGATCCAATTAATCCTCTATCACAGTTCCTCTCTCAATCCCTTTCCTAAACATTAAGGATGCAGTGGATGATAGATATGAATAGTAAGGATAAAGTAATCAGAGAAGGATGTGACATATCAGAAAGCTGGATTTTCCTAAAGGACTACTCTTTGAGGAAGAGGGTTCATTTTAAAACTTCTAGGTCTTTTAAAACTTGAGGTCTTTTCAACTGAGGCTTCAGAGAAACAATAATTTCACAAAGGAGAAGCTGTAAGACAACATCCTAACCACTAATACCATAATACCAGTTCTAGGCTTTGAATATAGTATTAAGCACTACCATATAATTTACTCAGCCCTAGGTCTCTGCTTTGTGCATATCATTTAATAAAATAGGATAGGGATAGGGACTCAACCTGTAATTTAATTGGTTTAGGGAACTCCCAGATGAGGGAACAACCTCCACCAAAGCAGACTGAAACCTTCCTTGCAATTTCTAGTTTCAGAGAGTTGCCTAGAGCACTAAGAGTTTACATGACTTGTCCAGGGTCACACAACAGTATATATCGGAGACAGGACTTGAGCTAGGTCTTCTCAGCCTTGAAGACAGCTCTCAATCTACTATAGCACATTGCTTCTCTTAAAAAAAAATGAAGTTAAGTAATATCAGGCTCTATGATCTTCTTCATACCTGGGAGGATGTGAACCTCCTTGGTTGCAGAAGGAAGGCAGCCTTCCATCAACTGCACTCCTTGGACCAGTCTCAGACACTGAGTAAACAAACTACACATAAATTTTAAGATTGTTATCTTGATGCATGAAAATTCACTGGCATGTGAATTAAAATGCATTTGTGCAAAATCTAATTCTCTTACCCTCCTTCCTTCCTGTATTGATAATGCATTTTTGCTTATTGTTAATGTAATTTTGCTTCTTAATGGGAAGATCTTTCCCATCCATTAATAGGCCCATTTGACCTGCTTAAGTCACAAGAGTCACATGAGTTAAGCCACATGAAACAGGAAGAGGTAGAGCAAGAGGGGTGTAATGGAAAGAGGCAGAGCAAGAGCAGAGCTGAGAGGAAGTAGTCAGAGAGCAATCAGAGCTGGGAAAGGCAGCAACTAGCATGAATGGCAGAGCTTGTTTGTGATTTTGTTTAAGGGAGCTGGTTTGTGGGAAGCCTAACAGAGGGAAGGCTTGGGATGGTGGTGTCCCTTGCATTGTTATTGTGTATAGATTTCTTTGTTACTATGATGGATTTGACTTTTTGGTGTTGGGATTCGGCTTTCTGGTGTCTGAATAAATGCCTTGATTTTGTCTTCCATGTGGAGAGGCTGTTGTATTTCATGATTCAGAATTACTCCAACATATTCACAGCTGCCATAGGTGCTATGAATATTGCATTAGTACTACACTTTCTCCTTCTAGAAAACTACCAGCTGCCTCAGATATTAGCTTTGTGACCCAAGGTTAGTCATTTAGACATTTTGTGCCTCAGTTTCCTTATCTATCAAGTGAAAAGTGAAGGGTTGAAACTGATGGCCTCTGAAGCTCCTTCCAGCTCTAATCCTATGATCCTATGACCTTGGTCTATACTACTGACCTGTGTCTCTGATTCTGTGACCCGCGGGCTGCAGTCTGGCAGTGATGGTGGAGGTGGAGGTGGTGATGGTGGTGGTGTCCAGAGGAGTCCATGATTTTGGAGTGGTGCTCAGGGGTTCAACTGTGGTGGTGGCAGGCACTCGGATTGTGGTGGTTGGCAATGGGGTGATTGAGAAAAGGACTGTAGACTTCTGATAAGGCTTTGTTGTTTCATCTATAAGAAAATAGAATCATATTGCGTCTTGAAAAATATAATACCTGTACTTCAGAGGTGTAACACTCAAATAGAAATAGGGACCACTGGTCCTTGGAATATCCCCATACATAAGGATCTCTATAGGCCACATGTTGACTTAGTTTTAAAATGTGATCTTATAAGTGCTTTATTATATTTTTACTTATTTTGTTAAATATTTCCCTGTTACATTTTAATCTGGTTTGAGCTGCCTTTGAGAATGTTGGAGACACATGCAGACAGTGGACCATGTGTTTGATATGTATACAGTGTACTAGGGAACTTCCCATTATCAAATTAACTGTCACTTACTAAACGGCTACTACAATGCAACGTGTTAGATGCCATGGGGGAGCCAAGGAACGTAAAACAGGTCCTTAACCTCAACAAGCTTGCATTCCAATTGGGGACACAACACATAAACACACAAAAAATAGTTTTTCCATTTTCAACATCATGGCTGATGTTTGAACTCATTCGTGAATTGGGTTTAAGTGAGGCAGAGGTGTACAAAGACGTTAGTGTCACTCTCTTCCAGAGTCGTCAAAGCCCTGTGGCAAGACAAAAGTCAGGACAACTGGTGATGGCTCAGGATGCAGGGGATGACTTTGGCCTCTTCAACGTCTGACCCAAGTTCTAAACACTTCACAGCACCTGCTTCAGCTGCCTTCATGGTTGTTGGAACCAGTTGTCCTCATCTGTCCATCCCATCAAGGGAAGTCTTCACATGCTTAGGGTAGACCTCTAATAATTTACCAACAGATTTGAATCCTGTTGATTACCCCCAGTCTGATTTAGCTGTCTGCCAAGATGGTTTTACTGGGTTGTGACTGCTTGCACATGCTCCTTGGAGCCACAGGTGAAAGCTGGGTGTCAGGTGGATACCAAAAGTGGATGAGCACCCCTGACAAGGGCTTGCTTGATAAGCCCTCACACCAGAGGGTCTAATCTTCCTTGAACGTCCTATACATGAAAAGTTAAATACCAATAGAAGACAAATACTTGTTCCAGGCAGCAATGAAAGAGAAGTCACAAGACATACTTAATTATCAAGTACAAATAGTATGTCATACCAAATAATCTAGAATGATTCCATAATATGAAATATCATTTTAGCTATTGCCCTACAGAATAATTGGATTACTTCATTAACATTCATAGTATGGCATAATGAAAAGAACATTGCAAACCTGGGTTTGGTTCTGTAATTAACCAGCTACATATGTTACTTTAGTCAAATTAATTAATATCTGTAAGATGAGCTAGGGTAGTGATAGAACTAAATGATCTCTAATGTTGCTTTTTCTTTTTCTAGCTCTGACATTTTATGATTCAATGACTAATATCAATTTCTAAATGTAACCTGACAGTGGATTTAGGCCACTAAAAGATGGCCAAAAGACTGGGGAAACAGATGGGTTTACACCACAGTGTAAGACTCTTGGTTTTCAAGCCTGTATAGCTGAGGTCTAGATTGGGCACAGAAGGCATTTAACTTTAGGAAGGAGTATAAGAGGCAGTATAATGTAGATCTTGGAATTAGGTAGATCTGGGTCCAAGTCCTGCCTCTCACAAATCTTGATTATACAACCCTGGGCAAATGACCTAACCTGTCAATAACCCCAAGCTACTCTTTAAGACTATATTTCAGAACAGTTGAAGATCTAAAGGGAATTTCTTCATTGGTAGAACCTGCTACCACTTAAGTCATAAGTCTGAACCCCTGGGAGATTTAGAGTAATCAAATAATCTTTGATACAAATTTGCAATTTGTAGTCATTAGGTAATTACCCGGTACACTGAGGGGTTAATGATTTACCCAGGGTCACCTAGCTAGTATGTGTTAGAGGGGAGATTTGAAATCAGCTCTTTGTCACTCCAAGACCAGCTCTCTATCCACCCCGTGTGTGTGTGTGTGTGTGTGTGTGTGTGTGTGTGCGTGTGTCTGGATATGGGTATGTATATGTATATATAGGTATATATGTATATATAGATATATGTGTATGCAGACACATATAAAATTTATACATATATATGTATATACATCCATAGATCCATACATTCATATATCCATATATGGTTTTTTACAGGGTGACATGGTCAAATGGCCAGTAATAGTCAATAAATATTTATTAAGTGCCTATGTGGCAGGCACTGTGCTAAACACTGGGGATACAAGTGTGTTTAAAGAAAATCCCTGTCCTCCAAAAGCTTACAATCTCATGGGGGAAGACAATATACAAAAGGAAACAGAAAAGGAGGAGAAGGTACCCCACGTAGGGGCATGGTAAAGAAGTCAAAGATGTCTCAGTAGTACAACCAGATAGGAAATGAAATGTTTTCTTTCAGCTAAGCTTCCTCCTTAAATGGTGATTTTGGAGTTTATGGCTCCCAGTCATCCATCCATCAGAGGGGTAGAGAGTAGTGAGGAGATGGGTACTAAGACTGATAAGGTTTTCTGAAGTGGTGTCAAAATAGAGGGCATATATTACACATATGAAATATCCTCTTTAAGTTTAAATACACACACACACAATAGTTTTTTCACATATTTTATCCCTTCTTAGATACTATTTGACCATGCTACCCTCTACAAATGTTAACTGAACCATGCCACCAAATATTAGTGCCAGTGTATAGAGCAGAGGTTGGGGTGTGGCAGGGGCATTCCAGACAAAATTGGGACGCTTTCTCCACTTCCACTCTGACCATCTCATCAGCTGGGGCAATGCAGTTAGCATTTACATAGGGAAATAAGTCATCTGGTTTTAACCCAAAATTTGGCTTTGATTGTAATTAAATCTAGTCAATATAGGAAGCAGATACTTCATTTGTTGTTCATTGCTAATAGGATACTAACAAATATATACGAGTGTAGTGCCATAGAATGGGATGGCCATAGGCTTGGCCATAACCTTTACAGGTCAGTTAGTGTTTCCCCTGTGCGCAGGTAGTACTGAATTTGTGATATTTTTAATCATGTAAAAAAGATGAAAACTTAAGAGTAAGTCTTAAAGATGATTTTGAAATTTAAAATTCTTCTAATGTTAGCTGCTGAAACAAATGAGACCAGCCAGATACTTCAAAAATGACCTGGGGCAGTGAAAGAAAGAAAACAAGGCAATATTTGAAGAAGATAACAGTTTAAGTTTGTAACTAAATATAATATTTGTTCTTAGAAGTTTTGTTTATTTTAGTGTTTGCTTTATGTGATTGTAGTTCGTGCTTTTTAAGGAGAAAGGGGAAATCTACTAGTTCTGGGATTTTGTCTAAATAAGCAATTACATTTTTATTTTACAAGAAGCATGACTGAATGCATGAAGTGAGATGTCTAGGAATTTGTCTAGGGAGTGACTTGTCATATATCACCTTTGTATTTTAGTTAAATATGTATTTTTGGTAATTAGGTGCTTATCTCAGATTTTTTTATGCTATTAAAGGAAGCAAGTGCTAAAAATGCCTTAAAAATTTTGGTTTCCTGGGACAAAGCCCCCACTGCTTCACCTCAGTTACAGGTCTGCGGTGTAGCATGTAGTCAAAGGGAATCTTATTGGGAGTTAGAGAAGCAAAAGATCAGAGACATAAAAATTGTAGTAGTTTTGAGGTCACACAAATTTTCTCCAGGATCTTCTGTCAGTGAAGGTGCAGGAACCTTAAAGTTGTACTACTTAGCTGGGTACCAACAATGAGAGTAGCAGTTTTAAGGCATTGTACATAGTAGAGTGGTTGAGCAACCCACCCCTTGCATTATATTCATTGCCTGGATTCCATTTCAGGCAGAGGAAATTCCAACACCGAAGAGAGAATGGGGTTTGCAACTTTGGCATTGGATGCTCTTGCCCAGTGATCTACACCAACAGTTCATGCCTTTTCCCTTTGTTTGCAGATAATGACTTCATAGAGATTTGGTGGATTTTTATAAACCAGCATTTATCTATTTTTATCTGGTCTGAGGAGCTATGGAGCCTAACCAAATTACAGCTGCCCACATTATGGCTTCTGACTGCCTGACACAGAGGACTGAAATCTCATGTAATGTCAGTCTTTCATGCAAGTTAAGACCTTTTCCATTCAAGTGGCATCAGTTTCCTAGAGAAGTATATTTTCATCCCTTATGCTGAAATCTTAACTTAATTTACCTGTTAACATGGGAGGCAGGTACCTGTTGCAACTTGAATAGCTGTTCAGTCACTCCGGCCCCTGTTATCTAACTACTTGTACTTGGTAATATGACTAGTAAAATATAAGCTCTTTGAGAACTAGGACTGTTTTCTTTTTATATCTCTAGCACCTAGTAGGCCTGGCACACAGTAGGTGTTTGATAAATGTTTATAAAATGAATGACTGAATAAATGAAGCTTGCAAGCCCACCCACCAGGGTTTGACCCCCTGAATTTAAGAGAATTCATTTGCTCAAGGAAGAGTATTGCTAAGGCTGCATTTTTGTGGTTTTCACAGGCAGTTTTTAACTTAAAAGGATGAAAACTCTCCTATAACTTTAAGGGGAAGTTCTTGTAGGCTACAGGAGACACCTTGTTGAATTAAAACATGATTCCCAGAATCTGACAACTCTAGGTGATCCACTAAGACCCTCTGGTTCTTAAAATCCTAGTTTTCCTTATAGCTCATTTGAAGCTACATCAACTACATGGAACTTTTCTTCATGCTCTCAGTTGTTAGTAGCTACTCTCTCCCTTCCTCCCAATTAACTTGTATTTAATTGGTGTGTGTGTGTGTGTGTGTGTGTGTGTGTGTGTGTGTGTGTGTGTACATCTTTTCCCATTGATAAAATGTAAGCTCCTTGAAGGCAGAGACCCTTTCATTTTTATGTCTGTATTTCCATCACCTAGTACCTTGCCTGGCACAAAGTAGTTACTTAATAAATAGACTGATACAAATAATCACACTAGGAAGCAATGTTATGAGTCATTCAGTCAATTGTTACGTAGAAGAGAAAGTCAATGGGGGTAGAATGTGAGATGGCATTTAACCTATTGCTTTTTCCTGGACCATTTGCTACTATTTGCAGAAAATGGAGAAAAAACTCATGTGTCACACTCCCCTCCCAGGCAAGTCTTTTCTCACTTTCCTTCCTTATCTGTGAGACAAGGGTAGATCAGATGGTCTTGAAGGTCCATCCCATCTTTAAAGTTTTTAAATTCTCTGATACGGACAACAAATCTCCTTCTAACTGCCGGTCAGCAACACAGATGGCAGGATGACCAGTGGGTACAGATGATGCCTTAGGTTGTCTAGAACCATTGGGTCACAGTTCTAGAATGGGAAAGGTTCCTTTGAGACCATCTAGTCCAATTTGAACACTTTGCTGATGATGAAATTGAGAGACAGAAGGGCCAAGTGCCTTGCTCAAAGTACAAAAGAAGAACCAGACTGGCTCCTGCCCTTGAAGGGCAAAGTCAAATGGATTTTATAATCCAACTCTCAGGCTACTTGTAGGTTCCTCCAACTCTCTTCCAAGGATACTTGCTTAAGACAGGAAGAAGTTTGGAAAACCCATCTTTATCTCAAGTCAGAAACCTGGAAACACAATTTCATGAAGCAACCATAAAGCAGACACCTTCCCCTACATTCAGTTATGTGAATGCTGTCTGAGCTGAAATGTGAGTAGATATGCAATTCCATTAGAATATTCATCTTCCCATCTTGCAGCACCTGGCACATAGTAAGTGCTTAATAAATGTTTGCCAGATTGAGTAAGTATCATGCAGGAAGTTTAAAATTCTTTTTCAACCACTCAAGAACAGGAGCTGACGAATGGGTCCACCTTGTAACTCTCAGAGAGGCCAGGCCATGCTAGGGCAAAGCCTGGTGTATTTTTTCAGCCTGAATTATTTGAACTGTTGCTTTTGTCACACCGATCAGGTTTTCAATCTGCAGTCTCTCTCTCTTTCTTTTCTTTTTTTTTTTAGTGCCTAGGTAGGTTTAGCCTTTTTTTTTTAATTTCAGTGTAGATACAGAGCTTTCAAGAAACAGAGCTCTAGAATAAATGTGAAGTAGCCAGAAATGAAATGTAACAAAATGACAAAATCCAAGGCAAGAATAATTAGGTCCGACTGCAATAGAAACGCTGCCTGCCTTAGAGTTGGGAACAAATAGAAAACATTCTCATGTTTGCTATGCATATGAAACATAAAAGGTCCCACCATCTCTGTGCCCATGTTCTTGGCACATATCAAAATCAGTCAATCAGCAGCAGTAATTAACTGAGGAGATGTAGTCTGGTACAATGGATACAGAGCCAGCCTTGGAGCCAAGAAGGTGTGGGTTCAGGCCCCACCTCTGACACAGAAGGTTGTATGGCCCTGCACAAGTGATTTCTGAGTGCTCTAGGCAACTGACTAAGGCTATAATTTGCAGAGGATGTGTTAACTAGCCTTGGTAGAGAGACTTTTTTCATGTCCAGTGCCTCTCCCTATTAAGTGACTACTAGGTTACAGACTTGTGCTAGCAGTTGTGGGCAGCTAGGTAGTGCAATGGGTAGAGCCCCAGGCCTGGAGTCAGAAGGACAAGTCTGAACTGTGTGACCCTGGGTAAGTCACTTAACCCTATTTGCCTCAGTTTCTTCATCTGTAAAATGAACTGGAGAAGGAAATGGCAAACCACTCTAGTATCTCTGCCAAGAAAACCCCAAATGGGGTTACAGATAGGACTGACAAACAACAGATTACAGGCTAGATGCTAGAGATACACAAGGACAAAAATGAAATGATTTCTGCCCTCAGGGTGCTTACATTCTAAATAATTTCTGCCCTTAGGTGCTTACATTCTAAATAATTTCTGCCCTCAGGTGCTTATATTCTAACCAATTTCTGCCCTCAGCTGCTTACATTCTAAATAATTTCTGCCCTCAGGTGCTTACATTCTAAAATCTTCTTGGATTCAGGGGAATTCCAGCGTTAGGATACTGATTTTGAACCCAATGCCATAAACCTCATAGAGTCACTGTGTGACCAAAAAAAAAAAAAAGCTGATCCGGAATTTTCCTTTGAGTTATACAGGAATCAAACACTTGCCTGCTTTAGCATCTGAGCTTTTAGGAGGTGCGTATTCCAGAGTTGATGGGTAGATCACGCCTCTTTTTTGTTTACCTTCTGCAAAAAAGGAAAGATCTGATGATTATTTCTTCAGGAGGTGTTTTTAACTGACCCACTATATTAACTGAGTCTGCTGCCATGCCCTTGAAGCTATCTATGCTAAGAAGGCACCAAGCCAGCCCATCTTGGGCAGAGCTGTTAAAAACAAACATCAAAGCCAAAGAAACATTTAGTTTTCTCTCATAGGCTTTACTTTATTAAAAAGATTTGAAAAGGAGCAATGAGATCCCTGTAAATGGAAATTATTCAGCCTTAGGTTCCAATCTTGACTCATGGAAACATGATATGTAAACTTAGGTATTTATATGTAGTTTTAGATATTTAATTTCAGTAGATAAATGAAAGCAAGCAATAAACTACACTTCTAGATAATAGATGGATAGACCTTTTCAGAAGTAGGTTAAATGATAGTCATAGGATCATAAATTTAAAGCCAGGAGGATTCATAAGACTGTGGAGATAGAGCTGGAAGAGGCCTAAGAGACCATTTGGACCAATTGCTTCATTTTACCGATGAAAAATTGAAGTTCAGAGAAATTAAATGATTTATCTAAGGTCATGCAGATAGTAGGTAGCCAAGCTAGAATTTGAATCCAGGTCCTATGATCCAGCATCCTTTGCACAATGTGACCCTGGGTAAGTCACTTAACCCTATTTGCCTCACACAGTGCCTAAAGGCAGTACCACTGCCTTCCACTCTCATCTTTTCAAACATCTTTGTTCCATTAGCACTACATAACGTTAAAGAAATCTCAAATGAAAAAGATGCAAAAATAACCATCCTCCCATAACCTAGTAAGAACTTTTAACGTCTGGTGAACAGTAAAGAATGCTAACAGAGTATTTATTAATAGCCCAGAGCAGTGAAAAAAAATACTGAATTTGGAATCAGAGGGTCTAGGTATATTGCCTTTGTAGCTCTGAGCTCAGGTCTTGTGACCTGAATTTCCTCACCTAGAAAAATGGGGGAGTAGAACCCAGTGTTCTGTAAGGTTCCTTCCAATTCTAACTCCTATGTTCCTAAGAATTTGTATTCTCCTAGGGCAGGGGTGGGGAACCTGCAGCCCACATGTTACCCTCTATCAAGTGCGGCCCTTTTACTGACTGATTCAAAGGACTTCACTAGAAGACCTAGCAGACCACATGTGGCCTCCCAGGCCACAGGTTTCCTTCACCTGGACCAGGTAGTCTCTAAGATTCCCTCCAATTCTAAATCCTATGATCCTAAGAATTTGTATTCTAGGAGAAGGGAAAGTGGTCCCTAGAGGCAATGGAGTGCAGAGAAAACTCTTGAAGTTTGAGTTGAGTTTAGGCTCTGTTACACATTCGCTGTATGAGGTTGGGTGAGTCACTTTACCTCTGTTCCTAATTTATAAAATGATTTGGCTTTAAGATCCTTTCCAATTACAACATCCTAATATACTCCTGAAAAGAAGAGAGAAGCCTTGTGATCAGGGTCAGGGAAATGTTTACTGGTGGATTACGTTAATTTGAGGAGACCAAAAGCAATGACAACATGGAGCATGGGATGGGGAAGGCAAAACAAACTTGTCTTGGAAACTAGCACCTGAACTGAACTCTGAAGGAAGTTAGGGAATCCAAGGGGTTGAAATGAGGATGGATTCTCAGCAGAGGCAGAGAAGGCCTGCTCTGTTTGTGGAAAGATAAGGAGGCCAATTTGGCTGCCCCAACAAAGTTTATGAAGGGAAGTGATATGAAATTAGTCTGGAAAGGTACTGTATAAGGTTTAAAATTCCAGGCTGCAGAACATGTATTTTACCTTGGAGCAAAGAGGGAGCTATGGAAGATTTTTTAATAGGGATGTAACATAGTCAAGTTTCATAGAATCTTAAATTTAGAGATGGAACTAACCCAATCCTCTCATTACAGATAAAAACCTAAGGTGTGATAAGTGAAGTCATTTGCCCAAGGTATTACCAAGTACCAGACCCAGGATTTGAATTCAGGTCTATAAACTCTAAGTCCAGTGCTGTTTCAGGCTATCTGAATACCACTGAAATGGGATGAGACAGGAAGCTTGGAATGGGGTTGGGTTAGAGAGCCACTGAGGTCCTTTTCATCTCTGAAATTCAGCGAAAATTCTGTGAATAGTCTCTTCAATTCACTTCAGCTCATAAAAATGATCTGGTAAGCAGGAGGACTGAGATTTCCAGAACCCCATCACATGATATATATTACAAATCTTTTTTTTTGTTTTCTGACTCATTTGTGTGCTTGTGGATGCATATATCCACTGGAGAGCTGAGGAAATATACCATCTCATTTTCTGTGTACTATTCAGAACGAAAAGGAATCTGATCTCAGCCTTCTGCGGCATAGATCAGGAAACAGATGGGTAATATTCAAAAACTCTTGAGGGAATTACATATCCATCCCTTTCCTGAATTGTGTGGAAATATCCTGCTGACAAAAAATGCCCATGTCCCCCTCCTTCTCAAGCCAACCTCCGTGTATTAATTAGAAGAGAACAGTGAAGTGTGAAAATTGGAAATAAAAACTCAAAGAAAGGTCACTGAGGCATCTCAGCTTTCAAGTGAGAATCTTGATATAATCTAGTTAAACTGGCTGGCAGAAAGCCAAAGGTTCACACCATGCTGGAGGTGACCATGTGACTGCCTGATGATTATGATCATTTGGCCTGCCAGGCAATTTATACCTTCATGCCACAGCGCAAACCTCTAACTCAAGACATGTAGAAGAGACTTTTTCCTTGTTTCAGAGACACAAATATTTAGCATTCACAAAACAAAGCCAAGAAATCCCCCCAGACTTCACTTCAGTGTCACCAATGGAAGGTAGGGAGAACAGTCATAGTCCCTGGGATTTACAATGAAGTACCTAAATATATTGATTCTCATTGTGAAGATCTGAGAATCTTGACTCCCATAGAAATGGTGCTATTCATTCTACTGTTGGAGTTTGGAAACTGCAGGTTAAGAATTCAAAGACCACATCTCTCCTTTCGGCAGTAGGTGCTGGGTGTTTATGGGTGGGACATGTATCACTATGTCCTACTTTCTGGCTCTCATGGTATTAGTATTTTAATGTGGTCCCTGAGTTGTAACCTCTGAAGTGTCATAGCAATCTATTTGGTTTCTCCTAACTGGAAGCTGGTCTAATCTGAGTCCTGGTGATGTACAGACAGGTCAGTACTGGGGAGGGGGTGCAGAAGAGACTATTCCAGCTTGGAGTCCTCTTGAAAGGCCCATTCTAGCCCTGTTACTCTTTGATCTTGCTCAAGTGTGGTATACTTTGCTCCTTTATGGTGTTGTAGAAAGGAAAACTGAACTGGGAGTTTGAAGACTGCTTCTGTGACTAACTAATTGTATGGCCTTGGGCAAGTTAATGCACACTTTGGGCTCTGCGTTTCTCCATCTGTAAAAGGACCTTGGCAATCTTTAAGATCTCTTTCAGCTCTAAAATTTCATAAGCTAGTTTATGACCTGCAAGGACCCTAGGCTTAATTCTGGAGTTCTACAAAGTACTTGAAATATTCCTAGCAGTCTAAGGACTTTTTGACCTCCTTAGTTAGGTCGCAAAGTCAACTTGGACATCCAGAGAGTCCTCCAGAATAAGGGTTATATTCTAGTCTCTTCCTAGAGGTAGCTTGATAGAGTGAAAAGAATTTTAAACAGTCATAGGACCCTAGTTTAAATCCTGAATTGGCTACTTACTACTCACTGTGAGACCTTGGTCAGATGCCTTAATCTCTTAGAGTTGGGCAACATGACCTCTAAAAACCTTTCCAGCTCTTAATCTATGAGCTCAAATAGGCCACATGCCCAGGGCAAAGCAGAATGCCAGGTGTGCTTGTTGAATGCCAATTTAGTAACTAATGGAAAGAAAAGGGTGAAATGAATATTAAATGAAAAAAAGTAAAATTTTTAATGTTAGGTCAATCTCTTCTCCAAGAGCAGATTTTCCAATCTGTTTTTTATTTACCTGTCAGACATCTAAAGAGAAATAGGTCTTAGATCTGAGACACTGAGGTATTCATTCCAAAATTTAAAATTTTTAAATATATTTGACAGGCTTTAAATAGGATCTATAGATTTCCATTGTATGCTCAAAGAGAGTACTTGCTATCTAATTAGATTTCCAAATATGGCTCATCAAATAATGATACAATCTATCATTTTATAATACTAGTCATTAAGGCCACTCAGGAAGAACAGTACTCTTTTCCAGTCTCCCCATTCCCTACCAGGTCTTTAATGAAAAGTGTGGCATTAACTACAACTTTAGAAATATTTCTTCGTTTTGAGGGTACCTGAGATTATGAAAGATTCTCTCCACCGGGGCAGGGACAACGACCGGATTCCATTGGAGTAGCTTCCTTTGTACCCAGATTGTCCAGCAACCTTTCGAACAAGGATTTTTCCTCCTGAATTATCAACCACACCACTGTGAACAAAGAATAACATAAGGCAAGACTGAAAAGAAACCTACTTCACTTGACAAATTGTCTGGCATTACCAGAGAACTATTAATAAACTGACCTCCATCTCTCTAAACAGAGGAGGAGACAGAGAAATTAAAGAATAAAAAAAGTCTAAAGCCTAGCCTATAGAAATATCTTTTTCAAAATACAACCTAATATTTTATTTCCTCAAAATTTCACTAATTGTTCTGACAGGAAGGAATGTCTCTTTGTTCCCCTCAAATTTTCTTTTCTAACAAAAGAAGTTATTTCCATTAGAAATTTCTATTAGTATCTTTTAAATATAATGCTAAATAAATTCTCTTTTTGATACTTCCCAAGTCCAATTTTTCTAAACATAGAACATGTAAACCTATTTTTAAAGTGAAGTATAAATTTCTCCAAACAAGAATCCTTTGATTAAGTGTAATTTTAGGAGGATAGAGACTAGATTTGTGATTTCATTGGTAAAGGAAACGCTCCTAGGGAAGGGAACTTCTACTAGCAAAGCAAGTTGACATCTTCTCAGTGATTTGAGATGCTGTGGTGCTGATCTCTGCTGTCAACCACTAAATATGTAGTCATGGATTATTAGAGTTGGAAGGGACCTTTGAGATCATCAACTTTAACCCTTTATTTTATAGATGAAGAAACTGGATTGAGAGAAGTTGGGCTACTTGCTCAAAATCAAGTCTAATCAGTGGTAGAGTCAGTACCCAAGCCCAGGATTCTTGACTTTAAGTCTGGCTCTCCTACCATCACTTCTACTGCTGCCCCAGTCTGGAATATCCTACTTCCTTTTTTAGGTAAATCCTTCAGTTCCCAAAATCTCTAGGTGCTTTCACTCGTACTAAAGCCCACATTAATCTCTCTCGTTTCTATGAAATCTTTATAAATCTGTAACATAACATTTAGCAGCTTGCTTGCTCTATATGATAATAACCCTGATTGTTAAAGTGACTCATGTTCCAAACTAGATTGGAAACTAGAGTCAACTCTTTGAAGGCAAGAACAATATTTAATAATTTTCTTATTATACCCTAAAGCACTTATCACAATGGTGGCAGTATATTTGGTGACCAACAAATGCTCATTGATGGATTGTTTTACTGGTAAATTATAATTAAATAGTCCTTACTGTTTAGTGAAAAAAGTGCTGAATTTGTACTTTTAGGATTTGGGTTCAATATAAGTTCTGCCACTACCTATATGATTTTGTCACTTCATCTCTCTGGGCCTCAGTTTCCCTTCTCTATAAAATCAGAGAACTGAACTAGAGCCAGGAGTAAGGAATCTGTGGCCTTCAGGCCACATCCTCAAAGAGGTACCCTTTGACCAAATTGGATTCAGTCAAAGGACCTCACTTGAGGACCTACAATGCCACATGTGGCCTCGAGGCCATAGGTTCCCTAACCCTGATAGACTATTCTAAATTTATATTCTGTGAATGGATCTTTTCAAATATGAAGACTCCTTTTAATGTAAAAAAAGTCAGGCTTCCCACATGATAGTGACTGTATTATTAACATATTATGTTAGCATAATATATGCAACATATACTATGAGAAAATATATAATGGTATAAAGCTTATTTGAATTTGGTAAGACTTTTAAGTGAATTTTTTTTTCATTATTCACAATAGCTTTGGATACATTCGAAAAAGAAATTTAACACATCTATACCTGTTGAAAAGTATTTATTTTGTCCACAGAAGGAAAGAATATTTGCTTAAGCCAAATCATTTCATGAGATATATTTCTGGAAAGAACTTTGTAGATAATCCAAGGGGTTCCCAGCTCACAAATTAGGAATCACTAGGAGAACCTATGGACCAGCTGATAAATTCAGAAACAACTGAATCTTAGATTTCATGGCTAGTTTCTGATTAGATGCTGGTGTGGTGGTAGGTGATCTTGCCAGAAGCCAGTATAACTACCTTTGTCTCTTGTTTGGGACTCTTCACTGCATTAATCTCTGAGGAATCTCCCTTTTCTTTGATACCCCTATAAATATAGGCATTAATTCTGGAAAGATACTGAGCCAAAGAAAAATTATGTTCTCTTAAATATGTCTAATAACCTGTTTTTCAGAAATCAAATCAAGGGAATTGCTCAGTCAGGGAAGCCTGATAAATCCTCAGAGATGGAATGTGGCTGTAACATTTTATTGTTATAAAATCCCTTCATCTAAAATATTAGCCTCTTCTAAACAATATTATCCTCTCTCAAATCTCTCCCACATCTTGCCTCATCCAACTCTGTCTGTGACAGAAATAGTCATGTTTAAAAAACAGTTTCTTCCTTTATGAGTTTTAAGGAATCAGTTCTTTTGACATTTCTATCCTCTTTTTCATCTTTAAAATCATCCTAGCTATCCTGGTTGAAAAAAGAAAATTACCAGAGACAAGAGGTTCCAGGTGGTTTTAACCTAAGAAATCTCCATGAACTTTTTGCATGGACATCATGGACTATTTTCATCACATCACTTCCTGGGGGTTGATCAGCCTAAAATAGCTTTATTTAGCTAATGGTTTATCACCTAAGCTGTTCCTAGTTCTCAAAGGCCTACTTTCTTTCTTTCTGTGTCTGTCTCTCACTCTGTCTCTCTCTATCTGTCTGTTGCTGTCTCTCTCTCTCTCTCTGGCTTCTCTCCATTGTACCTGCTCTTCTCTAGCCAGGTATAGTGATGGTGAAGATACAACCTGCTCTGTCTGCCTAATAAAGTTGAGATGAAGAAGGGAAAAAACATAGAACAGATGCAAAAGAGTTTTAAAATGTTGCAAGTATGTAAATATTCTTCAATACATTTGTAATATCCCCTTAACTCTCTCTTGCATTTGCGGGGTATATTTTTACAGACTACATGGACTCTTTCTCAGGGTTCTGTGGGTAATCTTGATGTCTAGAATTTCCTCCTAAGGAGCTTCCAAAGGTGTACTTTTCAGAGATTATCAGTGAATGAATGACCTAAAACTGCTTCCAGCAAATGTATTTACTAAGGGGATGGTAAGAATGGTAATTACAAAAACATTTTTCCCCTCCCCCTAAACCTGCGGGTGCACTCTTCCTTTGCTTGCATAAAGTCCCTGGGGAGAATGGGCTCAGACTTAAATTACAGTGGTAGTGATATTTGTGGTAAGGGGGTATATTGTAATCCCTTTCCTCCTCCCTCATTTTACCTTTATGATGTTCACTATTTATTATTGCTTATTTCTTTCAGTCATGTCCAACCCTTCATGACCTCATTTAGAGTTTTCTTGGCAAAGATTCTGGAGTGGTTTGCCATTTCTTTCTCTAGCTCATTTTACAGATGAGGAAACTGAGGCAAACATGGTTAAGTGACTTGCCCAGGGTTACACAGCTAGTAAGTGTCTGAGGCCAGATGTGAACTCAAGAAAATGAATCTTTCAGACTTCAGGCCTGGCACTCTATCCACTGTGTCACTTAGTTGCCTGGAGTTCACTGTGGGGTGTAGCATTAGTGTAGCATTAGTGATGACAATTTTCAGGATTGGCGTTTCAAAGAGCAAGTCACCTCTGTTGGACAGATTGATCTGTTGCTATTCCAGGTCTCTCTACTTGCTCCAGGGCTCTTCCTCTTTTATTATTGAGGTGTCTTTGTATTATTGGGGTGCCATCTGCCTTTATCCAATGATCAGAGCACACTTAATCCTCTCAAATTAATTAAGGACTTGTTCACTCATATTACCAAATAAGGTAATATTCATAAAAGTGCTTGGCATATAGTAGGTACCATGTAAATATTTATTCCCTCCCTCCTCACACCTAGTTTACATTTTTCACTGCTTCATTGGAACTACTTGGACCTTTTGTGATCATATTAATTTGGGCATGTTGGAACCCCTTACCCTTATACTTCCATGGATCTATGATCTCACTGAAATGGAATGTATTCCCTTTTTGAGTGCAGATAGCAACACAACCATGTCCTCTCATTCGTGTCATGTTAACACAACATGAAATCATAGACTTCAAACGGGAAGGGACTTTATTTTTCATCCAGTCCACCTCCCTCATTTTATGTAGGAGGTATCTGAGACCTGGAGATATTAAGTGACTTGCTCAAAATCAAGCAGGTAGGAGATAGTGAAATCAAGGTTTAACTTAGATCATTAGACTCCATATTGATCACTCTTTCCACTGAACTGTATCCCTCACTCAGAAGAGCTCTACCCAACATGGCAGAAATTCTTTCTCTCAATCTCTACATGTTATATACTGAAAATTGATATTGATTATTGGAGTACGTGAAGTATCCGTTGGTTATCCCTCATCCATATCATTTGATTAGCCAACCATCTTTTTAAGGTATACATCTCTTTGATGGCATCCTTTGTGCTGTGTTTTTTGCACAATTTTTCACTGATGATATTCATTGCCCTTTTGGTGATTCTCAACTGTAATTCTTCAGAGATTGTGATATTCTATGGCTTATAGCCATTCAGCATCACAGGAAGAAGGTTATTTAAAATAAGGGCCTTTGTTTCTAGGAATTTACAATTGGGGCAAATACTACAAATTACATAGCATCATGAAGAACTTTCTCAGCTGAGGGGAAAGGTAAGAAAAGAAGGAATTAGGAAGGAATTCACTTCCTATTTTAACTAAATTCATTAACTAGATACCAAGTTTTGATGCTTTCATGTTGCTCAAAGATGACAAGCATTATTAATGCCCTTTATATGTGACCCCCATGAACAAAGTCCTGGAATTTCCACCTTATTTATGGATCTGATAATCTGGAAGGTAGGCATTCTTCATCTACTTGGTTTTTCCAGTGTGGATAGAAGGTTGAACTCTTTTGAGTGATAATAGGTCTTATATATAAGGCTTTGCAACAACATGGTGCTTGACTTCAATTAGCACAATGTCATTTATAAACATTTGGGAAACTTCACCATCTATAGAAGATCTTTAATGCTGACTTCCAGGTCGTGTGACCAACAAGTTGGAAAAGTAGACATTTTCTCTAGTTCCTACTAATCTAAAAAAAAAATCTCAAAAGAGGAGTTGTGTATGAGATAGCAAGAATTTATAGATGAATTCACAGGATAAGAAAGAAGCCTGACAAAGCAAAAAAACAAAAAACAAAAAACAAAAAAAAAACGCACTGGAAAACATTAATCTTTAATCACAGTGGGTATATTGCTGGGCCTGGAATCAGGAAGACAAGAGCTCAAATCCAGTCTCAGATGCTTACTAGCTACGTGACTCTGATTAAGTCACTTTACTCTCTCCTGGCCTTGGTTTCCTCAGCTGTAAAATGGGGATTATAATAATACCTACTTCCTAGGGTTGTTGGGAAGATCAAATGAGATAATGTTTGTAAAGTTCTTAGCAAGTCCCTCCCACATAGTAGGTGTTATATAAATGTTAGCTACTTCTTGTTATCATTATTACTCATTCTCCCTTCCCCACCAGCCTTCATATTCTGACAGGGATGCACAAACTGACCCATGGATCTGTCTGAGGCCTTCTCAGAAAGTCCCCTCCTACTGCTGAAACTCTTCAGGCATCCTTCCCAAATCCCTTTCCATTCCCTACAGACAATGATTTTTGCCCACTCACATGATGTGTGTATGAAGGGTAAAGAACTGGTGTGCCTTCCATCTATAATTGGGTTAGGAATCTCCAAGGCTATAAATATTCTGTCCAGAGCACCCATCTAGATTCCATAATCATGTAAAAGAAGCAGAAGTTAATTAAGCCTAGCTAGAGAAAGAATGAAGCATCTAGTAGAGGGTCAAGGTATGTGGCTGCACTGGGTTTGAAGTCTTATCCTCTCAGAAGTGACAGATATCAGGGCTAGTAAAACTAAATTCTACATTATGGGAGGAAGCCAAGGCAGTTGGAAGAAAAAGCATGTGCTCACTAGGAAAGAGAGAGGACTCAGTGCACACAGTAATATAAGGGGAAAAGACTGAAGCACCAAAACTACAAGAGAAAGAGAATTTAACTAAAAACCTAGAGCACAAAGAGATAAATCAACAGAAAAGATATTAAAATTCAAAGGAAGAATGAATACTAAATACTCAAAGAAATTAAAAATCTCTCTTAAATGTTACGAGACAAAAGAAGTTGAACCAACGTCTGAGGAAACACAGATCCTCTTAGAATCTCAAGAGATCATGGAACAACAAGATATTCCAGAATGATTCAAAAGAGAAATGAAAATGATAAGAGAAAAAGCTTGAAAGGGGAAAATGTTAGAATACATAGCTTTCATGGCAGAAATAACAAGCACATTGAAAAAACAATACTAAAATACTGAAAGGAAGGACAATTGGAAAGAAGAGAAGCAAAAGGCAGTAATGTTACAATAATGCATGACTTTATAAAAGAAAGTCATTGATTTTGAAGACAGAAGACCCAGAGACAATTTGAGAATCATAGATTTCCCAGAAGAACACAACATGTTGAAAAACCTGAATATCACAATACAAAAAATTATACAAGAAAACTTCCCAGAACTTCTGAATACAGAAGACAAAGCATAGATCAAAAGAATCCACAACTGGACTTCAGAAAATAACTTTAAGACACATAGCAGTTAAATTCACTATTTCTACTGGTAATTCCTATTCTAAATAGTTTCTTCATAGGACATTCTCCTTGACAGTGGCAAACATACACATCCCTGTTTTATGCCCACTTTGATGCTAATAAGCAGCAGGTTGTCCAGCAAAGTTCTCTCTATTGTTCCCTCATTCGAAGGTCTTTCATTATTTTCACATATGCACAGGAGACATCTTGCTAGAGAAGAACCTTCCAAAATGTTTTCAGACTTTGTTTTATTGAAGCCAGCAGCAAACACAGTGGGATCTTGTATTCTCTACACTTTTCATGTAGTTGTCAGATGATGAAAATGTTGGTACTATAGAATTACATTTTGTAAGTCTCACAAATAGAAAATATGACAATTGGGATTCATTTATTGGTTGTTAATTACTGATGTAACTTTGGTCTGCCCTAGAAAAAGCAATGGAGAATGCCATAAAAATTCAGGATGGTCCCTCCCAGCTTCATACTTTTTCTTTCTCCATGGGCATAATATTGTCCAAGAATAATCCAGATAGCCAGGTGACTAAAGAAATGTTTGTTTAAAATTAATATTGAATAAGAAGGATTTTTCTGAATTTGTTACTGGGGTCTTAGCATTTAGCTTAGGTTGTTGTGGCAGGCAGTTTCAAAAATCTAGATCCAGCTTTTCCAGGTACATTTTTAGTGGAGTCACTAAGTACACACCACGTACTGTGGAAAGGGAACTGGATTTAGGATCAGAGGACCTAGGTTAAAATACTGGTTCTGCCTCTTACTAGTTGTATGACCTTGAGCAAGTCACTTAACTTCTCTTGGATAGTTTCCTCATCAATGAAATGAGGGTTGGGCTCAATGATTTCCAAAGTCTTGGACTTTCTGTCTCTAAAAGCTATGATCCTGTAAAGGCAGTGAGAAGTAGGGAGAGGAGATAGAGCTCGCCTTGGAGCTAGGTTCAAGTCCAACCTCTGAAACAAACTATGTGACCACAGCCAAGTCATTTAACTTCTAAGCATCCTGGGAAACTCTCTAAGACTATAAATTACAGAGAAAGTGACATTCTCCTTTCTTGCACAGGTGAGGTTGAACCCAAGTGTAAGTTTTTGCTCTTATTTTTACTAAATTCCATATCATTAGGTGTGGCCCAATAGTCTAGCCTGTCAAGATCTTTTGGAATCCTGATTATTATCAAGGGTCTTAGCTCTCAAATTGATAATATTTTTTGCCATCTTTGAATCTTATCAGATTCTTCTTGGCTGTTTGCCCTAGATTTCAATAGAAACCTCTGAAATGTTGATTTATCTTCCACCAAGAGAGAGCTTTTTTTAAAAGGTGACTTTAAATGAAGACTCACTCAATCCTCCTTTTCAACTAGTGCTGTGAAGAGAACCATGACAACTCATTCCTTCTCCCTAGTAGGTAATCCCATCTGACTGTGTGTAGCGTCTCCGAGCCCCTTGCCTCGATCGCTGGGTTCTGAAATAGCTCAAAGCTCCCCACCTGTGAACAGCAGCGCCACAGACACTGGAATATGATGCGTAAATGTCAGTGCCATAAACATGGTATTTGGGGTCTTGACATCCAGCTGGACATTTCGCAATAAACTCAGGATTAATTATCTTCCCAGCCTTGACATCACAGTTGATCTGAGGCACAGCTGCGAATGCAAAACGATGGCAAAATTAAACCCAGGGCTGCAGGTGAAACCACATGCAGGGCAAGCAACAAGAGGTTATGACTGTTTATTCACTTAATCTCCCAAAGCAGAGCTATTTCTGCCCCTGGCCCCATTCAGGCACCAAATAAAAGCAAACAGAATATCTCCGAAGACCATCAGCTCTCAGTGACCATGCTTAAGCCAAAAGATGGTTCTAGTTGACCTCTAAAAGAAGAGAATTCACCTCTCTCCCTTCTTTGGGGGAAGGGCTGGATGAGGGGTGACCATGGATGTGTAATGCTACAAGTATAATCAGACTTGATACGTTCATTAATTTGGCTGAGCTACTGTCTTCCCCTTTTTCTTTTTTATTTGTTATGAAGGGATTAGTCTCTGGGTAGGGGAGGAATATGTTGGGAAATGAAGGTATTTAAGATCTAAATCATATAGAAAAAAAATTTTTTTAAGAGAGACCTTGATAGCCTGTCATCTATTATTGCTTAAAAATTCTGGACTGCCTTTGGTACCTTCAATGTACTCTTAAGAAAAGAGCAGGATCATATTGTATGTGGTGGAGTGGACAAGGAAGCCAATTAAGTTGTCTGCACTGCAGTGTCCCCTTTTATAAAAAGGGGATAATAATGCCTGTAATATTTACTTCAGAGGGTTTTTGTGAAGGTCAAGTGAGAAAATGAGCATACTTTACAAATGTGGAAGTTTTTCACAAGTCAGTTATTAATTAGAATGTTCCATGGGTCCACTTGAAGGAGAGAAAACTGTAAGACATTCTTATGAATAAGTAAAAATGCAACAAACCCGCCCAATTTTGCTTAAACACAGATACAAACACCTACTCACTTCCTCTTTCCAAAACCCTCCCCCCAAAAGTCATTAAATGAACAATTTGAGAGGCTGCTCAACCAACTCCCATGATTCCTCCGCTTGCACAAGGAGCTCTTTGCCCGTCTACTCCAGTGTGGCCAAGCCAAGACTACAAAGAACTTCAGGGTCAAAGCTGTTCTTCGAAATACTGTTGGAAGCAGAGCCTTCTGCTCAGACGCTCCTGGCCTACGCTCAGGAAACCTGAAGCTGAACAATCAGAAAGTTTTTAGGGAAGTAAGTGGAAGAATGAAGCTAGAGGTAGTGAGGTATAATGGATAAGCACTCTACTTTTCAATCAATTTTTTCAGTTATATCTGACTCTACATTATTTCATCTGGGGTTTTCTTGGCAAAGATATTGGAGTGGTTTACCATTTCTTTCTCTAGCTCATTTTACAGATAAGGGAACTGAGGCAAACAGGAATAAGTGACTTGCCCAGGGTCACACAGCTAGTAAGTGTCTGAGGTCACATGTGAGCTCAGGATGATGAGTCTTCTTGACTCCAGGGCCAGTGTTCTATCTACTCTGCTACCTGGCTGCTCACTGGGCATGAAGTTAGGTTCAAATCCTGCCAGACATTTGTTAACTGTGTGACTATAGGCAAGTTATTTCACTGAGCCTCAGGTCATTTTCTAAGGCAGGGGGTCTCAACTTGATATCCATGGACCCAAGTGGTCCATGGAGGCAGGGATTCTGAAAACCTGAAACTTTCAATATTTTGATAACTATTTCAATTTAGTTTTCTTTTTAATTCTTAGTATTTTTAGAAATTTATTTAAAATCATTGTTCTGAGAACAGGTCTATAGGCTTAGCAAGATTGCCAAAATGTTCCATGACACAACAAATGGTTAAGATCCCCTCTAAAGTGTGAGGTTATCTGCATTGGTGGAACAAGTTCCCACAAAGGTGAGGCCATAAAGAGTCACAAAAGAGCTTCTGATGAAGCACTCCAATCAAACTTGAGTTGGAAAAAAGGATCAGACAACATGCCCCTAGGTCATAACCCTTCCCCAAAACATCCCAGACTTCCAAGTTCAGTGGTAAAACAAGAGCACACCCTGTCTCATGGAGTAAATGAGGTCAACAATGACAACTCACGTTAACAAAACACTTAAATGTTTAAACCACCAGGGGACACTGAGAGCCATTCACTAAGGAGTCCCACCCGACCTGGGTAGAAGTCTTGATTGATTGAATGTTGTGTTTGTTCTGTATGGTTACCAGAGAGACGGTGACCTTCAGTCCTTAATTCAGCCTTTATGGGTCTGTGACTCTTGTTAAGAGGTGTGTGGAGTTGTGGATCAACTTCCAACCCACTGACTAACCCTGTCTGTTTTTGAACTTGCTGTACACTAGAGTCACATTTGCACATTGAATTCAACTACGAGAGACAAATAGACATGGAAATAGATAGAGACAGGGAGAGAAAGGAGAAAGGAGGGAGAGAGAAAGAGAAAATGAGAGAATATAATGATAATAATAATTTAGATTACATCTTCCATTCTACTCAATGACCATCTACACCTTGGAGTGAGTATGAGACGGCAGCCCTGAAAGCTGAATATTCCCTTCCCACCAGGTGATACTGATACTTACCTCCCTCTCTCTCATTCCCATCTACCTGAGGTAAGGGTGAAGCAGGGCTGTGGTGCTGGGGAGAGAGGCCTCAGTGGGACACTAGGCAAAGGAATGGTGGAGCTCATTCCCAGTCCCACCTCAGGCTCTAGAGACCAATTGTTTTTATCTTTCATTGTATGTGCATAGTGCCTAGAGGGCAGCTAGGTGGTGCAATGGATAGAGCATCACTGTAGGAGTCAGGAGGACCTGAGTTCAAGTCTCACCTCAGACACTTGACACTCACTAGCTGTGTGACCTTGGGCAAGTCACTTAACCCCAATTGCCTTATCCTGGGTCATCTCCAGTCATCCTGATGAATATCTGGTCACTGGATTCAGATGGCTCTGGAGGAGAAGTGAGGCTGGTGACTTGCACAGCCTCCCTACTCAAAACAAAGTCAAGTACAAGTCATGTCATTATTTCTCTGATGGCAAGATCTTTTTTGGCAGTGAAGGACAAACACACATAGTGCTTAGAACATAGTAAGTGCTCAATAAATATATGCCCCTAACATTCACTGTTTCAACATGCCCTTGGTGGTCACCATAGAGTTCTGATGCAGAGAGGAAACAATTTTTACTACAATCAATTTAGACCCAAGTCTCCAAGTAAGATATGACTCCCTTCTATTTCACAGACTAAAGAGTCATGTCACCTTAGTATAATGATGTCAACTTTATACAGGATGAGGCAAACTGGCTTAGATATTGCATTCAGCATTTATTCAGAGAATATTCTCGGTAAGCATATAAACAATGCTTGATAACTAGAGAGCGTAACGTATATTAAGATAATAAAACATCTACTAAGTAGCTATGAGTCTACCACTCTCCCAAACCCTGCACACGCTCCCAGAAATAGGATGCATTTAGAACCAGGAATTCTGGGCAATGAATCTCTCCCTTGAGTAGGCAAGTGTAGCAACACAGTTTCCGTAGAATGTCAGCTCAGACTTCCTGTAGGGCTGTTATCAGTATGAAGCACAGAAACTCTGGAGTTGGGATCTGGGGCATGGAATTTAGTATTCATTGAGCATTGGTGTCTTTTGAGAGTGGTGCTTTCCCAGTCTTGATCTTACTGACTGCTGGCTGGCAGGGACTTCTGATTGCTTCTGGCCCCGCCAAACCCATTTTGAAGTAGAATGAGTTAGATTTAGAGGCAACTAATCCTGGCAAGGAGACTTCCACAATCACAAGTTCTTGTGCCCCCTCTTGATTCTTACTGTAGTCTCTCTGTCAATCCCTTGGTTCCTTAGATATAGCTGGCTATGCAGTGGATAAGCTACTGGGTTTGGAATCAGAAAGATCTGAGTTCAAATGTGATTTCAGATAGTAGCTGTGTGAACCTGGGTAAGTCACTTAACTTTTGCCTCCATTTTCTCAACTATAAATTGGGGATATTAACTGTACCTCAGCAACAGACAATAAGTGCTATGAGAATGCAGAGATAAGAAGATGGATGTGTGCTAGAGAAAGTATTGGGGAAGCGTAATGGAGGAGATGTAACTTTGATGATTATATTGGATGAGCTGGTAGAACTTGGTTTGATGGGTTTGGCCTCAGCCCCCAAGATGTATGCGTACTAAAGCTTAACTAACTGGTAGATATAGCATTCTCCCCCAACCTCAGGTGGTTTTAAGCTGTATCATACTTAGAGTTGTTTCCTGGCTCTCTGCTCTTCATCCCTCATTCCTTATTAGGCAATTAGAGAAAAATCTCCATTTCATTGTCGCACATCATTCTACTGTATTGCCTCGTGGGTGACAGAGCAGTTTTAACTTAGCGTTACATCAGTTCTTTGTCTAAATTTTTTTTTATAAGTTTGAACCTTGAAAAGCTTAGGTAAGGCATGGATCTGAGTGTATTTCCCACTGATTGAGTTACCAACTGTACGCTGTCCACAGGGGCTACCCCATCTTAAATGCTGTTCCCCATTGTCATCTCTTCTCTGCCCATAGCTATCAACCTTGGGTGGCAATGTCATTCTCTGGAAGCAGCTGCCTCCCCTGTTTCCCAGCACATAAAATTTGCAGAGGTGCTGGAAGGACATTCTGGGGAGAGAAGGAAACTATACATAAGCATGACTCTTGGAATAAGCTTTGAGCAATGGTATAGCTGGAGGATGGTGGATTCATACTGAGGACCATTTGAAGATAAGGTTAGATTGGTGGATTTTCACTGTGAACATACAAAGAAGTAAAATAAATGGTCCCTACTCTCAAGGAACTTAAAATCTAATTGGAAACATTAAATATACATATTAAAATAGTTAAGTAAGATCATACAATAAAGTATACTGTTAGTGCCAAACATGTGGTACAGATATTAAACAAGTTTCATGAAAGGGAAAGCTCACTATGTTCTGGGATGTTTAGAAAAGACTTTATATAAAGTGGGTGGGGAGGGAATGACATAAACTAGATCATTTATCAATCGGTAAGTATTTATTAAGCACTTACTATGTGCTGGGGACATAAAAATGAAGACAGAAGTCTCTGTCTTCAAAAAGATTATGTTCCATTTGGGGGAGTGGCACATACTGTTTTGTAAGTACATACAAAGTAACAAGAAGTAAATATCTACAGAGTAAATCACCATCCACAGAAGTGTAAAGAGTTTTAGTAAATAGAATTCAATAGCCTTTTTAAGGTGAAGACTTGGCAAATGTTGCAGGGAAACTCATAGTACTAGTCTTATTGAAGAAATAGCCAAAGTAGCTGTCAGTGGAGCCAAGCATCACTTCCCAAGGTAACCCACATTGGTTCCACATGTGTTGATCATGGCCTAACTACAGTATATTAGCCAGTTCTAGGTGTCACATTTTAAAAGGGACTCTGATAAACTTGAGTGCTTTCAAAGAATGAGAATACTTTATAGAATAATAGATTTAGAGTTTAGATAGATTTAGGACCTCAAGGGTCATCTACTTCAGTCCCCTCATTTTATAGATGGGAAACTTGAGGCCCAGAAAGTTGACACTTGCCCAAAGTCAATAGAAAGTGAAAGAAATGAGGCTTGAATGCAGGTTTTCTGACTTGAAATCCATCACTCTTTGGTCCTGCACCTCACTGAAAATCATGTCCTAAGAGGAATCATTGAAGGAACAGTAGGTGTTTAGCCTAAAGAAGAGAAGATTTGGGGGAACAGAGGTGTTTTTGGTGGATATAATGGCTGTCATCAAATATTTGAAGTGCTGTTACGGAGAAGAGGGAGGGGACCTGCCATGCTTTTCTCCAGAGAGATGACCAAGGTCATCTGTGAAACAGTGAGGAAGGCTTACTCAAGTAGTGAACTCCTCTCTCTACTTTAAGCAAAGGCTGTGTAATCTTTTATCAGGGATTTTGTAAAAGGGATGCATGCATGGGGTGGGAGGTTGGAATGGATGACCCCTAAGGGCCCTTCCTTCCAACTGTAAGATTCTATGAATGGATTCTGAATAGTGGCCAGGCCACCCACTCCCTCTCTAAGTTTCTGTGATGGTCTCAGCTGTTAATGACTTCCAGCTGTACCAACAATCTGACTCCTTTTAACCCTTAACTACCTAAGCTAGCCATGTTAACATTTCATCCGGTCTTTAAAGAGGTTTGGAACCAGAGCCCCATCTTTTTCCTTACCCCGCCCTCCTAGCCATCCTTGGCTGGCTTGGTCCTAGGCCAGCTTGGAACTCTTTCCTTTCCTTGGGAATCCAGCAGGCCGTGTTTGCTCTGGTTTAAACAATTTGTGACTTGAGTTAAGAAATTCTAATTCAGTGCTTGAAACAGTTTTGTTGATTTCATTCTCCCCATCTAAGGTTGACTCTAGACCAAAGTTATTTTCTTCCTTATCTTTCATTTTTGTAATCCAGACACTCAGGTCTATATATTCCATTTTGGGACCTGGCATGTGTTTTGAACCTTTTATTTTTAAGGACAACTTTTGAGCTGGTGATGCTGGTATGATTCCCCTCTAAAACTGGCTGGTTGATCTGTGTCCTAGGTGTGACTGGGCAGATTGAATTATATATCTCTTCAAGACCACTCTCCTCTTTTGGGGAAACTAGGTTGGAACTTGACTCTTTGTAAGACAGGAAAGCTGGAGTGCAGTGAAGTTAAATTGTATTGTAACCAGCACCTTGTGATGGCAAATTTTCAAATTTTCATGTTTGGCTGTTAAGAACAGTTCTTCTACCAGGCTCTTTCCCTCTGTTATCATCTTCTATCCCATTGCAACTGCAATCCATATTAATAGTTAGCATGTATACAGTTCTTTAAAGTTTGCCAAATGCTTTACTCTATACAAATACTCTCATATTTTATCCTCACAATAACTCTAGGAGGTAGGTGTTATTATCCCCATTTTACAGATGAGGAAATGAAGGCAAATAGAAGTTAAGTAACTTGCCTAAGGTCACACAGCTGGTAAATTTCTGAGACTGGATTAGAATTCAGGTCTTTCTAACTCCAGGTCCAACACTCTATCCACTAGTGGTTCCATCTAGTTGCCTTGATTCTGACCAGGCGTCAGGTAAGCCCTGGAGAGAACATTCATAGACTTTCTTTCTTAGAACATCTCTGCTAATTATCAACACAACATTGCCAGGAGGTTTCTATTGTTGTCTGTCTTGGTTCTGATTTCTATTGCTCAAGTATCCTTGACCTAAGTCCTTACCCAGAATTCCTAATTCTGTCCTTGTGTCCACAGAGGCAGAAAACTTGACTCAAAATCTGCTTCAGATGCTCCTGACCTATGGCAACATGAGCAAACCATCTAGTTTTCAGATTCTCAGCCTCTTCATCGGTAAAAGAGGCAAATAACACCAGCACTACTGACCTCAGTGGGTTCTGAGCAAATCATCTGGCAAAACTTAAAATGCCATGTAAATGTGAATTATTATTAATCCTTGTATAATTCTTTTCTAAAGCTTTAGTCTTACTTTATTGACCAAATCACTTGTCTAGAAACTTAATACCTACTGCTTAGTCCTTCTGTTGGGTTGTTTGGTGTCCCACCAAGCTCTTTCCTTTAGAGAAAGAAACCTAAAGGTAAGCTCAGTAGCCCCTAATTCAGATATACCATATTCCATACAGAATCCTATCTTATTAGCTTGCGAAGTGCTACACACCAGGTGTGGGTACTAGAAAAATCTCTTTCCGTGCATACCATGATGACTTCATAAGGGAGTCTGCATTCTTTTACGTTCATGTTCATGACAGTTCTCTAACTTTATTGCTTTGTGTTCATAGGTTCTTTACTTGCCCACCCAACTCTCTTCTCTTGTACTGAAAGGCATACTTCACAGATCATAGTTCCTGCCTTGCCCACTTCATGTTAGCATTCACCATACCCAGGTTACTTTCTAGGCACTCTAGACCTCTATCTACTTTCTGTTGTACCTAAATACTCTTTGTCAATTGTAATTATAATATATCATAATTATAATCATTAGTGTAATAGAGCCTTGACAAGTAGCCTAAGTACGCTGCTTTCTGCTAATACCTCATTTCCTCTCTCTTTTCATCTTGTATTTTAAGGTAACCCAAGAATATGTTTGAATGATTCCTTATTAGTTACTAAAATTATAGCATCTTTCTCATTTAAAAAATTAACTTTGAATCATCACCCAAGTTTAAATATTGCTTATTTAATAAACTGGAGAAACTTTTCCCCCCATAATTGATTGCTTCTCTCTTTTTCCTCCTTCTACATATGTATGTAAATGTGTATATGTAGATGTTGTATAATATACACATATGTGTACATTTGTTTACAACATGGTGAGATATATATATTTATATACATATGTGCATATATATGTGTTTACACAAATATAAAAATTACTAGCTATATATTTTATTAATAATATAACCAATAATAACACAAAGGCATATATAGGTATTTACAAAGTATTAGCTGTGGGAAAGATCATCGAATCATCTCTGTTACCGTTACTCTAACCAGGGGTGGGGAACCTGTTGTCTCAAGGCTACATGTGGTCTTCTAGGTCCTTGGGTGCAGACTTTTGACAGAGTCTAAGTTTTACAGAACAAATCCTTTTGTTATGGTGATTTGTTCTGTGAAGTACAGTCAAAGGGCTGTACTTGGGTACCTAGAGCTCCTCTTTCTAACCTCCTTGTGGAGGATACCATCATCTGCCCAGTCACCCAGGCCAGAATCTCAATGCCATCCTCAACTCCTTCATCCCCTACATCCAGTCTGTTGCCAAACCTTATTGTTCCTACATTCACAGTATCTCTTGCATACACTCCCATCTCTTCTCTCTTACAGGCACCACCTTGCAAATTCCCATCACTTCATCATGGTCTTTTTTTACTTTATAATCCATTGACACTGTCCTTCTTGCAATTTCTCATTCATATCTCATACATCTGCATGCTTTTGCATTCCCCCAAGTCTGGAATCACCCCTAAGCTCTCCTTAACCTCCATTTCTGGCTTCCCTGGCTTTCTTCAAGACTCAGCTTGCATCCTACTTGACAAAAGAGGCCTCTGCTGATCCTTTCTATTGCTAGTGCCTCATCTCTGAGATCACTTTCTATTTATACTACACATATCTGTCTTATATGTACCTAGTTATTTGCATGTCATCTCTCCATTAAAATATGAGCTTCTTGAAAACAGGAAATACATTTTCGCTTTTCTTTGTATCCTCAGTGCTTAGCAAAATGCCTGACACATAGTAAGTGCTTAATAAAACCTTGCTGTTTCTGAGGAGGATGAGGAGGAAGAGGAAGACTTCTCATTTCAGGAACACAGTCCCACCAGTCTCCTCTCAAGATTTGTAGCCAAAATCTTGCAAGAATCCTGTTCTTATTTATTCTTAATATAAGGGTTAAATTAAATTCTTAGGGAATATTTTTTTCTTTTCTCATAGTCTTTCTCTAGCCATGACAGGTAACTTCAGAGTGACAATTAATCTCTTTATCTTTTCACCGATGACAGAACTCTCCAGCTCCACATAGACTTGTCAAAAAAAAAAAATAGCAGTTAAATTGTAACTTTACAAAGTTCCATAGCCTTTTAAAAAGAGAGTACCAGTATCCATAGTCTCCGTGGGAGAAACTATTGAAGTTAAATTTACATAAATTCCTTTCTCTTGCTACACCCACATTAGTGAGAGACTGGAAGGGAATCTTCCGTCATCACTTTCTTCCCCTGTCAGTCCTCTCACAGCTTGGTTCGGTGGTTCTAAGCTCTGTCTCTCCAAGCTAGTCCCATTCTTGGTGCCAGATTTCTCAGACACCAAACAATCTACTCACCTAGCTGCAAACTTCCTGCCTGCTCTGCCCTACCACTGTTTCCCTGGGTGGATCTGAGAGGTAGCTAATGGGTATAGTGGAAAGAGTACAAGATTTGGTTGTAGGAATACTTGACTTCAAATCCTGCCTTAGGCACTTGCTAGCTGAATGACACTGGGAAAGTCATTTAAACTCTCAGGTTCAATTTCATCATCTGTAAAATGGGAAAAAGAATATCACCCGACAGTTAGTGAATATATAATAAGAGAATATGTACATAAAGTAGCCTGCAAATCTTAAAGTATACTATAAATGTTAGCTCTTATTATTATTTAGATGATATTCAGCTGGGCCTTTGAGCATACTTTTCATCTGGCCTGGGCACTCAGAAGCCAATATCTAGATATTGTTTTGTGGTTTGTCGTTCAATTATTTCAGTCATGTCTGACATTTTGGGGTTTTCTTGGCAAAAACCCATTTGGGGTTTTCTTGGCAAAGATACTAGAGTGGTTTACCATTTCCAGCTCCTTTTACAGATGAGGAAACTGAGACAGAGTAAAGCTAGTATGTTTTTTGAGATAGGATTTGAACTCAGGTATTCCTGACTCCAGGCCCAGCATTCTATCCACAGCTCCACCTAGCTGCTCTGAACATTTTTTTTTTTACCAGTTCTATTTGCCTCAGTTTTTCAACCTGTCTTTCTTTTTCAGCTTATATGGCAAACTCATAACCCCAGGGGTATGCTCATTGACTACTATTTCCTCCTCCACCCTCCCTATCTCACCTTTTCTTATCTTGAATCACGACCTCTACAGAACCTAAAAGTGTATCTCAGCCCTAAGCCTGACTTTCAGACTCTGGTTTACCTTCAATCACATCCAGCTACATTGATGTCTAAGTTTTGGTTCTGACAAAGACTGAATTATTGTAAGTCCTGGCAACTTATAAAACAAAGAAAATTACAAAATGGCCCTCGGTGCTGTGCAACTGATCTCCTTTGGCTTCAGCAGTGTTGGTGGCAATGTCAGAAAAGAGGGCAGAGAGTGCGAAGAATTACAATTACACATACACATACGTGTGTGTATTATATATTATGTAAACATATATGTGTGTGTATGTGTATAAAAGCCAAGGTGCAGATACCAGTCTAATTCTGATGCTATCCATTTAACCAGCCCTTCACTTCCCAAATTTGCATTCTTTGCTGATACCCTCCCCAGTCTTCATCTGATAGCAATAATGGAAACTTCACTTATTCCCCTATTTAACTTGTTGCCCAAGACTTTGAAATTTTAGCATTATTACCTTGGTTCTTTTTAGCAGTATCATTTGTATGCACATAAATTACCAGAAGGCTTCCTTTAGGTCACAGCTAAAATTCCACCTATGGGAAGCCTTCCTCCTTCCCTCAGTTAATGACTTCTATTTATCCTGTAAATAGCTTGTTTCTACATAGTGCATTAGATTGGGAGTTCCTTGAGGGCAGAAGCTGTCTTTTGTCTTTCCATCTCCAGTACTCAACTGGATGCCTGGCACATAGTAAGTGCTTATTGACTGACAAAATTGGGTAGTAATCATCAAGTTGGACAAATCTTAAAAACTTCCTGATCACATCTTGAACACATGTCCTTAGAAAACAGCAGATCCCTCTACTGTTACTAACAGTATGAAAAATAGTTACTTTACTACCTCTCAGTAGGGAGTTGCTAAGCTATGGTTGGCATTTCTTCTTCTGACCTTTACTGGATGATCTCTCAACCAGCATCCCCCATGGATCCATATTATTATTGCTCAGAGGATAGTTTTCTCCTCAAAGGGCCTACGTTCTCCTCTTCAGGAAGAACCACGGACCTGTTATTTAGACTCAAGTGTTCAGTGGTTGCTCTTTCTTTTTCCCTTATGTGACTGACATTTCACCCATCATTCTGGCATAGGTCAGCATCCCCCTCTGTCTGTTCAGTTTCTTGTTTTCTCACTGAAAATAGTCTGCCTCCACCCTCCCACCCTCCCCACTCCCTAACTTAATGGAACATTTCCTTCTCTTGACAATCTAGAGGATCGTGAGGTTTTCATTGAACTCTTTTATTTCCTTTTCTAAAAGGGAGACGAGTCCACATTCAAACATCACATGCTCGTAGAAATGAGGTCATCAAATCTTTGTTGACACTCTAGTTTCACATACTGTTTGCAGGGGATCTTCATTTGCAAAAATGTCACTTTCTTCTTTTCATCTATTTAGTACTTTAATAGTTATACCCAACTTTCTTTTCTTTGTCTTACTAACCTCTTACCTTGAATAACTAAACTGTTATACTTACATTTTCTAATCATATGCCTTCTTCTTCTCTTCTAGCCCTTCCCCTCCTACTACTTTTCTTCTGGTCTTTCTCTTCCTTTTTTTCCTCATTCAAGTTATTCTACTTTGCCCTCTCTTTCTTCATGTGCCCTTTGTCTTCTTCCTTCTGTTCCTCCTCTTCCTCCTTAGATCCTTCTCTTTCATCTCAAATTCTTTTCTTGTACCTCCTTCTCCTCTTTATTTCTCCTCCTTCACCTTCTTCTTCTTCTTCTTCTACTTCAACTTCTTCTCAAGTCTTCCCAAATTTCTCCTCACTAAATTCATTTTCTGGCATCTTTCACAATTTTTTTTCCTCATTCTTCAGCTCCAGTCTTTCTCCTACTACCTTTGCCATATAACCTAATATTGCATGGAAATCTCAAAGGTTCTTGATTTTTTGGGGGGGAAATAATGGGAACTACTTAAAATAGGTAGAAGAACTAAAACATTATGGCCTAAATCTCACCCTCTCAAAGGGAAATCAATGAGATCTGTCATGCTAAAAACAAAGACATTGATTTTGTTGCACTTGGGTTTTCATTATTAAAGGCAGGAATTTAGAAGAAAGCATATAATGAAGAGCCCTTAGAATCTCTAACTCTTTTCTTCTTACCCTCAGTCTAATTTCCATGGTAACCAAGAGCATTATGGGAGCTCCCTCACCCCAGAGTGACACAGCTTCTTTGTGATATTATTGGGTAGAGTCCCCAAAATAGGATTTGACAGGATTTAAAAGGAATTTTATAACCCAGTGTGGTAGGTGGCTGGGAATCTCTAGGCAGAAACAGAAGGGTTGGTAAAAAAAAACAAAAACAAAAAACAAACCTGAATTATAAATTAGGGCTTCTGGTAGCCTTTTCTGGATGCTTGGATAGGTATAATTATTTTAGCACCTGAACTATATTTATGGCCTAAGGATATTAACCCTCACTTGGCTGTGGCCTTACATGGTAGCAGAGAGCAGCAGATGGATCAAAGCGTTCCAAGATGTGAGGACCATCAAACACAATTATTTACCAGCAGAGATGCCATGACACCCAGAAGAGACAGCAGGGACATGATGGTCATCAGAGGACAGAAGACTGGTATGATAACATGGAGGGAATAGGCAACTCTACAGCATTAGAGTTATGAGTAATAAAGAATTGTTGATTAGTCAGTGAGTTATCCCGGGCACCCATGTACTCTAGTGAAATGCAAAGCTGCTACACATGTGCCTGAGCTATCTACATTGCCTTGTATGTCTTCATATATGTGCTTTCAACATATGCACTCCTGTGCATATACTTTACATATGTATTTCTGAGTGTGTGCATATACTCACAGATAGTATTGTACCTGTGGGAGAATATATCTCTTTGGGTACAAGGAGCTCTTTTCTTATCAATTTACTCTGCTATTTGATTGAGTGTTTTGCTTTGAATTAATCTGTCCTTTCTGATTGGCTTATCAGAAGTGTACTTGTTGATAGTGGCTCACAAGCTATGGTTTGAAGCTAGAGTAGCTTGGTTGGACACATAGATGGGAGTGAGGAGTGAGGTCCCAGGTGCTACATTACAAAGTGGCTTGAAATGAATGGAAATGACACGAGTGTGAGCAGCAAATAGGAACAGAGTAAATTTTTGTGAGACATGGAGCAGGAGACTGTGATGACTCCATATTTTGATGTGTTAAGGAGTATATAGAGGGTGTGGGGGGGATTAGTGTTGTGTGAGAGAAGCTGAGTTCTAGTAATTGTGTAGATAAGCAAAGTGTTCTTGGGAGCGGTATTCCTAGTGGAGAAAGTTCTGAACTCAAAAAGGCCCTTCCTCCTGGCTGACATACCCCAGGGCCCCATTGGGAATCTGAGTCTTGGTAGAAAAGGACAAAATGATATCAAGAAAGATAGTATAGCTGGCAAGTTAGGTACCTCAGGCAGACGTATCTGAATATACAAGGGGTTGGCTGAGTAAATAGTACTATCTTGGCACTTGTTGTGTAATTACTGTTTTCAGATTTATTTAGAGACTTGCTGTTCACCCTCTACACCCACATTAAGCAGAAAATTGGTATACAGGAACAGGCACAAGTGAAAATGCACAAGAGAAAAGGTTGCTAGGCAGGAAGGAAGGATTGCTATCTCTGAACTCAACATTTCAAGGGTTGTGTAGTACCTCTCATTATTTTTTCTCATCCTGTTTCTAATATTGGAACTTAGGGATGCTTAGAAGCATTTAGAAAGTGTCTTAAATACCACAAGCATCCTTGCAACCCAAATGTATCCATAAATGATAACATTACTTCATCCTAATGATATAAAAAAATGATATAACACATACTACTTTAATAACTCTCAGGTAGAGCCATGACTAGACATACTTTCACATGAGACAAAAAGAGATGAATGATAGACAGGCAGCACTGGTACTGAGAGAGGGATGGTCTAAGTCCCATTCAAGAGAGTGTTGTGAGAAGCCATTGCATTCTTAAGATATGCATTGTGGTGATGTGACCTGGGGAGGATGACCCTCAAGTGCTTTTGCCCCACAATAGTGTGTGCTGGCTGACATGCAAACACTATGGCAAAGAACTACACCCTCTCCTCATATTTGACATGCCCTGATTGCTCCATCTAGTTATGGGTCTGGGATGAGGTCACTAGTCCACAATGTAAGCACAGGATCATCAAGATGATGATAGAGCCATCCATTAATACATTCAGTATCCATGACAACCCTGGATTGGCTGAAAGAGTCAGATACCATTTCTGACTTTTTCATTCTTGATTGATCTTTTGCTTCATTATGATTCCCAGTTCCATAATAAAGTTCTCATTTTAAGGGTCTCCTCAGAGGCTGCTGAATTGATGGCTGTTTCCTTTTCATTCTATTCTTCACAGACTCTTCTGACACATTTGTTTTTATTCATGGACTTTTTTCAATGACTTTTAGATGTAACTTCTCAGTCCCCTACTATGTTCTCTTGATTCAATCAGGTGATTGTATGTTACACGCTACAGTGGAAAGGATTTTAAACTTGTGGTCAAGAGAACTGAATTCAACTTCTGTTTCTGCCATTTACTGGCTGTATCACTTTGACCAGGTCACATGACCTTTAGTAGCTTCAGTTTCTTCATAGGGTTCCTAAGAAGATGAATGAATTAATAAATGAATGAATGAAAAAGTATTTATTAAGTGCTTCCCATGTGTCAAACACTGTTCTACTAAGCATTGAAGATACAAAAACAAATGTGAAGATTAATCCTGCCCTCACCAAACTTACTTTCTAATAGGAAGAAACAAGACATAAAGGGGAGTAGTCACCAACAATGTATATTTTTCACTTAGAAAGTTACAAGGATGACGAGTGCAGTCATAGGAGAGTAAATTGATATATTCTTTCGATAGCAGTGACAGTGCTGATCTGATTGTAGTTCCAGAACTGGAAAATGATGGCAAATAGACTACAGATGGTGAAAGAGTAAAGTGAAGCATGACTAGAGCAGGCATCCTGGTATAGAGGGCCACAAAGGCATTCACCAATGAGGACCTTAGGAGAACCAAGACAGGAGTTTTGGAGTTGAAAGAGTTAAGTCCTCCAGGGCATGGTCTCTGATCCAGGGGCTGAGGTGGCTGGCAAAAAGTTGGTAAGATCAAATGAGAGAATCTTTGGGAAAGGGAGTGGAAAATTGTAAAGTGCTATACAAATATAATAATGTAATATTATACTCATTTTTCTATGTACTCTTAAGCATATCTATAACTTAGAATTCTGGCACCTGGATAAAATTGAGTTGGTAGGCAGAGAGGACATGGAGATCTTGAAGCCACTTTCAGGGAGGTGCTGGCACTGCTAACTAAACAATTGATCAATCCAAAAGCATTTAAGTACCCACAACGTGCCAGGCACTGTGCCAGATGCTGGGGATAAAAAAGGCAAAAACAATTCTCCTTCAAAAGCTTATATTCTATTGGAAGAGACAACACATACATAAATAAGTATATACAAAATTTATGCAAAATAGATGCAAGTTATTGGTAGTGGGAGGTTTGGACGTTAGCAGTCAGAGAGATCAAGAAAGACTTCATGTAGAAGATGTTATTTTGAAGGAAACATCAAATTCTAAAAATTGGAGGTGAGAAGGGAAACCATTCTAGGCATGGGAGACAGTCAGTGTAAAGGCAGAGATGGGAGTCAATTTGATCCTGTGACTGATGGTGGATATCATGGGTGGCATGGCACCCAAGTCAGCTTATCCTGGTCTTACGTGGTAGAGCAGTCATGGTGATGGAGGGAACACCAGTTCTAGGATAGAGACATGATTGTAGAGAGGCAATGGAGGGTAGCAGCTATAGCGCACAGTGCAGGGCTAGGAGAGGGCAGTGAAGCCAGGACAAAATCAGTAGCAACAGTAGAAGCAAACATCTTAAAGTAGGGATTATTTCTTTGTACTTCTATTGCCAGTGCTTAGCGTAGAGTAGATACTTAATAAATGCTTACTTATTAATTAGCGGATGTGGGCCTGATGTCAGGAAAAACATTCTAAGAATCAGAGCTGTCCAAAAGGGGGATAGGTTGCCTTGGAAGTTGATTGGTATCTTTTTATTAGAGGTCTTCAAAAAGAGATTGGAAGACTAATTGGTTATATTATATTGGGAATTCTGTTTCAGGTAAGGGTTAGACTAGGTGGCCATTGAGATTGCTTCTAACTCCCAAAATTCTGTGAAAAAAGAGACCTATTGTAGAGAGGAAGCTTCCTCTCTGGCACAGATATTGGTTTCCTGTGCTGGTGACCGTGCTTCTAATGAGCATCTTGATTCCTCCAGTTTATATCTTGCTTCTCCTCTGTCATTTAGATTTATTCCTCTCCTGCCTTTATGTTTTTCTCTCTCTCTTTAAAAAAAAATGCTAAAATCCAAACCTCTTAAGAGGATAAGTAAAAACTAGAAACAAAGGAGAAATACAGGTAAAGCTGAAGAAGGCAGGAAAACAAACAAGCCCTGAACACCATAGGATCTGGTATACTGAAATATAAAGGTTATCACACCAAGCCTAAAACTACCTTTTCATTTGTTTCTCCAAATGTTTCCAACTGAAAGATGAGAGTTTGTGTTCACAAGTCATAAAGTCTCATCCATGTAAATATTTGTAAATAGTCTACCAGTCATGAATCCCAACAAAGTCTCTATTCTATTTACCTGAGAAGAAACTTCAGTGTTCCTCAACCATAGAGAATAAATAAGAACTGGCTGAGGGCCAGAGAGCTGATTGGTGAGACTGAGGTCTAGAACTCAGACTTTCAGGCCTGTGGTATGGTCCACCAGACCACATGGTTTCAGTAGCTTTTCTGAAAGAGAACTCTATTACTTGAATGGTTTATCCTGTTCCTCTCTTTGTCGCACAACCTCCTCCTCAAAGGAATCTATGAGGCCCTTCTACTTATAGACCATTCACTTTTGTCATGGATCTCAGCATGTATGGAGGATATTATCCAAGGCCTGTGGATATGTAGAGGATAGACAACACTCCAGCCATTGGGGTTATCAGTGAGCTGGATAAAGGCATAGAGAGCAAATTTATTAAATTTATTAAATTTCCCAATGGCTTAAAGCTGAAATGGATAGCTAACACATCCAAAGGTGAGTCAGGATCCTAAGAGATTTTTGAGTGACTAGAATGTTGGACTGAATCTACTAATCTTTAATAGGAGTAAGCGTGAAGTCCAAACTCTGGGTACAAAAAATCAATTTCACAAATACAAACTAGAGGAGGCACACCTTAAAAAATAGACCTGGTGGTTTTAGTTAGCTGCACAGTGAATATGAATCAACAACATGATATAAAAGCCAACAGAGCAACTTTACAATGCATTAAGACAGACATAGCATACAGAATGAGGGAGGCAATAGATCCACCATGATCTGCCCCAGTAAGGCCACATCTGAATTATTGTGTTCACTTTGGGACAGCCTCACTTTTACAAGGGACATTGAAATGATGGAATTCATAGAGAGGACATTAACTTTGTTGGGCAAGGGTCTTGAAATCATGTCATGTGAAGATCAGTTGAATGAATTGGATATGTTCACATAAGCAGGATGAATAGTGTTTTACTTGGGGTGGGGGGAATATAGAGCCAAGATGGCAGCGTAGAAGATGGACCTGCTACAGTTCTCCCCCCAAACCCCTCAAAAAAACCTGTAAAAATACTCTAAACAAATTCTAGAGTAGCAGAAGCCACAAGATGACAGACTGAAGCAAATTTCCAGCTCAAGACAATCTAGAAGATCAATAGGAATTGTCTATTGCACCAGGCTAGGAGTGGAGCACAGTTCAGTGTGGACCACTCAGGCACTCACTGAGCAGGAGCAGGCCTTAGTGAACTGAATCACTGGTGACTGCCATGGATTCCAGATTTCTCAACCCACAAATGCTAAACACAGCTTCAAAGGTCAGTGGGAAGGATCTCTCACCTGGATGAGAGGGCAGCATGGTTGGGCTCCAGGACCAGCCCCAGCCCCAGCTCCTGCCCTAGTATCAAGGCAGCAGAGGCTGCTTCTGGAGCCCTCCACTTAACAAAGCGCAAAAATCAAGTAATTGGCAGAGAAAATGAAAGAACAGGAAAAAGAAACAGACAATAGATTCTTATTTCTTGATGAAGAAGTATTTTCTTTTGTCACTGGTGATGAGGAAGATAAAAACATACAGTCAGAAGAAGACAAGTCAAAGTTCCAGCATCCAAAACCTCTAAGAAAAATATGAATTAGTCTCAGGCCATGGAAGAGCTCAAAAATTATTTTGAAAATCAAGTAAGAGAAATAGAGGAAAAATTGGGAAGAGAAATGAGAGTGATGCAAGAAAATCATGAAAAAATAGTCAATAACTTGCTAAAGGAAACCCCCCCAAAATGCTAAAGAAAATAGCTCCTTTAAAATTAGACCAATCCAAATAGAAAAAGTGGTCCAAAAATCCAATGAGGAGAAGAATGCCTTAAAAAACAGAATGAGCCAAATGAAAAAAGAGAACCAAAAGTTCACTGGAGAAAACAATTCTTTAAAAATTAGAATGGAGGAAATGGAAGCTAATGACTTTATGAGAAATCAAGAATTAAAAATAGAAGACATTGTGAAGTATCTCACTAGAAAAACAACTGACTTGGAAAATGGATCCAGGAGAAATAATGTAAAAATTATTGGATTACCTGAAAGCCATGATCAAAAAAAAAAAGAACCTAGTCATCATCTTTCAAGAAATTATCAAGGAAAATTGCCCTAATATTCTAGAATAAGAGGGTATGATAAAAATGGAAATAATCTATTATCACCTCTTGAAAGAGAAAAGAAAACTCCTAGAAATATTGTAACAAAACTCCAGAGTTCCCAGATCAAGGGGAAAATATTACAAGCAGCCAGAAAAAAACAAAGTATTATGGAAACACAATCAGGATGACACAAGATTTAGCAGCTTCTACACTAAGGGATTGGAGGACTTATAGAATATGATATGCCAGAGATCAAAAGAGATAGGATTAAAACCAAGAATCACCTACCCAGAAAAACTGAGTATAATACTTCAGGGGAAAAAATGAAACTTCAATAAAATAGAGGACTTCCAAGCATTCTTGTTGAAAAGGCCAGAGCTGAATAGAAAATGTGACTTTCAAATACAAGAATCAAGAGAAGCATGAAAAGATAAATAGAAAAGAGAAACCATAAAGCTGAACTGCTTACAGTCCTACATGGAAAGATATTTGTAACTCCTGAAACCTTTCTCAGTATTAGGATAGTTGGAGGGAATATATATATATATATGTATGTATGCATGCATATATATGTGTATGCATGCATGCATGTATATGTGTGTGCATGTGTATGTGTATATATATATATGTGTGTGTGTGTGTGTGTGTGTGTGTATAACATACACACTCAATGGCTATGGAAGTTTATCTTACTGTACAGGAAAGCAGGGGAGAAGGGGATAAGAGAGAGGGGATAATAGAAGGGACAGAGGATTGGGGAAAAGGGGTAATCAGAAGCAAACACTGTGATACAGGGACAGGTCAAAGGAGAGAAGTTGAATAAATGGAAGGCAGGACAGGATAGAGGGAAATATAATTAGTCTTTCATAACATCACTCTTAGATGTTTTGTATGACCACAAATCAATCTTTATCGGATTGCTTGCCTTCCCAATAAGGGTGGGTGAGGAAGGGGGAAGGGGGAGAATGCAGAACTCAAAGCTTTAAAAATGAATGTTAGAGGTTGTTTTTACATGTATCTAGGAAATAAGATATATAAGCATTGGGGTATAAAAATCTATCTTACACTACAAGAAAATAGAAGGGAAGGGGCTGAGAGGGGGTTGATAGAAGGGAGGGTAGATTGGAGGAAAGGGCAATTAGAATACAAGCTGTCCTGGGGTGGGTTAGGGGGTAGATGGGGAGAAAATTTGAAATTCAAAATTTTGTGGAAGTGAATTTTGAAAACTGGAAATAAAGAAATTTATATGAAAAAAAACCAAACAAACTAGTGTTTTATTCTGCTCCAGATACTGGAAGGTAGAGAGATGAAGATTTTAGCTTGATGCAGGGAAGACCACCTAACAGAGTTTTCCAAAAATGGAATAGGCTTCCTCTGAAGAAAATAGGTTCTCTGTTACTTTAGGGCATCAGACAAAGGTTGGATAATAGCTTGTTGAGGATGATATAAAGAAGATTCTGCTACAAGTATAGATTGAATTAGTTGGCCTCCGAGCTCCCTTCTGTAATTCTATGTGAATTTGTGACCTTGTCAAATTCATAGCTATTGATTACTGAACTTAACAAGTTCATCCCTCATGTTTATCTCACTGGCTTTCCTAGGGTGAGGCCCCATCCTAGAGCAGAAAACCACTGTCGATGTACTGTGAGAGCCCTGTAGGCATGGATGTTACCTTTGCCTACTTTGCCTGTAGTTTGTGGAACCTACCTATTCTAATAACAGAGTGATTATAGAATGATGTCACCTTCAATAAGTCAAATGCTCAGTGTTCAAGATAGTATGTTCTACTTCTCATTCTGCTATTCACCTTTTCAGAGAAAGTCACTTTGCTCCTGGGTCTAATCCTGCCCATCAATCACATAAAGACATTATAAATATGTCTTATAGCTGTTGGGAGGGAGAAATTATATCGAAAAAGGAAAAATAACATCTTTAGGCAGAGTAATAAGATTGAATTTGAGTCGGCTGTCTCATAAAGATATGACTGTGACATTCAATTCCAGTAAAATCCATTTTTACATAATACTCCACAGAAAGGCCAGGTTTGTTAAATAAAACTGACTTGTAAAGAATATTTGAACAATATCAGCTTCTTCTTGGTTGGCTCCAACATGCAGTCAATTACAAACTTTTGCCAGTTTTTCCTTCATAATATCATTCATATCTTCTTTGTTTTTGTCCTGTAACAATGGTTTCAAAGCCTGTATCACCCCATGTATGAACTGCTTAATGGTCTTCTATATCATATTCCTGCCTTGAGGCTCTGTCCCTCAAATCCAGGGAATCTTAACATTTTTAGTGTCATGGACTCTTTGACAGGCTGGTAAAGCCCATGCATCCCTTCTCGGAATAATGCCTTTAAATACATCCAATAAAATACACAGGATTAGAAAGTAAACCAATTATATTGAAATGCAATTAAAATATATTTTTAAAAAGTGCAAAGGTCTTGAGTTAAAACTCCTTGCTCTAAGCTGCTTGAGCCTGTGTTTTACTTTAATTTACCGTAATTTCCTTGCTATATATATACATTCTCTTCACCAATGAAAATTCATCGCTCTGTACCTTTTTATCCCGTGTTTTTTGTTGTTCTTTAGTCATGTCTGACTCTTCATGACCTTGTGGAACCCTAGTACACTAATACTATCCATGGGGTTTTCTTGGCAAAGCAACTGAAGTAGTTGCCATTTCCCTCTCCAGTGGATAAAGGCAAACAGAGGTTAAGTGACTTGCCCAAGGTCATGTAGCTAGTAAGTGTCTGTAGCCAAATTTGAACTCAGGTCTTCCTGACTCTAGACCCAGCTCTCTAGGTCCAGGTACACCCTCAGACACTTACCAACTGCGTGACCCTGAGCAAGTCATTTAGCCTCCACCAGCCTCAGTTTCCTTGGCTGTAAAAAGAGGATAATAATAGCACCTACTTTAAACAATTCTTAAAATGACTAAATGAAGTAAATTTGTAAAGTAAATTTGCAAAACACTTAGCACAGTACCTGACACAAAGTAGGTGCTTAATAAATGCTTGTGTCCTTCCCTTTCATGTCTTTTAATATCTCAAGGGTACCCATTTGTGCTAAACCACTTATTTTATCCATCTGTTGTGTTTCATTCTTACTATGAGTAGCCTTCCTGCTTTCCAGTAATCTATCCGTTCAATGATGTCTTCCATTCTTCTTCTCGTACTTAAGTCATCATCTGTAAAAATTCTGCATCCCATTCCCACTCAGCACTAGCCTGTGAGTTGTTAAGGTCATCTGAATTTTTCTGAGACCAGTACACGCAATGATTTGCAGCCACATAGCCTCATCAGGAGAATATTGATATTAGAAGGGACTTTTTTGTTTTTGGTCTTTGTATGAAAAGGAAGCTACACAGTGCCAATAAGCTTTTTTTAAACTGGGCCTATGATTTTACTTGTGAAAGGAACAACTCCAGTTGGGGAGACTACTTTCTCCACCAATGCAGATTGGTAGAAATTCTGTAATTTATAGTCTTCAGAAGTGGCCTTTATCAAGATTCATAGAGGGAATTTAATTTGATAAGGTCTGGTAGTAGTTCTGCTATGTCTTGAGGAACTTAAGAAAATAAAGGAAAGAGAGGGAATGAGGAATATATTGGGTTGTGGGAAAGAGAGGAAAGGATGGTTAGATAAAAATTATCTCACATAATGAGGGTGCACAAGTAGATATCTACATAAGAAGGGCCTTTCTCTCCACTCATGCAACTACCACCTTAGTTCAGGCCTTCATCCTGTCTTGGCTAGATTATCACAACAGCTTCCTAATTGATCTCCCTGTCTCAAGTCTCTCATCACTCTAACCCATTCTGTACATTGCTGCCAAAGAACTTTTCGATAAATTCACATCTAACCATGTGAATCCTCTACTTAATCTCCAATGGCTTATTATTATTTTTAATCTGGGATCCGTAAACCCCCCAAAGATCCATAGGTAGATTTCAGAGGGCCTGTGAAATTAGATGATGGGAAAAAAACACTTTATTATCAATAACCTTTGACTTCCCTTACAATCTTCTGCATTTTATTTTCTGCATTTAAAATTTATGCATTATTCTGTGGAGTCCATAGACTTCACCAGACTACTGAAAGGATTCATGACACAAAAATGGTTAAGAACTGCTGTAGGATAAAGTATAAACTCTTCTGTTCAGCTTTTAAAGTATTACACAACCTGAGCTCAGTTGCTACTAGTTTCTGTCTTCCCCCAAAGACCTTGCATTTATTTTGTATCTACTACATGGAAGTGTTGTCTTTGCCACAGAATATAAACTCCCAGAGGGCAGGAATGGTCTCCCCCCCACACCTAAAATAGTGCTTGGCATATAGTAAGTGTTTAATAAATACCTCTTGAACAAATTATTTACTTCTAAATTATTTGGTACTATCAAAGGAGGCCTGTACCTTGGGGAAAATTGGATCTTGGTCAAAGAACATATAGTTTTCCCTTGAGAGATTTTCTATTTTTTATTTCAATTCATTCTATTTCTATTTTTCTATTAATTTATTTCTTTCTACTTCTATTCATTTCTATTTCAATTCATTTTCTATTTATTTTCTATTTTTAATTTCAATTTCAATTTTTTTCAATTTCAGTTTTTTTCTATTTTTTCTTTCAATTTTCTATTTCAATTAACTCATAAAGAAAGATAGTATTTGCAATGATAACTATGCTAAATAACAAACATATCCTTATTTACCTTAAAAAAGAATCATAGCAACTACAAAATAGGTATTGCTGAATGTATTATGTATCAATTTCAGAAAAAGAAAAACAGAATCTGAGGTAAGATTCAAACATAAGTCTTTAAGATCAATAGTCCAATCACAGTGATGTGCCTGCATAGTCTGTAACACTGATGAATACTTTCAATGAATAGATGCCTCATTTGATGTTAATACTTAGAAGATTGTTAAAAAAAATCTCCATAATCTAATTGGTCATGAAACTGTATAATTTTTATATACCTCTGAGAGATGCCTCATCTAAGAAAGGCTGCATTTTGCTTTGCCAAGGAAAATTCTTTCATGAAATTAATAAACAAAATTTTAATCAGATCTAATATTCTCTAGGTTTCTCATTTGTGGTTTGCTGTAGAAAAATGCCTATAAAAGGCTTCCTGGCTAAGTCTGTCCATCCAAATTCACATTGTGGTATAGATAAGCATCTTCATTTGTTTTGTTTTTATGATTAGGCTTATCTCTTTTGAATGATTGCAGAATTCACATGTGAGGCTTTGAATTGTTCTCAGGAATGATACAATGAATATAGTATTACTTTTAGACAGGATCATAGATTTAGAATTGAAAGGGATTGCATAGTCCATCAAATTTAACACCATCATTTTATAGATGAGGAAACTGAGGCACAGAGAAGTTAAGTGACTTGCCCAAGGTCATACAGCTAGTAAGTGTCTGAAGTGGGATTTGAACTAGGGATATCCTGATTTCATAGTCTGGTGTTCTATTCCAGTATTCCACATATGAAAATGTGTCTAATAAGAACATATGTATAGAACCCATATAAGATTGCATGCCATCTTGGGGAGGGAGGGGGAGAAAATTTAAAACTATGGAAGTGATTACTGAAAACTGAAAACAAATTATATAAACAAAACGACTAGCTCTGGGTCAATATCCGTGTCTGCTAGAGGTAGGATTTAAACTGAGGTCTTCCTAACTTGAAGACCAGCTCGCTAACCACTGTGCTACATTGTAACTGGAGAATCTTATCACTGATAAGAAATAACTCAATTTGGTCCCAGCATCAACCATCCTAAATGACACTGGTTTTTAATGGTTAACACCTTAGATGAGCATGTGACTCCATGTTTTCTTCCTTTTTTGATGCTGATTTTCACTGGATCATTGAACAAACTATACTTAAGATTGCCTTTGTCACGGAATCTTGTATGATTTTAGCATATATGTGGGACACAAATTGAGGCTTAGAGGGTAAGTGACTTGGCCGCAATTACACACTAATAAACACTAGAATTTGGATATAAACTTGAAACTTCTCCTGACTCCAAGTAGCATTTTCTCCACTGTAACACACAGCTACCAGCATCGTGGAACCAAAGACTTATTCATGTACCAAGTTTCTAATACCATGCCGATGTTTCAGCAAGCCCTGGATTTCCCACGGCAAGTAAACACATCTTCCCTGACATCCTTTTCTTGATTGCTGGCCAAGATTCTAAGCCCCAGGACTATGGCTCCCCCATCTTCTGGGTCATGAGAGAGAGAAAAAAAACTTTTCCCTTGGGAGGCCTTCACACTTTGGACAGATGATTGTGAAATAATCTGACAGTCCCTTAGGGTGATAAGTTTGGCTTGGTACTAGAGAGAGCAACAGAAACTGCAGAAAATAAGACTTGACTACTAGTTGGTTGCTTGAATTGTTTCACATTTGTGGAATTTTTCATTTGATACTGACCTCAAGATAATGTAATAATAACTGACATTTATGTAGCTTTTTAAGATGCGTGAAGAGTGTTATATTTATTTTACTGACAAAAAAAAAATCACATTGTAAAGTGTTTTCCCTTACAACAAACCTTTAAGGAGGCATCGCAGGTATTATTAGCTCCATGATACAGATAAGGAAACCAAGGCTCTGAGAGATTAAGTGATTTGATGAGGATCCCATAGCTAATAAGTACCAGAAGCATGATTCAAACCCAGATCACCTACTGACTCCAATGTCAACAACATACTATCCATTACACCACCCTGCCCTGGGATAGCATAGGTATTATTACGGGTTAATTCCATTGCCTTTTGGATCACTTTGGGGATTCCTTTCATGAAATATGACCATGAGAGAGATTATGAAAATGCTAAACTATTTGCTCTCCTTCAGACTCTTTGGGATGTCCCCCACTGTCTAGATATATTTGGTGGAAATGATTTATGTGTCTTTATGAGACTTTTAGTTTGAGCTAAGAGGCTCACATTTTTTTAAGAATTGACTTTAAAAAAAAATGAAGGCCTTGGGTCTACAGATCAGTGAATTTAATATTTAAAATTTATAACCCTTACAAAATTACATAAAGATAAAAAAAATCACACTAAGCCTTTAAATTAGGAGTTTTCAACTTATACAAGCCAGAAAAAAAATATAACCATGTTTTGGCCAAATGTTTGAATCTACTTAAGCAGATTCATGCTCATTCAAATGGAAATTAGACATTTGTGGATAATGTTATCGATTGGCCTGAAATGCATAAGTAATTTTAGAAGTCTTGTAGAGTCATCTTTGAAAAAAGAGGAAATTAATTTTATTTTTGAAAAATTTGATTTAATTTTAAAAAAGTTGTATTGATGCCTTTTATGTTTACCTAAAAGTCATTTCTGGAAATAACTCCTCACCTAAACCCCAACTCTCCTTTGTAAGAAAGAAAAACAGTTCATCAAAAACCATTAATACAATATCCCCATCTGACAATGTATATGAAATTCTGCCCTAGTTGTCTCCAATGTCTTGGCAGAGAGGACATAAGTATGATTCATTATCTGTTCTCCAAGAACATTATTGGTTTTACAGTTACTTAGAATTTGGTTTTCTTTTAGACAGCCTCTTTCTATAATGCAAGGAGAGAGTCTTTACTTTGTTTGGCGATGGATACACAACAGCTAAGGTACAAATTCATGTTTCTTATGGGTGCGTACAGTTGGTCTTGGTACTAATTTGATGACCATCTGCCTCCCTTGTTTCTCCCTTTTTAGGGTGCGAATTTTTCCAGTTGACACTCTGTAGATCACTCTCTTGGCTAATCTTTCACACTCTCTCTAGTATCATTAGTTTAGCAATCTTACTAGCCCAGAGTGCCATACTTAGTGCTTCCTAATGTCTGTGGAAGCCAAGAGTAACCACTAGCAAAGCTATGAAGTAAGCAAAGGAGAAAGGGGAAGGATAAGAAAAAGTACTTAAGAAGGAGGAAGGAGAGAAAGAAGGAGAACAAAGGGCAAAGTGGGAGAGAGCTCAGACAGGCACAGATAATGACAACTCTTATCACCACATCACTGAGAGTCACTTCAGATCTGAGCAACCTTACCAGTAGGGAGAGTAGAGAGCTATTTGTGCTGCATAATTTAAAGGGCCCCAGGCTAACCCTCCTTTTTCAAAATATCCATTTTATTGCCGGTCACCCCACTATTGAAGCTTTACTCTCTTGAGTTTTAAAGGTTTTTCAGTTGTCAAGAATCCTTTATTAAATGGAAGCAGTCTGGTGGAATATTGGAAAGAAAGCCAGCAGGACTTCTTTTCTTGCCCTGCCTCTGCCACATACTATTGCTTTCTCTCTGCTAATTATTTCCAATTTATGTTGGGTGGAGCTTGTCGATACATAGTTTTTTTTATGGTGTTTTCCCCTTTAGACTGTGAGCTCCTTCAGAGAGGAGCCTGAGACCCAGATTAACCTTTTTCCCAAACCCTAGGAGTCACTAAGTCTTGTTAGTTAATACCTTGATAGATAGAAATTACTGAATCTAGGGAAGGGGATTCAAGATAGGCATCTAAGAGGTGAGGAGAAAGAGGGTGCTAAGGAAGGGGAATGCAGCACCTTGGCAATGACTGGGGCCGAGAGGCAGTAGACACCAGGACATTGGGTACTTTGGAGAAGGAGGTCCCCAACCTTAGTCCCTGAGCAGGCACTAACAAGGCAGGTGACAAGTCACTGACCACAAACTCTACTTGAGAATTTTGCTAGGTGCCTATTCTATCCTCAGTGACTCCTGAGTCACAGGTGTAGACAACCAATATTGAACAGAACCTTGAATGGTGGGAGCATCTATGTAATAGCAGGAAAGTATTAATGCTAGTAGGAGCTGCCATTGACTTACTAGGTTCTAGGAGCAGGGTGGCAATCCTCTATTCAGAACCTGAGTACCTTGCTAGGAGCTGAGAGTCTGATGCCAAGGAAGAGCCACTTGACTGATGACTGTGGATGACCTATCCTCAGCCTGTTCAGAGACTGAATTTAGAGACCTCCTTCTACTTGGGAACCTATTACCCTGGGGTCTACTTCTCTCTTGTAACAGAGGTGTAACTACCTATTACCTCTGAGCACCCAGACAATCAGGGGCTTCCACTAAGGGCTCATCCCTAACCATTATTTCCTCTCCTTTTCCATCTCTAGTTCTGAGAGGAAGAGGCTGTAATCCCAAACCCTGTCAGGGACAGGGAACTGGTAATCACTTCTCTACAGAACCTCTTGGAGGCAGCATGAACCCTCCAGCCTCTCATCTTCATCTATCTCCTCCCTCTCTGCTAACCTCTTCTATTGTATCTTTTAGAAACCTTTTCCTATCGTTAATAAATACCTCCTCCTCTTAGACCTCTTATTTTCATACGTTGCCCATCATTCTGAGATCAAAGAAGCTTGGTTTCCCCTAAAAGGTACCAGAACTCTGGCCATCCCTGGAGCAGTTCTTTCATTCTTCTCACCCCACAACCTACTCACTGAATACACTTGGGCAAGGGTAAGACATAACCCTCAATATCCCTTCCAGACCCTCCCCTTGTGGCTATCACTCAACAGCCTCTTTTTCTTTGAGGTTCACCACACCCTTCGATACCTATCTGTTAAGATGATAACTTCAGCATTATCTTGTACTCCTCACTCTCACTCATCCCACATATCCAATCAATACCTCCACAACACCCCCGTCACAAAGTTACCATCCTAGTCCAGGCCTTCATCACTTGCTTAAAAAGTTGCAATGGCCTTCTAATTAGTCTCCCTGTCTCAAGTCTCTCCTCACTTCAGTCCTCCCTACAGCATCATTGCTGCCAAAGTAATTTTCCTTAAGCTCAGACCTGGCCAAGTGATTCCTTTACTAACCAAGTTCACTGGCATCCTATTGCCTCTAGGATCAAACATAAACTCCTTTTTGTCTTAACGTTTAAAGCCCCATACAACTAGCTTTCCAGTCTCACCAGGCATTATTCTCCTTAGATTCTTCCATCCAGCCAAACTAGCCTTCTCTCTATTCCTCATAGATCTCCTATCTCTGTGCCTTTTCATTGACCATCCCCTACTCCTGAAGTGCTGCTCCCTGCACCCTATTACCTCTGCTTCATAGAGTTGTTCTCTTTCTTAAGATACAGCTCAAGCAACACCTACTTCATGAAATCTTTGTTGTTTCCTCTAATACTAGTGTCCTCCCTCCAGAACAACTTTGTGTGTGTGTGTGTGTATAAATACACATGTGTATCTGTATGTATATATTATATAGTGCATATATATAATACAATATAAAATTATTAACTTTGTTTTATGTGTATATATGTATATATATATATATATATATATATATATATATATATATATTACAATGAATAGAAATTGTGTCATCCTTTGTTCTTGTTTCCTTAGAACCTAGCACAGTGCCTGGTATGTGGTACACAATATTTGAGTGATTGATCCTTGTTCCAGTGCTATACCAGCCCCTAGGATTTTCTTCCTCTTTCTTAAAGGAAATTATTACCTGGTTCACAGCACTCCCTTCCAAACATCTGCTCTGTAACAGAGAACTTCTATATATATAATTGTTCAGTTTTTTTCAGTCATGTCTGACTCTTCATGCCCCATTTAGGGTTTTCTTTGTAAAGATACAGGAGTGGTTTGCCCTTGCCTTCTCCAGCTTATTTTACAGATGAGGAAACTGAGTCAAACAGGATTAAGTGACTTGCCCAGAATCATACAGCTAGGAAGTGTCTAAGGCCAGATTTGAACTCAGAAAGATGAGTCTTCCTGACTCCAGGCCTGGAGAGACCCTATCCACTAGGACACCTAACTGCCCACAACATATATGATGTCCCCTCAAATGTCCTGGTCTCCAATTCACAATCCTCTTCAACTTCCATGGTCTAAACCCTTCACTTTAGGGATTGAACAGTCCCTGCCCTTGAGCTTACATTCCAATGAAAATGTAACTTTAGGATGGTCATACCTTTGATTTCAGTATCACTGAGAAATGTTCTAATTCCATGATCTAGAACTTTGAAACTTCTCTCTCTAATCTTAACCTCCCATCCTTCCATTTCTCCCGCTGCCTTTCTCCTAAACCTAGATTTTATTCTTATTGAAGCCAAGTCACTCTATCCTTCTCAGTCCATTATCCCTGCTATGGTTTCATTTTCCTTTCTTCAGAGTCTTGTTCCTATTATGAATCAATTCACCTATACACATTCTTCTACCCTTGAATCTCTTGCCCATATATCCTATTGCGATTCCCGCTTTGCCAGTCCCCAACCCTGGGTTTACCTACACTATCTCTTCTTTCTTCACTCTAACTCAAGATATTTTGAATATGAGTGAGGAAAGGACACAATAATAAGGTCCACCCCAAATTGATATGATCCTCTCTCTACTGGGTCCTCATCAATGCCCTTTTATTGTTCCATTGCTGATTCTCAATTGCATTCCCTGGAGCAGTTATTTCAAATCTTCTCTTCTTTCCTCAAGCCTCCTATTCTAGCTTTCTCCTTTCCTTACCAGCAAAAGATCTTGCCTCTCACTTAAGAAACAAAAACATGAAGCCACCTATCATGAGCTCTCCCTTCTCCATATTCTATTCCTCAAAATTCCTCTGAGTGTCCCCCATTCATTCTTTCAGTCTCTGAGAAAGAGGTGGCCCTTCTCCATGCCAAGACCATTCATTCTACTTGTGTCCTTGATCCCGTCCCTATCCATCTACGTAGCATGATGTAGTAGGAAGAGGGCTGGATTTGTATTCCTAGAACCTAGAATCAAATCCTGGGTCTGCCACTTCATCTCTTTGTGATCTCATGCAGGTTACTTGCCCAACTTAATCTGTTTGGGCCTATTTTTTATCTATAAAATGAGGAGGTTGGACCAGATAATTACTGAGGTCTCTTTCAGCTCTAAATCTATGATTCTCTTATCTACTAAAGATGGTTCCCTTAATAATGTCTCTAACTCTTGTTCATCTTTAATCTATTGGCTCCTTTCATGTTTCTACAAACCTGCCCAGGTTCCTTTCATCCTTAAAAAGTCTAACCTGACCTTACCATCTTCTTCACTTACTATGTTTTATGTTTTCTTCTTTTCAGAACCAAAATCTTAGAAAAAAGGCATCCATACTCATTGTCTCCTTTTTCTCACTTCTCCCTTTACAACCCCTTGCAATCTGGGTTCCAACCCTGTCACTTAGACTGAAACTGCTCTCTCTTGTCTTTATTCTGGTGATCTCTTCTCAGTCCTCATCCTTCTGAACCTCTTTGCAGCACCTGACATTGTAGAACACCTTCTGCCTTTAAATACTCTTGTCTTGTCAACTTTTATGACACTGGCACCTCCTTTCAGCCTGTCTCATCAGTACTTTTCAATATTCTTTGGTGAATCATCATTTTTTATCTCTTTTTGTTTCTCAGATTTCTACATCTAGGCCTAGTCTCTAATTCAATTTTTGGTGTCATATCTCTACCTGGATGTGTTGTGGGCATTTCAAAGTCTACATGTCCAAAACAAAACTGATTATATTTCTCCATAGATTCATTCTTCTAAATTTCATGTTTCTTCAAGTCATGTCTCAATGCATGACTTAAATCTCAAGCATCCTTAAATCTTCCCTCTTCCTTAACTCCCATATCCAATTACTTCTTAGGTTTTATTGATTCTACTTCCACAACATATTTTGCATTTGTGTCTAAGTGACACAGTGGATAAAGGTGAACCTGGAGTAAGGAAGACCTGAGTTCAAATCCAACTTTAATTACCTACCAGCTGTGTAATCTTAGACACATCATATCCTCTGTCTTCCTCAGTTTCTTCAAATGGTGACAATAACAACACTTAACTCTCAGGGTTGTTGTGAGGATAAAATGAATAATATTTGTAAAGCACTTTGCAAACACTGAACTGCTTTATAAAGGATAGCTTCATAATCATTAGTAATTAATTTAAGATTAAAATTGTTACTATGGTTATTAATGATAATTAGTTATTTTGCTAATAATAATAATTACTATTATCTTCACTCATGTTACCAGCACAATGGTCTAGACTCTCATCAACTCTTACCTGTACTATCTCACTAGTCTCCTAATTGATATGCTCGTTTCTAGTCTTTTCCTTTTTCAATCTCTCCTTCATAGTGGCAGTCAATCAGTCACCAAATATTCATCAATTACCTATTGTTCTAGGCACTGGGGATGTAAATATAAAGAATGAAAAAACCCCTACTCTCAAGGAGTTTATATTCTAACATGGGAGACAGTTCCATATAGCTGTATACAGAGAATAATTGTGGAGATAATGAATGCCATTAAGTACAAATTAATTAAATATAAGGTAGTTTGAGAAGGAGACTACACTATTAGTTGGGGGAATGAGAAAAAGATTTACATAGAAGGTAGTGCTTGAGTTGTGTCTTGAAGTGAGAGAGAGATTATTCTATGAGGTAGAGGAGAGCTGGTAGTACATTCCAGGTAGAGGGGATGGCCAATGAAAAGACATGGAGACAGAAGATAATATGCTATGCATGAGGTACATAGAGAAGGCCCTATTTGCTGGATTGAAGGGTACAAGAGAGGAAGTAATGGACAATGAAACTGGAAAGATAGGTTAGGGAACATTTTAGCCTTAAGAACTAAATAGAAAAGTTTATAGAGGTAATAGGGAGCCATTACAGTTTATTGAGTAGGATAATGACATGATCAGATTGGTGGCTGCAAGAATTACAGGATCCTAGATTTAAAAATGGAAGGTATATCAGGCATCATCTAGTCCTACCATCTTATTTTACAAAGGATGAAACAGACCCAGAGAACATAAGTGACTTGCCCTGATTAAACAGTCAGTCAGTAGCAGAGCTGGGCTTTGAACCAAGGTTTTCTGACGACAAATCTCGTGCTCTTCCCATTGCGCCATATGTTTCCTCCACACCTGCCAAAATCATCTTCCTGAGGCGTAAGTCTGCCCATGTCACTTCTCCCTCTGAAAGTCTTCACTAAATCCCTCTTGCCTCTAGGATAAAATATAATCTCCTCATTCAGAATGCTTCAGTAGCATGTCAGTTTCCATATTAACCCAATCATTGTTTTTCACATATCTGCCCCAGGGTCAGTCTTCCTGGCTCTGGTTCCTGACAAGAAATACTAATTACAATTGCATTTCAGGATATTAGGCCAATTCTGTCTCATTCCATCAGGAAGTTCTATATGTAGGCCTTAAGGATATAGAAGATGTTTCTTATTTTTATTTCAAATGATGAATTTTTCCATTTAAAGACATATTGATGACAAAATCAGTGGGAGAACTGATCCTAAAATAATGAACCTCAAATTTCAGTCTTGCTCATTCAATAAAACAAGTACTTATTAAGCACCTACTATGTGCCAGGCACTTGGGCATACAAAGATAAAAGTGAACAGCCCTTCTCCTTGAGCTAACATTCTCAGGAAATTTAATGACAGTTCTCCCTTAGTCCTTGTCTCTAATAACCACAAGATCTTAAATAATAATGATAATAATATTAATAACAATATGATAATAATATTAAGTAATATTCACATGGCATTTACTATGTGCCAGTTACCACTGTGCTAAATGCTCTACAGTTATTGTCTCATTTAATCCTTACAACCACCCTGGGAGATAGGAGCTATTATTCCCATTTTATAAATGAGGAAACTGAGGCAAAAAGGAGTTAAATAGTGGTCCTGAGTCACACACCTAATATGTGTCTGAGAAGGGTTTTAAGCTTAGGTCTTCCTTACTTCAGGCTCAGCACTCTCTCCACTGTGCCATCAAGCTGCCCCGCCCCACCTAGCTGCCCCTTTGGATATTTGCTTTGGATCCTTTTATGCAGTTCTGAGAGGCATTCTTGTATGGTGGAAAGAGAGCTACCTCTGGAGGGTTTCCCTTGAAATCCCTCTTTTGACTACCTGTATGATCATGGCTAGTCGTTTAACTTCTCTGGGTCTCACTTTCCACATCTATAAAATGAGAAAACTGGGAGATTAGGTAGTCTTTTAGGTTCCTTCCAATTCATCCTATGATGAATTCTCTACTGTATAAATGTATTTTGCTTTCCCTAACCTCTCCCACCCCATTTCCCTAGCTGGGTGTTTTTCACAGATTTGGCTATAGCTGTTGGATGTGCTAATAGGCTACCTTCCCAGGAGCTCTCTGTTCAGGCCAAAACAAGAGTTTCTGTAGTTCCTCAGACTCAAGTTGGCTACTAAGTGGGAGACACCCTCTCAAAATGTGAGAAATTTGTACCCTAGTTGAGGAGTTTGGTGCCTTTTGGTGCTCAGATGTGCATTTTCCAGTTTTCCAGAGAAATAACGTATGTTATATCAGGTACCCTAGAGTCATTAAGAGTTAAATTCCAGGGGGAAAAGTGATTAACCATAAAACCTAAAATTCATAATTTCCCAGTGTAATATCCCTCATTGCAAAACCAGTTTTATAATAGAAATGATTATTTTTTACTTACAGAATTTTGGCTTTTTACTCTTTTTTGTGACTTCTTTAGTTCCAGAGGTTCCAATCACCAACAATACTAGAGTAAGTACAGAAAAGGCTAATTAGAATCATTTTGCATAAATACTATCTCTAATCACACAGTTTCAGAGCTAGAAGGGACCTCAAAGGTCACCTAGTGCAATCTGTAAATGAAAATGTGTCCCTTCTTTAATGTCCCTCACAATTGGTCATCTGACCTCTTTTTGAAGGCCTCCCTCATTTGAGAATTCATTACCACCTGGTAATGCTCTTTGACTTTTGTATGGTTGTAATTGTTAGGAAGTGTTGAGTTCAGTCTGTATGACCTGCTCTTGATGAAGACATGGTGGCCCTTAGTGATCATTACTTCCATTCCTTAAGTGCCCATAAACATAAGCATTTAATAATGTTCTAGAATTTTGTCTGGATCTTATCCAGTCTTACTACCATCTCTATGTAGATGACTATAAAATCTATTTTCAATCCAACTTAAATATTTATTCTTTATCTAATCTTTGAAAAAAATATATCTTTTATTTAATCTTTTCTTCCAAGCTCTAGACATTTAAAAGTTAAATTGACTGTCAGAGAGGTAGAAGGGGTCATGAAAATGCTGCATCATAGAAGCCAGGGGTAAACAGATGATCAATAAGGAGGTAGTCAAGAGTGTCAAATACTGAACAAAGTTCGAGGGATGAGTGCCTAAGAAATAGAGGAATAGGAATGTATGAGAAGTTAAGATGAGGAAGAAATTAAATTAATAGATGACATGTATATAGGTGTAGGTATATGTCTATATACATATATGTACATATATACACATATGTACACACAGATTATTTTTTCTTTTTAATATAATATTTTATTTTCCTCAATTGCATGTCAAAATAATTTATAAACATTTTAAAAAGTTTTGTGTTCCAAGTTTTGTCCCTCCTTCCCTCATTCTTTTCCCTTTCCCTGAGATAGAAACAATCTGATATAGCTTACACATGTGCAATCATGTAAAACATTTGTATAAGAAGACTTGAATTTAAAAAAAGAATGAAAGAAAGTGAAAAATATCATGTTTAGTCTGTATTCAGGCAGTATCAGTTCCTGGAAGTGGATAGCATGCTTCATCATGAGACCTTTGGGATTGTCTTTGATCATTATATGGCTGAATATAGTTAGGTCATTCACAGTTCTTCATCAAACAATATTGCTGTTTATATGTACAAGATCCTCCTGGTTCTGTTCACTTCAGTATGCATCAGTTCATGCAAGTCTTTCCAGGTTTTTCTGGAATTACCCTGCTTGTCATTTCTTATACCACAATAATATTCCATCACAATAATATACCACAGTTTGTTTAGCCATTCCCCAATTGATGGACATCCTCTCTATTTCCAACTCTTAGCCACCACAAAAAGAGCTGCTATAAATATTTTTGGGCAAGTATGTCCTTTTCCCCTTTTTTGGATGTCTTTGGGATTCAGGTCTAGCAGCAGTACTGCTGGATCAAAGGATATGCACAGTTTTATAGCTCTTTGGGCATAGTTTCATACACACATATTCTTGATCCTGGCATTCAGAAAACTTAGTGTCTGTTTGCAATCAACCTTTTGAATCTTATATCATAGTATCCCCCTCAATGATCTCTCTCTTCTAGCCAAATAAAAATACTCCATTCTTTTTTGTCTTGCACTAGCCAGTCTCTGTGCCTTTGCTCACACCATCCCCCATGCCTGGGATAAATAATCTTTTCCTTCCTCCATCTCCAGCTGTGGAAATCTATACTTCAAATCTCAATTCAAGTGCCAAGAAGCCCTTCCTGATTTCACTTGCCCCATCTCCTGAAAATGACATATGCCTCCCTCAAACAGCACTCGTCTGGACGTCTCCTTTGCCCTTACCTTATTTTCTCTCACAAAACTATGATATGTGGGTATGTTTTCCATTAGATTATTAGATTATAGATTTAGAGCTGACAAGGAGCTTAGAAGCCACATAGTTCAACACCCTTCTTTTAGAAATGAAGAAACTTGGGTCCAGAGAGGTTCAATGACTTGCCCATGGTCAAACCTAAGTTTCATTAGAGCAACTTCTGTGTTAGATCTTTTTTTTTTTCCTCAGGGTCTAGCGTATGGTAGGCATTTTATAAATGTTTACTTCATTGAATTGAATGAGTACTACATAAATAGAATTCTAGCATGTATTTTAAATGAAACAAGTACTAAATGAATGTTTCTAAAAAATTTCTGTAAGGAGCTAAGCATGTGAAATTATACCACAATTTGGGGAAAAATCAGTTGCCATCCTTGTGGTCACTGAAGAAACTGAGAATCTCATTCTATGAGCACTCCTGTTGCCTGTGGTTTCTATGTCTTGCTATCATTAGAACTGAAAGTACTTTCTTTAAGATCCTCTGCCCCCCAGGATCACTCACATTTTGTCACCGAAATTCCTCCAGGTTGAAAATGTTCATGGTTGGATTCAGTTTAACAGTAGTGGTAAGTTGGGTTGTTATTTTTGGTGGGATACTGGCTCTGACTTCAGCAACTCAGGCTTATTAATTAAAGACTCTTTTGAAACCAATCTTCAGGCAGCTAGCTGACCAGGGAAGGCCTCCTAATGTGTTCATGCCCTAGAGCAAATCTTTCTTCATCCTTCCTCTGTAAGAACTCTCTTGCTAAATTGGAGTTGGTGAATTGCATGTGGAGTTGAGATGAAAGGAAATCGGCCTAATTTTTCCTGTTCTAAGAGGCCCAGCTGAGCCTATGCAACAGTGACAGAGTTGCCAATGTTTAATGGAAGGATGGAAGGTTCAAAGTGGCAACCCATCTGAAAGCAATCTCCTCACTACTGATGATGGAAAGGGGTGTGTGTGTGTGTGTGTGTGTGTGTGTGTGTGTGTGTGCGTGCGTCTCCAAATTGCATAAGCATCATTTGGCCACTCTGGCTAGAAAACATAGGAGAATATAATGAAGAGTAAATATATCTAGGATGGTTTAACAAATTTTTAAAAACTTGTCATATTGAGGTCATTAGAACTATCAGCAGTGAAGAGGGACTTATTGCTGTTTATTTTCAGAAATCATTATCTCATGGAAGAAGGAGGGCTTATTGGTTTATGTTTATAGCCAAATTTTTGGTGTTATGAGACAGCATGGTATGGAGAAAAGAATGTTGGATTCTGAGATACAAGACCTTGGTTCTGTCACTTACAACTTGTATGACCTTAGATAAATCACTATCTCAAGTCTCTGTTTTCTCATCTATAAAATGAAAGATTTGTACTGAATAATAGCCTTAAATTTATGATTTTAAATAAATTAAAGCTATGATCCGTAATATGTTAAAATGGAGATAACGATAAATGTTTTTAAAAAACAATATGGCCCAATAGTGTGACATGGCAGCTTAAAGAGTTAATTTGACCTTTGGTTATATTTGATCTTGGGCTGTGGAATAAAAATGTGATAATCCTATTTTGCTTTACCACATCTGCACTATTGTACTCAGTTCTGAATTCATTTTAGAAAGGATATTTATAGAGAATGCCCCCAGCCAAAAGGCAACCAGGTAACAAAGGATCTTGAATTCATGTCATATGAAAATCATTTGAAAGAGTTGGGGACATTTAACCTGGAAAAGGGAAGACTGGATGGAGAGAAGGGGGAGAAACTAGGAGTAAATGATGGAAACTGCCAAGAGATAGATTTATGCTTGATGTCAGGAATAATGTACTAAGAATTAGAGTTGTTCAAATGGGCTGTCTAGAGAGGTAGTGAGTTCCCTATCCTTGGATGTATTCAAACACAGGCTGGATGATCACTTGTCAGGTATATTGCATAGGGGATTCTTTTCAGATAATGTTCTTTCTGATTCCAAAATTATCTGATGGGCATTGGACCTGTGATTTCATTGCTATTGTCAACTCTTGGATGAGGAAACTCTCTCCACCAGTGTACATCAGTACTTTTTCTTTAACTTATGTTGGCTAGAACAAAGAAAAATTTAGTTACTTGCCCAGGGTCCCATTGTCAGTATGTGTGAGAGGTATAAATTGAACCCCAGTATTGTGAGAGGTCTTTTTGACTCTGAATCCTGCTCTCTTTTCACTACAAGACACTGCTTCCCAGTCCTCCTTAATCTTAGCATTCTCTTTCTTAGATTACCCCTTCCTCCCAATTTATCCTGTGTTTTTTTTGTCTGTTCATAGTTTGTTTGTTTGTTTGTTTGTTTGTTTGTTTTTTGCATATTGCCTCCATTCTGAACTTCTTGAGAGCAGGGACTTTTTTTTTAATAACTTTTTTTTTTTGTATCTCTAGTCCTTACACGGTGCTTGTCACATAGCAAGTGTTTAATAAATGCTAATTCGCTGACTGACCACATCTGATTTCTGTGAAGATTATTTATAAATGATACTCCAAGTGATAGAATTTTAAAGGTGAGAGAGTGAGGTTAACTTCTTCATTTGACTGATGAGGAAAATGAGGCTCGAAAATTGAAATGACTTGTTCTGCTTCATATGGCTAATTAGGGAAAGTGTTAGGACTAGACCTCAAGCTTTCTGACTCCCAGTATAACGACCTTGCCACTATATCCCATTTCCTCTCCTATAAAAGGCTTACAAAACAGACAGAAATAGATGTACATGTATTGCTCAGAGGAGGGGTCCTGATGCATGAACTATAAAAGAAAAGTGACATTTACCCTCATATCCCTCCTCTATAAAGCCAAAGGGTTGGACTGGAGCCTATGCTTCTATCTGCACAAATTGGTCACCAACCGGACCTACATAAAACAAACGTATGCTATTTTTGATAAGCATCTATTAAACATTCAGTTAACAACATTTTTATACTTCTTAGCATTTAGAAGGGAGGTTAAGGGACAATATAGAAATTTAAAAGATAGCAATTTTATTAAACATCTGTAAAACACTTAGTTAACAGTTTCATGTGACATCATTTAGAATGATAAGTGATAATTTTGAAGGTCTAGGCCCTTAAAAATGCTTTTCAGCATTTGGTGAGAATATCCTAGATTTAGAGTCAGAAAATATAAATTCTAATTTTGGGTTTGCCAATAACCAGCTTGAGCTACCATATCATCCTTGGGGCAACTAGGTGGTGCAGTGGATAAAACACTAGACCTAAAGTCAGAAAGACTCAGATCTGGACTTCAGAAACTTACTAGCCGTGTGGCCTTAAGTAGGTCACTTAACCCTATTTGCCTCAGTTTCCTCAATTGTAAAATGAGCTGGAGAAGGAAAAGGCAAACTGCTCCAATATATCTGTTAAGAAGATCCCAAATGGGATTATGAAGAGGAGGATGCAACTGAAAGCACTGACCAGTACAAGTCAGTTTACATCACAGGATTATAGATTTAAATGTCAGAGGACATCTAGTCCAATCCTCTTACATTGTAGATGAAGGAACTGAGCTTCAGGGAAGTTGTGACTTGACCAAGACGGTAAGTAAGTTGCAGAGCCAGACTTGAAACAGAGGTCCTTTATTTTAAATCTTCAAAGACTCATGTCTTTATCCCTAAGAGGACGGGGTTAGGCTAGATAATAAGAACGAGAAGGGGTTTTAGAGATCATCTTCATTTATTTTTAATGATTATTGATGTCATTTATTCTTGCATTATACACATTTCAGAACACAAGTTTTTCCCCTTTCTTACTTATTGACCTATCCTTTAAAAAAAAAAAAAGGATTAAAAAAGAAGTGGAGGGGGAAGCAGTTCAGCAAAATGAACACACAGAGAACTGGAGTATGATAGGGTATGTAATGTTTCATACCCATATCCCCCACATCTCCCAAAATAGAGAAAGTACATTTTCTTAATCTTTTCTTTGGGGCCAAACTTGTGGACTAGATGATACTTAAGCTCTCTTCTAGGTGTAAAGGCTATTTATCTTTCTCTCCTGGAAAAGGAGGCCATATGACTCACAAGAAAAGTGATTGGTTTTGGTTTTGAGTCACAGGGCCTGGATTCAAATACTTACCTTACCATCTGTCACCTGACCATAGGCAAGTCACAACCTCCTGGAGCCTTAGCCTCCTTATTCATAAAATTAGGGGTTTGGATTAGCTGACTCTTGAGCTTCCTTACAGTTCTAAGTTTATGGTCTTCAATGTCCTTATAACAAACAGACCTTCCTCATCCACACCCATATCCATATCCAAAACCCATATCCATAATCATATCTACATCCATATCCACACGCATCTCTCTCTATTTCTACCTCTTAAAGGTCTGCTTGTCATAAAAATTCACACACACACACACACATATATATACATATATACTCACACATATATATGTGTAGGCGTACATATATACATGTATGTATATGTATATATAAATACATATATGAATATATGTCCTTATCTTTTTTTTTAAAGAGCCATTATATTATTTTATTATTTGAAATCTTCATTTATGAAAGACTTTAGCTCTGGAGAGCTGGACTCTGATCTCCCTGTCCCTCATATTTTCTTTAGTCTTGACAAGACCTTTGCATCAAGGACAGCTTGGAGGGCAGGGGATGAGAAGAAAAGAAAGAAGTCAGGAAAAACGGGCTGAGAGGTGGGAGGTGAGGGTGTGTGTGAGTAGAGAGAAGAGGAGGGATCCTTTTTTGTCTTGATCATTGTGGGATGTGTTTGTGAAGTGATAGCATGTTAGACCGAAAGTCTTTTAAAAAAATCCCACCAACTGATCAGAGCTACCTTCTTCTGTCTTCCTCTTGTTAGAATGACTAAAGGTACTAAGAAGTGAAATGTAGGCGTTAATTTGACAGGGTTGAAGAAGGTGACAAATGTGAAATGCTAGGCGACCACTTGCAAAGTTTCCTGGGTGAATGCTATGAGATGTGTGAGCATTGCACTTTCAGTGTTGTTTTTAAATAAGAAGAGGAGGTAGCATTTCTGAAAGGGTCAGAAGGTGATTGGTTTCTCTTCTGTTGCCCAAATTAATCACTGGTATGCTGCCAGTATCTAATGTTTATCTAATAATCTAGGCTAGTCCCAGGCCAAATTGCAAAGCCTCAGAAAGGGTGTCCTGAGACATAGGCTCTTTCTCACCCCTTAGGAATAGAGAGAGGGATACCTGGTGCAGGTTCTGAATACCCTAGGACAGTAAGATCCTACTTAGGATTTCACAGTACAGAGAAGGTGCCCCTGATAGAGGGTATCACTGGTGAGGGAGTTTAGACAGAGGAAGCCAAGAGTTATAAAGAGGAGCTGGCCAGGCAGGGTAGTGCTGAGTGAGCTGCCCTAGGTTAAATGAAAGTAGAAGTCTGTGGCTGGATCATGGATGCCTTGGATGTGTTGGACTCTTGAGATACCTAATTAGGGCTTCCCTATGCACTTCTTGGTCCCTATCTCAGACACTCTGAGTAAAGTCCCGTCACTTCTGTCCTAAAATTTAGTTTCTTTCTAGCCTTACTTCACTTTGTTTTCCTTTATATATTCTATATTAAGCAAAAGTGGACTGCCCTCCAAGCTCCACATGCATATTCTGCCTTTGTCTAGGCTATTCCCCTATGCCTGGAATGAACTCTTTTTATTCCCATCTTTCCTAATCTTGTGCCCTTCAAAGTCTTTTAATTTCTTCCCTACCTGCCAGTTGAAAGTATTATCTAACTTCTAATATTCCTAGAGCACTTTGTCTGAATCCTTCCTTTGCCTTAATCAATCATTATTAAACATGGACTGTGTACCAGTCACTATATCAAGTGCTGAGGAGAGAAAGACAAAAGTGACCTAGTCTCTGAATTTACATCCTAATATGAAATGGGGGTAGACAATGTGTATATATAAGAACTGACTCCCCACTGCCCTGAGTGCACTCTCAAACTCCCACTTGCATGTATGGGTCATGTCCCATAGGCAAGCTAAATCCTAATCCCTTAAGGTTATAGGGAAAGCCCTGAGACTGGGGTTTCTAATAGTGTTACTAATGAGCCCCTTCTCTTATATTGTCCCATTGATTATAAGCCAGACTTAATTAACTTTTAGAAAATGAGTATTCACTCTTACTAAGCAGGTTTAGCAAGAAGAATTGTTGTAAAAACATCCCACCATCCCCAACTGTGGACAATTTTCCCTTTGTGTATGCTAGATCTTTAGGGAGAGTTGGCTCAAAACTCAGTGCTTCTGCTTGCTGTAAATACTTTCCTCCCTTTGTAGAAGCCCCATGAAGTTTCCCTTAGGTATGTCTCTCTGCTGCGCCAGAAAGTGGGCATTGGCACCGTCACGGAGTCCTCGTTTGGCCTTTCCTCCATGTTTCCAGTTTGTCCTTCATGTCCCTCTTAGCTCCTTATGCAACTGCTGTTGTCAGGTGGGAATAGTGCTATGGATTTTGACAGGAGCTCCAGATCTTCTAACCTTTTGAAATCCACAAAGTCTTCACAGAGGTAAGAATTGAGGGAAAAAAGCTTGATCTCCTCCCTGCCTCCCCCACCAAAAGCAATTACCTCTCAGGAGTCTATTACCACTGGATTTGACCCTCCTACCATACTGAGATTTTTTTAACTGACTTGTGTCCTACATAGGCCAAGAAGTGTGTCTGATTCTTTCAGCCAGTCACAAGGTATGTGGCTATCATCTATCTTAATTCGAAGATCAAAGCACTTCTTTCCTCCCAAATTTATTAAGGGCTTGTTCATAACTTGTTAACAGTTTTTTGATTGATTGATTCAATCCAGCTGGGTGGGCCTTCTATGATTGCATTAATTGGGGAGTGGGAGTGCCGTCTCCCACTAAGTAAATAAAAGAGCTATACAGAATGAATACAAAATAGTTTGGGGGGAGAGGGAACTGGTCTCTGGGGGAATCAGGAAAGGCAAGAGGCAGAAGATGGTGTCCATGCTGAGTTGGATAGGAATCCAGGGCAAGGAATGAGTGCACTCAGGGTATGGCGGATAGCCTCTGCAAAAGTATTACTCTCTACCTTATAGCATACATAATACTCTTGTATATCTTGTGTAGGAAAGGACCTTAGAGGTCATCCAGTTCAGCCTCCTCATTTAAAAAAAATTAATAGTATTTTATTTTTTTTTACAATGACATGTAAAGATAGTTTTTAACAGTCATTTTTGTAAAATTTTGAGTTCCAGTTTTTTCTCCTTCCCTCTATTCACTCCTTCCTCCCTAAAGAGCAAGCAAACTGATATAGATTATATATGTACAATCATGTTAAACATATTTCCCCATTAATTACATTGTGGAAGAAGAATCAGAGCAAAAGGGAAAAACCATAAGAAAGGAAAAGCAAAAAAAAAAAAAGGGGGGAAATAGTATGCTTCCATCTGCTTTCAGACTCCATAGTTCTTTCTCTGGATGTGGTTAGCCTTTTCCATCATGAGTCTTTTGGAATTGTCTGGGATCATTGTATTGCTGAGAAGAGCTAAGTCCACTATAGTTAATCAACAACAATGTTGTTGCTATGTACAATGTTCTCCTGGTTCTGCTCACTTCAGTGAGCATCAGTTCATGTAAGACTTTCCAGGTTTTTCTGAAATCTGCCTGCTCATTATTTCTTATAGCACAATAGTATTCCATTATATTCATATTACCACAACTTGTTCAGCCATTCCCCAATGGATGGGCATCCCCTCAATTTCCAATTTTTTGCCACCACAAAAAGAGCTGCTATAAATATTTTTGTACATGTGAGTCCTTTTCCTTTTTTTATGATCCCTTTGGGATACAGACCTAGAAATGGTATTGCTGGTTCAAAGGGTATGCACAGTTTGTAGCCCTTTTCTAAATTGCTCAATAGTTCTAAATTGCTCTCCAAAATTGTTGGATCAATTCACAACTCCACCAAAAATTCACTAGTGTTCCAATTTTTCCACATCTTCTCCAACATTTATCATTTTCTTTTTCTATCATATTAGTCAATCTGATAACTATGAGGTGGTACCTGAGACAACTCCCTCATTTTAAAGATGAGGAAATTGAGTCATAAGTGGGGGCATCATATTTTTAACTTGGGTTCTGCTTCTGTGTATATGCTGTTTTCCCCCCAGTATAAGTTCCTTAAGGTGGTAGGTATTTTGTTGTTCAGTAGTTTTCCAGTTGTATCCAACTCTTCATGACCCCATTTGGGGTTTTCTTGGCAAAGAGGTTTGTCACTTCCTTCTTCAGTTCATTCTACAGATGACTTGTTGTGTTATACAGGCAAAAAGTGTTAAGTGACTTGCCCAGGGTCATACAGCTAATAAGGTCTAGATTTGAATTCAGGAAGATGAGTTTTCCTAACTCCAGTCCTGACACCCCATGTGCCACCTCGCTGCCCAATAGGCAGTTATGCCCATAGGAAGCTATGTCTAATTTATTTTTAGATCTCCTTCAGTGTCTACTAGATAGTAGGTACTCAATAAATGTTTACTGAAAGGTGGATGTATCCTTGTAAATAAGTGGACCGCTGGGTTGGGAGGAAAAGGGCTTTAAGAGCCTTAACCTAGAAATGTGCTGCCCTGTGAACATCAGTTGGATTAAATTGAAGTCCAGGCAATCAAGTAAGGAATCAACAATTGTGACTCTTTGTTTCTGGGTAGGTAGATGAGTAGCATATAAAACTGATCAAATATGCAGTTAGCATTCTCTCTTACAACTTTCTCCCAGAATGTTTATTTTGAAAAGACTTACAATAGTGTTTATGCGATATTTTTTAGTTTAAAAACTTTTTTGGCTTGTTTTTTTTCCCCTCAGTTCTTAGGAAAATGTTATGAGTGTATCCAGACACACATATAAAAGTACTTACCAAGGAACATTTCAATAACAGATGCCTTCATAGCGAGAACAGCAATTCCCATAAATATCAGAATGGCACCCTGGAGAGGAAGAAACAAAAACACCATAACATTTCAGCCAGAAGTTCTGAATTTCAACTCACTTAATGATAGGGAATCAGTTATATCACTCTGCATTGTCCTCTGGAGCCCCAGGATCCCAACTTGTGTCCTTCCGTACGTGTCCTGCTGAGATAGCAGATGGCCTGTGTTCCTGGCACACGCAGTAGCTATCCTAAGCTGGACATGCCAACTGAAGCCATCAGCCTCTTTGCCACTTCTTTTGGGTCCCTATCCTTTTCTTGGACCAAACAATTAGACAGTGGAAAAAGTCAATCTCAGCAAAATACCAGACCAGGTTTGGAAATTGGCCAGTCAGATGCTGTGCTTATTTCTGAGAGTGTCTTGGGGTTCTATCTTGAAAGTTGCCAGCATGGGGTGGGGTGGGGGCTGTTGCTCTGCAAATGTATTAGGTGGGTGAGCTCTGTGGAGGTCTGCCATGCCTTTCAAATTGTTTGGTGTTCAAAACTCTGAGCTAAGGACTCCTTGAACCTTTGCCACTCCTTACTTATACCGTACCCATTACTTATATAAGAGCAGGTCACATGAGGCAGTGGTTAGTGTTGGACTCCAAGTCAGGAAGACCTGGATCAGGATTCTGCCTCTGACATTTACTAGTTGCCAGAGATAGGACAGCCAAGTCACTGGAACACCCAGCCTCAGTTCTCTCTTTTGTACAACAGTAACTACATTGCAAGGTCGTTGTGAAGACAAAATTAGATAAAGTATATAAAGAACTTTGTATAGAGTACTTGCAGGCACTCGGTAAATATCAGTTATTACTATTACATACATGTACAAATCAGGAATCAGAAAATTAATAGGATCATAAGACCACAAATTTAGAGGAGTAAGGGATCTTCCTTAGATTATATTGCATTTATATTTCTAATCATGGCTTGGATACTGACTAGATGTAGGATGTCGGACAAGGCATTGTTCATTGCATCTCTCTGGTGCTCTACTTCTTCATCTGTAAAATGGGGGAATTCTGACCCTAAAGTGCTATGATTTATTTTGCTTTGCATTGAATCTTTCTTGATTATAGCTTTTTATAGTATTAAAAACAATAACAATTAGTCCAAGGAACAAGGCTAAACCAAACAGAACAAGCCACTTCGCTAAACTCCACCAAATAGAGTTTTGATAAGCTTTAGTCCCTGAAGGCTAGTAACCATCAGTTAAATGATGACTATTTAATAGACATTAGTCTCAAAATATACATGAAGCCATTAAACTCTGCCTTGGGATTCAATGCAATACAGGGAGAGCTATGATGTGTTTTGTAAAAAATTTTATTGTGATGTATTTCTCATATACCTTCATTAATCCAAGAAATTAGTGTTTGCATACTTAGGCCAAAATAGTTCCAACTTGCCTTTGAAATAAATTCTATAGGCCTAACTGTTCCCTATCCTGGCACTTTTCTTTTCCCAATCCACTTCTGCTGATGAACATGGTAAGTATTTTTGCTTTACTATAGTATCCTTTCCCCTAGGAAATGGAATTTTGAAGTGAAAGAAAAAACGTATAGATGATGTATGAACATACGCATATTACAGAGAAATTGGGAGAGATGAGAGGGGGAGGGAGAGAGAGAGAGAGAGAGAGAGAGAGAGAGAGAGAGAGAGAGAGAGAGAGAGAGAGAGAGAGAGAGAGAGAGAGAATGTTTCTTTCAGAAAGGTTTTCTTTGGACTTAAGTGGCCCAGTTGCAAGGTTTGCCTAAAACCATTGGGATTTCAGGATGTGACTAAGAAATGAAATTTGATCTTTCATATGCTAGATGGATACATAAAAATAAGTAGGATTCCAGTAAATTCTCTAAGCCCTGAGGAGATAACATCAGTACACTGAGTCACCAGTGATGGAACCTGACCAGGGCCACTGTGCTTGGTGTAATCAGAATGCTTGCAGAACTCTATCTCATTATAGTTTTTGTTTACTTTACTTGCTTCTTTGCACAGACACATGAAATGGAAATACGCCCTTCAAAATATGTGAAAAGTTACCATTCTTGTCCATTTCCAAGGTCAGGGAGGTCAGCCAACCATAGCTGGTAAACTTCTACTGCTGAGCTGCCCCAAAGCGAAACGGATTGTCTTAGGACATGGTGGGTAGAGCTATAAAAGAAATTTTTTCACCTGGATGCAAAGCAAAACTGTTATGGGTATGTGTATATCAGTGTTGGGGGGTGCTGGCAACAGTCACCCAGAGGACTATCTGGAGATATTTGCAGGGGGCAGTCTAATTCTTATCTCTGCAGGGGTGTGAGAAGGGGGAGAAACAAACAAAGAGAAGTGTCTCAGCATCATAGGGAGGACACTGCTGGCTGGCAGACGATCTTGAAGTGAAGCGTTAAGATTGTGGTCTCTGGAAGGCAGCATACTTTCCCCAGAAGGAAGTTCCTCCCATTCTCTCCAGATACTGGTGCCCTGTGTCAGTCCCATTTTTGTCATGATAGTTTCCCCTCTGGTAGTGGGTGTTTCCTCAATGTGGTCTTCAAGGGGAGACTGGATGACTCCTTAATACCTATATTGAGAGGGGATTCTTGTTCAGGTACTAACTGAACTAGATGAGTGTTGATGCCTCTGTCAGCTGGCACTCTCTGATTCTATGAAATATGTGCAATAATAGGTGGGGCATATAATGTAATACTTCATATGCTGAGTTGGTTTTGACCTTAAAAAAAAAAAGGAACAACAGATATTTGCAAAGTAGTGTGCTTCAAATATGTAAATTCACTCCTGGAGCAGTTTTAGCCTGTGTTACACAATTTAACAGCCAACAATTAATATATGAGAAAAATGAGAGAAAAATATAGTGTATGATAACAATAAATATTTACTGATGACCTATTATGTCCAAGGTACTGTGATGGCATTTGTGAGTAAGGGGATACCAAACAAAATATAAGATATGGAAATGTGATGCCTAACAGTGATTCTGATGGGTTTTTTTTGCTTGCAGCACAAGATTATTCTTTGTTGAAAGGAATCATGGCATATTATAGTAGAACAAGAAGACTTGTGCATGTACAAGTGATTCTAAGTGAATGTGTTATACCACCTAGGGGAGACTCATTCATGTGTAAGTTGCATTTAACTCATGGTACATTTGGAGAACAAACACCATTTGAGAACTATTAATCTAATACTTTAATATTTTAATGACATGAGAACTAATCCTCCTATCAATACAAGTCATCATCTCTCTATGTCTCAGGAGATGGGGCTTCAGTTCCTGTGATTAAAAAAATTCTCATTTAGTAGCCAGCATTCTATTGGTCAGTCTTTTCTGAATTTAGCTAGGCCAGTCCTTGGGTGATATACACATAGACCATGGCTAGGCCAGTATTCAAATCTTGTCTAACTAGGAAGGACCTGCCAGAGTTTTTGTTCTATTTAAATAACCTTGAAGAGTCTCTGGTCGACACCATACTACGCTGAAGTATCTAAATAGCATTCCAGTGGAGGAAGACAACTAGGGGTAAAAAAAAATACTAACAATACAAGCTGGGATGGTCTAAGAGAAAGTGGAATTTGAGCTTGGCCTTGCAGAATGGGCAGGATTTTCATAGGTGGAAGGACTAGAGAGGGCATTCTATATGGAAATGGAAGGAATGTAATAAAGTAGGAAAGTACAAGGATCTTCAGAGAACGGTAAGGTAAATGGGCAGAGAGTTCATGTTTGATGAATAACAAGAGACAAAGCTAGAATGGTGGGTTGAGATTAGATTGCAGAGGTTCTTCAATAGCAAGGTAAGGAGCGTGTACCTCATTGTGTAGGCAATAGGAAAGTATTGAAGGTTTTTCTGGGGGGAGAGATAAGAAGGATAACATGGTTAAAGCATCTTCTAAGGTCAGTTGAGGATCAATGTGTAGGACGTAGAGAGACTGAAGCCAAGGAGATCAGTTAGGAGGATTGTAGTCGTCTAGGTGAGAGGTCGCTAAGGAATTAGAGTGGTGGTAGTGAGAAAAGAAAGAAAGGGGTGTGTATATATATATATATATATATATATATATATATATATATATATATATATATATGATGAGATGGAAGAATTAATTTAATTACATTCTTTCATTCATTTTTGTTTCATTTGCCTTGTCTCTAAAACTGGGTTATAAACTTCTAGAGGATAAGAACCATAACTTATGTTTTATATTGACCTGGTGCCATGCTGAATACACTCAAGAAATACTTGTTTTTCACCTGAACAACTGATATTCTGAGGATTACTATCATAAAAACTGTCACTTGTATCTTGAAATCCTTATTCTAGTAGAGTGTTAGAAATAACAAGTGGGTAGTGGAGCCCAGAACTGTCCAGTAGTATGGGGAGAGGTGGGATAAAGCATATGGGAGACATACTAGAGGCTAGCTTTGATGCTTTTGACAGAATGGCTATAATAAAGCTGCTTCGGGGGTACACTGCTAGCATTTGGTACAGCCAAGCTAAGCAGCAGATTACTATGCTCCCTTCCCTTGTGAGATACTGCAAGCTTACAGTCAGCAATGTCGAGGGGAAATATGAAACCTTTGATTGATGAGGGATTGACTTAAATTTCTCTGGCTGACTGCAGGGACCACCTGAGGCCAGCATCATGATGGCATATCACCAGTCTCTCTTTTGCCACATCTTTCTTCTCTTTTTCTCTTTCTCTTTCTTTCCACTCACACAATAACTACCTTTTTCAGACCCTCATCACCCTTTGCCTAGATTATTGTAATAGCCACTTAATTAGTTTTCATGCCTCAATTCCCTTTCCACTCAAGTTTATTTTACAGGCTTTTGCAAAAGTAATTTTCATTAAACATAATCCAAAGATGTGACTCCCCTACTTGACTAATGCCAGTGACTTACAATTGCCTCTAGAATAAAATACTAACTCTGGTGGTTTTTAAAGCCTTACACAACTGAGTCTTATACCATCTTTTCCAGGCTTATTGGATCACATACTCTGTGATTCAGCCAACCTGGTCCTGTCTCTGTCCTTCATACATTACACCTCATTTCCCATTTCCATGTTTTTGTACTGATCATTCCTGATCCATGTAATATACTTCTTCCTTTCCTCTGCCTTATAAAATCCCTTTTTTCTTTTGAGGTGCAGTTGGGGTTTATCACAGAACCTTTTTTGTGTGAAACTGACAACTGAGTCAGGAAATGAGAAATATACTAATAGCATAATACATTGGAATATAATTTAATATAAAGGCAGCTAGGTATTGTAGTAAATAGAATGCTGGACTTGGAGTCAAGAATACCCAAGTTCAGATCCTTCCAGAGACACTTACCATCTTTGTGACTATGGACAAGTCATTTAACTTCTCTCTCTCTACCTCAGTTTTCTCATCTGTAAAATGGGGATAAATATAGTACCTACCTCCTAGGATTGTTGTGAAGACCAAATGAGATAATTATTCGCAAAAGTATTTTGCAAACCTTAAAATGCTGCACAAATGCTAGTTATTATTTCCTCTGCAAGTGTACTCCAGATTTTCTCTACCATGCCTCCTACTGGGTACCTTCTTCATTTCTCCTCTCCTCCCCTTTACACCTTTTCAGCTTCCTTTTATGTGGTGTCTTCTCTCCTTAGAATGTAAGAGCCATGAGGACAAGGATTATTTTTCTTTCTGCTTGTTTTTATGTTGCTAGTGCTTAACAAATGAGAAGCTAGGTAGTGCACTGGATAGACTGCTCAGACTGGAGTCCAAAAGACATCCATTCAAATCTGGCCTCAGACATAGCTGTGTGATCCTGGGTAAATCACTTAACCCTGTTTGCCTCAGTTTCCTTTTCTGTAAAACAAGCTGGAGAAGGAAATGGCAAACCACTCCAGTATCTTTGCCAACAAACCCAAAATCAGATATGATTGAAAAAAATGACAACACAAAAAGCCTGAGCAAAGTGACTGACACACAGTAAGAACTTAATAAATGCTTGTTGGCTGATCAGTGGTTTGACTGACTGAAACAGAGAGCCATGAAGGAAACATGAGAAGGTAGTGTGGTATAGGAGGTGGAGGCTCTAGGTTCAAGTATTGGCTCTGACACTAATCAGCAATATAATTCTTAGCACATTGAAGCATACTTAATATCTATGGGCCTCAGTTACTTCATATGTAAAATGGCATACATTATACTTCAAGTTGACAAAAAGCATTTATTAAATGCCTACTATATTGCAGTCATTGTGCTAGATTTTAAGTATTTACAAAGACAAAAATAAGATAGTTCTTACCCTCAAGGAACTTACTTCCTACCAAGAAGAAAACTATGTCTACACAGACAAATAAATACATACCAAGGAAACACAAATAACCTCAGGACAGAGGAAGGGGAATATTAACATTTGTTGGTGGTGGAGAATCAGGAAAGGTCTCTTATAAGAGATGGTACTCGAACTGAGCTTTAATAGGAGTTAAAGATTCCATGAAAAAGAGGGAAGGAAAGAGATCATTCCTGTAAAGAGACATGCAAGCATGTTTGGGGAATAGCAAGTCATCTAGTATGACTAAAATAGCTTAAAGCATCACACTATTGTTCTCCATTTCTTTTTCTCTTTCACACACTCCTATAGGAGGTCAGCTATACTAATTACTTGACAAGGATGCAAAAAAAAAAGGGAATGGAGTAATGTGGAAGAAAGATGCAGGAAAAGAAAGAAAAAACAGCATCAATAAAACATTAAAAAGAATAAAACAAAGAATTTTGGAAGGGGATACAAACAGGGCAATTTTGTTTCTACCATATAAAATTTGATATACCCTTTAAACTGTTAAAGCTAAAAGCTACAGTAAAACTTTTGGGACATGCTGTGAGTACACTAGGAAAAGTAATGTGAAATCAGTCTGGAAATATAGGTTGGAGTCCAATTATGGAAGACTTTAAATGCCAAATAGAGAAGTGTATATACTTGTAAGACCAATTCTAGGGACTATTGTGGGGGTAAATGCTTTATAAAGCTTCAAGTATTATGTCAATTGCAGAAAGGTGGGCTGTTCAAGAAGAAAGGAATCCCTTCCAATTGGGCAGGTGAGGGGGAAAATTCAGAGAAAGAGAGAATTCAGTTGGGGTAGATGGATTTGGAGGGAATTAATTTCAAGCACAGGTGTAAAATGATGTGAAAAAAACTGAAAATAGGAGAGGGCAGGATGAGCCTGGGAACCTTGAATAGTCCAGTTTGGCTGAGATATAGTATATTTAAAGTTGGGCACCATGAAATAAACCTATTAATGTAGGTTGAAGAAAGATTGTGGAGGGCCCTCAATGCCAGGCTAAGGGGTTTATTATATTTAACTTTGAAAGGGATGGGTAGCCATCAAGGAAGGCTTTTGGTTAGGGAAATTACATTATCAGATTTGCACATTAGGAAGGACTTGGTAAGAGATTGGACATAGGGTTATAAGAAAGGATAACAGAAGATGTTTCTGATTTCAAACCTAGGCTGACTGGGTCAGTACGAGTGCCATTATTAAAAACAGAGAAGGAGCAAAGAAGAACAGGCTATAGTGTAGGAAGATGAATACATAGCATCATAGATTTTATAGCTGAAAGAGACCTTGAAGGCCATGTAGAACAATCCCCCCATTTTACAGATGAGGGAACTAAGGCATGTGGAGGTTAAGTGACTTGCTCAAAGTCACATAAAGGGCAAAGGTAGGACTTGAATTCAGGTGTTCTGGGTTCACAATATCATATTGCCTCAGACATGCCGAGTTTGAATTGTCATTTAGATTGGGATGCCCAGAAGGCAATTGGAATCCTAGAACTGGAACCTAGGACTATAGACAGATTAAGAGTCCTTTTTTCCCCCAGATTAATTTCTAGCCACCATTCACAGCCAAGGTAGAGTTTCCGTGCTCCCTGGTATTAGTATGACAACATTCATCTGATCTGTGGGGCATGTTTTCTTCATCTCAGGTTGCTCCATGCCATGCTATCTTTAGCTTTGTCATAAAAGCCAAAGCCAAGGGAGAGACCTTTTGTGTGCATTTCTCAGGCCATCATTTTACGTCTTGCTAACAGACTGACATATGGTAATGTTTACCAGATCCACAAAGACTTCTGACCCATAGTAATGCTTTGGAATATTGCACATGGTAATTACATCTCTGAAGTGGTAGTTCAGCTCGTCCATTGCTGTTGGGGGAAAATACTAGTTAGGAGGCATGCCCCCTAAATGAGTTCAAGAGAACTGCTTTCAAGAGTTATTTATCTTCTATAATGGTAGGTGACAGGAAAGATATACATGAGGGAAAACACTTAGTTAGAAAGACATAGAGTGGGCCATGATCTCATCTTAGTCCCTCTGGTCATTTTATGGGATTTACCAGTTTTCTATAGTCATTGAAGCTGAAAATTAGGATGTCTCTTCCATATGAAGTTCCTTGCCTTACTGTGTGTGACATTCCCTGACTTCTTTTCTCCTAGAGCCTGTGGGATCTCTGATTGCCAAAGTGACTAGATATTCTAAATGTAGTTTTATTGATTTGCTTCAGCTAAGCTGTGATTACCAAGGCCCAAAATGGCCTATACTTTTACTTTTATCTTAAATTCTAAAGCACATGAGAAATGCTGGTCTATCATTGACTTCCATTGCCTTCCATCCATGCCTGTGCTCTGGAAGCTATGAAGTGCCTGAGGGGCTACTTTTACAATCTATCCCTTGAGTGCTGAATGACAGGTACTATCCTAAAAGATCTTGCCAGACTAAAACACTGGACCAAATTGAATAGACCAGTGCTCTTTCTATGTGATATAGAGGAAAAAGCACTAACTGAAGTCAGAGGACCTCAGTTCAAACCTTACTTTTGATACCATGTTATTTAGGTAAATTATTTAACTTTCCCTGACCCTCAGCTTTTATATCTGTGAAATGACTAGGTTGCATCACATGGCATCTGAGTTTCCTTCCATGCCCATATTTTATTTTTTTGGTCAGGACCTGGGATTTAATCAAGGTAGAAGGCATCCTGGTGAGCCTTCTATTAATGCAGATTGTGACCTATTTGGGAATATATGGTTTAAGAGGATTGCTTGGGGCTTTGGAAAATTAAATAATTTGTCCAAGGTTACATAGTCAGTATAAATCAGAGGGAAACCTTGAATCTAGGTCATCTTGATGCCAAGGCTGGTGACCTACTCACTATAACATTCTTCCTCTTAGATGAAATTTAACAGGGCTATATGTAAAGTCTTGTACTTGGGTTCAAAAAATCAACTTCACTAGGTACAAAATGAGGAAGACCTGGCTAGCTTGAAGTTAACCTAAAAAAAAGAACTGAAGATTTTATTGATATTTTAATATATCAATAAATTGCTGATAATTTAATATGTCAAATGTTTGATATGGAAGCCACAAAAGTTAATGTGATTTTAAGAGAGCCAAGATACAGAGCATGGGAAGCAATAGTTCCTCTGTATTCTTCTGTGGTCAGAGTATTCAAATATTTGTAGAACTGGAATGTGGAAGAGGAATTCTATTTTTCTGTTTCAATTCTAGATGTATTAGGAGTCATGGGTGGAAGTTGCACAGAGGCCAATTTAGGCTTGATATAAAGATAAAACGTCCTAGTAATTAATATACACAATGGAATGAACTGTCTGGGGAGGCAGTGGGCCTCTTCAAGGCTACTGGGCTACTTCAAGTAGATACTAACTGATTGGTTGTTATAGATGTTGGGGAATGAATTTTTATTCAGTATTCATTGGACTAGATGGCCTCTGCAGACCCTTCAAACTCTGAGATTCATAAAACCATCCTCTGACCCTTTAGGCAGATCCAATCACAGAAGACAAGACAGTCTAGGCTATTGGTCTTTCAACTTTCCTCAAGCTACTAAAAAAGCAGGAATACATTACCATGGTAGTAGTATGTAGTTATGGAAATGGAGTTGCCAAAATTTAACTTTGATACTTAAACAAACACATCACATGTTCGAAGAGTGTGCTTTTCTTATCGATAACAACTCCTCCACTATGACATCCTGGGCAATTCATGTCTATGCCCTTCTATAAATGCTTCACAGAGGATCTGGCCCACATGCAGGGCACAGCTTTTGATGAGCAAGTAGCACTTACCTCTCTATCCGTCTCTTGTGCCTAACTCTTGTTATGTAGCTGACCCACCTCTTTTCCATCTTTGGTGTTTTTTTCCCTCACATTTCTTGTATAAAACTCATTGTGATTACATGCTGCAACCTAGTTATAACCAACTCAATTGCTTTTGGGTTAAGGATTTAGTCATCAGATGATTTAAAGTCTACAATTAAATATCTTCTTTATACTTTACTATCTTTATGACCTTGGGCAATTTGCTTAACTGGGTCTCAATTTCCTTATCTGCGCAATGAAGCGATTGATTCTGCAAAGCAATTTGAAATTATGCTAACAAAGTAACTAAAATATCTATACCCTCTAATCCAGAGATTCCATTTCTAGGTATCTATCTTGAAAAGGTCAATAATAAAAAGAAAAAGCTTTGAGAAGCAGAAAGCAAGGGACATTATGGTGCAGGAAGGCGAAGAAATGGAAATAAAGTAGATATCCTTTGATTGGTAAATGACCAAACAAGTTGGGATACACAAATGGAATGGAATATCACTATATTATAAGAAATGACAAGATATGATGGATCAGAGAAACATGGGAAAATATGAACTGATATAAAGGAAAGCAACCAAAGGAAAATCATATATAACTATGACTAAGATAATGAAAATACCATGCTTGGCCCCCAGAAAGAGGTATAAGAATGTATCTTTCTCCCTCAAATGCAGATGTAGGGGAAGGATGTTTATGGATATAGAATCTATGGAGAAGTACACATTAATATCTGACTTTATTAACATTTGAGTTTTGCTGAGTTTTCTATTTCATCTCTTTAGATTTTTTGTTATAAAAATGATTTTTGAGGGGGAAAGAAGGAATGTATACATTGGGAAGTGTAGCTGATTAAAAAACACATTAAAAATAATTTTTTTAAATGAAAGGGTTGGACAATATCAGAGGTTCATAACTTTTATGTCATGGACCCCTTTGTCAGATTGGTAAAGCCTATGGACCTCTTCTCAGAATAGTGTTTTTAAAGAATTGAAATCAATGTTAAATTTCAGTTGGAAGTTAGTGAAAAAAAGTGTAATTTTCCCGCTGTCATTCAAGTTCATGAACCTCCTGAAATTCAGCATTAAGAACACCAGACTGATCTCCACAGTCTCTTTCAGCTCTGTAACTACCATTCAAGTTCCCTAAATTAAAGAAAAGTGAGGCAGTACTACGTGAAGGTGAAAGAGCTTGCCAACAAATGTTCACATAGACCACCTGGACTGTCTCACTCTTTAGTGACTCTCATTTAGTTGCTCATTGGTTCTGCCAATGATCTTGCCTTGGGTTTGTAGCCTGTATAATGAGATGGGTCACTGCTGCCCAATTTCTTCCCTCTGCTATTTGTTCCCTTAGTTTGTTGACAGAGGAAAAGAATAGTGAGAATGTGCAGCATAAGTAAAATGTAATCATAGCACAACCATATCAATAATAATAACAAAGTCTAAAAGGATGTATCATTTGTCTTTTTTTTTTTTTTTTTGGCCCAGGCAGACGTCATCTACCCGTTCAAATAGCTAATTGCAAAGCTCCAAAAGAAGAAGCTTGACCTATGTTGCTGTGGGCTGTTTTAGGTTGTCAAGGGCTCACATATTAATGATATCAGTCTTCTGTTATCTCTGCCTTCCAACCACCCTTTCACTTTTCAGAATGCAGAACTTCTCACTTCCAAAGGCAAAAGCCAGTCTGAGCAAGCTGACTTTCTCTTTTAAGTCCAATACCCGCAGTGGATGTTTTCTAGCAATGAGAGCCATGAACAGGCTAAGAGCAGAACTGCCAATGACCCAGTAACCTGGCAGGTGTATTCAGACTTTACCCCAAGGGCTAGTTTTTCTTTCTTTCTTTCTTTCTTTTTTATCATCTGAAGGAAAAGAATGTCAGACTAGTATAGATCACCTCAGGGATGATTTTATGAATTTTTTATCACATGTCCACACAAAGCTTTCTCTTTTCTCTTACATAAGCTCAGGGAAAGAATGTAGGGGGGAAATAGTATGTATTAACTCTCTCTACAGAGAAACAAGTCACAGTCTTGTCAATGAGGAGACCTTTATCATGGAAAGTGATTTTCTGAAATAGCGCGAGTCATAGGAGGGCAAGATTACACCTGTGACAAGCCACTAACCCAAGTCCTTGGGGTGAAGATAAATGACCTCCTTTGGGAATGGCTGCCTGATGTTCTTAATGATTAAGTATTGCTCAATATCTTCCTTGTGGCATCTTTCTAATGGACCCGTTCAATGTTTCTCAAGCCTGAAGACAGTCCAAGGAAGTTTTGGGCTCTTCATTTTTCAGGGGTTCAAAATCGAGGAGAAATAGAGCAATGACTTCCCTTTCCCTGACTTGCCTCTCTCAATACTTGCTAGTTGGGTGACCATGGGGAAGTAGCTTAGCCACTCATTATTAAAGTGTTTTACAAAAGGAAAATTTTTCCTCTAATTTTCAAGTCAAATGTGGTAAAATCTGCTGAACATTAGGGCTTCAAATATGGAGATGAGCCAACTGAGTACAATAATAAGCTCAGTGCTAGGGAAGAAATCTTGCGCAGGGACCGTGACACTGTTTGCCCACTTCAGTCTCAGCCTATATGAATTTCTAGTGCCTACTATTACCAGGAACAAAGTCTTTGTACAAAGACAAAAATGGAAATAGTTCCTGCCCTTAAGGTTACGTTGAAAAGATAGTATTTTAGGATTTAATTAGAGAAAACAAACTACTCTAACTAATTGAAGCTAATTCTCATTTATTCAACCAATGTTTTATTGAGCCCTTGTAAAATACAAGTAGAGCCATAGCTAGGAGTTCAGGGCCTAGGAGGCTAATCTCAGTTGCTAAAGGGAGATCTGGGGAGAGATCTTGGACTTTGGGATCTAAGATCTTATAGGAGTGGGAATCTCCCATGAAACAAAGACAAAGACCTAGGGCAGTCTTGTGGATGGAAACCTCAGGACACTGCTGCCATAGAGACCACTTCCAAGGGAGAGAGCTCATTGAGACTGAGTCAAGGAAAGCTCAATGAGATGCAAAAAGGTCTTGGAGTCCTGCCTCTCACCCTCATTGCCCCCACTTTCATATGAGCCACTTTGAAGCCAGGTTCAGCTGCTCAAATTTCCTAATTTCCAGAAGGAGGTGACAGGCAAGGGATAGAACAGTGGGGAAAGCAGGCAGGCCCTTGGAGACAGTGACCCTTAGGGCTTAGCACAGGGCCTGGTACATAGTAAGCATTTACCAAATGCAGGTTTATTAATTACAAAGGCACCATACCAGAAGCTATGGCTATGCAAAATTAAATAAGACACCCATGGAATAGGGTGATACATTTTTCCAAATGACCATAAAACAAGGTAGCATATGGTAAACCCCACAAAAGAAATATGAATGCACTGCCAAAGGAGTTTATAAGAGGAGACATTATTTGATTAGTAGGCAGATGGGAGGCCAGAGAAGGCTTCCTGAAGGAATTCTTGGTTCTAAAAGGCAGAGCTGGAAGGAATGGATGGAAGCTGCAGAGAGGCAGATTTTAGTTCTATGAGTATTTTAAGCAGAACTATCCAAAAGCAGGGTGGGGTTGCTTAAGCAGGTAAGAGGTTTTCCCATAGAGGCAGGATACAAGGGTATATAGTAGTAATCCCTTCCACATTGCCGAGGTTAGGGATGTCCCCATGATCTGGAAAATCCATGTAAAATATTTTGGCTCTTCCTTAATATCAGAGAAGTCTGAATTATTGTGGCATTAAAAGACATGTTGATATTATACAATACTATACATATATTTTATGCATTTCTGAGTTTCTAAACATTTTCTATGTTATCTGCTGGCCTCAGTGTGTAGTTTGCAGCTTCTGCAAAACTCCCCCAAAATTCCTATTTAATTTTTTATGCCAAAACCACAATGGGAAAAGTCACACTATGGAAGGGATAATTGTAGAAAGAGAAAAAAGTTTATGCAAAAAGGACCTAGTTTTAAATCTTATTAAAAACTTGTAAAAGCTGTGTGATGGTAGATAAATTATTTAACCTCTGAGCCTCTGTTTCTATATCTGTAAAATGGGGATAGTGATAATGAACTTCCTGCTTCACAAAGTTGTTGTGAGGAAGGTGCCCAGCAAATCTGACAGGTCTAATTAATATCTGTGTTCGTCCTTCATTTTCCAAGAAGACCATGGCATCAGGGAAATGATGACATCACTTGCACTTGACTTTGTTTTGAGTGAGGGAAGGCTGTGCAAGGTTAGCAGCCTCACTTTCTCCTCCTGAGACATCTGGGTCCATTCATGTGGATGACTGGAGATGGCCCAGAATGCAGTGGGAGACTTTGGTCTTTTTAGGCTGGCCTTTTCACATACTCACTTAGAGGGAGGTAACACCCATTGAGTGAACAGACCTCTTTAAGAAGTTGTCAGGGAATGGCCCTTTTACAAAAGAATTGGAACAAAAGAAATATAACTAAATCAACAGACACTGTTACTAGTTGATCACTGTAAGTCAACAACTAAGCAGACCTTGGAAAGAGACCCATTGTGTTCCAGGCTATGGGCTTCAGAGTACGGAAGGAAGGAAGGAAGGAAGCAAGGAAGGAAGGAAGGAAGGGAGGAAGGAAGGAAGGAAGGAAGGAAGGAAGAAAGGAAGGAAATCTTACCAGTAAACCCCAAAGTCCAAAAGGAAGGGAAGAGGGAGACAGAAGGGTAAGGATGTAGCTTGGTTCCCACTCAGGCAGCTTGGTCTACTCACAGTCTGTGTTCATCCTTTGTTTCTGAAGAAGACCATGACATCAGAGAAATGATGGCATGACTTGCACTTGACTTTTTTTTGAGTGAGGGAGGGCTGTGCAAGGTCACCAACCTCACTTTCTCCTCCTGAGCCATCTGGGTCCAGTGGCCTGATATTCATCAATGCATCAGGATGACTAGAGATGGTCAGGATGCAATGGGAGACCTTGACCTTTTTAGGCTGGCCTTTTCAGGTACTCATTTAGAGGGAGGTAATGCCCATATAGGGATATAAATAGTTTACTCATACTAAATAACAAATTAATATGAATTATTGTGAAATCCTATGATCTTGTGACAGGGACAGTACATAGTGGATTTTCATTCAGGTATAGATGAAATATGAAATTTGTATTTACTTGTATTAATTATATTTACTTTTGTATATATCTTTTATATATGTGTGTGGGTACATACTGTTTTCCCCAGTAGGATAAAAGCTCCATGAGGGAAAGGATGCTTTCATTTTTGTTTTTGTGTAGCACAAAGCAGGATTTAATAAAAGTTTACTGAGTGATTGGCTTAAATGACCTCTGAGGTTTCTTCTACTCAGTAATTTTAGAAAGAAGTGGTATTTGAAGTAGGATTTGAAAGACAGGTAAAATCTGGGTAAGAACAGATAGAGAAAATAAAGACATTCCAGGCAGAGAGATGTGCATGATCAAAGACTATGGAAGTGAGTCATTCTCCCTTTAAGTAACTAATTCTCTCACTGCTTTGTTTGAAGATTTCAGATCAGAGAATCCCTAGGAGTTAGAGCATCAAAGTCTGGGATTTGGGAGGGAGGCCCATTCTTGTAGTTATGTTATCTTGTACTCTGCTATTTTTCTTTAAGAGAATTAGATAAGTTAAATGGCTTTGATATTTATTATCTGATACAATTCAAGAGATTTTCTTTTTTTAAAAAAATTTTATTAATTTTATTTATTTTCAGTGTTCTACAATCACTGTCATATAACTTAGATTATTTTTTCCCCTACCTCCTCCCTACTTTCCCCTTCCCTCCCTGAGACCTATATAATTTTATATAGGTTCTACATATACATTCTTATTAAATACATTTTCACCATATTCATGCTGTATAGAAGAATTAAAATGAATAGGAGAACTCTTATAGCAAACCAAAACATAATACAAAAGAAAATGATCTGCTACATTCTGCGATTGAATTCCATAATTCTTTCTCTGGATGTGGAAGGCATTTTGCCTTAAAAGACCATTGGGAATTTTTTTAAGTTCTTGCATTGCAATGAAGTTCTAAGTCTACCAGAAAAAACTTTCACATACTGTGGTAAGAGATTTTCAAAATATGCTTATAGCCAGCTCTTCAGCAGGGGTGAGAAACCAGAGGTCCTTGGGTGTGTCCTTTTGACTGAGTCCAAGTTTTACAGAACAAATCCTTTCATTAAGGGGATTTGTTCTGTGAAGTCTGGATTCAGTCAAAGGCCTGCACTTGAGGACCTAGAGGGTCACATGGTACCTCGAGAAAACAGGCTCCCCATTCCAGACTCTTCAGCCAAATAGGAAAGCCCAACCAGAGTAATTTGTACTGAGTTGTCCAAACCTGAATGGAATCCAATAGTGTTACTTTGAGGATTTTCACAAGGCTGTTGCTCAAGAAATATATACTAAATTGAATTGAATTAAACCTAAACATTTTTATTTAACTGAGTCATGAAACTAACAAAAAATGACTCAAAGTTGTTTGATTTTTTTAAAAAATAGTGTCAATTTGAAGCAGAAATATATTATCTCAGACTATCAGCAGTATGAGAGGCAGCATTGCATAGAGGATAGAGAGTTGGCCTTGATAGAGAGTTGGCCTTGGAATCAAAAATGCCTGCATTCATGTTCTCCCTTTTTATTGACAATGTGACCTTGGCCAAGTCACTCAGGTACTCTTAGCATCCCAGGCAAGTCTCTAAGACTATAAAGTGTTATACAGGCAGCTATGTGGTATAGTGGATAGAACACTGAGTCTGAAATTTGTTCTGAAGCCTGAAGATGAACTCAAATCTGGCACTATGATAGTTTCTGCAGAAATAAAAATGAATTTCATACAGATAACAATGAAGAGGTGTATGGTGGATGGGAGGCAGTTGTAATATCTCAACAGTAAGGTACTTTAAAAAATAAAAATAAATTATCATCAAGGAAATGAATGATAGCAAGAAAAAAATTTTGCTTAATACATGGTGAGGATTAAGGATTTCCTTTTGATGTCAGAAGAAAGAGAGGATTGCCTTGGGTTGGCTCCCTGTGGTGAACTTCTAGGAGCACACAGGATAGAAAGGCATGGATTTGTTGCAATTTGCATAATTAGAGGGAACTTTCAAATCAATGACATCTTGGATTCATTTGAGTCAAGAAAAGCTTCCTAATAATGAATTTTTAATTAATTAAGCTACCGCAAAGTAGAATGGCCTCCTCTTTACTGGAACTCTTCAAACAAAATCCGGTATTGAGTAGGTTGTATTAAGGATTTATTTCCAAGCATAGGTTGAACTAAATAGTCACTGAGGTATCTTCCAACTATGAATCTGCAATTCTCTGTCATTAGTAACAGCAATAAAAATAATGGTAATAGTGGATGTCTATATGACTGTTTAAGGTTTGCAAAATGCTTTAAGTAAGTTTTCTCATTTGCCTCTTACTGTACTTAGAGCAATATATAGCCTAGCATATAGTAGTTGCCTGTTGAATTAAATTGAACTAAGTTTAGGGAAGCTCATCATTTGAAAGATGGGATCATAGGTTCATATATTAGACCTAGAAGGGACTTTGGAGGCTTACTGTCATGGGCTGAGGGGATCAATTTTGGCGGGGAGGGGTATACAATAGAACCAGCAGAGTGGATACAGTATAAATAATACTGGATTTAGAGTTGGAAGACCTGAATTCAAATTTTGTCTTTTGACCAAATGAGTTTGGTCAAGTCACTTAACCTATTTTCCTATCAGTTTTCCTATATATAAAATGAGGAAGATAGATTGGGTGACCTCTAAGGTCCCTGCCAGTGCTAAGTTTGAGTTAAATCATTTCTACATTTCTAACATTTCTAGGTTGGTCCTAAGACAACAGTCTGTTGTCTTTTCACAGCACCAATCTGCTTTCCTGCCATACGGTTTCTGCCCTAGGAATTTTAGGGATCAATTGAGAAAGTGTTGAAATTCTAATAGCACAATTCATAAGCCATTTCAATGAAACAGTCAAAAAACTGACCAACATTTGTTGAGTACCCAGTATATGCTGGACTCTGGAAGCACAACAACAAAAGGGAGATTGTACCTTTCTACTGTGTCTTAGTAACATATGCATTTTCATTATATTATAATGGAAAGCTACACAAAGCACAGAAATCTGTCTAAAAGCAGTACTTGTTTGGAACATGAAAATTTTATTTCTTCAATTTTTCCCCACATGAATAATTTTATAAACTTTATATAAAAGTCTAAATCTTATTAGCTACTTAATGACATATAAGAAGAAAATGGGGCTTTGGGATCAATCATTAACGTTTTCTGTGTTCCCAGTGAGGTATATGCTTTCATTACCAAGACACAATACAGACAAAGCCATTTGTTTGACATATTCCTCAAAATGAAGCTTAATCCCCAGGAGCCAGTTCATGGCAATTAATAATGCAGCATCTGTAGCCTTACAGTTCTTAGGCTGACAGTCCTTCAAAGAAAGGAAGGACTTTAATTAATCAAATCAAAGCTCAGTTTACATAGGATTATAGACTGAGAACTGGAAGGGACCTTAGAGGTCATTGAATCCAACCCTTTTATTTTCCAGATAAGGAAAGTGAGGCTCAGGGAGGTTAAACAGCTAGCCTCAGTTTACATAGATAGGAAGTGGCAAAACCAAGATTCGAACCCCAGGTCTTCTGATTCTACTGCTTCCTCTTCTGAAGTAAAGCTCAAGTTAACATTCAAAAAAAACATACAAACAAATGTCATTTGATCATGATCTGCCCAAGGATAACTTCATCTCTTCAGAGCAAAAATTAAATAAATAAAATAAATAAATTTCAAAATTACCTCAGAAAATACTAAACCTTTTTTTTTTAAATCACCACCAAAATGCCCTGATTTATTGCACTGGGAGGTGATGACAGAATGATATATTTTTTAAAGTGCTCATACTTTTTAAATGCTTTCTGTGGCCAGTTATGTATAGTTGCCGTTTTACAAGCTACCTTAAGAAAATTTTGAATTCCATTTTCTAATAATTGCCAGCTCTATTGCCCTCAAGTGTTAGGAGGAACCCGTTATCAGCCCTCATTATTTGGGCTAATTCTCTTAGCTCCACATGAGCAGGAGGTATTTGTTTCATGTTTATACTGGTTTGACACAAATTATGCTTTAAGAGATCACATATCCTGTCTCCCCCTGAAGAGTGGAGCTGCTATGGCAGACTTTAACAATGCCATTCATTCCCACAGGCTTATCCCTAAAAGACTATTCAGCCTAAAACACGTACACACACACACACACACACACACACACACACACACACACACACACACCCCATAAACAAACTTCATAAGCCAAATCCCATAAACAGTTACCTGAAGAGAGAAACATAGAAGCACAGAAATCAATTTCACTTTTAACTTAGTTTGATGATGATCATTATTTCCATTTCTGACAATGCTTTTCTTACTTAAACAGACCATAAGCTCAAACAAAGCATTAAGAGATAGAGGAAAAAGTAAAGTAAATAAATGTGTAAATTTCAGACCAATATCATGTAGTTTCACTTCTCTCCACCACAAGCAGTTGGTTTAAATATGTAGCAAAAGAAATAGATTGCACGTATCCAAGAATGGAATGAAACATGCAATAATATGCATATATAGCATTACCTTCCCTCTAAAGGATTCCCTCCTGGGACCCTTAGTAACTGCCAGTAAGGAAAGTCAGTTAGTGCCACTACGACTGTTTCTTAATAACAAATAGATTTTCATGATCTTCTAACAATGGAAAGCAGACTCTACACAAAGCCCATAAGTTGAGCAGATAGACATACCTTGTTTGAAGTGTGCAATATTTTTCAATTTTTTTCCACCACTGCGAAGGAATATCCTTTCCCACCCAAGCGTTTCTGCATCCCAAATTCCAGCTAAATTATCTTAAAGAAGAAAGAAACAAAGTAGAGATCTGAGCACCTTTTTTCTCTTCCTGAGAGTAGCTAATCAAACATTCCCCTTGGCCTCTCAGCACTTTGAAAGACACATTTTACACACACACACACACACACACACACACACACACACACACACACACACACACACAGCTCCTCACCCTCATCTCACTGCTGAATTAGGCGGTCCTCTTTTAAATTTCCACTCCCACTGGGTTTTTTTGGGTAGGAATTTCTAAATATTCCCTTCTAGCCAAAAACACATGTCTTCAGCCAGCATACTTTACAAGTTCCAAAACAATCAAGAAGGGCTGGGGGTGAGGGTGGCAATGCAAAGATTAAATTTTTTTCAAAATCAGGAAACTCTACACAACCATGAACTAAAGCAACATTCACAATTTTTGGACATTGTTTTGGGTTCTGGTAAAATTCTCATGTTTTGAAAACATGAGGAAAAAAAGTGGGAGTAGCAGCCTACCAAAGAAGGAATTAGCTACCTCTAGGTAACCAGCTGGACTCTTGTTTTTTCAGTAAAAGTATTTACTTGGACTACATGTTTTTTTCTCCTTTTTTACTTTTCCTTTCTTCCTCATCTTTCTTCCTTTTTTACCTTTCTTTTTTCCTTCCTTCCTTCATTTCTTTCTTTCTTCCTTTCTTTCTTCCTTTCTTCCTTCATTTCTTTCTTTTTTTCTTCCTTTCTTTCTTCCTTCCTTCCTTCCTTCCTTCCTTCCTTCCTTCCTTCCTTCCTTCCTTCCTTCCTTCCTTCCTTCCTTCCTTTTTTTTGTCTTCAACAAGAAGAGCTTGGTTTTTGCTCACTGGTAATAGGACATTGTATGGTTTATTAGTAGATGGCAAATATGAGTTATCTTTCAAAGAATGTGGTAATGAATTGAACATGTCTGAAGCAAAATACTGCCCATTTCAGAATATTTACTAATGATTGCTTCTATTTGACTTGAAGGTCTATAAATAGCAAATGCTCACTAACGTGTCATAACAAAACTCTCCAATTCAAATCTCTTTCCCAGTGACATTCAGCATCACTCTTTCAAAATGTGGAGGCAGCAAAGAGTCATTTCTCCTCCTGCTGGGGAATTTGCACTTATACAGCTTGGTAGAAGTAGGGAATTCAGGGAATTATGGAGCCTCCTAGATGAAAGGAACCTTAGAGAGTGCCCCTCATTTTGCAGATGAGGAAAACTGAGGAAGAAAATGTAAAGTGACTTACCCTAGGCGGCAGAGGGAGTGTCAGAGCCGGACCCTTCCACCCACTCCTGAGTCCCATCCATTGTTCTCCCTTCCTTCCCCTCTTCCCCCCCTTACACATTTCTGTTTCAATTTGAATGGGATTAGAAAGAACATTCTCTCTGGAACCAGAAGACCTGGCAATAAACCCCAACTTCTGACACCAACTGTATAGCCTTGCACAAGTATTTTAATTTCCAGTGTGGAGATTGAACTGGGTGGCTGGCCTTCAAAGTTGCTACCAGACTAGATCTATGTTCCTATGATCTTGGCCCTGAATTTATGCCTTATTTAAAGTCTAGATTTTTACTACTGTTGTTATTAGGTCCTCTGATTTTACTGGGGTAGGGAAGTCCCTACAACTTCAACGACTGCTCATCAATTTGGTCTTAGAAATTTCCTGGAACACCGACAAACTAAGTGACTTACTCAGTGTCACACAGAATGTAATAAAGATGGGACCTAAATCCATTTCTTTTCCTGACCAGGAACTTTATTTACAATGTCACTCTGTCTATTTAAGGTTAACTTTTTTCCCCCCAAAACCTTTCCTTTCTTTTTTGTTTCAACAACGAGAGTCTTCACATCAAACCAGTCAATAAACACTATCAGCTAAACACTGTGCTAGGTCCTGAGAATACAAAGGTAAACATGATATAGTCAGTTCAAGGGCCTTCTATTCTGCTGGGGTTGGAGGGTAGGAGTGGGGTACAACTTGTTCTCAGGTAAGTAAATATAAAAACACTGACAGCTGGGAGAAGCAGGCAAGGCCTCTTGAAGGTGACACTTTAAGAGGCTTGGAAGGGAGCTGGGGATTCCCAGAGACATAGGTAAAGAGAGAAAAAATTTCAGGTATGTATGGGAAGCCAGTCCAGATAAAGATGAAGAGGAAGGAGATGGGATGCTTTGTATGGGGAACTGTAGGTAGGCCGGTTTGACTGTAGTTTGTGTTTGTGGGGAAGTAATATGCAATTGGCTTGGAAAGATAGGTTGCAGCTAGATTGTGAAAAGCTTTGCATGCCAAACATGAGTGTACTTTATCCTCATGGCAATGAGGAGTCCCCAAAGTGTCTTTAGCAGGGGAATAGCATGGTAAGAATCATGTTTTAATAATATCACCTGAAGAATATCTATCCCATTGCTTCCACCAGAAAATCATGACTAAGGTGGCATCAGAAGCAATAAAACTGAGATCAACTGCCTTACAGTTTGGGTTGTGAAAACTTCTGTTGTAACCAACACACATACAATGAGGGTCACAGCTTTTTTTATTGTAAGACTAAAACTAAAAGCTGAGTTTACCTTGAATTTTGACTTTTTTGGTATATGTTGAATGGAGCAAAACCAAGTTTAACTATATTGAATGGCTTAGAGTTTATAAAGGTTACCTTTCTGAAGTTATTTATTGTCCTATTACAAGAGCTTTCCACTTTAGTCAGGAGCATAAATCAAGAGTTAGAAAGGACTTTAGAGATCATCCAATCCTTTTCTTTTACGGATGATAGAACTACAGTTATCCCCTCTACATCACACCTTTCCCTATTATGATTTCAATATATTGAGGACCAACATAAGAAATTAAATGGGAATTTTAGGAGTTTTACAGATACCATAGATGACATACAAAGGCCAGAAGACAGGGCAGAAAAAGTTTAGAAACTCAGAAATGCATAAAATATATGTATAGTGTTGTATAATGTCAACCCAAACTCTATAATAAGCTACTGTAAACACTCCATAAAAGAAAAAAAAATTCAGACATCACTGGTTCAAAGGAAGAGTCAAAACCTTTTATGCAGATTTTCTAGATTGCGGGGTTGCCCATCCCCTGAACCTCTGTGATATGGAAGGGATAACTATAAAACCCAGAGAAGTAGAAGTGCTTTGATCAAAGTCTCAGGGACTGATCCAAAATTTGAACCCAGATCCTCTGAATCCAGAGCCAATGCTTTTTCTAGCTCATGATGCTATTTGCTGTCTCCTGATGGGCATTCTTACTTGCATAATTTTTCTTTCTTGATGCTTTCTTCCCTTGGCATTTTGGCTCCCTGCACACTCATGGCTATCCATAGTCCACTCATCCATTCTTCAGGGCCTACAAGAAATATTTTCAAGACAGGTTTCAGTGTATGACTTTGGGTAAAATTAGACAAAAGAGAAGAACTAGTGTAAAGGATGTCATTGGAGAGTTTTGCAACTGGAAAGAAAGATTGGCTGATCACATAACATGAGTTAGAGATGATTGTTAGGCCATATGCTTTAGTGGTGTCTGACACAATATTAAGAAAACTTGAGCAAGGTCCCCGTCGCACTGTGTAGAGTATCTGAGGTGAAGTTATGGGAAGACATGGACAAAAGTTTCGGTGGATGGGCGTAGATGGTTAAGGTCTATATCATTGGAAGGAATACCTTCATTGATGCCTAATGGCTCTAGTCACTGATATCTGGTCACTGGATCCAGATGGCTCAGGAGGAGAAAGGGAGGCTGGTGACCTTGCACAGCCCTCCCTCACTCAAAACAAAGTCATGTGCAAGTCATGTCATCATTTCTCTGATGTCATGGTCTTCTTGGAAAATGAAGAAAGAGAACACAACAACAATGGCTCTAGTTCAAGATCTGTCCTACAAGATCTCATCAGGCTTGGTACTCTACCTCATCATTACTACCCTTTGTCTCTCTGATTGGAGGGTGGGGCCATGAACTACACACCTCCATTTAAGGAGAGAGCTCAACTCAGACATTTTATTTCTTGCCTGGCCACATCAGTTGGAGATTTCTTTCTTTGACTGACTTCACCCCGCCCCTGTCTCAGGTAACTTCTCCTCCTTCTCCTACCCTCTTTCAGCTTTCTTTGATATGTTGTCTTCCTCCATTAGATTGATTATAAGCTTATTGAGAGCAGGGATTGTCTTCTTTTCATATTTCTTTATGAAATTGGTCATTTGAGTCAAAGGTTACATTTATTTCTTCAATTTCTTCCCACTAAATGTTTCATGGTTCTATGTATCTTTTAAGAAACAAAGCTCAAATACTCATATGAATTTGTGATCTCATCGATTGAGGAATTTTCTCTGATGACAAGCACCACAACCCATCCACGCTTGTCCATTGTGTTATTTTTGTTCATGTTTTACTCACCTTAACAAAATCAGGTTTATTCAAATGGGTTTGTGATCTCATCAATTTGGGGATTCACTCTAATGATGTATATCACATCCATGCCTGCCTATCTTGTATGAGTCAATCACGTTATTGTAGGAGTTAAAGATAGAGAGTATACTCAAAGTGCTAGAGCTCCTCTGCACTTGCTCCTGACATTATGAGACTACCAATGGAATACTTTTTCCACCTATGACCTTTTATCTTTGCCACATGACTCATCTGGTTTTTTCGTATCATACATTGCCTCAATGACATCCTCTACTTCTGTTTTCCCTTTCTCTTCTCTGCCTATGCTTATTCCCTCAATTTCTTTTTCTTATCTTATTTATATAGCTAGTATTTTTAGCCCTATATGAAATGGCAGTGATGAAAATAGACATCCTTACTTTACTCCAGTTTTCCTTTATTGGAAAAGTCTCTAGCTTATCACCATTACTTAACACCATTACATATAAGGAAGGATGTACATTTCTCTTGTTAATAATTTAGCGTAGTGGTTAGAGGCAACCACTACTGAGACACCCTGGGGCTAAAATTACTTGCTCCTCCCTGCTCTCTATCCTGAAACACCATCCTGCATCAGATTTATTGCTATGGAAGTACCTTACTTTTCAATAGAGGAAAAAGGCTTTGAGATTCTCACATTCATTAGCTAATTAACTAACTCACTTTACAAAATATAGAATAACTAATTATAGAAAATAATTATAGGCTCAAAATTCTAATAATTGTCCTCAGAAAGAGGAAAAGTTTTTTCAAGTGCCCAACATGCAATAATAAATTTATTTTGGAACAAGTTTATTTCCATTCAGAAAAGGCAATGCTTAACATGAAAGATTTCTAGTGTGTCTTTCAGAGAATAAAATTTAGTTGTTTAACATAGCTGCAGATGCAAATGAGAGGGAGGCTAACTTTAGACATTTTACATTATACCTCTGTCATACTGTACTGACATTATCTAATCAAAAAACCAATCTGGATCTTCCTGTTGGTTTCACTTCAACGTCAACTTTGGTGGCAGCTCCCTCATGCCACTATTCAAGCACTTCTCCCCAGTACCCCTTTTGACTGCCAGGGATGGGAAAGATGTCTGTTACAGACCTTACAGTGCTCACAAGGTCAATGTCAGAGGAAGGAAATATACCCTCAAGCCAGGGTGTAAATCCAGGTAGTGAGTCCATGTTCCATATGGGAAGTGGTCATTATGTCAAGCAAAGAAAGGCTGTCCTCTACCCCTTACTGTGATCAAATTTTGTTACATCAATGGCTATATCTAAGAGAACCTGACAGGTGGAAGGTTCTATCAAGTATGGCAAATCGTATCATCAATTACCACCACCACCACCCCCCAGCTCAGCAGTCAGGGTTCTTGAAACTATGAGTCATACATGGCTAGAAGCTGAACTCATTCATGGTCAGTCCAAATGGTGACTATGTACACTTTGAGTATGAGGAGACTAATTTGAAAATTTAAAAAACCCCAACTATTTTTGATAAGTTGCTTTCCTTTTAAGAATTGCGTGTTAATATCCTTTGATCATCTATCTATTATTCGGATTGCCTTTGTTCATATAAATTTGAAACATTTCCCTAAATATCCTGGATATTACACCTTTATCAGGAAAATTTATGAAAAAGATTTTCTAAGTTCTAATTCTCAATTAATTCTCTAACTTCTCAGTTCTTTCCCTTCTAACAAACTGATCTTGTTTGTGCAAAAAATTTTCAATTTATGTGATAAAAATGGCCATTTTATTTTACGAAATTCTCTTTATCCCTTATTGAGTCAAGAACTCTTCCCCTGTCTATAGTTATAAAAATAATTCTTTTTACTGCTCCTCCAATTTTTTTTCATGATGTGATCATATCTAAGTCATGTATATTCATTTGGGCCTAATTGGGTTACATGGTGTGAGTTGTTGGTCTAAACTTAACTTGGGCTAGATAGCTTTCCAGCTTTCCCAGCAGTTTTTGTTTACTGGTGAGTTCTTATTCCAGTGGCTGGGGGTTTGAGTTTATTGAACACTAGGCTACTATGTTCATCTGCTTCTGAATCTTGTGCTCCTAAACTGTCCAACCAGTCAAATTTTCTATTTTTTAAACAGTTTCAAATAGATTTGATGATTACTGCTTTGTAGTATAGTTTGAGATATGGCACCAGTAGGCTGTTTTCCTTACCACTTTTTTACATTGATATTCATGAGGATCATTGGTCTATAGTTTTCTTCCCACTTTTTTTTTTGTTATTTTCTAGTTCAAGGATCAAGATTATTTTACATCACAGAAGAAATTTGGGTGCGTGCTTTCTCTTTCTACTTTCATAAATAGTTTGTATAAAATAAATAATTTGACTATTTGATAAAACTCATTGGAAAATCCATCTCTTCTTCATTTTTTTCTTTTGAAAGTTCATTTGTGGCTTATTCAATATTTTCTCCTTGAGATTAGATTATTCATATTCTCTGTTCTTTTTGTTCCAATAATTTAAGTATTTTGTACTTTGAAAATGTTTATTGAATTTATTTAATTTATCAATTTTGTTTGATTTTAGTTGGCTAAAAGTTTCTTATAATTTATTTTATTTTCTCTTCATTTAATATGATTTCTTTTTTTATTTTTAATGTTGCTAATTTGGTTTTCCTTTCTACTTTAAAAATCCAGACTATCTATTCTGTCAGTTCCCCCACCCAAAATCATTTCAATAATTTTTGTTTGAAATTTTTTTAAAATCCTGTTTGATTTTCAGATTTTCAAAAATTCAAAATTTCAAATTGTTATATTTATTTTTGACTTATTGCTCTCGGGTTTTTTTCCATTGCATGTTCAACTCATTGATCTGTTTTTCCTATTTTTTGCCAATGAAAGCATGTAGAAATATGAATTGACAGACTTAGATGCATCTCAAAAGTGCTGGCATACTGTCTCATTTTAATAATTTTTAAAAATTAAGGTATTTGGTTAACCCACTATTACTTTAGGATTATTTTTTCATGTTTGAATCCTTTCTTGCTTTCTGTTTTAAAATAATTTTTATTGCTTTGTGGTCAGTAAAGATATATTTAACATTTCAGTTTTTTGGAATTTGTTTATAAATTTTTAATGCCATAACAAATAGTAAATTTATATAAAGCTGCTATGCTATGCTGAGAACATATATATTCCCTTCCAGTCTCATTCAGTAATTGCCATAGATTTATTATGTCCAAATTTTCTAAAGTTCTATTCATGACCTTATTTTATTTATTCTTTGTTTTGTTAGGCATATCTAGGTTTGAAAGGGATATGCTGTGGTTCTCAACTATTTTAGTTTTACTGTCTACCTCTCCTTATGATTTGATTAATTTTTCCTTTAAGAACTTAGCTGTTATAGTGTGAGTGTATATGTGTGTGTGTGTAAAGTATTGATATTATTTCTCTGTATATGTTTTTAAGTATGTAGTTTCCCTAGTTATCTCTTTTAACCATGTTCATTTTGAATCTTGCATTGTATGAGGTTATTAATTGCTACTTCTGATTTTTTTTTGGTTTACCTGAAGAAAAATAAATTATACTTCAGCTTCTCATTTTAATTCCATGTATATCTTTGTGTTTCAAGTATGTTTCTTGTGTTCAATTCTATCCAAATATGACTGTTTTCTATTATATTCTGCTATGCTCTTCTGTTTTACGAGTGTGTTCATCCAATTCATATTCAAAAATATGATTGTTAATGGTGTATTTCCCTCTATCGTCTTTTATATTTTTCTTCTTTTTGTCTCACATACTCCTCTTCACAGAGCAGAAGAAGGTGACTAAAGACAAGGAATGTTGACCACATTCTGTAACTGAATATATCTCTTGTCATTCTACTCATATATCTAGTCTGAATTCCTGATTTGGGAATTTCTACTCCTCTCATACTTTTGAATTAGGTAGTCAGGCCATTTTGGTCCTCATTCTGATTTTTTATGTTCCTCCCATAGATTTCTATTCACTCTATGTATCTACACTTGGAACAATGGCGGGTCTAGAATTCTTGGTCAGAGTTCTGTTATCTTCTAGCTCCCTGTCCCCTCCCCAAGGAATATCACGATTCAGGGCACCAGATCCCATGCCTCTCCTACCTTCAGTTTTTGACCTGCCCTTGTACTGGTTTCCCTGGAAGAACTCTGCTTCTAGCACCCATGGCTTGTATAGTCCTGGTCTGAATTTCCTGATCATTATTCAATCTGGTGCCTATTAAAGATAACTGTATGTGTGGGAGTATATGTGGGAGAACTGTGCTCATCTGTCATATTTCACACTTTTATCCTAACTAGTTCTTCCTTGCACTTTTTCTCATAATTTTGAAAGCTGTGTTTGTAAGTGGGATGTTGGTCATGGTAAGCTTAGAGCAACATGCATACATTTTTCCAAATATCCTGGGTGAGGATGTTATAGTCAAAAGAACTGGAGAAATACCACCAAAAGTGTCTCTAGACCCTTTGTACAATAGGAATCCCTGATACAAGGGTTCCTGGTGTTTTTTGCTTTCTCCATTCACTTTTAAACACCATTTCCTAGGGCACAGTTCATGAACTGAAGTCTAGTTTTCAGACAGCTGAGGCATAAACATTGCTTTAGACTGAATTGCCCAGAAAATCAAAAGAAAACTTTCACTTGCCTGGCAACTAGATTATTCCTTCCATCTTCAACTTAAGATGAAAAATCTTTGTTCAACTGTATTATTAAGAGATATGTTTTGGTTTTACTTGCTTTGGGGTTTTAAAAAATGTATAAACAGATTCATTAGCATAAAAGATTAATTATGAGGTGCTTGAACAAAATGAATGCTAATTACATTTCAAGTTGGACATGCCTGCCTCCTTAGCAGATTAAGGAAAACAAAAGAATAGAAATGAGAAAGTGTGATACTTCCATCCCTAATACACATGCAAAAGGAAAGGAATATTAGAGGCACATTGGTTTTTTTGGTTTGTTTGTTTTGTGTGGGGCTGGAAGGGTTCCATGTTACAGGAAATGTTATAACAGTCGTCCCTTTTGGGGACTAAGGATAGATTACTTCAAGGTGTATCTGATTGATGCTTGGAGAAATCATTGCCAGTTAGTCTAGAGATGTTAGGGCATTCAAGTCTTCTGAAAGAAGAGAAACATCCCCGAGCTAAGAAGGAAAATATTGTCTTTTTTTGTGTGTTTCTTTTAGTGATTGAGAGAGTCTTAAGAATGTATTCGGAAGTACCTGTCCTAGGGGAAATCAAATCAATAGGTCTGATATCTGGGGGCCACTAAACTGGTGAGAAACAAATGCACTCTAAGAAGTGAAACAGTGGGACTATTTTAGAATGTTAATCTATCATAGATATGAAAAATATTAGGAAGTAGTCAGTTATGCACCCTGAGGCAGATTCGATAAATACTTGTTAACCAACTAAAGACATTTTGCAAGTGGAGGAATATCTTTTTATGAATTGTAGGAGGGTCATAATTAATAAAATTTATTGTATACCAGTGGTTTCACTTATATCATATATGTCTGTATATGTTTCTCGTAAGTTATATGTGATCATATACTGGAGCAGCTAGATTTCTCAATGGATGGTGTGCTGGGTCTGGAGTCAGAAAAACCTGAGTTAAAATCTAGCGTCAGACATTTACAAGCTGTGGGACTCTAGGTAAGTCACTTAATCTCTGTTTACCTTTATTCCAGAAGGAAATGGCAAACCACTTTAGTATATTTGCCAAGAAAAGCCCATGGACAATATGGTCCATGAGTTATGAATAGTAGGACACAACTGAATGACTGAACAGCAATGCAAGTATCATACGCTAATATTAAAGTATATTACCATTGAGATTGTTACCCTACATCCAAAAAACAGAGTATGGAAATATGTATGTTGTTATTGAAATGTTAGCATTTGAAGGCAGGAACCATGTTTTATTTATCATTGTATCTCTCCTGGTGCCTAGCACAGCACCTTGGACATTAAAGATCTCTTATTTTATTGACATAGAAACACCTGTCACCCATGCAGGATATAATTTGTCAGCTAACTAATCAATCCGTAGACATTAATGAGGTTTCTAATTTGTGATGGCATTGTGTTGGGTGCTGGGAATACCAATACAAAAAATAAGAAATAAGCTGGGAAGCCAAACAGAGGAGCTTATACTTTATACTAGGGTCAATAGGGAGCCTCTAGAACTTAATGGGTATGAGTGTGACATCATCTTTGCATTTCATAGAGGAAGATCATTTAGTAGCTCTGTGAAAGATGGATTGAACTGAGGAAAGAATTGAGGTAGGGATACCACTTAGGAGGCTAATACAGTAGTTCAGATAAGAAGCTATGATGGCCTTAACGAGCGTGATGCTGTGAAAGGAGAAAAGGGGTTGGATTGAGAGATGTCGTGGAGGTATAAATGACAGAATGTGTCAATTGATTAGATAAGTGGCCTGAGGGAGAGTGATGAGTCAAAGAAAATGCTGAGGGATCAGACATGAGTTATTAGAAGGATGATGGGGCTCTTGATAGAGATAGTTTGGTACAGGAGTATATTTGGAAGGAAAGATGAGTTCTGTTTTGCACATGTTGAACTTGGGATATCTCTGGGACATATACTTTAAAATGTCTAATATGCAATTAGTAACATGGAATTGGAGCTCAGGAGAGAAACTAGAGGTAAACATACAAATAAAGGAATCATTTGCATAGAGAAGATAACCAAATCCCTAAGAGCTAATGAGATCAGTAATGGAGAGAAAATAAAGAAGAGGACTCAGGAGGAACCTTTGGGAGCATCCACAATGAAAAGTCATGGCATGTATGACAAACCACCAAAAGGGGTGAAGTGAGAGTGGTCAGTAGTGTTACATGCAGCAAAGCTGTCAAGAAGAATGAGAAGGACTAAGAAGAGATCACCCCATTTGGAGATTAAGAGCTAGATAGTAACTTTGGAGAGAGCAGTTACCATGGAATGATGAGGTAGGAGATCAGAGTGCACAAAGTTGAAGAGTGAATGAAAGGAGAAATGGAGGCAATGAGTGGATGTAGCTTTTCCTAGGAGTTTGGCTAAGAGAGAAGATACATTAGATAATATCTTGAGAGGATGGTAGGGTTTACTGAAGGTATTTTTTTTAAATGATGGAAGAGGCATGCATAGGTTTGAAATCATTTGGGAAGGAACTAACATATAGGGAGAGATTGAGAATTAGTAAGAGAGGGGATGATAATGGAAACAATCTTCTAGAGAAGATGGGAGGGGATGGGATCAAAGGCACATGTAAAGTGGCTGGCTCCTTGGCAAGGAGGGACACATCTTCATCAGACATTGGGATAAAGAAAGAGATGGTGGTACATGACTATGGACATATGAGATAAGGAGAAAAGAATCAAAGGGATCTCATGGAGAATGGTTGCATTTTTTTCTACAGTATGAAGTAAAGTCCTCAGCTGAGAGGGAAGAGGAAGGATACTATACCAAACTTGAGGAGAGAAGAAAACGTTTGAAATGGCTTCTGTGGGAGAGTGAGAAAGGGAATCAGTTAGGTATGAATGAAAAGATTGCTTGCATACAGTGAGAGATAAGTTGAAGTTACATAAGGTGTATTCCCAGTCAACATGATTTTGTGACATCTGTCTACCCCATTCCATTGCATGTGGACATTGCAGTTTAGGTAAGAGTAATCCAAGGTTAGATTTTGAGTAAAATGGTTAAAGATTTGAAAATAGAGGGTGGAGTGAAAGTGCTTAACTATAGGAATGAGATTAAATAGGAAAGAAGATGGAGAGTCTGAGTAATTACGGAGAGAGAGAGGGATCAGAAGTTGTGACAAATGCAAAGAATAAGTTTAGGAGGGGTGAGGTGTAGATAGATAGATAGAATGAACCTTTAATAAGTGTTTACTATGTGCCAGGCACTGTGCTAAGCACTGGAAATACAAATATAAAGGGTAGGGAGGATCTCTTCTCTCGATGAACTTATATTCTAATGAGGAAAATACAGAAAAGTGAACAGGAAAGGGAGGAGGGGAAGAATATCTGCATGGGGCAAAGTTGAAAAGTACAGAGAGTTAGGAGCAGAGCTAGAAGAAAAGTGAGTTTGGATAGCCCGAGCACTTCCTGAAATGGTGGTTCCAGACAGGAACTCAACTAATTCCAAGAGAGAGTCAAAAGGTGGACGCCTCTCCAAAATAAAGAGGCTGCTGGTATAGAGGTGGAAAAGTGTATAGACCAAAAGTGGAGCTGGGAGAGCCTAGGAGTGGAATGAGAGAATAAAGAAGAATGTCAGAGTTGTTTTGATCGAGGAAGTGGATCTCTTGTGAGTAATGGTGATATTTAGAGTATGAACATCTCAGGTATGGCTGAAAGTAAAGTGGAGGACTAGGTTATGGGGAACTATAAGACCCCGACTATAAGGACAGGAATTAAGGAGGAGACAAAGAAAGTGAGCCAAGCACTAAACTCTGATAAAGGAGGAAAAATGACTGGGGAATGTAGCAAATAGCTGCCCATGTTCTGTATAGAGTAAATATTTCAATAGACTTAACTTCAAAGGAGGAGAAATTGCTGAATATGTTTGGATGCAGCAGTAGGGAGCAAGGAGAATTCTAACTCCTTTTCCAGACTTCTAAAAGTCTTAGGGAATAGCTGGAGACTCAAGGAGGTTAAAGGGCTTGTCCATAGTTATATAGTTAGTAAATGTCTGAGGTAGGATTACAGATATGGAACAACTGAGCTATTATCTTTGTAGTAATACAGGTATATGGTTTGCCTTCAAAGGAACTCCAAGCTTTAACTATAGTTGAACATCAGTAAATAAACATTTACTGAGCAAGCACTAATCGTGAATTAAATATTGTGCTTTTAATGTCTTGGGGGAATACATGCTGTATCTCTAAGGGAAATGAAGAATTGAAGAGTACATCTGATTATTTCAGGGAAAAAAAAACAAAGTAGGAGATCACGGCCAGACTAGATAGGAGAATGCACTTGGAGTATAAATTGCCTGGAAGGAAAGTGTAAGCCATCTGAGAGTTGCGTAATTTTGACTAAATATTCTTGCTAACTGTTAAGTTCAGTTGTTTCTATGATGCTGAAGGAATATTGGTGCTCGCTAAATTGCTATGCCTTGAATAAAAGCCCAAGTTGCCTCACTCTAATCTCTGACAGTGGTTAATATTAACTTAAATTATGTAAAGTAACTAAATTTGTCAATCAAATTCACTAGACAATTACTCATATATATATATATATATATATATATATATATATTCCACTTTTCCTTTATACTTGTACCTCGAAGCTTTTTATAAATTAGTTGTTTACAGAGAAATATAATATATATATGTATATATGTATATATATACATATATATATATATATATACATACACTTAGGCTAAGCAGATGTTCTGATTTGGGGTCAATTTGCTTTGTGGTATAAACAAAAACAGTCAATGTTGAACTCTAAATGCTGTCAGAAGTACATTGTATCATGGGAATCAGGAAACCTGGATTTTAATCCCATCTCTGCCACTAAGCATCTGAGTGCTTTTAAACAAATTACTTCACTTTCCCATACTACAACTTTTACATTTATATAATGGGAGCATTAGATGTGATGACCATTAATTTCTTTTTCACACTTGCTAGTCTATGACAATAACACATTTGAAGGGGCTTTCAAATTTACCAACCACTTTCCTTATAATAACCCTATAAAATAGACATGGTACAGGAGGGCTCTGGGAAGATGGTGGAGTAGGTCAGAAAACTTTTGGCTCTCCAAATTTCCCCCACAAAAAACAAGTGATAGAACATTGTCTCAGAGCCGTAGAAATAAACACAGGGTAAAGCAATTGGCCTGCTAAGACAATTTCGAAGACCTGATCTCTAGGGGTGGAGGTTTGGCCTGAGTGAAGTGCAAACCACCTCCAAGCTGACTCTGCAGAGTCCATGAACAACAAGCCCTGGGGGCAGGTGGGTTGAGAGGCAACCTCAGTCCAAGAAATTTTCACCTTGAGCACTGTGTGGGAGTCTGACAGCTGAGTAGAAGAGAACTGAAGGACCTTCCACTGTTGAGGGATGCCAAACTTAGCTGTGCTGACCAGACGCGTCCCAGGCTGTGGCTGTGGGGAGGAGGAAGCTACCACACACCTGATGAGTTCAATAGTGGTGGTCAGGGACCCTGTAGGCACTTAAAGTAGAGCAGAGTCCCTGGTTTCACTTCCGGGATATAGAGGACAGTTACAGCTTGCAGCCAACCGAGGGACTACAGAAAGCAAGATCATTTTCAGGACACTGTGTTTGGGGGCCCTAGCTATGACTTGGGAGTAGAGAGGTGACTCCAAGGTTGGGCCCCAGACAGACCTTAGAAAATAACAGTAAGAAGGACATGAAGCTTGGGGCATCATTCCCCATGCTTCAGGACTACAACTTGATTATACTAATACCTACTAAAAACAAAATTAAAAAAATTAATAAAATTAATAAGCAAAGGAGAAAGTGCACAACTATAGAGAGTTACTATGGGAATAGAGAAGATCTGGGTTCATATTCAGAGGAAGATAATGGAGCTAAAAAAAAGCCACTCCTTTTTCAAATGGTCCCAAGAACAAAAAGAGTGCTTGGAAGAACTTAAATAGGACAGAGAGATCGACAAAAACTAGAAAAAAAAAGAGTAATCCAAGAAAATTATGAAAAGAAAGTCAACCAACTGGAAGTAGAGAATCAAAAAGTTAAGGAAAAACATAATTCCCTGAAAACTAGAATTAGGCAATGGGAGGCTCCAAAGACATTCTAAGACACCAAAGAATCATAAAACAAAATCAAAAGAATAAAAAAAATGGGAGAGAGTAAAACATCTCGTCAGAAAAACAACTGATCTGGATAACAGATCAAAGAAAAGTAACATAAGAATAGTCAGACTACCTGAAAATTACAATAAAAAAAGAATCTTGATACAATATTCCAAAAAGTTATCAAGGAAAATTGCCCTGAAGTTCTAGAACAAGAATGCCAAGTAGAAATAGAAAAAAATCTACTGATCATCACCTGAAAGAGATCCCAGGAAGAAAATTTACAGAAATATTCTGGCCAAGTTTCAAAACTCTCAGGTTCAGGAGAAAATATTGGAAGCAACCACCACAACAAAACAATTTAAATATCATGGAATTACAATAAGGATTGCATAAGACCTAGCAGCTACTACTTGAAGGACCATAAGTCTTGGAATAATATATTTCATAGAGCAAAAGAGCTGGGATTACAGCCAAGGGTAATGTACTCATCAAAGTTAAACATAATCCTGAAAGGAAATTAAAATGGATATTTACTGAACTCAAAGAGTTTCAGGATTTTGTGACAAAACCCCCAGTATGTAAGGGAAAATTTGATATATAACATCCAGGAAAAAAATAAGGTAAACATTAAAGACCAATTATAAGGGACTCAATAAGGTCAAATTGTTTACTTGCATATATGAAAATACTAGCAGTACTCTTATTATTGTCATTATCATTTGGGTAGTTTGAAAGAAAGGCATGAGCTGAAGTGATTCTAAAAAAATCTTTGTAGGGAGAGATAAAAAGGAGTAATTATTTCATACAAATGAGGCATAAAAGGTAAACTGACACAGAAGAAGTAGTATGGGGGAGGGCAGTTAGTAATGGAACCTTACTCTCGTTGGGAATGGGTTAAAGAGGGAACAACACACACAAACACACACACTTGTGTGTGTGTATATATGTATGTAGGTGTGTATAAGAATCTAAATTCAGAAAGAAATAAGATGGCAAGGGTATAGGGTGGGGGGAAAGGATAAGGGAGGGACTCAGAGGGGTGGATAGGTTAAGGAATAGGAGAGCAAGGTAGTGAGAAGTAAAGCAGGGGAGTGAGGAGGGACAGGATAAATAGGGTGAAAAGGACAGTAAGGAAAAATAGAAAGGAGGAAAATACACAAGAGATTGTAACTAAAGTGTGAATGGGACAGATTTACCCATAAAATGGAGATGGATAGCAGATTAAAAATTTGAATTCAACAATATGTTGCTTTCAGGAAACATTATAAAAATGAGATACACACAAAGATAAAATAAAGGACAGAGTAGAATTTAGTATGTAAAGAAAGCAAGTATAGTAATCATGACTTCAAAGTTAAAGTTAAAATAGATTTAATCAAAAGTGAAAAATAGAGAAATTATACTATGTGTCAGCAATATTATTCAATATTGTTTTAGACCATTTAAAATACCTAGACAATATAAAATGCCTGAGTGTCTGCCTGACAAAACAGACACAGGAATTATTTTTTTCTTTTTGTAATTGTTACTAATTGATTTGTTTTAAGTTTTCTATAATCGTTTCCATAAGTCTTAGACTTTCTCCCCCTCCTTCCCTGAGACAGAATGCAATCTTATATGGGTTCTATACATACATTCTTATTAAATACATTTTCGCATTGGTCATGTTGCATAGAAGAATTAAAATGAATGGGAGAAATCATGAGAAAAACCAAAACAAAACAACACAAGAGATAATATTCTACTTCATTCTGTGATCCAATTCCATAGTTCTTTCTCCAGATGTGGAAGGCATTTTGCCTCAAGACTCCATTGGGAATGTTTTAGGCCTTGCATTGCTGTGTAGGGCTAAAGTGAAGCAGAGTATTGCAGGGATATCCTGTAAATTGGAGAGGGAGGGAATTTGGCTAATTCTAAATGTTAATTCTATATTCCTTTCCTCACCCTATCCACCACACTCAGCAAAAACCTGTCTAGAAATGGCTGCCTACACTGTCAGAATTCAATTACACTGTATAGAATCATAAAATTATAGACTTGGAGTTGGAAAGGGTCTTAGAGTAATCTAATCTTACTTTTACAGATGAGGAAACTAAGGCCAATAGAAGTTAGATGAATTGTCCAAAGTCATACAAGTAGTAAGTGATACAGCAGGGATTTTGAAATCAGTTTCCCTCACTCTAAATCATGTGGTTTTCCCCACAACACTAGGAGAAGCTCTTAATTTCGCCTTGGTTGAAGCAAAAATAAACAGGGGATTCTAGACTGTTCATTTCACACTTTAAAATATCACCTGTTACTTGCATGTGATTTGTGTACCCCTTTACCCATCCCTCCTTACCTTTCTCTGGATCCCCTCCAGGGCCGTTTTCATAAATAACAACTATTGACATATATATAGCACTTTTCTTATATTGACTCATTTAATCCTCATAACAACCCTTTGAGGTTGGAGCTGAAAAGGAAAAAGGAGGGATGAAACTGACTACATAGATCCATGCCCATATACACAAGTTAGATATCACAGAAAGAAGCTATAATGTAGAGGGGGAAATAGCAATAAAGACACCGAGAAATTCACAGAAGACAAAATCTGAGGAAGGAAATAGGATTAAAACACATATAGAACATATGGGCTTTGGGTTCATTCTCCCCACCCACACTCTGATGATCAAGCCTTGTTCTGAGAGTTTAGCTGGCTACATCTGCCCCTCAATATTTTAGGGGTAATCCCAAGAAGTTAGGGTTCCCTTGAGTGTTTTAGCTCACAAACCTCCAACCAGTATATTCTCCACAAAATCAATCATCAATTAATATCTCCCCCAACAACAATTTAACTAATTGTCTTTCAAATTATCTTTGTGATAACATTGATAATCAGTTGTTATCTTTCCAATATTAATTAACCTATTAGCACTACTTAACTTTTACAAAAGGATATTTACTGAGAAGATATAGCAAGAACCTAAGTATAACAATCTTTGAAACCAGGGGAACACTCTCTTACCTCACTTTGTGCCAAAAGTGGGCTCAAACTTAAAGTGATTACAAAACTTTTCCCTCAATCTGTGTGTGTGTGTGCGTGCGTGCATGCATGCGTGTGTGTACCTTCTATCTCTGAGAATCTTCTCCTCCCTTTGAGGAGTCCCCATCAACTTCAATTCTAGGTTATGAATAGGTGATGGATGAGTTGATCCCTTGCTTGTAGAACTCAGTGTCTAGACTACTCTGCTGATTCACTGCTAGGCTGGGTCAAACCAGCTGCTCCTCATGACTGCACTGGCTCTTCACTAGATTTAGATGCTTCAGTACTGGCTGACTGCTCAGGAATTCTGTTGCTGGGTTCCAAAAATTCTTATGTTTCAAAGTTATAAACTGGTTAATCTTATCTGTGATCCCCACTCATCCAAGACCAGGAAAGTAGAAACAGAATAGAGAGAGATGGCCATATGGTAACTTAGGTGGGGAGGTAAGAGAGCTACAGTCATGCCTACCAGTGCTGCTGACACTACCTCCCTCTCTCTATCTGGAAGTCCACAGCATTTTTTCCTCTTTACTAGAATGGAGGGGGTGGGGTGTGGGGGCGGGGGGAGAGAGAGAGAGAGAGAGAGGTTGTTCCACTTTCATTGATTTTTGAAAGATTATAGAGAACAGTGGAGATATAGAAGGTTCAGAGAAGGAAAACACTGCAATTTTTTATTTATTTTTAGTTTTTAAATTTATTTATTTAACTTGTACATTCATTTTCCCAAAATTTTGGGTTCCAAATTTTCTCCCCATTTCTCCCGTCCCCCCACCCCAAAATGTTGAGCATTCTAATTGCCCCTATCACCAATCTGCCCTCTCTTCTAACATCCCTCCCTTCCCTTGTCCCCACTTTCTCTTTTGTCCTGTAGGGCCAGATAACTTTCTATACCCCAGTACCTGTACTTCTTATTTCCTAGTAGTAAGAATAATATTCAACAGTTGTTCCTACAACTTTGACTTCCAACCTCTCTTCATCCTTCCCTCCCCACCCATTCCCTTTGGGAAGCAAGCAATTCAATATAGGCCATATCTGTGTAGTTTTGCAAATGACTTCCATAATAGTCATGTTGTATGAGACTAACTATATTTTCCTCCATCCTATCCTGCCCCCCATTGCTTCTGTTCTCTCTTTGGATCCTGTCCCTCCCCAAGAGTGCTGACTTCAAATTGCTCCCTCCTCCCTCTGCCCTCCCTTTCATCATCCCCCCCCACCCTGATTATCCCCTTCTCCCCCACTTTCCTGTATTGTAAGATAGGTTTTCATACCAAAATGAGTGTGAATTTTATTCCTTCCTTTAGTCGAATGTGATGAGAGTAAGCTTCATGTTTTTCTCTCACCTCCCTTTTTTTCCCTCCACTGAAAAGTCTTTTGCTTGCCTCTTTTATGAGAGATAATTTGCCCCATTCCATTTCTCCCTTTCTCCTCCCAATATAAATTTGATTTTATTAAGATATGATCCCATCCTATTAAATTCACTCTGGGCTCTCTGTCTCTGTGCGTGTGTGTGTGCGTGTGTGTGTGTGTGTGTGTGTGTGTGTGTGTGTGTGTGTGTGTGTGTGTGTGTAATCCCACCAACTACCCAGATACTGAAAAGTTTCAAGAGTTACAAATATTCTTTCCATGTAGGAATGTAAACAGTTCAACTTTAGTAAGTCCCTTATGACTTCTCATTGCTGTTTACGTTTTCATGCTTCTCTTCATTTTTGTGTTTGAAAGTCAAATTTTCTTTTCAACTCTAGTCTTTTCATCAAGAATGCTTGAAAGTCCTCTATTTCATTGAAAGACCATTTTTTCCCCTGAAGTATCATACTCAGTTTTGCTGGGTAGGTGATTCTTGGTTTGAGTCCTAGTTCCTTTGACTTCTGGAATATCCTATTCCACGCCCTTCGATCCCTTAATGTAGAAGCTGCTAGATCTTGTGTTATCCTGATTGTATTTCCACAATACTTGAATTGTTTCTTTCTAGCTGTTTGCAATATTTTCTCCTTGACCAGGGAACTCTGGAATTTGGCCACAATGTTCCTAGGAGGTTCTCTTTTTGGATCTCTTTCAGGCGGTGATTGGTGGATTCTTTCAATATTTACTTTGCCCTCTGGTTGTAGAATATCAGGGCAGTTTTCCTTGATAATTTCATGAAAGATGATGTCTAGGCTCTTTTTTTGATCATGACTTTCAGGTAGTCCCATAATTTTTAAGTTGTCTCTCTTGGATCTATTTTCCAGGTCAGTTGTTTTTCCAATGAGATATTTCACAATATCTTCGGTTTTTTTCATTCTTTTGATTTCGTTTTGTGATTTCTTGGTTTCTCATAAAGTCATTAGCCTCCGTCTGTTCCATTCTAATTTTTAAAGAACTATTTTCTTCAGTGAGATTTTGGACCTCCTTTTCCATTTGGCTAATTCTGCTTTTTAAAGCATTCTTCTCCTCACTGGCTTTTTGAACCTCTTTTGCCAATTGAGTTAGCCTATTTTTCAAGGTGTTATTTTCTTCAGCATTTTTTTGGGTCTCCTTTAGCAAGGTGTTGACCTGCTTTTCATGCTTTTCTTGCATCTCTCTCATTTCTCTTCCCAGTTTTTCCTCCACCTGTCTAACTTGATTTTCAAAATCCTTTTTGAGCTCTTTCAAGGCCTGAGCCCTTGAACATTTATTTTGGATGTTTAGGATACAGAAGTCTTGACATCTATGTTTTTCCCTGATGGTAAGCATTGTTCTTCCTCATCTGAAAGAATGGGAGGAGATATCTGTTCACCAAGAAAGAACCTTCTATGGTCTTATTTTTTTTTCCCTTTTTTGGGCATTTTCCCAACCAGTTACTTGACTTTTGGGTCCTTTGTCAAGAGTAGGGTATACTCTGGGAATCTGTGAGATCTCAGTTCTTTCAAGGTGGCACAATCAAGCGTGTACTGGTCTGGACACAGAGAGGATTTTTATGCCCAGAATCTTAGCAGATACCTCTCCAGAGCCACTTGGCCTCCAGTTCTGCCAAAGTCAGCGCTGGGGGCTGATTTTCAGATAAGCTGGATGGGCAGGGTCACCATTCAGTGTGAGACAAAGACCAGCTAGCCCAGGGCCTCCACCCAGGGCTGAGGTAAGACTCAGATCTTCAATGCCCCCGGGGGTTTTTACACTCCAACAATGGAGCTTCCCTACAGCTGCTTTACTGGCTCTGTGGCTGCTGTGCTGGCTCTGTGGCCGCTGCCTGCTGCTGGAGCTATGGAAAGGCCCTTTTCCCTTCCTGGCCCCCTGATAAAACTCCGTCACTGACCTTTGGTGCCCGTGGGCCGAGGGATCTGAGGCCCTGCTGCTGCGACTGGAGATTCCGCCCCTCCTCCCAGAGTCTCGTTGCACTGCGCCACACTGTGCTGCTCAGCCAAGGCTGGGCTGGGCTCCACACTAGGCTCTGCATCTGGCACAACCGATGTTTCTGTGGGCTTTTCAGGTCACCCTGGGCTGGAAATCTCCTCTGCTCTGTTGTTCTCCATTTCTGCTGCTCCAGAATTTGTTGAGAGTCCCTCTCTACAGGTATTTTAAGGGCTGTGGGGAGGACCCTACGGTAAGTGTGTCTTTCTAGTCCACCATCTTGGCTCTGACCTGCAATTTTTTAAAAAGAAAAGAAATTAGAGTCTGCAAACTATAGGCCAGAGAGCTTGACTTAAAATCCTCAAAAAATATATAGAATGTATTCTTTAAGACATAGTTAACCTACAACTAGGAAAGGAAGGGGTTATACCAAAGAACTAGAGTGGCTTTATTGAAAGCAGGTCATCATACCTGCCAACTTTATTTCCTCTCTTGACATATTGCTGATAAAGTTTAATTAGATTTTAGCAAACCATTTTACAAAGTTTCATGCTATTCTTGTGGAAAGGTTGGCCAGATGCGGGAGAGATTAGAGTGCAGTCAAATAAATTTAGAGCAATTTGGTGTCAAATCAAAAGAAAATCTCTCAAGGAGGGACCTGGATTTGGTGATTGATTCTGCAGTATTTAACATTTTTATGGATGACTGCTTAGAGGCAGTATGGCATAGTGTAGAGAGAGTCTACTTTGCAACCAGAAGTACAGGCTATGTGAGTGATCTGTAGATCACTTAACCGCTCAATTCCCTTAGATCTTTCTAAAACTGTAAGTTGCAGAGAAAGTACAGATTTGAACTGGTGGAGGAAATTTCATTATTGGGTTGCTCCTTATATTAATGAAGTCACTGTGCCCAAGTCCCCATCCCTATGAATGACTAGGATAAAGGTATGGAGTGGTGAGAGCAAAATTGTTGCCCTTTGACCCATGCAAATTTGGCTAATTTTTCTTTAAAAAGTAATGAAACTATTCTCAAGTCTTGGTCAGCTCAGGAGACTAAAGATTCAGGCTGTTGCCTTAGTCTAAAGCAGCCATGAGGAGTATAAGTGCTTGGCTGGTGAAACATGTTAGGTAACTTAGGTTAGTTAGGGGCTTTATTTAGCTGAAAATTTAACTGTCAGCTCTTGCAAACTGGTTTCAGCTGGCTCCCGTAGACCCCTGTCCGTACAGGATCAATTTGTTTTCCTTGTCCTTCAAATGTCTTTACTTCTTTAAGCTTTGTGCTCTGTGTGCTTATAGGGAGAGTTGATAACAACATCCTGAGGGGGTCTGGGCCTTTCAGGTCATGTCAACACAGACTTTCCCATTGAAATTTCAGAATTGCTGAAAAATAGGTGAAAAAATTATAACAATATTATCTACTACTCCCTTTTACCTAGCCTTTATTTCAGTCAAACTGTGCTATTTACTTTTCTTTGAACAGCCTTTATGAGTGATCACCTCTTCTCACCTCTATATCTTTGTTCAGTCTTTTCTGTGAAGCTCCCCTGTCTGATCCCTACCTATCTTCAATACCCAGACATCTCCTTCATGAGACCTCCGTGTCCCCTCACCAGACATTTCCTTGTTATTTAACATTTACACTCTACCTTGTATTATAGTTTGTGCACATGATATTTTCCCGTACTAGTTCCATGAGAGAAAGAATTACAATTTATTCTTCTGTGAATAAGAAGTCAAGCATAGAACTTTGCACACAGAACACACTCAATAAAAGGTCACCTTCTAGTTGATACTGAGTCTTCATATCCATGAAATGAAAAGATATGAAATTGCTGAAAGGAGAGATGAACTCAGAGTCCAATGTGTCCATCCTTCGTTGCCAAAGAAGACTGTGCCATCAGAGAAATGATGACATGACTTGCACTTGACTTTGTTTTGAGTAAGGGAGGGCTGTGCAGTCACCAGCCTCACTTCTCCTCCACAGCCATGTGAATCCTGTGAGTAGATATTCACCAGGATGACTGGAGGTGACCCAGGATGCACTGGGAGACCTTAGGCCCTTTAGGCTAAGGTCTTTGCAGGTACTCAGTTAGGGTGAGGTAATGCCCATTCATTGAAAAGGACTGTTTAAGAAGTAGCCAGGGCATGGCCTCTTTCATGAGGCCAAGAACAAAAAAGACATCAGCCTGGGAAGGAAACAGCAACAGCTAATAGTGATAACGACTCTAAAGGTAGGAGGGTCCAGAAGAAACCTTGGGCAGGGGTCCATTGGCTTCCCAGCTTCAGAGTGCGGTAGGTTTAAGGTTTTGGGAAAGGAGAGGAGAGGAGGGAAGGGAAGAGGAAAAGAGAGGAGAGGAGAGGGGAAGAGATGGGAGAGGACAGGAGGGGAGGGAAAGGAAAGGAAACTAGCCAGTAAACAAGGCAACTGGGCATCTTCTGGCCATCCAAATTTACCTTCCTTTGGAGAAGAGAAGAAAGGGGAGGGGGAGGCACACAGGAGAGGAGGAACTAAGTTACCCAGATAGCTGGGTCCCCATTCAGTCAACTATGTCTACTCACAGGATTGTGTTTGTCCTTTGTTGCCAGGAGACCATGCCATCAAAAAAAATAATGACATGCTTGCACTTGACTTTATTTTGAATGAGGGAAGGCTGTGCAGGTCACCAGGCTCACTTCTCCTCCAAAGCCATCTGAATCCAGTGACCAGATATTCATCAAGATGACTCCAGAGTCTAATGAGACCTAGGTTCAAATACTACCTTTAACATTTGTTCATGATTTATTCTGGGCAAATCATTTAACCTTTTGGAGGCTCAATTTTCTCATCTGTTAAATTAAGATAGTAATACCTGTGGTTCTTATGTCAGAGCCCAGGAGAATATGAGCTCCTTGACAGCAGAAACTTTTCCATTTCATCTATCTTCTGTACCTAGGATAGTTCTTTGATCTCATAGGTGACAAATAAATGCATGCTAGTTGGGTTGGACTGGAAGGGGTACATCCCTAGCCATTTCTCCTGCATTTCTGGGTAACTTCCAGCAGGTGGTGTCCATCATCACTTTTCCTACAGCTCTACAGATCTCTCTAAGTTGAATCAGTTGTTACCTTTCTCACTGCTCTCAAGTTAATATAGGGATTCCTTTGCCTCTGATCCTCTGCAGCTCCTAGCAGATGGTATTGCTTACCTTGAATGTCTCTGGGTTAATTCAATATGAGTTCAGACTGTGTCTCCATTTCCCTAAGCTATATCAACACTTTCTAAAAGTCTATAATCTTGACAAACCAAATTCCAGCCCCCAACAAAATGCCGCTCTAACAACAGTTCAGGCATCTCAACTTAATTGATACCAGTCCCTGAGAAACATAGGGAAAATCATCCTCCTGAAAATGCTAGGTCTCCCAGCTCTGTGTCCAAAGGGCAATAGTTTTTTAGGAGAAGAATGTTTGATGATGGCACAGGGCCTATGGGAAAAAAATGAGACTAGATAAGTGATGTATGCGGCAAGCATTCACTTAATAACTGTCAGGGCAAGAATTTTTTACTATATAATACTCTTAATCTGTGCCACACAGTCCAGACCTTGATTATTAGATTAGACTTTTGAAGCTAAAAACAAACTTTAAAGATCACCTATTCCAAACCCTTGCAGAAGAAGAGGCTGGAACTGAAGCCCAGAGAAGTAAAGAGATTTGCCTCATATCACAGAGTCCTAGAAATCATAGAATTCTAAAGCCAGAAAGGACTTTCGATGAATTCAGCATAATTTGACAAATGTTAATTAAATGCCTACAGTGCTGAGTGCTAGATAAAGATAGATAGGTCATAGAACCTGCTCTGAAAGACAGCTTACTCTGCTAAGAGTAGAAACACAACTAGGGCTAAATAATTTGGGCTTTGCCTCAGGGTATTAAGTTTAGAGGGCACTGTTAGCACTTGGAAAACTACTTAGCCAAAATAATTAGTTAAAATAGAAAGCTACCAAGTGAAAGACTGGAGTCATGTTCTTTTCTCCCAAACTCAGTGCAACGGTACAAGGACGCCCTGGTGTCATTGTTTCCAATGAGATAGTATCTTTCCCTTGGCTTTCTGGCCTTGGAGGGGAAGGGAGGATGCCTCCCCCACGACCCCAACAAATGAACGGCACACTTCATACCATATCTTCACATGCTGCAGGTATACTTTATGGTTCTTGCCCTGGGTACAAAAATTCCTGGTCATAACCACAGATGCACAAATTATAAAGCTATATGTGGAAATGCCCTAAAAAACTATTCTAAAATTGTTTTGTTAATTCAGAAGAGGAACAGATGGTTTCTGACTGAGGGGAGCAGAGATTTAAAGACTTAAAATGAGAAGAGGTGAACTAGGATCTTGTTTTTGGTTTTATCTTTGCACCTAGAGCCATGCCTCACCCATAGCAGCTCACTGATAAATGAGATCAGATTGGTGAATTTGAGCTTCCTCAGAGGCCTGTGGAGTGTGGAGCTCCTTGGGACTCCATGAGGGAGAACATATCACTCTAGAAGGGATAGTCCAACACCCACCCTACTTCCCATTTAAAAGATGATGGAACAGAGGAGAGCCTACTATGTGCCAGACACTGGGCTAATCACTGAGGATACAAAAGGAGGCAAAACATAGTTCCTGTCCTGAAGAACTCACAAAAATATTTACAAACAAGCGATATACAGGATAAATAGGCGCTATTAGCACTTGCAAAACTACTTAGTCAAAATAATTAGTTAAAATTGAAAGACTGGAGTGATGTTCTTTTCCCCCCAAACTGAGCTTAAGGAAAGTCACCTTGGCAATAGTTCATAGGATGGATCAATATGGAGATACTTGAAAGCAGGGAGAACTAGGAGGCTTTTGCAACAATCTAGAGGAAAGGTGATAAAGGCCTAAATTATGATAGTAACTGCATGGACTGGATACAAGAGATGTTATAGAAATAATAATGGCAAGATTTGGCAACTGGCTGAATATATGGAGAGTGAGTCAAGTATAATTCTGAGGTTTCAAACTTTGGAGTCTGAAAAGATAATGGTGCCTTTGACAGAAATAGCAGAATTTAGAAGAGCAGGGAGTGGGGAGGGAAAGAAAATGAGTTTAGTTTTGGACCTTTGAGTCTGAGATGTCTCCAGGGCATTCCATTTGAAATGTTCAATATGCCATTGGTAATGCGGACTGAAGCTCAGAGGAATTACTGGGGCTGGATATATGGATGTGAGTCATCTTCATGGAGATGATAATTAAATCCATGGGAGCTGATGGTGATACCAAAGGAAAGTAGTGAGAGAGAGAGGAGAAGAGAGTATAGGACAGAATCCTGGGGAAAAATTCACATTTTGAGGGCATGATTTTGATGGTAAGCCAAAGACAGAGAAGAGGTAGACAGGTAGAAAGCAGAGAGTAGTGCCATGGTAATTCAAGTCCTTTGACTTTCAATCCAATAAACTTTCCACTTTCCACATTGCTTTTCCAAAAGATGGAAAGGTTCCAGTTCCATTTTTCATTTGAGCTATCATGTATCCCTCTATTTTTTTCTTTATTTATGCTTATGTTTGACTCTTCTTTCCTTGTAACTCATTTGCTTCCTAAGACAGTACATTTTATGATTTCATTAGCCTAAAGATATATATGCCTTATATTTTGGCATGGCTCAAAAAGTTTGATTTCTGAGAAGAATTTCAGTGCTATTTATATAGTTCTTAAAACAACCACAACAACACTCTGATCTAATACAATCATGCGATTAAATCAGGCAACTTTCCATCATTTGAGACCCTTTTGCTCGCTAATGCCAATGTCCAGGGTGATGATGTGTTTGATGACTCAGATTGCTAAGAGCTGGATCCACATGAAAGTTTTTGTAGAGGTTACCTGCCTGCTAAGCTTGTACTTAAGCCAATGGTATTTGGAGAAGGCTGTGAGAATTATTTTAATTTCTTTTCCTTCCTGTGACTTCCCTTTCCCTGGATTAGAGTTTGTGACATATGATACATGGGCTTAAAACATCCTGTTGCCAAGTTATCATTGCCTCTCAGGTGACTGGATTTAGCCCAGCTGCTGGAGCCCAAACCTGGGCCTAGAGCACTTTGGGGCATGTTGGAGATACTATTGTGCAACGATGCCATTTGGGAGTCAGGCTGTGGCTTGCATGTGGCATACAGGGAAAAGCAAGAACCTGGTTGCTCAAATCTGCTTCCTGACAGGTTTGCACGAAGAAAGCCAGGGTGGGTCTCTCGTTTCTTCTGTTGTGAGTTACAGACTTCAGACTGTCCCACACCACTTACAGCAGAGACCCCAGGCCTAGGAAAGATTATTAAACCGGCAATTTGTTTTCTTGCCCTTTATCTGCCATTCAGTTCCCTTTTTCTTTTCTCCCTCTAGTTTGTCCTCCATCAGAGCTTTCTTGGTTTCTCCAAATCTTTCATTCATGCTGATAGTACAGATAACTGATAAGAGTTTCAAGCTTTTTCCCTCCAGGGAGCAGTTGCATTTTAACAGAGGTCAAAGCCTTAAACTAATAGGAATTAGCTTTTTAAAGGCAGAATTTCAAGCATCTGCCAGCCAGTGTACTACCAGTTTTATATACAGGTCAGCTACAGGCTAGGCCAGTGCACGTAGGTTTAACCTAAGCCCCTCTCAAACTCCTGGAATCCTGGACTCGGTAGTCAGTTGTGGGTGGGGGAGTTTGAGAAAAAGAAGAGAATAGTAAAAAAGATTCAGCAGCTACTATCTTGGCCTTCATCCAGACTTATGATCAAGAGCACTCCCATTTTTATTGCAGGTAACAAACACCAAAGTACTCCTGAGTGAGGTCGCTTGGTAGCAAGTCTGCACTGGGACTCAGGCTATCTCTAAGGCAGACCTCACCTGATCGCCGCTCCCCTGAAGATCTCTAATCTGTTTTCAGTTGGTGAAACTGAGTAGGTTGACATTGCCTGTGGCAGTCAACTTGGAGGGATGACAGAAGCTGGTCAAAACCTAGCCAATATCTGATAGCTCTCCCTAGACTGTCGGCCTGTGGACCAGAGCAAGTGTGTGCTGTATGCCACATTCAACTTCCATGCCTACTAACTTCTGGGGTATGAGTTGGGGGCATCAAGCTATCGCTCAGGAGAAGACACATCTACCCCTCCTTAAAGCTACTTGGCAGGTATTTTTTATTCATGGTAGGGTAGGGGACAGAGTGAAGTCATTACTTAAAGTGGCAGTAGCTTTTCTAAGTAGAAGGACAAGAAGCTACCTTCTTGTTATATCTTTAACCCCATTAATTTGAATAAGCAATGATTATAGCACTAACTTTATAATTTACAAACTTTAGAGACAGCCAGATTGAGCATAGAAACCTTGGCCTGGAGTCAGAAACACCTGACTTCAAGTATGATCTTAGACACTTATTAGCTGGATAACCCTGGGCGAATTACTTAACCTCTGCCTGCCTCAGTTTCCTCAAATGTAAAAGGGAATCAAAATAGCATCTATGTCACAGAGAGGTAAGGATCAAATGAGGTAATATTTGTAAGGCATTTAGCACACTGTCACATAGTAGGCAATTAACAGTGCTCATCATATAGTAGGTAATTAATAAGTGCTTATTCCCTTTGTTCCCTAAGAGGCTGAAAAAGACAAACAGTGACGAGAATGTCTTGCAGTAGATTTGTGCATGGATAGCCAGCTCTTGTTCTCTACCCAGGGGGATCACCCTGGAAAATGTCATTTCATACCATTTTATAAACTAAAAATGGGATCCAATGTCTAGAACTCTGGAGGGAACCTCAGAGGCCAGTTAGTTCAGCCCAGAGAGGTTAAATATTTTGCCCAAGGTTTTAAGGTGGTAAATGTCAGGTGAGATTTGAACCGAGGTTTTCTGAATCCAATGCCAACACCCTTTCTGCTGTATCCCACTGTGAGAAGGAACTTCTCAGAAGCCCTAAAAACAAATGTATTTCTGTGCTAACTAAATGTCCAAAATTATATCTCTCTGTTCAAGAATATTTCTCTTCATAAATCATGGAATCATTTTTGGCATAGGAAAGCTGATTCCCTACCTAAAATAGGTGAATGTTCTGCAATTTGTTTTGGTTTCAAACTTCCTGGCTCTAAATTTAAAATTGAACTGGAGCCCATCTGAGCTCAAATTCTACTTGTGTGACTTGGCCTTCTCTCCCCTCCCTTCCCCCTTAACTTTGTCATTGAAAACACCTGAAAAGAAAAATAGCAAAATGTAAACTGCTATCTTATGAGATCTTGAACAAACCCAAGTTTCCAGCTATACTGCACTTAGAATGAGTCCCAGGAAGGAAACTAGGGCTAAGTGGGGAAAAATGTCAAGGACCACGGTCAAGTTAATAAAAATAGATGAGAAGGGTAGATGAGAGCTTACTAAAAAACAAAAACCCAACCAAAAAACAAACTCATCCATTTCACCCCAGTGCCAAAATGAATTTTTAGCATCTCCAGGAATAGGTTGGCAAGGACTCAGGGAAAGGGCTCTCTCAGGCAAGAGTTATTGCATTTGCGGAATTCTATTTGCTGAGGGAAATAGTTTACTTTTTTCTCTTTGGGACAACTGGTTCAGTCTCTCACTCAAAGCCCTTAGGAGGAAATACATAACTGATGTCTTAAGCCAAGCTTCCCTTCAGTAAGTTTGTGATAGCTCACTCTTCACCCTTGCACACCTTCAAGGAGGGGGAAATGGTTTTTTCCTTCCTTCCTTCCTTTCTTCCTTCCTTCCTTTCCCCATCCCCTCCCCAGGTTGATTCTCATAGCTCTGGCTGGATACCTCACTAGTCCTTTGGAAAGCTTGTAGAAATGTATCTTGGTAGAAAAATAAACAAAAAACTCATGGAACCACTAAAATAAATGACCCCTGGAGCTGGCTGAAGTTAGGGGTGGACTGGGAGTCAGGGAAGGAAAGAGGACTACTCGAGTTCTAGGACCTTGTGTGTTAGAAGCCTGTTACTTTACAATCTTCTTGATTGATTTCTGTGCCCACAGCTTGTAAATGCCCACGTCCCAGCTTTCTAGGGAGAATTCTGAAGGTAGGTTGTATTTACATGACACTGAAACAGCCAACCGGTCAATTCATTTTAAAAAAATGGTTCAATCAATCAAACTGGTGTCTTAGAGGCATAATCAGTGGGAAGAGGTCATAACCTTTGAGTGAAATGTAAATATAGTAAAACACAATCTTTCCAGCCTCTCCACAGACAGTTGTATAAGGAGGCTGGGGTGGAAAGAAGGTAAATTCCTTAAGTAGGGTAAATAACTGAAATGTGGATAGGGGTGGGGAACTGATGCATTGAGACTGGGAATGTGAGGAATGGGCAAATAGGATTGTGTAGTAAATGAACAGAGGAAGACTGAGGTCAGAAAGACAGAGAGAGTGAAATGAGGATAATTGGTCAATGAATTTAACTGCAAACTAATGAAAGAGATCAGCCAATGTATATAATGAGGCAAGTGATAAAACTCGCAAGAAATTTAGGTTGGCACTCAGACCTGTGTTCTAATCCCAATTTTGTTATTAATTAACAGAAAGCAGAAAGACCTCTTGATTTGGAGTGAAAGGACCTAGAGTAGGTCCAAATTCTAGGTTTGCCTATAGAATTTGCCTAGAACTCATAGCCATCTGTGTGATCTTAGACAAGTCACTTCTCTGGACTCCACCAATTTGGGCTCAGGTTGAGGAAATCCTTGAAAGCTTAACTGATTTTAATACATACAGAATATAGACATATACATGGCAGTGTTGTGTCCCAGCATACCCCAGTGTAAGAGATCCTAGAATTTTAGAACTGGAAGGGACCTTAAAGATCATCTAATAAAATCTAGCCCACTCATTTTGTAGAAGAATGGAGTCAGATCCAGAAAAGTGAATTGTTTTTTCCTTCCTTCCTTCCTTCCTTCCTTCCTTCCTTCCTTCCTTCCTTCCTTCCTTCCTTCCTTCCTTCCATCCCTCTCCAGAGAGGTGTATTTTTTGGTGATAGCTCTAGTCATTTTTCTTCTGATTTAAAGCCCTTTATTAGCTGTAAAGTGTCTTATGGGAATAAATTAAGAGGTAATTTTGACCAAAGTGCTTTTGTGCCCTAGATTTTTGGGTGTCAAAACTAGCCCAATAGGCTTCTAATATGATTGACTTTCTTCTGTTAAACATTGCAAGTACCCGTTAATTATGGTCTTAGGTTTTAGAAGAGGGATATGAAGACAGATAAAACACAGTTCCTGCCCTTGTGGAGTTTATAATCCATTAGGAAGGGGGATATAAAACACTAAGAGTAAAAGTAGGATATGTTTGTTGTTATTCGGCCATTTTTAGTTGTATCTAATTCTTTGTGACCCCACTGGGGTTTTTCTTGGCAAAGATACTAGAGTGGTTTGCCATGTCTTTCTCCAGCTCATTTTATAGATGAGGAAACTGAAGCAAAGAGGGTTAAGTGACTTGCCCAGGGTCACATAGATAGTATCTGAGGCCAGATTTGAACTCAGGAAAGGAGTCTTTCTGACACCAGGCCTGCAGCTCTATCCACTCTGCCACCTTGCTGCCCACAAAATAGAATATAATAAGTGTATAATAATAACTGATAATTATGCACACTTTAAAGTTGTCTTGTCTGAGTCCTATAGCAGTCCTGTGATGCAGGTACTCTGGTAATTATCTCCATTTCTTAAAGGTGAGGAAACTAAATGCTGTGTAAGAGTTGAGGAATCTAAACCTATAAAACCAGAAACTTCCTTCAGCATGACCTGAATATTAACTTAAAAAAATAAAACAAGCTAGAAAGAGAAATTGAAGTTCTCCTGGCATAACAACCTACACATGCACTGTGAGTGTCTTGCTCTGAGTATCTCTTTCCTTTCCCCTGTTTCCTTTAACATTTCTATAGCTTCTGATGTTGACTTTTTAGGTTTTCTTTTTTAAAAGAGAAGAGCCATATTTGAAATGAAACACAAAGAAAGAAAAAATCTAGCTTAGGTGTCAATAATACAGTAACTCCACACTGGGGCACTATTGAGTTTTACAACTGCTATTTTAGGAGAACTAGCACAAGCAAAATTCTGCAGTACACAGGAACACTCTCAAAAAGACTATACTGGTTTCTGATCAATTCATTCTTTTAAAAAATTCCTTCCCTTCCCTCTCCCTTTCCTCCTCTTCCCTTTTTTTCAGAATGGGTCTACCTATCTCACCCAAATTGGAAGTACATTGGCAACCCATGATCCTTATCTCACTATTCAGTGACATAGGAGTTTTAACTTGTCCTGATTATGACCTGAACTGTTTATCTTTCCTTAAACTGCCTCATGGCTCTTCACTCTTGGGGCCTCTCTATGTTGGTTTCTGACTTATTGAGGACACCTAATCAGACCAGCCTAGCTGACTATAAATTAGAACTCCTGAGATCAAGTGATCCAGCAACCTCAACCTTCCTCAGTAGCAGGGATTAGAGGTGTGTGCTACCCTTGCCTGCCCCCTCCCCCCAAAAAATGCTCTTTAAAATCCTTCCAAAGATTGATTATATATTTACATAACTTTCTATCAATGAAATCTGATTGTGCAAAATGTCTGGAGGCCACTCTGCTGTTTATTTCCTGTGCCTGATTCTTATACTTCTGAAATACACTCAATTCATACACTCACAGCAAATCCCTTGGAGGATGAGACTCAGCATGCAACGTTTCAAAAACATGAAAGTGATCTGTTGCAACAGGGTGCTAGAATTGGAAATCCCAAGGTTTGTTTGCTTTTATAAAAAGTAAAAGAATTCTTTTTGCTGCTCATTTTAAGGATGGCTTATAAGGACTATTAACCTGGAGAATCCCTCCAAAGACAATGACTTGCATCAGGGCTATGTCTAGATAATGTCAAAACAACTGATGTATTCAGGCAGTTTGAAAAGACCTAATTAACTAATTCTTAACATTGTATAGATCAACAGCTAACTTAATCATTATATCTTTCCATTTTAGCATCATATGTGGGCAGCTGTAATGGTTGTATAAAATATAGATACCTATATTTCTACCTGATATTTTTGTTTGTTTTTATGAAAAGTTCCTGTATAATGCAGTCTACTGCTTTTCCATTATACCATACTGTCTCATGGTTAGAACTTGGATTCTAGTCAATGACACTGAGTCATGACAAACCTGTGTGACTTTGGGTCAGTCATAAGGCTCTCTGAACATCATTTTCTTCATCTTTTAAATGGAAACCATACTTCTATTCCCTATGCCACGAGGTTGTTAGAAAAGCACTTTGTTAAACATATAATTCAATGTACATACGAGTTATTCCATATCTATAACATTATTTTGAAGGGGAAAATGAATATATTTCATTTTTTCAAAGACTTCTATTTCCATTCATGACAGAGAGGAAAAAAATACAACCCTGGTGATATCCTACTCACATTATATCTGTCTGTAGCTCAGATCACCCACTATGGCTGGCTCAGGAATGGATTGACTTGATTATCATGATGAGCATATAAGAGGAAAAAATGATGAATTTAGGTAGGAAGAAATAGTTGAAAATAGAAAAAAATGTAGACCTTCCAGATGATGGAAAAATTTGCTTTGGTCTAATCCACTTCACAAGTTTATACATCTGATCTATAAAACACTATCTAGGAGTCAATTCAATTCAATAAACATTTACTTTGCACCTACTACACATAAGGATCCATTTTAGTTGTTAGTCATACTTTGATTGATATGTGATCTTACTGATATGGGTACACTCTTCTACAATATGGATGACAAGCCATCCACACCTGCCCGTTTTATATGATTCTTGACCATGTGCTTCTAAAAATCTGCCAGAACAGGCTAATCTGACATTCTGGGGCTTTTTCCCTAAATCTCTTGAGATTGTGAGGCTACCTACCAGTGGGACACATGGATTTTCTATCAGCTATCACTAATTCTGATTGTGTTACTGGGCTGCCATCTTTTCTGGTCACATTTCTTTGATAACATCCTTTACCTGGCTCCATGTGTACAATTTCTCATTTTTAACATGTTGTAGGTCGCTTATCTCCGCCACGCACCATCTCATTGTTTTTTCAATGATCCTTCATAACACTTCTTTAGAAACTAGTATTCCATGACTTTCCAACTATACATTACCAGTCACCAGGAGACTATTGGCCTTTGTTTTACTCTCCCACTCAACCACATGTAATGTACAAAATAGTTACTAGTTCATTTGCTTTTTAAAGAAAATATTTGTCTTCATCCTTGTTTGTTTTTTTGTAGAGTATAGAAATTAGAGGGTATGGCCTGCCATTAGAGTTGGATTCAAAAAGCAAGGCAGGCGAATTCCCATGATGTCAAACCACCAAGTCATTAATGTGGTTTTTGAGGGGTTAAACACCAATGATCCTTTTTTCCTTCCTTTAAAATTGCATAATATGCAGGTTATCTCTATTAACTACTTGGCCAAGGGCATAGCTACTGTCAGAGCAGTAGTCAGTCTGCCTATGATGAGGGCATTTATGAAATTTGCGGGGAATAATGATTACTGTTCTTTGAAGAAAAGAGCACCAGAAAATGCTTTGGATGATGATTTCTAGAGACCTATAAAATAGAAATGGGGGACAGATCCATAAATTCTGTAGTTAGATGAACAACACCAGGGACTGGCAGAATTTGAACTTAATTTCCTCTTCAAATTCCTTCTTTGGTACTTAGTCTCAAAACTTCATTAACCTCCTTAGGGAGCTGAATGTCTTTATGGTTCCACATCCCTTCTCACTATGCTCGGATCTTAGTCTGACCTCAATATGTCACATATTGACCAAGGTACGTCATGCACCATGGAACAACTGATACTAATTTGGTGGATGTAAAGGACGTCAGGACCATTTCTTTTAATGCTAGCACCTTTTGGTATCTTACTAAATAAAGATTTTTCACACTCTGGTGCTGAGACTCCTGCTGGGCACACATTCAAACTCATTCCCTAGACAAGACAGCATAGAATATATGTGTGCGTGTGTGTGTGTATACATGCACATGCATATACATATATTACATGGTTGTATAAGTATATAATATGTATATATGTATGCAAATATGTGCGCGCGCACAAGCACACATGCACATATACATATGTTTCAGGTTAGTTAGATGGGAATATGCTAGCCTTGTCTGTGGTCAAGCCAAATCAACAAGTTTTTATTAAATGTTTGCTATGTGCCCTATACTTTTCTAAAACTGGGAATACAAACACAAGCAGAAAGACAGTCCCTGCCCTATGAGGAGCTTACAATCTAATTAGGGAAAATAAAACTGGGCACAAAAAGAAGCTGAAAAGGGGGGATGGGGATGGAGAAGGCAGTTCCACAGGGGCATCGTGAAGAAAGGCCAGAGAATCAGGGACGGAGGCTGAAGAGGAATGAAGACTTGTCTGCCCTGGGCACTGTCTTTAAAATGTAAGGTCTGGAAGGAATTGACTGATCAGGAAGGGGCCACGGGCTGAGTGAACTTCCAGGGTGGGAAGGCTGCTGTTGCATGGAGGAGAAAATCTGAAGAGTCAGAAGTGGGGCTAAGAGAGGGATGAAGATATGCATGCGTTACCTCCTCCAAATGGCCATTTCTGAACTACCCTCTTTCCCCATTGCTGGTGTTACACAAATGAGACCACTTTGTGTGTGTGATGGAGGGGAAAGAGTGCTGGCTCTTGAGTCAGATGATGTAGCTTCAGATTCTGCCTCTTAAACTTACCACCTGTGTGACCTTGGACAAGTTGCTTAATTTCTTTGAGTCTCAGTTTCTCTCTCTGTAAACAGAGGAGGTTGGACTAGAAGATTTCTGAGGGCCCTTACAGGTTTAATTCTATATCCTATAACAGTAATCTTACTTACCTTTAAACAGTGCTATATCCTTTCAGTAGAATGAAAACTCCCTTGAGGGCATGGAGTCCCAGGGGTGGGGAATAATATGTGGCCTTGAGGACATATGTGGATCTCTAAGTCCTCAAGTGCAGCCTTTTGATTGAATCCAAACCCCTTAATAAAAGAATTTGTTCTGTAAAACTTGGATTCAGTCAAAAAGTCCCATCCTAGGACCTAGAAAGCCACATGTGGCCTTGAGGCAGCAGATTCCCCACCACTGGCATGGACTACCTTGCTTTTGTACAAAAATAACATCTTTCACAATGCCTAACATAATCAGAGTTTAGTAAATCAGATTGATTGATACTGAAATGGGTTTTTGAAGGTTTAAATTTGAGGGGCTCCAAGAGTACATTTTTCATAATTGGTTCTGTTAGAAACCAGATAGACTATATGTAATAGTTTGCTTTTTCTTCAGCATTTCTATGGACAAAAGAACATCTAAATAAATAAATAAAGCATGCATGTTTGTAATGCAATTATTTTATATTGATAATGTATGTATTCATATAAACCACTTTGTATTTAAATAATGTCATAAATTAGGACTATAGTATATAAACCTCATTAGTACTGTTGGCCCTGCTGAGTCTCCATCTGTGACTTCTTGCAGGAAAGTTTACTCAATGCTTACAGTAGCCTATGTGTTTAAGATTCTGCCTTCTTATATGTTTGGGCTGCCTACATATTAAATTCTGAGACCCAGCCTATTCCAGGCAATTCTCATCTTACCTCTTCCTCACCTTCTTGTGAGAGTAGGATCACAAAATTACAGATTTAGATCTGGAAAAGACCTTAGAAAGTATCCAGTGTTCTGACTCTTTCATTAAATATGGATGAAAAAACAGGTCTAGAGAGGTTGAGTGACCTGTGCAAAGTCACATAAATCAGAGATAATACCAGGATTTGTACCTTGGTTTTCTGACTCCAAATCCAGCACTTTTTTACACCGTACCTATGTCATGGAAGGATTTGTAGAATTATACAGAACGAGGTGAAAGGATGTATAGAATTGCACAGAATTAAGAGACATACATAGTTTGTGATATGCTATCGAAGAAGAAAAAAACCATTTAAGTGAAGTCATCGATTCACTGAGAAAATAAAGTGTAAGGATTTTTGTTTCATATCAGCCTATAGATGAGGGGCCAAATTAGGCTTTATGTCACAGAAAAACTTCCTAACAATTAGAACTGTCCAGAAATGGAATAGGCTACCTCAAAAGGTGATAGGTTCCCCCTCCTTGGAGGTGTTTAAGCAGAGGCTGGATGACCACTTTTCAGGTATATTATAGTGAGAATTCCTTTTGCATATGGCCACTGAGGTCCTCTCCCACTCTCAAACTCTGTGATTTTGTGACAAGACCTTTGTCTCTACAACTGCTAGGTGACAGCAGTTTTAGATCACTACCATCATTGAAGGGAGCAGCCTATTGGAGAGTGTAGTGCTATCCCTGACAGTGCTACCCCTACCACACCCCCAAAACCAGCCTTGTACTAACTGTCATCAATAGGGCAGGCAAGGTAGTCTAGCTGAAGCGGCAAACGATACTGAAGTAGGGCAGGAGGTGGCATGTTCCAGGTGAGTCAAACCACTGAAATTACCTTGACCACTGCCTCTCCTTGGACTTTAGTGGAAGTCCAAGACTCAGAACCCCAGAATCTTGGGAATTGCAGTCCCTCACCCTCAACCACCATTTTTATTTTCATCAGTGCTCTCACAGCTATCATCAGCGGGAGAAGACAGGACACTCTCCATCCCCATCACCACCACCACCAGCTACTGATCAAATGCCGCCAGTGGGCAATTAAGCCAAAGAACCCTGGGAATAGCAGAATCACCGTCACTCCAGACCATGAACTCTGCTATCAGCCTGGCCCCCGCAGACATTGTCCAGAGGAAGCAAACCTTGTAGCAGCCTGCAGGTGTGACAGCCTCTGTCTATTCAGAAGCCATAGCTCCTAAAGACTCAGAAAAGAAAGTTCAAATAAGATAGTACTTATAAAGTGCTTAACATAGTGTCTGTTGCTAATAAATGCTAGTGCCCTCCCCTTTTCCATTGCCACCAAAGTCCTTGGCACTTTCAATTGGTTCAGCAGCAGAAATAGCTATAGTTTTATAACTGGAAATGGCATTAAGGAAGATTCATTACCATCTGTTTTGCTTTTGTACCATAAGGACTGCTGGAACTTTCTATTTGACTTGCAGTTTCAACTTCTGATATGTGTTATCTTTCTCTAATTGAACGAGAGTTCCTTGGCTTTTATATTTGTATCCCCAGAACTTATCACAGTGTTTTGCTCATAGCAAGTACTAAATAAATGCTTTTTCATTTATTTCATACATTTTGTTCATCTGTGCCATGTCCATCTGTGGGTAGAGTGAAGCCTGAATACTACAACAGTTTGCATTTCATTTCCTGTATAATACATTATTAAGTTAATCAATCATTCAAGAAGCATTTATTAATTGCTTACTGTATGTCAGGCATTGTACTAGGCACTGAGGATACAAAGACAAAAATAAAAGTCCCTGTCTTCGAAGAGTTTACTTTCTGTTGGAGAGAAGCAACACTTAAGACATAATTAAATCAATATGGTTGCAGTATTAACAGCTGAGATTTGGGAGGGCGGACATGAAGAAAGACTTCATGTAGGAAGTGGCTGATATCTCACAATTAAGAGTTAAATGCCTGTTTGCTATTTAGTCAATAAACATTTATTTGACATGTGCTGGGCACTGTGCTAAATGCTAAGTGATGAAAGGCAAGACAGTTGCTGCTCTCAAAGAGTTTCTAGTCTAATGGCAGAGACAACATGCAAAAAGCTATGTACAAATAAGACTATATATATATGTGCTAAATGGGCAATAGTGAACAGAGGGAAGTTACTAGAATGATGGGGGATCAGGAAAGGCTTCCTGTAGAAAGTGAGATTTTAACTGAGGCTTGAAGGAAGCCAGGAAAGCCAAGAGTTGGAGATGAAGAGGGAGAGTTTTCTATGAATGTGGATTAGTCAGTGAAAATGCCCAGAGCCAGAACATGGAGTATCTTGTTTCAGGAAGGCTAGCATAACTAGATCAAAGGATATATGAGGGAGGGAGGAGGTTTGTAAGTTGTGAGGAGACTGGGATAATTCAGAGCGGCAAGTTGTGAAGGGCTTTGAACACCAAGGTGTTTTACTGAACACTGAAGGATTTTATATTTGATCCTGAGATGATAGGGAGCCACCTGGAGTTTATTGAGTTGGGGCGGGGCAACATGGTCAGACCACACTCTAGAAAGATTACTTTGACAGCTGAATGGAGGATGGTGTGCATGGGGAGACACTTGAGTCAGGGAGATCAACTAGCAGGGCATTCCAATGGTAGTCCAGGAGGGATGAAGTGATGAAGACCTGTACCAGGGTGGTGGCAATGTCAGAGGAGAGAAGAACGTATATGCGAGATATATTTCAAAGACAGAAAAGACAAGCTGTGGCTAGATTTTTTTGTTTCTGGGAGTTTTTTTCGGTTCCCCATATCTAGATGTCACAATCATCAGTTTTTAAAAATATTTTTTCTTTGCTCCATGGGTTACCAAGGATGAAGAATTTATCACCAAGGGGCCAGTCTATTGATGATGAACCTCTCCTTACTTAGCTAAGTTGGTCCTTAGAAAGTGTTACCAGAGATATATTGAAAGTTTTTGAGCATGATAGAACCTGATAGAGCTTATACCATAGGCTTGCAGGTCATTTCTCCACCACAATGACACATTAGAGTAAGAGTATAGACATATAGGCAGCTAGGTGGTCCAATGGACAGAGTGCTAGACATAGAGTCAGGAAGACTCACCTTCCTGAGTTCAAATCTGGCTTCAGAAACTTAATAGTCATGTAACCTTGGGCAAGTCACTTAACCCTGTTTGCTTCAGTTCCTCAGCTATAAGATGAGCTGGAGAAGGAAATGGAAAACCACTTCAGTATCTTTGCCAAGAAAATCCCAAATGAGGTCCCAAAGAGTCAACCAAACTGGGTATAAATTAGGAAGACTTTAAAGGAGAGTAATTTCTTTACCAAAAATCTAAGGAAACATTTCTTTTAGAACTCACTGTGTCACAGTTAACAACTCAATATTGCCTTGGTTTGCAAGGCTATGTGTATATGAATATGCTAGTTTTACTGGTGCAATGGAAAAGACTGATATAATTGGAGTCACTCAACCTGAGTTGGAATGCTGACTCTGTTGCTTATTATTACCTGTGTGATCCAGGGCAAGTAATTTTTACCTCTTCGGGCCTCAGTTTCCTTATCTATAAGAATTAGAGGATTGGAATTGTTACTCTCTAAGATCCCTTCAAGCTCTAGATCTAATTGTCCCATGCCCAAATTCAGAAACTTGGGACAAATTGAATTTTAGAATTTTTGAATTTTATTAATCCAGATCTAAGGTTTTCCCAAAGTAGGCAGGGAAACTCCCTGTATGGGAGTTTTCTCAGCATAGAAACTCCCTCTACCCAATACAGATTGGTAACTCATCTGTAATTCATAGTCTTAGAAAGTTGTCCAGGGCACTGAAAAGTTAAGTGACTTTTCAGTATGTGTCAGAGACAGAATTTTTAACTAGGTCTTCCCTACTCCAAATCTGATCTTCTAGTCATTATAACATGATGTCTCTTTAATAATAACTTACTTGAAAGCAGATGGATTTGCAGATGGCTAATGAAAATATATTTCCTTCAAAAAGAATCACCTTTTATCAGTGTAAATTTGGGAATCTACTCTTATCTCTTGGTACAGGGACCCTTAATGTGTATAATGCCAATGCAATGTCACATTGCCAGACCAAAGAGTAGTGCTATAAAAACATTGGAAAGAAAAAAAGTTTCAACCATAGAGTCAAGTACAAGAGAAAAAAAAAACCAAGAGAGCTATTAGAATTCCATTTTGCAAGAAAGTTTTAGCTTTCTATTGATTTCTAAAATTTGCATTATTTATTCATTCAACAAACCTTATAGAGTCTTTGCTATAGATAAGGCACTTCTTTAGAGCTGAGACTGTTATATAATGAAGATATTTTTGTAACTAAGCTCTGCTTTTTAAAAAGTTTCATTGATGCTTTAGGTATTGACTTTTCCTCCCACATCTATCACTTTTCAATAATTATACTCCCCCACACAGAGCCCTCCTTAGAGTCAAATAAGCGTAGTCAAGCAAAACCAATGAACGCATTGACCTTTCCCGACAATATATGCTCCATTACATACATATATGTCCTCTCTTCTGATATGGGCAGATATATTTCATTGGTCCTCTGCATTCAACATAGGTCATTTCATTGATTTGAATTACAGTATCTTTGGGGGCTGTTTTCCTTTACATCATACTTGTCCTGCAAATAATTCTCTTGGTTATGCTTATTTTGCTCTGTATCCCTTCATGCGAGTCTTCCCAAGTTTCTTTGAATTTTTTATATTCTTAATCTCTTATTCTGCCCATAGTAGTCCACTTTATTCATGTACCACAATTTATTTAACCAATCCCAAAATGATGGGCACCTACTTTGTTTCTAGTTCTCCGAAACAATAAAAAGTGCTGCTACGAATACTTTGACGTAGTGTGGACCTATTACGTACTGAATTCTACTCTATAGTGCTGAGTGTGAGGTGTGTTTGTGAACAGGAAGAAAAGTCATATGAGGATTTTTGTTTTTAAGCCTTGACATTTATTTTAAAGGAAAAAAATTAAAAAACACTAAGTGTAGTGAATCATGAAAAGACTGATTAGAGTGATTAATCTAAAATTCTCATCATTTGGATTATTATTAGAATGTGAAATCTTGATGTGAATTAAGCTCCAATGTGAAACTCCGGAAATGTTTTATTAATTTACATATAAGTAGCTAGAACAGAATAAAGACTGAACAAACAGGATTTACCTTTTATTTCAAACCAAACATTTCAACAAGTAAATCCTTTTTCCCGGACAGTTCCATGTATACGTAATAAGGAATACATCATATCTCATCAAAAGGATTAACTTAACAATTGTGAACTCCAGCTAAGGTTTGGCCTCAACAGCTTCCACTTGTCATCACTCCCAAATTTAATCAGAGATGTTTGTGATCTTTTGGGAATAGCCAAACTCCAACACAGCCAAGATGGAATATGAGATAAATTTATGGGATTCATAATATTCCTTTGTTTATAAAGTACAGACATCATCATGTAACTTCCAAACCATTGATAGCCATTCTGAACCAAACTTAAAAATATATATTGTGATGAAGAGAAGAAAAGAGAAATAGTATAATAAATAAATCATAATATTCCAGTACCTTTAAAAAGAACATGCCAAGAATTTTGTAAAGACCATTGTTCTGTTATTGTTTTTATGAAAATAAAAAGAGTAATATTTAGGACAATAAGTTAGAACAACATAGAAGACTAAAAAGTGAGATCAGTGGCCCTTTTGCAATTTTATTGTGAAGATGGTTTTGAGGTTCCCAAAAAGGCTGCCAATCTGTGTTAACTAGAGGTTCTATGAATTTTTTTTAAAGATTTTATAGCAATATATTTAAATATAATTAATTTCCTTTGTAACCCTACATATCTTACTGTATGCATTTAAAAACATTATTCTGAGGAGTCCATAGACTCTTCACCAGACAAATGGGTGCATAACAGAGAACAAGGTTAGGAACCCCTGGATGAGGGGATGATGGAAATTGAAAATTTTTGAGATCAGACGCAGTTAGAGTGCGCTAGAATCATGAAGTCACCCTTTGTGTTTTCTGAGATGGCACAGAAATCAGCAATTCCATTGGTAGTTAGAAAACATGCATAAAATGCAAACTCAGGCTAAAATAAGCATTTATTAAGTGCCTAGTATGTACCGGCTCTGTGCTAAGCACTGGAGTTACAAAGACAAAAGACTGAAGTTTACAATTTGATGGTAAATATAACAAGTAAACACATATTTACAAACAAGCTATTTACAGCATAAATAAACAAAAGGAAAGCACCAGAATTAAGAAGGATTAAGAAATGATTCCTTCAGAAAGCAGAATTTTAGTTGGGACTTGAAGGAGGATAAGGAAATCATGTGGCAGAGTTGAGGAGGATAAGTATTCTAGGGATGTGGATAGCCAGAGAAAATGCCCAAGGCTGAGAGATAGAATGTCTTGTTTATGGAACAGCAAATAAACCAGTGTCCTTGGTTAAAGATAGAAAATAATGAGACAAAAATGGCATCTTAAGCTTAAGAGTAATTTTCTACTTTTATTTTTTATGTCTCTAAAGCTTTACACATGGTCAATATGTAAAGTTGGGATATAGAGCTAAGAACTCTTTGGAAAATAGATCTATGAGCAAATGTTAAAAGATGTAGAAGTATTTAACTTAGTAGGGTGACCCAAAAAACATATTTCAAAAATTTGCATAGACAGTTAATAATCAAAGTAAAAATGTTAGGACTGACGTAGTCTATAACTTGGGTCAGCAACAGAGCAGTACAAAAGCTGGAAACACAAACACAGATATTAGGAAGTCAGGGCAGGCCAATAGTTAAAGAATCATGATATCTCAGAGTAAGAAAAAACATAAGAAATGAACTAGGATAATCTGAACCTGAATAAGAATGTTGTTTTCTAAATTACCAACAAGTTGTCATCCAGTCTGTGTTTGAAGACTTCTAGGGATGACAAATTCACAGCTTCCCTCCTGAGGAGTCTCAGTCTGTCTTTGGACAGCTCCAACTGCTAGGAAGTTTTTCCTTTTATCAAGCTAAAATTTGTGTGTATAATTTCAAGCCATTGCTTGCAGCTGCTCCTTCTGAGAACAAGCAGAATGAGTCTAAACCATGTTCCACATGGCAGGCCTTCAAATACTTAAAAGCATCTATAACACTTATCAGAGTCATTCCCAATTGATAAATGGTTGAAGGACATGAATAGATAGTTCTGAAGGGGAAAAGCCCAGCTAGCTATAGCCATATGAAAATAAATGCTCCAAATTGCTAATAATTAGAGAAATATAAATTAAGGCAACTCTGAGTTTCTACCTCACACCCATAAGATTGACAAAGTTGACAAAAAAGAAAATGACAAATGTGGGAGGGGTTGTAGGAAAACAGGCACACTGATAAATTGTTAGGGCTGTAAGTTGTATTAATCATTTTGGAAAACAACTTGGAATTATACAAAAGAAGTTACTAAACTGTGCATGCTCTTATCCCCAGAAATATTACTACTAGGTCTATATCCCAAAGAGAGCAAAGAAAATGTCCTATATATACCAAAAAAATGCTTTTAGAAGCTCTATGGATTCCATTAACTAGGCAATGGCTCAAGAAACTATAGAATATGAATGTAACGGAATACTATTGTACTACAAAAAAAGGAGGAAGAGATGATTTTTAGCAATACTAGGGAAGATTTGTATGAAATAAAGTAGAGTGAAGTGAGTAGAACCGGGAGAGCAATATATACTATATCATCAGTATCACTAAAAATGAACAATTCTGAAAGATTTAAAACTTCCAATTAAAGTAACGATCAATCCCAATTCCAGAGGTGTATTGAAGAATGCTGCTCATTTCATGATAAATGATGGATTAACATGCAGAATGTGAAACCACACATTTTTGGATACGGCCATTGTGGGAAATTGTTTTGGTTGATTAGATACAGATTCTTTATTTCCTTCTTTCTTTTTCTTTCTTTTTTTTTTCAATGAGTGGAGGGAAGTAGGAGAGAGGAAAAGATAAATGCTTGATAACAAAAAAATTATTTTTAAAAGAGAGAGAAAAAGAAGACCCAGTTTTGGAGGTCAACATCATTGGAGATGGATGGTGGCTGAGATGGAAAAGATTGAGAAAGAATGTTCAGACAGACAGGAGGAGAATCATAGCATGCAAGAGGAAACTAATATCCAGTTACAATGACTTCAATAGTGACAAAAGTTGCACACAGGTTGAGCAGAAAAGGAGTGGGAGATGACCAGATTTGATAATTAAGACATCATTAGTAATCTTTGAGATAACAGTTTCAGTGGAATGGTGGAGTCAGTAGCCAGATTAGTAGGAGTAGAAAAGTAAGTGGATAGTGTGAAGATCCCCTACTAAAATACTTTTTTGGGAAATCAGAAGTGTGATTTAATTGGTGTAGGGAGTCATCTACTCCTTATATTCCCTTTATTTCCATGCATTTTACAACAGTAATTTACAGTCTTTTAGAGAGTGTCTAGGGCACTAATAAATTAAGTAACTTACCCAGGTTTGCAAAGTCACTGAGTCAGAGGCAGATCCTGGACCCAGGTCTTTTTTGACTCTAAGGCCAAATTTCTCTCTCTCTCTCTCTCTCTCTCTCTCTCTCTCTCTCTCTCTCTCTCTCTCTCTCCTCTCTGTCTCTCTCTCCTTTCCTCCTCCCCTTATCCTTTCCTTCCTTCTTTCCTTTATTCCTCCCTCCCTTCCTCCATTCCTTTCTCTCCCTTTCTTCCTTTCTCCCTTCCTGTCTTTCTTTCACCCATCAGCCATTCACAAGTCTGATCCCACTAATGATCTCCAAATAAACTTTGGCCTGCTTTGTTATCAACCTGGCCCAGTTCACCATTTCGGTGCTACATTTAGTGTGGACACCTGATTATTTTTAGCCCTAATGCATCTCAGAACTAAGTTCAAGTGATCTACAACCTGAGGCCCAATTTCTATCCGTGACCCTATACTATCTATCACATCTTACTCCAGGTCAACATCAGTTAAATTCTCTTTGTATCTAATCTGCAATGAAGTAATCAACATGTAGTAATATACATATAAATACTGTAAATCATATTAAATGGGGCATCAGCAGGGAATAGGTAAGTATATAGCAGGACATTACAACCAGAAAGACACTCATATTAGAGGGCATGAAATACAACGTTAGTCTGAAGTTCAAAGCGAGTGGTTGCGGAGCAGTAAGTCTTTTAAAGTTTCAAGAAAGAATAAGACAATATAGCAAGCAGAAATACCTGTTAATATCAACCAGGTGATGGCTCAAACAATTTCCTGTCCCTGGTTCTGTCCCTGTGGTTTCTCTGTGGTAGAAACCAATAACAGTATTATTGGTCTGAGTCCTAAAAGTGAGAATAAACAACTGACAGCACCTAGTTGAGATGAATCAGGAAGAGAGGATCAGCAGCTGCTCCTAGTGAGCTAATCCTGAGCTCTTACTGCTGAGAACTGAACAGAAGTTTACTATTGCAATGGTAAGACATTTTCCCATTCAATGCATTAACACATGGGGAAATCCGTGTGGGAGCATGGGTATTGTGCCTCTCATTCTGATTTCCTATGTGGCCTTTGACAAGTCACTCAGGGCACCTGGTCCCCAGTTTTCTCATCTATAAAATGAAGGGATAAAATGAAGGTGGCTTCAGAGGTCCCCCTCCAGCTCTAGAGCTATGATTCTATATTCTTACGTTATAGAAACCTCTCAACAGGAGATATATTCTGTATAGCAATGACATTTTCTATTAAAAAAGAATTCCACTCATCACAGAGATACCAGAAAAAAACAAATCCAAAATGAGAAACACTGCTGGGTCAAAATATTCCTCTTTAAGGTCCCTGGTAAGGCCATCATGATCTGAGCAATGTATCCACATCTCTCCACCCCACTTGTCACTGGATGGTAAATGTGGTTGACCTGGTGACAACATTTCATCTAGTGAGTGCTGAACTTGGAGTTGGAAAGACCTGGATTTTTACTCTCACCTTAGAGACTTAATAAATGTAAGAACTGGGGCAAATCATTTAACCTTTCTAAGCTTTAGTTTCCTCATCTGTAAAAATAGAGTTTTTATGGCACCTGCCTCACAAAGTTTTGATGACCAAATGAGATATTGCACATAAAGTGCCTTTCAAACGTTAAGGCAACATATGACTGTGAACAATTGTTACTAGTGTATGATTTTTGATTATACAGTGTCCCAAGCAACTCTGTAAGGCTATATTGGTATATATGTTGGTAAATAGATTGGTCTTCTGTACCAACAAAATCAGAGATCTGATTCAAAAAAAAAAGCTCATTTGAAAGGAACTATGAATTAGTTATACCTAAATATAGAATGTGTGTGACTGTGATATTTAGCAAAAAGCTATACAAATGTAAAAGAGATCAGAGTTGGAAGGGATCTTAGAAACCATTTGTTCCACTCTCTTTATTTTGTAGATGAATAAACTGGAGCCAAAAGAGTTTTAACGGCTTGCCCAACGCTGCACAAATTTGTTAATGCTTCGGAAATGCTCCATTGAGAAGGTTGCTGCTGAGTCCCGCATCTTTCTATTCTCAGTCAGAAAGTTTCTTCCTTATGGCTAATCTAGCACTTCGCTGTTGCATTTTTACCAGGATACTGCCCAATGAAGGCCTCATCCTGAGCATTCTTAGATTTGACCTTCCTGATGGATTATACAGAGAAGGCTCAATATTCTCTTCTTGTTGCTTATTCCAACATATGGGTTTGGGGGAGATAGGTTCTGACCATGAGTGAGTGAGAATTCCTGAATGACTATGTGATGTTGAAAAGTCTGTTTGGCAGAGGAATCAGAACTAGTGACTAAGCAGAGGTTAAGTTAGAGTTGAGGTTACATATAAAGCTATCAGCTTGTGATCTCTTTGTCTTTCTCATTTCTCTATGTGTCTGTGAACTAATGGTGCTTCCATTTCTTTAGTTTCTTGTGTTTATTCTTTTCTGTTATTAAGTGAATAAGTATCTTGAGATGAACATACTCAAGCAATCTGTGAGACTAGGAGACCCATCAAAACTATCCAAAGAACAACTGATAACCAGATGGTGGCAATGGCTGGCCCTGAGGAGTTACCTCTTCTACTGAAGCAGCAGTCAAGGGGCCTTGCCATCCAAACAGCTAGCTCAGTTGAGCAAGGGAATTACTCTCTGTTAGCTATGCCACGTCCATCCATGATTTTAGTGGGAACTCTGTAATATCACCCCTTTCCTCGCCCCCTTCCCCCTGCCACTACCACATACACATTGCATTCGGGGGAAATATTTTGTACCAGCACCTTAAAGTTTGAGCTGTCTCCCCAGGGACTGAGGGGCTGTAGAGAGAAAGAGTATACCTCCTAGACTGAGGTAACTAGGTAATTTTGAGGTAACTTCTATCTTTGCTATGCCTTCCCAATAAATATCCTCTTACAAAATCTAGTTAATTTTATGATTGACAGAAACTGATATTGGAGAGCATATTGGATGAGAACTCATAAGAAGTAGTATAAAAAAGTCTTTCAGCTGTACCCTTAAAATCCTGATGTGAGTAGTCAACTGCCTTCTAGGAACCCAAAATGCAATTACAAATAGGGGCTGAAAAGATTTGGCCTAGTTCAGTTAAATTTTTGTTGTATTCTCATACATGATGGAGAATGTGTGTGACTGTAAAGGAAGGTGGAATGCTTCTGTAGTGAGATAACATTTAAATAGTTTAAGTGATACATTAGAATCTCTGATGTATTAAAAGAATAAGAAGCATATTGATTGGATTGTCTGTGGAGAATTAATAAAAAGACAACGATGAATCTTACAGAAGATGAGAAGGTATGGATGGGTTGCAATCTTTCCCTATGGAAAAGGCATACGCACTGATGAAATCATGGGTCCATCAAAGTAGTGTATGCATGTCTAGTTTGGGTACAACTGTGTAATTATAATAATAGCTAAGGTTTAGAAAACGCTTTAAATACTTTAAATCTCATTTGAATGAATAAAACCTTTTTATAAGCACTTACTATGTGCCAGAAACCACACAAAGCATTAGGGATGCCAATATAAAAAGCATCAGTCCCCACACTTATAGAGTTTAATAGGGAGAGAAAACATATATAGGGAAGTGGTAGCCAGGAGAAGGAGTTTTGGTCTGGGGAGTTGCTCCAACAATCTTGTGGGGGTAGGTCAGTCAGTCAATAAACATTAATTGTCTACAATATGCCAAGTGTTCAGGGTATCATTATCCCCAGTTTACTGAGGAAGTGGTGGCTCAGAGCTGTTGAATGACATTTCTGAAAGCCTGTATGTTCTAGTGGCTGGACTTTAAACTGAAGTCTTACTGACTCTAAATGCGCCTACAGCACTACCTGTACTCTATATTGTGAAAACAGTGTGTGTTCTTACCACCTTTAACAATTGTGGGGTTTTTGGTTAAGTTTTTCTTTTTGTCTTTTTTCTTTCTTTTTTTTTTTTTATGTTGGTAGCACAGTGGATAGAATGGTGGGTCTCAAGTCAGGAAGATGCATCTCCCTGAGTTCAAATCTGACCTCAGACACTTACTACTGGTGGCACCAGTATCGTGCCACTAGACTCAGATGGAGAGAATGAGGCTAGTGACTGCACGGCCCTTCCTCAATTAAATTCAATTCACTTGCAAGTCTTGGCATCATCTCCCTGATATCAAGGTCCTGAAGGCAAACAAGGAATGAATGAGTGGCATAACCCTAAGCAAATCACCTAATCCTGTTTGCCACAGTTCCTCATCTGTAAAATGAGCTGGAGAAGGAAATGGCAAACCACCTTTGCCCAGAAAACTCTACATGGGGGTCACGAAGTCAAATACAACTAAACAACGAAGCAAGGACCCTGGACAAATCATTTTAGGGCAGCTGGGTGGCACAAGGTCATGAAGAGTTGGACAAAATGAACAAGAACAAAGGTGGGGTTTTTTTGGTTGTTTGTTTTGCATTCAGGTTTGTGAGGCTATGACCAAGCAAGGAAACTCCTGTGTCAAATAAATCTTTCTTCCTCCTTTGTGGAGGGCAAAGTTCAGCTTCCTCCACATTTCTATTGCTGGGTGTTACTGGGGTGATCTTTTTTTAGAGGTGAGGCAGAGGACAACAAGGAGGATAGGTCAAAGGGCCTTTCCTGAAAAGGTACTCATTACCTCGGTCCAAAGACAGTGTTCATTATCACAGAGTGAAGCCATCAGATTACTGCTCAATAAATGCCCCCCTCCTTTTGGTTATCCCTGTTCTGTTGAGAGCACTACTCACTTCCCTACCACCCAATGTAAAGGACACTCTCCTTCGTTCCTTGCAACCTTTTCTTCTATCCTCCTTCCTCTCACATATTTCTCTGCTCAACATTGACTAATTGCAACTTGCTACATTTTCTCACTGAGAAAGAAACTGAGAGCCTACTTCCTCCTCTACTTATACTTCTACTGGCAGCTAGGTGGTGCAGTGGATAGAGCAGCAGTGCAAGAGTCAGGAGGACCTGAGTTCAATTTCACCTCAGACACTTGACACTCACTAGCTGTGTGACCTTGGGCAAGTCACTTACCCCAATTGCCTCATCCTGGGTCATCTCCAGTCATCCTGATGAATATCTGGTCACTGGACTCAGATGGCTCTGGAGGAGAAGTGAGGCTGGTGACCTGCATAGTCCTCCCTCACTCAAAACAAAGTCAAGTGGTAAGTCATGTCATCATTTTTTCTGATGGCATGGTCTTCTTTGGCAACAAAGGACGAATACACACACACACTTCCACTATAACCACTGGAAGGGTCTGTGTATTCCCACACTGTAAATTCTCTATTGATTTTTAACATGCTCAAGGCATCCCTACTGGGGATGCACACATTAGGATCAAGGTAAAAGAACTAGGCTAGTGAGAACTGCAACCTAAAGAACGCTATATTAAAGCAACAAGGGAGATCTCAAAATGTGTTGCAATCTCAATTGAGTTGAATGTAATCCTCCACCCTGAACGTACACTGACTGAAAGATGGCAAGCAAAAGAGGTGGAGCCTTGGAGAGTAGAAGAAGCTTTAAAAATCTGAGTTGCTAATCTCTGACATTGTTGACCTTTTAGAGCAGGGATTCTTATCCTGAGGTCTGAGAATGTGGTTTTGAAAACAATGTTTTGATAATTATGCATCGATATAATTAGTTTTTTCTGTTATCCTATTATTTTATGTTATATGTTTAAAATTATTATTTTGAGGAGTTCACAGTCTTCACCAGATTGTCAAAGGGATCCATGGAACAAAAAAGGTTAAGGACCCCTGTTTTAGAGAATTTTTTCTTTTCCTCTCTGGAACCAATTATGATGCAGTACAGACTAGGAAAAAAAGCCACCTTCTTTCTTTTACCGCCTGTTTTTTTAAATGTAAGAAGCAAAATGTGGCCAGTAGTATGTTGAGAGTGAAATTTATCTCAAACTGTATTCTTTTTGAGGAACTGACTGTGAAGCTGAGCTGTCACTGGGCCTCACCATGACAGGTAGGAGGACAGTTGAATGCTAGACTTATACTTTAAAATCTTTGAGTTTACTTTGCCTTTATACTTCCCCTTCTTCTCTATTGTGCTTAGACTTGAACTGTCCCTTGAGCAGTTTAAGTAAATGCCAATGAAATTGAAGAATCTGATCCTTCTTTATCAACTGGACAGAAAGTACAAACTCCCTGTATTAAGGCTCTTCTCAGAGGAGGATCATAGGGTGCTCTGAACAGAGTAGAATGTTAGAAGATTGGTACGACAGGAAGGAACTAGGTAGCAAAGAACTGTAAATGACACACAAAAGACTTTAGACTTTATTCTATTGGAATGAAGAAGCCCCTGGAATCTACTAGTAGAGATTAACATTGTTAGACCTATGCTTCAAGTAAATAATTTTGGCAGCTGTGTAAAAGATGGATTAGAGTGGGGAAAATTTGAGGTAGGAAAATGATTTATAATACTATTGTAATAGTCCTGGCAAGAAGTAATGAGGTCCTAAATTAGGATGGCGGCTGTATGAATGGAGAGAAGGGGATGTATGCAAGATATATAGAGAAAAAAATTAGATTTGGTAACTGATTGGATATATAGGATGAGAAGGAGTGAGGTGTCAAAGATGATAACAAGGTTGTCAAACTAGGTGATTAGAAGAATGGGGGTGCCCTCAAAATGACAGGAATCAGAAGAAAGGAAGGTTTGGGGAAAATATAATGAGGTCTATTTTGGACATGATTAGTTTAAGCTATCTCTAGAACAACCAATTTAAAATGTCTATCATGCAATTGCTGATCCTGATCAATGAGAGGGCTGGATAGATAAATCTAGGAAGCACACTCATAGAGATGATAATTAAACTCATGGGAACTGAGGAGGTCATTAAGGCAGGATTTATAGCAAGAAAAAAGAAGAGCGCCTAATATAGTGTCTTTGGGGACATGAGCAATAAATGGATGGCTGAAGAATCAACAAAAGAGTCTAAAAAGGAGCAGTCCAATGGTAAAAGGAGAACCAGGAAAGAGAGTCACTAAAACTCAGAGAGGAGTGAATGTCCAGGAGAATAAGCGGGTCAATATCGTCAAATACTGCAGAGAGGTCAAAAAGGATGACGGCTCAGAAGTGATCTTCAGATCTGACAATTAAGAAACCATTTGTAACAATGGAAAGAGAAGTTTCATTTAAATAATAACATGAAAAGTCAGATTGCAAAGCGTTTAGAAGAGAGCAAAGGGAGAGGAAGTAGAACATCCATAACTTTTTAAGGAATTTAGTTGAGAAGGGTAAGAGAAATACAATTATCCCTTTCACATCATGGAGGTTAAGGGTGCTACACTCCCACAATCTGGAAAATCTGAGTAAAATTTTTTGCCCTTCCCTTTGTGCCAGAGACGAAGTCTGAATTTTTTCTTTCTCTTTTGTGGGATATTTATAGTACCTTACTGTAAAATTTGGGTTAACTATTCAGTGATAGGCTCTGTGTCATCTGCTGGCCTTCGATGTCATCTGAGGCTTCTTTAAAACTCCATCAAAATTCCCATTTAATTTTTTATGCTGACCAGCAATACATGGAAACCCTTATGAGGAAATTGCCATATGGAAGGGATAATTGTATATAGAATGATAGTCCGCGGGCATGATAGGATTTAGTGAGAGGATTTTTGTTGTGGTTGGTTGTTTTTTAAGGATGAGTGAGTCATAGATGTGTTTATAGATAGCAGGGAAAGAGTCAGTTAATTGAGAAAGAAAGAAAATTAGCGAGAGAATACCCCAGGTAATGTGGGTAATCTTTGTACATTCAAATAAAGAGATTAGATATACAATAAAATTTTTAATTTTCAATTTTTTCAATTTTTAAAGTCCATTAAACACCCAAATTAAAATTCTGGAAATCAGAGATGAACAAAATTAAAAGAAAAATTTCATTAAATGATTAAATAAGACTAGGAACTATTTTTTTTAAAAAAAGAAATACACAAACCATTAGCTAACTTTTAAAAGAAAAAAGGAAACTAAATTAGTTCATTTTCAAAAATCAGTTTCAGTCAATTTCAAAAAGGAAAATTCACAACCGAAGAAATAAAGGAAATTATTAGAAATTATTTTGTCCAACTATATGCCAACAAAACAAAAAAGAAAACAAATAAAATGGATGAATATTTGCAAAAATGCAAAATTCCCAAATTAGCAGAATAAGAAATAGAGAATTAAAGTTACCCAATCCAAGATAAAGAAATTGAATAAACAATACATGAACTTCAAAAGAGAAAGATTAAAACCTTGATATGTATTTACAAGTGAATTCCAGCAAATATTTGAAGAATAAATAATGCTAATATTACTTAAAGTGCAAAAATAGAAAAGAAGGGATCCTACCAAATTTCTTCTGTGATACAAGTATGGTATTGATACCTAAATCAGGGACTCAAGACAGAGAAAGAAAACTAGAGACCAATATCCCTAATGAATATCAATCCAAAACTTTAAAATAAAATATTAGCAAAGAATCTACAGCAACATATCAAAGAGATTATAAACTATGTCCAGGTTGGATTTATATCGGGAATGGAGGGCTAGTTCAGTTACCATAGACATAATAGATCAAAATAATAAGAAGAACACCAAAAAATGATTAGACAGAGAAAAAGCTCTTGATAAAACACAATATCCATTTCTGTTAAAACACTAGAAAATATTTCTTAAAATGGTCTGAAATAGCAATTTGAAACCAAGAGCCAGCACTATATGTAATAAGGTAAATTAAAGGCCTCTGATAAAATCAGGATGAAAGCAAGGGTGTTCATTATCATCATTACTATTTGATTTATAGTGCTAGAATTGCTAGCTATAGGAGTAGGACAAAGAAAATAAATTGAGGGAATAAGCACAGGCAGAGAGGAGAGAGAAGAAATAGGGGTAAATTATATCATAGAGATATATGATAGGTAGAAAAAATAAAAAGGCATATAGTGGCAAGAATGGGGAATCACAGGTGGACAGCCAATGTGCTCCATTAGTGTTCTCGTGATATCAGGAGCAAGTGCTTTGGGTGGATCCCTTTGTTTAACTTCTGGGATAACATGAATGAGACACACTGGATAGGTAAGCATAGACTGATTGCATCCATGATATGCCTCATTGGAGGAAAATCTTGAATTCATGAGATCACAGATCTGTTTCAGTATTGTTTCTGGAAAAAATAAAGTTATATGGAATATTTGAGGTGAAAGGAATTTCACCCTTGCGGTTTTCTTACAGTTTCAGTTTTTAAAATTATACTGTAAATTGCAATTTAAAAAGGTATGTATATGTGTGTGTGTGTGTGTGTGTGTATAAGTGTGTTCTCAAAAACATAAAAAGAAACATATAAAAAAAAAGTACTCCGCTCACAGGACCAACATCTAGTTTAGATCTTCTTCATCCGAATTTAGGACTGGACTATTGCCAAACTTTCTCACTGGTCTCCAGGTCCCATATGTCCTTGTTCTAACCCATTCTCTACACTGTTACCAAATTGATAATTCTATTATATACATCTAAACATGTCATTCTTCTGAAGCTCGAAAGTCTCTAATGGCTCCTTCTTGCCTCTAGATAAAATACAAATTCACCTGGCATTTAAAACTCTTTGTGCTTTGGCTCCAGTTTACTTTCCCAGGATTATTGCATAGTACAGAGATAGCTGGTGACATAGTAGATACAATGTTGGCCCTGGAGTCAGCAAGACCTGGGTCGAAATCTAGCCTCAGACCCTTACTACCTGTATGATCCTGGGCAAGTCACTTAACCCTGTTTTCCTCAGTTTCCTGATCTGCAAAATGAACTAGAGAAAAAATTTGTCAGCACTCCAGTATCTTTGCCAAGAAACCCCCAAAAAGGGGTGATGAGAAGTCAGATGTGATTGAAACAACTGAACAATTAAAAAAACAACAGACTGGGGATAATAACAGTATCTGCCTCACAGGGTTGTTGTAAGCATCAAATGAAGATAGTATTTTTGAAAGTACTTAGTGCAGTGCCTTGTACATAGTAGACCCCATATAAATAGGTATCCCTTTCTTCCCTCCTACTCTCTTTCATTCATTCTGCATTCCTGCCTTGTACATGACATTCTACCCTATCTCCTTACTCCACGCCTTTGCACAAGTTATTTTTTTGCCCGATATACTTCTTTCTCACCTCTGCTTCACACAATCTCTACTAGCCTTCACAGTTCAGCTCAAATGTCACTGCCTATGGGAAGGCTATCCTGATTCCTTGGTTACTTTAAGTCCCTTTAAGACCAGAAATTACTTTGTATACATTCTTTGGTTACTTTTCCGTGTAAAATTTTATTTTCTTCGATAGAGTGCAAACTCCTTGAAGAAAAGAGCCATTTTGTCTTCATCTTTATAACCGTAGCGTCTAGCACAGTCTTTGGAACATAGATGTTTTCATAAATGCTGATTGGTTGATGGACTAATTGAATGAATGAATGGTAGTGAGGCATGGTGATTGTAGATGATTCAGCTTCAGCATTAGGATGAGGTAGTCCTATACCTCAGGAAATGAGGCAGACTCATTACATCTCAAGAGCATTAAATACCTGCTATGTGTCAGGAACTATGGTAGACGGGATTCAAAGACAAAAAAGAAACTCAAGGAGCTTTCCATTCTACTAGAGAGCTGAAAATGTACCCATTTAAGTTCAAAGTAAAATGATAGGAGTGGGAACAGGAACAACTTGCCAGGAAAAGGGAAAACAAGGAAATAGGACTATTATTCCCAAGATTTGATGTTACATCTCCCTGTTCTGTGAATTCACAAAAGCCATTGGTAATTCATGCCTAGAATGCACTTTATCCTCATTTCTACTTTTCAATATCTTTTCTCGTTCTTCAAGGTTCAGCTTAGGTGCTAGCTTCTCTGTAAAACCTTTTCAGTTCCCCTAGTTGTCAGTTCTTTCTTTCCTCTCAAATTACCTAAAATTGACTAAGCTATATACAACTTACAACCTACTGTTAGAAAGTAAACTCCTTGAGAGTAACATCTATTTCATTTTTATCTGTGCCTAGGTACTGGCCTAATGTCATGGACATAAGCAGGAACCTTATTAACATTTGTTGAGTTGAATTAAATAGCCAGAAGAAGTGGAAAAATGACAATTGACAAAAAGAAAGAATAGGACTAAAATATGCACTTATGAAACTCAGACTGCTTTGCTCAAGATAATTTTTAAATTGTGAAAACTACCTATATAATATTATAATGCATCTACTATATATGAATGCAAAGTTTATGATTCAAATAGCTTAGAAACCTAAAAAAAACTTGAATGAAAGATAACAATCTTTATCATATTATACAGCCAATTAAAAATGTAATGACAGGAGTTGAAGTGACCCTCTAGCTTCTATTTTTTCTCTGCAAAATAAAGGGGTTGGACCATTTGTCCTGTAAGGTCTTTCCTAGCTCTAAATCTATGCTCCTATGGCTGACCTATTCTTTGTGGCTCTGTGAATTACATGAGGAAGAATTTACTTTTTGGGTGGTCTCCAAGTGACCCAAGGGAGTTTACTTTCCTTCCTTCTCTGCCTCTTCAGTCCCTGATACCAATACATATCTCCACTTAAGTGTTTGAGAATTCAGAATTCTACAGTACAGCAAACTAACTTTCCAAAGAGTGAAACAATTGTTTAAAATAGCATAAGATTTAACATCTTTCTACAATGTAGAACTAAAATATTTGTTTTTTTAAAGCAAGCTACTTCACAAAACACCTGCGACTGAACTCATTATTTCAGACAAAAAGCTATCTATCATCCTAAGCTTGTGTCTACCCAAGCCAAATGAAGTGGAAAATTAAGGCAATTATATGCATAATAGAGGCAAAAGTGGTTTTTGCCTGGAATTATCTGAACAATTGCCTTAATCCTCCACTTTGTTTTGTTCATGTAGACAGATTCAGTGTGTAATGGGAGCTGCCTGCCTATTTGACTTTGCTAAAGTCCAAGGCATCCAGGTTTTAACTGATGCTGTGTCAATAAAGCAGGAGAGAAAGGGATATAATAAGGACCAAAAATCTTTTTGGAAATTTTAAAAGAGATCAAGTTAGCTTAAGTGGGGATGCTTAATAACAGTGGTTCACAGAGCATCTACTATCCAGGTTTAGACAGAAGATAATTTAGGGGAAATTATTTGTTCTACAGAAAAGAATATTTACTTTACAAAAGGATTTTCTAAAGGGATTTCTCTAAATGGCTACCAATATATTAAAAATATAAGCTGATCAACTTAATTTTGATTAACTTTCATCGCTTCAGGAATACATTTATTGCTTTAAGTGAGGTGCTGGATGTCTACAGGATAATTTCAGCAATGATTCTAATGAGCAAGATCTTTTTAGAGTAGAATTATTCCAGTCAATGGGATATTATACATTTTATAGACTCATACTTCCCATACATATTCTATATTCCAGCCAAACTGACCTTCTTGTTCTTCACAGTTAATATTCCTATCTCTTATCTCCATGCCTAGAATGTTCCCCATGCCTCGAATACATCTCTTCCTCATCTCCATCTTTTAGAATCCCTAGTATTTCTCAAGTGCCATCTTTTACATAAAGCCTCTTCTGAACCTTGATCTTTTTTAAGTAATTTATTTTTAGTTTTCAACATGACTTCCTAAGCTTTTGAGTTTTCAATTTTCTCCACCTCCCTCCCTACCCTCCTTTCCAAGACAGCATGCAATCTGATATGGGCTCTACATATATATTCTTATTAAACATATTTTCACATCCGTCTTGTTGTAAAGAAGAATTAGAATGAACGGGAGGAACCACAAAAAAGAAAAACAAAGCAAAAAAAGAGAGAGCAAATAGTCTGCTTCAATAGTATGCCTTCAGACTCCATAGTTCTTCCTCTGGATGTGGACAGTATTTTCCATCATGAATCTTTTGGCGTTTCCTTCGGTCCTTGCATTGTTGAGAAGAGCTAAGTCTATCAAAGTTAGTCATCGCACACTGTGACTATTACTGTATATAATATTTTCCTGGTTCTGCTCACTTCCCTCAGCATCAGTTCATATAAGTCTTTCCAGGTTTTTCTGAAGTCTGCCTGCTCATCATTTCTTCTAGCACAATAGTGTTCCATTACATTCATACACCAAAAAGAGCTGTTATAAATATTTTTGTACATGTGGGTCCTTTTCCCATTTTTATGATCTCTTTGGTATAGAGCCCTAGAAGGGGTATTGCTGAGTCTGGACCCCTATCTTTTCAGTTGTTAATGCCTTCTTCTTTATCATCACCTTGTATTTATTTGTATAGATTTTGCAGATACTTTTATAGGGACAGTGAATGGAGTGTTGGACATGTAGTCATGAAGACTTGAGTTTGAGTTTTACTTTAAATACTCCCTGTGTTACTCAGGTCAAGTTTTCTTAACCTCTCTCATCTCTGAGGGATTATAAAATCATCTATTTAACAGGGCTGTTGTGAAAACCAAATGAGATAATATATAAAAAGCACTTTCTAAACCTTAAAGCACTTTGTAAATGTTAGCAATCATCATTATTTAAAATAATTACATAAATTTAAGAATCAAAATAGTAAATTTAAGAATCATAAAAATTAATTTTTAAAAAATTTCATTTAATATAGTTTAATTCAATATTTAACCAATAAATTATATTTGATTAATTAAATAATTTTTATTTTAACAAATTATTTTTGTCAACATAATTGTTATATAAATATTGGTTATATGACATAATTATTTTATGAAATAATAATAGCAAACATTTACATAATGCTTTAAAGTCTGACAAGCTCTTTATATGCATTCTCATTTAATCATCACAACAACCCTTTGAGGGAAGTGCAATTATCCTCATTCTAGAGATGAGGAAAGCAAGGCTGAGAGAAGTTAAATGATTTTCCTGTTATCACACAGTTAGCAAATCTTTGAGGTGGGATTTGAACTCAGTGCTTCCTAAAGCCAAGTCCAACACTCTACAGTGCCTGGCATATTGCAGGCACTTAACAAATACTTTTTGATTTGTTCTTAGTCCACAATGGCTTTCCAGCCATTATTTCTGTGGTGGCCAACAATATTGGTAGGCAAGATATTCAGGAACAGAAGTGGGAAACTCAACATTTGTTACTTGGAAGAAAGAGGCTTGTTTGCACTGGATGGACATGGGGAGAAAATAAATTTCTGCTAACTTAAAAAAGTAGAAGTGTGAGGGGGTGCTACAGATGTGAAATGCTGGGTACATTCTCAGATGAGGATGCTACATTATTAGTTTACTGTGGGAGGAATCTGTAAATGTTAGTAATAGAAAGCAAAACAAAACAAATAAAACTTTTTAAAAAGAGAAACTGGAAGAACTTTAGGTAAATATTCGTGAGGAAAAACCAACGTCAAAGTCTTCTATAGGAAGAGAAACCATGTAATAAACCTTCAGTATTCGTCACCCTATATGTGAGACAATATCCATCTAGTGGCCAGAACACTGAATTAGAAGTTAGAAGCTGAATTTGAATCTTGGCTCTGACGTATATATAGTAACGATGTAGCCTTGTGTAAATCATTTAACTCTTCTGTCCTTTAGTTTCCTCATCTCTATTCAATTAATACTTGTTTATTTACTTAAAGGCAATCAGGGTTAAGTGACTTGCCCAGGGTCACACAGCTAGTAAGTGTCTGAGGCTGAATTTGAACTCAGGTCCTCCTGACTATAGGGTCAGTGCTCTATCCACTGTGCCACCTAGCTGCCCCAAATAAATATTTATTAAGCACCTACTATGTGTCCTGTACTACGCTAAACGCTGGGGATACAAATTTTTTTAAAAGGCGGTACCTGTCCTCAAGGAGCTTACTACTAATGGGGCAGGACACACAAACACACAAAAAGAAGCTGAAAAGTGGGAGCAGGGAAGGTGATCAGGGTGTACCCAATGCAAGGGCATGATGTTCTGTGGAACTGAAACCAAGCAGAGCCTCTGATGGAAAATAGTTATCTGCAAAGTTTAGCCCTCTAGAAAGGAATACATTGGGAGAGTTTGTTGCTCCCTGCTCCAGCCCTCCAATCAGAGGAGAGAAGCAAATGAGGGCGTTAAGATAGTGTTGAGAATCAAAAACTGAGTCAATTTGCATGGTGATAAGGTTTCAGGCAATCACCTTATCCTGGCAGAAGCATGATGTTCTCTGAAGTATAAACCAAGTGCATTTGATTGATAATTAACATAGGCAGATAAATACAATAAATACTGATAATTTCACAGATTTCTTATATAGAAAGTGCCTTATAAACCTTGAAGTGTGAATTCATATAAATATGAGTTGTAATCAGAATCATTCTTATTGTTATCACTTATGAATATATGTTGCCTAAGGTAGAAAAACTTCTTCTAGCATCACTAAGGTCTGTCTACCTTGGACCGTAGCGGAATCCTTCTACTAATTAGTGGAAGGAGATTCCATTGACTATATTCTTCATTTTATTGAGGAGTCACACTAAAATTAATTTCAGAGGCTTAATGCATTCAGCTCTGCAGAAGAAAGAGAACACAAAGGACTTCATTTGTCAGAGGGGCCTCATCACATGGAGAAGTAACTATCATTACATTTTAGGAATCAGTTTGGCTGCTGTATCCAATCTTAACTCAAAAGGGGAAGGCAAAGAAGTCATTATTAAAGACAGTTAAAAATATAAGAAGTATTAGAGTAACAATTAGTTATATTCATGGTTATTTTCAACTGTTTTTAAAAATCACCATTTTGCTATTTCAAGGAGTAATGATACATCTACCTGATTGCAACCGTTAACATTTTTGAATGTATTGGGACTCCATTGGCAGTCTGTTGAAGTTTACTGGACTCTTTCTTTGAATATTTGAATGAATAAAATAAAAATATATGGAATTACAAAGGAAATAATTTACATTGAAATAGTTAATTTTCTTGAGGCAATTGGGGTCAAATAACTTACCCAACATCACATAGGTAGTAAGTATCTGGGTATGGATTTGAAATCAGGTCCTCCTGATTCTAGAGCCAGTGTTCTATCAATTGTACCATCTAGCTATGGGTAATCTTCATGTTGGAAACTTTTAGAGAAGGAAGGAGTAGCAGCGACTTGCCATTCTAGAAACTCTGTCTGTCAAGTTTCTAGACCATTCAGACCTGGAGCATGTAAATCGTATACTTTGATCAAAAACCACATATATGAGGTAATGATCAGAACAGAAGTTTAAACCATTCACTAAAGATCTATTGGTTACTAGAAGATAAATTATTGTAGACAAAATATTCTATATGAATAATGCCTGGAGTATGGCTTCCAATTACTGCAAAATATTTGACTTTTTGTTTTTTAAACATGGTCCAGCTTGAAGAATCTTACTATTTTGGCAAGCTGTCAGACAATTGTTTTTAAATACTTGAGCTAACATCTAATGCTCTAATTTCTTGTTACTTGTATTTCTTCAGATGTATTGCCAGTACCTGAGTAAAATTAGGCATAAGCTGAATTTTTCCCAACAAATTTTCCTTTCTTGATCCTTCCATTGTAACACTGGTGCTATATAATTTTTGCTAAATATGATCCTTTGGCAAACAACCATTTACAGGGCTGATTCCAAAAGCTTATCTCTTCTTTTGCAAATCTTATTCTTTTCTTTCAATGCACCATCTTGGGGGAAGCTTTTCTGATGGCTAGTCTACTCTCCCGTGCTTTCATAGTTTGAAGTTTGGCTGTGATATAAATCCAAGTTTGAGAATTTTGCTGAGCATCATGGGGTGGCAATATCTAAGTGAGATCACTGAAATATGAGGATTTGGCCCCCAGTTCTGTACATTTAGGAACTTAATTTATTAGATAACTTAGAGGTGATTTGTACTAGCAAACCTCATAAGAAACTGATTCAGAGATAAAAAGTTAACATATTTGCATGTAATGACAATTAAATTGCTGAAGTGACCAGATTACTTATGTTGGCTGTGCAGTGCAATGTCTTCCCATCAGCAAAGTCTAACACAAAACCACCTTAATAATAGAAGATTCCCAGGTGAGCATAAAGTGAAAGTAAAGGGAATATGTAGCTTGAGTCAGAAGGGACCTTAACAGCCATCTATTCCAACTCTCTCATTTCACAGGGTAGGAAACTGAGGACCAATGAAGTCAAATAATTTGCCCCTGGTCACACAGATAACAAATATTCGAAGTTGCATTTGAAACCAGGTCCTCGGACTCTAGACCTATTGTTCTTTCCACCATGGCAGCTAGGTGGTGCAGTGGATAGAGCAGCAGTGCAGGAGTCAGGAGGACCAGAATTCAAATCTCACCTCAGACACTTGACATTCACTAGCTGTGTGACCTTGGGCAAGTCACTTAACCCCAATTGCCTCATCCTGGGTCATCTCCAGTCATCCTGATGAATATCTGGTCACTGGATTCAGATAGCTCTGGAGGAGAAGTGAGGCTGGTGACCTGCATAGTCCTCCCTCACTCAAAACAAAGTCAAGTGGCAAGTCATGTCATTATTTCTCTGATGGCATGGTCTCTTTTGGCAACGAAGGATGCCACACACTCTTTCCACTACACTCCTTGTGCCTCTTTGTATTAAAAAAGCTATACTCTTTTATGTTATAATAGCTTGAGATGACCTTCCCCAAGCTATAACTCAGGTGGGGTAATCTTATAGCACTTGCAATCAATCCTTCAGTAGCGTAGAAAAAAATTGTGCCCCTGATAATCACAAATATTTAAGTAAAACAGGAAGCTACCACATGGTCATGCTCCTTCTACCTCTCTTCTGTTGTTCATATGTGGGCACATGTCATACCAATGATCTCAGGCATTTTTTTGTGGCATTTGCCCTGGGAGGAATAATTCCTCATTATGGTTTTAAGTATATTTATGTTGAAGATCTGTCCTAGGTATTTCAAGACAGTCCTAATTTCAATTATTTTGTTTTATGAATCACCATAGAAATGTTCTATGAATATCAATATTTTGGTAAATAGGAATTGACTGAAGCAAGTCAAAGAGCATTATGATTAAACCATATATAAAACCCCCCACAAAAGATTGAGAGTCACAACTGAAGAATAGCAGGCTGAAGAGACATTGTTATTATGCATAAAAAGCCTGTGCTTTCCTTGTCTCTAACGCCACAGAAAAAATTAGTGTATTCATCATGAAATCTATCTCTTCTCTATTTTCATATTTTAAATTTTCTCAGCATCATCCCCTGTACTCTTATTTGCTCCATTCTCAGATTTTTCTGTGCCAATGCCAGTACCCAGGGGAGTGCTAATAAATGTCTAAGAACTTGGTCTCTGAAAAAAAAAATAATGCATAGACATATTTTTACTTTTAATCTGCATTATTAGCATTTTCTCCATCACTTTCTTAAGTGTAGGAAATCAACAAAACACTAAATCAAGTCCTGATTTATGGCATTAGCAGATTTCTGAGGCGTAAATGCTCACATGGAAAATTTGTCGCCTCTCTTGGGGGGGGTCTGACCTGGCTTCAGGCAATCTGAATAATTCATTCCATACTTGTGCTCTCAATCCCATTCCCTCCTGTCTCCTCTGGGATCCTTGCCCCTTCAATAATTTCCCCTCTTTCTCTAATTTTCATCCCTTCTGAGTCCTTTCCTGCTGCTTTCACATATGTAGTTCCCCCTTCTTTACGTAGTCGTGGTTACATTCCATGGAGCACTCTTGGGAATAAGTTGACAGGGTCATCTCATAAAGTGTGCACTGGAGCTCCCCCAGAAACTTCCAGGGACTCTAGTAACAGTGTAGAACAATGCTGAAGGGGCTTGGCCTTTTGGCATAATAAAATAATGCCTTTATTTGACCACTGAACAGGAAGAACTGCTGACTCAGTGGACCTTTAAAAAGCAGAGACCCTGCCCTTGATCACCATCTCTCCCTTTGACTCTTTTTTTAAATTTTTGAGTTGAAAAGATATATTTATTTTTTTCCTCCAGTTTTTTAAACTTTCTTTTTAAATTTTTACTTTCAGTTCCAAATTCTCTCCCTCCTTTTGCTCCTTCTCGCATTCATTGAGAAGGCAAGAAATAAAATACCTATTATACATATGAAGTCATGCAAAACATTTTCACATTAACCATGTTATAAAAAAAGCAAGAGAAAAAATATGCTCCAATCTGTACTCAGAGTCCATTAGTTCTCTCTCTGGAGGTGGATAGCATTTTTAATCATGAATCCTTTGGAAATGTCATGGATCATTGTATTGATCAGAGTTGCTAAGTCTTCCACAATTTATTATCATTACTATATTACTGTTACTGTGTATAACATTCTGCTGGTTCTACTCACTTGACTTTACATCTTCCCAGGTTTTTCTGAAACCATCCCCGTCATCATTTCTTATAGCACAATAGTTTTCCATCACAATCATATACCATAACTTGTGTAGTCATTTCCTAATTGATGAGCATCCTCTCAGTTTCTTTGCCACCACAAAAACTGCTATAAATATATGGGTGTGTGTGTATATATAAATATATATATATATATATATGTATGTATGTATGTATGTATGTATGTATATGTCACTTTCCTTTTGCTTTGATCTCTTTGGGATATAGACCTAGTAGAAATATTGCTGAATCAAATAGTATGCACAGTTTTACAGCCCTTTGGCCCAGGTCCAAATTGTTCTATAGAATATTTAGATCAGTTCACTGCTCCTCCAACAATGCACTGGTAGACCTATTGCTTTCAACATTCTCTCCAGAAAAAGAATGCAAAGTAAATCTGAAAGATTTTATCACTATTACATTATTCTTCTTAGTATTTAATGTAATACCAATCAAACCCCAAACCACCAGCACTGTTGTGAAATATCAGAACTTTCAACATTCTATTCACAGATCCCACTTTAAAAGACTCTTGCTTCATTAGAATTTGAGAGACAATCCCTTTATCCTCAGAGACATTAAGCCACTTAGGATAACCTCTGCAACTGCCTTTCTGGTTCTTAGCAACTGTGTTGCTTTTGCTGCTACTTCTTTCTAACTCATGCATTCATGTTTTTAAATTATTATTTTTATTATGACTTAGAAACTCATCAAAAATAAGAACATTTTCATACACAAAGAAAGTCAGAAAATGGGGATTGTACATGAAACCATAAATCTTCTAGGTATATCTTGTTTTTTTTAAAAAAAAATATATGTTCAGTTTAGCATGGTAGCACCAACATTGCCCTTTTTGTCTTCATCCCCATCTGAACGGGTGTGTATATATTTTTAAAATGTCACTGACACCCTCTCTCTCTCTCTCTCTCTCTCTCCCTTTTCTCCCTTTCCTCTTTCCTCCCTCTCTCCTCCCTTTTGGTATAACCCTCCTCCACCCCCCCATAAAATCTCTCCTTGTAACAAAGATAAGCAAAACAAATTTGGCCATGTCCCAAGAATGTGTGTTTCATTTTGCACCTATACTACATCACTTTCCACCAAGAGGAGCAAGGCATATTTCATCATCAGTCTTTTAGAGTTGTAACTGGTCATTGTCTCATAATTGTCCTTCTGGCAAGGAATGGACTAATTGACTTGAAGGGAGACCAAAGCTACTGAAAACTCTGGGAGTTTGTTTCCTTTTTTTTTTTTAAAGGTAGACAAGCCATTTTATTTTCTTCTTAGGAGTTCAAGTATCCTAAAAGGTAGATGGCTTTTTATATGGGCTTTGAAAGATGTCCAAGGATAGTAGTTGGGTGGAGATGTCTGTTCTTCATTTGTCTCTTGAGAGCAATTGTTCCCTATATTGGTGTGGATTGAACAGTTCACACACTAATGTTGTTTCACATACTTCTTGGATAGTACATAGGATGTGAAGGTGTTGGTCTCAGAGATGTCCCTGATAACTCCATCTTCCTCAATGCTGAAGAGGATGAATTTCTTAAAAGCCTTGTTTCTGGGCTATATTACTGGGCATCCAGTAATTATACTGGATGGGCTACACATGGTCTTGGCTCTCATTGAGTTGCCCATTGTTTTTCCTCTTTTTGATCTGAGGCAACAGAGTGGAGAGTAAGAAGGGCCCCAGAGGATTCCTCCCCCCCCCGACCCCATCAATCATAATGAATGCTTAATTTAAAGTCTCTTCACTCAGTGCCATGTAGCTGACAGACTGGAATGACATCCCCACCCTATCCCTCTACCTTCTATTCTGGGACCGAATTTCCCACTTTCTTGCCTTAAGGCTTCTCACCCTCTCAATGCTACCCCTTTTTCTTGCAAGGATTTTGGGTCTAACCTGTTCATACCATAAACTTTTCTAGCTCTGGCAAAAAATAAACTATAATGTGGCAAGAGCTACAGGGCAGAATTTTCTACTATTGAACTGCTATATGTCTTTCATGAAAGAGATTTGAAGAATGAGAGTGGCAGGCACAGCAGCACGAGATGGCAACACTTTCCATGAGGCTGACTAAACCTTAATTAGGCTTGTAGAGGCAAGAGCCTTTTCTTTTCTCTGGCATGTAGTTCAGCTTATTAAAAGAATCTAGCAAGGAATAACTGAATTATGCCACTTGGAGAAACTGATGGAACAATGATGCATCTATTCCATTCTATGCTTCTCCTTTTTGTTTTATTGTGGTGACAAGCTATATCATTCATAAATGATTCTTTGCTGATCATGGAGGTCCCCCATGAAGGGGTCCTCTTTTCTTCTCCCTCTAGACCATTTTACTTGGCTGTCTCATTATTAGCTTCCTTGCTTTTAATTTTCGTCTCTACTTCAATGATTATTATCTATTAAGATTACTCTCAGATCTACTTGTCCAACTCTAATCTCTGTCCTGACCTCCAGTCTTGGTTCCAACTGCCTATTAGACACCTCTAACTGTATATCCTGTAGACATTTTAAATTCAACATGCCCAAAACTGAACTCACTATCTTTCCCCTCAAATCCTGGCTTCCTTCAAGTCTCAGCTAAAATCCTACCTTCAGCGGGAAGCCTTTCCTAGTGCTCCTAAATCTTAGTACCTTCCCTCTAGGACTATACACAATTATTCTAGCATATATCTTGCTTATACATAGTTATTTGCATGTTATCTCCCCCATTATACTGTAAACTCCTTGAGAACAAGGACAGTTTTTATTTTCCTTTCTTTGCATCTCTAGTGCTTAGCACAGCATCTGCAACATAATAGTCATTTAATAAATGCTTGTTGACTGACTTTAAAGTTATTCACTGGTTGTTTACACATTTAAAAAAAAAGGCTTACTAAATGAAGATAATTTTATTTGCATCCTGAATTTTTGTTTTGATACAGAAAATTTGATGCAGGGAAGGAAACCTATAGATAATCATTATATAAATTTGATTGAAACAGAGAAATCTCTCCTGGGTTGGCAATTAACAGATTGTCTAACAAATTTGTTCTGTGAAGTTTGGATTCAGCCAAAAGGCTGCACTTGAGGACCTAGAGGGCAGCATGTATCTTTGAGGCCACAGGTTCCCCACCCCTGGGAGATAAGAACATTTATTACTTTTATTTATGATCTAAATTTTTGACCTCACTAGTTTTTCCGAGAAAGGAAATATCTTGGTATTAGGATCTTTGCCCTAGATTAAAAGTGTAATGAGCTAATCTCTATCTCCAAGTGAACAGATAATGTTTTTCATCAGAATCCCCCAATTTTCTACATCTCAAGGGAAGAGAAGGAAGAGGGAGAAGTAGAATCCTCAAGAGAGGCTCATGGTCATTTCCAGCTGATTCCATTAAATGGAGAGTGAGGAAAAGTGCTTCTGATCCAAAGCACCCCCTGCAGTGACCTCTGTTGGGCAACATACTCATCTATAGTCAAATCTTTCCAAGTTATTTTTCTTTACAATGTTGTGGTCACTGTATAAATAATTCTCAAGGCTCTCAATTTATTCTGCATTAGTTCATTCAAGTCAGGTTTCTCTGAATATCTCCCTTTCATTTATTATAGCACAACATATTCCATTATACTAATGTGCTATAATTTGTTCAGCAATACTCCAGTTGATGGACATCCATTTACTTTATGATTCTTTGCTATGAGAAAAAAAAAATATATATGTATATATACATTTTTAACATTTGTTTTCATTTTGATATTCTTATGTTGTATATGTCTCCTAGTGATATTGCTGGATCAGTGAATATGCATGGCTTGGTGTTTTAGGGTATTGTTTTAAAGTCTTTTCCAAAATGGATAGATCAATCTGCAACTTTACCAACAGTGTACCAGCCCTCTCATAGCCTCTCCAACAACTATCTTATTTCATTTTTGTCACTTTGTCAATCTGATGAGGGTGAGGTGGAAGCTCAGAGTTGTTTTAATTTTCATTTCTCATATTATTAGTGTTTAGAGCATTTTTATCATGATTGTTGATAACATGGACTTTTTTTTCCTTTTGAGAACTGTCAGTTCATACTCTTTTATAATTTTGGGGAATTATTTTGGGGAATATTTCTAGTTACATATTTATCCCTTACCTAGATACTTTGGCTATCAGACCTTTACCAAAAAATTTGCTTAAAATATTTTCCCATTGTTTCCATCCCAATTTGCAGTGTTTTCCAATTGTCCTAGTTTTTTTTTTATTTCAAGGTTTTTATTAAACATATGCAATAGGAAAATCTCATGTGAATACCCATCATCAGACCATCTGTACACATAGAAATGATGGAGATATAACCAGAGGGAGACAATGACACCCTGGAACAAACTCTTCTAAGTTTCTATACCTAATGGCTTCAGGGAGTATCCCTAAAAAAATTGGTCAACTCTACTCATCTAGAAAGTTTGTGCTAAGCTATGAAACTCTCTACTTCTTGAAACTAGCCTACTGGGTGGGATGGAGGGGGGAAAGAAAGGATATTGACACTAATGCATTAAATGCATGAAATGTCTGTGGAAGGAACCCTTAGGGAATGTTAAGGCCAATTGCACTTCAAAAGGCACATTCTGGATCAATTCAGGGGCACAGATTCAATCCTCCTTTGAGATCACCTGGTATGAGGCGGTCATACAGAATATAGAATCTTAGGGAATATTTAACAATCCTCACAAAATTCAGGGCAAACAGGGGGCAGGAGAAGAGGGCTAGCAGTTTTTGTTGAATAGTGAGTCCTTACTGATTGCTTAGTTTGTATCTTTCCGTTTATGGAACATTATGCTAGTATGTTTGATTTTTTTTTTAATAGATCTTGAAAATATAATTGGGATGATAAAATATGGAATAGGAAAGAAAAAACTCCTTCATATTTCATTCATCTGAATACTTTTGCTATCTCATCATACAACTCGCTGCCCTACCTACTGCTTTCTACCTTTTGTTCTGAAAGCAGTAATTAAATCATACCATACTATTATTGTTCCTGGAAAAGACATGTCAACTGACTGCTCCATACATCAATTCAACATCCCTGTAACTCCCTAGACACTTTCTTCCCTGACCATCACTACAATGTTTTTTCTCCCCTTTTAGAATATAAGCTCCTTTAGAAGAGAGAATTTCACTTTTGTATTTGTACTTTCAGTGCTTAGGACATAGCATTTAACAAATTTTTTTTAATTCATTCATCAAACTGGATATCAAAGGAACAGAAGGTCAAAATATGAAGAATAACCTCACAGAATTATTAATATGCAGTAGAAAATATCTCAAAACAGTCAATTATCACATCAATGGCCTCAGAGATCTATATATAAAATTTGTAAGTACAGGAAAGAGGATGAACTAAAGATAAATTTGATTTTATAGGTACCACTGAGAGTCATCTGGTTATGAGTCCTGACTGCAACATGGCCCTAGAAAGAATGGGATAAAAAAAATAATATTATATATTAAGAAGATATACTTATAGTTAAGGAAGGGGAATAAAGAAATATGATGATAGAGCATTTGGGTGAAGATCAATAGAGGAATGAATAGAATGGACACTATTGTGGATACATATTAGAGACCACTATGACATAAGGAAATAGATAAGTAAACAGCACAAAATTGGCATAGAGATATGACAGTGTTTACGAGAGACTTAAGTGATCTGGAGATCTGCTGAAACTGACAAAAATCCATAACTGCTTGTAAATTCTTGTCTTTCTTTAATGATAATTCTATGGGATAAGCAACAATAACTACAACTATGTTGGACATGATTTGAATTAACAGGGAAGAACTCAGCTGCAAAAGAAATGATAGGAATCTTATAGGAAAAGTGACTATCACATCTCTGAATTCATAACAGAAGAGATTAAAGCTGAGCATAATCCAGTTTGCACCCTAGGTGCTGGGAGAGCAGATTTCAAAAGATTCAAGGAAATAATAATTTAAAAAGTTGAGTTCCAAATTCTCTCCCTTTTTCCTGCTACTCTCCTTGAGAAGGTAAGCAATTTGATATCAGTTATAGATGTAAAGTCATACAAAACATATTTCCATATTAGTCATGTTGTAAAAGTAAAAGACAAAAAAACTCAAGAAAAAGTTTAAAAAGTACGCTTCAATATGCCTTCAGAGTTCATCAATTCTCTGTCTGATGGTAGATAGCACCTTGCAGCATGCATCTTTTGGAATTGTCTTCAGTCATTGTCTTAATTAGAGTAGCTAAGTCTTTCACAGTTGAGCATCCTTGCAATATTGCTGTTACTGTATATAACATTTTCCTGTTTCTGCTCATTTCAGTTCGCATGAGTATGTAAGTCTTTCCAGGTTTTTCTGAAAGCATCCTACTTGTCATTTCTAATAGCACAATAGTATTCCATCACAATCATATATACCACAACTTGTTCAGTTATTTCTCCCAAAATCTCTTAATATTGTACAGTGGATAAAGACTTGAAACTGGAGTCACCAAGACTTGAATTCCAATCCATGTTTGTACTAACTCCGTGGCCCTAGGCAAGTCACTTAACTTGCGTCTCCCCCATCAGTTAAATGGGGATATTAAAAGCTACCTCCCTAGGTTGGCGATGATATTTAATTCTAAAGGAGCGATCTAGGGTCCTGGGTGTAAATTACAGAGGCAGATTTCTATTTAAATAAAGAAGTCATAGGATCAGATAAAGAGTTGGGAGTTAACTTAGAGGTCACTTGGTTCAAGTCCCTTATTTTACAATAATGGCCTGAGGTGGAGGTAGGTTAAGTAATGTGCCCAAAGGCAAACAGGGAGTAAGTAGAAGATGTAGGTTCTTAATCCAGATTCTCTAACTCCAGATCTGAAGTTTTTCCATGGAATCATATAGCTCAACAGTGGAACTGGTTTTTTCAGGAGGTCATAGACTATTACTCCTAACTGAAAATCTTCAAGTAGGCTGGCAGAACTCTTTTTTAGGTATGTTGTAGAAAAGATTCTTGTTCAAGAATTTACTGGATAGCCTTCTTCAGGTCACTTCCAACTCTGAGAGACAGAGTTGTACAATGTAAAGAATCAGAAGATCTAGGTTTAAATTCAGTCTCATTCTGGTTACTTGTGTGGCCTTGGATAAATCACTTAATCTCTCTGGTTTTCAGTTTTGTTATCCATAAAATTGAGAGACTTGGTCTAAATGTCCTCTGAAGTGCCATCTATGGGGAAGGAAAGCCAGACTAACTGAAACAGCAAGGTACCCTAAGACAGAGATAGGAGGTGTTATGTATCAGACAAGTCAACTCAGTGCCAGCATACTGACCATAACTTACAAAACTTATGTAAATAGTCCAGAATCCTAAACCTAAGAGTCTTGGAAATAGCAGTGCCCAGGAGACAACTTGCCTGGCTTCCAGCTTGAACTCCACAGTCATCACTGAGAGGAGCACTCATTAAGAAGGACGGACCCAATTTCCTTGCCACCACCTGCACTAACGCTTGATCAACTGCAACCATTAGCCAGGTAAGGCCAAGGAATGTCAAAAATTTCCAACTCCCATACCACTGGTCCTGATTCTAACCCAGTTACTGAAGCTATCATCCCAGGAAGAAATTTTTGTGGAGACGGCATCTGCTACAGGAGAGGTGAGGTGCAGGAACCCCTGCCTCTTCATGTTACAGCTCCTGAAACCTGGAAAATAAAATTCTCACCACCAAAGTCCGTGGCATCATCAAATAGTTCCACATCAGACATAGAATTATTAGAATTACTCTAAGGCCCATGTGACTTGCAGAAACCTATATGTGTTATCTTTCCCTACCTGAATATGAGCTCCGTGAGAACAGCAACTGTCTTGTTTTTCTATTTGTATTTCCACTGTTCACAACAGTACATAGTAAGCTAGTGCTTGATAAAGGCTATTCATTCATTCATTCTTTCATAAATCTAGGATCCTATGATTCTACGACCCTGAACTTGCTCATTCGTGTCTGACTTTTCTTGGCAAAGAGACTAGAGTGGTTTGCCATTTTCTTCTGTGAGGAAACTGAGGCAAACAGGGTTAAATTATTTACCCAGGGTCACTAGTTGACCCTGACTGCCCAAATGAAAATACAGAGATTTTACTACCAGTTCTCTTCTTTCAAACCATATGTGGGCCAAATCGGCCCAACGTTAGTTTTTCTTCTCAAAGGAACATTCCTAAAGAAGGGAGCTCAGATGGCAGAAATCCGCGCAGTGCTGGGAACCCCATCTCGGACCCAGGGCGCAGCGGAGCTGAAGCTGCTGAGACTGGAAGGGGCGGGGCCATGGCAGTAGCCACTGAGACTGGAGGGGGCGGGGCCATGGCAGTAGCCACTGAGACCGGAGGGGGCGGGGCCTAGGAAGCTAGGCCGCGCAGGGGGCGGGGCAGGCCGGCAGGGGGCGGGGCGGAGCACGGCGGGCCTGGCCGGGCAGTGATGGCGGCTGATGGGGACTGGCAGGATTTCTATGAGTTCCAGGAGCCGGCCCGAGGCCGCCTGGACCAGCAGAACCGGAACGCCGGGGCCAGGGCGCTTGACGACGAGGGAGGCGTCGGCTTCTCGGCGTTGGCGTGCGGCCTGGAGGAGAAGCTGAGTCTGTGTTTCCGCCCCTCCAGTCCGGACGCCGAGCCTCCAAAGGCGGCGGTGAGGCCAATCACCGAGCGGAGCCTCCTGCAGGAGGATGAGTGAGTGCTGCCGGGGACGGGCTCGAGGAACCGGCGGGCGGGCTGACGCCTCTCCCTTCTCCTTGTTCCCCGTCCTAGGCCTCTGTCCGCGACGCCCAGTCCGACCCTCCCACCCTTCCTCTTTCGCTCCCCGAGTGAGGGACTTGCATCCCATTCCTCCCTCTCCCCCCTCCCATCTAGTCTCCGCCTTTTCTCCACTCCCAGACAACGTCTTCCTCCCCCCAGACCACGCCTTCTTCCTCTTCCCGTCCACGCCTTCCCCAGGCCACGCCCACCTCCTGAACGCTCCCGACCCACCTCACCCCCTCCCACCCAGGTAGGTCCCTGGGTTAGATGGAATCTTTTCACTCCTGGGAGCTCCAGTCTCCTACCCTTTCCTTCCCTTGAACCTCTAACATTATCTTTCTCAGCTCTCCTCTTCCTTCTCCATCCACTCCAGGGTTCCACCTAGGTGAAGGTACACTCCATGCGCCAGAGCTGCCTTTTTCCCTCTGGGTTTATTGGCTCCATTTCTTACTCAAAGATGAAGCCTCAAACCCAATTCACTCTGGAGCTCATAGACTACACAACAAGTCCTCACCCATCTAGCACAGAGTAGATTTAAATATTAAATAGTAATTGTTTCTCTTTTACCCAGGAACCCTGAGGGTCTTTTCCTCCTAGTTGGATTTTTTTTTTTTATTAAAAGGGCCATCCCTTGAAGCAATTACTTAAAGAAGCCTATTCATTGAATAGTTGTATCTCAGTCAAAGTGAGCATGTGGTAAGACCTTAGCCTGAAAGGGCCAGGGTCTCCCAATTACATCCTGGGCCATCTCCAGTCATCCTGATGAATACCAGGCCACTGGACCCAGATGGCTCAGAAGAAAGTGAGGTTGGTGACCTTGGACAGACCTCCCTCACTCAAAGTCAACTGCAAGTCATGTCATCATCTTGATGTCATGGTCTTCTTCGAGAATGAAGGACAAATACACCATTCTCTTTCTCTGCTCTTTTTGGATACTGAAATCCCTGCTTTTCCCCACACTAAATATCAAGGGTTCATGATAAAAGGGAGACACATCGGGGCTTGATAGGTATGCTTTAATAGAGTTATATGTAGGCATATATATCTAATATTTGTATCTTGCAAATTGTATTTGATTTGAATGTCTGGGTATATAGGTATGTGTTTTGTTGTACAACTGTTTTCAGTCATATCTGACTCTTTCTGACCTTTGGGGTGTTTGAAGAGAAGATAGGTTTGCCATTTCCTTCCCTAGCACATTTTACGGATGAGAAAACTAAGGCAAACAGGGTTAAATGACTTGCTCAGGGTCGCACAACTAATCAGTGTCAGAGGCTGGATTTGAACTCGGGTCTTCCTGACTCCAGGCTCTGCACTCTATGCACTGCACCACTTAGTTGTCCATAGCTTTTTGTATATGTATACATATACACATACAGTGTGGGAATAGGGAATAGAGAACTAACCTGGAAGCCTGGAAACCTGTGTTCAAGTACTGCATCTGACACATACTGGCTCTATGACCCTGGACAGGCAATCTTCTAAGACTATGGGCTGCAGAAAGTTTGCTGACCTCTACTGATAGAAGTTTCCTCAGTTGGGAGGATCTCTATGCCAATGAAATCACAAATCAAGTATCGGTATGTACATATACATACCTATATCTTATCTATCTCATTGGTAAAATGGAATACCACAGGTATGATTATTCATAAAATTCAGCTAATACTACTGGTATTATCCTGGTTTATGGAGGAGGTGCATACATACATACATATATACATATACACATACATACATACATACATACATATATATACACACATACATACATACATACATACACACATATATAGGCTCAGACCTATGGTTTCACTGATATTGGAATCTTCCTCAATTCAATTTATTAAACATTTAAGTGCCTACTATGTGGGAGACACTATCTAAGGACTGGGGATACAAAGTGAGGCAAAAGATAGTTCTTGCCTTCAAAGAGCTTGCACTTTAATGGCGGAGACAACATGCAAACAAATCTATACAAAGCAAGCTATATATGGTTGGTTGTTGATCGTTGTCCTTCGTTCTTGAAGAGGACCAAAATGACATCACCATGATAAAGTGAAGTTTCAGTGTGTCCAAATTCATGTTCATTGTGGCTGATCAGACCAATACAAGCTCAGAAGATTGGGTACCATAGATTGGGCACAGATAGTTCATGTGAATATTTGGGGTGGTTACTACAAATTTGCACATCCTATGTTTCCTTTGTGCTATCTCAATTCTGCTTTGCTCATAGAGCATATAGCACCTTTTCTGATGTAGGTATACCATGCTGAGCAATCCTATGCCAGTGTCTCCCATGTTGTACTGTCAAATCCAAAGTTCTTGAGAGAGACCTTGAGAGTGATAAATAGGAAATAATAAAAAGAGGGAAAGCACTGGAATTAGGGGGGAGGGGTTAGAGAAGGCATCCTGGGGAGGGAAATCCCTTCACCATTTCTGGTCATGAAATGTTAAGCAATTCGTACTTTTAGCCTGAGAGCTGGGAGGTTAAATGACTAATCTGTAACTATGTCAATCAAGTCCTGAACCTTGGTTTTACCAACTCTCTCTTTTCAGAATACTGTGTTACCTTCATACAGACATATATTCATATTACACATAAACACACATATACATACTTATCCATGCCCACAGCTTAGTGCTTAAGATAGGTGCTTAAGAAATAAATAAATTGAGTTTATCTTTGTGGTGTGTGTGTGTGTGTATCTATCTATCTATATCCATATGTACGTGTATGTATATATGTATCTCTATCTTCCAAAAAATTCTAAAAATTCTACTCCAATGCCTTTTCATGTTGATGAAGGCAACCCAATTTATCCCTCAAATAGCTGGAAAGTTACTGTTCTCAATACACAGGTTTGACAGAGTTCTTGAAAGCTTCTTGGGGTAAGCAAAGTTTGACAGGTTCTGTTAAGTTATAAGTCTTGTGGTACACCAGACCTTACACTTTGTTTCTGTATTTTCAAGGACCATCTTAAATTCTTAGAGATTTCTCACCAAGTAATGTTTTCTATTATTCCTCAAAGCGATTCATGAAACCATCTGCTTAAAGCTGGTAGGGATTGTAGTTTTGTAGGTAGTTGGTTAGTCAGTAAACATTTGTATCTACACTGGAGATACAAAAAAAATTGTGAAACACAGTCCTTGCTGTCAAGGAGTTCACAGTCTAATGGAAGAGACAACATGTAAACAACTATGTATAAACCATGTACATAGAGGATAAATTGGAAATAAACATAGGAAAAGTATTAGCATTAAGGGGAATCAGGATAGGTTTCTTGTAAGAGGTAGGATTTTATCTGGGACTTGAAGGAAACTGGAGAAGTCAAGAGGTAGAGTTAAGGAGGGAGAGAATTCAAGGCATGAGAGGACAGCCAGTAAAAATGCCTGGAGCAGGGAGATGGAGTGTCTTGTGCAAGAAATAGTAATGAGACAAGTGTTAATGGATTGAAGAATATGTAGGAGTGAGTAAAGTGTGAAAAGACTGGAGGGAGGGAAGCAGGTTATGAAGGACTTTGAATGGCAAATAGAGGATTATGTATTTGATCCTGGAGGTTATAAGGAGCCACTGGCAGGATGGTTGGACTTATACTGTAGGAAAATTACTTTGGTGGCTAAATGAAAGATGAGTTGTAGTGGGGAGAGACTTGTGGCAGGGAGAACAATTAGTAGGCCATTTCAGTGATCCATGCCATGATGAGAGCCTGCACTAGAGGAGTTGCTGTGTCAGACAAGAGAAGGGGGTTAATGCAAGAGATGGTATAAAGGTAGAATCAACCAGACTTGGCAACAGATTGGATATGGGGTGTAAGAGATAATGAAGAATGAAGGATGACCCTTAACCTGGGTGAGTGGAGGATAGCAGTGCTCTCAACAGTAACAAGTAAATTAGGAAGGGGAAGAATCTGAGAGGGAAAGATAATGGATTCAGTTTTGGACATGTTGAATTTGAGATGTCTGTGAGACATCTAGTCAGGCTACGTAAGGGGACATTGGTGATTAAGATCTAGAGGTCAGCAGAGAGTTCAGGGTTAGAGAAGTAAATTTGTGAGTCATCCACATAGAGATGATAATTGAATACATGGGAACTGATGAGATCAAATAACCTCGTATGTAGGGAGAAGAGAAGAGGGTGTGAGGACAGAGCTCTGGGGGACACTCACTTTTAGTGGGTATGACCTGGGTGAAGAACCACTAAAGGACACTGAGGAGAGGTCATTAGATAGGAGGAAAACAAGGAGAAAGCGCTTGGTAAGAAAATCTAGAGAAAAAAAGAGAATCAAGGGTGGTCATCACTGTTAAAGGCTGCAGTGAGGTAAGGTTAAGAAGGATGAGGATTCAGAAAAAACAATTAGATTTGGCAATTAAGGCATTGTTAAATAATTTTGAAGACAGCAGTTTTGGTTGGATGACAAAGCTGAAAGCCAGACTGTAGAGAGTTAAGAAGAGAGTGAGAAGGAAAATTAGAAGTGTTGATGTAGACAGCTTTCTCACGGAATATAGCCACAAAAAAGGAGGAGAGATACAGGATGATAGCTCACGAGGACGCATGGATCAGTTGAAGGGTTTTTGAGGATGGGGCAGACATAGGCACGTTTATAGACAGTATGGAAGTGGGAAAGATTGAAGATAAGCGAGAGAGTAAGAATGATAGAGGGGATAATGCTGGAGAAGGCCAGATGGAATAGGATCACTTGTGCATGTAGAGGGGTTTGCTTTAGCAAGGAAAAGGGCCATCTATTATGTAAGATAGGTGTAAAGGCAGAGAGTGCTAGAAGTGAAGTGAGTGATGTGAGATGAGAGGAGAAGACGGAACTCCTGGTAAGTGGTTCATTTTTTTTTCAGTGAAATATGAGTAGGTGGGGGAGAGGGAGGTTTGAGAGGGATGAAAAGGATTGGAAAAACCACTGTGGTCAGTGGGAAAATGAGTCACTTAGGGAGGTGTAAAAGGATTGCATTGTAGCAGCAAGGGCCCAATTGATGTTATGTATCATAAATTTGTAGTGAACCCAGTCAGCATAGTTTTATGATTTTTTTAAACTTCATTTGTGAGTAGGAAAAATGGCAGTGGATAGTAGGAACAATGGATGGTGGGAATAATCCCAGCTAATATTTGGCCTTGAAAGAACAGTAATAGGATAAAGGGGCAAGGCATTGCAGAGAAGAGAACAGTGTATAGCTGAAGTGGTTCACCAAGGGTTTAGGTTGGGAAGGGATGAGAGTGTAGTCAGTGCAGAAGTGAAGGCCTAGGAAAGAACTGAGGCGTAAGTGGTTAGTGGTTATGATAAAAACAAAGAATAGGGTTTGGATGTGAGGGCACATTGATGGATATTTTATGTTAAAGTGTTAAAATATATACATAATCAATGAAAATATATTGAGACTATTAAGTTCTTACTATGTGCCAGGCGTGCAGAGCTTTTGGGAGGGAGAGAGAACAGAGAGGCAGAAAGAGAGCGAAACAATTAATTTGGAAAGATAACACGTATAAGTAAGTAAGTGGTGGCTCTGGAAATTTTGGTCTGAGGAGTCATAGGGTCAATCAGTTGATGGCTTTTTCAGAAGCTCTGGTAGTATTAATATGATTATTACCCCCAGAGCAAGAGGCAGAGAGTAGGGGGTAGGGAGAAGAAGTGGGAGCAGGGAGGTGGAGAAATGTCTAGGTGGGTTATGAGGGTGAAGTGTGATCTAGGGACTGTCCTCTTTAGGTAGAGTGGGCTAGTTTATACTCAGTCACTAAACAAGACCATTGAACCCCAGGGCAAGAGTTCAAAAGGTAAGTAATGATCCCAGTGACTGGGATCATAGTTTCTAAAAATCTGAGCTGTGGAAGTTCAGTCAATTTTTGAATGATGTTGGGCCAGCTGGACAGAATCAAGGTAGGTAGCATTAACAGGCAGATGGCCAGATGGCTGGCTGAATGTGAAGAGTGTGTGTGAGTGTGTGCGTGTGTGTGCGTGCGTGTGTGCGTGTGCATTTGAATACATACAACACTCAAGCAGCAAAAGTTCAGATTTCAGCAGCTACTGTTGCTGCTATCCAAGGGAAAGTATTTCTTCTCTGTCTGCTTTTATATTCTTCGCATGAGATATTTCACATTCTCTTCCATTTTTTCATTCTTTTGGTTTTGTTTGGTGATTTCTTGGTTTCTCATAAAGTCATTAGACTCCATCTGTTCCATTCTAATTTTGAGAGAACTATTAAATTCAGTGAGCTTTTGACCCTCTTTTTCCATTTGGCTCATTCTGCTTTTGAAAGCATTCTTCTCCTCATTGGCTTTTTGTACCTCCTTTGCCAATTGAGTGAGCCTATTTTTCAAGGTGTTAATTTCCTCAGCAATTTTTTGGATCTCCTTTACCAAGGTATTGACCCGTTTTTCATACTTTTCTTGCATCTCTGACATTTCTCTTCCCAGTTTTTCCTCCACCTGTCTAACTTGCTTTTCAAAATCCATTTTGAGCTCTTCCAGGGCCTGAGCCCACCCGCCACCCCCCCCTGGGGTGTCTGGGGTACTGAGGCCCCGCCCTCCACATCTTTCCCTGATGGCAAGGATACGTCCTCGTCATCAGATCCGAAGGTCGGGATCATTTGCATTTGTTGGAAAAAACTCTCTAAAGTCTTATTTTTCTTCCCTTTTCTAGGCATTTTCCCAGCCAGTTACTTGACTTCTGAGATTCCTTTCCACCCCCGCCTGGATCCGCCCAGCTAGTGCTTGGCCTCTGAGATTTAAATGGGCTTTCCTCCTGCTGGCTGTCAATCAGTGAGCTTTAGTTCAGGTGCTGGGGTGCGGGCAGGGCCGCCTCCCAGGCTCGTTTCCCTCAGGGGTTTTATGTAGAGACTTTCAGGAATGGAGCGGGTGGGGGTGGGGTGGGGGGCCCGCCTCCCACGCTCAGTTCCCTTGCGGGCTTTAAGCAGAAGCCTTCAGTAATAGAGCGGGGTGGGGGCAGGGCCGTCTCCCAGGCTCAGCTCCCTCAGGTTTTATGCAGGGAATCTTCCATAATGAAGATCCTGCCTGCTGCTGGGGGATTCCTGAGTCCCAGTCTGCTGCCTCAGCCTCTGCCCACACCTCTGCCGCTGCCGCTTCCTCCCGAGGGGGCCGAGTCTCGGAGACGCCCTGCTCCCCCTCTCCTCCAGCCCGGCCTTCTTTCTCACTGACCTGTAGCTTCTGTGGGCGGAGGGACTTTCCCGGCTGCTGGAGCTTCCGTCCCTGAAGCCTGCTCGGGTCAGCTTCTCTGGGGCCGCGGCCAGGGCAGCGTTGGGGTGGGGTCTACTTTCCGGGTTGCGACGGACCCTGGGGATGGGTCTCCAGGGCCCCCTGGAACGGAAATCTCTTCCACTCCGTTTCTGCATACCCTGTATTGACCCAGAAGTTATGGGGGACTCCTTTTTACATTAATTCTATGGGCTTTCGTTTCGGAGCTCGTAAACGTGCGTCCTTCTACACCGCCATCTTGGCTCCGCCCCTGCTTTTATATTCTTGTAAAAACTTTTCTACAAATTTTAAAAAGTGATATTTATGTATGTTGGGAATATGAATGAGAAGATTGCTCCAAAGTAGTTAGTAGGGTTATTGTAGAACATGGATATGCAGCTAGAATAGTGGAAAGAGCATTGAATTTGGAGACAGAAACCTGGGTTTTGAATTCTAGTTTTGCCCCTTACTAAATATGTAACCCTGAAAATCTATAGCACAACTTCTCTGTACCTTGGTTTTTTTCAACTTGATAATGAAGGAGTTGTACTTGGTAACTTCTCATTTCTTTCTAGCTCTAAATCTTTGATACTGTAGCCCATATAGTTTGGTACATTTGTGCATGATATCCTTCCAAAACAAAATTTATATCTCTCCCACCCACATGACTGCCTAGTTGAGGCTTTTCTTACCTCTTCTCTGGGCTCTTGTGCATTTTCCTGTTTTCAGTATCTGCTTCTTTCTGTTTTATCCATCAGATAGCTACCAAATTAATATTTCTGATACACAATTTTACTGTACTTCTCCTTTGATCAAAAATTTTACTTACACTATTGTGTCAGTGCCTTATTGGCATTAGAGTAAAATGCAAATTCAGCCTGGTTCCCACTTAGCTTTCTGGTATTATTTCATATCACTTCTCTCACTTTATGTTCTATCCAAACAGGCCTATTGTCTATTCACTGAACTCAGTATTTTAGCTTACATCTCTGGCTACTATGTTTGGAATGTTGTCCTTCTGTCCTTGTCTTTCTTCCTCCACCCCAAATGGCCCAGAGGTTGGTGATCTCTCGTTCATGAAATTTGTATTTATCTTTATACTTTGTATCTTCTAGTAAACTATAAACTCCCTAGATATAGATATGATTTCATTTTGGTCTTTGTATCCCCAGGGCTTACTTCAGGGGCTGCATATAGTAGGTACTTAAAAAATATTTATTGAATGTCAGTTGAATGATAATAAGATTTTTTCCCCTATGGCTAATCTGAATCATTTTAGTTCCAATTGTGCTGTCCTTAGCAGAGACAAAAGAGTTGTTATTGTTTTGTCACATACTTGGAAGATTAAATTTACCTTTGGTTTTCTCTGTAGGCAAGTTCTCTGTAGGCAAATCCTTGACCAGTGCTGAGTTATGCTTCACTCCGGGGATTATTGAAAAATCTTTAGGTAGTATGTTAGACAGCTAGCCAACTGAGAAATCAAAAGGGCCATAACATTTGTTTGAGGTGTGATGTCAGAGAGCTAAAGAATAGAAGGGATGGAGAGACTAGGAAGGGAATGTGTGGGGAATATACTCAGTTGTATAATTTTTGCTGTATCAAAGTGAATTTCAATGCCAGGTGTTATTTGGGATTAGCTGCTCTTTCTTCAAGAAAATTAGAGATATCAAGGGATATTTTATGCATCAATGAGTATGATAAAAGATAAAAATGGTAGCGACTTAACAGAAGCAGAAGAGATTAGGAAGTGACAAGAATACATGCAAAAAACTCCCTATACAATAAAGATCTTAGCATCATTGATAACAACCGTGGTGTGATTACTGATCTAGAGTCAGATCTCCTGGAGAATGAAGTCAAGTGGGCCTTAGGAAGCATTGCTAACAGTAAGGCTAGTGGAGGAGACAAAATTCCACCTGAGCTATTTAAAATCCTAAAAGATGATGCTATTAAAGTGCTGCACTCATGCCAGCGAATCTGGGTAACTAACAGTGACCACTAGATTGGAAAAGATCAGTTTACATCCCAATACTAAAGAAGGGCAATGCCAGCAAATGTTCAGATTACCAAACAATTGCGTTCATTTCATACATCAGCAAGATGATGCTTAAGATTCTGCAGGCTAGGCCTTGGCAATATGTGAACTGAGAATACCAGAAGAGCAAGCTGGTTTTTGAAGAGACAGAGGAACTAGAGACCAAATTGCCAACATTCACTAGATTGTGGAGAAAGCAAGGGAGTTCCAGAGAAACATCTACTTCTGGCTCATTGACTACACTACAGCCTTTGACTGTGTGGATCACAACAAAATGTTGCAACAAAGTCTCAAAGAGATAGGAGTGCCAGATCATCTTACTTGTTTTCTGAGAAACCTATACGTAGACCAAGAAGCAACAGAATCTAACATGAAATGACCGATTGGTTTAAGATTGGAAAAGGACTACAATAAAGCTGTATATTGTCACCTTATTTATTTAACATGTTGTAGAGTACATCATGTGAAATGCCAGACTGGATCAATCAGAAGCCAGAATTAAGGTTGCTGGAAGAAATATCAACAATCTCAGATATGCAAAGATACCACTCTGATGATAGAAAGTGAAGAAGCATTAAGATGTCTCTTGATGAGGGGAGAAGAAGAGAGTTCAAAAGCTGGCTTTTTTAGCTTAACATAAAATAATCTCAGATCTTGACAACTGGTCTCATCACTTCCTGGCAAACAGAGGGAGAAAAAAAATGGAAGTAGTGTCACATTTTATATTCTTGTACTCAAAGATCACTGCAGAAAGTGAACAGTCATGAAATTAAAAGGTACTTGCTCCTTGGAAGGAAAGCTGTGGCAAATCTGGACATATTTAGCATGCTAAAAAGTAGAGACAACCTTGCTAGTGAAGGTCTGTATGGTCAAAGCTGTAGTTTTTCCAGTAGCAATGTATGACTAAGAGTTGGACTATAAAGAAAGCTGAGCACCATAGAATTGACATTTTTGAGTTGTGGTGCTGGAGATTTTTTTAGAGTTACTTGGACAGTAAGGAGATCAAATCAGTTAGTATTTAAATTCATTTAGGCTGTTCACTGAAAGGTTGAATATAGAAGCTGGAGCTTAAATACTTTGTCTACATAATGGGAAGATATGACTCATTGGAAAAGACCTTGATTTTGTCAAACATTGAAGGTAAAAGGAGAAGGGGATGGCAGAGGATGAAATGGATAGACAGTGTCATGGAAACAACAAACATGAACTTGGACAGACTTTGGGAGATAGTGGAGGATAGAAGGGCCTGGTGTGTTGTGGTCCATAGGATCACAAAGAATTGCATACGACTGAACAACTGAACAACAACATGTGTATATGTGTTTACATATATTTTGTATGGCATATACACATACATGGGGAGGGAGGGAGGAAGAGAGAGAGAGAGAGAAAGAGAGAGCGAGAGCAAGCGAGCACTGCATTACCAATTCAAATATCCATTATTCTTTGGGGAAGGGGAGAGGAAGGCACATTCTTGTTACTCTTTAGACCTTAGTTTGTGTGGTGTTTCTTTTTCTTGTGCTTTCCTTTATTACATGTCATCTTATTTACTTATGACTAATGTTTCATCACTATTATGATAATGTTTCATCAAAGTCTTTTGTTTTTATGTAATTACGTTATATGCTAAATTTTCTTTGGGAACTGAACCTTAAGTTTCATCTGAGGAGGTAACTTTAAAGATTGCTGCTCCTTTTGTTTGAAATGACTTGGCAAATGAAATGCTTAACCAAAACTATATTATCAATGAATATTTAGAGAATTCCAAGCCTTGAGAATCCTTAGAGATTCTCTATTTCATTCCCTTCATTTTAGGTGGGATTGCCTAAAAGAAAGAATGATCCTTCCTGATTAGCTGATGCGTTTAATATCTCCACAAATAAGTATAATTATGCTTATGCTACAGTAGTACATGAATTACTTGGGATGAAGTAGCAATTAAATTTATTGACATTTACAACAAACCTTATAACTTTTTATATCTTAAAATTTTAATTTATGTCATTTTGCTTCAGATATTTGTTTTACATGAGTTCACAAGATTTTGGCACATATTTTTAAATTCTTCATTATGGAGCAGCATTTTTGTAATGTTGCATGTTAGGTGCATCTTTGATGAAAATTCCATTTTTTCAAGACTCTTGATTTTATCCCATAGATTTTCAGTGGGGTTAAATCAGGAGAGTCTTTAAGCAATCAGAGCTTAAAACTGGACTAAGACTTTTGGGCTACCCTTTATTTTTCAGAGTTCATCATTTTCTCATCAGGGATAAGACTTACAGTCACAGTGGAAGTAGAAAATCTTCCAAATAGTTTGTGGTAACTATTTTATACCAATGAAGATGCCAAGATCCTAACAGGCTTACGTGAACTTCAGACAGTTTGGGTATAATCCTTGAATGGAAAAAGAAGTTTCATCAGTAAAAACTACTTTTTTTTTAAGCTTCATTACTCTAGTCATATCATCTTATGACACTACTCTGTCCTGATTTTCCTCCTGTCTTTCTGACCCCTCCTCAGTATCCTTTGTTGTATCTTTATCCAGATCATACTTGGTAAAGATGGGTGTTCCCTAAGGCTCTGTCCTAGGCCCCCATGTTTTCACCCACTGTACTACTTCTCTTGGTGATCACATCAGCTCTCATCAGATTTACTTTCTGTCTTCTAATCTCCTGTGTGCCTGGAATATTCTCCGTGCTCAACTCCACCTTCTGACTTCCTTCAAGTTCTAACTAAAAGTTGGGAGCCTTTCCTCATTCTTCTTAATTTTAGTGTCTTTCCTCCACTAATTATTTATTATTTATCCCATATATAACTTGTTTGTACACATTTATTTACTTGATATCTCTCCTATTAGATTGTAAGCTTTTTTGAGGGCAAGGACTGTCTTTTTCCTTGATTTATATCACCAGCTCTTAGCATAGTACCCCATACCTAGGTGCTTAATAAATGCTTCTTGATTTGACATGATAGTATTGGTTAGTAGCCAGTTTTTCTTTCTGATGGTTTTCTACCTCTTCTTCCATCTTGAAGAGGAGTATGCTGCACTTTAGTGAAATCAGTAACAGCTTATTTAAATGTTCTTCTGATAGTCTTCACTTATTTTCTAAAGATTAATTAGGCTTTTTTGAAGCAGTACTTTTGTCTGTTTTTCATTTTTGATCACTCCCTTATTTTCAGGTGTGAGATATTGTTTTGTCATAGGCTTGAATTGCTCTTGAAACACTTGACTACCCCTCACCAGTAACCTTTGCATTATTTCTAATGCTGAAGTGTACTCTTTTTTTAAAGTATTTATTTGCTCTCCCTCTTTCCTTTCTCACCACTGGAAAGAAGAGAAAAGAAAACAGAATTCTTGTAACAAATATTCATAGTGAAGCAAAAAGTTCCCTTGTTGGCTTTGTCCAAAAATGTCTGTCTCATTCTAGTGCCTTGATGGACTCATCAACTCTAAGAAGATGGGTGACTTTCTATATAATTTGTCCTCTGGAATCCTGATTGGTTATTATGTTGACCAGATTTCTTCAGTATTTCAAAGTTTTATGATACTGTTATAGTATTAGCATCAGTATAGTATGGTATTCCTGTCTGTACTATTTTATACAAATCTGTTTTCTCTGAAACAATTCCCTTCATTGCTTCTTTTAGAATAGTGGTATTGCATTGTATTCATGGCTCTTAATTTGTTCATCCATTCATCAGTTAATGAACACTTGCTTAGATTCCAGTTCTTTGTGTTCTTTAAGAGATATAACCTTATTTGGATCCATTTTTTCAGTTCAAGAAAAAAAAATTTGCTCAAATGAGCAAGTGCTTTTGCCAGCTATTTCATTGTGAACCTTTTTGGTTTGACCTCGAGTTCTGAAACAACTTTTCCTTTTTTGCAGTCTTTGCAGCTAACACCTTAATCAGATCCTCATTCAACAGTTCTTTCAGAGTTCTTTACATATATTTCCTTGGAGTAATATCTGTTCTTCAAAACCCCAGTATAAGAATCACAGCAAAAGAGATCAATGACATATGGAGTAAAATTTAGCACTAAACTGATCACCTTAAGAGAATGAACTTAAACTGGGGAAATCTGCTTAATGTGGTTTCATCTAGTCATGGGTCAGATGTTCTAAGTCAACCTAGTGTCAATAGAAGCATACACTCATGACCATTTCTGTCACAAAGTGAAACCATATCAATATTATTACTTGTTCTGAGTAATCTTCATTTTACTGTACCTAAGATGCTTGTTAGGAAAGTACTTTTTCAAACCTTAAAGTATTATAAAAATATGTATCATTAAATGACTAAGCTGGTTAGTGGCAAAAAAGGGCCTAGAGTTTATATTTCTAAATTTCTATGCTACTACTATTTTCACTATACATATACATACGTATGTGTGTATGTATGTGTGTAAGATGTGGATAATAATACTTGCAGCACCTAGCTCAAAGGATTGTTGAGAGGATTCAGTTAGATACATAAAGTATATAGTGTTTTGCAAACTTTAAAGGTGTGATATCATGCCAGTTGTTATTAGGATATGCCATTTGTGGAAGCTAGAAAATTAGTAAGAAATTAAATTTGTGGTAATATGATACTGACATCTTTTTTTTTTGGAGGGGTAATTGGGGTTTAAGTGACTTCCCCAAGTTCACACAGCTAGTAAGTGTCAGGTGTTTGAGGTCAGATTTGAACTCAGATCCTCCTGTCTCCAGGGCTGGTGCTCTGTTCACAGTGACACTTAGCTACTCCACACATTATCTTTCTTTAGAACTCTTGTCCCAAAACCAGTTGAGTTATCATTCTGTCTTTCCACCTGACAAATGTATTCTACCTACTCCATTGTTACTTTTCCTAAAATTCCCATTTTAACATTTTTCATTTTTTGCACATTAATGATTTAGTTTTTTTTTTTTTTACTGGAGGTAGAACCAGAGGGTATAGGTTCAAATCTTGGGTCTACTACTTAGTCTTTGTGTGAATTTAGGAAATTCACTTAACCTTTCTGTCCTGATTTTCCTAATATATAAAATGAGATAGCTGGGCCAGATAATGTCTTAGATACCTTCTACCTCTAAATTCTCTTCTCCTACTGTAATATTAAATTTTTAAGAAAATGAGAAGTCTTGTAGAATTTTAACTAACATTGACTATAGTTTTTTTTTTTTCTCAAGGATTTGGAATGCATTAACAGATAATTATGGTAATGTGATGCCAGTAGATTGGAAGTCATCCCATACCAGAACTTTGCATTTGCTCACTTTGAACCTCTCTGAAAAGGGGGTAAGTCCTGAATTTGCCCATTTATTTTCTGATTGTCTTATTTTTGAAAATTGATATTAAAGCATATGTGATTGGCTTAAAAATCCAAAGCTTAAGAATCTAAATTCTGATTTGTATTTGACAGCTGAATTAGAAACACATTAAGGTACAGATTCACAATTGTGCCCCACTCCAAACTTAAAAATTTGGAAGTATCTGTAAATAAAATATCACAACCTCTTATCCTGTTATTCATATCTATGGACTTGCATAAATCCAATCAATCTTTAGATATTATGTGGATACCTTAAACCAACTAGGCAGTTTACTTGTTATGCCTTGGTTTTGCTTCCTGAACAGATTACTTCTTTTATTGTCCTTATGTCTCTTGGTGGATCTTTTATTCTGCCTCTTGTTTATAGTATGGCATTGACAATATTGCATAGCTTTGTGCCCCCACCATCCATTTTTCCATTGTTCTTTGGGTCACTAGCAATTTTAATTTTGTGGAAATTGTGTAGTCCATGATTCTAACCACATAGTGTCATTGGTATTAAAAGCAAAATTTTTTTTTTCAAAGAGAAGCTTAGGGTAATTTAAAGTTTCCAAATGCAATACACACCATTCTCTTTATCTTATTAATTTTTAGAGCCCGATCATTGTCCATCTGTGATCTGTAGCCAAGATATATGCACTAATTGACTAGCGGTAGAAGTTAGCTATTCACCTGCATGTTACAGTTTGGATAATAAAATTTTTTGGATAATATAATTTTTTAGGTAATATAATTTTTTAGATAATGTGTTTCAGCAAAAGGCTAATAAGTAACAATGGTCAACATTTTATGTTAGGCTAAAGCAATTCACTTTTGATATGCTAAGTGATAGTACATAGTGAGAATATCATCTATTGCTTAAATGTACTTTTAGATTTGGAACAGAGTGCTAACACAGATATAATCTGTTTATTAATTAGGCGATTATTGTTAAACTTGAGCCAGGATGTAAGTCTGTTAATGCAAGGGACTGTTTCATTTTTGTTTTTGCATCCCCTAGAGCCTAGCACAAATCCTTGTATGTATAGCAGGTGATTAATAAATGTTTGTGGGACTGAATTTCCTGAAGAAGAGAACACTTGCGGGGAGCAGATGATTGTTGTCTTCAGATATGGAGGAAGGATTAGATTTCTTCTGTTTGATCTCAAGGTGGGGAACCAGGAACAGTGGGAAAAAAGTGGGAGGGCAACTTCAGCTTGTTGTCAACATCCTAACAATCAGTCATTAAAAAGTTGAATGGTTTGCCTCAAGAAATGTTAGGTACTGTCTTCTTGGAGGACTTCAGATAGAGACTATTAGACCCAAGTGTCATATATGTTATAGTGGGGATTTCTTTTGTGTGTTGGAATGGGTGGCTGCTAACTGGCAGATTTTATGATTTTGTGATTGTCTGAGTTAGAGGTGAGGAAGGTATGTATTTCAGGCATCAGGATAGTCAGTGCAAAGGCATGGAAACTGGAAATAGAGTCCAGGATGTGAGGAACCAAGACAAGGCCCATTTGACTCAATCATAGAGTGCAGAAAGGGAAGTAATATATAATGAGGTTAGAAAGATAGATTTGGGTCAGGTTTTGAAGGGCTTTAAAAGTCAAATAGAGGAATTTATAGTTTAGACCAGAGACAGTGTGGAGCCTCTGGAGTTTGAATAGGAGACTGACATGATCAGACCTGTGCTTAAGGAAAATGACTTTGGTGGCTGTATGTAAGAGAGATCTGAGTGGGAACCGGGAAAATAACATATGCAATAACTATAATAATGCCAACAAAAGGAACAGTAATATAAAAATGAATGCTGTGTAATTATAGTGACTGATCTTGGTGTTAATGAAGAGGGAAGGAAATGTACCTTCCTCTTGTTGTCTCCATGTCCCGTCCTCCATGCCTGAATGTACTTCGTCCTTAGCTCAGCTTCATAGAGGTCTTCTCTTATTTTCAGATACAACTCAAGCATTACCTCTTACATAAAGTCTTCACTGATGTTCCTTACTGCTGATGCACTCTTTTGCTAACTACCCTGTGTTTAATTACCTTTTATTTATCCTCTTTATATTTAAATGTGTGTATGTTTTATTCTCCATTTGAATGTAAGCTCCTTGAGAGGAGGGATTGTTTTGTGTTTGTTTCTTTAGCACCGAGCACTGGGAGTGACAAAGGAGAAAAGAGGTCAAAACCAGCCTACAAAAGCAACTCTGTCTGACAGAATAGATGCTTTACATTTGTAGCTCCTGGCTCCTAGCAGCAAAAAGGGGGAAGTATACTGCATCTCTTTTTTGGCTCCAAGATCACACAGTATTCAGTTTCATCTTACTGGTGTTTTTTTGTGTTATTTTTATTCTTTATGTTGTTTTTATGGTTCTGCTAACTTCACTCATCAGTTTTTCTCCTCTTTCTCTGAACTAATATTTTGTTTCTTAAGGGATTTCATTAAGTTCCTACACTGTAGTTTGTTCAACCATTATCCAGTTGACAACTTTGAATCTCTGGATATCGTCTTAAGCGATGACTGTACCTTCTCTCACACCCCTGATATAATACTGATTCTAGGTGAGGAGCTGAAATACTCCTGGGTTACCACTGTCACGTCCTTTGAAGTCTACTTCCCACAGCCCTTCTTTCCTCAAAGTCCACTCAATTAAAATTTTTCATTCAATCCAATTTGTGTGGTTTTAGTATACTGCCCCTCCAGGTCATTCTCCCACATTTTTCAGAGTTCACCACCTATGTCACCACCTTCTCTTCCCCAACCTTTGTCCTCATACTAGGGGAATGCTCCCTCAAACTTGCTAATCTCCTTATGCCTTAGCCTCATTAAATCCTATGATCTACTATTTCACTCTACCTGAGCTACAAAATATTCTCTTTCCTTAATAAAAAAAACTATGTCATTCCTCTGACATAACTGCTTGTCATCTCAACTCTCCCTATATATCACTCCTCCTAAATCTATTCTTTACTCTCACTGAGACCTTCAGTTCCAATGGGGAAGTGGGTCTTATTGGGATGCATGTGCCAATTGCCCTGGCTGGTGGTAGTCTAACCACCTTTCCTAATTTGCCTAGAGTCCCCACATTGCAGTGTATCTGTGTCCATCTATCTCCTAGAAAAGAGAATTCTCTCCTTGGCTTTGCCCTGCTACATCCTTGCAAGCTGCCCTTTGGCATCTTGGGTAGAACTAGCGTGGTACAGTAGATAGAGTGCAGGACCTGGAATTAGGAAGACCTGAGTTAAAATGCAGCCTCAGATACTAACTAGCTGTTTGTCTCTGAGTAAGTTACTTAATCTATTTGCTTCAGTTTCCTCGACTCTAAAATGGAGAAAATAACAGCATCTATCTTGCAGAGCCGTTGTGTGGATCAAATGAGATAGTGCTTAGCACAGTGCCTGGCACATAGTAGGTGCTATATAAAAGTTTGTTCCCTTCCTTTCCCTCCCTTCTCCTCACCTCCTACCCCTAGTATTTTTATGGGTCATTCATTATCCCTAGTATAAATTTACTTTCCTCCCTCTTTAATCTCAATCCAATAGTTTGCCATTTCATTATATTCTGTTTTTAAATTCTTTGCCCTTCTGTCCTATTGACACTTACCTTTTAGCAAACCTTAGTCCTAAATGAGAACCACAATCTACCTTTTCTTCTCCTACTTACGCAATGCTAAGTGCAGCTGGAAGAAATCTCAATCAGACTGATAGGGTACATTACAAATTCATGTCATTCAATCTCAGCGGGGCTCTCTAGTGCAGCTAGTCCTTTTATTTCTCCGTACTTGATTTCCTATCTCACTCCACACAGAAGCTATTCCAAAACTTCTCATACCTTCTCCTACTCCCTCTCTCAACTGGGCACCTCACTTCTTTACTTTATTGAGAATATTGAGGTCATTAAAATGAGCTCCTGCTTTTCTCCTTCTCTTTATCTCAAAATTCCTTGACATCATCTTTCTCTCTTATTTTCTTTCAGTCCCTGACATCTTATTCTCTGAGGCTGACAACTTGATATGTGCCCTTGATCTCAGCCACTCTTATCCTCACTAGTGGATTATTTACTCAGTCTCTTTCTTTAACATGCATTCTCTCCTCTCTCTCTCTCTCTCTCTTTCGCTTTCTGTCCCTCTCTGCTTCTTTCCTACTGCCTTTAAACATGATGAAATCTTCCTCATGATTTAAAACAAAATACTTTAGTAAAACTCTGCCATTCCCTGAAGCTATCATCATATTATTTTCCTCCTCCATTTCTCAGTCAAACTCTTGAAAAACTGTTTATTTATACTCACTCCCCAGCACTTTGCAGTCTCTCTTTGGACCTTATCGTTCAACTGAAACTGTTCTCTTCAAATTTACCAGTGATGTTTTAATTGCTAAATCTAAAGATCTTTTCTCAGTCTTCATCCTTCTTGATCTTTGTGCTACACCAGCACTGTTGACTACTCTTTCCTGGATACTTTCTCCTGTCTGGGTTTTAAGGAACCTCCTCTACTTTGGTTCTTCTCTTAATTGTCCAACAGCTTTTTAGGCTCCTTTGCTGGCTTGTCATACATGTTCACCAAGATTGTATCCTAGGCCCTGTTTTCTTTCTTCATTTGTGCTCTTGGTAACTTCATAAACTCCCATGAATTTAACTGTCAGCTTTATGCAGTTGACTCATATACATATATATACATATATATACATATATATATGTATGTATATATATAGTATGTATATATACATATATGTGTATGTATATGTATATACATATACATACATATATGCATATACTCCCTGAAACCTGCCTTTTTAAGATTATCACATGTCTTACTAGCCTTTCTAAGGCTATTACTCTTTTTTTCCCTACATCTCTAGACAAAGTGGGGGCAGCTAGGTACACAGTGGGTACAGTGCTGGACCTGGAGGCAGGAAGACTTGAGTTCAAATTGTGATACTAATTGTGTGACCTTGGGCAATTTGCTTAACCCTGTTTGTTTTAGTTTTCTCATCTTTAAAATGAATTGGAGAAGGAAATGGCAAACCACTATCTTTGCTAAGAAAATCGAAAAAGGGGTCACAAAGAATCAGACACAACTGAAAAATGACTGAACAAGACAGATAGATTAGACAGAGAAGGCCAGGAGGAAAAATTGACATATTTCTTTTTCCTTATTGCCATTTTTGGACCCTTTCTTTGTCACTATCACTCAACAGTCACCTCTCTTTCTTCAAAATTTATTCCATCCTGTCCTCTTCCTGTCATCTGCAAGCATCTAAGTCATTATGCCTTCTTCCCCACCCCCTAATAATTTTAGTGCCTGGCTCATAAACTCTTTATCCACTCCAACCTTGACTTGCTTTGAACACTCTTTTCTCCCTGATCCTTAAGCTCTTCCACTCCCATAATCTCTGTCTCTTGTCTAACTCAGCCAAATAATTTAGTGGCCTGAGGAATTTTAATTGCCACTGGCATCTAGGTAAGTTAAACTTAGCCATATCAATTGGTTTTTGAAAGAAGTTACAATATTGACTTCTACTAACCTTTAGGGTGATAACATTTATGGAAAAAAATATATAATTTGAATACCTGTCTTTGAAGGACATTTGATTTCCTAAAGTGAGAAAAACCATTCCGAAAAGCCAAGGCATATTAAATTTCGGTTTCAATTTTACATAATTAAAATTCAAGATGGTGTATTATAAAATGATGGGTTGTTTCTAGAGCAAGACAACTGGTACATTCCAGGCATTTACATGAGTACATTTTTTCCATTTGGTGGCTCTTAAATTTCATTCAGGGAAACAACACTACCAGTTCTGTCTATAATTCTGGCACAGGACTCAATAATGGAAATGTTTGGCAATTATAAAGGAACATTTATGCTGAGTAATGACACCCATAACAGCCAAGGTTACCTTGCAAAGACTGGAAAGAATTCCACATATTAGTATATTCCAGTCTTGTGTGCAATAAGGGGGGAGGGAGCCACTTCACTTTCTCTGGGAATGTGATAGGGGATCATTATTTCTGATGATTTGGTCATAATGGAAATGATTCTGATTATTTATGTCATCAATTTTAGGAAATTTTGGCCTCAGAGTTAAATTATTTACTGTCTTTAAGTAGTAAAAATGTCTAAAAAATATGCTTTTGTTGAGAGATTGCTTGTAAAGCATTTTGAGTAGCGTCCCCCCTGTGCTATCCATTCCTTATTGCCAATATAGGAGACAAAATGGGTGGAATATAAGAGGGGCATTAGGTTAGTCATGAAGAGTTGGAGATGACTGAGCAGCAGCAGCACCATATGTTATAGATAATATTTGGTTTGTTTGGTTAAACTATGGGTTACTACTGTCAAATAGATGTTTTCCTTTTGATTATTGCTTTTAAGGCCAGACTAGTCCTGGGTCAGATTTAAGTTTTGGATTCCATTCTAGAGCAAATTTTGGTATATTCTTAGTACTTCTGAATGAGAACTTACGGATTCTTCACAAAATGAACTCAGCTTTATGAGGACCTTATGTATAAGACATGATTATGAATTAGGACTGGTATTGAATTAAAAAAAAAGTCAAGCTATGGGAGAATAGAGATACTGTCTGGATGGTTTCACTAATGGTGCTTAACTGACTCACTTATACTAGAATAATGTACAAGCCAACTTTAGTCAGTTTCGGAAATTTTTTATTCATACATTTAATAAGGTATAATAACGATTGAGAGAGTGACATAAGGGGAAAAAGGGGGAATTTATGTTATCAATGTTTTATTGTATCTTAGTTTATTTTGTTAAATATTTTACATTTGCAGTTTAATCTGGTTTCAGCTGCATTTGAAGTATTGTAGGTAGTGTGTTTGATACTTTCGTTTTAGATGATTAAAGATAAATGCTGCTGTTAATTTCCATAATGTTCATCATGAGAATTATTGAAATTTAGAGAAATCCTTTCCTAAGAGAGGAAAGGCTTATTTAGAGAGGTTGAGCGAGCACAAAGCCAACAAAATGGAGACATATAGTCTTGTTTGTTAAGTTTATTTCCCTTGAATTAATATTTATATAGCAGCTTGAGTTTACAAGTATCTAGTTTCATACTCTATACACTTCCTACACAAAATCACTGTAACCATCTGTCTTTGAACTTTTCTCTTATTATGGTTATTAGTCACAACATATTTCTTTTTCCCCATTACTAGCAGTTAGTTCTTTTTCTTTGTCATTTCTTTTTGGAGTTCAATTTTAGTATATATTTTCTCCAAGTTGAAGTACAAAAACAATGTTCCCTCTGAATCAATTGAGCTTCCTTTCATATTGTTTCTGCCTCTGAATGAAGAATTGCAGGAAAATGTTTTCCTTTCTGGCTCATTCTCCTACTTCTTCCCCATAAGATTTTATTTTTTATAAAAAATCCTAATACCATTTTTATTTTGTGTTTTTATTTTTAGATAAATGACAATTTGATTCTTGATACTTCAGATGATGAAGAGTTGAGGGAACAACTGGATATGCATTCGATTATAGTCTCTTGCATCAATGATGAACCACTTTTCACAGCAGATCAGGTATGAAGAAAATATTTATGAGTAAAAGTCAGAGTAAAGATCAAAAATGATTTTCATTGAATTCTTTAGAGTATTAGTTGTTGGACTTTAATTAATCTATTTTTGAATGTGCTTATTTCCCAAACTAGAATCAGGAAAATATGTACTCTGTGGATCTTTCATATTGAAAGTCTAATTTTATAGCTTTCTTGGCACTGACACTAGAATCCTAGATTATGAGTGCTGCTTAGTTTTTCTGAAAAGTAGATAAACTACAATAAGCCTACAATGAATATTCAGTTTGATTAAGCCTTGGGTAGAATTCATTGGCATGAATCAGAAATATTCACTCAATGCTTTTGAAAGAAGTGAACATTTTCTGTGGAATATTACAGAATGCCAGTCCTGCTTGCATTGTGAGTCAGCTGGATGAAATATAGATCAGAGGTTCTCAAACTTATTTGGCCTACTGTTCCCTTTAAAAAAAAAATTACTTAGTGCCTCCCTGGAATCCCTGGAAATCTACTTTCTTTAACCATTTAATAACGTTTTTTTTGAAGTTTACATCATTTTAAAAAATATAAAATATTTGTAAAAAATGACATCTAAAATTTAATAATTTATTGCAAATTTGTGTTTTTTGTCCTGTATTGAAATTTGCATGATGCAATATTGTAACATATAATCATATCATATTGTATTGTAAACAAGTCTTGACATGCACATACTCTTGTTGATGCATGCTGAAATTCCTGACAATGTGTGACATGCTCATCTGCCAACACTTGCTTGTTAAGACCTGTCAACGAATTTGACCACTGTTCAGTTATAACTTCCATTTTGTGTGTTTATTTGGAAAATAATGTAATCACTGTGACTTTCTTTGTTGCACAACAGATGAGACATGAAAGAGTTTTCAAAATTTTTTTCTCTTCTTTCTTTGCGCATCCACTGCCTCCCTTATTTTTATTCAGTGCTCTGCAATTACACGTGAAGCTAGTACTGTGCCCCTCAATCATTCCAGTGCCCCTAGGTGCGGTATCATCCACTTGGCGAACCTCTTAGAGGAAAGTAGGAAGTACTGTGATCAGACCTTTTTCTTCTAGGTTATCCTTACACACACTGATAATAGATGTAGGTCTGGACCTGGAAAGAAAGTGAATAATAAAAGCAAAATAATTGTTAAAAGGTAACTGATTAAAAAAAGCTTATCTGATCTTAGCTGAAAAGACTTTTTTGAACACTAATATAGGATTACAGGACTAAATAGGACCTTAAATTTTTTTAGTTTTTTTTTGGCAAATGCGTTTTAAACAATCTCACAATTTCCCTTAATTTTAAGACAATTCACAGATTTTTCACAGCTTTCCACCCCCCTTTTAAAGTAACCTGTTAGAATACTTAGCAGTGCTTATCATGGCAAGATTCCTTTGGCTAATTAATGTAATTCCTTTAGTTTTAAATTAAATTAATTTATCCCTATTTTGCCCCCTAATGAAGGTAGACAATAATATTTTATGTTTTAACCTGCATAAACTTGGAGAATATTAAAACTTGCCATAGATTTCTTTCTTTCCTCTCACTTCCCTCATTCAAATAATTGCGTTACCCTGAATAGCTTTTCCTCACAAATATTATTTTCTTTTTAAAATTTTTAAAAAAATTTTGGACTTGAATACTAAAACTTAAATATATAATAAGAAAAGGAAAAGAAACATATTATAAACTTAAATATGAAATAAGAAAGAAAACATGTCATGTTTACAGCAGAATGTAAAAGAGGATTCAAAATATATAGCAATGAATTTCCATTTCAAGAAAGCCTATATATTGAATATTATACATTGTGTTGAAAGCTATCTTTGCTTCCTTCTAGGTTTTCTTTTGTTATACACTGTACACTTTTTACTTTGTTTTTTTTTTTCCTTCTTCCTCTTCCCTTCTAATTACCCCCTCTCATCCCACTCCCCTACAATTAAGCATGGATTTATTTATATATAGATATTGATATATGCATACATATATACATTTATACACATACATACATAAACATCTATTTTCCCTGAGAGTCTATTCCTAATCTTTGTTTTTATGTTTGTGTGTATCTCTTATTTCCTATCCCTTCTGACTCCTCAACTTTACTTACACCTGCTACCTTGCCCCCTCCTGTTCCTTAAACTACCCCCTCTCTAAAGATCCCTCCCTTATCTTCCCATTTCCATTAATCTAAACACCCTTTTATATCCCCCTTTAACCTATTCCCTCACCCTCCCCTCTCAAGATTCCTCCTTTATCTTCTTCCCTTCCCTATCCCCGTAGTATTTCTTTCTAAATTTAGAAGACTTTTATACTCTTCTAGATGTATATGTATTGTTCCCTCTTGAATCCTTTCTAGTGAAAATAAGCTTCCAGACCTAACAGTTCTCCTCTCCCATCTAATTCCTCTTTATCAATTCTTCCTCTTATACCTTATTTGTATAAGATAACTACTCTTTTTAACTGTTCCTGAAAGGTTTTACTTTTTGAAGTCATATCATACTCAGGTCGACCCCAGTCTTTCTTATGAACTACACAATTACAATAACAATCTTAGACATATGTTTTACATTTTATATACGTAAAAGGTAAACAGTCTGCCCTTATTGAGCCCCTTGCAATTGGTTTTTGTACCTTATGTTTTTCTTGGCTCTTGTATGTCAAATCTTCTATTAAGTTTAGTTTTTTTTTTAATAGCTAAGTCCTGAAAATCTGACAGTTCATTAAATGTTCATTTTTTTTTTATTCAGAGTTAGGCTTATTTTTACTGATATAATATATATATATATAAAATATATAATGCTGAGTATAATATTTTTTCCCAGAAATCCAGTTGTTTTGCCCTTCAATATTTAGTGTTTCAAGACTTGTGGTCTTTTAGGTTATCACTACAAGTCTTGTGTGATTCTACTTATGGCACCGCCTTATGTAAATTGTTTTTGTTTCTTGTTGCTCATAATATTTTATCCTTGAGGTGAGGGTTTCAGAATTTGACTATAATATTCCTGTGGGTTTTCCTCATAGGATTTCTTTCAGGCGGTGATTGGCAGATTTTTTCTATTTCTACTTTCACCTCTTGTTCTAATGCTTCAGGACAATTTTCTTTAATTATTTATTGTATTGTATACCAAGATTCTTTTTTTGATCATAACTCTCAGGTAATCTAATTATTCTTATGTTTTTTCTTTTAAATCTGTTCTTCAGATCATTTGTTTTTCTTATGAGATGTTCATATTGTCTTCTATTTTTTCATTCATTATATTTTATTTTATTATTTCTTGATCTCTTATGACTTCAGTGGTTTCTCTTGCCCACTTCTGATTGTCACGGAGTCATTTTCTTCCCTGAGATTCTGGGTCTCCTTTTCTAATTGTTTGACTTTCTTTTCATAATCTTCTTGTTTTTCATTTTTAAGTTTTTCGTCAATCTCTCTCATTTGATTTTTAGTCTTTTTAAAGTTCTTTTATGAATTTTTTTTGGGCAGGTGACCACTGACATTACTTTTTGGGGTAGAAGAGGGTTTTTTTTGCTTCACTGTCCTTCTCTGAAGACAAATCTTCATCTTTTCTATTCCCATAGTAACTCTCTATGGTTGGATTCCTTCTCCTTTGCCTGTGTAATTTTTTTTTTAATAGTTAAGTTTTGTAATCACCTATAGGCCTGGGGTATGGGGTTGGTGCCTCTAGCCACAGATCTTCCTTTAGTGCTCCTCTGATCTTGAACCCAAACCAATACCTCTAGCCTTTCGAAAGTGCCCACAGCCAGGAGCATCCCTGCCCCACCCACTGCTTCTGCACTCGCCAAGGATGTGCTGATTCCTTCTCACCCTCCTAGCTTCTCTGCAACACAGCTGGGTCTGGCTTTCCTTTTCAGCAGAGATTCCCTGTAACTTTCCCAGCTCAGATGCCCAACTCCCCTCACAGTCCTAGGAGTAAAAGTTCCTGTGGCTGGAGCCGAAGCACATTTAGCCTCCCAGCCCAGCTAACCCCAGAGTTTGCTGCTTGTTGTTTAAGTTGTCCCTAGCCTGGAGGTGTTTACTATTCACTGGGACCAATTCTTTATATCTTCTCCATTGTCCCAGGAGGACCCCTGTTCTGCTCATTCTCTTATTTATTTTTACCTTTCTCTGTTTTCCCTGAGGTGCTGTTTTATCTCTTTTGGGGAGGAAAGTCTTGAGAGCTTGGAAATTTCTGACCTACTCTGTCATCTTCCCAAAATCCTCTCCCAAAATATTATTTTCCAATAGCTGTATAACTTTTGTGCCTCTCCTCTGACATTTTTCTAAGTTCATATATCTTGACTCAGTGGTGGACTACAGGACAAAAATACTGTATTGAGAGTCTGAGCAGAAGTGACCATGTTGGAAGCATTGTGCTTACCTTAAAATATAATAGCAAATTATTGATTTTTTAAGTTTGTCTTCTGTTATAACCTATAAATCTGCTTGTAAGTCTTGCAGAAAATGATTCTCAATCTTGTTTTAGTGTGTCTGCTTAAAGAAATTTATTGTGTCCCTGTGTTTTTCATATTTTATATGTATACATATATATATATATATATATATATATATTTATTTATTTATATTTGCTGCTAAGGGGATAATTTGCTCCACAGGAACTTGTCATGTTTTATTTGAAAAAGTTTTTTTTTTTTTTGGCTTTTATATTGTTGGAGTACTTTTATTGTTTTTATTTGAATGAATAACCACAGATATTTCCTTTGGTAAAATGATGGATTAGAATAGGCTAGATGGTCTCTAAGATTACTTAGCTCTAAAAATTTTAGAGTTCTCCTAAGGATTTGATGAATATTAAGTTGTAGTATGCTATAAATTTTGTACGTCCTATAATTTTTTTGTTTATTAACTGTCACCTTGGCACATGTATGCCAGTATTCATAATTATGACCTGCAGCCTATTGAGTTGTCATGGAAAGATTAAGTTACATTTACTTTAATTTTGGTGTTAAGTGCATCTTGTTGTATTCTAATTTTTTGAAAATTGGTAATCCATTAGTAGCATATATAGTTGTTTTCTTTCTTAATAAAAACAATTTTGGGGGGCAGAGCCAAGATGGTGGAGTAGAAGGACGCATGTTTACGAGCTCCAACCCACAGCCCATAGAATTAATGTAAAAAGAGACCCCCATAACTTCTGGACCACTGAAAAGGGTACAGAAACGGAGTGGAAGAGATTTCCGTGCCAGAGAGCCCTGGAGACCCATCCCCAGGGTCCGTCGCGCCCTGGAAAGCGAACCCCACCCCAGTGCTGCCCTGGCCGCGGCCCCAGAGAAGCTGACCCAAGCAGGCTTCAGGGATGGAAGCTCCGGCAGCCGGGAAAGTCCCTCCTCCCACAGAAGCTACAGGTCAGTGAGAGAGACGGCTGGCTGGCTGAGGGGAGTGGGGTGTGTCCGTGACTCGGGCCCCCTCGGGAGGAAGCAGCGGCGGCAGAGACAGGGGCAGGAAGTGGCGGAGGCAGAGGTGTGGGCGGCAGTGGAGGCAGCAGTGGGCAGCGGCCCAGCACTCCCCCAGCAGCAGGCAGGATCTTCATTACTGAAGGTTTCTGCATAAACAACCTGAGGGAGCTGAGCCTGGGAGACGGCCCTGCCCCACCCTGCTCCACTACTGAAGGCCTCTGCATAAAGCCCCTGAGGGAACTGAGCCTGGGAGGCGGCCCCCCCCCCACCCGCTCCGTTCCTGAAAGTCTCTGCATAAAGCCCCTGAGGAAGCCGAGCCAGGGAGGCGGCCCTGCCCCCACCCCAGCACCAGAACTAAAGCTTGCTGCGGAAAGCCCATTTGAACCTCAGACCCCAAGCACTGGCTGGGCGGATCTAGGCGGGGGTGGACAGGAATCTCAGAAGTCAAGTAACTGGCTGGGAAAATGCCTAGAAAAGGGAAGAAAAATAAGACTATAGAGAGTTTTTTCCAACAGATGCAGGTGATCCCGACCTTCGGATCTGACGAGGAGGAGGACATATTCTTGCCATCAGGGAAAGACGTGGAGGGCGGGGTCTCAGTACCCCAGACACCCCAGGGGGATGTCAGGTGGGCTCAGGCCTTAGAAGAGCTCAAAAAGGATTTTGAAAAGCAAGTTAGACAGGTGGAGGAAAAACTGGGAAGAGAAATGAGAGAGATGCAAGAAAAGTATGAAAAACGGGTCAATACCTTGGTTAAGGAGACCCAAAAAAATGCTGAAGAAAATAACACCTTGAAAAATAGGCTAACTCAACTGGCAAAAGAGGTTCAAAAAGCTAATGAGGAGAAGAATGCTTTCAAAAGCAGAATTAGCCAAATGGAAAAAGAGGTTCAAAAGCTCACTGAAGATAATAGTTCTCTCAAAATTAGAATGGAACAGATGGAGTCTAATGACTTTACGAGAAACCAAGAAATCACCAAACAAAACCAAAAGAATGAAAAAATGGAAGAGAATGTGAAATATCTCATGGGAAAAACAACTGACCTGGAAAATAGATCCAGGAGAGACAATTTAAAAATTATGGGACTACCTGAAAGTCATGATGAAAAAAAGAGCCTAGACATCTTCTTCCATGAAATTATCAAGGAAAACTGCCCTGACATTCTAGAACCAGAAGGTAAAATAAGTATTGAAAGAATCCTTCGATCACCACCTGAAAGAGATCCAAAAAGAGAAACTCCTAGGAACATTGTGGCCAAATTCCAGAACTCCCAGCTCAAGGAGAAAATATTGCAAGCAGCTAGAAAGAAACAATTCCAGTTCTGTGGAAATACAATCAGGATAACTCAAGATGTAGCAGCTTCTACATTAAGGGATCGAAGGGTGTGGAATAGGATATTCCAGAAGTCAATGGAACTAGGACTCAAACCAAGAATGACCTACCCAGCTAAACTGAGTATAATACTTCAGGGGAAAATATGGTCTTTCAATGAAACAGAGGACTTTCAATCCTTCTTGATGAAAAGACCAGAGCTGAAAAGAAAATTTGACTTCCAAACACAAGAATGAGAAGAAGCAAGAAAAAGGAAACAGCAAAGAGAAGTCTTAAGGGACTTACCGGAAGTGAACTGTTTACATTCCTACATGGAAAGACAATATTGGTAACTCTTAAAACGTTTCAGTATCTGGGTAGTTGGTGGGACCACACACACACACATGTACACGCATGCACGAACACACACATACACACATGCACACACATACAGAGACAGAGAGCACAGAGTGAATTGAATAGGATGGGACCATAGCTGAAAAGAAATTAAGGTAAATGGTGAGAGAGAAATGTAGTGGGAGGAAAGAGGGTGAAATGGAATGGGGTAATTATATGTCATTTAAGAGACAAGTAGGAGACTTTTTAGTGGAGAGAAAAGAGGAGAGCTGGGAAAAAAAAAAACAATTAATTTACCCTGATCACATTTGACTAAAGGAAGGAATAAAATGCACACTCATTTTGGTATGAAAACCTATCTTACAATACGGGAAAGTGGGGGAGAAGGAGATAAGGGGGGGGATGATGGAAGGGAGGGCAAAGGGAGGAGGGAGCAATTTGAAGTCAATACTTGGGGAGGGACAGGATCAAAAGACAGAATAGAAACAATGGGGGGCAGGATAGGATGGAGGGTAATTTAGTTAGTCTTACACAACACGACTATCAGGGAAGTCATTTGCAAAATTACACAGATATGGCCTATATTGAATTGCCTGCCTTCCCAAAGGGAATGGGTGGGGAGGGAGGGATGGGGAGAATTTGGAACTCAAAGTTTTAGGAACAACTGTTTAGTATTGCTGTTGCTACTAGGAAAGAAAACATACAGTTAATGAGGAATAGAAAGTCATCTGGTACTACAGGAGAAAAGAGAAGATGGAGACAAGAGAAGGGAGGGATGACAGAAGAGAGGGCAGATTGGTGATAGGGAAAATTAGATGCTTGGAGTATTGGGGTGGGGGAAGGGGATAAAAGGGGAGAAAATTTGGAACCCAAAATTTTATGAAAATGAATGTAAAAAGTTAAATAAATAAATAAATAAAAATTTAAAGAAATAAAAAAATAAAAAGAAAAGAGAAAAAGGGAAAAAAAAATAAAAACAATTTTGATTTTGGTTTTTGTGTCCCCTTTATTTCCACATATGTCTCCCTCTTTTTTTTTTCAGAGAGCAGTACATTTAATAAAGAACAAAAGAGAAAAAATCAGTTGAGGAAATCTAAGCAATATATAAACTAAATCTGATAGTATATACAGTGTTCCACACCCATAGATGCCTACTTATGCAAAGAGAGGATGGAGCTGCATTTTTTCATCTCTTCCCTGGGACCAGACTTGGTCAATTAGCGATCAGTTTCCCTTTTTGGTTTGTTTTCTATTTAATGAAAATGAAAACTGTGGTAATGATCATAGTTATTGTGTATATGTTTCCTGCTTCTACTCATTTTGTTTCTTCATCATTTCATTTAAGTGTTCACATGCTCCTCTGAATTCCTCACATTGCAGTTTCATGATGTGTTGTGGTGGAGCCATCTCAAAAAATTCATAGTCAGATCACCTCTAATCCAAGTGTAGGCATTTTATTGAGATTGACACCTCTCATGAAGCGGGCTAAGTTCCAAGAGGAATCAGCAATTTCAGAGAAAGCAAGATGAATTTTTATAGGGTAAAGATGTAATTACATAACAGAAATTATGAATATTAAAAAGGCAGGAGGGATTTGTTAAGGAATTAGGTAATGGAGAGGGATCCTAGCCTCAGTGAACTGCACATGCGATTACCCACAATGCATATAGAAAAACCATTGCGGGGGATATATGTATGATAATGATATAATAAGTCTACATCATAAGTTCATCTAAAAGACAACTTTTGCTATTACTGCTCAGGTGCCTACTTAGGGAAAGTCTCTTCTATTGTTTTGAGATTCACATCCTGCTTGGGTATCCTGGTGATGTTGCTTTTTGATTGGCTAAGTATTGTGGTCCTGTCTAAGGCTAGAGGGATGTGGTTGTGGTTGAGTGAATGGACACATCTCTTGTTTCTGTGGGAAATATGAGGAATGGATTTGGGGGCAGTGGCTTGGTGGGGGCAATGACTAGGATCCCATCACATGGACATGGCTACTATTTCTTTGAGAAACATGAGTTCATGGACATGCCTGTTGTTCTAGTGAGCAGTGAGGCATATATAAAGAAGTTAGGATATTGAGGTATGTGGGGGGCATGAGTTGCTAGGTAGGGACAATGGACCTACTACTCAGTGGGATTTATAAGGAAGTTAGAATATTGGGGCTGGGGGCAGCTTTATTAGGATTCACTCTCATTCACATTCACATTCATTTCTTCATTTCTCTGATGCAGTAATATCGCATTACATTCAGGAACCACAGTTTGTTTAGCCATTCTCCATTCAGTGGGCATTTGTTTTGTTTCCAGTTTTTTGTTACCACAAAAAGTGCTGCTGTGAATATTTTAGTACATATGGGATCATTCTGTCTGACTTCCTCTCGGTATGGATCTCTGGGTATGGATATTTTTGTCACTTTTCTAGAGGATAATTTCAAAATCCTTTTCAGAATGGTTGGGGCGGTCCACATCTCCATAAGTAACGCTTTAGTGAATATATATTTTCACTGCCCCTCCAACCTTCCCTTTTCCTGTTTTTTGTCATTTTTTTCAGAAGAGAGTCAGCTAGGTGGCTGAGTGGATAGAAGGCTGAATTTGGAGTAAGGAAACCTGAGTTCAGATTCTATTTCAGACACATTAGCTGTTTGACTCTGGCCAAATGACTACCTCCCTCACCGTCAGTGTCTTCATCTGTAAAATTAGCCACTAACAGCACCTGCCTCACAGAGTTGAGAGAATTAAGTGAGATAACATATATAAAGTGCTTTGTACACCTTACAGTGATATTTAAGTGCAAGCTACTATTATTAATAATTTTGCTAATTTGAGATGAAACCTCAGAGTTATCTTGATTTGAGTTTCATTTCTTAATGATTTGGGTGAGAGTAATTAGACCTATAACTTCATTACTACAAGGAACTTCCAGTGGGGAAATTCCTGCTACCAGTACATCTGCTCTGCCAGCAACGTATAGTCTTAGAGAACTCCTTGGAGCACTGTGGCTACGTGGAGCTCAGTGACTTGCCGAGCTTGCACAGTTATTACTATTTGACTTTTCTTTTGAGAGCTGTTTTTCCCTACATCTTTTGATCAGTTTTCCTTTGGACAATGTCTCTTAGTCTTGTTTTTAGTCAGAATGTGTGATTAACCATGACACTCTGTATCAGTCACTGTGTTGGATAATAGTTTACTCTAATTACACTTTAATCTCTCTTTAAGTATATGTTATAGGGATTTTTTCCTGTTTTGTGGTTAATAATGCATCCTTTAATTAAACATCTTTAATAATAACATATGAAAATAGTAATTATTACTAAAATAATAAAACATCTTTTTTAAAGGTTATTGAAGAAATAGAAGAAATGATGCAAGAATCACCTGATCCAGAAGATGATGAAACCCCAACACAGTCAGACCGTCTCTCCATGCTTTCCCAGGAAATTCAAACCCTTAAGAGATCTAGTACAAGCAGTTATGAGGAGAGTAAGAAACCTTATTTAGATTTATGTCTTTGAACTGTTTTTCTCCTGTCCGATAGTTTCTGTAGATTTGATCTATGATCTATTCTATCTTTAAAAGTGTCTCTCCTGTCATTACTCTTGGAATATTTTAGAACCATAGAATACATAAAATAATGACATAACACAATTTAATAGCTTATTACTTTGAAAAGCTTTTAAACATGTATAACCAGCTTGAGATTATTTAGGTGCTGGTTACCTGGAAGCTTAACTAATTATTTCTGTATGTCTGACCTTCAAAACAGTAGACAATGTTGAGAACCTTAGCTCTTTTTGTGGCTGTTTGGTTTCTGGACAGAGGTATATTTTGAGAAATGCAGGACTAAAAAAATTCATGGATAATTTTCTTTGGATATCATGGTGAGTAGTGGGATCATTGTTTCTGGATATGACTCCAACATACAGTTGACTGTGATGCAATAGAGCGACTGAATTCTTCTGGCTGCTCTAGTTTGTCTCAGATTTGGTAAATCATTTTTATTGTCATTTCTTTTCTCCCCACAGTGTATTGGGAAGATGTGGTGTTGGAAGTGTAGAGGAAAAGCATGTAATTGGGCTTTTTCCATACAGGTGTTTGAGTGATTTCTTTTATCCTCTCACCCTTAAAAAGGACACTCATGGAGAATTGGGAATTTCTGGGTACATGTAGTTAATTATTGTTTATTTCCCTAAAACTGACTTCTGCTAAATTGCTTGTGGTTTCTTGTCAACAGGTATTTTCCTTAACTCTTTCCTTCTCTTTTTGTACTTCTCAGCTGAGCTCTCAGGCATGGGAAAAATTGACTTAGACATGCAACTAATTTTTTTATATGTATCTCCTTACTTGGCTGGCAAGCCACCTGGCCTTTGCTGAAGACTGCCAACCAGAAATTTAAACAAGTGCCCTTTTCCCCAGACAAATGAATAGTTATTTTAATTGTTGATGATCACTTTTGCTTTTTGGCATTAGGCGTAGTATGGTTTTCTTTGGAAATAATTTTATCTTAATATGCTGTACTTTGTGGTTGGTTACAGGGGTAAAAAGGCTCTCAGTGAGTGAATTAAATGAACTACTAGAAGAAATTGAGACTGCCATCAAAGATTACTCTGAAGAGTTGGTTCAGCAATTGGCTCTTCGAGATGAGCTAGAGTTTGAAAAGGAAGTGAAAAACAGCTTTATTTCTGTCCTTATTGAAGTTCAAAACAAACAGAAGGAACACAAAGAAACAGCAAAAAAGAAAAAGAAGCTGAAAAATAGCAGCCCACAGAATGGCAAGAATGAGAAAAGTCATATGCCTGGAACAGTAAGTGAGATGTTTGGCTCTCATATTCTTAGGGGATGTTCATCTCTGACTACATATGGATTAAGTCAGTAATACTTCATGACACTCTGAAACCACAGGAGTACTCTAAGTAATAAATATGAAGAAGTTTGTAATTTGATACAAAAAACAAAACTGTCTCTCACAGAGGAATTGCCATAGTTGGTGCTGAACCCTTTTTTCTTAGTGAAGAGATGAACTGGAGAGCCCAGCATAGAGAAGTAAGATAGGAATGAGTGAGACTGGTGAGAAGGAAGAAGAGTCCAAGAAGTAACCATGAGGGATGTAGCACATTTCTTAAAATCTAAAAAGTGCACAATTGTTTTATAATTTCAGTTAGTCTTTATAGTTAAAATATATTATGAGGCAGCATTTGCTAGTGGAAATGATCCCACTTGAAGAGATCCCACGTAAAACACTTGGCAAATCAGTCTGGTTCTTTCACGATGGAAAAAGGTTGAGAGTTGCTGGTGCCAGTAATACCAGAGCCTTATTCCTAGTTCTTTTGTGTTTCTGGAGCAGTCCTTCACTTTCCTTTGATGAGACTGCAGTCTGTTTTTCCTTCAGTAGCTATTTTTATTATCCATACCCTTGCTCCGTTTTGACTATCGGCTCTTGGAACCATTTTGAAATACTCCAACATACTCACTAGAATTGTCTCACTAGATGTCAAGAAGAGCAGACTTTGCTTTGAGAGTAAAAATGCTTGAGGATCAGCTGTCCTGAAGTGAACTGGCCTTTTTATTTCATTGTTGAGTGTGACTTTAGAATAAAAAACAAAGATAAATTTATAAAACAGTTAAATAGTGTGCTATAATATAAATTATATATCTATCTAAATTATGAGGGTGTTCCTTCCCTCAAAAGCAGTTACTAAATCAGCATTTCCCAAACTCTGTTCTGTAGATATTTGGTGTTGCATGTGGTGTGAATAGGGGTTTCATTAGAGGATTTCTGTCCTGGCAGTATTTTCCCATATTTCTCCTATAAAATAATAACTGAGAAATTATGTTTGTATCAAAAAAATGTTTCTTCAGTTTTGGGAGTTTGAAAATAGGCTTATTTTTCCTTTGTTTCATGCACAAATCTTTATGACCCTCCATCTTGAGAATATTTCATACCCCCAAGATGACCTAGATTTTTATTTATGGGTTCCATTCCTATATTCTCAGTCTCACTTGGTTAGTTTAGGTAGGAAGTACTGTGATAGACAAATGCATATCATTGACTAGATTAAAGTTCCTGGAGAGGAAACGCAATTCTTGAGTTACTGTGTTGCCACAGAAATGTTAATCCAAACAAAAGTGTCACATCACCTAAAATACTGTGCTATTATTGGTCTCAGTACGAGGTGGTCTCTACTTCAGGGATATTTTCTTCAGGCAGAAATAGAAATTGACAAAGGCAATCTTGCAGGATGGTTATTTAAAGAGGGAATATTATTTAACAAGTTTAGCTTTCTTGCTTTCTTACAGAAAGGATTTATTTTCCAGATTCCTTCAACTTTATCTATAAAGAATATAACTATGAAAGAGTAGGGAAGGATGGATGGGGAGAAGGTTGTGGGCAGCAAAGGTGAATTACTATTGTTTTCTAGTTTTTTGAATCAGCAGAGGTGATAGTGTAGCTACTTGTACTTAAATCAGCTGATTCACTGATTTAAATGCCAGATCTTAAATTGGTTTGTTTTTCCATGTAGTGTAGTTTTATGCCTAGACACTTTTAGACAGAGACAGGAAGACAGGACCTGGGACTGATTTTTCTTGTGTGACTCATAAACTGGCGCAGAAAGCATTTCCGAAAAAGGAGTTCCAAAAATATTTTGAGCAGTGATAGTACTGTTAATACAAGGGTTTAGCCCCACTTCCCTTCTATTTCACTGCCCCTTCCCCCATGATTACACTGAAGAAAAATACTACTTTGGAAATTTGGCCGTATGTTTTGTTATATGTTGAAAGAAACAAATCACTTATTACTTTATATTCATATTGCTCATAGTTTAAAAATTTCTTCCTTCAAATACCTTTCTCTGTTAAACGATAAAATTTACTTTTTATTTTAAAAAATGCATAGTGATTAATATAGGAATGGATTTTTTTTAAGATAAGGCAAGGCAAGTAAGAAGCTTTTCTTTTTTAAAATTATTTAATTTATTTTTAATTTTCAACATTCAATTCTACAAGGTTTTGAGTTCCAAATTTTCTCCTCATCTCTCCCCTCTGCCCACTCCAAGGCAGCATGCATTCTGATTATCCCTTCCCCCACTCTGCCCTCCCTTTTATCACACCCCTCCATTCTCTTATCCCCATCCCCTCTATTTTCTTGTAGGGCAGGATAGATTTCTATACCCTATTGCTTGTATGTCTTATCTTCCAGTTGCATGTAAAAATGATTTTTAACATTCGCTTTTAAAATTTTTGAGTTCCAACTTCTCTCCCTTCCTCCCTCCCCACCCATCCCCACAGAGAAGGCAAGCAATATAGTATAGGTTATACACGTGTAGTCATGCAGAACATTTCCATAACAGCCATGTTGTGAAAGACAAACTATGTTTCCCTCCATCCTGTCCTGTTCCCCATTTATTGTATTCTCTCTTTTTCACCCTGTCCTTCCTCAAAAGTGTTAACTTCTGATTACCCCCTCCTCCAATTTACCCTTCCTTCTAGCATCTCTTTAACCCCCCCACTTATCCACTTCTCCCTACTTTCCTTCAGTGGAAGATGGATTTTCATACCAAATTGAGTGTGCCTGTTATTCCCTCCTTAAGTGAAATGTGATGATAGTAAGGTTCACTCTTTCCCTCTCACCTCCCATTTCCCTTCCTTTGAAAAAGCTTTTTCTTGCCTCTTTTACGTAAGATAATTTGTCCCATTCTATTTCTCCCTTTCTCTTCCCAATATATTCCTCTCTTACCCCTTAATTTTATTTTTTTGATATCATCCCTTCATATTCAACTTACCCTTTATTTCTCTGTATATAATTCCTCCAACTACCCTAATACTGAGAAAAGTCTCAAGAGTTACAAATATCGTCTTTCCATGTAGGAATGTAAATAATTAAACTTTAGTAAGTCCCTTATGATTTCTCTTTGCTATTTACCTTTTCATGCTTCTCTTGATTCTTGTGTTTGAAAGTAAAATTTTCTATTCAGCTCTGGTCTTTTCATCAAGAATGCTTGAAAGTCCTCTATTTCATTGAATGATCATTTTTTCCCTGAAGCATTATACTCAGTTTTGCTAGGTAGGTCATTCTTAGTTTTAATCCTAGTTCCTTTGACCTTTGGAATATCATATTTGAAGCCCTGCAGTCCCTTAATGTAGAAGCTGCAAGATCTTGTAATATCCTGATTGTGTTTCTACAATACTCAAATCACTTCTTTCTAACTGCTTGCAATATTTTCTTCTTGACCCTGGAACTTAGGAATTTGGCTCCAATATTCCTAGGAGTTTTCCTTTTGCGATCTCTTTCAGGAGGCCTTCGGTGGATTTTTTCAATATCTATTTTACTGTCTATTTCTAGAACATCAGGGCAGTTTTCCTTGATAATTTCTTGAAAGATGATGTCTAGGCTCTTTTTTTGATCATGGCTTTTAGGTAGTGTAATAATTTTTAAATTGTTTTTCTTGGATCTATTTTCCAGGTCAGTTGTTTTTCCAATGAGATATTTCACATTGTATGCTATTTTTTCATTCCTTTGGTTTTGTTTTATAATTTCTTGATTTTTCATAAAGTCATTAGTTTCCATCTGCTTCATTCTAATCTTTAAGGAATTCTTTTCTTTTTTTTTCTTTTTTTAATAAAAATTTATTTATTTAACTTTTTACATTCATTTTCAAAAAATTTTGGGTTCCAAATTTTTCTCCCCTTTTATCCCCTCCCCCCACCCCAATACACCGAGCAATCTAATTTTCCCTATCACCAATCTGCCCTCTCTTCTACCATCCCTCCCCTCTCTTGTCCCTATCTTCTCTTTTGTCCTGTAGGGCCAGATGACTTTCTATTCCCATTAACTGTATTTCTTATTTCCTAGTAGCAAGAACAATACTCAACAGTTGTTCCTAAAACTTTGAGTTCCAAATTCTCCCCATCCCTCCCTCCCTACCTGTTCCCTTTGGGAAGGCAGGATATTCAATATAGGCCCTATCTGTGTAGTCTTGCAAATGACTTCAATAACAGTTGTGTTGTGTAAGACTAACTGTATTTCCCTCCATCCTATCCTGCCCCCCATTGTTTTTGTTCTGTCTTTTGATCCTGTCCCTCCCCAAGTATTGACTTCAAATTGCTCCCTCCTCCCATTACCCTCCCTACCATCACCCACCTCCCCCGCTTATCTCCTTCTCCCCCACTTTCCCGTATTGTAAGATAGGTTTTCATACCAAAATGAGTGTGCATTTTATTCCTTCCTTTAGTTGAATGTGATGAGGGTAAGCTTCTTGTTTTTTTCTCAGCTCTCCTCTTTTTCCCTCCACTAAAAAGTCTCCTGCTTGCCTCTTGAATGAGATATAATTTACCCCATTCCATTTCACCCTCTTTCCTCCCACTACATTTCTCTCTCACCATTTACCTTAATTTCTTTTGAGATATGGTCCCATCCTATTCAATTCACTCTGTGCTCTCTGTCTCTGCGTGCATGTGTGTATGTGTGTGTGCGTGCACGTGTATACATGTGTGCGTGTGTGTGTGTGTGTGTGGTCCCACCAATTACCCAGATACTGAAAAGTTTTAAGAGTTACAAATATTGTCTTTCCATGTAGGAATGTAAACAGTTCACTTTTGGTAAGTCCCTTAAGACTTCTCTTTGCTGTTTACTTTTTCATGCTTCCTCTCCTTGTGTTTGAAAGTCAAATTTTCTTTTCAGCTCTGGTCTTTTCATCAAGAATGCTTGAAAGTCCTCTGTTTCATTGAAAGACCATATTTTCCCCTGAAGTATTATACTCAGTTTAGCTGGGTAGGTGATTCTTGGTTTGAGTCCTAGTTCCTTTGACTTCTGGAATATCCTATTCCACGCCCTTCGATCCCTTAATGTAGAAGCTGCTACATCTTGAGTTATCCTGATTGTATTTCCACAATACTGGAATTGTTTCTTTCTAGCTGCTTGCAATATTTTCTCCTTGACCTGGGAATTCTGGAATTTGGTCACAATGTTCCTAGGAGTTTCTCTTTTTGGATCTCTTTCAGGTGGTGATCAATGGATTCTTTCAATACTTATTTTGCCCTCTGGTTCTAGAATGTCAGGGCAGTTTTCCTTGATAATTTCATGGAAGATGATGTCTAGGCTCTTTTTTTTGATCATGACTTTCAGGTAGTCCCATAATTTTTAAATTGTCTCTCCTGGATCTGTTTTCCAGGTCAGTTGTTTTTCCCATGAGATATTTCACATTCTCTTCCATTTTTTCATTCTTTTGGGGTTTTTTTGGTGATTTCTTGTTTCTCATAAAGTCATTAGACTCCATCTGTTCCATTCTAATTTTGAGAGAACTATTATCTTCAGTGAGCTTTTGAACCTCTTTTTCCATTTGGCTAATTCTGCTTTTGAAAGCATTCTTCTCCTCATTGGCTTTTTGAACCTCTTTTGCCAGTTGAGTTAGCCTATTTTTCAAGGTGTTATTTTCTTCAGCATTTTTTTGGGTCTCCTTTAGCAAGGTATTGACCCGTTTTTCATGCTTTTCTTGCATCTCTCTCATTTCTCTTCCCAGTTTTTCCTCCACCTGTCTAACTTGATTTTCAAAATCCTTTTTGAGCTCTTCCATGGCCTGAGCCCACCAGACATCCACCTAGGATGTCTGGGATACAGAGGCCCCCACCTCCACGTCTTTCCCTGATGTTAAGAATAGTTCCTCGTCATCAGAATTGAAAGGCGGCAACATCTGTATCCCCTCAAAGTAGCTGTCTATAGTGTTATTTTTCTTCCCTTTTCTGGGCATTTTCCCAGCCAGTTACTTGACTTCTGAGATTCCTGTCCACCCCCGCCTAGATCCGCCCAGCTAGTGCTTGGGGTCTGAGATTCAAATGGGCTTTCAGGTGCGGTTGCTATTCAATGTGAGCTTAAGTTCTGGTGCTTGGGTGGGGGCAGGGCTGCCTCCCAGGCTCAGTTCCCTCAGGGGCTTTATGCAGAGACCTTCAGTAATGGCCATGAACTTCTGCCTGCTGCTTTGGGAGTCCCGGGATGCCACTGCTCCCTCTGCCGCTGCCTCTGCCGCTCCCTCCCGAGGGGGCCCGAGTCACGGAGACACCCCGCTCCCCTCTCGGCCAGCCTAGACGTCTCTCTCGCTGACCTGTAGCGTCTGTGGGCGGAGGGACCTTCCCGGCCACCGGAGTTTCCGTCCCTGAAGCCTGCTCGGATCCGCTCCTCTGGGGCTGCACGGCCAGGGCAGCACAGGGGTGGACTCTGCTTTCCGGGGTGCGATGGACCCCTGGGGACCGCTCTCCAGGGCTCTCTGGAACGGAAATCTTTTCTACCGTGTTTCTGCGCACCATGCAGTGCTCCAGAATTTGTGGGGAGTTCTTCTTGCAGGAGATATATGTGTTGTGGTTTCGGAACTAGCATACGTGAGTCTTTCTACTCCGCCATCTTGGCTCCAGCCCCAGGAATTATTTTCTTTAGTGACCTTTTAGACCTCCTTTTCTATCCAACCAGTTCTGCTTTTTAAGGTATTCTTCTCCTCATTGGCTTTTTGAATCTCCTTTGCCGTTTGACTTAGTCAATTTTTTAGGATGTTATATTCTTCAGCATTTTTTTGGGTCCCCCTTAGCAAGCAGTTGACTTGTTTATCATGATTTTTTTGCATTACTCTCATTTCTCTTCCCAATTTTCCTTCACTTCTCTTATTTGATTTTCAAAATCCTTTTGAGTTCTTTCATGGCCAATTCATATTTTTCTTGGAGGTTTTGGATGTAGAAGCTTTGACTTTGTTGTACATTTTGGAATTCCTTTTCACCGAAGTAAGATTCTACAGTCTAATTATTTTTCTGTTTTGTGTTCATTTCTCCAGCCATTTACTTGACTTTTGAGCTCTTTGCCAAGGTAGTTCTCTGCTTTCAGGGGTTGTGGGAGGGGTGTACTCCCTGCCTCTTGTTATCCTCACAATCCGCAGGCCTAGAGCTCTAGAAACAGCCACTGCTCCCGCCCCTGCTGCTGCAGTGGCTTGCCTGGGTCTCCTCCACCCACTCTGCCACCCTGGGGCTAGGGCCAGACCACTCTACTGTCTCACACAGTTTTGACAGGTTTTTTCCACTGACCTTCCAAATTGTCCTTGACATTTTGGGGTTGTCTGGATACTGCCACAGGTGGTAGTGATTCAGTCCTCTTGAGGCCTGAGCAGGTGCCATCTGTGCCTGCTCAGCCCATGTTGCTCCTAGCACTGCGCGATAGATGCTTCCCATTGACCTTCCAGGCTGTCTTGGGCTAGAGATTTGCTTCGCTCTGTCATTCTGTGAGTTCTTCAGCTCCAGAATTTGTTTGAGTCGTTTTTTACAGGTAATTTGGCTGGATTTGGGGGGGAAAGCTCTAGGGAGTCCCTGGTTTTACTCCACCATCTTGGCTCTGCCCCTGATTTCATTTCAGGAATGCTTTGCAAAGAAACAAATTTTGTCCTTATATCAATTTGTAGGCCTCTTGTAAATTCCCGTATTGTGGTATATTAAGGATTGGTTAAAATTGGAGGCATTAGGCAACCCTACTTTATACCATTTAGGCTAAGAAGTTTATGTGATAAAGATACACTCATTGTTTGTTTTTCTGTTATTTTGTAATGAAATAGTCTTAGAATGATTGTGAACTTTTCAGGTGATTCAGTGTTGTGAAATTGCTTCTTAAAATCTTGCCTTGCTGTTAATGCAAAACCTTTGGTCAGGTGTAAGGATATAGCATAGATATTAGTACTTACTTCCTACATTTTTCTCATATGTTAAATGTGAAGAGTATGGTTTGTACTTGAAACCTATGATTCCAGAAATAGTAATAGGTAGTTTATTAAACTCTGGCTATTTTTTTTTTGTGAATTGAAATTGTTATTTGCATAACTGGTTCTAGAAAATGGTTAACCTTCTTATCTGTTCCCCCGTATTCAGCATAAAAATAACATTTAGTAGAGTTTGAAGTGTATAAGCTACATTTTGTAAGTATAGTATTTTCTCAGAAATGTTGATACTGATCCACATCAAAACTCCAATGTTAATTTCAATGCCATTGAAGCTTGTGTTTAGTGTTTCTTAGGATAGTTTCAAGTAGTATTTCTGTTTCCTTTCTTATTTGCTACTCTGTACTTATTTTCTCAAGAGTATGAATGACATAATCATTGTAATGAAAAAACCATTTTAAATGCCTTTCCATGATTAATGCCTCTTAGAATAGCTCTTCTTCTGTACTTGATGTTATTTCTTAATGAATTCAACCTAAAATTATAAGGCAAAACAGCACTTTTATGGGAAACTTGTACTGTAGAAAATTGATGAAAATTAGTATTTGAATCATAACTAATGTCCAGCTGCTTTGTACTATTCTTGTGCTATCAAAAATTAAAACAAGAAGTGAGATCTCCATTGCCATACATATTTGCAGTAGGTAGCTTTCCTAAGCTCAAACTAGTTCCAGCATCACTTTTTGAAACGATGTAAGTGCAAAAGAAATGTTCACATTTCAAGATTCATTTAACTGTGCTATTGAGGAGGTTCTGCATTACCTTCAATTGGAAGTGATTGATCTTTAATGTAATAATATGCCAAAAGGCAAATCTTAAGAAAAAAATCCAGTAGAATTCTATAAATACCTTTTAAGACATGAATATGCTCAATTAAAATCATGCTTGTGCATTGATATCAGTGTCTGTGAAAAAACATTTTCAAAGATAAAACAGGTAAAAATCTTATTATACATTAGCATTAACAGATGAAGATTTGCAGTCTATTTTGATGATAGGGAATACTAACTTTGAACCTCAAGGTGAAATGTTAATCTCTCCCCGCCCCCCCCAAAAAAAGAATAACATTCTTCTCATCAGTAGGCTTGTATTACAAAAAATTTCACTGTTGTCATATTTTTAGTTTTGTTGATAAAAATTTGTGGAGATTTGTTTTGTTTCTTGTTATGCAGCTACATAGTATCTTTGATCTTGTCTCTTGTTCTCCAGAGTCTAAAATATTTATTATCTGACCCTTACAGGAAAAAGTTTACTGACCTCTGGCCTAGAATATCTGAGATCTTTACCTTGGATAGAAAGAGTTTGGGTTAAGATTCCACTTCTGGCACTGCCTGTGTGGCCATGGGCAAATCATTGAACTGCTTTTGGCCTGGTTTTCCTCATCTGTAAAATGGGAATAATAATATCAGCTACTTTAATGGGTAATCTGAAGCTAAAATGTACATAAAAGTTTTGTAAAGTTTTGAGTGTTGTAAGTGTCTATTGTTTTCATTATTTAGAGCGCTATTTTATGAGAACTCACCAATCCAGGCATCAATAGCAAGAAGCAAGCATTACCATAAAAAAGATTTAAATTCCCCAAGTATTTTTGATACATCTGAAAAAAAATGATTGTTTTATTAAAGTATTCATCACTATACTAATACTTTTATAGGTACTCTACATTACTAAAATATGTTAAATATTTAAATAGAGTAACTTTATAAATGTATCTTTTATAAAATTTTCTTAACAGATAAATTGTAGGATCGTAGATTTAGGATTGGAAGGAATTTTAAAAGTCATCTGTCCAGTTTCCTTATTTTATGGGCTGTTGAAACTGAGGACTTGCCCAGGATCACACAGAAATGAGCAGAAGTGGGATTTGAACACAGGTCCTTTTATTCCAAAATATGAGCTATTTTGGTTTGCCATGTTGCTTCAGAATTAATATTCACATGAGGGAAACAATATGTTATGACTATCAGTCAACTAGACAATGAAAGTACATCTTTGCTTAGAACTGGATTTTATAAAGGCATTTCCAAAACTGAGATCGTGTTTACTTTTGAGCACTTAATCGTATTTGAAGGAGTTTTGTTAATAAAACTTGCATATCTTAAGTTTTACGGAGATTTTACATAAATGTACAAATTTATTGTCAATTATTACATGCTTTAAAGAGGTGGTCCAAAATTTCTTGTTGCCAGTGGTACCGATTTGCTTTTGTGTATAAAATAGAGCACTCACTATGTATGATCTATTTTTGGTATTTTTGCATTATTTGACAGTATTTCATGTTGATTCTTGTTTGTCAGATAATGACAACACTAGACTTTACCATAGTCCAACCAAAATGTTGACACCAAATGTGCCCATTCCATGTGTAAAGAAGATATGACAAGTCTGTGTCAAAGTCACAATATTCCAGTATGTGGTTTGTCCTAATAGATGCTCAGAATGACCAAACACAAATTGATATAATGGCTAGTAATGATTTTTTTCATTCCATCCTTAAATAATTTTTGAAAATGCTTAGTGGCAGTTTAATTTCATTACCAAATTTACTGACAGTTGAATAAAATTTTAGAATACACTTCAGAAGGAAAGAAAGATTAGTTTGGGTCTATTCCAATTACATCTCAGTTTGTATTAGCTTAGTGGCCTTGGAAATCTTGTTATTGGCTCTTTTCTTTTTTTTTTATTCTAATGGAACACTTGCAAAATAGAAATTCTTTATTTTGAACAAAATATCTCAAGACCTTTATTTGTCAAATTTCAATTCACTTTTTTTGCCTTTTGCTCCATGCTTGAAACACATGTGAAAGTTTGTTTTAACTATATTTAAATAGTAATTTTAGTTTGATATAAAAACTTTTCTACCTTCTTTGTAAAGCCATTGGTTAAGTTGAAGATGAATATGCCTCTTTGCTTCTCTATTCTGATCATATTGAACAAAAAAATTTTTCCTTATTAAAAAAAAACCTGGCAAACCCAAAATTTCGCATTTGGAGATTATATCATTTAAATTTTATTGAAAATGATTTGTCATACACTAATAAATGATAATTTTGTTTCTTTACTTTCTTCCTAAAGTTTTGAACTCTTGGGTATAGAAAATGTTATTGGAGGGAGGCCAGAAATGTGAATTTGTTTCCAGGATCATTCTGGCACTCCTTAAATTTATTTCTACTTTGAGATTCAAGAATAAAAAAAAATCTGGTCTGATCCCACTCATAGAATTTGCTTACTATTAGGAAACATTTGGAGATGAGAAAAGGGTATGATAGCAATAGGATAATAGATTTCTATTGTAATATATATATATATATATATATGTTGGCCCATTTTTATATATTCAACATTGAGGGTGTGTGTGTGTGTGTGTGTGTGTGTGTGTGTGTGTATCACATTATTTTTGATTTTAAATTTTTAGAGTGTTTTCCAATCAGTCAAAAATAGTAATTTTTATTTTATAGATTATCTTCAGTTTTTAAAGCCAGTATCTCAGCTAAGAGAATCTGAAATACTATTTATTCTGGTTAAGGAGAAGGAAAATGTGAATTAACTTTTTAAAAGATTAAATTATTCTAATTTCTAAATTTCTTTAGGAATAGGGTTATCTGACAGGGTTATAGAGACATTGATGGGAGGAATTCTAGGCTCTAGAGTTTTAGCTTTTTAGAACATTTGTATGTAGACTTGAAGATCTTGAAAAATATGGCTATTCCCTCTAACTTTGCTTTTTACATCTTATTTATACTTAGTTGCTTCTAGTTTTATGCAAAAAAAAAAATCTTCCTGTGGATGACCAGTTTAAGGATGTACTCAACTAGGAAAGGAAGTGGTCACTAGACAGTTGTGCACATTCTCAAGCATGAGTAATGTTACTTAAACACTGGACCAAGTAATTAACTCCCCCAGTTTACGTATTAATGTTTCTTTGGTACTTTTTCAGTAGCAGGATTAGTAATTAGGTAAATATTGTAATACTTAATCATTTCCCTACTTCTTAAATATGGTCTTATCAAAAATTCCCTTCTGCAAGGGGCATATTTCCTGGATATCTTCATTGTTTTGTGAGAAACCTAGTAAAAAAAGGGATTGGATAGATTCCAAAAAGAAATAGGCCCATATCTTCACCAGCTTAAATCTGTGTAAATTCAGCCTGCCATTCATATTTTCCATTTTAATTTTGGAAGTGGTTAGCTCATGTTTCATTAGAGGAATGAACTTCTAAACATCCAATAAACATTGAGTAAATTGAATTTTCTGTCATAGCTATTACTGTCACTTATTTTAATTAAAATTTACAACTTTATATTTATGCATAACCTTTACTTTGTTTTGTGTTTGTAACCTTGAGGTGTGGTTTCATCATGGTTTGGTTTTATTGAGTGAGCAGATGGGCAGCAAAACAAATCCAATTCATTGTACCCTTGCATTGTTCATTCCAACACATGAAACCCTCATGTAGACTAGGCTAAAGAACCACAAGTGTATCTCAGTGTTGTGCTGCTTCACAAATTGACGGTGCAGTCAGTCTTCTGAATGAGGTAAAGGTTACCAACAAGAAAAGTTTAACCTATTTCTTTGAATTTTGCCATTTTTATTTCAATTGCTTTGACATTGAGGGGGGAAGGTAGAAAGTTACATCATTTTATGCAGTGCTTGGTACATGTGAGTTTATATGACAGTTTAAAAAAATCTTGTTTTTAAAAATTTAAAAAAATTTTGTGTGGAGCTTTCACTTTACTTCTTAGGGACGACTTTCTTTTCCCTCATGCCTAATTTCATTTTTGTCTTTGTTACTTTGTTTTTCCACTTCAACCTTCTATTTCCCTTAGTTTCTGATACTTTCCTCTTACCCCACGACGTCTGTATTTCCGTTGTCGCCTTCAGCGTGGTGTTTAATTTTTCATTTGGTTTATATCTTGTTGGCCAAAGTAAATCAAACACTTCTTTGGAGTGGGAGCTGCAGAGATCTTGTCCTAGGCTACTGTTAGGTATTAAGTGTACGTATCTATTAACTGGCTGATTTTGTGGAATTGTAGGGAGGGAACTTTGAATATTTAATTTAACTTCCTCGGTTAAATTTACATTAAATTTAATTAAACTTCCTCAGGTCAGAAAACTGATATCTCAAGATCTGTTGCTTTGCTTAAGGTTCTATAATAAATTATTATGTCAGGGAAGGACTGGTGTTTATATTGTAACTATATGATTTTGGTCAGCTTATTTAACTTTTCTGGCCTCATTTTCCTCCTGTATAATGAGGGGTTTGAACTCTATAACCATTAAAGTACTTTTCAACTGTCAGTCTAAGATGTTCTGTCTTAACAGTCTGGTATTTTGTTCGTTACATCTGATTGCATCATCTTCAAAGTGTTGATTCCACATGTCTTGTACTGTATGGTTAAGATGTGATTCTTAGGATTATATAAGATATGAAATCTCTTTACCACTTTGTTACATACTATTTATAAATGGTGTAAAGTTAACTCAAGTCAACAGGTGTGTATATAGAGTCTCTGGCATACAAAAGGAATACCTGAGATGGTTCCTGCCTGCAAAGACTTTAAAATGCAAGTTGAAATTATGATAAATTAATGTAACCCAATTTTTTTTCTAATTATTTCTCCTCTTCTTTAAAAAAAATCCTGACAGCATGTTAATATGCCACTTTTGAACCTATTAAAAAAAGTATTTTCTGTATTCCTCTATATTTTTAATTTAAAATTTGTATTGTTATTTTTTGTTTTTTTATATCACCTACATTTCTGAATGTATCCCTTTTTCCCAAATCAGGAAGTCATCCCTTGTAATAAAGAGTAAAAGAAGAGAAAAAAAATTTCATCAAAACTAACCAACCTCTCAGTTGAGTCTGATAGTATACGCAATGTTCCATGCCCACAGTCCCTCATCCCTGCATTGAAGAGAGGAAGATACATTTTCCTCTTCTATAGCTAGTGCTAGTGCTAGTTGCTAGTGCTTTCCCATCTGTGATTGCCTTCTATTTGTTCTATAAGTATCTTAAATATACTTAGTTATTTACATGTGTTCTTCCCCAATAAATTAATGGTTTCTTGAGGTTAGGGACTGTTTTTGCTCCTTTTTTTTAAAAATCCTTATCACTTAGCACAGTGCCTGGTACATAGTAATCACCTAATAATTGCTTGTTGATGGATTCTTTTTGGGAGCCAAGCTTGGTCATTATAATTATACCATATTTAGTTTCATTTTTTTGTCTTTCCACTTATATTGTTGTATTCATTGTGTTTATTGTTTTCACGGTTTTGCATATTTTGCTCTGTATTAGTTCATTTAAGTTTCCTCATACTTCTCATAAGCTGGAACTTAGTTTTTTTTATCTATAAAATAAGGATTTTGGACTAAGTGACCTCCAAGGTAATTTTTAGCCATAAATCTTTGATCCTGTCAAAACATCCAGGTCCATAAGAAGTTTGTTTGCTTCTTTTTTCCTCTGTCCTTTCTTCTCCAAGTCTGATTTACATATATATTTTCGGAGGTTGATATTTGCATCTTCATTTCAGTGTAGGATGATAGGATTTAAGGTGAGACATCATCTAGGACAGCCAGCCGCCTTAACTGTAATGATGAGAAAACTGAAGGCCAAGAAGACAAAGAACCTTGTCAAGGTGACAGGATGGTAATGAGCAGGGCTGGCACTGGTGTCCTGTTCTTTTTATTTTAAATGTGGTATTAAATTAATGCTAAATTAGTGTTTGGTCCCCTAACTGGGAAAATAATAGTTTTCATAATTAGTTTTATAAGCTCAAAATTATGTTGGGATAACTGACAAGGACATGGGAGGTTGAATAAGAGAATCATGAATATGGATGTAGTAGCAGAGCTATATATGCAAAACTGAAAACCTCACATAAAGACTTCAAAAGACCTCTGAAAGAGCCAGTAGTTCAGAAAGTCCAGTATTTACAAAGGTCCTTGTGATAGGAAGATATACTTCAGGAAACACCAAGTCATCACAAGGGTAACTGTCATTTTATATGCCACAAGAGGCAAGTTCAGGTCCCCTTATTCCCTGAAATAAACACTAAGTTCTTGATTTCCAAGTCCCATCTAACCAAGTTATTGAAAAGGAGACATATGGAGCAAGACACCAAGGGGAAGGAGGAAGAAGGGATAGGGAAAGAGTTCAGGAGAAAGTGTATATGTACATAAACACATGTATGCAAATACTCCAGAAATGGATCTTGAAAAGGCAGACTGAGAAGGGAAATTTTAGAGTAGGAGAGTATTCCCAAGGACTGAAATAAGAAGTAAACAAGTCACAGAACAACATGACACCCTTCATGGAGTCTAAAAAGAGAAGAGAGACAACGAAACCAAGGCCGTGTCAATTTTGAGCCAGACTTACAGTGTCCTAGCTCTGATCGTGGCAGGAGTTGAGAGTGTGCGTTGTTTTTCTGGGACTGCTTGATCTTAATGTTTTTCTGTATCATGTCTTATAAAGTAATGTATTAGTTCCTTTTAAATTGCTGAAGGCTGATGCATGCTTTCTCATCGATTTTCAATATGTGTTGATAGTATTCCACATGGGGATATTTATGTATTTTAGAAACCAGCTTCATATTTATGTACTTTAGAAATCAATCTTGTAATATCTAGAAAGCTGCTCCACAAAAGACGCAGCTTCACTTTACACGGTCCTTAGTTCTGTAACACAGTTCCTAGTTTTGCGGCATTCTCCTCCAGAAGGATTGTTGTTTAGTGTTTTTCAGTTGTGCCTGACTCTTCTGGGGTTTTCTTGTCAAAGACACTAGTCATTCACTATTTTCTTCTCCAGCTCATTTTACAGACGAGGAAAATGAGGGAAACAGGGTTAAGTGACTGGCCCAGGGTTGTGAAAAATGAAATGACTGAGGAAACAAAGGTTCAATCTTCTGAGCTTATCAGTTTATTAAGTAACACATGGCAGACCAACTCAGCTGAGGCCTGGACCCTGAATACACAGGGAGACAGACTTTTATACATTAAAAACAATTAAATAAGGGCAATTAATTTAAAGGAAACAATACAACATAATGTAATCTGACTTCTAATTGGAAGACAGATTCAGGACTTCAGATTGGGAGGGGAAAAGTAAACAGGTGCAATTCCCTGAATTCAGGAAAAGAGGTGTCCCACTCCTCCCAAGCCTCCATAAACAATCAAAGGAACATGGAAATAATAATTGATTGATCAGAATGGGGCCAGTTTCAGATTAGACATAGGGGCTGTTTGATTTGTGAGAAAACTCATTACATCAATCTTTGTATCTGCCCAGATTTCTGGTCAGCATAACCTGGGTCCTATGTTAAGGGTCTCTAAGCAGCAGGTAGAGGTAGTCCAGTTTCTCAGCCACATAGAGCTAGGTTCAAACAATAGAATAAAGTTTTTTCCCTCCCAAATTTTCACAATTGAATAGAGTTTTCTTACAAGACAGAAGTTGTAGGACTAGACTCATATTGAATAGAAAGAGAACTGAGTTAGCTCCAGAATCACAAGATGGAGTCAGTGTGGGTCACTCAGTTCCCACAATTAACTACTTGCTATTCTAATTCTTTTAGTTTCCTTAGGGTCATACAACCAGTAGGTGTTTGAGGTTGGATTTGACCTCAGTTCTTCTTGACTCCAGAACCAGCACTCTATCTATTTATTGTGCCACCTAGCCTGGATGAATATAACAGAGTTGTTCCTATCCTCTAGACTGGAAATAAGGACCTCTACCCACATTTTGATCCTGTTGCATTTCTTGATCAATATTTGGTATTTAGTTTTTTATTTTTTCAATAATATTCCAATAGCTGCTGCTTGCTTTTATTTTCCCATTAGATATCACTGACACCGTGGTGGCCTGGAAGGCTTCTTTGTACTCATCTAACGTCCTTTTCTTCAGATTGAGGCTATATGACCTGTCGTGGCTGTTGATAAGGATTGGATTGGGGATAGGGAAATTTATGTCTGAATGCCTACGCTAAATCATATAACTCTCAAGTCCTAAGAACTTCTTTGGGTAAAAAGTTTGCCACCAAGTATTCCATCTTACTTGTGATCTGCTCCCTAAAAGAATCAACTTTGAGCTTCATTTCCTGATCTACTGTCAGCCTTCTATGTTATCCAGTGGGAACTCTGAAATGGGGCAGTGGAAGACCAAGGAAGGAGACAGGTTTTAGTTTCTCATGGGCCTCTACTGGCCTATTTACCTCTCTACTTTGTTCCCTTCCACCTTAATACTTCACTCCCTGCTCACTTGCTTGCCTGTCTGGCTTTCTAAATGTCCTATTTGTTGAAGAAGAGAAGAGAACTGAGTCAGAAAACCATGAGCCAGTGAACCTGATGTTGATTCCCTGTAAAATCCTATAATGGATCACTAAAGATATAATTAGTGAGAAGTCTAAAAGGGAATTACACCAGAGTAATCTTCTTTCCTTTTTTTAATGGAGTTACTTAAACTGATCAGGAGAATTCTTTAGATAAGGTTTGTGTAGATTTTAGCAAAGAATTGAAAAGTATTTGGGCTAGACGATTGGATGGATTTTGACTTTGTTGAACTATTAGACAAAAAAGAATAGTCATTGTTGGTTTGCTATCAATTTAGGATGGTTGAAGGATGGATTCCAGGGATCTAGACTTGGCCTTTTGTTATTAAGCATTTTAATGAATAACTTGGCTAAAGGCAGAAATGGCCTCTACATAAAATTTTCAGATGACTTAGGTATATGAGGGTTAGCTAATACACTGTATGACAGAGAGGGGATACCAGAAGATGTCTCCTGTCTACATAGCATGGAGCTGAATCTAAAAAGTGAAATTCAGTAGGGTTAGGTATGTCTTATGTTTGAGTTTGGAAAATCAGTTTCACAAAGACAGAGTAGGAAGAAAAAAGGTTAGCAGTTTGAAAAGATCTTGGGGTTTTGGTAGATTCAGGCTAATTATATCAGCAGTGTGATGTAACTGCCACAAAAGCGTTATAATCTTGTTTTACGTTCAGAGAAGTATAGCTTTTAAGAATAAGGAAATGATAATCCCTTTCTACTCTGGCAGCCCATATAGAAGTTGCATTTTTTTCAGAAAAGCAGCTGAAGTAGTGAAAAAGACACTGTACTTAGTGTCAGAAGACAGGTTTGAGAATTTGGTTTAGTCATTTGCTTTCTCTCATCCTTAGCTGTAAAATGAAAGTAATAAAATTTGTAGTACTTATCTCACAATTGTGTTGAGAAAAAAATGAGATATACATAAAGTCCTTTGTAAATTATAAAGTCCTCATATTTTATTATCACTGGTGATTTGAAATATTTAAATCTGGATATTTTAATAGGATCATTTTCAGTATTCCAAAAGTAGAATCACAAGATCATAGCATTTTGAAGTAGAAATGGATTTTAGATACTCATTCAAACTCCCTTATTTTATAGATGATGAAAATGAGATTTAGCAACGTTAAGCAACTTGTGGTAGGTCACATGACCAGTCATTGAAGAGCCAGTACTGGAATGAAAGTTTTTTGAGGTCAGCGACTCTTGTCTCCTGTTTCTTTTGTTCCTCCTTATGATACTCTTTGTAAGGTAGGAACTGAGTAAATGAATGTGTTGACTGACTGACCTTTCCCTTAACAAGTAGGGGGGAATAGAAGTCCTAGGTCTACCAGGAATTGACTTCTTTCTTTCTAGGGTATCATTTTCCTTAATCACTTTTCCTGTAGGATTCTGGCTGATGTGGCCAAGTCAAGGGCCTTAAGTTTCTTCTAGAGCTCTACTTCATTTCTGATTTAATTTTAGATTGGTTATGTATCAGGTTAGGTTGTTGGAAAAAATGTTTAACTTGCCCACAGACACTCTATTCCAGGAAGTCAATTCTAGGAAGTCATACAATTTGCTGGTCGTATTAGGCCAGTGCTGTTTCCTAGAACTTAAATGGAAGTTTTAGGGAACAGGTCTAGTAAATTTGCACTTTCTCCAAAAGCATATCTAGTGATCAAAATTCCATTTCCCTATTGATTTGCATGCAACCCAAATTTTTCAACATCTAAATGGGTAAGCAGTAGTAATTAGCTTCCCAAATAAGACTATTAACATTTGGCAAATGATTTTTGTCTCAGGCTCGTAAACTTTTACCGAAAACGTGCATACTGTTTAATAGAATTTTGGTAAAAAATAGATAAACATTTTGAAAAACTATCTTAAAACATTGTTTCAATCTAAATTTAATTACCAATTGGCTTAAAAACTGTATTCAGATAAAAAAAATCATAATATTCTATTTAAAACATTTCCTTGGAATAAATTTACCAGGCAGCAGAATCAGGTAAAAATATTCATGGAAATACTTGTTTGAAATCTCTTACTTCTATTTGGAATTGTGAAATCAAATTCACAAAGAGAGCATGTTATTTCTGAATAAGTATTGGCGTTTTTCTAACTGCTTGTCTCGTGGACACTTATGCCTCATGGTAAATTCTTACTAATAGTCTTTGAACTTCTTTCTCTGTCCTTTTCTTCCTGACCATATTTTGCTGCCTTTAGCGCTTCAGCATGGAAGGGATCTCAAATGTCATTCAGAATGGTTTCCGCCACACCTTTGGGAATTCGGGTGGAGAGAAACAGGTGCTCGGTTATCTTTATTTTCCTTCATTCTCTGCTTGTTGCATCTCTGTGTAAGTCAAGATCCTGAAAGCTGTTAGTTTTACTAATATGACTATTACTTATATGGGAAAAGTAGAAGTTCAAGCAGACCTCTCTATATATAATTGTGAAGAATTTTTCTTGAGGGAGAAATTTTTCAGGTTAGAACACATGTACACACACTCACACACACACAGACTTCATTCACATTTATTCTAGAATTGTAGTCTTCATGCTTAAACTTAAATGATTAGGCGGTTTTAAAAAACTAAGTAGAAGATGCTATTCCATATATGTACAGAACTAGAGATAGCATGATCTTATGTTTCATTAGGAAAGAGTCAAATGTTATCACCTTTATTATTTGATTTGACTCTCATATGCATAAATATGTACATGGATTCTTTTCCTTTTATTTGTATTAAAAGAAGAAAGCAGGGCTTAGCTATGTATAGGTCATAGTATATTGAAGTAAGTTATACAACCAGCCATTCTGAATTAATTCTTATAAGTGAAGTTTGGGGACATGAGTCATCCAATACCATTAATGAACTTTTTTTTATAAGAATTCAGGTTTGCAACAGTATGTACAACTTACTAATATTTCAAATTTCTCTTTTCTAACATTAATATCCTTTTAAATATAGCAGTAGATTTCCATTAACAAGAGATATGTTAAATGTCTAGTTTTAAAGAGAAAATTTACATTTAGCTTGATTACTTGTGATAGGGTAGGAGTTAGTCTTAACATTAGCCCAAATATGATTCTAGATGGGATGAAACCAAAGCTCAGGGGCTTTTTTTTGGCTTATATCTTTCCACTATACTATTTAAGAAAGAGTGGCAAATTCAGGTCCAAGAGGCAGGTCAAAGAGGAAAGTTGCATACATGTGGTTCAGGGTGGGGCTGAATCTAGAGAGGATGTTAACTTTTCACATCTCTCACGGTGGCTCCAGTTACTCCCAAATTGACTCCACTTCAGAATTGGGCTCAAATTCTCATGAAAGATTGTTTGTACTTGAGTAGGGTGCGTATGCCAAAGACTTGTGGTACTCTTACAGCCAGGAAGTTTCCTGCAGTGCACTGAAATAATGAGATCAAAAGATGGTGTTTTTTAAACAAAGAAGCACTTGCAGTTGTGTCTTTAAGCATTATTGTGGTAAAGTCAGAAAGAGGGTGTATAGGTCCTTGAGGAGTCTCTCTCCAGGAGATAGGATTTGAGTTGCTTGCTATTAAATAATTTCTTTGAAGTCAGTCAAGTGGGATAAGAATTCAGTGCTAGTATACTAACACTGTAACAGATGTGTTGAGATATATTAGAGAGGGCACTGGAATTAGTGAGAGAAAGTGCATTTGAATCCTCCTTACTACTACCTGTGTGTGACCTTGGCCAGGTCACTTAACCTCTTTGGGCCTCACTTTCCTTATCTGTAAAATGAGAGGGTTGAACTGTGTCAGCACTTCTTAAATGACCCTGTCATGGCCCACAATTTAAGAAGCACCGAAGGGGCCATGAGTGGAAAAAGTTTAAGAAGCCCTGGAATAAATGACCTTGAAAATCCCTTTTAGCTCCAAATTTTTTACTTCAGTGTATGATGAGTTAATTGGTCTGTCAACTTAATAAGTACCAAGTAAAAATTGAAAAAAAAACTGAAAAATTAAGATTTTGATCAGAATAGGAGAAAGTAAGTGATTATTTTTTAGGTTTTGTGGATTTAGGATATGGCTAACAAGTGTTACAATTTGTGTAAAAAAGCTTGTCTGTTTACTCCTTTGTTGGTAAACTGTTCTCACTTCTTTCTTTCTCTTCTGTGAACTTCATGTTTTTAACTACTTACATAATTTAAGAAGTAATAAATACCATGTCATTAATGTTTAAGAAAATATATTTATATTAGCTTTTGGCAAGTGCTGATGCACAGTATTTTTGCAGTTGTCATTTTGTTCTTCAAAATAAAATATAACTGAAATCACCAAGAAAAGCAGAGGCTGTGCACACACATTAATAAGATGGTATGCATTTTAGGGACTAGATCAGGTGGATTAGGGACTAGTTCTGGGATTTAATTGATATAGGAGACCTTCAGTTGAGGAACTCTACCTATGCAGGTTGGTGAATTCTCTGTAACTGTTTGGCTGATACCAGTAAAGATTTTATTGAACAACTGCAGAAAGAGTTAGGACAGATTTCAACTTTAAAAGTGAATAAATTGTCTTTGAGTGGATTTTTCAATAATAGAAATAAAAACTAACTTTGTAGATGAGGTATAATAATGGTTTTGTATGAATTAGATTGATTTTGTTAAAAAATGAAAAATAGATTAGTTTAATTTTATTTCTAATACATCACATATTAGTTTAATTTTATTTCTAATACATCACATATTGATTACATGCACATATTGATTACTATAGCAATGTGTTGATGTTGCAAAGTATCTGGATTTTTTGTTAAATGAATTTTTTGCAATTAAGTGCAATAACTAAAGTAAATCATTCTTCACTTTTCACTTGGCAGTACTTGACAACAGTCATTCCTTATGAGAAAAAAAATGGACCACCTTCTGTTGAAGATCTTCAAATATTAACAAAAAGTAAGCAAAGTATATTCTAACCATTAACTTCTTTGTTATTTTGACCTCTAAAATCTGTTTTCATTTAATGATATCTTTATGTTAGTTGAAAAAAGAATTTCTAAAGGTACTAGATTGAAGACTTCCTCCCTCTGCATCTAATCACTGAAACTGACCAGCTGCTTGAAAACTGTTGGGAGGAGTTTGGGTGTTTGTTGCCTGGCATAGTATACCCTATACCTCTAGTTTTTGATCACTGGGATTTCTTTATAAGAGAGGGTATACTGCATCTACTGTAGGTAATGCTCAGGGTTTGTCCCTCTCTTCTGGGTAAGAGAAGTTTCTTAGAATTCCTGGGAATGAAGACTGGTAGTTCTTTTTTAATTTTTAAAAATTTATTTTCTCAATTACATGTAAAAGCGGTTTTTTAACATGTGTTTTTTAAAATTTTGAGTTCCAAATTTTTTCCCTCCCTTTCTCCTTTCCCCCCACTTCTTGAGAAGGCAAGCAATTTGATATAGATTATATGTGTTCAGTCAGGCACAATATATTTCCATAGGCATAATATATTTCCATATTATCCGTGTTACAAAAAAAAAACAGACAAAAAAAAAGTTAAAAAAGAAAAAAAAGCTTTGACCTGCATTCAGACACCATTAGATATTTCTCTGGAGATGGATAGTATTTTTCATCATAGGTCCTTTGGAATTGTCTTCAGTCACTGTATTGCTAAATTGTTTACAGTTAGTCAATGTACAATATCGTTGTTACAATGTATAATGTTCTTCTGGTTCTGCTCACTTCATTTTACGTCAGTTCATATAAATCTTCCCAGGTTTTTCTGAAACTATCTTACTTGTCATTTCTCATAGGACAAAAGTATTCTATCACAGTCATATACCACAACTTGTTCTGCTATTCCTCGGTTGATGGGGCATCCTCTCTATTTCCAGGTTTTGTCACCACAAAGAGAGCTGCTGTAACGTATAGGTCCTTTTCCTTTTCCTCTGCTCTCTTTAGGAAATAGACATGTTAGTGGTATTGCTGAATCAAAGGGTATACACAGTTTTATAGCCCTTTGGACATGTATTCCAAATTGTTCTCCAGAATGGTTGGATGTTTACAACTCCACCAACAATGCTTTAATGTCCCAATTTTCCATATCTCCTCTAGCATTTGTCATATTCCTTTTCTGTCATGTTAGCCAATCTAATAGGTGTGAGGTGTTTTAATTTGATTTCTTTAGTCAATAGTGATTTAGAGTATTTTTTCCTATGACTATAAATAGCTTTGATTTCTTCTTTTGAAAATTGCCTGTTCTTAGCCTTTGACCATTTCTCAATTGGAGGATGATTAATATTCTTATAAGTTTGACTCAGTTCTCTGTATACTTGAATAATGAGACTTTTATCAGAGAAACTTGCTGTAAAACTTTCCCCCCAGTTTCCTGCTTTCCTTCTAATCTTGGCTACATTGATTTTATTTGTGTAGAACCTTCTTAATTTAATGTAATCAAATCATTACATTCTGTAATGCTCTCTATATCATTTGGTCATAAATTCTTCCCTTATCTATAGATCTTTCAAGTAAAACCTTCCTTGCTTGCCTAATTTGCTTATGATATCAGCCTTTATATCTAAATTATAAATTTGACTTTATCTTGGCATATGGTATGAGATGTTGGTCTATACCTGGTTTTTGCCAAGCTGCTTTCCAAAACTGCAATTTTTTGTCACCTAGTGAGTTCTTGCCCTAAAAGCTTAGATTTTTGCTTTAACCAGATGCTAGATTACTATAGTCATTTACTACTGTGTATTGTGAACTTAATCTTTTCCACATAGGCATTATTTTAAAGTTGTTTGGAGGGGAATTTGGGAGAGTTCAGTGAATTCTTAACTGTACTCTGCCATCTTGGCTCGACCCCTGAAGGCTAGTTCTTAGAAGTACTCTTTCTCTCTTGAGAATTCATTTATAACCATAGCTATCTCAAATCTGGAGTGTATATTCCCAAGCTGTTACAGATAGAATCTTGCTATCACTGCTTCAAGTTTCTTGCTGTCAGGAAAGATAATAGATATCCTCTATAAAATACCCATTTGTCAGTTCATGATTAGGAATAGCTCTCTTAGGTATATTCTAGATAGAACTGGCATTTTTTTTTTCCTATTAAAGGCTTTGTATGGGAAGTTGTGGGAAAATAAGTGAATGCTAATGAATTGTTGGTAGAATTATAAACTGGTCTGACTATACTGGAGAACAGTCTGGAACCATGCCCAAAGGGCTATAAAACTGTGCATACCCTTTGGCCCAGCAATACCACTACTAGGTATGTATCTCAAAGAGACTGAAAAAAAAGGGAAAAGGAGCAACTGTACAAAATATTTATAGCAGCTCTTTTTGTGGTGGGGAAAAACTGGAAATTGAGAGAATGCCTAGCAGTTGAGGAATGGTTGAACAAACTGGAATATGATTGTGATAGAGTACTATTCTTCCATAAGAAATGATGAAAGGGGATAGGTTCAGTAAAAACCTGGGAAGACCTGTATGAATTGATTCATTGTGAAAGGAGCAGAACCAGTAAGTAGATCATTGTATCCAGTAATAGCAATGTTGTAATGATGATCAATTTGAAAGACTAAGCTACTCTGATAAAATACAATGATCCAGTACAATTTCTGAAAGACTCGTGACAAAAAATGCTGTCCACCTCCAAAGAGAAAACTGATGAACTCAGTACAAATTGAAGTATAATTTTTTCACTTTCTTTTTTTGTGTCATAGCTAACATAGAAATAGATTTTGCATGATTTCACGTGTATAATTGTATGATACATGTATAACTGCTTGTCTTTTCAGTTTTTGGAGGAGGGGCTAGAAGGAAGGAGAGAATTGGGAACTCAAAATTTTAAAAAAGAATGCTAAAAATAAATATATTTACATCTACATTGTGTGTATGTTTCCTAAAGAAAAATTATTTGAAACAAATGAAAAAAAGCTTTGTATGTTTGAAAGTTTGTGTTGGTTTCTTTCATGTTTAATCTAGAAGATAATAGGTCATCCAAAGCAATGAATGCTGCTTCCTGCTCTTGAGTTATACCTAGATATCATGAGGTTAGATGGGTCCATCCTTATGCAAAAGCCACTGAGCTGCCATTACTGTATAGAAAAATGTGAGGATAATGTGTAGTCTTTATTTTCTTAGTCTTTGATAAAAATTCCTAAAAAATCCAATCCAACAAGCCTTTAGTAAACACCTCTCATGGGTAAGATACTGTATGAAGATATATAAGCAAAATGAAAAGTCGTCTCTATCTTCATGGAGGTTCCATTAAGTGCAGAGGGATGGGTTCTTTAAGATCTTAGGTCACAGAGGATTTTTCATTTCCATTTTTGAATCCTCATTGCTTATTATGGCATGGGACACATAGCAGTAACTAAAAAGTGCATATTGATTGACTTATTCTTTAAGCATGTGTCTAGTTATTTAGGTATCTGAGATCTAATTACTTTTAAGAAAATAATGAAGTGTGTAGTTCCCAGCTTTCAGAATGCTTTGGAAAGCATATCCTCTGAAAATTTATGGAAATTCACCATTGGAAATCTATGGCTCTGTGCAAATAACATATTTCCACTACCCTATCTGCCTCTATTTTCCTTATAAAACCTTTAAAATTTGAAATTAGAAGAAAAACTCGTAGGCCGCAAAAGGTTCTTGTTTGAACAAAGACTTGTCTAACCCTCTTGCACAATGTCTTTCCCCTTCCTCCCCACTCCACACCCCCCCTGCATAATTCAATTGGAATGTGGTTGTTGTCTAAACAAACTTTTGATTAAATTTATGATTGGTCATTTTTTTGTGTGCAATTGAAAATTATGTGCCTTTTTTTTGTTCATATTGTAGTTCTTCATGCAATGAAGGAGGACAGTGACAAAGTTCCAAGTTTGTTAACAGACTACATTCTGAAAGGTGAGTATGTGTAATATAGCATGTGCACACTTGAGTATTTCTGGTAAGATAGGACTATCTTGCCAATAGATTTTTTTAAAAAACCTACTAATTTAGAAAATTTGTCATCTCTTCTTAAACTTACTAGAACTATATGGTAATATACCAATCGCTTATAATACTAGTACTTTGTGTTACATTTTCAAATTTTATTAACTTTCTTATAGGTCTGGAGTCTGTGATAACTTTCATAGTTGAATATTAAACAGAAATTCAAGTGAAAGGGAAGGAGTAGAAAAAAAGGGGATGATGGCCCTATCGATTGTATAAGAAGTAGGCTGCAACATTTGGTGGTCAGAATAATCATGTCATAAAGGAATCAAAATTGGATACCTGTAAGGAGACACAAAATAAAGCATAATATAGCAATAATCTTTTTGTTAGAAGAGAATTCCAAAAAGGAGACATTTGAGTAATTATTGAAAGGGGTTAGGAGAAATCCAGAAACAAGCTGATATTGTGAATCTCAGGACTGAGGCTTAATGTGGGCAGCCTGGCAACAGATTCAGAATAGAGTAGAAGTCAGGGAGGATCATCTGAGAAGTTAATGAAAATACTTTCAATGTAGCTGAAAGATCAGAAGCTGTATTTTAAGGGGCAACTGGAGAACTAATGTAATACTATATAAAACTAAAATTCCTTTTATAATTAAATTTGATCATTTGTTGGTTATTGAAATACTTAGTCAACAGATTTGCAAAGTATGTAAAATTCGTGTTGTAATTTTTTCCATGATACTGTAGGAACATTTCACTTGGGGTGGTAAATATTTATTCCTTCTTAACTCCATTCCTTACCAATAAAAGGTCTTCCTAGGAGGTTAAAAGATTGATCTTCTCTGTTAGTCATTAGCTACCTCAAGGGGAACTCTTTTGTCCCATATTTCCTGTGTAAAAAAAGGGGAAATGTGATGAAATGAGTCAGACATGAGTAAGTATATTTTCTAGCCAGAAATTTATGTGCCTCTAAATTCATAGGCTGATCATTAGATTAACATAATGGGGAAAAAATTCCTGATTCAACATGCTCGTCCTATAATGCTATTTTTTTGATGAAAGATTTTTTAAAATTCAGAACTTTTTTTATACCTGACATCTTTGTTTGCTTTTGTATTCTGCTAGCATTGGTATGAAAGCTGGATTATTCTGAGGTTTGTGTCTTATTGATGTGATACAGGAATGAGAAGAGTATAAAGAACATGTCTTAATTTCTAATTAAAGTAATACCATATTCCTATGAGGGATAATGGTAGAATGAGCTTTTAAATCATTCTCTAAAATTTAACATTTGACTAACAAGAAAGAGTTTTATGATCAGGACAGCACAATGTCCTGGGGGAAGTAATTTTTAAAATTCCTAAATCAGGAAGATGTAGTACTATAAATTTCACCTATACTGCATGATTCTGTGAAACTACACCCTTATTTTTTGCATCCTTCCTGCTCAAGCAACTGGCTTCTACCCCCTATCCCATATTCTCTTAATAACTGCAACTGTCTTTGATAAGATGATTGTGCATGTATATTGGTTTTGCATTTGCTCTCTCTGTAAGGACTGGGTGGAAAAAGAAGCTACAAGTTACTTGACTACAAGTAATTATATATTCAAGCATAAATAAAGAGGAGAAATAAAGAATATAAAAGCTGTACAGTGGAAGTGGGGGGTTGGTTTGAGATGACTAAGTGGTACTTCTCCATCCATTATGGAGCTTTACCCCTGCTTCACCTTTTGCCTCCGTGGGGAGCAGTTGGGGAGCACTTTGCCAGCTGGGAGGGGGTAAGGGAGCAGGGGAACTCCTCTTCTTGATTGGTTTAGTGTTGGCTTCTCAACTGATATTGATAGATGTGGCTTGTGTGGCTAAATACTCATTTAGTTTTAAAACGAAGCTGAGAAGTGAAAGAAGGTTCCATTGAGGACGTAAAGAACACTTCAGTTAATGACCTGGATGGAGGAATAAAAGCATAGGCCAGTTGAGCAGCTCTTTCCCATCCCACTGCTACCTCTGCCATCCAAGAGGGCTGAAGGCAGGAAGGTTAGGAGGGATGGCTGCTGCTGTATTGTTCCTATATGGAAATACAAATGCTGGCAGAAATTTTGCACCCTTCTTTTACTATGAAAGGGATATTCCTTTGCTTTTTTAAAATGCCTTGCAGTATATGGTTGAAATTATAGTTCCTTCCCTTTAATAGTGATCAATGAGACATGGCCTTTAGGTTACTCATTTCTGGAAAAACCTAGTTAATGTGTTTTGATTTAACTTTTCATTGTGGGATGTAGCCCTGTGAAATGTTTCAACTCTGCTCTGTAGATCACAGTATAGGATATTTTAGTTGTAGTAAGAATAGAATTCAGTGCTTCTATAGTCTTATGTCTACCTATTTATATTTTTTAATTTTTATTTTTCAGTTCTGTGCCCTACATAGAGGAGCAGCAGTTCACCTTCCTTGGACAACAAGCTAAATCACCGTTAGCATTATCCCGAAAGCTTGTCTGTATTTACCTCCCAGCAATGGAAACTGCAGCACTTGAGCACATGATGATAAGCTTCAGTATTAATAGGCAGTGGCTCCACTCACACCTTGTTTTGAACAGAAATTTTGAATAATAAGCATTATTATTTTTTTGCTAATCTATTAACAATTATAAACTATCCCCTTGCCTTGAGGAAGGCAGAATAACTTTAATTCCCTTCTAATTGACTTACATTACAACTGAGTTTTTATTGGTTTCTGGATCTCCTGCACTGAAAAATCAAGCCTCAAGTGTTGAAAAATATCTGTGTTCTCCGGTGATAGTAGGAACACTGATTTTTTTAAATAAGAAAATTAGAATATTATCTACCAGTATTGTATAGAGATTGAATCTTACAGAGCTTGCAGTGCTTTTAAGGAACTAAAAGCAGGCTAGGCTTTCCTTTTAGTTACTACTTGGTAAATGCAAACAGTTTTCATGCTATTGGAGATAACTGTATAGTTTGCTACTTGTTTTTAACCAGTGATTTATTTTTAATATTTAATAGCCACTCACTTCCAATATCGCTTAATTACTTTTAAGTATTTTGTTCCATGTATTTCTATTTGAATTGTTTGGAAATGCACTTTAAGAGGAGTTTTCATCCTCTGGATGTGCTGGAGAAATGATATACTACAGTATTGTTCTTGTCTCTTCTAGTGTCGTATGATGGTGTGTACAGTCATATTTTCTTAAAGCATTAATTCTACTCATGGATTTATCACTAATTCAGAAAACGTTTGCCAATCTGATCAAGCCAATGTCATGTAATAAATGTTTAAAAAATCAACTATTATAAAATATTTTCAAATGTCTTTTTCTAAAAATTCAAACTCATACTTCCTGTTGATTCCTTTGATATCTCAGTAGCTTGTACTAATCCCTGTAGAATTTAGATCTTCAATCGGAAGAATCCCATACAGCAGAGGATGGTTAAAAAGACCATAGCTCCTTCCAGAGAGCTGCCATAGTAGAAGTCTTGCTCATTTCTTAGGATTGCATGGAATACTTAAAAAGTGGAACAGATACTATAATATTTTTAAACTGTAATAACTTTTTATGTATATAAGATACCATGTTGTAGGTATAGGCATTCCATGTTTATGTTTCTTACAGCAGCACATAGCTTTTCCCAATGGAGATGATTTTGGATAGCTCATCCCATTTTAGTGGACTGGATATCAGTCACTTTATTATTGAATTTCATTCATTCAACAAGCATGTATTAAAGTGCTTAGTATGTGTCAGGCACTATGTTAGGTGCTGGGGATTTAAAAACAGATATAAAACAGCCTATGCTCTTAGGAAATTTTAATTCTATGGGGAGCATGAATACAAGAAGGTAAATTAAGTATGTGTAGAGCAGATACAAAGTAATTTTGCTTGCAGGGGATGCATTAATGACTTCTCCTAGGAAGTAGCACTTGAGCTGAAATTTAAAGAAAAATGGGAACTCTGTGAGGGGCAGTAAGGAAGTGTTTCCTGCTTTCCTATGGCATGGTCCACATGTTATCATTATGAATTAGTTTTGAAAGGGACTTCATGGATACTGTAGGTGAAGGTGAAGTAAGTATCTCAGCATAAAACTTCAAGTCCACTTACTCGTTCACTGTCATAAGCCTATAGTATCTGAGTTTGTGATCGTTAAAACATTTGGATTAGATGCTGGATGTGTCCTACTTACCGAGTAAGTTCTCAGTCAGATGATTCTAGTGCCCCATGCAGGCAGTATCTTTTTGTAGGAACAAGTACCTCAAGGGTGTAATTTTTAGCCCAGTTTCCCGACTATAAAGGATTGTAGGGGGACCTAGTTACAGAATTCATTTGGGAAAAGCCTGTGTTCTGAGAGAATGGATTTTTGTGGAGGAGATGTGGAAGGAGAGTTGGGGAGCATGTTTTTTATGCCAATAATTTCACAGCATTGATTTCATTTAAATAGACTGGGAAATAATTCTCTCCTGACCAGATAGGTAGTGTATTATATTGAAAAACCACAGGGCATCTTTTAGATTCAAAATGTTTATTTGCTGTTAGGAACCAAATCACAAAGAACCACCTTACAGTTTTGCTTTTTGAAGAAAAGGAAACAAACTGTAGAACTGCAGTGCACTCCAAGTGCCACATATTTATTTTATTTTTCAGGAAATCTTAATTGTATTTCTTTTTACAAGAGCACAACAGGAACCAAAAAGTAAAAGAGTAATGATACAGCACTCAGGATAAATCATATCTTTAAAAATAATAATAACAAAATTTACACCATGTCCTATATCCTGTTAGTATTTTCAGAATATGGCCGTGATTGTAAAACAAAAGCAAGCATTTACAAATTTTTGGATAAAGACTTTTTTAAATGCCAGGAATGGATTAATTGTCAACAAAATTTGTAGTAATTAGGCAGATGTAAATCTGTTTCTGTAATAGCAGATTTCTAACGAATTTTGATTTGGAAACAGAAAAGATATTGCCCCTTGATAATAAATCTTTTTTTTTCTTTGATGCAAACAGCTAGAACACCTTTTTGATATTCTAAAACAAAAATGGTTACTCTTCAGATTAATAAATTAGGTCATTATAATAATAAATTAATCATTTGTTTTAAAGTTCAGCAACCTCTGTTCAAGTATTTACAACAATACTTGAAAGTTCCTTTACAAAACAGAACACATTTTCTTTTCACATTAAGCATACTGGGTATCTGTGTCTTTCACAACAAGCATTTGTAAAAGAAAAGTCAATGCACAAATGGGTAATTAATATAAAAGTGCTAAGAGCTGTTTGAAAAATTAACACTATAGTATACAGTCAGAGTTATAATTGAGGCAAACTACAACAAACTTCCAGCTTACTGTGGACAATATTCCAGTAGTTGTTTCAAACAATTGTTTGAAGAAAAAGAATCCAGGAGCTGATTAGTGCTGCATGTAAATTGCCATCAGCGTCTCTAGCCAATGAGTACATCGAAAACCAATACCAAAGAAGGAAAAAAAGTGAAAGAACACCCTTCTCCATAGCAAGAGCATTGACGACTGACTGCTAAAAGTGTGTGCACAAACACACACTTACATGTGTGAATGTATATATATGCATATATATATATTTACACACAAGCACACACTCTCCTCACTTTCAAATTCAACTGTAGTTAAAGAGATCTTTTCTTTGTTTTTTAAAAGTTCATAAGTGATTAAAAGCATTGGTATGGAATGCCTATTTAATCTATCTTTGCTCTGGTTAAAATCTCATAAAAATACATTCAACAGGAAAACATAAATTGTATGTGTATAAATATATATGAATATATATAAATATACACATGCACACAAATACTCTTGTTTTTTTTGAAGCTTAAGATATTTACATAAATATTCCTATAATTGCTAAAGTTTAAAGAGGCATAATTTTTTTTCTGAGCTTCAACAAAGGTGCTTGAATAATATACAATTAAAATTAAGCTGCTTCCTAGCATGGAAGTAGTTCCTATCTTGTAGAACCAGTAAATAATAAAGAAAAATCCTAAAACAGTCTTTTTTTCCTTAAAAAAAAAAAACAACAAAAAAAACAAAAACCAACACAAAACAACCTGTTTCCTTTTAAGCTAGAGCTTCAACACAAACTAACCTATTTTTATACTTTGAAACTATGAACAACCAACACAACAGAACAGAACAAAGCAACGACAAACAAATGGACAAGCCCCTGGAAATGCCCGGCGTTCTTTGCCCTTCCTTCCTTCCAGACTGCCATAAGAAAAGCTCCAGTGCTCGTATCAAGAAATGACTTCAGTCTCATTCATTTGCTAACTGCCAGTAATTGGCTGATTGGCTTGGAATGAGACAATAAAAGCAGCACAAGGAATAACTGTACACGTCCTTAATCACCCGCACCCCAGAGATCTTGCTAACCCCTCGCCCTGGCTTCCTCACTGCCCGCTACTGCCCGTTCTCACTCCAGAAGAACCTGTGGCTAGAGGACACCCGGGATGGCTGTTAAAGGCTCTTGTCATTCTGAGGGGGTTACAGCAGCTGAGTCGTGAGACCTTTCTCTTGTCTTTCACTTAGGCTAGGCTTTGTTGCAACCAATGCACCTTTAAGAACAATGAGAAAAATAAAGTCCTCCCGATGCTCGGCTTCTGACTGGTTTTATTTTTTACCGGGTTTCTCCCCAAGCCAAGCTGACCAATCTGTCTTCCCAACACAACCCTCCCACCCACTTCCCCGACTGAACGTTTCCCCCCCCTCCCCCAGTATTTCTACAGCTATATTACAAGCAAATATATCTTAGCAACTTCTGAAAACTTTGGTTCTAAGAAAACACTTGGTCAGTTATCATGAGGAAAAGGGGGAATGCTTGTTCTGGCACCTCGCTGTAGACAGAGCCCATCCCGGGAAGGTCTTAGAGCTGTACATGAAGTCACAAATCCAATACAACCCACTAAGCAAGTGCACAAATTCTAAGTTATAGCAGATTTAGTCTTTTTCTGTCTTTTTTTTTAACCTCACCGAGGGTGTAGTTCTTCACACTGTTTGATAGAAATTATCTGCCTGAAGGTTGTTCTGTTTTTGCATGCTGTAGAAGCCACTAAATCTTGCATCTGGGTCAGCAATTCTTAGCATTCTCTGAGAACTATCCACCTGGACCATGGTTCCCTTCTTGCAGTCCACATACACCAGCTGATTGTTTAGGGAAGAAGGCTTAACAGAGAAAGAAAAACAAGAGTGGAATTAGTTAACCCTTGGCCAGTCTACAATCCACAAAATGAAGGTCAGTCTCCAAATAAAGTGATATAACAGTACTCTGCAACAGCCAAAAGGGTGAGATTATACAGTATTGTGTTCCTGGCGGTGTCACATTTTAAGGGAGCATGTTCAGTGGAAGAAGCCTAGGATGGTAGAGATTTGGACAACATGTCACATAAAGGAGTGGTGAAGGAATCTGAGGTATTTAGCTCTACCCAAAGTTACTAACAATCTCTTAATTGCCATATCTAATGGTCTTTTCTCAGCCCTCATCTTCCTTAGACACTGTCAATGACCCTTTTCTCTTTGCTACTTTTCTTTCTAGGTTTTGACAACACTGCTCTTTTTTCTTTCTCTTTCTCTTCCTCCCTATCTCACTGCTCCTCAGTTTCCTTTGTTGGATTCATCCAGGTCATGCTTGCTAACTAAGGTGTCCCTCAGGGGTCTGTCCTAGGCTCTCTTCTCTTCTTCCTCTGAACTATTCCATTTGCTGATCTCATCAGTTCCAAAGGATTCATCCTCTCTACAATGATGATTCTGAAATCAATTTATCCCACCTTAACCTCTGCTGCAATTCCAGACTCCTATCTCCAAGTGCATGTTGTACATCTTGAACTGGATGTTCTATAGACTTCAACTCAGCATGTCCAAAACTGAAGTCACTATCACTCCCCCTAAAATCTTCCTCCTCTTCTTAGCTTCCCTATTACTCTTGAGGGCACCACTATCCATCTTCCCAGACTTGCAACTTAGGTGTCATCCTTGCCTCCTCTTTGGGACCAGTGTGTGAAAATAAGGAAGTCCTTTCTAATAACTGGCCATTTAACAATGGAACAAATTGCTTCATAAGGTATTAAAATCCTTGCTGATAGAGGCATTGGGTTGTATTAGGTGGCTTTTCGGGCCCAGGTCCAGACAGTGTTGCCTCCCTCATCCCCACTTCTACCCAGCAGAAACCCAGAGTCTACTCTTGGAACTATCCCTGATTTGTGGGCTTTGGCCTAATCTTGCCCAGATCCAGGACTTGACTTCCTGAATTCTGGTGCCAACTGCCCCATTCATGACAAAGAAAAGAAATGCAATTTGTCTAATTATTGTCAAATCCTCCTAATTTAACTAACGCAAATTAACTCATGTCATCATACATATGTACCTCTCATGTGATTCCCAGTGCCTCTTTATATGCTGTATTCCCCTATTAGAATTTAAGCTGTTTGAGAGTATGGACTGTCTTACTTGGTAGTAATTTTATCCCCAGGACTGGGCTGATGTGGAAGCTGTTCTTGCTTTGGACGGCAAGTTGGACTAGATGTTTTTAGGCTTTCTAGCTACCTAGAATCCAGCTATTTAGAACATCTTACTTAGTGACAGAAGCAACTTTCCTGCCCCTAGCAGATATAATCCGAACATGTTTTTGAAGGCTGATGAGTATAATAATGTCTGTGCTCTCTATCAATATTGACAGATTTAAATTCCACCTTCATTTTGATGATTTTTGTTCTTTTTCCTACTCCAAATTCTTTCCCCACTATTTTAAAAGCCAGTATGAGGAAAGCATTGGACTTTGAGTCAGAGTTGGGGTTTCAGGCCTACCTGTGTCATTGACTAACTGTATGACTTTGGTAAGTCACTCTGTTCCTCTGAGTCTGTTTCCTCATTTGTAAAGTACTATTTGCTGCCTATTTCACAGCATCCCTGTGAGGCTCAAATCAGATTACTTATGTCAGGCTCTTTGTAAATTGGTATTATTCACTTTTCCTTGTCTTTTTCTCTTTTTTGCCATCACATTTTTTCCTCCACTATCTTCCCTACTTTCCCCTCCTCTATTCTGGGCATTCTCTTTCTTACTTGGTTTTGCTCATGCCCCACCCAGGATAATCAAATTACATTTAGTTTTCCATAACAGTTATACTCTATGTCAGTTATGAATAAGATTATGTTCAATTGGTTCTTTGAAAACCTTAAGGCAAATTGAAGAGAATGGATGTTTCAAATGTCAGGGCTCATTAAACTAGTGGAGGATGGGGATATTTTCATCAGTAACATGGAACCAGAAGTATGAACTTAACAGCTATTTATTTGATACTTACAGCCTAGTAATAATTGGAAATTACGAAGCATAAAACCTGAGTTCCTCTACGTAATTCTCAAGTACAAAGTTTAGATGCTTTCCTAGTTTCACAAAAATATTTCAGTACGCTACCTTAGTAGGTGTTCGATACCAACAGAGCACTGGTATCCACTGTTTCTTCTGATTTAAAAACAGGAATACTACTATAAGACCCAGGACTCCCATTATTCCTGCAACCCAGGCAAAAGATGCAAGAGAAGTATCTTCACTTAGATGCGGTCCATTGCCATCTCTGTATTCCACCTGCAGGTGACCCATGTCTGGAAAAAATAAAACAATAAACATAAGTACTTGTCACTAAATCCCAAACCAGTTTTAGAGGGCTATCCAACTTACATTATAGACAACTCTCATGGAATAATGATTTAAATATTAAAATGAAAGAAGCAATCATTCAGTCCAAATCGTCTATGAAAGCATATCTGAAAGGACCCATTCCACTACTGTTGAGTTATTTTGAAGTTTTTCCTGACATAAAGACTAAATTGGCTTCTTTGAAACTCCTACCCTACGCATTCCTGCTCATTCCTTTTACCTATGCCCTCTAGCGCCAGAACAAAACATACATATGTAAGGCTCTTACACACAAGAGCCTTTTAGGTACCTGGATTCAGCTATCACACACCTTCCAAGACGATTCTTCAGGCTAAACATCCTCAATTTCTTCAACTGATTGGCCCAAACTCAAAGCCTCTCTGAAGTCTGGTGCCCAGAACTGAACACAGTATTTCAGATGTGTTTCTTTCTGATAGGCAGATCTTATAGTGGGCTTCTCATCTCCTTATTCCTGAAAACTATTCCTTTTTTAATGTAGCCCAAGTTTCTTTTGGTTGCCACGTCACTTGATTCATTAAACAGAGCCGTGAAGTCCAAGATTTTTTTCAGATAAATGACTACATTAACGATACTTCCCCCGGTGTTGAGAATTATTTTTCTTGAACTGAAATCTAAGACTATTATCATTTTTAATTTAATCTTGATTTTGTCAAGATCTTTTCAGATCCTCACAGTGCCATCCACTGTGTTATCTCTTCATCCCAGCTTTATCTGCACATTTCAGAAGGATTTTGCCTTTATTGAAGACAAATGAAAATGGCAAAAAGCAAAAGGTTGAACCCAAATCCTTTATGGCCTCCTTTCCAATTCACACAGATCCATTATAGTATGGTTAAGTAACAACTTCCATATCCCCTTGCACTATTTCCTAGCCTACATCTCTCTGTCTTTTCTGCAAGAAAGGCATGAAATACTTTGCTGAAATGTAGGTAAACTGTTTTTGCAGCATTCCCCCTTTCTACTCTAATAAACCTGTCAAAAAAGGAAATAAAATTACTTTGTCACAATATGATATTGATGAGGCCAATCTGGCTCTTCGTAATCACCTCTTTTGCTAGTTGTTCATTAACCACCTCTTTCTTTCATCTTGCAGTACAGAATGTTTTGAGGAACTCAAATCAAGCTCACTGGGCCTGTAGTACGTAGACTATGTTCCCTTCCCTTTTTTGGAAATCAGGACATTTTATTTTCTTCTTAAACTTCTACCTCTCCTGTTCCCCATGATCTTTTTATATGTCACTGACAGTGGTTCACAATCACATCTGTCAATTCTTTCAGGCTCTGAGGATTTAGTTCATCTGGGCCATCTATCAAAGTCAAGTAAGTATTCTCGCACTATTTCCTTACTCGAGTATCAACTCCCTATTGCATATTTTTGTTCTGTGCTCTCCAGGCCAAAAGACAGTTTCCTTGGACGAGAAAGCACAATCAGAAGAAAGAGTTGAGCAACTTTGTTTTCCCTCCACTGTCATGTTCTCATAATTTTATCCACCCCCTGCAGAGGTCCTATCCCTTCTTTAATCCTTCTCTTTCCCCCAAAATAGTTTAATAAAACCAAAACACTTTTCATTGTCTTTGACTTTCTTTACCAGGCATTTGGCTCATCCTGAGTTTTGACTGTCCTGACACTGTTCTTACAGGATCATGCCTCTGTTTATATCCCTCCTATTATCAGCTCCTACTCATATTTTCTGTACAAATCATTTAAAAATTACTAAGTTGGTTATTGACTTCTTTGTGTGCGCATCAATCTCTTTAGACAACTCTCCCACTATTTTCTCTTGTATCTTCAGAATTTCATTCTTTTATGTTTCCATTCTTCCTTGGTAAAGGCTTTATATATAGAATTTTAGTCCATGGGATACTATTTATCCTTCCTCTGGATCCTTTGACATTTGAAGTTCCAAAATCCATGTCCTATGACCAGCTTTCCTGGTCATATTACAAACTCTAGGAGGAAGTGGCCATTTCCTTGCAATAGTCACCTCATTTTTAGCCCACCAATCGCTTTTCTTTCTTTTGGTCAGAAACAGATCCAGAATGGAATTCACTCCATTTCTGAAGGATGAAGTTAAGACAGGGTGTTACTGGCATCCCCTTGAGAGGCTTAGCAGATTAACTGAAGTTCCCCTTCACCATCAATCAAGAAGCATTTATTAAGCATGTGATAAGACCTTGATTTCTTTTGTTTTTTGATTCATATGTAAATTGAATTTAAGTGAGGTAGAGTTGCATGAGTGGCCCACTCTCTCCTCCAGAGTCATCGCAGTCCAGTATCAAGATAACTACTCAAGATGCAGTGGATGACCTTGGCGTTTTTGATGTCGAATCAAGCTCTAAGCGCTCCACAGTGCCTACTCTGGCTGCCTTTGTGACCGTTAAAACAAACTGTTCTCATCTACCCATTCCACTAGGGGAAGTCTTCACATGCTTGGGGTAGAACCCCCTAACTCACTGATGGGTTTGAGACTCCACGGCTACCGTCAACCTGGTTTTGCCCATCTGCTGAAATGGTTTGCCAAAGTGTGCCTGCTGTGCATGATACAGTTTCTTGGAGTCAGAAGTGAAGGTTTAGGTGGAACAGGTGGACACCAAAGGTGGAAATCAGCCCTGAAAAGGGCTTGGCAGCCTATGCGATAGGCATTATGGCTAAAAAGATAAAAATCATGGTGTCTCAACCGTCAGGAAGCTAACATTCTATGTATGTTTTGGTTTAATAAATACAAGGTCAATTTGGGGAGGAAGAATACTAGTGACAGAGACCAGAAGGTTTATGTAGAAGGTGGTGCTTGATCTGAATACTGAAAGGAATTGAAGGACTCTAAGAGGTGGAGATAAGGAGGGAGGGTTTTTTAAGCATGGAGGATAGCCATATCATGTGTGAGGCACAGCAAGGAGTTGGTCAATACTATATTATACCTCTACTTCTGGAACTCCTCATCTATCTACTCATTCTGTTCAGATGATCCAACTTGCTTCTGTTTCTCCCCCAATTCATTCCATAATTCTTCCCACTTCTTGTTCCTAGATTTCATCACATGAAAATGCTATCTATATGTACAATGCTATCCTGTTTCTTTTGACTAAAGTATACCCACCCAGACCCATATTTCAGTCATGAATGTCACGTCACCTGGCTTTAGTGATACCTAAGAGGTCTAATTTGCCTTCTTTTGGTTAGGACCTTTAGTTCATTTTGCTCGTTGCCTAAACTTTTTGTATTTGAGACTATGATTTTTACTGCTAGTTCCTTTCCTGGAATATGTCTCAGTAGCAATTATTTCTGCATTGTGGCTTCTTGAATCTTGAGATTAGAGGTTGTTTTCTCCCCAACCTTTTAAATTTAAACCTGATTTGATTAGATTTACAAGACACCTGACAAAATATATTCTTACCAACCTCTGTAAATAGGTCTGACATTCTTTCTTGCAATTTGTCTGTGGTCCAGAAATTTGAATTTTCATTCCCTTTCTGAGCAGGTGTTCACCACCAAAGTCAGTTTTTCTCTTTCACATCCCTTATTCTTAATAAGTAAAAAATGATGTCAATACCACCTATTCCCCCCATGATCTCAGTCTCTTTCTCAAGATTTCATTACCTTTTACAATTGCTTTTTAGGTTTCTTTTGGCAGTACAAATTATACCCAAGTGAATCACCCTAAGAAGTCCACAAGTCATCTGTTTTTACCAGTCTTGAGAAGTTCTCTGTTGTCTTTGATATATGCCCCAGGGAAAACAATAGCCGTCTCTACTGTTATTAGTTTCAACAACTGGGTTTTACCTCTCATTTTAGTTTTCAACTATGAAAACATTATGCTATCAACATGATTAAAGCCTAGTTTTCTATTTAAGGGATCAAGTGAATCCCTTGGGGTGGGATCATAAATTCTGAGAGGGAAGGAGTATTAAAAAACAAGGCTGGGAAAGAACATTGGGCAGGTAAATGATGGTTCTAATTTGGCAAGGAAAATAAAAACATACTTAATCTGTGATCTGAGGATCATAACTTTAGAGCTAGAAAAGACTTCAGAGGTTAACTAGTCCAGTGTCCTTCTTTTATTGATGAGGAAGCTAGGGCCTGGAAAAGGGAGATGAATTGGGCAAAGTCACTGGCAGAAAGTGGAATAACTGGGATTAGGCCTCAGGTCCTTTGACTAGGTAGCCACAGCTGGGAGAATAATTAAAACTTTATTATAACTTAAAATTAAAAAAATACATTTCTTGACTTTTAAGTTCTTAGAACAAGAAACATTAGCTGATCCCTTAATAGCACAACGGAAATATAAACAAAGAAATGGACAGCAAAACAGTCAGAATGCTCTGGAAAAACCTTTGGTTTAAGTTATTTTGCTTTTTGAGTTAGATTCCCAGATTCATTGCCATTACTTAAGATATCAGGACTGGTTTGGAAGACTGTAACTTTGGTCTCTCCCAATTCAACTTAGCTTCTCTAGTTCATCCCACAGATCTGATGTTCAGTCCCAAATTGGAAGAAGAGAAAAAGAGAAGGGCAGAAGGAGAGGGGACTACATGTGTTTGTAATGCAAAGGTGATACCCACAACAGCTGCTATGGATATGCATGCACACTTCCAGGGTAAATTTGCAAAGTATAAACTCTCTTCCTTAAAGATGAAACCAAAATATTTATTTAGATATCAGAAAGCTAAATCCATCATAATAACAAAGAATTCTATAGACATTATCAGTGCAGGGGGCACAGCCATCCCCAAGCCTTCTCTCAGGCCTCCCCACAAACAAGCTCCCTTAGGCAAAATCACTCTCTCTCACCCAGGCTAGCTGCTGTGCTCTGCCTCCTCTCTCTCAGCTCCACCTCACTCTCTCTTCCTGGGGTACCCTTCCTGCTCCAACCATTCAGCAAGCTCCTCTCACCATCAACTCCATGTGACTCAATCTGTTGACTCAGCCAAAGCTCAAAGCAGGTCACAAGGGTCTACTGGGGGCAGGGAAGATCTTCAAATTCCCTTACCATTACATTGTTCCCTCTTGTCTCCTTAATAGGATCCATGAATTTTCTTATTTCCTATGAAAGGGCAATGGTGAGCAAGGGATGCTAAAGGAAAACTGGGAAAAGAAGTCTTTGGCTTAGTAACAAGGGCTGCTTAGAGTCTATCCAAAAAAATAATTTTAGAAAATTATTCTATAAACTAGAAAATTAAATTTTTTTTGTATCTTATTGCTTTAAAATATTATTCCTCAACTAATGACTAAACTTTTTTCAACTGACCTTATATTTAATATTTTAGTAACTTTTTAAATCATTTTCAGTGTCAGAAACCTTTTGAAACCTTGAAGGAAACTAATCTTACTATGCCTTTATCTGAACATTACTAAAAAGAAAAAAGTCAAACTTAGAAAATTCAGCGTATGTGAGACATAAAATGTGTATATAATAAAATGGTAGAAGATTAAAATGGTAGAAGATACTTAAATACTGCGATTTCCCAGACAGTGAATCAAATATTTTATAATATGCCTGCAATTTATTTTCAAAAAAAAAAAAACCAATCCCAAAACAAAAAACAAACACCTATCAGATATTTAATGTCATCAGACCATAGATTTGAGCTAGAAGGGACTATCGAGTCTGAACCTCTCATTTTGCAGATTAGGAAATAGAGGGTCGGAGTTAAATGTCTGGAGCAGAATTTGAATCTAGAACTTCTCAACTTAAGTCCAGTATTTTACTTCACCATGAACTTTCTGATGCAGAAATATGTCAGCTCTTATACTTCTTTGTAAGACCAGGAACTTTTATTTCTTGTGAAGTAGACAAGACAGTTAATTTCAGGTTTTGTTTGTTTGTTTTTTACCATGTAGTAACTAACAAATTTCAGAAGGTATGCCTAGGATGTAATAATTGCTTCTAATTATTAGGGGAATCCATTTAAAAGTTTGCTTATAAGGATTTTTTAAAGGCAATACTATATTATTTTTTTTCAATACCAAAATTAGGGGCAGTAACAATGGTGGCAGAAAGCATGAGATACTTTCTGAAGGTTGTCAAGGGCTCATCCATACTCTGCATTACTAGTTCTAAAAGACCCACGGTGAGCATCTGAACAGTTGGACAAGCATGTGTAAAAAATGCCTTTGCCTCTATTATCTCATTTATTCCAGCCTACTCTACAACTTACCTCTGGGGAGGTGGATGATGTCATTTTCACTAGGGGTTGGCCATACTGGTACCTCCAATTCAATCTCTCCACGATGATTTGTCTTCTCAATGGGAATATTGGTTGGCTCAGGGACATACATCTCTAAAAAAAGGGATACATTTCGTAAGAGATGACAAGAGAAAGAATATGATAATTTTCTTATTTTCAAACCAAACTTGGGCATTTCATTCTACTCACTAGTTCTTTCCTGGCATACTAAGTAGAGTTCTAGTTCTTTGGTTTTCTTGAGTAGTTAAAGACATAACTTGGTAACCCAAAAGCCAAAGCTCATTAAATAAGGTGAGTTCCTTTATTCTGTGCTCACTTTTCACCTTTAATCAGGAAACTGAAAGAAGAGTAGTTTGAAAGAAACACTTATTTTGTATCACTTACATTGTAGTTTTGTAGTTTGGGCTTTCTTGCTATGTTGAATCCAATTAAAGTAAGAAAAAAATAGGCCTTTAATGACTAAAGGATCTCCCTCTATATTCTCCATTTGTTACCCTTCTCTTAATTCCTCCCTGCTTTCACCCCACTCTGCACCCCCCTTACACTCTTGCCCTGAAATGAAGTGAAATGGAGATTTTATGTGATACCCTCAATGTACATTTAAATAGTAGCTTATTTATTTATATGGCTTATTATTCTTTTCATTGAAAATCATCATTAAATTGTATTTATATACCCTAATGATGAAATTACCTTGGTACTTTGACCAAAAAGCTTATAAAGTAAAGCAAAATTTAGAAGAATAATATTATTTGTCCCAAATGCTAGATGTTTTTGGACCTGAAAATACTGAGAATTTTTCATGGGTACCAATAAAAGAGAGTCTAGGAGAGAGATGTGTGTGTGTGTGTGTGTGTGTGTGTCTGTGTGTGTGTGTGTGTGTGTGTGTGCGTGACATGGATCCCTTCAGTGATCAAGTCTGTGGACAACTTAGGATGTTTTTAAATGCACAAGATAAAATACATAGGGTTACAAAGGAAATAGATTATGTTGAAATATAGTTATCAAAATTTATTTTTCAATGTTCATAGAGACCAGGTTAAGAAGGCCTACTTTTAGGAGGATAGATTTATGATTTTCAGTTGTGTCCAACTCCTCATGACCCCATTTGGGGTATTTTTTGCCATTGATTTTTCCAGCTCATTTTAAAGATGAGCAAACTGAGGCAAGTAGGGTTAAGTGACTTGTCCAGGGTCACATGGCTAGGAAGTGTCCGAGGCCAGATTTGGATTCAGGAAGATGAGGCTCACTCCAGGCTTGGCGCTTTATTCACTGCACCACCTGACTGCCCTTGTATTTGTAATAGACTGATAACGAGATGCTCAGAGATTTAGAGCTGGAAGGAACTGAGATCATCTACTGCAATCTCTTATTTCATAAATGAAAGAACTAAGGACTAGGGAGGTTAAATGTTTCAACTGAGGTTATACTAGGAGAAAGTGGCAGAGCCACAGGTCCTCTGATTTCAAATCTTCCTTCCCATTACACCGTACTGCTTCTCAGGGTCATCCATCAAGTATGTAAAAAACTGGCATGGCAACTTGTTTCATAAAAATTTTTAAAAATTAGAGGAATTTCTCTAGGATAAAGGTGACCTTCTCTCTTGTATGAATAATAAAGAAAGAGTCTATGTGGTGAATGATGTCTTAAATGTTCTCACCAGTTTATCACTTCAAGTAGACTGCACTTAGGACCTTTTCCACTAAAAGCAGCTAAACTCATTTGTAAACCACCTTTACTTTTTCCCCTTAAAAACAAACTCCTTTCCTTTTTCTTGAGACAGATAGTCTAGTTCCTACACTCATTTATACTAGAACAGTCACTCAAACTCCATGCCCAAAAGGAGACGCTATTACCAAGAAGGATGAATTCTTTTCTGATCTCACCCCTTCAACTGCTTTTCATTTCTTTATCTGTATTGCCAGAGTTAACAGGGCCAGGCACATAGCAGGTGCTCAATAAATCCTGACTGCTTGACTGACTGAAAGGACCTTACTTACAGGCATCTATTTCTAGGTCACATTCATACAATTTTCCAAAATTAATATTATGCTCTGGATAATACAGAGCACTGCAGATTCTCTTCTTACCTGAGCCCAATGACAATCTATGCACAAACAAAAACTACATACTGTTCCAAAGTCTAAAACATGATATGCTCAGCAGCTGTAAGGCACATTAGCTAGAGCACATTCTAAAAAAAAATTAAAGTGCACTGATGTAATTTCAGAGTTTAATAGTTAGAAAAGGAAAGAATATTTGCCACCATCAAAAATGATTGCTTGGTCTACCTAGTGCCTTCATGAGAATTAGGGGAAATTATTATGAGCAGTGATAGGATCATCCAAAGAGGCAGAAAAATTCAGAAGGATGAAAACAAACATTTTAGTTATTTGTGTATGGGGGAAAGGGGTGAATTTTACTCAAAGAAGTACAAGAAAAGCAGTAATTATAATCGTACCTAAAATCCTTTTATTCTGATGAGGTGACATCTTCCCTTGGGCAGACTATGTGAAAGTCTCCTAGTAAAACTTCTAGAAAGAGCTAGTTGGCTGGACAGAACAACGTTAAGTACCAATATCTACGGTCTTATTTATCCTCACCATATTCCAGTGAGTTAGAGAAGGAATAAATGTATTCTCATTACACAGAGAAAAAAGAAGGTGTAAGAGACTTGCTTAAGATCACATGGAGAGCTATCAATGAAGCTGGAAGAGAAGCCAAGTTTTCTGGTTTCCAGTTTTACCGTGTGCTGCCTCTTCCCTGGGCCTTGAAGATGATACATGTTTTTCAGTTCTCAGTAAATCTGAATTGCAGAAATGAGAGTGGAAAGGGACCTCTGAGGCCATTTAAGTCCAACAAATACCCAAACCTGAATTCCCTCTGCATCTCTAATGTGTGCTTATTATCTCCATTTTATCCTATATCCACTTTTTTGTACATGTTGTCTCCCCCATTAGACTGCAATCCTCTTGAGAAGAGAAACTTTCTTTTCACATTTCTTTGAATTGCCAGCTCTTAGTACAGTGCCTTGACACCAGAGGCACTTATTAAATTCTTATTGACTTATTATCTTGACTTTAAGTGAAAATAAGCCAGATATCTCATGATTCAACACATTCTATTTTGGAGTGGCTCTACTGTTAGGATGTTTTTCCTTTAGGCCCAAAGCTACAACTTCTACTCACTGTTATTCCCTCTGAAACCAAACAGAATAAGTCTGGTCCCTCTTTTACATAAAAGCCCTTCAAATGTTTTTTTTTTTTGTTTTAAAAAGCCTACTATGTCACTTCCAGATTCAAGTTCCCCACTTCTTTTAACCAATTCCTATATGGAAAGTCTATGCCCCCCACAATCTTCTCATTAAAGTCCTCCCAAAAGAGGCACCCAGAACTGGGTCCACTCCAGATATATCTTTATTAGGGCTGAATACAGTGGATTCAGCACGTTCTTTGCTCTGGATCTCATACTTCTTTTAAAGCCAAGGATATTATTTTACTTGGATGCCATGTAATACTTTTTGACTAAATCTTCAGATCTCTTTCATGTGGACTTGTCAGGTGATGCCTCCTTCCCACACTTATGTAGCTCACTTTTTGAACTCCAGTGTAAGATTTTATGTTTATCTATGTTATGCATCTATGTTATGTAGACTTGGCCATCATTCTAGCCTGTTGGGATTAGTTTGGATTTTCCATCCTGTGTTTCCATCTGTGTTTGCTATTCCTCTTAGCTTTGCATTTTATGTAAAGATGAAAACTATACCATCCATGTCTTTATCCATTTAGTGACAAAAAAGTTAAATAGCCCAGTGTAGAGCCACTCTGTGGACACCTCCCTTCCATACTGATATTCTTGGACAAAATGGCAGGTCACACTTTAGCACATGTGACTTAACAAATACAATTTTTTTAATAGAGAAAATAAACAGAAATTCCAAATTTATGCAGATAAGATGCAACAATTTTTTTACTTTTATCTAAAGATGGGTGTTATAATAATTGCTAGTATTTAATAGCACTTTATGATTTTCAAATATTATTTTAGTCTCATAATAATTCTGCGAAGTAAGAGCTATTATTATCATCATTCTCATCTTGCAGATAAGGAAACAAGTTAACAGAAGTTAATGAGTGGCACAGTGTCATACAGGTAGTAAGTATTTGAGGGTGGATTTGAAGTCAGGTCTTCCTGACCCCAGATCTAGCACTCTCTCTACTATACCACTGAGTTGAAAGCAGCAGATTCAGAAATTTAAAAAACACTATCCAAAAGTTTAAAAAAATAAAGATTTGCTAGAAAGTGACTAAAAGACAAGAAGTGGTGTATGTATCTTTGTGTGTATGTGTTCAATAATATCTGAATTTTTTCAATAAATAAAATAAAAATACAGTCATGTTATCTGCATTTTCCTGTCCCCTGAATTTTCCCTTTCCTCTCTAGTCTCAATACTACCTCTCTTGTCCACACCTTATCCTCTCATGCTTGGACTTTTACCAGGTCTTTTACCTGGTCTCTCTTCTCTTACAACACACCTTTTTTGCACTGCCATCAGATTATTTACTGAAACATCATTTTTATTCTGTTACTTCATTGCGTATCAACTTCCAATGGGTCTCCTCTGTGAAGCCTTCTTCGTCTACTGCAATCTATAATGATATCTCCTTCCTCTGAACTCAGAGCACTTATCATTTGCCTCTCATATAGCACCTTGTGTCAGTTCTTGCATTTCTGCCTTTTATTACCCAGTAGATGATTATTTAACTTCATCCTTTTGTGTCTTTCCAACTACACTGTTGGGTCCTATGAGGTAGTCACTTTGTTTTGTATTTCTCTGTATTCTCTATGGTGTTGAGCTCACTATTTTACAAAGAATAGATGTCCAACCAATATTTGCTGATTTAATTTTAGCTCTAAGTGAGCTGCTCAAACAATTTCAATGGTATTGGGATGTGCCATATTCACAATTATCTAATAAAGAACATAAAAATTCTAAAGAAAAAAAGTCACTAAATGTGAAGAAATGTTGATAAGTTCTGGGCAATAATAATAGAGCTCAAAGAAAAAGCCCTATTATTTTATTCCTGCTTCATACTGGAAATAAATGAATTTATTAAGCATATAAATACATTAAACTATCAAAAATGAAACCATCAAAACTTTCACTCACCGTCCTTCCTTTAAATGGGAGATTTGGACTGTTTCTTTTCCTCTTATATCTTTTTATACTTTTGTAAAACATGCATTTGCATACCTTTGTATATGCATTTATACATACATACCATATATATGTACATATATACATGTGCACATGTGTTTATACAAACATATCTGCATATATGTATACATTTAATCTGGACCTATGACTTTACCAGTATTGTCATATTCTAGTTTTGAAACTCTTTAACAAATTCAACTGATTCTGAGAATTAGCTGAGTTACTGAAAGGTTAAGTGACTTGCCCCAGATCACAGAAACAAGACTTGAACCCAGCACTTCCCAAATCCTAGGTCAGCTCTCTATCCATTATTCCATATCTTTCAGATTATAATATTTTGGAGGAATGGCAATGGTAAGCTCAGCTTTCTAACAGCAAAATTAAATACACACATACATACATGTGTATTTTATATATACACATACACACATATGTTTAAATACACATATACACACACTCAATTTAATGTCATATCTATACAATGCCTATACAGGTGGCCAATTCAGTAAAAAACTCAATTAAATTTTTTGGTTCTCTTAATACCAGTTAATGGCTTGATTGATGAAAATATCCACCTCTTTATGAACTGTTCTGGTACATTAGAAACACTGCCATAAACTTTCTGTGAGTCCTAGTTCTATTGAACAGGGCATCACATTCAGACACAATTAAGGAAGAAAGCTGTGAAATACTAACTCCTTAGTCTGGCACTTAAGGGCTTCCAAAATTTCCTTTCTCCCTTCCAGTCTATGCACTTTAAGTCTGGACACAGTGGGTTACAGCTATTCTTTTATCATATCCCATACTTTCCTTCCTCTGTGTCTTAACATCAGCCATCTCCCATGCCTGAAAAGCATACTGCATGGCTGGCTGAAAGCCTATGGCTCTTTCTACAACCCAGCTTGGAACTACCAGCTTCACCATGCCTTCTTTGATCTCTTCCTTCTGAAAATTTTTTAGAGCATTTTTTGGGTTTTCCTTTTATCTTATCACATTTTACCTTGGACCATACTTTAATGAAAAGAACACTTAAGCACTTACTATGTGTTAGGCATGGTATGCCTATTGTATCTCTCATAAGCTTATAAACCTTCCTGAGAGCAAGAACTATGTGAATTGTTTTCATCTTTGTACCTGACTCCTTACCAACGGTGTTATCACTTAATTGTTCTTACATGTTTTTACACTGAACTGCATCCTTGAACTACTGAATGCCCATCCAGTAGATGCTGAAGTGGAGGTGGGAGTCCTGTTAGTTCCTCAACAGAATTCCTGCCTGAGTCCTTATAACTGGCTTACTTATTCTTGGCCTATGGTCTCTAGTCCTTAGGTATATGGGGCTGCTTGGCTACTATTGAGACGCTATTGGAAACAGGATCAACTACCAAGTATAAGATTTATGGGAAGGAAGCATGGGACAGTAGATGGGAGTATTAGAATTGGGAATCAGGGAGATCTGATCACATCCCACCTCTTACTAGATGACACTTACTAGCTGTGTGACTGTGGGCAAGTGTGTTCATGGGGATGCTGTGAGGTTCAAAGAAAATAATGGAGGTACAGAGCTTTAGAAATCACAAAACACATCAATATCAGGTATCTGTAAGTGAGAAATGAGAGTAGGAAAAGAGGCTACATTTGGGGAAGGGGAAATGTGAGGAAAGAATTGGTGCGAAGAGCAATGCGTGGGAAGAGGTATAGATGTGGCTGGTGACAAGTTAGGTACATGAGTGTGATATTTGATATGGTACGAGGCAAAAGAGAAAGGTGTGTGTTAACATGGTAAAGCACTAATTGAAAGGGGTTGGTGGGGGAAAAGCTTCATGTAAATCCTTTTAATTTGGGTCTTATATCTAGTCATGTGTTATATCCAGCCCATTTTGTCTACTAGTATCCCTTTTATTGAACCTTTTGCTCATTACGTCTGTCTAGTTTGTCTAGGTGTCAAATAGCAAGAATGGTTCTCAACTATTCAACGTGTTTTCTTTGAGATGCAGCAACAATACTTATTACATTATACTCACAGGACCAGACTCTTATCTAAAGAGTACAGAACCCATGCATCAGAAGAGTTCAGGTCTCTAATGAAATGGAACAAAAACATAGCACATACACCAATGGATAGAGCTCCCCAAGAATTGTGCTTTGCCCCTATGAGCAGCTAGTGTATCAAACAGGATGAAACACAAAAAAAATGGGAAGGCCACTGCTTTGTTACCTGGACAAATTGGGCAGCAGCTTCCTTCAACGTTGATGGGCTCTCTACAGGGCAGAGGTGGACAGCTGACGGTTGAGCACAGGGTCTGGCCCTGCAAGCAGTAGCAATGTGTGCAGCTGTCGATGTCCCATCTTTCTTCATCTGCATATGTTTTCCCACTGAAGTGGCACACAGCCTTCTTTGGTACTGGATCTTCTGTTGAAAAAAATACACAAATGACGCTTCTTCAGATGGTAAAATATCATACTATACCATTTGCATTTTAAAATTTAAAATTCTTTCAAAGTTTTAGTCATGTTTCCAAAGTTTGGATGTATTTTCAAGGCTCAGGAACAGCTATACTCAGCTCACAAGTGTGTGTGTATGTTTATGTATACATGCATACACATATATTTATATAGAGAATAATGCAGTGGGAGAGGTATCAGGAAAGGCTTCATGCAGAAGATGGTGCTTGAACTGCACCTTGAGGGAAGAGAGAGACCTGTAGATTCTATGAGTCAGAAGGAGAGACGGAGTATATTCCAGAGATGGAAGATGGTCAGTTCAAAGGCAGAAACATAAGAGATGGAGTGTCTTCAGTTTGGTTTGATCTCAGTGTACAAGAGGCAAAGTAATGTCCAACAAAAGGGGGAAATACAGATTGAAGACAGGTTATAAAAGGTTTTGGGCTTCAGTGTACAGGTTAGTGAAAATAAAGATGTTGTTTTTTTCCTCATCTAAGTTCATGAATTCTTTGGAACCTATCTACAGACTTCTTGGGGGTCTGTAATCCCAAGTGAAGAAGCCCTGCCTTGGAGGAAGAATAGGGACACTGGAGATTACCCCATAGGGTGTCAGATCTATACTTAGGAAGAATGACTCAGCGAGCAGAGGATGGCCTGGAATGGGGAAGAGACCTGAGGCAGAAAGACTCAGTAGGAAACCACTGAAATAATCTAGGCAAGAAAAAGGTGACTAGTGACTGAAATGAAGTAAAAAGGGGGAGTCAGATGTGAGAGATACTATGGAGATAGAAAGAACAAAATCTGGGAACTGACTAGATATGTGGGGACAGGATGAGTGATGAACTGAAGCATGAACCCAGGAGACTGAAAGAAAATAGAATAGAATATTCAATAGAAGTAGAGAAATTGGAGAGAGGTGGACCTTGGGGGAAAGATGATGAGTTTACTTTGGACATGTTGAGTTTAAGGTGTTTCCAATATATTGTTTGAAAAGTGATACACACACACATGCATATGTATGTATATATGTACATATACACACACACATACACATACACACATACGATTGAATTGGGATGATGGGATGATGATTAAGTTCATGGCATTGATGAGGTTACCAAGAGAGATAGTCTAGAGAAAAGAAAAAGGTCTAAGATAAGAGCCGTGGGGAAAACTTAACAGTCAGGAGGCATGATACATATGAGCCAGAGACTGAGATGACTGAGAGCAAAGAGGAAGAGGACCAGGAGGAAGCAGTGGCATGAAAACACGAGAGAATATGCAGGAGGCAAAGGTGGTCAACAGTGGAAAATGCAGCACAAAGGTTGAAGATGAGACCCAAGAAAAGACCATTAGGCTTTGGCAATTATGTATCACTGGTAATTTTGGAGAGCAGTTTCAGTAGAATGATAAGGTTTGAAACCCGATTGGGAAGAGTTGAGGAGTGACTGTGAGAAAAAGAATAATGATGGCTTCTTAAGGATGTAGAAAACTGGGGCATACTGGAAGAGAGTAGAGGTGAAGCAGTAGATTGGGAGAGGTTGAAAATTGAGAGAAAAGAGATACTAAAGAATGCAATCCATTGGAGAAGATGGGAAGGGATGAGCTCAAGGCCATGTAACCATAAATGTGAAATATGTCTTAGATTAACTTCATAAAATTAAAGATTTTATGCACATACATATATTTCTTGGGTAGAACTTATATGTATGCTTTTGTTAAAAATTTCCAATTATTTTATTTTCTCTACTTGCTCCAATTGAAACGGAAATAAATTTATATTTGAGTAATCTTTACTGATTTGTTCTTTTTTACCTACCTCCCCATAATAACAGCAGTTTAAGAACAAGCAATATCAATCCATAAAAATGACCAAGAATTGTGTGATACTAGTATGAGGAATTAACATTTAAGTAATCATTTCCTTCAATCTTACTGAGGTTGGGTACATTTTCCACATTAAAAAATAAGACTACGCAACCTAGCATTCAACAAAATAAGTATTTCAAAACATTTTGTAAAATAAGTGATATTTATTTCTAATATTTTCAAGCTTAATTATAAATTAGGTTCTCCTCTCCTCCTCCCAACTCAAAAACTTTCCAATTTCTCTAGCTTGCCTAGTTTTGTCCTTCTTGTCTGCTTACCTTTCTCTGGACTAACTCCTTTTGCTAGTTTCCCAGAAAGAATGGAAGAAATTTTCTTAGGGCTAGTCCTATAATAGTAACTCAACGAGTAGTGGTTGGGAATGTTTATCAATAGGGCAGCAGTCAAGTAATAACAGAGAGGGACAAAGTAACAGGGAGGCAATCTTTTGAGGAAAACTCCTACTGCTTGCCTTTGTATAGGTCAATAGGTGACAAAGGGAAAGATGATACTGAGAACTGTATACAGTAACCAGATTAATAGAAATCTCATGCTCACATTTATGTTTCCTTGGTCCTGCTTATGTGGCTGTGGATCTATAATTTAACAATCACCAATAAGTGAAGATAGTAAGTGAAGTCATACAAAACAACCTGGAAGGAAAATTCTCTGTCACCTTCTGTCTCTCTGTCTGTCTGTCTGTCTCTAAAAAAAAAGTGCCTGGAGTATGGTTTTCTGGAAAACGGTTATTTCAGCATCAGTGCTAAGCACATAAATGTGTTAATATTTATTGATGAAGAGGAAATAAAAACTGAATACAGAGGGGCAGAATATCTGTCTGGGTGTTCTCAAGGGAGTTGGAGTTGAAATGCTTAAGGAATAAGAAGCCCTTTCTGTCCAGCAGAGTCCCAAACTCTACAGCAGAGTGCCTGAAAGTAGTTACCCTATGATTTTGTGTAAAACTATTCCAGAAAGTAAAAGGACCACGTGTGGGATAATCATAATATTTTGAGCTGGAGGGCATCTTAAAGGTCACAGGATCATAAAATTAGAGCTACAGAACTGAGAAGGAACTTAGATGTCATCTTATCCAACTCCTTCATTTAGCAGAACCAGAAACTGAAGCTCAGAATCTATTTAAATGAGATTTTTTGTGGAAAACCAAACAAACCATAGTTGTTAACATTTTTTCTCTTGTATTTATGCCCCCCAATTCTAATGTCCTAGAGAAAGGACAGACATGAATGTATGTTAAGTACAATAATATCTCTCTTACTCGTCTTCCCTTACAATTGTTACAAAAATACACCTCTTTTTACTTGTACATATTGCAACAGAAAGTTTTCTGGTCAGTTGATTTCATCTTCTTAAATTAAAAAAATCCCAACATCCCCACTTAGATATTTTCCATATTAAATTTAAGATGAAAGTTATAACCAAGAATAAAGCATGGTGGAAAGAATGGAATTTCTAGTAAACAACTCCAAATTCAGCAAATATCTCAGATAAAATCAAGGGATCACAGATCTAAAGCAAAAAGGAACCTCTGAGGTCATCTAGTTTAAATCCTTCATTTCACATTTGAGAAAAATGAGACCTACCAAGGTTAAGGTCAATCAGGTAGTAAGTTAAGATCTGAACTCATGTCCATTGACTTCAAAACAGCCACTCTTTCCAGTGAACCACCCTCGCACAATGTCAACATAAACTAAAACTGCTACTTTGACTTCTAGTCAATATCTCGTTTCATTAAAGTCAACACAGAATAGCATTGTACAGACTGTACATACAATCTAATGAATTTTTTAGTGTAAGTTTTTGTGCAGTTAGATATCTCTTCACAAAAGAATCGTAACAACGCCGTTTTACAGAACCCAAAAGGGTTTATGGCACAGACTAACAAATATATATTCAATATTTATTTAATAATCCTATTTTAGACACTGAAAACTATGAAACAACATTGAAGAAAGGAAGAAAACAAGCATTTATTAAGTGCTTACTATGTGCTATGTGTTACGCTAAATATCTGAGATGTAAATACAAGCAAAAAGAAGACACTTCTTGCCTTCAAAGACCTTACATTCTAACTAACACTAGAAGAAACACAGCTAAAGACACTGAAGGATCAAACTGTGTCTTACATTGTTAAAAAATCCATAAGGCAAAAAAAAGGGGAGATGAAAAAATTTTCAGAGTAAGATTACAATAGTTTTTTGTTTCATATACCTGGCTTTTCTAGTGCCAATAGGGGAAGAAACAGGAAAGCTTCCATTTTTATTTCCTGGATTTTTTCTTTTTTGGTTGGGAAGAATTTTGTGGAGAATTCTTGTAAGAAAGCTATGGAGGTGTGACAAGAGTAAATCTCTCCTCAAAGGACAAAGATTTATCTCCTCAGCGGGTGTTAAAAAGAATGTGTCACAGACTATAATAAGGTTCTTTCCTTTATCCTTCATTGTTGAAATTTCAGTAGTGGTTTTTAAGTCAGAGAGCTCAAATGTACGTTAAAAAAAAAATCTTTGTAGGAGGCAGACTTGTGAGACATCATCATACCAAGTCTACTGTTAAGTCACAGAATGTTGCTACCTTTCAACCATGGAATGCAGACATGTCATAGAGAGGAGTGGTAATTTTTTTTTTTTTTACTTTTGATTGTGGTGGTACATATAAGAAGGGAGGAAATATTAAATCTTAATATTAAATCTTAACTCAGGCTTAACTGACTTCTCTGACTGCTTTTTATGTCCCATTTCCTTGGTTAGTTCTTTTTAAATTTTATTTTATTTCTTTATTCTACTTTAAATATATAATTTAATTCATGATTATTTTTTATGGGAAAAGAAGAGATGTTTGTTAAACTTCATTTTTACTCCTGGGTTGTTTTTACTAATTGTATTAGAAAGCTAATTAACTGCTGAGAAAGAGCAAAATAAATAAACCACACCAATCTCTTCCTCTATTAGTAGCCGATGTGATACTTCAGGGTACACTGTAATAGAAACATTTTCTACTCTGAGGTTGATTATACAAGGAAGAAAATAAATTACTGTTTTAAAATGGGGTTTCTTTGGATTTAGGGATTCACCTTAGTACTTCCATGTTTTCTACGGTGAGGTGTGTGACAAGAAAAAATTACAATAGTATGTTTTCTATGGTTGTCTGTTTCCATTGCTTCACAGGGGCAAACACTTCCTTTTACTGATGCTGTGGGGTATGAATAAGATGCTGGCATCAAAGGAGGCAAAGATCCAATGTGAAAACAACTTAGGCTGTCCTGAAAACTGCATTGGTTCTTTTATGTCCTAAAGGTATAATTTAGAACCCCAAAGCAATAATTTTTTACATTCGCAGAGGTGGTCCACAGAGGGGATGAAATTCTTATTTTTGAGGAACACTGTCAACAATAAGTCAGTTTAGTTTGTGATGCTAAGGTCTTGAAAAGACAGAATTGAGTCTATTTGACTGGCTTTTGCATAGCACAGTATGTAAATAAATGCTTAATGGTTTTATAAAAGTGCATAATTTATTATTGCTAATAATATCCAATGTATCTGGATTTCATAAATATGAACAGATAACTCCCTTATCTTTACCATCTTCCTTTTGAGTATTTTAGGATTAGAGGTGTAGGGATTTAAATAGCATTTCAGTGCACTAATTTGGTTTTATTTTGGTCACTAGCTAATTATTAGGTGAAAAAAAGAAATCTCATAGGAATGACACATGATCGCCCTGGACTGACACATGAGCTGTATGCCATAACTGGTGCAGTCACTGTCCTCTCTTTACTTTTGGAGAGAACGAACACATTCTTACTCACTGAACGGTCAAAAAGTCATACCATTAAAGAATATAATAAACAGGCTTTTTATTAAGAACCTACTAGGTGCAAAGCATTGTGCTAGGCACAACATCCCTATCTTCAAGGTATACAGAGCGTTATTCAAGAAGTATAATGTGAGGGCTGACAGGAAAGGTTGTTATCAACTATGGGGATCATGGAAGGTTTCATAAGTTGGGATTTATGCAATGAGTAGGAGTCTGACAAGTGAAAAGAGACAGAAGGAATTTCAGGGATAAAGAACAGACTGAAAGCTGGATATGGTGGCACATGCCTTTAGTCACTACAACTGAGGAGGTTCTGTCTCAGGTCTTGTATACGTGTTGTATCATCTCACTAAAGCATAAGCTTCTTGAAGGCAGGAACTGTTTCATCAACTGTGTACTGGTATCCCCCGTGTCCAACAGTTAAGATACATTTGCTGAATTGAAGACCAGAAGAGAAAAAATCTGAGGTTTACTTGTTTCTTGGATAATTATATAGAGACAGCTGTAAACCATAAAGCACGGGCAACACAATATCTTGCCTAAAATGACCTCCCTGGAGAACAACATGTAAACTGATCATAGTTAAACCTCTTTAAGACTAATTCAGACACTCACAATTCCATTATTATCTAAAAACGCAGTTTCTTTCCCCACAAATGTTATACCAATGTAATTTCAAATCTATTAAACTTTCAATGATAAACTCGATAAATATTTGCTGCTTTACTATGAAGACTCTACTTATTAGATAACAGAACGTAAAAAATGTTTGGAGGGAACAGTGAACAACAGTGAAGTTAAAATGCTGTTATCTAGATTGATGTTTTTCATTATGATAATATATCCACTAAAGCTTTATCTAAATTATTGTGAAAATGGCTTGAACTCGCTTTTCAAGATTTTCACAGTTGGACAAGAGATATACAAGGAACTTTTTCTTTCATAACATTTTTGTTTCTTCCAATTTGATTGTTTGGGGATGTAAAATTCTCTATCTTCTTTTGATAGGTCATCAAATCATAGCTATAGAGCTCGGACAGGGGCTTCAGAGGCCAGTTAGGCCGGCCTCTTCATTTTCCAGACTGATGTCCAGAAGAACCATGATAGTTTTCTTCAACGTTCACTCAAAAAGCAGGTGCCCATGAAGAGGGTGAATGTTAGGTTGAACAAAGACTGGAGCATCTGATTGAAGCATCCAAAGATGCCAGCTTCTCTGTATTAACAAGAGAAATGTTCCCCTTCTTTCGCAGAGACAGCTTGCCTCAGAGTCATCATGAACTATGTTCAAATTCTGTCTCTGACACATACTGATTATTTGACTCCAGGTAAATCATTCAACCTCTATGGGCCCCAGGTAATTTTCTAAGACTTCCAAGTTGCAGAACAGTTGGTGATCTGCAGTATTAGAGATGTTTCCTAATGGGGAACTCTCTACACTAATGAACTCACAGGTTCCCTCTCCATTCCTTCAAAAGTTATATGCATGATTAATTTTGGCATACTTCTGTATATCAAAAGCAAAGTAACAGTATTTATGTTTCATGCTCTTTCATGGATAAATTAAAAAAACAAGGCTCTACAGAATCCTAAATTCTTGGTCCCATGACACCAAACAGAGAGCACATTTTCATGTCTCACATCCTTCACTTTGAGTACTGTGTCAGCAGAGGCACTGAATGATACATCACACAGTTCATCAACCAATGCATCGATGTCTACTCCCTGTCAACTGGAAATCATGTTGAAAGAGAGTGCCGATGTAAAGGAGGAGGAAAGAAAAGAGAACCAGTAATGTTCAAGCAGGGAGGATAAAGGGCATCTTCCTTTTAAACTGTATAAAATAAAAAAAGGGAAGCTCAGGAAAAGTGACAGTAAGAGTTATGTCCCTGTACACACCCTGGGTTTCAAAGAAGAGCTTTCCCTATTCCCCACACTGCTGGTCTAGTTCTTGTACATGCCTTACTTACTCACGGTTGTCATTTTATAGTACAGGTGACCCTTGGGAATGCGACCCTGGCAACTCCTCTGGGGCCTCTTAACTACTTGGCCAGGCCATTTGAGCAGATTAAGACACGAGTTATGTTTTTTACACATCGCTGATGTTTGTATAAGCTTCTAAGGGAAAGAAGGGGTCCTTCTTTGATACCTTGGTGTCAATGCAGTACATGCTTACATCTCCACCTGAATAAAAAAGATACTACATGCAAAAGATAGCAGCAATCTTCCCACAGCCTGATTGCCACTGCTAGCTTCCCTGCTGATCAAGCCATCGCCTTCATATAATGACTATAGCTGACACCCAAGATAATGGGCACATTCACAGCAGAGACACTCACTAAGTCAACTAGGATCACTACAATTTTATTTGCACAGCAGGAGCTGGGGAGGAATGTTGAAGTGAGAAGAAGGGGAGCTGCTTTGGAGAACAGGGAGGTTTTTTTAAATGCTAAGATAGAACTTGAGATTGGGGGCAAATAAGTCCAATGGAAGACAGAGAGAAAAAATGAAATATAGAGGGAGGGAGGAGGAAAGAAAAAAGGGAGAGAGGGAAGAAAAGCGAAAAAGAAAAAAATGGGGAAAGGAAAAGAGAAAAAAAAAGAAAGACAAAGAAAGAACTCAATTAGACACTGCTGATGTGTGCTGTGATAACTCAAGATGGGTTCCAGAACTAGCAAGTTTTACAAGAACTAGTTTACATTCTGTAAACTTTAAAAAGAAAAGGCATATAACCTACTTGAGACAATTCTGGCCATTCAAATCCCCCATCATAATTACAGCATGGACTTTAGTTGGGGCTAAAACCAACAGGTCTTTCAGCAAATACTGAGGGACTTACAGGAGTCAAGGAGTACAGCCTTTCTACTTTGATATATTCTCATTACAAATGTCACAGTCTCTGTCTCTGGATATTATAAAGAAGCAAGCCAACACATTATGAATTTCTGGGATGGGATTAGCCACTGAAAGGCACTCGATAGCACTGAAAGGCAACGATGCCTGAAAGCATCATTCTTACACTAAATGACACTGAAACTCTGCCTTTCTGTAAGGCTTCTTCTTAACACCTCTATAAATCCTAAGGAGCTGCCTGGACTTTATCTAGATCACAATAAAGCCTGGGTCATCTACGGTGATTTTCACAGCCACAATGTTATATGTGATAAAGAAAAGATGATGACAAAGGTCATTCAGCTGAGATGTGGGCTGAGATATACCATTTGAACTTTAGCCACAAATTTAGCAGTCTCTTAGTACTTAAAAAGTTCCTGATAGAGAAGCTATAATCTAGACTTTTGTCTTTGCTGAGACTATTACTGATGTTATGTGACAAAATGATGCACTAGAATCTGCTCTGTACACCAAATAGATCTACAGTAATCACCGCCCAAGCAGCTATAGTATTACACTTAACAGTAAAACACAGATGTTTTCATTTTGAGAAAATATATTGGGAAAGTTCTTTCAGAAAACTGACATAAAAGGGGAAAGTGGTTCCAACATCACAAAATCATGACCTTTAAAAATGCACTATGTAATACTTAAAGATCCATCTGTACCTTAAGGATGGAGGATTGATTATAAATCACATTGTTTTTACTCCTGGGATACTGAACTCAAAAGTAAAACCAGCAAATGCACCTATGAGATAATTTCCCAGAAGATATTATATGAGAGACTGACTGATAGAGATAACACTAAAGAAAAAGAATCTAAGAAGATAATACTGTTTAATAGAAGGGTTTAATTTAAGGAATAGAAATCACCTATAATATTAGGAAAGCATGACTATGTATATACCAGTTGAAGAGAATTATAGGAAGCTCATTATAATCTCAGAGCTAACCAAGTAGTGCATGGTCTTTTGCTCAATGGGAAGTCTCTAATAACTAACTTCAGATATTAACTGGATAGAAGACTGATATGCAAGTAAACCATCTTATTGTTTCATCCACAGGAGAACTCAAAGCTGTAGTTACTCAATGAAGGGGAAAACAACTACTGCTATCTTTCATTCCTATAACGTTTTGGGGTTTATAAACGCACTGGCATTTCAACAATCAAGGAAAGTAAATATGTTAACTCATCATCCAGTAGAATGCAAATTGCTTCTATCTTTATATCTGCAGGTCCTCACATACTACTTGGCACACAGTAGGCATTAATTCTTAAAGGCTAAATTGAACTGGATCTCTTCTTTATCAGGGAGGAAAGTGAAGTTCAAAGAAACTGAATGACTTGCCTGTGGTCACACACAACATTCCAACTCAGGTCTTCTGACTCCAAGTCTAGAAGTTCTTCCACACTACCGTGCTACACATAAGTGGAAACAACTTCTTGTTCCAAGTTACAGTGATTGTGCTTTTTAAATAACTTCATTATGTGAGACTACCACTAAGAGATGATGGTAAATTTTACTGATAATTCAGAATTGCTCAGACCTCAAGAACTTTAGGATGATAATAACTCCTATGGTTAAAAAAAAAACCTATTAAACTCATTAAGCAAGTCAAATTCTAAAGTTCACCATTTATATATGGAGTAACTTGCTATTTGTCTAGTGTATGTCTTGACGAGTTGGGATAAGTCTTGTCTGAGGCTGTTCTGTATCTGCATAGTAAAACTGAGTATGTATTACTATTTATAAAGTTTATTATTGTGAGGATTTACTGCTGCTGGGATTGCAGGGCTATCAGTTAACTCCTTGGGACCTACTGTTTGCTTACGGAGGCAATTATGACAGGTCTACACTTGGAATTAAGGGCTGGGTTCCTATTTTGCTTGTGACACTGACTCTGTGTTCCTGGTCAGGTCACTTAACCTCTGTGCTTCAAGCAGTTCACTGGGAATGAGTTATCGCCACAGATGCATTATGGTTTGTGTCAGCAGAGGGAGTTCTGTCCTGTGGAGTTCCCCGCACAGATCTTTGGCCCTGACTGTCCCTCAGGCCTGGAACGCTCTACTTCTGCATCTCCACTTCTTAGACTCCCTGGCTTCTTGTGAGACTCTTTTGTAGTAAGGCTACCAAAGTCTCCCAGTATTAGTGCCTTCCCCTCTAAAGTTACCTTCCATTTATTTTCTATTTTCTTATTTATGCATATGCTGTTTTTCCCATTCAGATGTAAGCTACTTGAGGATAGGGGCTGTTTTTGATTTGGGGGAGGATATCCCCAGCACTTAGTGTAGGAATAGACAGAGGCTAAGCTCTTGAGGCCCTGAGATTCAGTGACTTGATCAGAATCACACAGGCATGAACTGAACCCAAATCTTAACACCAAATGCATGCTTAACCGACATTTATATGTCATATTATACACACACACAACATTATTTTGTTCACATCAATGGGCTGAAAGGATTACTCACTTATAAATCAAACTGATTAAGTGGAATCCAAATGAAGAGGCTTGTTTTTTCATCCTAGAAGAGTAATTTGTACATATGCATGGCTATAGCAATCAAAGTGCATTACATTAGGGGGACCCATGGATTCTCCAACATCTTGCAACTATATTTACTGTTTTGGGAATATTGCGATAAAAGGAGTAAATTGTTATAAATAAAATTATTTGATCATAGTAAATGATAAATCAAATTATGAACTTTCCTATAGTGTGATTTTTACCCACAGTATTTATTGGGAATAAAGAAACTAAGTTATAGAAGAACAACAGGATTGCTGCTAAATTTTCCTCGTGGGTTACATGAAGTTTCCACATGTATCTCCTGGGGCTCTGGGTTTCAAGGATGTGAAACGTTTTAGGTTGTCTCTGAGCTGTTCAGTGCAGCACTGCTGTTTATAATAATAACATGAATGATTCCCCGGTCTATCTATTCTGCCCCTACCTCTCTGCTGACCTCCAGTCTTACATTTCCAATTGTATTTCAGACATCTTGAACTGGATATCTGGGAGATTTCTTAAACTCAGTGTCAAAAACACAACTCATTATCTTTCCCCCTAAATCTTTTCCCTTCCAAATTTCCTATTATTGTAGAGGGGACTGCTATCCTTCCAGGATTGCAAACTAGGTGTAATCCTTGATTCCTCACTATCACTTGCTACCTCCCATATCTAATCTGTATGTCAGTAAGTCCTCTTTATTCCTCTGATCCTTCCACCTCAGGTGCAAGCCCTGATCACTTTACATTTAGACTACTGCAATAACCTCCTGGTGGTTCTACCCGCCTCAAGTCTCCCCTCACACCAATCTATCCTTCATTCAGCTGCCAAAGAGATTTTCCTAAAGTGCAAGTCCCACCATATCTCCCCTCTACTCAATAAACTGACTTCCTATCACCTCCAGGATCAAATACAAAATCTCATAATTGGTATACAAAGCCCTTCTTAACCTAGACTCCTCTATCTTTCCAGTCTTCTTATATCTTACTCCCTGCCATGTACTCTTTAATACAGTGACACAGGACTCCTTGCTGTTTCATGAAGAAGACACTCTATCACTCCACTTTTTTCTGGGTATCCTCCATTCCTGCAATGACCTTCTTCATCTCTGTCGTCAGGCTTCCTTTAAGTGCCAACAAAAATCCTATTTCCTACAGGAAGCCTTCCCTAGTTTGTCTAAATTCTAGTGCCTTTCCTCTTTTAATTTTTCCTTTTTTATTTTGTACGTAGCTCGTTTGCATATATTTGTTTCCTGTCTCCTTCATTAGACTGTGAGTTCACTGAGGGCAGGGACTTTGCCTCTTTTTGCATCCTTGGCACTTAGCATAAGGCCTATAGCCTGTAGCAAGTGCTTAATAAATACTAACATTTATATTTTGTTCTGGAATTAATTAATAATTTACTCTTCCTATATTTTTTTAATTTTAATTTTCTTTGTTGGTTTAATGTGTTCAGAAGTTAATAAGAGTAAGTGGTCAGATAGGTCTTTTGTTTATTCAAGTGGTTTCACAGATGGATACCTTAAGGACTGTAGTAAAATATACTATGGCTGGAAAGACTAAATATAGTTTTCAAAAATGTCTAATGGGCTGCCAGAGAGTGGTGTATATATTAAGAAAATTTGGCTCAATAGCTGTAATCCACTTGGAGAATATCAGATAAAAAGTAGTTCATATATTTACTGTTATGATTACTATTTTCACAACCCAAATCTAACATCCTGGACTCACTTCCCTATTTTGTTTTTACCCTTGTGACCTCTAATTTTTCCTATACCTCATCTTCCTAAAATGACTTTTTTAAAGTTTACAATCATTCTTCCCTCCATGATATGACAAAGACTGGACTGACTTACAAAAAACAAAAAGAGAAAGAAAGGAGAGGGATGGGAGGTCTTATTTAAAACAAACAAAACTTGATTATGAGACTCAGAATGAAGCTGCTGAACAGTGACAAAATGTATTCATTCAAGCCATGGAATCATTTGAATATTAGATTTAGAAGGGACCTCTGAGATGGGCTAGTTCTATGTCTTCCTGTTACATATTTAGAAATTGCCTTAAATCAGGCTGGATGACACACGATAGACATAACTGTCTCTATTATTTAAAATGTTAATAGTATTCCTTTTGTCATGCACACATACCTATGTCCAAGTTGCCTCTCTCTCATCCAACAGCAATCATAATCAACCAAAAGCTACAACTGAGATTGCAAAATCACCTGTTGTCAGTATCTGACAAACTATTTCAGGGGTTGTGATAATTTCTGCTGGATAGAATATGACGATTAAGAATGCACAGTAATGAAATTTTCTGTTTTTAGAGCCATAAGACATTTCTTAGTCCTGTTATCTTCATGTACTTCTATGACTCTTATGTATCACAAGTTTCTGTCATCAGAAATACTGGATTTGATTTCAAATTTGCATCCAAGTCATAGAAGGCAATGTATCCACTGCCTCACTTAAAAACTGCTCAAAAAACCCAAATGAAATTGAGCTAAGATACCTTATTAAAATAATGAGACAGCTAGATGTCACAATGGATAATGCTGGACCTACAGTCAGGAAGCCCTAAGCTCAAATCTAGGTTCTTGTCACTTACTAGTTGTGTGACTCTGGGCGAGTCACTTAACGTCTTTCTGCCTCAGTTTCCTCATCTGTAAAAAAAATGGGAATAACAGCACCCACATCATAGAGTTGTTGTGAAGATAAATTGAAAAGAGATTTATAAAGTACTCTGTAAACCTTAAAATTCTATGTAAATGCTAGCTATTAATGTAATTGATCAAGATGATCCTAATGGGCAAATGTAAAGTCTTAGAAGAAACAGTGGTAAGAATATCATAAAATAAAAAAGAATCCCTCGAGAAATAGTAGTCAACCTCTGAGTTCTACTTCACTCATATCAAGTATCAGAACTGATGGATAACTCTGTGGCCACAAAGGCTACATCTTGTTCTTCAAGTATCATACTAAAGGCACAGGGACATATTATTGATACTACAGACAGCCAGTAGGTAGAGATGATAGAGCTTGCCTACAATGAAGAACCTTACAACCTAATTCTGAACTCTACTGCTATATGGGATCACTATACCTCATTCTGGAAATATACACATATCAATATTTCTCAGATGACTTTGCAACTTGAAGGATTTCTTAGTAAAAGAAACAAATGTGATCAACTGTAGAGTAGGGGCTACTTTTTTTTTTTTTAGTTTCTGTTGGTCTAACTTCACTAGAAGGGCACAGGAAATTGGTGGAGTTCCTCTAGACTCCAAAATAACTCTTGTTCCCCATGATTAGGGACAGTTGTTGCAGTGACCACTGAACTCTCTGCACATCTCTTTTGTGGATTTTCAGGAAACTGATCACAACATGGGGAATGCTACATTACAAATTCTTGGTCAGGAGAACATGGCAGAATGTCAGATCCTAGAGGACAGGCACTGTTTTGTTTTTATTTACCTACCGTGATCCTTTGCACATAGTAGGGCCTTAAAAAGTATTTAATGAATTGAATTCAATTAGGGAACTGATGTGGAAAAAACAGTATCAGAGTATGAAAAGAAGATTAAGGTGATGGTTAATTGTTTTCTACATCAGCACTATTTTGACTTATTATATTCTCATGGATAATATAAGCTTCTACTAAAATCTAATTTATGATGCTTCATCATGGGAGTGGAGGTGGTCCTGGATTCCTGAAGGCTTTGCTAGCACAGTTTCTGGTAGAGTGTATTAGGCTGGAAAAATTTTGAATGTCAGGCTGGCAACAGCCTGGATGGCTGCTGGTCAAGGACCAGCTTAGTTGAATTCACAGTTGCTCATCCCAAGACTGGCTACAAGATGATGGATGCTTTTGGTCACAGAAACTTATAAAGGCTGCTTAGAGGGAGAGCAGTTTGTGATCTGTATTGGTGTAAGGAATACTCACACCAATAAATCATGGATCTTTGGATGGGTGGAAATACATATTGCAATAGTTGTCTCAGGAAGAGAAGGCCACAATGTGGTATTCATCCTAGAAGTATTTCTTGGACGGAAAAAGGAATTTCTGAAAAATGAAGCTCAAAGTCCAGAAATAACAAAAGGACATAAGCAGATCTCCAACTCGTCAAACTACAGTGACATTCTGAGAGAGCACATCTTAGATTCTTCCTGGGACGCAGTTTCTCAGGGAAATTCTTCCAATTTTTCCTTTGATTGGGATTCCCAATTCTGTTCTGTTCTGTAGCAAGTGCCAACTAGTCAAATGAATAATCCAACTAGATCAATAGTTGCTGATATATTTTCAACAGCCACTCAGAGAGATTAAGACTTTTTTTTCTTTGTCTTACCTATGCAGTAGGGACAACACTGGCCTTTTCTCAAAACAGGTCTTTCACAGGAGACCGAAGGGCAAGACTCAGAGTAACAGCTAATCATGCTATCCATACATATGCAGCTGGTGCAAACATCGGGTTTCCACGACTCAGCTGCCAGGAATATGTCCCCTTCATCATTTTTGCAGTAACTAGGCATGCTCTCATTATTTGATGAGGAAGGCTGAAGAGGTTCATCTGGAAAAATGGACACACAAGTCAGCAGGGAAAATAAGAGGATGTAGGCCACTAATGGTGTGACATAATGAGTCTTCTTCACTTGGCCTCATAAAGACTGTGGCCAACATTTAGCCCTCTGAGTATACATATTAAAAAGCATATTCAAATAATAAAACAGAAAGGCCAACTTAAGCACGCCTGAAAGATAATTTTTTTAATCTGCATTTTCAGGTCATCAGATGGCCAAGAAGAAAATGTCTCTAACCTCCCAAGTTTAGATGTGTACATAATCAGGTGACGGAAAATCTAAATTACTAAGGAGGTGGCCAAATAGAGAGATGTGTATATGGACTCTTAGTGTTTCACATTACTCTAGAAGGAGAAAAGGAAACTATTGGAGAACAAAGAAGTAATGTTTTCTCCTGGCCTAATTTCTTTAATATCTATGATGATTACAATTATCTAACTCTCCATTTAATTCCCAGTCACATCCCATTGTGGCATGGCTATGACCCCTGAGTTCGCCAAGGCCATGCCTGGCAAGTGAAAGTTTTTTAAGGTCCCAGTAAGGTGGCAGATCAGCAACAATTCACACGTCTGCTGTTTAAGGACCAGCCTTATCAAGGCAGGAGAGGCTCATCCCAGAGAGAATGGCCACCAGGGGAATGAATCTTTTTCAGCCATAGCAGTTCCTGAAGGCTGTCTCCTAAGGCACAGAAAGCTTATGGCCGGTGAGAGTAGAAGAAGCTGCAACACCAAAAAGACCCCACATCCTTGAAGTACAGTGACAGGAAATCATATGCTTGCAGAACACATCACCCACAAAGTGTGTTCACAGAGACTGTGTTGTTTACTGTTGACTGAAGATAAAAGGACATTTACTCTGAAAGTCTCAGAGTAGAAATCTGTAGTAGAAATCTGAGCATGATGAAGCACTGAAAGGTCTAATTTAAATAAACATTCTGGATCACAGGATCATAGATTTCTACAAAAATAGATTCCTAGCTGGAAACAATCTCTCAGTTCATCTTATCAGGAGAAGGATCGAATACAAAATGCCGATGGAAGGGAGTACTTCCAATTGCCACCACTACCTAAAAGCCTAGGGATTATTTTGATGAATAAATCCAGGGTCAAGATTTCTTGTAAGAAACGTCTAAGCAACCAAAAACCACATTTCCTCATTGGAAGCAATGGACTTATTATCTAAAGAGACAGACTATTCTTTTAGCACAGTTCTTCTGAAGGTTCATATTCAAAGCTGCAATTCTAACTCAGTCAAGAACTGAAATGCTTAGGCTAGATGAAAGGGGATGAACTGTTACCACAATAGTCACATTCTCTATGCAGATGCTACGCTACTGTACAGTTGTTACTTGTCCAGAGGAATTGTGTTCTTCTGGATCCTCCCTGTGGGAAGGCAGGGAAAGAAAGGAACCACTAGAGTATATTTCTGCCCATCTCTATTACGTTCAAATGGAAAGGGGGTTAAGTCTTAGGCACTAATGTTGGAGGAAGAAGATAGGGTCAAGAGAATGGAAAACATAACAAAATCCATAAGAGGCAGAAGATCTGAACATCTTTCTATATACTTTCTTAGTGACTTTTCTTTTGGCGGGGTGGTGGTGGAAAGGAAGAGTAGAAACTGGTCCTTAGTGTCAAGAGGATCATTTCTTGTTCTGAGGACTGAAAACTGCTTTATTTTAAGAATGACAACTTTTATCACCCATTGGTGGGAAGTCACTGATGATACTAGCCAACCCTGGACCCTGCAAATCATCACTATACTTTTGTATACTGAAGTTAAAACAAAATGAAACAAAAATCAAAAACTTGGTACTTCACCCTAAGCTTATGTCCCGGAAGCAATAAGAGGGGAACAGAGGATGTAAACGAATAAGGAAAAGAGCCAGGATGATCATTCCCAAGGAACGTGAAGCTCTCAATGGCAGAGAAAAGAACAGACGTGAAAATCCCACTTTGTTGTTTGTGATGGAGGGTATGATTGAGGGAGCCAAGGAAAAGAACGGGGAGAAAGGTTTTTATTTCGACAAGCACATGGTCCCTACAGAACATTAGCTGCAAATTTTATTTGTTCATCTCACCCCTAGCACTCCTCTTCTCTAAACCTCTATAAAGACCTTCATTACATCTCTTTAGTCTCCACTTTATTTCATTATTTACATTCTACAGCCCATTTCCCCCTCAACATCTAAAAACAATGAATACAGAAAAAAGGCAAAAACTAGGAAAAAAGACAAACTCATTCTAGACCTACTTACTGAGCTTTAGGAAAAAACGAACCTAACCAAACACCTGCACTTGCCACTTGTATTAATCCTTCTGAACTTAAACACATTTATTTTTAACCTAGAATTTGGTATCACTTTATAAACTTTCACATTCCACCTTGAATTATGGTTATTTAGATCTTACTTTCATCACTATCATTATCCTCACTGTGATTATTATTGTGTAGACCTGAACTGCCGTGGGTAATCCCGACAACAAAAAAAGTGTTGTTTAGACCATCCATCAAAAGTTAGCTTTCAATTGTGAACTAATGTGCTAAGATAAATACATCTGTAAGTACTGACCCATGGATATATTTTAAAAAATTCTACAAGAGGTAACAGAGTAAAATAATTTGTTCTGCTACTTGCTAAAGTTAATAACAGAACAGAGGAGCTTATGCATATTGCTCTCCCACAGAGAACTGGTCAAACCACCTATGCTTAGTAGCTAAGTGTTAAGGACCAGTTATAGTTAGGCTGATCTGACAAAAAGTCAAATCAACCATATATTTTTTATATTTATGTTATATGAAATTTTCTAAACTTCATCTAGAAATAACATTATAATGTTCTTAAATTATAATCAAAAAAGGGTAGACATAAAGAAATTCTTTTGTTTTCATATTAGTAGTCATAAACCTAGTATATCTTTCAAAGGATTCAAAGTACTGTTTTTTGTATATTCGAAGGGTGTATTCATCCAAAATGGAAACATAAAAGAAAATTTATAAGTGAGACCATTCAAGATAAGGTAATGGCCTTATTCTGGAAATGAAGTATTTTGTGGGTCTGACATGCGGTAAGCAAGATAGATAGTAGTCATAAACATGATGATTTCTTCAATGTTACACTAATCCCAAGAAATAAATGTGAACCATAGAAAAGAATGGTTTGAGGAGGTCTGGTAATGGGCATCTTACTGCTCTCCAGCATTTGCATTTGAGCTTGGTGCAAGGCCTTATTTAAGTCAGCTATCTTTATAGCATTGGTTTGGCAGTATCTCTAATCTGACCCTACTCTATTCTCAAATGGTTAACTGCCTGGTCTACCAAGTTCGTCAGTAAGATCAAGCACACTCTACTTACCTGTACACTGAGGACAGCAGGAATCCTGGGTACGGGAGGGAGTTTGGCAAAGAAGGGGAGGACAAACTTCTGTTTCACACAACACACGTCCACTATGACATGTACACTGGGTGCAAGAGTCGATATTCCATGTTTCTCCATCCACAAAATACTCTCCTCCAGGAGCATGGCAAATGGATGGGCTGCTTAAGTCTGGTTTCTGAACCACAAATTCATCTGAGAAATCAAACATAAGATGAAAACAAAAGAGGTCATGAGAGAGGAAGTATTGCCATTGATAGACTGTTCTTAGAAGTTTTTGAAGGTTCATGAGTCACTAGTTTAGAGAAATGGTTGATACTTCTTTCAAAGTCTTTTGATCAAGAAAAGAAATTAAAAGCAGTATAATAAACATGGATATTGATATAAAGAGAGAGCACAAGTTCCTTTCCTCATACTAAAAAAAGAGTGATTTATGATTCATCTTAGTAATAAGAGAATTATTGCCACAGATAAGATAACTTCTTCATCAAACTGGATTACACCAATCATTTATCATGTTCAGGACATTGCAGAGGTAAACTGTGAATAGCAAATCTCACAAAGAAATCAACTGTTTGGATCCTGTATATGCTTCCCAGAAAAAGTTCAGAGAATTTTGGCTCCCTTTTTTTTTTATCCTATTTAATGCCCTGTGCACTCCATTGACTTTCTGGAGCTTAAGTATTTGAAAGCTTGGAAATATGTCCTGTAATCAAATTGGGTACACCCACATTAAGACTGCCTGCCAGCAAACTGAACAGGAATGTTCACATAGAATCAACAGAAGGAGAACTCACATTGAAGACTAGACCTGTTATAAGATATCATTGAGAGGCAAAAATTGAGAGGTTGTTGATAACTGCCATCATTCTCCAGCACAGACAATTTTAGTCTCTTGTCCCTCAAATGAGATGATGATGATAGGGAGGAAATTCAATATTAGGAGCATATTGAAAGGTACTGAGAGCTGCCCTGCAATTGTACTGGGGAGCTAAGAAGGATGGGGGCAGCTTGGTCACAGATTATAGTATTAAGAACACGAAGAGAGGGCTGAGAGTGTTGAACATCATCGGAACATGGTAGAAACACCTTTTGCACATCATAATGAACACAACTGAAACCCTTCACAGAACAAAATAAAGATCCTGTACACCAATCACTCTGTCATCATGAAGGCAAGTCAAAAGTGAGAGTCAGGGCCGAATCCTAGCTAGGGAGGCTAGGGAGATAACTGGTTATCTTGATCCAAAAGGGCAGGGATAGAAAGGCATCAGTGAAGGAGAGTACTTTGCTCATGTTTAAAGATGACAGAAATATGATATTGGCTGATGCAAATAGGAGTACTGTAATATATAATGTAATGTAGTAACTAGTAGATCTAGTAGTGTGAAAGGACCCAACATTTCAGCATCCAAGCAAGAGAAGGGAAGACAGAATGCAAATTGACTTGTGTAAACTGAGATACGGGTTTGGTAACAGGAAAGAAAGGGAATGGACAAATTATAATAATGCATTTCCTGCTGCCAAGTTTTTCTTAAAGTTGACTGCTCATACAGCAGAATTAGTAAAAGGTTTTCTAAGGAGACCTGTAGAAAAGTTGAAAACAATTCTCCTTGAAAAGAGAAGAACTGATTTACTAAGGGTTGATGGCTCCTGGACCCTGACACAAAAGAGGAAGATAGTCAAGTCATAGCAATAAATAGCCATGTATATTTCCAGTTTTCCTTACCTTTCTAACCCTTTCCCCTATACAACTTGCTTCAAGGCAAAACAGGAGAGGGACCTGAGAGAGGTGGGATATGAAAGAAAAACAGAAAGAGAAAGGGTAAGAAAGAGGAAGGGAAACCTGAGGAAAAAATAGCAGTGGGTGAACCTTTAGTCTAACATAGGAAAGGTTCGGTAGCAACTCCTTTATCTGGACAACAATAGAAAAAAGAACTGATTAGGAATATCCAGGAAGAAAGATAGGTGCTGAAAGCTGACTGGGGAAGTGATGGGAAGTGAACTGTTCACTAGGCACTAGTGTCACTAGTGTTTCAAATTAAGTAAGAAGAATACACAAGAGATATACCACGAAAGGGACTATTTTTAGTGAACTGTATAGTATAATGTGTATATATATTATATTATATTACATATGTGAAATATATATAATATACACACATTATACACACATTTGTGTGTATGTGTGTATTTTATATATATATAAAATTTATGTAGATAGCCTCTCAGTGCCTCAGTTTCCTTCTCCATAACATGAGGGGACTAATAGAGATGACTTCTAAAGTCCTTTCCAGATGTTGTATGATTTTTGAGCATGATACTTCACAAAATCAGAGAATCTCTCTGTGTTTGTTGCTTCAGTTGCAAAATGGGAATAAGATCTGCTATTTCCATTATCAGTGTGAAAGATGAAAAAGAAAACAGATACGCGTAAACGCTGAGCTTGAGGTAACTAATAAGCATTTATTAAATGCCCACTATGTGCCAGTCACTGTGTTAAGAACTGGGGATCCAAAAAAACCCCATTTCCTGCTCTCAAGGAGTTCACCACCTAACAGAGAATGGGGCTAGAGAAACTGCAGTGCCTATAATTATAACTTTTTTTTTAAACTGAGCCTGTGATTTCATTAGCGTGAGGAAATCCCCTCTCCTGATGCAGATCAGCAATTGTACAGCACCTTATAATCTTAGAGAGACACCAAGAAACCGAGAGGTCAAGTGCCTTCCGGATGATCAGTCACACAAGATTATCATTAACAAGTATAATTCAGACAATTTAATTTTTGATTCTGCTCTGCTCTTTTTTTGAGCCTATATTTATCACCATCATTGTGACTTAACATTCTAGATATTTAATTTCTCTATCTGTGGCAAGAATATTAACAGTTCTAACAGAGAAGGATTGGAAGGATAGGGCTGATGAATTAACTGGACACCTTGCAGATTTTTCCTTTCAAAAGATCACATTATAAATAGGTACCTCTAAGTATCCTTTTTCAAGGAATAATAATAGCACCATTTTTCCTGGTTAAGTTAAATTTTAAGCTCATTCAGTCTTTTTTTTTAAAGAGAACTTTATTAGTCACATATGAAGATTCAAGACCTTGTGGGGACCCTGAGGCCAGTAGAGCTGGTATATAAACGCTACTTGGGGCAAGAGGGATCAAGCAGTTGGAAGAAGATATCGCTCAGGGAAGAGTCAGTTATTGCCTAAGTCCACTGATGGGTCTCTCCCTCTTCAAATCCTCGGTGCGACCAGATCAGACTGGAGGTTCACAAGAAGACTGTCCCCTGCCTCTGTCCTAGGAGCCCTCCCTAAGTAGAGCTTTTGATCATCTGGGGCCCCAAAGGAGTCTTACCTGGAAGCACTGGATCTATCACTTGAAGAAACTAAACATGTAGATGTTATAGATACTTGTACTAGCAAAATATATAGTTAAAATTTAGCAACACAAATGAATTAACCCTTTCTAAAACACAGATCAACCCTTTATCCAAATGGCTGAACAGTTTTTAAAAATAAGTAGTGTCCATTTTCACCCTAACATGCTCACTAGGAGACGGGAAATGGTTGTGTGGGAGATGTCCATAATTTTAGATCAATGGGGAGAAGAAAAATTGGTGAAAATATTTAGCTCATTGAATGTGACAAACTATAGAAGTTCTTTGCTGGAGATTGATACACACCTCTTTATTTGGATTCTCTTCTTGCACTCTACATTCTCATTTAACAACTGACCTATTATCTTGCTTCTGATCCCTCAAAGAACTGAACTTGGCCTAGTACAGTTCCCATGGCTCTGCTTATTTCCCACCAGGCCTCAGACTGTAGCATTAAGGTCTCAGAGAAGCACAAGTTCAGAGCTGGAAGAATTTGTGAGGTCAAGTCTAACCTCCTCATTTTAGGAATGAGATCAAAAGAGGTCCAGAATGGTAAATGAAGGCAAATAGCTTTGTTTCCCCATTAAAATGTAAGATCTTTGAAGGCAAGGACTGCCCTGTTTTTTCTGCATCCCTAGCATTTAGCCCAGTACCTGGCATGAAGTAAGCACTTAATAAATGTCCTCCTCCTTCTTTCCTCCCTCCCTCCTTCAATCCTTCCCTCCCTGCCTCCATCCTTCTTTCTTTCCTTTCTTTCTGCTTCCAAATCCAGTCCTATGTGCTGTACTATATAACTCTTCTCTTCACCCTGTTGTACCACACTGCTAACATCCTCCCCGTCCTTGCATCTACACAAGGCCACGGTTATATGACAAATAGTCCTTTCCACAGTTTTGGGTATGATCTTATTATTAGCTAAACATTTAATTATTATGCTTGAATTTGCTGTTGCTATTGCTGAAAAAATAAAAACAAAACAAAGACCACCTTGCTCTTACCCCTTAGAATAGGGTAAGCTTCTTGTGAGCAAGAACTATTTTTGATTCTGTATCTCTTGAACCTATCACAGTGCTCAGCACATAGGTGGTGCTCAGTAAGTGCTCACTGAGTAGTATCTAATTTATTTCTATGAGTCAGATCATAATTCTAGAAATGCAAGAGGAAAGGTAAGGCAGACAGTATTTCCTTATGGACAAGACAGAAACCAAACTTTACTTGAACATGATGGGCAGCACTGTCCTGGCCGGATTGTGGGATTGCTGCAGGCAGGTACAGGACAGGTGATCAGGGCACACATTTCCCGTCCATTATGACAGTAGCATTCCCGGCATCCATCATGCCAGCTTTCCTCATTTTTATGATGTCGTCCATCCATAGACAGGCAAGTGCCTGTTTGCACAGGAGGCCCAATGGATGCTGAAGGCGTAGCCTCTGTAGAAGATAGTGAGAAAGCAACTACATGTAAAAGCAGTTCTGTCAGAGGAAGAAAGTCTGAATAATATATAAATTTAATTTTAATGACATTTCTTTTTTTAGGGAAGCTTGGTAACTCAAGCTGTGGATCAATATCTCCCACCTTCCAGTTGAGGGGTATGATAGCACAAGAGAGAGAGGTGGAAGAGTCATTCCAAGCTTCCTTGGGTGCCCCAGTTTCCATGGTAAAAAGAGTGTTGGTGCCTACGTGTGTGTAGGTTAGTGTATACATACATAAAGAATTTCAGACACAGAAGGTCACTTCTGTAATACATTACTGTTTAGTCATTTCAGTTGTGGATGACTTTGTGACCCACTTAGGATTTTCTTAGCAGAGATACGGAGTGGTTTGCCGTTTCCTTCTCCAACTCATTTTACAGATGAGTAAACTGAGGCAAAGAGTTAAGTGACTTGCTCAGGGACACAGAATTGGTAAATATCAGAGGCCAGTTTTTAATTCAGGAAGATGAGTCTTCCTGACTCTAGGCCCAGCACTCTATCCACCAGCCACCTAGCTGGGCCTGTAATATATTAGCATTGCTGTACTGTGTTAATTTTAATATTAAAAGGTTGAGCCTTCCCTTCTTTCCCACTCAAAATCAAATGTACTTAATTCCATAAGAAGCCCAAATTCAGGGAGCTTAAACATATTTTTTAAAGGAATCTTATTTGATGGTTTAGGTAATCATTTAAAATGGGTTTCCCTGGGATATAACAAAACTGATTTTTCTGGGTAACTGTAGGAATTATAATCATTTATAGCAGAGGTTTTAAACTTGGGGCCATTGAATCTGATTTTTCTAATTTTGACATATGAATTTCACTATAATTAGCTTCTTCTGCAATCATATATTTTGTTTTTAGCATACAAACATATAACTCTAGGGATCCATGATAAAGAAAATCTTAAGAACTGCTAATTTTTAGGAAGAAAAAATTTCAGGAAAGGAAGATTGAGGACAAGGGAATTTCAAGTAGCGGACATTTTTGGTTTCCTGCATGGGTACGTTTAATTACATTCTTCTTTAGTGAAACTTTCACGTTAAGTTCACTTTTGTGGAAAATTATGTGGGAGTATCTCATGATTCTCCATATGCAACCAACACGAGGTATCAAAGGAACATCCTGACACTTACCAACCACAGCGAGGGCTGACTAATATCTCATTCTGATACCTAATTGTGATATGATTCATTCTAGCATGACATTTGCTGCTACAGCCATTTGCTGCTAACTCTATGGAACAAGATGCCCCCACGCTGGGTAACGCTGATGTTCTTCCTCTCTGCCACCTGCTTTCCTGCCTTCTTTTGGGTTCTGTCTCTCCTCATCAGATGAAAAGCTTCTTGAGGGTAGGGACTGTCTTTCTTTTTATTAATTGTATCCTCTGTGCTTAGTATGGTGTCTGGCACATAATAGGGGCTTGCTAAGGTTTATTACAAATATTAGAAATTGGAAAGCTGAAGGTGACCCTGGGTTTCTAAAGGCTATTTGAGTAGAACCCAGGATCTGGCAACATCTAAACTGGAAAGGTTTTGAGTAATGACCTAAGGACAGACTGTACTTACAGCTTAAAAACCAGAAGCTAATCACCAGAAGACTGTCTATTAGCTGATGAATATTTACTTTTGGTTAAATTAACTCAAGGAAACATCTACTAAGATGCAGAGCGATTTGTATTTGTGGAGGGAATACCCATATTGGTGAAATCAAATATCTTCCGTCAAGCAGAAGTAAAGACAGAGGGGATGTAATGGCCTGTTACCAGTGATAACTTGAACACAAGAAACGGCATAAAAGAATTTACTGGGGATCTATGTATGATCATAAAAGGAAATGGTGTGGTTATATAGAAAGAATGGGAGACAAACAAATACACAACTCAAATGGTACACTGGTAGTCTCAAAATATTGATGAAAAAAACAAAAACAAAAAATCAAAGGGAAGAAATTTTTAGGGACTACATGACAGATTTATGGGAAAACAAGAACTGGACATAATGAGAAGGAACGTAAGAATCATAATCTATATTGGTGGGGGGAGTGATCACACTGATAAAAATGCAGATATCTGAAAATATCAAAGTTAAATAGCTCCCTGATTTAACAGACTTGTATACGGTGATCAAGGTGAAAACTACAATTTCTGAGTAGAGCTCAAAGTGAGAAGCTAAGAAAGTGACTACACTGGTAAATGTGCTTGTAAATTAAATACCATCTTAAATTTTTACCTAAGCCTATATATTACATTAAGAAGACAGAAAGGGACTTAAGGGTTTCTCCTTTATTAAGTGACTATTAAACTTCAGTGGAAGAAACATTCACTTAGCATGTCTCATTAACAATACAATACATTCCCTCTTTTGTTTTTCTTTAAAAAGGAAAAAAAAAGAATCCTTAGTTGCTTTGAAAATGATGGAGACGTGTTCAGACTTACCTCGGCACTTACAGATAAGACAACCATGACTGTCCACCTGGAAACCCACTGGACAAATTTTACTGCATGGGTGCTCAGGACATTTCTTACAGCGGCAGATGTCACAGCCATGCTTATTCTTCCTAGATAATTGAAATTTTGTCAAAAGTCAAACAATTACCTAAAACACCTCAAATGATGATCAAATGCCCAAATCAGGTATCACAGAAGTGAAACTGCTATTGCTCTACAGTCACTCTGAGGGCACACAGGTCATTAGAATCTCATGCCCATGTCCAGCAAACAAATAACAAAACAGGGCAAATCTTGACTATGCTTCTGGGAGAATTCTTTTAATTAGGGAAACTGTATCCACAATTTAAAAATGATGAGTAAACAACTGGATAAACAGGATGGATAATTAAAGATCCTCCTCATTGCCACTTCTAAGAACAGTGGAAGTCAAGAGCTTGCTTTCGTTGTATTAATTAAAGTGCAACACACACCCCACCAAGCCTGACTGTGAAATTCAAGAAATTAATGAAAGTTTTAATATCAGCAAAAAACCTACCATGAATATTAGTGGCAAATGGAAATATTAAATACGATAATAGCTCACATTAATAAAGCTCTTTGTGATCATTTACCAAGTCCTGTCATAACAACTAGTCTGTGAGGTAGTTAGTGCAATTATTATCATCTCCATTTAATAAATGAAATTAAGGCTAGCAAGTAAATGCCTTGGCTCATTTAGCTAGTAAATGTCAGTGCTAAGACTTGAACACTGGTCACCCTAATTCTGAAGTCCAGTGCTCTTTCCAGTATTGCATTATGTCTCTGGAAATGCCAAATGACAGCATTTAGGCACACATAACATGCTCAATAAATGTTAATTTGACTTATGACTTAAACTCTTTTCTTTTTTAATTATCAGACTTCCACAGGAAACAAGGATTCATGGCAAAGCAGTTAGGAAAGAATATTATCTTTATTTGTTTGTTCAGGTCTTCCTGATTGCAAATAGAGCACTCTATCAACTGTGCCATTTAACTTATCTATAAGACTGGTTTAGAATATATACAGTACACCATTCTCAGTACTTAAAATTGTATACTTAAGGAAAAAAAGATCTAAAATCCTTAAGTAAAAAATCCTACTTCTTGTAATATGAAAGAGGAGAATGGTATTGCTTCCTTGAAAAATTAATTGAAACTCCATTTTTTTCCCCATGTCACACTGATAGGAGGATTTCTGGTACATAATTTATGTAAGCATCATTTGCCACAGAATTAATTGACTATGGTTGGACAAGAGAGGGGCACCCTCATCATGCCAGATGAAGTAGCTAGATCTGAGTCTGGAAAACCTGTGTTAAAATCCTGTCTCTGATATTAACTGTATAATTATGGAGAAGTCATTCAGCTTCTCTGAGAATCAGTTTCCTCACCTGGAAAATTGAGTAAGAGTGGCACCTATTTCACAGAGTGTTAATAAGATAACCTATACAAAAGTGTCTTACAGTACTTCTTCCATTTACTTCAAGCGCTATATAAATATTAGATATGATTGCCATGGCAGCCAGGACAATGAATGCTTAAATTCAACTACTCCTCTTCCTTATCTCTCTTAGCTAAATTTTTGTTAGAAGAGTTTGAGGAAAATGTACCACTCTTCTTATAATCAAAAATAAATTCTTCTAAGAGAACTCAGAAGTGGACATAGGAAGGTTGACTTGTCATTGAGAATGTTTTAAAAATGAGTTACCTGTGTTTGTTTTCATTGGCCAAACTCAAGAGGCTTCAAAACACTGAGTTCTGTGTTCCTCTATCTAAGGAGCATTTACTGACTTGATTGTCTTGAGAACTCTATGGATATTGAAAAGGGGCATTTATGGTTGATGTCACCTTTGGTCCCTAGACCTAAGTTCTAGCCAGACCTTTCCTCCAGAAGGATATGCACAAGAAGCATACATTTAACCCTATGCCATATATAACAATGGGGAGATGGGGGAACCATCTCTTGATAAGACTACAGTAAGGGACACAAAACCCACACAGTGTTTTTTCTTAAAGACCTCTTATTGAGATGTGGGTTTGATCTGAAGGCATCGTTATTCTCCAAAGGGATGTGACAGCTACACTGAAGTAGCTGGCTCCTGCTAGGATTGGGACTGCTGTTTAGGAAGCAGCATTACCAGAGCCATCTAATGCAGTGGTTGTGTTGTTGCTGTTATTTTTTACTGCAATCTGTGCTTTCATCTCTGTATAGAGCTCTAGGTAAAAAACTTCCACCAACACAGATTAGCTACCTTTTCTGCAACCTACAGCCTCAAAGAGTTTCTCAGATTTCTGAGAGGTTTAGTAACCTGAATTAGATTACCCTGTAGGTATTTTGTAGAAGCAGGACTCAAGGCCTTTCTTATCCCAAAGTTGGCTCTCCACCTATTATACTACACAAGGGATGTTTAAACAAGCTTTCTGTGATAAACTCTAGAAAGCTGAGATATATGCAATGGTCTTTTATCTATGCACATATTTTATTTTGAGAATTTTTCTTTTTCCCTCCTTCCCTCTCTCCCTTCCTTTCAGTTGGGATTAAGTAACTTGCCCAGGCTCATACAGCTGGTAAGTGTCTGAGGCCACATTTGAACTCAGGTCCTCTTGACTTTAGGGCTGATGCTCTATCCACTGTGCCACCCCTCTCCCTTTTTTTAAGGCTAGGTCTCCCTCTCTAGCCCAGATGGGAAGTGCAGCAGCCATTCATTGGCTCAATTCCAATATAAGATTGGCATGAAACCTGCTCTGTTTCTGACACGGGTCATTTTATCTCTAATTAGGCAGCCTGATGACTCTGATCCTAGAGGCTCTCCATACTGGTGCCAGATCAAGCACAGACTCTCAATTAGCTTGGAACTCCTGAGCTCAGATCTACCAGACTCAACCCCTCTAGTAACAAGTATTATAGGCATGTATCACTACATTGGTTTATACAGGTGTTTTCTAATTTTATCAAATTATAATTAGAATCAAAGAATTTTAGAGCTGGAAGGGACCTAAGAGGTCATTTAATTTGACACGCTAATTCAATAGCTAAAGAAATAAAGCTTCAATGCTAGAAAAGAATTTGCCAACATATTATAGTTAGCTAGTTAGTGAAAGAACTAGAATTTGAACACAGGTCCCAGTCTCTCTATTTGGTCCTTTTTCCATTATACTGCATAAAGATCTCTGAGTTCATCAGTGTGGGGGAAATCTCTCACGAAATAACTCCTTCCACTAAAGGAGATAGGAATTTGTCTACGCCTTAACCTGTAAGTCCTGGGGAGTTGCTTTAAGAGCACAGAGGTTAAATGACTCATTCAGGGCCACAATATTAGTGTGTGTCACAAGTAGAATTTGAACCCAGACTTTCCTTACTCCACTACCAGCACTCTAACCACCATATCATAAGAGGCAGCATAGTATAGAAGAAAGAATGTTGGATTGGGAGGCAGGAAAACCTAGCTTTGAATCCTATCTTGGACACTCAATAACAGAGTGACCCTGGGCTAGTCCCTTAACTTCTGGGGGCTTTAATTTCCTCATCTGTAAAAAATGTGGGTATTGGACTTAATGAAATGCGTATTTATAACATACGTTAAAGCACTTTGGCATAAAAATAATCATTATCACTATCTAACACTAGATTAAAATGACTTTTTCTCATTTTCCGTAAATGAGAATTCTTAGAGGCAGACTAGATAAGATGGCTGGAGATATGAAAGGTGGTCAAAGATAAGGGGAAGAGGCCTTTGCATTATCTCTGAGCTAAAAATATAAGTGTAAAAGACAACTAGAAAGATTGAGAAAGACAGGAAAAGGTAGAAGTAGCAAAGTATAAAATTACAACAAAATTAGCAAGGACTTAAAAATACCATCTTTATGCCAAATCCTAGTTGTTCAGTAGAATAATGAAAGAAACAAATGTCAAATTTCTGATTATTTTTTCCCCTGCAAAGGTTTAGAATCCCATGGTATGCAACTAAATATGAGGTAAATGAAAGTACTGCTATTATCTTCAATCAGATTCTTAAGATTATTTCTTATGCCAAGAAGATAAATTATGACTTCTTTTATGGAACCAAGATAAAGATTCTCACTACTAAAGTAAGGGAAGATATGACTTAGTTATATAAATGACTGCCGAACCACCTTAAGGAAAGCTTAAAGTACCATAATATGGATAATGAAGTTATCTTGTAAGATACACTTGTAAGTTACACTTGTAAGAATCCTAACTAGACTAGAATTTCAAAACAGGTGCTTAACAATGCTGTCTGAATTGAACTGTCATAAGGAAATTCTCTCTTGGATTCTATTAAGGGAGGTTTGTGAGAGGTATCTAAGGTGTTCCAGAGTCATGGATTTGGTGCCAGAGAGGACTGATTTAAACTTTGGCTCTGCCACTTACTGCCTTCATGACTTCAGGGATGTCACTTTACCTTTCGAGGCCTCAATTTCCACATCTATAAAATATGGTGGACCTATAAGATCCCTCCCAACTCTAAACCCCATGATATATACGTTATGTTAAATAGGAGCCTTAAGCTATTAGACATTCCCATGGCATAGATTCTAAGGTCAATGTATCCAGAAAAGAAAAAAAATAAAGGAAACTTAGCTCCTGTTAGATAGTTGAACTATGTGGGAATTACAATCTTAAATTTAAAAAAAGTTTTTAGAATTGTATTAAAAAACAGGAACAAAATGAGGATATGCTTTTCTCTCCTGACACTCCCTCATAACCATATGAAATAACTAAAATCTGAGAGTTTGATACGTACAGGTATCCAAATGGACAATACTTGTCACATATTACAGGCTTGCATTTCTTAGGCCGAGGGCGGCATTGACATATCTCACAGTTCTGGGCATCAGTTTGGAAACCAAATGGACAATCCAAGGTGCAACCTCGTATGAGGCTGGTACACAGCTCCTCCCCTGTGAAGAACATATGGAGAGCACAGGTTTCTAAAGATGATGGCGAAAGGCGTAAGAGCAAACTGAGATGTCTACCAAATACTTTCTAAAATTCCAAGAATTAAAATTTCCATGAATTGATATGAAATTACTTGACCCCATACATTTTAAAGATTTACAAGTATTAGCATTACACAATAATTGCTGGAAAGACTCCCATCATGCCTTCTTATGCACATATGACTCACTACTATAGTATTCATTTACAAGGCAAAGTCCAAATTTTAGTCTGAGACAAATCTATTTTTTATCTTTTTTATAAAAGATAGTTTAGTTTCCTCCCCACCCCCAACTATTCCCAACGTACACTTGGAACTGGTACTCAGGAAGCAGACTGACAAATGTTACTTAAGATACTAGGGAAATGGAATGTGTTTCCACATAAATTTTCTTTCTTTGAAAAAACAACTTTTTCATCATTAAAAAAAACAACCGACCATTATGAAATTCTGAGAGTTATCTGTAATGCAATCAGATCATATGAGTGATTATTAAGCCTGTATCAATGATCTTTGAGAGACTATGGAAAATAGAAGAAACATCACAGGACCAGATGTGGGCAAATGCTTTGATCTTCCAAAAAAAGAGAAGGGAAGAAAATTGAGTTTGTAAATTCCAGGCCAATGAACTTGACTTTGATTCCTGGCAAAATTCTAGAATGTCATTAAAGAACTGCTTGGTGAATGGTTAGAAAAGGAAGTTTACTTCCCTAGGCTCAACATGGCTTCATCAAGAACAGATCATTTTATACTAAGCTCATTTTCTTTTTAAGAGACTTGGTAAGCTGTTGTCAGGAAAATATCATAAATACAGTTTTAGCAGTAATCCTGATCAGGTGATTCAGAACTGACTGCGTGGCTGAACCAACCAAGTGGTCATTAATGACCCAATGTTGACTTAGAAGGTCTTGAATGCAGTGGTTGAGGGATTTGTGCTTAGCTTTGTGCTACTTTTTTTAAATCACAAAGATAAAGGCATAGATGGCCCACTAAACAAATATGTAGAAGACACAAAGCTGAAAGGGACATTTAATATAATGATCATCAGATTTAAAAAAAGATCACGATGCCCTAGCACACTGACCTGAATCTAACAAGATGAAATTTATATGAATAAATGTAAGGCTAGCCTTTGGTTTACATAATTAATTTTAGAAGTACAAATTAGGGGAGGTGTGGATTACATCTATAGCATTGTATTCTAGAGTCCTATTTATTCTGTATGTCTTTAAATGTATATCTCTTGTTTCTCCTGAAAGAGCACAAGTTTCCTTGAAGGCAAGGACTGTTTCATTTTTGCCTTTTATATACCCATTGCCTGCCTCATAGTCAGTGCTTAATAAACAGATTGATTCATTTGTTGATTCAGGACAACACATTTCAGAAAATTCACGATAAACTAGATGGTGATAAAGGACCTGAAACCATTCCATATGAGGACTAACCGAAGGTATTTTAACATGAAGAAAATATTTTCAAGGATATGATAGTCATTTTTTAATATGTGAAAGGCTGTCCCATGGATTAGGAAAAAAACCTTGTTTTCTTTGGCCCAAGAAGGCAGAACTAAGAACAATGAGTAGAAGATGCAGAGGCAAATTTAGGCTTGATGTTAAGGAAAACTTACTAACACAACTAATCAAAAAATGCAATAGAAATGGTGGATTTCCCCTATTTAGAAGTCTTCAAGTGAAGACAGGCTGACCTTTCTGGAGTTATTATTCAGGTATAGACTACATGAAATGGAATCAGCTATTTATTTACCAATAATTTAATCACTTATTTTTAACATTATATGCTTATAAGAAATGTTAATTTGGAGGGTTTTGACATAATCTTTACTGGTACTGGAACTATTTCCCATGATGGCATTTGGTGAGTGCCTTTAGTGCATAATGTATTATGTGTTTATATGCTCCCTGCCTATACTCTCAAAAAAGTACAGCTGATCACCTCTATCTAAAGCCAAGACACTCATGTAAAACATGAAAAATTAATAGTTTTCCAGGAGGAGGCTGCAGGTGTCACCATGAAAGATGAGTTTTCATTAAACCTGAACACTGTTTATACTAAAACAAAAATGGAATGATTTGCTTTAGGAGGCTGTGTATGACACTGGCCACACAAAGTTTGTATACAATGTTCTTACTGGGTTAAAAAATTTTTAACCTTAATCTGAAGGGGACAAAATGGATGGCCATTTTCTGATGAAGGTCTTAGATGTTATATTTTACCAAGATAAGCTTCTAGTATTTGAATAGTTAGTTATCCTCACCTAGAAAAAGGAAAATGGCTGATATACATACATATGCATATGAAATATATAATAATAAAATTTTCTTTTTCCCCAGAAAAAGCCTTTTTGGAATATAATTGGAATAACCACAGGCCCATGTAATTTCTGTGCAGCAACTGATTGCTAATTTACATATCTGAATGCAAAATTTCAGACAGCTAGCTCATTTTAAAATTTATAATTATAAAATCTAAAAGGTCACAGTTCTTCCACTCTTCCTTACGGGAATGATGAAGAAGAATTCAAAACTTCAAAACACAAACTGTCTTTCCAGCTCAGATGATGATTTAAGTCAGAACAGAGAAGGGGAAGACGTGAATTAATGTAGATGCTCTACTAAATCAGAATCCAATTGAATTAGTTTCAAGAACATACTTGGAAGCTTTTTGGGAAATCAGGATAGATCTTCAACCTGGAGGTAAAATTAGGATCACTAGGAATCAAGTTCTTAAAATAACTCCCTACATTAAGTAGATCTAACACAGTATCTCTAGTCCAAAAAGGAGACGAACAATTTACATCAAAAATGACAATGTGTTAATGACAGCTAGCCGGTTCAGTGGACAGAGTGCTGGACCTGGAATCAGAAAATATGAATTGAAATCCACCCTCAGATACTCCACAGCTGTGTGATCTTGTTCTATCTCAGTTTCTTCATATGACAAATGGGGAAGATAATAATAACACCTATCTCCCAGGGTTATTGGGAGGACAAGAGATATTTGTACAGTGCTTTACAAAATAAAAAACCATTTATAAATGCTAAATACAATTATTGTTGTTGTTTTTAGAAATAGCCACCATCCTGAAGAAAAGGTGACCGATTGCCATTTAGACTTAGTCTCACTGACAAAGGCTAATTATTTACTAATCAGGACCTTGCAGAATTGTGAGAAAAGCACATCTATAAAATGCCATAGATGTAAATGCAATCACAGGCTGTGTGGTAATATTAGTGTGCAAAAGGAGTTAAATTCAAAGGAACTTAAATATGTTAGGAATAGTCGTTTGCCTTTAACCTTCCCTGACATAGTTTACCTTACCTGTTCTCCATGAACTGGATCTTTCTCAAGTTTTTCTAGCCATCTACCTCCATTACTATGTTAAGAATAAATCTGTTTCTAAGATACCACTAGTCTAGCTGAATATTTCAATAGCCCATCTTTCTACCTCAAAGAGAAAATTCTCACTTGATTGCCCACAAGACACAGACAAGAAAGTAGTCCACACTCCAAGTATTTGACATGGAATTTATATCAATGGTTAAGCAATAAGTCTCAGCAAATGGCACAGGTGAATGGAAAAAAAATTCAGCATATTTTAAAATAGTTCAAAGAAGACTAGAGGAGGGGTAGAAAGTTTAAGAGCACTGCAGGAGAAATCTCTTTAAAGGAAGGTTCATCATTTTTCAGAATGATTACATTAGTGATCTCACACAGCAGCTTTCAGTTTTACTAAGATCACTGTAAGAAAAGGAAGAAAACACAAAGATGAAAATATCATGTAGAACATTAGTCGAAAAGAGATGGTCAGTTCCCTTTCTTCTAGACATGAGACATTAGCTTTCTTCAAAAGTGTGTCTTCATTTATTTCTTGCTTTCTTGCAATTTCATTTTAAGAACGTACTGATGAAATATCAAGGAGGCAGCTGGCATAGTGGTACTAACCAGTAGTTGGGAGATTGGAAAGGGGCCATGAGTTATCATGAAGTAGAAGCAAAATGGTACATTTGGGTAGCACCGTCTAGTTATTTGAGTAGATTCCATTTTTAGGAGAAGTGACAACAATCCTGAGCTTTTTCCTTTCACCTCTCATTTTAACAAGATTCAGGCAACTCCTATATCAAAGCATAGTTTTGCCAAGTTAAAACTTATTATTTTAATATTTTGTTTCTCAGGAAGATAATTCCAGTTGCCAGCAGCAACAGGTGTTCTTGTTGGAAAAGGCAGTATAAATTCCCTTTCCTACATGCTTTACTTCTATTTTCCAATTACTTCAGTTCTGTGATGGATCACCTAGACACAGCTAAGTGGTGCAGTAAATGGAGCACTGGACCTAGAGTCAGGAAGACCTGACTTCAAATCCTACCTCAGACACTTATTAGTATGACTCCGGGCAAATGACGTAAATTCTCTCAGCCTCAGTTTCATCATATGTAAAATGAGGGGGTTGGACTCAATGGCATACAAGGTCTCTTCCAAGTCTAACTCTATCAGTATGAAATATGTTCTTGAACATGTTGAATGTGTCATCTTTGTTTCTTCTCTCTACTGTATTCTATGGTTCCGAGAAAGCCAGCATTGCATTCAAATTCTCTGAAATTTTCTTTAACTGTCTTACAAGAATGTTACTTGTTACAGGTAAAAAATCCAAATAAGCAGGACTGCGAGTTATGTTCAGACAAAAGTCTATTTTTGTCATGTACTTTCTGCATACTTTTAAAGTACATGTTTCTACAAGGTTATATTTCAGCTGTTGGGTGCTTGTTGTCATGTGCCACAAGTACTCATAGTTGCTTGTCTTTAATTACACTATTGAACTGTTTATCTTCCTCTGTTACAGTGAGTGGTGTTTACCTATTTCCTCTTGTGGACCCTAAGTGAGGGGGAAAGGGCTTTCGTTTTTGTTCATTTCTGTGAAAATGTTCATGCCTTTCTCAGAATGGAGAGGATCTGAGGCTCACTGGTAATTTGTTTTCAATAATTTAGGTATGTTGGATACCAAGAGTTTACCTTCTAATGTCAGTGGATGGAAGAAAGAGAAACTGTGAGAGTAAGATCTGTTAGATGGTAGTAATAGGAGAAAGAAGGCGGGTCAAAAGGGAACCGCTTTTGCTGAGGCCAATGGGAAAAATAGAGGGTGTGAAAGACTGAGAATGCCTGACTACAGAACCTTAGCAATACCAGAGTTGAGGTGGATCTCCACGTGTGTGTGTGTGTGTGCGTGTGTGTGTGTGTGTGTGCGTGTTTCCTAATGTTGCTTCTAAGTCTCTAGTGGCATCTCCCATGCTTGCTACAGGGATGGCACCTCTTTTCCAATTCTGGATGACATAGCTAAGAAATTTCACTTTTCTACCTGTTCTGTTAATATCTCTGTCTCTTTCTTCATCGTAAACCTGGCTCTTCATCTTTTTCTCCTCTCTTCCCCCCCACTCCCTCTTTTTTTCTAAGTGTAAAATGGCAGTGAAGAAATCCTAGTGGGACCTGGTAAAGAAACTCCTATTTAGAAATCTGACATATGACTTGTGACAAGATCTCGCGTGTCAGATAAAATTACTTTATATTAACGACTGCTAATCTTTTCTAATAGACTTTGGTATTCCAAGGGATGAAATAAAGCTAGATTTCGAAACTAGGGCCTGAAGGATAGGGTCAAGGGAACCATGTTCAATGCACAATCCAGTTCTAGAAGACACTTCTTTCTGGATGGCATTTGAATGTCCGTCTTAAATTAGAGCTATAAATTTCAGGCAAGGGGATTAACTGTGAATGTGGCATTCTTGTACTGCCCCCAAATGTGGCACACATTGATGGTGTCTTATGTATGATCCAAGCACATGAGATCCTCTGCTTTCACAGGGGATATGGTCTAGTGATCTCTGCCAACAAGGAAGTCTGCAAATCTGCTATAGTGTGCACAAATACAGACAAAAGGGGATTGGTTTCAGACATATAAAAGCTGACATCTCTTTTTAAGGCTAGCTCTTTTCTCAGTTCTTTCAAATTTTCTGATTATGTCAGGGGGGAACCTGTTATTAGGTGCTAATCTCTCCTTTTGATAACCGTTAAGCTCCAAATAACGTCTAACCAAAGGAGGATTGCTATTTTTAATTGCTTTTTTCCCCTGCTTCGGTGTCTCTACCCAAAGGTCCTGACTTACTGAATGAGGAAAGACCTCCTCTATCTACCCTGCAATGCCACAGGCAATAGTTTGGCATTGCCAGAAAACCAACAGTAATGACAGGTTGATGGGGCCCAACGCAAACATCTAAAAATGAAAAATTCAAAGGTATAAATTATAAGGAATTTATGCATTCATATATGGCCCTATTTGGATGCTTGTTTTTATTTGTAACTATGTGAGGGATTTATAATATTATAGTATTTAATAAACAAGCATCTCACATCAAGCAGATAAGACAAGTTGAATTGCATTCCACAATGCTGAAATGACTTTTAAAAGTGATCATTAAACCAATTCCCATAGTCTTTGAGAAATCAAGAAGAGGGAAATTTCAGAAGACTGACAGATATTTCCTTAATATGAAGAAAAAGGGGAAAATGGTAGATTGGAGAAACAGATCAATGAGGGAGATAAAATCTCAGAGTGGATTCAGCACTTAGAAAATCAATCAGCTATCACTAGGAATGAATATTGATTTATTAATAGAGCCAAAATAAGTTAATTTCTCTTTGGATAAGGTAAGTAGATAAGAAAAATACCATAGACATAGTTTCCCTTGATTTCAATAAGACTTATGATAAAATCCTTTATGATAATCTTGTGGATGAGATGGAAAAATGAAATTGGTTTTTCGATGATACTGCTAAGTGGGTGCATAAAGGACAGAACAACTATACCCCAGGCATGACTAACGGATTAATGAACATTTGGAGACAGATTTTTAGCGACACATCACAGGGCATAACAAATAGCTCGTAAATGATATGAACAAAGACAATTAAGGCACCTTTAGCAGATTTTTCAGAGAACACATTTAAGGGGAGCAGTTAAAATGCTAGATGACAGAATCAAGACTTACAAAGACCTTAATGAGCTGGAAGGATGAACGGAAGTAAACAAGATTGAACTTAACAGAGATAAATATGAAGCCCTGTGTTTAGGCTAGAAAAAAAAACATCATTTTTTTGATGTGTGACTAGGGAAAACCTGGGTTTGGCAGAAGTTCATGTGAAAAATATCTAGGCCTTTTAATAGACTACAAGTTCATTATAAGACTAACAGTGTGAAGTAGCTGCTAATAATTTATATAATCTTAGGAAGCCTTAATAATTGGTTTAGTAAATCTTGGTAAGGAAGCTTGTGGTTCCCTGTACTTTGCATTGCTCTGACTGCACTTGGCACTGTACTCAGTACTGGGTGCCATGGGAAACACCAGCAGATTAGTATGTATGCAAATGGCAGTGGTCACAATGGGAGAATTGAAACCACATAAAATAAAAGAACAATTAAACTATGTATAAATGCTGAAGAAGATAAGAATTAAGTGGGTGGCCATGGGAGAAAGGTAAGCTCCATAGGAAACAACTACAAACAATGAGTGGAAATCAAAGTAAGTCAGATATTGATTAACATTATAAGGAAAAATGTTTAAATAGGAAGAGCTTTCAAAAGCAGAATGGGGTGTCTAATAAGGTAGTGAGTACTATATCACTGGAAATGCTTAAGAGAAGGCTGGGCAAATATATCTCAGAGAAATAATAGTGAAGATTCATGCACTGGGTAAGATCTAGAACACTATTGTGTGACGGTTTTTTTTTTTTTATTGCTTCAGAAATTCTATGAATGGCCATTAATGGAATAACCAAATACCTTTTCCTTTAACAAACCTGTATATTTATCTATGTAGATTAGAAAGACTTTTTCTATTTGGGCGTTGTCAAGGAAATGTCATGAACAACACTGAGGAAGAGATTAAGTCATGTAATATGCTTTGACAAAATCATATTAGGCCTGAGAAAAACATAATTTTCTGCATACTCACTGTTCTTGCACTGACAGATTCGGCAGCCAGTGTGATCAAGTTTGAAACCGTATATACAATCCTTTTCTGTCAATGTACAGTTAGATAAGACCCCACAGGCAGGAGGATCAACTGTAATGTATGATGGTTCTAAGAGTAAAAAAGAAAAAAAAATCCTTGAAACACATGAATGCCTGATATAATAATATTTAATCTTGAAATAGCATACTAAGAAATCTGGTAAGGTGGCTGACGGAAAATCCCAAACTCTCCTATCCAGGGTTTTAAGAAAGTTTGTTCGAGCCCAGCAATGTTGTCTTTTTGAACAGATGAAGAGCCTGGGTCAGTAACTCATATTTGAGTATGTTTATACATTCTTTGTCCCTGTTACAAACAAGTTAAGATGATAGAAGCTATCATACAAGGTGGACAAGAAAGATCAAAAGTTCATTCATTAATCTGCTTTTTCTTTCTGATGTTAGATGGACTTGTTTTTTCCCCTTCAAGGTAAAAAAAGACTGGAGAGAAGATGATGGTAGCTGTCAAATATTTTGTCATCCCCCATAGCAACTTTCTCAGAACTAAGAAAATATCTAATGTATTCAGTAGGGTAGTTCTGAAGCTCCATTAATATATCCATCTGTCTTTCTTTGTCTATAAACACATAACTACACAAGGAGTTACATTGATTACATAGATTACATTGACTAAGTGTATATGGTGCTCAGAGTTCAAATGAGTGTGATGGTATAATGTAGAGATTTTGCAAAGAAAACACCTATTCTCATACTGGGGGAAGCAGGAGAACCTTCTGATGCTGTGACAAGATTCATTCAGAAACAGTGATAAAAATTAATGCTGTGTCTTAAAAGACATACCAGGTGTTAAGTGGCTCCAGATTGGTAGAAAACGTTAACCAAAATATCCAATTTGGTTAAGAGGCAAATTCCTATAATCTCTAGTTCTGAAAAGTGTCCTCAAGAAGACCAGGAGAAAACCATATTAATGTATTTTGTTATTTAATTTCTTTCTTCCCAAAGATGCCAGTATGCATGTTACAAATGGTAAGTTATTCCTCATAACATGCCTCTGAGGGAATGAAGAACAGATTATCTGTATATACCTTTTTTTTAAAAATAGATGGAAAACATGAGGTTCAGAGAACATAAATGACTTATCTAAATTTATACAGTAACTCAGTAGCTGGCTGAGAATAGAACAGACCAGTGGTTTCCTGACACAACCCAACACAGTAGCCATTAGTTTATAATGTCTTCTCAAGTTTCATCTGCTGCGCCTAAGAATGGGGAATCAAAATAAAAAGTTAAGAAGCTCATAGCATTTTACCTATAATTGTTGGAAGAAGAAGGAGATTTTGAACTTTTTATTCAGTTTTCTAATGTGATACAGTTATTAAAATCTCTTCAGATAGTAATTTACCATAGTGTATTACAACACTGAGTTTATTGGTGTTCCACCAGTAAAAATATTTATAGGGTACACAATTTTTGCTTTTACTACATATTTTGAGTAATATCTTGTGTTTTTAGGTCAACTTTCCTGTGCTGTAATTTAACATATTTCCTCTGACCGAAGTATAAGATGGGATAGTTGATGGATACCTGGAAACATCACAAAGAGATAGTGACTAGATTTAAGTGGTGTTTAGCATATTTTAGGTGAAATATAATTTTCATCATTTTCTTGTAGTAGCTTAAAATTCATCATAAGTAGATAAGCTTTCCTACTTAGGATTATGTGGGTTTTTTTTATTATCTCTTTATTAACCAATAAGAATGACAGAGATGCAATTTCTGACCACAACCTTCAGCTACAAAGCTGCCATTCCCTTGGAAAGCCACCATTCCCTTGGGAAGCCACCTTCTGTTCAGAAACACAAGACTCTGAAAACAGTCTAATGCAAAGATAAGAAATGTAAACCATAGCCTGTCCCAGCAAAGAAAGAGTTCCATACTCTACAGTGCTTAAAACAGGAACCAGGGATTTTGGATTTTGGCCCCTGGATAGCACAAGTGGATGGAATGCTGGATTTGGAGTCAAAAAGACCTTAGTCAAATCATTCCTTGGATGCTTCTAACCTCATGACCCTGAGCAAGTCATTCAGTCTCTCTCAGCCTCAGTTTCTACATATATAAAAATAGAGATAAAAATGGAACCTATTTCACAGAACTGTTGTAAGGATAAAAATAAGACAAGATATCCCAGAAGTCTGAGTGAAGTTTTAAGTTATAATAACTTAAAACTACATTTGGACTTCTGGGATACCCTGTATATATAAGGCACTTTGCAAACCTTAAGACCATACATACATACATACAATTACATATATGTATGTATGTGTATATATGTAATAGATAATATATGCATATAATACAGTATAAAAGGTAGTTATTATTACTTTACTTTCAATTCCGTTAACATGAGCAGTGATGGACAAGTGTACCTGTACCACATATCAAGCTGTACAAAAAAAAACCTGGATAACATTTGATGCTTTTTTTGGCCATATGGTTTTATAAGGCACCCACAAAATCTTTTCAAAAATACACTATGGACAAATGTACACTAAGACAAATATAAATCTATATAGAAGAAATCAGAATATCCAGTGTGGAATTCATTGCTATTTTTATATACTTATATAATTGTATATAAGTATAACTGGAAGGGACCTTGGAGGTAGTGAATAGTCCCACCACCATTTTACAAAGAGAAGTAACTTGCTTATGTTTATACTTAATATATAATATAATACAAAATACATATAATATATAATAAATAGCAGAACTGGGATCTGGACTCATTTCCACTGACAACAAATCTAGAACCCTTTTCAAGGAATATATTTTTTCCTTTATAGGGAAATTCTACATCTATGTAGGGAAATACAGATCCAACTGCAAGTCAACATATTCTAAATGTTAGGGCAAGTTTCCTACATGTTTGCTGTGGTTGGCATTGGAGCAGTGTTTCATTCATTCATTCATTCATCCATTCATCCATTCACACAACAAACACTTAACTCAGCACTTTTTAAAAGTTCAATGATTCTCTAATAGTCACGAGTCAGAGGCAGAGGTTGTTGCTTTCTATTATTTCATTGACAGTAGGTTCTAGTTTTACTTTAATGCACTTTTTTATGATTTTTGATCTTCCCCTTTCTGTATCTTATTTTCTCCTACAATTTTAGGCTATATCTATACTAGCTACATTTCCATAAGAACAAAATCACAACAAATACAAAATGATCCATCAACTATTGAAACAGTTTAATCACATTGGCATAAAATAGAGTTAAGTGTTTTCTGCCTTCAACTCCAATTTTTAGCCTTAAAAACTTGGCAATGACGCTTACTATTCAGGAATAAGAGTGGTTTTGTTTTTTTAAAAAGTACTTTTAGAAAAAAAGTACACTGAAACTACTGATGCAATATAACGTTCTAAATAACAAGGATGAGACAACTCTTTGGTACTTTGTGTTTCCAATGATAATCATTCAAGTTTTGGATCTTTACAGTCTCAGGAGTGAGCTAGAGTCAGTGGAATGTTTAATGGAATTCTTCAAAGACAGTTTTTGAAAAGGGGAGATGTCTTTCCAAGAATCAAGAGTCATCACTGGTCCTGTCATTCTGCAAAACCTTGAGCATTTGGGATTTTGTCGGCATAGATGGTCTCCTTTAGCAATGCAGATTGTGAGCTCTTTATAACTTAAGAGAAGATCTCTGAGAAAATGATCACACCAAAACCAACTTGGTGGCAATGCTCTCTAAATTCAAGTAAGAGATAAATGTTGTTGAACATACAGTCCCTGTCCGCCTCATACATGAAGCCCATTTGCAATCCACTGGCATAAGTCTGTGGATCTTTAAAACATTTCAATTTTGGTGAATATTGTTAGAATTCACTTTAAATTATTCTGATTGGTTCTGATCCAAGGGAGCTTGAAGAAGTTCTATTTAGGTATGAACTGTGGATAAAAAAATGTATTTCGTTTTCTTGAAAGAAAGGAAACCATGTTATTTCACATGTCTCATGGAGAATGTTAGATCATTATTGAGCAAAATCTCACTGGACTATCTGGCCCTGCTCTGAGGAATGAAAAGACCTAATTCCTACATAAATAACTGCTTGAAATCCCAGTGAAAATTTCCTTCCTCAGATTTTTATGCTCATATAATACCCTTGGGAGAACATACATATTGTACTAATCTCATCAGAGAACACATAACTTTCTGGAATGGGAGATCTTTATCATCTTTTCTCCATAAATAAAGTTGGTTTTTTGTTTTTTTTCCTGGAAATTATCAGTTCAAAATAGATTCTGCTGAGACTTTTGGAGGCACGAAACATGACTGCATACTGATGTGCGTTGCTAAGAGCAAAGAAAATAGCCACCACTGATTTAGATGAAGAGGGAGGTGACAATGGATCGTTTTCCCTAGCTGAGAAATAATTTGGGGTCACAATCTTTACTATCAAGTGTTTTTCCTTTTAGGGCTAAATAAATTTGGGAACTGAATGAAATATTGCTTAAAGAATCATCCTGAAATTCCATTTTATCTTGTATTGAATCAGCTGAGGAATTAAAAAAATACCTTAAAGTCCTCCAAAGGAAGAAGGCTTGAAACAGCAGGAATTCATTGTCTTTGGCTACAACTATTTCTAAAGGGAACCCTGGAACAGCTTCTTTGTGGAGAAGGATTCTAGAAATATTTTCTGAGCCTAGAAGCAATAAAGAACAAAAATGGGTGTTTGTTACATCTACATCCAGTTTGCGTTCCCCTGCCCTAACATCTATAAGGGGTCTGGTCCATGTCTCAAGCTTTGTAATTCTGCCAAATGGTCTTTAAGGACTCTCCTTGTACAATAAAGAAACAGGCAAAAAACTCAACGAAAGTAAGTCTTAATACTGACTTACGTTGGGGAAACTCAGTTACCAGGTTCATATTAAACACTATTAAAAACTCACATATAATAGCATAAATGAGCAAGTACTGGTTTCCTTTTATTTAAAACTTCAGATCATATATGCAAGGCACCTCTAGTTCCTTTCCAATCAGCAGACATATTTCTGAGATGCAGAGTTCATTTAGCTTCTCCAATTTTCATCAGCTATCAAATTTCTGAACATTAACACTTAGTATTTTTACAGTACTTTTCCTTCAGGAGACTCAGATATTCCCAGGATAGTACTTTCCCAACTTCATAACGAGGAAAGCAAAGCAATGGTAATGAAATTAATAAGATCATATAAAAGTCATCCAGGCTTCTTGAATCCAAAGCCACAATACTAGACTCAAGTGCAAGAATGTATATTCAATCAATATTCAGTGATTCAGGCGAGAGATCTTAACTATGGATGATCCAGGTCTTCTACTTTTCCTGTTGTGGGTTATTTCATTGCTAACTAGCATAACCACTCGGAGGAGGCAAAAGGAGTAAACCTTATGAAGCTGGAATTGTTCAACTACCAATTCCTGTGTCTCACATTACTTATATCACCTTACTGAATGGTACGGCTATCTTCTGGATAGGCTAAAACAGTAAGAAAGCCCTTTTGATCACCAGTTATTTTAAAATATATATTGTATTGTGCTCTAATATTCTTAAATAGTTTACCTATATGTTAATTTTTTACATGATGCTTTCCTTGATCTCTCTACCTTAGAAATAATTCCTCCATCTACAGATCTTTTTGGACTCTTTTGTTTTCAAGTTTACATTACATTTATTGCATGAATATACCGTATGTATAAACGCACATTTATCTGATGGCATGCTTCTTCTAAACTGTATACTCCTTAAGAGCTGGGACTATGCAATTTTTTCTAACTATGTAGCCCCAATATTAGGAAACAGCATAGTACAATGGCATGAACATCGGCTGTGAAGTCAAACGACTTGGGTTTAAATCTGGCATCTGATGTTTACTATGAGACCTTAGGAAAATCAGGGAGACCTGGGCCTCCATTTACTCATATGGAAAAGCTCTAGATCTATGATGGAACAATGTTGAATTGCATTCGAAGGAAATATAGCTTCTAGAAGTTTTGACAAGAGCTATGACTTAGTGTCTTTCTACCGATCCAGTAGGTTTTGTTTGATCCATGTGATAGGCTTCTTTTTTTTGGATATCCTAATGGTGGAGAGTTGCCTGTACTTCTTCCCAAATTACACATTATTGCTATGGAGAAATGTGTCCTATATTCCTGGATATGATAAACAACACTAAGGATCACAGAGAGCCTGATGACAGAATATGAGTTGGAAATTGTACATAAAATATATTCCTGTGGGGACCATGCAGGACCACATGCAGAAATTTATCAGTGTAGTCCTATGAAGTTACAAGGCACATAGAAATGTTAATTAATTGGGTTGGAGAGGAGGGGAATTCCCAATTGGGGCCCAGGAACCTTTCTCAGAATTCTTCAGATACTTTGACTATACTATCATTACTATTATCTCTGGTTAGCAATTTCAATTGTACAGCTAGCTCCTGACAATGTTAAGTCCAGGGCTTTCTCTGTTATGAACAAATAGCCCATCTCCAATCTAATCTTTGGCTATTCGTGTCCTTACCACCTCAGTGATCACTTCTTATGAATATAAACTATTAGCATTAATTTATTAACCACTTTCTAAGAAACAGTCATCCTATGCTCTTCTTCGTAACTATTTTTCAGATGGATGGGTGTGTGTGCGTGTGCGTGTGCGTATTTCTTGCTTTCTCACCCAGGCTGGAAGTCTACAAGCCACATATGGATCAATCCCAGTGCTGATTGGCACAGAAGCCTTGCCCTTTTCCATTTCTGACCTGGGTTGGTTTGCTCCACCTCAGGTATCCTAGTCTCCCTGACCACCATCCCCCCTCCTTTCCACCCACAGCCAGAGCTCACCATATTGTTGCCAGACTTAGTGCCTGGATATCCAAATAGATTTTGCCCTACTGTTGCATGTAAGAACTCTAGAGTTCTAGTGATACACCAAGTCTCAGCTTCCCCAGTAGCAGGAATTTCAGGTGTGTACCACCATACCTAGTCTGCTTTAGACGGATTTGTAGGAACAAAGACCTTACTTTTCAAAAACCCAGATTCTTACCTTTTAAAACATGAGGTTTTACTTTCAAGCCTTTTTCACAAGAGAAAGGAAACAAGGAAGTTGGACTGGCTCAGTAACCTTTTCACACTTACAGTTTTGGGTCTGGTGAAATTTTGTCTTTTTTGTAACACCTTTTCTCTGTGGTTTCTTAGGTATGTTTCCTGATTTCAAGAAAGCATACTGTGAACTTAAGTTTCATTTTCAGATACATTTCATGCAATCTCTCCCTGATGATGGACTCTCCTGGACTTGGATAAGCCACATGATCATCTAATGAATGGGAAAATTAAGAGCCTGCCAAGCTGCACTCAGTGTATATAGCACCTTAAAAGCTAAATATATCAAGCTTCACCTAAGCTAGGCAACTGTCTGTACCCTGTCCAGGATCATAAGACCTGTGATAAAGCTTGCTACTAGAAAACCTAGGGAGACAGCTTATCTGCTTTATTCTATCTCCATACTTGGTTCTATGACCATAATGTCTGTTTAAATATGACCTATTTGATACTGAGTCAGAAAAATGTCAGCATAACTCTAGGCAAGAGGTTGTTATATGATTAAGATGACATTTTCCCAAATAAAGCTATGTAAGGGAAATTGCTTTACATGGAAAGAGGATAAGAATCCTATAAAAATCCCCTAATCTGAGAATGGGAATTCCCAGGATAAGAGTTTGTGTGTTTAAATCCCATTGAGCCATGGAAACTAAACCACTGTAGCTGGAATTTTCACATTCTTTCAGCCTGTACATGTTTCATTATCCTTTACTCAGCCCTTGCCTTTTATATTTTTCTCATCACATTCCCCTGCTCAGAATTTCTTTCAGCATTTATATGAATGTCCACAGTTTAAAGTAGAGGTTTCAAACATGCTTCCTGGAGCTGTTCTTGGTTATAGTCAGATATTCATTCTACATTTATTTATCTATTTCGTATGCATTCTCCAGGGAGTTTTTGCCTTTGTCCATATTTTTTTCCTACTCAGTTATATCTACTATAGGAAACAGAAAACCTGCCACTACTGATTTCTTTTTTCTTTTGTTCTGTACCTATGATGTAATCCATATCGGAGAATCTCAGATGTATAGAATCTCATTCTATACTTGTAGATAAATAAAGTAGCTTAGGCTATTAATAGGTTAAGTGACTTGCACATGGAGTGTCTCTCTCTCTCTCTTTCTCTCACACACAGACACAGACAGACACGCAGACACACACACACACACCCCTACTATGTGTTTGGGGTAAAACTTGAGCCCAGTTCTTCCTGACTCCAAGGCTGGCCCTCTATCCATTATTTACTTTGCATTTCTTTGCCACAGATAAAAGACTATTATCATAATATCATAAGAAGGTAAAAAAGATCTTTAAAAACCTTTAAATAGTTTTTAGTTGGAACTTATACAGTGCTTTAAGGTTTAAAAAAGAGCTTTACAAATATTATCTCATTTTATCCTCCTAACAACCTTGGGATGCAAGATGCTGTTATTATCTCCATTTTATATATGAGGAACCCGAGGCAGACAGAAGTTAAGTGACTTACCCAGCCTGTAAGTACTAGAGGGCACATTCGAACTCAGGTCTTCCTGACTCTACCTCCAATTCTCTATCTACTGCATCACCTACCTGATTCCCTTAAATAGTCATATATTCTGTAGTGTGATTTTTTTCAGTGTCAGGACTCAAGACATCTAACCAACTTAATAAAAGGGAAAAAAGAAGAATCTGGTTCTTCTATGATTTGGGTTCTGTTACAAATTCAATTTTATTATTAATTTGTAGTGAACCATAGAATATGTTATGTAGGGATTACAGGTTTATAAAAATGACTACTTTAAGACCACAATTTTATAGAATTCAAAAAAGAGGGATATATTATTATTGTAGTAAGGTGAAGGCAGGAATGAATATAAATGCAGAAGCTTTTATATAGCTGTATGGTTTAGCTCATGGGCACTTTGGCATTTATATATAGTAACAACCCACTTATCTGGAAGGTCAGGCTTCTGGTAATTCCAACCCTTTGGAACAGGGCCATGTACCCAAAAGAAGAACTCTGTTCATTTGAAACAGATGTACTTTATTCTAAAGGGGAGGCTCTGAGGATCTTACTCATAGCCTATTTACTCTTATTTAACATACAATTCTTAACAAGCTTTAAAAAAAAAAGCTTGGCTTTCTCTGTCCTTAGAGAATGAGAAAGTAAAGGTAAGAAGTAAAAACTTGAAAGACAAATGTCAAGACAAAAATCAAACTCAATAACAATATTACTTTCTAAACTGTGAGATCCTTATTGCAATACAATATCCAAGTATATGATAATACACAGCAATAACTTCTTCAGGGTCTCACCTATATGTACTGGGTAACCCATCAGATGAACTATGCTGTATACTATTTTTATCAAGGACACAAATAAAGGTGTGGCAGGAAGCTACCAAAATTTCTGATAACACAGCTGGAAAGGATAGTTAACAGGTTGGATGACAGTTTAACTAGATGATCTCTAGGGTACTTTTCAGTTCTAAGAGTGTGTGAACTTATCAGGCTGGTTCCTTATGAAAAAGGATAATGTTTAGGTGAAAAAAAGCCTGTTTCCCATGAACGATGAAAATTGGCACCTTGAAATTAGATTGCTTAGTCATCAAAAACGCTATGGCCTTAAAGCACCCTAAATCCTAATGAGATTTCCCAAAGGATAAGCCTTCTCATTAAAAGTGAGGACCCTGAACTGTTTTAAATAATGGCCTGTTGTGCCGGGTACTGCCCATGCTTTCCCATCAGGGAAACAAATAATGTCTATTTCTGTTCCCATACTGCCAAACTAAGTGTAGCATGTGCATAGTGCTTCTCATTGAGCTTGGCCAATAGCAGGCACTTAGTAAATACTCTGGTATTGATTGATATGTGAACCAGCTGAGAATCCTTTCAAGGATCTTTATGTCCTGCTTCATGATCTGACTGCAAAATCAAGGTCAGAACTTCTATGTAAATCCTCTTTTGGACTGGCAGATGAAATATGGAATGCAGTATTAAAGTTACATGGCCTCAGTGGCTTATGTTGTGAATTCTCCATTGCCACCAGGTAATTCTTGAGAACTCCTGATACAGCATGGTACACTACAGAAATGGTCAGGGACAACTGTTTTCTCATAAAGTAAGACAGAAGATGTGAAATAAGTGACTTTTCTAAAGAAAAGTGATGAATCTGGCTGACTTTTCCTAACATCAAGCTATCATTAATTTTAAAATGTGTAAATGATTTCTTTTTTGAAATATAGTTATAAATTAGGTAGAAAGACCTGAAATTTTGCTAAGGGGTATCTTGTTAATTTCAGACTCAACACATTCAAAACAATTCATCCACAATGACAAAACTAAGAAGTCTTACAGTCAACCTACAAGGTCTGAAATCTTGAGGTCATTTGACTCACTCATTTTCTCCACATACAGTCAAATTGATTCAAATTATTGTGGGAAACAAGGCAGTTCTGTTTCCACAGTTTGGGGTGATTAGAGTTGTGACCTAGCATGGTCAGGTAGAGGTCAGAAACTTGTGCATAGGCTTGATGAGTTGTTTGAGGGAAAATCCATCAGAGAGGAGAACCTAAAGTCACATGGCAATGAATGGTGTTGCAGGAGATCCAAAATTCGGAATAGCATAAGAAGCTTCCATTATTCTGAACGTATTGTAGTCTTCCCATAGCCTCACTGGAAACTACCTGTCCACTCAAGGGAATGAATGTAGAAGCCCCACACTTCTCACTCTGAATTGTATTTTAATAAAATTCCTTGATACCTTTTTCTGTGTCAAGCACATTTTTAACATTATCTTTTGAATTCTTCCCTGTCTTTTCATTCTCACTGTCCTTACTCTATTAAGATTCTTATCAATAAGCCTCATACTTACATTAGTGTAACAGCCCTCGATTTGAGCTCTGTGATTCTAATCTTTCCACTTTCCCAAAACACCCTAAATATTGCTGCCAAGCTAATTTTCTTGAAAAATCTTCAATGGCTCCCCATTTTCTGTTACACCAATTTTTCCACTGGTAAAATGAGGATAATAACATTTGTACTATTCAATTCATGAAGTTCTCAGGAAAGTCCTCTGTTTACAGTAGAACAATGTATGTAAATGTCAATTATTATCATTTTTAAAAACTTTCGTGTTTGGTTTCTAAGGTCCTTCATAAACTGATCCTATTATATCAGTCAATAAGTATTAAATGCCTCCTATGTGCTAGGCTGTGGGTGGTACCTGAAGGGTGATACATAAAGAATGAATGAAATAATCTCTACTTACATTCAAATGGGGGAAAAGAAATGTGAGTAGTTGTATGTGCATGTATACATACACACACATGTGCATACACATACATACACACGTATATTATACATACATAATGTGATGAATAAATTTAAACACAAATAAATACAAAGTAGCTAAATACAGGGTAATATGAGAGGGAGAGCACTAACAGGAGGACCAGGAAAGGTTTAGAACATAGTTCTTGAGCTAGGCCTTGAGGGAAGTGAGCAATTTGGTGAGGTGGAGGTAAGGAGGGAGTTCATTCCAAGAATGGGGATTGCCGGTATCACACGTGGAAAAAGAAATCAAGTGCAGGAGGGAAGAAATTATTCAGTAAGTTTAGAAAGGCAAGTTGGCATATGGTTATCAAGGGCTTTGAAGCTAACCAAAGAAATTTGTATTTGATTCCAGAGGCAATAGGGAGCTGTTGGAGTTTATTGAGTAGGGGAGTGAAACGGTCAACTCTGTGCTTAAGGAAAATGACTCCTTTAGCATCAGTATGGAGGATGGACTGAAATGGGGAGAAACTTGAGACCAGGAGATCAATTAGGTCACTGAACTATGTGAGCAGAGCGAAGGGGTGGGACGCAAGAGTTGTTGAGAAAGTAGAAAGAGTCAGATTTGGCAAATGACTGAGTATGTGAGATGAGTGAGGGACACCTAAGTGGTTGAGGATACCACCAAGTTTACAAACCTGTTAGACCAGAATCATGGTGATGCCTTTGACAGAAAGAAGGCAGTACAGTTATTTACCAATACTTTTTGTTATATATTAATCAATCAATCAATCCACAGCCATTCCACATTTAAGCACTTATGTATTGGGGATTATGAAGACAAACAAATGAAACAGCACTCCTCATGGTGTTCCCTTTGACTGTGATGTCTTCTGTTCTTCCTCCTGACTATTTGAATCCTAAGCATTTTTCAAGGTAGTGTCTGAAGTCTTTTCTAACTACTAAAGCCCTCACTGATCTCCCTGTCCTCTGAAGTCCTACAGCACTTATCCTCTATAACATAAGATTAGGCTCTTCTACACCGTTACCATTTATCATTGTTTCATATGTGTTAGTTTAGTGTTCTCATTTGTAATGTAAACTCTGAAGGACCAAACTGTTGTACACTTAGGATCACAGGCTCCTAGAATTGGAAGATTATTTAATCCAACCTCTCACCTGGTGCTTGATTTTTCCCCTCATCTGTTTAGTGCTGTGCCAAGTACACAGTAGCATCTCAATACTTTTTGAAAATTATTTAAAATTTTCTTTTTAATTATATGAATAACATGAGAACTATAACACATAAGCATTGTAAATAATAAATGTTTGTTGAAATGAATTGCCCAAATTGATTTTGACAATGATATTTTAAAACTTTGGGTCAAGTAATTAATAGAGGGAGCATGGTGCAATGAATACAAAGCTGCCCTCTGAATCAGGAAGACCCTAGTTCAAATCCCGCCCCTGACAGATACTGTCAATGAAATTCTAGATAGATTACTTAACCTCTTTGTCAACTCTCTGAGATTCAAGTTACAGAAATCTGTCAATCTATACTCAAAAGTTCCGATTATCAATTAAGCCTAGAATTTTGGGAGGACGAGGCAATAATCACTGACTTGCAGGGAATTTCTTAGAACTACTGACATCAAATACTAGAAAGTGCTGACAATGGAAGATGCTCACATGCAAAACACTGTAGAGAAGTTTGTATTATTAAAAATGTAACCCCCAACTGATAAATAGTCAAAGAATATGAAGAGATAGTTTTCAGATGAAGAAATTAAAGATATCTATAGTCATATGAAAAAATACTCTAAATCACTATTGATTAGAGAAATTCAAATCAAAACAACTCTGAGGTGCCACATCATACCTATCAGATTGGCTAAATGTTGGAAAAGATGTGGGGAAAAATGGGACCCTACTGAATTGCTGGTGGAACTGTAAACTGATCTAACCATTCTGAAGAGCAATTTGCAACTATACTCAAAGGACTATAAAACTGTGCATACCCTTTGACTCAGCAATACCTCCTCTAGGGCTGTATCCCAAAGAGATCATAAAAATGGGAAAAGGATCTACATGTATATAAATATTTATAGCAGCTCTTTCTGTGGTGGCCAAAAATTAGAAATTGAGGGGATGCTCATCAACTGGGGAATGGCTGAGCAAGTTATAGCATATGAATGTAATGGAATACTATTGTGCTATAAGAAATAATGAACAGGTGGACTTCAGAAAAACCTGGAAAGAATTATTGGAACTGATGCTGAGTGAACCAGGATAATACTGTACACAGCAATAGCTACATTGTGCAATGACTTTGATAGACTTGACTCTTGTCAGCAATGCCGGGATCTAAGACAACTCCAAAAGACTCAGCATGGAAAATACCATCCACATCCAGATGAAGCACTAGGGAGTTCGAATGCAGATCGAAGCACACTATTTGCTTTCTTTTTTTTGTTTGTTTCTTCTTTCTCCTGGTTCCTCCCATTGGTCCTACTTCTTCTTTACAACATGACTAATATGAAAATGTGTTTAATATGAATGTATATGTAAAGCCTATATCAGACTGCATGCCTTCTTGGGGAAGAGGAAGGGTGGGGGAGAAAATTTAAATCTCAAAAGCCTATGGAAGGGAATGCTGAAAACTAAAAATTAATTAATTAAAAAAAAGAGAGACCCGAGTTCTACTCCACACTTGGAAAAAAAAAAGTTACATCCCTGAGGGTAGAGATTGTTTCATTCTTTGCATTTATATCTCCTGTGCCTAGCACATTTCTTGGCACATAGCGGCACTTAATAAATGTGATACAATCACAGGTACTATCTATCTAGATATTCTCATAGAATGCATTTTACATATGGCTGTGCTATTTTACTTTCAATAATCATGCAGTCACATTTGAATGGGTAAGTGCTGATGTGTCTCTAAAGACAAGGATCCCGGACTGAAATCAGAAGCCATGTGGTCCAACAACATTAACTTGTAATCATGCTTCTTGGCTTAAACAATAAAGAAACAACGATCAATGATGTAAAAATCATCCTCAAACGCTTTACACCTGAACAGGCTCAGACCGACGCATCTTACAGAATTAAAGAACAACGGGGGAGAAGGTGAAGACAAGCCCTTCAGAATAGGAAGCCTCTAGCTAGTGAGGGAGAAGTCCAGCTGCTGTAAGGAGCAACTACAAACTTTCAGTCCTAAGGACCTGAATAAAAAAGCCAAAAACTAAATCAATTTTAATACCCTGATAAGGTTCTTTGGGGGAAAAAATAGTGGAATACTTGCTTGAAGGGGAATAAAAGATTCACAACCCTTTCCTGAAGGGAATGTCTCTTAATAACCTTCATTAACTTCTGTTTAGTTGCCTGAGAGTTGTCTCTCATCCAAAAAAAAGTTGAATGCTGCCCCAATAGAGTATGTGTTTATTTAAGCTTGTTGGAAAAACATTCCTATCATTTCAAGAATGACTAAATATTTTTCATTCACATACTTGGCATTCCAGACTGTGTTTTCCCGCCTCTGTTGATTAAATGAAAATTAGCAGCCCAAGCCTGAACTTTGAGATTCACTTACTGAGGACATGTACTTAGCAGGGAAATTATGAGGCTCACGGTAATAATTCCTTTATAGGCATGGGATGTGGAAACGAGAGGAAGTAAGCAACAAACTACGCCCTTCCACATACACTTCATTAGGCTTGGTCCTCGGCAGCTAGGACGGGACTGTATAAAACTGGAGAAGGAATTTTCTCAAGAGAGTATTTTGGAATTAACCTCTGACCAACTCTAGGTTTCGCCGTACCAGAGATTTAGAATTTGGGGCAATGTCAAATAATCTTCCCTTTCTTTTATGTAGGTGCATCTTAGGATAGTGATCTTAGGAGAAATCAAGTAATAACAAGTGTACTCTTTACATGGAGAGATACATGGGGGCATAGAATAATTAAGTTATCCATCATTAAAACTTCTCTGTGAGACAATACCACCTCTCCAAACATTATATCAATTTCTGCTTAAATACAAATTCTTAGTCACATATAATTACCACAGGCATAAACAGAAACCAGAACCAAGCGTCTGAAATGGGTATAGAACAATTTTGTCACATGCTTGTCAAAACCACAACTCTATAATGCAAAAGTTTCAGCAGAGAAAGCCTTTTCTTCATTTTATGTGTATATATGTATACATCTTATATATGTGTACATATATGTATATATACGTATATACATATGTACATTACTTTTTAATAGTTCATTTCTAAGTGACCAGAAAAAAATAATCCATGAAAAGTTTCTAAGGTCTGAGTTAAAGCCTTTCCCCACATGGTCATTTACTATGCATTTGTTACTCCATATACAACCTTATTTGGACAAGCAACGAAAAAAAGACTGATTCAGTGCTTTAGTTACCTTTTATGGAATTGGAGAAATGGAACTAGTTTCCAGTATACTTAAGAGTTAAGGGATGAAAACAAATACTATGAATATTTTATTATTGGTGCCTTACTAATAATAGCAGTGTGTCCAGCACTGCCACAGCATACATAGAGTTTAGTTTTGACCTTTGTCCTCAACTGGAACATTAAAAATTTGTGACACTGTAGTTTCTTTTGACACCACTGACCCCTTGGGGGTCAGCAAAACTATGTTAGACTCTTCTGCATACAAGAAGCAACTTAATCTTTGGGGGCCCTGCTCACCAGGCCAGAAGTATATGAGTGTATGAGTGCATGTCTGTACACACACACATACACACTTTTTTTTCTATCAAGGAATTCCTACCCAGATATATATGCCTGGTACAGGTTTTTGTGGCAATCCAGAATAAATTTCATTCTTGATTCAAGCAATAACATCAACATTGATGGGGATAAAATATTGACCAAGGATTTTTTTCACCATACTCTTAAAAGGGCTTGACTGATCCCTTAAAATTGAGATGGCAGCATGGGGAGAACTGTGTGAGTGGCAGCTCCTAGAACTCTTAACTTTTTGATAAGTACATTATAACATCATGTTCATAAGTGTGATTGCCTTAATGAAGCATCTTAACACATGGACTTTACCACATACAATCAGAACAACACAATCCTAAAAAGTAAAACAAAATAAAACAAAAAAAAACCACACACTCTAACAAAGTCTCCAAAGGTGATTGTGATCATTAATCCCTATGGAAACAAATCTGACCAAAAAAAAAGGGCAAGGGGGTAGTAAAGATGACAAAATAGCCTCCAATAAAAATTATAAAGTATTCCCACTTAATGAGATGCTGGACACCTCAAATTTATCTGCTATTGGTAGAATGGCCAACAAAGTCAGCAGTGGCATGAGGGTATCCAGTATGAAATGCTAACTTAGTAAGAAATTGTCAGGCTGCCTACATGGCCTTTAAGATTATTTCCAGTGCAAAATCTATGATTTCATGATTCTGGGGATACTAAAAACCTTTAGAAGCCAGTCATACCCTGTCAAGGAAGTCCTGAACTGATATATTCAGGTATCAGAAATCAATCAAGTGTTTTCATGGACCTGTTACAATGGGCCACACAGCAATATTGATGACTCCAGCATTCTGGCATTGTCTTCAGTACTTAGAACGTGAAACCATGGAGCTCTATGACCCTATGGGGTGCCACCCCTTTCTTCTACCAGTAAGCTTCAGGGACTTACTCACTACCATTCCTACATTTTTTTCTGCTGCTACCATCATATCTATTTCCCAAGTTTCCCACGATCCAAACTATGATATCTGAACTTAGGCTACATATATGAGAGGACATAACTATGTTTCATATTCCCCCTTCCTCTGCTCCCTGGAAATGGAACTTGTAACTTTTTCAAGTGTTTAATGCAGGAATCTAAAACAAAGGGGAAACTGACAAGCTTACAATGGTTTAAAGATTGAATCCTGGTCTAGGGAAATAAAACTCTTTCTGCAGAGTTCCTTCTTCCTTCCTGACTACCCCTCTTCTGCCAGATCTTGTCCTCAGATGCTTGAATTCCTGTTCAATCTAACTGGTGGCTTTAACTTAAAAACAAAAACAAAAACAAAAAAACCCCATAGATCTCTTTGTATAGGAAAGCAGGTCCTTCGGGAAGCTGCTTTCTCCTACAGTTTCCCCCAACACTGAGCCCCTCACCCCACATAGTTTAGACTCATACTGTGAGCTTCAGACCTATGAGTCTTCATTTTAGGCTCACAGATCTGGAGTCTGTGGACTCTTTCCCTTTTCTTCCAAATGAAAACATCTCTTTTTGGCTTTTCAATTACTCTTCCTCCTCAGGCTTCAGTCTTCTGTCTGCCTCACTGTCCTTCCGGTGATCTTAGTGCTCATGATCTTTGAAATTTCTTCTAATTCGATCCTGATCTATTCTTTTTACCTACATTTGGCTTATACTGTAAAGCAAAATTCCTAGATCCTAAGAGCTAGCTCTGCTTTGAGTGGTTTTAAATGGTATTGCTTTCTACACTTATTGCCTCAGATTGGCATAATAAGCCCTATGGTCTTGCAACCAGGGACAAAGTCTGTATATCTGGTCAGTGAACCTGATTTACCTCTCATACTTTTGATCTTTGGTTCTGACCTCATGGCCCTTTACTGCATGTAACTTGCTTGTCTCTGACTAAGCTGAGAAGACAGACTCTCCTTCGGGTTGAAGGACATCAATCACGCAAATAGCCAATAAGCATTTATGTGCAAGTCACGCAGCTAGGTGTCAGGTATATTAAAGTAGTTATTAAAGTATTTTAAGTATTAAATATTTATTAAGGTATATTTAAAGATAAAACATTCCCTGCCCTAGAAGAACTTACATTAAATTGGGAGAGACATTTAAATATATAATTACCAACAAAAGACACACAAAATAAATACCCTGTTATTTAGGGAGGAGAAACTAGAAGTAAAGAGGCATCAGGAAAGGCTTCATGTAGATGGCGATCCTTGAACCGAACTTTCAAGTGACATGAAATCTATATCCTTGCTCTCAGCTCCTGGCTCCCTCTACTTCACAGATCTCAATATGGTTCATAAGGTTCGTGCACCATGCCCTTTAAACAAATATTTTGATTTCACAAACATTTACTAACGATCTACAATATTCCAGGGAAATGGTTCCTCATTTCTAAAATTGCCAGCTTACATTAACGGAGCCTTCTCCTCCGTCAAGAGGGCAAGGCATGAAAAGAGACCTTTCCTCCATAGGACGTCATCAAGGAGTGTAACGGCCAACTATTTATCTATACACAAGAATCCTTGGAGTGTCTTAAGGCTGTGTTGGTTAATATGTATATGAAACAAATGGGCAAAACTGTCCCACACCACTGGTTTCTTCACCAGCAGTGCTTGGAAAATACCTAATATCTGTTTCATTTAAAAGCTCAAAGAGGTAATGTCTATGTTAATCACTATCTGTCTAAAACCCAATCTTGAAAAGTCCATGGGACTCAGACCCAATCTTGATAATAGTGACAGTGACTGAAGGCTTCTTCAAGCAGAACCTATGAGTACCTTATCACATTGCCTCTGCTAGAGTACAGAATTTGTAACAGTGCAGATATGGAATAAATACTTCCTCATGTAGATCTCTCACTGACTGTGAATTCTGAGGAAGCCCACAACATTCCCCACTACACTGTGAGAAAACCACAGTTTTCTTGAAAAGTCATTTGCACATGAACGTACTATAACTCATTCTATTTTTGATTGCCACCTAGGGCTACTACATGGAAGCTGTGGAATGCAATAGAATCCAATTCACAGAAAGAGCAACAAATCAAGATTGTATCACCCCAATGCTACATTCCAACATTTTCCCTTAATCCAACAAAATGTGAAATTAAAAACATAAGCCATTATACCCAAGCCCTAAGTAACAAAGCTCTCAGATCTGGGGAAAAAAACAAAAATGAACAAACCTCAAACACTCCAATAATAGTAGCTGCCATTTTATATATGAAGTGGTTTACATATGTTATCCTATTTGGGCCTCACAAGAACCAGGTGAGGTACATAATGCATGTATTCTTATTCTAGTTTAACAAATGAAGGAACTGGGGCCTCACCTCAGAGAGACTAAATTAGTTGACCATGGTTACACCAATAATGAGTAGATGACAAGCAGCATTCAAATCCACTCCTCTCCCAACTCCAAATCCAGAATGCTTCCCATAATGCCATACAGCCTCCTGCTTGTTCAATTTGTACTTTATAGTCTGCCTTATACCTACAACACCACTCATGTGGCACTAAGAGATTGAGCAGGGACACTGCTGGGTTTGGAGTCAGGAAGACCTGAGTTCAGCTCTGGCCTCAGATATTTATTAGCTGCATGTCTCAGGTAAAGTCACTTAACGACTGTCTCAGTTTCCTCAACTGTAAAAGAGAGATCAAAATAGCACCTACCTCCCAGAGCGGCTGTAAGGATCTGTGAAATAATATTTGTAAAGCACATAGCACAGTACCTGACACACAGTAGGTTTTATATAAATGCTAATTATTATTCCTAAATCAAATGTTAAAAACTGGAGGGAAGAACTTTTTTAGTTGACAGGCAAGGGCTAGGACATGAAACTTAAAATTAGCTGAGACATTAAGAGAGGATGAAAAATGTATATATTGAATTACTTTCATCAAAAAACTTTGTGCACGCCACATGCATCTTCTACCAAAAGTTCCCAAAGGGGACCTGTCCCTTATGTTTATTTTACTATTAAATGAAGAGATCCTTAGTAGAAATGACCTCCTACCTGCTACAGCTCCCCTTGACATACAGTGTTTGTTAAGGCAGTATTAAAATCTATAATTTCACAATAACTTGTTACGGCAAATTATTACGAATCTAATTTTTGCAATAAAAATGGTATCTTCCATGGAATAAGGTACTGCATTGACAGTGGAGATATATGTACAAATAGTAATACAGGAAAGCTAAGGGATATACTACTATACTTTCGTGAATCAAAGAGATTAAAGAAAGAGCTTCAATCCTTGAACCCTAGAATTCTGGGGTAAAAAATGTAGAAAAGAGAACTGCACTGAAGTTTAGAAGTCATGTTTAGGAGCCATGAGACCATGGTACCTACCTTTATGTCTCTACATGGTCATTTCAGTTCATGATAACAAACAGTCTGTGATCCTAGACCAGGGATACTTAACCAACCAAGAACTTAACAGTATTTATTAAGCAGGGATAATCTAGACAAGCTTAGTTTGTTTTAGCAAACCTGATTTTAAAAGTTCGGTACAAGACTAGCTAGAGATGCTTGAGCATATCCTTCTAAGTATGGCATTCTTAATTTGAGATCTGTGTGCTTTTTTAAAAATCAAAATTCGATAATATGTTTCAATATAATTTCATTTCCTTTTTAATCTGGTAAATTTTATTTTATGTATTTAAATACATTACTGTGAGAAAGGGCCCTCCACAGGCTCTTTTGCCAGATTGCCAAAGGTGTCCCTGACACAAAAAAATTAAGAATCTTTATTTTATTGCAATCCAAAGAAACTTAAGGTAGACCATCAGTTCTGAATTATAGAACAGGTTTGAAAAGATAAGTTCATAATTCCAAGCAATTCATATTAGAATTCTAGTGATTTCTATAGCTATCACCCTTTAGATAACCACAGGTCCAAAACAGAGGTCAAGCTATGTCAGCCTGAAAAGGCAGTGACATAGATAAGCCTGAATTCTGAGCCCTCTGCATTTTTGGTTTGTGTAACCAAGAATGCTGGAATTCATCCAATAAGAGGTTTTGTTATAGATAAGTCCACTTCCTTACATATGCTTCATTAATCTTAAACAGATATGCAAACATTCTCTCTATCTCTCCTTAATGGAAAATAGTACATATGCTTTATATAATTCCTAGATAAAATTTTATAGCTATCAGAAAATAAAATTTTTTAAAAATCCTAATGAATAAGTTAAAAGAAGAGAGGAGAGAAAAGGAAACAAAATAAAATAATACAATTTATTTTAGGTTAGGTCCTCTAATCAGCACACCTGGATGGGGTATTGACATTAACTGTGTATGACTTAATTATGAGAGTACTCAAGAGTCCATCGAAAGAACACTTATGCACTTGTGAATTAAGTATGCTGTCAAGTAACAGTTCAGAATTTTTTTTTAAGATCCTAAAAGAAAAAAAGGAAAGTTCTCTTCACAGTAATAAGTCAGGTATTATTAAAAGAATTCTGCACTACCACATAAAAGGAGTGTACATTTAATTTAAACACAGGTTGTTAATATAGAGTACTGATGCATGAAGTAAACATAGAAAATACCTAAAACTAAAAACCTTTCCTAATCAAACTGCAGTGGGGTTTTTTCATGATTTTGGACCTTGATCATGCCCTGAGTGCGTCCATGTAATAGCATGGGTTCACAATTGCTATGCAAACTTCCCAGAGTAGTTTGTCATGTGCATTAAATATATGTAAATAGTATATCTGTTTTGTGCCCTCCTCCCTAAAGTGGACCATTCTCTGTGTACTGATATATTACTTTTTCTTTTCCTTTCCTCTATCGTGTCCTCTCTTTTGTTGCAGTCGAAGTCATTTGTACATCATAGTTAAGACACATTTCAGTAATGATCCTTTCAAAGGCAGATTCTGTTTTCTTGAATTTCATCAGCTCAGCCTATAATTAATTAGAAGTTAACATTACACTTTAATGGATAAATTGCTATGTGGTTCATATGAAACCCACTACTCATCTGAATATAAGATAAGTGGTGAACAAGCTCACATTATCCCTTAATTCTTTTTAATGTCAATCTTAAAGTCATAGAATATGGGATGTTATGAGGACTCCCACCAAGAATTATGCTAAATACAACATAAGAGACTCTAAAAGCCAATCCATCCTTTATTTGGGTTGCACGGTGATTTTGCTTTTCTAATGCATAGGTCTGACCATGTCCTCCTACTACTCAATAAACTTCATTTATTTTCAGGATCAAATATAAATTCCTATGTTGGACATTCAAAGCTCTTCAACATCTAACTCACATACACATTTTCAATCTTCTTATATTTTGTTCCCCTCCATGACCTCTGTGATACAGGTATGCTGGTCTACTCACAGTTTCTTGACGTTAAGTTTCCATCTCCTCTGTGTGCCTTCACACTGGATTACCTGCCCCCCTCCCCCCATGCTTGGAAAGTTCTGCACTATCACTGCTGCCTCTTTAATTTCTCTAGCTTCCTTCAAGACACAGCTCAAATCCTACCTTCTGCAAGGGGTTCTCTCATGGCCACCCTCAGCTGTTACAGCTTTTCCTTCTCAGAATGCCTTCTATCTATTCTGCATCTCTTATACACACCTAGTCATGTATACATTGCCTCCCCCATGAGAACATGTATTCCTTAATGAAAGTGTCTGTTTTGGACTTTCTTTGTCTCCTCAGCACTTAGCCCAATAGTTGGCAGATATTAAGTGCTTGACATAGGAGGTAATGTGACTGATTGAGGAAGAAATATTTCTGAGTTATACTAGACTGAAAATAGGGCTAGAGAAAAGTGCCCAGAACTGAGGCAGAAGAATTTAATCTGTGGTTGACCAACCATTTTTTAAAATAAATTTTTCTCTCCTTGTTAATAGAGGAGAAAAAGTTCTAAATAAACAGAATTGTGGGGTGTTTTCCCCACAATATATGCGTTGTTTTCCCACATTAGAACGTAAGGTCCTTGAAGATAAGGATTAGCTTTATTTTTGTTTTTATATCCTTAGAGCTTAGCATACAGTTGGGCACACAGTAAGCATTTAATATAAGCATTTAATACACGCTTTTTCATTCATGTAACAATTTAAATGGAGATTGATAAAAATTGGCTGGAGAAAGAACTTTTTGTTTTCTCACAGGCACTTGGTTCCATATCAGTTATTAAACTCTACCCATCCTTTTGAAGCCCTAATTTTTAATTCCTTCTCTAGTTACCCAGAGGCATAAATGCAAGACACCAAACTCCAAAGCACTTTGCCCATGCCACTTCCCTTTTGGTGCCAAAAGGAGTCTTCTTCTTGTGTATCCCTCTGCCTTCTATTAGAATCCAGACCTAAGGAGGGGTTTCTTTTGTAGCTATTTGTGGCTTCTATCATTTAAATAGTTTCAAGATTAATAGATTCAAATAGATTTTTTTCACTGATCAGTCGGGCTCATGGATTTTAATTCCAGGAGTAGCTACTGGGGAGGCCACTGGAGAGTCTATCCATCATTTCTTACAGCATGAAGTTTTGTTATCATTTTATGCAACTTCAACATTTCCTTAATGTCTCACTGACATTTATTTTCAAGTGTAGGAGGTATGTGTGTGTAGGTAATTTGTAGAAAATTAGTCTAAAATCTTCAAGTTATGGAATGTGGCAGCTTGTCTGTTTCAAAGTTAGTTGTGAAGGTGAGGTTTTAATAGCACCACAGAGACCCAGAGCTTAAGTAAACTAAATGATATTTAAGACTCTTGGTAGGTATCCTTAAAGTAGTGGCTCCTAAATTAATTTGATATTAAAATAAATTTCAGTAAAAATTATTTAAATAAATCCATCATCACTATAATTACCATCATCAGTTACAAAGAGCGCTTTAAGATTTGAAAATCAATTTTATATCTAGTATCTCTTTGGATCTCCATAACACTCCTATGAGACAGGTTCTAAAAGTATTACTAGCCCTATTTTTCAGGCAAGGTCAGGGAAATTCTGGAGCAAAACAGAGGAAATTAAGCCCATTCCCATACTGATAGAGTATTTCCTATATGAGTATTTTTAACGTATGTATAATTTTTATTCATTATTTTGGGGTTCTTAACTTGGGGGTCTCCAGACCCTCAAGAGATAAATGAATCAATCTCAGAAAAGTCTGTGAACTTGGATGTCAAAAAAAAAAAATTGTATCTTTTATTTTCACTGACCTCTGAGATTTCCTTCAATTACGAATGTAGGCAACACACATTACTCTCAGAGGAGGTCCATAAGCTTTACCAGACTGCCAGTAGAGTCTGTAACACAGCGAAAGTTTAAGAGGAAAAAAACTTGCCAGCACTGAAATTCTTTCACAGACCAGACCTCTTGAAACACCAGGAATCCATGGGACATATTTGAGGAAATGCTACCTGAGAGGTGAATTAAGTCAACCAGGTGACCTCTGGTTTGTAAGCCTAGGTTTGACTTCTCAGTTCCCTTTTCTCTCTAAAGCTATGATCTTAAGACTTAGGGAGAAGGAGAGATTTTCTATAAGGCATACTTTATCGAAATGTAATTCTGAAATAATTTGTTAGACACTTAATAAGCACAAAAATTTTGTAAGAAATACCATCTTAAACATGGATTGATTTTTATCCTTTTTAAGTTCTTTATGCTTTACAGACAAACTTTCTCTTCAATCTATCAGTACAACTTCAAGAAATCTATGTATGTGTAAAATCTCACACTTTTAAAGGAAAGGAAACTAGGTGTTGCCAGAACAAGAGTGTAATATATCTTTCCCAAGAAGTGTCTGGGTTAAAGAGAGGAACAGAAGGATATGGGCCTTTTTACAACTGGAAATGATGTCCAATTGAGGCAAATTAAGCAATAACTCTCTTTCTTGGGGTCCAACATGGGAAGAGTGCTTGGACATAAAGGTTCATTCTAGGGGGAACAGCCTCTGTGGGCTTTGAAATTCCTTTTCAAAGCTGGCAAAAGTGTATCTCCCCTCCTATGATTTCAAATGCGATGCATGGAACACAGTTTAGTTTATGTTTAAACTACTTTAGTTTTAATTTAGAATTTAGTTTAAAGTAAATTCAGTTTAGTTATGAATTATTATTTTCTCTCTCCTCATTCTCCTCCCTGACATGTTTCTGATTCTTCCAGACTTCACGATCAAGACTCAGCTGCCTAACCCTGTAGCTTCCCTTGTTGCTGAGGGGCTTCTCACCCTGCAACATGCTTCTGCTATGCTGGCCCCTTTCTCTCGTCATCCTTTCGGGTCCTCTATTTGGAAAATGGGTCCAGGACACCCATGCCTCGTTCTCTTCTCTGCTGTGCTTCTCATTCCCCAGGGCAGGAACTGTTCCCCTTTCTTTCCTTCTGCCCTGCTTTTCAAGCCTCTTTTATGTCTTGTCTTTCCCCAGGGTGTGTGAGCTCCCTGATGGAAAAGATCATTTTTTTTATACTTCTATTTGTATCCCTAGCGCTTAGCACAGTGTCTAACACATATCAGGCATTTTAAATATATTTGTTGCTTTTGTATGGAACACAGTTATAAGTGACACAAAGACCATATTTCTTTATCTTTCTGCTTACTTTTGGGTGTATATTAGACTTAAATTGATTTAAAGCCCAAAATTTACTTATTTACATCATGAAATTCCAATGTAAGCATGTTACAAGAGCACAATAAAGACCAAACTATTCTAAGGGCTTATTTAATATCATTTGCAACATTGTTTAAGTTGATTTGTTTTGACTGTCTAAATGAGACTAATTTACGATTAGTAAAAGCATGAAATGAATGTCATATAAGAAGGAAAAAATAAAATCATATACAAAAACTCAGGGGCAGAAATGCAAAAGTCTCTTGTCTAGGATGGTCAGGTGGTGAGAAGACCTTTCCCTCCCATTCCCTTTCCTCTTCCTGGTTCATCTCAGAACCCATCCAGGATCCCTGAATGCTCACTTAGCTTGGCTGAGATGAGAATCACCATTTCAGTATCTTTCCCAGGGAAAGCACTGCACAATTTCCTAAAGGCAATGAAATTATTCTTAACTTGGATTCAGTTCTGGACCCAAACAATTGTCCATTTATAGCAAGGAGGGATGGCTCATGTCCTGCTACCCTATTTAGAACAGGGGTAAGTCCTGATAAATTGATTACCTCCAAATCTGGAATAAGGACCAGGCCTTATCATCTGCTCTGTTACCATATCCTAAGGTTCTCTAGGCCTCACCCCTTTGTCTTGCCCCCACCCTCTGCAGACCCCCAAAACTGGCACTACCATCTAACCTGCTGAGCAAGCTCAAAGACATCTGAGACTTGACAAGTCTCTCCTGGAGTAGTACCCTTAGGACTTCCAGTACTTTTCATCCATTCTATAGCTATACCTTCTTTCATGTGACGCAGTGAGTTTCTTGACAGCACTTTGTTAGTTGTGTTCCCAGGACTTTAGTTTTGGCAAAAAATAAGTGTTTAATGTTTTTCTAAACCATTCACTCATTCCTTCACCCATCCATCCACCCACAAGACCTTTAGAGAGAAACTATATGGAATCCACAGTTTACCTTCACACACTGGGCAACATTCTCCAGGCACTTTAACAGGGTTCATGCAGCTTTGTCCACAGGCCGTTGCAACACAATGCGGTTCTCCATTAATACACTGGCAGAAGGTGCAGTCATCTTCTCTCCAGCGGTCTCCATGTGCTCGGATCTGACCACTAGCAAAGCAGCCAGCAGGATTGTTAAAGGGATACACTGGATCTAAATTAAAGCATGAGTTCTGAGTGAGATCAAGGGTAATTCTACATGTAATCTATTTTTATCTAGAGACAGCTTTTTTTTAGGTAGCAAAATCTAGTCAACTGGAGTGCTTTTACAAATGTGCTGAGAAGGATTTCAAAGTTGTACGAGTCTCTTATGGTTCCTGTGTAGGCAGCCATTGTGACAAATCCATGTCCCCCCATCATGATATAGTACCAAGAATAAGAGATCTATGGCACAAAAAAACAATGCAGCAAGGTTCTGTTAAAATTTTGGAAATCACTGTTGGTTGAACTTGAGTTGGCAAACAGAAATCCAGGGTTCCATTTTCAATCTGTCAGTGATCTTTGAATTGTTGGTTTAGTTCTTTGTTCTGCCTTGATTTTACCACCTGTAAAATGGAAATAGTGATATATTTCCCCAACTAGCTTATAGCTATATTCTTACTTCTAGGACTATAAGAAATGTATCTCTCTGATGCTTTTAAGTACATTAGGAAAGGTGCAAGATAACAAGAAGAGGCACAATGATCCCTTCCTGTGATGTAGTTTGTTACGCTGCATGCTCAGACATACCATGGGTCAGTGCATGTGCCCTGGAGGAAAGGCTGTGAGCCTCAGCTATTTTTCTCCCCTTCAGCCGGGCAGCCAAGCAGCAGCCAAGGTTGGGGGACAGAAGTAGCCAAGGACAGTAACTGTAAAAAAAAAAAAAAGCTTTCTGAGGTTATTTGATGAGAACATCAATACTGCATGCAAAATCCCCAAGTACTCTCATCATGAGAGTTCCTGGATCAAGAAGTTAAGATTTTATTTTCCCCTGCTCAGAGAAACTTAAAAACTAGATTCAACCCAGCTTCAATCAGTTGTTTGTATGCTGGGGAAAGGAGTTCTGACAGTTCAGAGTGAGATGTGCTGATATGCTGATGAGATCACTGCAAATTGTAAGGACTGCAGGATGGTCAACTAAAGCTAACAGTTTTGCTTTTTGTAAAAAGTAATCTTCATAGAACAAGGGAGTCAACACTGAGATGGGCTAGGCTTCCTAGATCCCCTTTTAAAAATATTGCATGACACTTCATAAGCATTCAGAGACTAGACTTGAATTTCAGGAAGTGAAACAAAACAGGATCTGAGCCCAGACAATTCATTTGGATTGTTATGCAGGAATTCCTATCTATGTTTTGACACAATCAACCTGTTCATGGTTTTACAGACTGTTGTGGAATGAGGGCAGTGAAAAAAAAGGAATAAATTGGGAAGTTAGAATTCTGATCGGATATTTCTGTCCTCCAGACTTTGAACTGAATTATCTTCCTCCTATATTGGACAAAACAATTTTTAACAAGGTAAGACAGAGACATTTGTTGCTGTTCAGTCGTGTCCGATTCGTTGTGACTCCAATTTCTTGACAAAGATGCTGGACTGGTTTGCCATTTCCTCTTCCAGTCAATGAAGGCAAAATGAGGTTAAGTGACTTGCCCAGAGTCACACACCTAGTAAGTGTCAGAGGCTGGATTTGAACTCAGGTCTTTCTGACTTCAGATAGCATTCTATCTACTGAATCACCTGGCTGCCTCCAAGACAGAGACCTTTACCTGGTATAAACTATATTTTTCCTAAGACTGCGAATTCAACTTTCAAAGAACAAAGAAACAACTTTTAATTTGTGGCTTTCACTGTTTTCACCATTAAATCCTTCCATGCTATGGTTAAAAAAAACACAAAAAGGTGCTGAGTAAGCAGCACAGTATAGTGGAGCAAGAACTGGCCTTGGAGTTAGGAAGACCTACAGTCAAGTACTAGCTCTGGCACATACTGACTGGAACCCCAGATAAGTCACTTCACTTCTCAGGGTGCCAAATTCTGCACTGGAAGGTTCCTCACTATAGGGATGCCCTACACTCATGAAATCACAGATCTGGAGAATGATTTTATATTGAAATACATTTCTATTTTGTAACTCCATTTACACATACACACACACGATATATATATCTCTATGTATCTATCTGTTTATCTGATACAGAAGAGGAAGGAAAAATGCCATCTCACACACACACACACACACACACACACAGATACACAATAGATGGGTTGTGTTTCTGTGTGTCTATATATATATATATGTGTGTGTGTGTGTGTGTGTGTGTTTTATAAGGTATATTCTCTCACTACAGAACTAAGATGAGAAGGGTAGAAAATAATGGATGTTTTGGCTCTAGGTTTGGTGTTCCTGTCACATCAGGTTTGTAATATTCTTCCTCTTTGGGGAAAGACAGCACAGGACAGTACAGAAGAAAGAGCACAGGATACTTTGTTTCTAGTCCTGGATCTGTTACTTACTAATTTTCTTTAAAACTGAACTGATCTTTAAGGGGGATTGATTTTAAAGAAATTCTCTCTAGGAATTTCAGTGGTGGGTGGTATGGGGATACGGTGGGAGAGGAACGGAAACAATCTCAGGCCCAGATTTGCCTCCTGGTGCCTGATTCTGCCCTCTGGAGCAAAACTATTTACCTAGGGCTATGCTACCATGACTTTTTTAGTAATGCTACTGTTGCTGTTCCAGTCCTGTCCGACTCTTTGTGACCCCACTTGGGATTTTCCTGGCAGAGATACTGGAGTGCTTTAAATCATTTCTTTCTTCAGATCATTTTACAGATGAAGAAATTGAGGCTAACAGGGTTAAGTGATTTTCCCAGGGTCACATAGCTAGTAAGTGTTTGAAGACCAGACTGGAACCTGGGTTTCCTAACTCTAGGCCTGGTACTTTATGCACTATGCCACTTAGCTGGCTCTCCTAGTAATACTCTCTCTGCCCCCCTCCACTGACCAAAAATGAGATGTCTCCAGGAAGGTTAGATAAGAGGTAAGAGATGGAGAAATAGAACAAAATATGAAAGAAAATAAGTCTTCTTCCTGGAAGGTAGGTGGCAGAGTGGATAAAGTTTTGGGCCAAGAGTCAAGAGGACCTGAGTTCAAATCCAGCTTTAGATACCAGTGGTGTTACCCTAGGCAAACCACTTAACTGCCTTCTACCTCTGTTTCTTCATCTGTAAAATGGGGATGACAGTACCTAACTCCCAGGGTGAGGATAAAAATGAGATAATATTTGTAAAGTGCTTAGTTAGCATAGTGCCTAGCCCATTATAGGTGCTTGGTAAATTTGTGTCCCTTTCTTCCTTTCCTTCAACATTTTCATGGATTTGGATGAGGGTGAGGTGAGCACTACAGACATGGGAATTTTGGCTAGATTTCTGAATCATTCACCTTTCTGCAGTCAACTGAGCAGATTTTCAGTCCTCCATTATTATTAGAGAAATTACCTTCACAAACAGGACAGCATTCTCCTTCTGGCTCATAGTATCTATCACAGTTCAGCTCACCACAATGAGCAGAGAAACAAATAGAAACACCTCCCTGGCATCTGCAGAATTGACAATTGTCCATTCGAAACATGTCTCCATCGTAGTACTCCACACTGTTAAAAACGCAAGCTGGTTTCGTTTCTAGGAGTTTAAAAAAAAAAAGTCCATTCAAAGGGAACTTGGCATAAGATATTTTCAAATAGAGTTTTGATTTTTGTATGGGAGTACTCTGATAAAAAAATTAATATAACCAAGGAAGTATTCTTTATTTAAAAAAATCAAAGTGGATAAATAATCTTTTCCCCACTAGATTCTAAAACTTCCTTTAACAAAGTTTTCTGTGATTGTTCTTAACTAAGTGAAGGGGCCTTTTACTCTGAATTCATCCTACCTGTCATGCCTGACCAACTTTTCTCTTAATTTCTTCTTTTATTCAAACAGAAATTATTTTGCCCTAATTTTTCTTGTAAGTCTAATTTTTCCATTTTCATATCCTTCTCTCCCCAGTACTCTCTCCTCAGCTCTCTTTTAAAAAACAGAATAAAAAAATTATAAAATCTTAGAGTTGGCAAGGACCTCAGAGGTCATCTAGTGTATCTTGTGCCTAAATAATCCTGTTCACCAGCATGACATCCCTAACAAACAGCCATCCAACTTTCACAAGAAGATATCCAAACAACAAGGATCTCAGTGCATCCTATTCCACTTAAGAACAACACTAACTGTAAGGAAGTTTTTCCTTCCATGAAACTGAAAATGCCTCCAAGCTCTAGCTTCCACCCACAAGTTCTCATTCTGCCTTCCTCGGCCAAGCAAAACAAGCTTGATCCTTCTTCCACATAACAGTCCTTCCAATACTTGCAGACAATTATCCCTATTCATATGAAGCCTTCCCCCTTCCAGGTTAAACAGCTTTAGTCCCTTGTACCAGTCTTCACACAGCATGCTTTTGAGTGCCCTCATCACTGGATCTGCCCTTCTCTGGACATGGGCCAGGTTGTCTCAATGCTTGTCTCTAATACATCAGTGCTCAGAATTGAACACAATGGAAATGAACGCTGCTAGTAGTAGCTGTACATTTAGAACTAGAATCTCAGTATGAGTTTATTTCTTTAATCCTAGAGCTCTTCCTCAGATTCTATTTAAACAAATTACTTCAAATAATGAAGAGAGCAAGGTCCTCTTATTGAATGTCCTTTTGTTCAGTGATATGGCCTTGGGAAACCTCGGCATCATGCTCTACAACCATTGTGGTTCCTCTTCCAAAGGTCCACAGGATCTCCAATCTGCTACAAATATCATGTAAAACTACTTTGCATTTACATAATGACTTTCCAAGTGTTTTCTCATCTACAATCGTTTCTGAGATAAAGTTGAAGGAAACACCTCCCCTTTAAAAAGTTATCCATTTATTTTTATTTCCTAATGCCTTATTAGAAAGGAAGAACAAGGCCGAAGGTGTCAGTGCTTTGGGAAGGCCTGAAACAGGACGCAGACCAAAAGCATTCTTTTGCCTTGCTGGTCGTTTGTCAATCTTTGGACTCCACCTTGTTAAAGACTAAGGATTTGGGTCAAGATACCTCCCCCTGTTTGGGGGATTCAATTGTTTTTGTTGATGATTACTAATTTTATAATAAAAGGTTTTTCTCTTTTTTAAATCAATTTCCCTGAAGCTTAAAATTCTTCTCTTTTTCAGTGATGAAATGACCAGTTAGGCTACATTTCCCTAGAGATAAAAACCAATGTGTTTTCATAATTCAAACATTTGAATATTTTACCAGAAAAATAAAATGTTGCTTCTAACAAAATACTGGATTAAACTGTGATCAAGTTGCAGAAAAAACTTCAAAATGCAATTTTAAAACTATCATAACAGTTACATAAACCAAGCAACATCAACCACTTAGACTTTTTTGATCAAATTGGGCTATTATAAAGGTGAACAACAATATTCCTGATGAGTGATCTAAAAAGTAGGAGAAGAATTTCAGTTATTAATAAAGCAATTCTAGGCATACTAAGTATTATAATAGATGCACATAAGCTTAAGTGATAGAATGTAACAGAGAGACAGTTCTTTCTGATTAGAGTAGAGGTAATAAAAGAAAAGAATTAGCAGAGATATAGTTAAGAGAGGGTGTCAAAAAACATGTCTAAAAAAATACACAAACTCAGAAAAAAATCCTTTATGTGAAAAATTATAGTAAATTATGAAATATGCATTAAATGGCAGGCTGTGTTTAAGGCTGTTTTTCTAGGACAGAGCATAATAAAAAGATTAACATAAGTCTTTGAGAAGCAAGTTCTTAGTATAGTACTTTGACTATAGCTAGCTCCAAGAGGAAGGTCTAAATGGATCAGTACCCTAGAGGTGTTAAAAGGAAGCTGTAAATGACCAAATTTGCACCCAACAATGCACTGTATTATAAAAGTGTCCTTTAATAATTTAGCAAGTGTTTTCTGCCTCTCAACTAAACTGCATTCTCCTTAAGAGCTACAGCTTATGTGTTTTTATTACTTTTGTATTTCACAGCTCCTAGGTGTAAGGTTTTATACAAAGGCCTTAATAAACATTGCTGACAAAGTATACAGATCAATGGATGGTAAGTAGGATGGATAGTAAAGAACTTGAGTTCAATTTAAGTGTACCCAATTAAAAAGACATTTGTTAAATGTCCACTAAATGCAAAACACTTTGCTAGGTATTAGGAACTTCAAACCACAGGTTTAAAAACCTGTGATATTAATGATTATATCATAATTATTTGGTAGAAATGTCTATGACATAGAAGTTCATATAATGTTATGATAAATGGAAACAGGAGAGGAAAACAATTTCTCAGTGAGATAAGACTACCGAAGTTGCTTCTAGCTTTGGTTTCATTGGATGTGAGCTGCAAACCTATTAGTAAATGAATGGCTGTCTAAAAAAAAAATACATGTGTGAATAGGAAAATTTCATTACTCAAAATTTTAACAATTACCTGAAAGTCTTTGGCTTGTCAACATCAGACACATAATCATTATGGGTAACAGGGAAGGAAACAACACTGCAATATTCTAAAGGTACATATGATAGGGCATCAGAACAGAAAGGAAATTAACAGGACAGTATATTGGTAGGCATTCAAGTAAATATTTACCAAATTTAATATCTGTTTGAAAGCACCAGACTCCCTGTAGTTTAAGAAATGAGTCTGCTGACCTTGGGAACACTACTAAGTGTTGATTTATAAATAATATTATGCACACAGTGGACTCTTGAGAGATGTTTGGTTTTTAAATAATGATAGAGAGTTTTGACAGTGCAGTTTGCATCAACAGGGATCAAGTGAGAACAAAGAATTCCCAGCAGGTTGATTGATACCATGTACTAAAAGGTGCTGGGGGAAATGGGAAAAAAAGGCAGTTATACATGCAGAATATTTTCACCCATCAGCACAGTAAATGTCCTTATAAGGAAGGTAATGAATCTATGGCATTGTACTCTTCTAGCCTCATTCATAATTGAATGTCTAACAAACAGGAGCAACAAGGCACCGGGATACATGAGATGAGTTGAGCATCTTCCTATTAAAGGTGCAGTATTGAACCAAGAAGCTCTCCCCAGATTTGTTCTGTAAAGCAATATAACTTGCCTTCATGGCCCCTCTTCTCTTTCTGCTCCTCATCTTCAGAAAGAAAGAAAGAGTTCCCATATTTGTATATTTGTATCATATTTGTATATGACTTTATAAAACAAACGTGCATCTATACAATTTATGTTTCTCTATATGGTCTATGTGACTATAAAACCCATCTAGGATGGCTCCTCCCAGAACTACCCAAGTCAACCCCATCTTTATCTCTCACCAGATTGTACTCCAGATTCTCTGCCATGCCTCAGAAACCTCTACATTCTAGAAAATCACTCTAGCCGTGGAATTCACACCTTGGAAGCACCCTCTACTCCTGCAACCTCTCTCTCTGATTGAATAACCTCTCCTGGAACCTCCATTTAAAGAAGGACCAGGCCAGTCATGTCTTCATTTCTCATCAGGATACTTGAGAGACTTCACCATTTTCCAGTGTCCAGTAACTTTCATCTCCTTCCACATCCTTTCAGCTCCCTTTAATACACTTTGTTTCCTTGCTGGAGGGCACACGCTGTCTTTCTTTCTGCTTTGTATATATGTATTCCCGGCACTTAGTAAACACTTAATATTTATTGAATGACTTGTTGATATGCATGGATTTGTAGTTTTTTTTTTCTTTCTGATTCTTCTCTTTTCAGAACAAATTATGAAAAAATAAGATTCTTGGCAATCTATCTTTTTTAAAGTACCCCAAGTAGGATAATGATAAGGCACTAAGAGAATTCACATGTATATGGCACTTTAAGGTTTGCAAAGTAAAACACATATATTATCTCATTTGAATCTCTCAATGACAGTATAAGGTTGAAAACCATCAAGATACTTACTGTCAAGATAATGGCAAAAAAGAGAAGCAACAGCACTGGAATCTGCAACTAATAGGCATGCTAAATCCTATTATTAGAGTTAAATGTTTATGTGATAACAAAAGCCTGAGAAAATAGATATGATCCAAAGTTCAAGGTTATGGCTACAGATGCTATGTTAGGTAGACAAAAACCTGAAAACCCTAATGAGAAAAGACAAGCTTCTAGAGAAAAGAAAGAAAATGAGGGAAAGCCATTCCTTCTAAATTAGTAAGAGCATGAATCAACTTTGTTGCTACAGGTGATGGTGCTAAGTAATAGGATTTTAGGATTCGAAGGCATGATTCAATATCAGTAGACTATTATGTAAGAGCCTTTTCTAGAGAAAAATAGGAAAACTTGGCGGTAAAGGATGGGGAGACTTTATGACAGAGAAGGGAACATTCATCTAATAAAAATCTAACTTGACAAGTATAGTAAAATACAAACTCCAAGAGGGCAGGAACATTTTTTTCATTTGTCTCTGTGTCTCCAGCACCTGGTAAAGTGCTTAGCACAAGCAGGCACTTAATAAATGGCTGCTGAATGGAATTAAATGGAGCTAAATATTTATTTATGAAAAATGCCATGAATTATTTATTATGATCTGACTGTTTTCAAGGCCATCAAAAAAGAAAGCAATGAATGAAGAGTTGGGTCATTGTTTCACTAAGGTCCAACCTTTCTCCACATTTTCTCTCAGCTTTATCCTACTCCCTAGTGGTAATGATAAGTCCTTTAGGGAAGGTGCAATGCCTCATACTTGCCTAAATCTTCCACAGCAGGGGTATCAAACATGGGGACCCTTCCTGAGTACCATGGAAGATGGTTAAAATGTAACTGGAAAATATTTAACAAAATAAAATAAAAAACAGAACACCACAGATGATGCTAATATGTGTTTTCTAAGTCACCATGTAGACCACAACGATTTTTACGTACAGCTTAGTGGTCTCTGCTATTTGAGTTTGATACCACTGTTTAAGTGACTAGTAGAGAAGCACACAAGGACCTGAATATCTACATTTTAAAGACACCTATGTAATCACCAGCTAAAGGTAATTACAAAACAAAACAAAAACTTGAATATATATTTTCCCAGTCCAGAAAGCTTCTGGAAAGTCATGTTCTTGTGGCCAATACAGAAAAAATGTCTCTTACAATAATTCATACATTGGTCCCAATTCTCTCCCATCTCTCTTGTATGAAAAGATATAATTGTTTTAAAATGTTAAGAGATAATGCTGCCTAGAATTAAATTTATATTTGGCATTAATAGTTTTCCTCTCTGATGAGGTATGTTGTAGTTTTTGCCTCCTCACATCTAAGTATGAGAGGCAAATCAAGTCAAGACATTTATTAAGCACTTAATATGTGTCAGGCATTATGAAGCATGGCATAATGGAGAGAGGGGAGTCTGGAAGTCACGAAGATCTGGGTTCAAATCCTACCTCTTACACATACTAGCTACGTAACCCTGGGGCAAGTCACTTCACTTTTTGAGTCAAGAGTAACCCTCAAAGAATAGAACTTTCAGATGAGTTGTTAATTTGCATCTGTGGAAGGGAGTTTCCACACTAAAACTTTCCCATGCTGATGAAATCACAAACAAAATAAGAGAAAAGCCCCTAAATTCAATAAATGTCATATTTCCCAACCTTGGATCTTGACTCTGTCATAGAACAGGCACCATTTTTTTCCATAAAACATGAAAGAAAGGGATGGCCTATTTTTGAAGGAATTTTGTATGACAAGGCAGTGTGGTTCAGCTGAGAGTACTGAATTTAGAATTATGAGGACCTGGATTCAATTTCTTCATCTGATACTAGATGTGTGATATGGACAAGTCACTTAAGATCTCAGAGCCTCAATTTCACCATTTGTAAAATGAGGGGTTTAGACTAGATGACTTCCAAAGGTCATCTGTGATTCTAAGAGTTATTTTCTTGGTTCTCCAAATTTCCATGGGAGCAGAGAGCATACTATGGAAAGGAATGCTATAGGAAAAAATGCCCTCCATAAACCTGGAGCAAGTCAAATCCACCAAGCTTTTGTCTTTTCTGGTTCAGGTATCTGAGGCTCTAGTCCTATTCTTATTTGTATACATTATCCTCTGACAACCATGGAAACTATATTGATGTTTAAATGAAGGCAAAAATATGGTCACGGATTTCAAGACTTTCTTCCTTGAAATCTGTGAAATTAAAATTTTGAAACACAGCAAAGAATGACTGCAACATGTCATCATATATTACATTTCAAAATTTTGGTAATTTTCCCCTAACTTGTATTATCCTTCAGCAATACTTTAAATACAGTGACCTTCTAAAGTTATTCCCTAGTTTTATAAAAGTCTGACACAGACAGGCTTAATCCTCCTGCCTCATTTTACAAAAAAAAAAATCATAGTAGTCTCCATGAACAATATAAACTGCACATACCATTAACACATTCAAAGACATCACAGCATTTTCCAGGAGTTCCGTCTCCACGAGAGACTATGCGGGGGATGGATCCCACCTCACACATAGGGAAACCACATAAGCCAGAAAGACATTCGCATCTGAAACCAAAGAAAAAGGAGGGGAAATCCCATGAATGAACAAAAACAAAGAATTTGGGGATCTGAAAGTAGCCATGGTGCTCTCTAAAACAGCCATACGCCACATTTATCTTGAATTGTGATGAATAAGGTATTCCACACCAGCGGACACAGGTATGTACCTTGCAGTACCCATAGGTCTAAAAAAAAATCTTTTTAACCATTTTGGCTGAGAATCTTTTGCAAAATGCAGTAAGTACATCATCAACTTCTTAAACTGAGTTAATGCTGAACTTCATTGGGCTTTTTTGGCGGGGCGGTGATTCAGGATCACGGCTATAACCACATGCTATATGATAATATAATGCAACCTCAGAAGGGCTACTGACGTGCTCACTTGCGGGTCTCTCTATACTGAAAGGTCCTCCACTGTTGTATATTGGGAATTTATAAAAAATAATTCAAATATGTTTAGTGCTTTAAAGCTGACAGTCTTCTGACAACCTAGTGAGACAGACACTAAAAGTATTCTATTCCCACCTTGTGGCTGAGAGGACTGACGCTCCAAGTTAAGTGAGTTGCCAACAGAACCACACATAATTAGGGTCGGAGTTAGGATTTCAACTCAGCTTTCCTGACTCCAAATCTAGTATCCCCCCTTATGCTCCGTTGCTTACCTTCCATCCACTCCCTTGTCACTGGCAATGCACCTGCTTTTCCTAATCCAATGTTAAAATTTGTTTGGAAAATTATAAAACTAAGATTTTCAACACTATGCCTTAAGTAATAGTAAACAAACTTTGACTGAGGATCTGTGTAGCTCTCCTAAGGGTAAAATATTTTAACTTCATGGGATGTGGCTATTTTGGCTGCCCAGGGGCTTTTTTGTTCTCTTTCTTTCTAATTTCTTATTTTCTAGGTAGTTAAACTATAAACAATCCCACTGCAAGTTCTTTGTTAGCCCATAGAAACATGACGTGATATTGCGTGTGTGCGTGTACGTATGTTTAAAGAATTGAAGGTCCAACCTAGTATCCTTCCTGACTTGTCTTTAACTCCTAACTTGTGGCCAAACACCAATTACGCATATAACAGAATTGGCAAGTGTCCAGAAAGTTAGTAAACAAAGAAAAGCATACTTCCTGACACAACGTCCCAAGCGCCCAAACCCTGGCTACAGCACGTGAAGACCAGGGAGTAGCGCCGAATCCTGGGATTGCGAGGAAACTTAGAAAGTAGCTCATCCATTCCATGCTTGAACAAGTCACTTTAACAATACCCCACAGGATGAAGCTTTTGTTTCAAGACTTCCAATGAAAGGGAGCCCGCTACTCTCCAAGATAGCAATGGGAATAGCTTTTATTATTAAAAAAAAAAAAAGTTTCTCTGTACAAGAAGCCTAGATTTAACCTCTGTATGATGTCTATATAGCTTATGGTCTCATTTTTGCTCTCTGGGGAAAAAAGAATAGATCTAATCTTTCTCCTATGACAGTCCTTCAAATACTTGAAGAAAGGAAATGTACTTGACGTTTCCTTCAGACTAAATATGGAAATTCCTTTAAGATTCTGGACATGGTGCTTCTTTACTGATGTTTTAAGTTTTTTATTCTTCTACTTCCACTCTCAGATTCTCTACATACGAAGCATATCACTAAACAGTACCAACTAATTTAATAAAAAATTTGGTTAAAAAGATTCATAGAACCTCTAAGTAGGAAGGATTCATCTAATTCCACCTACACTGGAAAAACAATCAGCACTATGCCTTACCCAGCAACAGGCAACCAAACGCTCCCCTGAAGACTTCTTCGTCTTCAGGGAGGAGGAAAGCCTATTCTGCTTCGGACAGCTCAAATTGCTAGGGTAAATTCCCCTTAAATCAAGCCTAATATCTCTTTAGAAGTAAGTCTCTTTGCAACTTCCATGCATTTTTCCTAGTGCATGTTGGTGCCAGCCACAAATACTCGGGGATGTCTCTGAGGACTCTAATTTATCCTCTCTCTAAGCTAAATATTCCAGTTCCCTTAATTATTATATGGCATGAACTTCAAGCTCTTCACCATCCTGGTTGCTCTACTTTGTGCCCTCCCCACCATCTCAATGTTCTTCCTAAAATGTGCCATCCAGAATTGAACACAAAACTATAGAAGTGATTTAGCCACAACAGAATATAGCTGACTAGTACCTACTCAGTCTTAACTGCCATGCCTTTCTTAACGTAACCAAAGAAAGTATTAGCTTCCTTGGCTGTCATATTGCAGTTCACTGACATAGTGCACTGCCAAATGCACTGACATGCAGTTCACAAGGACCCTCAGATCTCTTTGAGTTGAACTTCTATATAGTCACATGTCCCAAGCCTTATATTTGCAAAATTTATTTTTAATCCCATTTTTGATGAATGTAAATTTATTACTGACAGACTACTTTGTTCTGGAAATTTTTAAAATTTAGAATTTAAAATTTTTAAATTAAATTTAAATTAAATTTAAATTTAATTCTAGAATTTTTAAAATCTTGATTCTGTCATTCAAAATATGAGCTATTCCTTCTAGCTTTATGTCATTTGTGAATATTAAGCATGACATCTATGCCATTACCAGGTCACACATAAACATGTTAAACAGCATAAGATCAAGAACAAGGAGACCCGATATAGAGATCTCTTTCCAAAATGACATGGAACTACTCATGACTACTCTTAGGGTTTTGGTCATTCAACCAGTTCTGGATATACAAAATTGTACAATCATCTAGTGGATATCACCTCTATTCTATTCACAAGAATAATATGAAAGTCTTTGTCACATGCTTTGCTAAAATCAGGGTAAACTATATTGAGGATATTCTTCTGATTTACAAGACTAACCTTGTTAAAAAAAGAAAGGAAATGAAGTTAATCCTTCACAACCTGCTCTTCATGAATCCACACTAGATTTTCCTGATCAACATTTCCTGTCATATATGTTTACTAATTATCTCATTCATAATTTATTCTAGAATTTTTGCCAGGCACTGAGGTAAAAAAAAAAAAATCATTAGCCCATAACTGTCTTTCTCCTGTCCTGCCATACCATTCTTGTTTGCCATAATCTTTCAAAGATAGCTCAATAACTGTATTTGCCAGTTATTTTGGTTTTTGTGATCCAGAGACATACTTCATAAGGGCCTGTTGATTTAAACCCATTAATAAAAATAATAACAGCAACAGCAACCAGGAATTATGCCACACTTTAATGTGTCCAAAGCACTTTATAGACATTATCTCATTGGGACCTTACAACAATCTTGGGATGTGAGGCAGGGTGTATTTGTGTCCCCATTTTATTGATGAAGGAACTGATACTCAAAGAACTGAAGTGACCTGCCCATGATCACCCAGTTAGAGTCAAATGTGAACCCAGATCTTCTTGATTTCAAGTTCTGAATCCAACATAACTATATTAACTACAGTAACTATAATAACAGGTGCACTTTTACTGTAATAATCTTGGGTAGTAATTCTTTTAGAGTCAATTGGTTTTATCTTTCCTACTCCAAAGTTCACTCTCCTTGGTTTACAAAACACCCCCTCCACCTCATCCATGTTGTCATTAACTCCTCCCTTTTTCCCTTTCTTGGCCAGACAGTCCACTTTGAGGTTTAGAATTTCTGACATTACTCTGATAGCATCATGCCATCCTTTATTTGAGAACTCCCTATGCCTCCAGGAAATGTCTTGTCCTAAAGAATTTTAGCCCATGGGATCCCACCTACTCTTTCTTTAAACTCTGAAATCTTATCCTCTTGAATCTAGGGTCTATATAAGATCATCCTTGCCTTTTCTTTGTCTTCTCCCCAAATTCTATGATAGAGTGGCTAGTTTGATCTCAAGGTTCATCATTTCCGCCACAACCACAAATTTTTCCTTCTTTTTAAAAATGTTTCACCAAACTTTTAGCATTAAGTATTACTGCAACCAACTACATTTGCTTAGCACTACTTCTATTTAAATAAATTTTAAAACGCACACTATTAATTGTTCAGCCAAAGGGATAAGTTTGTAATTCTACCAGCAATGAATGAGTATATCTGTTCTTCCATAATCCTACCAGTGCTGAATTTCATTATTTTACTTTTTGCTAATTTGATGGGTGTGAAGTGGTACTTCAAAGATGTTTCAATTTGCATTAATGACAATAATAAGAACCATAATAACAGTAATTATTATCCTAAAGAATAGATGCTACTGTGAAACAGCATACAAGGAAGAATTCCTGGACTTTAAATTTTAAATGAAAACTTGTATTTCCATTTTGCCAGAAAAAAATCAAGCTACTAATACTGTCATTATTCAGATGATGACCAATCAATATTTCACATTAAAATAATTACATAATGCAATCACATCTGCATCCAGGAGGGAACTGATTAGAGTGTCACTCACTTTTACAAGTAATGAATTCAGTTCAGTGAATATTTGAAAGCTTAGATACCCTGATAACCCAAATCCTAGGAACCATCCAATCCTCTCCATCTGCCTGACTATGGTTACTATTTTTCAGCTATAGTGGGTGGAGAAGTATATGTTCTTCCCCTTGCTACTCTTCCACAGGGCAGTTAGGTGGTGCAGTGGATAGAGCACCAATGCAGGAGTCAGGAGGATCTAAGTTCAAATATTACCTCAGATACTTGACACTCACTAGCTGTGTGACCTTGGGCAAGTCACTTAACCCCATTTGCCTCACCCTGGGTCATCTCCAATCATCCTGATGACTATCTGTTCACTGGATTCAGATGGCTCTGGAGGAAAAGTGAGGCTGGTAACCTGCACAGTCCTCCCTCACTCAAAAAAAAGTCAAGTGGCAAGTCATGTCATTATTTCTCTGATGACATGGTCTTCTTTGGCAACAAAGGATGAACCACACATCTTCCACAACATTTTTTCCCTTTGGAGAATTTATAAATAGCCCCAGGTAGGCAAAGAGGTCCAGAATAAGGTTTGTTTTTTTTAAAGCCATCTTCACAGCTTCACATTCATTCACTTAACAAACATCTATTAAATAACTTCTATGGACAAAGTACTGTGGTAGTTTCATAAAGGATCAAACACAGTTCTACTTCAAAAATCTTACCAGGAGATAGACTACTATTAAACATAATGCTAAGTAGTAGTATTAAATATAATGCTAAATAGTGCATAATAAATGCTGTAAAAGCAAAGAAAGGGCTACGGGAATTCAGAAGGGCTTGCTCACTTCTAGTTGTGGTATCAGAGAAGTCTTAGGTAAGAGGTAGTATTACAGTTGGAGACTGAATGACAGGTATTTCACTGAATTGAAATGGAAAGGTCATTCTCGAAAGAAGGGAACACTGTGAATTAAGATGCATTCAGGAAACAAATTAGTCTAGTTCTTCTGGAGCAGAGAGCTAGTAAAAGCTAATAGGGGGGAAATCAGGCTGAAAAGATAAGCTGGGATCAGCTTATAAAGATCCTAGAATGCTAGGATACAGTCTGGACTTTATTTGGTGAGCAGTGGGAAGGCACTGAAGGATTATGGGGAATCTGGTATCAATATATTCCTACCCATTAATGTATATAGTACGGCAGCTAGGTGGCAGTGAATAGTGCCAAGCCTAGAGTTAGAAAACCTGAGTTCAAATCTGGCCTCAGATACTTATTAGCTGTGCGACTCTGGGCAAGTCATTTAACTCTTTTTTGTCTCAGTTTTCTCATCTGTAAAATGAGCTGGGAAAGGAAATAACAAGCCACAAATTGGGTCATGAAAAGTCAAACACGACTGAAGTGATTGAACAATATAAGTATATAAACCAGAGATTAGACAATGCTTTACGTTTATCTGCATATCCCTGGTCTAGACTGGGAGATTCCAGAGCTCTGAGATTGGTTTTCTTCACAGAGGACTCAGCACAAAACCATGTTGAGTTTGGTACTCAATTTTTTGATGATCACAAGAAAGTTTCTATGAATTCTATAAATTCAAAAGAACTTGTTGGAGTCAGATTACTAGGCGACTGAGTGGTGAGAATGCTGCTACTCCACTATTACTATTGCCATTATTTGACCACAAAAATTTCTCTAAGTTTATCTTCCACTATTTTAGTTCAACAGAAAACACCTGATAAGTGTCTGTCATGTGCAGGCAATCATGCTTATTGCTGGAGATTTAAAGGTCAACTCCCCTGCCTCCCCAAAACAAAAAGAATTCCTACCCTCAAAAATCTTACGTATAATTTCATATGAAACAAATCTAGGTGATAGAATCAACGATCTTTGAGCTACAAGAAAACTCCAAGAAATCATCCAGTTTAGCTTTCTGTCTTTAGGCAAAAAAATTATTATTTTCATTTTTACTTAAATTTGACTTCTAGTATAAGAGTCTAGCATCCCATAGTGGTGTGGAGGCTCATGGGTTCACAAAGACAATGCAAGTAGAATGCAAATTCTGGCAAATCTTACATCAAGCTAGAAAATTTTTGAATACGAAACTGATAATGCAGTTTATGTCTGTCATCCAAGAGGCTTCTCACTAGGGGAGTTGCCCACCAAGTTTTTCCTCAGACACCACTCACAGAATCTGAATGGTGACAGCTGAAAGAGTTGCAATCTGTGTCAGTGCAGGGAATACTGACACCAATTCTTGAAATACTGAGGTACGTAAATCAGAACACTGGTCACTCCTCTAAAGCCTGTCCATATCTAAGGTAGGGGATTCTATATAATACATCAAATGTCAAGAAAAAAATTACATTTGTCTGCTTACAGTATTTCTCAAAGATCAAGGACTTGATGGATCCGTGATTTTCACAATCCATTCACACCTCATCCTTTAAGATTCCTATTAATATCCTTCCAAAAAGCCTCCATAGAAAATCTACCCAATGTCCTGGAAACGTTCCATTGGGTATTTCAATGTTTCTTGGATACTAGAAAAAAAAAAGAATGAGGTTACCTCTTTCTTGCTACATGACAGGCCATCTCCCTTTCAGGTCATAAAAATATCCTTGAGGATGTTTTAAGCTACTTCTGGCTTTTAAAGGATTGGTGGTGATATGCTACATCCTACTTACATCCAGTCTTTCAATTTCAATTTCAATCCAATACAACCTGGATTTTTCTGTGATCATGATGCTCCATGAGCACCAGTCATTGGGAGAATACTGGTTTTCACAAAGATCTATTGTATCACAAGAAGCAGTTTAGAACGCTGAAGGTACTATATGTAATCCAACCAATTTTCTTCAGTCTTCCTCTTCTCTAGTTCTAAGCCCCAGTTTATGTCTTAAGTGACTGTCCAAAATATACAAAATGATGAAATCCATTTTCAGCTGGCCAGTGATGTCAGTCTCAAATAGAAATGGATCCTTGAGGGTAGAATATTGATTTAGAAAACCACAAATTAACGTTATCTATGTTGCATTTTTATTTATTTTCTTTAACATTTCCCCATTATATTTTAATCTGATTTGAACTGTACTGAGAATTTTGCAGGCCTGCTGGAGAAGAGTTGAATTTGACACCTATGTGTTCTTCATCCAAATTTAACTTTTCCCATGTGGTTTATGATGCCAACTTTTTTTGAGTAACCACAAAATAAAGAAGCCCTGTGGCATTCTGGGGGCCAAATGCATCAGTTCAAGTTCACCCACAAATCTAAGCACATAGGGAATTTCACCATCTGTAGGTCCTCAGTGGCAAAGAGAAATATTTGGTGAGGATGCATTTGTTTTATGCCTTGCTTGATATTAAAATTCAGAGGATCATTAAATAACATTATCTCTGTGGCAATATCTATCAAAGGTTTTGCATAATATTAACAGAGTAAAGGGAAATCCTTATTTGGGGAGAGTCTTTAAAAGACTGCATGTTGTCTGGAGTTAAATGTTTTTAAAAAGTTAATAAATAATGAACAGAGGTAGTTTTAAATGCTTAATATCTTTCAGTCAGCTTTTTAGTCAGTGATTATAAGCATGTAGTCTACTGAAGAGATACCTTTGCAAAAACTTTCCTATTCTTTTATTTTCATCAAGGACACCTCTGATCATAAAAAAACCATTTTTATAAAGACGTTTTAGAGCTAAGAGATTAGGCACATATGGTATGGTACTGATGTCTTCTTATTAGTTTTCTGAGAAATAATACAGTTTTTTAATCTTTTCTACTTTTATTATTTTTCACTTGAGACATCTTGAAAATTAATCCTTTAGTGCTTTTAAAATTATGTCTCATGTCAACCTTTCAATATAGGTCTTTCCCCTTCTACTGTTTCTTGCTAATCTGTGACATAATACTGTTCCTAATTTTCTATCATATTCCAATATGTTTTACAAATAAGTGTGTATTCAAAACTAATATTCCCCTTGGCTGCCATATTTTTCCATTTTGTGGATGTTTGCTGACAGTTTCCAAACTCTTGACATCTCTATTGAGGTGATTGTTTTATATTGGTTAAATTCTCTAAGAAATACTGACGTGTGACTACACAAGGACAATTATTTCAGAAATTATTCTCATATCAGCAATCAGTCATTTCTTGTATGCAAAAGTATAGTCAATTTCACTTTCTGTGCTGTTCAGTGCTTTCCAGGACCCATGTCTTTTGACTCTCTTCCTGGTGTGACTATTAATAAAGGCACTGAAACTGTTCAATCCAATGACCAATTTTGAGTTGGCAGAGAGGTTGTGGACTACTGGTGTGGAATCAGGCATATGTTGTGAAATATGGCCAATGTGTTGGTTTCTTCTGCTTAACTACACATCTTTGTCACATGGAAGAGTTTCACATGGATAGAGGGTAAGTAGAGATGGTGTGAGTCCTGGGAAGTGAGAGCAATGTTTTAAAAATTCATCAATACTATGAGAAACATGAAAATACTAATCAATAAATCCTTGGCCTTTTTCCATTTCTTAACTCTGAACTATGTTTTCCAAAATATTTTTGTTGTCTTCTCATTGTACTCATTTTCCCATGGAAATCTCTGAACACCTCAATATCTATATGTATATATCTATATCTATCTACACTCATACACCTACACACGCAGAGTTTTGCTTTGGAGAATTGTGTCAAGTTCCTCAGAGTTATTAATTTCATTGTATACTGATGCATAAGCTGCTTCAATTTTCTGTAGTAATTTTGCCTGTATTTAACAGAAAAATAGCCAGGAAAGATGATCAAATGTTTCTTGTTCCTTTTGGGCACACAATTAAGTGAATTCTACCGAAGCCTCTAAATGTCTTCCAAAGAAGAACTGTTGTTATTCTTCTATTTAGATACAGCTTTTAGATCTCTTTTGACTTTATTTATATGGATAATGTCAACATAGACATGGTTCAGTTCTTTCACTAGTGTTGTAGTCCTTGGCAAAGATTTCACAATCAGAGGCAATACTTAAAAGGTATGTCATTTTGTCAGTGTGGATTCTACTTTTACACACAGAGACCACAAACCCTCCACAATTAAACATAGGGTCTTCATAAATTAATATAGCCTAAAAAGTTACAGTTCTACAATGTAGTCTGTACTCATCTATGGGCCTAGAAAGGGAATAACTATCTACGATGCCAAGACTACCAACAGTTAAATTAATGTTTGTAGACACTCTAGGGTGGCTAGGTGGTACAGTAGTCAGAGTGTTGGGTTTGGAGTCAGAAAGACCCAACTTCAAATTAGATTTGATTAGACTAGCCTTAGATTCTTAGCTGTGTGACCAGGCAGGGCACTTAACCCAGGCAGGGTATTCCTTAATTTCCTCATCTGCAAAATGGGCTGAAGAAGAGAATGGCAAACTGCTCCATTATCTTTGCCAAGAAAACCTCAAAAGGGGTCACAAAGAGTTGGACACAACTGAAAATGACTAAACAACGACATTCTAAGAACTATAAGATCCTCAGTGCCCTTTATCTCTTTTCTGCTACTTAACCACCATCACTATGAACGTAGGAAATAATCTGCTACACAGGACTGAGGGCCATTTGGTATTGGCTATGCTTTAGGGATAGAGGAGGAGCCAAGTGATCATTTTCTCCTCACTTCTGAGAGGGGAGAGCTTCAAAATTCCTTAAAGGCTTTTTTGTGAAGATGTTTTACAAACAAAATGAAATCTTGATGACATGTTTTGAACTTACTTTCTTCTAACTCATATTTTATGGACTATGTACTTAAATTTAATTCATTCTACCTTAACAAAAGTGTGAGCCCATTGTCTGATAAGTCAGGTTTTATTTTTCCAATTAAAACATAGAAGAAAATAATGACTAGGATTTGAGAAACAGATGGAACCTGATAATAAAATGTTTTAAAAATTACAAATCTTCATGACCTAGAAACAGATACACCACTAACTGAATATTATACTTTAAACTTGACATAGGGATAAGCATGGGGATTAGATCTGAGATTTCATCGGTATTGTGAACTCCAGAGTCCCTACATAAATAAATAGTCACGGAGCAATTTAAGCTGGTTAGCTTGGTAAGATATGCTACAAGGCAAATTAAATTCCTAGCATAGTGTTACGTGCACATGGGTCTGTAATAAATACTATTTGATGATCCCAAGAACTTAAAAATATACTACCTCAAAGAAGAAAGGAAGGACTGTCCTTTTTGTGCAGAGATGACACTGTCGACCCACCATCAGGAGACTGAGTGCCTTGAGCTATTTTTTCCACTTGTGGTGATAGATTTGTTTTGATCCATTGCTCCCCCACCCAGAAGCTCACATTTGCACCATTGCTGGCTGGGGTGAGAGATACAGCCTGAGACTACTTTAGAAAACAAAGCTTAACCTCCTCCAGTGCAAGTAAATAACAAACAGAATCCTCACAGTAACCTGACTACAATTGTTGTGACACATCCAAAAGGAATGTGACAAATGTGGTAGGGGGAAAGGAAACTATATGGCGTTCGTAGGAAGAGAAAGTACTATATGACTCTAAGGTACGACTGTGACGATTAGAGGTATAACTAAGTCATGATCTGAAAAGCAATCAATTTTTTAAGATTTTTCAGTGTTAATTGCTACTTTTCTTGAATTTGCTTTACTCTTATAATTATTTTTTCTTCTCTAGTCCAAGACATCCAACATCATGGTAACTGCAATATTTACCCAGTTCATCCAGGGTAAATGTGTAGTTAGATAAGTTTAGGCCAAACCAAGAATCATACAGGCTGCATAGTGCAGACCCAGGCTCAAATCCTACCACTCACAAGTATGAGCTAAATGGCTATGGGCAAGTTATTTAAACTTTGTGGGCCTCAGTTTCCTCACTGGTAAAATGAGGATAATACTGTAGTACTTAACTCATAGGAGTATTGTTAGAACTGAATAAGGTTGTTTATATGAAGTACTTTGCAAACCTGACCCTTGTGAAGGGCAGCAATGACTGCTTAATGGACTAAGTACCATTCCACTGTCCTTCAATAGACATGGAATATGTAAGACTAAGCTTCAAGGTATGAATTCCAGTACTGGAATTCTAGTGCCCTTTCCTACCTAATTACCAGCACCTGTCCGCACAAAATGGTACATTTGTAATTCACTCGCTATAATTCTATTACCACAACAGTAATTTGGTTCCAACTTCATAAATTTTATCAGTAGAGAAAGAAAATGTAAAATCAGGATTAGGGAGCAAGCATCCTCCAAATTTACAAGGATGTCTTCACCTTGAAAAAAGTTAAGTGAAGGTATCCAGATATAATATAGTGGAATGATAGAAATTCTTGACTTTCACTATTGTCATGGTATTCAGATCTCATATTTTCTTCAAGATACCCTGGATAATCCCTCTATATAGTTTTGAGCTATTATCCTATCACAGGTTCAGGAATGGGAGGTGGTTTGTTTTTTTTCTCCAACTGAAGGTCGTGAACGCATGAGGAGGAAAAGGCAAGTATTACATAGGTTAAAAGCAATAAGTATGTGTAAACACATGCATATATATGTAGATACATATATATATATATGTATTGAAGTTGTACTATTCAATCACCTTTGAATTAGAAACAGGAAATATACAATTGTCTGCAACAAATAATTTTTTGCTTAAACCTTCAGATGAAGATAACACAAGTGTGAAATGAAGAGTAAAGAGAGACAGACAGATACATAAGTAGATAGGGAGAGATACAAAAAAAGAAAGGAAAGGAGAAGTCAGAGAAAGGCAGACAAAAACAGGGATAAAGGTATATGAGAAGTACAACACTAAAAAACACAGGTAGGATACATAGAGACACACAGACGAGTGTGCTACCCACAGTCATGGAAAAACTGATACACACAGACAGACAGACTTTTCATGGAGTAAATCTTCATCTTTTGTCCTTTTAGGATCATTTTTACAATTACAAATTTAAATGATTCATCACTTCTTCGTACTGAGATTCTATATAGGATCTTCTTTCAGTTCTGGTTAATGATTTAACTGTTTACTCAGTATTTCCTTTATATGTTTTTCTATTTAACCTATTCAGAATTTTTTAAAAGAAAAAAACAGAGAAGTTAAATGCTTAACCATAACTTTGTCTATATCTTCCCTTGTGATTTCCTCCCCCCACTTTTCCCACCAATACCTAAACTATATCCATTTCCCAATGTCTTGTGATTCCAAGAACTTTCTTAAGTGTCTCTTTTCTCCCTCCTATTCAGGGATTTCATGTGAGGACTCCTCAGGAGATAGTCCAATTGATACCCCTCTTCCACAGAGGAGGAGTTTTATACCTAGTGAGCAATTATTTTCCTTGCCTCTTGAAGAGCAATTTCCCCAGAGATAAAGAATAAAGGAAATAAAACTTGATTGAGCGGTACAGAGGGTATGGCTTTATTGCAAGCTAAAGTCCTAGTCAGGGCAGTTTAATTATTATTAAGAATGGCTGGGACTAGGAAGGAACAGTATGAAGAACTGAGAAGCAGGGCTTAAAAGGACTAAGCAATACAATCTTTCTCAAGAACACTTGAAATCATAGGATCTTAAGAGCTGGAAGTTTCATCCTAACAAATAAGGAAACTGAGACCTAGAGAAGTCATGTATTGCCCAAATTCATACAACAAATTACTGTCATGACTAGAAGCAGAACCCAGGACTCTTGGCTACCAGTCTAGTGCTCATTTCACCAAATGAAAAACAGGTTCCTATATTAGCAGTTTTAGAGAAGATAGAGGGACTGTCCTCCTTTATATATTATACTTACTGTGTTGGACACAACACCACACACACACACACACACACACACACACACACACAGAAGCAAAATCCAAACTTTAAGATCCCTGGGGATTTTTGTCATCCGGAAGTTTGAGAAACTGAGTTACCAAGGAGCTAAGAAAAAGTTTCCAAAATTTTTCTACTGTTTAATTTTTTTAAAAAAATATTTTGGGAGTTTCAGGGTGGTGACTCACAAAGCACGAAAGATAAGTGTTTGGGAAAGAGATCCTGGAAGAGAATGAGACTGCTTCGTCAGAGATAGAATGGAGCCAGGAAAAGGCTTGGGAACTTGGCTTAGGACAGTGCATTCTATGCAAGAGAAATCACATTTTAAGTTTCTGAAAATGGTTAATACTCACTTAGTTTATTTCTACATGAAACAACTGGACTTAATTTTCCTTACCTGCCCTTTACTAAAATATGCACCTTTAGATAGAAATAAAAAATAGAACCTTTTGGTCCAAGTAATTGATAATCATTCTTATTGGGAATATATCACAAACTGTCATTTTGTTTAATTATTGTGGGTGAGGAGCAGGGATACTCTGTTGTTACTGGTGCGTCATGCTGTTCTTACAGCACTCTGCGAGATTGCGGGGGATGAAGTGACCTGGTGACCACGAAGAGGTATGGCAGCCACAGGGCACAGGATGGCTAGCCTGAGAAAGACATAAGAATCAATATATTTCACATCTGGACTGGCTGCTATTTTTGATATTGCTTTGATATCTGGGCAAGAATGTTGTTGAAAAAACTAGAGCTTGCCTAGAAATCCATTACACAATATGAATACCTTTGACTAAGAATAGAGAGCAGCCGAATACAGGACCTATCTCTGTATGTAATGGAACCTCCATTAAACTAGATAACATTTATAGGAATATAACTGATTTAATGTTAAAGGAAACATGAAATGAATTTAATAAGTTCATGTTTTTGGAAACCAGGTGTTTTTTCAGCAAACGAATGGACATCTAATTGTATTTGTAATTTCCAAAGGAGAATGCTCTCTTGCGAGGGGGAATAAAGAACGCTTAGCTTATAGAATATAAATGGGAACATCTGCTCATTTTCATGGAAAATTTTCAATTCCATGGAAAATAAACTAGGTAGTCCATCATGATAAAGAGTTGACAGAAGTGAAGGACTGTTTGTCTGAAATCTTATATCCTCTATACCCCTAAAGACTAAAATGATTACAGGACTAAATCATAACTACAACCAACATTTATTAAGCACCTACTATGTATAAGACATTGTGGTCATTCCTGGACATACAAAGGTTTAAGATGACATAAGTTCTTCCATTGAGAAGCTTGCAATACCATTAGGAGAGATGTACAAGCTTGCAGATAAGTACAATACAAGATATATACTGATTAAGGACAACAAAAGATCCATATAAAATGTTCCAAGAATATTTTAAGAAGACAAAAAAAATTGTAGTGGGGGGTGAGGAGATGGAAGTTGGGAGAATGGTGTAATAAGAGGGGTTACTTCAGCTGGTGTTAGAAGAAGGACAATTTTAACAGTCTGAGATAAGGAAAAAGCACATTATAGAGTGGGGATGGCTTGCAAAACTGTAAAAATGTGGGGAACAGCAAACTGAAATTAGGTAATAGCTAGCAGAGCAGTGTGGTGGAATGTAGATCATGGAAAGGCGAGCGTAAGACTATAAATGAAAGCTAGAGTCAGATTGTGGAGTGTGGAGGCCTAAACATAGGATAAGAGGATACAACTAGGAGATTTTTGAATAGGAGAGTGACATGGCCAGCTCTTAGAGTATTTGGCACACAGTAAACACTTGATAAATACATTTTTACATATCCATTCATGATTGCATTAGGAAGATTATTAGGAAGAAGCTTTGTAAAGGATGCACAAGAGCAGACAGGTTGAAAGCCCAACTAGGAAGCTATTACAACAGGCCAGATGAGAGATGATAAGGCCATGTGGTAATAATAGGTGATACTCTTAAACTAGAGTAGATGACCTATAAATGAATGAGTAAATAAAAAAGAATTATTAAAAGCACTTACTATGTGCCAAGCATGTCCTATAGGTAGAAAGAGAAAACCAAAACAGTTCCTGCTCTCCAAGAGATCACCTTCAAACTGGGAGAGGCAATACATAAAGGAGAGTTCAGCTACAAAGTATGTGGCAAACTCCAGGGGTCCATGGGGTGAATTGGTATGTCAAATGGCAATTTCCAGTGGGCTACAGAGGCAGGAAGATGATAAGGGCACAGATACTGAAAGATGCTAAGGCAGAATCAAGAAGATTTGCCAACTTGTGGATATAAGGAAGATATAGAAAGAGAAGAGAGTGCCAGACAGCTACAAGACTTTGTCTTAGGACCAGTGAAGCTGGGAGGATGATAACAAAATCAAGAGAAATAGAGAATTCAAAGAAATGCAGACCTAGGGGGTAAGATAATTCATTTGTTTTCAGACACACTGAATTTGAGGTTCTATCATGATGTCCAGGCAGAGGTTCTCAAAAGACAATTCAACTACAGGAAGTCAGGGGAAAGAATGGGGCTGGATATATAGATTTAAGGAGGATGAACCGGTAAAGGAAACTGATAAAAAGCAGGTAGAAGGAGAACCTAGAGAAAGTAATGTCATATAAACTAAGATTGAGAAGTCAAATTGCAAGGGGTTGAAGTCTAAATGAATGATTAGCAAGACAGAGGACTGAATGAATATAGAGTATTTTTTCTAGGAGATTTGCAGTTAAGGGAAGAAAACTAGCTTAAGGGGATAGTCAAGAGGAGGGGATATCTGCACATGGTTGTTTGGAGGAGGGAAGGAACTGGTAGTGTTGGAAAGGAGTAAGGGATGAAACCAGATGTGGAGATGTTGTGGAGGCAGAATTGACAAGACTTGAGAAATTATTCTGAATGAGTTAGCCCAGAATTCATCTCATCTTCTTTGGATATAATGAACCTATGTTTAGACTAGACTCTCCACTCAAATTCCTCTAGACTAATATCCCTAATGCCATTCTAAAAACAAAAAAATTTAGAGATAGAGATATTTTGCCTCTTTAAATTCTTTAATGTCAATCTACCAGGAAACTGAACACTGTTTGAAAAAGTAATCTCAATGATCTCATTTCATGAATTGCTGGCCAAGCAAATTATATACTCAATATATGGTAGGTAGGCCTAAAGGTGACTATTTCTGTATATCATAGACTGCATATTATGGCATGGGGTGATAATTCATTTGCTTTGTACTTACATTAAGCAGTTTAATAAACAGATGTTGAATTGGGTTACCACGAAGTTATATGGTTGATAGCTTATAAACTATTTAAAGTGTTCATTCAACTCTTTTACCAAAAACATAAAAAGTTATTTTTACCAAATTGGTAAAATGGTAGTTACCAGAAAATGATAATAGCTTTAGTTATATCAATAGGGATTATGAAATGAACACTAGATTTTTATTGCTTGGTGATTTTATTCTGGCAGCTGAATTTTAGCTCTCCAGTTTGGGTCTAAAAGGTCAGTTGAAAAAGTACAGAAGCTATGTTGAGGTCTTTTTGGCATGAGGCATGTTGGGAGGAAGACTTATGTCTGAGACAATGCTCAGTTTGCTCATTAGAAAGACTTCCTTAACCCTGATCCAGGGAATAGCTTCTCCTCTTCCCTCATTTATTTATTTATAATAGCTATATTTTTTGTTATTCTGAACTTGACAAATGCCAGTAAAGAGTAATACTTCCATATACAAAGAATGAAAAAAGAGGATTGCATATGAAGCCACAAATTTCTTTTACAGATTATCTTTTAAACAAGCCAATTTCAAAACTGATCTGTTTCTCTGTGTCTCCCTTTAAACCCAAAAAATTACTTCTTTAAAAAAGAGCACATTTAAAATGAATATTGAGTATTATAGAGATGTTGGTTGGAAAACATGGATCAAATGCTAGAGTCCTAAACGCAGACATGGGGTTAGGTATGATTTTGAATTATGCATGGTTAATCCATTTCTCACAGAAGGCATCAGATCTCAACAGGGAGGTTTTCTATATGGAAAATGTATGAGAGGTGTGTGTGTGTGTGTGTGTGTGTGTGTGTGTGTGTGTGTGTGTGTGTGTGTGTGTGTGTGTGCTGTTTTTGTTTGTTAAACTTTTGTTTGGGGAGGAATATTTTGTGCTTGGGTATGGATAATAAAAAATTAAATTCCTCAGTGTAGCTATAAAATTTCTTTTTTTTTAAATATAAATTTATTTAATTTTTTACATTCATTTTCACAAAATTTTGGGTTCCAAATTTTCTCCCCTTTTATCCTCTCCCCCCACCCCAATACACCAAGCATTCTAATTTTCCCTATCACCAATCTGCCCTCTCTTCTATCATCCCTCCCTTCTCTTGTCCCCATCTTCTCTTTTGTCCTGTAGGGCCAGATGACTTTCTATTCCCCATTAACTGTATTTCTTATTTCCTAGTAGCAACAACAATACTCAACAGTTGTTCCTAAAACTTTGAGTTCTACATTTTCCTCATCCCTCCCTCCCCATTCCCTTTGGGAAGGCAGGCAATTCAATATAGGCCCTATCTGTGTAGTTTTGCAAATGACTTCTATAATAGTCGTGATGTGTAAGACTAACTGTATTTCCCTCCCTCCTATCCTGCCCCCCATTGTTTCTATTCTGTTTTTTGATCCTGTCCCTCCCCAAGTGTTGATTTCAAATTGCTCCCTCCCCCCATTGCCCTCCCTTCATCATTCCCCCCACCCTGCTTATCTCCTTCTCCCCCACTTTCCTGTATTGTAAGATAGGTTTTCATACCAAAATGAGTGTGCATTTTATTCCTTCCTTTAGTCGAATGTGATGAGCGTAAACTTCATGTTTTTTTCTCAGCTGTCCTCTTTTTCCCTCCACTAAAAAGTCTCCTGCTTGCCTCTTGAATGAGATATAATTTACCCCATTCCATTTCACCCTCTCTCCTCCCACTACATTTCTCTCTCACCTTTTACCTTAATTTCTTTTAAGATATGGTCCCATCCTATTCAATTCACTCTGTGCACTTTGTCTCTGTATGTGTGTGCATGTGTGTATGTGTGTGTGCGTGCACGCGTATACGTGTGTGTGTGTGTGTGTGTGGTCCCACCAACTACCCAGATACTAAAAAGTTTTAAGAGTTACAAATATTGTCTTTCCATGTAGGAATGTAAACAGTTCACCTTTGGTAAGTCCCTTATGACTTCTCTTTGCTGTTTACTTTTTCATGCTTCTTCTCATTCTTATGTTTGAAAGTCAAATTTTCTTTTCAGCTCTCGTCTTTTTATCAAGAATGCTTGAAAGTCCTCTGTTTCATTGAAAGACCATATTTTCCCCTGAAGTATTATACACAGTTTTGCTGGGTAGGTGATTCTTGGTTTGAGTCCTAGTTCCTTTGACTTCTGGAATATCCTATTCCACGTCCTTCGATTCCTTAATGTAGAAGCTGCTAGATCTTGTGTTATCCTGATTGTATTTCCACAATACTGGAATTGTTTCTTTCTAGCTGCTTGCAATATTTTCTCCTTGACCTGGTAATTCTGGAATTTGGCCACAACTTCCTAGGAGTTTCTCTTTTTGGATCTCTTTCAGGTGGCAGCGCGCGATGGACCTTTGGGGTCGGTTTTTCAGGGCTCTCTGGAACGGAAATCTCTTCCACTGTGTTTCTGCACTGCTTGCACTGCTCCAGAATTTGTGGGGAGTTCTTTTTACAGGAAATTTATGGGCTGTGGGTTCGGAGCTAGCATACGTGAGTCTTTCTACTCTGCCATCTTGGTTCCTCCACCATAAAATTTCTTAAGCAAAGTTTTGGTTTATTTGTTTTTTAAATTCCATTTTAAAAATTATTAACACTTAAGTGATGTTCAAAGGTCCCTAAATCCTATATTTGTTCCTGGGATAATCACTAACTAATAAGTGAAGACAGAAGTAGAAAGCAGCTGATAGGGAAGGATGATGCTTATCTGTTCCTGTCTGAATTATACCTGAGAATCTGGAGCCTCTATGCCACAAAGGCATGCATCCTCTGAGTTCTAGAAATTTAGGAATCAAGATTTGTGGAATCAGAAAATTAAATTCCAAAGATATTCCTTTGAAAGAGATTGTGAAAAGAGAGCTGGATTTGGAGTCAGAGGACCCATATTCAAATTCTGGCTCTCCCATCAATGACCTGTGTGACTGTCTCTCAGCTTTCTGGAGTCCAAACATGACCTCAGATACTTGTAAGCTGTGTGACCCTATGCAAGTCACTTATCTTCTATTTGCCTCAATACCTCATCTATTAAAAAAAGGAGAGGGTGAGGGGGGTTATTATGAGGATTGAATGAGATAATAATTGTAAAGTGCTTAGCATAGTGTCTGGCATAGAGTAAGCACTATATAAAGGTTGGCTATTAATATTTTTCTTTCTGGGCTTCATTATCTTCATCTTGTAAAAAGAGGGTTTGGACAAGATGACCTCTGATCTCCTCCCGCTCTAAATCTAATATCCAGTGAAATGCAGAAATACACAACACGTGCACGTGTATACATTTTGACTTAGACTTTAAAAAAATCTTTGATATTATAAAATGTCAGTACCAAATCTTTTACATTTAGAGGCATTATTATTTTCCTTACAATTAAAGAATAGCATCTGAGACCAATACTCAAAGATTAAAATAATTTTTGTCAATTTTTCTTGAACATTTAAATGACTGTGCTGGGTTGGTAAAGCTGAAACCCTGAGGTATGCCTCCCAAAAATATTAAGTAATAATAATGATGGCCAGCTTCCATACAGCGCTTTAAAGTTCACAAAGTGCTTTACAAATATCACCTCACTTGATTCTCAGTACAACCCTACATGTTATTTTCAGCCCCATTTTACTGATGGGGAATCTGAGGCAGACAAGTGAAGTGATTTCTCCAGGGTCACAAAGCTAGTAAGTGTCTGAGGCTGGATTTGAACTTAGATCTTCCTGACACCAAGTCCAACACTATCCATTGTGCCATCTAGCTGCCTATGCATGTACATTTTTCATTTTCTCCTCTTCCCCAATAATTAGGGCTAATTTCCTATATAACATGCAGGTTCATACTCTCCAACTCATTTCCTTTCTACTAGACTTTATAATTGGTTGCTACTGAACATCACATAGTATCTTAACGCTCAGCAGAAGACAAATAAGGGAAAAATAGTGGTATGGTAGCTGAATGCCTAGGAATTCAAGGAAGAGGTTATAATGATTTGGTATTTAAGGTGATGGATGCTTAAAACTGACTAAGATATAAGGGAGAGAAGAAGAGGCATTGTAAAAAGGAGAAATAAGCTTTGCAGTGCTAAGAAAAAATAAGGAGGGGGAAAGGAAAGAAGAAATAGAAATCTAGAGGGACCATCAGACAGCTGGAGAGACCTAGAGGCAGTAATGGAAAGAGTTGCTGTTATGTGGGCTGGAGGCTCCAAAATATAGACTAAGTAGCTAACTGCAGGTGAGCTAAAATTTCTACAATGAGAATTTGATCTATATAGTACATCTGCAAGATGGAAGAGATGAATGGGGCAGACTTCCTTCCTTCCTTCCTTCCTTCCTTCCTTCCTTCCTTCCTTCCTTCCTTCCTTCCTTCCTTCCTTCCTCCCTCCCTCCCTCCTTCCCTCCCTTCCTTCCTTCCTCCCTCCCTCCCTCCCTTCCTCCCTCCCTTCCTTCCTTCTTTCTTTTTGCTGTCTTTAGGAAAATGAGCCTACAAACTTCCTTGCTGGACTGTAATAATTTACAGTTTAAAAACATTTCCCCATTTTCTAATCTTGCTGTAAAGTTCCTTTTCTTCTAATTCTTTAATTGGTAGCTCATATTGATATACTGGGTATCTCCAAAGTCAGAGTGAATTTTTAAGCTATTAAAATTTTACAATGTGCTAAGCCTTTGTGACAACATGCATTATTATTATAGCTACAAAGTACTTAAAATACAGTTACTCATTTGATCCTCATAAAAATGCTGGGAAGAATCATTAAGGTATAAGAAGGAGAGGTGTCAAACTTCAGGGGCTGACAGGCCTAAACAGATTAAAATCTAACTAGGAAATGTTTAACAAAATAAACAAGAATACAATACAATATGGATAATGTTAATTTGTGATTTTCCAACGTCAACATGCAGGCCTTAGGAATCAGTTTCTATTTGATTTTGATACCACTGGTATAGTGGATTGGATACATCTCAGGACATGGAAGAAGGAAGACCTAGGTTCAAATCTTGCCTAAGATACTTACTGGGTATGTGACTCTAGACAAGTCATTTAACCAATTTGTGCCACATTTTTCTCATCTATAAAATCAGGGGGTTGAACTCAATGATCTCTAGACTGAGCTCTAAAACTACAATCCTAAGTAGTCATTGCAGGTATTATTATCACCACTTTACAGGTAAGAAAACTAAAGTTATCAGAGGTTAAGGGATTTGTCTAGGATCATGGAGTAAGTCCTGAGGCCAGAATTTAGATATGTCTAATCCTAAAAAGGTCCTTTGCATTGCTTCTGCACTTTTTCATTTAACTCTTCAGTTCAAGGTTTTCTGATCCAAAGTTCAGTGCTCTTTGAGAGATATGACACTGCTTTGATTAAGCAGTTTGGTTCCTTTTTTTAGGGCTCTAAGGTTCCCTAATAATGTATTTCTAACAGAGGTTTGAATGATACCAAGTGAAAAGAATTCTAGATCTAATTATATAGTTTTATATTCATCCCTCCATCTATCCATCTATCTATCTATCTATCTATCTATCTATCTATCTATCTATCTATCTATCTATCTATCTACACATGTGTATAACATACATAATATATTCACATATCACACTCATAATATATATTCCTCTATAGATCTTTCTATCTATCTCACACTCAGTGTCATTTTTTGGTTGGGAGAGGAGGGGGAGTCCAGACCAGTATTTCACTGATTCCTATAGGGAACTCTGGGTATAGAAACTCCCCCAATCAATGCAGACTGGCAATTCCTCCTTGAACTAATAGTCTTAAGTGGGTACTGGGGTACTGAAAAGGTAAGTGACTTTCCCAAGGTCACAAAGAAAATGCATGCTGAAGGCAGTCATGGAAATCCTTTGCTTTTACCTAATAATTTTTCTTTGTAAAAGGAGATGGTCTAATTCTTAGTTGTATAGTCAGTGGGAAGGAGTTGGGAATGTGTCCAGAAATGACTTTAATGTTACCAAAGGCATTAATAAACTTATTTAAAAATACATATATATATATATATATATATATATATATATTATACAATTTATAATATATATATATGTGAATTGTCTAAATTAAAGAATCAGGGGTGAAGCTTATTAAGCTTTATCCTATTCATTTTCATTTCTCCATGCCACTCTGAATTCTTATCCTGATAACAAACTATAAGCCTGCCTATTAATCACTGGCACTGCAAAGTCCAGCAAAATATGCTGAACTAACCTGAACAGGTGCATGTAGTAGGGTGATGGTATGATGAAACAGAAAGACCATGACACTGACAGTGAGAAAACCTGGGGTCTGTACCCAGCTCTATCACTAATTTACTTTATGATATTGGGTAAGTTGCATACCCTCTGGTCTCAGTTTCCTAAACTATAAAACAAGAAGTTTGGAATGAGCGATTTCTATAATAATAATTCTAGTAATAACAAAAACCGTGAGCATTTACACAGTGCCTGCTATGTGCCAGGCATTGTGCTAAGTGCTTTGCAAATATCACATTTGATTTTTACCACAACCCTCGGAGGCAGGTGCTATAGGGAAACTAAAGCAAACAGAGGTTTAGTGACTTGTCCAGGATCACATCGCTAGCAAGTGTCTGAGGTTGGATTTGAACTCAGGTCTGAATCCAGGGACAGAGCTCTTATCTACTGTGCCACCTAAACACCCATCTTCTTCTACCTCTCTGACAATTTATGAGAATATCCATACTATTTTTCACCTTCCTTTATTCAATAAAGGTCTATTGAGTGCCTAAAAAATGCAAAGAACTGTATTAGGCACAGAGGGAAAAATTGGAAAGATAATACTCACATGTGCAAATGCTACTACCTCCTGCAACTGCAGAGAAAAGCTAATTTATAATGCAAAGCAGAATATGAATAAGTGACAAAATGAGTAGTATGAATCCAAAAGTGACAGGTTAAATGTATGCTACAATAGGGGAGGATATAAAGGAAAAGTGAGAAGTGACAATGGGCCTGAAAGATAAATGAAGGTGAGGACACAGCCTATTTTGGGGACAGTTAAGAAGACCGACTGGTTAACTGAGGTTCTGGATGAGAAACAATGGAAGACAAAGCTTTGATGGGGGGGGCTGGGAACAAAACTTATCAATCAATCAATCAATCAAGTATTTATTAAGCCCTTCCCTACTGTGTGCCAGGTGAAGTGCTAGGTGCTGGGGAAACATTTTCAAAGAATGAAGAAATGCCCACTCTTGAATGAATTTAACACTGTTAACAGGGAAATGAAAATATATACAGCATAAATATAAAGCTAATAAATACAAATATGTGCAAAGGAGTTAAATACAAGGTAGTTTAGAAGGGAGGATACTAGTGGAGGTATATGGGTGGGAGAAGAGAAATCAGGAAAGGTTCCCTACAGAAGGGCTTTTGGAGCAAAGGAGAGAAATTCAGACTGTCCGTAGCATACGACTGAATAGGGGAGTTTACACGACGAAAGAGATCACTGTTTCAATCAAATTATTAATGAAAATACTGATCTGATACTACAGAAAAATAACTAAAAGTCAGTATGTAGCTATATAGCGATAATCTATATCCAGCTTAGAAATGAGCTGCATATTTTCATTTCACTTTTCTAATGACAGAAAAATTAGGTAAAGTCCCAAAGACGCATACTTTAGTATTCTTTCTTCAGTACTTTAACAATCTGTGATCCTCCTACCTGTGTTGTCTCCCCCTATTAGAATGAGTTCTGAGAGAGCAGACCGTGTACTCCTAGTGTTTAACATAGTGCCTTGCACACAGTATTTGTTAAATACTTTTTTCTTCCTTCCCTTTTACTTTCCTTCCTTCCTTCCCTCTTATTCCTTTTCACTCATTTATCATTCATTCATTTCTTTGACAACAGTACTTTATTCAATAACAAAGATCTCAGGTCCTCTGTACCCTAAGTAGATAGTTCTTATGTGTTGGTTTAAAAAAATAAATCTTCAGATGGCTGTATAGCTTCTGGTGATGTCAATCTGCCCCGACTTTTGATGGACGACTGACATACAGGGGATGAAATTAAAACTCTGAACTGTCTAGCTTGGGAGAACTTGTGCTTAGCTAGCACAGGCATTAGCAAATCCAAGGCAAGCATTTATGACAGCATAAGATGTAACAGGAATTAGTTCCTGCTTACATATTTAAATTTGCCAAACAAGGAAATGTGGGTCCTTGACTGCTCCAAAGACAGGAAACTGAGGATACTAGGAGAGCCTAACTCCTTTCTCTTCAGTTAGTGATAGTGGGACTTTAACTAAATTCTTTGTTTCTCTCTGTTGGTTTCAGTTTTCTCATTTTTTGCCACTTTTAACTCCAAATAGCCTCCAGCATTATACAAGACAGAACTCATTTTACCACAATAAATAAGTAAAAAGGAGTCTAGGATTTCTATTTTATGGAATCATGGAGCTTGGTTCTCTTGACAAAATGGTCAACTAGATGGTATTTGAATCTGGTAGGGTTCTTAGTACTTCACTAAAACAACGCATTCCATTGTACAAACCTTTGCTAAAACGTTTTTTGGGAAGAGTCTTAATATGCTTACTGTTATTAAAATGTCATCCAGGCGTTCTCTGTCTCAAAGAATGGCTGTGTGCGTTCATTCAAAAAACTGTAATACAAGAACTTAGAACCTGCTTTGGCTCAGAAAAGAACCAAGAAGTAGGCAGGCAGATTTGGTTATTTAAGTCATGGTGAAGTAGCAAGAGCACTGGCAGAGGATCTGGGTTCAGATCTTGCCTCTGACACTAACTTCCTAGGTGATCTTGGCTGGGCAAGTCAATGAACTTCATTGCGCCTCAATTTCCTCAAGCGGAAAATGGTGCACTAGATAGTCCCTGAGATTCCTGCCAACTCTAGAGCTATGATCTCTTAAGGATCCCTTAGCAGCACTTCTACTAAGCTGATAATTATTCAGCACTAAACAATTCTAAGTGCATTAGGCAAAGGTAGGTTATCATGCTACCCACACCCACAACCACAGAATTATTTGCCTTCAATGTTCTCTGTCTCCTAAAGTACAGCTATTCCTGTATGAGGGCCCCAGGAAGATTAATGAGTTAATAACTTTAAAGCACTTGGATCTGGCTCTGAAGGAAGATGGTATGTAAATACAAAATAATAGTAACATCTCAGAAATTTCTCCATGGAAACATGACAATATTAGGCTTTCCACCGAAAAGAGAACACATGCTTAAAATTGCAGTCTCGATGGTGCTAACATTGAAGAAGACAAGGGTGAAAACTTGATAAAGAAAAGACAAACGAACCTTGTTGGAAGAGTACAGCAGCCATCAGCTGTCAGTCTAACTTGAGTTTCATAACTATCCAGCGGGCAAACAACCTGTTGAATGGAAGGGCATTCCACTGTGCTGCAGTCCACACTGAAAACTGAAAGGGGGATAAACAGAGAGGCACCATTTACTGAGATTTTTATTCTTGTTATCAAGTCCTGAAATGGAGCACTGGACAGATCTCTTCTTTCACCAATCAGAATCATGTCTAGCAACCCCATTCTTATACTGGCATTTGTCAACCCTAAAAAACCTCAATATATTTTCAGTCCTTGCAGAAAGAAGAAAGGATGGGGGCAAGGCTAAATCAAGAAAGAAGATGAAGACAGGGCAGGTCAGGAGAGAGGCTTAAAAACCAAGGATAAATACGTGGAAGGCGATGCAGAGTCAGTGGTGGGTTTGGATGAAGCCTAGTCCACAGGGTGGGCAAAAAGATTGTTTCAACTGAGACCTGATAATTTTAAAAAAGTAGGTTAGGGGTTGGGAGATTTAGAACAGAGGTGGTCACAACAGGCCAGAGGTGATCATAGCAACAAACACAGGATTTTGCCACAAGAGCGAAAATTTTAGAGATGTTATGAAGGGAGAAGCAGTGGGGTATGGCAACGCATTTGATGTCTGGAAAGAAAGCGAATGAAGATTAAAGGATGATTTAGAGAGGGGCTGCAGATAAAAGGGAGAGGGTAGTGCCCTCAACAGGGACTATACAATTCTCATTATGCAAATCCTGGCATCTTGGTGCATGGGTTAATCTTAAAATGACTGTAAATTTGTGATGATGAATTATGTTTAATGATTTAAGCATTTTGTTTTCTCAAACGAGAGTAACTCTGCAAATACAGTCTTTGAACTCCTCAGGAAAGGTGAGGAAATGGTGGATAACTACAGAACTATTAACACCACCACCAAACATATATGCAGTGACCTCATGCAAATGGACCCTATACTAAGCACTCTGCAGTAATAAGAAGATACAGTCCTCTTCAAGGAGCTGACATGCTGAAGTGTTAGTCAACCCGATTTTTCTAATTCGTAGGTCAAAAGTCACTCTCACACCCAAAGTTTGAGATCTCCTGTGAGCTTACAGGGGAGTGGGAGAACTCTCATTATCAAAGGAGTGGTGGCAGATTTTCTTCCCTCTGCAGATATGGATGGCGGGTGTATTGTAAGAGAGAACTTTGCTGAGGCAAAGACAAGTGCATACCTGGTTTGCATTCATAGAGGTCACAACACTCTCCTGGCTTCCCTGATGCTTTTGACACTAATATGTTCAGGTATCCTGGCTGACAGACTTTCCTCAGACAGCCTGCAGGGTTGCACACGCAACGGCTTGGCAATGGGCAGCATTCACCAGGAGGAGCATAACCCTCGATGAGAATAGAATCTTCGGGGCAGCGTGGAGAAAACTGTACTTCACAGCGGGCCTTGGAGCAATCAGGCTTCTCTTCTGAATAGAAGAAAGAGAATTTAGCACGTGCCCTGGGGCAAGTGTAACAGCAGCTTCTGCATGAGAAGCACAATCCTTCCATATATATTTAGAAATGGGGGGTGGGGTAGAGGGAGAGCACGGATAAAGAAATCTACAGATAATCCAAAAGACTCAATTTAACAAGCTTGATTAGCTGCATCTTATTCACCAAATCTTGCACTGGAGTAGCCAAGGATGTGCAAAATGGTGAGGTTTAAGTGTCTAATCTTTTCACCTCTCTACTCAACTCTAGTTGAAATGCTAGTGGTAAGTAAAGGCAAAGAATGGGAGAGAAGAGAAAATAATGGCATTGATAATCTAACAATCTGACATTCAGTCTTTGATTAACTGAAAGTTGTCTCTATATTTGCAAGAAGAGTTTGAAAAGTTCTTTGAGAAAAACTTATCAGCACCAAATTAGGACTTACTCAAGAAATCCTAAGTATCTCAGGGGCTTGAGGAATAGGGGGAGAAGGCATAAAGAATGAAAGGGAAGGATTCTAGCAATCCTATAACAAAGGGATGGAGATAAACTTTGCAATAGCCTCCCCAAACCATTTCCAATGCCCACCTCCATTATCAAGCCAATAAAGAACTCAACTTTGATATGCAGCTATTGGAACGAATCAGATATAATCTATCTCCCTTTTCTCCAACTCCTTCTGTTTGAACTATCCCTGTACCTCCGTTTTATAGATAAAAAAACAAATGCACCCCCTAAAAAAGTGACTTATTTCCCAAACAGACTGTACATTAAGCAGATCTTATTTAAGTTTGTATCTTCTGTAGTACCTACCACATTTTATTATAGATAGTAGCTACTTCATAAATTGTTAAATGCTAATCTGTAGAATTTTGACTAACAAAGTTCAGGCTTCTAAAGTCTCAGAATCCACTGCTTAGCATCTCTGACATATAATTTCTAGGAATTCAAAACTTTTAGGAAATTAAACAGATGTAAGCTCCACCCACTCTGTGGGTTAACATAATGAATATTTGATGAGAACACTTAGAAAAATGATGATGTGGTTGCAAGGGACATTCTCAATGCTACATCCATGAACCTCATAATAATGCAAAGTACAGAATGTTATAAATGAAAGGAACTTTTCATTTAGTCTAATCACTTTCATTTACAGATGAGGAAACTAAGGTCCAGAAAGGTTAATTAAGTACCTTGACCCACATCATGAATGTAAGTTATTGTTTGAACCAAGCTATAGCTATATATATGTGAAATAATATAATAATAACAATAGAAACTTACATTTGCATTGCTCTTTCAAGTTTACAAAGCACTTTTTCTCACAATAATTCTGCGAGGTAGGTAACATAAATTTTATTATTATTCCTATTTTATAGACAGGACAACTGAGTCTCAAAGTTCAATCCAGAGGCAATTCAGAAGGTCAGGGAGGACAATCCTTCACTTTAAAGATAAGGAAATTGAGCCAGGAGAGGTTAAGGGACTTCCCTAGGTCACAGAGTTCCTAATAAATGTCAGAGCTGGGATTCCAGCTCAATTCCTATGACTCTAAGTGCAATACTCTATAGTGCATTTTCAGAAGTATCATGGTTAATAATACAAACTGTACTAATATTTAAACCCATGATTTAGAGCTGACACCAAAACAATAAATGAGTCTAATCTCTCCTTTTATAGATGAGGAAACTGAAATCCAGAGAAGTGAAGTGACCTTTCAAAGCCAAATAGAGAATAATAGAAGTCAAGATTTGAACTCAGACCTTCTGACTCCATAGCCAGAGTTCTTCCCAAAATATTCCCATTAAATGCTTCCATTACATTGCCAAAACACATCTGGTTTCATTCTTTACCGCATAACCTTCAGTAATTTTTCACTTTCACTACTGCAACTTCCACCTCAATGACCTCAACTCCTTAATACAGTTAATTTTTTTTTTTAATTTGCATTCAAACATGAAACATTTCACATTTACTAATTCAAGGAGAAGAGGAAAGAGTAGTATATGTGCAGTGGGGATATTTTAGGGCAAGACAGAGTAGAATATTTCATGCTGCTAGAAGTCACATAAAGATACAAGGAACCCCAAGAGGTATGGGACAGGATCTAGGAGGTCTTCAAAGACTCCTAATCTTTGATCCTGTCACCGCCCCTGTTCATTACAAATATAATTGATCTTGTTTTCCTTTGGATATAAAATGCTACTTTCTAGCATATCATCTGATCTCGTGCTTCTTTTTGACCATGATTACTCCCTGTGGAATCTTCATTCAGCAGGCAGAGGAAACCAGAATAGAACACATGACCTCTTCCCTAGGGTCAGAGTTCCTGAGGTCAGGGATGGTTTAATCCAGAGGTTCCCAAAACTATTTGGTCCACAACCCTCTTTAAAAAATTTACCCAGTACCCCCCCAGAAATGCACTTTCTTTAACTACTTTTTAAAAATTTGTGTCATTTCAAAAATATATAATTTTTTAAAAAGACATCTTAAATTTAATAATTTATTTTAAATCTGTGGGTTTCTACTTTGAAATTTTGATGATGCAATGTTGTGACATGTAACCATATATTATCACCTTATAAACAAGTCATTACACACACATATTTCTGCCAGTGCATGCTGGATTTCCTGAAAAAGCAAGGCTTGCCTGTCAACACCTGCTTGTTAAGACCTGTAGGGCGACTTGACCACTGATCAGGTATAGCTTGCACTTTGTATGTTTATTTGGAAAATCATGTAACCACTACAACTTTAAATCTGTTACACAACAGATGAAACATGTACAAACAGTTTTTCAAAATTTTTTTATCTTCTTTTCTTATACTTTCACCGCCTCTTTATTTTTATCCAACGTCACCCAATTGCACCCAAGGCTACTACCATCTCCCCATTGTTCCAAGCACCCACAGTGCGAGGTATTGCCCCCTTTGGGAACCTCTGATTTCATCCTTTCCCTTATATTTCTTAGTCCCTTACATAGTGTCAAGCACAGTGGAGGTACTTAGTAAATGTTTGCTGACTGATCATTTGTTTCTGTTGGGTCTTTTATCACCTTGCTCTTAGACCCCGCCTGCCTGACTACACATTCCATGCCCAGATGCTCCTACCTGCCTCAGCCAACTTCACTGAACTTGACCTTTTATCACTCTTTCCCGTTGGAATCAGCCATGTATCTCTTATTTCATAAGACTTTTGGCCTTCTGGAGACCTGTTCGGATATAACCGTGAATGCTAGGGCAACCCATAATCTCCTTGCTGAGGCTACATTAATCTATTTTTCATATATGTCCCAAGAACTGATCTCAGAGCTGAATGTAAAGTAAGTAAAGAACTCCATTTAGATCAGTCAATGTAATTTAAAATAAATCAAAGAGTTGTAAAGCAGAATGATAATCTTGATTATAAGGAGTATCCACGAAACTTGAATACAGAAAAATCTTTTAATACATGACTTTCCTTTTAAGATAATTGCACAGCTACAGGGTTTATCATTAATAAAAATTTGATGATGTTAATTATATACAACTTTGATTATCTACTCATCTTTACTTATAATTAACTTATTCCACATAATAATTAATACATACTAATTCTGCATATACATTTGGCATTCATAATCACAGGTTTTACTCAAGAAAAGTATGAGATTCAACTACTTACTCTGTTCTTTATACTAACAGTGACTGCCACTAAACTGTTATCTTTGGACTTTGATTTTGCCGATTCTGCCTCAAGAATTTTAATCATCTTTTCAAAACTGCCTCTTCCAACTGGATACAATGCTGCAAGGTGGTCAGTTAAAGTGTCACCATCACATGGTCTGAGTGGTAAAGAATATGCTTTCCTCCTCATTTGTAAACTGGAGACTCTGCTCAAGATCAGCATGAATCATGGAATTTCAAGGTGGAAAGCAACAGAGCATTTCATCTTTTTTTCACAGCCTCTTCTCTCTTCCCTTCTATTTCCCCCAGTTTACTTTTTACATATACGAAAACTGATGCCAAGAGAGGTTAAGTCACTTGCCCGAGGTCATGCTTGACTTTGTGATATGCCAGCATGGATCCAATTATGTCAAGCTATGTCAGTTCTCCCTATTTCCAGGCCAGTGCTCTTTATATTATAAAATGTTGTCTTTCTAACAGATGTATAACTAAGAACTTTCAACATTTATTAAAAATAAAACTGCTAAACTTACGCAAGCTTTAAGCAATCATTAAACTCAATTCTAATACTTTGGAGCAAATATTTTCAAAGCAATTATGACCCTAAAAGACTTATCTTTCTTCTCCTACTTTAACTGCTATCATTTCCCCCTGTCCCCTACTTTTAACCTTATAACTGATTTACAAGAAAGATACTTAGCTCCTAAGAGGCAGTTAATGACACACTGGATAGAGTGCTGGGCCTGGACTCAGCGAGTTCAAATTCACCCTCAGGCACTCATTAGCTATGTTACCCTGGGCAAGTCACAACCTCTGCTTGTCTCAGTTTCCTCAAATGTAAAAAAAAAGTGGGGGGGAGGCAGGATTACAATCGCAACTACCTCACAGAGGTGTTGTGAGGATCAAATGAGACAATATTTACAAAAGTATTTGGCACAGGAAAGTGCTATATAAATGCTTAAGCCCTTCCTACTCCCCTCCCCCCTTTTAATTCAATTACAGTATTTCATTATCACTAAGTCTGAGCTTCTAATCCATGTCCTCAACCCCAAGCAGTAAGTATGGAAGTTTAGGGAATCATTTCCATCATGACCCTCATGTAGAAATACAAACTATTACTATTACTGTTATTACGTGGAAATGATAGGTAATTTGTATAGTATTTTAAGGTTTGCAAAGTACTTTGCAAATATTATCTTAATTTGATAATACCTCATGGGTAATTCCCTTAGAACATTTCTATGCTTTCTCATCCCACTCACAAAGAAAAACAAAAGGAGAGTCCACTCTGTCTTTCATGAATTATAGTATTCTCTACTTCTGAAAATATTATTTTTTTATCTTTTTGAGAAGTTATTTTCAACCATATCCTCTCTGATATCTGACCTAAATTTGTCGGTAAGAGAATACTTATGTACAAGAGGATATAAGATTCTTACATATAAGGGAACATTACCTATCTGTTTGAATATATTTCTACTCTTAAAATATGGATATTCATATTGATGCCTTGTTCGGAGGACATAGGAAACTCCTAATTGGCTTTCAGTGCCTAGAATGCTAAGATGACTGGCTGACTTTTGTTGGGAGAGGTGCCCCTTTGTGAAGTCTTTAAAAAAGAGTGAGTCTGCTATTGTCCCTCTTTTTGCTTTTTTACCTTTTCTCTTCCATCTTTTTTCTTGAGTATTGCAGATTAGGGTGGAGTGGGAATAGTAGAGGGAATTTCTACCTTTTGCCCTTCAGAAGCAGAAACACATTAGAAACTGATATATGATTGCATGTAGCTTGACTAAATAATGCTTGAAAATGAAATTTCCTAATCCAATGGATGAGGAGCTGAGATACTGATGGATTTCCTGTAGAAGCATTGGCAAAGGCAAACTTGTGACTGTCAATTCAAACCAAAGGGAAGCTCATTGTCAGTGTTCCTGAACCCCAAAGTTCTATGTAAAGGAGAGGGTATTCTGTTCTCCAGAATCTAACTGTGTAGAGAGAGAAGGGAGATATCCTAGACAGCACTATCCTTGGAGGTTCTCTTGTGAGTAAGTACAATTCTGAGGGTTTGGAAATACAATGTCATGTGCAGAGATGTAATAACTTTGAGTTCTTTGACATCAAAATCTCAGAATCTAGGAATCTAGTCAGGGAAAGGAAATTCTTAGTATAAATTCTAGTGGGCTTTCTCAAGTGTCAGCTAAAATTTAAGAATCTCCAATTTGAGAATTCCAAGTAAGACTTCTAGGGAGAGAAAGGGATTTCTTTAACAGTATTTTTTTTTTTGAAGAATCAGCCACTTATCTCCCATGACTGGAGGGACAGTGAAACGGACTCATAACCAAGAGATATAAGGAAATTGATTCCTTCAAGGCCCAAAATACCACCTTTTACAGGAAACCTCTCCCAATCCGCCTTAATACTAGTGCCTACTTATGTTGATTATTTTAAGTTTATCATGTATATAGCTTGTTTGTATATAGTTGCTCACATCTTGTCTCCCCAATTAAACCAAGCTCCTTGAAAACAGGATCTGTCTTTTGCTTTTCTTGCATCCTTGTATCCCCAGTGCTCAGCATAGTGCCTGGCCCATAATAGGCACTTAAAAATTTATTGATTAACTGACTGTCACTCCTCTGACATTCACCATCCCTGCTACTACAGTGCTTCAAACAGTGTAGATATGAGGGTAAAGGATATTGCTTGTTCAGCAGCCCTAGAATATGAATAACCTCTAGGCATGATTTATGTTTCTTTTTTTTAATTTTATATTTCTTTAACTGTTAATTAACTCCTGTGAATCTTCTGCATTTTCTATGGAATGAAAGAAAGGTTCTTCTTTATCTATTATCCAGTATTATTGCCCTAAGTGGTTGTATAGGAGGTAGGAACTTCTTTTACACATAGCAGTGAAACCTAGGAATAAGCTGTACCTATATTACACTTGGAAATGTTTCCAGAGTAAACTCCAGATAGGAGCATAATGAGCCAAAGGAAAAAAGAATCCAATCCAATCCAGGTTATCCAAATTAGACATAGGGGAGGGGGTTTCAATGCCACAGATTATATCCTTGGGGGCTCATTCAAAATTGTTTGAGTGTCTGGGGCTTTTTGTAGCTTATCTAATTGTACTAATTTTGATGGTAATCCTCAAAGTTGATATCATACTGGAACTCTTTCTTCTCTGGCTAGAGAAACTATATAGGTTATAAAAACTCCCTTTCCTCTATAGGGTTCAGGAACATTGTCCATAAACTCCCCTCTTGGGTCACACAGGTCTGTCTACCTTTTCCCCGCTGCTGTGTCTTTTCATACCCCACCCCTTTCCCAATCCAATGAGCCAGCCCTGGAAACAAAAAGAAAAAATGAGTTAAGCAAAATTAACACATCAATTGAGCCTACCAGCAAATACAACATTCCACCCTGATAATCCCCATCTCTCCAATGAATGGAGGGAGGCATATTTCATCTTCTCTGGGTCCAAATTTAGCAAAGAGTTCAGTTTAATTTTATTAAACAGAACCAGGAGAATAATACAGACAATAATTATAATAATATAAATGAAATAAGGATGAAATTGTCATATGCATCTATAAGAAATCTATCAATGCCCTGGCTACTGCCATCTTAGACTAGCAAAATCCATTCTCAGAAGCCCTCCTTTTGGGTCACGTACAAATACATATCCACTTCTAGTATGTTTCTGCTGCAAAATCTTGTCGATTGCTCCTGGGCGGGGGTGGGGGAGGTGGGGGGTGGGGGGCGAGGGAAGAAAAATCCTTCCCCCATCCCTTGCCAGGCACTTTGGAGGAAGGACAAAAGAGAAATGGCAAAAAGGTGAAGGCAAACAAGTGACAAAAGCATTCAAAGGGGCCAAGAAAACTCTGGCAGTCCTTTTTATGTCTTGGAGAGGGGCAGTTCTTCCAATACAAGTCAATCCTCCTGAGACCCAGGTAGCCAATTATCTTGGAGGTAGCCCCAGTTAATGAAAACCAAATAGGAACTGACTGTAGCCTGTAAATAAAATGCCAATGTGCAATCCACTCTACAGGGGAAGAAATATGTTCAAAATATGATCATTTTCCTCTATACATGTACAGGATCATAATATCTGTACATATATATGTGTGTGTATGTGTGTGTATATGTGATATAATTTAATTAGGAAACCTCTCAACTAGACTGCTCTAATTAATAACACCTAGTAATTCACATCATGTAAAAAATAGCCCCACATAAAGTGTAGAGTTATAGAATCATGAAAACAAAACAGAACAGAAAATAACCTAGTTTTATTGTACAAATAATCTTCCTTGAAGGATTAATCCTTTAGGTACTAGAAATATTCATCTGATATAAAACTAAGTTGCAAGGTTACCAGAAGTATTTCACATTCAGATTCATTCACAAAAACACGTAACTTTGTTAGTTATTCCTATTCCTACTCTTGGGTTCTACATAACAAACAGCCGATTTAGGAGGCACATTTGGGTGCTGTATGTACACAAAACTTCTCCCAGCAAAAGAGAGTCCCATGAAAACCCAACTAAAAAAGTCAGGAAGACAGAAGGCGTCTTACTTAATTTTCCTTATGTACTACTTCACTCTTTGTACTCCCCTCAGCGTGAGCTAAAGTATATTGTTATGGTTGACTTAAATACACTTCCCCAATTTTACTTAGCAATCTGTTACAAGCAATATTTCCATTTCCCAATCCATCTATGATCTCACTGGTGTAGCGATTCCTTCTACTAGCGCAGATTGCAACCCAGACACCGTTTCTCTTCTGGTAAGATTATTGCTGATGGCCTTCCATAAATCCTACATGGAGAATTTGCCCAGCACATTGGAAGCCTCCCTCTGGGTATTTAAGATTTCATGGATACTAATGCATCACTAGGGCTATCCATCTTCCCTCACTTTATAACTGGCCCAACTTCTTTTCCAGTTATATATGACAGTGAAGTAGTCATTACAAAACTACAAATAACAAAAATTCTGTATACTTATAGAAAAGGCAAAGCTGGTATCTAAGAGAGTAGACATCCAGCTATAATATGGCAATTGCTGCTGCTCTAACAGGATAATAATAATAGTTAATATTTATATGGCATGTTAAGGTTTGCAAAGCATTTTACAAATATTTCTGATAAGATACTCACTAATTCTGTGACCTGACTGATGAGGAAACTGAGGCTGAAAGTGTCTGAGACAGGAACAGGGCTAGGGTATTCCTTCCTCCAAGTTAAGAGCTCTATTCGCTCTGCCATCAAACACTTTGAGAATTGACTTAAGAACAGTGTAAAAGACATTATCCAGGATAACATATCCAGGGCTGGTCATACAGCAAGATGGGTAACAATGGCAGTCCTGAATGTTGAAGTGTTATGCTAAATACTGAAAGATCCATAAAAGACTTTCCATTTTATTGAGCATATTCTTTATGTAGGAATTATGACTGGCTTATCTAACCTCTCTGAATTCTAATTCCTTTATTTTGTTGATTATTTCCAGCTTATCCTATATGAAGTGTATTTACACAATAGTTGTTTGCATGTTGTCTCTGCCATTAGACTGTAAGCGCCTTGAGGGCAGGTAGTGTAATTTGCCTTTTCTTTGTATTCCCATCCAGTGCCTAACATAGTGCTTTATGTTATCCAACTGACTGAATGACAGACACACAGGGTAAGAAACATGATCTATAACATCTGAAGGAGCACTCAGTTCAATTCAGTGCAACAAAGATTTAAGTGCCTACTATGTATGAAATATTATGCTAGGCACTAGAAATTAAAACAAAATAAAACAAAAAGGAGGTCCTGGTCCTCATATTCTCCTGGGAAATACAATATGAATGTAAGTATAGCACATGGTAAATCAAGGAAATAAAGAACATTTACCACTGTGGGGAGGGGAAATCAAGGAAGGTTTCATGGAGAAGGTGGCATCTGAGGTGTCCACATTAATTAATGAGATCAAGGATCCACTGAAAGCATAACTACTTAACTAACCTAACTGAAAGTGTAACTTCCACAATGAAGTATAATTACTTGGAAGCAAGTGGGTTGTTGTTCAGTTGGGGTGTCCTACTCTTTGTGACCCTGCGGACCATATTGTCCATATTTATTTCCTTGGCAAAGATACTTGGGTAGCTTGCCATTTCCTTTTCCAGTGGATTAAGGGAAATAGAGGTTAAGCCTAGGATCACATAGTAGTAAGTGTCTGAATATGAATTTGAATTCAGTTCTTCCTGACTCCTGGCTAACCACCAAGCCATATAGCTGATGCTCCATCCTATACACCAAAGCAGACCCCAGAGTTCAGATTGGGAGTAGCCCCAAGGAATCCATTACAATTTCAACCTAATCTCAAAGACATTAGCTTTGTTGGGGACAAAATGAAATAATTTACTCGGGCATTTAAAGATCACAACCTAACCCTACCCTACCTTTCTATTCTTCATGTATAACCTTCTGATCTCTGTGACTTTGCAATGGATTTCTTCATGCTTAGAATGCGCTTCCTCCTTTTAGAATCCCTGGCTTCCTTTAAGACTCAAGTGTTACCTTTTTCATGAAGCTTTTCCTGATCCTTCTCTCTTTAAGTTACCTTATCTAAATTCTGCACATATTCTGGATACGCTTACATGTGTACATGCTGTTTCCCCATTCCAATGTAAGCTTTTTGGAGGCCTGGCATGTTGAACTTTGTCTTTGTATTTACAGTGCCTAATACATAGGCTTAATAAATGGGTGTTTTTAAAATGTTTGATTGGTTGATTAAGGGGATAATGACACTCACTGGGGCTTCCAAATTGTTCTAACAGAATGGTAAGAAATTCTAATTTGCTTTAGATCTTAGAATATGAATGTTTGGGGAATAGTTAGGAGGTGGAGGGAAATGACCTATAAGTTGTATATTTCATCATCCTGGCAACATCTGGACTGTTAAATGTGGAGCCAATGGAGGGTTCGGTTGAAGAGCTTTGGCAATGCTGGGTAACAAATCTGTTAGGAAGGATGTAAACTGTGGCAGGTTCTGTAGTGATTCCTTGAAAGGTTTAACTCTTCCCTAAGCAATAATAATTTTCTACAACAACTCTGAGCACTTTTAGTAACAAAGTACTTCCCTGTGAGGGGTAGTTGTGCAAATATTATTTCCCTCACTTTACAAATTAAGAAACTAAGGCTCAAAGAGGTTAAATGGCTTGGTAAGGGTCATAGTCAGGTATGAAGGGCTGGGAGTCGTCTAGCTCTCTCTTGATTTCAAGCCCAACATCCTCTCTCTACCACACCCTGGAGCCTCTAAAGGAATTTTGCCTTCAATTGCTTAAGGATTAGAAATATAAATACAGTGGCAAGCATGCAGAAAATACTAATATGTACTCTAAAGGGGAAAAAAGTATTTTTTCTGAATAATATTACCATTCACTTCTAAAAGCCGTGGAAACATAAAGTTCTCATACTTTCATAACCAACTCATTTGGTATTTTCTCATGTGCAGCCTAAGTCTGTGGTAAGATTTTAGATAAAATACTATCTATGAAATTAATTAGAAAAACAATAAGACTTGAGGCCCTTTAGGGGTGGGGGTGGCAGGGCTCACCACCAGGATCCTCCCTGTGTTACCTAGTCGTTTGCCTAGAGTCATTAACAAGCTAGAAAGGAAATTTTTCTGTATTAAACACCATTTTTCTTTCATGGAAAATTTTTATTTTCAATACAGTATTCACATCATCCTTGCCTTTTCAAGACCAGAGACTCTGACTCCTTTAAAGTTACTCTGTGAATTCTTTTCATTCACATTCCATGATTTTATCGTAACCTTTTTTGGCAAGCTTCATAGTGAAGACTTGTTCCACACATTCATAACCCTGAGGGGGAAAAATTAAGCTTGTTGATACATTCCCAGAAATATTTCATATATTTTAAACCTTACAGAAAGACCAGCTGTACTTTCCCAGCACTTGTCTTTAATCTGTTTTTTTTTATACTGAGCAACAGAGAAAAATAATGAGGAAGTCCAAATAAAGTCTTAAAAAAAACTACTTTGGTTAAATTTAAGTATTTATTCAAGGTAGTCTATAATGTAGCCAAATATAACAAATAATGGATTAAATTATAAATACATACATACATACATACAGATATGTGTGTGTGTGTGTGTGTGTGTGTGTGTTGGGGTTGGTGCTCTATTAATTCCTCCAACTAAATTAAATTACTTTCCTGTCTGGCTTCCTATTGAAAAATCAGTTTTTCAAAAGTAGGATAGAATCTGTTGGCACACAGAAAGTTGATCATGTTCCAGAATAGTTATGAGCTATATGACCAAGTGCCCAGACCTGTACCCTCAGGTGCAGCACAGAAAAAAGCACGACCACTTGGAGGTTTGAGGAAGGCACTGGGGCCAAGCAGTCTTCTTCTATCTTCAAGCCAGTTTTCCTAATGGGTTAGAAGAGCACCACTAAGAATAATAGCCTGCTCAAATTAGGCTTCATGAAGATATTGCCTGAAGTAGACGAGAGCACCAAGTACAGGGAGAAAAAGGCAACTAGCTTTCATGGAATCACACCATTCCTAAAGAGGGGAGTTACTAAATTCTAAATGTGATTCATTCTCACTGAAAGGAAATCTGAGACTTTTGAGTCATAAGTGGCTGTTAAAATTTTTTCTCCCAAGGCTCTTGCCATCAGGCAAAACATTATCATATTTCTTCATTCAAGAAACAAGTGCCTACAATGCTAGGCCTCCAATATACAAAAACAAAGACAAAGATAAAAGCAAAAACAATACGAAAATGGTCCCTGTTAGGGAAGGGCACATGATGTGAACACACAAGGACTGAACATACACAAAATACTATGGGGAGGTGGTTCAGACAAATGAGTGCACCGAACCATTTGTTACTGTGGAGATACAGGCTCCAAATGTATAGAACAATTATGAAGTAAGGCCAAGAGACAGTTTGGCTAACTCACTTTTATATAGCATATAGGAGTATAAATATGTGTGTACATATATGTGAATGTATGTATCTATCTATAAAGAAACATTGGAGAACTGGGTCTGAAGTCTTGAGAAAACAAGTTCTCATCTAGCCTTAGACACTTACTAGCTGTATGACCTTGTGCAAGCCACTTAACCTGTCTGCCTCAGTTTCCTCAACTGTAAAATGGGGATCACAACCGTACCTACCTCACAGGGTTGTTACAAGGAGGTTGTTATAAAGCACATAGCAGCGACTGCCACGTAGTAGGCACCTTCCCCTCCCTCATCTACCTTCCACAGTTGTTGTAAAGGGTAAATAAAACATTTATAATAAACATTTATGTCAGTACCTGGCATAAAGCAAGCACTATATAAATACCATTTGTATATTATTATTATTATTATATAGTACTTTAAAGTTTACAAAACATTCTCATAATCACCTAATGAAGTGAGTTAAGTGGTACAGGTGTGTCCCATCTCACAGATGAGAAAACTGGGGCTCAGATTAAGTTACTTTCCCATGGTCACAAAGCTAAGAGATAGCTAGTACAGGGCCTACTTCTTAGATACTAAATAAATGCTTGTTGACAAAAGTGTCAAATCAGGATTAAAACCCCAGTCTCTGGACTCAGGAGTCCAGATCTCATCCCACTAAAATATACTGACTCTCCACAAGCTGGGAGCTCATTTAAGAAGGAAAAAAAAAAAAACTCTCCTTGCTATACTGCAATTACCTTACTGAAATAAGGGCAAACAAGAAAAAGCCTACAGAAGAATAAGCAAAAAAAGAGGAATGACTAATGAAAGAAAAACTAAATGCCCTATATATGCATAGCTTAGCTCAGCAACATCTAAGAGAAATATTCAAAGTAGATTTATAATGCCCTAGAAGCAAAAATACAAGAAATGAAGAATGCCCTAGGGTTGTAAATACTGAAAGGATGCATGTATTGGGGAAAAAAAATAGGGGCAGTTAGGTGGAACAGTAGATAGAGCACTGGCCCTGGAATCAGGAAAATCAGAATTGAAATCTAGCTTCTGACACTTTCTAGCTGTGTGACCCTGGGCAAGTCACTTAGCCATGTTTGCCTCAGTTCCCTCATCTGTAAAATGAGCTGGAGAAGGAAATGGCAAACCACTCCAGTGTCTTTACTAAGGAAACCCACAAATGGGGTCATGAAGAGTTGAACATGACTGAAGTGACTGAACAACAAGATATGGGAGTTAGGAAACTCCTTTGGTTTTTCTTCCAATAAACTAAGAATACAATAAATTTCTTCTTTTTTTAAATAAAAGTATTATATAGAAATAGTGAAATAATTCACTAAAAACTCCAAGAACCTCAAAATGTAGATTTATTCATTCATTTGATAATTAGTAATTAAGTGCCTCCTACGTACCAGTAACTGTGCTAGATGCTAAGAATACAAACCCCACCCCCAAAAAAAGATAGTCCCTGCTTTCAAATGGCTTACCTCCTACAAGACAGTAATACAAAATGAAGAGCCTCCTTTTATAATCATGTAGTCAATACAAAACAGTTGGAAAGGATCTGAGAAACCAATGTTTGAAGCAGTCAATACCGAACATAGAATCCCCTCTACAATATACCAACAAATGCTCCAACATGTTTCCAGTGTGTCCATGGTTTTTCAAAGATCATAAACAACAAATGGGGTTCAAGGCATGACCAAAATTTCATCCTATTTTTTCTCTGCTTTGTTTTTTCCATTATTTTCTCCTTTTCTGGATCTAAGCCATATACAAAGGGCAGGTTTCCAAGTTACATATGCAAATTCTTTCTTTGGTAGACCTTGTACCTTATACATTTCTCTGTATACTTCACAGAAGCTGATACAGTATCTTCCAAAAAAAAAGCATATGCTAAATTTAAATCAGTAACAATTATTAAGCAGTTGCTATGTGTGCAAGACACTATGCTCAGCAGTAAGGTTAAAATAATTAAAGTCAAATAGTTTCTGCCTTCAAGTAGGCTACACTCCATGACAGGGGGAGTAAAATATATACAGGTAAGTACAACACAAGGTAAGAAATTAAAGGGGGCAAGAAGGAAAATAGGCAAGAAGGAATGAGAAAAGTTTAGGACTAACTGAGCACCAACACTTGGAAGACCCTGGAGTTCAAAGGTACCTAAGCTAAGTCTTAAAGAACGTAAGGATTTTAAAAAACAAAGATGAAAAGAGAAAGCATTCTACAAATAGGGAATGATGGCATATAAGAATGCACAAACGTGAAAGATGACAGGCCAAATTCAGGGAATAGCTAGGAGGACAATTTAGCTGGATCACAGAGTGTATAAAATTGCGCATGTGAGGTAAGTTTGAAAAAATTAACTGAAGAGAAACTATAGAAGGCCTTCAATGTCGGTCTAAGGAGTCTCAATTTTATCCTAGAAGTGATAGGGAGCCACCAAGATTTTATACAAGAAATGGCATGGTTAAGAACTGTGCTTTGGGAGTATTACCTTTTTCTCAATTACATGTACAATTTTTTAAAACATTAAAAAAAAGTTGAGTTCCAAATTCTCTCCCTCCCCTCTTTGCCTTGAGAAGACAAGCAATTTGATATAAATTATTTATGTAAAGGCATATAAAACATACTTCTATATTAGCCATGTTGCAGAAGAAAACATAGATATCCCTTATTCCACCCTCAAAAAGTTAAAAAAAATCTAAGCATTTAGACTCCATCAATTTTTTCTCTGGAGGTAGATAGCATTTTTCATCATAAATCTTTTGGAAGTGTCTTGGATAGCTAAATCATCCACAGCTGGTCATTGTACAATATTGCTATTACTGTGCACAATGGTGTACAATGGTTCTGCTTACTTCACTTCTATCTGTCCATATAAGCTTTCCCAGGTTTTTTTCTGAAAGTATAGGAATATTATTTTGACATGAATACTGGAGAAGAAAGAGACCAGATATAAGGAGAACAATTAGGAGTTAATTATAATACTCCAATGATGACTAGTGGTCATGAGGGCCTGAATTAAAGTCTTGTACATGTGGGAGGTAAAGTAGGAACAGATGGGAGAAACATGAAAGTAGAATATACTGCCTTGGCAAATAACTGATTATGGAGGGGTGAGAGAGAGAGAGAGAGAGAGAGAGAGAGAGAGAGAGAGAGAGAGAGAGAGAGAGAGAGAGAGAGAGAGAGAGAAGAGTAAAAGATGATTCTGAAGGAAACATCATGGTTCAGTGGAAAGAGCCTAAAATCTAGAGTTGGTGGACTTTAGTTCAATCCTGGCTCTTTCACTTAATATCTGGGTACCCTTGGGGAAATCATTTAATTTCTTTGGGTCACAGATTCCTCATCTGCAAAATAAGGGGATTACATTAGATGATCTTTAAGATCCCTTCCAGCTCTACATATATGATAGTAAGATCCACTTAGGGATAAAACCAAGAGAGGGAGTGGAACCAGGAACCAGAAACAAGAAAGCTTAAAGAAGGGGCAGGTTTAGGAGTAAGAAAAGTTCAGTTTTAGACATTATGATTTTAAGATGACAATGCAACTGGATCCATCTGGAGATGTTTAGTGGAGAGCTGGAATTCAGAAGAAAGATTAGGGTTGGATACACAAATCTGAAAGTCATTTGTGTAGAGATAACTAAAACTATGAGAGAAGATGTGATCATTAAGGGAGAGAGAAGAGAAGAAGGCCCAAGGCAGAGCCTTGGGAAACTCTTAACATTTAGAGAGAAGGGGATGAATGATGTAAGAGATCTAAGTAAAAGAGACTAAGTCAGAGAACTAAGATAAAGAAGTAGCACTGAGGAGGAGGTTGTTGTGATTAACAGTACCAAAACCTTCAAAAAGATAAAGGAGAATGAAGACTAAGAAAAAACAGCTGGATTTTCTAATTAGAATATTAATTAAAAGCAGGAAATAGTTTCAGAAGCCAAAACCTTTGTCTCTTACCCCAAAAGATTTTGGGTCCCATTTGTTTGAAGGGGGAATGAGGGAACCTGGACCCCTAAAAGGAAAAGACCATGTCTTTGAAAGCAACCCAGTTTTGAATTTTCCCATACATTTCAACAGCCCACACCACTGATCTCCACCAAAGGCAAATGGCCCACCCCAGTCCACCTAGATGACCTGATTAGTTTACTTGACATCCTTGCACAGTGCTCTTGGCCCACTCTAGACTACTGACCACTCCTTAATCCTATCTAGATTCTTTCACTGTCCCTTTTTGTATGTAAATATCAGTCTCTCTCGCAGATTAAGTCGCAGATTCACTAGCAACCCTATCGGCTTCTATTGGTATTACAATAAACTGCCCCTGCACTGGAAAAAAAAATAAGAAAAAAATCACTGAGAACCTTTGAATGAGTGGTTTCAGCACAAAAGGCTGGGGCAGGATGGAGAAGGTACTGAGATGTGAGTGGACAGTAGTAAGTAATGGAGGCAGAAAATATAACTTTATAAATATAACTTTTTTTCTGCAAATAAGGACAGTTTAACGAGAGATGAGATAGAGAACAACAATTTGAGGGCATGGCAGGGTCAAGTAAAGATTTCTTGAATGAATGAACAAAAAAGGAATAAGATTAGCATAAGAAGAGAAACCACCACATTTTTATTTGTCCAGTAATTTTGATGTTATGGCAGTGGAGGTATATTTTTGGAATGGTTTTCTTTTTAATTAAATACTCATTTTTCAGGGGGGGGAATAAGTTTTTTTAAATTAACTTAATTTTTAAATATGCTATGTTTTGTTTTGACACAACAGACACTTCCCAAATAAACCTCTAAATAAATCTCCCTAAAAGTTAGTTCACTGATTATCAAAAAGGAAGATGTCTTTTATCAATAAGATCAAATAAGATAATATTTATAATGTGCTTATTACTAGCACAGTAGGTGCTTAATATATGTTTATTCCTTCTCTCCTTTCATCTCTGAGAGTAACTGCATTTGACTGGCTTTGTGGTCTTTGTTAGAGGGAACAGGGAACTGGCTTTGAAGCCAAGAAGACCTTGGGTAAGTCCTACATTGGATATTTAACATCTGTCTGAGATGCTGGACACTATTTAACTTCTCTATGCTATAGGTAATGCTTTTATAGTACAGGTTGCAGAGAAGATACTGAGCTAGGTTGGTTGAGGGCATTTCCTCCCTTGGTAGTTCTTTCTATGAATGTTGTCACAGGTTCGGTCCCAAATCTCTATCTATAATCATCATGGAGATTTTTCTTTAGCCTCTGCTTTATTAACTATGCCAGGAAACTGAATCACTTCCATTTGAACCATCTTAGGAAGATTCTGAAGATCACCGGGCAAGATAAGGTACCAGACACTGAGGTCCTTACTCGAACTAAACTGTCTAGCATTCAAACTATGCTTCAGAGAGTACAACTCTGATGGGTTGGCCATGTTGTTTGAATGCAACATGTATGCTTGTCATATTTTATGGAGAACTTGCATGGGGCAGGCAATCACATGGTAGTCAGAAGAAGCAAAACAAGGACACTCGAGGTCTCAAGAACTTTGGAACTGATTGTGTGACATGGGAGACACTGGCACAGGACTGCTCAGCATGCCATGCCCATACCAGAAAGGGTGCTGTGCTCTATAAGCAAAGCAGAATTGAAATAACGCAGAGGAAACGTAGGATGTGCAAATATGGAGTATCCACCTCAAAAGTTCACATGGACTATCTGTGCCCAATCTGTGGTAGAGCATTCCAAGTTTGTATTGGTCTGATCAGCCACAGTCAGACACATTGAAACTTGACTCTAGCATAGCGATGTCATTTTGGTTCTCTTTGGGAAGGGACAACAACCACTTAACTATGCATCATTTTACACAAGTCTTTTCATGTTTCTTTGAATTCTTCATATTCATTCCTCATGGCACATTACATGCTGTAATTTATTTAATCATTCCTTAATTGTTGGGCAAATATTTTGTTTCCAAATCTGTTATCACAAATAATACTATCTTGATTTTTATACATGTGGATCTTTTCTCACTCTCAATAACCTTCCTGGCACCTTTAATGGAAATTCTGGGTTGAGGGGTATAAACAATATATTAACTTGAATCAGTTGCCAAGTGTTGTCAATTCTACCTGCACAACATCTCTCCCATTTGTCTCCTCCCTTCTACACACTTGGCTAACACTAACTCAGGTACTCAACACCTCTTGCCTCAACAATTTCAATAGCCTAATTGGTCTCTGCCTCCAATCTCTCCTCTTACTAATCTACTGTTCACACAGCTCACAAATTGATATCCCTGAAATCTAGATCCGATCAAGTCATTCCCCTGGTCAAGAGGCTGTAATAGCTCCCAATTCTCTAGGACAAAGTACAACTTTCTGGGTTTGGCATTTAAAATCCATCAAAATCTGACTTTAGTCTATACCTTTCCAAGCTTACTTTATAACACTCTTCATGCACTCTGTATTTCAGCTAAACTTACTTATCTGACATATAACTGAAATTGTCAATTTGTCTCTTCTGATCATCTTTATCCAGTTTTTAGCTACAACTCCAAATGGAGGAATGGATAAGAACAGGACCTGGAGTCTAGAAGACCCAAGCTTGAATTCTCAAATATTTATATACACTATGTCATTCTGGGCCTCTCTTAAACCTCAATTCTGTCATCTATAAAATGAGAATAATACAACCTACCTCATAAGATTGCTGTGATGCTCAAGTGACAGTTATAAAAAATGCTTTGTCAATCTAGAAATGTGAGTTATGATGATGACTGCTACTCCCTTATCCCCATTTCCATTCATGCTTAATTAGTGAATGATGCCTTTTTATATTTATATCATTTATCTTTTTGACATTTATACTGAGGTATAGTATGCTTATTCACAAAGTTGTTTGTTTTTTTTGCCAGACTGCTTTCTAGTTTTCCAGTACTTCTTGTTTTGTTTTTTTTTTTAAACAAGGAACAATAAAAGGAAAATACAGTCTTACTATCAGTAATGTGCAAATAGATGCCCAAAATCACCTTTCTTAGGGACAGGATTAACCATATTCATTACTCTTCTGCTCAAAAATGTTCATTGACTCCCTATTGACTGTAGGACTAAATACAAACTTCTCAGCTTAGTATTCACAGACTTTCTCAATCTGGTTCCAACGTACTACCTCTTCAGGCTTCCTGTTATTCACTTCTCTATTATCTTCAGGTTCTCTACATTTTTGCCAAATCAGACTACCACATTACATTCCTCACACTGCATTACATCTCATCTCTTTGTCTTCACACAGGCTTTCTGAAGGCTGAGAAGGTAGGAAGGGGCCAGGTTATGGAAGGCTTCAAAAGCCAAAGAGAGGATTTTATACTTGATACTAAAGGCAACAGGGAGCCACTGGAGCTGACTAAAAAGAGGGTGATATGGTCAGCCTTGTTCTTTAGGAAGATCAATTCAACACTTGACTGGAGGGAAAAATGAGGCAGACAGACCAACCACCAGGCTATTCCATCACTACAGGTGTGAAGTAATGAGAAACTGTGTCAATGCGGTAGCAATGTCAGAGGAAGAAAAGGGATGTATCCAAGAGATTTTTGTGAAGGTAGTCACAATAGAATCTGGCAGCTCCTTGGATATAAGGAATAAGAGAAAGGAGTTGAAGATGACATCTAGGTTGCAAATGTGGGTGATTGTAAGAAAAGCTGTACCCTTCCTCCCACCACACACATACACAGTAAGAGGGAAGTTAGAAGCAAGGATTTGGGGGAAAGAAGATGGATTCAATTTTGGACATGCTGGAAGATGTCTATAAGACATCCTGTACAAAATGTCCAACAAGCAGTTATAAATGTAAGCCTGGATGGAGGTCAGGAGAGACTTCAGGCTGGACAAATACAACTGCATAGAAATGATAGTTGAAAGCACTGTAATTGATGAGATCACCAAGTGAAATAGTATAGGAAGAGAAGAGAAGCGTTCCCAAGACAGAGCTTTGGGGGGCATTCAAGGTTAATGAGTATGAAGATTAAGCAAAAGGGATTACTAAGGAATGGTTAGACAGTTAGGAAGAGGACCAAGAGAATGTAGTGTCATGAAAACCTAGATTAGAGTATTAAGGAGAAGAGATTTAAAAAGCACCAAAGCCTTCAGAGAAATCAAAAGGGACAAGGACTGAGAAAAGGCCATTATTTTTGGAAATTAAGAGATCTTTACTGACTTCGGAGAGAACAGTTTCAGTTGAATGTTGAGGTTGGAAGTCAGACGGCAGAGAGTTAAGAAAGGAGTGAGAGGAAAGAAATGGAGGCATTGATGTATAAACCTTCTCTAGAAATTTAGCTAGAAAAGACAGACTATATGTGTGTATATACATATATACACACCTATGTATGTGTATATATGCATAAATAAACATACACATTGTATGGGGGGCTGTGGATGTGTATGTATAGGCTGATAGCAGGAATCAGTGGATCAACTGAGGATTTTTTTGAGCATGGGAGAAACCTGGGCATGTTTGTAGGTTGTAGGGAAATAGTCTACTGGGAGAGACTGAAGATGACTGAGCAGAGATGACAGAGGAGAACAATATGCTGGATACGATGGGATCGAATCAGATCACTTATGCATGGAGAGGAGTTAACCTAGGCAAGAAAGGCCACCTGTTCATAGGGTAAAGGAGGAGAAAGTAGATAGAAGGCACTGCTTTCTCCTCTGAATTTGTGTATTCTACTTTATTAATTTGGTATTTAGTATATGCTACTTTGTATGGTTAGTTTTTTGTTTTCATATGTATTCTAACTCCTTGACAAACTTCTAAATATACTGAGTAAAGATCACTATACTCTGTGTTCCACTGTCACTTGGCATAAACTCCCTGAAGACAGCAGGTACACAATAAATGATTACTGGTGAAAATGAATAGACATCTATTTATTAAGCTTGAATTCCTATTAGCATATCAACAGAACTTTATGCCCATGTTGTGTTTCTTTGTCAATATCCTTCATTATCTTCATTAAGCTGTTAAAGAAGGCTATGGTTTTAAAAACAGTTTGCAGTCTGTCTGGAAGAAAGAATGAAACTGCTCGAAAAAAAATCTGCATCAACCAAGGGGCTTCTCAAACCACATTTTCCTTCCAGATGATGAAGTAAAACTATCCTTAAGTTATCAATGGACTTAGAGTAAGATAGCATTCCCAAATAACTGTTGCCATAGATTTAAATTAATGGAGTTAAAGTATCTGCCTACAGGGGACAAAGTATTCTTCCTTATCATATAAAATGGCCTCTCCTAGGGAAAGCACCACCTCAAAAAATACTTTATTCATATTAAATCATCACAACATGTCCATTCTTTGTGAATTTTTCAATTAGGGCATCTTTAGTCTTCCAATTTCCTCCTTTAGCACAGCCACAAACAACTTCACTTAACCTGAGTTGGAAAGGCACCTAAACAAGCTTAGTAGTTTTGTATATCTTACATGCACTTTGCTTATATATTTCCTAAACTCTCATTAACCGAAAACTACTAAGAAGGAACTATAAATATCTGAGGTAAGGCAAAGTCATGACTTACTTTCTGTTTTGATTTACAAGATTACCAGAAAAAACAAAAATACTACAGTGTATATTTTTTCCCAGAAATTTTAATTATAGTAGTTCAAAAATTTTTTATGCTTCAGCTACCAAAATAGAAATGGCATTTACAGAAATATGTATTAAAAGAGGACAATTAGAGTCTTTGTAGACCTTACAAGGAAATTACACACAGACAGACATACACACACACACACACTTTTCTATTTATTAAATGGAGCAGGTTGGACTAGATGATTTCTAATGTCCATTCTAGATCTTACAGCCTATAATTAATTTTTACCTATGAATAGACCCCAAGGAGTAAAAGAAAAAAAAAAATTCCATGGCCAATCAAAGTTTTCCACAAAATTATCCCAGTAAGTAAGTGTTTGGAGCAGCATTTTACATTTCAAAAGTACTCCTTATCTGAGCCACATGCAAATCTTTTATATCACAGATTCAGTCATAAGACCTTAGATAGCTACCTAAAGAAGTTGTGTAATGCACTATTTCTCAGACCAAGGAGATCTCTTATTCTCAAAAGACGTGGAATATAACATTCAGTCTTCTAAATACTTTCTGATCCCCAATTTATTATTCATCTTTTGCCCTTTGCTATGTTCTTTCCATCAGCACATACCCCACCATCCTGATATCCTACCTGGTGCTTTTCCCCTCAACCACAATTTTTCTGGTGACATGAGATACATCTCCATCTACTTATCACTGACACCCAGTTTCCTTTAAATTCCTAGATTTCATGCCATATAACATTGCTTGAATTTTTTTTAAAGACTGAAGAAGCAAAAATATAGAGGGGACAAGACAGCCATTTTGCTTGAAGGGTGGTCACATGGAAGAGGGATTTGACTTTTTGTTTTAAGAGAGCAGAAGCAGGAACAAGGGGTGAAAATTGCAGCAAGAGATATTTCAGTTTATATAAGGGGAAAAAAATAAGCATTCAGAGTAGAATGAGCAGTCACAGGAAGTAGTGAATTCCCCTTAACTCAGGGTGCTTAACCAAGGATCTGAAAACTTTAAAACAATATTTTGATCTTTACGTTTTAATGTAATTGGATTTCTTTGGAATTCTGTGTTTTGTTTTTTTTATCCATTTAAAACAATTCTGAGAAGGGATCCATAGGATATTAGATATCTTTCCTAATACCTTCATTTTACAGATGAGAGAGTTGAGAGAGATGTTTAATGGCTTATTCTAGGTTAATAGCCAGCTGGTCATAGAGATGGAATTAGGTACCAGGTCTCCCAACTCCCAATATGATGCCTTTTCTTCTATGCTACACTGCTGGTTCACTGGATTACAGGTTTACAGAATAATAGTTGAAAAAGACCTCAGAATTTATCTTGTCCACATATCAGATTTTATAGATAAAGAAACTGAGGTCCAGAGATATTAAAGGCTTTGCCCAAAGTCACACAGGTAATAAGACTCACAAGTAGGTAGAACTAGGCTTTCTGTAGCCTTTTTTTCCCTCCGTAGGTGACAACAACTCTCTCTTCTTCTCCAGCTGAAGTCTATATCCTGCTTATATCACTTCTGTCACCGTAACAACTCAATTTGGAAACATATCCCTTCTATAATTCAGTAATATTTTTAAAAGAGGAGTGTAATTTATAGAGACCCAGAAACTTGAGAACAAAGGGTGACTACTATAAAGTGTCAGATTTTCTTTATCTCCCTATTGATGACGCTGTCCACCAGGTAGGTGCTGATAGGCCACGATGGTTTCTACAAGTGGCTAATGGTGAATAGTATAAAAAAATTTCTCTAATTTTAAGACATTCAGTAGAATGTAAACTAACCTTGAGGCCGATGGCATGACCTATCAATATTGTTTATATTCAAGCCAACAAATAATTACTGAGCTCTGCATGAAAGAAGATAGAGAGATATGGGGTACAATGTTTGAGACCTTTTATATATAATTAATGGTATTTTCACACACAAACCACTATTTCTGATACTCTACAATTCATCTCTTTGCCTCCCATACTATTTCCATCAATGATAGTATGTTTTTAGATGTATGATTGGAACATACCTTTTTCATTAAAAATGTATTTTATTTTCAATTCTTAGCTCAGAATCTAATTTCAATGTTAAATTGTACCAATTAGAAATTAATTAAAAACTAAGTGATTTTACTGTGCTTTACTATGTTATACAAATATATTCTAAACTTAAATATAAATATAAATGGAATAATAAGCCTTAGCTGCCTCTAAAAGCTAATAGCTAATTGCAAGGTTGTAATGAATCCCAGTTAATAGAACTTTTTAAAAAACACCCTTTTAACTACATTTTTGGTGAAAATAATATTACTAGGCAAGGAAATCCTTGCCTAGCAGGTGCTGTACTTTAGACATTATTATCGACATGCTTAACTGTAGAGATTTTCTTATTAATCCTCTTAACAGAATCATAGAACTTAATAGTTGGAAGGGATTTTAATGGCCATCTGTTGAAACTAATCTAATGCAACCTACCAAAACAGAAAACCCATTGGATAAGCAATCATCCAACCTTTGCTAGAAGACTTCCAATGAAAAGAACCCCACCACACTCCAAGGAAACCCATTCCATTTGAGGAGTTTTTCCTAACAATAAGTTTACATTTGTCTCTGCAATTTCCACCTTTTATTTCTATTTCTTCCTTATGCCATCAAGTAGGGCAAATCTAATTCCTTTCTTGTGCTCAAATATAGCCATCATATTCTCCTGAGTATTCTCTAGTCTAAACACTTGCAATTCTTTCAACCAACAGTCATGACACAAACTAGATGACATTTGCCACCTGGATGTTCTTTACCTTAAATGTTCTCGTTAAACTATGGCATCCAATACTAAATACAATATACAAGAAAGCCAAGGCCAAGTTTCAATAAAAGCACAGCGTCCTTAATTCTAGACTTTATGTTTATTTTAATGTAGCCCAAAATCGTATTAGCTTTTTAAGCTGTCTTACCACACTGTTAACTCTTGGAAGTACACGCATTTTCACCTAAATTCTATACACTGCCAAGCATTCAAACTATACTTCAGAGAGTATAACTGTGATGAGCTGGTCATGTTGTTCAAATACAAAATGTACACTTGCCAAAAGACCATCTTATGGAGAACCTGCATGGATCAGGCAATCACATAGTGGTCAGAAGAAGCGATAAAAGGTCTCTCTCAAGAACTTTGGATTTGATTGTGTGATATGGGAGACACTGGCACAGAACTGCTCAGCACGGCATGACCACATCAGAAAAGGTACTGTGCTCTATAAGCAAAGCAGAATTGAAACAGCACAAAGGAAATGTAGGATGCGCAAATTTGGAGTAATCATCCCAAATGTTCACATGGATTCTCTGTGCACAATCTGTGGTAGAGCATTCCATGCTCTTATTGATCTGATCAGCCACAGTTGGACACATTTAAACTTAACTTTATCATGATGATTTTGGTCTTCTTTAACAACGAAGGACAATCACCACCACCACCACCACCATCATATTTTATGTAGAAGAAACTACATCTTCTCTATGTCATAGGTCTGGAACACTTAGTTCTATGAATTAAGTAAATTAGTTAGCTAATTTAATAGTTACTAAGCATCTATCAAGTTTTAATACTAGAGTAAGATACTATGTCATAGTCTTTGTCCTGATGGAACTTACAATCTAGTTGATGTAACAAGACAGACATACCTAAAAATTAAATATCAGCACGAAACAGTAAGTTGCTAAAAGTAGTATTTTGTAATAAGTGTTAAATTATTGGTATATTAAAGGTTGAAAAAGTGGCAGAGGCAATAAGGGGGGCAGATAGGTGGCACAGTAAATAAGAGTGCCAGACCTGGAGTCAGGAAGACTTATCTTCTTGAGTTCAAATCTGGCCTCAGACACAAACTAACTGTGGGACCTTGGACAAGTCACAATTTCCTCATCTGTTAAGTGAGCTGGAGAAGGAAATGGCAAACCACTTCAGTGTCTTTGCCAAGAAAATCCCAATGGGCTCACAAAGAGTTAGACATGACTGAAATGACTGAACAACACCACAGATAATAAGGATGTCAATACTTATAAATTCCTTAAAGATAGAGACTAATTTTGTTTTGTTTTTGTATCTCAGGGCACATAACATTGCCTTCCACTAACATTTGTTTAATAAATACTCATTCAGAGACATCTGGTTGGGGCAGTGGATAAAGCACTAGGCCTGGTATCAGAAAGTTCTCAGTTCAAATCCAGCTTCAGGAAGTTGCTAGCTGTGTGACCTCAGGAAGCTACTTAACCTCTGCCTCAGTTTCTTCACCCTACCTTTCAGGGCTGTTGTGAAGATCAAATGAATAGTATTTATAAATGTTTATTACAGTGTCTGACACATAGTAGGTGCTTAATACATGCTTATTTCCTTCCTTCCCATTGAATAAGAACTATGAATTAGAGAAAGCTTATTATGACTGGCATAGTCAGGGAACAGAGGTAGAGGAATTTTAGTTGGGTATTAAAAGCTAAGTATTATTTGAATAGGAAGCAAAGAAAGAGCAAGGTATCCTAGGTAGAGGGAATGATGCAAGCAATGGGATAGAGGCAAGAATGTGTGTTTGGAAGTTTCTTTTGTTTGGAAGTTTGTTTCTAGCTGAAACAAAGGTAGGGAGAGTTAAAGGGGGATAAGGTTGGAAATTAAATTAGTAAGCATATTCTGATAATGAAAATATGTATGGCCTACACTGTAACCAATGTACTATGATCCAAAAATCAGAATATTTTTTAGAGTGCTTCACAGGTCTCTGAATATTTGTTAAAAGTCATCCTTCTTATACAACATAGGACAAGATCTGTTTTCTTCCTCCTACTGACCCTGGTGGAAATTCTGATAAGGAAATACTTCCCAGTGCTGATTGACACCCACTGGGAAATTTATAGCCTTGGAAAGTTGCTTCCTAGGGTCAGACCCAAATGTTTCAGAAGCAGAGCTTGAAAGCTAGGCTTCCTCAATTCTCAGACTAGCTCTCTACCAATAGTGCCTCTCACTATACCCATTTATACAGCAACTTTCAGTTTTAAAAGTACTTTAACACACCATTTTTTTGTAGTCTTAAAATGAGGTCAATATCCCTTGTAAGTATTATTAGTACCATTTTTCAGCTCAGCTCAGTGAGTTTATCTGACTTGACCAAGGTCACATGGCTAGTAATTCAAAGAGATGGGACTTGAATACTGCAATTCAACTACAAACCTACTGCACTTGCCACCACACAACTCTCTGAATTACTGTTTACATTAATGGAATACTGATTATTAGATGGCTAGTTTATGAAAATGAGTAGCCTTTAAACAATATAACACTACAGCAGTGAATAAAACAATGTCTCAAACAAAAACAATAATTTAGTGGTTTGAATTTTTTTGAAAAGATAATATATAACTGCTGGTTAATTACAACAGTTAATCACTATTGTTTGGGCTCTAACTCCATATTTAGATGAGAAAAAAAGACATTGTCTTTTATGGGAAAATATAAAGTATAGAAATAAGAATTTCAAAAGAAACAGTAGAGGAGACAGACAGAACTATTATACCATTTACTATCACTAATTAGTATGTGAAAAAAACAAAGTGCACTTACTGAGAGACATAATTGTGACTAGCTTATAATTTGCTTTAGTTAAGGTTTCAACCTAAACTTTAATGCAATCAGCCCTCACAATGAGTTTGACAATCATAAATTAATATTGAATGCAATTATCCAATTTCATTTAGGAGCTATGTCACTACTATTCCAGGTATTCTACTCTCGGAATACTATTCCTGCTTTGGCAGGCAGTTTTGACACCCAGAAGGAGTTCTAGAACATTTTCCTAAATATTGCTTTATAATGTGCTAGATTTTGTATGCTTTTTAAATAAACTATGGACTACTGAACTATTTTTTTCTTCTCTTAACTTCTCCCAAATCCTGGATCTTTTTTACGTTAAGTACCTTAGCCCACAGACGAACAAGGGGCTAAATGTGAAAGAAATACTACTAAATAAGGAGAATGACATAAATAAGGCCAGGAAAACTAACAACGGACACCATCAGCAAAGAAAAAAACGATCAAAATAAATTTACATGCCTTTAGTAAATAAGACACCTCTGCCTAAAATACACAATTAAATTATTTCCACATTTTTCACAACCTTGTTGACTCTGACCATAACTGGTCCTTATATTGCTCCTCTATGATTCTGTCTGCTACCAACCCCGAAGCATCTTTATGCTATTTCTATCTGAATTACGTGCCAGCAAGATGAATCACTACACTATGACAACCTAACCATCCCTACGGCTTTCCAGACCCTTACCAAAAAAGTTGATCATCACTCTGGTATTCCTAACTCTATTCTGGTTATGAACAATTCACTAGATTCTCCTTAGTTCCTACTCCTCTCACTTTAGGTCACTCCTCTTTTCAGGACAGTAAGACCATCCTACTCTTTTATTGCTATTGTAAAACATGAGATAACTGACGATCAAAAGTTTGCTAAAAGGTATCTATGCTAGTTTCAAAGGAAAAAAGGAAATATGGTGCACATGAAACTATGAAAAAGAAGTAATCAGAGAAAACTATATATTGAACAAATTAACCTATATTTACTTACCAAATTCAGTACATTACACAAAATAGTTATTGGGTACCTACTAAATGCCAGTATTTTTACTGAGCTAGTTCTGGGGCTTCAAAGACAAAAAGGGGCATATTTCTGCCTTCATGGAGTTTTCTCTCTATATAAAATTGTAACAATAACAAGCAACAAATGCTAATATTTAAATAATATGCATAGATTCATTTGGTCTTCACAAAAGTCATTGTAAGGTAACAAAATGTTGTTTGATTGGACTGGACCACAGGAATGCTGAACTAGAGGTCCTAATATGAGGTGGAAAAACTGATCTTATATGTTATCACTGAGATATGATGGGAAACAGTTCATGGCTGGAATAGGGTTCTGAACTTATAACATTAAAAAAGAACTAGGACTGGTAAAAAGAGATTGGTGGTGCAGCATGGTATATTAAAAAGCTATACTAATGTAAAGAAGTCTAGGAACTGGGTTGGGCTAGGGTGGGGGTATGTGGAAAGAGGGGGAGGAAACAAGAGGAATACAAGAAACAGATCACAAGCCACAAAACTGACCCAGGACAGTAATGATGGAGGACACTGAAGCAGTTCTCTCTGCAAAAAATAGAGGAACTAATAAACTTCCTAACTTGATTTAATGTTAATTTCACCCTTCAGAAAACTGGAGGAAGCAGAAAAGAGAAATATTATTATGGACTAGTTCTCACTAATAGAGAAGAACTGTTTGCTAAGAGGTAGGGAAGAGGGAACAGTGACCATCCTTCCTACAGTCTGACAGACAGGAGAATAAATCCAGGAATTATGTGACATAGACCTTTGATTTAAGGAGAGCAGTTATCAAAGGGGTTAGAGAACACATAAAATCTGATGCACCGAAATTTTACACATCAGTCTGGGAGGAATAGAGAATCTCAAGAATGAAATTCTTTAAATGAATGAACAGAAAAGCAATTATTAGGAGCTTACTATGTACCAAGCACTCTCCTAAATGGTAGGGATACAAATACAAAATTACAAGACAGTTGCTGTCTTCAAGGAGTTTACATTCAAACAGATGGAAACAAGATATGTAGGGGAGAGGAGGCCAAGGAATGGTGTGTTGGTTTGGAAAGTCACATGGATGGTGATGAGAATTACAGGGGAATTGTTTGACATGTTCTTTCCAGAAGCAAGGGTAATATTGGCTTGATTGTGGTTCCTTGAGTAAAGATGGAAATTAGCAGGGTTGAGGGTGGGAGGGAAAATTATGTGTGCAATGGTAGATCAGATGGCAAAAAGATAATTATATGTGAATCGTGGTCAGGAGCTTGGCTAAATATAGTGGACACTTGAATTTTGGGGGCAGCTAGGTGACACAATGCATAGAGGGACAGGCCTGGAGTTAGGAAGGTAACTTCCTGAACTCAAATTTGATCTGAGACTAGCTGTGTGACTCTGGGCAAGTTACTTAACTCTCCCTCAGTTCTATATCTGTAAAATGAATCGGAGAAGGAAATAGCAAACTATCCAAATAGCACAGCTCAACTCCAATGTAGGAGTTTCAAAACTGAGAGTATTAAGTACATGAGGGCATGGTCTCTGAAGGTCTGGAGGGTGTATCAAAGTCAGTGGATGGCTGGATGGGATGAGAATCAAGGGATATAATTCCAGTGAGGAGTGAAAATGAGATCTGAAGAACTCAATTAAGAATACATATACAAAAAATTTTAAAAAGAAGAATGCATATACAACTTATCAAATAAGCTAGTTTTTTAAAAAGATATGTATTTGCATACACCAATCAGAGTTGGTTGATATGTTAGTTTTATTGAAGTGATTATTTTTCCCCTTCCCCTTTAAAAAAATTTTTTGATGGTTCACTAGAGAAGAGAGGGAGAAGAAATATGTCCAGAATGATGATAGAAAAACAAAAGATATCAGAAAAAGTTTAAGATTTTATAAAAGAAAATATAACTACACAATAAAAAAGATATGGACAGAGCACAGAAGTCAGGGCAGGTAACATAGAAGGAAAGTATAGCACAGTCAAATGTCCAATAATGTCAGGAATGTTAAAAACAAGAATGAGCTGAAGCTGAAGAAAGTTCAGCATTATAGAAGGTTTTTTGTTCTTTTTTAAAGATAAACTGAGAGAAAGAAAAAAAAACAGACTGCTTGGGTGGGGTGATCAGGACAATGCTAACTGACTGCAGAGAAGACACAGCTCATTAATTTTATTTCTATTTTCTCTGCCAAAAAGACTGATATTTGGATTGAAAAGGAAAGAATAAAAATAACTAATAAGGTATAGATGTCCAACATAAATAAGGAGATAGTAAAAAAAGCCACCTCATTGTCCTTAATGAACTCAAATCACTTGGTCCAGATGAGTCACCTCTTCAGGCACTGAAATTTTTTTTTTTTTTAAATTTCTGCACTGTGATATTTGAAAGATTGTGGAGAATGGAGGATGTACCATGGGAGTGGAAAGGGATGTGTCCCATTTTTTAAAGGGGAGGCAGGGATTGAAAACAATCTTCAAACTTGATTTTTGTTTCTGAAAAATTTTTAGGAAAAAAGAGATGATAGCATTCATGTAGAAAAGGAAGTCATGTAGTTACATCTGTTTGGCTCTAAAAGGCAGAACTAGGAGTAATGGGCAGAAGGTAGGAAGAGGAAAATGACTTTATGATGTCTGGAAAATCACCATAACAATTAAAGATATTCATAAGATAAAGGGGCTACTTTGGGAGGTAGTGAGCTTCCCTCATTTGATGTCTTTGAACAGAAGTTGTATGACCACTTGTCAGGTACATTGTAATGAGGATTCTTTCTGGAGTTTAGGATGGACTAGATGGCTGCTGAAATTTCTTCTTACTCTTTAGGTTTTGATTCCGTGGTATTATGGATATCAATATAACCATTTCACAGACAAAGAAATTAGGATCATTGATATTAAAAGACCTGCACTTGATTACAAAGGTAATAAACAAAGATGATGGGATTTGAACCTAGTTTTCTCACGCCTTGATGCTCACTACTCTTTGTTTAAAGTAAGCATTCAATGAACCAACTTTTAAAGAACTAATGAATTTTTAAAAATTATGGGACTGTGTCAAACCTTCTTTTAAAACAGGAAATCCAGAGAATATGGAAAAGTATAAAAATAATTTAGCTCAATAATGTGACAATGCCCTGAGGTAAATAAGAATGTACTAATTGACTCTAGCAACTGAAAGAAATGCTAAGAATATCAAGGTCAAAAAAGAAACTACATAAAATACATGTCTTTCTTTTCTTTATATTTATAAAATGCTGCAGCAGAATAAATGAAATAAAAATGAATTTTACCATTAACACTGTATTTCAATCACATGAATTTTCCTCACAAAGAAAAAAACTTGAATAGCTACTGTACTTAAGGAGATGGGTAGAGGGTGTGTCTCTCCATTTACAGTTAACTTTATAGATTTTTCAAATAACTGATTACATTATAATAGTATCAAAATAGTATTAGATGTACAATATATAGTATCTGATGTTTTAAATCATTAAAATATACACTACAAAAAGCTTCAAGTATTCATTTAATCATAAGATATTGAGGCAGGATTTTAGAGATCATCCCAACTCTTCCTTCTCCCTCAACCCTCATATCAGATGCAAAGTCTTATCAATCATATCCTCCACATCCCTCATATCCGTTCCCTTCTGTCCACTCCCATAGTCTATGCCCTAGTTAAGATACATATCACCTCTTCATTATAACAATTTTTCAAATGGTCTTCCTGCTTCCACTCTCTCCTCTCTCAAGCATTTCTCCATACATATGCCAAACTAACATCCCTAAAATACAAAATGTCACATCCCTATGTAAAAATCTTCAATGAATTCTTATTACATCTACGCAATTCAAATCATTCAAATTTGATGAAATCAAAATCCTGAGACTGGCACCGAAAACTCCGTACAATGTGTCTCCAACCTATCTTTCCAATATTATTTCATGTTATTTCCCTTGATACCCTTCTGTTCTATTTCAACTCATCTTCTGGCTATTCCTCATATATGACAATCTATCTCCTATTTCTATGCTTTTGAACAAGTGATCACCAAATACATTCCCTTCTTACCTCTGCTTCGCAGAATTCCTAGTGTCCACGAAAGTACAATACCAGTGCTACCTTTTACATGAGGTTTTCCCAAATATTCCCAATTGTTAATATCCTCTCGTATTAATTTGCATTTATTTGTATACATCTATAATTTTAGCTCCTCAGCAAGAGCATGGACTATTTTTCTTTTTGCATTTGTATGTAACACTTAGCTAGTGCTTTGCACATAATAAATACTTTGGAGAGGCATGATATGGTGGAAAGAACACTAAATTTTGAGTTAGGTGATCTAGTGTACAAATACTATTTCAGTCACATTCCACCTGTCTGACCTTGGGTAAATACCACCTCTGCCATATTCTATGTGTCTGACCTTTCTGGGTCCCAATTTTCCTTATGTAAAACGAAGGAGCTAAACCAAGGTCCTTTTAAGTCCTAAATTCTATCATCCCATGAACATTTAAAATGAATCATAAATATCATATATTTTTGAAAATACTTAAGGTGTACATACTTTAAAATAAAAATAAAAACTTCTATATAATACTTTTTTTATTAGTGGAGGTCAGAGGAAATGTAGATGATGAATTCAAAACAGAGGGGTATAATTCAAAAAGAAATACAAACCATTTAAGTGTATAATTAAGAGATAAATTTTAAAACTTGAAGTTAGTAACAAGATAAATAGATCTATAATAATCTTTCTATTTTTTGGTTTCCTTTGGTCTTGAGCTGTGATCTCTTTGATGATGAAGCTCTCTCTACCAATACTGGGAACATTTTACAATTTATAGTCTTATAGAATTACCTAAGACAATTAGCTATTAAGTGTCTTGTTTCAGGTCATACAACCAGTATGTATCAGAGGTAAATCTTGAACTAAGGCCTTCCCATTTCCAAAGCCAGCCATCTAACCAAAGCTGCCACTCAAGAGTCATCCTTCATTAAAAAGCTTTCACCCTATATTGACTAAGACGTATATACTCTTAGGATGCTTAAAAACTCATTTTATGTATGTTTAAATATTCATCTGAAAATGCAAACAGGCTGGAGAACAGGCTGGAGCCTCCCTTCAATGCTGCCCTTTGGAGTCTATGTATGCCACAGGTTTTGGCTTAGCAGTGAAGTTAAAAGACAACATTGTAAAGGAAATTATCATCTGGCAAAAACTCGGGAGAATGAGGTTCTAGTCTTGGCTGCAACACTGACTCAGTATGAAGAAGCCAGATACTTTCTGTGAACAAACTCTCTCCACTGTGCGGTCAGGTATTTTAGAAGGTACCCATCCCTCTGTGGCCATTAAGATACCACAACAATAAATATAATAATTTGAGTGAGAGGTTGCATGGAACAGCAGACAAAGTCCTGGAATTGGAGTGAGGAAGACCTACATATGAATTCAATATCAAAAACTTGCTTCAATTTACTCATCATAAAAATCGAAGTTGTCACAAAGATAAATAAGAAAACATCTGTAAAGTGCTTTGAAAATGTGAAAGCACTAAATAAATATAAGCTTATAGGTGTTAGTACCACCAGCATAATGTGTGTGTATGTGTGTCTGTGTGTCTGTGTATGTGTGTCTCTGTGTGTTCAATTCACCTTTGAAGAGCTATGAGAAACCATGATCCAATGATCGAAATGTCCAACGGCTCAGATCCACATAGTGGTATCCTTGCTGGTGCCACTAATTCAAAATTAAAATCCATTACTTAGAAGAAGAATGGAGGACTTAATTGATGACGCCATAAGAGATATGCCCATACACTTTTAATATCTTACTTCAAGAATTAATTAACTTTTCACATGGAATCTTGCTTTACAAATCCCCAATGTGTGCACTAGGCATTATGAGTGAACCATAATTACTGGTCATGACTAGAATGTAAGCTCCATGAGGTCAAAGACAATCTCTTACCTAAACTTTGTATCTTCCTTAGCACCCAATACAGATTTAGTAGCTCAATGTTTGTCCGACTGAAATGAATCATGTTGACCCTTACAGTACTGCAAAATTCTGAAGTACTTTTTGAGCCATCATGAAGAATGGAGAGGAAGTGTGTGCAGTGTCCAGGTTACTGGAGTTGGAAAATGGTATCACCCAGTTTAATAAGTAACATATTTTACAGATGGGTCAAAAGTACTCTTTGCTGTTTCAGTAAAAATGAAAATGACACCAAAAAATATTTGCTATTACAAAGGATATTCAAAAGAATGTCCTGGATACTACAAAGGGAATTACAAGAAAAGAGTTAAAATTACTTAGAGTGGTAATTTTTAACCTTTTTTCTTTTTGTATCATGTACCACTTTGTCAATCTAGTGAAGCCTATGAACCTTTTATAGTTTCCAAAGAAATCATAACTCTAGACTACAATAAAAAAAACAAAAAGTAGAGATGCATCAATACGGATCTGTTTATTTTGTTACTGCCTTTGGGTTTCAGTATAGGATCTCTTGAGTATTCTGGGGATTCAAATGAAAAGAAGTGCTAAATCTGAGTCAGAGGTTAGAGAAATAAAGAAGTGGTTTTTCCCCCCTTTCAAGTTAAGACTTCTTAAAATCTATTCCCAAGGGGGTCTGTAGGTTAAGAATACCTGATTATAGACAATAAGAGCATCTTTGGAATAAGCATATGGCCTCCACAGTGATTCTGACACCATTGCTGCTGCTGTTCCTAGTACTATTAGTACTAAATAATACTAGTACTATTGTAATTTTGAATATTTAAGTTACAGTACATTTGTTTGAATATCTCATGTTAAAAGCTTTACAGTTTTAATGTTATATCCTATTTTATCATAGTCTTCTTCAATACTTTAATGGATCTATGATTTCATCAATTTGGATATTCTAATAGTGCAAGTTATAACTTATCTACATCTTCTCATGAAAAAACCTAGCCCAGTTGCTCTTTGAACCTTTTTATTACCTAATGTAATTGCTACTCCCTCACATAAAACATTTGTAGTTGCAATGTTAGAGTCCAAATGTGGTGGTTCCACTGCTACTGAGAAAAGAAAAAATTCTGGCAACTTTTAGCACTCTGTTCCATTTTTCATCTGTTTGTAGTTCTTCCAATTTTAGCTTTAAATGTCCTTGTGATGATCTGGTTAAGTCTTGTGTCAGAACTTTTGGTGAATATATTTCCTCCTCAATTCCCCTCTCTCCAAATACTTCTTGAAAGGCAGCATGGTGTAGTGGATAGAGAGCTAGACTGGGAGCCAGGAAAACTACATCCCAACCCACCTCCAGCACATACTGGCTTGAAACTGAGCAAATCACTTAACCTCATAGGCAACTCTCTAAGACTATAAGTTGCAGAGGAGATAGTGGCTTACATTAAGAGAAAGGTTTTCTCATCTGGAAGTCATGTATATTACTGAAACTACAGTGAGTGTCCCTATCCTGACTTGTTATGTTATGAGATAATTCTATTCACAGTCTTCCATCATCCTCTGCCATATTTTGCACAGAAGTTTATATTTTAAACTCATGTTGCTTTTGACATACCTCTTCATTTGGTGAGATTAACTGTTTACTTGACTGAAGCAGTTTGTAAATTCAGGGTTTATGATGGCCCTGATTTAAAGAATATTATATTCTTCATAGATTTTCTCTAAAATTTTCATTTCATGCAGTAGACATTGGTACATATCTTACTTTTCTTTATGATGTTTTTTTGTTTACACTTGTCATAAATTCCAATGCAAGATAACTAAGTGTCTCATGAAATGCTGTTTACAGTTATCCTTGTACTTATGAACTCTAATAATTGCTTTTCTCTTTCTCTACATGGACAATCTTTGTGCCATCCTTCCATTTAGCTACAACTTTTATATGTTTTCTGGTTTCATTTACATTGAGAATATCAATTGGCTACGACCCTGTTCCAAAAGTAGTGCATCAATTCATTGGTCACTAAAGAAAGACCCAACATTTTATTGGCATGTGAGTCATCATGGATGCAGTATCACCATGCCAAGGGATGGCCAGTCTTTCGGTGACAACCCTGACTTCAAAGTCAATGACACATCAAGAGCAGAACCAATGTGACATTGCAAATAAATGTTAGTTTTTTCTCTTATCCTACTAAAGGTAGAATTCATAAGGAAAAGAGAAATATTCAATTATTTTAAGCCAATATTAAGTACCTATTACATATAAGGGCTGTTCTAGACACCTAGAACATTAAAACAGATGTAACGGATTTTGCTTTCACAGAGCTTACTGTGCATGGGGTACTATATTGATATATTATTACAATACAAGGGAGTCTGAAAAGATATCTGAAAAGACAAATAATGCAAACTGGGGATAGAGACATCTCTTTCATCTCTGTCTAGGGATTATCTAGAAAAAGCTTTATGGAGGAAACTGTAGCTGAGATAGGCCTTGACGAAAAGGAGGGAATTCAAAAGTCATTCACTGCAAGTATGGAAGACAGTGTGAACAAGAGAAAATAAAGAGTAGGATAAGAATAGAGAACAGAAAGTAATCCAGGCTGCTCGGAATATATGGTACAAAAAAAAGAAGTGGAATGAAAAAGACCTTTGGAAAGGCATAGGAAACCCAGGTGGTAGAGGGCCCAGAATGACGAGATCAGGTGTTTATACTTTATTTATTAGGCAATGCATAACAGAATCTCAGGGTTGGAAGTGACATCAAAGGCCACCTAATAAATCTCATATCTGAAAACTAGAGCAAGACACTTGAGGTTTATGAATAGAGGAGATACATGATGACAGTGATATACTAAGACAATTAAGTGGTTCACTAGGTAGAGGAAAAATATGTGATTGAGTTGGGACAGGAAGAATTGTTAGAAAGCTAATTGAAAGGATGGAAGAGATGAATCTAGAGATAACACTAAGGTAGAATCAACAACAGAATATGTCAATTAACTGGATGTAAGAAAAGAGACAAATACGAATCTGTGATTATGACTGAATTATGATAGGAGTACCAAGCACATCATCAAGAGATACGGAGAGACTGGGGAGGAGGCAGCTTTGAGGGAGAGGTTAAGTTCAGTTTTACAAATGTTCAGCTTTGAGTACCACAGGATATCTAGGCTTATCTCATTCAGTAAGGAGTTAGAAATATAAGACTAGAACTCTGAAGAGAATATGTGGACAGAGATTTAAGATTTATCTATATGAAGGCACTAATGAAAGATAAAGCAGGGACAAGAATATTAAGGGAAAGACTGAAGAAAGAGAAAAGGATCTAGGATAGACATCCATATCTAAGTGACGGGAGAATGAAGAGCTAACAACGGTGTAGGATCATGGAAGCCAAGAAAGGAAAGAATATCAACAAGGAAGGGGTAAGCTAAGGTGAAATTCTGTAAAAAGTTCGAAGCCATTAAGGACATAATAAAAAAATGATGTGATTCAGCAATCAGAAAGTTGAAGGTTGTGCAACCCTATTGGAGTAGAATGATGAAGACAGAAGTCAGATGGCAAGAACAAAAAAATTAGTAATCTCTACCTAGTAAAAATCAGAGAAAAACAGTCTTTTTAATTTGAATAATAAATGCCTATTACATTAAGCTGCTTAAAAATAATTCATATGATATTTAATATTAATTATTGTTTTAATAATTGTATTAAAATAAAAACTTTACCAGGGAAAATGCTGTTCATTTCAGAAAAGTTAATTTCAAGAGTAGTTAATATAACTAGGTTACAGGTGTCAATGTTTGCCATTTATAGTATGTCACCAAATTTCAAGTGCTATCTCATTATATCAACTAGTTTTTTCAGTATCTCCAAGTAAATGAAGTTAATTAGAAAAAATAACCCAAAACTGTGTAAAAGTAATATAGTTAAGCTTAAGCATTAAAAAAAAACTATGAAGAATCCTACCGTTGTCACTTTCTGAGTCAAGAGTTTAGGCTTTCATTTTAGATTTCTCTTTGTGATCTGGATAGGTAGTACCTGACAGTTTATGTAAGGCAAATTTGTTGTTACTGCTGAGTCATTTTCAGATGTGCCTGACTCTTCATGATTCCATTTGGGGTTTTCTTGGCAAAAATACTACAAAAATACTACTAGCTCTTTTTACAGAAGAGGAAACTGAGACAAACAGGGTTAAGTGACTTGCCCAGGGTCACAGACGTAGTTAAGTGTCTGAGGCCAAAACTGAATTCAAGGAGTTGAGTCTTCCCTGACTACAGGTCCAGCACTATACCTATTGTACCACCTAGATGCTCATGAAGGGCAAATAATGAAATGCTAAAATACTATAGTGATCTATGGCTACCACAATATTTACTCCAATTGTATTCTGAGCTTTTTGCCTCTTTAATTCATGGTATTCTTGTTTTATTTAGCTAGTAGTTCCATTTTCTCTTCCATTTTATTTTAAATCATATTTCATTGAAAATAGGATGATCATTCATTTGCAAGGAAAGATTTCAATTCATAAAAAATATCTACATGGTTCCATCACACATTCAAATCAGTATAATCATCACTGTCCTTAGTTAAAGCTTCCCTTATTTTCACCAGTCGGAAAACATCACAAATAGAAGTATTTTTAAAAGAAGGTTACAAGTAAAGAATTGGAAGGGAGAGTGAACATAAATGGACAGTGAGGGAAATGGCAAAGGTGAAATCTAACAAGACTGACATGAAACAAGAAAGTGAATGAGAATAACGCAACTGAAAGAAAAAAAATGTTACAATAGGACCATGGCTGAGGGTGAAGAAAAGAGAACCAGGAGAAGCTACAAGAGAAATGTACAAATGTTTTCAAGACAGTGTGGGAGAAAGGCTAGAGAAAGAAAAGTAAAAGCAAGGGAAAGAAGAGAAAGCTACTTTCTTCCAAATCTCCTAGCTGATTACTAGGAGTTCCTGGCCACAAAGATTTAGTATAAATATCCCCCAATTTCGTCAAACGTTGCTACCCTAATCAATCAACATTCATTAAGTTCTCATTACAAGCTTGGTTTTGTGATGGGTACTCACAATTCAGAGAAGAAAAATGCAACAGTCTCTGCCCTCAAGGACCTTACATTCTAACAAGGGGAGATGACATGTACATAGAAGTACTTATGAAATATATACAAAATAAAGAAAATGCAGGTTCAAAATAGAAGGCACTAGCATCTGGACGGATCAGAAAAGTTATAGGTGATCAGAAGGTGGTGCTTGAACTAAATCTTTAAGGAAATAAGAGATTCTGAGAGGCAGAAATGAGAGGGTCCATTCCAGGCTTGTACCAAGGCATAAAGATAGAAGATGGAAAGCTGACTGACGATTAGCAAGGCCAGTTTGCAAACAGAACAGATGGCAAGAAACGGTAAGATATCAAGAGGCAAGAACAGAGCTGGGTAGCAAGGGCTTGAAAAGGCAAACAGGAGTTTATGTTTTATCCTAGAGGCCACAGGGAGGCACAGGAGTGTACTGAATATGGGAGTGACAAGATATCTGTATATATTGGTTTGCGAGAGACAGAAGGCAGGGAGACCCATTAGGTGGCTACTGAAATAATGCAGTTGAGAGGAAAGGAGATACAATATGAAGCAGAAATTAAAAACAGTGAAGACTGCATGAGAGTAAGTGGTACAGTGGAAACAATACAGGATTTGGGGTCGGTAGGACTGGGTCCAAACACTGCCTCTCTCATTTAACAACTCTATGTTGTTGGGCAAGTTATTTAACCTCTCAGTACCTCAGTTTTCTTATAAATGGTCTCTAAGGACCTTTTAACTATGAAAATTTGTGTTCTAAAACTTCCTTCACATAAAAGGATGACAAAGCACATGGAAGAGTCACACTGGGAAGGTAGGGTGTTAAAAGAGAAAAAAAGCCTTGACAATTTAACCATTATTACTTTAATGATAATGATTTCATCAGGATGGGTACTAACTCTTGTGGCTACAAATTTCAAGACCCTGCAGCCAACAATGAATCTCCCAAAACCTACGTAGGTTGGATCTTAGATGACAGATGTACATACGTTACATCTTCAGGTCCATACTTGAGGTCTTTCCAATTTGTCGAGACCTGACAGATACTGACCAACATTCTCACAGTCTTTGAAACTCAGAGTTGCTTTAAAGTCAAAATGAAACACAAAAAGTAGGACTTTAGTGGGAGACATTTATACAAATTATACATTTATACAAAGTCCTACTCTGATGCCTCCCCATGGCATGAAGGTGATCTTGGGTTATGGAAGACTATACAAACAGAGCACACATTCTGGAAGGACCCATGTTGGAAAGACTGCGTTTGGGCTAAGCAATGAATCCTAATGGAGAGGTTAGATACTAGATAATGGTTATAAATTTTTTATTTTGTCCATACCACCTCATCTGAAGTTCAGGGAAAATGTTATTTGTATTAGTGGAAGGAGTATTCAAATCATACATCTTTTGAAGGTCCAAAGCACCATCATTTGTTACCAGAAAAGGAGCTGTTTTGTTCCTATTCCTAAGTATAATGAACTTTATGAAGAATTTTCAAATAAATTCATTAAGGACTATAGTCTGACTGATGATGGCTAAGAACCAAGTTTTAGGAATGAATGCAATATGAAATAATTGGCATGGGCTATCACCCCTTATTCTTCTCTGTTTTTTCTTCTGACTCTGCAGACTTTGCCATCATCCTCAGCTTCCTCCTCCCCCTAGAAGTTCTCTCACTGACTTCTCACAGTGGAACATCCCTCTGCCCCTGTGGTTCCCTTCCCCTCTACCCCTCAGTGGTGAATTCTTCATAGGACTTCCATTTTGAAAAAGGGCCTAGGACAGTCATCCTTCATTCCTATCCCAGTTCTACTTCTGATTCTCTATGCTTCACCACCATGTACCTGCCTGTGTACCTTTCTCTACGTCCTTCCTCCTCTCCCTTCTTTTCAATTTTCTTCTATGTATGTCTTTGCCTTTAGAATATAAGCTCCTTGAAGGCAGATACTGCATCTTTTTGCTTCCACTGGCATCCTCACCACTTAGCACAGTGTCTGGTACATAGTAAGCATTGAGTAAATGCTTGTTGATTGAAAGAAACAAGTACTAAGACAGTAAAAGAAAAGAGCAAAAGGAAACAAAAATCTTCAAGACACAGAAATAACAATAACCATGGAGGAAATAGAAGCCTCCACATGGCAGGTCCCTGATGCAGGAGAATCAACCTGTAAATCACAACACTTTTAAGCAAGTCTGACAACATTAAATAATGAGCAATTAAAATTGGTTATGAACTGGTTATGAAATATTTTATGACACACTACTATAAACTAGGTATTACCTAAGTATATCACAGAATACTAGACATAGAAATATTCTAAAATACATTTTCTCTTTCCTAAAGGATTCATTTATTCATTTCTAAGCTAAAAAAGTAATACCTGACATAAGAAGAAAGATATTAAACATGATACTTAAAACAATATGCTTCAGATTCAAGGAAAGAACTTTTTTCCTACTTGACATGAGATGTCTCCCTTAAAATCAGTGAATTCTGAGACTATAGCTAGGTCCTGACTAGCTCAAATAATGAATCCTGTGAAATAGTCCCATGTATTTGAATTCATGCTATTTGAAGTTAAAATTATGCAATTATGCATACTTCCACTAACAGTGGAAGCATGCAGTGCAAATCCAAATAATGCAACCAATTTGTGGGATTCATTAGTCCTACAAGCTTTATTGAACAAATTATGTGAGGGTAGTATTGAGAAGATGAAACAGGAACTATCATAAGATTACTTATTCTGACTGAAACATTAATAAGAAAAAACATAAAAGTAAGTTCTGTAAGTACCCAAATAAGAATTTCTGGCAGTGAACCTCTTCTTGGGTGTGAGGATATTGTAACCTTGTGAATAACTGAATAGTCAAGAATTAAGATAATTTATCTTAAAATAACAAATTTCTCATCTCAACATGAATTACAATGGATGCAAAGAGATATTAAATATCCTTTAAGGTAGTACAGGCACTAATGAAATTTACTAACCCATACAAATTACTTCAATAAACTTACAATGCCAAGAACATATCATTCAATCAAATACCAACATTTTGACACTAACTACTGGAACATTTCTGACCAGAATTTCAAGCTTACTTCACTAGTTTTATACATAGAATTCTTGGTCAGGTATCAATAAACTCATTCTATCCTCAGATTCTATGAAATGACACCTAAAGTATCTTCTTTAATTAGTGATATTCAAATATAACTTCATCCAAAGTCAATTATTAAAGGTTTCTCCTATGTGGCGGGCACCATGGAAGGCACTGGGACACAAAGGCAAAAAAAAAAAATAGCCTTTGCCCTCGTGAGACTTACTTTCTATCAGGGGAACAGCATGTACACAAGTAAATAAGTACAATGTATATACAAGACAAATATCAAATAATATCAGGAAGCACTAGCAGTTGGGCAAGGGGTAAAAAAGGGAGAGATCAGGAAAAATCTTGCCTAAGAGGAGGTACTTGGGTTGAGCCTTTAAGGGAGCTGCAGATTGTAAAAGGCCAGAGAAAAGAGGAAATGTATTTCAGACACTGGTGAGAGTACTTAACTTCTCAAAGATGCTGTAAGGACAAATCAGGCTAAAAAAATCAACATTTTTACATATTGTATGTGTCTGTATGTGGGTGGGTGTTTGTGCATATATACACAGATATACATATTATACATAGTAAATTACAATTCCATAAAGCATTGTTAACAATAATTTTTATTTGTGACTTTGTGATTTTTTTCTTAGTAGAGAATACCTGAGTTTATTTCTTTTCTTCCTACACATTCCACTATACTACTACTCTGCTTCTGTGCAGCTGGCAAATATAACCATTGGGGGAAAATAAGGAAAGAATACAGTGAGTAATCTGGGACTAAAAGGCAAAAAGCTGACAACCAGATCCTGTCTGATTAAAATTCAAATTTCACAATCTGCCTCTGGTCTTCATATTGCTGTGTTTAAAGCTAATGAAAACCCATTGGAGAACATTCTTCCTTACCAAACTCCTGATGCTCCAGCCAAACGGTCCTAATGGCTATGCCCAGAAGTGATACTCCTTCTGTCCCCATCTTGGAGAGGCTTAGAATACCTGGCTTCATTCCAGCTCTGTGCAAGTACTACCTCCTACACTACAAAGTATATCCTGATCCCCCAAATTGCTAAAATCCTCAAGCTCTCTTCCTCCTTGGAGCCCAGAAGACCTGGGTTCAAGGCCCACTTCTGATACAGGCTGGTTGTGTGTTCCTGGGTAAGTCACTTCACTCTAGGTAAGTGTCTCATACTATAACTTGCAAGGGAGGTGTGGGCCTGCAATTGTGGAATGAGTTTTCTCATCCTTGAGTTCCCTATACCAATGAACTTCTGGGTCTGTGATCCTTGTTCCTATCCCAGCATAGTGATATTTACATCCTTGTATTTGTGTTGTTTTCTCCAAATCAAATACAAGTTACTTGTGGCCAGTGCCTGTTTTGTTTTTATCTTTGTATCACCAGCACTCAGCACTGTTCTTGTGTAAAGAAGATGCTTAATAAATGTTTGTTGATAGTTAGGCCCTTAATACTTGCTGAATGAGGGAATAAAAAAATGAATAATAGGTCTCTGAAAATTATTACTAGACATAGGAAATTACTAGACAGACATAGGAAAATTATACAATGAAGTAATATAGTTAATAAAAACAAAACAGAAAGGTACAGGAGAAGAACCAGGAGAGAAGAGGCATTGTTTTTACTCTTCGGTTAACAATTAATATGCAACCTTGGATAAGTCATCTTGTCTTTCCATGCCTCTTTTCGATCTGCAACATGGGGATGCAAAGGAGAGGAGTGGGGAGTTGGGCCAGGTGATCACTAAGGTAGATAATGATTTTCCAGCTCTCTGTTGACTGCTACTATAAAGTTTTAGGTGACTGATTCTGTTACTCATCAGATCAAAGTCAGAGATGAAAAAACTTAGACTGTTAAGGTCATCTCTCATTTTATAAACATTCTTCTGAACACAACTTCTTTGTACAAACTTTACGTATCCTTTATTGGGTGACGAGGAGTTCTACTCACCTACTCATTCCTTATTATAATGACCTTCAAAATCCTAGAGTCAAATCACTAATAAAAGCCTATAAAAGCCTTCAACAATGCAACTCACCATGTTAGCTGATTGACTGATAATTGAGAAACTCCAAATTCCTTGAGTGACTGTCTTCATGGAAACTGAACAACGCTTAGAACTATAAGAAACCTTAAAACTGCTCAATCCAGTACCATCATGAAAAACAATTAAATTATGTTCTGTACAGATGAATGGTAAGATTATTTAAAGACAATTTTTAAGAGAAATTGGTTATGGCGTTGGGCTCAAGAAAGCAGTTTTCGTACAACAGAAGAAAAATTTCCCATGGACTAGGGATACTCACAGGAAAAATAGAGAATCACTTTACTTCTATTCTGCATATGAAATTATTTATTTCTATAGTTTTAGGGAATCTGTGTGAAGAATTCTTTCTGGCTATATACAATAAATGTAATTCATCTTTTTTGATTTAAAAAGTTTGTCATCATCAATACTGTGCATATACTGGCATGAAAAAACATATATTCAGGGCCAAAACCAAATCAAGGTGAACCTAGCAGAATTTAATCTTAATCAAAATCTAGAAAGTCACCTAAAAGCTATTCAGAATATTATACATTCTCTTTCTAGAGGTCAATAACCCTGTTACATCTATGTTTATTAGAGTAATAATAATAGATGTTTATAATGATAAGCTTAAGCACCACATTCCATATGAAACCTTTCCTGAGCCCCTCAGCTGCTAAGTGCCCTCTCTCCCCAAAATACTTTATATTCATTTTATATATATTCTCTTTATGCTTATGTAAAGATACTTCCCCCTCCCCGCCCTCCACAAATGCAAGGTCCTTGAGGTCAGGGACTGTTTTATTCCTCCTTTATATTTCCAGTGCTTAGCAGGGCAGAGCATATAGCAAGTATTAATAAATGCTTGACTGATGGAAGATAAACTCCAAATTCCTTGTTTGTCTTCAAGGAAACTCAACAATGCTTAAAACTAAAAGGAACCTTAAAATTGTTGAGTTTAATACCCAAATGAAGGATAATTAAACTATGTTCACAAAGCTGAATATAAAGATTATTTAAAGATGGTTTTAGAAGAAATTGGTTATTTGTAGATGACATATATAATAACTATATTAACTACAATCTATTTGATAATAACCCATCCATGACATAACAAATGAATTACAACGAATATCTCCTTGTAACAATCACAACAAAATTCTGAGCCCCACCAGATGGCCCACTTATTACCTCAAACATCATTCAATACAATCAAATTCCTGTACAATAAGAATATAGGCAGTCTTTGGAATTCACTGTAATGATATTTGACCTGTATTTGGTTCTTTGTTTTGTTTCCATGGGAATATATGCATGGGCAAAAATGTGCATGAATTTGCTGTGGGCAAATGCTTATACTGTCTCAGTCTACTCTATCAGTGTAAATGTGTTCAAGAATAATATATATTTTGCAAATGGAATGGAAATTCTTGTAATCTTAATGACTTAAAAATCTATCTGTAAAACTACATGCAACAGACATGCAGAACAGCAAGGCTTTCTTTTCTCTTAATTTTTCTTACCAGAATCAACACACACTTTTCATGAAGTATGGATAATGGCTACCAATGATGCCAAAATGTTTTTTTTTCCCTGCCTGTCCTTCATCAGGGTTTAGTTGAAATGTCTGTGGCTGAAGACAGAGCCTTGGATCAAAAAACAAACTTCTAAGGAAAATAATGCTTTCATACTTGAGAAATTCAGTGAATTCCGCTACAGACTTCAGAACTTCAAAAACAATTATTGGGACTCTTTACCCCTCTCCTACTCTGTAGTCAGCTTCTTCCTCTTTAAAAGTCAATTCAAATACTATCTTGCAATATACTGTGCCTAAAAATGATTAAGCATAAAATATTTAGAATAACAGATGGAAAGATGGAAAATAAGAATGTTTCAGAATTCTTGCACTTAGAATTCTTGGCTGCTTAATTAATAGAAAATTGGTCTCACTTGTTCACTGATTCATTCTGTAAAGTTGTCATTCTGGACTTTTTGGTAGTAACAAGGAGACCTGATTACCATGGCTGAAATACTGCTTGAGGTGAAATAAAAGCCAAAGTGAAAAAACCTGGTATTTACATCCTGCCAGAATCATAAAAATCAACAAGCATTATTAACTATAACTTGGCACTGAGTTTTAGTTCTAGCGCTATTCCTGACAATATATTCTTGAGTGAATTATATCGCCTTCTCTAGGCCTCAGCTTCATTTGTAAAGTGACGCTGTTGAGCAATATGCCCTCTAAATTCCCTTCCCCTTCTATTATTCTCCTGATAGATACAAAAAACATTTTATGATTTGATGCCCCTTGCCTTCCCAAAGCTAAAAATCCCATGGAGGAGACAGAAAGATCTCAGCAAGCATGAAGAGGCACAGTATTCATAGGCTAAGCATTGAATGAATACAAATACATATATCTTTGTAGTTACTTATGTAGGCAGGTGTCTAATTTTATACATGATGTACACTTGTAGGGAATTGTGTTTGTTTGTTTTTGGCCCTAACCTGTCCTTGAAACAACAAGCCATTCAATTAGATTCAACCACAGTGCTGAGAGCAGAAACATATTGCTTTTGGCATCATGACTGTCCCTTACCCACTTCTGTGCAAAGTCTGTGTTGACTGTACTGTGAAAAAAATAAGAGGAAAGAAAAGCCCTACTGTTGTAACAGTGCCAAAAAGTATAAAGAAACAAACCCAGATGCTAGAATTTGAGGCATTTCCTCTGCTATGTGACTATGTCCTTTAACTGAAGGTCAAAGGAACATTAAAGAGCTTAAATATTTTAAAGCCCCAAGTGAATATTTTCTTGGCCTTTCTCAGTTCATGCATGCCAGTGCCACACGTTTAACTGACATTTAACATGCAGAATTTATTCAGTGTTGTTCGAAGAAAATACTGATCTAGCTTTCAAACACTATTTATTTAAATTTCTAATACCATACATTAATATAAATTGGTTCATTTCCCTGACAACCTAGCTTCTTCCACAATAAGTTCTTTCAATAAGTTTATAAAGTCATACTCCAAGCTACTTGATATTCATTTTTTCTTTTTCTGAGATGTATATGTTTTAATTGTGTAACCTTTGATCTGGAATCATTCATTCATTTACTAGTATAAAAGTTAGAAGAAACTGTGTGGAACTTAATATTTAGATATTTGACATCATAGTTGACATAAAATTCATGAACATTTTGAAACAGATTTTTGGGGTAATAGAAAATAATTGTCAACCCTACAGAAAATTCAGCAAAATTATTATACTAAAGGGAAATATACTAACAAGGTCATTTTATACCATTTGACAATACGACCAATATTAGTCATGACTTTTTGTTATAAATTTGTTATGAATCTGTTATTTTGAAAGCTATCAAACATGTTAATGGGACTCAACTTCCTATATCAGCTAAGTGTGATAGTAAACTGTGAATTAAGGATGAGGGTAATTTTCCCCAGTTGGTGTAATTAGAAAGCCCAGACAGCTTGATTTTATCAAAAAAATCAAAAGTATAATCTACATACAACAAATCAAAAGATTTAATAGGAATGAAGTGCTTCAATTATTGGATAAAGCAGAATGAGGCAACACAGGAAATATCCTGTAATTGATTAAAAGAAATCAAACTTCCAGGACTATGTATAAAATAGCAAGTCAATATGGAATCAGTCTAGTAGCTGGCTAGGCTAATTGGTGGAGGAATTCCAGCCCAGACCACAGGAAGAAATTGCTTAGGAAGAGGTAGGAATGTCTTTGTCTCCATTTCTATCTCTCTCTCCTATCTTTCTGTCTCTCCTGTCTCTGTCTCTCCTTCCTGTCAGTCACTGTGATTTTAGGAGACCCTGAAGTCTTATCAGTGGTCCTAAGGTAACCAAAGGTCCAGAACTAATTGCTCTAGTCACAAGAGTAACAAGATGACTGAGCAGTAACCTCGAGATGGACATGACCTAGGGAGTGACCCTGTCAACATTTCATAGTCTGGAGGGATTGCAGGGTAGTAGCAAATCATAGCAGATATGTCAAGTCGGGTAAGGAATAATAAGAATAATGATAATTCCATTGGAATAACTTTTCAATCACAAGCCTCTTGCCCCTTCAGTAAATTTCATGAACACTCAATAAAGGTAGAAAAGGACTTGCAGTAACTAGGAGTTGGCACTTTACCCTTTGGTGAAACGTGTTCTCTAGCCATGCACCCTTGCACAATTTTACTTTAAGTTTGAGCCCACTCTCCCCCAGAGCACCTTGAAGGAGTGTAGAGGGCAGTACACACCCTGGAGAGAGGGGAATGTTTCATATCAATTGCCTTTATGAAATCATCTCAGTAAACACTTTTTGCTAAAAGCTAAGTTTGTTGGCTAATCAATGGTAAGCACACTACCTGCGGGGGCTGGTGAGCAACAGTACTAGAAACTGAAACCTTTGAGGATACCCCTAGAACCCTGAGAAGAATAACAGTGAGTCACCCTCTAGGGTCCCCAACCTTTGGGTGTCAAGCTGAGAAAGCTAACCCCAAAGGCAGTGCTACAGAAATATAAAACTTTTAGAGGGCTTATCTGTTTGAAAAAGATCTCTGTACTCAATCGCTATATGACTTGATTAAAGGATCGTGGTTCTACATGTGTAAGTGAAAATTCCCACAGTTTCATTACAAAACAGAGGTTCAGGGAACCCAAGGCCATAAAGTTAGTAAATTATTATTTAAGTGAATTCACATCAAGAAGCAGAGATACGGAACAAGCAGGCTAGATTCTGAGAGACGGAACCATTTATCTCCCAGTGATGAGAGCTCCTATTTACACAGAGGATAACTAAAGAGAACTAAACTACTCTGCAAGTGATTTAATTTGGTGTTTTAAATAGCTGAGTTGCATTATGATTATGAATTATGATTATGAATGAACATGCTCTCTAATCATGAACCAGAGCAGCCAATATTCAGAATATTAGCAAAAAAGAAGGGTTTTTACATTTATCCCCCAGTTTTTCTTTACTGGCTTAGCATGCTCAGCTCCACTAAAATGTGGAGAGGTAATGATTACTGGTCAAGAAGGAGGTCAACTTAAAAAGAGCCAGGTAATTGCAGTGATAAAGAGTAAGTCAGAGGATGAACATAAAGTACAAAAGAGAAAATGATCAAATATCCTGAGGAGTAGCATTTAAGTTTAGTATAGCAGGGATGTTTTTCAGAAATATTCTGAAACAAAAGAAGTAACACCATAATCAGCAACTTCATATTTAAATGTATAAACCTTAAACTGCTATATAAGTGATTTATTTTGATTTTTATTATTAATAAAGTTATAATACATATACACTCATGATAGGAAATAATATAATTGCTTAAGTGACTTCAATCTTACCCTGCATAATATATGCATGTGTTTATACGTACATGTATATATATTATGGAAAGAGATTTTCTCAATATCATTTTAATATCTGAGTATTAGAAATAATCTCTCACTATATATACATATACATCATGACGCTAAATTGGAAGCTCTGTGAGAGCAGGAGCTATCTTTTGTTTCCTTTTGTGTCCCCAGAACTTAACACAGTGACTGCCACATAGAGGTGCTAAATAAATGTTTACTGATTGATATAAAACAACTGCAGTGTTTCCTGTAGCCCCTTAAGTATGTATATAATTATCTTACATTTGTATAATGTTTTACGCTATAGTAATATCTACTACTGCATTTGATCCCTACAATAACACCAGGAAATAAAATAGGAAGGGCATTTTCTTACACCCATTTTATAAAAGGAGAAACTAAAACTTAGAGATTAAATGATGTAATTGTTCATACAGCTAAAAGGTGGTAGAGCTGGGGCTAAGGCTTTTAGACTCAGTATTATTTCCACTACACCATATTTCTTCCTAATACTTAGCTAATATGTAGATACATATACACACATACACGCACTTATACACACACACACAAGTCCCATATGTAATAATATATTTCTATATAGTTAAAACTATTCTTCATACCATTAGGTGAATCTAGCTTGAAATGAAGTAGATTAATTTCAGAAATATCTGAAAAATCTAGATACAAGGTAGTTTACTGATCTGGATCCCAATGGAAAAATTATTCTGAGGCTCCAATATATGTAGACAGAACAACCAAAGGACTTTGTGGACTACCCTTTAAAGTTTTGTTATGGAGGTTCATAGCCTACTAGGATATGATTGATTGATTAATCAATTCTTAAGTATTTATTAAGAATCTAGGTGGCTCGGTATATAGAGCACTGGGCCTGGAGTCAGAAGACCTGAGTTGAAATCCACTCTCAGACACATCAACTGTGAGATCCTAGGCGTTTCCCTAATCCACTGGAGAAGGAAATAGCAAACCATTCCAGTATCTTGGCCAAGAAAACCCTGTACAGGGTTGAGAAGAGGCATGATGTGCTAAGCACTGAGCTGGGTACTGGGGATACAAATATGACAGCCAAACAGTCCCTTCTCTAAAGGAGTTTGACACCTTGCTCCAACACTATCACAATAGCAGAAATCAATACAGAAAAGGCTGTTTTGATCTTCATCTTAATAAACAAAAAACTTAGTTACCAAAGTATGAAAAGAATCTCATTAAAATATAATCTGGCCTATAGGCCAATACTTCTATACAAACCCTAGTATTTTCAAAGAGCTCCAGTATGGCTCACATAAATCATGAATCCACACCCCAATGTCAGGAACCATGTTTTAACACAAGATAGCAAAAGCAATTTTATAGCTCAGGGGGAAAAAAGCATGAAACTACTTCCCTTGAACATGCACATGCAAAATAAAAACCATACTATTAGGTATATTGCAAATAAATCAGAAAAACAGCCATTAACATTTCCAAAATATCATGGTTCAGTCCTAAGTTCTGAGTAACATGACCCTAATAATGATCAGCGAAAACACATCTGTGTTAATACAAGGGCATCCACACTCTGAAGCGTTAATTCCCCTCAATACTTAAAGGTTTAATTAAAAACGTTAATAGGTGATTGATGATCTATGTCTAAAAATGTTTCATGATAGTATTTTCAGGATCATATAAAAGTAAAAATGGGACAGGTTCTTAGACTACAGCAAAACTTGAGTCAAAAGGTCTTGAATCAGAAATCTTGGAGATGATCTAGCTCAACCCCCTCATTTTACTTTACTTATGTGGAAACTGAATCCTACAGAAGTGAATTAACTTGCTCAAAGTTACATAAAAACTAAGTAAGAGAAATCAGCATTTAAACTCCTATCTGTGGACACCAACGATGGTTATGGAACTCACTATCTTTCATCAAAACCCATCCCTCTTCTGGGATAATGGACCGAAACCTGGCCTTGGAATCAGGCAGACTTGGTTAGAGTTTAAGTTCAGCCTCTGGCAAAGTGGTTGTATGACAATGGCAAATCCTTTACCTTCTCATTGCCCAGGTAATCCTTGGTGGAATGCATTTCCTCATCAGTCCACTACACACATTAAATCAAAGATTTAGTTACTTTCCTCCCCAGATTACCTTGTATAATTTCAGCCCTTCTACAGATATTTTACCATTAAAATATGGGTTGGAAGACCATTACTCCAAAAGGAATGCAACTACAGCAGTAAAGACTAAAACTTCTCTCTAGCTGGTTTTGTAGCTATCGGTCACCATCAAGCATCTCAGACCTTTAAAAGCTTGATAAAGCCATTGAAGAGTTACCACAAATGACTTTACCTAATCATAGGTTATTTTTGTTTTGATATGTTCTATGAAGATGTAACTAAGAAACATGATGTTACTTGGGAAAAAAAAAATATAAAGCCTTGGGTCAGTATAATATTAATAAAACTTAATAAGAGTTGGCTAAATTCCCAAACGGTCCACTGTAATTAGCAAGGTTAATCAGAATTTCAAAGGACACTGATAAACATGTAAACTTAAGAGGATTATAGCTGTTTTTCCACACACTGGCAAAAGTTGCTTTAAATATTATTTATGAGTTGTTTGAAAGCACTCTTGTAGTCACTTATAGTAAGGTCAGATAAAATTAGTGTTTTTAGGGTTTATTTTATTCCTACAGGAAAAAAAAAAGATCAATTTCCTTTCAGGTCACATTCAAAACACAGAGCAACATCTTACCTCTATTTGGTTTTAAAGATTAAAAAAGCCACTGCCATGATTTCAGATTGCACAAGTGTGCCTCCATACCTACAGCTGCAAAAATACACCTTCTGAGCTATAGGTGTTTCCAAGCCTTACCCAAAAATTCATGTAACAGTGCACTTCTTTCTTACTGTCTAACAAAAACCAGTAAAAATAATTCTAGACAATATGAATGTAAAAAAGCAAGAGAATATATTATAAAAATATGCTAAAACAGTTTTGTGTGACTTTAATCAACTGTTCTTTCCAAAATGTCAGAGGTTCAAGAATGTTAAACAGTAGTCTTACTTATCTCTTGATCCCCCCATACAGGGTTACCAAAATCAAAACCAAAAAAAGCAACTATAACACCACATATCAGTAAGAAGTAACCAGCTTCTACGATAGAACACCAGCCAAGCCAGTCAAACACCTGCCAACTGGCAGCCCTGCTGCCAGAGAACTTAGCACAGTGCATTGCAGATGCCCAAAAAACAATTCATGAAATGAAATAATAAAGAGAAAAATAGTCTACAAAGTTAGAGGGGGAAGAAGGAAAGAAGAATACAGAAAGAAACAAAATAAAAAATTAAATATAACATTATCTTTATTTTACTGAGACACAAAGACATCACTTCCTTCTATTTTTAAGAGGCTCTGGACTTATCTACAGATATATATATGTGAGCAATTTAACTATACGAAAGATAAATTTTTCAACATTATCAAATTAAGTATTGTTCTTTTGTTACTGGAACAGGAAAAGAGTGGGTACTGATAAGGAGCGAGCACTTTACTTGCTTTTCGGGAAATTAAAAAAACAAAGCAACAGCAACAAAAAACCCCTAGTAACTGATAAAAAAAAAAAAGGATGAAGCGCAAGAAGAGCTGTCAGTGAGAAAAACAAAACAACACAAACCAAACCGTGTGTCTTTGACTTAGAGGATAACTCAAGGTTCTTCCAAAAAAATCAAAAACGAATTCATCTTAAGTTGGCAAATGGATTCTTAAATTTTGTTCTCTCTTCCAATTCCAAAGGCACTACTTAAAAATGTAATTTCCTACTGATGCAGAAAGCTTCAAATTAATACAGACAGCTATTCAAAGGCAGGATGTAACCCTTTATGAAAATGCCTTATATGGTTCAAGCCAAATCCCCAGCTTTAGATGAATCAACACTAAATGGATATTTATTCACTCTGGTCAAACAGAACACGCCATGGTTAAAAGAATGATGGCTACAGAGACGTCATGAGGAAATATTTCAATTCTGAAGCATAGCAATTCTTGCCAATTTACCCTGGGGGGGTGGGGGGTGGGTTTGGGAGGGGGGGGAGTCAGTATGAATTAGTGAGAAATTTTTCATTTCAAGAGGAATGCAATTTTGTAACCTCCAGATATAATAGTACCTCCATTAAAGAAAGATTTTTTATGATGTCACTCTTATTTGTCAGTGATATTATTATAACTGAATCAGCCAGTATTTCTTAAGCACCTACTATGTACCAGGCACTATATTAGGTCCTGAAAATATTATGCAAAGATAAAAGTGAGAACCTCTGCTGTTACAAACTTATGTTCTATAAGAAGGAGACACACACAAGTACATACAGAATACAGACCAAAAAATGCAATGTAGTTCGAGGAAGAATAGGGAGTGATGCCAAAACAACAGCACTGGTTTGTGGTGCAGGAGATCAGTTATGGAATAAATCTTACATATTAACTAAGATATTGTAAAATGTCTGAGAACATACAAAATATGCATCTGGCTGCCATACATCTGTGGGATCAGGGTTTAGTATGGAGTGGGTTAAGTTTGGAGAAGGTAGTAGAAAGATCTCAATCTATGCTTGGATAGAGAAGAGAGGAAAGGACATCAGAGTGATAATTAAGGATGAAAGGAGAACTGGAGGAAAGCATGTTGGACTACAGTTCCTGGAAGAAACTACTGACAAGCTGCATAGGTCCCAAAGCCCACAGCAACAAGTAGGGATATGCCTCCGGCAGCAGTTGGGTCAATTCCAGGCTCACTGCCTAGATCATCCCAGAAGAGGTTCATTCCCTGTGCCTAATCAGTTGGCAAGTCCTACCAATTCTACCTTTAAAATAGCTCTTGCATCTGTCTCCTCTCATACAAACACCACCATAGTTTAGATTGTCTGCATATACTACTGAAATAGCCTCTTAATTGTTATCCCTGCCCTCCAATTTCCTTCCTCTCTAACCCATTTTCCACAGATGCCAAATTAATAAGTGGACCTGGAGTCAGGAAGACCTGAGTTCAAATCCAGCCTCAAAAATTAGCTGTGTGACCTGGATAAATCATTTAACCCCTGTTTGCCTCAGTTTTCTCATCTATAAAAATGAGGATAATTATACTACCTACTTTCCAGTGCTGTAGAGAGGATAACATGAAATCGTGTTTACAAAGTACTTTGTAAACACTAAAAGCACTATATTAAATGCTAACTTTGTCACTCCTTGTTCAAGATTCTTTGGTGGCTGCCTATTATGTTTAGCAAAAACACAAACTTCTCTGTCTGGCATTTAAAGCCCTATACAATTTGACCCCAACTTATCTTTCCAGATTGTTCTATGTTCCCTCTGATTGGAGGGCCTTCCTTTATGGAAGGCTCACAATTTTTCCTGTCAGCAGTTCTCTCTAGCTTGATTCCATGGAACTCCATGCCCCAGGGCACCCTCCCCACCTCCATCCCTCTTTCAGCTTCCTTTAGTGTACTGTCTTACCCCAGGAGATTGTAAATTCTTTGAGGGCAGGGACTGTCTTTTTTTCTTATTTTTATCCCCAGTGATTAATACTTCATAATGTTTGCTGACTCTACCTCCTCGGTGCCCTTGCACAAGCTGGAACCCTTGCCTAGACTTCAGCCTACAACATCCTTAGCTTCCTTCAAAGCATGGCTCAGGGAACACCATTCTGAAGAGAACTTTTCTCATGGTCCCACAAGGTCAGTTTCATAGTTGGAAGAGACTTCAGCCCCTAGTTGTTAGTATTTCCACGCTCTGGCAAAATTATTTTACTTTTACCCATAAATATTTTATATTGAGAAGGTATACCATAATGAAGAGAGAGCTGATCTTGGAACCAGGAAGGCCTGAGTTCATATCTAGTCTCTGACACATATTGATTGTGTGGCTCTTGTGCAGGTCAATTAACTTTTCAACTTTCTAGGCCAGAGGTGTCAAACATGTGCCCTGTAGGCCATATGAGGTCCACCATACTTCTGAGTGCAGTAGAATCAGATTAAAATGTATTTGGGAAATATTTAACAAATAAAAATGTAACAAAACAGAAAATGTTAACATGTGGTTTTTTTAAGTCAATACGCACCTACTGGTGCATGTGTCCATGTACAATTCAGTGGCCCTGGGATCTATCTGAGCTTGACCGAAGTAATTCGTTAAAAGACTTCAGAAGCTTCAGAAAAGGTCCTCATCTGCTTGGTAGACAGAAGTCTTGCCCAGGATCTCCATCTACCATTTAAATCATGAATTCTATCCCTATCCCTATATTTCAAATATACTTATTTGATCTAAAATCCTTGAGGGCATAGCCTGGTTTCTTTTGGTGTATGTAGCGCCCAGACTCCCAGGACAGTGGCTCCCTGGAATACAGTACAGAACTATGGTGAACTCCCAAGCGAGGAGATTCCCTCGACTAATCTAATCAGCCCCAGATCTTTAACTCAGAGTCTAAGTGAGCTGCCTCATACCAAAAGTTTGGGTCTTGCCCAGAGTCACTTAGTCAACGTGTATCAGAGGAGAGCCTTGACCTCCAGGTCTTTGTCCCTTCCAAGCCAACTCTTTATCTACTTTTCCATACTACCTTTGCGCACAGTAGGTGCACAATAAATTTTTCTTCAATGGATATGCTTCTTAGTTATTTAATATGGAGTAAAGAGATATAGGCATGGCACAACAGTTATTTTCAAGTAATGTTATAGGCTCTCAAGTGGAAGAAGAATTAGGTTTATTTTGCTTAATCTTAGCAAAAACCTCAAAGAAACAGATTTTACCTGATTTCAGGTAAAAACTTCCTGACCATCAGAGTCAATCCAAGGTGGAATACCCTGCCTGGGAAGGTAGGGGCTTCCTCCTCACTAGAGACCCTTCTCTTCAGGTAAAGGCTAAGAAGTGCTCCTGTTTTGGGCATGTGGTAGAGGGTATTCTCATTAAGGTATGGTTTATTTCAGAGGGCCTTGGAAGCCCTACCAACTCTCAGCATCAGGTGATCAGGTGGGCAGGGCAGCTTGGGACTGAAGCACCACTAAATAGTGATTTCAGGGCTCTCCTTGATTTCTCCTCCCCCTGATCTATCCCTCCTACACACCCCATCTGTTTGCTGATATCTAAAATTCCTTTAACAAGGTACTATATCTGGCATTTTAAATCTTTAATTTCTAATTATGAAATAAAAATACTGGTTGTCTCTCAGCTAATATATGTAAGAGATAGTGTTAAGACTTTGATAGGAAAGTGAAAATTCAGAGAAACAATTCAGTAGATTCCTGAAGTAGAAAGAAGGAAACAAGAATGCATTAAGCACCTATTAGGTGCCAGGTATTGTGCTAAATACTTTATAAATATTAACTCATTTGATCATCACCACACCCAGTGAGGTGGGTATTATTACTACCCCCCATTTTAACAGTTGAAGAAACAGAGGCAGACAGAGGTAAAGCAACTTCACCAGGGTCACAGAGTTAGTATCTGAGACTGGATTTGAATTCAGGGTTTTCTGAGTCCTAGCTATGGTCTAGCCTTTGTATTACCTTTCTGCCTTTACCACACTGGGTAAAGAAGTAGCTGAAAAGAGAGGCTGGAGACAAAGAAGAGAAATTCTGACAACTTCACAATTTTTGCCTAATGCCAGCCCCGTCTTCCTTCAAATGTACAAAATATGTGTGCATGTGTGTGTTTACACATCAGTCAATAAACATTTATTAAGCACCTAATATATATGCCTGGCACTGTGCTAAGTGCTGGGTATAAAAAAAAAAGTAAATGTAAAAAAATAAAAGACTATTCTTCCTCTCTGGAAGCTCAGAGTCTAATGGTGTGTGGTTTGGGTTAGGAGGAGTGCCCTTTCCCTAATACTCCCAAATTACTCTGTATCTACTTATCTGTGTACATTTGGTTTCTCACAAATAGAAGGTAAGCTCTTTGAGGGTGGAAAACGTATCCCCTTTTGTCTTCAAACAACTGCAGAAGCCCAGCACAGTGCACGGCACATAGTAAAGCTTAATGAATAGATGTCTGATCAATTTTTCAGTAACTAAAAAATATTTCAAATCTATTCAATGAGGGAGGGAAAGTTATTTTTGTGGAACATCTTTTCTCAGCCTCAGCAATCAGTGAAAATAATGGCAACTTCTAAGAAGCAAGGAAAATCAGAACAGCTTCAAGGTCACAGTATCACTTTTAGTAATAATCCGCAGCGATAACTACTAAACCAACTGCTCCTCCCCAGCTGACCCTATGCCAAGTTCCCTGGATTTCCTGTTTTTATTTCCCAGATATTTGAAACTGGCTTCCTCTTTTCAGGAGCCATTTTTCTTCCTGTACCAGTTTAAAGGACATCAAAACAACAATGATTTTTTAAAAATCCTTTAAGGACACAACTTCCCTGCAAAGGCTACACTTGAACTGTTTACGCAACAAGCCTGAAAACTGGTCCAACTGCCCACCCATGCTACAAAGCCAAAACTTATAAAAGCAAATAAATTCAGGTACAGAATTTTACCCATAACACATAAAATAAAACATCTTATCTTCCAAGGTTTTAAACTCACTTATTTGCAGGTGGCTAAAAAAGAAAATAAAACAATGAAATATGGTCAATTCTTGATTATCTCCAATAATAAGGGGGGAAGAGCATAGCAAATGCTAATGCAAAAATGACTTACATACTCCATATATAAAAACTTAAAGCCAAATCCAAAAATTCTCCCTATATTAATTTTTGCGTTGATGAGAAGACTGCTGTGCAATGAAAGGACTTCAATATAGTTAGATATGGTTTGAGACTCTTGCAGACATGAAGAGGCAGTCCCCAGATTGTGCTGAATGAGGCAGGAGAAGTAGGTTCTACTGTCTTCTTAATCAACTTTCATCCACTACCCCCACGTAATGGAGCTGGGCTAAGGTGGTCATTTCATTCCCGTGGGACTGGGACTGTATTTCAGTAAAATCCTGTTAGGTAAAGAAACTACCTCTGCCAGTGAAGCTCAGACCCTTCCTTGTAATGTATAGTCTGAGAGCTCTAGAGCTCTACTGCATTTTTTAAAAATGTCTAGAGCTCTGAGAAATTAAGTAAATTGTGTAGCCACACAACCAGTGAGTGTTAGGAGCAGGATTACCTGGTTTTGAGGCCAGTTCTCTCTTCACTATCCTTTTCTGTTTTTCTACCAAAGAGAGCTAAAGCTAAAGCTAAAATGAGCTCATTAACATTTATAATACTTCTTTATGCTATAATCTCCAACAGATATGATCAGTTTTAATGAGACAAATTACTACCTTTTTAAAATTACATATATGAAAGTTCTGAAACTTTTAAAACTATGTTTTCTTATATCAGTGAAGCCCTTGACTTGCTACACATGTGTAATAATATAGTGGATTGCCATTTTTCAGTTAAGTATATCTTGCATCACAAACTATATGATAATAGTAATTTAGGGGACCAAAGAGACTTCCAAAGACTGCAAAATACTTCCCCAAACATTAATTAAGAGTCATAATATCACTCAAAATAAAATAACTGGTATGGAATCTCTTTATAACACTGGTAGAGGAAAAGGAGAAAAAAATAATAAACACTCTTTAAAGGCTATATTGGATATCATTACAATATTTTTTGTGTATTTATGTGTACTAGTTATATTTAGAGGAACATGATTTAGTATATATGTATATCAAATTATACACACACATATACATACCCCATATATAGTGATAGATGTGTGTACATATACATATATACATACACATATGTTTGTGGAGAGGGAGAGAATTATATTTGAGGTGACAATATTTGATTCATTTATATATGATTATAAAATAAGATACATGTCAATGTAGTGAGCATGCTGTAGTATTACTATTAGATTAATTACTTCTTTCAAATGGAGAAACTAAGGGACACAATATTAGTTTATCTAAACTACATTAGCAGAATATTTAGGTGGGAAAATCACTACAAATATCAAGAGGAAAAACAAACCCAAAGTAGTATGTGTACATACGTGAACACACACACGTATATGTATACGTAAATGTATAGGTATATATTACATATTTATGTATACACAAACATGTTTGTATAGTATGTATATATCATATGTATAAGTGTGTATGTGTGTGTACACACACACACAAATATCACATCACACTATATCACCAATGTCCAAAGTTTCTTCTAGCCATTAAACACTTAAGTTTCATACAGGTTAACAAGTAGTGCTCTGACAGGGTTTAATTTCCTTGAATGTTTATTTGGAGAAAAGAGTAAATAGCCATATAATTAAACCACAGCTTCTACTAGTAGTTTAAAGCAAGACAGTTTATAATACATGCTTTGTTTGTCAAAGACATTTGGGAGGTGCTAGAATGTATAAGTAATAAAATCGTTTCTTTAAAGCACGATCTTCCCCACCAATGCATGGGAAAGTAGATGTTCCAGTACAAGGGTTACAGAGTGGATTGATGCCAATCCCAGAGAGAAGCATTTTGCAAGTTTCAGTAGTGAGGAGAGAATGTATTTTCCTGTATTGTTCACAACTAATATTGTCATATAGGCATCATGCATGAGCATAACCATGGAAAAATGCATAATATTTTTTCATAAATTTCCACTAAGGGTCATGTATAAGAGCACAGTTAGAAACTCATGCCTACCAGGAGGTTCTGGCTACCATTAAAATATTTTCTGTTCCAAAACTGAGAAAAGAAAGGACAGTGATTCAAGACAATATGAAAAGAGAATTAACAGCCTGGTAAAAGAGGCACCAAAAAAATACTGAAGAAAGTAACATCTTAAAAATCAGAATTAGCCAAATGGCAAAAGAGGCACAGAAAATTTACTGGAGGATAGAATTCCTTAAAAAGCAGAATTGGTCAAATGTAAAAAAGAGGTACAAAAATTCACTGAAGAAAAGAATTCCTTAAAAAGTAGAACTGGTGAAATGGACAAAGAGGTACAAAAGCCCACTGGAAAGAATAATTCTTCAAAAATTCAAATTGGGCAAGTAAAACTAATGATTCTGTGAGACTTCAAGAAACAATAAAACAAAGGCAAAAGAATGAAAAAAATGAAGAAAATGTGAAATATCTCATTGGAAAAAGGAGTGACCTGGAAAGTAGAGTGGGTAGAGAGAACTTAAGAATGATCAGACTAACTGAAAGTCATGAGCAAAAAAAAAGCCTATATATCATATTTCAAGAAAACATCAAGGAAAACTGTCCCAGTATCTTAGATCCAGAGGGTAAAACAGAAATTGAAAGGATCCACTGATCACCAGCTGAAAGAGATCCCATAATGAAAATTCTCAGGAATATTATAAACAAATCCTAGAGCTCCCAAGTCAAAGAGAAAATACTTCAAGCAGCCTATGAAAGCATTCAGATAAGATAGTCAGGACCACACAAAATTTAGCAGCTACCACAAAAAAGGAGTGGAGAGCTTGAAATATGATATTTCAGAAGGCAAAGGAACTAGGATGACAACCAATAATAAACTACTCAGGAAAACTGAGAATAATCCTTCAGGAGAAAAAATATATATTTAATGAAAAAGAGGACTTCCAAGCATTCCTGATGGAAAGATCAGAGAAACAGAAAACGTGACATTCAAGTAGAAGAATCAAAAGAAGCTTAAAGAGGCAGACATGAAAGAGAAATCATAAGGGATGACTAAACTTTTAAACATTCCTACACAGGAAGATGGTACACATAACTCCTAAGAATTTTATTATTATTAGGGCAGTTAGAAGGAGTCTATATAGACAGAAGGCATAAATGTGAGTAAATTATGTTGGGATGATCTCAAAAAAAAAAGAAGGGGTAAGAAAGAGGGATACCCTAGGAGAAGGGGGAAGGAAGAAGAAGAATGGGGAAAATTATCTCACATAAAAGAGGTAAACAAGGAAGAGTTTCTACAGTGGTAGGGAAAATGGTGGGGGAAAGGCAGCCAACATCTGAAGCTCACACATCTAAATTGGTGCAAAGAGGAGAAAAGAAATATATATAGATAGATAGATAGATTGATTGATAGATAGATCGATCTTGCTAAAAAGGGAAGTAAAGGGGGAAGAGTAAGAGAAGAGAAGGGTGATAAAAAGGAGGGTGGATTAAGAGAGGCAGTAGTTAGAAGCGAAAGAGACCTTAGAGGACACAGTAAAAAGAGAGAGAGAGAGAGAGAGAGAGAGAGAGAGAGAGAGAGAGAGAGAGGGAAAGAGACAGGAAGAGAGAGAGGGGGAAAGAGACAGAGACAGAGACAAAGACAGAGACAGAGAGACAGAGAGAGAGAAGGGAAAGAAAAGAGAGAGAGAATGAGACAGAAGGAAATGCACATAGCCATCATAATTGTACATGTGAATGAGATGAACTTACCCACAAGACAGAAACAGACAGCAAAATGGATTAGAAACCAAAACCCAGTAATATGGTTTTTAAATAAACAAACTTGCAACAGAAAGATGCACATAGAGACTGTTAAAACAAGGAGCTGGATCAGAATCTATTATGCTTTAGCTGAAGTAAAAAATGGCAGAGGTGTCAATCATAACCAAGGAAAAGCAAAAATAGGCCTAAGGGATAAGCAGGGAAACTACATTTTGCTCAAAGGCACCACAGACAATGAAGTAATATCAGTAATAAACATATATGCACCAAAATGCAGAGCATCTAAATTTTTAAAGCAAAAGTGAAATGAATTACCCAAGGAAATTGACAGTAATATATACTAGTAGGAGACCTCAACTTTCTCCTCCCTGAACTAGATACATGTACTTTACTCATAAAATAAATTTAAAAAAAATTAAGGAGATGATAGAATCTTAGAAAAGTTAGATATGATAGATCTCTGGAGAAAACTGAATGGGAATAAAAAGAAGTATGACTTTTTCTCAGCTGTACATAGAACCTTCACAAAAAAATGACCAAACGTTAGGGCTTAAAAATTCGCAAACAAATGCAGAAAAGCGGAAATGTTAAAGGAGAAATATTAAGTGCACCCTTTTCAGACCATAATGCAATTACAATTATGTTCAATAAAGGGCTGTGGAAATACAGATTAAAAATAAATTGGAAACTAAGTACTGTAATCCTAAAGAATGAGTGTGTCAAAGAAAAAAAATCACAGAAACAATCCATTATTTATTAAAGATAATGACAACAATGGAACTACATGCCAAAATTTTTGGGATGTAGTCAAAGCAGTACTTGGGGGAAAATTTATACCTCCAAATGCTTACATCAATAAAAAAGAGAAAGAACAGATCAATGATTTGGGCATACAATTAAAAAAACACTAAGAAAAGAAACAAATATCACCAATTAAGCACCAAAACAGAAACTTTAAAAATCAAAGGAGAGATTAATAAAATTGAAATTTTAAAAGCCTGTTGGACTAATAAACAATATATCTGCATTTCTAGTACAATACTGAATAATAATGTTGATAACGGGAATCTTGCAAATAGTATAAAGTGAGACCCTGAATCTTTTCTAATTCCCAGATACTTCCTTAGTCCTCTACTTCAACACTATAAATCTCTAAAAATGGTAGCTAGAAGCCCTACTGTGACACTGGTCAGTTCTGTTATCCTGGAAATTAATCATCAGGATAAATTACATGAACAGGTTTTAGTCTTAGTAAATAGCTTTTCAAAATATAAATTTTTTTTATTATAAACACATAACTGTTAGAACAAAAATATCAACAAAGCATCAGGTAAACCAAAGATAGAGTAAATTTCCAACTGAAACGTGATTGCAAATTGTTGGATTTTTTTTCATTCTGACATTCCCTGTGGGCTCAGCTATTCCCAGTTCACTTAAAAAAAAGTTTATATGCACTTAAATACTTCATTTCCTTGTCCTCTGTCAACTACTGATTTTGCTGATTCCTCTCCTTTCATTACACGGAATCCCTGGGCATTCAGTAAATGGTTCTTTATTGATTGAGAACCACTTTTACCCCAGTTGCCTCCAACTTAGAAAACTTAATTTATTTCCAAATATACAATCAATGAGAATGCTCAACTGAGTTGTTACCCATACCCAATGAGGAAAAGAGCAAAAAAAACCAAAGCAATGGTATATCTGACTACTTCATTAGCAGATACCCTTTCTTCCTGACTTCCCATTTCTTTCAATGGTTCTATAACTCATCCACTCTTTTGAACTATCAATCTTGGGATGATTTCCTCTTCTTCATGTCACAGCTGTCAGGAATTCTCAGGTAGTTTGGGATCAGGAAGACCTGAATTCAAATCTGGACTCAGACACTTACCAGCTTTGTGACCCTGAGCAAGTCACTTAACCTCTACATCTATAAAAGTGGGATAATAATAGTACCTAACTCTCATGGTTGTTTTGGGGAGCAAATAAGAGAATAATTGTGAAGAGCTTAGCACGGGTGTGCCCGGCACATAGCAAATGCTATATAAATGTTAGCTAACATTACTATTATTGTTGTTGCTGATCATCTCATAATCTTCATTTTCACTTGTTATCACTTTCTAGTGATGGCAATCAAAATACGATCTTTTGCTGTTTTTGTTTTAATATAATCAAGTGCCTCTGATTGAATCTTGCCTTTATCAATCAAAAGTCTTTACTAGGAGTAAACAAGAGTTTCTTTAACTAGAAACAGTATAGGTATTTGTATTGTTAATGTGATTAAAGAACTTTCCCACAAATTGATAGGCCTGCCCATTGTGGGAAGCTTGATTAGTTGTTTTGTAGGAGGGTCCCAATTACCTTTTGTTCTTTGAGGCAATGGGTCAAAGGGCTGTGATGCCCTCTGGCTCTAAAAAAGGCATAAATACTCTTAGGTGAGGTTTTACTTTGGGGCTTTACTTTGATTGCCAGATGAGGACTCTGGGAAGCCACTAAGGAGCCCCCTGGCTTGGAGAACCCAGATGTTGTGCTTCCCTTTCTGGTAATTATGGTCAGACGGCTGTACTTGTCTGTTGAATTATGGTCAGGCAGAGGAAGCCATGTCTGTTGATTACTTTGGGGCTTACTGACTGGAAGTGTTTGTTTGGCCAGATGAGGACTCTGGGAAGCCAACGAGGAGCCCCCTGGCTTTGAGAATCCAGATGTTGTGCTTCCCTCTCTGGTAACTATGGTCAGATGGTTGGGATACAATTGTCTGTTGAAATCAGACATAAGAAGCCATGTCTGTTATCTTTTGATTTCTCTGTATTTTCCTTGAAGTTCAGGGTGCTGACTTCTTGAATTAAGTGAATGATATATGTACTTGTTTAAAGGAATGATACATGTGCTTGATTAAAGTGATTGTTAACCCCTTGAAATTTGCTTTCCTTTTATGAATGCAGATCTAAGAACCTGTGATAGCAGGGCCCCCATGCATATTGGGGTGCTTACGGATACAGGAACTTGTACTAGTTTTCTCCTCTATGCTTTTGCTTAAGCTATTCCTTATACCTGAAATGTACCCAATTTAATTCACTCAAATTTAATTCTCACCTCCTGCATAAAGCGTTCCCCAACTATTATACTGCACATTAATCTCTCCCTTTCAACTCTAGTTCCATTCATAATCTGGACCACATTATTTGGCATATAAATAGTCTTATATATATTTTTCATTTCTTCACATATATCAGACTTGTCTCCCTAACCATTCTTAAATGGCTGGGACTACATCCACATTTTTTTCAGTAAGCAAAGTGCTGTTAGCCTGTAACAGGAACTTTACAAATGATGGATTATGGTTACTCTTTCCTAAAGTCAGGGCACCATTAGAATAAGGAGGACAAGACTGCAAGCCCTAATGCAATCACAAACCAGCTTTGCAACCATGGACATGTTACTTGCTGTTTCCTAATGTGTCAAAGAGAGAATTGTATTGATTGACTTCTAAAGTTTATTCTAGCTCTAAATCTATGGGTTTCTGATGTTCTTTGGGACCTCAGCTTCCTCACATGAACATAAGGAGAGAGGACTAAATGATCTCTAAGATCTCTTTCAATTGTAAAATTATATTCAATTCTACTAGTACACAGAAAGAGATACTCATCTCTTATTCTTGGTTAAGTGGTAAACACTCTATCTAATGATCTGCTTTGACTTTCTAGACCTAGGAGCATACACAAAGATTTTAAGCAACAAACATTCATTAAAGGCCTACTATATTCAAGACCCTACATTTGGTGCTGGAGATATAAAGGGAAAAGAAGTCCCTGTCCTCAAGCAGCTTACATTGTCCTCAATGGTGTCAATGTGTTCACATAAGTAAACACAAGACAATGAGGTAAAGAGCACTGAAAAGGAAGGAAATACAGAAGGTTTCCTATCAGAGGTGACATGTGAGGTGAGATCTGAAAGAAGATAATGATTCTAAGAAGTAGAAGTAAAAAGGAAGTCAATTTTAGACATGCAAAATCTGGGCAACAGATGGAAAGTCTGTTTAGATGGAATGTAATATGCATAAGGAAGAGGAACACGAAATTCACTCATTCATTCAATAAACATTTATTAAGCACCTACTATGTGCCAGCTGAGGAAAGCTAAGTAATAGTGGTGGTGGTTAAATGTCAAGCTGAAGACTTTTTATTTTATCTCAAATGCAAAAGAGAGCTATTGAAGCTTCTTGAGAGGGGTAATAGGTGTAAGACAGATTTCTGCTTTAGGAAGATTATCTTGCCAAAAGAACTGGCATGAGAAAAAACCAGAAGCAAGGAGAACAATTAAAGAGATTGTTTCAATAGTTAAGATGACAAGGACCAAACAAAAGTAGTGTCTGTGTAAGTAGCAAAAAAAAGAAAAAAAAAAGTAGATGCCTGCAGGAAAACTTGTTGACACCAAATCAATAAAACTTGGCAAAATGAGTGCAAATCTGGGGTAAGGAATGGGGAGAGGGAAGAGCCATGTTTATATGAAAAGAACCTGGGTGACCAGAGGGATATTGGTAGATAACTCAGTTTTAATTTCTCAAGGCATGAACAACAGAAGGAAAAAGGATGAGTAAATTCAATGGTAGAGGATAGTGAGATTTAAACTGGTTCCCTAAGTGAAGTGGAGGCAATATTGCAAAGTAAAGAGAGAGCTGGTCTTAAAACTAGGAAGACCTGAGTTCAAGTTCCTCCCTGAGCACATCCTGGCTGTGTGATCACTTAACTTCTTATGAGTTTCAGAGAAAATACTGACCACTACCTTGTGGAGATTTCCTCATTAGGAGTTCCTAATCCAGTGAAATCATAGATGTAGTCCAAATACCTACCTGTAAGTATAATGGTGGGCTTTCACCTCACTAATTGGAGGTCTTGAAGCAGAGGCAGGATGAAAAGGTAAAGAGCACTGAAAAGCCTGTAACAGGCACTGGTCTAGTGTACTGTAGTGGGGATTATTTTTCAGCCCTGTATCATACTACATAAAGTTCTTTCAACTTAAAAGTTCTGTTATTTTTGACTAACAAGAGGGTGGTAATATATTAAAAGAATTGGATGAACCAGATACAGTAAAATTCAGAATTGTACTTTTCCTGATATACTCTGGCTTCAAGAGATCAGTCAATCAATCTTGCTTACTAATAAGGAATCTGTGAAATGGGTCGGAAGACAAGACTAACAGACACAAAAAAATTAAAAACAATATAAGGTAGTAATGTAGAAAATATAAAGCAAAAGTGAAAACCAATAATAGCTTCAGGAAAAGTAAAATATAGGAAGGCATAGATGCCATGAGATTATGATCAGAGAGAGAAGGGAGGGAGGGAACAGTCAAAAAAAAAAAACAAAACAGAAACATTTAGCACCTGCTATGAGCCATGCACTATGCAGAGTGCTTTACAAACTTTATCCCGTTTGAAACTCACAACAATCCTGGGAGGTAGGTGACATTATTATCCTCATTTTACAGCTGAGGAAACCATAGCAGAAAGAGGTTAAATGACTTGCCCAGGGTCACAAAACTAGGAAGTGTCTGAGTACAGATTTGAACTAAGATAATTCTGAACTAAGAATAACTTCAGAGTTCAGGATCATGGAATTAGAAGATTTATAGGTGAATGGTGGGCTCTAAGGTATAACCATTTCTGTAGGTGGCTGAGGAAGACTAAAGATGTAGGCCATTCAATCAATAAATATTTATTAAGTATCAATTATGTACCAGGTACTGCGCTAAGCGTTGGGGATACAAATATGTAGTAACAAAAATACTCTGCCTCAAGGAGCTTAGGATCTCAGAAAGGAAAGCCACACACAGTCAGCCCACTAGCATTTGTTAAGTACCCAGCATGTATCAGGCACCAGGCTGAGTGCTGGGGATACAAAGAAAGACAAAAGACAGTCCCTGATTTCAAGGAACTTAAAAACTAGGAAACTGAGGAAGCCAATGACTTGGAATGCCTTGGTGTGTTGAGGCCTCTAGAGTCATCCTTTTTCATCTTGAAATCAACCCAGTTTTAGAACTAGAAAGGACTCCAAAGGTCATTTCATTCCAATCTCTCAATTTGCATACAAGTAAGCTCAGGAGAAGAAATGGTTGATTTGGTCAAGTTCATGAAGTTGCTAGTAGTAGAGCAAAGGCTAAGACCCAGATCTTTTAGCCTTACTCTCCTGCCTGGGGTCAGCAAGCACTGTCACTCTTTTCTTTCCTACAATCTCTTCGTGAAAGTCATTTCATCATGCTCCATCCTTCAGTTAGGTAATTCAAGTTATTGCATGATTATGAATCAAACAAGACTCCCCACTCACCTACTGATTGTCTAAGCTATGAATGAAGGATGCAAGAATTCTTGTCCTTATTTTCCTTCTTACTTTATATTGATTAACTACCTTCCATCTTTTTTCTCCAAGTAAGCAAACTCTCACTGATAGACTGATTATTCAGCCTCTTTCTTTGCAAAACAAAACAAAATGCTTTTGTCAGTACCAGATGCTAATCAGTAGACCACCACTTGTGAAATCAATTTGTTGTACAAGGGTTAATCTGACATAGAAACTTTTTCATGAAACCCAGAGAGTTAAGGTTATGTTACTAAAATCACATTACATGCCTATATCCACATCCATACCCATGAATATACATACATATTTATATACATACATATGTGTGTATTCCAAAGAATCTGTTCATAATTATGTTCCTTATCTGTAGCTATAAGAGCCATTAATCTCTGAAAGTACTTACATGCTCGATTTTTCCAAGTCAAATACTAATACCCAAAAAAGTGCACAATGCAAAGTTTTGTAAGTGGATAGTTGGCTAAAATAAGTACTTACCTTCGATCCTCTTTAAGGCTGAAAGGCACATATCCTGCCTGGGAAATTCAAAGGGATTATTGCAGGTTCGAATGGTGTCACATTCACATTTCCCATTGATAATGTTGCAGCCCATGATAAGGTTTTCATTGCACGGCTCAAAACCAAGCAGCTGGTCATCATCCCAGTTTTCATCTGTAAAACAATTAACAGCCAGATGGTGTTTGCTTATCATTTCCTTCATGTCTATTTAAGATTGAAATATACTGTACTGTTAATATCAAATATTTTAATTTTACTTTTCAGTTATAAAAAATTCAGTTGAATAATGACCACAGTAAAAACAGCTGACTCTGACAGAGGTCTTAAAAAGTATCACTTTACATGGACTTCCAGGGCACAGTCAAGATGGAAGAATAAAAGTAGCACCTCAACCTATCTCTCCTTCCCCTCCAACCATAATTTAAAATATTCATAAAAGTGTCTCAAATCAAAATCGTGAGTATCAGAAACAACCAAAGATCAGGGTGAGACAGTTCTCCAATCCAAGACAACTTAGAAGTCGGCAGTCTGTGACATTAGGGTGGAGGCTAACCTGGAGTATGCATGTTAGCAACACCAGCTGTGAGGCTTGGAGGCAGTGACAAAACAGAACAGCAGCAGCTTCAGAAGCTGAGTTGAGACCCAGAGATAGGCAGAGAGGAACCCTTCCAGTCACAAGGGGGCAGAGGCCCAAGGAGCAGCGGCACTCTCAGATGCAAGGGATAAAGAGCCATCCCTAAGGAAGGACCAGAATGGGACCACACCCCTCCCTGGATCACCCCTCCTTGGAAGCAAGAAACTTCCAAAACCCCAGAATTAGCTCCGAAAGTAGCAGGTTAAAAAAGTCTGAATTTTGAGACAGTCCTCTCCCACTGAGGGGAACAGAGTCTAACTTTAACATGAAATCCAAAGTCAAGAAATGGGTTGGAAAAATGAGGAAACAATTAAAAAAAAGAACTTGATCATAAAAAGTTACTATAGTGACAGGAAAGATCAAGACACAGACTCAGAAGACAACAAAATGAAAACCGTTATAAGCAAAGCCTCAAAGTAAAAGTGTAAATTGGACACAAACTGAATAAGAATTGCTATAAGAAAAAAATATTTTTCAAAATAAAATGAGAGTAGTGGAGGAAAAATCAGGAAAAGAAATGAGAGTGATAAAAGAAAATTATGAAAAGACAATTGATACCTTGGTAAAAGAGACACAAAAAATAATAAAGGAAAAAACACCTTAAAAACAGAATTGGATAAACTATAAAAGAAATACAAAGCTTCACTGATGGAAGTAACTCCTTAAAAGTTAGAATTGATCAAATGGGAAAAGATACCAAAGCTCACTGAAGAAAAATAATTTCTGAAAAATTCATATTGGGCAAGTGAAAGCTAATGATTACATGAAACATCAAGGAACAATAAAACAAAGTCAAGAGCATGAAAAGAACAGAAGAAAATGTGAAATGTCTCAGTGGAAAAACAACTGACCTGGAAAAAAGATAGAGAAGAGAAAATTTAAGAATTATTGGCCTACCTGAAAAGCCATGAGCAAAAAAAAAAGCCTAGACACCATATTTCAAGAAATTATCAAGGAAAACTGCTGTAATAGCTTAGATCCAGGAAGTAAAATAGAAATTGAAAAAAAATCTACCAGTAATTTCCTGATAGAGATCCCAAAATGAAAACTCCCAAGAAAATTATAGCCAAACTCCAGAGCTCCCAGGTCAAAGAGAAAGCACTTCAAGCAGCCAGAAAGAAACCATTCAAATACCACATAGCAACAGTTAGGATTGCCCAAGATTTAGTACAATGTTAGAGGAGCAGAGGACTTGGAATATGACATTAATAAAAGCAATGGAGTTAAGATTATAACCAAGAATGACCTACCAGCAAAATTGAGCATAACCTTTCAGGGGAAAAAATAGACATTTAATGAAATAGAGGACAACCATTCTTGATTGAAAAAAAAATGAAGTCCGATTGCAGAGTAAAACATACTTTTTAAATTTACTTTATTTTTCTCGCTCTTTTTTTGGCAACATGGCTAATATAGAAATATATTTTGCATGATTTCACATGTATAATTGATTTCATATTGCCTGTCTTCTCAATGGATAGGGGTGAGACTGGAGAAAAAGAATTTGAAACTCAAAATATTAAAAAATAGCTTTTTAAATATCACTTTACATGTATTGTCTCCTTTGATCCTCATAAGAATCATGTGGAGAATAAGTAGAATAAGTATTACTATTCCCACTGCGCAGATGAGGAAATGGAAACTTAAGGAGATTAAACAATTTGCTCCATCAGTAAACAGCACTGGGATTTTAATTCCTATTTCCTGACCTAAAATTCCATCTCACAATACCATAATTCTTTGATGAGATAATTTTTTTAAAAAGTGCTTTTAAAAAAATAACTGGGGAAAACAAAATATACTGGCATTAAACAGCTACATATGTATAGTGGTCTTTCAATCTATTAATTAAGTTTTCTAAGTACATTCCTAAATACAAATTTATACTAAATCAATCAGTTTAAAATATATGATTTTATAAAATATTCTAGTTTTTAATTCCTCTTCAGTAAAATCAACTGAAAATGAAAGGAATTACTATTTTCTGACAAGATGACTGGAATTTAAGAAAGGACAAAATTTTCAAACCATGTATGATGTGAAGACCTATTTTTAAAACTGACTTTCCCTTCACCACCACCTTACCAAATATACATTGAACACAATTTTTAAAAAAGCAATAAGATGAAGAAGTTTGGCAAAAAATAGGTTTAGACCAACATTTTACACAACATATCATACAATATACTTAGTTCCAAATGGATACTAGACTTAAATATAATAGATTGATGATGATGATGTCACTTTAAGGTTTGCAAAGTGTTTTACATATGATATCTTATTTGATCCTCACAACAAGCTTGTGAGATAGGAGTTATTACTATCCTCATTTTCCAGATGATGAAATTAGGGCTGAGAATGGTTAAAGGACTTGCCCAAGGTCACAGAGATAGTAAATGCATGAAGTGGGACAGATCATCCTGAGTGCAAGATCAATACTCTATCGTATATCATCTGCTGGCTTCTAGAAAGAAAACAGATGGAGATATCCTTAACAATTACAGCTACTGGGGGTTTTATTAAACAAGGGTTAGAGGAGGTGATAAAAGAGCAAACAGATAATTTCAGTTACATGAAATTGAAAAGTATTTACACAAAATCAATTAAGATATGACAAGAAGGGAAACTGTCAACTGGGGGGGCGGACTTTGCATCACACATCTCTTATAAAAGTCTGATACAGAAGCTATACAGAAAATTAACACAAACATAAGACTAAGAAGCACATCCTAAAGAATAAGGGAGCAGAAGGTATGAACAAATAGTTCCAAAAAGGACTGCAAGTTATTAATATCTCTATAATATTGTTCCACATCTCTTACACTAAAAGAGACTCTAATCAAAATAATTCTCAAGTTTTTCCCAACACCCAGGGAACTCTCAAAAATGTTGAAAGATAGAAATAGCAAATGTCAGAAAGGCTGTGACAAGACAGGCTCATGAATACACTGTTGATGAAATTAGGAACTGCTCCTAACGGTCTGGATAGAAATTTGGAATTATGCTAAAAGAATTATGCTAAAAATTTATGCTAAATGCCTGTCTTTTGATCAGGAGATCTTAAAGCTAGGCTTATACCTCAATGAGGTCAAAAACAAAACCAAAAACAATAAGGTCAAAAAAAACAAAAAAGAAATGTTTCATATACACCAAAACATCCAAAGCAATATTTTGTAGTAGCAGAGAAATGGAAACAAAGTAGAGAAGTTCTGATTAAGGAATGGCTTAAGTAAACTGTGCTACATAAATATACTATGTTGTTAGAAATGATAAATATGAGGAATTCAAAGAAATGTGAAGATTTATGTGAAAGATGGAGAGTGGTATTTAAGCAGAGCCAGGGAAACAATATACAGAATGATTACCCTGTAAATGGTAACAACAGTAAAAAGAAATAGAACCTTGTATAATTATAATGAACAATCTTGGACCCAGAGAAGAAATGAGACGAGGTACCTTTCCTACCTTTGATTCAGAGACAGAGCACTATGGGAGTGGAGTACAGCCTTTGCTTAGCTGATTTTTTTTTTAAATCTATTACAAGGAAGGGCTCACAATATCAGGGCAGAGAAGGGATGTATCTGAAAATGAATATGAAAGAAAAATTCAAAGTATCTATAAACATTTTAAAGTAAAGAATAAGACATGATTGAATAAATTTCTTACTGCTGCTTTGCAAACTTTAAACAACATACTTTAGTTGCTGGCAACTATTACTATTCCAAAATACTATCACAAGTGACAAATGTGATATTTTTGGTGAATCTCAAAATTGTGTTTGAGGCTATTTCCTGTAGGGTCGTAGTCATATAATGAAGAAATATTACAGCCATAAGGAATGTCAAGGATCATATAATCTACTTTTCTCGTTTTTTAGGTGAGGAAAGTGATGTCCTAAGAGGTTCAGTGACTTGCCACAGGATGTAGGTAATACAGCTATTTAGTGGCAAAACTGGAACTAAAACCCAGACCTCTTGTCTTCTAGGTCAGTGCTATGATAAAATTAAACTGTAAGAGAAAAGAGATGGGGCCAAAAGTATTTTTAAAGAAAGCAACATATTAATTCTGATATCTTAACAAAATTTTGAAATTAAAGAATCAAAGATTTAGAATTATAAATAACCTTAGGGATCATCTATTCCAACATCTTTCTTTACAGGTGAGGAAATTGAGAAGTACAGAAATGATTTACTTGACATCATACAAGTGATAGGTGACATATCCAGGATCTGACCCTAGTTTCTATGGCTCCAAATCCAGTATACTATGTACTGTCTCCTTTACAGCTGAACTAGCTATTCATAAATGACCAAATTGTTTATCTTCTGTTAGGTTGTTTTTCTCCCTCAATATTAAGAGATGTTCCATGTCAATTCAACTGGGCAGAATATCAAATGGTAAAAATGTTACTGATACATCTAAAAAAGACATTAAAATTCTTCATTTAAGATAGATTAAAATAAATAAAATCAAAATAAAAAGTTTTTAGCTGCTAACCATTTGTCCAAACCAACACAAGTAAAATGTTAATTTGAGAGATTTATTTTCATGTGAAGAGATGTAAATGTAAACAACTAGCTATAAAAGCTTTTCTTTTGGTTCTATTGATGACTAAATAAACTTGAGCAAATGATTAATTTCTAATTAAAACTAGCAAGTTCCTGTTAGACAGTAATAAAACTAGAAGAGACCTCAGAGGTCAATTACTCTCATTTTACAGACAAGAAAACTGACGTCCAAAGAGGTTTAATAATTTGCTCAAAGTCACACACGTAATAAGCAGGAGGACTGGGATTTAAACTTGGGTTTAATCCTATGACTCTAAAATTGGGGCTTTTCCACTGTACTATGCTCCCTTTATAGCAGGCATTCTTTCACTAAAGTCAACTTACGCTTAGTTATGGCATGGAAGTGACCCTAAGGTTCTCTAAAGGTATCCCAGTCGGGTATAAGCTGGAAAGGCTACAAGTACGGTGACTTATATGACGAACAGGAATTAGCCTAGTTAAATTTAGAGAAGCTCAATACTAGATTGGCCCCAGTCCCTCGTAACAGTTATCTAATAAAGTATATGCAGGTTGGGACTTGATTTAGTGAAGGAACTACATACATCCTTTCCCTTACATTTTCCCCATTCTTATAGAAATAAAGTAGCATGAAGGAAACAAATACACCACTTATAATACAGTGTGGGTCTTTGAGGTAGATAGACACTTCTACAGATTTCTTTCAGGAGGGCCAGGAAGATGCTACTGCACTCCAAATACATCATCTATTTGACTTAATGATACCTGAAATTCCACAATTACAAATGCTTTCTTTTAGTTGCTATTGCACTCAAGTTCTCTTGTGAAAGGTAATCCCTTAGGACTTATCATTCATTTATGTCTTTCGTAAGTGCAGAAAATGATAAGGAAATATAAGGATTATCACCATTTAAGGAGGGAAAAGGGGAGAGAAAGGTGGGTAGGTGAGACGTTCTGAAACAAATCTCTAGCTTCTTAATGATTCTGTCTAGGGTAGACCATGCAGAGTTGGTTATATTTTACAAACAACATAATGACTAAAACTTTTATGAAAATTAGACTCAGCTCATAAGCAATAACCTTTTTCATCCTTATTAATCAATCAACAATACTGGGAATACACAGACAAAAAATGAAAAAGTGCTTGCTCTCAAGGAATTTATATTTTGTTAGAGGAGACAATGTGCACACATAAGTATGTACAAAAAAAATACAAGGCAATTGTGGGGTGAATTCTGGTATGTGAACTACTATAAATCAAGAAGAAGAGGGGAGATCATGAGTATTTGTGGAATTAGATTGACTCACCTAACAAAGGAAGAAATACTGAAACAGTAATCCATGTGAAGAGAAAGCTAAATAGAAACATAATCTGAGAATTTTTTTTCTAAAATATTATCTGAGAGAGGAGGAATAATCTAATGTTCAGGGGAAAAATCATAGACTCTTTTACACACACACACACACACACACACACACACACACACATACACACAAGCAACAAAATTTCCCTAATTCCTCCTTACCCATACACCTATTTTCTCATTTCTAGAGAATCTTTTAAAGTCTAATCTATATGAACATTGAGAATATCCTTAATGGAAATATGAAGAGGGAAAACACAAGTACTCATAAATGATATCCTTGACTCTTGCCTTACCCTACATATCCAACTAGTTGCTAAATCTTGCAGTTTTCATCTCAACTACACCCATCCTATCTGACCCCTTCTCTACTCACACAGCCACAATCTTAGTTCGTGTCCTTATCACCTCTCACCTGGATTACTTCAATAGCCTCCTAACTGGTCTTCCTGTCTTAAGTCTTTCTACTGCAGTCCATCCTCCATATTGCCAATTTAACTATAGCACTCAATAAACTCCCTCTAAAATAAAATATAGACTCTTCTGTTCAACTGTTAAAAACCTTTTACGTCTTGACCCAAACTATTTTGCCAGCCTCAGCACGTTACCGTACTCTGCAAAATAGCCAAACTGGCCTTCTCTCTGTTCTTTACATGTAATACTCTATTTTCCTGTCTCTCTGGACCTTTTTTACCAACCATTCCCCCTACCTGGAATGTACTGCCATACAGAATTCCTTTCTTTTTTGAAGATACAACTGAAATATTACTTTCTATATGAAACTTTCTCTCATTGCAACACGTTTCACTTTCCTTCCCATCTACCTTGTTTATAAAACTACTCTGCATTTATCTGTATTTATTTTCTTTATATTTATTCTGCAGCAATTTATATATGATGCTGTCTCACTCACTGACAGTTCCTTAGAAAGTAAATCTAGGAGAGAAAGGATAGTTTTATATGTGTGGGGGCTTAATTAAGGCTTTTTGATTAGCTGATAACTTACTAAAATTCTCCCCTTCACACAATCCCCTATTATCTTCTTCAATGACTTAAAATCCTTATCAAAAATTATTTCACACTCCTCATTTCACAATTCATTCATCTCAACCACAATGACCTAAATCTCTTCTCAACTTCAGCCGCCCATTAGCACGGCTGAGATCCTCAAATTCTGAAACTGCCTTTCCTAAATGCAACCACATATCCCATATAGATGACTACTTTCCTGAGAAGTTCAAGGTCATTCACCATCAACTTTTTAAACTTCCCATCCTCTTGGTCTCAAAACTCCTTTTTTCACTCATCCTTATGAAAACTCTACCCATCCCTCAGAGAAGTGAAAGAAGAAAAATGAGTGAAGATATAGAGAAAGCTGAAATTTAGCAAAAGATTATCTTCATAATTTTGCCAAGAACTGAGCCGTTTGTCTTCAACTATGTGTGAACAAACAGAAGCTACTGTTGCAGTTTTTTATTTTGTTTCATGTAGCTCTTCGTCCACTGCAATGGTTCATGCCCACAACTTATTGGGAATATTAATACTGAATTATGAACCAATATTACATCATCATGATTTATCAAGTGTTTACATATATGTGTGATATGTATGTATATAATATACATGCATGCATACATATATGTATGTATATAATACACATATATACATAGATATATGTATGTATATACATACATATACAGACACACGCATATATGTATGTATGTATATATAATTAGGAGTGGTAGAGTTTTAAAAGGATAAGAATTTCTCCAATTACTTAGGTCTGTGTTTATTTCCATAGACAATATTTTGTAGTTGAATCCATACTGTTCTTAAGTATATCTTGGTAAGCAGACAAGTATTTTGCAGTTACTTTAGAAGAAATTTATTTTTCTCTCTTTCTCTGCTGGGTTTTATCAACACTGTATAGAAATGCTTATGCTTTTGTGGATTTATTTCATATCCTGCAATTTTGCTATAATATTGTTTTAATTGATTTTAGTTGACTCTCTAGGGTTCCCCAAGTACACCACTGTATCACCTAAACAAAGTGATAATTTTGTTTCTTCTTTACCTAGGCTTCATTTCTTTTTCTTGTCATTGTTATTTCTAGAACTTCAAGCACTGGGTCAAATACAAGTGGTGGCAATGAAAAGGACTCCATGAAATCCCCTTTCTTATCATGTTGTCTCTCTGTATTTATGTGTGCCTATACATACACAATATATACATATATGTATACATATATACATATATGTATATATTTGTGTGTGTGTATATGTGTGCGCGGTGCATGTGTATAGTGGCACAGTGAACAGAACATCAGATCTTGAGTAAGGAGGATCTGAGTTCAAATCCAGACTCAGTTTTTAGCTACGTGACCTTGGGCAAGTCACTAAACCCAGTTCATCTTGTTTTCTTATCTGTAAAAATAAGCTGGAGAAGAAAATGAAAAACCACTTTTGTATTTTTCCCCAAAAAACTCCAAGTGGAGCCACAAAGAGTAGAGGATGACCGAAACAAACAAATAATAACAACAACACACATTCTAATAATAAAGAAAATTCCTATATTTTTATAGTGTTTCTTCTTACAGAAATAAGTTGTATTGTTTCCAGAAGAGGACAACCAGGATGGTAAGTCCAGGCCTTGAGTCCATGTTATATGAATATGTTATATATGTGTATATATATATATGTTATCTGAAGGACTTAAGGATATTTATCCAGTAGAAGAGAAGACTCAGGGAAACATGTCTTCAAGTATTTAAAGAGCTGTAATATAGAAGACATTTAGATTGATTGGGAGCAAACTTAGTTTCCCCTTACATTAAGCTTAACACATTAGAGATGTCCACATGCAAAATGGAATACTTCAGAAGATGACAGGTTCCTCCTCATTCGAGGTATTCAAGCAGAGGCTGGATAGCTACTTCTCAGAGATGCTGGCTTCCTAACTTCCTTTAAGTCTCAACTAAACTCCTCCCTTATTTTTTACTGAAAGCTTTCCTCAACCCTTCTTAATTCTAATGCCTTCTCCCTATTATTTATTTCCTATTAATCCTGTATACAGTTTGCTTTGTATATATTGGTTTGCATGTTACCTCTCACATTAGATTGTAAGTTCTCTTGAGGGCATTATTTTTTGCCTCTTTTTCATTTCTAGTGCTTGGCACAAGTGCCTGGTACATAGTAGACACTGAATAAATATTGACTGATTAATGATAGTGTGGTAATCCCTGTTCAAGTATGGGTCAGTCTATAAGGTCTCTGAAGTTCCTGCTAAATTCTGGATTTTTTGTTTCTGTGATAAAGTCTTGAATTTAGAGCGGTGATAGTGGTAATAGGGAATGGCTATGAAGACCATTTCAAAGGAAGAATGTACTTATTCTTGCTCCTGTTCCCACTTACTTGATCTATATTTAAAATCTAATTTGAATGTCCAACTTGCTCTTTTTCCTTATTTCTACTGCCTCTTTCAGACCCTCTGATTTCATCCTTTAAGCTTTACATTTTCCTGCTGCAGTTCTCGATTCCACCGTCTAGCTCCTTCTATTGTATATGAATAGAAGCTCCTGGCTTTATGGCCAAAGCTTGCTAAATGTTCCTGACATTATTGGCACACACACCATGCAGCCTGAGGGAATACAAGACCAAATGACTGATATATCTGGCTGAAAAAATGGTTCCACAGGACAAAATTAAGATTAAATTTATTATATGTAAAGTCCTATACTTAAGAGTTCATGCAGTTCACAAGGGCAAAAAAAAAAAAATTTACCTGACGAAGGAATCTAGAAAGTATTACTAAGGAAGATGAAATCTTGGGCAGGATTTATCCTGAAGAACAGAAAGTCAGATTTGGTAAGTAAATAGTTGGGGAAGAAGATGTTGCTGAACTGCAGCTTCCACTATATGAATAACAGCCTCCAGGCCAGGGATAAAGTACACATTCTGGATAATATGCTTCTATTAATCTAGCCTAAGATCATGTTAGTCTTTTGAGTTAATGTTGATTCATATTGAGCCTGTAGTTCCTCAAAATCCTCAAGGTTTTATTTTCTTTTAATGTGAACTAGTGCCTATTAATATCTCTCCCATGTTTTCCCTGTGCATTTGATTTTTTTTTATAGAATGCCAATTAAAAGAAACCTAACAGGTCAACTAGGCCATCCTGAGCAACAACTCTTTTACAATATATCAAAATGATGATCCAATTTTTGCATGGGGGTCCTTAATGAGGAAGAATGCAGTATTTCTCATTTCATTTTTGAATAGCTCAAATTAAAAGCTTTTTCCCCTTTATTTCAGGTATAAATCTGCCTGCTATAGACCGTAAGTACTATATAAATGTTAGCTATTATTATTTATGATAATTTCATCTTTCAGGTGATGGAGGAAGCAACAAGAGGAGCTACTATTCTGAATATGATCCTCACCAACAAGGAGAAACTAGTTGACATAGAAACAATCAGAAACTTAAAAGTACAGGGGTGAGGGAGTGGGGCAGGTGGAAAGTGATGACATCTTAGAATCTGAGGTCAAAAAAGGAGAGGAAAACAGGACATAAGACTTAATATATATATACCCTCTTATCTTGAGAGAGCAGATTTCAAAGCTTTCAAAGAAAAGACAGATCGGCCCTATGGTCTAAAATTCCACAGGGGAAGTCAATCCAAGAGGGATGAGAAGCTCTAAAAAAACAAAATACTGCAGACAGTTTAAAAAAGTTTTTAAGAGAAAGAGAAAAGGAAGCTGCTTAAAGACAGTAATTTAGATGCAACAGGGTTTATCCAACAAATTAAAATCTTAGTATGTGTAAAGAAGATAGAAGAGTAAGTAATGGAGAATCTGAAAAAGATCTGGAGTTCTCAGTGGACTTAAAGCTCAATGACTAAAAACATGTAACCCAGTGTAATGTTAATTATGTTAATGAGAGTTAAAGATCTTCCCTACCTATTAATGGACCTGGCTAGTCCATTAAGGGAAGTTTGATTAGGGGAGATTTGTTTTGTAGTTTTGTTAATTTTTGTTAATTTCTATGGAGGCACTGGGTGAGAGGGTTGTGCCCTCTGTCTCTGACAAGTGTATAAATACACTTAGGTGAGGTTTTACTTTGGAGTTTACTCACTGAAGTGTTTGTTTGTCCACATGAGACTCTAGTTAGCTGCTAAGGAGGACTCTGGCTTTGAAAATCTAGATGTTGGTGCTTCTCTCTGGTAAACTGGGTCTGTCTGTTGACTTGTGATGTATGTATTGCTTATGGTCAGACAGTTGGAAGCCCTGTCTATTGGTCTTTATTTCTCTGCTTATATTTTCTCTGAAGTTCAATGTGCTGACTTTTTCCCCTGAACTAAGTGAATGATCCATGTGCTTGATTAAAGTGATTGCTGACCCCTCAAAAGTTGCCTTTCCGTTTAGAAAAGCAGATCTAAGAACCTGTACAGCAGGTCCTCCTGTGTATGCTTGGGTCCTTGTTATTACACTCAGCAGCCAAAAAAGCAAATGTAAACTTAGGCTACAATAATATCTATTCATTTGAAACATTTATTAAACAACTACTGCATTCCAGACACTGTGCTTGCTAGAGGGATTGGGATGGGAAATGAACAAAAGAATATCACAGGGCTTAGAAGGGAGCTAGGAAATTTATTAGATGGAGAAGAATCCATAGTATTATAGATAAGGGAAGGGAGAGTATCACTGTGCTCTCCTCTGGTAGGACTACCGATGGAATATTGTGTTCAGTTCTGGGAGTCCCACTTTAAATTGCAGAGCATTCAGAGGAAGGCTACCAAGATAATAAAGGACCTTGAGGTCATGCCATACATGGGTCATCTGAAATAACTAAGGATATTTAATCTCAGAGAACATTTTGGAAGACATGAAGGCTGTCTTCAAGTATTTAAAAGGTTGTCATGCAGAAGAGGGATTAAATTTGTTCTTCTTGACCCCAAAAGGAAGAAAGAGTAATAAGAAATATAAGGAGATTTAGGATAAGTAGATAATAGGAAAAAAGTAGACTTAGGCTTGATATAAAGAAAAAAAACCACACCTTTTAATCAGACATATCCAAAAGTGGGATGGTATACATTAGGATGTAGTGGGATCTCCCTTATTAGAGGACCTCAGTCAAAAGCTGGATAGTTACTTGAGTATGTTTAAGGGGGTATTGCTGCTCTGGCTGGACTAGATGGCCTCTTAGTTCTCTCCTAATTCTGAAATTCTATAGGATGGGAGAAATAATGATACATAGTTACATAAATATATAAGTGCTGGGGTTGGGGGGTATAAGTGGTGCAATGGAGAGAGCACTGGACTTAAGGGTCAGAAAAGACTTGAGGATCTGACCTCATTTACTTAGCTGTGTAACCCTAGAGAGGTCACATAACCTCTCTCAGCTTCAGTTTCTTCATCTACGAAATGAGAAAATAATAGCACCTACTTCTCAGGGTTATTGTATCAAATGAGGTATTTATAAAGTGCTTTGCCAACCACAAACCATTATATTAGTGATAGCTATTATTATATAGTTCAAAGGAAAAATATCTGAGGATTTTCTGAGACTAAGAGCTCCAAGTGAATCAACAGTGACTCAATAAAGCAATGTGATCATCAGCTGTATTAATAGAAGCATTCTGTCCAGAAAGAGAGAGGTTATAGTGCCACTATATTTTGCCTTAGAGTGTTTGGTTATGGGTGACACACTTCAGAAAGGACACTGACACGTTGGAGTGTGGCCAACTGTGAATGGCTAAATAGTGACGGGGCCAAAACAATGCTATATAAGGACAAGAAGGAACTGGGGAAGTTTATCTTGGAGAAAAGAAATCTTGGGGTGTTGGTGGGAATGGAGGTGGAAAATACTAAGGCTGAGAACTAGAAATGAAAATGGAGATAATCTACAACCTCCTCCCCACCCATCCCTCATTTTATAAATAAAAGAACTTTAGGCAAGAGCTACAGAGATTTGCCAAAAGTTACATAGTTATCCCCAGGTTCTCTGGCTCCAAAATCACTCTTCCCACCACACTACTCTGCTTCAGGGGAGCTGTCTTCAAATATCTGAAGGACTGTCATATGAAAGAGGAATTACTCTTGTTTTATCTGGTCCTGGAAAAACTAGGAAGATGAAAAGAAGATGTAGAAAGGTAAATGTCAGTTCTAAATAAAGACCTGCTTACTGTCTAGAGAGGTTGATGAGGAAAAGGAAGAGTCGAAGATGACTGAGATTTCCAATCTAAAGATTTAATTGACAGTACTACTATTAACAAAAACAGGAAATTGAGGATAGGAGTCAGTTTTGGGAAAAGGATAATGAGGGTGAGGAGAAGGCAGAATGTTTAACTAGAAAGGTCTAGCAGGCAGCTGTATCTTTAGGTCTGCTGTGCACGAAAGGTAAGAGCTAAGAATTGTGATATGGGAGCTGTTCCCATAGAAGTGACAGATGAAGTAAAGAAGCGCTCTAAGGAGCTAAATACATAGAGAGGGAGGAGTACTCCAGTTTCTCAAAAGTCCAAATTTCTTGCTGTAAGTCCCTATCTAAATGACCTAACAATTCCTCAAAACACAAAATATTATAAGACTGAATTTAGCTGATAATAATAGTTGACATTTATATAGTGCTATGTGCTAAGCACTTTACAGTCATCATCTCATTTGATCCTCACAACCTTGGAAGGTAGGTGCCATTATTATCAACATTTTAAAGAAGAGGAAACTGAGGCAAACAGTAGTTAAGTAACTTGCCCAGGGTTATATAGCTAGTGAATATCTGAGGCCACATTTGAATTCAGGTCTTTCTGGCTCCAGGCCTGGTGCTCTACCCATTGCATTACCTAGCTACCCTACCTAAGAAGCTGTGGGCTATAGTAGAAAAAGTCCTGGGGACTAGTAAAAAATGCCTCAGTTTTAATTTCCTAGTTTTGCTATTAATATTTTACTTAACCTCTATGGCTTCTGTGTGTTAATCTATAAATGAGAGGGCTAGCCAATAAGGTATTTCAAGTCCTTTCAACACTACGTATTATTGATTATCTGCTAGGCATAGTGATATATGTCTGTAATCCCTGATACAAGGGTGATAGAAAATAAGCATGGAGGATCACTTGAATTCAGCTTCTAAATTGTAGTGAGCTAAGTTGATTGGGTGTCCATATGAAGTCCAGTATTAAATAGTGACAAGCTCTTGGGAGTGTGGAGCCACCAGGCAGCCTAAGAGGGGGTGAATTGGTACTGGTCAAAGTTTCCATGATGATCAGTAGAAATCAAGAGAGAATATAGAGATATGAGAAAGAGAGAGAGAGAGAGAGAGAGTTATTATAATGCAAACTCCTTTCTTCAGTGATTATCAAGCAATAGCTTTCCCTCTTCTAAAGCTGGAAAGGAATACAACTCTCATGGTCTTCATCAACTTCAGCCTCTTTGCAAGATGACCAATGCAAGCTTTGCCAGAGAGAATGCTATACCAAGTATCAGAATCCACTGCATAATATTATAATATATAATAAGAAGAATCTGCTCCTCATGGTTCATATGAAGATTACAAGAAGACACAGGTATCATGTGTTTGCAACAGGAATACTAAAAGGAATACAAGATCACAGATTTAGAATCCGAAAAAGTCTCAAGGGTTCAGTCCATTCTCCACTTTATAAATGAAGAAACTGAAGCCCAAAGAAGTTACTTACCTCTCCCAAAGTCATCCATAACTAAATGAATGGCACCAAGTCAATTAGACAGAGTCAGGAAATCTGTAAGAGTAGAGTGGAAGGCAAGACTAGTGATACACTACTGACAGAGAGGAAAGGATACTGAGGTAGCTCGCTCTCTAGGCCTTAGCTGTCTTTAACCTGCAAATAGCTTGCTGAGCAGTAAATCTTTATCTGTAAAAAAGAGTTACTGAGGCACTTTTTGAAGCCTTTTTGAATGAAGAAATGAGTTGAGAATATTAGCTTTGCTAGCATCCTGAAACATTTTTTTTATTATAAGGATGATCAATGCTACTGTTAAAAGAGATATAGTTTCAACCATCATCATGTAACACAAATAATCACATTAGGGCAACCACAGTGAGAAATCAGTTAGCAACTCTTTCATAAGGACGGGTATACGTCTGAAATTAAAGCATGCTGCCCACAAAAGAATTTAAATACTATTCATCCATCTGCTAAGTCCTCTACTGTACAAATTCCTGGAATTCATGAAAAAGTCAAGCCAAAGAATATAAAGGGTCACCAAAGTTTAAATTCAATATTAGTGTCTCTAACTAATGCTACTCCTGGATAGAGAAACAATTTTACTCCTTAATGTTCTCCAAAAAAAGAAAAATCCCTTAATGGTTATATAATTGGAATATGAGACTACTTTTCTTTCTGCAATGCAGAGGATCTACTAATCTTTGCATATGAGAAAGTAAAAATTTCCAACAAGATCACTTTGACCTTTCTTAAAATGCACTGAGTGGCATTTCCCATTGATTTTCAACTCCACCATAATTAAACTATCCAGGTCCTGTGGGTGAACATCTTTTTTTTTTTTTTTTTTTTTAGGACACATGCTGGAATCTACAAGGCTTTTTATATTTGTAGTAATGAGGTAAGTTAGGGAGATAGGAAGCAAAAAGAGATAACTGTCCCACTGAGAAATTCTACATAACATAGGGCATGCATAATAACCAGAAGGCAATTGTTAAAACATACCAAGTCCTTGAAATTCATCCTAAGTTCTCTCAAGAGAACAACCAAATGTAGATGACAAGGATGCTGAAGAACAAAACTCGAGCCTCCGGGTGTGTTAAAAATTGAATATTAGTATCTAGGTAGAATAGTGACATATTACAGAAATAAAAGATTTAGCTTCTAATATTCATGGAGGCTCAGACACAAGACACTAAACTGCACATGAACCACCCCTTCTCTGAGACAAACATTATGAGTATATGTGAAGATATAGAAGAATCACAATCACATTGAATTTGAAAGCTGAAAATGACTCCAACAGCTAGTCTGATACATGAAAGGAAGCCTCTCTATAGCTTATGTCACATGTGGGCATCCAACCTCCACTTGAAGACCTCTAAGGAAAAGGAACCTGCCACCTCTCATTCTACAATTGTCAGGATGGTATTCTTGACACTGAGGCTAATTTGACCTCTTTGCAGCTTCCACCCATTGATCCTAGTTCTGCCTATTGGATATAAGCAAAGCAAGTGTTATCCAAGTCTTTAATGAGACTATCCCTCAAATGGCTGAATAGAGAGCTATCACATCCCCCTCTGATTCTTTTCTTTTCCAGCCTAAACTATATTAAATTAAACTTAGTTTCTTGCTGATAGCAACTATGGGACCCCTACTCTCACATGTACAGAGAATGTCTAAGTAAAACCAAATGAATACCAAATCACTAAATAGCACCAAATCAATGGATAAGTCTAACTGATATTGGAGGGCAGCAATATCTCTATCAGGAAAAATAACTGTTTCAACACCGTTCCCACTAAAAAGATGGTCGACAGGTATGACAGGGAAACAACTTTCCTGCTAGTTTGCTACCTATCTAAGTTTGAATTCTCTATGCTTTATTCAATATTTAGGTGTGAAAACCTAAGGAATGGAGGGTTTTTCTTTCAAGAATGCAAAGCTAGGAATAAGCCTCAGTCTACTCCAAATGGGCAACTGTCCATTGTCACAGTTTTTTTTTCTTACCTCACTCCGAAAAATCAAAGGAAGGCGTTTGTATGTGCTTGTATTCCAATATGGTCCCTAAATGGAAGCAACCTAGGTAGACAGAGAACCACGCAGCTTCACAGTCTAAAACACATGGATTAAAGTCTTTCTTTGGACATACTGGTTGTATGACCCTCGGTAAGTCCCTGAATCTCTGAGTGCCTGAAAAAGCTCTCCAAATTTTTAATTTGAGAAGGTACCAATCTGCATTGGTGGAGGAATTTCCTCACAGGGAGTTACCTATACCAATGAAATTACACATATCAAAAAAAACCCCCAAAAAACAAAAATCTCAAACAGAACCAACAAACCCTGTATTTTTCTGTTAACAGCTAACAGAAATGGTCTGATGTTTGTATCTAAGAAAACAAGAAACACTTTATGAAAAGTAATCATTTTCGCACATATTAAAGTATTCACATACTTTGCCACTAGGTCAGATGAGGTTTGTTTTTTTCCCTTGGTTTGTTTGCAAATCCTTCAAGATTATCATGAACAAGCTCAAATTCTACAGCAATGGAATGTGTTATTAAAAACCCTTCAACTGATAAAGCTCTCAATCTTACTGAAGTTACATCTTTTCAAACTTCTGCTTGAAAGATAAGGAAATGTTACTTGACCACCTGTTTTAAAGAAGTCCAGGGAAAATTTCTGGAAGGAATATGTTTTTGTCACAAACAAAGTCAAACTAAGCATAGTTCATACCCACCCATACCTAATATTAGGGAATAGGGCATTTGGATTAAATATATATCCTGATTAATTGCTAATACCATACATTGTATATAAATAATATACCAAAGAATTAGAATATTGATAGTCCCCAATTTATAATTTGGCTATGTTAAAAAAGCTCATTTGCAAATTTAAGGGTTGTTTCTATGAAATCCAGAGTTATGGAATTATGGCTACATTCTAGAATCGTCCCGAAAGGCCTATAAGAATTCTCTTCTCTGAAGCAGATTACATCTCCGGGTCACAGAATTATGATCAGAGGCAGGAACTGAAGCTAAATCTCCCTAACACAAAGCCCAGAATTCTATCCATTACACCACATGCCATCTCTATAAGAATTAATCTATCACACAGGTGAAATAATAGAAATGATTCCTACTGTGAAGCAATTGTTTTATTTTAAGACATTTCCAACCATATCGTCTCCTGAAAGGAATACAGTATGATACAATGGAAAGTATGCTGGGTTTAGTCAGTCAACTCAAGGGACCTGAGTTGAAATCCTTACCCTATTACTTACTGGATGACCTTGGTGATACACTTCCACTCTTGGAGCCCCCTAGCTTCCTCATCTGCAAAATGAGGGAAACTGTACTAGATGACCTACATGGCCCATCACAAAATATATGATCATATGTTGCAATACTAGTGAATAAGCAAAACTGAAAGCTCTTACAGTGATCATGAAGGGGACTTCTGGGAAATCACAAGTACTTTAGAGACACATGAAACTGGCCCCCAATCACAATTTATTTCACTTCAACACTTGCTTATGGCTTCTCATGACCTTACCTCAGGTACAATAGTAGTTTGATAACTAGCCTCATAGTTGCAAAGTCAGGATGGTGTTTTTCTTAAATTTGGTTTTTCATATCTGTCTTGGGTTTTTTTTTGTTTGTTTTTTAAACAAAGCTCAAAACCTTGCAGAAGACTGCTGTCCAAGAAATTTCTTGAGAAGAACAGCTGGAAAACCCAGTAGCTACAGGTGGGCACTGGGTTTTGCAACATTCCATTTAGTCTCACCTGACCAGATCTGGTATCAGCTAGTTGCTATAGGAAGCAGCTGTGCATAACTGAGACTATAGCCCAGCAGGCTGGTGTAATACTTAATCAGTATCTGACCACCCCCCAGGATCACCATTCTGAAGGGTTTGCACAATGTCGCATACAGGCAAAGAAAAGAGAATTGGTCAAAATCAAGGTGAAAGAAAAAACACCTAATTGTGTCATCTAATCCTGTTCTGCCAGATGTGAATAGTTATTTATTTGGAATGGAGTTCCTTCAACTGGTGGTCATGCCTATTCCTTCAGGTGTAGCCAAGATGGAGAGGTTCCTCAGACCCTCTCCTCCTAGACAGGATGGAAAGCTTCTGCCTACAGCTTCCATTTCTTTTCTTAGAGCTGGAATTTAATTTTAAGCCCTCCCAAAGCAAACTTGGCTTCCACCCCATGGGTGTGCCTCATAGGCAGTTTGGCGATGGCCCAGAGTGAAGCCCCAGTTATAAGTAAGAACACAGCCCGCCCATTGAATTCCACAAGGGTTTGCACAAATACCCGCTGTGCCTAGCTCTGCATCCTGGTTCCTCAAAATATTTTGATTTGAAGGGAGGTAAGACAATAAGATTCCTTCTTTTCACTTAGGGAGCATTGACAGAAGGTTCTATATTCAAATGATTATACACCTAATAAGGAGGAGATGAAAAAGCTTCATGACTCCATAATTAGATGGGACGCTGGACCTTGCAGCAACCCTTATCCTATTTTAAAAGGTCTGACAAATATGAAAAATTCAGAAAGCCTAGGGAAGAACTGTGTAAGTGATGCATAACAAAGTAAGCAGAACCGGGGGAAGTATTTATGGGACAACCGCAGGGAAAACAGCACCAAAAAACTTCAGAATTTGATCAATGCAGTGTTCAATGATGACTTCAGAGACTGAGGATGAAGCAATGGGTTAGAGATATAGTGAACCACAGGTGAAGACTGAGATCTTCATTTGCATAAATAATTAATATACTGTTTTGCTTTGTTTGACTTTATTTGTATAAGACAACTTTCCATTTCGGGGGGAAAAAAGTCAAAACTTTTATACCTTGATTTCCCTATCTAAGAAAACGTTTCCTAGAGGCTTTCTCAGTTACTAATCGGTGTCAGACTTATTTCTGACAGGGAGAGAAAAGGTTCAGGGGTAAGTAGTAATTTGCTTCCCTCACTACTTGCTCCTTCTCACTCTACAGGAACCAGTTAACTCTGGGCTAGACTCAGAAGCATTAGTGACCACTGGGGATTTGAAGTGGGAAATCCTTTTCCAACTGATAATGTGGTTACTCAAGAAGAGAATTTTCTTTTTAATCTCAAGATAGCTAAGTAATCAACAAGCATTTAATAATGCTATGGATCAAGCATTATACTAAGGGCTAGTGACACAAAGACAAAAGGGAAATAGCCCCTGCCCTCAAAGAGCTTCCATTTTAACATAAGAAACAAGCTGTATGCATAGGTACATGTAAGACACGTACAAAGCAGACACAAAATTACCTTCAAATGGGAAGGCACTAAATGATTAGATATTTGTTCCCTTAACCCAGTCCATTTGAAGCTCCTGTAACAATATCATTTTAGTTCTTGCCTTTGCCTCTCTCCCCTTGAACTCTGTCAAAACAAGTGCTACTCTTGCTGGACTTCTTAAGGTTCCTCACACATACACCACTCCTTTGCTCTCCATGCCTTTTCAAAGGCGGTACCCCAACACAGAGAACACTACTAGCTCCTCACCTCTGCCACTTAAAATCCCTACTTTCCTTCAAGGCTCAATGCAGATACCATCTCTTATGTGTTTTTTTCCTGATTCTTAACCCACCAATCCAGCTGCTATCCCCTTGTACCTTCAAATTACTTGGTGAGTAATTGTGGGTATAGCTCATAAATACACTTATAAATAGATGTGCTATCTTCTTAATAGAATGTAAGCTCCTTAAGGGCAGGGGCAGTTTTCTTTCTGTTTGTGCATCCCCACTGCCTTCCACATGCCACAAAGAAGGCACTTAAATGCTTGCTGATTGACGTATTAATCTTTGAATTGACCTCAGACCTTCCAGTCAGGTATATCTTTCCCCACACTTATGGAGAAGCTGTTCTACCCTTCACCAGGAGTGAAAAGGCACAGTCATCACTGGTTTCCTGCCCTTAGAAGCCACCCAGTGACCTGGCATCATAAGAATTTACAGAATTCATTCCATCCTAGCAATACCTTTCCTTCCATTTTACCCTGAGGCCAAAAGGGCACTTTCTTCAGCAGAAGCTGCTTGGTTCTCTGGAGTGCTTACTCTTTGTTCACCAGCCCTTTCTTCACCCCACCCCCACCATCTGAGGCCCATCTAGGACACACAGAAACCCAGAGGTCATAGTGCTGAATTCTTTCAGACGCATGCCAGCTCGCCTGGTGGGGGGTAAGGATGGAAAGGAGGAAGCTCCGTGGAGGTTTATTCTGTCTGCTGTAGCCGGCACTCCTTGTGCCCTTGATCAGCAGTGAGAAAGAAAGAACAGTCTGAGGAGCGGCTTTTGGAAAAACACACAGATAGGAGCTTGTACATTCACAGAAGTGGCAGCTTCCCTGGCTCAGCTACCTCATCTACAAAATAAGGGCATTAGACGAACTATAGTCCCTTCTAGCTTCAAAATTCCGTGAGTCTATGACCACTTCACTTTAAGGTCTTATGTGCTTAACAAGCGTTTCCTACTACTGTCTCTCAGAGGGCAATCGAACATTACCAACCTCAAAAACAACTTTTCCTCTAATTTTGTCTCAGTCTCTCTCCTTTGGTCTTTCTCATCACTTCTCTATGGTTACACCTGAATATCTCTAAAGGTCTTTCCCAGTTTTAAATCTATGATCCTAGGATTCTCTCTCTGACTACCTGGTGCCTCTATCTTTTTATCTCATAGACTCTGTGTCTAGGATTTAGAATTGGACGGAGGTCAGCATTCACAATGGCCTCAGACCTTGTTCTTATGTCAACCTCCTCTCTCCTCTAGTTGGCAGTTCCTTGAAGTTTTTTAAAATATATTTTTGTTGACAATCTTTGTTTTTACATTAACTACATTTCCCAGTGTACGCTCCCATCCCCTAAGTTATCCTTTATAACAAAGGATAAAAATGAAAAGGAACAAAAGCAATTCAACAAAACCGATGAAGGGATCAAAAAAGTACATTGAAGAGTACAAAAAATTTTATATGTATGAAAAAGGATCCAAAAACTACAGTATGTGTAGTTTCCCATACTAATGCAATGAACAGACTCCAAGTTTTAGGGTCTCACACTACTGAAAGGTAGAAGGCAGTGGGGTGAAGTGCAAAAGTGCTAGATCTGGAGTCCAGGATGACCCACGTGCTAATCCCAACTCTACTACTTACTATAACCTGGGTGACTTTGAACCAGTCACTTAATCCACTGAGGGACTCATCTGCAAAAGGAAAGGAAGTAGGACTAAATAACCTTTAAAATTCCTTTCCAGGATTTATGATCTTATGAGGGTTGTGTTTTAAATGCAAGGTAACAACATGAAACATGTAGTGTTTCTGCATGTCCAATCTACCTGAGTAGGTACCCAGAGGGTGGATCTGGAATCACTAACAGACTCACATTCATTGCCTAATCCCCTCAACACAGAAGCACTCTACTAGAATGCAGAGGAAAAAGAAAGGTTGCTAATTGCAATGGTGTGTGGGTGAGTGGGAGGACATGACATTGAAAAGGTAATCTAAAAGGAGGCTAATGACACCTCAAGCTTTCAAGCTGACGGGTGAGTCCAATGGTCAGCTACTCTACCTGCCCCTCTGACAGTCTGAAGTAGAGGAAAGCAAGAAAGAAAAGGGCAATTATTAGTAATAATAGGGGTCACAGAGTAGAGGGGAGTCTTTTGTCAGTACAGAATGGTCATTTGCACATAACAGGCAATATTAAACATTGTACAAATCAGGGATTGTCTCTATAATAAAATACATGGAAAGCCACTAAGCTATCCTCAAAAAAATCAAATCAATCTCCCTCCTTCAAAAGTGTCTTTTAAAAAAACCATTATACTTTTTTATCCTGGTAAATCTTCACTAACAGGAGTGTGATCCCAAAATGAGCAATACGTCTACGGGACAGATGACAAAAATGACTGTGAGAGGTGCCTTGGTAAAGTTCCATCCATTCTATTTGAAAAATACAAAAACCTCGTAACCACCAATTACTATCCCCAGGAAACTATGCCAGTAATTCAATATTGAATGCTCCTTTTGCTTAAGAAGGCTGAAATACCAGCCTATAGAACAAGTCTTCTGTGTAGTCAATTATCTGAAACTAAAAAGAATTTTAATTCTGCTCCCTCATCCCCCAGGTATTTAATATGTGTTATTAAAAAAAAAATCATTTAATAATACACTGTTTGGTAAAGATGAGTCTCTCATTTGACCTTCATTCTCATTTTTCTTGCGTTGTCAGAGATTGTACAAAAATAAAACACGTTAAGCAGCCCAGCCATTAAAATGACACAGAGTTTTGAACTTTAACAGAAAGTATTCAATGGTCCCTCAAAAATGTGGCCTAGGACAGTTCTTTCTTTTACAAAGTTTGGCCTTCAATTGAGGACTAAGTGAGGAAAACATGAAAGAGAGCAAAAACTATCCAAATTCTCCTATCTTTTATGATGATGGAGTGTTTGCTTCACTTTGTAAAATAACCATATCACATAGTTATAATTTAATTATATTTATTTAAATAGGGGGAAAGAATGTTGGTTTGAAAAAATTCTGGAACTAAATCGGGTACCTAGGAGAAAAAAAGAAAAACAAGTTAGAAGATGACAGCAAACCACAGAGAAGGTAACACAATCCAAAGAAAAACTAATGTAAAGTTATTTCCAATTAGGCTATGACACAACAAAATAATTATACCAAAAATTTCAGTTCTGTTACAGAAAAATTTAGGGGGCCCTATAGGCATTTTAATAACGTAATGGAGTACTTACGTCACTAGGAAGGAAAAAGGGCCTTAAAACTCAGGTGTAGCTGTCCCTATATCACCTTTGTCAAATTTCTGAGATAGGAAATTTCTTGTTCTGAAGTTTTAAAGATTACAGCCCCTACTGAGAAAGCACAGGGACAGAAAATAGCGCCTTTAGTCTCAGTTTACACAATAAAATAATACCACAATGAACTTTTAAATGAACATCCTTAAACAATGACTTACCTACTCCTCTGTCAGAGCTGGAGTCCCCATCCAGAGTAAGACCTGGACCCTTGCACCTAAGATGAATTACAGCACCTTCTCCCCGACCATTTCATCAGGATGAGTATAGGAGACACAGCTTTCCTCTCAAAACTGGTTCTGAACCTCTATGCAGCTCTCCAGTTCAATGACTGACAAGATCAGAGACCAAGGAGCTTTAAGGGAAGCCTGCCTAGATGTAGGGGAATGGACTAAGTAACCTCTCAAGTTAATCCTGCAGTATAAGAGAATTGAAACCCCATTCACTGATTCATTTAACAAACATTATGAAGGGGCCTCCTATGTGGGAGTTGGGAGCTATACAAAAGACATGAACATATCATGGAATAATCAACTAAATGGCACCTTTTACCCCACCACTCCCACCCTGAAAAAATATAAAGTAGAATACAGATTGAATACATAAAGAAGCCACAAAAATTCAACTATATAAATATTTCCAGAATCTTTAATATATTCCAATAACATGGACGAGTCATGGCATATCAGAGCTGGAAGAGACTATATTAAAAATTATCTAGTACCCCCTCATTTTACAGAAGGAGGCATGGAAGCCTAGGGAGCTATAATAATTTGGATCACCACAGCTAGCAAAGATCACTACTTGGTAACACCACAGCTACCAGGATCACATGGCAGAATGGTATCTTGAAGCCAGGTTTTCTGACTCAAAGTCTGGGGTCTTCTTCTCTTAAAAAAAGTATATTGATGACTTTTGTTTTGACTTGACACTTGTTTCTGAATAACCTTTATTTCCAGCCTAGTAAATCTTTCCCTTGTAAAAAGTTAGACAAAACCCAATAGCAATCAAGTCAGGAAAGATAGACAATATTTTGCATCCACAATCCTTCTAGGAAAAAGAAGAAAGCAAATTTCCTCATCTCATCTCCAAGGACAAATTTGTTTATTATAATTACAGTGTGTGGCTTCATTATAGTGGATTTTTTTTTCATTTATGTTATTGACGCTATCATGTATTTTATTTCCTTTTTCTTCTTACTTCACTCTGTGAAGTCTTCCTGTGTTTCTCTGAATTTCCAGGAATATTTTCGAACTACTTTACTGAATCAAATTACCCAACAGAGTTGAATATTTAATACGGCTACATGCATTATTCAAATGAAAATAAGATTTGTGGCTAAGAACCAAACATTGAAAAAAACTGCTGACTCATTATATAAGAAATAATAATGGTGCTAACCATATAGTGACTGAATTAGTTTTTGGGACATACACACTTTTCCCCTGAGCACACCTGATGCTCACCTTCCTTTTGCATATGATACCTCGAAGTTTAACTTGGTCTAATACGTTTGTGCTACTCATAAACAAACACACACACAGAGTAAATTCTCTAGGATATTTTTCTATTTGAAGAGTAGTCACTCCCCCCTCTGACAATCTTGCACAGATGTACCCTGAGAGTCAGTAAGAGCAACTCTAATGAAAGGGGTTGGTGAACTATGTATGATGCTAAGGCTGAGGCTGATAGACTCAATCCCTACTGCATGTGGACAGCCCGGGGTTTACAGATATTGAAGAGGAGTTAGATGACAGAAGCCTGCATATAAATCCTGTTCTTACTGAAGCTAGGATAACGTGCTTTCTAAATGACAACACAGTATACCTATGAAACAGATAATGAGAAGGCCCATACTCTTGTCTGACTGCTTTTGTTGATAATGATACATACCTGCAGAAACACATGCGGAGACATGAGACTATATCAAAACTATTTCAAAAAAAAGGCTGTGCCTCACATTTCTAAAGACTCCTTCTTCCAAGTAGTTTGTTATCGCATCAGGATTCTGGTTTGCTTTTTTTTTTAATCAAACTTCACAACAGAACCAGGAAGTTATGTTATTAGATAAGAGCTGGGAAGAGGAACAAAGTGTGACAGCTAATATACTATCACAAGATGAAAGCCTTAATTAAAAAAATTAAATGTTTACGAAATGTTAGTAACTTCAAATGTTAATCAGCAAGCATTTATCCAGCTCTTATTACATACTAGTACTATGATAGGCACTGGTTTTATAAAGTCATGCAGACATTGGCAATTAAACTGAACTTTGGAAAAAAGCTAGAGATGTTATCCTAATTCTATGTTTATTGTTATGATGGCTCTCAATTGTCAAAAATCTGCAAATTTTTTTGCTAATTTTCTCAAAATTAATAATATACTACCCCACATGCACAAATAAGAAATTTTCAAAGGTATGCCGCTCTCCCAACTGATGGTGATCTGATGCTAAGTTGGTGAGGTTCCATGTCTATATAACCCAAGAAAGGAAAATATTCATTTCACAGTAATGAGACACAGTACTTAAAAACTCAATAGTTTTAAATAAATTCAATGTAAAGACAGGCTAAAATCAGGTAAACATAAACTTGTTTAAAATTATTCACATGTAATTACATTTGAAAATTCTGTTTTAAACCTAATAGAACATACATAGAGATAATTCTAATGATTGTAGTGCTCAATGTTATTTTTGCAAAATATGAATTTTAACCTAGAATAATGTGGTAGGAAATATACTCAGAGAACAGTATTCTTTCTTCCCTGAGCTTTTTTGATACTGCTCTTTTAGTTCTCCTTCTGTTTTGTCCGCTCCATCTCCTTTAATAGACCCATCACCTATATCCCATCCCCCAAAATGTAGATGGTCTGCCTTGGGCCCTCTTTTTCAGTGATCTTTTCAGTTCCTATGGGTTAACTATCCTCTTTATACAGATGACTACCAAATCTATATCCCTATCCTTAGTCTCTCTCTGAAATCCACTCCCTTCATTTGTAGTTCCTCTTAGACATCCAAACAGATGTCCCAGAGGCATTTCAACTCAACTTGTCAATATCTTTTTCCCCAAACTTTCCCCTCTTCCAAACTTCCCTATTTCTAATGATCCTTCCAGTGACATAGCTTTTCAAACTTAGTTAACTTTAAGTCCCAGTCTCCAATTAGCTGCCATGTCTAGTATATTCCACCTCTACAATATCCTTAGAATCCATTCCCTATTCTCTCACAAAGCTACAATCCCCATTCCAGCCTCATAACCTCTTCCCTGGGGCTACTGCAACAGCCTCCTTAGTAGTCTTGCTTCCAGTCTCCCTTCTTTCCAATTCATACCCCCAATAAAAAAGCTGCGACCCTTACTTCTCTCCTCCCACCTCCAAAGTGATGTTCCTAAAGCAGTCTTCTGCTCAAACATCTCTAGAGGATTAATTTTGCCTTTAGGATAATATATATAAACTCGATTTGGTATTTAAAGATCATCAGCACACAGGGTTGCCTACTGGCTAGTCTTTTTTGAGGTGCACTTTATTCCAGTCAAAGTGGCCTACTTGCAGCTCCCTCTCTATGGGGTTTTTCATCTCTCATCTCTGGCCCTATGCACAGGCCACATAGCTCGTAAGTATCTGAGGTAAAAGGTGATTGAGCACAGGTCTCCTTCAATACTGTATCCACTGTAGAGTACTTTCCACCATGAGCAAGCCACAAGTTCACTACACAGTTATGAAAAAGGTACTTTGCCAGATCAGTTCCTCACCTAAAACATGAAGAGGCTGAACTAAGTAACTTCTAATATGCCTTTTAACTCTAAAAATACAACTCTAGAGCAAGGATCCTTCACCTTCCCTTTGGCAGTCTGATGAAATCTGTAGACTCCGCAGAATAACCATTTTCAAATGCATAAAGTATATATATCTATAGAGGAAACAAATTACATTGGAATGCAATTATCAAAATATTAAAAAACAAATTCACCAATTTACCTCACTTCTCAAATAGTACATAGGTACAAAACATTCTCTTACTCTGAAACATCAGATTGAATATACCTCTACTTGGGTAAAAAAAAAACAAAATATGCCTAAAATATGTCCTCTTATCTGCAGAGTTCACAATCTAGTTGGGTGGTTAACTTTAATAATGAGAATTTCACTTTGCTGGAGTTAACTGCAATTAATCACATCAATCAGAAGCAGAAATGTTGTGGGATAACTGAATATTCTGGTTAACTAATAACTACCAGAGATCATACTTGGATTGCATATTTTCAAATAATTACAATAAGATACAATGCTAAAATTTCACTGCACATAATTTAATCATTTATTGATGATTCAGAAAATACTTCAGAATTTTGTGCCTCAGTATTGATGTATCGCACTTTTTAAAAAAGTCTAGTTATTTAAATTCTGAATAACAGGTATTTCCAATAGCCATTATTAGTTGAGGAAAATGAAACAATAATTCAGTTTTTTAATGAAAGTGCAAAATTTTCTAAAAAGAGAGAAGGAAGTACTTTAAGATGCACCATTTAATTTGGGCTCCACCTCAATGAAGCGTAAATCTGAGCTGTGTACTAGAATTTGGATTACTCTGAACAACAGGAATGTCTCAGGGGAAAAAACAAATTGTAGAATGATTTGTGTCTTCCTGCAGTGATGTAAATGGCATCAGTTCTGACTACGGTTAATCTTCTCCCCAACTTAATCAATGTCTGGATTGACTTCTGGACCACAGTTTCTTAACTCTATAAAATATATGAATTATATATAGAAAACAATGAAAATTGTTAGGTAAAAACACTTTATAACAACAAGAAGTAGCAAATTCATCTGAGAAAGAATATCTATTCCTTCTTTATATATCTAGTTAATTAATTTTTTTCTTACAAAACAAATCTCAGACACACTAACCTGCCAAACTCCGAAATTATGACGGCCCTATGTGGTGGGTTTGTTGCTAGAAAGGGCATCAATGTCTCCAAATTCTTTCATAACATTTATGGTACACATAAGATAATGCTCAGTGAGCAAAATGATAGGATATTACCAGTCACCAGAAGCTTTTGAGACACTCCTCATACAAAGGGCCATGGAAAACATTTAAGTGGATGGACTGAGTTATCTTCTCTATTGGGTTACAGACCACAAAGGGGGCCCTGGCAGAAGGAGAGATCACACAGATTTAAGGATCAAGTCATCTTCCTGCTGCCAGGGTTTAGGTGCTCTAAATTATCATAAGATTGCATTGACTCTCCCAGTTTCAAATGGATTCAAATATTTCTCCCTTTGGACTAATACAGGTAAGGTTTAAATGTTACTTTAAGTGGTCCTGGAAAGAAAGAGGAAAATAGTGATGAAATTCTTGGGAAAGAAACATGTTACACCTGTTTAATTTATCCAATACTAGAAACCTTCTGAATAAACTGGGACTGTGATTTGGCAGCAGCATACGGAGTTGCCTGGGAAACAGAAAATCAACAAAAGTGACAGGGCAGCAGGAAGGGAATTTAGATAACACCTTTCTGAATGACTGTTGAAAAGGACTGGCTCTCTTCCTATAAGGGAAGTCACTTTCGCACTTGCCACTAAGTTGAAATTAATCTTTATAATATGAAAAGTCCTAAAGAAAAACTGTATTAGTCTTTTTAATGTTCTACCTTCTCTCATCAATTTAATGCTCTACCTTTTCCAAAGAAAGACCTATTAACAGATCTTTCTATAAACAAGTGTAAGGAATGGCATGGCACAGGTAGCTCATCAAGTAAAATACAAAGGATGGCTGTGGAGTGTCAGTATTCTAGAGTGCTATATGCTTAGGGGAGCTAGGTGGCACAGTGAACGGAGTGCTAGAGCTGGAGTCATGAAGACCAAGTTCAAAGTCAGCCTCAGATATTTATTGCATGACCTTGAGCAAGTCACTTAAGCCATTTGCTGCAGTTTCCTCATCTGTAAAATGGGGACTATAATAGCAACTAATTCACAGAATTGCTGTGGGGGTAAAATGAGATAATATTTGTAAAGTGCCTTGCAAACCTGAAATCACTATGTGATGATAGAGTCCTTCTCAAATGATGCCTCATCATACCGAATGACAAGATTTGGAAATCAGAAAAGACTTCAAGCCATCATCTAGTCCACCTCTTTTAAGAAAGGAATCCCTACCATAACATACTGGACAAAGGACTGTACAGTTTCTGCTCAGACAGGTTCAGGAAGAAAGTCCATTCCTCTTTTTAAAAAGTTCTACTTGTTATCAAGTCTTCCCTGACATCAAGCTTAAATCTGCCTTTTTTGCAGTTTCCACTTATTTTCCCTTACTCTATATTTATCTTTGCATGTACCAATTTATACATTTTGTCTCCCCCACTAGAGTAAACTTCTTGGGGGCAGGAACTGTTTTTTAATGATACCTAATATTCAAATAGTGCTTGCTAAGTGCTAGGCACTGTGCAAGAGTGTGCAAACCCTAAGAGATAGGTGCTGTTATTATCCTCATTTTATAGATGAGGAAACAGAGGCAAATAGAGGTTAAGTGACTTGGCCAGAGTCACACAGTTTAGTATCCATTTTGAACTCAGATCATCCTACACTAGCCCAGCATTCTACTCACTACACCACACCACCTAGCTGTCTTTTCTTTGTATCCCCTTTGTATAGCATTTAGCACTATAACTGGCAGATAATAAGCATTTAAAAAAATGATTGCAACTTATTTGCATATAACCTAGATCCAAGAAGAACCTTCACCACCTTGGCCTTTTTGGGTTACTCCACAGCTTAACAATTTCCTTCTTAAACTGTGGTGCTCAGAACTGAACCCCAAGTGCCCTAGATAAGAGACAAATGAGGGCATACTAGTAAAGTGAGACAATGGCCTCTTGCTCCTGTTGGGCTTGCAGTCCACAAAGACCTATAGATCTTTTTTTCAAAAACTACTACCTAAATGGGGTATAGAAAGTTATCTTGCCCTACAGGACAAAAGAGAAGATGGGGATAAGGAAAGGGAGGAATATTAGAAAGGAGGGCAGATTGGTGATAGTGGTAGTTAGAATCCTTGGCGTTTTGGGGTGAGGGGAAGGAAGAAATGGGGAGAAAATTTGGAACCCAAAATTTTGTGGAAATGAATGTTGAAAACTTAAATAAATAAATTCAAATAAATAAAAAAACTACTACCTAACCATTTCTCACCCATTTTGTTCTTGAAAAGTTGATTTTTTTTTTTTTTGTAATCCAGGTGCATTTATCACTATTGAATTTCACCTCAATCAATTCAGCCCAATGTTCTTGCCTCCTATGATACTTTTGGACTTTTCATCATGATGTGGATATGACTTAAGTCCTCAAAGGCAATGACAGTGGAGTATAATAAGCTCCAGAAGAAGTTCTATTAGGTTCTTTACACACTGTCTTCATCTGTAGGCCTCATCTAGTCTCTGACTGCAGCTATAAACTGAATTCTGAGGAGCAATATAGCTAAGTGGCTCATTACTTATGAATTCTTTGGTCATAGCAATAAGTGACGAATTGCAATATGTACACCAGAGGGAGGGCAGCTAGGTGGCACAGGATAAAGCACGAAGTGGAGTCAGGAAGATCTAAATTCAAATTCAGGTTCAGATACGTACTAGCTGTGTGACCCTAGACAAGTCATTTAACCCTTTATCTCAGTTTCTTCATCTGTAAAATGACCTGGAGAAGGAAATGGCGAACCACTTCAGTTTCTTTGCCAAGTAAACACCAAATGGTAAACACCAACTACCACCACCATTCAAATCCATGAAATTATAGATTTATAAAAGTATTCACTAATATTGAGAATGGGCATCGCTATCTTTCTGTTGGAAGTCATAAAGACGACATTAAAAAAATGTTTTAAAAGATTTACAAAGTGTTTTAAATACATTACCTCATTTGAGCCTCATGGTAACCTTATGAGCTAAGCGCTACAATGAACCTTTTACTAACAAGGATGTTAAATCTCAGAAAGTTTAAGTGACTTATCTGTGGTAAACTAGTAAACACTGGAGATGGGAATTTGACCCCAAGTTATATACTCTTAACTAGGCCATGCCTCCCTCAATAGCCGTTAATATCATCAACAATAGATGGCAGAAATAAAATATCAGTAATACTAATTAAGAGCTCCATCATCAAGGAAGAGAAAAAAACAAATTAATTAAGAAATAAGGGCAGTTACCAATTTTCTAGCATTGTAGATTGTTTATGTATGTGTACGAATGTATATTCATGTAGTCATAACGCATTCACCCACATATCGATGAATACACGTAGCTCATTTTGATAATTCATTATCCTCCAAGGGGGATTAAATTTTTTCTTCTAACTCACAAAACTTGATCCTTTTCTTTCTTCTGGTAGGGATGTAGCTTCTCTTTCCAATATTCTCTTGTCCTAAAAGTACTTTGGGCAGCTCGGTGATGCAGAGAATAGAATGCCAGGTCCAGAGTCAGGAAGACTTAGCTTCCCAGTTTAAATGCAGCCTCAGACACTTACCATGTTACCCTGGACAAATCAATTAACCTTTGCCTCAGTTGCCTCAAAATGAGCTGGAGAAGGAAATGGAAAACCACTCTAGTACCTTTACCAAGAAAACTCCAAATGGGGTCATGAAGAGTTGGACACAGCTGAAAGGCCCCAAGGACAACAAAAATAATACTTCATGATTTAGCTGCAGGCATGAAAAGCTAGTCAAACAAGGAAGCAGGAGTGTACTACTGCCCCAAGTATTCCTTCAAATACCTATCTGAGATTTCTTTAGGGGCTCACAGCATTCCTTTAGTGGGCTGACAGAAGAACTGAAAATGATACTGCTGCAAAATGCCTCACAGCCAGGCCAGCCCTATACTCTCTCCTTTTCATGCTGAAGTAGCTGCTGTTAATCAAGAAGGTTGTGTTTATCTGCTCCAGTGATCTCATTGTTGTCCCCTGGCACAGGAAAAATAAGTGAAAAGGAGCCACTATCATTAAAAGGTCAATCATGAAGGGACTGGTGGACATTGGGTCCCCACCCAGACTCATTCTTCTGTAGGCCTCACTAACTTGAGCTCCTCTCTCCCTTTTTGTTTGTTTCCTTGTTTGTTTTGGTAGTAAGGTATTTAGGACTAACAGCTACTACAGCAGCAAGGAAAATTCCCAGGTATTTTTTTCTATTGGTTAAAATAGTTGGCTGTTTTCTTCCACTCTATCAAGCATAGCTAATTCAAGTTGACTCCAGTACTACTACATGAAAATAAACTCAAAAGCAGCAGATTTGGATCTAAAGGGGATCTTAGAGGTCATTTAGTCCAATTCTCTCTGTTTACAGATGAGGAAACCAAAAGTCCAGAGGAGGTATGTGAACTGCTGAAGGTCAATCTGCAAGCTTTTATTAAGCACCAACCATGTGCCAGGCACTGCACTAGACTCTGGGAATACAAATAAAGTAAATTAAACAATCCCAGTCACATCTTACCAGATAGCTAAGCTGTGGAGTCAGGATTTGAACTCCAATGCTCTGACTCCAGATCCAGCACTCTTTCCACACTATGTGCCAGGTGCTCCAAACATAATATTTCCAGAAGACATGGGTTATGTTTTAGTTAACTAAACTAAGTTACTAATACCACTAAGTAATATTCTTCCACAGTTTTTAACACAATCTCTATGATGACAAAAGAAAGTAAGAAAGAGAAAAAAATCAGAGACTTTAATTAGATCATGGCAAAAGCCGTGGATTTCAGTTCTGAAGACCAACCTGTACCTGTGTGACCCTGGGCAAGCCTCTTCCCTCTCTGAGCCTCCTTTTCTTCATCTATAGAAGGAGGAACTCAGCCTAGATGGTTCCTAGTTTCCTTTCATTCTAACATGTGAAATATCCCTGCTTTCACTGGTGTGGACATTCCCCTCCCAACAAGTCAACAATCACTTACTATAGCACCTACACTATGCTAACAACTGTGGATACAAGGAAAGGGAGAAACAGTCCTTGCTTCAAGAAGCTTACCACCTAAAGGGGAATACAGCACGCAAACAACTATATATAAACATACGAGACAAATTGGAGATAATCACAAAGTAAAGGCACCTACACACATTATACCACTCTACAAATTAGTAGTAGATGGTCTTCATGAGTCACTGTAGCCAAAAAAAAATGCACCACCTCACAGACAAGTTGGTGATGAGCCTCTCCAAACATAGCTAGCAGTGTCTTCAGATGGCAGAAATATATTTTTATATTGCAAGTCTTTTCTCCTCAGTAGTAGTACCAGTCAGAGGCTGCATGATGCTGGCATTGCCTTGAGCACCCAGCCACCTCTTCACTAGGAGACAATGAATTAGTTAGAGAATGGCATTATGTAAACATTTAATGGGAGATGGGGACAACAGGAAAAAGACAGAGCCCTAAGAAGAACTGGCTATCTGGCCTCAAGCAATATTTTACTTTTAATTTACTCTCCAGCTAGCTAACTCTGAATTATCTGTTACCAGTCTCTTAGAGACAAAGAGAAGCTACATAATGACTGACACCTTCACTAGAGCCACTATTTTCCCATACTAAAGATTTAAAAGATTCTGAAGAATGTTCTGTCTCGGGCTGCTGGGCTGGTACCCAGCTGTCATATTATCAGAGTCAACAGTTGCAATCAGGTCTGGCACAGACTTCCTAAAATTGGGGGCAATCCAGAAAAGACATATTTCAAAAGAGGACTGGCAGACCAAAGTAGGGACTGCTCTTAGGACTTGAGATCAGTTACAAGAAAATTATGTCTCTGGAAGTGAATATGTATAGTTTCTTATGTCAATTAGAAATTTCCATCATACTTTATTACCCCAAGTTCTGGTAGAATGTAAGATCCTTGAGGACAGGGGCTGTTTTTGTTTTTTCTTGGTTATCCCTGACATAGTCAGCACTTAGTAAATGTTTAACTAATTGCTTGATTAACAAAATCTTCCCGTGTATCTTTCAAAGTCTTGTTTTGTACTCTTTTAATTTATAGGTCACATCTAATCTGTATGGAAGCAGGCAGGGCTTAATCTTAATAAAAATTTAAAAATGAAAAATTGAGGTATCTGTGAGTTATGATTGATTGGTCCTTTCCTTTTAGACCTAGCACCGAATGAGAATGACATTTCTGTATTAAATAATGACCAAAAAAAGCAATGAAGTGCTAACCACTTGTTATAAAAAATTCCACGGTCTCCAACGGCAGGGTAGTAATCTGAACAAAATCCAAATCGGAATTCTGTTTCCCTAAATTCATCATCAAGTGGTTTTTCTTGACTTCCTGCTCAAACCTTTGCAAAGCATTCTTATGACATATGGTAATAGACTTCCACCTTAAAAGATGAATGTTTCAGGAATTTCCTGTCTCACAGAGACCTTGCAATGGCATTCTTTAAGGCACTTTAAGATCATCGGAAGCAACAAATATTTTTGCTGTCTCATTCTCAGAGCATGTTTTAGGAATGTCAAATTAATCTGAATAGAAATATACATGTGTTCATTGAGATTAATGAACAACACTTTAACTTCTGCTAGGTTTAGAATCCTGTGACTATGTTATCATTTATTAAGCATTTATGCAGTCAATTGAAATATGTTTACAAAGCAATTCATAATCGTTTATTATTTATTATTCACAACAATTCTGTCACCATAGTACCTTATGGACTCAATGCAACAAACTCCTGGTCGTGAGGAGGAAGTTGCCACCCACCAAGATTCCTATAAGCAGATGAGGAGGGACTATTGAAAGTGGAGACTTCTTCAACACAAGTGGGAAGAAATTCAAATAGTCTAATAAAATATATTCTTTAAATCCTCTCCCCACCGACTTTACTTTCCAATACCAAACTCAAAAATTAGTCCATTCAACAACTGTAAGGAATCTCAGAAGAATATATGGAAAGGAAAAAAAATCTACCCTACGTTGAATTGTTTTTGAGAACAAAAAAATTCTTAGCTACTTAGTTCTTTCAGTAAGTAAAATGATAATGAGGGGTTCATTTTCCAGATAATCCAAAAATCAAAGGCCTTTCCAGTTAACATTCATTCCCAGACCCACAACTTCAAGAATTTATCTTAAAGCCAAAGTCCTGAACCCTGATCTAGCCGGCGAAGATTTAGTTAGGGGAGAACACTGGTTCTCAAAAGGTAGGGTGAGTCACTAGATGCACCCCTAATTGTAGGAAACCCACACTTTAATCCATATGTGTGAATCTGCCAACATTAAAAAATAAAACTATGCCATAAGCAAAAAGAAAAAAAGTTTGAGAGCCATTCTACCAGACAATGGAGTGAAGAACTTGAGCCAACTTTCACTCCTCCTTTCCTATGTTCTAGCTACTCTATTTGGACCAGCATTAGAAAATCTACAACCTGTGGGCTGAGACAAAATCGAAGAAGTTGGTACCTTGTCTTCATCCACAAGTTGGGTTTCAGAGTTTCCCTGAATCGGTTTCCCTGGCTTAATTTACCTTTCAATTCTTCCTGCATGTAGCTGCCTAAAGTGATTTTCCTCAAGGGCAGATGAGACCATTTACTCCATTCCATGATAAACTCCAATGACTTCCCCTTGCCTCTAGGATAAAATATAAACTCCTCCATATGGCTTTTAAAGCCCTTCACACCTGACTCCAACAAATGCAGACAATACTAAACTCCAATACAAAAGGAAAAAAATCCCATGTACGGTTTGTTCCCTATCTGACCCAAGTCCAAAACATAGGCTAGATTTAAAGATCTGATATTGGAAACTAACTTTTTTTTATAAAAGGCATACTTAGGCTATCTATTGGAACTTCCCATTTGTGACTTAAATCTCCCCATTTGGCAGTCCTTTCTCACCTTCCTAACATTATTATCTTACTTCCCTTTCCCCATCCTACAGTCCAGTCAAACTGATCTTCCTGCTGTTCTCACACAGCATTTTCCATCTCCTCTCAATTCCCTTGCAATGACTGTCTGCCACGCCAATAAGGAAGCCCCTCCTCACTGCAGTTCTTAGAACCCCTTGTTTCCTTTAAAACTCAACTGAGCAGCTGCCTAATAAGAAGCCTTTCCTTGCCCTCAGATTATCTTGCAATAATTTGGGATATACTTATATACATGTACATGTAGGCTCTCCCAACAGAATGTAGATTCTTCTGAAGGCAAGGACGGTTTCATTTTTGTCCTTGTATTCAAAGCACCTATCATAGTGCCTGGCACACCGCTGAAGTTTAATAAATGTTTGCAAATTGCTTGACTGATTTCTACTAAGGAATTATAGGGAATAAATTACACATAGCACTAGGTTTATCAAAAGAAGCCAGAATTGGTAGGGGAAATACATCTTTTCCCCTACTTCAAGATAATAAAAAAAAATCACTGTACATTGTTCAAATCCTAATTCCTTCCTCTCCAAACACACCATGCAAAACTCTGCTCACTGTATATGCTTTTATGTTCATGGAGTTTAAAATCCATGTGTATATACAACATCCTATGTGTATCCAGCTTATATATGTTCAGTACCCTATACACATGCAATTTTAAGTATTTCTAAAAATACTTTCATTCCTTCTCCAAAAGAGAATAGTCTTCCCTATAGGAACCTTCCTAAATCACATAAGCTTTCCTCATTCTTAAAAGTTCCACATTCCTATTCTACTATTTCCTCCCTAATTTCTACATGACCTGAACAAGAGTCATGCTAAAATGAGTACCTGCTATACCTTTACTTACAGAAGCAATAACCGAGCGATAAAAATTTTCTCTTCTGGACACCAAAAAACACAATAATTATTTCTTTAGCAAGAAAAATGTGAAGAGGATACAAACACCCCCAGTAATGAGGCATCACAGCTAAAATATAATAATTAGATAATATTGTTCAATTACAGTAAAAGAGACACATACTCATTCTAAAGTTTTTTTATGGCATAAGACTTAAGAAGCCATTTTCAGAGTTTCTCAGTCTGTAAAATGTATATTTTGCTGACTTCTCTAATGATCCAGTTAAAGACTATAAGCATGCTTATGAGGTCAACAGGATACAAAGTATTATGATCTATGTATGACCTTTAGTAACACTGAAATACATACATCTGACCCAATGCTATGACAAGAGTAAAAAGTTGATTCCATTCAATTCTCTATGTTGATGCTTCTTTTTTGGGGGGAAGGAGGGTTTGAAGGGAAGGGAAGGGTCTGTGATTTCACTGTGTATGGAACACCCAGTGAGGAAACTCCCTCTGTTTTGCAATTTATAATCATTAAGAGAGTTGCCTGGTAAATTGAGAGGTTAAGTGATTTGTCACTAGTTTGATTTGTGGCTGCATTTAAATCCAAGTCTTTTGTGTCTGTGAAGGTAGTACTCTATCCCGTATGCCAGGCTACCTCTTACTGCTGAGGCTACATTATGGTGTTGATGTCCTGGGCACATGTGCTCTGCCAGGTTTACTACCACAACTTTATAAATACCCCTGTTTCATGCACTTCGACTACTTTAAGACCCATAGTATCATACTTTATGAGGTCACAGAGGATTGGCAGATGCACCCTGGTGTTCTGGTCAATGTTCTGTACTCATACCCACCCCCTCCTCCACCATCCTGTCACTGGAAGGGGCTACTTACGGTAGACAAACAGATGGCAAAGTCCTATTCTGTGGGTGTAAAACCTTCCCCCTTCAGTGTTACCAATGCCTGTGCATGACTGTGCTGGGAAGAATGTGGAGGCCAATGGAAAGACTGCTGCAGAGCAGTTCTCTGAAATGGTTTTCAGGGCACCTGATATCCAGCAAGCATGGGTGTCATGGCAAGGATTTGCCACCTTGGAGATGGTGCCAAGTGAACAAAGCAAGGACATAGAAAAAACAACCTAGGTAGAGAGGTAGCTGGTCCTCCCAAATGGAATCTAATTACAGCAAGTCCGTTCCATTTTCACTACACAAAAGTGTTTCCTGCATAATCTGTCAGGCATTTCTCACACCTTTTCAAGGTTCCATATACTAATGTTTCAAGCAAACAGGAAGAAAACCAAATAAAGACCTCTTTATACACCCAAAAGGAGAGTTAAAAGTGAAAACTCATCCTTAGGCAAAGGGTCAGATTAGTAACTGACACTTTCCATCCCCTCAATGGCTATTTCAGACACAGTCATTACCTTTAGCTGCCCAGAATTTTCATTAGAGAAGAGGGCATGTGTGTGTGTGCTTGAGTTCGTGCAATAGAATTCAGATCTTGATAAACTCTAAGCACAGGGCTTGAAATAGCCCTATGATATAAAATGGAAATGTGTGCAAAGAATAGTTATTAGTAAACTACAACTAAGTTAAAGATTTGAATAAAGACCTTTTTAAAAAATATTTCTTTGCTGGGAGAAAAAGTGAAATATCCAGGAAAAAAAAGCCTTTATGCTAAAGTTTATTCATACTGATCAGAATAGGGCAAAATTGTTTGAATTAGGAGACTGGAGGAATTTTCTCCACAACTCTGGGTTTCAATTTCCTCTTTTCGATTTCCATCCCTTTCAATTCTAAATCCTAAAATCCTATATGGAAATTTGCTAGTGAGCTTTCTACTCAAAGGATTTACTAATGAAAGTCCAATTAGAATAAATTAGCTTCTTACTGCAATGTATTTACACCTAGCAAAAGTCATGCTCACCAACTGCGACTTCCAGAATACAAAGTAAAATTCTTGCCAAATCAGTGAAGAACACTAAGGAATAATAATCATTGCATCCTTCACTACCATGAGTTTACCTGCACCTCAACTTATTCACTGCGATGTTGGGGGAGAGCATCAAGGGCATAAATGTCATTTCTAGATATTTATGGACCATTATCATACACCATTCTAAAAAACAATAACTTACATTTATTTCCATGTACTTTAATCACCACAGCCAGACAAAGCTATTAGTGAAGCATTATTATTCTAATTATACAGATGAGGCAACTGACAAGTTCTCACAGCTGGTAAGTGGTAAGGTGGGCTTTAACCTCACATCTTCACACTCCAAAACCAACGTTCTTTAAATGAAGATTCATTACACCACACTGTTAGACATTTTGTCTTCCACTGAGACATCTCTCTGTCTAAGAGAGAAGGGGCAAGAACGACAGTTTCCAGGAGATATTGCATAACCCTAACAGTAGACAACAGAATTACTGCTTTCAGGCAATATGTCTGTAGTCACCAATATTCCAATTTTCAAACAGACCTATGATTTCATCAATTTGAAAATTCCCTCCAATAATTTAGATCACAACTTTCCTGTTATGTACAACTAACTCTCCTCCATGTCTTCCCTAAAGTGTTCATAGGCACAGACATATATTCAATATGCTGGAGTCTTTCCTTGTTTTCTCTCAGCAATGCAGGAGTATCAGTGGAGCACTTTGATCTGTCACTGCTCTTGTTACGTGATGAGCCCATCTTCTCTTTCTTTCATGCAATTCTTGGATGGCATTCTTTACTCCTGATTTTTCAGAATTCCTTGCTGGTTACACAGTGCAGCCAGTTTATACCCATCTCATGCCTTTCCACTGGCCTTCCTGTGAAACTCTTCCTCTAATTCTTCCTGGAGGCAGTGGTGTTCTTGGTCCCTCTACCATGCAGAAACATATGTTTAAATGTTTGAATTAAGAAGATAGGCTTTTGTTGTTAAAGAAAACTTGAGTCAGTAAAAGTGCTTTGAAATTTCCCAAAAGCAATCTAGCCCCTCTTGTCCTTTCTTTTTCAACTCTGGGCTCAGTTCACTGTCCATCTGTTCAATCACCCTCTGATAATAAACATAAGACATAAAGCAGGGAGATGTACACTTGCCAAAAGCATTCTTCATGGGGATGGAGGAGATCCAGTAGAGTCTAGGTCAAGAGGGGAATTCCTTGTGAATGGTGAAGTCCTCCAGATGGTCCTATTTTCAGATGACAAGGTTGTGATTGCATCAAAGCCCTAAGATATTACAGAGCCACCGAGAAGAGTTCCATAATCACTTGAAGGAGTTGACCTGTCCATTCACACAGAAAAGACCAAATGGATGAAGAATGTCTATTTCCAAGATTTCAATGCACATCTGAATGGATAGCCCATAGAGACTGTCCAACACTATGGATATTTGAGACAGACAACAAAGATTATTACAGCATGTCTCTTTAAATTCATTCCACTCTTTAAGAAAACTGCTTGCCCAGTGTCTGGTGGGAAACTCCCTGGCAAGTGAAAACAGCAGCAAAGGTAAAAGAATGTTGAGAATTTGGCTGCTGCCTGAAGTATTAGGATGAGCAGCAATTACTCAACTGCCTCGACTGTCAGAGACAGAAATGAGCATGTGAATTTGGGCAAGTTTTGGCCTGTCTTTTCACTCAGGCTTCCCTCTTCGCAGTATTTGTCACCTACATGCCTCGAAACCACACTGATTAATAAGGAAAATGAGAATCTGAGAAAATAGTAAAGTTTCAACACATTTAGCAGTCTAAAGCAGAGGTATACCTTCTCCCTTGAATTCAGACCAGGTCATGCAGTTAAGACGGTTTCTAGATTTCAGTTTTTAAATATCTTCCAGATGATGACCATGTTTTTGCAGTATTAATTACTTCATATGAAATATAATTAAGGAATAAAGTAATATGTTCCCCTGAATCAGGGTTTCTTAACCTGATGCCCATTAACTTTTAAACATATCTTTATAATTGCATTTCAATATAACTGGCTTCCTTTGTAATCCTAAATATTTTATTACTTTAAAGGTATTATTCTGAGAAGGGATATAACATATGCTTCACAACTCCCCAAAAAGATCCTTGACAAAGAAGGTAAAGGACCTTTGCTAATGTTTGTAAAGGACTTTGCAAACCTTAAAGTGATATACCAATGTCAGTCATTGTTACTAAAAGTCTTTCACCTTATTCTATTTGACTAAAACTAATGCCAACCATCCTGATAGTTCCCAAGGATCAATACTATCGAAGTGGGAAAGGACATCAAAAATCTATTCCAACATCCTAATTAAAGAGATGAAGCTATAGCAGAGTGGTACTTTGCTCAGTCACACAGCTGGTAACTACACTGGTTATAGAATTCAGGTCTTCTGACTCTTGCACCCAAATTCTCTCCTCTACTTTAGGCTACTTCTCAGTTAAGAGGGAATATTTAATCCTTTTCTAGTACTTCTCTCACTGGAAAGGACTTCAGGTAAACATCTGATCAAGTCCTCTACCATCAGGTATTTCTTTTCTTCATTTTCATTTTAGAGACAAGACACCTGACTCTAAGAACTTAAGTGATTTGCTCACTGCCATCCAGTGAGTGGCCCAAAGGGAGCTGGAATTTGTGGTTTCCCATACTCTCCCTTTAATCAGTCAATAAACATTTATTAAGTGCCTATATGCCAGGCATTGTACTGAGCTCCTTTAGCAGCCTTTCTTCTACTAAAACATGGTATGGATGTCCTGGGATCCTCATGTATAGAAATTTAGCCATGTGCCTATAATATTCACTTTACTGAAATACTTGGACAATTTCTACTTGTGTTTATGTCATAGATCTGGTAGCAAAATCACCAAAGTGTGCCTAAAATGCAGGAATTTGCATTTAACATATGGGCATCTAACGGTTAAAAGCAGAAAATATCCCTTTTGTTCTCTAACCATATCTAAACCACTGGCAAATCCATTTACTTTTTCCTTGAGAACGTCTTTATAAAATCAATCTGCCTTAATCCTACTGCAAATACTTTACTTACCTTTAGAGAAGAACATAGTATGGGCCCCAGCAATGGTGATGGCATGGGGCAGTCCAGTGGATTTTCTTAGAAAGTTTGAAAATTCTGGGTTTGACAAGATTATGGGATCTCCTGTCAGTGCAAGATTACAAGTATAAACTCCTACTGGAAAAACACCATGTGTTCTGTATGTTCAGTTAAAATTCCTAGCACATTACAAGAACTTGATTATCCCAACTCATTCGAACCAAGTTTAGCTCAGGTCATACTTCCTCCATGTAGCTCTGCCTTAAATCACCAGCTCCCGTAGTTTCTTAAAGACAGGTGTTGCATCTCTCCAATGTGGAGATTCTTTTCTTTTTATCATGGCTGTGAAATGTTTGTGAAATGCCTGCAGTCTTTGTATGGGAAGCTAAATAAGTTACCTCTTATAGACAGGGACTAAGTAGACTCAGGTTTCATCTATCCCTGCCAGAAATTCCTTTCTGTTTTGAATCTGAGATGTTTGTTTATGGTTTTTTGTTTTGAAATGCTAAATAAGATGGGCTCAGTTTCTTGTTACAGCCTACATCCTTTTTTTACCTCACTACAGCCAGGAAATCTGGCTGCTATAGAGCTAAAGCAAATAGAGAATTTTTAAAAAGAGAAACCTCTTAAAATTCTCCTCCCCTTTCTTAGCTGCTAAGAAGTAAAATTTTATTTAAAAGGATATTAGACAACCAAATAATGTGCTTAATGTTTCTTTCTCTATGTTTACAGATCAAATTAACGTATTCAAGATAAGCTACAACATTGAAGTGCTTTTTTTTTAGATCTGACCAACATACATACGGATATATGTATACAAAAATATATACATACACACACACTTAAAAATAAGTCTCATAAATTTTAAGGAAAATGGGGTGGTTGTTGCTTGTCTTGTGGTAAAAATATAACTTTATCAAAACACCTGGGTAGTATAGTAACAGGACAGCTAGGTGGTACAGTGGATAGAGTTCTGGGTCTGGAGTCAGAAAGACCTGAATTCAAATTCAGCCCCAGACACTTAGTAGCTCTGTGCCCAGGGTAAGTTACTTAATCCTGTTTGCCTCAGTTTCCTCATCTGTAAAATGAGATGGAGAAGGAAATGGCAAGTTCCAGTATCTTTGCCAAGAAACCCCAAACAAGGTAATGAAGAGTCAAAAATGACTGACTAATAATGAGGCACTAGAGAAATTCTTATTTAATTATTAAATTAATTTAATAATTATTTGTTATTACATTCTAATTATAATATACCTAATTATATATAATATATTAAAATGTAATTATTATGTAAATAATAATTTAACAAAATTAAATATTCAGCACTTTTTACAAAATAATAACCAATGTGTTTCAAAATAGAGGTAGCTAAGTTAGTTTTAAGGGCCGGAGAGTTAGCTGTCTACTTCAAGCCCTATATTACTGTCCTTTATACCCAATACAATGCCACGGATTTCTATTTAAGAAACACATACTTATTTCCAGACAGGATGGCAAAATCACAGTTAGGAGTGTGCTGCCCAGATCTTATAGAAAGGAAGTACACCTTAAGGACTAAAAAGTCAGGAGCTACCAATGCTCTGATCCCAGGTCAGCATCTATTTGACTGTGTGGTATACATAGACTCACAAGAAGAGGCAAAACTCACATCTTCAGTAAACCTATATGATAGTACTGAAAATCAAAGGGAAGGAAGGAAAGCTAATTGGCTGAAGCAGCCTTCACCTATTCTCATGATTTCCAAATGTATGGTAACTTCATTCAACACCACCTGCTTCTATTTCCTTAATGTAGTGAACCCTGAGCCTTGTTTTGTATATTCTAAAATATCTCCATTTACTTCAAGAGCTTTCATAAAATGTTTAAACAATATGAAGTTTATATTTAATAAATATATATGTGTATCATCTAATGAAAATATATGTGCATTTTCCAGAGAGCTGGTCATATTAATAGTAACCGACATTCATGTGGCACTCTGGGATTTACCAGAGTGGGATTTACCAAAATGGGATTTACCATTTTACCACAACAGATCTGAGAAGTAGGTAGTACAAGTAAGCACTATTAGGTAAAGTAATGGTATGCCTTCCATTACACAGGATTTGGAGTTAGAAGGGCTGAGTTTGAATTCCAATTCTGTTTATTTCCATGATTTTGTATGAGTCACATCTTCTATGAGACTCATTTTCCATATCTGTAAAATGAAGGGACTGCTCTCTAAGAACACTTCTAGCTGTAATTCCTTTGTTCTTACTATTCTCATTTTATGAATGATGAAATTTAGGCTTTTTATACCCAGGTCTACTGACAGAAAGTTCAGTGCTCTCTCTACTACACTTTGTAGCCATCATCAGTTATTTTATGTTCAATACTAATCAGTTTATGGAGGTATTTTTTAGTTATGGTCTTGTTTGAACAGTATTCTCAGCGTTTTTCAACCCTTGTTCTCTGATATAGCTTCAGATGTTTATTTCATTATTAACAATAATAACAGCTAACATTTATATAATAGCACTTTAAAGTTTTCAAAGCACTTTTATATATATACCATCTTACTTGACCCTTTGCAGTAGGTGCTATTATTATCCCTATTTCATAGATGAGAAAACTGAAGCAAAGAGAGGTTAAATGATTTGCCACAGGTCACATAGGTAGTAAGTATATGAGGAAGGATTTGAACTCCAGTCTTTCTCCTTTCAAAGTTTAGCACTTCAATCTATGGTAATTACTTGGCTGTCACCCTTAAGGATCAATTTTGTTTTAGGAGGTATAGTTTGCATACATGGGTCATGTGAGGAAGGGGAAAAACAATCTTTCAAAGAGAATGTGCTTGACTAAGAATATGAAAATGTAAGGGAAAAGGGAAAAAAGGAAGAGGAAGACAGCAGAAGAAGGGGAATGTGAGGAGGCAAGAATAAGCTGAATCTCTACTCTGCTTGTTTTAAAAAGTCTGTGATAACTGGCTTCATTGTTACTGGATGTGAAGATTCAAGGGTTCACGCTGAATGATAGGGAACTGATACCCTGTTCATCACTAAAGTGACCTGGCTAGCAGTGTATCAAGGGTGACAGAAACACTGAAGGGGTCTATCACAATAGCACCAGGTCAGCTACCAGAGAGCAAGATGCTATGTACACAATACCTCTTGCAAATTATTTTAAAGAAAATGAAACAGAATATTACAGGCCCTAGGAAATGTAAGTATTCTCAAAATGAAAAGTTAGCCCATTGGTACAAAGGCAAATATAGGCCTTCTCAGAAACACGGCAAAGAATGGACTAATCCTTGATAACTCCAAATGTCTCCATTTAAATTTTATTCTGATACTCTCTATGTGGTATGGAGATGAATTGGGGCTTTGCTGGAAAGTCAATTACCCAACTTGTTGAACATTAAAGAAAATAAGGGAAATAGGTCCAGTCAGCTCTCTAGAAGCATATTCTATGCAAGGAACTTTTTTATTCATTTTGATGGGACTGGGAATTTGCTTCCCATTAAGAAAGGCTTAAAGTTGGGTTTTTTTTTGGAAAGCTTATTTTTTTTGTTTGTTTTTTTACTTTGGGGGTCCAGAATGTAACTGCATAAATTAAATATCATATTGAGGATACCTTTAATTACTTCTGCTAATAACTCACTAGTAAGGTATGCCTCCAAGTACCACTATTACTGTGTTCGTCCTTCATTGCTGAAGAAGACCATGCCATCAGAGAAATGATGACATGACTTGCACTTGACTTTGTTTTGAGTGAGGGAGGGCTATGCAGGTCACCAGCCTCACTTCTTCTCCAGAGCCATCTGAATCCAGTGACCAGATATTCATCAAGATGACTGGAGATGACCCAGGATGAGGCAATTGGGGTTAAGTGACTTGCCCAAGGTCACACTAGTGAGTGTCAAGAGTCTGAGGTGAGATTTGAACTCAGGTCCTTCTGACTCCTGTACTGGTGCTCTATCCACTGCACCACCTAGCTGCCCTATACCCCCAAGTACCTGAGTGCTAGAAGAATGGCAAAAAAAAAAAAAAAAAAGAATTAGTGAGGTAGAAGAGTGCAAAAAGTTGAAAAGAATTTAAAAGGAAGCAACATCTCAATAGCACTGAATTCCACAGTGCAAATAGGCATTATTTTCCCACTCAGAAAAAAGAAATGCCATAAAATCATAACCACACTTTTGAACTACAGTTCAGATTTAACAATAGAATGATTTCTTATTTATCAGTAAAAACTATAGTTTGATCTATATTTTATAAACTTTCTTAAAGATGAGCAGGATTCTCCTCCATCCATCCTGGACCCTTCAAATCACCCTATCCTGAAGGGAAACTCTCTAAATTCCTATGACAATGATTCTTCATACAATTCATCTAGCAAACACATGTCACAAACTATTGGGTTTTTCAAAATTGCTCATTTTGTTTATTTCTTATCTTCTTAGAGTGTAAGTAAGCTCTTTGAAGATAAGAACTATGTAAACCTCTGTACTGCCTAGGACTGCCTCCAGACTCCCTCTTCTCTAATTCATACTTCCACCAAAAAAATTTTCCTACTGCTCAGCTCTGATTCTTCCCAAACTTTGTGTATCATTTACTATATGTGTATGTATATATTTTTGTTCACACACACACACTTAGTCTCTTCTATTATAACTTAAGCTTGTTGAGGGCAAAGACTAAATTTTTCATTTTATCACCAGACCAAATGACCAGTGCCTGACGTGTAGCAGGTGCTGAAGCTTGTTGACTGATACTAATGCACTTCCCTATTGAAAAAACCCTTCAGTAGTTCCCCACTGACTAGAGTTTGCTCAGTCATTTTTCAGTTTTGTCCAATTCTTTAGGAGCCCATTGGGGTTTTTCTTGGCAAAGATACTAGAGTGGTTTGCTATTTCCTTCTCTAGCTCATTTTTCAGATGAGAAAATGAAGCAAATTGGGTAAAGTGACTTGTCCAATGTCACATAGCTAATACATGTCTGGGGTGAAATTAGAACTCACAAACTTGAGTCTTTCTGATTCCAAGCCTGGCACTCTACCCATTGTGACACCTAGCTTGTCTCCTTATTTCTGGAAACTATGCTTCTCTTAATGCAGCCCAAGATCACAGCTTTTTTGCTCACCCCATCACACTAGTGATTCATAGTGTACATGCAGTCCACTAAAATATTCCCTTACCCAGATCACTTTCAGAAATTGTCATCTATCCATATTACACTTCTGAAGGTGATTATTTTTTGTACTCAAGTGCAAGATCTTATATTTATCCATATTGAATTTCATCATGTAAGATTCAGCCCAATGCTATGACCTTTCAAGATTTTGGATACTGACTGGATAGCTATCCTGGATAGCATTCATTGTTTTAGCTATCCCTCCCATATTAGTCATATAAAAATTTGATTAGACTATCTAATTCTTTGCCCATATTATATTGATAAAAATGTTAAAAAGCACAGTACCAAGCATAAATCCCTCAGGATTCAAGCCAGTAACAACTACACTTTGAAAGTAATCACCCACTCATTTCTGAATTCATCTCATTGTCTAATCCTATAATACATCTCCATCTTTTCCACAAGACTCCTACACTTCGTCAAAAAAAAAAGTTCATCAAAAGCTTTACTAAAATAAAGCTAAACACTATCACAAAAGTCTTCTCATATACTAGTCTTGAAATCCTGTCAAAAAAACGAAATCAGGTAAATCTGATATGACCCTGATGAAGTCATGTTGGCTTTCTGTAATCACTTTGCCTTTTAGATGTTCACCAATCATCTCTTTAATGATTCATTCTAGAATATTCCCAGGAATCAAATTTATGCTCACTGCCTATAGTTTGCACTCTGTTTTTGTTTTTTGTTTCTTTTGAAAATCAGGTCAATCAAGGCTCAGAAAAGTTAAGTGACTTCTTTTGTCAGTGAGCTTCAACAATTTGATAAGAGATGCACAACATGGACATGAGGACAAGCTTACCAGAAATGAATGGAAGGTAAATTTTTCACAATACATGTTACCACCTCTTTAGAGAAGCTTTGGTCTTTTTGAGGGCCTTTGAGAATATCTATTATAGTTTAAGTACAGCAAACAAACCCACACTTATTTTCCAGATATACCTGTACTGACATTTGGAATACATTGGAAATCACTTTCCAAAGAATGATTGATACCATACCAAATTCTTCTGCCCTTGTTCAAAGAATTATAGAAACAGTGAGTTTAGAAGTTTCAGAAGACCTTAGAGTTCAGTCCTTCTTTTTCATATATTTTCCCATTTTCTACGCTCTCCTGCCCATACTATTATAATCTTCTTGAGAGTAATCTACATTTTGCCTGTTCCTTGTGACAGCTTCACAATTCCGTATCTCCCATACACTTAATTCACAACTTGTACATTCATTCACCTAGGTCACCAACATTTTAATAAAGTAAATATAGAGAGAGCATTGTGTACCATATTACTAACTACATGCTACCACTGGACATGCTGTCTATAGAGTTTATAGTTTTTCAAACAGTTTTCCTTATAAATCCATGTAGTTGGCAATTTATAAATACACTGTTTTCCAAGCATTTATGGATCAATTGTCTTGGTTATTAAATTACTTTAACCAGTGATGCACTGAGCAATATTTTCTCCTTCAGAAAACATGAAATTTGTGTAATTTTTGCTAAAATGTTTCAAGTACTTCAATGTTTCCAAGATACTGAATTGATGTTTCAGTAGCTTGTTAGTCCTTTGTACACTAGTACACACAAATGAAGGTCACTCAGTCCTGATGATTTGTATATGTTTTACAAGTAGTCCCCGGTGTTTTGTCAATATTTACTTTTGGAAGAACTAATTATTTCCTTATTTACTTATATTTGTTTCTCTTCCCACACTGTATTAACATAATTTTATTAGATCTTTGTTTGTTTCTCTGCAGTGGCAGCTCAGAGATTTCTTTACTGAAAGAACTTACTGATGAGAATAAAAGACACCAGTGAGGAAACAAAGTTTGGACCTTTGGATTGTGCAATTTTCCTAACTCTGCTAGAAGTGTACCAACTTCCATGCATCCCTTTCCATCCATTAAATGAAAACCATAATAATTACTGCCTTCCTTAGTGGACAAGGTCTTAATGAGAATGTCTACCAAATCCTGTGAACTTTACAGATAGTCTTATATAGCAGCCCTCCTTCAACCCAATCATTCTGTTTTCTTGGTCTCTGAATTCTTTTCTATCAAAGCACTGTAATAAGTTATTAAGTCAAAACAACTTTCTAGCCAAAATAAGACTTGCTACTACAGATGTGATCAAGGCAAAGAAAAGGATGTTTTAATCAAGTGTATAAGTCCTGGAATTCTGCTTCCCTAATCGCTATGGAAGGAGAGGGTAGCTGCGCACTTCTGAGGTCTAGAAAGCAGTTTTTTGGATTCCAGTAGTGATTTTTTTTTTTAATTGGAACAATGAGTTTGGGGATGATAGGGACACAGAGTAGACAAACTATCATGGCAGCATCTCATTTCATGTCTCTTTGCTAAGGTGAGGCCATAACTATTTTAATTCCTTTATGTGGGAAATTCAAGGCAGAAGAACCATATATTCTCAGCTACTCCAGCTCCAACCACTACCTGTTTCTCCACTGCTAAAAGCAGTATAATGCCTTTATTTCTGTTATCTCTAGAGTAAGAAAAAGTTGGATCTACAAATCTCTTGAATATGTTTTTATCATGAAATAAATCTTTTATTGCCTCCTTCAAAACTTACCAGAAAATTCACCTTGTATATTCACACTATTTCCCAGATCCCAAAGACATCCTGAAATAATCTTCTTAGCCTTTTTATGCCAAAAGTTCCTGTTTTTGTTTCTAGACATCTTCTCACTAGGTGGGCAGACTTTTTAAGAAACAGGAATAATTTTTATATTTTTGTTTTGTTTTTGTCCAGATCTGTGATTTGATGGGTATAGAGAGAGCCTTCTCAACTAATGCAGACTGGCATCTAGTAGATAACTTATAGACTTATAGATGTATTATAGGAGGCACTGAATGGTTAAGAATTCTGTCTATAGTCACACAGCCCATATGCATCAGTGGCAAAACTCAAAAAAAGTCTTCCTGACTTCAAGCTGGGAACTCTATCCACTACATGCAACACTGCCTCTTGGCAACCTGGGATACTAAGAAGTTAAATAAGAAAACCTGGAACAAAGGATAAAAATGTACTATGTTAAGATCTGGAGTAGAAGTTGATAGACTGAATTTTTAAAAAGTAGCTAACATTCAATATATTTCAAGGAGGATCATTCAAAAATGTTTCATGTGAACAACTGGATTTAAGAGTTGTTACTTGCCAAGAAAAGGAAAGGTATGACCCATGGTTTTCAAAGAAAAAGACCTCTGTCTGCATATGTGTATGCATGCTTTTATAAATACACACACTTAAGAGCATGCTCTTCTATAGTCCTACTTTGATGATTCCTTGTGGAACGACCCAGAGCTTAGCATAGTGCTTTACACATAATAAATGCTTAATGAACTGAAGTGGCCAGGGGTACTAGAAAAGATTCAAGTACAGAGGATAGACTATTGTCTTTTATCTCAGCATCAACCTAGTTTAGTTCAGGAGTTCACCACCTGAAGGCTGGTCACCTGGTTATAGCATGGAGGGGATGTAATCTACATCAATGGCAGAAGAAATCAACACTAGTGAAATTAATGATCTGTGAAGTACTCCAGTGTTCTCACAGAGAAATACACACACATACATATGCATGTATGTATGTACATACATGTGTGTAGATACATCTAGATATTCACTTATGGATATTTTTAGTATGATATGAAAACCCATACAATATTTAAGGTAGAAATATCTCTAATAAATCAAACAGAAGAAACTGTTATGTTATTATCTTGCAAGGCTTCTTTATCTCTCAAGATTTACCCTAGATTTCCAATCCCCACAAGGAAACTCTAAAATCATCCTATATAAATCTGGTCCTTTTCTTATACCATTGCCTTTGTTTAGCTCCTTGCTAAATCTCAGGCCCGCTGCTTTTGTGTCAATAAAGCTCCCAATGGCTACAGAAAAAAAAAAGAAATTGTTATGTTGTCTTTACTTCTAAAGAAAAATGATTTCCAATTATTCATTCTTTAGCACCCACAGGACCAATCAACCAAGAAAAAGTTTATCTTTAAAATCTAAGGTAAGAAGACAAAACTCATAACCATATGTTTTGGTTTCTGTCCTTAGTTTATAGGACTCTGACCAAGTTACTTAGCCTTATTAGATGATCTAATTCCTCATTTTTAAAGTATCGTTTAAAAAATACTACCTTTACAAAACATATGAGAAAGTAATTAAAATTATTATGATGCTGCATATGTTGTACTTCAATTTAAATAATCAGTTCTTTGAAAACAAGTAGATGAATCATGATAATATTTCAATATTGTAAATGATATGTTTTCTCAGGGAAGCCAATAACAACAATAAAAAAAAAAAGATATATTTTAAAGGAGTTTACATTAACAGATACAACCAGTAGGGGTCATTTCAGTGCAAAAATTGCAGCAAAGACACCAACATGAACAAAATACATAGGATACTGTTGATGTTGGTTACAGTAATTACTATGTTTCTGCCTGGTGAATATCTGAATAAAACTGGAAAACGAGTGAAACACCTGTCACCGTGGAATTTCCTGCAAAACAATAGAAAAGAAGAGGGAAAAACAAGTATCTTCTGGATAATTGTTAGCACTTTAAAGATTTTCTTTCAGTTCTGCACAAAGGAGAACAATAGTACTTCTCTATCATATTTTTTTCCACCAAAAGGGTGGTAATCACTGAAGTCACTAGAAATTTACAATTTACAATGTATGGCTAGTCTTAAAGATGTTTCTAGAAGCAATCTGATCAACTGCCACTATCATCCTTGACAGCCTGAGTAAATCATATATATAACCTGAATCTGTGTCTTTGTAAACTTTTAGTTTCTTGGATTTGAAAACACAAATGTTTTGCTACTTTCAAAATTCTAAGAAAGGTTCTGAAGAGCTACCTTAGGTAGCTAAAAACAAATCCACCAGAATTAAATCCATTGCTACGGAACAGTAATTGAAATATAATCATGTCTAACAACTCTTCCAAGCATTTTCCATAGGAATACCAAATGCATGGGGTGTTACCAGTGGAAATGAAGCTATGTAGAAATTGCATCACTTCAGAGGAATGAAATGCTCACCAGCAAGTGCCAAAAGAACTCCATACTGTGACATGGTAAAAATGTGGCCAAAACATTTGATTACTGTAACAATTCACTGTGCTTTTCCTTTCCTTCACCAGATTCTGGTGAGAAGAAATAAAACTAAGTTAGAACTAGATCTCCAGTACCTACAAAAAATTGAAGCCAATGAAAAAATCCCTCCCTGAGACTAAAGCAATTTTCTTGTGCTGTCACAATTTTCTAACGTTGCATTTTCTCTGAAGACAAATGGATAAAGTTGGATTGTCAAAATATACATTCTGGGTAACAACAAATTAACACTTTTTCAGAAGAAGATCTGTAGGTACTTTCTTAGAAGTAAAAACTTTGCTCAAGTCAGAAACTGATACTAAATGTTGCATTCCAAAGTAGTACAAATAAAGTAAATAAAAGCAACCTGAGATAAAGTCACTGTCATAAGGGCAACCCTGTCTCCTCTACCCTTGTTCTTTAGCAATTCTGAAGCATGGCCTATCATCATTACTGCTGCTAGCTTACAAAAAGAAGATTTTTCTGACTTTCCTGAATTATCCAGACTTTCAAAAATAAAGACAAGGTAGAATATATCTAAATACAATTTATTCCTAAATAAAGGGGAAAATGAGCGTTTAAATCTGTCACTATAACCATTTTTGCTTTAAAGTTTGACAAATCGTACCTGAATAAGAAAAGTATTCTGAAACTCAGAAACTATAGTCAATTTTTAAGTCACTGAAATAATTCTTCCCTTACCACCTCCTAAATTAAGCTATGGAGGAAGGTGACAGAAAGAGGGGCAGTTTTCCCTCTTCCCCTCACCTTCCATTCCCCCACCATTCCCTCAGTCTTCCAATGGCAGGGAGTGAGTCTGACTTTACAACTTGTTCAGTAAAACCGTACCAAATAGCATCACCACCTACAGCTCAAAGGGGATTCCTCTTTCCCCTGGCGTCTACTTGAACTTCTCTAAGCCGTACTGCATAGCCAAATAAAATTAACTTTATCTCTCCCCCTCTACCCTCCTCCTCCCCCATCTGGGCAGTGTGGTCAACCTTGGGAGGGAACGGCAAGGAAGCCGAAATTTAGGCTGACATCCACCAAACTAAGAAAGCTACTGCTCTTCTCATCGAGGGCTACCCATGACAGTCTAAACCTAGATGGGGCGTGGATGGGTTGGGAGCAGCGTAATACACAAAATGCTGCTGAAACAGGAGCAGAACAACCATTGCTGTCAAAAAAAAAAAAAAAAAAAAAAAAGGACCAGCTCCAGGATCAAAAAGGCAGCAGTTATCTGATCTTGAAACCAACAGCAAATAAGGGGCCCCCAGCAATCAGCAGCTCCCCCATTCGGGCTCCGAGGACTCCTTTTCCTCGAGGAGAAAGAGAAGCCTTTGACCGTTTTCAATAGGCAAATAAATGAGTAACTACAGTATGCAACTTCCCCAGCGCTGACATATTCGGGAGCTGAAATTGATTTATATGCGCAGGGAGGAGGAAAGGGGAGGAAGAGAGGCACACACAAGGAGAGGAGACTTTCGCGTACGGTATTCTGAACGCTCTTTCACATTGCAGTATCGGGAGGGAGGGCCGAGGAGGAAGGAGGGGAAGGAAGAAGAGGGAGAGGAGGAGGTAGGGATCAAGGCCGGGACTTCCCCCCACGGAGCAGCCCGCGGGCAGCCTCCGCAGTGCCCCCCGAACAAGGCGCAGCAGCCTCCGGGACCAGTCTGCACCCACCCGCCCAGGACCAGGCTATTTAATCCACGGACAAGCGAGGACACCCTCCCTCCCCAACACACACGGGCACACACCCCAACCAACATCCCTACGGGCGGCAGGAGGGCGTGTGGGGGGCGCGGGGGAGGAGAACCCCGCCCCACACTCCTCCCCTCCCCCCAAAAAACCCGACTGCAGCAGGCAAAAGGGACAAGGAAGAGAAAGGAGGCGGGGGCTCTGCTGGGGGCGGCGGCCGCCTTGCCTCCCTCCTCCGGCCCCTTCTCGCCTCGGATAAAGTCTCGGCTAAACTTTGTTCAGCGGAGTGAGTGCGCGCCGAGGTTTAGGGGTGGGGGTGGGAAGGATGGAGGGTACGGGAGCTGGGCCTGGGCCGAAAGGTGGGAGGGGGGCGCGCTCACGGTACCTTCACAAACGCCGACTTCGTACTCGGTGATGGAGTCGCCATTGAGCGGGGGGCGGATGACACAGCGGAGCCCCCGGTCGCAGGCTCCGTGGAGCCCGTACACGCCGCCGCAGCTCTCGTTCCTCTGCCGGGCGCACATATAACAGCAGCCGCAGATGCCCTGCACGATGCTGCCCGGGCAGTTCTTGGGCTCTTCGCACTTGGACTCGTCGCAGGGCAGGCACACCAGCGCCCGAGTGCCCGAGCGCGCCAGCAGCAGCAGCAGCAGCAGCGGCCCCAGCAGCGCGACCAGGAGGTGCCCGCAGCCGGCCAGCCCCCTGCCCCCCGCCACCAAGTACATCCTCTTCTAGCGCCGCCGCCTCCTCCTCGCAGCCGGGCCGGGAGTGGAGCGGGCGCCTTCTCTTGCTCCTCCGGGCACACTCGCCCCGGCGGGCGCCCAGCCGGAGCCCACGGCGGCCGCCGCCCCCTCCGGCTCCCCCCGGCGCGCGACTCCCCAGCCGGGGCGAGTCCCCCCACTCCCTCTTCGGCCCGCGCCGACCCCAATCCCACTACGGTTGGCGCCTGCAGCCGCAGCGGCAGCTTCCCCTCCTCCTCCTCCCAGGAGGGAGGGAGGAAAAAAAAGAGAGAGAAAGAAAGTTTCCTCTCGGCAGCTCCGGTTCAGCCCAAACTTCTGGCGGAGGCAGCGGCGGCCGCGCTGGGCTCCAGCCCCGCGGCTGGGCGGAGGTGGCGGCTCCTCCTCCTGCCCCGAGAGCTGCGGCGGCCCCGCAAGAGCAGCAGCGGCGAGCAGAGGCGGCGGCGGCAGCAGCAGCGCTCCCCCCTGCCGCGGGCTCCCCGCGTCCCCGCCTCCGGAGCCGGACGGGAGCGGTGGCGCAGGCTGAAGGTTCGCGGTGTGCGCCGCCTAGTCCGCTCTGCGCGCCCCAGCTCGCCTCCCTCCTTTCCGTCTCCTCCGGGCGCTTGTTTATGGCTCTCGCCGCTCTGCCGCTCCGGCTTCGCCCTCCCCCATCCCTACCTCATCCCACAGACCTCGCCCCCGCCGGCTCCGCGCGCCGCTCATTGGCTGCCCCCCCCACGCCCCCTCGCCTTCCCCTCTCTACCCCCTCCTCCCTCCCTTCCCAGTCTACCCTATTCCTTCCTCTCCTAGCTAGCCGCCTCCTCCCTCACGCCCCTTTCCACCCGAAGCCGGCCCCGCTGCGCTAGCGGCCAGCCCGCCTCTCTCCTCCTGGAAGCAGCAGCGGGGACTGGGACGAAGAAGATCGCTTGGGCTGAGCCCTGGGGGTCCCAAGCCACCCCTAGCTTCGGGGAGACCGGCGCGTGGGTGCGCGGACCAGAAGAGGCTGAGTCCTGGGGTCCCAAGCCCGGGCGGTGGTGACTGTCTGCCCTCTCCCCGCAGTGGCCTGGAAGCCCGACTGAGACGCTTTCACATCCAGAGGCTGCGCTGGGTCCGGATGCGTGGTGGAAAGAATGGGGAGGGGGGTGGAGGGCGGACACAGACCTCAGGGAGTGGGGGACTACCGCTGCTACACTAGGGAAACCAACAGGACCTGGCCAGCCGTCGCTGCTACAGTCTTCCAGTATGAGGCTGGGGTACGTCTGCGGCACTCAAGGAGGCAAGGGGCGAGGAAGGGAGGCGATTCCGCTTAACCCTGGACAGTGTATTCAGAAACCATCTTCCATTGGTCATCGAAATATGCTTTCCAAAAGGTGTTATGTAATGGAGTTTCCTGAAGCCGGAGGGCTCTAGGGCTAATCTGCTGGTGATCTAAGTGATTAAAGCCGTCTAGGTAAATATTATGTAGGAGTAAAAATGTTGGGTATTACAGCTAGAATTATATTTGTACTGTCCTGTTCCTAATACAGTTGCATGTTTATTCACTCCACTGTTTCTGCTGACTTGCAATATTCTCAGGAAAGGGTGACCCCAAAATAATAGGACCAATTTTTTTCCTTCCTTAGTAAGGCCAGTTACAGGTTTACTAAAAGCCTTAACGTGCTCCATGTCTAACACCATTTTAATATGCCATCAGACCTTGTTGTCAGTTTCTTTACAAAGCTCATAGAGTAAAATAAATGGTTTCTAAGAGATGAAATTTAGGAATTAACTTAAGGTATGTGATGCCATGTGTGATCCATCACATATAGAATTCATTCATTCATTCATCTGTTAAGCTCCTATCATGTGCCAGACAGTGTGCTTCCTTCTAGGACTACACATATATGAAGACATAGATAGATAGATAGATAGATAGATAGATAGATAGATAGATAGATAGATAGATGTGAATGAGCAAATAAAGTCCCTTCTTTCAAGGAGAAACATTTGAAATTATTCACCAAGATTATTTATGTAAAAGATATTCTCAGAAATCAATCCATATTATGATCTGAATGGAGTTAATCAAATGAATGACCTGAGGTGGAAACAAGACTTTCCAATCAACTTGGGGGAAAAAAATCTGCTTTTAGGATCATTAGTTGTGAAGTGAATCACTTATTATCCATGGAGATTTAAGGTGCAGAAAAGTGATGTCCGAGAAGATACTGAATCATGACAGTAGAACAGCAACAAAACAGTCAAATTGTAGAGGGAAGAAACAAAGACTCCTTTTGAGATCTGTTGGGGGACCAAGTTGAATCTTAAGAAGATTTATGATTTAACCACCAGGATCCAGAACTAGTATCTCAGAGTTGTCAGTGAAATGACCATGAAGGCACAACATTAGATGCCAAGTTTTCTATTACAAGTGCCAGGGGGAAAAGTGATGCAAAATCATGTTCATTTATCACCCCTGAATTAATAATAAAACAGCAAGTATTTATTAAGCACTTTTTACATGACCAGCACTTGGCTAGATACTAGTGGTACAGATATAAAAGGAAAACAAGCACTAATTTCAAGGAATGTACAGGAGATGACATTTACAGAGTAGGGGCCAAGGGGCCAAACTTTGATCTAAGCAATCACAGGGACTCTATGTGAAGTTATAGGAGAGTAGATTATCACACTCTTCCCAGTAGTAATGGTAATACTCATTTTATTATGGTTCTCTAAGTGTTAAAAAACTGGAAGCTATGGGAGAGAGGAGGACAAATGGCAAAATGCCTGTCTTGGTTAGGCCTTGGTATTCTGGGGAAAGGCTGAGTGGCAAGCTTGCCCAGAGGGCAGTTAGACTTCTGGCATTTAGAGGTATTGAAAAATGAAATGGGATGACTTGGCAAATAGTAAAAGAGAGAATGAGAGAAAAATGTTTAAGCAGAGACCGGGTGAACTACCTGCTAGAGATGAGAGATTCCTGCAGTAGGTGGGAGAGTGTAGTAGATGACACCTATAAGGTACCTTCCAGGTATTGAGATTTTATGAGTCCAAGGCCTCTCTGGAAAATATAATTCCAGTTGGCAAGAGATCCACTATTAGGAAAACTAAAAGAGAAAAAATCCTCACTTTGTAGAATATGATTGATTGGTTCTTTCATGAAGTATGATCACTCACCTGCACAGATCTCACAGATTTGCGTATAAACCATCAAAAAATTGGGTTTGTCATCTTGGCTCTGTGGCAAGAATAATCTGTATTACACTTTGATGAGTAAAAATGTAAGCGGCTGATGTCGTAAAGACCCACCAAAGACACTTGAGTAGGTAAGCTCATTTGCATTTTGGGAGGTAGGTGGAGCCATAATTATACCTCTCCCTTACAGTTCTCAGTGGGTATCTATCCTCTAAAGGCAGAGACAACAAGTAGGCAAAGTCACAATCAAGTCAGGGAAAGAAAAAACAATAACCCACCTTGTAAATTAGGTGGCAAAGTGGTTAGAGCACTTGGCCTGAAATCAAATTTTGCCTCAGCTCTTACTAGCTGTGTGACTCAGAGCAAGTCACTTAACCCTTTTTACAGTTTCCTCATCTGTAAAAATAAGCTCGAGAAATAAATGGCAAATCATCCCAGTATATTTGTCAAGAAAACTGCAAACAGGATCAAAAAAGTCAGAAACGACTAAACAACCCCTTTGTAGGTATTGAACCTTCCCCGGTAGGTCGAAGGAAGTCTGCTAGTTTTCAGAACAGCAAAATCAGAATTAATTTTCCTGAGATTGTCAGAGAGCTCAAATAAAATCAATGGAGGAGAGAGGAGCATAGAACAGCCAAGAGATTTTAAGTCAGAGGAATCAAATCCTATGTGACCTTGTACAAGTCAAACTATCTTGGCCACAGATTTCTCATATGTAAAATAATAGGGTTGGATGAGATGACCTCTAAGGTCCTTTCTAGCTCTAAGTCTATGGTCCTTGAGACAGACCACATACCAAGGGACAATATGATGGTTATTATCTTGGCAAGGCCTCAGGACTTTCAAGCCTGGATGCTTGATAAACAATAGGTAAGGAAGCCTGACTTTGAATAGGAATTAGGGCCAACCCTAAGAGCTGGCTAGAAAATATGCTTAAGACAGTTCAGAACAGAAGAATCTGCATTCACTAAGAGAGAGTGCAGGACCTTTTGTTTGGGCCAGGAAGAAAACAGGGAGCAGAGAGAATAGGATTTCCTGAAGCCAGGAACAAGGAGAAACCCTATAAGGGGAGAAAGAGACCTATGCAACGTCAGTACCTCTGGCCTAAAGCCATTGGGGTATATTGGGGCCCAAACAGAAAAATAACTTTTCCAGGGGCTGGGAGCCAAAGGGAATCCCAGGAGCACAGAGGAGGTGACTGACTGCAGAGTGAGTACAATATGGCTGGAATCCAAAAGGGTGAGCCTGGCCTAAGTCGGAAAGGACTTCCCTCTAGAGGCCAAATGGTGCTAGTTGGAAATGGTCTCATTTCAAAAACAGAGACAACATGGAGAGAGACATGCTGCTGTCTGGTCCTGCACATGAACTGGGAACAATCTGTTCAGTTTTTAGTTTAGAAACTGCCAAAGGATATGAGGAGAGAATCCAAGGCTAATATAGGTGACAGTACAGTTTGTGGAAAGAGTTCTGTCTGCACTTGAGGTTATGAGACCTGTATCCAAAACCCAGGTCAACTCATTTCCTAGATGTGTGGCCATGGAGAAGTCCCCTTTACTTCTCTGAGTTAGTTTCTTCCATTCTAAAGTGGTGGTAATAATACTTATATTCCTTGTGTCATAATATTGTTATGGGGGGAAAGTACTTTGTAAACTTTAAAACAGTGCATATGAATTTATATTTTATAGACTATATACATACATATGCATTCATAATATGACAGAACCAATTATGATTTGGGAATGTATGATAGTGCACAACTTTATACAACAACGAAGGTTTCTTAGGCTTTTTTGTCAGGTAAAGCCTATGGACACCTCAGAATCATGTTTTTAAAAACATAAAATAAAATATATAGGATAACAAGGGAAACCAATTATGTTAAAATACCATTATCAAAATATTTTAAAAACAAGTTTGTAGGCCCTAGGTTAAGAACCTCTGTTTTATGCCCTTTATGAAAATAAGCAAATGTTTCTATTTAGGTTGGTGTGTGTCTTCCATGTCAAAGAAACCAGAAGATCCAGTATGATGGAAGATTCGGAGAAAGAAATGAAAACTGATTTTATCCCTGGAAGTTGTACTTACAGAGGAAGCAATACTGTGGGTGGTAGCATCTGGTGTAGCAAGATAGAAAGGGACCAGAAATCAAAAGATGGTTCTCTGGTTTGCTTTACAACTAAGGAAATAGTGAGAGAGGACATAGTATTAACATTAAGATTAGGTTGCTCCTTCTTGACTCAGTCTTCAGTTACAGTTTCATTTACTATATTCACCTAGTCCAGACCATGTAATTTTTTCTTTACTCTGATATTGGGTGAAAAATTTGCTATTAAAGATATATAGAGTTCTATATATATTATAATAGAAAATAATATAGAAATATAATAATAATATTATATTATAATATAATAATATTAAAACAATATATTAAAATAATATAATATAATTTTAATAATATATATAAAATAATAGATTTTCATCAATCTCTGATAATTGCCACACAAAATGAAAAACATATATTATGATGGAAAGAGAACATTTAAGAGTGGCATATATACATACACACACATACATATATATGTACACATGCATATAAACATATGTATATGTGTGAATATATTTATATTCTTCCAGGCTTATATTTTTCTACATGTATTTGTTTCTCTTTACTTAATGATATTGTAAGAATCAAATGAAAATGTAGATAAAGTACTTTATAAAATCTTAAAGTGCTGCATCAATATCGATTGTTGTTATTGTTCCCAAGTATGGAATTGAATTCTTGCCCTCTATACCCGCCTGCTTGTGTAATATGCATATCATATTGTTCCACAAATTGTATTTTTATTTTTTGTTGTTTTTTCAGTCGTGTCTGACTTTTTGGGACCTCATTTGAGGTTTTCTTGGCAAGATACTGGAGTGGTTTGCCATTTCCTTCTCTAGCTCATTTTACAGATGAGGAAACGGAGGCAAACAGAGTTACATGATCTTTTTCCAAGGTCACAGAGCTAGTAAGTCTGAGCCCAGATTTGAACTCAGGAGGAATCTTCTTGACTCCAGGCCAACACTCTGTCCACTGTGCCACCTAGTGGCCATAAACTGTTTTGAAAACTATTAATTGCACGGTATTTAACACTTTGGTGCCAAGAATATATATTTTAAAACCTTTCACTTGTTGAGCTCTTCTAACTTTCAAAACCCCTTTACATCCATTTTTTTCTTTTGATAATTGAAAGATACAATATATAGCCTTATTATATATTAGCCAGCTAGTCAGTCAATAAACCTTTAATAGCACCCACTATGTGTCAAGCACTGTGCTAAACTGTAACTCAGGGAGGGGAAAGTTAATCTTATCGTATAGAACATTAGTTAAACTCTTTTAAAGAGCATTATATAAATTCTTAAGAAAAATGCTCTCATCTGAGAAACTTGATTCATATTTTAGAAAAGTAATTCGGTACATTTGAAATGAGCTCTTCTTCCCTCTTACTCATTTTACATCATGCATAGGCCTTCTACTAATTTCTCCTTCACCCCTTTTTCACATGATGGGGTGGCTTTACTTTTTACCATGGTTAAGCCCTCTACTTGCTTATCATCCCATTCCATCCTGTATCCTTCAATCCCTTTGCCATCCCATCGCTTATTTTTAGTTTCTCCCTGTTGACTAGCTCATTTCCTATTGTGTACAAACATGCCCATCTCCCCTACCCTGAAAAAACCTTCACTTTTTCCTCCCATCCTTATCATCCTACATTTTGTCTGTCTTTTTTGGCTAAACTTCTTGTAAAGATCACCTGTAATGGGCGCCTCCACTTTCTCTCCTCTTGCTCTCTTCTTAATCCTTTACAACTTCTCCAAAACTGTTCTCCAAAACTATCAAAGTTCTCTGTTGCTAAATCCAGTGGCCTTTTCTCAATCCTCATTCTCCTTGACCTCTTTGTACCTTTCAACACTATTGACCATCTTCTCTTCCTTGATACTCTCTTCTCTCTAGTTTTTAGGACACTACTCTCTCCTGCTCCTTCTGCTTTCCTAACTGTTCAGTCTCCTTTGCTGGATCCTCATCCAGATTACACTGTCTAATGATCAGTGTTCCACAGGGCTGTATTCTGGGCCCTTTTCTCTTCTCCCTTCCTACTACTACATTTGGTGATCTCATCAGCTTCCATGGATTTAATTACCATCTCTATGCTGACAGTTCTCAAGTCTATCCTGCCCTAACCTCTCTACAGATCTCCAATTTTTGCATCTCCAACTGCATTTCAGATTTTAGTAGACATCTTAAATTCAACATGTTCAAAACTGGACTCACTAACTTTCCTCCTAAACGTTCCCTCTCTCCTAACTTCTCTGTTACTGTCAAGGGCAATACTATCTTCCCAGTCCTACAGGCTTGCAAACTAGGAGTCATTCTGCATTCCTCACTATTTCTCACTTCTCATATTTAAGCTGTTGCCTGGGCCTGTCAACTTCATCTTTGTAACATCTCTCATTCATAAGCTCCTTTCAGTCCTCTGACACTGCTACCACTCTAGTGCTGGCCTTCATTACCTCTTGCCTTGACTACTGCAGTAGCCTGCTGGTGAGTTTGCCTGCCTCAAGTCTCTCCCCATTCCAATCCATTCTCCATTCAGCCACCAAAGTGATTTTCCTAAAGTGCAGGTTTCAACTACAACCTCTCCCTCCCCCCTTAACAAACTGTAATGGTTTCCTATTGCCTCCATGATCAAAAATAAAATACTCTCTTTGATCCCTTTATAACTACACACACACACACACACACACACACACACACACACACACACACACACACACACACCACCACCACCACCACCACCACCACCACCATTTTCCAGTCTTATTACATTTTACTCCCCACCCTTCCCCATACTCCTCACTCCAGTAAAGCTAGCCTTCCAGCTACTCCTGAGACAAGAAACTCTATGTCTCACCTTCAGTGTTTTCTCTAGCCATTCCTCAGTGTTTGGAATATTCTCTCTTCTCATATTGACCTACTGCCTGTTCCTTTAAGTCCCAGCTAAAATCCCAACTTCTGCAGGAAGCCTTTCCCAGTCCTTCTCAATTCTAATAACTTCCCTCCCTTAATTTTTTCCTGTATACAACTTTTTTTGTGCATATTTGTTTGCCTCTTGTATTCCCCATTATATTGTGAGTTCCTTGACATCAGAACTGTCTTTTGTCTCTTTTTGTATCCCCAGCACTTAACATAGTACTTGATACATAGTAGGTGCTTAATTAATATGTGTTTGTTGGGTTACTATTGTTACCCTCACTTTATAGAAGAGTAAACTGAGGCGTACAGAAATTAACTGACTTGTCTAGGGTCACACAGCTTACTAAGTATCTGAGGTAGGATTTGAATTTAAGTCTTCATGACTCTGTTCCCTCAATTTAGTGCTCCATTCACTGCTTCCCCCAGAAGCCAGAAAGAAATAATCAAGTGTGCTGAATCAGCCTTTCTCCCTCCTTTCCTAAAAAAGCCACCCACAAACTACTATCTGGACTAGGGCTTCCGTCGCACTTTTCATCTTTATCAGAACCAAAGTGCTGCAATTTTTCAAACCTCTAAAGTAAGAGATGAAAGAGGAATTTGATTGAATTGAACTTCTGAATTAGATCTAGACATCTGAAGTAAGAAATGAAATTAAGTTCAGCAGAAGTCTACTTACTTCATTTTTACTCATCAGTGACGATCCTCTCTCAAACAGTGCCAAAGGCAACCCACACATCACTTTTCATCCTTTGTGACTTTCGTTCATCCTTTTTGATAAACTTTTTATAGAGACTCCACCAAATGTACCAGGAACCTTCCTCTAGGTCTCTTAACATTATGTAGGTAGCAGTGCAGTCATAGAGAGGTCCATTTGTTTTTCCTTGTTCTCTAACTTCCTTTTTCAGTCTTGCATTTTTGGATGAAATCTTTTTTACATCGAAATTCATCAGTATTGATACATTACAGCCCACTCAGGAGTACCATATGCCTCTTCACTGTCCTTTGGGTGACCTGCAATTTTTATTCTTCAGTGATTGTGGTATTCCATTATCTCAGAACAGGGAATAAGGATGTGCCTATGATTTTACTGCTTGGGGGAAATCCTGGACGATGAAACTCCTTCTACCAATGTAAATTGACACCTCTACAATTTATAAGTTTGGAGAGGTTCCTAAAGTACTGAGAGGTTAAGTGACTTGCCCAGACAGTAGCATCAGAAGCAGACTTGAATCTAGGTCTTTCTGACCTCAAGGTCAGCTCTCTATCCATGATGTAGCTATAGCTTTCTTTTTTAGAATATTTTAAGTTTTGTTTTATTAAAGATATAGCTCTCTTTTAAGAAGAAGTTTGGGGTCAATGAGATCCAGAACAATTTCCCAAATGTAATTTAATCCATTTGCTTTCTTCTGTTTCAGTGTTTCTCATTTTTTTAGCCTCATTGCCCTTTACACTCTTAAAAGTTATTGAGGACCCCAACAAGCTTTTGTTTATGTGAGTTATGTCAATTGATATTTGCCATAACAAACATTAAAACATCAGTATTGTAATAAAAAATTATATTTGCCTCATAGATTCTCTGAAAGAGTCTCTTACTTTGAGGGAATCCCACACTTTGAGGACCTCTCTTTTTTCCATCCTAGATCCATCTCTTTGCCCACCTGTGGTGTTTTCCCAAGTTTTATGTACTGATGGACCAGGTCAATAGGTTGCTCATCTAACTTCACAACCTAATCTAAAAAATAGGCATCCTTTATCTATTTATTTTCCTGTTTGCATTGTTAGTTTTCATTCTTTTGTGTTCTTGTGACTCTGATTCAGGAGGCTTAGTGATGTTCTTGAGCTTGAAACAATTCAGCACAATGTCATTTGCAAACAGAGCATATGGAAAAACTCACCATCTGTAGGGAATGTAGATTATGTGCAGGACATCAGGTGCAAATTCCTTTGGAAAGCATACACCTCCCTGTTTTATGCAGTGTGGTATAGTGGATAGGGAGCCTGACTTGAAGTCTGGAAGAACTGGGTTCAATTTCTACCTATCATGCATTCTGACTGTGACTGATAAGTCATCAAATCTATTAATGCTCTAGGCAAACTTCCTAGATTATGTTACAGAGGAAGTATCCTTATCTAGGAGTACTTGTACCAATAAAATCACAGGTTCATTCCCTTATCCCTTCTTAATAATCAGAAGAGATATGTCTTATATATGCGCATATATACATGTATATGCAATATACAAACGTGTATATGAATGTACACACATATATGTATATATGCATGTGTGTATATAATCTATATTCATATACGTTATATATATATATACACACACACACCCTCAACACACACACATATATTTGTTCATCCTTTGTTCTCGAAGACATCAGGAGGGTGATGTCCTGATGTCTTAACTTGCAAGTGAATTGTATTTAAGTGAGGCAGGGCTGTGCAAAATCATCAGCCTTACTCTCTCCTCCAGGGTCACTGAAGTCCAGTGGCAAGTTCTAGTTGAGCAATGCTGCTATTTCCTCCCTCTTTCTCCTCCTCCTCTTCTCCCTTTATCCGTATGGGGAGTAATATCCTTACATGTTGGGTGCTCTGCCCAAAGGAATATAAATTTTGGTCCCTTATACTTTGCAAGATATCTTGGGGTTTGGGGGCTAGACTTTCTCTTCCCTGTTTATTCTATCATTCTCCCCCTGCCCTATAAAACTGGAACCATTAACTCTTTTGTCTCATGTTTTCATTTATAATTTCTTGAAATATAGCTCTGGTGAACCTAGATTGATAAAACCCATTGGGATTCAGATGGAGCTATAACCAAATCACTCTGGCTCTCATTAATTGGCCAATTATATATTTGTATACATGTCCATATATGTATATATTCACACACATATGTACACACACAGATATGGCTGTTGTCCTTCATTCTTGAAGAGGACCAAAATGACATCACCATGATAAACTCAAGTTTCAGTGTGTCCAACGGTGTCAGACCAACATAAGCTCAGAATGCTCTACCACAGATTGGGCACAGATAGTCCATGTGGCTACTCCAAATTTGCTCATCCTATGTTTACTTTGTGTGTCTCAATTTTGCTGAGCTCACACAGCACAGCACCTTTTTTGTGGATGTTTTTGTACATTTTGTATATTTTTTTGTGTTTTGATCTGAGAATGGGATTCCTTGCCTGCCACGATAATCAGGTCATGGTCGGGTAAGCAGATAATTTTTAGGGCACATTTTCTAGCCCCCTTCCTCATGCCAGGAGGTGATCAGTGCGATCCTCAAAAGGCTGCTCAGACACCCAGGGGGCTGCCGGGTCCCACTGCTGCTTCTAGGGAGAAAAAACCCTATGGCTTGGACCACCTGTGTGCAGGATTGTGACTACAGCTCCCAGTGTATCCTCACCTGCTATTTCATCACTTGCCTGTTGCCACAGGACTTTGAAGTATAATAAAATGGTAGGGGTGATGTTTTTTGATTCATATATAAATTGCACTTAAGTGAGGTAGAATTGCACAAGTCTCCTCCAAAGTCATCATAGTCCAGTGACAGGACAGAATCAAGACGACTATCAATGACTCCGGATGCAGTGGATGACCTGGCATCTTCTGCGTCTGACCAAGCTCTAAGCATCCCACATTGCCTGCTTCAGCTGCCTTCATGGCCATCCATTGGAACAAATTGTTCTCATCTGCCCATTCCACCAGGGGGGTCTTCACATGCTTGGGGTAGACGCCCCCCAACTCACTAATGGGTTTGAGACCCCTTGGTTGCCCTCAACCTGGTTTGGCCATCTGCTGAAATGGCTTACTGGGATGTGGCCACTGCACATGCTGTAGCTTCTTGGAGCCACAGGTGAGAGTTGGGTGGAACAGGTGGACATCAAAGGTGGAAAGCAACCGTGAAATGGGCTCAGCAGCCATCACACCAAAGGTGCTGGTCCTCCCTGAACACACCCTACACAATACACACACACACACATTTACTTGTTTCTATCAAGAAACCTTGTTTAGCATTAACAAATATATGAAAGACAACTTGTTAGAGAAGAACTTTTAAGACTATTTTTGGTCTGCTGTTAGGAAATGCTTTTTTTTTTTGTCTTTTCTAACATACTCAACAAACATGAAACAACGGGATTTTGTACCTCTGCTCTTTTGTAGGTTAGTATGATTATGTGATTGAAATGATGTAGTCTGCTGTAGAATATTCTTTTCAAAATCCTAACTTTTTTCTCTCATGTTTTCAGAGAGGGTCTAGCATAATCATAGAAACACCTACTGAGGTAGAAAAGCAAATAGTCGTATTTTCTTACTTGATTTTTTTTTTTTGTATACTAACTTCTCCTCCTCTTCCTGGCCGTCTACTTCTCTCTCAGTCATTCAGGAGATTTGTTTCTTTGAGATATCTTAAAAAATGTATCCCTTATCTCCTTCAAAATTGTATTACCTCCAGCATGAACCTTCTCGTTGTCTATGTGGTCTGGTCTTGCTACTCTCTCCATCTTTGTTTTCTATTCTGCTTTTTCTACCTTATTATGCATGTAGCATCTCAGGGGCTATCATGGTAGATTGGGAATGTAGTGGCTCCATTGTCTTTATTGGAGAAAATAGTTTCTTATAAAAGGGTTGAAATATTTATTACATTTTTCATCTGTTTCCTTTCAGTTTGATTTTCTAAGTGCTCTTAAAATCATATTGTGGGATCTATTAAATTGTGACTGAATAGATTTCAGTATCTGAATTGTAGTTTCAGTGACCACTTATTATGTATTATTTGTTTCTGAATTCTGAAACTCTACGTACTGTATACTGCTCGCTATAGAATGTATACATGCATATACATAATCATGCATACCTATATTAATAAATAAAGTTTTTATTTACATATTAGGATTTTTGTGTATTAAAAGGATATTCTTACTTTTGCCATATAATTCAAAGAAGTCACCGGGAAGATTTATTCCCATATCACTTGGCTTGTATCCTAGAAGTTTTCATTGTTGTATAAGGGAGATCTGGCATATGGGCAGACCCCATCAGCTTGCTCAGACTGCAAGCTCCACTTGTAGGACACCAGGGAGCAGATGGTCTCTCTCCATGTGAAGCTGCTTCTGAGAGAGCTGTGATAACACGTAAGGGAAAGATTGCTAAATATGTGGACATTCTGTGGCTGGTTCTGGTTGGCTGAATAATCACGTGGTTGGGTGGAGCCTTTTGCATAGCTGGAGCTGTCAGTGTCTTCAAAAGAGACCTCAGTCAGTTTTGGCTATCACTTTGTTGCATTTGCAGCTGGGAGAACAAGGTGACTTCTTCACTAATGGTGTTCATTGAGAGATTATTATGTTAATGGAAAAGGCCTTTGGGGTCTTGTCCCTAAGAGGTCACATGGGTCCAGTGTTTCCAATAGTCTTTGCTCTTGACATTACTATTCTAAGTACAGGGAGTAGAGCTTCTGATTTCTGTCAAGTGAGAATGTGGGAGTCAACATCCAGGGTCATTTTTGTAGTCAGCTTGGCATCAATACCACAAGGAGTGAAGAACAATCTTCTCAATCTAGTGAAAGAATTTAAACTTGTTGAGAACAATGCTATAAAGGAACTGAACCAAGTAATGAACCTAATTTGTCCTTCCCCTGCCCCATCCTATCACTCCTAACACACACACAGAAAGTAGGGAGATGATGCTCAGGAAGTGTAAAGGGGAATGTTTGTATGTTTATTTTTTGTATATCTTTGAACTAAATATGACTTTAGAAAAGCTAATAATCAGTGTTAAGTGGTTAAATGAAACTGGAATGTCCCTAACAAATGGTAGGAAGTGGTCCTTAACTAATGAGAGTGACATAAGGGTGGGGGCTTACACTCATGGCTAAGAGGAGAGGCATCTCATAAACCCCTCAAGGAACCCAGAACATAAAAGAAACCTTCTACTATAATATACCTGACAAGTGGTCATCCAGCCATTACTTGAAGACTCTCAAGGAAGAAAAATCCACTATCTCATGGGGTAGTCCATTCCACAGCTGTCAGACAATTCTAATTGTCAAGGTAGTCTGACTGGACAGATAGATGGTGTAGTGAATAGGAATCAGGAGGACCTGAGTTCAAATCTGACCTCAGACACTTACTAGCTATGTGACCCTGGCCAAATCACTTAACCTTGTTTGCCTCAGTTTTCTCATCTGTAAAATGAGCTGGAGAAGGAAATGGCCAACTACTCCAGTATCTTTGACAAGAAAAGCGCAAATGGGGTCACAGAGATTTAGATATGGCTGACAGAACTCAACCACAACAATCAACAATTGTCAGGGTTGAGGAGTGAAACTATATCTGGTGATGACAGTGAAATAAAGACAATTGCATCAATGAAATATTTTGAAATAAATAGATAAAGTTGATTTGGTTTGAATTTTTTCAAAAAGAAATTATGATATATAGGCTTGAACATTTCATATAATGAATGAACTTATGGCTTCTTTTGTCTCTTGACATGAAGCCATATTTTCCAGCATATTAAGTGGTACTGTGGCAAGAAAACTAGATTTGGAAGCCAAAGACATGGGCTCAGCTGGAGGAAATTTACTTTTCATACTAGTCTTACTTCAATGCCTAAATGCATCATGGAGTGGAACCTAGATTCTTTAAGGTTCTAATCCCAGTAGAGCGCAAGGGCCATCAGTGCCTACAAAGGTGGAATGGCTTTAAGTATGGGCCTGGGAGTTAGACTATAGAACTGCTGTCTGAGAACAAACCTAGGCAGACTGAGAAAGGCTTCATCATTAAAGAATTGGTCAACAAATGATAACCCACAGTACATGATAAGATGGAGCACTGTAGAGTAAAAGAGTTTCAAACTACATAAATGAAGGGAATATCCTAACAGATAAAATCATGATTCCTTGAAGTACTAAAATATATATATTTACTTTTATTTGTTCACTTGCAAGTAGTGTGATCCTTGGCAGGTTGTGTCGCAGTTTCTACATCTACAAATTACTTCTACATTTAACACATTTGGCTCCTTCAAAAATCTGAAGTGACTTAAAAAAAACCCCAAAACAAAACAAACCCTGCCACATTAACTGTTTCTCACATTTTGCAATTGTCTCTGTCAATTTGAGGAAATGTTTTACAATGAAACTTTTTACAAGTACAAGGTTTTAGGAAGGCAATCTCAAGAAATAATTTCTGGCCTCCTACCTCTACCCAAAGATGAAAGATATTCAAATATATGGTACGAACTGATTATTTTTCATTTTTTTAGTCTTTCATATCCTCAGATATTCCCAGCTGATTGCTTTAATAATAATAGCTAGCATTTGTCAAAAACTTCAAGGTTTACAGAGTACTTTAGAAATATTAACTTACCTTATTCTCAGAACTCTGAGAAGTAGATGTTATTACTACCTTCACTTTACAGACAAAGAAACGGTTACTAAGTGGCTTGTCCAGAGTCATAAGTATATGAACTGAGATCTTTCTGATGCCAGGTATACACTGAACCACCTGTCTTCCTATGATTTCTCATTAATTCCCAAGAGAATTGTAAATTAATAGGATAATGGGACTTTTAAAGCACTGAATCTTTCATTGTTCCTATAAGAAGGTTGGGATCTTCTTCCATCTCTACAGTTTAATAATACTAAAATACTAACAGTATTTATATAACACCTACCATATGGCAGATACTGTATTAAATGCTTTACAAATATCTCATTTGATTGTCACAACCCTGGGAGGTAGATGTAATTTATCATTCCCATTTTACAGATGAGAAAACTGAAACAAATAGAGTTTAAGTGACTTCCTTAGCAGCTCTACTCCTAATACAGTAATTCCTTCCACATTGTGACTTTCCCCATTGGGATTTCAATATATGGAAGGTCAGCATGAGAAATTAAATGGGAATTTTGGGGGAGTTTTACGGAAGCCACAGACACGTGAAGGCCAGCAGACAATATAGAAAAAGTTAAGAAACTCAGAAATACATAAAATATATGTAATATACATATATATATATAATATATCAACCCAAATTTTATAATAAGGTACCATAAGCACCCCATTAAAGAAAAAGGAAATAAATCAGCCTTTCCTCATATGAAGAGAGGGCCAAATTTTTTAAATGGATTTTCCAGATTGTGGGGGTACCATGTCCCTAACCCCTGCTATATGGAAGGGATCACTGTATATATGAGGAACTGGCATCAGAGTCAGAATGACCTCTCTTTAATGTCTGACACTTACTGGCTCTGTGACCGTGGACAAATCACATCACTTCTTGGAATCCTCAGGCAACATTCTAAGAAATATAAAAGACTCTGCATTTGTAAAAAGAGAATTTCCTTTCTGGGCAACTCCCTACACAGATGAAATCACACATCTGTACCTTATATTTATAGCTAGATGTGGATATAGATATCTATGTCATCTATAGTTATATCTATATCTGTGGGGGCAACTTAGGTGGTGCAGTTACTTAGGTGTGACCCTGGACAAGTCACTTAACTCTGTTTGATTCAGTCTCCTCATCTGTAAAATGAACTGGAGAAAGAAATGCAAGGCATTCCAATGTCTTTGCCATGAAAACTCTAAATAGAGTCATGTAGTACCAGACATGACTGAACAGCAGCAAAGGCCAGTGTTGGAGTGAAGAGTTTACTGCCCTCAACAATTTCTTCTTCTTTAGGAATAAGTATATTTAATCCTAATTCTTTCTTTCCATTTGTATTGTAGTGTGGTGTAGTAAAATAAAATAAAAAATGCTGGACCTGAAGCCAGGAAATATTTAGGTTGGAATCCCAGGACAGAAAATTTACTAGCTGTTTTATCACGGGCGGGTCCCTTAACCTATCTTAGTTTCTTCTTTTGTGAAGTAGGTTGGTAATATCTGTCATACCTCCCTCAAAGGGTTGTTGTAAGATTAACCTAGATAATGTATGTGAAACACTTTGCAAACTCTATAAATGTCAGCTATTATTATTCCATCCCCATTATTTCTTTTGCATTTCAGGCCTCAGGATTCATATTAAGTATTCTATGCTTCTCCATGGCCTTCTTCAATCTCTGTTTTCCCTTTCTCCCACATTCTCTCTAACTGATCTCTAAGAGAAAAATCCTCATCTCAACCCTTCCCCATATGCTCAACTAATCCAGAATAGCTAACTGGAGGGAGTCAGATATGAGGGAAATGTCAATTTATTCTAAGGAAAACTACAAGATCTAAACCTGGTTGGTGAATCTGTCATGTCATTGCCTCAGAACAATTTTTTAGGCTTAAAAGAAAAACTATTTGTTCTATAACTCTTAAGAAAAAGCTAGAACTCATCTTGTCCAACCTTACATTTTACAAATGAGGAAATTGAGGCCCAGAATGGAGAAGTGACTTGTTTAAAATGTTGTGTTTCTATAGGTATTACAAGTTTGGACAGAAGTAGGGCGTGAAAAAGAGGAATATCATCAGTTTGGTACTCAGCATTGGTAGATACAATTTGGAGGATTGTGTGTCCACCATAGTTTAAAAGAGACTTTGACAAATTAGAGTACAGCTAGAAGAAAATGAACAGGATCCTGAAGGGTTTGCAAACCATGTTATATGAGGGACACGTGAGATTTTTTCACCTAGAAACGAGACTTTGGGGGAAACGTGACAGCTTTCTTTAGATATCACATGAGCAATTCAATGAAAGAGTAATATTTATGCATTCATTCATTCAGCAAACATTTACAAAGCAACCACTACATACAAGGCATTCATGCCCATGGAAATGACTTCATTGACCAAGCAGCAAAAACCGTAGCATTAACTCCTCAAACTCCGGAAGGAGTAGCTCCTATAGTACCAGTCCCTGTGGAACTTTCACTTTGCCTTATGAGCTTCACCTTAACATTTTCATCTAGCTCTGGTGACCTGCCTATGACTCCTAGACTAACAAGAGAAGATATGGCTATTGTTTGGAAAAGAATGCTTATCAAAAAGCAAGAAAAGTTTCAAAAGGAGGGATGTAAACCTGATAAGACTATGAGACTATGAGCTGGGAGTTTTCACAGGGCTGCTGCCACTGCCTATGAGATGTGTCCTACCTGCCCCAAGCACAATGCATCCAAACCTCTGAAGCCAGCTCGTGGAGTTTCCTGTCCCAGATTCACCCACTGAAACCTGGAAGATCAATTTTATTCAATGGACATCTGCCCTTGGATACAAATATATTTTGGTTAGAGTCTGTATGTTTTTCCCATGGGTGGAAGTGTTCCGCTGGCATACTGCCACAGCCTCTGGGATAGCAAAAATTCTCTTAGAAAAAATCATTCCATTTTGGGGGGGGGGTTACCTAAAGAGGTTCATAGTATGAGGTACCCATTTCATGGAAGCTTTGTTAGCTAAGCTGCTTTCATCCTGGTCAATTATTCAGCACCTTCATTGTACCTATCACTCCCATTCTCATCAAGAATGGTTGAAAGAGTTAATGGGATATTTAAAACTTCCCTGGCTAAGTTCTGTGAAAAGCTAGGTATCCCTTGGCCCAAAGCCCTTCCTTTAGCCCTACTAAGCCTTAGATCTAGACCAGTGTGGAGAACCTACAGCCCTAGGTCCTTGGGTGTGGCCTTTTGACTGAGTCCAAGTTTTGCAGAACAAATCCTTTTAATAAAAAGGATTTGTTCTGTGAAGTTTGGATTCAGTCAAAGGGCTACACCTGAGGACCTAGAGGGCCACATGTGGCCTTGAGGCCACAGGTTCCCCCCCTGATCTAGACCATTTGGTTCCTATGAGAGAGAGAGAGAGAGAGAGAGAGAGAGAGAGAGAGAGAGAGAGAGAGAGAGAGAGAGAGAGAGAGAGAGAGAGAGAGAGAGAGGAGAGAGAGAGAGAGAGAGAGAGAGAGGAGAGAGAGAGAGAGAGAGAGGAGAGAGAGAGAGAGAGAGAGAGAGAGAGAGAGGAGAGAGAGAGAGAGAGAGAGAGAGAGAGAGAGAGAGAAAGAGATCGAGCAGGACACAGTAGGAAAATAAATTTGGAGAGAAATCATTATTTTCACCTGAGAGAATCAGGGAGACTTCATAAAGGAAATAGTACCTGAACTGAGCATTGAAGGATTTAAACAAATAGAGATGGGGAGGGAGTATATTCTAGTTAGGAGGAGGGTTTATGTAAATGCACAAGGGCAGGAGAGGGCAGGTTAAATCAGGAAACAGCTAGCAATCCTGTTTGTCTGGAATGTAGAGTATGTGAAGGGGAAGTAAGACTGGAAAGGTAAGTTGGTGCTAGGTTAGGGGGGAAGTTAAATACTAGGTTTAAGTGTCTTTATTTCAACCTATAGAGAATAGGGAGCCATTGAAGATTTTTGAGCAGGGCTGTTATGGGGTCAGTCCTATGCATTATAAATGTTATTTTGGAATCTCTGTGAAGAATAGATTTGAGAAGAAAAACACTGGAGGTAGGGAGACCAAAAGTTAGAGAGAAATAAAAAGTGCAAGAGAGAAATAATTATACTATGAAAGTTACAGTAGAAGTGGAGATTGGACTGGATGTAGAGGAGGTAGAACCAACTGGACTTGGTAATTCATTGGCTAGCTGGAAAGAGAGAGATGAAAGAGAACGAATAGGCATTATGGCTCTGAGATTCTGAGCCAGAATTGTGGATGGGGTTAGAGTTAAGAAAGTGTGGCTCATGGGGCAGCTAAGTGGCACAGTGGATAGAACATCAGATCTGGAGTCAAGAGGACCTGAGTTCAAATCTAGGCTCAGATATTTATTAGCTCTGTGACCCTGGGCAAGTTGCTTAATTCCAGTTACCTTCTCTTTCCTCTGCCCTCCAATAAAAGAAAGTATGGCTCAAATCTCACCTCAGATAATACTTGCTAATTGTGTAATGGTTGAGCAAATTACTTAATCTCTAAAAGCCTCAATTTCTTCATCTATAAAATGCAAATTAATAATAATTGTATTACACATAAAGTTGTATCCTTGCTTAGACCATGCTTAGTAAGCTTTATATTGCTATATAAAGATGAATCATCATTTCTAATAAGGATGTAAATGCATTTAGATTGGGAATGATTTCATTTTGTCTTTGTTTCCCTAGCACCTAGCATATGTAAAATATTTCATAACTTGTTTACTGAATTGAATTGAAAGGATGGTGTTGCCAAAACCAGAAATAGAGAAAGTTGGAATGAAGTACAGGTTTAAGAGAGAAGATAATAAGTTCAGTTTGACATACTGGTCTCTCTTCCCGCCATGTCTCATCGCTCTGCTGCTCAAAACTGTGGTGCCACCTTCCAGTTGCCCATCACTGCGGTTCTCATTGTTGCTTTTTTGTCTCATTTCCTCTTCACTGCCCTAACTCCCCCCTATATCACTCTTTCCCCGAAAATGGTACCAGATTTCTAGTTATAGCTTTTTCAAGTTGGCTCAGGAAAGCTTTGGGGGACCTTTCATAGATTATTCTATCTCCTCTGCTTTCACCCAGGTGAGATCATCACTCCTGGTAGGAAACACACACACACACACACACACACACACACACACACACACACACACACAAAACTCAGGGCGAAGATCTCTACTGTATATGCAGATTCTGGTGAGTGAATCTGGGATTTCATTACCTCCCATACATTTATATAGGTTAAAAAGAAAGAAAAAAAATATTGATTTTGAAACAGTTAACTCATCTTGTTCAATGTTTTTATTTTACAGATGAGGAAACTAGACCTATAGAGTCCTTTGGGACTACTTTGAGAGTCCCATGCCTAGAAAGCAACCTTGAAGCTAAGCAAAAGAGATTACCAAAGGAGATAGTGAAGGAAAAGAAAAGAAGAAGGTCCAAGGAGAGCCTGTGGGTGGCAGAAGGAACATGAAACAATGAAAACTAAGAGAGGACAGATTAGCCTAGAAAGAATAAGAAAAAAATGTCATAAAAGTCAAAGGAGGAGAGACTAACCAGAAAGGGGTGTTAAAGGTTTCAGAGAAGTCAAGGATGATGAAAGCTGAAAAAGAAAAGACATTGGATTTGAGAATTGAGGGGTCATTGTGATTTTGAAGAGAACAGTTTTAGTAGGGTGGTAGGGACAGAAGCAGCGGTGAACATATAACCACTAGCTCTTTTTTGGCGGGGGGAGCGGTGAATGCACAATACTCTTTTAAGCTTAATCTATATTATTCACATTTTCTCCGTCACTTTCTGAAGTTTGGACAATCAGCAGAACAATAAGGCAAGGCCTGGTTTGTGGCATTTGCCAGTGTCCGAATTGTAAATGTTCACACTAAAATTTAACAATCAGGTCTCATCAGTTGGTTAGAGCTGGCTGTAGCATGCTTCTGGATAGAATGCAGATTATTCGATTTGAGATGTGAGTTAGTGGTGAAGGACTAGAGGCTGTAAATATAAACTATTTTCTCTAGTAGTTTGTGAAGAAAGAAGGTAGAGATAAGAAGACTGCTTATAAGATTAAGGGAAGCACAGGGGTCAAAGGAAGGGGAGATAACATAGATGATATCATCCACTATGTTTGCCATCTTTGGAGTTGGCTTGTCTAGAATTCCAATCCAATATAGTAGGACAAGAGATGAATATGTAAGCTCTGTCAAGACCTTGCACTGATATAAAGTACTCCAGTACGTGACATGGTATGGGTTAGGCTTAACATATATATTTCATTTACATTCAGAGGACAAAAAAAAGGTATGATAAACAATATTTTTTGCCTCTATTTTCACTATTGTTTCTCATGGGAACATTGTTCAAGGATATAAGGAATGCCATTCTGTGGCACAGTAAAATCTGTACGTATTTAGTGTTTTGATGCTGACTGTGGCAAAACATGAAAACTGCTTTTTATAAGGCATGTTCCAGGGTTAGTCTTGTATCTGAGGTTTAATCTTACACTTGAGATTTTTTCCTGACACAAAAGGGCCAGGAATACCTTGGATAGCATCTCATAAGGCCTCCTACCTTATGTGCTCCTACCCAGGTAACATCTGGTAGTAGTATTTTATGGTAGTTCCCTAAAGAGTTGTCATCAAATTCCTCTTTTAAGCACTTGGTTCTCAAGGCATCAAATATGAAGAAGTTTTTATTTACATAGCAAATGACAAAGAAAGAAAAATCCTCAGTGAGGAAAAAACTTTGTCTTTTCTTGCAGACCTTTCCCTCCGCAAATTACTCAATATTGTCTTCTCATCTGGGTGGGCTCCACCAGCAAGGGTAAAGAGAATCAAATAACCCCTTCTTCTGGGGGGATGAGGTGCTTCTGGGAGAATGGTACCTCTATACAGTCCATGTGACTTACAGTACTGACCTGCCTATGGTTCCCATAGAGACTCATGTTTACTTCACCACAGTAGAACTAAGTGATTTATTGCTCCTTGACTTCAAATTTTCGACTTGCAACTCCCTGGCATTTTTTACTTCACTCTGTCTCTTTGTTTCATTGGTCTGTTGCTGACTTTCTCATGGCTCACCTTCATGGCTCCACTGCTCTAGCTGCTTATTACTGGTCCTTAGTTCTTTGCTGCTTTGACTCCCTGCTACATTGCTTTTCCCCAGCAGATTGTGCTAGTTTTTTGAGTTTCAGCCCTTGCTGTCCCAGAGTCAGAATGCCACCGGAATAGTTAAAATTTTATGCTAATTTACTCAGATCTTATAGCAATGCCCTGTCTCTCTCTCTAACCCTCCCACCCTGCCCCACCTCTTTTATACCATCCAGGAAGCTCTCTTGCTTGAATAACTCTAAGGAATTTCTGTCTTCTATTCTGGGTCAGTTTATGGTGAATCCATCCGAGTTATTTCCTTTCTTTAATGCCTGGCTTTGAGTCTTGGGGCTCTGAGGGATTTCATTTGCTTTCTTTCCTCACTTGTCTTTTCATTTGCCATGTGCTTCTGTGACAGATATTCAGCTGTGACATGCAAACTAGTCTAAGGTAGGATGAAGGAAGCACCGGAACCTGGGAGAACAGACATGATCCAAAGTCCAGGCCATGTCTCTTACCAAAATGGCTGTGTAGTGCCAATAGCCAAGGGCTAAAATGAGTGGAAAAACAGGTATTGATCAGACAATCCAAAGCCTAGGGATTCTGCCAAAGTTTAGGGAGCCAAAATTCAGAGTAACTTGGAGTTAACATTGTCTAGATATTACTTTTAGAAGCTTATGTCTTTTGATTCTAGGGTCTTTGGTTTCTTCTCACCCTAAAAACCTCCATCATTCCTATCTTGTGCCTTTATGGCCTTGGGAAGGCCAGGTTGCCTCCCAATGACTCCCTTTGAATTTCAGGACTGTATTCATTTTATGACATTGACCTCAAGGGCATATATTGCAAATATCCATCAATTTCCCCTTCATCATCCCACTGTGGATTTCTGCACCATAAATTTACTTTTTTGAATTCATCTGTGTTTTAAGCCTGTTATTATCTCTTAGGATATTAACTTCCATATTTTTGTTACCTGCTCTATAACATAGTTCTTCCTTAATTGATGCTTAATGCACTAAGCTTCAAGGGGGCATCCCTTCAAGTATTTTGAAATTTGGTAATAAGTCCACGTTCACTATATCTCTCATAAATTTCACATTTCTTTCTTTAACCTATCCTCTTAGCACCAGGCCCACATTTCCATCTGCCTATCTAAACTGCCGCTAGCGCATCAAACTTAATATATTTATTCTGAATATTCAAAGTGAATTCACTAAACTCATTACTTTCCTCACCAAACCTGACTTGCTCTTAACTTTCCATTCTTTTTGACCGAATACCTATAGGCATATTAAACTCAACATGTCCAATACTAAACTCATTATCTTTCTTCCTAAACCCATTTTCCTATTTCTATTAAGGACACTATCATCCTTAGAATCATCAAGGTTGGAAGGTTTGAAGTCACCCTCTACACTTCAATCTCTCTCATCCCCTATAAGCAGCCAATTGCCAAATCTTGTCAGTTCTACTTCCACAACATCTCTCCTATCAATTCCATTTTTCCTCACTCATGTGTCTCTCACTACCTCTTGCTTGGATTATGGCAATGGCCTTCTAATATGTCTGCCTCAGATTTCTCCCCTATCCAATATATTTACCATACATCTGTCAAAATAATGATTGTAAAGCACATGCATACCTATATTAATCCCTGCTCAAGAAGCTCCAGTTTCCTCTCCCACCTCAGGACAAAATTTGAACTCTTCTGTTGGCATTTAAAGACTTTTAGTATCTGGCTTCCATGTATTACCTATAACAAACTGTAAGTTCCTTGAGGTCAGGAACTCCCCTCACCCCCACCCCATTTTTGGGTCTCTGGTGCCTAACATCAGTTTATCACACCGTAGCCAATAAATGATTTTTGAACTGAATGGATTATATTCACTATTCATTCTTCGGATCTGAGCCCTATAATTATTTTAGTTTAGTTTCATAAGGCAATCAATTCCTCTGTCTTCTTCACCCTTCTCCAAACCTTTTCTTCTTCAAAATCAAGTTACTGCGTCAAATTGAGTTTCATGAACCAGTCATCATACACATTGCTTTCCCATGAGCTCTGTAACATAAAAAGCACTATTGGTCTGAGATCATCAAGAAAAGTTACAAGGGGGAGCTCAAGCCTATAAAGCATTTAGCCAAATAGGAACAAGGTAGATGGGAAAAGTTCCAGATTCCTTTCTAACAAAAGATGTTCACTGTCTAAAGAATTTGGCATGTTCCCAGAGAGGATTGGTTTCTGCATAAATGACCTTCCCATCAAACCACATACATGGCATTTCATCTTCCACTTTCATGTCTTTTCAGAGGCATCCCTTCCTCCCATACATAGAATGATCTCCCTTCTCACCTCTATCTTTTGAAATCCCTAGTTCCCTTCAAGGCTAGGCTTAGTTCAGGTATCCCTTCCGATAGGAAACCTTTCCTAGTCCTTTCCAATATTAGTGCTTTCTGCTCTGCTAAATTACTTTTGCTTTGTAGGAATTTTGTGATGATTTTTCTAGGTGTATTTTGTTCCACATTTAGATTGCCCCATTCACCAGTCCCTTTGTCTGTTGGCTGGAATTAGGCATATAGGTTGTGATTCTACAATTTAGAAGTGAAAAGAGATTAAACCTAGGACTTTCACTTAAATGTTTACTATATTTTAATTAACCCACTGAATGAATCAGAAGCTAGAAACCAGGGTCATTTTGTAGTATGAAATGTACCTCATAAGATTTAGAGCTCCAATCCAACCCCTCTCTTTTAAAAAAGAAGAAACTAAGGTCAGAGAAGTTAAGTAATTTGCTCAAAGGAACATAGGCAACAAGTGGCAGGTGCAAGGTCTTAATCTGGGTTCTTTGACTCCATGATTTGGAGTTAAATCTACCCTTAAAGCCCCAATCCTTTTGAAAAATATCAAGTTTGGAAGTTTCTGATTAGGCAAAGCACTTAAATTTCTCTAGGTCCTTTTTCTCATTTTTAAAGTGGTGGGAGAATACCAGATGGGCTCTAAGTCCCCTTCCAGCTCTAAATGTTTTTTGATTCTATGATGAATCCTCTCTCAGAGGAAATGATCAAGTTCTTCCTTGCCAAGCCTAACTCCTCTACCATCTCCCTTTTTACCCTCATCTCCTCTTGCCTGGACTATTGTAATGACCTTCTAATAGGTCACTGCCTCAAATTTCTCTGCTGTCCAACCCACCCTCTATGTGTTGGTCAGAATGATAATTGTAAAGCACACATATGACTATATTAATCCTTGATTAAGAAGCTCTAGTCTCCTCTCTACCACCTCCCTACCAAGTTAAAATTTGAGCTTCTCTGTTGGTAAAGGAGTTTTGATTTCATTCTTTCCTGCTTTCCTTATGACTGCTTCATCCATCATTATCTCTTTCTTGTGCAATTTTAATTCTTCTTTCTGTGCTGCTCCCTCCATCTACAAACACCCCCCATCCAAAAACCTGCCAAAAAAACCCCAACACTTCTTTTGAACCTACCATCCCCTCAACTGATCACTTCTTTCCTTCTCTTTCATGGTTAGACTACTATTTAGGAAGTCTTGTACATTTATTATTACCACTTCAATAGTAATAATGGCTAGGATTTGTATAGCATTTTAAGGTTTGCGAAGCACATTACAAATATCTCATTTTATCTTTACAATGCAGGGAGGTGCTGTTATTTAAAGAGGAAGAAACAGATCCTGAGAGAGGGTTAAGCGACTTGCTTAAGGTCACATTACTAGTCTGAGGCTGGATTGAGTTCAGATCTAGCCTATCTCTAGGTCCAGAGAGCTATCCGTGGCACTACCTGGCCATCTCAATTTTATGTAGTACTTTCCAGCACTTTCCAGAAGCTGCCTTGTTCGTGGATCACTGATAAAGTGGATCACTTTATCTTTGGATCAAATGGCTCCTCCTTTATTTTATTTTATTGCACTTTATCTGTGGGAGGGAGGTCCTTATGCCTCTACTCATTGTCTCATTGGACACAGTTAAACACCTTCCCTTTCTTGATCCCCTCACCTCCCTTGGCAGCCATGACACTTCATTCTGATTAACACTGTAATTACAGAGGCCCCAGGGAAGAACTGGAACCAGGAAAACTACAATATAAATAATTGTTGCCATAGCTAGGGTGGGCAGAGGCAGCATGCATACCCTGGGGTAGTTAAGGAGTAGGAAGGGCTATTATCCCTGTCTATGAAGGGCTATTATCTCTTTCAACAGTGGATAATTAGGCTAGGCCTCCTTTGGTGCCTTTGGGTTGTTTGCATAGTGAGAGTCTGATCCATGTAGGCCCCAAAGATTCCAGAATGGGGCTGCTGAATTGTCCTGGGGCTGAGAAGTTTTCCTTAGGGACTTGTGTCTTGGGTGCTGATCAGCCAGGAGTCAACTAAATAACCAGTATGTGTGTCTGTGTTCACCTCGGGTGTGTGTGTGTGTGTGTGTGTGTGTGTCTGTGCGTGTGTTTGCTCATGAAGACAAGTTCTATTTTCTAGTCAGGGCTGTGTCTGCAATTTATTATTCTGATAGAGAATTGAGATTTCATCACACATCAGAAAGACCTAACAACTTTCATGTTGCTCTTTTTGTGTCTAGATCCTTCTTCCTTGTCTCCTTGGCTGGTTGCTCATTCTCTTAAATATCTACCTCTCCCATCACCAGATATCTATGTCTACCACACCAAAACTCTAATCCAATATTTCTAAATGACTGTGAGATGTCACCACTTTGATGTTCTATTGGTACCTGTAGTTCAACATGCTGGAAAACAAATGACTCTTCTCCTTTCCCCCCAGTCTACTCTCTTCCCTAATTTCTCTATTTCCGTTGAGGACATCTCATACTTCTCTTTTGTACTTTTAACCTCGGAGCTGCCTTTGATCTTCATTCTCCCTTATTCTCCACAATTAGCTGCCAAATCCTGCAAGGTATCTTTCATTTCCCCCTTCTTTTCTACTTCCATTGTAATCACTACATTAGGCCCCCATTACTTCTTATAACAAAGTTATTAATAGTAATGGCCTCCTCACTGGTATTCATTCCTTAATCTTCCAATTTCTTGTTCCTTCTTCAGCTTTAGTAATCCCAGTCATAGTTCTAATGGTGTCACTGCAGTACTAACTTACCCTCATACACACACAGACACATGGATACATACACACACACACACACACACCCTTTTAGAATCTCCCCATTTTCTACTGAATGAAAGTATAAGTTCCTAATTCTAGAGTTCAAGACCCTTCACAATGTGTCCAATCTACCTTTCTAGGATTTCTCCTGGAAATACCCTTCAAATTAGATGTTTTATTTTCTAGTGAAATGGACCTTATTCCATCCCCTGATTCTTCTCCTGCCCACTCCCATCTTTAAGCCTTTGCTCAGTCTGTCCTGCTTGCCTAGAATGGATGCTGTCACATAATGCTGTTAAAATCTATCCTTTCCTATGAGGGCCAGTTCAGGTGCCATGAAGGGGATTTGATCAAATACTTATTTTTAATGTCAAAAAGAGCTATTTTATCTGTTTTTCTTTTACTTCCTTCCTGAAACTTTCCTTGCCACAACCCCCCAAATTGTGGTAGCATCATACCATAGTAAGTGAACTGGATTTGGAGCCAGAAGACATGGATTCAAATCCTAACACTACCACTTACCAATTATGTGACTGGGTATAATTAGCTTCTTTGAGTCTGTTTCTTCTCCTGTAAAATGAAGGAGCTGGACATAGATGGCCTCTAATATCCCTTCCAAGGCTAAATTAATGATGATTTACACAGTTGCTTACTACATCAAAGTTATTTTTGCTTATGTCATATCTAGCCCTGCTCTACCTCATATCTAACTCCTTGAGAGAAGGTACCTTATCTTTTTTCCTTCCTTCCTTCCTTCCTTCCTTCCTTCCTTCCTTCCTTCCTTCCTTCCTTCCTTCCTTCCTTCCTTCCTTCCTTCCTTCCTTCCTTCCTTCCTTCCTTCCTTCTCTTTCTTACTTTTTATTTCTTTCATCTTCTTTTGGATTCTAGTTATCCTCAACCATGGAAGCAGCTATGCTTTATCTTTGGTGCATAATTTCTGCTTTGGAGAGGTTGGAAGGGGCATGAGGATTGGAGAAAATGCCTAGTCTGACATCTTTTTTATGTGACAGAGGAGTCTTTAATGCTGCTTTCACTTTGACCTCCAACGTCTAGCCCATTGCCTTGCACATAGTAGGCATTTGACAACTATTTGTAGAATTGAGTTGAATGACAAAAGATCCTCCCTGTCTCTCCCCTTAATCGCTTTCAGTCTCCCACAATAAAACATGCTGACTCTAACATGAAGCATTTGCTTATGTCCTAGGTGCTGAGCTATGGCAGGTGTACAAAATCCTGAATTTGAAGTCTGGTTACCTAGTTATTTCAAGGAGTTCAATGAAATCAACCAACCAAATGACCCTCCCCTCACCCTGCCAACCATCCTGGTTCATTTTCTTTATTAATTTAATTGAAAAAAATCATTTAGACAAGTACCAACATGAGAATGTAAGGCGTATTGCAAAATCAAACACAACCATGATAGGCTGCTGAAGCTCCAAAAATATTGGGCATTCCTGAACTAGAAGGTCAAGATATAACAAAAGGGGACTTGGACCAGCACATGTTTTCAGTGTCAAGATGTTTCTTTTTCTTAATTCCTTTCTATTACTTACACTTTGTCAGCAAGGTCTGTAGTAAGTGTCTGAAGAGAGTTCCTGATCTTTTCCTTTTTTCTTCCCTGGCCTATGAATAACAGAATTGCTGAAGCCACTAGGGTACTTAGGTCTTCCTAACAGGTTTTATTAAATGTTATATTATTATTATTAAACATACTGTACATGAAAATTTTGTTTAGCAGATAAAAGCCTCCAGAGATCTGATGATAGTAGCTATATCATTACTTTGGAGATAATGATATTATCTGCTCCTTTGCCTTAAGATTTCTTATTGAATCATCGGGATTTTCCCCCTTAGAATCAGAAAGGTCTTATAGACCAGTCCAATCTCCTCATTTTACAAATAGGGAAAATGAGGCCCAGAGTGGGAGAAATAACAAATTTTGGCATCTGATTCTAATTTGATATCTAATTTGAGCATTTACTAAGTTTTCATCAGTCTCGTGAATGATTGGAAAAAGAACCCTTATTCCACACTTTTCTCATGAGCTGCACCTATTGGTCCCTATCTATATGCTTTGTCTTGACCCCCAGTCTGGTACTACTTTTTAGCCCACATTAGTCTTCACCTCAGAAGACCTGGTATCTCTCACTAGTGGAAGTCAGACCAGTCACATCTTGGTGCTTTGAGTCATCCGTAGGGTAAGAGTCGGATCCAGACAAACCTCCAGAGTTGGAGAAGGGTACATCTTCATAGTTTGAACTCTCAAGAAGAGTCTCAGGCCACCATGTCAGCACTGTCACCACCTTCCATACCCACACATGCTGTCCTGTCACTGGGCAGCTGAATACTAAACACTGTATCTGGGACTTATATCAACTCCCCAGTCATTCTGTGTCTGGCATCAAATTCTCTTGTCTAGTTACTTAGTTCTGAAAGCCACCACAAATAGCCTTCTGGGTCTGGATTTTAGTCATTTTTAAGGGGGTTCATTGCCAGAGTACTTGTTCCAACTGGCTGGATCTCAAGGAAATTCCCCAGTCTGCTTAGATAGACACAATTTGTTTTCCCAAGTTCCCTCACTCCACCCCAATTACTGCCTTCATTGTGACCTAATGCAATTGAACCTCTATTGTTTGACCACTCTTTCCTATCATCTCTAAACCTGGCTTGTATATTTGGAATATGCTTCTCCTCTGTGGTATCCTATCTAGTCCAAAGCATCAAACAAAAAAACAAAACAACTCCTCCCCCTAAAACTCAAAACAAAAAATAACAATTAATTGTTAATATTAATTATATAATTATTATAATTAATATAATTAATTAATCATGTTTGATATTTGATAGATAAAAATGAACAGTAATAAAATTATATAGGACAGACAGCTACACAGAACATGCAGAGCCCTCACAAAATGGAAAGGGCTTCTTTAGAAAGTAGAGAATTGCCCACTGCTGTCTCAGTAGCTGTCCTCTTACCCTAGGGCCCTGGGCTCCTGATTGATTAGAATTCTCCATATATAGGTCAACTTGGAGCCACTTTTTCTACTCTTTGGTCATTTTCATACCATGCTACCACTCACAAAACTTCCTAGTATCTCCTCTTCCACTTCTATCTTTAACTATGGAAAAAGTAATCAAATATGCTACCACTCCTGCAAAGGACACATCAGTCAAACCTCTCAGAGGATGACACCCATCCCTCACCACCGCTCCCCTGTATGTGTCATCTTTCCCAAGGAGAAGGTAGGCTCCTTGAGGGCAGAGGCTGTCTTGCCTTTTTATTTGTACTCCCAGTATTTAGCACAAAACCTGGCACCATGTAATATGTGTTTTTTCCTTCCTTCCTTCCTTCCTTCCTTCCTTCCTTCCTTCCTTCCTTCCTTCCTTCCTTCCTTCCTTCCTTCCTTCCTTCCTTCCTCCAGTCCAATCCATGCCTTAAAAGAATCCTCACTTTAACATGTCTGACAAATGATTATCCAGTCTCTTCTTGAAGATATTTTCTAAAAATGAACATCTCTAATCTTCTAAGTGGAGGTTGGATGATGCCTGGTAGTAATGTTGTAGAAGGAAATTCAAGTACAAGTTGGTTCAGATGTCCTCTGAGTTCCTTCCCAAAGAGATTCTGTCACTTTGTACAAATTTCTATTACTTTTGTTAAATCATCCACATCTTATATTCTTAGACCCAGAGTATTAGGCCTGGAAAGGGACTTTAAAGTTTATTAATTCCTTCATTTTACAGATAAGGAAACTGAGGCCTAAAGAGGACAAATAACTCACCTAGGTAATTTTAGGTAATCACCAAAAGCTTGTAAGGAGCAGAATTGGAACTGTCTAGTGATCTTTCCCTGCTACCTTGGTGGTTAACTTACCTCTTGTTCTCAGCTAATCTCCCCCAAAGAATGCTAATCATTGAGCCCTAGAGAAATTCTCTCCCCACCAGGCATGCAGAAGCAGTTAAGTTCTTGCTTCTCTTGCTCCAGTGTGCACTGGTCAGCAATAGAACAAGTATTATCCTTTGCGAGGCCAGACCCAGAAAGGTAACCGAGGCTGCCCTAAATAATACACTGGGTGTCTTGTCGCAAAAGCCAGTGACGTGCTAGTGCAATTTATTTTACACCGATTTATGAGGCCCGCTGCACACAAATAGATTATTGTAGTGTCTGTGATTAATGGGGCACCGTGCAGCTGTATGGACTTCATAAATCATTTGATACAACGTCGAAGCAAATTTTACTTGCAAAATCAGTTTCAATCAGCTTGGATAGGAAGGTAGGTGAAACAATTGAATGTGTCCAGTTGTGGGCGATATCTCTGTGCGCAGCAGTCAGTGGTAGGTTGGGTTTTATGTCTCTTATTATCGGTGATCTGGAAGACTGAACAGGAGGCACATTAATTAAATTTGCAGATGGAATTGGAGGTGTCATCAATGTATGGAAGGCAAGAGAAATGTTCCAAATGGGCTGAAAGTGTTGGTGATGGTGATGAGGAAGACGAAAAAAAATGTAATACAACAAAAACTGAGCGGTGGATGAGAGAAATCTGGGAATAAGATAATGGTTATGAGATATAAAATAGCTTGAGAAAATTTGACAGAAAAATTAGTGTCGCTTAAAAGAACCCAACTGAGAAGCTCATTTCATAATGAAAAAAACACAAAACCCCAGCACTGCTTTCCTCGCATTTCATCCTTTGACTAGAAATGGGATGAGATTTTAGCAGTCAGCAGTAGCAGATCTTGCTTCTGTCATTCCTTCTTTTTTGTGCTGATATTCATGGTTTTCTTCTCTTGACCCTGGAGTCTGAAGTTTGCTGGATCAGCACCAAGTCACCCCTCAACATCTATGACGAGGGATGGGGGTGAAAGGCAGGGAGGTGAAATAATTGTGTGGCAAGGTTAAACAGAAAGAATTCTCTCCAAACTTCTAGACTTCGCTAGCTATTCCTTTCATTCATTTATTAGTCACTCAAGTATACCATTCCCAATTCTTTTGTAGTCTTCTCACTGTTCTTGTGAATTAGCCTCGTTCATACCTTCTTTGTTTCTTTCCTGGAATATTTTGATAGACTTATTCTAAAAAGTCTCCCTTCCTCCAGTCTCTATGCTCTATAACTAAACTTCATTGAGTCACCAATAAAAAATCCTATGTAATTCCTTTTACCAAAAATCTTCAATGATTATTTACGTTATTTTCTCTAGGATAAAATCAGACCTCCTAAACTCGGCAGTTAAGGCCCTCGATAGTCTGGCTGTGCAATAGTTTTACAGCTTTATTTCATGTTACTCCCCTGCCATTACTCTTCATTCCAGTTGAACTTGATTAATAGCTGTCCCTTGAACTTGACTCATCATCTCCTATTTCCATGCATTAAAGTAAAGCTTTAAAATAAAGAGGACCTCTGTGATCTCTCTCCTTTGTGGTTGTTCAATTGTGTCCAAAGCTTCATGACCTCATTTGGGGTTTTTCTTGACAAAGATATTGTAGTAGTTTACTATTTTCTTCTCCAGCTCATTTTATAGATGAGAAAACTGAGACAAATAGGGTTAAATGACTTGCCCACAGTCACTTAAGTATGTGAAGCTGGATTTGAACTCAGGGGAGATATCTTCCTGACTTTCGACCTTATGCTCTATTCACTGTACCACTTCTCTGTCTCCGTCTCTGTCTCTCTCCATCTCTCTCCCTCCCCCTCTCTCTATCTCTCTCTCTGTTCTCCTCCTTCCCCTCCCTCTCTCTTTCCCCCTCAAAAAGGTGAACATAACTTCACCCACTTCTCTTAAAATTTTCCTGAACTTTTGTCCCAATCACTTTTTGCCCTATATCTTGTTTATTTGTGTATGCATTGCATATATACACACTGCACTTCATGCAATATAAGCTCCTTAAGGATAAGGACTGTTATCTTTGTTTTCCTAGCACCTGGTAAAGTGCTTTGCACATAGTAGATGCTTAATAAACATGCTTAATAAACTTTCTTGAATAATAAAAGGTAACATAACATTTTCAGGCTTGCAAAGTGCCATACATAAATTACCTGATTAAATCTCACAACAACTCTGTGAGGTAGGTGCTGTTATTATCTCAGTTTTACAGGTAATGAAACTGAGGAGAAGAAAGATTAATTGACCTGCTTGGGGTCACACAGTTAGTAGGTGTCTGAGGCAGGATTCAAACCTACATCTTCCTGTACTCTGATCCCATTACCACCTCAGTGTTTTGAATGTAATTGAATTTATTGTATTGAAGAATACTTACATAGGTATCTACTGTCATTGATGTTTGAAATAACACAGGAAACAGGAGAATAAGATTGAAGAAGGGCAAATGTCCCACTTCAGAAATAAAAGGTAAGGAGTAGGGAGGCAAGATAACAGAGCCTAAAAATCTTAGACCAAAGAGCTTGATTTTGATTAATGGGGAAATCTAGAATAGATCAGTAAGGAGATGATTGGCAGACCTTTAGAGAAGGAAACAGTAACTGAGAAGAACCAGTGTGGCTTCGTCAAGAACAAGTCATACCAAACTAAACTCATTCCCTTTTTTGGTGGGATTATTAAACTAGTAGATAGGGGTGTGGAGTTGTGACTATAGCTTGACCAGATTTTTGGCAAAGCTTTTGATGAAAGAATTAGTATTTTGTGTAGGAGCAGGAGAGAGATAGACTAAATTATAGCACACTTAGGTGGATTCAAAACTATTTTGGATATAATCAGGGAGTAGTTTTTAATGACTCAATGTCAATGAGGCAGGAGGTTTCCAGTGGAGTCCTCCAGGAATCTGTGTTCAACTTTTTGTTGTTGAACATTTTTATCAATGGCTTGAATAAAGGCACAGATGATCTATTCATCACACTTCAGATGATGAAGATCTGGGAGTGGTAGCTAACACACTGGGCAATAGAGGTGAGGATCCCAAAAGGTCTTGACAGACTTGGAATCTAAGAAGATGAAATTCAATGGGGCTATAAAATAGTTACTCTTGGGAGTAAAAAAAAAATCAACTTTAAAAGTACAGATGGTGGAAGCATGGAGAGACAACAGGTAAAAAATATCTGGGGATTTTAATGAACTGCAAGCTCAAATTGAGTTTACAGTATAGTGTGGCAACAAAAAAAGCTAATGCTCTATTGGGATGCATTAAAAAAGGTCTAGGTTCCCAGAATAGGAAACTATTGTACTCTAACATAGTCAAGAGTATATCTGGAGCATTATTTTGTTCAGTTTTGGACAACACATTTCAAAGATATCAATAAACTAGAAAGTGTTCAGAGGAGCAACTGAGATGGTGAAGGGCCAAGTTGAAAGACCTAGATAGGCTGAGCCTGGAGGAAAAAAAAAAACAAACTTTTTTTTGAAGGGACAGGGGAGAAATTATAGCTATCTTCAAATATCTGAGGAGTTGTTACATGGACAGGGATTAGACATTCTGCTTGGCCCCTAAGGGCCCAGAAATTGCAAAGAGGAAATTTAGGTTTGGTATCTGGAAAAAAAATTCTAAAAATTAAGAGTCAAAAAGTATAAATGTCCCCAAAGATTGTAGGTTTCTCCTTCTTGGAGGTCTTCAAGCAGAGACTGAACTTGTCAGTTATTAATGGGTTGGCCTTTGAGGTCCCTTCCAACTCTTACTGTCTAACATTCTATATTCCCGCTGGTGACATTCTCTGAGCATTGACTATCTCTCACATTTTATAACATTAACATTTAACTAACTAGCTATTTTGTAGAATTGATATTGGGGCCAGAGGTCCTATCAGTTTCACAAATGACATTGGGACAGGAGGGTCTAGGGATTATTTACAAGGCTTAAGGAAAGGCAGAAGTCTATAGCACTGTTAACAGAGCTTCCATGACAAAGGCCCTCCCCAGAGAAAATCCTTGCTGTCTGTTTCTATAATTTAACTTTAGAAACACAGATGTATAGGGGTTAAAAGATCATTTCTAAGAGAAATTAGTAAATTAAGTGAGGTCTAGGCTGCAATAAACATAATTAGATAGACGAGACAGATTAATTCAGAAATTTACAAAGAAAAAAAAACTAGAATTGTGGGGAAAGGATTGTATCCTCTGAAGAGGCCATCTAGACCAGATGTCTTCAGGTTTTAAAGGGAGGAGGGCCATGGAAAGGTATTATATTAGAGTACAAAAAGAACTGGACTTCAGAGTCTTAAGATTTTGCTGTGTCCCAACCTTCCTGAGAGTTTCCCGTAAGAAGAATAAGAATAAGGAGAGTAAGACCTATTTAAAGCTTTTTCATGAGAATCAAACAAAATACTATTTGTGAGATTTCTTTGGAAACTGTAATACCATGTAAGTTAGGCATTCTATAAACGAAAGCTATCAGTAAGGAGGCAGCATGAGGGGAGGGAGTGTTGGGCCTGGAATCAGGAAGATATTGACTTAATCTCTGCCCCAGTCACTTAAGAAGGTGTGTGATCCTGGGCAAGTTACTTGATCCCTCTGAGTCTCATTTTCTTTATCTGTAAAATGAGTAATTGGACTAGATAAACTCTGAAACTCTTCTGGTCTCTGAATCTCTGATCCTATGATCTGTCCTAGTTTACATATTTTTCTTATATTATTTATGCATTTTTTGCCTAGGTTTATGATTTCATTTGTATAGGGAGCTCCTAGTGGACATTTCCTCTATGGTAGTTGACCTGTTGACCTGTCCCTTCTCTTTCACTTAGAGAATTGCCTGGGGGCATTGAGAGGGTGAGTGATTTCCAGCAGTCACATAACCAATATGGGAGAAGCTGGTTTTAGAGCCAGGTCTTCCTTATTACAGTCCAGATCTATTCACGTCATTGTGCTGCCTCTATTTAGTTAAAATAACACAACAGAAGCAGTAATTAATTGTTCCTAGTTATAATGTACTTGTGTGGCCTGGGAACTGAGGAGGGCCCTGAGAACTGCTTTTATACTTTTTTGGTTGATAGGCTGAATTGATCAGATTTACTAGAAATCATCTTGGAAGGCAGAAAGAGCAGTCTGGCTTTCAGGGATTTGGATGTGGGATCTGAGGGAGTACAAGGTATTTAAGAAACTGTGCTGAAGCTAACTCCTAGGGACTCTCAGAAAAGTTAAATTTTCAGGGTGAGCATTTACATCTCAGGAGTAAGCAAACATTATAAATCAGAACATGCTTTATTGTTTTGTTTATTTCTGGACTTAAGAAAATCTTAAGAGGAGAAAATGTTAATATTGCAGATTAAATTTAAATTTAAAAGTGTGCTCTGCTTACAGAGAACTGGTTGTTAAATGTTCACCAGTACATCCCAGAAAAGTGCTTCTGATTAGGCAAAATGGACTGGGTGGGGAAGTAGTACTCTCTGGAGAGAGAGGAAGGGAACGAAAAGGGGGATGGCAAGATGTGGGAATGAGCAAGAATAAAGAAAAAATACAGGAGGATAGTTCCAGAGTTTTTTAAGGGTTATGGGGGGAATGAGGAGAGTATAAAAATTATAATCACTCCAAAGGCTAAGGATGTGTTGCTTGCATTACATAATTAATGAGTCATTTGCATTGCACAATGTGTCTACAGACCTGTGGCTGTTTCTTCACACTTTTCTGAAGGGTTGGAAGCCAGAAGCTTCTTAACTCTTGACCAAAAGGTGAATAAAAGCCCTTAGGAGCCTTCTAGTCACAGACCCTTATTTTATAGATGAGAAGTTGGAAATTCTCAAGAGGTGACTCGACTTGCCCTGCAGCTCACACCACAAGCAAGGAGCCAAGCTAAGATCTGAACACAGGTATCCTGCTGTCTCCAAATGCAGTGTTTGTCCACTAGGATACCCTGCTTAAACACAGTATTTTGGGTCAAGGCTATTTGAAAATTAAGATCTGACAAGAATTGTATATCTTTTCTTTGTTGAGTTGTTTGCTTAAAAGGGTCACATAAACTGTTATGATGGTGATGTTTCCTAGGACCCTGGGGTCAGGTTCCATCTAGAGAGCAGAGTGTTAAATTTTCAGTGTGAACATTTAGACTGAGAAATTGGCAAACACTACAAATCAGGACTTGATTTATTATTGCTGATTGCAAATGATGGCTAAAATGTTAATAGTGTAGGCAAAACTTAAAAATTTGTCATTTTTTTTGAGATGTCATTAAACATTTATCAGCACACTTCTGTCCCCTACTCTATTCTGACAAACAGGTGAAATTAGCCTTTGGGCATGTTTGTGAGATAGACTTTTTCATATTTTAGTAAAGAGATGATTTTGAAATATAGTTCTTTGTCTTCTTCTCATCTTGACCCTGTGAAAGGGTATTTCTTCCCAAGTGTGATCAAGGACTTCTACAGAAACTCACAAGCATAAGCATTGTCACTTACAGGTAGAAAATGCATTAGTTTGTTTTACTGTGACCTAGATGCCAATGGGAAAAGGAGAAGGAAGTTATTGACTTATTTTCTTTTTATTATTCCAGACCTTAACACAGGTCCTGGGATCATAGATCTAGAGCCGAAAATACCTCGGAAGTCATCCCCTTCAACCCTCTTCTTTTTTAACGAGACTTGGTGAAGGTCACACTGTTGATAAATATCAAAGGCAAGCTGTGATGAATACAGCTCTAAGATGGTGCTCACTCACATTGCCTCCAATACCTTTTCAAAAAAGTTATTATTTTTATTTTTAATTAACACGAATTTTAACATTTAACATGTCCCTTCCACTACTCTCCCATGAACAGTTTAAAAAAATAAAGCTTTTTATACTTTCTGTACTTATCTACATAGTCCAGCCAATTTTCACATTAGCCACAACTGAAAATATGTGTGTCTTTCTGCATTTTGAGTTGCCTTTCTGTAAGGAGGTAAGTAGCATGTTTCATGTTCATCCTTTTGGATTCATAAGTTATCATTGCAACGATCAGAATTCTAACACCTTTCAAAGGTGTTTTTTTTCTGTAATGTTGTTGTAGACATTGTTCTCCTATTTCTTCTCACTTTACTCTGCATCAGTTCCTAGAGGTCCTCTCAACTTCCTCTGAAATTCTCTACTTTATCATTTCTTATTCCACTGCATTCATATGAATGGCTATTTATTTAGATCTACATCAAATTATTTGTTAAGCATCTACTTTGTGGAAAGCATTAGGCTAATGTAGAAGTAAGCACATTGGCATTCACAGGAGGGCCTGCTGGACAGATTCTTAGATTTGCTTTTCTAAAAGGAAAGCAATATTTGAGGGATCAACCGTCACTTTAATTAAACACATATTCCAGCAGAGAAAATACAAGCAGGACCAACAGACAGGGCTTCCAACTGTCTGACCATGGGCAATATATACATCATCACCAGAGAGAGAAGCACCAACATTTGGGCTTTCAAAGCTGGGGAGCTTCTTAAAATGGCTGCCCAGAGTCTCATCTGGCACAGGAATCTTCTTCCAAAAACTAAGTCCCAAAGCAAAACCTCACCTCAGAGTATGTATACTTTCTTCAGAGGTGGAGGGCATGACTCTTCATGATCCAGTGCCTCACCAGCAATCAGCAAAAGGTGTGAGCCCCCATACAAAGCAAGCCTCCCCCAATCTAGCCTCTCTCAATAGCCCCACCTGAGGCCTATCAATAGGCAGGGCAGATTTTTAACTCCTGTTACAGTTAGTCTCTGGAATAAATGAGAACACAAATTCTTTGACTAAAGGAACAGTTCCTTCCTTCCTTCCTCCCTTCCTTCCTTCCTTCCTTCCTTCCTTCCTTCCTTCCTTCCTTCCTTCCTTCCTTCCTTCCTTCCTTCCTTCCTTCCTTCCTTCCTTCCTTCCTTCCTTCATCTTTGTATACCCAATATCTAGCACAGATTAGGTGATTAAGAAAGGCTCATTGAGGCAGTTTTTAAAGGAAGAAATTGAAGCTATCAACAACCATATGAAAAAAATGCTTCAAATCATAAATAGAGAAATACAGATAAAAGCAACTCTAGGGTTCCATCTCACATCTATCAGATTCACAAAGTGACAAAAAAATAGGTAAAATGACAAAAGTTGGAGGAGCTCTGGGAAAAACAAGCACATTAATGTACTAGTGGATAAATTGTAAATTATTCTACTCATTCTAGGAAGCAATTTGGAAATATGTTAAAAAACTCACTAAATTTTGTATGCCTTTTAGCATATACCCCAAAAAGATAAAAGGAAGAAGACAGAAATATTTGTACACAAATATTATAGCAATTTTTTTTTGTAGTAGCAAATAACTAGAAATTAAAGAGGTGCCCACAGATTGAGGAATGGACATTATTGTATTTGTATGTAATGGAATACTACTACTTCATAAGAAATTGTGAAAAATACAACTTCAAAGAAAACCTGATAAGCCTTGTATGAATTTATACAGAATTAAGTGAGCAAAACCATGAGAAAAGTTTATTTAATAATAATAACATTAATAAATCTGATCAATGTGATAACTCTTTACTCTAGATGGTCAATGATGAAGCATGCTACCTACATCCTGACAGAGAGGTGATAGAATCAAGATACAGAATGAGACATGCGTTTTTGGACACGCTTAATGTAGGAATTTGATTTGCTCAATTCTGTAGATTTACTCCCAAGGTTTTGTTTTTCTTTATTTTTTGTCTAATTGGGGGGGGGGGGTGATTATGGGAGGGAAAGAAATTGCAAGGAATACAAGTTTAAAAAAGAAAGGCTTATTAAATTGAAAACAGGACTCTGTAACATCAAGCACAAATTACTAGGACAATATGAATTTAATACAGATGATTGTAGTGTTCAGTGCTATATAATAAATACATTAGAGAGGTGAAAAAAGAAAATGTTACTTGGGGCCTCAAGGCAGAGGCTGGTATGTACATCCAGCTGGAGGAGGGGAGCTAGGTATCAGGAAGCCACAACACTACTGACAGATCCTGGATTATAAACACATTAGGTCTCTGCCTTCTTAAAGCATGTGGTCTGAAAAGAACGGTGGTAATAATGAGTAGAACTGCACCTGAAGACATAAGGTGATCTGATTAATAGCAATTTAACCAAATTGTCTTCCCTAGGCATTTGGGCCAGCCTGGTGTGAGGCAACAAGGCTTAGGGGATAAAGGGATAGATTTGAAGTTAGGAAAGGCTAGGTTGAATTCTCAACTCTGATATTTACTATTTGTGTAACCATGGCCATACCGCTTAATTTCTCAGAGCCTCAGTTTCCTCATTCGTTAAATGAGGATAAAATATTTACCTTACAGGGTATCCTGTGTAGCAAATGAAACAGGATATGTTATTTGCAAACTTTAAAACACTTGAGTTTTTTTAGGGGCAGGGCCCTATGGGTTTTTGTTGCTGTTGCTTTTTGGCAAAGGTACTGGAGTGGTTTGCTATTTCCTTCTCCAGTGGTTGAAGGTAAACAGAAGTTAAACAACTTGTCCAGGGGTCACACAGCTAGTAAGTATCTGAGGCCCGATTTGAACTCATGTCTTTCTGACTCAAGGCCTAGCGCTCTATCTTCTGAGTCACCTAGCTGCCTCCTTTCAATCAGTGTAGGAAACTCCTCATATGGACATTCTCTCCCCTGAAGTAGATGGGTAGTTTTTCTGTAACAGTCTTTCAGACTTGTCTGGGAGCACCAAGAAATTAAGTTTCTTACCCATGATCACAACAGTCAATATGTATCAGAGGCAAACTAGAACCAAGGTCTTTTGAACTCTAAGGCTAGTCCTCTATGTATTGCTATGTTGCTTACCAGAGCACTATATAAATATTATTTATTATTATGGTAGATATAGTGTATTTATGCAGAAGAGAAAAGATGGCTAGGCCATAGCAAATGCCAGCCCCCAATATCTCTCCTCTCCTCTCCAACCAAACTAGAATTAGAAAGGCAATAGGCTAGAGAAGATGCCCAATCTAATTCTTCAAATTCTGGGCAGTCACACACGCAGCGTATCTGTAGCTCATTGGATTGATTTAACTTATCCTCATTACAATCCTACAGAGATTTCTGGATCCTTAAAATGGTACAATAGGTAGGGTTTTGTTATGTATCAAGAAAAAAGCAATTAGTGAATCTCATGGATGATATTAGAGCACATTTTCTAACACAACAAATTGAAAACATTTCCAGAAATTAGGACAAGTTTTCTGGAAAACTACTAATAAACTTATTGTATAAATATGAATATTAACAATATTTAAACTCCCAAATATTTTTTCCCCTGTTGGCCAGAGATGTTAAGATAACCGGAGGCAGACTCCATAATTAAAGCAGCCCAAGCAACAGTCAGGAATTTATTTAGCTGTAAGAAGGATTTTCAATTAAAACATATTAAAGTGCTAATATTTACAATAGATGAAAAGTAATTGATTCATTCATGAAATTCCTTTTTATGCACCATATCCCTCATTTTACAGAAAAACCCATTTACAGATGACTTTATTATCTTTTCCAAGTTCCTGGCATGCTGGAAAATGTGTCTAAAATGCTACATAAATGATGAGTTCCTTTATTTGTATGGCCACGTATAAAAAGTCCTCCTCTCTAGGTCTACTCTGGACTTTGAGACAAGAAAATCTCTGTCTGTGCCTACGAGCAGGTAAGATGGGAGATTCTCTGAGGTAATATAGCTAGTCAAGATTCAGAGCTGGAAAGAAAGAGGCACACATGATAACAATAGGGACTGTTGCCTACTGTTCTCTTTCTGGGCCAAGAAGCCACAAGCTCCACTTTGGCTATACTTCAACCTCAATAGATTTGACAAAAATCAAAAGATTTTAAGAAAAAGAAAGATCAAGAAATGTAGATAGAAGTGGGATCACACAGAGATACTGCCATGTTGCTGCTGGTTTTAGCCAGTTGTTGGTATGCAATTGTGTTCGTCCTTCCTTCGTTTTCAAAGAGGACCATGACATCAGAGAAATAATGACATGACTTGCACCTGACTTTGTTTTGAGTGAGGGAGGACTGTGCAAAGTCACCAGCCTCGCTTCTTCTCCAGAGCCATCTGGATCCAGTGACCAGATATTCATCAGGATGACTGGAGATGACCTAAGATGCACTGGGAGACCTTGACCTTTTAGGCTAAAGTCTTTTCAGGTATTCACTTGAAGTGAATGCAATTAACATGTATTTAAAGTGTTGTTTTTAACACTGTGATGTCTGTGTGTGATTAGCATACTATTGACTTATAATAGGTGTGTTGCTACCTCTGAAGGTGGTGGTGATGCTGCTTTTCCTCCTGCTCGGGCTGTCTGTGGTGGTGGTGTTCCTGTGGCTGGTGTTGCTGCTGACCTGGCTGCTTTGGCTGCTGTAGCTGGTGCTTATGGTGGCTGTGTTATCGATGCTGGTGCTCCTGTTGGCCTTTAGCTGGTGGTGGCGCTGTTGCTGACCTTGCTGCTTCTGTTACTGGGGCTATTGCTGCTATTTTTTTGGAGGGGGTTGCTGCTGCATTTCTGGTGGTGTTGCTGCTGGAGCTGCTGCTACTGGTGGTGGTGGTAGTGGGGCTGGTGCCTTTCACAGAAAATTGCTATCCTGTTGTTAGTATGTAATTAGTGTGTTATTGTTGTTTTTCCAAGTAATGTGTTACCCTGAGGGGGTCTTCCCCTCCCAGTTTGATTTTTTTTTTTTTTTTTGATTAAAGGGGCCGTCCCTTGACTCACTTCTTAAAGAGGCCATTCACTGAATGGACATTGCCTCAGTCAAAGTGAGAACCTATGTATCTCACAGGACTGGTATGAGGGCTTTGTGGAGATTCCTAAGTGGTATATAAATGCAATGTTTTGATAATTGCTTAGAGAATCTCTCTGCTCACTGTCCTTCTGTTTTCAAGATGGGTAAGAAACCCAAGCAGTGCGGATCAGAACAGCAGTGGAAAGGTTGGGACTCAGAAAATTTTAGGCCCTCAACACCACCTACTCAAGCCCTGAGACAGAATCAACCAGCTATTAGAACTTTTACTCATGTGTTAGATCTCCCTTCAGGAAGTATGTAGGAAGTATTGTAGTCAACAAACAGCTGTGTAGTCACCAGTTAACAAGGGAATCATTTCCTTTTCTTTGCTAGAACTGGAAAGGTTAGGATCAGGAGGAGGGGTAGAATGGAAGAAGAGCACCGCATTTTGAGGAACTTGGAAGGAGATAATTTAAATGAAAGAGAAAGCTGGGAGGATGTTTTAAAACTGACATCTTTTCCAGAAAAATTGTATAAAGACCTTGACTATTTTGTTCACATAGTAGCTAGTATACTTCACTTAAGGAGGAGAAAACAATTCCTTAAACTTTCAGACTTGGAAAGGGACCTGAATCCAATCCTTTTATTTTTTAGTTGAAAAAAATGAGATTCAACCAATCAGTTGAAGTCAGTCAGTAAGTATTTAATAAATACCTACTATGTGTCAGGCACTGTGCTGAGCTCTGGAGATACAAAGAAAGGCAAAAGAAAATTCCTGCCCTGAAGAACTACATAATTGTCAATTGGTAGGGTTAGGACTTAGACCACCATGGTCTCATTCCCATTGCAAATTCTTTCCACAGTTTGCTGCTTCTTTGCAGCAAAACAATGAACAGTTTCTGCCCTGTCCACTGATTTCCTTTTAAAGGTGGCATTAAGGCATGTTTTGTGCATCAATGCATTAGAGCAAGTATGGTATACTGAAAAGTGATGAATGATTTGGGTTTCAGAAAGACCTGGGCTCAGATCTTATTTCTGATGCTTATTCTCTATGTGTCCTTGGTCAAGTCACTTACCATCTTTGGATCTCATTTTCTCATCAGTAAAATGAGGGAAGTTGGTTTAAGTCAGAATTCTTAATCTCAGCTATGTAAACTTCTTTGTAAAAACTTTTTTTATAATTGTAATTCAATAGAATTAGTTTCTTTTGAAATTTTATATATATGTATATATAGTACATACACACAATGTAGATATATATTATGATATATATAATTTATATATACATTATGTATATACATATACATGTACACATACATGTACATATACACATATGAGGAACCCACAAGCTTCACTAGACTTCCAAAAAGGTCCATAATACAAAAAAAAGGTTAACCACCTCTGGTCTAAATGATCTCTGAGGTCACTTTTAGTGTTAAATCTATGCTTCTATTGTCATAACCCAAGAGAGCCAGAGACAGAGGTTAAATGTGAGCCAGTGTGGCTTACCACAGACAGTAGAGGGCAGCAGAGAGCCACTTATTCTAGCATAAAGTGGGATCTCAGAACAAGCAGGTTCAAGCATCAGGGACAGGGTGTGATGTCATGGTGTGGTGGTGGTGGTAATGATGATGATGATGACGATGATGATGATGATGATGATGTGGTGTTTGTGCACGTGTGCAGAGACAGGCAAGGGCCAAGCAGAATAGAGAGAGAGAGACTCAAAATCCATGACGTCAAGAGATGGATCTGGAATCACAAGTTGGAATATAACCCAAAACAGGGCGGAAGTGACAGGTTACAAGGTGCAGTTGCTCAAAGTCCATAAGAATTGAGAGCTATCGTTTGGTGAGCTCAGACAGTCCTTAAATCCTTGCCCCCTCTGGACATTCAAAAGAACCTCCAGATACATGGCAAGGATCTGACATCTATGATGTTACCTCAAAAAGTTATGGATACAGCATTCTTATTTTTTCTGAAACCACCAGTTAAGGATTCACAAACTTAATGATTATCTTCTTGAACTTCTAGCAGTGCCTTACTGTACTAGGCACCAAACAATGTTTACTTATTTGAAAGCATTTATTTCATTTTGCTGAACTTATTTCCTTCAGTCTTCAAGAGATACCTCCTGGTTCTCATCTTCTAGGTTTTGGTGATCAAGTATATATTCATGAATTTCATGACTTCGTGTTCTTTTCGGTTGGGCTTTCTCAACTTTCATGTTTGCAAACTTGAAGAGTCTTAATTTTTAAAGCTCTTATGGGAAACCCCTCCATCTCCTTTGTCATAGGGCCCGCCTGTTGTATGATATACTGGAAAGAGCATTTGACTTAAAGTCAAGAAACACTTGGATTTGAATTCTGCCTTTGATATGTTTATTTAGATAGTACCATCTCCAATGTGATTCTTAATTTTCTCATCTGTAATTAATAGAATCTACTTCACATGGTTATTATGAAGGTCAAATTTAAAAATTGCAATCAGTAAAATTCTTTAAAAATATCAGCTATACTTATTGCCAAGTAAAGACAGGTTGTCACATCATTCTGCCTTGGATGTATATTTAGGAGTCAAACTTTATTACAGACCAAACACTTTGGCAGCACACACATATTAGTGGAGCAAAATGATTTTATTCTGTATTCCCCATAGCAAAGTCAATGCAGGCTTGTCCTGAGTCAGTGCCCCAAGTCCCTGCCCATGGGCAGAATGCCTGATATTCATACATTAGGCAAAGACCACTCTTAACTGTGTCACAGAAGCCTAGGTTTTCAACTGGAAGGGGTCTTAAAGCTGAGATTGTCCAAATCTAACTACAGATAAAATGTCAGTCTTAGAGAGGGTAAGCCATTTTCCCAAAGTGTCACAGGTAGTAGGTAGCAGAGTTGGGTTTTGAACCTAGGTGCACTGACTCCAAATTGACTCATCTGATCATTTCATCTACTCATTGTACAGTGGTACAATGCTGCCTCTCAAGGTCCTTCAGGTCTTGCTAACCTCTATAAGCACATTTCAAATTCAGTGCTAGCGCACAAGGAAAACATGATAGTGAGTAGAGAATGGAAACCATTTAAAAATTCTGTTCTCACATTACCTGCCTCCAGGTGAATTGGCAGGTACCTTCTTGCTATGTTCTGATATGTAGGAGGAGCCACTGTACCAGATAAATTGCCTATATGAGACTCAACAATGGGATATCAACCTCCTATCCATCATTGTGGTCAGGTAACGATAAATGTGACTCCACTAATAGAGGAATGAACTGTATGGTTCTGCCTGTATGGCTCTATCTGAGGCGCTAACATCTTTGATCTGTTAGATTTCAATTATCCAGAAGGTACATAAGGAGGGGTGTGTTGGTAAATGCCTAATAACTGAATCTCTGGGAAAAAAAGTACATATGACATACTTTTAAGTTTAATCTGCATTAGCAACATTTTCTCTGTTGATTTAAGTCTAGACAATCAAAAAAATAAATAAATTAAGGCTTAATTTGTAGCACTTGCCAATTTCCAAAGTGTTCAAAGTTTACATGGGAAATTTAACAAGTGGCTCTGAAGTTTCAGCACACCCCTATACAGGCCGGATAGAGCAAAAGAAAGAGAGAGAATGGGAAGATGTATTATTTTTATTCTAATAGCTAACATTTCTACAGAGCTTTAAAGTTTACAAAGGACTTTACGTATAGCATTTCTTTTGATTATTATTTTATGTCTACTCTTTTATCTCATTGTGATATTAAGACAATCCCAGGTTCAATAACAAAACTAGCAGAACAGTAGCTCTGGCAGATACTATGAAGTTGGCAAAGCTTCAAATATGGTCTCAGGGACAGACTATATCTGTTTAGCTAAATTTGGAGAAGTTCATTATGAATAGATGTCTTTGAGGTATTGATATTTTTTTTCCAGTGGAAACATGTTAAATTGTCTCAATCTCTATCAGGATTGAAATTTACATCAGGGGAAGGAATACCATCTACAGTGATGAAATCACAGAATTATAGATTTAGTACTGAAAAAGGATGACAATCCCATCCTCCCAGTTTATATGATTATTTTTCTTTTTGGTTTTTCTGAACTTGGAAGATAATAACAAATAGGAGCATTTTTACATACAAGTAAGAGAACTTTAATCTGAATTCTTAAGTTTTTTAAAGCTGTTTCTTTACCATGTTGTAGTCATTATATAAATGGTTTTCCTGATTGTACTTACCTCATCTAGAATCAGTTTATATAAATCTTCCCAGACTTTTCTGAATCCATTTCTTTCACTGTTTCTTAAAAAACCTCCACAAAAATTTATTTATTTTTAATATTCTTTTCTTTTTAAAATTTGAGTTCCAAATTCCCTCCTTCCTCTACCCCACCTACTGAAAAGGCAAGCAAAATGAAATCAATTATGCATGTGGAATCATGCAAAACATTTCTACATTAGCTAGATCACAGAAGAACCCCTCAAAAATAAAGTGAGAAAACTACTCTGATTTGTACTCAGAGTTCACCACTTCTCTTTCTGGAGGTGGATAGCAGCTTTTTTTTTTTTTTTTTTTTTTTTATCAATCCCTTGGAATTCTCTTAAGTCATTGTATTGATCAGAGTAGCCGAGTCTTTCACAGTTGATTATCATTAAAACATTGCTGTCACTGTGTACAATGATCTTCCAGTTCTTTCTACTTCCCACTTTGCATCAGTTCATGTAGTTCTTGATATGTTACTTCTGAAACTACTCCCCTCATTATTCCTTATAGCATGATAGTACTCCATCATAATCATATACCATAACTTGTTAAACCATTCTCCAATTGATAAAAATGCCCTCAATTTTCAATTCTTTGCCATCATAAAAAGAGCTGATATAAATGTTTTGTACATATAGGTCTTTTTCCTTTTCCTTTAATCTCTTTGGGGTACAGACCTAGTAGTGATATTGGTGGGTCAAAGAGTATGTACACTTTTATAGCCCTTTGGGTATAGTTCCAAATTGTTCTTTAGAATGGTTGGACCACAACTGCATCAACAATTTATTAGTTTACCTATTTTCCCCTCATTCCTTCCAGAATTTGTCATTTCTGATAGGTGTGAGGTGGTGCCGCAGAACTGTTTTAATTTGAATTTCCCTATTCAATGTGGTGATTTAGAGCAATTTTTCATATGAATACAAATAACTTTGATTCTTCTTCTGAAAACTGCTTGTTCATATCCTCCAACCATTTAGCAATTGGGAAATGAATCATATTTTTATAAATTTTACTCAGTTCCACATATATATGTGTGTATATATATATGAAAAATGAGATTGCTTTTGTAACTGAAACGTAAATTTTTTTGACATTACTTCATTGTCTACAGCATCTTTTAGTAAAATTTAGTTTTCCTGATTCTCTCTTTTAATTAAGTCTATTTTCTTTTTCTTTGTCTGAGGTCATGATTTCTGCCTCTATCTTTTTAATTTCAGCTGAAGTATCATAGATTCTGCTCCAGCCCTTTATTTTAGCTCTGTGTATGTCTTTCTATTTCAAATGTATCTCTTGTAAACAACATATTGTTGAAGTCTGACTTCTAATCCATTCTGCTATATGCTTCCATTTTATGGGTAAATTCAATCCCATTCACATTCACAGTTAGGATCACTAACTATGCATTTACCTTTATACTATTTTCTTTTGTTTATCCTCTCTTTTTATCCTATCTCTTCTCAAAAATCTGTTTTGATTCTAACAACTGCCTTCTTTAATCTGCCCTCCTTTTTATCATACCCCCACTCCATATCTCTTATTCAATTCCTTTTTTATTTCTCTATTGGGTAAGATAAATTTCTATATCCAGTTGAATGTGTATATATATGTATATGTAGTCTTTCCTCTTTGAATCAATTTCAATGAGAGCAAAGTTCAAGTACCATCCCTTTCGTACCCCCCCACTATAACAGCTCTTTTTTTGTGTGCCTTTTTTATATGAGATAATTTTCCCCATTCTACCTCTCCCTTACCCCTTCTCCTATTACATTCTTCTTTCTCACCTCTTAATTTTTCCTTTGAAATCATCCCAACATAATCAACTCACACTATGCCTTCTGTTCACATAGATTCCTTCTAACTACCCTCATAATGACAAAGTTATTAGCAGTTACATGCATCATCTTCTCATATAGGAATGAAAACAATTTAACTTTATTGGGTTTCATGATTACTTTCATGTTTACTTTTCTACGCTTCTCTTGAGTCTCGATTTTGAACGTCACATTTTTTATTTTGCTCTGTTCTTTTCACCAGGAATGCTTGAAAGTTCTTTATTTCATTAAATATCATATTTTCTTTCTGAAGGATTATGCTCAGCTTTCCTGGGTAGGCTATTCTTGGTTGTCATTCTGGTTCCTTTGCCTTCTGGCATATTATATTTTAAGGCCCACTGGGACCATCCCTAGTTGACCTGATCTATATCTTGCCACTGGACCCAGATGGCTCCAGAGGAGAAAGTGAGGCTCATGACTTTGCACAGCCTTCCCTCACTTAAATCCAGTTCACTTGAAAGTCATAGGATCACAAACAACAGGGCGATGAACAGCAACAATTCTCTGCTCCTTTTACATGGTAGCTGCTAAATCTCTATGATCCTGACTGTTTCAAATCCTATTTGAATTGCTTTTGTCTGTCTACTTGTAATATTTTTCTCCTTGACTTGGGCACTCTGGAATTTGGCTATAATATTCCTGGGCATTTTCATTTTGGTATCTCGGGAGGTGATTGGTGGATTCTTTCAATTTCTATTTTATGCTCTGGATTTAAGATATTGGAAGAGTTTTCTTTCTACTTTCTTGAAATATGATATTTAGGCTCTTTTTTTTGCTCATGGCTTTCAGGTAGTCCAATGGTTCTTAAATTATCTCTTCATCTGTTATCCAGGCTAGTTGTTTTTCCAATGGGATATTTCACATTTTCTTCTATTTTTTTCATTCTTTGGACTTTGTTTTATTGTTTCTTGATGTCTCATGTAGTCATTTGTTTCTACTTACCCAATCCTAATTTTTATGGAGTTATTTTTTCCAGTGAGCTTTTGTACCTCTTTTTCCATTGTCCAATTATGCTTTCTAAGGAGTTTTTGTTTTGAATGGATTTTTGTCCCCCCCTTTCCACTTGACCTAATCTGCTTTTTAAGGAGTTCTTTTCTTCAATGACTTATTGTACCTCTTTTATTGTTAGATCAATTTTGTTTTTTAAGATGTTATTCTCTTTAGCATTTTTTTGGTGCCTCTTTTACCAAGCTATTAATTATTTTTCATAATTTTATTTTATTACTCTCATTTCTTTTCTCAATTTCCCCTCTACCACTCTTATCTCTTTCTTTAGCCCTACTAGGAATTCTTGTTGGGCTTGGGTCCAATTAGCATTTTTCAAGTTTTTGTTGTCTTGAGTTTATATCTTGATTTTCTGTGTGCCACTGTAGTAGCCTTTTATAGTCAAGTTATTTTTGTTTTATGTTCATTTTCCTAGCCTATTTTTCTTGACTTTGAACTTTTTCTTAAAGTTGGGCTTTGCTCACTTGAGAATGGGGAAGTACTGTCCCAAGGTTCAGACTTTTTTTTATGTTACTGTTTTCAGAGCCAATTTTGAGGTTCTGTAAGCTTTTGGTACTTCCAAGGTGGTGTGATCAGGGAAAGGTGTGCTTACTGCTTGGTCTGTCCTCTGGTCTTTATCCAAGATAGGCCCCTATTTCCCTGCAGCTGCAAATGTTAGTGCTCCTCTTGGCCCTGGAATTTTGACCAGCTCTCCTGCTCTCCTATGGTCATAAATACTAGTGCTCCTCTTTGCCTTGGAATTGTGACTCAAAACTGCTTGTAGGCAATAGACTTGCCAATTAGCACCAGCTGCACCCTGTGCCAGCAAAGGGTCCCTTATAATTTCTTTCTGATCAGTTGTCTGACCCCTTTATTGTCTCTGGGCTGAGACCTCCTGAAGTCGTTACTGCTGCTGCAGCTGTTCTGGCAGCCTCCAAGGCCCAGCACTGATACTGATGGGTTGGGTTCTGCATGGGCATCTACCCCAGTGTCACCTCAGGTGTTGATCTCCTATTGATTTTCCTAAGTTATGTTAGATTGGGAAAAATATCTCACTTGGACCTTTTGTTACTTTTACTACTCTTAAATTTGATTTGAGGAGTTATTTTAAAGCTGTTTGGAGGGGACTATTGGGCAACTGGATTGCTGCTTGTACTCTACCATTTTGACTCTGCGTCCTTCTTTATTGTTTCTTGCAACACAGTAATATTCTATTACTGTACATTCATGTGCTGTAATTTTTTTAAGCCATTTCCCAATTGATTAGCTCTCTAGTTTTCAGATCTTTGCCACCACAAAAATGCTACTATGAATATTTTTGCACATGTGATCTCTTTTTAAAAATGTCTATGGGCTATAAATCTAGAGTCAAAGGATATAAATAGTTAGTATCTTTTTAGATATAATTTCAAATTGCTAGACTAATTTGTAGCTCCACTAACAAAGGCATGAATGCTGTAGTATTCCCATATCCCCTCCACCAACTTTTTCTTTTCATTTTTCTCATCTTTGTCAATCTTACCAGTATGAAATAGAACCTCAGGGTCATTTTGATCTGTATTTCTCATATTATTAATAATTTGGAATTTTTTTCACATGGCTATTGATAGCTTGCTTTTCTTCTTTTGAGACTTGCCTGTTCACATCTCTTGATCATTTATCTGTTCAGAGATAGCTCTATTATTTTTTAAAAAACATTTCCCTATATATTTTGGATATTAGAACTTTTTGGTTATGATTTTCCGGGAGTCTGATGATTCTTAAATTATCTTTCTTTGATTTTTTTAGCTTAGTTGTTTTTGATAGTTGATAGCTTATGCTTCTATTTTCTTCAATCTTTTTTCCCCCACTATATTTCTTGTCTCATGGGGTTGTTGAGTCTGGTTTGGACCATTCTGATTTCCAAAAAATTTACTAGTTATGTAAAGTTTTCTACCTTCTGTTCAAAGTTACCTATTTTCCTTTCAATTCTTTCCTCCAGAGCTGTTATTTCACTTACAATTCCATTTTTATCTCTTTCTTTATTTTCTCCAAATATTCTTGTGGTCCTTGTTGTCAAATAATTTTTTTGCCCTAAGGCTTTGTGTATACTTAAAGTATTACTCTTTCCTTCTGTATTTATCATTTGGGTGTCTCTTAATCTATCCATTTCTTCTATTTATTCCTATCTCCAGTTCTGACTTGGGACTTTGTGCTGGAGCCAGCTCTGCCAGTTCTACCACACTCTTGGATAGTGTTGTCAGTCCTTGCTTGGTTCTAATATCACTTTCTTGGGTTCCTGCCACTGAGTTCTGCTTCCCCTGGTGTGCCTACACCTAGAGCTCTGACAAGCTTCAGTGACTCCAGTCAGAGATTTGTATTTTTCTGTCATCTTGTAGTTTTGCAGTGGCTTTCTCAGTGGGGGCACTGACTTGTTCTTCCATCCTTCTGGTCCTTCCCCAGTTAGAGTACAGTTATATTAATACCCTGCTGGGGCTCCCCTAGTCAGGGTGTGGCCCAAGGCTTCCCCACTGGTTGTTACCTAAAGCTTCCAGCCTGTTTTTCTGTACTTATGCTGGCTTTCTTGGCAGGTTGCCTTTTTCAGTATCTGCAGCTTCTGGCTATCTTTTTTTTTCTTCTGTAATTCTGGGCTGGGTGAAGGAGCTCACTAATGTTTCTTTTAAACATTTTTTTTGTCATCGTGCATTCTGATCTTTTTTTTTATACCATTGCTAGAGTAAAAGTGGGAGAGCTGGACTCTTCTGTGCCCTCTCATGTGATCATATTAACCAGAAGTCTTTAATCCCCTCATTTTACAACTGAGGCCCAGAGACTTAAATAAACTGCTCAAGGTTACATAAGACATAAGTGTCAGAATGAGGATTTGAACCCAGGTTTTCCTGAATCTAAGTCCAACACCTTCTTTTCCAGTCTTCCCATCCTGTATGATGCTCTCCTCAGTGGTCTGAAGAACACTCATCCTACTAGGCCAATCTTTCTTTTCTCCACCTAGCTGGATGAAAGGGAAATTAAACTGACTGTAGACACAGCACCAGCCTTGAAAGGCATACAAGGAGGACATAATCTGCACAATGTATTGGTTCAGGTCTAGGCTCCTTTGACATCTGAGGCATAGATGGCTCTGTTTAATTCTTACAGTCTATCGATAGCTTACACATGCACAGATTAAAACAAAGTGGTTTGTTTGCCCGTTTTCACAATAACTAGTAAGTAAGACACACCACCCAGTGATCTCCATTTTTCTCTCAGCCAAGTTCATGTCACTTCTATTCAATATTTTTCTGTTTTCTTCACAATTTGGTGTAAAGTGATCTGCAGCCTCAAACTGTGGTGTCAGATTTGAACTTCAATAACAAATGAATTTCTATCTTCTAAAAATATGTCTAGAGAAAAGGAGAGGGATAAAAAGGTCTTTTGACAAAAGATCATCAAGGACATGTTGGCACATTCAAAGAATTCTTCTGTGACTCCTGAAGCAAAAAGAGATTCTGAGACCACTAGGTGTCACTCTGCACAGAAGCCTGAACTTAGACATAAAAATGCAAAACATCAAAAAAAATTTTTTTTGGTAAAAGAGTTTTCGTTAGGTAGCAACGTAGAAAGGTTCCCTGCGATGAGCTTGATTCATCATTCCCTACTGGGAATGTTTTTTGCCCACAGGCAAAGAAGAGAAAGACCTCTTGGGTTCCTCTATTCCATTTTCTACTTTATTATGCTTGCAATCAGGGTAGGAGAGTATATACTATGGACTCCAGGGAGGCCAGTTCTGTATAGCAGTAGTCTGAATGCTCATTTGTTTTATGAATATTGTGGCAGGTGATAGATAGCAAAGAATCTTAATTTATGGGGGAAGGAAGTCAAAGCATAAGCAGGAGAATAGAGTTTATAAATACTATTTTGCCTAGACTGGACTATTACAATAGGTCTCTAATTGGTATCCCTTCCTCCAATTCCTCCCTTCTCTCATCCATTCTCCATAGTTACCAAACTAATTTGAAACCCAGATGTACCTATGTCAACTCCCTACTCATATATCTTTAGTGGCTCCTTACTGCCTATAGAATAAAATGTGAGCTTCTTAGTATGGCATTTAGAATTCTCTACAATCTGGCTCTCATCTATCTGTCAATTCAATTCAATAAACCTTGATTTTAGTCTAATTTTACATTATTCCTCTTCAAGTACACCCTGTACTAGTCAAACTGATCTGTTATTTTATTGAGAAAATGGAGGCATCCGAAAAGGCTATGTAAAGTGTATGTATTCTTTGATCCAGCCATGCCACTGCTAGGTTTATATCTCAGAAATATTTTTTAAAAAAGAAAAAGAACATATTTATTGTAGCTCTTTTTGTGGTGGCTAAGAGCTGAAAATTGAGAGGCTACCCATCAATTGGGGAATAGCTAAACAAGCTGTGGTATATGATTGTGATGGAGAATTATTGTGCTATAAGAAATGACAAACAGGGTGATTTCAGAAAAACCTGAAAAGACTTACATGAACTGATACAAAGTGAAATGAGCAGAACAAGAAGAACATTGTACACAGCAGTATGTTGTATGATGAAGAACTGTGGATAATTTAGCTATTCTCAGCAAACAATGATCCAAGGTAATCTCAAAAGACTCATTATGAAACATGCTATCCTCTAGAGAAAGAACTGATACAGTCGCCTTTTTTTGAGTCTTCTTGTACAAAATGACTAATAGGAAATTCTTTACATGGTTGCACATGTATAAACTATATAGAACTGCTTACTGTCTCAGGGAGCGGGGAGGGATAGATAGAATTTGGAATGTAAAATTTTTAAAAAAAGCTGAGAAAAATTGTTTTCACATGTAGTTGGGGAAAAATAAAATATTATATAAAATAATTGAGGCATCCATCTTGAGCTCCCTCTTCTCCCCCACCCCATCACTCAAAATCCTCCTTCATCATTCCTACCACCCCCTCTGTTTTTCTGCTGATGTGGGCCTTCCCTTTGGTGAGGCTAACATTTACATTCATGTTCTTGATCTCTTCTCCTGCTATCCTTTTCAAGAGCTCATTCTCTCTTTTGTTTCTAATCTTTCTCTTCAATCTCTCTATATCCAATGAAATCTTTTCTATGGACTTCTCCTATTCTTAAAATTCTTCACTTGACTCTACCAGAGATATTCTTTTAAAGGAATACATTCCTTTCCATTTATTCTCCTTCCATTCATTACTTAATCATTTGCAAACTGGCTTTTGATCCAATCTCTTCCTTAAAACGTCTCTCACCAAGTTTTCCAAGTATCTCTTAATAGCTAAATCCAAAGACATTTTCTCTATCCGCATCCTTCTTAACGACTTTGCAAGGTTTGACATTTCTGACTACTCATTCCTCCTAAATACTCTCTTCCCTGTATTTTCATAATAGTGCCTTTTCCTAGTTCTCCTTCTGCTCATATGACTGCTTTCTCAATCTCTTTTGCTAGATCGTCATCTGTGTCCCACTCACTATATGTGGATACACTCCAGGACTGTCCTAGTTTTAATTTTTCTTCTCTCTTTACCATCTTCCATGGTTGCCTCATCAGGTCTCATGCATTCAATTATTATTTCTTTATAGATGACTACCAAATCTACACATCGAGAAATCCATTTCCCTATCAACAATGACCTAATGGACATTTTCAGTGAAATATTTCATAGGCATTTGAACCTTACTGTATCCAAAATAGAACTCATTATCTTTCTCCCGCAAACCTTCTCTTCCTCAGTTCCCTATTTCTTGTGAGGGCACTAGCATCCCTGTAGCTATCTCAATATAAAACTTTTTAACTTTTTAGTCTCTGTCTTTTCCCATTACCATGTCTTGTGCAACATCCCTCACATCTATGTCCTCAAGATCTCTCATTTGAATTATGGCAATAGCTTCCCTGATGGGACTCTGTTTCTGGTCTCTCTGATTTTTTTTTTTATTCAGCTGCCAAATTGTTATTCCTAAAGCACAGGTCTGACTGTATTGTGCTCTTACTCAAGAACTTTCTATTTCCCCTTATTGTTTCAAGGATAATACATAGATTCTTTTGTTTGGCAACTTTTTATAATCTGATTCCCAGACTGACCTTCTAGGCTTGTGTCATGCTATTCTCTCTCATACATATGTTGCAGTCAAATTAGCCTGTTTGTTATTTCCCATAAATGACTTTCCATTGCCTACCTCTGTGACTTTGCCCAGGTTGACCCTCATGCCTAAAATGCTTTCTCTTCATCTCCACCATTTGAAACCCATGGCTTTCTTCAAGGTTTAACTCAGGTGCTGACTCTTATAAAAGTTCATGGGAACTTAGGTTCTAGGGTCACCTGTCTCACTTTACTGATGAGGAAACTTGAGACCTATAGAAATTTAGTGACTTGTCCAATATCACAAAGAAGCAGTATTTGAACCCAGGTCTTCTGGCTCTAGAACTTGTGTTCTTTCTACTATACTATATACTTTAATAAATTAGACAACTCCAAAACCTCTTAATGGTACTGGAGAACCCTCAGGAGAGGTGAAATATAGCATACTTGGTCTTCAGGAAGTGAAGTCTAGGGTAGTCACTATTATACAGATAATTCTGAGATCCCTTTATCTAATTCTAACTTTTCCCTTTAGCCCTAATCTCACTTTTCCAACTGCCTATTGGCTATCTTGAACTGGATATCTTATAGACATCTTAAGTTCAACATGACCATAAATGAACTATTATCTTTCCCCTGAAACCCTTCTCTCTTCCAAATGTCTCTATAACTAGAGAAGTCACGGTTATTTTTCCAGTCATTCAGCTTGGTGGCAAATCTCTACTTATCATTCTCCCCCTCACCCACAACATCTTAATCTGTTGCCAAATCTGTTAATTCCATTGTGACAATATCTCTCCTATATACCTCCTTTTCTCACGTGGTTGCACGTCCTCATCACTTCATGCCTACATTATTTCAATAGCCTTCTATTTAGTCTTCCTGCCTTGTCTTTCTCAACCCCAGTTCATCCTCCACTCAGCTATAAAAAATGATCTTCCTAAAGTGCTGCTCTGACCATGTCACTTCCTCTACTCAATTTCCCTTCAGTTCACCATTGCGTTCAGAATCAATTATAAAATCCCCTGTTATGGCTCTGAAAGTCCTTCATAATCTGGTCCTTTCCTACTTTTCCAGTCTTTTTAAACTTAATGGACCGCCCCCCAATATTCTATTATATATTATAGATTATATTCTATATTTTATGATCTACTGATATTGGTCTCCTTGCTGTTCTTCATAGGGCACTCCATCTTCAAAGTCTGTGACTTTTCACTGACTGTCCCTCCTTTTTTCCTGTGGGCTTCCCTGACTTCCTTCAAATCTTATCTCCCATTCCACTTTCTGTAAGAAGTCTTTCTTCAAGGCTTGTGCCTTCCCTGAGACAATATTTATAAAGCACTTAGTAGACACTATATAAATGCTTATTCCCATCCCCTTACCCTAGAAGATGATTTTCCCTTTACTACATATACAGTATAGATGTGCATATGCGTGTTTGTGTATGAGTGTGTATCTATCCTGTATGTTTATAATTTTTTGTGTTGTTTCTTCCATTAGGATGTGAGCTCCTTGAAGGCAGGGAATATTTAGCCTTTCTTTGTACTCCTAGCACTTCTCACAGTGTTAGGCACATACCGTAAGTGCTCAATAAAAACTTGTTGACTTGAAAAATGTCAAAATATGATCATATCAAATGACTTAAACTCAAAATAGAGCTCTTGGTCTCTGTTTAATAGTATACTATAGGAACTCTGAGTGAGTTTTTAAACAAGATTTGTTTTCCCTTGAAAATTATAGTGAACTGAAGGGAAGGAAGAAATTTAAGGTTGGCAGTAGAGAAGGTGCTGGGCAATGGGGCAGAGGGGAATGTGAGAGGAAGAATAAGAGGATCTTAGTATAGAGCTTGAAGAGATTTTGGAATTTAAGTCCCTTATGTTAGAGGTATGGAATTGGAGGTCCTGGGAGGTTAATGTGTCCAAGGTCATGTAAGAAGGCATCAGAAATGAACTGCTCCTACGTCATCATGTCAGTGGAGCATCGGATGCTGCCCAAATGGACTATATTATAAATAGCGATAGTACTGCTGATTGATTCAGCCAGATTAGCGTAGAGACTGGGAGAGAAGAAGGGAAGAATCAGGTGATTCTAATTACCACATTAAGGTCAGGTCATTCTGACCAATTTCCTCTTTCCTATTTTCCTTTAAAGCTAAATTGTTTAGGTTTAGATAAGTGAACAAAACCCCCAAATTTTACTCATCACCAAATTTTGTGCTCTAATTGCTGCATTCACTGGGTTAGAAAATAGATATTTCCAAATTTACTTATCTGACCAAGCATAGGAAATGATGTTGTTTTTTTTTAAAGAAAAAATCATTTTTATTCCGGTGTTAACTTCCTTTGGAAATCTATTTTAGTGTATTGATTCTTCCTTTCTCTGACTGATAAATTGAACATGACCATCAAACTCCATGAATATACATTATAGCAAATAAAGTAAAAAAAAAATTCTTAATAATCCACAATAATGAAGAGTAACAGAGGTGAAGATAAGGTAAAATAGTTGACAAAAATTAACCAAATAATGTGATGCAGTAGAAAGAGCAACGCTCTTGGGATCAGAAGTTTTCACATTTATAAAATAAAGTGACTGGACAATTAGATCTCAAAGACCTTTTTCAGTTTTACGGCTCCCTGATTTTTCTGATTCGAAGACCTGAATTAAAATTTTCGAAGTGTGCTTACTATGATCTTGGGTAAGTCACTTAGCTTTTGAAAATCTGTTTTCCTTATTTGAAAAGTGGTGGTAGTAATATTTGCAGAATTGTCCTTATCTCCTAGGGAGATCAGGGATTTTGTTGTTGGCAGGAGTGTATAACAAAGGTTGAGCCTCATCCGGCCCTTTCTGTCTTGTACCAAGTTGAGTAGTCTGGCAAACAGGAATGATGGAGGTGGAAAGGAAGCTTTTTAACCAAATTCAGGGGAGCAACTTTGTAGTTTTGCTACTCGGAGGATGACAAGATTGAATGGAATTTTCAGACCCAAAGTCAGATAGGAGACTAGGATCAGGGAGCCTTAGCCCAGCAAGAGGAAAAAGCAATACAAAGGACAGATTTTTAAAAGTCTAAAGCTATTTCTAGCTAGATGGTTGGGCTCTGCATCACAATGAGCCGAAGTATAAACTAAACAGCCAGTAGACACTTCTTTTCCCTAGTCCCCTTCCCCATGAAAAGGAAGCCAATGGTACTTGTAGTCTAGTAGACAACAGCAGAGAACAGTCTAAGTTTAACAGACAGTAGATACATGGCAGGGACAAGCATGGTAGAAAGAGCAGAGTAGCAGAAGACCCCAGATCAATAGGATATAAGCAACTTTCTAGAGGATAACACCATTGTAATGGGTCTGAAGCATTAGAGATAGAACTTGCCCTGTCCACATCTGTGCACCAGGCACATATGTTTATGTTATCTATGGTTGAGTTCTTCCATATTGTGTTCTCTGGTCAAACAATGAATCAAAAAACATTTGTAATAAGAGCAACAATAGCCAACATTTATATAGTACTATATGTAAGGCCCTGTGCTAAATACTTTACAATTATCTCATTTGATTCTTACAACAATCCTGAGAGATGATACTATCATGCCCATTTTAGATGAGGAAGCCAAGACAAGTCGAGATTAAGTGACTTGTCCAAGATCACACAGCTGGTATCAGAGGCTATATTTGAACTCAGATCTTCCTGACTCTAGGTCTGATGCTCTATGTATTATGGCCACCTTATTAAGTGCCATGTTCCAGACTCTATACCAACTCTACAAATACAAAAGATAATGGTGAAATAGCCCCTGTCCTCAAGGAACTTATATTTTAATGAGGGAGATAATATGTGTGTTTACAAATTAATAGAAGATATATACAAAGCAGAAACATGCTAACTTTGAATGAGAAGGCACTAGCAGCTATGGGGCACACAAAATGCCTCCTGCAGAAAATGGAATTTGAACTGAATCTTAAAAAAAAAGAACTGGAATTCCATAAGACAGAAGTGAGGATGGAAGGCATCTTAGAAATGGCAAAGGGCTACAGAGGAGATAGAGCATCATGTGTGAGAAATAACAAGAGGCCACATGGCTGGATTGTAGAGTGTACGGAAAGAGGTAATGTATAAGAAAATTAGATTGGTAGGAAGCCTTTTAGGTGCAAACAATGAAATTTACATTTGAATCTAGAGGTAATTGGGAACCCCTACTGAGCTTATTGAGACAACTAGATGGCTCAATGGATAGAGCATTGGGCCTGGTGTCAGGGAGACCTGAATTCCAATAAGGCCTCCAATACTTGCTAGCTATGTGACCCTGGGCAAGTCATTTAACCTCTGTTTGCCTTAAGCCACTGGAGAAGGAAATGGCAAACCACTCAGGTACCTTTGCCAAGAAAACACCATGAATAATCTGATCCAGTCAGACATGACTAAACAATTGAACAAACAAATGGAGCTTACTGAGCTCAAATGTGATGTGGTCAGACCTACACTTAAGAAAAATCACTTTGGCATGAGAGAAATCCGAGGCAGAGAGAATAAATTGGAGGCTATTGCAGTAGTCTAAGAGAGAGGTGATGAGGGACAGATGATTAACAGGCTGTGTGAGTGCAGAGAGAATGAATGCTGGAGATGTAGAGACAAAAACAAGATTTGGCAAATGATTAGCTCTGTGGGATGGAGAGTGAGGAGTTTAGGATGGCATTATAGAGTTCTGTTTTGGACATACTGAGTTTGAAATGCCTACAAGATATTTAGTTTGAAGTATCCAATAGGCAGTTAGTCACACATGTTTGCTGGTTGAGTCCCTTTCCCCAACCCTGTGATATGAATGAATAAATGTGTGAAAAAATAATTTATGGAGCTCTTACTATATTCTAAGCACTGTGGTAAGCAAAAGGCATACAAATGTAAAAGCGAGACAGTTCTTGCTCTCAAGGAGCTAATATTCCAATAGGGGTATTGATGGTGAACACATGTGGGGAAGTGGTGACCAGGATGGGGGGGTTTTGTTCTGGGAAGTCATTGAGATAATGAGTGGAGCCGTAGGGGAAATGATTGGCATTCCCTTTCCAGTGTGAACAATGGCAGTATTGTTAGAAATATATTTTCGGAGTAGAAGAGTGGGTAGTAGGGCAAATATGGTACATTTGTGGTGCCAGGGTGGATGCCAAGATCATGTAGAATGTGCAGCATAGTGAGGGCTGGCTAGATATAACGAGTCATGTAATATTCTCTCCAGTGTGGACAGTGTGGCCCAGGGGTGGGAGTTCTAGAACTCGGAGGGCTAAGTCTCTAAAGAAAGTGCAATGACAGAGCTAATGTTAAGGTCTGGGTGGTTCTCAGGACTCAGGGGTAGGCAGGGCAAGTAATAAGAAGATGGGGGAGTGGAATGTGAATTATAGCTGGGGCTGAATAAATGTAGTGATCCATGTGGATATGGTAACCTATGGGAGCATGTATCCCCTGTCTAGAGAGATAAACCTTCCCTGACACTTTTTTTTGGTATATTCTATATATTTATATAGAATGCTATTATATATGTTCTGAATGCTTAAATGGCTTGCTCTGAACTAGTGTGTCCTCTAGTAGGACTCAGAGGAACTGGCACATTGGTGAGAACTTGTGAGCTATGGTTTTGAGTGAATACTAATCCTCAAAGTCTTCAAACTTGGGGTTGTTTGATAGAGCCCCATATTACATAGCCATCGAGCTATATGATGTGGTTGACTGGTTTAATTAATACAAAAGACTTTGTAAGAATAAAGTTTATTCAAATTTATCATTTATTTAGTGCCCACTGTATGCTGAGCATTGTAGAAACAGGTTATTGATAATTGTTATTTACTTTGGAAGTAGTCAAGGAAACAGTCAAACACATAAAGAAAAACACATTGTTCATACCTACTCTTCTGGAACTGAACACCTTCCAAGCTTAGCTCTCTTTTTAAGATGAGATAAATAAAAGAATGAATGACCTTTCCTTTTTCCAACTGGGGAGACAGTTGTCTCCTGCATTTTTTCTTATGTTGCACTGAGTGATTGACAAGGAGCAGGCGATTTATATAATCCCCATTCACAAATCCTGGTTCCTACACTAACAATCATTTTGAGTAATATAGATTTGTCATTTCATTTTCCCACACCATAGGATCAGATAATCTTAGACCTGGAAGGCATCCCCTAGGTCATCTAATATAACCTCCTCATTTTACAGATAAGGAAATTGAGACTCAGAGAGCTAGGCGTCAGACTACAAGAATATTAAGTGACAGAAAGAATTTGAACTCAGGTTCATTGATTCCAAAGCTGGACTCCTGAGATCTTAAAGTATTTTTGTTCTATTAATGTGACCAGTTCTTTCTAAGTCTTCTTGTTGGTATCTCTCAAATCCATGGCTATTCTATTATTGGCACTGACTTTACCAGTGAGGGAGGCAGTCTGTGCCAATATCCTGTCTTCAAAGTGTTGAGTCACCTGTTAGTCAGAAGCCTGACCTTGATGAACTCTCAAAAAGATAACTGTAATGAATGTAACACTTATTTAGTGCCTGTCATTTCAAGAGCTAATGCTAATAGATTTGCTGTTACAGCTGCTGCTTTGCTTAACTTTTTTTTTTTAATGGAAAAGGCATTTCCATTGTTAGACAGAAGTCTGCAAGTTAAGGTTTCCTCTATTTGTAGCTGGGCTTTCTTGAGAGACATGTTTTGAATATTTTTATCCTTGCTATCTTTATGTTGTTCCCCCAGTCTCCCTCCACTCCCATTTTCAAATCACCCCTTGTTGACTATTCCCAGGGCCATGGCATTCAAAGGCTAACTGTCTTGCTCAATCCATGTCATCAGGCTCCATTTCCATTGAATCTCCCTGACCAAGCCCAGAATAAAAAACATGGCATCATAGTAAAACAGAGACTAGAAACAAAATGGAAGGTAAATAACGAAGAATCAAATCAAGTTGAAATTATTCTCACTCCTCTATTTTCCAAAGATTCTACCTCCTATACCCTGAATGCCAGTCCACTCTGCCATTCAAATTTTATTTCTTCCTAATACTGTAGGAGAATGATATAGGAAATTTATGTTATGGCCGTGTATTAAAGAATATGGTCTTCAAGTAGTCTTCTGGGCCACCTTTCACTTCAGTAGTACAGCTTGTCAGTATTGTCTTCTTAGAAACTGGAACTTCAGGATATTAGCCTCCACTTATCTTCCCAAGTCTCCAGCATCTCTGTGTGCCATCATCAAACGAACCATGCTCTTACAACTCACTTCTATACCTTCAGTACCCTCATATTTCCAGATGTGCCACTTTTGACCATCCATAGATTCTGGAATCAAACTACAGCAGTCATTCTTCCCCATCTTTTATGGCTCTTCCATCCCACATCTGCAACCCCCCTCAAGAATCTCATCCTCTTTTCCAACTCAGAATGCTGAAAACTACCTGACTAGCTCACAGGTATCTGGGACATAGGTTTCTAGCCTTTTTTTTTTTTTTATAATAAGAGGTTGTCTATATTCAAGTGTTTGAACACAGAAGATATATTAAAAAAATGGTAGTGTAGTGAATAGAGAGCTGGACTTGGAGACAGAAAGTCTGAGTTCAAATCTAGCCCCAGATACTCATTATCTGTGTACGATTCTGGGCAAGTCACTTAATTTCTCTAAGCCTCAGTTCCCACATCTATAAAATGTGGATAATAATAGTACCTATTTCTCAGAGTGAGAATAAAATGAGATAATATTTGTAAAGCTCTCTGCAAACCTTAGAGTACTATATAAATGCTTGCTGTTATAATTACATGTTATAATTGAAAGTCAGAAGTTAGAGATAGTAAGTACCTTTGGTAAAATCTTGCATCTCATATTTGAGATAGAATCAATGATTTGGGAGCTTCTAATATTATTTTAATAGAAGGCTCTGTTCTCAGTGAGTTTTTTCCCCTTTTCTAGTCATGTATGAGGCAAAGACCAGAAAAGAAACTTAGGTGAAGTGGAGACCAAGGAAGAGATAGAGAAGAGAAATGGAAAGATGAGAGGAGGCAAAGAGAGCTAGGAAGGGAGGTAAGTTAGCAAGATTGTATTTGTGTAAATGAAAATGTTTGTTTACAGTTGTGCTTATGTGAGAATCAGTGTGAAAGTCATAAGAAACAGATGGTATCTTAAAATTACTTTTTATAAGTGTATAAAAGTTAATTCACACATTTAGAGTAAATATCCACATAAGACAATTTTATATTTGTGTATTTATTAAAGCTCTATTTTACATATTTGATGTTTCACAAATTGTTGAAATAGGAAAGTTCCTGTGGAGGTGTTATAGTTCATAGAAATAATAACTCTATTGACTGTGTTGTAAAGAAAATTAAGCGATTTAAGAAACATGCATCATACTCCCTACAGTTATTTGTCTCCAAATTGTTCCTACAGTCATTGATTGAGTCTTTAGGGGGACAGCTACTACCCAGAGTTCAAGTTTTTCCATGAGTCTACTCTTAAAAGGCTTCAAATTATAAATCTCCATCAGTGTGCTTTCTGGCAAAGTCATTTAGTAAACACAATAAGCTCAAAGGTGTTTACTGAAACAGTTGCATAATAATTGTAACAACAAAAATTCCCTGGATAAACCTGGAGTGCACTCTCCCACAGATACACATGATGTATATTCAAATACACTTGTAGAAAGGCATATACGTATGGAACAAATATGTCTGAGGCAACTCACACCTCCAATTCTGCAGGGCTGGTGCCAGGGATAGAGCAGCTTGGACTAGAGTCAGGAAGACTTGAGTTCAAATTTAACCCCTGACTCTTACAAGATGGATAACTGAGCAAGTCACTGTGTCCCTGTTTTCTCATCTATAAAATGGGGGCAATGATAGTACTATCTCTTAGGGAGTTGTGAGGATCAAGAGAGACTATATTTGTAAAGCACTTATCACAGTGTCTGACGCATAGTAAGTGCTATATAAATGTTAACTACTGTTATTCTTTTTTATCTCTGCTGGACAGTTCACTTCACTGGGTTCTATAGGCCTATTCCTCTCTACATGTTGACTCCTGGCTGTCAAGGTAAACTTCTAAAATCCATAACTGGTTCTCTTCTTTAATGCTAAACAACAGCAGTAACAGCAACAATGAACATTTATACGGTTGTCACTATTTACCAAGTACTGTGTGTGCTAAGCACTTTGCAATTGATCCTCATAAGAACACTATAAGGTATTGATATTGATACTTAAGTCACTTAAGTATCTTAAGTAACTTAAAGTTACTTAATTTGATATTGAGATATTGATGAGGAAAGCAAGGCAAATAGCAGTTAAGTGGCTTGCCCAGCTAGAGGATGAAGATGGATTTGAATTTCTTCTTCTTGACTGTAGGCCTGGCCCTCTCTCCACAGTATCATCTAGTCACTAGAGATGTACTCTCAACATCTGATTATAGAGTGTATGCTATTTTGTAAAGGACCACCAGGGGTGTAGTTGGAACTTGGAGTACTTATGGCTAGCTTCCTTCTAACTCCATCAAAGAGAGCCTTTTCATATATCATGAAGAGATAGAGAACACCCTTAGCTTAACACTTTGTTCTCTGTTACCTGCCTCTTTCTTTCTATGAATATTTCAACTGGGCTAGGAAAAACCAATTGATCAGAGATACTGTAATGTTAATTAGATCTTCCCTGCCCATTAATAGACCTCAAGTACCTTTTGTTAATTTTCTAATGAGGCTCTGGTTCTCAGGGGTTGTGATACCCTCTGGCTCTGAAAAGTGTATAAATACTTTGTATATACTTCGGTTTAGTCATTGGAAGTATTTGTTTGGCCAGAAGAGACTCTGGGCAGCCACTATAAGGAGCCCCACCCCCCTTTGAAAAGCCAGATGTTGGTGCTTCTCTCTCTGGTAACTATGTTTGTGTATGGTGGTCAAATCGTTGGATCTGTCTGTTGATCTGTGAATGTATATATTGCTTACAGTCAGACAGTTGGAAGCCCTGTCTGTTGATTATTATTTCTTTGTATTTTCTCTGAAGTTCAGGTCACTGACTTTTTCCTCTGAACTAAGTGAATGATCCATGTGCTTGATTAAAGTGATTGCTGACCCCTCAAAAGTTGCCTCTCCTTTTAGAAAAGCAGATCTAGGAACCTGTTCCACAGGCCCTCCTGTGTATCTCAGAGTCCTTCTCATACAGATGCCTTCAACAATACTACCTACTTCCCCTCAATACATATACATACATGGGAAACACTGTACTGTGGTTCTTGGGATACAAAGACAAAGGAACTGCTCTCAAAGAGCTTATGTTCTATTTTGGAAGATATGAACAGAGATAAGTGTAATTCTACTATTGGAGGATATGAATAGAGATAAGTATTATTTAATGTAATGTAAGGAGAGAACACTAGAAATAGGAGTAGGAAGATGAACAATTTTTTTTAAACTCCATCTTGGAAGATATGATGCTTGACCTAAGCCTAGAATTCTAAAAGGTGGATTATGAATAGGGCCTGCAATTCAAGAATGAAAAATTACTTGCATACATATATATAAGTGGGAGATAGCAAGTTGATTTCATAATCAGTTACTAGTTGAGTGTTGTTAGAATATAGAAACCATGGGATAGGGAATCCCTTCTTTACACCAGGGAAATCACAGCTTTAGGCTTTCTGATGCCATGGTCCTCTTCGAGAATGGATAGACAAAAACAAGAATTCAGGGAAGTGTTTAACATGGGACCAGGAGTGACATTGTTTTGAATTTTGCCTCTTATTAGCTATGTGACCCCATGGCTACAAATCACAGTCTCTATTATCCTAAGTTTCTTGATCTGTAAAGACAACCTGAGATATATGAGGCAACTTGTCCAGTGAGCAGCTGAAAATGTGGGACCAGAATCCAAAGAGAGATTAAGTTCAGACACACAGATTTAGAATTCACCTGTGTAGAAATGGTCATTAAACCCATGGAAGATTATGATATCACTTAGTAAAAAAAAAAAAGTAAAGGAAAAATTAAGAGGAAAGAGAAGAGGCCCCAGGATAAAATCTTTGAGGACATCCACACTTAAATAGATTTTCTTCAGCCTGCAATAGGAAACCATTTAAGAATTTTGAGAGCCATAGTGACCTATTTAGAGCAGTGATATGACAGGACCAATCTGGTGATGGTGTGCAATTCATCATTTAAAATATAGAGAAAATTTTATTGTCCACTTAAAATCATAGTAATACTGTTGCTAATATAATGTAAATTAGGAACTACCTACATCCTCTAGTATAGTTTCTGCTTCACTAGCGAGTTATATTAAATAACTACAGCAACAGCAGATGCAATTCAACTGCTTAATAGTCAGATCCCCACTCTCCATTTCTCCTCACCAGATTTGTTGAGCATTTCCATTGAAATGAATATTTGATTTGTGATATATTTTAATACATGGGTGCTTTTAAAATGAACAGGCAGCAATCATATGGATTGATAGTCTGTCTATTTGACTAGCTTTTCATAGGAGTTGTCTATTAATGAATACAGACCTTGCATTGGCAAAGACACAATGCAACTTTAAGTGAATGTCAGCCTTCTAAAAAGTGATTATTTTGTGTTCAGGGCTAGCATTCTTTCTCTGGAGGAAACCAATTCTGAAATTATAATGGTAGCACTTGGGAGAAGATGAGTCATTTTACAAAAATTTGTTTTTTGTAACATTTCTGTAGCATATCTAATGTAGAAAGAAAAATGAAGTTTCAGTGATGGTTAGCTTTTCTGGTGATTAAGGCAATACTTTTTGATCCAACCTTTAAATGAAGGAAGTAACTAAAACAACTATGGAACATATTTTGGTATAGAACATGTTTCTGTATAGAAGTGATAATTAAAGGCATGGGGGATTATGATATAACTTTTCATGAGTAAAAAATAAAGAGGAAAGAGAAGAGACTCCAGGACAAAATCTTTGGGGACATTCTCATTTAGGGGGTAAGATGATAGCTTAACAAATGGTACTGAAAAGGAGTGATCAGACAAGGAGGGGAACTTGGAGAGAACAGTGTAATCAGTAGTCATGTGAAGGAGATGGTGACAAATAATTAAGCGATGAATTTGTAAACAGCTCAGATATCACATGGGTAGCAGTAACCATGATAGCTTTGTGAAGAGCTGGTCATGAACAAAACATTTAATTTCCTTTTATGATAGAAGGACAAGCGGGAAGGAATGTATGCAAAGCATTTAGATTTCAGTAATGTTGCCTGTTTCATTCAACATGACATTCTCATCAAGAAATGTCATGACTGGTTGGAAGGTCATATCAACAGATTATTATAATAATGCAGCTGCAAACTTTATCATTGTTTGCAGTCAACACCAAGCTAGAGCAGCTTGCTAACTTGTTAGAATCTCACACATAAAGAGGATGAGCAGATCTCCAGTCTTATTTACCAGGTCAAGAAGTCTAAGAACAGCTGCAAATAATCACAAATTTATTTTAATAAAAAAAATTACCACACTTACTATGTGCAAGGAATACATAGAATAAGAAACAAAAGTACAAATGAAATATTACAAGATTTCAAAGGAAACAGGAATCATTTTCCAGGAGGGGGTAAAATTAGGGCATGCTTAAGCTGGGAGGTAATATTTGAGCTAGATCTTGAAGAAAGGGTAGAATCTGAACCAGGAGATCTCTAAGACTATATCCACATGTGTATGTATATACACACATATACATGTGCATACACATATACACAGATGTATATACACACATATATTTGCTCATATCCAAGCAGCTGCCAAGCCTTGTTGTTTCTTTCTCTATTACATCTCTTCTATCTCCCCTTTTCTCTCTATTGTCACAATCACTGCTTTAGTTTAGACTCTTATCACCTCTCCCTTAGACTCCTTTAGACTCAACTGATCTTCCTGTCTTGCTACTACAATCCATCTTCTACATAGCTGTCAAAGTTATTTTCCTTAAATGCAGATTTGACTGTGTCATTCAGTAAACTCATTGGTTCTCTATTGCCTTGAAGATAAAATATAAATTGTTCTTAAACATAAGTTCTGTTTAGCTTTTAAAGCCCCCCAGAACCTGATCTCATTCTATCTTTCTAGCTGCATCCGTCATTCATTACTCCCTTAAACTTTAAGGTCTAGCCAAATTGGCCTTCTCTCTGTTTCTTACACATAGTACTCCACCTCTCATCTCCATGCCTTTTTTGACCCCTAAACTGCTGGTGCCCCTCACTCTAAATGCCTTATAGTTATTTTTATATTGCATATATTTATTACGTGCGTACTTGGGTATTGGGTCAACCTAAGCAGGATGTATTTATAGCATCCTTCATTCATTCATTCATTCATTCATTCATTCATTCATTTATAGCATATATTTATTATATGCATACTTGTATGTAATCAGCATATATTTATTACATGCATACTTGTATGTAATATTAAATGCATATTTGTATGCATCTCCCCTGGCAGAATTCAGCTCCTAAGAGTAGGGATAGTTTCAGTCTCTGTAGTCATTTTTTGTATTTGTGTTGTCAGCTCTTAGCATAGTGTTTGGCACACAGAATTACTTAGTAAATTCTTGTTGATTGATTGATTAAATTAAAGCCCTTCTGATCCTATTTTTTTTGCCTTCTATATCCATACTCTGTCTCTTTCCCACTGAAAAAAAGAAAAAGGAAACCATTGTAACAAATGTGAATTTTCAAGCAAAAGAAATTCCTTCATTAATCGTGTCCGAAAATGTATGTTTTATGCTGCATTTTGAGTCCATCATCTTTCTACCATGAGGTAGTTAAGATTGCTTCAATATTGGTCCTATGGTATCATGGTGAGTCATTGCATTGATCAGAATGCTTAAGTATTTCAAACTTGTCTTGCTGTACAATGTTGTTACTGTGTAAGTTTTTTTCCAGGTTCTATTCACTTTACCACATATAGGTTCAGGCAAGTCTTCCCATGTTTCTTGGCAATTGTCCTGTTCTTGATTTCTTAGGGGACAATAATGTTCTATTCCACTCGTATATCATAATTTGTTAAACCATTACCCAGTTAATGGGCATCTCCTCCTTTGCCCCTCCAAACTGCTATAAATATTTTTGTACATATGGATTCTATTTTTTCTTTGATCTATTTGGGCTACAGGCCCAGCTGTGGTCTAGCTGAGTTGAAGGGTAAACAAAGTTGAGCTGTTTTTTAAAAATATAGTTCTGAATTGCTTTCCAAAAGGTTGGATCAATTCATTGTTGCACTAACATTGTATTGCTGTGACTAGGGCAGCTAAGTGGTACAGTGGATAGAGTATTGGGCTTGGAGTCAGGCCTGAGTTCAAAACCAATCTCTGACAATTACTAACTGTGTGATCCAAGGCAAACCTTGTATCTTCTGTTTCTTCATCTATAAAATAGGGATAATGATAGTATCTACCTCCCAGGGATGTTGTGAGGATAAAATGAGAGAATATAGTGCCTGGTACATAGTAAGATCTATATACATGTTAAGTTTTATTTTCCTTTTTGGTCATCTTTGCAATTTGTTGAGTGTGAGGTAGGACCTTAGAATGGCTTCAATTTGCATTTCTTTAGCTATTAGTGTTTTGGAGCATTTTTTCATGTGATGGTTGATAATATTCATTTTTTCTTTGTAGTACTATTTTTCATATCTATCAAATAGGTGCTCTTCTTTTCAATTTATCTTTATGAAGACATTCTACATTTTAGCATTTTATTCATGAAAAAACCTCATATCTAATTAGCTTAAAAACATCAAGGTCCCAATTTTTAAGCCTTATGTGGAACATTTAACATTGGTCAAGAAATGAAAAAGGGTCATAAAACTAGATTTGAAAAGGACCTTAGAGTCTATCTAGTGACTTATTTTTCAGAAAAGTGAACTGAGGTTGAGGGGCCTTAAAAGCCTTGCTTAATATTCCACAAGCATTTAATATGAGAGGTGAGCCTTGAAGTCAAGTCCTCAGGCTTCAGAGGTAGTATTCATTCCACTGTACTGTAACGATAGAGATACAAATAAAATACCATCTCTCTAAAACAGTTCTACTGTTCTCAGAAACATATTAGAATTTTTGATGGGATTAATTGCCTTTCAGTTTAGGAAGCATCAGAGAAGGACTACTGACTAACAGAAATCCAATCTGACCTCCACTCAATCTTGTTTCTAATAACAGGACTGGGCAATTAGATAAGAAATAGCAAATGACTCAAAGTGTGTCATTAATTACTGTTGGAAGATCTTATATTAGCTCTGGCATAGCAATGGGTAGACATGCAGTGGGTAGAATGCTGGCCTTTGAGTCAGGAAGACCTCGTTCAATTATTGCTTCTGAAATTTAAGAGCTTTATGACCATGAGTCATAAAGATTACTTAACAACTTTGAGTTTCAGCTTACTCATCTGTGAGGACAATAATGTCTGTAGTATCATAGGACTGCTGTGAAACTCAAATGATATAATGTAAGTAAAATTCATTTCAAAACCTTAAAGTACTATGCAAATATTAACTTTTATTCTATACAAGGCAGCACTAGGTAGTGGATAGTCCAAGAGCCTTTAGGTCAGGAAGAACAGGGTCCAGATCCCATGTGTGACATATCTTGGCGGTGTCACTAGTCAAGTTTCTAAGTTGTAGAACAGGTGCTTATAATAGTAACTCCCAACAAATTGGAAGACTAAGATATTATCATTGTCCTATGAATGCTTACTTTGGAAAACAAAGGAGGACTAGGGAAGAAAAAGTAGATTTATCAAAGTGAAACAATTCCTACTCCTAAAATAACAACCCATAGGAGCCTGGAAATGAGGAACCTGTGGCTTCATCTTTGGATTTAAAGTATTGCTATTGTTTTTCAGTTGTTAAGTTGTGTCTGACTCTTTGTGGTTCTGTGGACCATAGCACACCAGGTTTTTACATCCTCAATTATCTCCTATAGTCTGTGCAAGTTCATGTTCATTGCTTCTATGATACTATCTAACCATCTCATCCTCTGCTGTCCCCTTCTCCTTTTGCCTTCAATCTTTCCCAACATCAGGATCCTTAATACCTCTTGTCTTCTCACTATGTGACCAAAGTGTTTAAACTTCAACTTCAGTATTTATCCTTCCAATGAATAGTCTGAATTAATTTCTTTGAATATCGCCTAATTTGATCTCCTTGCTGTCCAAGGACCTCTCAGAAAGCTCCAGCACTGCAATTTGAATCTGTTGATTTTGCAGTGCTCAGTTTTCTTATAATTCAACTCTCACAGCCATACATTATGACTGGATAAACCATACTTTTTGACTACATGGATCTTTGTTGCCAAGCTGATGTTTCTGTTTTTTAGTATGCTGTCCAGATTTGTCATAATATTCCTTCCAAGTGTAACATTAAGCACCCCAACTTACACAGGGGGGCCTGGCATCACAGGTTTTTAGATCTTTCTATAAAAGGAAAGGCAACTTTGGAAGGGGTTAAAAATCACTTTAATCAAGCACATGTATCATTCTTTTAACCAAGCACATATATCATTCATCTAGTTCAGAGGAGTCAGCACCCTGAAATTCAAAGGAAATACAGAGAAATCAAAAATCAACAGATATGACTTTCTCTGCCTGACCATAATTCAAGAGATAGGTCCAACTGTCTGACCATAGTTACCATAGAGGAAGCACAGACATCTGGTTTTTCAAAGCCAGGGGGCTCCTTAGCAGTTTCCCAAAGTCTTCATCTGGCCAAACAAATGCTTCCAGTCAGTAAGCCCCAAAGTAAAACCTCACCCTCAGAGTATTTATACCTTTTTTAGAGTCACAGGGCATCCCAACTCTTGAAACCAGTTCCTCATTAACAAAAGGTTTGGACTTTCCTACAAATCTTCCCTAACCAAACTCCCCTTAATGGGCAGGCCCTTTAATAGGGGGGAGATCTTTAATCACGTTAACAATACAAATACATATACTGTTTCTAGTTAAAGAAACTCTTGTTTCTGTACTTTACTCCTAGTGAATACTCTTGACAGATAAAGGCAAGATTCAACCAGAGGCACTTGATTGTACTAAAACAAAAACTAAAAATTCTTACTTTGCTTTCCCTTACAATATCCACCCTTCCAGGATCCTTGACCTTACAATCTAAATGGCCATGGATCCTGGAACAAATAGAGGCACTATACTTTGTGATCCCAAATTCAGGAGATTTAAGCAGGTCACATAGGCAACTTGTATCTGAATAGGCATCAACATTTCTTTAGTAAATAAAACATAGTTCCCACAAAATAAGCACATCATGAACTTTTCCTTTGCAGAATACATAACATAGCCATCACACCAAGGAGCAAGTTTCTTTTAATTTCTTGGCTGCTGTCACCGTCTGCAGTGTTCTTTGAGCCCAAGAATATAAAATCTGTTGCTGCTTCCAGTTCTTCTCTTTCTATTTGTCATGAAATGATGAGAAGAGTTGCCAGGATCTCAGTTTTGTTTTTTTTTTTTGATGTTAAGTTTATTCTTCACTTTCTGCCATTAGAGTGGTATCATTTGCATATCTGAGAATGTTGATATTTTTCCTGGCAACCTTCAGTTAAAGGACTTGAGGACCTAGAGGGGCACATGTGGCCTGGAGGCCGCAGGTTCCCCACATTTGAACTAAGTCAACAATCATCCAAACCCATGTCCTGAAAGTATTTTTGCATGTTTGAGGCCTATTTTGTCAAAGTGCTATATTCTGTATTAAGAATTTTGTGTCTAAATTGAATTATATAGCAAAAGCTCATAGAAAATTTAGAGACAGAAGTCATGTGTTAGGAGGCAGAAATGATACAAGTGATTGTGTCTTTTAGCAAGCCTCCTACCTTCTTCCATTCTCCTATGCATCCTAGCTTACCTCCTTTCCCAGTGCCATAATCTCAGCTTAAATCCTTTGATGATGTTACCCCCTTACTGAGGAATGCATGTTATTTTGGGCCCTAATGATTTTCTGATTATAAATGATACTGTGTGATCCTATCTATGGTTAGACCATTATTGCTAGGATGTCTAAGAACTGGAATAATGACAACAAAAAATCTGTGGTTTTCTGTGACTTGGTTGAGCCTTTAATAACAGAACAAGAAGCAGCTGCCTCCTGCCAAGTTCATAATAATATGTTGCTCACATTTTTTTAATTGATTCATCTTCATGGAAAGTACAGTCAATTCTGGATTATTCATAGGAGTGGAACAGAGCTAGGGTAGGGGTAATCCTCTTGAAATGAATACTATATGAAATCATTTAAAATTGGTTCTTGACTGTATTGTATTGGAGTGCATACACATACATATATAAACTTTTAATTTATATTTTAAATTAGAACCATGATTTTACTACTATGGAGAATTCTTGCTGAGAAAATTCTTTCTACCAATGCAGAAGCATACCTGTTATGCAATTTATACTCATAATTTCCCAATTGACTTAGCGGTCAAAAGATTTACCTAGGGTCGACTAGTCAGTGTGTGTATACGTGTAGAGGGGGAAAAGGGGAAAGATGTGAAATCAGGTCTTTCTGATTCTCAGTTTGGTTCTCTAAACTCTATACTTAATGTGGCTTCTTTCTTAACAATGTTAAATTTAGTCAAAGGACTATTCCAAATTAGGATTGGGCATAAGATCATAGTGACTAAAAGTCTTTGTCTTATTTCTTAATCTTATATCTACTGGTATACTATGTTTGTAACCTAAGATCAGTTTCAAAATTAAAATGGTTTTAATTTTATGTGAGAAAATACGAGGGGAATCTCTAAATTCTTTTCCATAGTTAATGACCTGTGGTTCTATGATTTAATTTTCCTAACCATCTTAAAGAATTTTAATTTGGGGAAAAAGACATACTTCTTATTGAGATCCAGAAAAGATATTTTTTAGGATTCAACTGTATTTTTAGTTCCAAATTCTTTTTCTTCTTTACCCTCTCCTCCAGTCATTGAGAAAGCAATAAGTTCAAAACCCATCACAAATATTAAGTCATGCAAAACAAATTTCTGCATTAGCCATATTCTGAAAAAACAAACAAGAAAGAGAAAGAAAAATACATTTCAATATGTAGTCTGAGCCCATCAGTTCTGTAACTCGAAATGGATAGCATTTTTCAACATGAGTCCTTTGGAATTCTGGTGAGTCATTATATTGATCAGAATGACTAAATCTTTCATAGTTGATTATTTTTGCAATATTGTATTACTGTATAAATTGTTTTCTTGGTTCTGCTCTCTTCACTTTGCATCATCAGTTCATATGAATTTTCCTGGCTTTTTCTGAAACCATCACTTTTATAATTTCTTACAGCACACTAGTAGTCTGTCACATTCATATACTATAACTTGTTCAGCCATTCCCCAGCTGATTGGTATATCCTGTTTCTAATTCTTTGCCACCACAAAAAGAGCAGCTACAAATATTTTTGTACATATGGATTCTTTCCCTCTTTCTTTAGTGGTAATTCTAGGTATGCACAGTTTAGTGGATTTTTTGGGGGCATAGTTCCAAATTGCTTTCTGGAACGGTTAGACTAACTTACAGCTCCTCTATTAGCATTTTTGTACTTCTTTTCTGTCATTTAAACCAATCTGATTCAAGTGGTACCTCAGAGTTGTTTTAATGTATATTTCAACACTTAGTTCTTTAGAGCATTTTTCATATGACTAATGATAACTTTGATTTCTTCCTCTGAAAACTGACTTTTCATATCCTTTAGCCATTATCATATGGGAAATAGCTCTTATTGATACAGACCAATTAAACAGAGAATTTGTGTAGTTACCAAGATCATAGAGGTAGCAAGGATCACAGTTTGAATCTGAATCTCTTAAATCTTAAAAAATCTCTTGACTGGAAGGTTGGTGCTTTTTCCACTGGGCAACACCACATTTCACTTCTCTAGCAAGAATCATCACAAAAAACAAACAAACCAAAAAAACCCACAAGTAGTAGTATCATCTACTCACATAGTACTTAAAGTAAACTTTACAAGTTCATGAAGTACTTTATGTTTGTTGTCTCAGGTCCTCATGATATTCTCATTTTTCATATGAGGAAGCTGAGACTGAATGGCTAAATGACTTGCTCAAGGTCACACAGTTAATAGGTATTTGACTTAGGGTTGACCTTGTCTTTATGACTCTCATTCAGTGTGTCATGTACTCTATCACTTAGCTGTTCCACTCTTCTACCTAGCTGCTGAAATGGGTCTGAGAGTTTCAGGATAGACTCCGCAGTGCTCTACTTGGTCTCTCGCTCTTTCAGAGTTTCTCTCTCCCTCTCTCTTATTGTATTGTTACATTTTATTCTGGAACAATTAATAGATAAAAAGTATTTGCCTAAAATCATCAGCAAGCATTATTTGTAAGGGGGATAAGTTAATCTCCTTCTAAGTAAGGTCATATGTGAAACAAAGATGCTCACTATCACCAATATTATTCAACATTGTATTGGAGTCTCATTTTTTCTAAGTTACCTTTGAGACGCTGTGAGTCGATGATATTGCTGTGTGTGTGTATGTTTTGTGATGGTTCTTGCTAGAGAAGTGAGAGATGGTGCTGCGTAGTGGATCAAACACCAGTCTTCCAGTCAAGAGATACAAATTAACACCCTGGATTTAAAAGGTTCGGATTCAAACTCTGATTCTTACCGCGTCTATGATCTTGGTAAAGACACAAACTCCTTGGTCCCCAGCTATATCCTGAAGACATCCTTTACCCTACCACTTCTAAGATAAAATGTAAACTTCTCTGTTTAGTTTTTAGAACCTTGTATAATCTGACCCCAATCTATCTTTGCAGCCTCATTGGACGGTACTATGATGATAAGCTCTTGTCAGTAGGAATTGCTTTGTTTTTTGTATTTGGCACATAGTAGGTGCATAATAAATTCTTACTGCTTAATTGATAGTACATTTCCATGTAATGCCTCATTTGTGGCTTCTTCATGTCTGCCGAGTGCCTCTCTCCTGCCTTTGAATGACTCTACTTCAGTTCTTAGGAGAATATAGTATTCAGTGACTCATAGCCATAAATCGCTGAAAAAATATTAATATTAATAGCTAGTATTTACAAGTCTTTAAGGTTTTACATATATCATCTCAATTTATCCTTACAACAATCCAGGGAATTAGGTACTGTAAGTCCTGGGGATATAAAGGAAAGGTAAAAATCATTCCTATTCTCAAGGAACTGACTGTTTAATTGGGAATGAGGGGTGGAGAGAACATGTGAACAGCTATATATAAACAAGATAGATAACAGGGTCAATTAGAGTTAATCTTAGGTAGGAGGCACGATCCCTAAGAATAGGGAAAGCCTTCTTGAAGGGGAGATTTTAGCTGAGACTTAAAGAGAGCCAGGAGGTGGAGACAAGGAGGGAGAGAGAATTCCAGGACCACATTTACATCATAGAAAGAAATGAGGCATCAGAGAATGTCTTTTTGGAGGATGAACCTCTCTGAGTTGAGCTTTTGGTGAGTAGTGTCTGTATTTTGCTAGACTAGGTCTTGGATGACATATAGTCTATCACCAAACCCACTTTCGAATCCTTTTCAGCCTGGTAGAGCCTGTCACAGATGATTCTCTGTTAGCGTAACCTTGAAGAACCCAGGGTTACTGTCATGGCAAAGGTGGCTTTGGAGTGGGATTTAATATATAATAGCATATTATATTAATATTATTATTAATATTATAATAGCATATAAACACGCATGCATATATACATATGTACACACATACATACATTAAATATATATGTACATATATACATATATTATACAAGAGATTTAGATCTGGAAGGGATCTTAGAAGTTATGAGGTCTAAACTCATCATTTTGTTTGCGAGGCAAAGTCCAGATGGATTATGTGATTTGCTTAGGGTCACAGCTTATAAATGACAAAAGCACTATTCAAACCTAAGTCTTCCTAACTTTTTCAATGCAGTGCTATATCTACTACACTAGTGTCCCTCCACATTTTTCTCCCTTTCTTCTTCCTTCCTTCCTTCCTTCCTTCCTTCCTTCCTTCCTTCCTTCCTTCCTTCCTTCCTTCCTTCCTTCCTTCCTTCCTTCCTTCCTTCCTTCCTTCCTTCCTTCCTTCCTTCCTTCCTTTCTTCCTCCCTATCTCTTTGCCTCTTTCCCTCTATATAGTTGCATATTTATATTCAGTCAATTAGCAAGCATTTATATATACCAAATACCATGTCAGAGGGCTGAAAATATAAAATCAAAATAAATCAAAACCATTCTCTGCCCTCAGGGAATTTTAATTCTATTGGGGGAGACAATGTTATGTTTTTGTCCTTTCTTTTTGAAGAGGACTATGACATCAGGGGGATGATGACATGACTTGCAGTTGACTTTGATTTGAGTGAGTGAGGGTTGTGCAGGGTCATCAGGCTCACTTTCTCCTCCAGAGCCATCTGGGTCCGGTGACCAGATATTTTTTAAGATGACTGGAGATGGCCCAGAGTGCAATGGAAGACCCTGGCCTTTATAAAATATAATATTAAAAATAATATAAATATAGGTACCTATCTATTTAAAGGCATATTCTAAATATAAAGGAAATCTAACTATCTTGAGTTAAACCTTAAGTCCACTGAATTATTTAGAGCAAAACAGTGTGTTTCCTAACAGAGAGCATATGACATATGGGGTTTATACCAACTAGGGATAGCTTTACTTCTAGAAAACTTATAAGGATATTTTCTACCCCTGGACAGGAGGAGGAGGTGAATTACCACAATTTTCAACATTTACTGACTCTGAGGATCTTCCCATATGACCCCTGGCTAAATTTAGAAAAGACTAGTATAGGCTGTGTGATGATAAAGGAAAATTGTATTTTCTGTATTCCTATGTCTAAGACTTCTTCCCTTTACTTAACCTATATGGCTAATTGTTTCTATTTATTCCTTTTACTATCTCTTGGGCTGCTACTATTTTAGGTAAATGATCCTCTCCTCCAGGATGGGACAACCCCTCTGCAAGGAGGCTGAGCAGATGTTCATGATACCAGGCCCTGAGAATGATGTTGTTGGGTGGGGATAGGGTTATAAATGGGGAAGTGTCTAAGGAACAGGAAGGCTCTGTTCTTGAGCCCCGGAAGGGCTTCATGATTCCCGGCTCCCGGGGTATTCTGACTACTGAAAGCATCATGGTTTGTATACACAATCTCTATGAAGTTACCTTTCCTACCTCTGGTAACCTTAATCACTATAACAATGTCTAGGTACAGTTATAATTAGTTCTCAGTCCATTTTATGTTTACTTGTTTATATATTTATGTTTACATGTTTACTTCATTCATACGTGAATATATTTATGTTTTTTGAAGGAAAGTCAATAACTAGAGCAAATTTAAGAATATCTTCAAAATACTTTATTTCAGAAACAAGAACAAAAACATTTTCATCTTTGTATTACACAAACCTTGAGTACCATGTATTCATACATTGTGATGTACTTATGTGTACATGATAGATAAATCATGTTTATGAAGTATGAAAATTCATAGGATGAATTGAAAGCATCATGACTCCTAGAATCTCAGAAGTGGAAGAACCCTGAGAAGTCAGTCATCATGTCCAAACTGGACTTGAAACCTAAATGCTACATAAAATCTAAGATTCCTTCTAGTTCTATATTTATTATGCCATATCTAAGGGCTGGGACCCTCTTCAGAATACATCATAACAAGAGGAAGCTCTTCCCTTTTTTTTTTTTGGGCCACAGTTCTTCCTTATAATGAGTTAAAATTTGACTCTCCATTATTTCTACTCCTTTATTCTAGTTCTATCTTCAACAGCCAAATAGAATTCAATTCAATTCAGTAAACATTTATTAAGCACCTTCTATGTGCAAAGTACTATGAGAGGTGCTGGATAAGTCTATTTCCTTTTCCACAGAACAACCATTTTAATATTTGAAGATAGCTATTTCTACCCTAAAGCCTTTTGTTCTCCAGGCTTAATATCCAAGTCTTTTGATTGATCCTGGTATGACATTGTGTAGTGGTCCAGAATATATAATGTCTCTTGGGGCTTGGTGCCTCTTCTCTTATTACTTTCTTAATTTACTCAACATAAGAACTTCAGCGCCTGATTCCCATGTTGTGATTCCTAAAGCTGCGATGATAATGATAAACTAGGCTGGAGCGCTTGGTTCTTTTCGATCATCCATTCCTGAGTGCTACGAACTGATTATAAAGTTTACTGATTAATGACATTATTATGTGAAAAACATAGGGTATGCTTTCAATTACTCTTAGGTGTCCCCAGCCAGGACTATCAGCCTTGAATAGTGCATATATATCCCAGGTTAGTGAATGCTTCTATGGCATGTGAGTTATCATGCATCACAGAGTTAAGGGACTATGAGATTGAGGTGACTGTGGAAACTTTGTCCAACAAATATCCAGTTTGATCCATTAATAAGTGACTGTGGTAGCAGGTTTGTTAATTCAGTCTTATGCCTAAGACACTTATCAGTTATATTGATGCCGCTGGAATAGATGAACACAGATGACTTTGGGACTCCTTATAATTTTTGTCACCTTCCGCTGAAAGCAGTATAGTGTGTTATCATCTCTGCTAAAATATGGCATTGAGATCTGGACAAAATTACTGTAGATTAGGAGTTATTAGCTTGGGTTCCATAGATCCCCAAGGATTCTGTGGATAGATTCCAGGGAGAGGTTCAGGAAAAAAATTACTTTTTTATTTTCATGAATATATACATATGTACATATGTATGTGTATATATATATGTATTATGTATATATATACACACATATTCCTGAAATGTTTCCCAATTACATGCAAAAAATTAACACTCATTTAAAAAATTTTTGAGTCCCAAATTCTCTTCCTCTGTCCTGCCCCTCCATAGCCCTTTGATAAAGCACAGTTTTTGTGTGTTGATCCACTCCTCTATGTGTCTACTCATTAATACCTCCAACTTATTAAACCAAAATGCCTCTCCCTGGCTCTGGTTGCTGTTGTGCAGTCCTGTCTGACTCTCCACCACCCCATCTGGGGTTTTCTTGGCAGAGATACTAGCATAGTTTGCTGTTTCCTTCTCCAGTTCATTTTAACAGATAAAGAAACTGAGACAAATGGGTTAAGTGACTCTTAGGGTCACACAGCTAGGAAATATCTGAGGCCAGATAAGAATTCAAAAAGATGTCTTAGTAAATTCCTCTATAAGTATTCCCCTTTTAGATAAGCTCCTTAAAGGCAGAGAAGGTCTTGGTTTTTTTGTATTCCAAGCACACAGCACTGTGCTTGGCACAAAGACAAATGCTTTTTCTTTCCTTTATTCATTGAAAAATTTTAAATTACATATAAGTGTGATTTTTATGGTTGCATATACCTGTTACCTAGGAGGGAAGAGCTGACTCATGACTCTGCCCTCTCGCATTAGCACATCATTACTTTTAAATGCAAAACCCTCTCTTTTAGTAAATTGTAAGCTCTTTAAGGACAGAAAATGTCTTTTAATGTTCTTAGTTTTCCAAGGTGCCTGCCACAGTGTCTTTTCCATAGTAGGCATTCGATAAATATTTGTATCTTTGAACTGAATTGAAGTAGTTTATGTGGTGCTCATCTTGGAAAGAAGACAGCAGGGCCTGAAATGGGAATGGGGTATAGGGTATAGGACAGGCAAGTAGTAATTTTGTGGGAAACAAACAGGAAAGGCCCAAGACATTTTTCCACCAATTCTAAGGGGAGAAATCTTGGATGCTGGGAGAGAACCCCACAAAGGTATGCTTGTGTATGGGGGAGTTGAAAGAGGATAACAAAAACTTATCTTTTTTTCCTGCTATCCTTATTCCCTGTTGACCCTCCCTGGTCAAGGAGCCAGGAATCCTATTAGAAGCAATTGTACAAATTATGCTTCTCCTCTTAAGTGGAAACTGACCTTGCTTGAGCAAGACTGAACCATTCCTTTTCCCCTTCTGCTGCCACCAACAGGGAACTGACACATATGCTCAGCTATCAGGAACAGCATCTAATGCAAACACCTGCTGCCACTGCTAATTACCAAGAGCCCTCCCAGGTAGATGGAGTTCAACACCTGGGCAGGGGCAGCAGGATCTCTTTTAGTATCTGTGAGAACTTGGCTTTACAGTTACTCGTTATGTCTTATCCATTAATTAGTGAAACAGAGCTTGGTAGAACAGGGGGCAGAGAGTACATTTTATTTCTAGTTACCAGGTTTTGTTTTTTAAATTGTTTTTTAAAGGATGACAAGATGATTTCCTTAGAATTGCTGTAGCAATTGATTGTGTAATCCTTGGACAAAAAGGTGCTTAGGCTATAGCAAAATTCTTGCTCCAATTTAGATAGAGCTCATTTTCTAACAGAAATCTAAGTGAAAATTGTATATTAGACCATATTACATGATCTGCGAAAGACAATCCTCTTACTCGTACATCAGACTGAGATACTTAATTAGTCAGTCAACAGACATCTATTAAGTTCTTAGGTGCCAACTATTCTGCAAAGTTCAGGAGCTACATAAAAAGGCTCAAATAGTCCTTTCCCTCAAGAAATTCACATTATAGTAGGAGAAACAATATGTAAATAATGAGGTACACAGAAGATATGCACAGAGTAGATCAAGGTTAAATGTTGAGGGCCAGGGTGGAGTGCAGTTGACATAGACCCTGGGAAACTGATCTTTGAGACTATGCTCATTATCATCCGGAATGGCTCTCCATGCCCCCCAGATGTTGTTGTCTCTGTGAGACAAACAAGAGAATTACAGAAAACAAGGGATATGTAAAATAGATGCTCCTAGGCTCATGGTCTGATTTAATCAGAAGACTGATTTAATCATCCTGATTGATTTAATCATTGGGACAGACTAGCAGAATGTCATGTGGACTTGCAGTACCTTGTCTATATAAACCCGAACCTCAGATCAATAAATGGAGCTGGTCTATCTTTTCCTGCCTTCTGTGACTCTTTTCTTTCAACCGGGCTGTCCACTACAGTTAAATAGAAAGGGGAAGGCATTAGCAACTGGGGGAACCTAGAAAGGCTTTTGTATAAGGTGGGATTTGAGCTATGCCTTGGAGAAATCCAGGGAAACATAGAGGTAGAAGTTAAAGAGTAGCCCATTCTGTGTATGGGGGACAGTCATTGAAAAGTCAGGGAATCAGGAGAGGGAGTTGAACAGTAAGAAGACCAGTGTCACTGGATCACAGAAGTACAAAGATGGAAGACTCGAAAAGTAGCAAGAAACTAACTTACAAAAACCTTAAAATGCCAAACAGAAGAGTTTATCTTTGATCTTGGAGGTAATAAGGAGCCACTGTAGCTCACTGAGCATGTGAATAACATGGTTAGAGCTATTTACCTTGGCAGTAGTACCTGAGTAGAGTGTGGATTGGAGTGGGAAAAAAAACTCAAGGCAGGGAGATTGATCTGAAATCTATTGAAATTACCTACGTTAGAGATGATGGGGATCTGAACTAGGGTGGTGGCTGTGTAAACTGAGAAAAAAGGATGAATGTGAAAGATGTTGTGAAGGTAGAAATGAAAATATTTGACAATGGATTGGATATATGGTATGAGTGAATAAGGAGTTGAGAATGATATTGACATGGTGAGCCAGGATGATTGGGGAAGAATGGCGATGCCTTCAAAAGTGATAGGGAATTTTGAAAGGAGGGATGTTTTGGTGGGAATAAAAATAATTATTTCTGTTTTGGTGAGGTTGAGTTTGAGATGTCTCCCCAATTTGAGATGTCTAGGAGGCAGCTGATGATGTATGACTGTAACTCAGGAGAGACATTATTGTTTGATCTATGGATCTGGGAATTATCTGCTTAGAGATGATAACTGAGCTCGTTGGAATTGATGAATTCACCAGGTAAGACCAGTAAAGGGAGAAAAGGGCCTAGGACAGAGCCTTGGGGGACACCTACCATTAATAGATATGACATAAACCAAGACCCTAAAAAGGAGAAAAGGAGTGTTTGGACAGATAGTGGGAGAACCAGGAAAGGGCAATGTCACAAAAACTTAGAGAGAAGGGAGTATATAGAGAGGTGAGTAGTAGTGTTAAATGCTACAGAAAATTCTGGAATGATAAAGACGAAAACATAAGAATTGTCAATTAAGAGATCATTGGTAACTTTGGGGAGGACAGTTTCAGGTAAAATGAGTTTGGAAACCAGGATGTAAGGGTTAGACGAAAGAGTAGAGGCACTGAAGGCAGTTGGCTTACTTAAGAACTTTAACTAAGAAGGGAAGGAGAGATATAGGACAATAGTTATCTGGGATGGTAGGATCAAGTGAAAGTTTTTTAAAGATAAGGAAGACGTGAACATTGTTGTAGGCAGGGCAAGAAGACAGTAGATAAGAAGGGGCTGAAGGTAAGAAAAAGAGAATGACAGTGGGGGCATCTTGCTAGAGAAGACAGGAGAGGATGGGAGAGAGAGTGTCTGTGTGTGTGTGTGTGTAGAGGGGTTGGTGCAAGTGGAACCTTTCCATCTAAGACCAGTGTGAATAAGGAGGTAGGGGAGAAAGATGATCATTTAATGTACATCTTGGAGTAGATTGCAGAGAACATTTTGATAATGTTTTGAAATAGTACTGTTACTAATTATTTAAAAGATTTCTATTACTAAGTATTATGTAATATCCTCTTCTCTTCTTCTCTACAACTCTCACTAGCCTTTTCAGTGTTTCTAGGGCTTTGTAGGTGACTTAAGGAATAAGTAGTAGGAGAAGAACTGCTTACTTTTATCCTGCAGTTGGCCTCTGACACATACCTCACAAGTCTCTCTGTGTCACCTTAAGTTAAGCCTATCCCTGCTCTAAAAGGAGACCTGGATCTCAGGAACCTCAGGAAGAAGCTTAATACCACCCAAGGGTCAGGCCTCAGATAAAAAGCCTAGAGCTAGAAAGACTGGGACCATAGACAAAGCCTAGTACCAGTCTGATTGGTGTCTCAGGCACCAGCCTGAACACAAATAGGACCAGAACTTTGGAAATCAGGCTTGACACGGAACTGAGGGCATGTTTCATGTGTGGTAGCTGTGCCACCCCCTTCTATCTTGGGACACAGTGAATTAGTAATCTGGGGCTACGTATAAATTCAGTCCAATGTTAAGGACCCCAATTCTATCCTGAACTCTCTGCCCTTTCAAGCTTGGGCTCTTTGAATTTGAGAGAGGTAGTACTATGCCAATGCTCTAGTCCACAGGATTCTGGAAGGTAGAGATATTAAACAATTACTACTAGGAAATTTACACTTCCTGTTTATCTACTGCCAGTGGTTCCAGCGTCTTCTGGAATAAAAACCCACTTACTTCACCACTGCCTTTTCCTCCTCCTCATCTTCATCCATCTAAATCCTATCATTTTCTAACACGTTTGTTCCTTTTTTCTTCTTTTCCATTATGTCCTCTGGACTAGCTACTCAATTGCTAACAAAATTTCCTTCTTCCTCTATCTCTTCTTTTTAAAATTTCCCCCTTTCTGTGCTTATGAAAACCTTATTCTCAGAATGACAATGCATTACTGTCTGCCTTCAGTTGCTGAATTTTCCTCCTTCATACCCCTGAGACATTAGGCCAGGAGAAGGAATGGGTATTTGTATTTTTTTTTTGCTATCTACAATTGCTTTGAAATACATCCTTTTCCACCATCACTTAGTAACCTATACTCCTTTGAGATTTATTCCATTTATATATGTCACCTGATTCAAATTCTTACTGTACTCTTCTAGCTTCCAGGCCATTTTTGCCTTCCTTCTCAAGGAGTGGAGCCTCAGTTTTTGTTTTACCAACAGTGCATCAGTTTGACTGTTTTCCTACAGTCCTTCTGATATTTATAATCTTATTTTTTTGATCATCTTTGCCATTCTGAAGGGTGTGAGGTAGAACCTCAGGACTGCTTTAATTTGCATTTCTTTAATTATTAGAAATTTGGAGCATTTTTTTTGCCTGCGTTTTTTTTTTTTTACCCTCAATAACTGCCTATTTATATCTTTAGATCATTTCTCAATTGGGGAATACTTCTTATTCTTATACATTTGAATGAGTTCTTTATAGGTTGTATCTTGGAAATGAGACCTTTATAAGAGAAACTTTCTACAAATATATTTCCCACTCATTTCTCTTTCAATGTAACTGCACTGGATTTGTTAAGCCACCCCTTACTGGTGATCTTCCTTTGGTCTATTCAGTCACCATTCCATCCTCTGTCCTTTAGCCCAGGACATCTTCCTTTATTCGGTGCCATGAAGATTCATTCCTCTACTTTAAAACTTTCAGTGACTTCCTATACTAATGATCTACATGAGGCAAGATAAGGGTCTGACCTAAGGCAGATGCAATGATAGTACAAATACGGGGAAATGAGAAAGAGAGAGATAAATGGAGAGAGAGACAAAGAGAGACAGAGACAGAGAGAGGTTCTGCCTATACCAAATTGTTTACAGCAGCTTTTTTTGTGGTGGCAAAAATCTGAAAATTGAGGGGATATCTATCAACTGAAGATTGACTGAGCCCATCATGACATATGAATGTAAAGAGATGAAGAAAAAGATGATTGAGAAACTTATACTTGTATGAACTGATGAAGAATAAATGAGCAAAACTAGAACAATTTAGAATGTAACACCAATATAATAAAAATGAACAATTTTAAAAACTTGTATGAATTAATAAAGAATGAAATGAGCTAAATGAGAACAATTTATACAATAATAATAAAATTATAAAAACATTTAAGAGCTATAAAAATTCCAATCAACACAATGACCATCTATGATTCCAGAGACCTAATGATGAAACATGATATCCACCACCTGACAGGTGATAGACTCAGACTCCTGGTGCAGAGTGAGATTTTATATCTATCTATCTATCTATCTATCTATCTATCTATCTATCTATCTATCTATCCATCCATCTATCTATCTATTAATACAAATTTTCAAAATATATAAAAATAAATGATACATATGCACACATATATACATATATATGCATATATTTTATTCAAAGCCAATGAGAGAATTTGTTTTTCTTAATTTTATGCATAAGAATTTTGTTTTTCTAATGAGGTGAGGATAATATAAGATAAAATAGATTTGTTAGTTAAGAAAAGGAAATTAATCTGGTAGTATTGTAAATTATGGAAGGGGAAAGATTATAATCAGAATTATTGGTTAGGAATAGTCTCTAAAAGTCGTAAGTGCTTAGAAAAGGTGACATTGTAAATAGTGTAATTGGGGCAGATACGAATGGTAGTGGTAGGAACTGCAAGAGTGAATTTGGTGATCTACTCTTTTCCAGGGCTTCTTTTCTCACCTCTATTCAAATGAATCCCCAATTGAATTTCTATCTCTAGTATCTTCTCCAGATCTCCAGTCCGTATTTTCGAGTGCATGTTGTATATCCTCTCCAGTCCCTCAAACTTAACGAATGTTCATCATCCCCATATTTTCCTTCCCACACCATTATTATTTTTGTTGAGAGCACCAACATCTTCCCATTGACCTAGGCTTATAACCTCCCGTTCATCTTAGTCTTCTCTCTCATTTGACCAACACAGTAAACCAGCTTACAATAATGACATCACCAACAAACAGCATTTATATTGATTTTTTTTTTTAGGTTTACAACTTACTTTCCTTTTAACACCCTGTGAGGCATTTGGGTGGGCTCAAATACTTTTATCTCTACTTTTAATGATAAGGAAACAGTGGATCTAAGTATGTTATTGACTTACCTAAAGCTATTCATGTAGGAAGTACTGACAACTAGGGCTAGACTAGAAGTCTCATATTCCTTTTGGAACCCTTCATAGAAGAGTGGCTGCTGAGCTGGGCATCAAAAGAAAGAAATGATTTCCAAGAATTGTTGCTCCAGAGCTAGAAGGTTGTCTACTCCAGCTTCCTCTTTTTAAAATTTTTTAAATACTGAGGAAAATGTCACATGGTGGTTAAGTGACTCTCCCAAGGGCATTTAGGTAGTTTCTGTTCCTAGAACTTCAAAGCCAGTGTTCTTGTCATTGTACCATGCTGTTTCCCCACTTCAATAGATGGAAATGAGAAGAGCTGAATAGTCCATTCCATGTACAGGGGATGGTGTGAGTAAAGACACAGAGTTGTGAGAAGAAAGAATGAGAAAAGGGGGAGAGAGAAAAATATGATTTGGATGGAACTTTCAAAGGGGAAATATGTGAAATAAGGTTAAAAGAGGCAGCTCGGTGGCACCCTGGATCCAGAGTCAGGAAGGTGTGAGTTCAAATCCAGCCTCAGACATTTACTAGCTGTGGGACCTTGGACAAGTCACCTAACCCTGTTTGTGCAAGTTTCCTCATCTATAAAATGAGCTGGAGAAGGAAATGGCAAACCATTCTAGTATCTTTGCCAAGAAAATTCCCAGTGGGGTCACAAAAAACTGGACATGACTGAAAAACCACTAAACAACAACAGCAAATTTAGAAATATGGGTTACAGACAGACTGAAGGGCTTTGAAAACCAGGAGGAGGAGATTATTCTTTATTTGTCAGGTGATAGGGCAATTACTGGGAGTATTTTTGAAGAATGCCTTGAGTGGGAAATTTGGTACATTAATCTGGCAGCAGTATAAACAATGGAGTGGAGAGGAGATGTATAATGAGCCCTTAGAAAACCACTCTGTCAGATCATTAGTATGGGAAGTTACTGAGAATTTTAAAGTAGAGGAATGAGATCTTCATGGCACTGAATAAAGGAAGATGTCCTGGGCTAAAGGATAGAGGATGGAATGGTGACTGAATAGACCAAAGGAAGATCACCAGTAAGGGGGCCTTTCCAGAAATCTCAGTGTGTGTGTGTGTGTGTTTGTCCTTTGTTGTGGAAGAAGACCATGGCATTAGAGAAATAATGACATGACTTGCACTTGACTTTGTTTTGAGTGAGGGAGGGCTGTGCAGGTCACCAGCCTCATTTCTCTTCCAGAGTCATCTGAATCCAGTGACCAGATATTCATCAGGATGACTGGAGATGACCTAGAATGAGGCATTTGGGGTTAAGTGACTTGCCCAAGGTCACACAGCTAGTGAATGTCAAGTGTCTGAGGTGAGATTTGAACTCAAGTCCTCTTGACTCCTGCACTGGTACTCTATCCACTATACTGCCTAGCTGCCACCCCAGAAATATAGACAAAACTCAAAGGGTGGGAATTTCAAGCCAAATGGAAGAACCTCTTGTATGTGGGCAATTATCTTATTCCAACTTGAGTACCAGAAAGGACTTCTTGTCTTGCTATGTGAAAGAGATATCTTTTACAAACTCTGAGAAGACAAGTCCATTGATTCCTCTAGTTAAAGTGAATGTTATTTATGCTTGAAAATTACAATGAATTTGTGATATTATTATGGGAACTTACTCCCTTTGGTGGTAGACATCAACCCATATATGTCTACCCATCCAATGCAACTCTCATCCATGTTCCCTTATAATTCTGTCACAGAGAGTATAGAAAACATTCTCGGTATCTTCACAGAGTCCATTTGACATTGATTCTAAAGTCATAAATACAGAGCTATTAGGGGCTTCAGAAGTCATCTAGTTAACCCTCCTGCTTTTATAGTTGAGGGAAAATGAAGCCCAGGAAGTTGAAATAACTTGCCCAAAGTCATAGTAGTAGGAAGAATCAGAGATATGATTTAAACTCAGGTCTTCTGACTTTATAGCCACTGCAGTACCATTTTGCCTCCAATTGCATGAATCCCAACTGAGGATTCTGGCTGTCTGTTAACTCTTGATATCATTGCATGACCATGTTGTGAAATGCATTGGATGGATACCAAGATACAGGACACATTAGCGAGAGGCAATACAAAAAAGCAAGTTCCATCACAATGACTCTGTTGCTATGCTGTGCTGCTTTTTATAGGGTTACTTAACTGGGTTTCCACCTGGCTTAACCCAGTTTGAGCTAACCTCTGGCTGCTTGTAACTAACTGAAGCCACCTGGTACTTTTAATTGTTGATTCACAGCATAGTTTCCTTCACATTCTGAACATTCACAAGGCTTTAACAGACCACCTCATCATCATACATTTTTTGGATGATATTCTTGACATTCTTTCTTGAATAATTCCTCATTTACAGTTTGCTGCAGCCTATTCTTGCCCACCACATGCTTATTCAATGCCCTTTAGATAACCTGAAATTTCAGCTCTTTGGAGACTATAGCATTCCATGATTCTCTACCATACAAAAGCACATTCAAAGGAAAGGTCTTTGTTTCAAGAAGATTTTGGGGATGACAAAAAATTAAATTGTGTAATTTCCTGAAAGCATTCCAGGCTGGTAGCCTCCTACTGTTTAAATTCTAAGCCCATCAATTTGCAATATCTAAAGGATGAATTGTGATTAGTTCACCCAACTACATACCATATCATAGTCTGAGTCTTAGACATTGATCATTCACTTGATTTTACTCTGTGGATACTTATCTATCTGGGCTACTTTCCCAACTTGCAATCACATTTGAGGGTTGGGTCCCCACAAGGTGGTAGTTACCTTAGGTTTTAGGGGTGGTCTACATATCACCACCAATGTTCTTAGGTAGGTGGCTCAAATATAGAGTACTAGACCTCACATACTCTGTGACCTTGGACAAGCCACTCTAACCTCTATCTGCCTTAGTTTTCTCAACTGAAAAATGGAGATAAAAATAGTAACTATCTTCCAGGCTCCCAGGTTTTTGTGAGGATCAAATGAAATACTATTTGTGAGTCACTTAGCACAGTGCCTGGCACATGATTGATGCTATATAAATGCTAAATATTATTATTAGCTGATACCATTAATGCTCAGTCAGGAAACAAAATCAACTTTTAACAAAGGCAAATATTAATATGGTTTAGTAAAAACAATAGTTCTAAAACATTCCCACTATATAACACTGGATATATTCTTCCACAAATACAATTATTCATGGGAAGAGTGGGCATGAACTTTTAGTTATAATAGTAGTGAGGCACACGTGGATATCTATGTGGCCAAGGCAACTCACAACTGCACCTTCATGACCTTTTCTCCTATTGTATAGCAAGGTGACATATAAAGCACCATCTTTTTCTGTGTGAATTACTTCATTAGATTCCCTGAACTTGGTCTTCACGGGATAGCTATAGTCTCCTCCACCTCCAGTTTCAGGCTTAGTTGCAAACTTCAGCAGGGGTATCTTTTGGTCTTTCAGAGAGAGCAGAGAAATGTAGACTAAGAGTGGAAAAAGCCTCCCCACTTCTGGTCCCTCTGACTCTGATGCTTGCCATCTACTAGGCAAGAGGTAGGAAAGTAATCACCCTTGCACGTGTCTTTGTTTTGACAACATTTCCTAGTACAGGATTCTGTCCCCTAGGAGAGAGATCAAATTCAGGCAATGGCCTAAATTGGCCTTTAAGGCTAAAATTCACCAAACCAGCACTGGTGGTCAGGGATCTTCATTAAAAACCAAACCAAGCCAAACCAAAATTTTAATATTCTCCTGTGGGTTTATGAAAAGGAGTGGTTGGGGAAAGGGGTAGAAGATAATCTGTGTTTTGGAGAAGAGCAGTGACTGTTCAGAAGCTTACCTAGCCTTTTCCTATGCAAATGAACTACTTAACACCTCCCATCCTTTCCCAGTTGCAAATGAGCCTACTTAATATTTTATATCCTTAATTTACAAGTTGTAAAATTATCCACTTACTTCTGAAAGGAGCTCACTCTCCATGACATAAAAATTCAATTCGGGTGGAACAGGTCCTAACCTTTCATTTTCTCAGTAACTTGCCCTTTGTGACCTGAAAATTTGCTGAAATCTGAATGAGCCACACCCTTATGTTTATTTGCCTAAATTCCTTTAATCCTTGGATGAGTACCAAAATGGAACTGAAGGATTTTAATCTGGGGGAAAAAGCAACTGGATTGGAGCTTGTATACAAAGATGTGGTCTTTGACATTATTTTGAAAGCATTGAAGGATCAATTCTGAAGATATATATACAAAAAAAAAAACAACCAAAAAATGAAATAAAATCTTAGATTTTATTATTTGAAAAAAAAAAAGACAACAGTATACCAAATACTTACTAACTTCTCTGCCTTCTACCCCATACAAATTTTTAACAGAATATTCCACATGATAGGTCATATTGCATAATGGATAAAGAGCTAGTCTTGGGAGTCTGGAAGACTTGAATTCATGTTTGGCATATAATGCCTCTCTGAGACAGGGCAAATCACTTATTTTTTCAGTGCTCCCTAATATTATAAATTGTGGCACTGGGGAAGATACACATAGTTAAAGGAAATGCTTTACTTGGAGTTCTTTATACTTATTAAATCAAAAGAATGGCTAAAAAAATCTATATATACTTTGAGACTATTCTTGATGACAGAATGATAAAGGAGAATATTGGCTTTTGCAAATGATACTCTACAAAGCACATTTTAATAATCATACAATTGTCGGAAAAGTATAGAGAATACAAGTTTCCATTGAGTTTCCTCCATGTATATATATTTTTAATCAGACCTGTGATCTTTTTTGATGAAGAGATCTTCAAGTGTGGAACTTCCTCTACTAGCTCAGATCAGCATTATTATTATTTTTTTTTTTTTGCAAAGAATAGTCTTGAGGTTAAAGGATTTCCTCAGAATCATACTTCCAATACTATCTGTGTCAGAGACTGATCTTGAATAAAGTTCTTCCTTATGCTAAGGCTAACACTACATACTATGACAAATCACCTTGAGGTTATTGTTTGTTGAATATGTAAAAAACAAAACAAAACTCCCAAAACAACAAAAAATTTCCCACAAACTTTTTATTTAATAAAGTTACTTTAACAATCTTTGCCCCAACAAACTCTCTCCCCCATGTGTCAAAATTGTGCAAGATCATAACTTTATTCAATGACTTTTTGATCATCACTGTCAAGCAAGCCAGGGAGACATTTGATTGCCAAGGAAGTTTACCCTTGTCATGGATTATATCCAGAAGAATCTGAGTTGAAGAGGAGTTCCCCATCGAAAAAGAACTCTTTCAGATGCTTCTGTTTGTGGATGACATTATCCAGTTTGTATCAAGTCCTGAAACATTATTGAGCCTTCTAAATGAGATCTCAGTCTTTCAAAAAGAATGCTTTTAATTGTGCTTAGCACTTACAAAGTAATTTTTCTAGACAAGTTAGAGGATTGTAAATTGTGTCTAATTTTAAAATCTCATTGTTTCTGCAGTTTGTATATTTATGAAGTTTGACAAGTTTACTTACTATGATTTATCTGTTCCAAAATGTGGGTTCTCAAAATGGCAGCAGTTTTTCTTGAACTTGACTCTTTATAACAATGAAGATAATAGAACTACGTGATGGAGACAAGTGACTGATTTTAACGGTTGGGTCTATAAAAACTTAATTCTATTTGTACTTGGCAATAGAGTATAAACTGTATGTGTTGTCATGGGATTTATAATTGTCATATTAATCAATATGTTATGTATAATGACTGTATTATCTAGTTTTGTTCGAGTTCCCCTATTTCCTAGGAGATCCTTGCCTGAGAGCTGGAGCTACAGCAGACATGCTGCAGTAGAAAGTGATCAATCACATCTCCTGACACTCTAATAATCCCTGTGCTTCTAAAACCATTAAGTAAACCAAACTAGGAACTTCACTCCTGTTCTTGTCACTAACTCTGGTTCTGTACCCCACTGAAAAGTCACAGTGCTCAATGATTCTAATAACTTGGAGACTTCCCACAGGACCCCAGAATGCCTCTATTGTCCCCCAAATGCTTGCACATGTGGGCCTGCTGTGGGAACTGTTGACTCAAAACATAAGAATGACTGTGTTGGGTTGTGCCTTTTTTGCGGTTGTCATGTTTAAAAACTCAACCTTTGCCACAAGTCCTCCTTCTCAGGATGACTTGGGTATGCAAACCTGCTTTCCTTACACTGAAATTAAACTGCTATTTGATTCCTGACTCACCTGTCTCTGGCCTGCTTTGTCCAGCTCTGGACATGTACAGATTAAGGACTGGTCCAATCTGGACTACATTTAAAAGTCTTTTGTCAGTGTGTGTGTGTGTGTATTTATGTACAAGAATTTACAAAATGACATCCTGCTTTGTGGACTAGGATCTCTTTGAGGAATTCAGAATTTTTGTCTATAGTTTCCTGGATGTAAATGGGCATGTACATTTAGAAGTGTAAGAATGGTTGTGTAGATTATGTTGCTTCCCTCATTACAATGTCAACTTACTAAATACTTCATTCATTCATGGAGAATGATGATAGAAACTCTTCACTCATAGCACCCTCATATTCATTAGGTTTCTGTCCATAGATATTCACCAAGAGAAAGGTATAATAAAAAAAAAAGGAATAGACCTTACAGCAAGTCTTCATTTTCATAGGAAGATTAGTACTAGAAAAAAAGATCACTTAAAAACAGTACAAAAGTTATGAAAATAATTTTATATTGGACAAAATTTAAATTATAATTGCAAGTATGCACTAAGTTTTAGAACAAAAGAAGAATGTCAGGCTAATTTTTAGGAGGATGTGTAATTTCCTAGACAAAATTTATGATACCTTGGAAAAATATCCTTCATTCATTCTTGACTTTTACAACAGGATCAGGAAAAAGGTCATTGTTGCACAAGTCTTAAAGGGTTTCATCAGTTTGCCCAGTTTCTCTTTCATATTCAGATCATTTTATTTTGATACTAACACTAAGAGATGAGAAGAAATGATGCTAGTGTTAAGCATAGGAAAGAGTTTTGGGTAGGGAATAATTTTGTAAAGTGGTCAGTTCATTAGTGAGTTTATTTTGTGTTACAATGACTTTTCCTCCTACACAACCTTTTAGGAAGACAGTGTGGTGTCATGGCTAATAAGATAGGAGAAACTGGGTTCACGTGACCCCTCTGCCATATCCTGGCTCCCTGAGCCTGGAAAAGTCACTTAACTTCTTTATTCACCACATAACCACTTAAGGATAGAAATTGTAGAACTGGTTATCATGTGTGGTTGACAGGCATGCAACAAGCATTTTTTAAGCACTGATTATGTTCCAGGCACTGTGTTAAGAGACAGGAATACAAACAAAAGCAAAAAGAAAGATACTCCATATTCTCAAGGAGTTTATATTCTAAAAGGGAAGGCAACATATAAAAGCGGTACAAAGAAGGGAGAGAAGATACACATGCAGGGGTATAGTGGCAAAGTCTGGCCATCCAGTGTCCATCACCAAAATGCAAGCCCTTAGAAGGAACTTGAATATGGGAAAAGGAGACTGATGTGCAGGATGGTAATTCAGGGTTAGAAAGCCCCAGAAGCTGAGGGAAGTTACAGGGTGAGAAGGCAGCTGAGTTATTGTGGTGAAGTCTAGGTGAGTCGTTAACACAGCAGTGATTCTCTGTGCCAATCAAACTGTAGGACCATACCAAGACCAAATACAACATTATAACTGTGGAGAGTAGGAGAAAGACTATTCAGAGGAGTATACCTTACATCAGATCAAGTCAATGCAAATTAAATTCCCAAAGAACAATTCATGAACTGATTAATCAGTTCTAATGTCTCTAATTCTATTCCTTTCTCCTTTTCTCACACTCCCCAGTCTTCTCAGTATCATTGTAAAGACACAGACCATGAAAATCCCATGTTGCTTGTAGCTCAGTTATGCATTTGTAATGCTGAATGATCTGTTGATCTATGTCATCAAACTTTAACATGTGTTTCAAATTTTAATTTCTTTTATAGATATAAATGATTGCCATCATCATCATCCTCATCAAAATCAGGGAGGGAGGGGGGATGCACAAAGTTGTTGAGTTGTTTCAGTTGTATCTGACCCTTTGTGACTTCATTTTGAAGTTCTCTTGGCAAAGATACTGGAATGGTTTGCCATTTCCTTCTTCAACTCATTTTATAGATGAGGAAACTGAGGCAGAGTTAAGTGACTTCAAGACATCAGACATCAGACCACTTAGCTGTCCCAAAGATGCCATTATCAGATTGATAACATCTTGGAGGAATGTCTCTAATGAAGTACTCCACGGATCCATCCTTGGCTCTGAACTACTTAATATGTATTTTTTCACCAGTGACTTAGAAGAAGGCATACATATATTCCTATCAAATTTGTAGATAAACAATATCTTGGTTTCATAAAAACAATATGGAATTAGACAGTAACTGCTATTACAAATATATCGGGAGCCTGCTTTTCTACTTACCTTATAACAGTATCACTATGTGGTAGGGGTACAGAACTACTTCTGCCTATCCCTATAACCAAGGGGTAGCGATCTAGGGTGATTTCAATAATCTTACTCAATTGCCTTAGGACTTGAAGAAGAAATTGGGAGTGCTTTTCATGCTTCTGGGCTAGTGAAGAATTTCATATTTACTATGACAGGAGATAGAGAGTCACATGTCTGAGGGAGCAAGGCATTTGATTTTGGAGTCACCAGTGCTTAGCACCATATTTAGACCATAGCAGGCACTTAATAAATGTTTATCGATTGATTGATTATGCTTGAACCTTGTATTGTTAATGGAGATATAATTTGGACATGAGAAGAGTGGTGTCTTCTTGATCTCTGGGTATATTTCCAAGAGGTCAGAGGTTAGCAAGAAGGTCAGCACAACCAAGGTGTGCCATAAACAAAAGTCCGTTGACTGGCACTACATTAGAACTGTGACACAGGGAGAGTGATGCCAACTGCAAAGAGGGAAGCTCTGGAATATCTCCCTTTGCACAGAAAAGATGGATCCCATGATAAAGAAGGGATTTATCTAGCACAGTTCTAAAAAAAACTGAGGAGCAAATCTACTGAGGGTGACTTGAGAAGAGACGGATGCTTGTGCCACCTGCTGGTCACTTTACAGAACTAGAGCAGGAAGTGATACCTGCAAAGAGCTCCGCCTAATTGTGACAAGTGCTTGAGACTTGGCTAGCACAGGTCTCTGTAAAGAGAATTACTTGGTGCAGGATATCTTCATGTTGTGTGTTTGTGTGTGTGTGTGTGTGTGTGTGTGTGTGTTCTATTGTGATTCTTATTTTTATATTTTTCAATTTACCCATAAACGTTTTATTACTTTTTTTTCTGTTTTGTCAGCCCTGTGCTTGCAGGGGTAGCTGCAGAATGCCTATTCAGGGGAGGGTTGGGCTAGGTGGCCTTGGAGGTCCATTTCCCATGCTTTGATTCTGTGAAGGTAGCAGGTGCTGCCAAAAGTCCAATCCTGAGGTACCTGGAGCAGCACACAAAATAATATCCTTGGCTAGGTTTCCCTAAATTGGCCCTTATATTGTGGATGTATACCTGAAGGAAGGAAGGAGAGCGAGAGGACCATTGTGACAGAGCAGGGCAAGTTTGAGGCTACCTTGTCAGGCTTTCTCTGCATTTCCTCATTTGTGTATTCCCTGGAAAAGTCTCCTACACCAGCTTCTACAGCAAGCCATGGGAGATGTTAGGATAGAGAAGACATGAAAAAACTAAGAAGTAACAACCAGGGTTTTCAAGGTTGGTGACAGTTATAAATCTTTCACAGACTTTTCTGAGTCCCTTCCTTCTTTACTACTCTCTCTCTCTCTTCCCTCAGTATCTATATTGATATAAATATAAATTTGGACAAACCTAAATCTATGCCTGTATCTATATCTATACTTGTATTATATTTACTTATATTATCTATACCTATACCTACATCTGTCTATACCTATATCTGTATCTATTTTTCAGCAGTCATGTAATTCTTGTAGTCAGTGACTGAAAGATCCTTACAGTATGAGTGACTTACTCAGACCTAGTATGTGCTCTTATCTCCTTCCCCTCCTTTCTTGAAGTACCTGATCTGCCAATCCTAGGTTTCCTCTGATTAACCTTGGCTCAAAAAGAGATATTGACAAAAATCTGTTTGTTTACCTCCTAGAGTGCCATCTTCTTATCACACAGGTATATTCAGGAGCTTGGGGAAGAACATTTTCCCCTGTGGCACTATAATCCCCAACTCTGTTTTCTTTTCCTCAGCATAATGGTTCTAAATCAAATAACACTTAATACATTTTCCTGGGAGTGTGACCTTATTTATGAATGCCATAATGAAGCTAACTTCAGTCTTGGTTTCTGTATTGAGTTGTAGCAGATCTACTACCTAAGTACAACGCAACTCGTATTGAAGCCCCCCGTGGTGAGTTATTGAGTGACATGCTGTGATGGGAAAACAAAATGCAATCAAACAAAGCAATATCTCTGTACTCAACAGAAGGGAAGATTTCCATTAGCTTTCTTATGTATTAATTTTCTTACTAGTCATCTGAGAGACAGCATGATCTAGTGGACAGAAAGATGGCTTTGAAGCTAGAACGACTTGAGTTCTACCTTTACCTCTGATATATATTGGCTGTGCCACCCTGAGCAAGTCACTTAAAATTTTCAGTTTTCTAGGCAATTCTCTAGGTCTATAAGTTGCTGATAAGGTGCCAACCTGCTTGATGGAATTTCCTTACTTGGAAGTTCCCCACTGCAATGAACTTCTAGATCTAATCCCTATCCCTATCTAATCATCTACCATGGTGACTCAGATACATAAGAAGCCAAATTCAGAAAATTATAATAAGTTTTTCTTTGTGGAAAAAATGGAAACCAATTTTAGAAATGACTCATGCTTTGAATTATTTTGCTGCTAGTGTGCTTTTGTGGTAATTGAGTCACAGTGTCCTACTTGTGATCTTGGCTACTCATCAGCCACTCATTAGCAAGATTGTTGTCTGTAAGGTCTAGGGTACATTATCTAGTCAGGAAATAAGGCAAAATCACCTGATTCTTTTGGGGGATTGAAACTATGTGCCTGGATTCACTAATATTTTGATGTTTTAGTGGATTTGCAATCTTATTGATGTGGGTGCTCTCTCAGACCATTAGCCTTCCATGCCTTCTCCTACAATGTGACTCGTGTTACTGTCCTCCCATAAATCTTCTACAGTGGGTCTGCCAAATCTGCTGAAGTCTTTCCTCTAGCTTTCTTGACAATAAATGAATGCTATAGGAGCACGTGGGCTGTCTCTCAGCTCACTAACTTTTCTAGTAATATACCTCTTGGGTAATATCCACTATATGCTCTTTCCCTGCACAGATTCTTATTGGTAATGTGCAGTAGCATGACCACAAGGTACCTCTCCACTGATTTGTGTTACACACAAATTTAATTTTTCAAAGACTGTGATATTTGAAGACTGAACTTCCATAGATCATCATCAAAATATTTTTATTTTGAATAGATGGACTGTTATTTCTTTGAGAGGCTTGGGTCATTAAAAACATTGTGCAATCTCTATAAGGCAATCCAGTCTTCATTTTGCCTTTTATTTCTTATGTCCCAAGGTCATTTTTCATCTTAAGTGTTTGTCAAAGATAAATGTACTGATGGAGAGACTTTTGCAGTATCATGTCAAGTTCCTTTTTATAGTCAACAGACATCATGTATTATGTTATTCGCTTGACTTTTATATGACTGTAAAGATGTCCTTCTCATATCGTTAGCAGAAATGCTCTAAATATGTGTATGTGTATATGCACACATGTATATCTATGTATATGCATATTATGTTATATGTATTATTCTCATAAATATTTTATAGCAATGGGAAAATAGACATGTAAGTCAATAGTTATTGATATAGTCTTTGCCTTTTCAGTTTACTAAAAAAGTCCATAATTTCTCTCAAACCTTAATATATATATGAATATATGTATGTATACATATATATTAAGAAAGCAAAGGAATTGATCCTTCAATGACTGTATCAAATCTGGCATGGACCATCTCTGTGTCTACTTGTATATATATATATACTTGGTCTGGTCCAAGTATTCCTATCATCTTTCTTTTCTCTACTGTTATTTCTACTTCCTAATAAATTACATCAGAGATTTGATAATGTCTAAATGTGTTGTCTCAAATATCACTTATGTAAAAAAAATTGTTATAGAAATCTGCACAAATCTTTAACACTTTTCATTTAATTATCTTCCTTTCAGTTTCACTTACATGTAATCTTGGCTCATGTTTATAATTCCACACTTTGCCCTGTATGGTTACACTTAAAAATGCTCTTGGTATCATCTCTATATACATTTGTTTTCATATCCACTGTTTCTCATTGATTTGAGGTGATAACTTCATAATCTTTTACCATTTTCCTTTGTAATATATTGCAAAAATATTAAATTCCTATTTGGCATTGTCCTTTTTTCACAGCCAATGAGACCATGTTTTTGACATTCTTGTCAGTTTCTAGACTTTGGTCTCCTCATATTGGCAATTCATGTACATTAACAAACTTTTTTTGGGAGATGGTGTTAGTCTACATTAATATTTGTTCTCCTATCCATTTCCTATTTTCAGCATCAACAGCTCGGTTAAATAGTTCACTTTAAAATTGTCAGCATTCCATTTCATATTTTTACTAGTTACTTCACTGGCAATGTTTTCTTGATGTTAACATAGAATCAATTTCATTTTTCTGTGATATTTGCTACATTAGTAACTTCTATCTATATAACTCTTTAAGGCTTACAGAGTATTTTACATACATTATCTCATGCTTACAAAAATTATAATGATGAGCATATGATAATGAAAAATGATAATAGATGAGAAAACAGATTCTTAAAAGTTAAAATGACTTTCCCATAGTCACATAGATAAAATACTAAATGTTGGAGGTAGGAGTTAAACTTAGAGCTCTTCCAACTCTAAGTTTAGTATTCTTCCCAGTATGCTCTGTGTAATTAAGCTAGCTTACTCAGATAGTATACTATCTCACAATCAACAAAAAGCACACAGAGTGTATACAAAATTATCAATTCAACATAATTTTCAATCTGTGTGGCAGCAAAGGTATGACTGAGATCTGGAGGATATTTATTCTGAGTGTGTCATAAATATATGTGGGTTCAAAATTGATCTCATTTCTTTTTATTAGTAGAGTCAATACTATATCACTATACCACTCATTATATGTATAAACTGAAGACAAAGCATAGCATTGGGAAATAAGAGTGGACAAAAGGATGAATTATTCTTTGTTTACATTACCAGCAAACAAGGTTTAAAAATTGTTTGGCTTAACAGATTGCATTTTAATTAAAAATGATTAGCTGGTCATTAATAAGTGAAACTTTAGATTTTTTATATCTGAGCCTTCTCCTTTTCTAGTGCTCCCACCCTAGTTGGAACACTCATTACCTCTTACCTGGATTCATTTAATAGTCTTCCAACTGTTCTCTCTGTCAGCAATTGGGTGTCAGGGCATAGCAACACAGCTGGGATTGAACACTGGGGATAAGCTTCAGAGGCTCCATCTGTACCTTTGTTAGGGGTGAAGAGTTATTTAAGCCAGAGTCATGCTGCTTTTAGTACTTATGTACACTTGTCAAAGTAGCACATCTTTTGTGAAGTTTTTAGTGTAGTTTAAGAGAGAGGACCAGTGTGAACAGGCAGGTAAGTCTTGGAGAAGCTTTTTATTTCTATTTCTTGTGTATCTATTTCGTTCTGTGTTTCGTTTGTGTGGCTCTGACTGCTGACCATCTGTAAAAGGCAGTCAATAGACCATGTGTGGATTCATGTTTTTTCTGGGAGAGATTCAAATGTGGTTCACAGTCAGATTCTATTCTGCTTCTAATTTAGGACAGGGAGAGCACATCAAAAAAGAGATCATATTTGAAGTATCTCAAAAGTGTGTCTGACTACTGAGCTTGATTCTCTACCAACTGGAAAGAGTGCCTGATGATGACCTTGTATATGATCCTTACACTAGCCCTAATGGAATGGGCAGTTATGCTGGGAGGGACCATGCAAGCTGTGAACAGATTGGGGGATCAATTGCAAGTGACAGACATCTAAATATGCATTTCCATATTCAGGCTCAATGTCCATTAGCTCTTAAGTAGAGACTACAAGGTACTTAGAACTGGCCCCCTCAGGTACTTCTATGTGCCAGGGTTCTCCCTTGTGCCCCAAGTGCTAATATCATTGAATGAGAGAGCCCTCCCTCCTAAAGGATGAGTAGATTGCAACCATCTTCAACAATCCCTGGGCTAATTTTCCATCCTTCATGTTTCCCAAAACCCAGGTGCAAAGGTTTCATACTGGCCATAAATTTTTACTCTAAACATTACTCAGAGTTCCATTTTCTCTTGAATTCCTGTTTTTTGCTCACTCAAGAACTATGCTGTTAATGGTCACAAATGCCCTGGTGGCCCTATGTTTAGGAAAACATAAAGAAACGATCATCCTTATAGCTGAAAGTGGGTGACACTTGCTTTTCTTTAAGAAAGGAGAAACTGTAACACGTTCTGTAACTGTAACAAGATGGGGTCAGTGAAGTAGATGTTACTTGCCCTTTATTTTAGATACTTTTGAAAAGGTTTATGCAACATTAGTTTTGGAAAGATGATGTATTTTCTTATGAGTATTAGGCCTGGGGATGTGTGAGAAATGACCTAAACTAGATTTAGGCAAAGCCTTGATTATTGTCCTTTGTTCTACAAGAGGATCATAATGAAATCACTACGTTGGAGTCAAGGTACAGTGCGTCCATCTGTGGCTTGTCAGACTGCTATGAGCTTAGAAGGCCTACCACAAAAGTAGTCCATATGAACATTTTCAGTAGAGATGTCTCTAAATTGGCACATTTTATGTTTCTTTTCAGTGACTGTAATTCTTTGCTCATAGAGCATAGAATTCTTTGATGCAGGCATGTCATGTTGAGCAGTCCTTTGCCAATGTCTCCTACATCATGCAACCAATTCCAAAGTTCTTCAGAGTCTTTGAGAATGTCCTTGTATTAACTTCTTTTGACTGCCATGGGAGTGCCTGCCTTGCATGAGTTCTCAGTAAAATAGTCTTTTAGGCAAATGTATAATTGTTATTTGAACAATATGGTGAGCCCATCAGAGTTATGCTCTCTGCAGTAAAGTATGAATGCTTTGGCAGGTAAGCTTGAGAAATGACCTCTGTGTCCAGGACCTTATCCTGCCAGGTGACCTTTAGAATCTTCCCAAGATAATTCAAATGGAAGCTATTCAGTTTCCTGGCATGGTGCTGTTATACCGTCCAGGTTTCACAGGCATACAATGATGAGGTCAGCACAATGGCTTTGTAGACTTTCAATTTGGTAGGCGGTCTAATACCTCCTTTTTCCATTCTTCATTTGGAGCCTCCCAAACACTGAGCTAGCCCTGGCAATGCATGCATTAGCCTTGTCTATTTGTATATCCCTGGAAAATATACTGCCAAGATAAGTGAACTTATCCATAGTATTCAAAATTTCTCCATTTACTGTAACTGATGGTTCCACATCTGGATGGTGTAGTGCTTGTTGGTGGAGAATCTGTTTTCTTGGTATTAATTGTTAGGCCAAAATTAGCACAAATAACAAAAAATTTCTTCTACTCTGTTTCATGCACAATGATCTGTAAAGAAAAAATCGTGCACCAACTCTCCCTCCATTTTAGCCTTGCTTAGCTACACCACACCTTCCACACTCTCACATTCTGTCTGTCTCTTCTCCTTACAGTGACATAGTTTATTAAATGCCAGTGGTTGCTGCGAGGGTACATGCACAAAGTGTTACTATGTTTTGGTAACCAGAAGACAGTGTTGGTGATGAGAAGGTCTTCAGTATTAAGTGACTGTTCTTATTTCTGTTTCTAACTCCATTCCTCCCAAGAATTTCCTATCATGTCTGGGAGTCTATGCTTACTCTAACATTAAAGTTACTTAGAACTACAGGCTTGTGCTCTTTTAGCACATTGATGATGAGGCTCGATAGGTCTTCAAGAAGTTTTTCTTTGACCTCATTAGGGTTTGTCATAGCGGGAGCATACATATTGATGATGGTCGTCTTGCACATTTCTTCAAGTGGCAATCTCATTTTCATGAGTTTGTTGTTTGTTCCTTTTGGTAGGCATGCAAACTTGATGACTAGATTAGTTTTGATTGTGAAAATTATGCCAGTTTCATGGTGCTCCCTTTTCCAGCAGCCACTCTAGAAAAAAACTCTGACTTTGGTAATCTGGCCTTCATTTGCCAGTTTTATTTCACTTAGGGAGGCTATTTGGATGTAATACCTGCTGAGTTCTCTTACAAGAGCTGTTTGTCCTTCAAGGCCACTGATTTCATGTTGACCTAAGTATGTGCTCGTTCCATGTACCAGTGGTGAATGGAATCATCTTTGCACAAGATTTTGAATGTTTTGTTCTTTTTCTGTGTGTGCTTTGATTGCAGGGTGGGATCCCTGCCTGCTTTGGTAAGCAGGCCAGGGTCTGGTGAAGCAGACAATTTTTAGGGCTCCTTTTCTAGCCTCTTCCTCACACCAGGAGGTGAGTAGTTTGGTTCTTTAAAAAAGCTACTCAAACACCTGGGGAGCTGCCAAATCATACTACTGCTTCCAGTGAGAAAACAACCCTATGTTCTGAGGGCTGCCTGTGTGCAGGGTTATAACTACAGCTCCCAGTGTATCTGTACCTGTTGCTTTGTCACTTGACTGTCACTGCAGGCCTTTGAGAGAGGTAAAAAAGGTATGGGTTATATCTTTTGATTTGCACATAAAATGGATTTGTGCAGTAGAGTTGCAAGAAGTAGTCCGCCTCTCTCTTTCAGAGTCATCAAAGTCATCATTTGCAAGACAAAGTCAAGACAGCTGGTGATAGCTTAGGATGTAGTAGATAACCTTGGTGTCTTTGATGTCTAACCAAGCTCTAAGTGCACTCCAGCACCTGCTTCAGCTGCTTTTTTGGCTGTTGGAACAAATTGTTTTCATTCATCCATTCTGCTGAGGGTAGGCATCCTCCCTCACTGAAGGGTTTGAAACGCCCTCAGTTGCCCTCAGACTAGTCTAGCCCATCTCCCTAAATGGTTTACTGGGTCTGGCCTCTAAGCATACTACAGCTTCTTGTTGTCTCAGGTGAGAGTTAGGTGAATTAGGAGTATACCTAAGGAGGAAAGCAGCCCTGATAAGGGCTCAGCAGGCCTCACACCAGGGATACTAGTCTTCCCTGAACATACCCTATACCCTGTTGCATATTGGGAAATTGTACACCCAGCATCAATTCATCATTGTTAATATCCAGCTGACCTTCCAGATCAGTTTGTCACTGTTCACCTTAATGACAATTAGATGGACATGTCTGTGTACAGAGGGAAGAATTAACCTTGATGTAGTACCAAGGTTTGTAATAGGAGAAATGTACCTTCCATCAGTCTCAGGTCATTTTATTTGGATTTATTTTAGAGTCCAAAGGCCTACAAATGCATCTAGAATATATGCTAGCTGAAAGGGATTGGGTGGCACTTCTTAAGGAGCAATGAATTTTCTTGGAACTGCAAATTTCTAGTGACAGTTAATCCCAGGATACCTGAAAATTCATGAAGCCCTTACCTTTTCATTACTTGCCCTTGTGCAGTCTATATTGCAGTCAAGCTATTCTACTTGCTTTTCCAATCAATCAATCACAGAACAAACATTTATTAAGCAATCATGATAGGCTAGGCATTGTGCTAAGTATTAGAGATTCAAAGGAAAAGCAAAACAATACAATCCCCACCTTCAAGGAGTTTATATTCTATGACAGAGACAACTTATACATAATTCAATACATAAATGTTAAATGCAGAGTACATGGGAGGTAGCCTTAGAAAGAAAAAGCACTCACAGCTGAGGGGGTCTAAGAAAGGCCTCCTGAAGGAGTTGGTGCTTAAACTGAGGCTTAACAGGAGTCAGGGTTCTACTAAGTAGAGATTAGAAAAGAGGGTATAGCCTAGGAATGAAGAAGAACCAATGTAAAGTACTGAGAAAGGGGTTGAAATTTTGTGATGACTACTGAAGTAGGGCAGTATGGCTAGACTATAGAATGTGATGACTGGAGTAATACTTAAGATTGGAAAGATAGGAAGGAGTCAGGTTGTGAAGATCTTCAAATAAAAAAAAAAGAGTTTATATTTTATCCTAAAAGTAAGAGGGAGCCATTGGAATTTGTTGAGGAGGGCAACAAGTTTGCGTTGCATTTGGTGCTAGTGGACAATTGTCAGGTCTATCTTTTATGAGGTTCATCATGTGTGTAGAAAAGTAGGAGAACAAGGCCAGGAAAGGTCCGAGAAGCCTTTTTTTTTTTTTTTTTTTTTTAAAGAAACAAGTATTTATTAAGAGTCTACAATGTGCTTTACAAATATTATCTCTGATCCTCACAGTAATCTTTAGAGGCAGGTTGTGTTATAATCCCCATTTTATAGTTTAAGACACTCTACGGCTGGATTTGAACTAAGATCTTCTGTATTTCAGGTCCAGAGCTCCATCCACTGCATCACTAACTGTCTTGGAAAAGTTGGGAGTCGCCAATTACAGTTCTGCTGCTCAGATCCATCGTAGGGATTATCAGCCCTCACCATCTACCACACTGCTATACCTACCAGACTCCTGGGACCTTCATCCGACCTCCAATGCACTCTATGGACCTTTGGGACTTACTCCCCATTCTGTGAGGAGCTTTTAATAGCTTGGCTATTCGAGGTTTGCTGTGAGATTAAACTGTGATATTTGTAAAATGTTTGCGAACCTTAAAGCATTATATAAATGTAACCATTGTTGTTATTAATATTCATTATTATTATTATTTCCTTTGCCTTTTTGAGTCCCTAGGTTCCTTTAAGACAGTTCAAGCTCCATCTTCAACACTATCTTTTATGAGTTCTCTTCCTGCTCCTCCCCTTCTCAACTACTAAAGCCTTCATTCTCATAATTACCTTTCACTTGCTTTAAAAAGATATTTTGGATATACGTGTGTAGGCATGCTTCCCCTTGATGGAATGTAATCTTCTTGAGGAGACGGACTATTTAACTTCTGTCTTTGTACCCCTGGGGCCTATCGTAGTGCCTGGTCCCTATTAGGTGTCCAATAAACGCTTACTGGTCGGTTGATTGGCCCTGGCTGGTCCTTTAGAGAAAGGCAGTTAGTAACTTGTATAGACGTCTGTGTTTTCCTGATTGTCTTCTTGTGGTCCACGGTAGGGTCTTTTGATCCTTCAGAGACAGGACATGCATAGAAAACATTAAAGAGTTATATGAAGAAAAGTGTATATTATAGATTCCCAAGTGCTTAATCCTTTGTGATTGAATTAAAATTCTCTGTCACCCAGAAACAGTGCGAAGCAGTGGGGGGGGTTCATGCATGATAAACCCACCTAATCTATCCTATGGTATACATCGTTGATGAATGATTTATTTACCTTTTTAAAGTAAAACTTTGTCACCTTCTTGCTTATAAAACTTCAGTTGCTCTCCATTGCCTACTGAGTGAAGCCCAAACTCCTTTGCCTAATTCAGTTCATGCCTCCCACCCCCATTCTACAATCTGTCTCAAACCTATTTTTCTAGCTTTATCTTCCACTCATCTCTTTAATACAGTTTGTTCTCTGGACAAATTGTACTCCCCATGATTCCCCATGTGCTTATATGCTTCCCTGATTTTGTTCATGATATTGCCTGTGCCTAGACTACACCTTCCCTTCCAGATTTGCTGTTTGGTTCCTTCCCATAATTTAAAGCCCATTGGAAATGCCCAGTATTCCATAAAGCTCACCATCACTCCTCTACCACCACTGTGCTCATAGAATTATAGATTTAGGGCTAGAAGGGATTGTGTGGGCCATTTCACAGATGGAGATACTGAGGCTGAGAGAGGTTGTCACAAAGCTACTAAATATCTCAGGTAAGGTTTGAACTCAGGTATTCCTGACTCCAAGCCCAGCACGCTATCCACTGTGCCATTTAGCTGCCAGTAGCTCTCTGAACCTTGCTTAATTTATTTTTATATTCTACCTTGAATATAGATATTTGTGTTTATTTCTTATCTCAATAAGTTCTGTGAGGGTAGAGATAAATTCTGTGACAGCTGTCTATAAGGACCTGTGATTTCACTGGTATAGAGAACTCCTGGATGGGTCAGAACTTTCTCTGCAACTTACAGTCTTAAAGTTTTCTAGAGCACAGAGAATTTAAATGACTTGCCTAAGGGTCACACACAGCTAGAATATATTAGAGAATGACTTGAATACAGGTCTTTCAGGCAATGAGCCCAGTCCTTTACCTCCTACCCCACATCACTTCTCTTGAAGCCAAGGATCATGGTTTGTTTCTCATGTTTTGGAATTTTGTAAGTTTTCTATTTCCTACAAGAGTGTCAATCTCAGTCAATGCTTTCATATTAGAAATGACCTCTAATCTAGATAGAAAGGATAACTTAAAGAAAATAGAAGTTAGCTTTGGAGAGTGAAGTGTAAATTGTCCTGCTGCCTTCTGATATTAGGTTTTTTACTATTATCTGTTACAGCATGAGTATGAAATCAGGTGATTGAGTAGAATATCTAGTGAGATAGGGTCCATGAATGTGTGAAATCTGGAGAAAGTCTATTTCATACACTGATTAGGATTCACTGGAAGCTACTAGTGAATGTGTTAAGGATATAATACCTTTAACCTTGAGATACAATTCTAGCATAGGGTGTTGCAAACTGTGGTGAGCTATCAAAATAGCAGTGGAAAGAAAAATCATTTTATTGGGTTTCATCTGAAATGGCAGCCCATTTTATTTGTCATTATTTACATATCTGTTGAAGGAATTTAAGTAGTTTTTCCTTCTAAAACAATATAGTAATCATGAACCATCATCAAAGTTTATCAGTCTGTCTGACTTATTAAAGATTTCACAAAGGATATATTGATAATGTAAGCCCTATAGCAATGTGAGAAATCACCTACAAAACTTTTGTCTCAAGATATCTGCCATTTTGGAGGACCTTATTACCATGTTCTCATAGAACTTAAAGGAATAGGGATAGAAATTAAATCTATGATTTAACTGAAAAATGGAACTCCCAGGAAAATGTAAGTTAGCTCCTAGAGGTCATGTGACTGTCTAGAATCATATAGCCTATATGACAGGTGGAACTCCAAACCAGGTCTTCGTGGTATTGAGACTGTTTCTCTATCCACTATGCCACACTTTTACCCCAGAAGTCACTGTTTTACAGATTATAATTCTGTTTAATCCTCAATAGAAAGGGACAAACAATTGTTTACTCAGATGAATCTGTGACCTTACCCAAGTGAAAGCTGCCTCTAATGATGCCGATTATAACTGAAGCATGATGGATTGACCTCTCTAACTTCTGTCCAAAATATCCCATAAATTTGCCACAGGATATCCATCTTACCTGCTTGAGGACATTCCCTTGACATCAAGAGGGCACCAGTGGGATACATGGGTCATCCTCAGTATCCTCATGGCCCAGCCCATCTATTGTTATTGTTTTTCTACTATTCATTTATTTGATAGTAGTCCTTTATTCTAGTTCTTGTTTGGAATTGCTTATTTGTTATAGCCTGTTAATATTCTCTGAGACATAATCTTATTTTAATTCTTCAGAGATTGTCTTGTTCTATGATTCCCAGCCATCCAACAACACTGGTAAAATGTTGGTATTAGAAGAATGGGCTTTTATTTTCAGGAGAAATTTGAAGTTATTAGAAGAACTATGCTATTTCTCATGCCCTATTCAGTCTTATTACCTCTTCCAGTTTAATTCTAGATACAATCCATCCATTTGCAGTATTTGTCTCACTTCTGTAGGTAGATAAGCTCTAAAGATTGCCCCTACAACTAGTGAACAGCAGACATTCTTTGTCCTCTTGGTTTTCACAAGTGGATGGTGAGATCATGCTCTGGAGTGCCAATGGATCTTATCTAGGGAGCTCTGCAGGACCTCAGCACCTATATTACATAAAAAAGGAATCTTTACTTTAACATATCCAACCAGTAGTCAGCTATCCATTGCTTGAAAATTTCAAAAGAAAGAGAGTCTAACTCCAATGGAGGCAGCCTATTCCACTTTTGGATAGCTCTAATTGTTAGAAATGTTTTCCTGATCTCAGACTTAAGTTTTCCTTTTTTTCTTTTTCTTCTTTCTTTTTTTTCTTTTTGGCTTATCCAGCTATTGTTCCTGGTCATATCCTTTGGGACCAAGTAGAATAAATCAAATCCTTCTTTCGCATGGTTGTCTTTCAAATATTTGAAGATGTATAATATCCCTCAAATATTTCTTTTTTTCCTCATTAAACATCCCCAGTTCCTTCAACTTGTCCTTACAAGACATAGATTCAAGGTCCTTCACTATCCTGGTTGATATTCTCTGAGACACATTCCAGTTTGTCAATGTCCTTCTAAAACTATGGTTCCTAGAATTGAACACAGTACTGTACATGAGTGCTGACAAAGGCAGGTTATAGTGACAATATTACCTTTTTATACCCATGTTTTTTAATATGGGGTCATCTTTACCTTAACCAGTCTCACCACTTACAGAATCTATCCTCACTTAACCAGTTAAGCTAACTAAACAAAACAGCCTATTCCCCAAACTTGCCACTGAATTCAGTTGGTAATATGATTTTTAACTTCCCTTACTCTCATTGTATTTTCTTATTGCTGTTATTTGTCTCTTTTCCCATTTAAAGGTCACAATGATTTACCACTTTTCCAAGTACAATTCTTTGGCTTTTAGGTATGACTTGCATTTTTTCTAGTCCTAGAATCTTTAACATTCATGGCAGTCTTTCTTCTGCTGTTTTTCTTACCTCTTTGGGTTTCCAAATTTACTCTACCTTCCAAACTATTTTCAGAAGGTATTCTGGGACAGGACTAGCTCAAGGCAGTTCAGTGAGTTAGGTTGGTAATTAGAATGTAATGAAATATAAAATGCAAAAAAATGCATTAAATGCAATAAAATGGGCTTCATTTGTGCAAAATGTTAAGGTGATATTTTCTATAATTACTAAAAAGAGATGCTATTCCCTTCTATCTCTGTGTTCACTACAGCATCAATGTCAGAACAGAAAAAATGTTCTACAGGGCAATGGGAATTCTGCTGAAACTCCAATAACCTCAGCTCCCCATGGGTTAGGGTCTTTGCATCCCAATTGACAAAAAAGTCATACCAGTGATTCAGCCTCTACTGCTCTGGATCAAATAAAGGACAGAATCTTTGTCTCCTAAAAGGGAAACATGCTTAACCTCTGTAAATCATGTACTGTACCTTGCACATCACTCTCATTGGTGACAAGGTACAAAAAAATCTTTCTGGGGATCTTTCGCCATACAACAATACTGACCTTAGGAAGAAGCTTAGAGTACATATAGTATGGGATGAGGAGCTTATTACTAATAATAAAAAGGTAAAAGCTAACAATATATTTCTCTAAAAAATATCATATTTGGCTTAGGCCTAATATCAAGGGCAGCTCACTGTAGGTCTCCCAATGCAAAATAGCAGTGAGAAATAAGAGCAACACCAGGAAATCAGGGCCATAGCACTGAAGGAGATACCTCTGTAATTGTCATTGATCCCAATCAGGTCAGGGTCATCCGTAGCAAAGTATCTGAAAGATCGTAAGGATCTTTCATGTAAAACATCCTGGCATGTAAATTCATATTAAGAGTTGTCCATTTTCTCCACTTGCTCAGTGTTTCCTGTACCAGTGGCTAAAAACTCCCCCTCTTTGGAAGACCCACCAAGGAAAATACTCAATTTTTGCCCTTGTGAAGGCCTGTTTGGAGGGGCTACTCCTTTTTTTTCCTATAGGATCTAGATGAAGACTCCCTCTTACCTTCATCCAAGATCTCAAAATTGCTAGGAAGGAAGATAAAGGATCATCTTCTAGAAGAATACAAATGTATCATAATTATTAAGAGATAATTTCACTTCCCTTATGTCCTGTATAGGCAGTACTTTACTTCTAAACAATTCTAACCCATGCTCCTTTTAGGAAGGAGTACTATTAACTATCCCAGAGGGAAAGAAAAAAAAGACCTGCAAATGATGGAGGACTTGAACCATTCTCAATAGCAATAGAAACTTCTGAAGGAGTAAAAACTGCAAGTTACAGGCAACTATACAGAGGAAAGGACAATGACAGATGGGAGAGGGTCAGTTGAGACCATGTCTAAAAGTGGTCTGACTTTATCAAGAAAGTCTTTCTGGATGCCAGTACAAAGAAGCTATTGGAGTGAAAAGTCCTCTCCATTCCTAGGATGATACCAATTCATCACAAAAATAGCTTCGGGAGATGGGATAGCCAATCCCAGTCAAGCATTTGAAGACAGATCTTCTGTTTCAAAAGTCTGTTACATGTGGTAGCAGAGTTGGAAATTGAAGTGATGCCCATCAGTTCCATCAGTTAGGGAACAGTTGAGTAAGTTGTGGCATATGATTGTGATGGAATACTATTGTACTTTAAGAAATGACAGACAGGTTGGTTTTAGAAAAACATGGAAAGACTTGCATAAAACAATACAGAGAGAAATGAGCAGAACCAAGGGTTGTATACAGTAAATGCAATATTGTTTGTAGAGTAACTGTGAATAACTAAGCTATTCTGAGTAATATGAACATACAAATTGGCTACAAAAGACTTATGAATGAAAATGCTATTCATCTCCAAAGAAAAAATTCTTAATATGAAAGTATGTATTGTATGGTTCCACATATGTATTTTTATCAAATGTTGGCCTTTAATGCAGGATTGGGAGGGAGAGAGGGAGATAGTTCAGAACTCAAAATGTTGATTGGTTGGTTGGTTGTTGTCCTTTGTCTTTGAAGAGGACCAAAATGACATCACCATGTTAAAGTGAAATTTCAGTGTGTCCAACTGTGGCTGATCAGACCAATACGAGCTCGGAATGCTCTACCACACACAGGTTGGGCACAGATAGTCCGTGTGAATATTTGGGGTGGATATCCCAGATTTGCATATATTGCGTTTACTCTGTGCTGTCTCAATTCTGAGTTGCTCAAAGAGCACAGTACCCTTTTTGATGTGAGCATGCCATGCTGAGTGGTCCTGTGCCAAGGTCTTCCATGTTGCACAGTCAAATCCAAAGTTCTTGAGAGAGACCTTGAGAGTGTCCTTGTGTCGTTTCTTCTGGCCACTATGTGATTGCCTGCCCCATGTGAGTTCTCCATAAAATAGTCTTTTTTGGTAAGCATACATTTTGCATTCTAACAATGCGACCAGCCCATCCGAATTGCACTCTCTGAAGCATAGTTTGAATACTTGGCAGTTCAGCTCAAATAAGGACTTCAGTATATGGTAACTTATCCTTCCAGGTGATCCTCAGAATCTTCCCAAGACAGTTCAAATGGAAGCGATTCAGTTTCTTGGCATGGCACTGGTAGACTGTCCATGTTTCACAAGCGTACAACAATGAGGTCAGCACAACAGCTCTGTAGACCTTCAGTTTGGTAGTCAGTCTAATACCTCTTCTCTCCCAAACTTATTTTCCCAAATACTGAGCTAACTCTGGCAATGTGTGCATCAACTTCATTGTCAACGTGTACAGCCCTGGAAAGTACAGTACCAAGGTAAGTGAACTTATCCACAGTATTAAAAACTTCTCCATTTGTTGTAACCAATGGTTCCATGGATGGATAGTGTGGTGGTGGCTGATGGAGCACCTATGTTTTCTTGGTGTTAATTATTAGGTCAAAATTAGCACAGACAGCAGAAAATTGATCCATACTTTGTTGTATCTCAGCTTCAGAGGTTGCATTGAATGCACAATCATCTGCAAATAGAAAATCATGCACCAATGCTCCTTCCACTTTGATCTTGGCTTGTAGCGTTTTCAAATTGAAGAACTTACTATCAGTATGGTAGTTGACTTTGATACCATGTTCATCCTCATTGAAAATATTTTTAAACATGGCTGAAAACATCATGCTAAAAAGCCTGGGAACAAGCACACAGTCCTGTTTCACTCCATTGGTGACTGGGAAGGCATGAGAGCATTGTCCATTATTTAGAACCCGGACAAACATGACATCATGAAATTGTACAAAGTTGATGAACTTCTCCGGGCAACCAAATTTTGACATAATTTTCCGTAAGTCCTCACCACTAACAGTGTCAAAGGCTTTGGTCAGATCTACAAACATTGTGTACAGAACTCTGTTCTGCTCCTGGCATTTCTCCTGGAGTTGTTGGGCAGCAAACACCATATAGATTGTTCCTTGGCCCTTTCTGAAGCCACACTGGCTCTCAGGTATATGACCATCTTCTAGGTGAAGGATTAGACTTTTAAGGAGAATACTTGCAAGAATTTTGCCAGCAATGACTAAGAGAGAGATCCCCCATGATTTTTTTTTTACCTTTATAGAGAGCCCTGCAAAAGGCTCAGCAGCCAGCACACCAAAGGTACTAGTCCTCTCTGAACACACCCTACACTCCACTCAAAATGTAACAAAAAACGAATGAAATATATATATATATATATATATATATATATATATGTTACATTAAAAAACAGTCTATTACAAAGTTCAACAATATTAGTTACCTGAGGATGATAAGAGGAGATAGAAAACTCAATGAATGTGGTGGAAATGGATCCATTCTCAGATCTGCTTCAAAGTAAAATGGTTTCCCTTTTCAGAGGAAATGCTTCAGGGGGTGGAGACTGGGTATATGTAGTAGCATAAAGTAGAAAAATAATATTTTGGAAAATTTTTTTGGTGGCCAACTATTGATTTTTGTAATATCAAACCTCTTGGTTGGAGATGAGGGGAGTTAGTGTAACCAATTTTTCTAGTCAGAAAGGCAATAGTTTCTAATTGGTCTTCTTCAAGTTCTTATTGTAAGCCATTCTCTGCACCGATGCCAAAGTAACTTTCCTTAATGTAACTGTACAATCACTACACTAGATCCTTATTGCTTTTAGGATCAAATATAAAATTCTCTCTCTTAAAAAAAACCATTTTAGAGCCACTTACAACGTTGTCTCAATCTATCTTTCTGCCCTCTTGCCCTTCCATACTTTGTGATCCAGTGAAGCCGACTTTTCTGTTCCTCACAAACCATACATTCTTTGTGCCTTTCCACTGGCCATTTGTCCTGCATGGAATGCAGTCCCTCAACACTTTCACCACACAGAATCCCTCACTTCTTTAAGAAACACCTTAAGTACACCATTCTGATTCCCTCATTCCCGATCGCCAATGTTCTTCCTCTCAAATTGCATTTATTTTTGTTCTACATATACTTACGCATGTACTTGTTTCCACCACTAGAATATGATCTCCTTGTGAACAGAGATTGTTTCTTTTGTTGTATTTGTGTCCCCAATGCCTAGCTTATTGCCCAATGCTTAGGAAACTCCTAATAACTCCTGATGGTTATTTGAAATGGGAGAACCTTTATTGTCCTGTTTTATTTTCTCTAAGACTCAAAACATTCTTTTAGACCCATGGTCACCTCCTAAGAATCAGTATCAAGGAAGATCTTATCTTCCCCTCCCTGAAGGTTAGTCACATGCCAGCCATGCAGTTCATAGCTTAAGCTATTAGGAAGATTTGCCCAGAATCTCATACCTTGGGCTATCCCCTATTTTTGAGTTAGTGGTCTCTGCTGTCCAGTTACATATGCCTTTGTGCAGGCCGTGAACTAGGCAATAGGAACATCTTAAGGATCTCTTTCTCATCATGTCCAGTGCAGAAAGCATATATGGTTCTCTTTACACCTAGTTCTCTTCCAAATTTTTCTATTGTTTCTAAGGGCACCACCATTCTTTCAGGCACTCCAGTTCACAACCTTGGTGTCATTTCTGACTCCTTACTCTCATTCACCTCCCAATCTAATCAGTTGTCAAATATTGTTTCTATATTAACAATATCTTCCCCGTAGTTCTATTTTCTACATTCACATGACCACTAGTCTAGTTCAGACCCTTATCACCTCTCACCTGAACAATTTCCATAGATTGCCATTTCAACTCTCATCCTCATGGCTTACCCAGCTCTAATCCATCCCTCAAACATGTACCTAATCACGTACCTCTCTGCTCAATAAATTGCAGTGACTCCTATTGCCTGCAGAATCAAAGATAAATGGTTTTGTCATTTAAATCTCTTAACAACTTGGACCTTTCTACCTTTCCTGTCATTTTATACTTTACTCTTTTCCTCACAGAGTTTGAGCTGTACTGGTGTACTCACCGTGTTGTACAGTATGACACTCTATGTTCTGTCTTCATACATTTATTACTCTCTCATGCCTTGTACTCATTAAAAAATGTTTTATACCTACATATTTCTATATGCATGCATGTTTTGTTTCCCAATAGAAGAATTCTTTCCCAATATAAGCTTCTTTAATACAGGGGCTATTTTACTTTTGTCTTTGAATCCCCAATGCTTTGCAGTGTCTGGTCTGGAGTAAGCACTTAATAAATGCTTGCTAATTGATATCATTTGGATTTTTTGCTATACCTCATTTATGACAGTGGTGAATACCTTTGAAGAACTTACTTTTTCCTTATTATGGCTTATTTGGTGGTAATTATTGAGGGTCATTGAACAAGGTTATCTTTGTTGCCACTTAATCTAAATAGTCTGTAAGCTCTCAAGGAAAGGGACTATTTAATTTCATCTTTGTAGCCCTAGCACCCAGCACAATGCCTTTTCCACAGAGCAGACATTTAATAATACTTGTTTAATATATTCATCGGAAACACCTTGTTAGAAAAAAGACTTTGAAGTGATGGTTTGCTCTACTAAATCAAATGCCTTTTTAAAAAAAAAATCATCAAATGAATATTAAAATTTTTTTTATGGAGAATCAGATGATTGCTACTTTGTAATAATACTGTTTGGGAAAACATGTCAGTTTCCTCCTAATATTCTCAATGAAGATGTACATATAAATTATTTTTAATAAAAATACTATATAGAAATAAAAATAGATATAGATGTGAAGTTGTTGAAATTCCCTCAGTTACTTTTTTTCCTTGTTAATAAATCCTGACCTTTTTTACATATCTAATCCCTTCCCTTCCTTAAGAGTTGTGAACTGATCGCTGAATGTCCTCAGAATTGTCACTTCCGGCATAGATTGCTCCTATATAACCTTGATTTAATTTAGCTGTTTCCTATTTTTGCTCCCTTTAGTGCCATTTCTGTCTTTTCCAGAAGTACATTTGGGATTGCAATGTTAGAATCCAAGTGCAGTACTTCCACTTTCCTTGATTGATGTGTAGAGGAATCCAAGTACCTTACAATTGTATGGGGCTTTCAAAGCACTTGTTAGTAATTTGCTTGGATTCTCACTGCTCACTTCTAAGACCTGTTTTAACCATATTGTTTTTATGGGCTTGAATATATGATGAGCTCTAAAGCAGTAAAGCAGTCCCTTTACTAGTTTATTTTGCAATCGCATTGTAAACTCTTTAAAGATCAGGACCATGTCTTATACTTCTTGGACTTCTAACAGTAAAGAGCACATAGTAGTTGCAGAGCACCTACTTAAGCAGATAGTTAATTTTCACTTTAATTGTGTTGGATTTAGGTTTAGGGCTGTCAGGTTTTAGGGGAAGCATGTTGGACATACTTCATATGGGATACGAGCCAATTTCTTCTTCTCCCTTTTCTGGCTAGCTCACCCTAAATTGTCTTCAGATTAGCATATCTCCTTTCTAGAGCAGGATGACTAATAGGGGACTACAACTCAAACTATCTTGGAGTCCAGAGGAAAATTCTATTTTTTTGGGACTATGTATACTCCCTCTACTAACCAATGCAGCTCTTGAAGCCCCGTTGTGTTCTTTCTACTCTATTTAAAGTCAGTCATTTAAAATGATAGCACTATTAACTCTTAAACATAAAACATTTGCTAAATGATAAAGCAAAAGCAATAATAATGTCACAGCTATTTAATATAAAGCAAATGCAGAAATAATTAATACTTCACTATTCACACTTAAGCCGTGTAATGTTCTTCCATTATAATACCCAATATCAGTGGGGTAGAGTAGGCACATAAATGAGGACAAGCATATGCCCAGGACAACACACAACCCTGGACTAAAGGCCCTGAAAATCATCGGTCCCTTCCTAAACAATTTGGATCCCACAAAAGCAAATTCTCTGCTAACTGTTCTCCTTGTTCTCACTGTTTTCCTGCAGCATAAATTTGGTCTTCTATTGATCTGATGAAGCAGTGATACTTCTTTCAATTCACAATCATCCTTAAGGGGCAGTTAGGTGGTGCAGTGGATAGAGCACCAGTGCAGAAGCCAGGAGGACCTGAGTTCAAATCTCACCTCAGACACTTGACACCCCCTAGTTGTGTGACCTTGAGCAAGTCACTTAACCCCAGTTGCCTCATCCTGGGTCATCTCCAGTTATCCTGATGAATATCTGGTCACTGGATTCAGATCGCCCTGGAGGAGAAGTGAGGCTGGTGACCTGCACAGCCCTCCCTCACTCAAAACAAAGTCAAGTGCAAGTCATGTCATCATTTCTCTGATGGTATGGTCTTCTTCGGCAACAAAGGATGAACATACATCCTTAAAAGGGCATCAAAGTAGCACTATACTATTTTAATGATAAGTAACTTCTTTTAGCACCAGAGAACTGCAAAACTTCTCAGATTAGCCTTCTTGGCAATACAGATTAATCTAACTAGTTCATCACTCAACTGAATTCTATGTTTTCAATTGGCTCTCAGCCAACTGTTATAGCAAGGCAGAGCTTCTAGTAAAATTTCTGGTTTTTCTGGGCAATGAAGACAAGCTTACCTAGCTCTTCATTCATTTGGATTCTCTTTCCTCCAATAAGCTTCAAAGTATACTTACTACAAAGCTGCTGGAAAAAAAAAAAAACAACTGTCTTTTCCTTTTCAATTTTTCTCTCTCAAACTAGAGGTAGCGATAGCAGGAGTAACTAGACACTTGTAGGAGATCTTACCTCTTTCAAACTATAGATGATATTTAAGGGTGATAGCTGAAATTGAGCAGAGTTTAACTCTCTTCTAATGAGCAGGCTCCCCTTCTTTTATTCAGCCAAGCCACAGAGCGATACTTTTCTTTAGCCAGCAGCATCCAAAGCACTGCAGCTAAGGCTTTTTCTGTCAGTGGCCTCTTCCTGATGGAACCTTCTAATTCAGTTCTTGTTGTCTTAACTGATTCTGTTATCTTCCCTCCTGACCCTTCTTAGGGACCCTCAAGATTTCCAATTAGAGTCTCCTGGTGCTCAATCATTTCCCCCATGAATTAACACTCACAGAATCTTCCTTCCTGTTATTATTATTTTTTTCACCAGATCCCAATTAATTATCATTTACTTTTTCTCTCTCTGAACTAATCCCCCTGAGCAGAGTGGGAAGAACGAAAACAAAACTCATGTTACAAATATACACAGTCAAGCAAAACAAATATTCAGATTGGCCATGTCCAAAAAAATCTTTTTCTGCATATTTAGTCTTTTACCTCTCTGTCAGGAGGAGAGTAGCATTCATTATAGGTCCTTTAGAATAATGGTTGATTATTGGGTTAATTACAGTTCTTAAGTCTTTCAAAATAGTTTGACTTTATAATATTTTTCTTATTGCATAAATTGTTCTTCTGGTTCTGTTCACTTCACTTTGTATCAGCTCATACAAGTCTCAGATTTTTCTGAAACTGCACCTTTCACTGTTTCTTATAGCACAATTATGTTCCAAAACACTTACATAGCATAATTTGTTTAGCCGTTCCCCAATTTATGGGCGCTTTCTAACTCTTCGGTGCTTTGTCACTATAAAAAGAGTTGTTCTAAATATTTTTGTATGTGTAAGTCTTTTCCTTCTTTCTTTATCTTTTTGGGAACATAGCCTTTCTCTTAGCTATTAAACTGATAGCACTTATTTAATCATTTCATAGTCTCCAAGTAGTTATTTGATTTATCTCTTTATGAGCTATGATTTTACATTTATAAGATTGGCTAAAACAATTGAGGAGGGAAGTGACAAATGTTGAGGGGATATGGAAAAATTGGGACATTAATTTATTTTGGTAGAGCTGTGAACTGACATAAGCATTTTGGAGAACAATCCAGAATTATGTCCAAAGAGTTAATAAATTGCCTATACCCTTTGACTTCACAATACCATTACTAGGTCTATTTCCAAAGATGAATAGGGAAAAAGGAAAAGAATATATATGTTCCAAAATATTTGTAGCAGCTCTTTTTGTGGTGTCAAAGAACTGGAAATCGCGAGGATGCCCATCCTTAAGAAATGATGATTTTGATTTTAGAAAAACATGGAAAGTCTTGCACAAAATGAGAATGTTGTATACAGAACCAGCAACAGTGTTTTAATAACAACTTCGAGTGACTAAGTCATTTTGACTTTTATAAACTGCAAAGGACATATGAAGGAAGATGTTATCTTTATCCAGAGAAAGAATTGATAAATCAAAGTTTGTATGGAATGATTTAACATACATGGACATATACACATAAACATATACATACATATTTGTGTCTAGTGTAGTCTAGTAGGTGAGGGAGAGAAATAAGGGAAAATAATTTATATGATAACTTTACTATATTTTTAAAAGGAATAGCAAGTTGTATATGCTAGATTTACAGTTTCATGTGTAACCATCTTTTAAAAATTCTACTGGTAAGGAAATGCTTGGTTTATTTCCTATATTAAAAATAAAATAAATAGAAATTTAAAAAGGTAGTTAAATCATAACCTTTTTCATTGCTATGGTTTTCAATCTGCAGATTTTGTGGTGATCCAGAGCTCAATGGAATTACTCTGACATCATCAGCAAATAGAATAATTTAGAAAATTTTTCCATCAACAGAAAATTCTTTTTTTTTGGACTCTACATATTTGCACATATTTTCCTGTTTTATATCTTAATTAAATAATGTTTTTATTGATATCTTGTTTCTTATATCATCATGTCATCAAAAATAATTTTGGTAATATTGTCATTTTTATTGTATTGGCATGGCCTAGCCATAAGCACTGAATATTCTTCCTTCTACTTAAGTTATTCCCTATTTCTTTAAGCAACATTTTGTAATTGAATCCATACAAGTCTTTTGTGTCTTTGATAGGTTGATCCCCAAATATTTTATCTATTTTGTAGTTACTTGGAATGGGATTTCTTTTACAGTCATTCCTTCTGACGCTTTATTATTATATAGACATGCAGACATTGGTTTTTGAGGATTTATTTTATGGCCCGCAACTTTGAAGCTATTGTCTGAATTATTATTTTTGCTGATTTCTTAGGATTTTCCGAGTAAACAATCATATCATCAGCAGATAGAGATCATTTTATCTCCTCGACATATCTTTAAGACTTTGATTTCTTTCTCTTGTCTTTTTGATATTGTTAGTATTTCCAGAACTATGTCAAATAGTAATGGGAAGAGCAGGCATCCTTGTTTAACTCCTGTATTTATTAGAAAAGTTTCTATTGTATCCCCATTGTGTATGATGCTTGCTTTTGGTTTTAGACGCTTTTTATATTAAAAAAAGATCCCTCTATGTCTATATTTTATAGGTTCAAATTTTTTTTAACATAAAAGAGTGTTGTATTTTGTCAGACTTTTTTTGCATCTATTAAGATGATCATATAGTTTTGGATGTTTTGGTTTTTTAATATGATTAGTTACATTGATTATTTTCCTAACGAAGCATCCTTATATCCTTGCTGTAAATCCTACTTGTTTATAACGAATGATGTCTTGGAAAAATCACCATAATCTGTTTAATAGGAGTTTAAAATTTTGAGTCAATGTTCATTGGTGGTACTGGCCTATAGTTTTCTTTATGTGTTTTATCTTTCCCTGCCTTAGATATTAGGATTACATTTGTCTCATCAAAGGATTCTGGTCAGGTGCTTTTTTTCTCAATTTTTGAGAATAATTTGTGAAAGTATGGGTACTAACTTTTATTTAAAAAATTGGATAGAATTCTCCTGTGAATCTATAAGGAGTAGGAATATTTTTCTGGTGGTTCCTTTAAAGATAGATTTATTTCTGTTTTTGAGAATGGAGAATTTAAGATTTCTATATGATCTTCTTATAATTTGGGTAGTTTATATTTTTGAAAGTATTTTTCTATTTCTTTTGTGTTTTTGGTTTTGTTGGCATATAATTGTGAATAATATGTTCTGATTATTTTAAAAACATTTCTTCTGGCTTTGCTGTGCTTTCACCTTGCTTATTTGCTATTTTATTGATTTGATTTTCTGCTCTCTTCTTTTTAATCAGATTAGTTAAGGGTTGATCAATTTTGTTAGCATTTTCAAAGAACCAGCTTTTAGTTTTATTTATCATTTCTATATTTCCCCTTCCCCTGAATTTATCTATTTCCCTTTAATTTTTACTATATCCTCTTTCATGGTTATTTTAGATTTGTTTATTTGCTGACTTTTGTATTTTAAAAATGTATCTTCAATTCTTTAATCATCCCATTTTTATTTTGTTAATGTATGTTTGTAAGGATATGATTTCCCCTCTGAGGACTGCTTCAGAAGCATCCCAGAAATTTTGGTATGTAGTTTTATCATTATCATTTTCTTTTACATAATTATTAATTATTTCTCTAATTTGTTCCTAGACCTACTTATTATTTAGGATTTCCTTGTTAAATCTCCATTTGGATCTGTGTTTTCTGTTTGTGTTCCCTAAGGCAAATATTATTTTCATTGTGATATGATCTGTAAAACTTGTATTAACTATTTCTGCCTTTTTACATTTGTATGTAATATGTCTGTGCCCTAGTGCATGGTCAACTTTTCTAAAAGTGCAGAGAAATATGTATATTCTTTTGCTATCCCATTTAGAAGATACCATATAATTTATTTTTAACTCTAGTTTCTCTAGAAATTTGTTTGGTTTCACATTTTCTCTTTTGTTTATCTTTGGACAAACAGTTAAGTTTCCTGATTTGTATTACTGTCTATGTCTTTTTGTAGCTCAAATAATGTTTCTTTTATGAATTTGAATGCTAAGGCATTTGGAGCATGTAAGTTTATTACTGATATTGATTTGTTGTCTATGGCTCATTTCAGCAAAATATAGTCTCTTTATCCCTTCTTATTTTTGCTTTGTAAGGGTATGATTGCAGTTCCTGCTTTCTGGGATTCCTTTGATCATAAGAAATCCTGCCCCCCCTCCCCATCCCTCAGTTTTATTTTTTTATATGTTTTAGTTTTTTAAATGTTTCTTGTAAGAAACAGATTGTAGGGTTTTGGTTAATTATACAAACTGTCACTCTTTTTTGTTTCACTGGATTGCTTAATCCATTCATATTTCAATGTATGAGAGTAAGGTTTATATTTTCCTCTGTTTCTAATTTTTTTAAAGTTGTGATTTCCCCCTTCTTGTGCTGTAAACACAACTTACATGTTCCTTCTGTTACTTTACCTTAACCTTTTTTTAAGGTGACTCTGTTCCCACTGGCTCTCTTTCCTTCACCCTTGTTCCCCTCCTTTCATCCCTTTCGGGGTTTTGTTTATTTGTTCCTTTATCTTTACTGCTTTTATCTGGTTATATAATCCTTTCCTCTTTTTTTTCCTCTCAGTTAATCAAGTAGATCTTTTCTGCCTTTCCCCCTCTTCAAAGAGTCTTTATCATTAATTTTTTAAAATTTCTTTTTTTTTTGTATCCCTTTCCAAAAAGAATTTCTCTTACTCTCTTAATTATCTATCTTCTCTTTCTGTTTACTGTAGATTCTCATTCTTTGATTCATGACTGTCTAGTCTCTTTTCTCTGTATTCCTCATAAGGTAAAAGTTCCCAAGGCATCCATTCTAGGCTCTCCTAGAATGTTTCTGTTACTCCCTTATAGAGCTTTAGCTACAGATTCCTCTTTCCCATAGTGCTTCATTCCCAGAACAATATCAATTATTGCAAATGTCAGAGAGGACACTGCCCTATGGGTAGTGGCCCTTGCACCACAAGTCCCTGATAATGCAGTCCACCATTGATCTATATACCCTGTCTTGTTTACTTTTCTCCCACCCCATTTGCCTCAAAATCTCCTTCCTAGGTTCATGTTCTCCAACTCCAGGTGCCAGTTTCCCTCAGGAGTTCTTAAGTGCCCCTCTCTTGAGTAGGATGAGTAGACTTTTCAAACACTAAATCCCCCAGACTACAGTATTCACCTTCCTCTCATTGTTAACCCTTGATTCGACCCTCTCTGTCCCCTTGCTCACTTCCCACCTTTCACCTACCCTCCTGTGATGTAATGGAGTTCCACCAAAAATAGGCAAACGAAAAATAAATCATGGATTGATCTCTAGGCAGTGTCACCAGGTTCTGTTTATAATGCCCCGTGATTACCTTTTCACTTGTTACCTCCTCAAGACTTCCACCTTCACCTCATCCCTTTTGTATACATTCAGAAAGGAGTTCCTCACTGTTGTCTCTCCCATCATTCTGTTTATTACTGTTTTTGACTGCTGCATTTCTGTTGTCTGTAGTATTCAAGGAGAAAATTGTCTCTTAGTTTGATTTTACTTCTAAAAATATTTCAAATACTTCTTTATTATTGAATATCTATTTCTTTTTAACATATGATGAGCTCAGACTTGTCAGATCCTGGGCTACATCCTGAGCTCCATTGCTCTTTGGGATACATTATTCTATTTCCTTTTCCTTTTCAGGGGGTGGGGTGGGTGTGGTGATGAGCTGCAGAACAGTATTGTGTTATTAAATTGTATTTTTCTCTGTATTTGAAGGTCGTTTTACTAATCACTTGCAGTACTTGTTTCTGAATTGAATTGCTAAATTTAATCCTTATGTATCTTGGAATCTGCAGCCTTGTGTGTTTTTTTTTTTTCTGGAGGTGATCTGTGAATTCTTTCAATTGGTATTCCGTTTTCCATGTTCAGAGGTTCTGAGCAATTCTCTTCTATTATTTCTTGCGTTATGGTAATTAGATTTTTGTCTTGTCAGTCCTTTGGGACATCTATGATCCTTTGGTTGTCTATACATACCCTGTCTTTGGGATTAATATGTTTGACTTGTACAGGGTACAGATCTTCTTTTAATGATGTTATTATTATTTTGCTCTCTTCTTCTAGATTGTCCTTCACTTCTATGTATTTGCATTCCAAATATATTCTCTCTTGTTTCTTTGGTGAGACTTGCCAAGGTAGATTCCAGTTTTTCTATTCTGCTCATTATTTTTGCTGTGCGGGCCATAAATTCTGCTCTCATAATTCTCATTTCTCTTTGGAACCACTCAGGAACAGCATGTTGTGGTTCTATATTTTCACATTTCACTGAGTCCTTTGTCTCATCAAGTGTTGAATCATTTTTCTCTGTTTTGCAGTATTTATTCATAGATGCCTGAACTGCTTTACCAGATCTAGAGGCTGTATTTCCTTCTGTGGTTAATATTTTCTCTGTTGATTTATCTGCTTATGTTCAAGGTCTTTTGAGTTTCTTCCTGCAAACTTTGGTAATTTTTTCCATCCCCCCATTTTCCTCTTTTCCCTTTCTGACTGCTGTTTCCCATGCTGATTTCCTTGGGAGCTAGATATCAGCGTCTCAGCCTCCTCCCATGCCCATTGCCCATGCTGGGCAATTCATGGTTGGTAAGCATAGATCTCTGCCCCAAGTAATTTTAAAGGATGGTTGGAACTGACCCAGCTGGTTGTTTTATTCTTTTACTCAGGCTTAGTGAAGTGCTGCGCCCCTACCCCCTTATCTCCACCCCAAAACACAATGTTCTGGATGGTACTGATAGTTCAGAGCTTTGCAATTCTGGTGCCATGTGGTTGTGGCCCATAGCAGGTTTTTCTTCTTTAAGGGCTGAGCTTTTGATGGCTGTCCGGCTCTGACAAACTTTCCCAACCTAATCTGAGGCTTCCAAAGCACTGGAAAGAGAAAGAGAGGACCAAAATTTGGTAGCAGATTTTTTTTGGTGAGCCTATATGAGGTCCTTGGATCTCTAGTGCAGCCTCACTGCAATGAGTGTCAGTTTACAGATTTTTGTTTTGTTTTGACCTTGTCTTAGATTCTACATATCCTAGAATGTGGAGACAATTGAAATTGCTAGATATATGGTGCATCACTGATGCTTTGGAGAGGTCCAAGGGGTCCTGGGCATCAGAGAGAATATCTAGTCCTTTATCTTGTTTCTCATATGACCTGGAAGTCTACCAAGCTTAGTTTCAAGTTAGTCAGCTATTGAATAATTTTTTTTTCATTATGGTCACATATATTTTGATTTTAAATATGTACTTAATAGATTTTTGAGGAATGTTTTCAAGGCTACATTAAGTTTTACAAAGTCAAATCCTTTCAAAAATCAACAATAAAAATATATTAAGATTTTATATTTTCAATGCCTTTTAGCCAATTGTGAAACCTTAAAGTTATGTCCTTATATTTTAAGATAATCTGCAAACACCTGCCTGTTCTTTCTTATGTTTCCATTCTTTTTTTTAATTTTAATTTATTTATTTAACTTTTTACACTCATTTTCACAAAATTTTGGGTTCCAAATTTTCTCCCTTTTTATCTCCTACCCCACCCCAATACACCGAGCAATCTAATTTTCCCTATCACCAATCTGCCCTCTCTTCTATCATCCCTCCCTTCTCTTGTCCCCATCTTCTCTTTTGTCCTGTAGGGCCAGATGACTTTCTATTCCCCATTAACTGTATTTCTTATTTCCTAGTAGCAACAACAATACTAAACAGTTGTTCCTAAAACTTTGAGTTCCAAATTCTCACCATCCCTCCCTCCCCACCCATTCCCTTTGGGAAGGCAGGCAATTCAATATAGGCCATATCTGTGTGTTTTGCAAATGACTTCAATAATAGTCATGTTGTGTAAGACTAACTGTATTTCCTTCCATCCTATCCTGCCCCCCATTGTTTCTATTCTGTCTTTTGATCCTGTCCCTCCCCAAGTGTTAACTTCAAATTGCTCCCTCCTCCCATTGCCCTCCCTACCATCATCCCCCCCCTTGCTTATCTCCTTCTCCCCCACTTTCCTGTATTGTAAGATAGGTTTTCATACCAAAATGAGTGTGCATTTTATTCCTTCCTTTAGTCAAATGTGATGAGGGTAAACTTCTTGTTTTTTTCTCAGCTCTCCTCTTTTTCCCTCCACTAAAAATTCGCCTGCTTGCCTCTTGAATGAGATAAAATTTACCCTATTCCATTTCACCCTCTTTCCTCCCACTACATTTCTCTCTCACCATTTACCTTAATTTCTTTTAAGATATGGTCCCATCCTATTCAATTCACTCTGTGCTCTCTGTCTCTGTATGTGCGTGCATGTGTGTATGTGTGTGTGTGTGCACATGTGTACGTGTGTGTGTGTGTGTATGTGTGTGTGTGGTCCCACCAACTACCCAGATATTGAAAAATTTTAAGAGTTACAAATATTGTCTTTCCATGTAGGAATGTAAAGAGTTCACCTTTGGTAAGTCCCTTATGACTTCTCTTTGCTGTTTACTTTTTCATGCTTCTTCTCATTCTTGTGTTTGAAAGTCAAATTTTGTTTTCATCTCTGGTCTTCTCATCAAGAATGCTTGAAAGTCCTCTGTTTCATTGAAAGACCATATTTTCCCCTGAAGTATTATACTCAGTTTTGCTGGGTAGGTGATTCTTGGTTTTAGTCCTAGTTCCTTTGACTTCTGGAATATCCTATTCCACACCCTTCGATCCCTTAATATAGAAGCTGCTAGATCTTGAGTTATCCTGATTGTATTTCCACAATACTGGAATTGTTTCTTTCAAGCTGCTTGCAATATTTTCTCCTTGACCTGGGAACTCTGGAATTTGGCCACAATGTTCCTAGAGGTTTCTCTTTTTGGATCTCTTTCAGGCGGTGATAGATGCATTCCTTTAATACTTATTTTGCCCTCTGGTTCTAGAATCTCAGGGCAGTTTTCCTTGATAATTTCATGAAAGATGATGTCTAGGCTCTTTTTTTGATCATGGTTTTCAGGAGTCCCATAATTTTTAAATTGTCTCTCCTGGATCTATTTTCCAGGTCAGTTGTTTTTCCCATGAGATATTTCACATTCTCTTTCATTTTTTCATTCTTTTGGTTTTGTTTGGTGATTTCTTGGTTTCTCAGAAAGTCATTAGACTCCATCTGTTCCGTTCTAATCTTGAGACAACTGTTTTCTTCAGTGAGCTTTTGAACCTCTTTTTCCATTTGGCTAATTCTGCTTTTGAAAGCATTCTTCTCCTCATTGGCTTTTTGAACCTCTTTTGCCAATTGAGTGAGCCTATTTTTCAAGGTGTTATTTTCTTCAGCATTTTTTTGGGTCTCCTTTAGCAAGGGATTGCCCCATTTTTCATGCTTTTCTTGCATCTCTCTCATTTCTCTTCCCAGTTTTTTCTCCACCTGTCTAACTTGATTTTCAAAATCTTTTTTGAGCTCTTCCATGGCCTGAGCCCACCAGACATCCCCCTGGGATGTCTGGGATACAGATACCCCGACCTCCACATCTTTCCCTGATGGTAAGAATCCTTTCTCATCATCAGAATTGAAAGGCGGGAACATCTGAACCTCATCAAAGTAGCTTTCTATAGTCTTATTTTTCTTCCCTTTTCTGGGCATTTTCCCAGCCAGTTACCTGACTTCTGAGATTCCTGTCCACCCCTGCCTAGATCCGCCCAGCTAGTACTTGGGGTCTGAGATTCAAATGGGCTTTCCATGGCAGGCAGGGCTGCTATTCAATGTGAGCTTAAGTTCTGGTGCTCGGGTCGGGGCAGGGCCATCTCCCAGGCTCAGTTCCTTCAGGGGGTTTGTGCAGAGACCTGAACTTCTGCCTGCTGTTGCCTGCTGTCCCGGGCCACCGCTGCTGCCTCTGCTGCTGCCCCTGCCACTGCCTCTGCTGCTGCCTCTGCCGCTGCCTCCCGAGGGGGCCGAGTCACAGAGACACCCCACTCCCCTCTCGGCCAGCTCAGACATCTCTCTCACTGACCTGTAGCGTCTATGGGCGGAGGGACCTTCCTGGCCGCCAGAGATTCTGTCCCTGAAGCCTACTTGGATCTGCTCCTCTTGGCCGCGTGGCCAGGGCAGCTCAAGGGTGGATTCTGCTCTCCGGGGCATGATGGACCCCTGGAGACCGCTCTCCAGGGCTCTCTGGAATGGAAATCTTTTCCACTGTGTTTCTGCATGCCTTGCAGTGATCCAGAATTTGTGGGGAGTTCTTCTTGCAGGAAATATATGGGCTCTGGGTTCAGAGCTAGCATACGTGAGTCTTTCTACTCCACCATTCTTGGCTCCATCCCCCTTATGTTTCCATTCTTGACACAAATTTAGTAAACCTGTTAGAGAAACAGGAATTATTTATTGCTAATATCTTTTTGCTGCATACTTTTGACAAAAGTACTGTATGAGATTTCCCCTGCTCTCACCATTTTGGAAGGACTATTTTCCCTTTTGAGATGCTTTATAATTCAATCCCCAAGTGTATTTGACTGGAACCCTAATCTCTCTGGTTCTTTTCTGGACCTCAGTTTCCCCTCATCTATAAAATGAGGAGATTTGACTAGATGGCCTCTACGTTCCCTTCCAGTTCTAAATCTGTGATTCTTTGACCCTATGACATGTTAGAAGTGTGGTATAGTGGGTAGGGGGATGAAGAGCTGGTCTTAGAACCATAATCTAGTTTCAAGTATTTGCTCTGACTCACACTGGTTGTATGAGTGAATAAGTTAATATTTGGATAGCACTTGACACAATGCCTAGAACACAGTAGGTACTTAATAAATTCTTATTCATCACCCCTTGTTCTCCCTTAAAAATATGCACTACCTCCAGCATGGTCTTCTGTAGATATTTGATTATATCCAACTACTTTTCTTGACTTCATTTTCCTAATTTCTCAATGACTACATTTTTTTTTTGGGTATCAAGTACTAAGGTTGTAGAATTGTACTATTATATTAATGAAAATTAGTTCTAAAAAAAGAGCTGCAAATTAGCAATTTTTTCTTGTTCTCAAACACTAGTTTTATTAACATGTATTCTTGGGTAGTGGTAGATTTCTACCAATGTATCTGAAGATCTGTTTTTTCTTTGGGTTTTCATGCTGTGGTAAGTTTTATAATAATTAAACTCCGAGAAGTGGTTCATGTCTTTAATTTTATCTTTCCTATTTTCTGGAGAGTATTGTTTATTTGAAGAAGCACATTGCATAGTGTATATGGGACTGGAGTTGCATTCGGGAAGAACTGGATGCAAATTCTACCTTTGATTTTGACTCTGAGATTCTGGATAAACTCATCTGTGCCTCAGGCAGTTCTCTAAGATTTAAGTGTTAAATTGGTATTTGCATTGTTGGAGGGAATCCTCTTAATACTACTTATAAACACAGATCCTTTGCTTGTTTAAACATATCAAATTGGAAATATAATTATACAGCGTTTTCTTTTAATCTTCCTCTTGATCAACAAGTTGGTCTAACCACAGATACATAATGGTTGAAATACTCATGTACGTAGCATGTTAAATTTTTAAAGTTGATACCTTTTTAAATTCTATTACCTTCATTTCAAAATATTTCTGTTCTCCATACACTAGATAATGAGGTTTTCTTTGTACAACAACAACCACAACAATAATACTAAAATAAACAAAAAAGAAAGAGGTGAAGGAAAACCCGCTATTTCTGATGGGGTGCTTGGGGCCCTGTGCTAGGATCCCAATTCTAAAAATCACATTTCTCTCTAAAAATCACTTTTCTCTTTATCCTATCCCTGGCAGTTTCTCCCCATTCTGAGGACAGTCTGCCCTAGCAAAACTCTTATCTTTCTTCCTGATACAGTAGCCAGCTGCTCCTATAGAGTTTATTAGTTTGAACCAGTTGTGTACTGGCTAAACTGACTGTGTACAGGGTCATAAAGATACTTACTACTCACTGGCCTATCATAATGTTTCTTAGACTTAGATATACGTATACTTCCTTAAGTTTATCTTGCCTAAGAAGACATTGATGGGGGCAGCCTGGGTTTTTCTCAGTCAGCCCTGACGTTAGTTGACAGTGACATTTCAGGACTAAAATCACGATCTCCATGTAGCCCTTTGTGAACTCTGGGTAAAGATACTAAGAGTGCATGTTCCTTTAAGAACTAACTATTCTTTAACTACTTTCTAATCCCACCCTGAACCACCTAGTTAGTGTATTTGGCTCATGTTTTATAGAATATTCTATATAAACTTTACCTGTACCCCTTTCACATCATAGGTTCCCTAAGAACTCTTGCCTGATGAAAAGCGTAACAATAAATCTTTACCACCTTGACTTCAAGAATGCTTGAGTCTGTAAATTCATTCCAGATGGCCCACCCCTGTACTCTGGTCTTTGGGGGGAATCCCAGAATTTGCACTCCCCCTTTTCCAACCCTTGTCATTTCTACAGTGGTACACAAACTAATTGGGACAAAATAAAAATTGCATAAATTACATTGCAATAAATTACATCAATTGAGTTTTAAACTCTTCAGATTTTAAAAATATTTTAATACACAACATGTCCTTGTTTTGCTGCAGGTACTTCTAAAAAAACACAATTTGTCATTGAGTTCATAAAATTTTAATATTCTTTAAATTTTATCATGAAACTACACTTTTTCCACATCAAACATTAAATGTAGCTTTGAACACTTTATTTGTATGAGTGTGGCCTCGATTATTGCCTATATTTTGGATTTTCAGTTCTCCATTCTTAGGTTACTGAAGCTTGTTTAGCAATTTTTTTTTTTTTTTTGGATAAATTACATAACCTTTTGAGATGCGGGACATGTTGCAAGCTTTTGTTACAGTATTCTGGACTCATTTGGGAATCTTTATAATTCTGGGACATTTCTACTTCTTATATCAGTTTGTTTTTCAGAATTCATTATTCCCTGAGTGCAGAGAGACCCATTTCCCTGCCTCCCCCTCGCCTCCCCTGCACCCCCAAATCTAGGATCTTACAGGCTCAACTGAACTTCTGACAAAGGTTTTATTATAGCCTTAAGTTAAAAAGTGAGTTTGTCAGTAAAAATGACCTCTTCCCCCATTCTTCAATAGTCTAAACTTTGTACTCTTTTACCCATGAAAAGTATTCTTTCCTTTATTTCAATAATTAGCAGTTTTTTAAAAAAGTTTATCTTCTTGATGTTCTTTCACTTTCAAGAAACCTACAACATATGGTAGAACAGCAGTTCTTAAAATGTGGTCCAGTGTTTCTCAAGGCCAAGATCCAGAGAGGTCTGTGAGGTCAAAACTATTTTCATAATACTATTAAGGTGTTTTAATTTCCTGTATAGTAAATATTGATAGCTATAACCTATTTTTAAAAAAAGCTCTTTGGGTGGTCCTCAACAATTTTAAAGATTGTAAAGGGTCCTGAGACTGAAAAGTTTGATAACTGCTGCTGTAGAACAATCAATAACAGACCTTCCAGCTGTTAGGCCCCTTTGAAGGACTTCACATGTTTTATAATTTTATAATTAGATAATTTGACTGCAGTAGTTTATCTATTCTTATCATTAAGTGTTTTTCATTTTCAACTGAGACTTTGTTTTTCTTTTGGGTGGGACAGATCTTGCTTCATTGTGGGCTCAAGTGATCCTTAAAATCTTCACTTCTGACTAACAGTTATTGAAATATACCCAACAGTCACTGAAATGTACTCTTTGTAGAATACGTCCTTGGAATAATATCTATTCTTACGGAACCACAGAATTAAAAACTTAGCAAAAGAGAGTTATGAAATATATAACTATATATATATCTATAGATAGAGATGTAGAAATGTAAAAGATAGATGGATAGAAAACTAGCATTCAATGGACAGAGAATTAATGAAACCAGCTCAATCTGTTTTCATCTGGTCATTGTCAGATGTTCTGAGTTAGCCTAGTTGTCCAAATAAGCAAGTACACATGTTCAACCATTTAAATCACAAAATAAAACCATGTCAAAATCATTACTTATCCTAAATAAGTCACAAAACACTTTATGACCAATCACTTTCTATCTGTTAAAATAGAATTGATTTTTAAAAAAAATGTTTGGTGATTGCCAAATCTATTATCTGAATCTTTTCTTGAAAAATTCATGATATGCATATGTGAGGGTTCTGGGTAGCATATAAGCCTTTGGCTTATTTTCACTTTTTTTTGATTCTGTATTATAGCCTCTAGCCTGGTTTTCACTGTCCCTTCTTGTGTCTGTTTTTGCACTGAAGTGGCACAGCACATAGAGCGTAAAACTTAAGGTCAGAGAACATGAGTTAGAATATTGACTCTGTAACCTTTAATTAGTCACTTTATCTCTTTGGGCCTCAGTTTCTTGTCATCTATTAAAACACCTTGGCATTTTTATAAAAATAGTTTTCGCCTCACAGAACCCCTGAAAGGATCTCGGGAACCCACATGGTAACTTGTACCACATTTTGAGAACTGCCGTGCGACAGCATGTTGTAGGTTTCTTGGAGGGAAAAATGAAGGTATGTGATTAGATGGCCCTTTTGAACTCTTAGTGAAACTAACATTTCTTTCTCCCTCTACCATATATGTATAGTATATAGTAGTATACCTACATACACACACACACACACACGTCACAACTTGCAAGCAATACCCATCACAGAGTATGAACAAATAGAAAAATTATACAAAGAAATTTATCAACAAGCATTTATTAAGCACCCATTATATATTACTGTACACCACATATATATATATATATATATATATGTGCATTCTGAACTTAACAAACAGTAAATAAAATATGCGTTTCCACATATATAATAGGACAGGAAAAGAGGATTACATATGAAATTATAAGCTTTTCTTGACTCCAATCTTGAGTCTATTCATTATGCCACATTGCTTCTATTTTTGTGTATCTAGTGAATTTTAGTGTATATTTTCCTATACTTTATGTAAGAACTGCAGGGAGTGGTCTATTTTTAAGGAGGAGAGAACTTGTCAGAGGAAAGCTTCAGTGAGAAGAGTTTAATACTTCTTCCTTCTTCTGCTATTTCTCCTTTTCTTTCTTTCCCTTCTCCTCCTCTTCCTTCTTTTCTTATTTCCTTTTTCTTTTCCTTCTCTTCCTCCATTTTGCCCCTCCTTTTTCTCACCCTTCTCATTCCCTTTTTCTTCTCTTTTCTACCTTCTTTCTATATAAAAGAGGATTGCAAACTCTTTTGTTTGTTGACAATCAATTAGAACTATTTAAAATAGGTCCTTATAAGGATTATAATCAGCCAGGTGATTATTCAAATCTCTTAAAGGTGCTGTTCAGAGAGAAGATTTGCTTACGGAACAATTAAGCTAAATGGCTAATGGAGTTTCCAGGGTAACTAACCAGCATAGATTAATAATGAAAGTGAATTTATGCTTTTTTAAACTTGACTTAAAATAAACTTTATCACATCTCCAGCATAGTTCTTTTTCTCTCTAGTTGAGCTTATTCGTGTAAACATGAATGTTTACATATAACCTGTGAAAGGAAGAAAGTAATAATTTCAGCTTTCTATTGGCTTTGCAGTTGGCAAAGTATTTTCCTCACAACTCTGAGGCAAGTAATACAAATGTGATTATCTAGAAGGAACATTTCTGTGATACTTTGCTCCTGCTTCATGGAATCTTTACATTATTTTTTTCTTCCTGTCTCTAGAAAAAAAGATGAATTTTGGATTAAATAATGAAAATATACTCCTTTGTATAGAATTTATAAGGAGTGCTTAAGTATTAATGCTGAAAATTAGGTCTGTGTTTGCTCCTGTGAAAACACAACAAAAATGCATTTTTAGTGGAGTGAGGTATTTTGGCATTTCCTTAAAGACTGAAATATCGTCACACTGTGGTTTCCATCACTAACAGATATGCTTCTTTGAAGTCTATGGAATTGGCCAGTTGATAATTAAAGAGGTCTTAACTATTAAGCAATTAAAAAAAGACCACACACCTTTGGCAGATAGCATTTGTATTGCTAGAATTGAAGAAAAGAATTGGGAAAAATAATCAAAGAACATATAAATGCTAATTACTACAGCTAATTGGTTGTGTCTTCAAACATCTTCTGAATTATTAATTAATTAATGGGTAAGCAAATCAATCCTTTTAAAGATAGAATAGAAAATAATGGTGTGCTACACTATGTTTAGAGATAAGATAACATCCCATTATTTATTTCCCCTTGTAATGGGAATGCAATTTTCTCGTGGGGACTTACAGAGAGACTGAAGTTTGCAGATTTCAGCTGACATTCTGATCTTTTTTCTTTTTGAATAACAATAGTATTAAGCAAGCAGAGCCAAGAAAAATATATACATCTTACACACACACACACACACACACACACACACACACACACACACACACTCTTCCTCCTCACCTCAGACTTTTGGAATCCTCAAGCTCCCTTCTAGACTCAGATATAATATATACATAATAATGTAAATGGAAAGAACAATCCCATGCAAAAAAACCCAAAAGGGAACAATTAAAAACTAGGGAGTAGGGAAGGGAAAAAGAAATTTACATGATAACTTTATTATATATTTAAAAGCAATAGAAGGTTTTACATAATAGACTTACAGTTTCATGTACACTCATTTTTAAAAAAAATTATACTGTTATGGAAATGCTCACTTTATTCTATGAATTAAAAATAAAATCAATAAAAAATTTAAAAAATACAAGAATAATTTGAAAGAAGAGATATGAGAAGATACTCCTCACAACTTTGCCAATGTAGGAGATCTACAAGTGTGGGACATTGCACATATTTTCAGATGTTTTTGATGTATTGATCAATTGTGCTGACTTCCCCCCTTTCTTTTTTGTTTTTAAAAATACTATTTAATATATGGTATGGCTCTTTGGGAAGGGGACAGAGAGGGATACTGGGTATACTATGGGAAAGGAGAGAGGAGGATAAGCATTTATGTTTCATCTACAGTTTTCCAAGAACTGTGCTAAGTACTTTCACAAATATCTCAGACCTGTATTTTAGGATGATCTCTTTGACAGCAGATTAGAGGATGAACTGGAATGGGAGAGAAACTTGAGGCAGATCTGATCTTTTCAACCCTGCTCCTGCCCCTCCCTGACCCCTTGAGCCAGGGAGACAAACCAACTGGATCTTGCTTGATTCTAAATAGAAGGTGATAAGAGCCTGTAGCTGGGAGGTAGCAGTGTCAGAGGAGACCAAGGGAGGCAGATATCGAGATGTTGTGAAGGTAGGATCTCTTACCTCTTTTCTTTTGCCCAGACTGGCATACCAGCTGGTAATACTCTTCCTCCTTACCTCAGGCTTTTGGAATCCTCAAGCTCCCTTCTAGACTTGGATCATACATCACATCCTACATCTAGTTATTGGTGTACTTTTCTGCCCCGCCCCCCCATTACCATGTACATATTTTTCATAAATTTTTATATTTATTTATCTTTGTTGGGGTTGTTTCAGCTCAGGACAATGTAGAGTCTGTTTCTTTTCTCTCCCTCTTTCTCTGTTTTCCTCTCCCCAGCTCTCACATAATGCCGGGAGCATAGGATGCACTTAATAAATACTTATTGAGTTGCATTGAGGCAAAAATTTTGTCCATTAATTTGTGTCTGCTGATCATTGTATTATAGACTTAGAACTGAAAGGGACTCTGGAAGTTATTTAGTCTAATGTACTCATTTTACAAACTAGAAATCATTGCCTAGAGAGGCTAATTCATTTGTCCCAGGCTACACAGTCAGTAAAAGAGCTGAAATTTGAACTCAAAATCTCTGATTACAGATCTGGTGTGATTTCCACTTCACTATACTATTTCCCCAATAATTCTCAAATGAACTGCCTTTTGGGGGCATGGGGGAGAGATCTGCTTAGTTTTAGGTCCTTTAAGCAACTCATGAAGAGTTTTAAAGAAAAAATATTTTTGATCAAATTATTTTGATTCCACCTGTTTTATAGGCACCTGTTCCCAGCTAATTCGAAAGGAGTCTTGTTAAATGTGTTTATATAGAAAAACCTTTATAAAGTTTGAGAAATGCAAAAAGCTTTATTATTTCTAGCTTTTTTTTGTTGTCTTAGATTGTCACAATATACCCTTTTCTGGGTGAATAGGTTGATTTTAAATGATAGTATATCCCATTCTAAGAGGATATAAGTGGATAGTCCTAGGATGAATTGCTCAGAGACTTAGGATAAGTGACAATAGACAAAGTGGACAACTGGGATGTGATCTGATAGTGGTGCTGACGGTGCTCATTAAAATGTAAGCCTCTAGTTAAACTGTATATGTTTGTTGATAAATTTCATGTTTGTGAACAAACAGTTGATAATACAGGGCGGAATAAACACCACTGGAAGCATAAGTATTTGAGTAGTAATAAAAAAAGCTTAAAAAACAATGCCACCAACAGAATTAAGCGGGAGAAGGAAATAACCCATTTTTATTTTTGCTTGCAACTTGGTATTGATTTTTGGATCTCCAGTTGTTTTAGTGCTTTCCTGATTGTTGAAGCTAGGGAATGCTTTCTGATTGTTTCAAGTTTCGCAGCCAAGAATACTGGTGGTTCAGTGAAGTAACATGACTCCTCTTCATTTCTGGAAACAAGGTGAGTTGGAAGAAACTGATGGCTAGGAGAGGGTAGGAAGGAGCTCAACCTTCTTGGTTGCCTATCATGTCTACTTCAAATGTCTCTGTTGGATACTTGCCTCCTCAAAAGTGAATTAAGCCTACTTTTGTTAGTTATAACAAAAAGTTTAAGGCAATGATAGTATCCCTGAAAGAAATATTGGGTCAGGGGAAGTAAAAGGGATTTTGGCAATTTTGTATGTAGAGTGATGGTACTTGAGCCAGCTATTTGGCATTTCAAATTCCATTCTGAATTTATATTCTCTGTCCCACTCATCTGATTTGCTGCATGCTTAGTGAATCAGAGTGTCATTACTAGGACTGCTCCCTGCATTTTCTAGGACAACTTCTCTCATAAACACTGAGATCTTTTAACCTTGACAATAGTGTGTCAAGGCAGATGACACCCCATAAATCACACACACACAGTTTCCTTGAAATATAGGTGTATATTTATTGGATATAAATATTTGAAATATATAATGGATATTACTATGGAAATATTCTAGCTCAGAAACAAATATGCCAATCTCTCAGTTAATTTGAAATATTTGATGTAAAAATTCACTCCCTCCCCAAACCCCAATATTTATACACAACACAAAGCATGTAGATGGAAAAGAAATAGAAGGTAATTATATTTTCCCAGAATACTACTGGAGTTAAGGCAGATGGTCTATAAAGACTCTACTTAGCATGCTAGCAACCTCAAGAGAGATCCTATCATATGATGAGGGGTGTTATTAATAGAACCTCAAAAGATTTCAGCTCTCAGTGGTGATGCTATTGAGAGAGCAGGGGAAAGTCCTACTGTTTTCTGGTTATATTCTCCCTTTACATTTCCCACCAAAGGTAACACTCTTCCTATATGAGGCTAAATCTCCCACCAAAACTCATACCTTCTAATGTCACTTCATCCAAAAAGGTAGGATGACATCAGAAAAAGAGCTATAACATCTACCATTCTCTCCTTGAAACTTGTAGGGATAGCTAATACATCAGAGGAAGTACTCAGATTCCAAAAAGAACTTTGAAAACTAGAGCATTTGGTTGAATCAAATGAAAGGAAATTTGATAGAAATTTGCAAAGCATTATACCTGGGTTCAAAAGTCAACTTTGTAAATAAAGCATGGGGAGAGGCTTGCTTTGAATTGTCTGAAAAGGATCTAGAGGTTTCAGGAGGTTCTGAGTTCCATATCAGTTAGTAGTGTGAAGTGACAGTCAAAAAAGGCAATTTGATATGACTTCAGTAAGAGAAACAAAGTTTTCAGGAAGAAAAAAAATGATAAGCATGTATATTTTCTCCTTATAAGGCAATATTTGAAATATGATGTGAAGTTCTAGGTAATACACTTCAGGAAGGATACTGATAAACCAGAGAGCTTCCAGAGAAAGGCAACCAAGAAGGTGAAAGGCTTTGAATCCATTTGATGTGAAGATTGATTGAAAGATCTGGATGGAGATACTTAGCCTGGATATTTTTCAGGGATATGATATACATCTTTAGGTATTTGAAAGGATATCATATGAAAGAATGTGGAGAGACTTTTTTTGTTTGGACTCAGTGGGCAGAACCAGGAGCAAAGAGTAGAGAGAAGCATTAGTTTAGTGGAGTGTTGGATATGGAATCAAGGGAATCAGAGGACTTTGGTTCAAATCCTTGCTCTGCAATTGACTACTTTTGTGATCGTTGTTATTTATCCTTTATTTTCAAAGGGGACAAATGACATCATGGGTGATGACTTGCATGTGAATTGGATTTAAGTGCAGAGTTGCACAAAGTAATCAGTCTCATTCTCTCCCAGAGTCATCAAAGTCCAGTGTCAGGACAAAAGTCAAGAGAACTGGCAATGCCCCAGGATGCAATGGATGACTTTGATGTCTTCTAAATCTGACCAAACTCTAAGTACTTCATGGTGTCTGCATCAACCACCATCATGGCTGTTGAAATAAATTGTTCTCATTGACTCATTTCTCTGGGGAAAGTCTTCTCATTCTTGAGGTACACATCCCCCTAACTCACTGACAGATTGGAGGTCTGTCAGTTATCCTCAACCTGGTTTTATCCATCTGTTGAGATGGTTTATCAGGTGACTGTTGAGCATGCTTCTTGAAGCCACAGGAGAGTTGGGGGAAGGTGGACACCAAAGGTGGATGAGCAGCTCTGCAAAGGGTTTAGCAAGTCCTCACACCAAGTGCTAGTTCTCCCTGAACCCTACTTGTGTGATTATGGACAGATAAATCACTTAAACTCTTAGGATTCTAGTATTTTTTATGTAAAATGATGGAGTTGGATTAGATGATTCTAAGGTCTTTTCCATCTTTAAATACATGATGCTTAGTGTCAAAAAGATAAATTTATACTTTATTGTTGAAAAAAAAATCCTAACTAGAACTGTCCAAAAGTGGAATTGATTGCTGGGTGACTTCTTTATTGGAGATCTTGTAAGTTAGATGGTTTTTCAGGTATATGGCCTACAAGGTCCCTTACAAATCTGATTTTCTGATTTTATCAAGTATAAAATGTATAACTGGCAAACTTACCATTTTATTGTGAATACTCTATATCTATCTATCTATCTACCTACATATATACACACATATGCATACATACATACATGAAAAAATTAGGAAATGATATAATATAGTATATGCTGGTGTAACATAACATGGGGTGCAGGGCAAAAGTACTAGAGGCTAGAACAAAGAGAGGAAAAGAGATTATAGGGATATGTCATGTTTTTGACTAAGTTTTTTGGCTATTCTAGCCAGACTTTCATACTTTCATCCTTTATCTCATAATTGTGGTGAAACAAATGAAATGAAAAAAATACTACTAAACAATTGCACAAAACTAATTTTAAATTTGTATCTATAGCTCCAACATGATATTCACAGTGCCGATGGTAGCCATGAATATCCTCATGCAATTCTGAATCACAAAATACAATAGACTCTTCACATGGAAGACAGAACCAAAACACTTATTCAGGCACCAGAAAGTCAAATCCATCATTATCTGTACACAATAACATGCAGAGGGCAACACCAACCCCATGTCTTCCCTCTGTTAGGTTTACCACAAACCAACTCCTTTAAACAAATCACAAGCAGACTCCCTTAAACAAATCACAAACAAATTCCCTTAAACAAAATGCCCTTCTCTCACTTAGAGCCATTTGTGGGCTTGCCTGCATCCTTCAATTCTGACTGCTCTCTCACTAATTTCCCTTCAGCTCTGCTCTAGCCCTGTCTCATCCTGTTCCACTCTTAAGCAAATTCCTCCCACCACTGACTCCCCATGACTCAGACTTCACTGTGACCCAGGAAGGTCATATAATTCTATTAATGAATGGGAAATATCTTCCCATTTAAATTACCAGTTCAGTGTCCCTTATTATTTCTTTTCTCTTTCCATTTAGAAGGGGCAACACGTTCCTTCACCTTCCCCTTATACCTGATACTCTAAAAGACACTTCCTTATTGTCTGATTTATCATCTTGAAGGTTATCTCTCTTTCCTTACATTTGCTCTCCAGATTTTTTCTTTTTGGTTTTATCTCAATCCAAGCTACTTGATATCTCTGAAGAAATGGAGTGTCTACTATGACTGTCAGATTTTTCTGTACTTTACAGTTTTTATTTTTATCCATAAATTTGTATGTTTGGGTAATTTACCCACTTAAGGAGAATGACAGATTACTAACATGATTATAGAATTAGTTTTTCCCAAATAGAACATATGGTAAAATTGGAAATGAAAATGCCAAATTCAGAATGTGTAGACTATCAAACTAATTTATGCAATTATAACTGAGGCAGTATGCAATAGTGGATAAAGAAGGCTGGATCCATAGTTATCAAAATCTGTGTTTCAATCTGGCCTGATGCTTGCTAAATGTGTGACTCTGGCCAAGTCACTTTTCCCTCTCCTATCTCTAGCAGGTACCGAGATCTTATTTACTAGATCTTAGAAGGCTTGCAATTTGTATAGGTCAATGGGCAGGGGGTATTCTCTAATGTAAATTCCATAAAATAAATGCAAATATGACAATACTGGATCTGTGATCTCATCGGTTTGAGAGTTGCTTGCACTGATGTAGATTTCAACTTATACATGCCTACCTGTCCTGTATGATTCTTTTCCATATTCTCTCAAAATTTACCACAAAGATTTTTCCAAACATGCTGGAGTAACCTTCTTTTCTTTCTCCCAGTATTTCAAGGGCACCAATAGAATAATTCTGTGCCCCTGCCATCTGACCAGCAGATTTTCCCTTCCTGTCACGCAATTTTTTTCATGACATCATTGACTCATTCTACAAGGTTCCTTGTAGTTCCTAAGAACTATGGATTACAGCCTGTTCACAGTTACCTTGTACCTCTCCATTGTTCTCTCTGTGGTATTCCTCATTTTTCTTCCATATGGTAATAATGTACAATGTTAATGTTGAAAAATTGGGCCTTTGTTTTCATGGAAAGCTTGAAAGTCAGGAAAAGAAGTTTGTAGTTTCCTTAAGGCAATCTATCCCACTCTCATTTTCAGTGGCAGACTTGCTCATTGTTTATCTGTGCTCGCTGTCCCAGAAATACATGCTGTTGGATAAGTTCTCCAGCAAAGGTTCTTAACCTGAGGCCCACAAACTTGCTTAAAACATTTTTTATTATGACCTTTCCACATGATGAGTTTCCTTTGTAATGCTATGTATTTAGTTTTACTCATTTAAAAATGTTATTCTGAGGAGGTGTCTTTGGGTTTTACCAGATTGCCAAAGGGATCCATGGAACAAAATATATTAAGAACCCTAGTCTAACGGGTATTTATTCTAGTGCATGCTGAAATTTGAGCAGTAGACATTATTTATTCACTTGATCTTTACTGTGTGGAGAGTCAGGTCAAACTCTTTCGAATTATTACTGATCTCATCCCAGAGGCTATGCAGTGTACTTGGGCTTGGTATAACCAATTGTCATCCACAAACAGGAGACTTTAGAAGACCTTACAATACACAGGACATCTTTCCGTGACTCAGACTAAATGCCAGAGCTCCTCCATCACAGCGATTAATAACATTCCTTGAGCATACAACTCTCTGTTTTATACCTTGACTAATGTTTATTATCAGAAGGTCATTAAACACGGTTACCATCAGCCAAATAATATTAAATGGTTTTTTTTATATAAATGGGAACCAACATTGTAAAAGAGCCTATAAGGTGGTATTTTGTTATTCTGAATCAAATACTATTTCTTAGTACACAAGCAATCCTAATAATAATCTTAATGAGATTTTGTATTTTTATTTATTTGTTATATTTTATATGTCTTTCTCCTAGTTGTGAGGGTGTAAAAATGTGAACTTTCATTCAATATCACTTGTTTACTATTTATAACTTTGTCAAGGATGTCTTCTATTCATCAAGAAATTATCCTCATAAGGATTTCACATAAGTGGTAGAGTAGGCATATAATTGGAAATGACTGATGTTCTCTTTGTTACCCCTCTCCTGCTTTTGTGTTAACTAGTCCCACATCCTGATAAAATCATGGGTCCTTTGTTTAGGAATATAATGATATTTTACCAAAATTGTTACTATTTTAAAGAATTGACTCAAACATGATTGTATAGTACTTAATTTTTAAAACAGTGATTTTATTTTTATTTGTAGCATTTCTATGTTTAGTACAACAGTGGTGGAAAAAAGTCTGAAACATGCTCAGCCAAAATCATCTAGTGTAAGTTATGGTATCTCATGAATCGATATCAATTTACTCTTTGGAAAATCAAAATGTCTAGTACAGATGCTGAAATACTCCAAGCACTATAAAAATATATATTGAATTCCAGAAACTGGGCAATTTTATGTTAAATGCCCTTCAGATCCAATGTCTACATGACTATCAACATCAGAGACATAGAGGCAACATGGGAAAAAAGCCATTTTATAGAGAATATTATTAGCCTTCAGAAATGGTAGTGCAACAAAAGTGAATAAACTTGACACGACTCATGTGAGCTCTAAAAGATACATTCAGCTTTCTGGAGTCAGAGAGAAACAAATTAATTATCATAACTATCTTAGAAACAACAGCTCAAAACAAATTCCTACAAACTTGAGATTGAATAGATGAGAGCCATGAAAAGTGGACTTTAATTTGACAGTGTTTACTGAAACCCATGTTTGTACTCTTAATAAGCCATTTTCCCCCACAGGGGCCCAATATCGATGTTCTTGCAGTCTGGAAAGGCATAGCTCACCAGAAGACTGAATCATGAAACTGACAAAATTAAATTAGCCAGCTATGGGAGTGCTTTCCCTATCCTCTGAAGCAGGACTTTGCAATTCAAAGGTTTGAATTTCATAGTCAGAGAAGGTGTCTATAGGCTGTGATTTGAGGGGCATTAAAAGGTAAAAAAAAGTCACTCCTCTTTTCTTCTTAGGGTTTCTGAAATTCTTATGGTGGGAGTCCTTGGAACGAAGACATTGAAGGTCCCTATTAAATTGCTAACGCAATCTGGAAAGAGAATCACACAGAACTATAGTCACCTGTTGATATGTTATCGTTAGAATGTCCTGATTATCACTAGCAAAGACTGCAGATTGGTGGTGGTGGTAGTGATTTCCAGAGCATAGGATGTTGCTTGGAGAAGGTAGGTCTAGATGGGACTCATACCATAATGGAAATAATCAAATAATCAAAGGCAAGACAGAGAGGCTTGAGATCCTGAGATGGTATACTTACAAAGAGGAGACAGTTACTGAATAGAATATGATCTACTTCACATACTTTACCACAGTAGCCAGTGTTGAAGTCTTATTAAAATGAAGTTAATGCTTTCTGCATTGCCCAGTTTGGATGTTGAGAAAAGAACCTCTCTGGAAGTTCATTCCTATTCTCATGTTTATTTGCATGTTAAAATTTACCATCTTGAGTATCTGTTTTCTCTTTGCAAGTCTGGAGTTTCAAAACTAGTTATAGGATATGCCAGATGTGATGAGGCAATGCAGCCTCAGTTTAAACCTTGTCACTCTGGCCTTGCTATTGGAAATGAGACTTTGGATACTCACTGTACCAGCAAGAGTATAAAGGGCTTCCTATCTGATGAAGACCTTGCTTGATATAAAATGTCAAAATGATATAAAATGTGTCTGTCTTTAATTCATTATATTTGTAACTGATTTTTCTGACGGCTTACTTGACTCTGACTGCTGACTTGCTTCCTTATTGAAAGCTTACTTGACTATGTGCCAGACACTATGCTAAGCACTGGTGGAGGAGGGTGGGGTACAAAGAAAGGCAAAAAAATATTGTCTACTCTTAAGGAGCTCACAGTCTAATGAGAAGACAATATACAAACTATGTACAAAGGAAATATATAAATAGCAGATAATCATAGAGGGAAGGTACTGAGGTTAAGCAGGACCAGGAAAGACTTCTTACAGAAGATGAAACTATTGTTGAGATATTACAGAATTTGGGGGAGACAGAATGGAGATGAAAAGAGAAAGGTTTCTAGGTACAGGGGAGATCCAGTGAACATTCTCAGAGGATGCAAGATGGGGGAAGAAAATTCCAGAACATGGGATGCTACCCAGAGAAGGCAAGCCTAGATGGAACAAATACCATGTTAGCTGAATGGAAAATTAACTGGTAGTGGGGGAAGACTTGAGACAGAGAAACCAACCATCAGTGTATTAGTATGTAGATTGTGCTATATTCCCTAGCTTCAGGTCACTTTTCTGATATATGCCCATTGCTCTAACCTGACTTTCAGCTTTCTCATACATTTTAATTTAAATAATACTTTCTTAATTAAAATACTTTTATTAAATACTTGATATTTAATACTTAGTACACTGCACTAGGTAGTAGGTAGTAGTAGAGATACAAAGATATTAGTAGTACTAGTAGTAGTAGAGATAGAAAGATGAAACATGACATTATTTCTGTCCTCATGGAACTTATGATCTAGTAAGGAGATTATGACAAACATACAATTATAATATAGAACAGATTATAATACATGCATTAAATAGGTGTGTGTAACAGACCTGTTTATGTGTTTCTGTGCAGTTAGGATGGTGGACAGAGGGGGCTGCTTCATACTCACCACCATGTCAAAACATTCATGTGCTTAATGAAAGCTTCCTGACTCCTGGAGGGGTAAGGTGGTATGTTAGGAAGATGTCAATTACTCATACTAGTCAACACTGGCTGGGAGCTAGACTTCTCCCCTGGCTCAAAGGAGTTTAAATACTTAGGTTCATAACTCACTGATTTTGCACACTGTTCAGGATAATTGAACAGACTCTGCCTCTCTGTGTTGTGAATTCTGTTACTCATTCAGCTAGGTGATGCAGTGAATAGAATTCTGAACCTGAAATCAGGAAGACTTGAATTCAAATCCTGCCTCAGACACTTACTAGATGGGCAAGTCACTTAAACTCTTTCAGCCTCAGTTTTCTCATATAAAAATCAGGATAATAGTAGTATCTAGCTTCTAGAGTTATTATAAGGATAAAATAAGATAATATTAGAGTGCTTTGCAAACCTTAAAGCATTATAGAAATGTTAGCTATCACCACCACCATCCATGATTTGACTCATGTCTACTTGGAATGGAAGGGACTACTCACTACCATTCCATAGCTCTAAGGAAATGACTGTGCTGATAGAATGTCCTTCTCTCTGCTTAGTGTTTCTTTGTCTCTCTGACTTTCACCTTAGAAATCCAAGTGCCAATTAAGTTGTCCTTTCACCAAATTCTGACAAGTCACTTTCAGGATTCATCTACTCTTTTTGCTTCTGTCACTGTTCCCTGAGAAAGGTAGCTTTCAGAATGTCAGAAAGAGAGAGTCTTAGAAGTGGAAAAAACCTGGGAGACCATCTAGTTAAATCAATATTTTAATGATACTACCTTTACAACATATTCAATAAGAGGCCATCTAGTCCTTGACTGAAGAATTCTAATGAAGGGACTCACTTCCAAGGCAGACAATTCTACTTTTGAATAACTAATTATTTTTTAAAAACCTTGTAATTCCGTTACTATAATCCCTGGGTTTGTCTTGACAGGCAGACTCTTCAGTATTTTATATTATCTGTGATTACATTAATTGGAATTTTTCTGTTTCTTTCTGCTAGGTTTTGCTAGTTAATATATAGAAATGCTGATGATTTATGTGGGTTTATTTTACATCATATAACTTTGTTGATGTTAATTGTTTAGTCTTTTTAGCTGATTCTTTATAGCATCTACAAAGAGGGACAGTTTTGTTTCATCATTGACTGTTTTTATTCCTTCAGCATTTCTAATACATTTTTGAATAAAAGTGTTGATAATGGACATCCTTGCTTTACCCCTGATCTTATTGAGAAGGCTTCAAGTTTATTCCAGTAACAGATAATGTTTGTTCTTGGCTTTAGATAAATACTGTTTATCATGTTAAGAAAAGTTCCATTGATTCCTATGCTTTCTAGTGTTTTAAATAGGAATGTGCATTGTATTCTGTCAAAACCTTTTTCTATATCTATTGATGTAATCACATGATTTTTTATTGATGTGGTCAATTATGCTAACAATTTTTTGATATTGAATCAGTCCTGCATTTCTGGTATAAATACCATCTGGTCATAATGTACAATCCTTGTGATATGTTACTATAGACTCCTTGCTAGTATCTTATTTAAATTTTTTTGGTATTGCTATTCATTAAGGAAATCAGTCTATAGTTTCCTTTCTCTCTGTTCCTTAAACATTTGATAGCATTCTCTTGTAAATCCATATAGTCCTGGGGATGTTTTCTTCAGGAGCCCATTGATGGCTTGTTCAATTTCTTTTTTCTAAGAGGGTTATTTAGGTATTCTGTTTCCTCTTTTGTTAATCTGGGCAATTTATATTTTTGTAAATATTCATCCATTTCACTCAGATTACCAGTTTTACTGGCATATAATTGTGCAAAATAATCCCTAATAATTGTTTTAATTTCATCTTAATTTCATTTCATTCATTCTTTTCATTTTTGGTATTGGCAATTTGGTTTTCTTCTTTTAATATATATTTACATGGCACATTAGTAAGTGTACTTTTTTATTGCATTTTGGCCTGAAAAGGGTACATTTAACATTTTTGCTTTTCTGCGTTTGTTTGTGAAGTTTTTATTTTAAAAATTTTTTTCTTCTTTAAATATATAATTTATTTATTTTTCAGTTCTTGACATTCATTTCCATAAGAATTTGAATTCAAAATTTTCTCCCCATCTCTCTCCACTCCCCACTCCAGGACAACACATACCCCATCCACCCCTTCCTCCAGTCTGTTCTCCCTTCTATTGCCCACCTTTCTTCCATCCCCTTCCCCTCTATTTTCCTATAGGGCAAAATAGATTTCTACACTCCATTGTCCATATGGCTTAATTTCCAGTTGAATGCTAAAACAACTTTTAACGTTCATTCTTAAAGATTTGAGTTCCATATTCTCTCCCTCCCTTCCCATTCACTCTCATTGAAAAAATAAGCAGTCAATATAGGTCATACATGTGTAACAGTGCAAAGCACTTCCATAATATTTATGTTGTAAAAGACTAACCACATTTCCCTCTGTCCTATCCTGCCTTTTATTTATTCCATTCTCTCTTGACCTGTCCTCTCGCAAGAGTGTTTCTTTCTAATTATCTTTCCCCAATTTGCTGTCCCTTGTATTATCTTCCCTCTGCTATCCTCTTCCCCTTTGCCTTCCTGCAGACTAAAATAGATTTCCATATTCAATTGAGTGTGTGTTATTCCCTCTTTAAACCAAATCTCATGAGTCTCAATTATTTCCTTTCACCTTCCCCTACCTTCCCATTCATTGTAGCGGCTCTTTCTTCCCTCTTGTTTGTGATATGATTTGCTACATTCTACCTTCTATTCTCTTACTTTAGGTATTCTCCCTTCATATTTAGTTGACATGTACCCTTTGTCTATGTATATATATCATATATACATACACACATGTACATATACACACCTACACATATATAATATGCACATACATATCATACCTATTTACACACACATACACACACATATATGTATATATATTCCCTCTAACTACCCTAATACTTAAAAAGATCTCATGAGTTACAAATAACATCTTTCCATGTAGGAATGTAAACAGTTCAATTTTAATGTGTTCCTTAAGGCTTTTCCTTCTTGTTTACCTTTTTATGTTTCTCTTGATTCTTGTATTTGAAAGACAAATTTTCTATTCGGCTCTGATCTTTTCAACAATAATGCTTAGAAGCCCTCTATTTCATTGAAATTCCATTTTTCCCCCTGAAGTATTATACTCAGTTTTGCTGGGTAGGTGATTCTCTGTTTTAAAGTTATCTCCTTTGACCTCTGAAATATCGTATTTCAAGCCTTTTGATCCCTTAGTGTAGAAGCTGCTAAATCCTGTGTTAACCTGATTGTATTTCCACAATACTTGAATTGTTTCTTTCTGGTTGATTGTAATATTTTCTCCTTGACCTGGGAACTCTGAAATTTGGCTACAATATTCCTAGGAGTTTCTCTTTTTGGATGTCTTTCAGGAGGTGATCAGTGGATTCTTTCAGTATAATAATCTACCCTTGAGGTTTTTATGCTCTAATACTTGATCAATTTTTGTGAAATTGCTACATACAGGTGAGCAAAAAGCATACTCTTTTCTATTATCTTTTAATTTTCTCCAGAGTTCTGTCATATCTAAGTTTTCTAAGATTCTATTGATCTCTTTAACTTCTTTCTTAGATTATACTTATCTAGCTTTGAGAGGGAAAGTTGAGATACCCAACTGGCATACTTTTACTGTTTTCTTATGTAATTCATTTGTCTTTTTCTTTGATGCTATGCCATTGATTTATTTATATTTAGTACTGATATTACTCCATTGTCTAAGGTGCCTTTTAGTAAAATGTAGTTTTCCTGCTTATCTCTTTTAATTAGGTCTATTTTTGCTTTTACTTTGTTTGAGATCGAACTTAAGTGTAATAGATTCTACTCCAGCCCTTCATTTTACTCTCTTTGTGTCTCTGTTTTATGTGTGTTTCTTGTAAGCTTCTTATTGTTGAATTTTGCTTTCTAACCCATTCTACTATCTGCTTCCCTTTTATGGGTGAGTTCATCCTGTCCACATTCACAATTAGGTTTACTGTGAATTTCTTTTCATCCCATTTTCCCCAGTTATCTTTCTTTTTCTCTTTTTATCCTGTCCCTCCTCAGCTTCTGACCACTGGTTTCCTTGAACTGCTCTCTCTTTTTGTAACTTCCTGTTTCTCTTATTCCCTTTCCCCCCCTACTTCTATGTTGGGTAACATAGATTTTTATGCTCAATTGAGTGTGTGTATATGTATGTATGTACAAACACATGCACACACACACATACCCTTCTTTGAATAAATTAAATGAGAGGTTCAAGTGTTGCTTATACACATACCATATTCACCTTTACTATAAAAGCTCTTCCTTGTGCCCCTATCTTATGTAAAATAATTTTCTACATTCTTCTTTCTTCCTTCTCCCAGGATATCCCCCTCACCCATATTTTTTTTACCTTATCCCAACATAATCAGCTCACTACCACACCCTCTTTTTATAGAGAATCATTTTAGTTGTCCTGATAATAATAAAGTTATTAGTTGCATGTATCACCTTCCCATAGAGTAATGTAAAAAAGTTGAACCATTGGTGTTGCATCCTTGTGGGCTCCTGGTCAGTCACTATCCCTGTTTCATAGATCTCTCCTTCTAATCACTTAATTTATCTTTGACTGGAAGAATGTCTCACCCTGACCTTTTGTTGGCTCTGCCACCCCAAAATTCAATTTTGGACATTATTTTAAAGTTGTTTGGTGAAGAATTTTGGGAGTGCTTAACTAGCTGCTTTCTCTACTCTACTATCTTGACTCTACTCTAGAAATTCCTACCGACATCTTTTTAAAAAATATATTTTTATTGATAATTTCTTTTTCTTACATTACCATAGTATTCCATGTATCCTTCCCTGACCCTCTCCCAGAGATCTCTCCCATGTGACAAAAACCATTTTTTGGAGAGGAAAAAGAGAGAAAAAAATCAGCATAAGTGATTGATACATTGAAATAAATCCAAAAACAAATTCTTTCTGATTGGAACAAGCAGGGAAGGCTTCATTGCTACATTATTATTTGAACTAGGCCTTCACAGGCAGAAATGTGGCCATAAAACATTCCAAGCATAAGCAGTGACATAAGCAAAGGCACAGAAGAAGAAAGGTAATATGTTTAGGGCTTAGTGAGTAGTCCAGTGTAAATGGAGCATAGTATATGTGAAAGGGAATGCAAAGTAAAAGAGATGGATGTGTAGGATGATACATAATGGTAGAGGTCTTTGAATACCTTCTTAAGAAAATTTATATTTATCTTATCGTCATATCCACATGTTGCAGTCTTATTACTGTCACTATATAACACTACAGATGATGGCTATCTCTATAGAAGTTTGTTTAATTTTGGCACTATCATGGCAACTTCAGTAGCTCCCCCTAGTGAGGAGTTACTGTTCTGAAATTATGGCTATTTGGCAGAGATGGCTAGGTTTCTTCTAGTTGGAGAAATGAGTATATACTTGCCTTCAGTCAATTATGTTTTTTTCTTTTTCTTTTATAAGAAAGGTGATATGGGTTGGGCATGTGAGGCTCAAGAGGTCATTATACAATAAAAAAATTATCTTATAATTATAAACATAAATATTGGCTAATTCTATTTGTAAACTATATGATAGATAGTTTAGGGCATATTTAAAGAAAATGTACAAGCATCTTTGGATCATTTATGTTTTTGCCCAGAATAAATAATTATTGAATTTCTGCTTAATTGTTCTAGATCATGACTGGAAAAGCAACTCATTCCCAATCTTTTTATATAGTTGAAAACATTTTGGAGCATAATCACACACTGCTTTTGGTTCTGTGACTTCACAGCTGCTTGGCATTAAAAACCCTTCAGGGGGATTTTCTTGATGTTTTTCTTTGAAGAAGGCTTTTAACTAGAGCTTACCACTTCATAGAGAGAAGGCATTCTATTGCATCCTCATTTTCCATTCTTGCAGAGTTTTTCCTGCTCATTCTTGCTTGTGTCTTATTTACATAAAAGAGGAACTACTTTTTGCTTCATGTGCTTGGATTCAATAAAAAGTCAGATTATAAAACTTGTCTTCCAAAGGGGTGCACCTAGATGGGAACAACTGTGGTTCCCACTCACAACAATCCTTTTTTAATCAGAAGGGATTCATCTTTCTCCACTTGACTACTTCCGTGAATTCATTCTAACCACCATCTTCCCTGCTGATATCTGCCATGTATCTGAAGAGAATTGATTTCTTTGCTCTATAAGGAAGGCTTCCAGCATTTTTATAGCCTACTTTTAACTCATACTCCTGGCACAAACTGCTTTTAAATGGATCATGCATTTTTTTTTTAAATCACCTACATGCAAACATAATTGGCTCTCAAGAAGAGATGCACAGTATTATATGAACTTAAAGATATTTATTAAATATGTGTCATCCTCAAGGCAATATTATTTATAGTCATTATATATAACATCATTGAACTAAGTTTAAAAATTATACAAGGTCATTTTCAGGTACTAAACTGAGAAGTGCTATAAGGCCATTAGTTGCTAGAAATGATAATGAACGAATGACATTTGACTTTTCTGAGGACAGGCCCAACAGAGCTAAAATATACAATCTGTGAGGTCAAATGGTCAGATTTTGAATGATGGGAGATTCCCTCAAAGTGCATTCAACTGAGTGGGACAGGAATAAAGGGGTGGCCTGTGCCCTAGTCCCTCCTTAAATCATTTTTGAACTCATCTATTCCCATAACTTCAACTATTACTTTGTCTATCTGATGCTTCATTTGCATACTCCATTTTTATATATGGTTCACAGGAGATATTTCTCAGGAAGATTTTTATGGAGGGTGTGTCTTTCTATAAGGGTATCTTTCCCACCAGAATATTGCCTCGTATAGTAGGGGAGTTCTAAATTGTCATGGAACTTGAAAACAGGTACATATCACAAATCAGTTATATATTAGGATATATTCATTTTCTCTTCAATTGTCTCTAAAGCAGCATATGAAGCAACTGTTGTTTAACTAACTAAATAACATGCAGAAGGAATTGTCAGAAAGATTCAGTTGTGTCTCTGGGGAGCAATCTATTCACAAAGGGGGAAATAGGTTTGGGGAGGGATGGAGGGAATCTCTGCTTATAACTTCTTGCCCTCAGAGGGCCAGGATGTCTCTATTCCCAGAGTCCAGGAGGTCAGCATCAGCCTCGTCTGAAATGTATCTCAAGGCCCAATGCCATAGAGGTGGTGCTGTGACAGCAGCCAAAGGAGGGAAGAGGCAGGCTTCTTATACTTGTCATTAAAGGCTGAGGGTCACATTTTCCTCATGGATGCTGGTACCCAGGCCACAGTCAGGGTTGTAGAGGTAGAAGAGGAAAGACAGTTCAGATACCACTTCCCTGGTAGCAGACATTAGGGACCCATTGATGAAGGGAGCCTAGTCTGGTAATAAGCATTGAGGGGAATGATGGAGCTTTGCCTTTCACCTTTAGGTCAGTCCTTCTTGGGGCAGCATCCCAACCAAGAGCCTTTTCAAATCATTTCAAGAGACCCTACACGTGTTTCTCTCAATAAGGGGGAAGATTTAGTAAATCAGGCCCCCTTCCATCCTGAGGCAACACTGACAATGCTTGGGTAGGACTGGGGGGATGCAGCAAGCATCAGACCAAAGAGCACTTAAGGTGAAGCAGGTATGGAGGGTAAGGCAAGGATATAGAGTGAGGGTTGCCAAGACAGGGCCCAAGTCCTCCTCCCTGTTCTGTCCTTATGAAGGTGAGGGATCCACACATTTTGTACTTGGATAGAAAGAGCCTGGGGATGGCAGGAATCTGAGAGTGGCAACCAAGGCTGGAGCCCAGTCAAATCTCTCTCATATGTTGACCAAGGTGTGTGTTCCAGAAGGCAGAGCTTCCTTTGATCTCACCTGTGGAGGAATGGAGGAAGGGACGATTTTGACCAGCCATCCTGGGGACAGCAGGGATCCAGGGTGCACTAATCAGGGCAAAAAGGCTCTGGTGAAAGTCTCTATTCTAGGGATTCATCAAGAATCAGTCAAGGAGGTTGACTTAGGCTAGAGCCAATACATGTGTCCTGGATGCCAGCAGTCCCTTCAGGTTTTCAGTGTTAGGTTTAGGTCAGTGTTAGGGGGAATCAGGTACAGCCTAGCATTATGCACTTTGAAATAGACATTCTGGGGATATTGGGGGACAACTCATATTCCACATGTGACACACTTCCATTTGAGGGAGGAAAGTGATGCCCCTGGGCATTTATCTTCCTAGAGTCCTGGGTGGGTGTTCTTCTGATGAGGTCATGCCTGCTGAGGAGAACAGGCAGTGAGGGTGGGAAATAGGTCATGGGGTTGGGGAGGGGAGGAATAAGGAAAGGTGACTTTGAGTGGGGCAGGGTCCCAGCAGGAGCCTCTGGGACGGGGTTATTCTCTGGCCACTTCCTCCTTCCTTCTACTGCAGCCTTCCCTCCTATCTCCCAAGGAAGACAACCCTGACATTGACCTTAACTGTTATCTCTACGTAAGATGTGTTTCAAATGTGTTTCTATGTGTTTCAAAACCTTTCAAGCTTTGACCTGCTTATATTTGTATGTTAAAGGACCATAAATGAAGCTGAAGTGGCATAAGAAACCAAGATCCTGACTTCTGGGCTTAGTTGTGTGTGTGTGTGTTTCTCTAATACCCACATATCTTCATAGACTAGCAGAAGAAGCTTTTCATTGTAACAGCAGAGAGCCATAAAGAGAACTTTGGTACTTAATGAACAAATAATCATTAGATTAACTTTTAGGAATTTAAAATTTAGTATTCATATGGAACATTTAAGATGAGCTATAGTAAGTTTGCCCTTGGAGACCCCAAGCCCAGTGAATGGGAAGTTGAATCTAAAGAAAAGATTACTCAGAGAGCATTAGGGAGTTCAGAAGACCCTATTCTATTCTAAAAGATCTTGGTGGGTGAGTGGAGGTGGGAAAGCCTAGCCAAGATTCAGAAGAAAATAAAACATTTTATTGAAAATATTGTTAGCAGAAAAACACTCTCTTGGTTTAACCTCAAATAGTGTTATTGTGACTATACATCAATTTTAGTGGAGCCTCAAGTTGGATGCAGTAGAGCAGTGTCCATTTGATCTAGGTGGAGGCCATGAAGTCAGTGGGGTGCAGGCCTAGTGGGAACAATGATATCACTAGATATTAGTAGTCCTGCAAATGTTAGAGACATGTGTTGTTCTTCTACATGTGTGCTGTGGACATGTGCTCTGCATATGTCTTGGTTATGCATTTTTTCCCTCTATGAGTGCCTTTTCACAGGCATACCCTGGCCACATATGGTCCTCCATGAGTATTTCCTACATATGTCTATTCTTTCAACTAATGTATATATCTATAAAAGAATGTACCACAGATTTATGAGAGACATGCTTTGTTGCTACTTAAAAAAAATTATACTATTTCTCTTTGGGCTGCTAAGTGGTACAGTGGATAGAGTGCTAGGCCTGAAGCAGAAAGACTCGTCTTTCTGAGTTCAAGTCTGGCCTCAGACACTCACTAGCTGTGTGATCCTTGGAAACTCATTTAATATTGTTTGCCTCAGTTTCCTCATCTGTGAAATGAGCTGGGGAAGGAAATGGCAAACTGCTCTAGTATCCTTGTCAAGAAAATCCCAAATGGGGTCATGATGACTGAAATAATAAAACAACAACAAATTTTCCCTTTAAATATCTTTTCTTTGAACTAATTGTGAATCCTGGCTGACCATTAGTGATAAACAAATTGGTGGGGGCTTCTGAGGTATGATTTTAAGGTACTCATGCCCCTGAAAAACAATCCGGGGGGGGAAACCACCAGGTGTACTATAGATGACTCCTGACTCTACTTATCAAAATCTCATTTTTCTCCTTCACATGCTCTAAATTCCAATTCCAATGGCCTACTTGGCTGTTCTTGACACACCATCCCATCTCCCATCTGCATGCCTTTATCCTGGTTTTCTCTCAACTCTAGAATGCTCTCTCTTCTCTTTGTCTCTCTTGGAATCCCTAGCTACCTTCAAGATTCCTTGAAGAGGTTCAAGAACAACTTCCTGATTGAAACCTTTCTTGAAAAACCTATTGTTGGTGCCTCTCTGGAGTTGGAGGACCCAGTTCAACTACTTGATACTTATGAAGCATCAATACTTCATGCCTTGGTGCTTATTACTTCTGTGCCCTTGGGCAAATCCCTGAACCTTTTCTGCAATTTAACACTGCAACTTACAATGAGGGAATTTGATTCTGAGATCTCCTCTGGCTCTATTCCTATAAATCAATCAACAATTATTAAATCCTTATTGTAGGCATAGGTATATTAAACATTTATTAATATTTAGAATATTAAACACAATATGCTAGGGTATACATTAGGTGATGAGATAAAAGGGAAACAGTTCTTGCCCTCAAGTAACTTGCATTCTCTTAGGGGAAACAGTATATACAAAATTAGATTCAAGGCAATTTTGGGAGAAAAGAAGCACTAGAAGCTGGGGATATTGTTAAAGATTTGATGTAGGTGAGTTGATTCTTAAAAGAAACTTGATGTTCTGCAAGGTGGAGGTGAGGGGGTACTAAATTCTAGGAAAGAGAAGTGGTCAACACAAAGGCATGGAGATAGGAGATGAAGTGGGAGATGTGAGAAAAAACAAAATAGCTTGGAATGTAGAGTTCATGAAGGTAAGAAGTGTACGTTACAGAGGTTGCCTCCTATGGAGCATGCACAGAAATTGTCCTATAGGGGTGCTGTGGAGTGTGGAATGGAACTTCCCTAGAAACTTACCAGAGCATCTGGGGTTTAGCACTGAAGGGTTTGTATTTTGAGATGTGAAAATGATCCCTTTATCAGCCATTGAGTACCAAGAGTTGATAACTAATTGTATCTCCAAAAAGGAGTGAACCACTTTCTGCCTTCTTTCTCATCCACTACTCTCTACAGATCATGTCAGGACTGTTTGAACTTCTCCCTTTAGGGGTGTAGGAGGAGAACTGGCACTCTTTTCTCACATTGGCTGCATGTCAGCTATAAACACTTCTTCCCATTTGAATATAACCTCTATGTGCCCAGGGATTTTCATTCTTTGCATTTTTACTCCTAGTTCTAAGCAAAACTTTGTTGTTCAGTCATCCAGTCATGTACGACTTTTTGTGACCCCATGAGCCATAGCCTACTAGGCCCTTCTGTTCTTCACTCTCTCTCCCACTCTGTTCAAGTTCATCTTCATTGTTTCCATGACTCTATCTATCCATTTCATCCTCTATGATCCTCTTTTCCTTTTGCCTTCAATTTTTCTCAACACTGGAGTCTTTTCCAATGTATCCTGCCTTCTCAGTAAGTAGCCAAAGTATTTAACTTTCCACTTCAGTATTTGACCTTCCAATGAAAAGCCTGAATCAATTAAATATTGACTGATTTGATCTCCTGGCTGACCAAGGAATTCTCAAAAGTCTTCTCCAGCGCTACAATTCAAAAGTGTCAGTTCTGTGGTGCTCAGCTTTCCTTATAGTCCAGCTCTTATAGTCATATATTTCTATTGGAAAATCAAAACTTTGTTGGCAAGGTGGATATCTCTTCTGTGTAGATTTGCCATAACTTTCCTTCCAGGAGCAAATGTCCTTTAATTTCATGACTGCATTCATCTGCAGTAATCTTTGAACTTAAGAATATAAAATCTGACACTGCATCCATTTCTTCTTCCTCTGTTTTCCAGGAAGTGATGGGATCAGTTGCCATGGTCTTAGTTTTTTTTGGGATAATTCATTTGTTCTAAAGAATTCATACTTATAGTAGTATATCTATATCTATATCTATCTATCTATAGAGAGAACACCTGAATTAAATCCACCCATTTCCATCCATTTCAGTTCACTGACACTCATCTTTCCATCTCCTGTTTGACAATACCCAGCTTACCTTGGTTCATAGAACTTACATTACAGTTCTCTATGCAATATTGATCTTTACAGCATTGGACTTTTGTTTGTCACAAGATGCAGAATGTCCTTTCTGCTTTGGCCCTGCTGCTTCATTAGTAGTGGAACTATTTGTAGTGGTTTTCCATTCTTCCCAAGTAGCATATTGAATACCTTCTGACTTGAGGGGCTGTGTTGGGTAACCCTGTGTGGCATAGCTCATAGTTTCATTGAGCTATGCAAGCCCCTTCACCATGACAAGACAGTGAGGAGAGTGGGGTGGAAAGTATTAGATACTTCATACACACTTATTGATTTATTGATGTCCTGCCAGGATGAGCTTGAGATTGTACCCTACAACCCAGGACTCCTTACTGTTTTGTGTCCCTTCCCTGAGAATAGATAACTGAACATCAATCCCAAGATGGTCTTGGTCGGGCCTTAGAGTTAACCTTGTGAATGTGAGAAGGCAGAAATGTTGGAGTCCCTTGGTCAGAGATGACTAGCAAGAGGAAGAGTTTCTTCATTGCAGAATATGAACATTGATGGGAGAGTAGTTTGACCCTAAAAATCAGGGAACTAGAGGGAATCATTTGGACAGTGCAGAGGCAAAGTTAGATTTAAATTGCTTATTTAGCAGTCCCTCTAACTGTATCATGTCTTGATGTTTTAAGTATCAACCTCCCAGGAGAATATAACAACAGTTATAAGTTATTACTATTACTTTTTACATTTAATCCTTTACTTGGAAGATGGCCATCTATCTACCTGAGAGTCAGTGTGGCTTCAGAAAGGACTGAGGAATAGTTGATATGGTGTTTGTTACCTGATAATTCCAGGAGAAATGCCAGGAGCAGAACCGAAGTCTATATACAACATTTGTAGATATGACCAAGGCCTTTGACATTGTTAGTTGTGAGGGCTTATGGAAAATTATGTCAAAATTTGGTTGCCTGGAGAAGTTCATCAGCATTGTATGCTGGCCTGGGCTCTAGTTAATAGACAATCCCATGCCTTCCTGATTGCCAGTGGAGAGAAACAAGGCTGTGTACTTGTTCTGACGCTCTTTAGCATGATGTTTTCAGCCATGTTGTCAAATGCTTTCAATGAAGATGAACACAACATTAAAGTTAGCTACCATACTGATGGTAAATTCTTTAACTTGTGAAGGCTACAAACCTAGACCAAAGTGGAAGGAGTGTTGGTGCATTATTTTCTATTTGCAGATGATTGAGCACTCAGTGCAGCCTCTGAAGCTGAGATGCAACAAAGTATGGATCAATTCTCTGCTGCTTGTGCTAATTTTGGTCTACTAATTAACACCAAGAAAACACAGGTGCTTCATCAGCCACTACCACATCGTCCATACATGGAGCCATCAGTTATAGCAAATGGGGAAGTTCTGAACACTGTGGATAAGTTCTCTTACCTGGGAATGTACCCATTGACAATGAGGTTGACACACAAATTGCCAGAACTGACTTAGTATTTGGGAGGTGGTGAAGGAAAAGTGTGGGAGAGAAGAGGCATTAGACTGATTACTAAACTGAAACGCTATAGAACCCCTGTACTGACCTCATTGTTGTATGCCTGTGAAACATGGACAGTCTGCCAGTGCCATACCAGGAAATTGAATCACTTTCATTTGAACCGTCTGAAGAAGATTCTGAGGATCACCTGACAGGATAAGGTACACTGAGGTCCTCACTTGAACTAAACTGCCAGGCATTCAAACTCTGCTTCAGAGAGTGCAACTCCAATGGGCTGGTCAAGTTGTTAGGAGGCAAAATGTATGCTTGCCAAAAGACTGTTTTTTGGAGAACTCACACGGGGCATGCATTCACATGGTGGTCAGAACAAGTGATACAAGGACATGCTCAAGGTCTCTCTTATGAACTTTGGAATTGATTGTGACTTGGGAGACATTGGCACAAGACTGCCCATATCAGAGAAGGTGCTGTGCTTTATGAGCAAAGAATTGAAACAGCTCAAAGGAAATGCAGGATGTGCAAATTTAGAGCATCTACCCCAAATATTCACATGTACTATTTGTGCCCGGCCTGTGGTGGAGCATTACACACTTTGGTCTGATCAGCCACAGTCAGACACATTGAAACTTGACTCTGGCATAGTGATATTGTTTTGGTCCTCTTTGAGAAAGAAGGACAACAACCATTTCTTTTTAAGTTTTCTGTCAATATGAATTTGTGAGACTTTTGTGTGTAGTATTTATTTTGTTCTATTTCTTTTTGGAAGAAATAGCTGACCTATATCTGTTCTATGTTGTATACTGAGTATTTTTTCTACTTTGCACTTTGGAGAGATTTCATACATGAGTCAAAACCAAAGCTTTAAGTTACTTGCCCCAGGACCCTGACATGGGAGGTGTGAAGAGCCAGAGTTCAAGGAAAAAGAGGCTGAATCTTTTTTAGGTGGTCAGGTACCTCAGGAATTGACTGAGTATAATTTCATGCATGAGTCTAGAGACAAGAAGGACCCCTTAGTGGAGAGGTAGAAGGTGAAATGCCCCAGTTTCCTGGACCAAGAAGTGGTTTTTGCTATAGTGACTTTAAATTCCAAACAGAAGATTTTTATATTTCATGTTATTACTAATAGAGAGTTGCCAGGGTTTGAATAGGATAGTGATATTATCAGTCTTAAGAAAATCACTTTGGGAACCTTATCTGCATGTCTACCCATATATCTGCTTCCTTATATATCTCTATATTTATTTGTCAATCTTGTCAGTCACTGACATAAAGTTTGGTTATTCAGTAATGAAAAACATCCTTTTGCTCAAAATTATTGCCTTCCTTAGTCAATCTCATCCAGGAACCTTGATATGAGCACACAGCCTAAAGGAGAGTCTAGTGTTGGACTCTAAGTTCATGATCTTGACTCCTAATTCTCTACTCCAGATATAGCAAATACAATTTCAGGCAAGTTTTCTGTTTTCCTGGAATTAGTTGAAATAAATTATTCCCCAAACTACTGGATCAATGCATGTTTACTATTGCAATAGTCTGGCTCTGTCTGGCATTGACCACCAGCCTTCCAGTTTAGGCACTAGTATTCTAATGACATGGTTTAATGTCATGAATTCTGATGGAGATTCCAATGGCTGCTTTAATGAACTTAAAATACCTTATTTGTTTCTACAATGATCATCTTTAAATAATGATTGCCCCCTAGCTGAAAGTAGACAAAAGTGACCTGAAAAGTAAGACTATTACAATGCTAAAAATGGTAGAGGGTTTCTTGTTGCACCTTTATGAACCCCTGATATGACACTTCATATTAGCCTAAACTACACACAGGTTCTAAAGAGTTGCAACCTTTCTTTCCCCTCTCCTTCATGCCCCTCCTCTTTCTCTATCTCTCTCCTTCCCCTTCCGCTGTCTCTGTTTCTGACTCTGTGGTTCTCACTCTCCTCTCACCTCTTTCCCTCTCCTCTACTCCACTGCCTTCCCCTTCCCTCTTCTCTGTCTTTGTCTCTCTCTGTCTCTGCCATTAGCTCTCTTCTCTATTTGGTTCAGGGATTGTTGGGATCTGGAAAGAACTCTGACTTGGAATCAGGTGACCTGGCTTTGAGTTCTGGTGCCATTTAACTCATGAATCAGGGTAAGAGCCTTAACCCTTTCAGTTACCTGATTTCCCAATTTACACCTCACAGGGCTGTTGTGAAGGAAGTACTTTGGAAATTATAAAGTATCTTAATTTTGCTTCTGGATTTTCTTTTATTTTTAGGCATTGTGGCATACAGATAGATAGATAGATAGATAACTGACCTTATAAAAAGGAAGTCCTGGGTTTAAGTCTTTAATCTTTAACATAAATTGATTGTGTGATGCTGAGCAAATCATTTAGCCTCTGTAAGATTCCAAGTTTCAGAGAAGGTTCATTGTTATAAGGACTTTCCTTATCAGAGAGCTTCCTATGCCACAGGCAGTGACAACTAGATGGGGCAGTGGTTAGAGTGCCAAGCGTGGAATCAGAAAGTTCTGAGTTCAAATACCACCTCAGACACATACTAGCTGCATGACCTTGGACACATTGGTTAACTTCTATTTACTTCAGTTTCCTTATCTGTAAAATAGAGATAATAATAAATAATAGAGATAATGATAATAAAATAGATAATAATAATAAATAATAGAGATAATAATAAGATAGATAATAATAATCTGTAAAATAGAGATAATAATAGCACCTTCCTTCCAGGATTGCTGTGAATACCCAATGAGATATTGGCAAAGCATTTGGCACAGTGTCTGGTATGTAGTAGGTACTACATAAATGCCACTGCTGTTGTTATTGTTATTATTATATTCAGCCCCTATCTCTATTTTTTGTTTTTTACATAACTTTCATTCTGTATATATCCCTCCTTCCCACAATGAACTATCTTTTGTAATAAAGAATTAAAAAAAGGACAAAAAAATTTACCAAAACCAATCAATGCATGATCTAAGTCTAACAGTAAGTATAATAGTCCATAGCTTATCCCTGACCTCTTTACTTTAACAAGTCATATCAGCAGAGCAATAGTTTTCTCTTTCTCTTTGCTTGTATGTATACTAATTGGGGCAGCTAGGTGGTGCAGTGGATAGAGTAAGCACCAGTGCAGGAGTCAGGAGGACCTGAGTTCAAATCTCAACTCAGACACTTGACACTCACTATTTATGTGACCTTGGGCAAGTCACTTAACCCCAACTGCCTCATCCTGGGTCATCTCCAGTCATCCTGATGAATATCTAGTCCTGGATTCAGATGGCTCTGGAGGAAAAGTGAGGCTGGTGACCTGCATAGCCCTCCCTCACTCAAAACAAAGTCAAGTGCAAGTCATGTTATCATTTCTCTGATGGCATGGTCTTCTTTGACAACCAAGGATGAACACACACACATGTATACTAGTGATTTTCATTCACCAGAAGTCATGTTATTTTCTGTAATAAGGACACTGATAATGTATATTCATAATTCAATATAGCATGGAATTGTGATTTCATTGGTGAGAATACTCCCTCCTCTGGTGACAAGTTGCTACCCTTTTCCACCTGCATAGAGAGTAGAATTCTGAGTGGAGTTCTCTCTGAGAAAAAGTTCAGCACCTGGTTGCTGAACCTGATAGACATATTATCTGTTACTAGATCCATGTTCAAAGTCATTTCAACTTGGTGGGACTCTACCTGAATCTTTAAGAAGGCCAGGTCATCCTTATAATATAGTGAGAATCATAGACTCCTAATATTCACAACTAGAAAACATCTAAGAGACAATCTATTCCAACTTTTTCATTTTTTAGCCAAGAAATGGTAGGCTCAGGGTGGTTAAAGGACTCATTCAAGTTCATGCTGGCATGAGAGGCAAGAATCGAACCTAGATTCTCTGACTTCAGAGCCAGTATTCTGCTATCCCAGACCTTTAGGGAAGATGGAAATCATGACATTTATGTTTTCTTCAGGTACACACAGTATTTCATGGATATTCTTTTAAAAGGTCAAGGTATATATTTATGTCACTTTGCAATTTGATTTTTGAAATCATTTACAGAATTCTCTCATATTGGAAAAGGATGGCCTTTTCAGGGTAATAACAATTTTTTCTCTTTGAGTAAAATGAAGGTTCTTTGATGAACATGATAGGAACATTGAAAAGACATAAATTTTAAATGTCTCCAAGTTTTGAAAAAGTAGCATGATGGAAGACTTATGTATTTATGTATGTGTAAACACATATGAGTGTATTTCTCTATTTCTTTCTCCCTCTTCCTCACTCTCGGCAACATTTCCTAACAATATGTACTAATTTATTTTCTTTTGCTTTCTTTATTGCTACCTTTTATTTTTATGTCATAGTAGTATTCCCATAATACTCCTATCCTCTTTGAATTCGCCCTTGTAATAACCACAAAAAAATTTAAGCAAAGCAGCAAAGCAACTTCTTTAATATACATTCCCTATCTGTCATGCCCAGCTCTCTGCTGAGATCAAGAAGGTGTATTTCCTTATCAGTTCTTCAGGATTCACATTACTGAATACTGACCATAATATTTCCACTGCTTTTAGTGTTATCATTTGTATCATTGTAGTGATTATGTATACCATTCTTGTTTTACGTTCCTTCAGGGAAGGTTTTCTTCATATTCCTTTATTAAAGGAGGCAGTAATAGTCCATTATATTACTATGCCACAATTTATTTAGTCATTCCCTAATCAACGGGTATTCATTTTGTCCTCAGTCTTTTATGATCACAAAGAATGCTGTTATGAGTACTTTGTTGTATTTATGTCCTTTTGTCAATCACTGTCCTTTTTGGTGTATATTCCCAATTCCTAATTATATTTCCATGTTGTATCCTAGGACCATTTGAATCACAAAAGAAAGGAGTCCATTGGGTAGCATTACTTTGGTGTTTTCATTTCATCCTGCTGCAGAATGATTGTACTCCTCGAGGGTAAGGGCTATTAGAGTTTTGGCTCTGCATTCCCAGCTCCAAGCACAGGGCTTGTCTTACAGTGGGCATTTAATAATGCTTGTCAATTGGTTGATAAACAATTAATATTTGTGTTGAATTGAAGGGAATGGTAGAAAAAATCCAAAGATTTCAGTGAACAGATTTGAAGAAGTGTTTATGAGAGAACTGGTTATTCTTTGACATTAGTTATGTCAAATAACTTTCCAGTGTTATGTCTCTTTTTCAGCCTCTTTCCTTGAATGGGCCTTTAGAGATTCTACTTTCTTCTCCTCTCTCTTCCCTCTTCCTCTCCAGAGTATTTTGAAATTCTCCTTTGGACTATAAGCAGGGTTTGGATAATAGAGAATTTCATAGGCTTTTAAAAAAACAAATTGCTGCCTTTTTGAAAGGGTGTCATTGGTGAGGAAGCATCTTAGGCATGAAGATAACATGGGAAGAGGGAAGTCTATTCCATGTAACAAACAGCAATTCAAATGCCTTTCTGTGTGAGGCACTGGGCTGGGCTCTGGAGATAATGATAAATTACATAATTTCCACCCTCAGAACACTTGCATTCCATTGGGGGGGACATAGTGTGCTCAGATGACTGCATGCAGTTATTTGAGAGCAAAGTAGTTCTAATAGGTAGAAACTGGGATGGAGCAGAATTGTCTCATCTTATTTAGATATCGTGCCATTGACTTGCAGGTTCCCTTGGGTTACCATTGCTTTTGTATCCACTTGTAAGGTCAGGACTTTATAAAGAAATGGCTCAGCCATTAGGTTTACACAATTCTGAATTTTCCAGATAAATGCCCAAGTTTTCATTTTACTTTGAGATGTGTGAGCTTGACCCAAATTTCCCAACTGTTTCTTTAAACTGATAAGCCAAACATGATTCTTTTTCTTAAATCCTAAATACCAAAGAATGCTATTGTGAATTTATGAACCCCTGTTATTTGTGAAATTATCTCTATTGTTACAGTTTGACAAATTGCTAACAGATACGCATCACAAAATGCCAGACGCTTCAGCTCATTTAACTGCTTTCCTTGGTATTTTATTCTCCCTTCCCTCCATGATTACTGTCATTTTTTAGCTCTATATTAAATCACCATCTAATTATGCAACATCACAGAAACTCACAACAGAAGAACTTCTCACTCTTGAAGTCTAAAAACAAGTTTGCCAAGTCAGTTCACAGATAACTGTGTTGTCAGTCCTTTTGAACTTGGTTCTGCCCCAATACTGTTTAAAACTTCTAGATTTGGACTGCACTCCTACAGTTATAGCAGAAATGAACTCAGGTGGAAAAACCTGCCCTGGGTACATTGATTGAGAATGGTTTAAGGTGAAGTGTGGGAGCAAAGTGGAAACTCTCAGTGAGTTTATTATCAGAAGATTCATAGACACAGACTTAGAAATCTGGAAAACATACAGGATGTGTGTGTGTAAAGTAACAGAGAGAACACTGTGACTTGGAGTTAGAAGAAATTTGGATTTGAATCTCACTTCTCAGCACAGCAAAATCACTTGACCTCTCTGACTCTCAATTTCTTTATTCATAAAATAGGGTTAATAATAGCACCTACCACGTAAGATTATTGTTAAGATGGTATAATGTGTGCAAAGTATTTTAGAATGCTATATAAACGGCAAGTTACTATTACTACTATGTGGCTTATTTGATAGATATCTATAGGACTCTTCCTTTAAGAATTGTAAGTCAAGTTTATATAGCTGAAGTACAGTAGAATTAAATCTCAGGCAGTGTGATGGTTGAGATAATTTAAGTCAATGAGTATACTTAGTGTAGAATGTAAGGTCTTTGAGAACAATGACTATTTTATTTGTGTCTGTACTCCCAGCTTCTAGCATAGTACTTGGCATACAGAATGAATTAAAGAAGTATTTATTATGCACTTATTATGTGCTAAACATTGGGGATAGAAATACAAAAAGCATAGACAGCTCTCTTGAAGCTTACATTGTATGTTCGTCCTTTGTTGCTGAAGAAGACCGTGCCATCAGAGAAATAATGACATGACTTGCACTTGACTTTGTTTTGAATGAGGGAGAGCTGTGCAGGTCACCAGCCTCACTTCTCCTCCAGAGCCATCTGAATCCAGTGACCAGATACTCATCAAGATGACTGGAGATGACCCAGGATAAGGCAATTGGGGTTAAGTGACTTGCCCAAAGTCACACAACTAGTGAGTGTCAAGTGTCTGAGGTGAGATTTGAACTCAGGTTCTCCTGACTCCTGTACTGATGCTCTATCCACTGCACCATCTAGCTGCCCCCAGCTTACATTATAATGTGGGAGACAATACTCAGAAGGGAAAGAGGGGACATTAGGTCTAGAAAATTACTGATATGGTAACTACTTCTTAGGAAAATAGATTGACATACCCCATCCAGGAACAATAGTAGATTTGATAATGAGTCATTGTTCCAGAGAGGGAGAGGCAGGGAGAGAAAATCTGTAGAAGACCAAGGCTCCTTGCTAGGAAGAGGAGATGGGCAGGGAGTAGTGAAACATGACTAGGACTTTTCCTGAAGTAGTGGTTTGGGAAAGACGGTCACTAATAAAGAGAGTGTACCCTACTTAGGAGGTTTCTCCAGGGTGGAAAGTCAACTGGAGAGGAGAAGACAGAGAAGGAATCAAGCATTCATTAAGCAGGGTTAAGAACTTTATATATATTGTCTCGTTTCATCCTTACAACAATTCTGGGAGATAGGTGATATTATCATTCCCATTTTACAATTGAGGGAACTGAGGCAGACAGAGGTGGAGTGACTTGCCCAACCAGGGTCATACAGTCAGTGCCTTGAACTCAGATTTTCTCACTCAGGTCCAGCCCTCTATCCACTTCTCTATCCACCTAGCTGTTCCTGAAGAGTTAGAGCAGGTACTGAGGATCGTTATATCATATATACGCAACTATATGAGGATCATATATTTAGAGCTAAAACTTCATGGATGTCCTAGTGCAGCCTCATTTTTTAATCAGTCAGTCAATAAACCTTTAAAAATGAGGAAAGAGAAGTTTGTGGAAGTTAAATGACTTGCCCAGGACTTATATTAACAGGTAGTAGGATCAGAGGTAGAATTTAAACCTTTAAAAAATGCTTGTTGAATTTAATTGATAACGGTTTCTCAACCTCTTTATACTTGTTTGCTCATCCATCGGTGTGTATAACAATATCTAACGCACCTACGTTAAAGTGATGTAATAAGGATTGACTAGGATAATTGATTTGGTAGTATTTAAAGAGCCAAGTGCCACTCAGATCTTATTAATCAAGAACATGAGATTATTGCTCATATCTCTTCCTTTGGTGGTTGTTACCTTGACAAATGCACATGTTTTCTGGAATTTGTATTTCCTTGGATGTGCTTTTGATTGGAATTGTGTCCTATGGGTAGAGGGGAAGGCTTGAAATTATTTTTGCTTGAATTGTTTTGAAAACTGGAATTTTTTCGGTAGCTTTAGAACAGAGTTTTGGGAAGCCCCAAAGGAGAGAAAGAAAAATAGAATCTAAGCTGCCACCTTGCCTGCTCCTATAAGCCATCCTAGTCATTCCAATAGAGAATATAAATGTCTTATAGACCAGGCCTGTGGTTTGCTCTATTTTTCTGAACCCAACGTACATGTCAATGACCTGATCCACTACCTTTTAAAAAATTTCTGCTATTTTTTCTCCTCTTAGTTTATTTTTAGATTATTATCATGACTATTTTTATTGACCTTATGAGGGCTTCAGAAGAATCTAAATTGACTCATTTGTAACCACCATCTCTTCTGGGATCATCACCTGTTCTCATTTATCAATATTTCTAAGGCAAATTACTACATTTTTATTTTTATTTTGTGAAGAACCAGCTGCTTTAGCAGATGTTTCATAAATTTGGAAGATGTCCTATACTTCCTCATCAGTGAAAAAGTACCTCAATGCTGTCTGCATATATATAACCTGACTTAAAAAAACAGTGGATTTCTTACAGTGAATACATTCTGATTTAGTGACCACCCAACAAAATCAATAATCAGTGGTGGTTTATAATAACATGTTTGTTCTCAAGTGAAAATAGGAAATGAAGCGAGAGTTAAGTTAAAAAAATAAATAAATAAGGCTTAAATTAAAATAAGATATTCACTAGTCAAGAGTAGCCATTATGGCTTAAAGTTGCACCAAGCAGCTGGAAAGTGTAGGTTGGAGTCAGGTGTAGAAGGAGTTTCAGTTGCTGTTGCTTGTCCTTTGTTAGTCCAGAGGACCAGTGACTTCATAAGGGTGATATATGACCTTGCATGTGAACTGGATTTGAGTCGGGTAGAACTGTGCAAAGTCTGCAGTCTCACCCTGTTCTCTCCTCCACAATCATCAGAGATCAGCAGCAAGGCAAAGGTGAAGATGACTAGTCCAGGATGAAGGAATTTAATTTAATTAGATTCTTCATATGTAAAATGGAAGTGGGCAGGTGGGTAGACTGAATGACTCCTACAGTCACTTGCAGCTCTGAATTGGTGATCCTATGTTACCATTCTTGGATCTTACCTAATATCTGTTATGTCATCTATAACATAGCTACATTTGATGTGTCCCTGTTTTAATCTTGTCTATTAGACTGCAAGGTTTTTAAATGCAGGTACTATGTTGTGCAATAGGAAGAGCTTGGGATCTGAGTTCAAATCCTCACTCTGCTATTTGGACAAATCATTTCAGTTTCCTGAACTTTAGTGTCCTAATCTGTAAAAATCTACAAAATCAGAATGGGACTACATTAACTTCTTAACTCCTTCCAGCTCTTACTTATAACCCAATGCTTTGTACAAAGTCATTAAGAAATGATTATTAAATTGAATTGAATGACACCTTTGTAATTTACTACTTATTTCAGAATGGCCATCAACTTCCCTTTTAGTCACAGAGACACTTTCCGCTCAATTTCCTCCAAGACAGGTAATTCCTGGAAAGCACTTTATACATATTCTATACCTGTAGTTCCCTTCTTTTGGTGAGCTTTTCCCAGAGCCTCCATTTTGAAGAACTCAGACCAATCACCTTTTCTTTGCCATCATGACCCCATATGTTGTCTTTCTTCATTGGAATGTAAACTCCTTGAGAACAGGAACTGTTTCTTTTTATTTGCATTTGTATGATCAGGGCTTAATATAGTGTTTGAAACATAATTAATTATGCGATTGTTAAGTTGACTAATTTACTATCTTCACAGGATCTAGGGGCCATTAATCCAGTTCCTTTATTTTAGATGAAATGAGATCCAGACAGTAAAAATGACTTGTCCAAAGTCACATAAATGGTATGTGGCAGAGCTGAGATTGACCTAGGTGCTTTGATTTCAGTTCTGGTGCTCTTCCCATTGCAATATACTGCCTTATCATGACTTACTCTAACCCTGGCTGTATGTCATTTATTAAAGGTCCACAATGAGTAAGGCCCTGTGCTAAGTGCTAGGGATACAAAGAAAGGCAAAAGACAGGCAATATGAAATCAACTACGTGCAAACAAGATATGCATGTGTTAAATTGGAGATATTCAACAAAGGGAAAGCACTAGCACTGACTATTAAACCTCTGAGTTTTTCTAAGAGTTTGACTCCTATGGAAGTTTTTCCTAGTCACCTTTGGGACATAAATGCAACTTTGCTCCAAAATTCCTCAAGGATAGTTTCCTTCTTTATCCTCCTTTTTCTTTCTAGTGAGAGGCTTCTAAATGCCTCTTTACAGATGATAGAAGTGCATTAAATAGCCTTTTAACAGTCAGATCTCTCCTATGAATTCCACAATGTTTTCTCCTATAAGCAGAAATAGAAAGAGAGAGACATTGTACATTTGTAGTAGCAACAATGAAGTCTTCTCATCCGCATAGCCTCTCCGTGACAATCTTTTTTTTTCTCTCCCACCCAGGAGAATATGTCTATCATCTTAACTACTCTTTTCTTTGAAAATACCTCAGGCTGGCCTCCTTTCACCTGAAACTCTGCCTTGACTCTACACAGAATCATGGAAAGGTTTTTCTCTCTAGAGTTAAATATAAACTGTAAGGTTTTAGAGTTACAAAAACAATGTATGCTACAATATAATTCTTAAATCACATTTAAATAGAACATTCTTTTAAAAAATTTTAATATGAAGTTATTTTTATTTAGTTTTTGGCTATAGGGGGATTCATAAAGAGAGAATAACAGCTTGCATTTATATTGCATTTTAAATGTTATCTCTAATCCTCACAATAACATATATATGTTATATTTGATCATCACAATAATATATATATGTATATATAAGGCAGGTACTATTGCTATTCCTATCTTACATCACAGTAAACTGGTAGGGAGAGACTAAGTAACTCAGGACTTTCTTATTCCAAATCCAGCTCTATATCCTTTATCATCCTTTACTGCTCTTCCGAGCCATTAGTTTTCTGAGTAATCAGAATTTCATTGATAACTACTTAAGGATAATATCAGAAATTGCTTCGGAAAATGTTTGCACTACTTAATCCCCTAGTAATCAGCTCAAAGTTGGATTAAAAACCACAACCAAAACAACTCACTAGGATTTTTAGAGTATGTTGCTATTGTCTCTCTGACCTGTGGGAAGATAAAGGTACAAGGAGCAACAAAAACCTTCCATGTAGCATCAAGAGCACAAAGGAACTGTCCTCTTGCTTCACTTTTGTTTTAAACCCATCTTCTCACAAACTCTGCCACAGAGATAGTACTATTAGTAGTAACAATACCACTTATATAGTGTTTACCATTTGCCAAACACTATATTAAATGCTTTGCAATTATTATCTCATTATCTCGTTCCAATAACCGATATTTATGCCATTTCTACAGATGAGAAAACTGAGGAAAACAGAGGTTAAATGACTTGCCCAGGTTCACACAGCTAGTAAGTGTCTGAGGCTGGATTTAAACTTAGGTCTTTCCGACTCCACACTCAGCACTATATCCTCTGTGCCGTCTACCTGTCTCAGAGATCGATGCAGAAAACTCTTCCAGCCTACCAGGGCTAGAAACTGAAAGAGCATCAGGGAAAGCAGTCATGACAATCTTCTTCCATGTGAAAAGACATCCCTACTGCAAAAGCCCTGTGAGGCTGAGGCAGACATTTAACCTCTAAAATAGCGAGTACAGTAAACATCAAACACGTACATAAGAGAAATCAGCAAACATTGGCAGAATTTGTTGGATCAAAGTGCTGCTGACAGTCACAGACCTCCAGAGGGAAAATCATGTGAAGAAAACAAGAATCTTTTATTTTATTTTCAGCATTGGGAGGGTAGGAAGCATACATAAGTGGGATGGAAAGAAGTGAGTAACCCACAGGGCCCAAGTAGATATTCTTCCCAAACCAACACATTATTTTGGTATGTACTTCCAGTACAACATGGTCACAAAATTGAGCCAAAGTTCCTCTCTTCTCCCACTCTTTTTTTCTTTTTCTCTTCCCTTTCCTCTCTCCAAAGGGGGAAAAAATCTTTGGATCTACTTAAGACAGGCCTCTCAACTGCTTTAAGCCAAAAGTTATTTTATTTGTTTTCTGCTTATGTAGAGTGAGGAAGGTGCTAAAGATAAGCAGAGGGGAAGCCTGACTCAGTGACAGCTGAGTTGGGAGGTTGTTGTCTGGAAAGCTCTTGTTAAGATGGCAGACACAACTATTCTAAAATGAAGTTGAAAGCAAATGTGTAAAGGGGAGTATGTGTGTGTGTGTGTGTGTGTGTGTGTGTGTGTGTGTGTGTGTGTGTGTGTGAGAGAGAGAGAGAGAGAGAGAGAGAGAGAGAGAGAGAGAGGGACTAATGTGAATTTTTAGAGGCTGCTGCTCATTTCCTTTTAAAACTTTATTGTCTGTCCCAATCCTTCCTTGTTGTGCATTTGATAAATTGGCAGGACTTAGGATCACGTAAGCAGAGAATATTGAAGCCTAAAGGGATCCTACTGGTTACCTCGTCCACCTATTTATCCCCAACCCCTCATTTTTATGGACCAAGAGAAGTTATAGTTTAGATCAGAAAAGTGTCTTGCCTACAGTTACATAGCAAATTGGTGACAGAGCTAGGATTGGGATACAGATTGTGTAACTCCTAGTGGCACGGGAATAGGTAGGAATATTAACAACTCATGCATTAAAATATAGAGGCTGGTGTGTATGTGTGTGTGTGTGTGTGTGTGTGTGTTTGTATGTGTGGTCGTATGTGACAGGAACATGTTTCCCCATATCCATCCAATAGCAATTACTTTTCTCTAAAAGGCAACAAAACTGATCCTGGGACTTGATTAATCCCTGTCTGATGAAATTTCCTGGTTACCTAAGGATATAAATAGTCCCATTCACATGGAGCTGGGAGCCCCCCAACTTGTTGAATTTCTGAAGACCGCTGGAATCACTAGGTCTTGTTCTGCTGACCAGTCCATGTTACATAGCTTGCCATATTAGGGCAAAATAAACCCCTTTGGTTAACTTCTCAATAACTTGTGTCTCATTTTGACAATAGAACCTAAGGTAACAGGATATTAATGTTGCTGTTCAGCCATATAATTTTTAGTGACCCTATTTTGGGGTTTTCTTGGCAAAGATACTAAAGTAGTTTGCCATTTCCTTCTCTAGCTCATTTTGCAAACGAGGAACTAAGGAAAATTAAGTGACTTGCCCAGGGTCACACAGCTACTAGGTGTCTGAGACCAGATCTGAACTCAGGAACATGAGTCTTCCTGATTCCAAGCCCAGTGTTCTATCCACTCTGCCACCAAGCTATGTCCTCTCTAATAGAAAGTGAGAAATAAGTTATTGTCACATCTGCGTAGGGCTGAAGTAGATTGGAGGCAGAGATTCATGGGGATTTGAGGTGGCTGAGGAATTGTGCTCCCAGGGTGTTCAAAAGGAAAGGGGTGAGGGTGGTTAAAACTGTGTCAAGCACTGATCCACACTGATCTAACAGCAACAAGGATCTTGAAAAGTGGACTAAATTTTACAGGTATTGAGGTGATTTCAGATATAAAAAGGTTTTGCTGAGTATTTTGTTTCACATATTTGTTTCAAATATTTAGAGAGTACTCTCACTTTGTGAGAAGTTTCTTGTAACAAAGTAAAACAATTGAGTAAAATTCATAATACAGTTACCTTGTTTGAAAATATATGTACTATTTCAAATTTGTGGAACTCCCTCAAAGTATTAAAAATCTATTTTCCCTTCCTTCCATATGAATCCCATTGGAAAAAAAGGAAAAGGAAAACAAATTTTTTTGTAAAAAATATGCAGACAAAAAAAAATCCCCTTTATGGCTATATACATATATATGTATATAGAAAAGCATACATTCATATATGTGTATTTACATACACACATATACATTTATATATGTATCCATACACATATACACATGCAGATACATATAATACACACACACACACATTTTACTGCATGCTCTAAGTCTGTTATACCTCTGTAATTGCCAGCATGTTTCATCATTGATCCTCTGGAATCAGGAATGGTCATTATATTGATCATAGCTCTTTATAGCATTCAAAGTTGCTTGTTTTTCTAGTATTGGTGTATAAATTGTCCTGCTCATTTCATTCCTCATCAGCTTATAAAAGTTTCCCAAATTGTTCATTTTTATAATATTGATGTTAGTCTATCAGTCGTCCTTATGGTTCTGCCCACTTTAGACCACATTAGTTCAAATAAGTCTTTACATGTCTTTTTGAGGTCATCTGTGTCCTACAGCACAACAGTCCTCTATCATATTCATGCACTACTACTTATTCAGACATTCCTCAATCTATGTACATTCTCTTGAATTCCATTTTTTTGCTACCATAAAAGAACTGCTATCAATATTTTTCTGCCAAAAAGGACCTTTTCCTCTTTCCTTGATCTCTTTTAACAAAGGTCTGCCATTGATATAGCTAAGTCAAAGAGCATGCCCTATTTAGTAACTTTTTGTATATAATTCCATGTTGCTTCCTGAAGGGTTTCAGATTGGTGATAGTTGAGGGAAGGTTTGTAAGTGTCTTTGGGGAGAAAGCAGAGTGCCAATTATTTTCTCTTGGGTTTGCATGTCACAGAGCTTTAGAGAAGGAGCAGTAGCCAACCTCAAGCAGAATGCCTACAGAGGTGGTGTCTTTGGGAGAAAGCTAAGTTTCAGTGAGCACTAGAATATGAAAGAAAGAGATTTATGAGCACATAGATGCAAGGCTAGAATGGACTATGGAGACCATCATTCATTCAATCATCTAGTAAACTATTACTATGTGCTAGGTAGTGTTGTAAAGTGGGATATAGTAGTGGCTATATAAAATGCTTATTCCTTCTTTCCTCCTCCTTCCTCTTGGGATAAGTGCTGGGGATTGAGATAGAAGTGAAAGTCTTTGCCATGGAGGAACACACATTCCAACAGGGAGACACATATAAGAATATATACAAAATGAAAACATGGTGGTTTAGGGAGGAAGGGCTCTAGCAACTAAGAATATTTAGAAAAGCTTCATGTAAAAGGGAGAGTTGAATTGAGTTGTGTCCAACATCCTCATTTTGTAGCTGAGGCAAAGTAATTTTTTAACTATTAAGTGGATCAAATTTAAGGCCTTCCATTTCAATTCAGTTATTATTCCACTGTACTATAGTAGTGGGGGATTCCAGAGAGTGAACTGAAAATGCAGAAGTACACAAAGAATAAGAAGGGGTCCGAGGGGCTGAGGCTGATGTTTTCATCCTTGGATGTTGATTCCCTCCCCTGCCCAGTCTTGTCACATACTGATCCAAGATACTTGAACTGTACAGACAACAGATTTTGAGAAGCTGCTATGGTGCAGACTTATTGGAAGACAGCCTCCTGGCCAAATGTACTTAAGGTATGGCAGCACAAAACATAGTAAGGGAGCTGGAGAGTCAGGTCCATGATGTACTGGGTGAGGGGGAAAGTGGACACTGAGGAGGAGGGGAAATCATGCACCATCTCACATTGGTATTTGGGTCAGAGGCCCTGTTGTCCTGTGCTGGTTTCAGCTCTGTGTAATGGAGTACTTTTTTTCTTCCTTTACTGCATTACTGAAGTAATAGTTTTTTTGTTTGGCCTTATTTTTTCAGTATACATGCATTGATAATTAGGTGAAGTCATTTCAGTCTGTTAATTTTTCTCCCTTGTAACTCCTGTTTTAGTTTCTTTTTTCACTCTCAGTTTCTTCTCTTCCTTTAGTCAAATCTTCCAGTGTTTTCTCTACTCTTGTTTTCAACGTCTTTTTTTAGATGTCATTCTTTATCTTGCATTTATTGCTTTGTTTCTGTTTTTTTCCTCCACACTTGATAGTTGCATTTTTCTTTCCTATAAGACTTTGAATCCCTGTGGCAGTTGGCATTGTCTTCACTGTTTCATCCTTCTCATATAAATATTATCAAAGGACACACCTGTATTTAATTTTTAGGAAGAAGAAAAGATGGATAAAATTGAGACTATATCTTTCCTGGCATTTCCTTCTCTCGAAGAAAGGTCTGCTGTTTCTCTATAAGTGTCTCCCTATTAATTCCCTCTGTTTACCATGATTTCTTCAATTCAGTTTTATTATAAAAAGAAGTATTATCTTCTTCTCTGGAAAATTCAGTTCACTAGTGGGATTTAGTGAATTCTAATCAGTTAAAGAAGTAGGTAAGGAAATAGAAAGAGGGCAAGAATAACAGGGGAGAAGAGAGCATCATGGCATTGGTTATCTTTCCTCTGTGATGTTTTGACTTGGGATGGTGAAATTGTATAAGGGAATTGAAATCTTATATTTCATGTTATCCCACTTTAGTATAACATCTAGTCTTCATGGAGCTCAAAAAGTTCAATTAAGTGATTAATTATACTCAAGGTTTTTTTAAATTATAAAATGTGTTGTTACCTATAAGGTAGATATTCTCAATATGTGAAGTTCAAAGGTTGTCCAGATGGTCTAGGGGCTGGTCTCTTCTAGTATTAATAGCTATGTTTTTGTTTCTGGCATGAATAAATAATTTAGTTATGATATTCTTTAATGATGTTTCATCAAAAGCAGTACCAGTCTTTACACTGATTCTGCCAGGATTAAGAGTCATAAGTGGAAATGACTGGTCTATTGATATGCTCAATGGGCTGATAAATTAGAGAATCACTACTTTAAGGAATCCACTTAGTAAAATTGGGATCTTCAAGTGGGGAATCTGGGCTCCTGGTTAAAGGAAAGGTATTCTGTTTTCCAAGATGATTAGGGAAAAAGGAAAAGAACTTATGTTCTAAATATTTATAGCAGTTCCCTTTGTGGTGACAAAGAACTGGAAATTGAGGTGATGCTCATCAATTGGGGAATGGCTAAACAAGTTGTGGTATGTGATTGTGATGGAATACTGTTGTGTTATAAAAAACGATGAACTGACTGATTTTAAAAAAGCATGGAAAGACTTACATGAAATAATGAAGAATGAAATGAGGAGAACCAAGAGGATGCTATATGCAGTAACAGCAATATTGCTCTAAGAACAACTTTGAATAAGTCATTTTGAATATTATAAATATTAAAATCAGCTACAAATGACCTATGAAGGAAGATGCTATTAGTCTCCAGAGAAATAACTGATAAAGGAATCTACAGCATGGTTTTGCACATATATACATATTTGTGTTTCATGGTAGCCTTCTCTAGGACAGGATGGGGAGGGAGAAAAAAAAAGTGCCCAGCAGAGAAAAAAAGAATACTTAGAAGGAAGCACAGAAAAGCAGAGTAGCTTTGAAAATGATGTGTAGTACTTATTACATAGTTTTTTAAAAAAAAGGAAATAGAGTGAGATGGAAATTCATGGTTTTGTATTGAATTCTCTTATGTTGTACTGTGTACATGAGAAAGGTCTTTTTTTTCTTTATGTATTTATATGCAGAATAAATAAAAAAAATAAAGAAAGAAAGAATATTCAAGACTTCTTGAGGTTTGTTCTCCCATTTCCTCAAACATTTCTTATTATTAGGTTTATTATCAGGCTAAGGAAATTTCAAATAAAATATTGCAATGACTAAATTCTATTTAACTAATTAGAAATCATCAAATAGTGACCAGTTATTGGTGGACTTAAGAATGTATTGATAATGTTACATGATCATGCATTTTGGTAGTGTTTGAGAGGTTTATGACTTCATTGGCATGAGAAACTCCTGCTGTGGAAACCCTCTGTACCAATGCAGAAGGAGTAAGTTATTATCTTGGAGAATTAGCATAGGAGCACAAGAATTTAAGTTACTTGGTTATCATATATTGTGGCAGCACTTAAACACCAATCTTCTTGACTCCAAGAATGGTCATCTATCCATTACAACATGCAGCCTTGGCACATTTTTCTGAAGGGAGGAAGGAGATATTGTAATTATTTCATAGTAATTTACTATAGTTGTTTGCAACAATAATTTTGACTCACAACATTTAATCAACAGGATCTTTTTAGTGAAAAAGGACTAAAATGGGGTGAGTGACTAATACCACTAAGATGAGAAAGAGATATCTAACTTTAGTCAAATGAAAGATGTCCCATCTCCATTGTGTGTGTTGATCAGGTTGGCTTGGCTAATGATGGAAATCAAGGGGTGAGACTACCCAGAGGAGAAGTTTTAGAATCAGAATATACTTAGTAAGTAACTATAGAATCTAGTGGCTCATCTGGGAAGTCACGACTAGCTGAACCAGTTGATAGATCCAGCTTTTAGACTCTACTTCAGGGGACCAACAAGAAAGGAGACATGACTAGGCAAGAAACTGAAGAGTTTTTAAAGGGGTCAGAATGATGAAACCACTAAATGAGGTGAAGGAAATGAAACCTTGGGAGAAGTAGCTTTGGGGTTCAAATAAAAATGAGTTGTTTCCTTCTCTGAGTTCTGGATTAGAGTTGCTTAAGTTTTTTTCATACCTTGGCCAATGGATTAATGTTAATTTATTGGGCCTAAAGAATAGCTGTGTAGTTATTTGGGGGTATTTGATGTGACTAAGCCACAAGATGGCCCTGAGATATAGCTCTAGTAACTGTGCTGGTGGGAGCAGGGACCCCAAAAGCTTTAGGTCCTTAGCCCCTTTCAGTCCTTCTGCGCATGCAGGAATAGGGCCTACATTATTTCTTTTATTCTTTCTCTGAACTTTCATATAGTTTACGGGTATGATTTAATTCCATTAAAATTCATTCACTGGCTCATCATATTCGTCCCCATTCCACAGGATCTTAATTCCTTTCCAACTTCCTATGACTCAGAAGGCTCGCTCACTTACACATAGATTACAGTACATTTACTGAACAAGATTGAAAGTGAAAAGTATAGCATTAAAATGTATTATGGTTTGAGTAAGTCATAGCCACTTGTAACAGCCTGAATTTTCCAAGTTATACCATTACTGTGGCCTGTTGAGAGACAGAGAGAGAGAGAGACAGATAGACACAGACACACAGAAAGCCCATACCTGTGAGTAGAGTGAGATGCAACGTACTGTATCATCCATTATCAAATTCCACTGGGACTTATGATGTCTCTTGAGATCTTCCAACTTGGCTGTTTACTTTAGCTAAGTATTTTCTACACCATCTCCCTTCCTTTTTTCCTTGGCACCTGAGGAAAATGATGCCTAGTCATTCAAGCAGAAACTGTTTCAGGCAGAAGTTATACAGGGATAATGATGCTGGATAGCATAGATTTCCAACTCAATATTAAAGACTGAAAATTCATATTCCAAAAGTTTATGAATTATAGCACCAGCTACTCAGTTCCATGGCTTTGGAACTAAACTGAGTCATTAAAGCTAGACCAAGAGAAAGTAAGTTAGAAAAGAGGGGGCAGTGACTAATGATTAGGTCCAGGATTAACTCTAAAAACCTTTAAAATTGATTTAGTTGACTTCTTAATCTGTTATCCTCCCATCGCTTTTTGTACATTCCTGTATGGTGCATATCAAAATAAATTCCCTTTAAATGATCAGACAGTTGGTGTGCTCTTTTCTAGGGAATAAAGGATTAGAGCTGGAAGGAACTTTGGAAGCTATCCTGTTTAAGCCTTTCATTTTACAGAGGAAATACCTAGGCCTAGAGAGGGCAAATGACTTGCTCAAAGTCACCCAGGAGTAGCAAGTGGCAGAGCCACATCAAACAAGGTGTCTGTAATAACTTCTGGGGTCTTCTTCTTGTAGAGAATATAGGACACAGGGAATGCTGCTAAACTCAGGCAAATGGTGACAGAGACCTGAGATTTCTAGAGGAAGGAAACATGTCAACAATGCAGTTGCATAATTCAGGATGCCTTTCACCTTAGGACATCACCAACTGCATCTTACTTCAGAGAAGAAAATGACAGATCAAATGTATTCCACACCTTTCCTACGTTTTTTCCACCTCCATAACAAAGCTTCTGTTTTTCTATTCATTTTCTTTCTATTCACTGTTAACAATTAGGTGCTACTCTGTTTTTAAGCACTGAGCATATTAACATCTACATTTTGTGGCTCTTGTATACAGTTCCTTTGAGGATAATGGCAAATGTTCCCAGGGCTGATGGAAATTAAGAGGAAATTAAAGAGTGGTAAGGTCAGAGATCAGCTTCTAAAAGAATAAGAACAATGAAAGATAACATGTGATTTAGTTTCTGAATCTGGCTTAAGTGTGCCACAATTCTATCCATCATGTCAACCTTGGCTAAGGATTCATTGTTCTCTGTGCTGAGACACGTGATCTTAAGTAGTACATCCACAGTATTTTTTTTTATAGGTTAAGTGTTTAGAACTTGATCTCATAGTCTCATTTCACCTACCTTTCTTGAAACCCTTTTCAAGTCAACAAAGAACAAAAATACAGAAAAGCAAAATACAGTCCTTCCCTTCCCCCTCTTTCCCACCCGGAACAAGCTGAGGGGCAAGAAAATCTCGCTTAAAGAACTCTGAGCAACTTCAGCCTTCTCTTTGTATGACCTCTGAAGTCCTCTATAGCTCTGAATCTGCAGTCCTATGATTCTATGTCTTTAGAAAAAAAGCTCTCAGGTGAAATGACATATTTAGTGCAGTGTGGTTATTTCCCCAGGTAGGCTTTGGAAAGTCCAAGGCCTGGAGATGGAAGCTTTGCAAAAGATGAACTTAGGAAGCCACAATGACAGCTTATGGTTTCTTTCTACTCTACAGGATATATTTAATGTTATTAAAATTCTCTGTGGTAGTGAAGAAAGGAAATAAGCACTTGTTAGGTGACTCCTATGTTCTGTGTTAAGTGCATTCCAATAGTATTTCATTTAACCCTCACAACAACCGTGAGATGTAGGTGTATCAAAAGGCGAAAAATGAGGAAACGGTGGTTAAGTGACTTATCCAGGGTCACACGGCTAGAGAGTATTTGAGGCTGGATTTAAACTTAGGTGTTCCTGACTTCAGGCCCAACACTCTAACCACTGCACCACCCAACTGTCTCTCTTTTCAGTTATCACTATCCCGTCTCAGGGGTTCTTAGTGCAAAAATGTTAAGAATAGGTGGTTCATGGATAGATTTCAAGGAAGTCTCTGAACTTGGATGAGAGAACAATTATATTTGTATTTTCATTAACTTCTAATTGAAATTTAGCATTTTCTTTAATTATGAATTTAAAAAAAAATTATTCTGAGAAGGGGTCAATAAGCTTCAATAGACTGCCAAAGTGGTCCATGACATGATAATGGTTATTGGAACCTGCTTTATGGAACCATAAAAGATCCACACCTTCACTTTAGTGAAATCCTTTGCAGCTGCTGGAGGTGTCAGCTTGCTAAAGATGATTCATTAAGCTTGTTGGGTGTCATGACTAGGTGTCTGTCTTGCTTTAAGAAAATACAAAAGGAGAGAGAGAGAGAGAGAGAGAGAGAGAGAGAGAGAGAGAGAGAGAGAGAGAGAGAGAGAGAGAGAGAGAGACAGACAGACAGACAGACAGAGAGACAGAGACAGACAGAGAAAGAACTAAAATAGAGCAGTGGAGACATCAGTTCCTATCATCTACCTACTTTTGTTTTTTCTGTATTTGTTTTGAAATCAACAATAGACAATAAAATGCTTTCTGAAATTTTTGCCGGACTATCTAAAGTTTCAAGTTCTACCTATTCAATTATGAATTTCATGTTTGAGAGATTTTGAGGGAGTTGTATCCATTAGCAGGATGAGAAAAGAGGGAGTTCTTTTCAGATAATCTTAATTTTTTTTTCCTTGTGAAGTATAAGACAAGGGCATCAACTCAGGGGAAATTGAGAGGGGGTGGTGTTGGAGGCTTGAGTAGAGAAGAGAAAACTTAGAATGGCTGTTATGAAGAATGGGATATAGAATCAATTAGGAAGTAGGAGGATTGTATTGCTGCAGTGATAATCTGGTTCAAGAGTGTACACACCCCATGTGTCGTGTATGTATATATATTTTTAAATACCACATTATTTTCTGAATCCTCTGATTGGCTGGTAAATGTATACATTTGTGTTGGGGGCTCTGAAACTGTTGTTCTGAATGGTAATGTTCCACACAGTGCCTTGAATCTGAAGTGGAACCAAGTGTACCTATTCATAAATGGGGGTCTCCCAAGTGCTTAGACCATCACTGTTCTGCTTCATTCCAGTTATGTTTCGTCTGAAGTACAGTTTCATCTACCTTAAAGCAGAGTGGGTAGAGATGATATAGGCAGATGTGATGACAGTTTTTAACTCTTCCTAAACCCCTGATATAATGTTAAGGCTGTGGAACCAGTTCTAAGCTGGGTTTAACCTTGACATAAGCCATGAAATTTCTCAGAGAAAACAGGCATACTAATTTATCAGCTGAGCTAAATATAGAACAAGTGTGAGGGTCATTATGGCCTGCAACACATACTGCTGTAATATAAAGCATGTCAATGCTGTAGAAGCCATGGGGGTAGTTTTAAAATCAAATTGTAGCAGAGTTGGAACAGAGCTTAGGTAGCATCTGTTCTGTTGGGTCAACATTGTCATTTTTGGGTTACACAACAGACCGCTTGACATCTTCAGATTAAAAAAAAGTCACTGGAGATTTTCTTCTACCACATTCATCTTAGCAATTTATAGTAGGTGCTGGTCTCTCTAGCAATTAAATGTCTTCTCACATAAATGCAAAGTGATACAGAATCTTTTATATTTTTAATCAGTCTCTTTCTGGGGCTGGTCTGCCCTCTAGCTTTGTTTAATTTGCAAATTGATCAATATTGAATTAACGGTTTCCACCAGGTTATTAATGACTGTTTTCTTCCCTAGGACTTACTTCCTTGGATCTCATCCTGATGCAGTCCTACTCCTTTGCCTCCTGGGGAGGGCACTGAGAATTATAAAGGAAGAGTTTCTGTGGATGCTGACAAGCTTCTTTTTTTTGGACATAATTGCTCTTGCAAAGAAATTGTCCTTGATTTTCGGCAGAAACATGTTCATTTTATTTGTGGGTTGGCAAGCACTATTAAGGAATAAACATGGGATCTCTTAACTTTGGAAAGAGCTAGTGGTTTTAGTTGTTGGGTCCATACCACACCCCCCCCCCCCCCCAAAGCAGAAGAAGGAAATATATTCTCATACTTTGGTCAGAGCAGCTACTATCAAGCTTAATAATAATAAAACAGAGCTGAATGATTCTATTAATTTTGAAGGAGATATTAATATTCTTCCTCCAAAAATTTATCACAAGGTAGGTCAGATTTAAGGGGTGCCATGGAGAAAATATATCACTCACTAAAAAAGGCAAGATTATTTTTGTTTCTACCATATTCACCTCATGCAACTCCAGGGGGCTAAAACCAGGACCCCTCAAAAATATGGGACAATTGATTCAGCAGGATTTTTTGGTTGTAAACCAAATGCAGCCATATGTATATACAGTTATTCATGTTTTATTTAAAGAAAAATAGTTTAGATTTTTTTTTTATTAACTTAAGACAGATTGTATTCTATTATCTCTGAGGACAGAATAAGAGGAAAAATAATTAAATTGCAGTAGAAGAGATTTTGGTTGGATTAAAGAAATTGCTTCCATAATAGGGAGGATTTCCTTTGGAGGTTGTGAACTATCTCTAGAGCAATGGTTTTTTGACTGGCCTGGGAGCCACTGATAGCTCATAAGGCTTCTCCAGATGATCTATGGATTGATTTCTTTTTGAGAAATGTCAATAATCTGAAAATGTTTTTATTTTCAGCAAGTCCTTGTAAGGCTGTCATGTAGGAGAGGGATTAGACTCATTCTGTTTGGCTTCGGAGAGCAAAAATAAGAGAAGTTGGTGAAAGTACAAATGAATGATTTTATGTTTGATGACAGGAAAACAATTAGAGTTGTCTGAAATGGGTTGCCTTTGGGGATAGAAGAGTTCCTTCTCACCGGGAGGTCTTTAAACTTATGTTGTATAACCACTTGTAGAACATAGTGTGGAAGTTATTCTTTTTATGATATAAAACTAGAATAGGGATTCTTAACCAGGGCACTATGAATTTAAAACAAATTCTAAGGATTAATTTGAATATAGTTATTTTTGAGACTTCTGGGGTTAGAGCCAAGATGGCAGAGTAGAGAAGCACTTAGCCAAGCTCTTTCAATATTTCCCTCTAAACAACTTTAAAATAACACCTCAAATAGAATTCTGGAGTGGCAGAATCAACAAAAGGTCAGAGTGAGCCATTCTTCCAGATCAAGACAGCATAGGAGGCTGGAAAGAGATCTGTGAAATGGGAGAGGAAGCTGACCCAGAGTTCACGTGGAAGAAACATGAGTGGTGGATCTAGGTGGTGGTGACAGAAGAATCAACTGCTTCAGGAGCTCCAAGGTCAGAGGTGGTAAGGGGACCTGGAAACTAGTCAGAAATAGATTAGAGGGTATTCCTGTCCTAGCAATGGATACAGGACTAGATACTGTTTGGCTACTTCATTACCTATACCCACTTCTGGGTCATAGTTCAAGAACAGAGAAAAGCACTTTTGGTCAAGGAGAAGTAGAAACACCAAGGGGCATTATCATTTCTCATCCCAAGGAAGGAGGAATCCTGAGGAGCAGTATTGACTGTAGTACCAAGGGATCAGAGGACCTCCCTGGGTAAGCACTAGAGTGCATGCCAAAAGGAGCAGCGACTACCCCTTTCCTCAAATGATACCACTTTGGAAGCACCAAAAACTTGCAAACCCCCAGAACTAGCTCTGAAAACAACAGTATAAAAAAAGTATGAAGCTGAGAGAGAGGTTCTTACCATGGCCACATGCTGAGAGCATAGCCCAATATTAACATAAAAGTCCAAATAAAAAAATGGAGTGGAAGAAATGAGCAAACAACAAAAAAAGAACCTGACCACAGAAAGATACCATGGTGACAGAATAAGGCCAACTCAGAGGAAGATACTGAAGTCAAAACAAGTAAAAACAATAAAAAAATAAAATTTCCTAAAAAAGAGCATAACAATGATTTTCATGATGAATGGAAGAGGAAATATAGGCAAGGAAATGAAAGCAAAAGAAGAAAATTAGGAGAAGACAATTAATAGTTTGGTAACAGGCACAGAAAAATACTAAAGAAAGTAACACTTTCAAAAAACAGAATTGGCCAAATAGAAAAAGAGGTGCAAAAGCTCATGGAAGAAAATAATTCCTTAAGAATTAGAATTGGGCAAATGGAAACCAATGATTTCATGAGACATCAAGAAACATTAAAATAATGAACAAATAGAAAAAAATATGAATTATTTCATTGGAAAAACTACTGATCTGGAAAGTGATTGAAAGATTTTATTTAAGATTTTCAGGATTACCTGAAAGCCACAGTCAAAGAGAGAGGCTAGGCATCTTATTTCAATAAATTATCAAAGATAACTGCCTTGATACTGTAGAACCAGAGAGTAAAATAGAAATTGAAAAACTCAACCATCACCTGAAAGAGATCCCAAAATTAAAACTCCTATGAATATTATAGAGCTGCCAGATCAAAGAGAAAATATCTTAAGCAACCAGAAAGAAACCATTCAAATACTATGAAGTGACAGTCAAGATCACACAAGATTTAGCAGCTATTATGTTAAAAGGATCAGAGGTCTTGGAATATGATATTTTTGAAGGCAAAAGAGTTGAGGCTACCATGAATAATCTACCCAGAAAAACTGAGTGTTATCTTTAAAGGAAAAAATGAGGATTTTCCAGTGTTTGTGATGAAAAGACCAGAGCTGAACAGAAAATTTGACTTTCAAGTATAAGCATAAAATTTCAAGACTTTCAAGAGAAGCATAAAAAAGGTGAAAATGAAAGAGAAATCATAAGGAACTCAATATGTTTAAACTATGTACTTTTCTATTTGGGAAAATGATACATGTATCTTCTAAGAATTTTATCATTATTAAAGTAGTTATAAGAATTCTACATAAAAAGAGTGAGTTGATGATGTTGGGATGGTGTAAAAGAATGGAGAGATGAGAAACAAGGATGCCCAGGGAGAAGGGGAAAGGGAGAGGAAAAATGGTGAAAATCATTTCACATAAAATAAATATGCAAGGAAGAGCTTTTATAGTGGAGGAAAAATGTTGGGAGAGGCAGGCAATTCCTTAACCTTACATCTAAACTGGTTCAAGAGGGAGATATATGTTTGTTTATATGTCTATCCTCATTAAACACCAAAGTGGAAATCCTGAAGATCGCAAAAAATTGGAAGTAAAAGAAAAACCCATTGGACTAATAAATAAAATGAGGAGTTGGTTTTGTCAACAACAGAAACAACAAAAAACAACAACGACAATAAAATAGATAAGCCATTGGTTCATTTGATTTAAAAAAGAAAAAAAGAAAACCAAATTACTAGTATCAAAAGTGAAAAGGATGAATGCACCATCAAATGAAGATGAAATTAAAACAATTATTAGGAGTTATTTTGCCAATTATATGCCAGTAAAACTGAAAATATAAGTGAGAGAATAAATATTTATACAAATATAAACTTCTTAGATTAGCAGAAGAGGAAATGAAATACTTAAATAACTCTATCTTAGAAAAAGAAATTTAACAAACCATCATTGATCTGTAGGATCAGATGGATTCATAAGTGAATTCTACCAAATGGAACAATTAATCCCAATAATATGGAAACTATTTGAAAAAGAAATAGGTAAAGAAGGAGTCCTACCAGTTTCTTTTTATTACAGAAATATGGTTGTGATACTTAAACCAGGGAGAGCATAAAGAGAAAAAGAAAACAATAGATCAATTTCTTTAGTGGATATTGATGCAAAATATTGAAATAAAATACTAGTAAGAACATTCCAGAAATGTGTCACAAAAATCACACACTATGACCAAATGGGTTTTACATTAGGAATGCAGGACTGGTTCAATATTAGGAAAACTGTTAGCATAATTAACCATATCAATAATAATAGCAAAAATCATATGAATATGTCAATAGATACATAAAAAAGACTGACAAATTATGTCATTCCTATTAAAAGTACTAGAAAGCATAGGAATCAATGCAACTTTTATTAAAATGATAGTAATCTCTCTCTAAAACCAAGAGCAATTGGTACTGAAGCCTTCTCACTGAGATTAGAAGTGACATGAAGATATTCATTATTCCTACTATTGCTTAATATTATACTAAAAATGCTAGCCATAGAATTAGAAGAAAAAGAAATTGTAGGAATAAGATTAGGCAATGAGGAAACAAAACTGCTACTCTTCTCAGATTATATGATGGCATACTTAGATAATCCTAAAGAATCAAGTGAAAAAGATAGTTGAAATAATTAACTTAAGTAAAGCTGAAGGATGCAAAATAAACCCACATAGATCATTAGCATTTCTTTATATGATCAACAAAACCAAGCAGGAAGAGATAGAAAAAGAAATTCCATTTAAACTAACTGCAGATAATATAAAATACTTGGAAGTCTATCTGCCAAGGCAAATCCAGGAATTACATGAACACACTTACAAAACACTTTTCACAAAAATAAGGATGAGATCATCAATCATCCATCAAATGATTGGAGAAATATGAATTGTTTATTGGTAGGCCAAGCCAATATAATAAAATGACTATTTTACATAAGAATTTGCTTATTCAGTGTCTTACCAATTAAACTACTAAATACTCATTTTTCAGAGCTAGAAAAAATAATAATAAAATTAATCTGGAAGAACAAAATGTCAAGAATATCAAGGGAATTAATGAAAAAAATATTAAGGAAGACAACTTAGTAGTTCCAGATTTCAAACTATATTACAAGTGGTAATCATCAAATCTGGTATCAGGAAATAGAATTGTGTATCAGTGGCATACCTTAGGCTCACAATACAAAGGAGTAAATGACCAAATGATTTAGTGTTTGAGAAAAAAAACAAATTCAAGATTTTGTGATAAGAACTCAGCGTTTGACAAAAATTTCAAGGAAAATTGAAAAACTGGCAGAAACTAGGTTATAGACCAACATCTCACATTGTATACCAAGATAAAAGCAAAAAGGATAAATAGTTTTGACATAAAGATTGAGATCATAAGTAAATTAGTAAATGTATGTAGTAGATTCATGGATAAGAAAAGAGTTTGTGGCTGAAGAAGGGATAGAGGAGATTGCAGGAAATAAAATAAATAATTCAGACTACATGAAATTAAAAAACTTTTGCACAAACAAAAGTAATGCAGCCAAATTTAGAAGGAAAACAGAAAAGTAGGAAATAAGTCACACAACAAGTTTCTCTGATAAAAATATAATTTCCTAAATATGAATAAAAATGAGCTAAACTTGTTAAAATAAGAGCTGTTCCCCAGTTGATAAATGGTCAAATGTATGAACAGGAAGTTTTCAGAACTCAAAGCTAACAATAGTCACCTCATACCTATCAGATTGGCTAAAATGACACATAAGGAACGTGACAAATGCTGGAAAGGATGTGGAAAAATGGGGACACCATTTCATTGCTGGTAGAGTTGTGAACTAGTGCAATCATTCTGAAGAACAATTTGAAATTATGCACAAATGGCTATAAAACTATGCATACCCTTTCACCTAGCAATATCATTACCAGGTCTGTATCTCAAAGAGATAAAAGAAAAGAGAAACACACCTATTTGTACAAAAATATTTATAGCAGCTATTTTTGTGATGGTGAAGAATTGGAAAGGGAGGGGATGCCCATCAATTGAGGAATGACTGAACAGGTTGTGGCATATGCTTATGATAGAATACTGTTGTGCTTTAACAAATGATAAGCAGGATGGTTTCAGAAAAACCTGGGAAGATTCATATGAACTCATGCAAAGTGGAATGAAAAGAAACAGAACAGTACACATAGTACTAGCAATATTGTAAATATTGTAAAATATTGTATATTTTGTAAAATATTGTAAAAATGTGAAAAATTGAGCTATTCTGATCAAGGCAATGATCCAAGACAATTGGTGAAAAATGCTATCCAGCATCAGAGAGATAATCGATAAACTTTGAATGCATATTGAAGCACATTTTAAAAACTTTCTTTACCATTATTTTATTTTGCTTGTGTTTGCTTTTACAACTTGGCCAATATGGTAATATGTTTTGCGTGACTCTGTGTGTGTGTGTGTGTGTGTGTGTGTGTGAAATCAAAGTGCTTGACTTCTTAAAGAGGAAAGAGGGGAAGAAGGGAAAGAATTTGGAACTTAAAATTATTGTTAAAATGTTTTTTATGTAATTGGGAAGTATTTAATGAAAAAATAATTATTTAAAAAGAACATAGTTGTTTTCTTTTTTATTAAATTATCTTGTTTTCAGTGTTCTACAATCACTTCCATATATCTTAGATTTTTTCCCCTCCCTCCCCCTGTTTTTCCCCTCTCTTCTCGCTTCCTCCCTGAGACCATATACAATTATAGTTGTTTTCTTTTGTAATCCTATGTATTTTACTTTATGAATAAAAAATTTCTAAGAAGGGGCCAAAGGGCCCATGGCATTAAAAAAGTAATTTACCCATCTATTAGATGACAGTTGAGGTACATGTCCAACTCTGAAATTCTGTGATTCTATGCTAATATTTTAAATGTAATTTTAAAAGAAGGAATATGCAAGTAGTCAACAAGTCATTAATTTTAATAATTAGTGATTTAGGACTTTCATGCACAAAAAGTTGTATTCTAGAATTTTTTAAAATTACTAGATTGATCATGTAGATTGATTTAAAGAATGGAATTTACCTGGTTTTTGGCTGATGATCAAATTACCTAGCTTTTTTGTTGTCATGGAGAAATAGGCTTCATACAGAAGGGAGTTCTTGGAGAATGTAAAAGATTTCGAATATGGAAGACAGGAGAGAAAGGCATTTTGGGTCAAGGAATAGTGTAACCAAAAGCTTGGGTGTGGGGAAGTTATGGACTTATTTGTGCATATTATAAGGAGTCAAGATTGAATGGAGGTATAGGTGAATAAGCATAGACTGAGAAGAATAAAAGAATAGATTAGAAAATTATATTTAGGCCAGATCTTGTATGTTAACACAGCAATGAAAGCAGGACAGCCAAGTTGTGAAGGCTATAAGGAAAGCAACTGCAGGCATTATACTGGAGGACTATACGAGTCTCTTTCTCACATTGTAGGTACATGGTTAACTGCTGGTTAACTGCTAAAATTGAAACTAATTAGCCCTTGTGATACAGCTTTTTCGGAATATTAAATTGTTGGTGAAGAGAAAGAGGAGATGGCACCAAATCACCACAAATCAGAATGTTTTGGGAGCTCAGTCACACCTGTCATCTTTCACTATACCTGGGAGCTCAGTCACACCTGTCATCTTTCACTATACCTTTTCTTGTGTTCTGTGCATTTTATGTAAGCTGTTTTAGGTTCAAGGTACAGAGAGCAAAAGCAAGGCATTTGGTGCCTCTGAGTCCCAGGCAACAAGTCAATAATATCTATATTCTCCTAATCACCTCTTCAGATCTTTCTTTTTTAAAACTTATCAATGCCATTGCTAGCTCTGAAGGTAATGTTTCATCTATGAGAGGTATCCTTTACCTCTCTCTTTCCCTTTCTCCTTCCCCCTCCTCCTCCTAATCTTCCTCCTCTTCCTCAGTTTTAAGACAATATTATTAGCACACATGGCAATGCATTTCTTTATGGAAGGATAACAAAACTATATATTTAGACTTTAGACAATGTCCTAGAGGGGACAGTGGTTTAGAAGCCTTGGAATATATTCATACTGAGGCTTAAATTTGGACTGAAATGTTTGGCTTCATTTTGGCAACATGTAAGCTGTTGTAATTTTTGGCTCTGTTTTTTTTATAGGGAGAGGGAACTGGCAGAGTGTATCTCCTGATATTTCCATGCTACTCATCACTGACATCTCCAGTGCAACTGTGTGGTTTGTTTTCTGTAGTTTTTAAGAGCTTAGCCTTGCCATGCCATCTGCAGAATATGTCAAAACAGCTTCAATTAAGGCAACAGCATTTCTTGTCTTGACATCTCATCCTTCATTCTTCATCTCAAAACTCAATCCACCCACACCATCTGCTAAATGAGGTAACTGTAGGGAAGACAATGCTGGTAGCTGTTTGGAATGGCTTTTTATTTGGGTTGATTTGGGCCAGAAAGGATTCTGGGGCAGCTGAAGTTGGATGGAGGTCTTGGAAGAGAGTGCGTTTTGAGGAGAATGCAACCCCTCTGTAAGTTACATAGTTTCTCTTTGTTGGACAAAATGAAGTTTTTGTTGATTTCCAGCAATGATTTAATGTTCACTTCATTTATTTGGCTACTTGTTTCTTTAATCTAGAAGCACTGGCAAGACAGATTATGGATTCAATATAGATGCCCAGAAGTCACTCAGGCCTTGTATAGAGAGAAAAAAAATAGTGCATTACAATACCATAACCATCTCTGGGATGACCTTGGAAAATAACTTCTCATCAGGGTGTCCCATCCATTATTGGCTAGGGTTCCAAGTCCCAAACGCATCTTTAAATGAGAGGAATTGCTCAAAGAGAACTTTGTCAGGAATACAATACATACTCTCTATGACCACAGTTTACAATTATTGTCCACATGATTTTCTTTTTGCTCTTAAGCCTCTTGCATTTTTCTCTGACACATTTTCACCTCTAAAATTCAAAGATTAAAGCACTGGATTATATGTGGGAATAGTTAGGCATTGGAAAGGGGGCACTGAACTTTCTCCTCAAAGAAGTTACAATCCAATACAGAGGAAAAAAATGCAAAAGCAAACTTTAGGAGGACTTTTTGTTTTACTCTCATCTTGGAGACTGTATGTTTCTAAATATAATAGTTTATGTTTATATACAGTTATGAATATGTGAATGAATGAAAAAGCAGTTAGTAACGACTTATTCTGCAAGGAGCTATGATAAGTACTAGAGATACAAATAGAAAAAGTAAAGTTCCTCATGGAGCTTACATGCATATTTTTAAAGTTGCATCAATGTGCTTTGTTGTTTCATTATAAATATTTATAGATCATTCCCATTTTGTGATGTCTCTTGTAGCACAGTAAAATAGTTAAGTAAAACTAATAATATAGTGACCTCATCTGAAGAACATTCAATATTTTACTTTTGCAAGAACCCCCTTTCTATTAAAAATTAATAGAAATTTTTCTTCTCCTTTTCCACCCCCATTCATTGGAAAATTAAAAGTAGCAACAATATTTTTGGTAATAAATATTAATATTCAGACAAAAACTCTTAAGTTTCTCTCTCTCTCTCCTTCTCTCTGTACAGTATTATTCCATATCCTAACAACATAATATCTCTATAATAGATGGCATGTTTCATCATCAGTCTTCAGGAGTGGTTATAATATTGATTATAGATCTTCCAGCTTTTGGAGTTGTTTATTTTTATAGTTTTATGATTATATAAATTGTCCCACCAGTCCTCATTGCAGTTTATTAAAGTCCTTATAATTAATCATTTTTATAATGTTTCTGTTATAGGATAAATTGTTCTTCTGGTTCCGCCTACTTCACTCTGCGTCAGCTCACATGGAGTGTTGGCCAGGCTGGATTTACAGAGTGATAAGAATGAAATGTAATCTGGAGTGCACTACTATGGAGAGGAAAGAGCAGCACAGCAGTCTGAGTCAGGATAGAAATGATGATGACTCAACAGTTAGAGGATGAGCAAATCGGGACAGTTTGGTGGAGTGCTGGGATGGAATCAGAACCTACAGCATAGGAATATGAGATGAAGATGCCTGGGGAACAACTATAATCTTGTATGATTCACACAACCATCCTGTCTATTAGGAAGACAAAAACCAGAGTTGTTTCAACACTTTAAGTAACACTATTTCATCAGGGAGAGTATGTCAGCACCATGGTCAGGGAAAAAAGAAGTGAGTCGAGTCAGCACCATGGCTAGAGAAAACAACCCTACAACTATCTGGCCTGCATTGAGATTCCATTATGGTATGTTGCGGCAACATGTAGTTGGAAGAGTTAAGGATGAGAAAAATGTAGCAATAGCTTAGATTTATATGGTGTTGGTGCCTTTTGCAGGTAGGTATTAATCTGGTTACAACTGGGAGTCTTGTTTGTTCATGGAGAATGATGCAGACCTGGGTAAGCCTGAGTTGTGGGAGGAGCAAAGCTTTGTTGTTTGTGATCCATCAGAAAACTTCATTGGCATTAATGTGTTTCTATGTGCCTCTAAGTATGTTGACCCATGGGAAGGTGACAAAAGGAGTTGTGTATTGTCTGTATTTTATTTCTTTCTGGGTCCTTGTGGGCATGCAGGAAAGTCTATGTTGATAATGCTTTTCTGATAAATATTTGGCTGCAGATATAGTTATAATCTAAGATTTTATTTCTGTGTGGGTTTGAGATCTTTGAATACAAAAGAGTGTTTTCTCCATTGATGCAGTTCACAATGTCATAGTATAATTGATTTAGAGTTGAAAGGGAATTTAAAAGTAATCTAGTCCAACCCACTCATTATACAGATGAAGAAACTTAGGATAAGAGAGATTGAATCACTCCTTCAACCTCATACAGAGTGGCAGAGCCAAAATTTGAATCCAGGTATTTCTGACTTCATTTCCAGAACTCTCTCCACTATACTGTTTCTCTAAAAGACATTCTTTGCAAGTGCCTGTAGCTTAAAAAAATAATTGCTTAGTTGACAAAATTTCCTTGTGAATCTTTAAAATTTAGGTAGGATGACTTTTGGATAATGGATATGCAGTCTGTCACCAGGACCATGCTCAAAATCTTTCTAGTTAGGAAGGATGTGATGGAGCTTCTGCCTGACTATGTAGCTTTGGAGAGCTCAATCTTATTTCTACACAACAATGAAGCATAGAAGGAATGAACATGTACAGATAGACCCCTATTAGTGCAAAAATGAAACCCCTGAATTTCTACTGCATATTTCCTTAGGTCTGGAACCAATTACCATATTTTATATAACTCTAATTTCAAATGGTGCCAATTTAAATACATATGACCACTTTAGGGGAATTCATTGTTTGAATTAATTGATACTTAGCTAGATATGTTAAATGACTGTCCCAGGTCATATAGCAATTAAGTGGCAGAACTAAGGTACTAAGGTTTACTCATTTCAGTATCTTTCCCATTATAACATGCTGATTCCTTATATGTAATGTTGGCAAAGATATGCCAGGGATGTATAATTGTGCTAAACAGTGTGTGGATTTGGTTGGATTCAGGGCACAGTAGGAATATAATAGTGCTTTTGGCACCATGATAAATTTAGCACTTTCTCCTCTTTTCTTGGCATTTCTCCCCCTCCCCCCCAGCACATCATCCAGCTTTTCAGTAACCATGAATATTAATCAACTTACCTGAGTAGATATGTTGGTATCTAGATATGAGTATCATAGCTTAATTACTAAGATTCTGGTCAGCACATGGGAAGGTGGCAGCTCTTTGCTCTTCATGACGTATAGGATAATAGCCTCATCACTGTTGTTTGTGAGTGGCTGCACTTTACTTAAGTAACATGTGGAAAGGAATGGTCTCTGCATATATAAATTTTTTGACTAATGTGTGCTCTGGCTTAAATATCACATCCTTGGTATATTTCTATATATAAATGATCTACTTTAGGAATTTAAGTTGGTTCACTTCTTGAATCATTCATTATACTCAGATCAAAATGCTCTCTTTACTGATTAAGCAATAATTATGTTTGACTGTTCTACCTAACTAGCTAGTATTTGCTACACTTATATCTGATATAGGTTAAATAAAATGATAGATAGGAGGAGAGAGATGAGATTTCTCATGTCACATGTTTCAAGAGTCTGAAATACATAATTTAATATCACATAAGGGAAATTCTCCCCTCTGTGTTCAAAATGGTCTTTCCATGAAGGGAAGATATACCTTCTGATCACCCCATTTCCCCCAGCCCCACTATTTACTCCTTCTAGGTAAGACTAAGTCTTACATTAACTTTGTCTTCCTCAGCACAAACAATAATGCTATGCACATAATGGGTGCTTAATAAATCTTTTTGAATGTGCATATAAAAATAAAGGATTGAGATTCAGCATGGGCTAGTGGATAGAGGCAGATCGTGGAGTCAGGATTACCTAGATTCAAACCTAGACCTTGGCACTTATAGGTTGTATGAACTTGGGTGAGTCCCTTAATCTTTTAGCAGTCTCAACTTCTAAGACTATAGGCTGTGGACTGCTTTTTTGCATTACTATAAACAGCTTCCACACCAGGGGCACTGATGTAATTTCAGATAAAGAAAAATTATATCTCTTTCATATATCTTATTTGATGAGTACCTGAAGGCGGTAGTTAGAAATCTAGACAAATAGATACACACATATATATGGATGCATTCATACACACATAAATATATGCATACATACATATTATATATGTGTGTATATGAATATTTATGAGTATACATACCCGTATACACACATAAACATTAACACATGTATTTGTATGAATTTGAATAAAAAAGAATGAGAAAGAACTGCAAAGATCAGGGCACGCAGATCTCCCCAGAAGGCCCAACTTATACTGTTCTACCTTAGGTAGGTCTTGCTTCTCACACCTTTCTTTCAGACCCAGGGAAAGTAGTTTAATTCATGCTTCCAGAATAAGCATGGATTAAGGAATTATCCTCAGAATCCACTTAAATTAATGGATAAATCAATGCATGGACTGCGCAAATTAATGTCTTCTACATAACTAGAGACTGTTCAGGGTTCACTCAAACAAAGACATTAGGGAGGAAGACTATAGAAATGAATCCATATTGAATTTGATGGCCTTTCTCCAAACTTTTAAGTTTCTATTTGTATTTCTATGTCTCTCCATTTGCATGGTATAGGCCATGTCAATATCCACGGAGTATACATTAATCATGGCAGGGGTCCTAATGAACACAGTATATTCTATAGTGGAGAGGCTGGATTTTATTCCCTCTCAGCAGTATTATCTGGAACCTACCATAGCTTTGCAATGATGAATATTGTAACAGTAAGCACCCTGACAAACATGGGGGGTGCTGCTATCACAGGTTGTTTTATCTGCTTTTCTAAAAGGAAAGCCAACTTTTGAGGGGTCAGCAATTACTTTAATTAAGCACATGTATCACTTACTTAGTTCAGGGGAAATAGTACCCTCAATATTACAGAAAATACAGAGAAATCAAAATCAACAGACAGAACTTCCAAACTATTTGACAGTAAGCAATACATGCATCACAAATCCATAGACAGATGCAACTGCTTGACCATACACACAGAGAGGGAAGTACCAACATCTGAGTCTTCAAAGTCAGGGGGCTTCTCAGCAGCTTCCCAGAGTCTCAACTGGCCAAAGAAAACACTTCCAGTCAGTAAGACCTCAAAGTAAAACCTCACCTCAGAGTATTAACCCATTTTTTAGAGTCAGAGGGCATCAGAACCCTTGAGAACAAGGGCCTCATTAACAAAAGATGTGGGCCTTCTTACAAATCTTCCCAAGTCATTAATGGATGGGAAAGATCTTCTTTATTCATATTAAAATAATCAACAATACAAATACATATACTGTGTCTAGTTAAAGAAATTCTTGTTTCTGTACTTTACTCCTAGTAAAGACTCTTGGTTGATAAAGGCAAGATTTAATCAGAGGCACTTGATTATACTAAAACAAAAACAGCAAACGATCCTACTTTGCTTGCTATTACAAAGATCTACAAAATTAGTGAATTTGTACATGAAAAGGGAAGTTTATTCTTACATTAAATACTAAGAAAATGAATCAATGTCAGTCTCAGAAAATCTTTCTGTCCCACTCAGAATTTATTCTTTGCTTAAGCTATGATGTTTGTTTCCTGTTGTTTTTGTTTTCTTTTTTGCTGATATTTGGTGAGGAATTTTTAGGAAAGCAGGCATCCTAAGCATACAGAGATTAATCTGTAAGTCAGTGCCAAATGGAAGCAGAGACAGCCAAATGCAGGAAAGTATTTAAGGAATAATTTTGTTCCTCTTACTTCAGCCAAAGATCTACTTTGTACCAACCTATAAGTCTGCCCTTCCTGTCTCCCATTCTTGTCTTCAACTTTGGTTTGAAAATCTCACTCTAACCTGTTTTTTTCCAGACACTTGAATCTTAGGTTTCTAAACTCACTCTTGAGACCTGACTTTCGTTAGTGATTATTTTCCTTGCTTAATAGTTCCATTTAGTGTGGCTGAATTCCCAAGGATTTAATTTTAACTGTCTGTGGTTATTTTTACTGCAATTTCTCTTTCTATCTCTTCCTTCTGGGTTGCTAGTAATATACACTAATGCTGATGATTTGTGTAGGTTTATTTTATATCCTATAACTGCTGAAACAGTTGTTTCAGCTAATTTTTTTAGTTGACTCTAAGTTTTCTAAGTAAGCTATTACCTCATCTATAAAAAGTAATAATTTTGTTTCTTGATTGTCTACACTTATTGCTTCAATTTATTTTTCTTATCTTTTTGTGGTATCTAGGATTTCTAGGACAATATTGAATAATAATGGTGATAATGGACATTCTTGTTTTACTCTTAATTTTTTTTTGGAAAGCTGTGTAGCATATCCTTGTTATTTATAATACTAGCCCTTGGTTTTAGATAGATACTTATCATTTGAAGAAAAGCTACCCTTATTCCTATGTTTTCTATTTTTAAAACACTAATGGGTGTTGTATTTTGTAAAAAGTTTTCTACATTTATTGAAGTAATTATATGATTTTTATTCTTTTTGTTGCTGATATGGTCAATTATGGTTATAGCTTTCCTAATACTGAACTAACCGATCATTCATTTCTGGCATACATTCAGTCTGGTCAGAGTGTATGATTTTTGTGATGTATTGTCATAACTTCCTTGCTAGCATTTTATTTAAAATTTCTTCATCAAGATTCATTACAGAAATTGGTTTATAGTTTTCTTTGTCTGTTTTGGTTTGTCTCTGCTTTAGGTGTCAACATAATATTTGTGTAATCCATAAGAAATTTGATAGGACTCCTTTACTTATTTTTTCAAACCATTTATGTAGTATCAGAATTACTTGTTCTTTAAATGTTTGGTCAAGCTCACTTTTAAACCCATTAAATCCTGGGTTTTTTTCCTTTGTAAGCCCATTTCTGTTTTTTTTTAAGTTCTTTTTTAGGGTAAAGTATTCCATTTCTGTTAATTCTATATTCTGTTAATCTGGGCAATTTTTGTTTTTGTAAATGTTCATCCATTTAATATAAATTTTCAGTTTTATTGGTGTACAGTTGGGCAAAATAGTGCCCAACAATTATTTTCATTTCATCTTCATTGGTTATGATTTCATCCTTTTTTATTTTTGATATTGATAATAATCAAATTTCTTTTTTGAAAAAATAAATTAGTCAATGGTTTATCTATTTTGGTTGTTTAAAAAACCCAGCTCCTGCTTTTAATCATTAATGAAATGGTTTTATTTTGCTTTCAGTTTATTACTCTCTCCTCTGTTTTTTTAGGATTTCTGTTTTGGTGTTTAATTTGGTATTGACAATGGACATTATTATATTACTCTAATCTTATTGAAAAGGTTTAGAGTCTTACCTCATTAAAGATCATGCTACTTCATGATTTTGAAGATACTATTTGCAATATTAAGGAAAGATGCATTTATTCCTATGCTTTCCAGTGTTTTCCTTTTAAACATTAAGGAGTTTTGTGTTTTATCAAAACTCTGTCTTTGGGGTATCTATTGATATAATTATGTGTTTTTTTGTTTTGTTTTAATATTAATACAGTCTGTTAGAGATATATACCTTTTCTAAAGTTGAAGCAACCATAAACTGCTTATATAAATCCTACCTGGTCATAACGTATAATATTTTTAATATGTTATAGCCTCTTTGCTAAGGTATTCAATATTTTTACATCAATATTCATTTCAGATATTGATCCATAGTTTTCTTTTTCTGACTTCTAACTGACTTCCCTGCATCAAGTCCTTCCCCACTCTAATCCATTCTCCACTCAGATGCCAAAGTTGTTTTTCTTATAGGTAGGTTGGCCCATGCCACCTCCCTGTTCAGCAAGATCCAGTGGTTCTCTATTACATGCAGGATCAAATATAAAGTTTTCCTTTTGCCATTTAATATCCCTAATAATCTATTCCCTTTCTACCTTTATAACCTCACCACATACCTTATGATACAGCTATTTGGGTCTACTTGTAGTTTCTCCAGCATGACATTCCATCTCCCAACTCTGTGACTTTACACTCCCTCTCCTCCCTGTCTGGAATGCTCTACCTCCTAACTTCTGCCTTTAACTTTCCATATTTTCTTCCTTCAAGACACAGATTAGATCACAATTTCTATAAAAATCTTTCCTAATCCTCCCAGCTGCTAATAATTTCTCATTTATTTCATTTTTCCTTCATCTACGCTGCAGATTTCTTGTCTGTGCCTGGATAGTTACATGTTATTTCCCTAATTAGAATGTAAGCACCTTGAGGGCAAGTATTGTTTTTGACTTTTTTTGTGTCCTCAGCATTTAGCACAGTGCCTAGTATATATTAAATGCTTACTAAATGCCCTCTGACTCATTGACTAGTTTTTCTTTTTCTGGTTTAGATATCAAGACTATATTTGCCTCACAGGAGGATTTTGGTAGGATGCTATCTTTCCTTACTTTTGCAAACAATCTAAAATTTGAATTAGTTTTTCTTTGAATATTCGATTTAATTTACTTTTAAATTTACCTGGTTATTGTTTTTCTTTCTTTCTTTTGGGAATCCATTTATGACATTCATTTTCCTTTTTTCTGTGGTTAAATTACTTAAATTCTATCTGATAATATACATTATATTTTTATGGATATTTAACCATTTCATTTGTTATCATTTTTGCCAGCACATTTCTCAGCAAAGTAGTTTATAATTGCCTTAGCTTATTCATTTGTTAGCTTTCTTTTTATGTTCAGTACTAGCACTTTGGTATCCCTCTCTTTTAAAAATAAAAAAAAAAAACTAACATTCTTTCTATTCGTCTTTTTAGAAAGTCTTCTATTTTTATTTTTGATTTTAATAGCTTTTTCTTTTCAGTTTAAAAATCTCTTTGATTTTCAGAATTCTTATTTTTGGTTTAGTTGTTTTATCCAACATCAGTTATGTGCCATTGTTTTATTCTTTCTCTCTTTTATCAACATGATGGTATATAAGATTTTACCTAAGGGCCCTTCCTCAGCATAGGTCTGGACCTTGCATATAGGAGGAACACAGATTTTATACATGAAAAACAATTAATCAAATATGACTGATCAATTAAAAGGAAACCATACAACATTAGATAATCTGACTTCTAACTGGATGAAATATTAGTGTCTTTTCAAGTTGGGAGGGGGAGAATGACCAGATGCAGTTCACTTGCAATTCTTTGAATTCAGAAAAAAAGAGGCATCCTACTTCTCTGAAGTGTTTGTATACAATCAAAAGAATATTGAAACAAAGACTGATTGATCAATGCAGGGCCCATTTTCAGAAGATATATGGGTTGTTTGAGATGTACAATTGTGGAAAAAAAAACTCTTTGCATCACCTTTGAGTCTGACAGGGTCTCTGGTCAGTATAATTTAGGTCCTTAGTTAAAAGAGTCTAAGCATCAGATTGGGGGGTGGGGTCCACCTTCCTAGTTGTACAGGGCTAGGTTTAAACAATGTAACAAGGTTTTCTCCCAATTCTGAAAACTGAATAAAGTTTTCTCACAAGACAGAATTTGGACTAGATTCATAATTGGATGAAAAGGCTATTGAGCTAGTTCTAGAATTGAGTCAAAAGATGGAGTTCACTCAATTACTATAATTAAACACTTGCTGTCCTAATCCTCTCAGTTTCCTCAGTCCAATAAATTGAAAGTCTGTCTTTGGTTTCATTAATATTTCATGTATAATAGTATAATATTTGGGCTTTCCCAAATGTCATTATTTCATTTCTTCTCTTATCCATCACTAGTTATACGAGGGACCCATCTCCTTTATCTCTTTTTTCAGTCCTTCTTTTGAACAAATCAATGGTAATATGCTGCATTCTGCTTACTTGTATTACATTTCTTTCCATTGCCTTTTAGGTTATTTACATTTTTTTGTCATTCTGAGTCCTTGTTCCTCCATGATTCATAGTCCTATAGTGTCAGTGGAAAGATCTTGTAGTTAAAGAGATGGGTCTTTGTGACTGAGAACAGTTGGGGATCATTAAAAATTCCACATAGTTCCCCAAATGTGACCCAGCCTTATTTCCCATTCATTTCTTGGTTGGTCATTCTCTTGGACAACTGTCCAAAATATATACACACATCAGTGTATGTGTATGTGTGTGTGCATGTGCATACGTGTGCATATGTATTGTATGAAAGAGAGAGGTCAGGAAGACCTGGGTTTAAGATCTACTTCTTAAATAGACTGATTATGCAATCCTGGCAAGCCATTTAATCTCTCAATGTCCCAGCATCTCTGAGAATATATATATATATATATGTATATATATATATATATACATATCTGACATCTATCTACATTAGTAGAGGGAATTTCCTTTCCTGTAGTTCCCTATATCAACAAAATCACAATTTAACTAACTTTCTCTCTCTTTCCATATGTGTTACACATACATACACACACATACACACATATGCGTGCAAACGTACACATATCAGACAGATTTTATAGTGGATAGATTGCTGGACCTGGAATCAAGAAGACCTAAGTTTGAATCCTTTCTTAGTTCACTTAATCTTTCAAGTCTCAGTTTCCTCATTTGTAAAATGTAGATGATAGTAGCATCCACCTAGCACATGCTTCATGGGTTTGTTGGGAGCATCAAATGAGATAACATATGTAAAGTGCATTGAAAACTTTAAAGTATATTATTATTATTATTATTTTACAATGAACAAATTCAATGCATTACCCTGTTGTGATATTCCATGGCAAAACTTGGGCAATATATATATATATATGAATTTACATGTCTATAATATATAAAGAAGTCTTGCTTAATAGGCCCCTGTTTTACCTCAGTTTGAAATGATTTATACTATCTATGATAAATGATTTCTCTTTGGAATCAAGGTGAGATTTTAAATCTTGTCTAAAGGAACTTTCCATGTGATTTAGAATTTGAGATTTATATATTAAAGTGGATAAGGTGGTATTTGACTCTATATAGACAATAATATGCTAACAGTATGGTCCAGTGGAAGGAGTATTAGATTTTTGCCATCAAAGGGTCTGTATAAAAGTCTCAGCTATGTCAATTCTTTTGAACTTTCTAAATCCAAATTTTCTCACTTGTAAAATTACGAGTTTGGACTAGATGGCTTTTGGAGGTTCCTCCTAGCTCGAAATCTATGATACTATGATGTCATAGTTGGATAATTCTGTTCCTTCTTATTGGGTTTCTCTCCCTCAGTTTATTCAATCTTGAACTCTATCTTACCCCTACCATTCCTATCTCAGCCCAGGGACTCAAGACTCAGACTTATTTTGGTCTTGTACTTGTGGATATACTAATTTTCTCAGCATTGAGGTTAGATCTGATACCATCCCAGTGTTCTGTTAATGCCAATTACCTCTGTAACAGCTAGACTAGAGACAGATAAGAATCCCCCAATGGCTGATTAAAATACAGCAACCTGAAAATTAAGTGTCTGATAGGGATTGCAGATATGGAACAATGATTTGTTATCTGAGTTGACTCAAATTGAATGCTAATATTGAAATCAATGCACTAGGGGTATTATATAGCCATTCTAATCCCCTGTTAGGAGTGAGTGGACTTCATATCTTACCTGGGAAACTTAAGGTTGGACAAATAGAGACCATTTGTAAAATCCTTTTTTAAAGAAACTTAAAAGTCACAAAGACTAATGAAGTAATATATAGGTTGAAATATAGTAGAGAAAACAGAGAAAATAGTAATAGCTCACATTTATATAGAACTTTGCAAAGTTCTTTCTTCATTAAATTCCTTTAAAGTAGGTAGTGAAAGTATTCTTATCTCATTGTTATGATCTGAAAAAGATTGCTGGAGGGCCGGAGCCAAGATGGAGGAATAGAAAGATGGACCAGTTGTATCTCTGCTCCCATAACCCATAAAATATCTGAAAAAAAATAACTCTAAACAAATTCTAGATGAGCAGAAGTCACAAAATGACAGGGTGAAAGAGATTTCTGGCCCAAGACAGCCTGGAAGGCAGACAGGAAAGGTCTATTGCACCAAGCTCAGAGAGGAGTGCAGCCCAGCCATGGCCTTGCTGTGCAGCATGTGCAGGACCAAAGCAGGCTTCAGGGTGTGGAATCATGGGCAGCAGCTTTGGTTCCCAGATTTCTCACCCCACAAATGCCAAAGACAGCTTCAAAGGTCAGTGAAAAAGCTCTCTCACCTGTGTGAGAAGGGAGCATGGTTTGGCCCTAGCCCTGGGCCCAGGGCAGCAGTAGCCACTTTTGGAGCCCTCAGTCTAAAGACCCTGGAGGAATCAAATGGCTGATCTGAATCTCTGCCCTGAGTGGTGGTTCTGGGGTGAGAAGGAGCACTGGCCTGATGGAGCTGGTGGAGGCGTTGGAGAGGGAGCTCTATGCACAGATCCTGGGCAGAAAAGCTTGTGGTTGCTTCCAGAGCAGAGTGCAGGACAAGAGAGGAGTAAACTTTTCTCCCTTGATTGTACCACTTTAGGGGAACTGAGAACTTTCAGGTCCCTAGAGTATACCCTCCATTTGACAAAGGACTCAAAAGTCAAGTAACTGATTGAGAAAATGCCTCAAAAGGAGGAAAAATAAGACTATAGAAAGTTACTTTCTTGGTGTATAGGTATTTTCTTCCATCCTTTCAGATGAGGAATAAAAAAGCATACCATCAGAGGAATACATAAAAGTCAAGGCTTCTATCTAAAACCTCCAAAATAAATATGCAATGGTTACAGTCCATGAAAGAACTCAAAAAAGATTTTGAAAATCAAGTAAGAGATAGGGAGGAAAAATTGGGAAGAGAAATGATAACAATGGAAGAAAATCATGAAAAGTGAGTCAACAGCTTGCTAAAGGAGACCCAAAAAATGCTGAAGAAAAGAACATCTTTAAAAATAGGCTAACCCAAATGGCAAAAGAAGTCAAAAAAGTCAATGAGGAGAAGTAGAATTTAAAAAGTAGAATTAGCCAAATGAAAAAGGAAGTTCAAAATCTCACTAAATAAAATACTTCTTTAAAAATTAGAATGAAGCAGATGGAAGCTAATGACTTTATGAGAAACCAAGAAATCGCCAAACAAAACTAATAGAATGGAAACATAGAAGACAATGTGAAATATCTCATGGAAAAAATAATTGACCTGGAAAATAGATCCGTTTTAAAATTATGGGACTACCTGAAAGCTTTGATGAAAAAAAGAACTTAGATATCTTCTTTCCTGAAATTAGCAAGGAAAACTGCCCTGATACTCTAAAACCAGAGGGTAAAATAAATATTGAAAGAATCCACCAATCATCTCCTAAAAGAGATCCAAAAAGAAAAATTAGGAATATTGTAGCCAAATTCCTGAGTTCCTGTGTCAAACAGGAGAAAATATTGCAAGGAACCAGAAAGAAACAATTTGAATATTATGGAAATACAATTAGGATAACACAAGATCTAACAGCTTCTACATTATGGGATTTGAGGGTTTGGAATATGATGTTCCAGAAATCAAAGGAACTAGGATAAACAACAAGAATCACCTACCCAGCAAAACTGAGTATAATACTTCAAAGGGAAAAATGGTCATTCAATGAAATAGAGGACTTTCAAGCATTTTTGATGAAAAGACCAGAGCTGGATAGGAAATTTGACCTTCAAACACAAGAATCAAGGGAAGCATGAAAAAGTAAACAGGAAAGAGAAATCATAAGGTGCTCATTAAAGTTGAACTGTTTACATTCCTACCTGTAAGGATAACATTTGTAACTCTTGAGACTTTTCTCAGGATTTGGGTAGTTGGAGGGATTATATATATATATATGTATAGACAGAGGGCACAGGTTGAGTTTTATAGGAAGGGATGATATCTAAAAAAATTACATTGAGGGGTGAGAGATGAATATATTGGGAGGAAAAAGGGAGTAATAGAATGGGACAAATTATCTCTAATAGAAGAGACAAGAAAAAGCTTTTTCAATGGAGGGGAAAGGGAGAGGTGAGAGGGAAAAAGTGAAGTTTACTCTCATCCCATTTGGCTTAAGGAGAGAATAACATGCACATTCAATTTGGTATGAAAATTTATCTATGCTAAAGGAAAGTAGGGGAGAAGGGGATAAATGGGGTTAAGGGGAATGATAGAAGGGAGGGCAAATGGGAGGAGAGAGTAATTAGAACTAAACACTTTTGGGGAGGGACAAGGTCAAAAGAGAGAATAGAATAAATGGGGGGGCATGATAGGATGGAGGGAAATATAGTTAGTCTTTCACAACATGACTATTATGGAAGTCTTTTGCATAACTACACATGTATAACCTATATTGAATTGCTTGCCTTCTCAGTGGGGATGGGTGGGATGGGAGGAAGGGAGAGATGTTGGAACTCAAAATTTTAGGAAGGAATGTTGAGAATTGTGCATACAACTGGGAAATACAAAATACAGGGAATGGGGTATAGAGATCTATCTTGTCCTACAATAAAAGAGAGAAGATGGGGATAAGGGAAAGGAGGGATGTGATAGAAGGGAGGGCAGATTGGGGGAAGGGTAATCAGAATGCAAGGTGTCTTGAGGTAGGGGAGGGGAGAGATGGGGAGAAAATTTGGAACTCAAACTCTTGTGGAAATGAATGTTGAAAACTAAAAATAAAGAAATTTTAAAAAAAGAAAAAAGAAAAAGATTGATGGATAGGGTGAAGACCTAGGTTTGAATTCTTGTTCTTCCTCTTACATAAGGCAGAGGTACCAAGCAAATGGCCCACCAGTCATGTTAGGACCTCAGCACTCCAGAGAGCTACCAGTCACATTGAAATGTAAGTGGAAAATATTTAACAAAATAAATAAAAATATGATAAAAGAGATAACAGGGAGATAGTTTTAAAATCAAGTCAATATGTGACCCATAAAGATCCTTATGTATGGATTAGCAGCCCTATTTCTATTTGAATTTGACCCGATTGACCCTATTTGACCCTATATGACACTTAACTATTTATCCCTTTGTTTATCAATAAAATGAGGGGATAGGATTAGATGACAGCTGTAAGGCATCTTCCAGCTCCAACTTTATAATCATATAAATGTGACCTCTGAGAAAGTGCAACTGTGACTTAAGGAAGTTAACAAGATAATCTAACCAATGATAGAGCAAGAATTCCAAACTGGGACCTGATTCTCTTTTGTCTAAGTCCATTACAGATTCACAGAATCTCCAATTCAAAGGGACCTCAAGAATCCCCTTTCCGTCAGTCATTAAGTTTCTGCTTGAAGACCATTTCCCCGTTATATCAGATTGCTTTGATGCTTTCTTTGTGGGTGGATGGAGGAGGGAGCAAAACACTAGTGGCAGCTTCATGTAATAGATGCAGCACTTAGGTTCAAACTCTACCTCAGACACTTAATATTGTTGATCTTTGTGGAGACAGTAAAGTAGCACAGTTCCTAAAATGGGGAAGACTAGAGTTCAAATCTTGGCCTTAGGCACTTATTAGCTATGTGACCCTGGGCAAATCACTTAGCTGCTGTCTGCTTAAGTTTCCTCAACTATAAAATGGGGATGATAATAGCACCCATCTCATTAAGCTGTTGTGAGAATCAAATGAAACAGTATTTTTAAAATGCTTAGCACACTGCCTGGTACATAATAGGTACATCAAAATGCATTTTCTCTTCTCCATTTTAGGCAAGTCACTTAATTTCTTTATTCTTCAGTTTCCTCATCTGTTATATAAAGAAGTCAGATCTGATGGACTCTAAAATTCCTTCTAGATCTGTGTATGATGACTTTCTGAGGCAGCCCTTTTCATTTTCTGGAGAGCTCTAATTGTCAAGAAGTTGCCCTTACATAGGCTCTAAATTTGTTTCTTTGCAAATTTTACCGATATTTTGGGCTCTACCCTTAAGATAATAATCCTTCAAATACCTAACAGTTATGTGGTCCTCTGACTTTTCTCTTCTCCTGGCTAAATATCCCAGTTTCTTTAACTGTTCTTCATGTGGAAGGAATTTAGGGTGCTTCATCATCCTGGATTCCCTTCTTTGGGTATATTCGTGGTTATCAAGGTCTTTCTTAGAATAGGGTGCCTGAGTTCTTCAGATGCCATTTGAACAGGACAGAGTTCAATAAGGATTAAGTTGAACTAGAAGCCATCATGATCTAGATCAGGGGTGGGGAACCTGAAACCTTGAGGCCACATGTGGTCTTCTAGGTCCTCAATGGTGGCCCTTTGACTGAATCCACACTTCACAGGACAAATGTTCTGTGAAGTGTGGATTCAGTCAAAAGACTGCACCCAAGCACCTAGAAAGCCACCAGTGAACTTGAGGCCACAGGTTCCCTGCTCTAGATCTATGGTTCTATCATTTTAAGGTCAAATTATCTTTTTTTTAGTTACCACATCATATTGCTGATTCTTTCAATTCAGTGAAACTTCTTTTTCTCATTCAGATAGACTACTGTCTGCCTATAGTTCCTCTATACTTGGGAAGTTGATTTTTTGAAATATAAAATGTAAGACTTAACCTTTATTCCTGTTAAATTTCATTTTATAAGATTTGGCCCAATGTTCTAGCCTGTTGAGATCTTTTAGATCTGAGATTTGTCATCCAATGTGTTAGTTATTTCTCCTAGCTTTGTGTTATCTGGAAATTTTATAAGGATGTACAGTGAGTACCATATAGTCTTTCCAGGTATTGAACCCTAAGGAACTAACTAGACCATATGGCGCAGTTGGAAATTTGTGCATATATATAGCCCCTAGTCATGGTTATAAGGTGTAGCCCATTTCATATATGGATAGTTTGTTGCTGGAAAGGGTAAGAAAAGAATGTTTGTATAAGGAAAAATGATAAAAATCAAGTTGTAAAGAAACCCAATCTCTCAGATAAAATGTTAGAAAGACACACACTGTTCTGAGGACCCCAGTACATTAAGTACTGAGAGTACCCATTTGAAGGTAGAGCAATGACTCAGGTAACGGTGGCTACAGGGTATTGTGATCCCTCAGCTCATTTGCAGATGACTTTTTTCAAGACCTTTAAAGGTTACAGCTGACAAAATTATAAATTGAATAACTGTTTGGGGATTATAGTAAGATTACATAAGGGCTGTTTCCTTCATGCCTGACTGAAAAATGGATTTTTTGAGTTTTACCTCATCAAGTAAAGATGAGTCACTGACCACCAGGATTCTCCAATTTGCAGGATTAGAGGTAAACCAGAGAAGAATTTTTGAGAAAAATATACCGGAAGAAATCGAAGAAGCAAGAAGAGAGTAAGCTGAGGGGAGGGGTAAGAGGCTTGGGATGTTTAGAAAAGAGGTATTCTTTTGCTAATTGGCTGCAGAAAGGCTGGAATAGTTGCTGGAAGCTCATTGGAGGAGAGGTGAATCCTGTACTAGGCTGTTTGAGTTTATTGCTCTCTAGAACCATCTTCATGCTAGGAGAGGGTAATTCTCTTGGGGTTTCTATGTTATCCTCCATTGACTTTGGTTTTAGAAGAAGAAAAGAGAGGGGAGAAAAATAGGCTCTCAATCTGTTTTGTTCTTAACTGTGCTTTGCTCTGAGAAGAGGCTTGTAATTAATTGGACAAAGCTGAATTCCCTGTTATTTGCTATTCTGAGTTTTGGCACTTCTCTAATTTAAGGGAACTGCTTGCTACTGCAATAACATAGCACCTCTTCAGTGCCTTGTTGAGAGCGGCTGTGAGTAAAAAGATCTTGTCACTATTAAATTTGTTCAGGAGCAAAAGAGGAATAACTTTGCCCAGCAGGAGAGCACTGAGAATCAGAAGAGGAACAGCTTGTGGGGAAGGGACTTTGTGGAGAGTCAAAGTTCTGGAAGGGGTGAAAGAATTTTAATAGTGCAATCTGGAGTGGTGATTTATCTTTGCTTCATGGGTTTCCCTACTTATGTGCCTCCCTGCTAATTTTCTCTAAGAGTGTGCCCACTCTCCCCCATGGACCCAGCGTACATCAGTTGAAGATTTTGACTGTATTATTCTTATTCCTGCTTGGGTCTTTTATTGAGGAAATATTACTTTTGAGTAATTGAGTGCTTTTGCTTTCTGATGACTAAATGTTATAATTGTTTCTTTATCTCATCCTTTAATTTTTTTTAATGTTTAAGAGTTAAGGATGTCATCATGGTCACTGATTTCATGTACATGGGAAACATTACAGTGGTACTCTGGAGCTACAATGGCAAACAGTAGGAGTTCATTTGCCTGATACCAGAGTTTCTGCTAGGACAACAAGAGAGACAGAGAAGTGAGTTGTAGCAAATGGAATATTCTGGGAACACCAGACCCATCAGCATGAGTATTGGTTAAGTGAATAAGCTTGCTTAAAACATGGGCCATGACTAGTGGGCTAGTTTACATATATGTGTGTATGTATATGTGTTCATGTATATACACACATAAACATATATGTGCATATCCATATAATATGTACATATATGAATATATATGAGTGTATAGTTAATAGTTTTATATATATATATATATACATATATATATGTATACACTTCTAGATACCTAGAAGGAGGAGATATGTAGCACCATGATAAATTATCATTCTTTAGACATAGAGAGTCAGCTAGGTGATAGAATCCTATCTGATTCATTTATTGACATTAAGGCCTAATTTTGGATTCATGATGAACCCCATAGAAAGCAACATCTGGGAGTATAGCTCTTTAGATCTGACACACTCCTAATTTCTATGCAGGCTGCTCTTCTTCTGTGGGCACATTCTCATGGGAAATTGTGTCATCTACAAAGGTACGTTCCTCAGTTTATTATGTATTATGCACACTTGTTGAGTGGTTTCACGATCATTGTTGCTATACATAGTAAAATAAATCTTATTTTATTTTTTGACATAGACTATTGATTCAATTTTACCTTATTCTAACTTTGCTTGGGGAACAGTATGCCATCTATTTCTTTATCTAAGTCACTGATAAAAGTGATAAACTTTACAAGTTCAAGCACTGGGACCCTTAATTGAATACCTTACTCCAAGACAGTAGCCAAACTTTGATGATTAAACACTGGGCCTTTTCATCCAACTGGTTGCAAGTATACTTAACTATACAAGAAATTTAGCCAACATCTACCTTGTTTTCAAGAATAGTATGAAAGGCTGTTAAATGCTTGGTTAAAATAGAGGTAAACTGTACTTACATTTTTCAGATCTCCTAGTTTAGTAATCCTGACAAAGACAGAAATGCACTTAATTTGGCATGACCAGTTGTTAAAGTCACACTGACTCTGTGATCGCCACATTTCCATTCCTTGATTAGATATTAATTAGTTATTCCTTTAATGATAAATTCTGGATTATTCTCTTCCAGAAAATAAAACCCAATTTATTGGCCTTTCACTGGAAAAGTCTATGCTCTTCTTTTTTTAAATCAGGAAAACATTTTTCTTTCTCCAAGACAGTGGTATATCTTTAGCCCTCTATAATCTTTCAAAGATCATTAAAAAAATGGCTCAGCCACTACATCTCTATTATCTGTTTTGCTTCCGTACTTGTACATATAACCCAGGCCAGGTCACTTGAACTGATCAAGGGCAACTACTTAGTCACTATCTTCTTTTTAATCTTCTGTATCCATTCCTTTTTATCCATTTTTGTTCTGTCTTTTCCAATCCAAAGGTCATTTTCTTTAGCTCAGACAGCAGAAAATGAATTGAGCAGCTGTGGTTTATCTTACTCTTACATTATCACATCCAATCCACACAAGTAGTAACTTCCTGATCCTTCCCTTTAATATATATATATATATAAATATATATATTACTAAATTAAACCTTGGATATTGTTATCCTTAGTTTTCTTCATAAGCATCAGCTCATTCTGAGTTTTTACACTGCTAATAATATTATATACAGCAATATGCCACCATCTTCTACTTGTCCATGAAATGTAAGTTGTCCTGGTGAGTTCTTGGTTCATTCGTATCTGCCTCTTTATACAACTACCCCTTTGCCTCTTCTCCAGAATTGTTTCTCTTTCTACTTTCAGAATTTCATTTTTGAGAGGATTTGTTCTCTCCTGTGCTGACTTCATCTATAGCATTTTAGTCCATAAGCTCTTGCTTATCCTTCTTCTATACACTTTGATATATATTCTCCTTAAATATAGCATTTTTCCTCTTCTTCCACATCACAACTTATAAGGTGGAATGGCCCTGTCTTCCTTTCTCAAGATTCTAATGATTCCCTTCTTAGGAAAATGAGCCTCCTGTTGATAAAGAGCATAACAAGAATTTTGCTGGGTGGCAGAAAAATCAAATATGTATTTTTTACACAGTCAGCTTTCAATAGAGGAAAGTGGGAGGGGAAGGAGAGGAGGTAGAGAGAAAAAGAGAGAGAGAGAGAGAGAGAGAGAGAGAGAGAGAGAGAGAGAGAGAGAGAGAGAGGTGGAGAGAGGGTGAAAGGGAGGGAGAAAGAAAAATAGATGTCATAGGATCATAGATTAGAAATGGAAGGAGCCTTAGAGAGCATTTCATCTATACCTTTCATTTTCTAGGAGGTAATACTGAAGTAACAGATTTAGGCTACTTACCTGAGATCACAAAGATAGTTAGTGACATAATTTGAATCCAACTTTGTTGACTCCGAAGGCAGAGCTCTTTTGTTGAACTATTTTGCACATTGTAAGGCAAGCAAAGTAGAATCTCTTGCTGTTTTTGTTTTACTAAAAGTGGCTCTGATTAAATAATATGATTAAAGAAGATCTTCCCCACACACTGATGGACCTGCCCATTAAGGCAAGTTTGATTAGAGGAGTTGTTTTGTAGGAGAGTTCCAAGTACCTTTTATTTTTTCCATTGAGGCATTGGGATAGAGGGTCATGCCCTCTGGCTCTGAAAAGTGTGTAAATACTCTGAGGATGAGGTATTACTTTGGGGCTTACTGACTGGAATTGTTTGTTTGGCCACATGAGGACTTTAGGAAGCTGTAAAGGAGCCCCCTGGCTTGGAAAACCGAGATATTGGTGCTTCCCTCTCTGGTAACTATGGTCAGACAGTTGAACCACTTTGCTGAATTGTAATATATGTATTGATTATGGTCAGACAGAGGAAGCCATATCTGTTGATCTTTGATTTCTCTGTATTTTCTCTGAAGTTCAGTGTGTGACTTTTTCCCCTGAACTAATTGAATGATACATATGTTTGATTAATGTGATTAATGTTGCCTTTCCTTTTAGGGAAGCAGATCAAAGAACTTGTGATAACAAGCCCCCATGTATGTTGGGGTGCTTACTGATACACACATCTCAACTACTATTATTCTTCCTATATTGTATCTGCCTTCTATGATATTTGGCCCAGTGGACACACACACACACACACACACACACACACACACCTCCCTTGCTTCTCAGTGTAAAGTCCTTCTGATTAGTTTTATGTAAGACTTGAGGCTAAAACACGCATACCAGCCTTAATTAGGCTCCATCCTAGACTAGAAACCTGTCAAACGTTTATTTTAAGTGATTCGGAAATCCAGATCCTATTCCCAAATACCAACAGTTTTCATTTTAAATTGCAGTAATGATTAAAAGATACACATGCGCGCACGCATGCACGTACACACACACACACACACACATATACACGCCTACAGAAACCACCTCTGCCAAGTCTTGGGTTTCTTGTTGAAATCTTTGAAACCTAGGTTTCTTCTCTACTAATTGTTTGTACTACTGTCATAGAAGGTTCCTTATGACTTTGTTACATGCCCTGAGAAGAGTTCGCTGTTGTCATTACCAAATGAACAAATAACTGCCTCACTACCCCCTATGTCCTGATTTAGATTAAGATTTTTCTTTAATATAAAAAGATTTATGATAAAAATGTATTATTATTAATATGTATTATTGTAGGACTTTTTCCTTTTTGCCTTGTGGTCACTTCCCAATGACTCCCACTCAAAAATAACACCCCCAAAACTGGAACCCCTCTCTTCTAACAAAGAAGTACAGTTAAACAAAACAAAATACTACATTGGCTATGACCGTATTTCATTTTGAGCTTGTTGTCTACCTCTTCTCTGTATCAATCATTTAATCAAGAAACATTTATTAAATACCTACTATGTACTAGACACTGTTAAGAACTTTACAAATGTTATTTGATCCTCACAGCAACCCTATTATTATCTCCATTTTACAGTTGTGGAAACTGAGGCAGATAAAGGTTAACTGACTTGCCTAGGATCAAGTATCTGAAGTGGGATTTGAACTTAGGTCTTTCTGACTGTAGACTCAAAATCACTTGCAACCTCTTTGAGGAGCAAAGAAAAAAAGTAAAAAGGTCCCTTCCCTCAAGAAGATTATATTCCAGTGGCTGAGTCTAATGTACTCATGTAGGTTATGCGTAAGAGAGGAGAGAGGTATGCTTCTCTATCCTTCTGAATGACCAGATTCTTTCTCTTTGATTTCACATTGAAAACATTCTCCTTTAAAAGAAAACTTTTCCTTTGAGGGACACTTTAATCTTCCTGATAATCCAGAAAATGGAGAAGCTCTCCTCAAGCCCCTCAAGGCTTTTAAACTGATCTTCTAGAAGGGAGACCATCATGCTATACTTTGAGCTCAGTTAACAGTCACTTGACCATGGTAGAAATACAAAAAGTGCTCAGTATTTGCAGGTCACTGCTAAAATACTTTAACAGATTGACTTAAAGAAAAGTGTTTCTCTGGTGTCCCCTTAGGCTAGGAGAGTTTTTCTCTTTGATAAATGGTCAAAGCTCCATGGTATAAAAATCAAAAAAGGTCCCACAGTTATAATAAGTTGAAAAATGATTGGACTGGTGAAAAATTGACCGGATTGGGTAATAGGCTATTGCTAAGCCTTGAGTTGCTATACCTCAGATAACCAGTCTCTTGGACTCCGAATTATCCCATTCATTTTATATATCTCAAGGCTAGCACTTAAGCACTGAGTGGGTCTCAAGTTCTATGTCTATCAAATGGGGCAACAGACACTCATCTATCCTCTTTTGTGAGGATGTGAATAAATAAGAGAATGTGCCTCTAGTCTGAAGTGCCCTAGGCTGTGAATCTAAGTATTATTCCTGATAAAGAAGTCTAAGCTAGGTCACTGGTATTTAATACAATGTCAAAGTAGTTTGGAAATACTGTAAAATTATTCTGAAAGAGTATTGTCTGTGGGATAAATCAACTCCCGTTATATTAAGCTCCTTAATCTGGTGTCTGGCTAAAATTATGCTGAGACAAATTTAATTCTATAAAGATCAATTTACTTTTACACTGGAAGCCCAAATGCCATGCTTTGGCTCAAAGTGAATTAAAATCGTTGTTACAAGCTTCTCCAGAAGGTTTACAACAGGGATACTGAAAATGCCAATAAGGAAGACAAAATGGCTTTCTTAATAAATGAAATTGAGCTTCCTAAAAATTTGAAAATTATTTCTCCACGAAGTCTTTTGTTATAAACTTATAACAGCACTCTGTTTATCTAGTTGTCAGAATTTTGGCGATATTAACCATCTGAAAACAGCCACAAAACTTTTATAAATGAGAAAGGCTTGTGCTTTGAGTAACAAAGAAAATTACAGTCACAAAGCCCATGCATTTTTGAGTTTACCTTTTGACTAAAACTTACTTAGGGTATCACACATACTAAGTTTATTGACTTAACAAGGTTTTCCCCTGAACAGCTTTATATTCCTTTGTTACAGGAGATATGCTTAGAAGGCCTACTACTCCCATGGAGCGGGAGTAAATTGTGTAGAATCAGTACCTACCCTTATAAATAAATAGATGAATAATAAACATTTTATGAATGAATTAGTGAATATGCCCCATTGAGAAGTGATAGCGAATAGCCAGATAGCAATAACATATTTTGGTAGCCCTTTAAATTCTGCAAAGTTCTTGATTTCAATTACTTCATTTGATCCCCACAATAACCCTGTGAGGTATTGGCTATTGTTTTCTCCATTTTGTGTTGAGGAAATGGAAGCTCACTAAGTTGCTCATTGTCAACCTTTAAAGACTCCATAGTAGTATTTACCTACTATGCCTTGATAGAGTAGGGGCATTGTTTATCATTCCATGGATCTGTGCTGTTATAAGTCTGAGAATTCCCTTTAATGATACAGATTATGCAACTCATCCATGTCTGCCCATCTTGAGTGACTCTTGCCCATATCCTTGTATAAGTTGTTCACAACAAAGTGGTAGAGGTCTTCCTTACTTTATCCTGACATGGTGATCATATATGAAGCATCCTGAATGTCCACTTGTCATCCCATATTTTAGTCATATGATAAGCTGATGCTTTCTTCCTACTATAATATGATTCTTTGATGAGTTCTTTTGTTCCTCTGTGCATCTACTTTGGATTGTTCATTCTTGGCTATATGTTGTGCATTAACCATGCACTTCTCCAATGTATTATTTATGTTTAATTCTTCTGAGGTAAATGCATTATATATCTCACTGCCATATAGCATCTATCATAAAATGTTAGTTTTGAAAAGATGAGATTTCCTTTCATGGAGTGATGGGGTTCAGAAAAGGAGCTTTTCAAGTACCCAAAAACAATCCAATTGTATTGTATCCAATTCTCCTTGTATTCAGCTCTGGGTCTATCTCTTCATCTATATGAATTGTCTGTTCCAGAAATATGTATTGATGGATAATCTCCCTAGGGTTTCCAACCAAATGCATGTTGAAGTCTGGACCATCTGAAACCATTTGGAATAGAGGCAAACAAATCTAAATAACTCAATAGTCTTCACTGTATTGAAGTATAGCTGTAAAATCAATGATATTTAATTGTACTGTGAATCATTTTAAAAAGACTAACATGCTTAGCCTACTTTTACTTTTTACTAATGCAGAAAGTATGATATGTTTTAGGAATGGTTGCACAAAAGTTTTTAAAATAAAGTAAGTTAAGGTCCTTAAAAGCAAAAGCTTTTAGTACCTGGAAAATCCAAATATGTGGAATACCTCATTCATTCCCTAAAGATTCTGATTTAACAAGAAATCCTTGTATTAGGAAACCACATGCTTTAATTTACAGTTCTGGATCATTGAAAAAGAAATGTTTTTTCCTTACTCCTTTTAAAGATTTAAATCAAGACTTGTGAAGATTACACTAGAAACAAACTCTCCCTGGGTTAAAGGAAACCATGTAATTTAAATGGAGGCTAAGTTTAAACCAAGCTCCTCAATTGCCTGATTTTAATGAAAAAAGAAAGTAAATTCCAATCTTCTTTTCTGGGAATCATTCCAGCTTCCAATAATCCTTTGCAGCATGATTCTAGGCAGCTGTTGCTTATAGTGGACTATTACAGAGTCCACATTTATTCACATAGGCTGTTGACTGTGTTGGTGGTGTTATCTTTGGTTAAAAAAGAAAAGGAAGCTATTTTAATAGATCATTTCTATATAGAAATAATACATTGTAAATGGTATCTAAGTGTATTCCATAACTGATGAGTTATAGAGTCACAAATAGCACCTTATTCTTTAGCAGTTCATTTTACAATTGATCTTTTATTCCTGAAAAACACTGAACTCCCCAGTTCCTAAAAGTCACATCTCTTTACTCCCTCATCACTTAAATATTATTTTACCTCTCACTTTATTTTACTTTACTTTTCAGCTCCAAAATTCCTATCTTCTGCTCCTACTCCTAGGTCTTTTTATAACTTCATTGTTTTTTATTTTAAATTTATGCATCATTAGATTCAATAGAGTATTACCCCAATAATTCAGAAAATACAAATTCGGAATGAGTGATAATCGGTACAGTAGCTGAGCAATGTTTTACCTTGGCAAAACTATCTGAAAAATGGATTCACAAAGTAAAATTTACCATGGGATCTTAAAATTTGAAGAGGTCATAACATCAATTTTCATACCCAATGCAATAATTTCATTTCTAGTATGTTTCAAGTATAAATTCAGAATCCTTTTGGATATCAGTGACAGAACTAATTATTCAATCCAAGAAGCATACATTAAGCACCAATCAAATGTAAGATATTATGCTAGGCACAGGATCCAAAGAGGAAAAAAAAAAACCTAAAATAAAACCTAAAAGCCCTGAAGTAATTGATATACTACTAGATAATGTAGTACGGAAATAGTTGGTCAGTCAACAAATAGTTTTTTAAATTTTTATAAATTTTTTTCTTTTTAGTTTTCAACATTAACTTTCATATGACTTTAAGTTCTAAATTTTTCCCCCTTTCTCCTCTCTCTCCAAGAGGGCATGGAATCAGGTCATACATGTACAATCATACTAAACATGTTTCCAAGCATTGGTCATTCAACAAACATTTTTAAGTACTGACTATGTTACTAGGCACTATGGGAAATCTGGGAATACAAATTTACAAGTGGAAAGAAGATAAACAGTCCCTGTTCATGAGGAGCTTACATTCTAATGGAGGAAAGACCACAGTTAAAAGGCAACTGGAAATGGAATGGAGAGGAGGGATGAGGACAAAGGTGTTCACCTCAGGGATGTGATAAAGTTCAGAGTGTGGCTTGGGGAGAAATGAAAATGTTACCTCCTGAAATGGAGATTCTGAAAGGCATCTTCCAATTACAAGGAAAGACCACAAGGATAAAGGGTACTTCCAATATGAAGTACAGAGTACAGCTTGGAGAGGAATGAGATAAATAGATAAGTGTAGCACATAAAGAAAACTTGGACAAATCTAGATGTTAGAAAGTTATCCCTCACATTTAGCTAAAAAGCCCACCCAAAACATTACTTTGGTCTGAATTATGCCCCTAGAGCAATGCAGAACAAATTTCCTCTTTGTTACGCATGTCTCTTATACTTCAAATGAATGGAAACTTTTTCAATATGTGTCATTGCCTATCTCCAGAGATAAGCTGTTTTTCTTGAATTGCTATGGCACAAGAATTTTGATAAAAAAAAAAAAGCCATGTCTATGTGAAGAAAAATAGTTTTATTTTTATAACCTTCTGATCTCATCAATTTGGGCATTCTCTGTACTGGTACTGATGATAATTCATTCATGCTTTCTTCTTTCATTTGATTCTTGTCCATATCTTTCCATAAATCCTTCATAAGAGATCTCGGTGCCTTGGAAAACCTCTAAATAGTCCAAAGAGGAGTATTATGAACCTCAAGTAAGATACTAATTGTAAATCACAAACTTCAATGCAACATCTAAATGGCTATTATTATTATTCCTAAAGTTGTGATGAGGTTTTCTTAGCAGACATAAGGACTATTTCACTTTTTGAATCTGTGCTTTCTCAGGTTGTAGCTATACCATGATTTCAAATATAGCCTTAAACATCCTGTCATCAGTCATCATGTATTCACTGATAAATATGGTAATGGTATGTGTATATTAATGTCTACTTACGACCCAAGGTAATTATAACAGGATCTACTTAAAAAAAACTCATCTGACAACCAGTTGTAATTAAAGGGTTTTTTTGTGATGAATACAACTTCTGAGCAGGAACCTTACTCTCTTTAGAACCTTCTCTTGGATAGCATTAAACTCTCTCAGGGATGGTCTGTAGGGTATCTTGGTTCATGATAGTGGGTAGGGCTAAAACCTAGGGCAACATTAGACTGGCAAGGGTGATCATATAATCTAGTGTTATTGTGGTACAATATTAGAAAAGGGCATATTAGGATTAGTTAATTGTCCTAAAGTCATTAAATTGATAGACAGTTGGGAAATAACTCACCAGAAGTATTTAATACACAAAGCATGCTTTTTAAGAGCCTTATAGACTAAGGTAGTTTGTGTCAATCTTTTCCCTTTATGGAACTTTCTTATTTTATTTTGTACTTGTTGGATGTAGCCATTGAAAATATAGTTTTCTTGGAGAGAACATAGTCCTTGTCAAACTTCCTGGCCTAGGGTAGAAAGGAACTCCATAGAATGGTCAACAAAGATTTATGAAGTCTCTGTAATGTGCAGGTGGGCAAGTGCTAGGTGCAAGAAATAAAAAAAAAAAAACCCAAAATGATATATTCCTGTACTCAAATCTCATACATACCACTAAAGAAAGGAGAAAACTCATAATGAGCTTGCCAACTTCCCATCTCCACCTCCACTGAGGTCATAGAGACCCCTATAGAATAGAAATCAGTCTGAAAAAGATTACTCTATCTCCCATTGAAAATAGCCCAAGCTTTTGAAAGTGCAAAGATGACTCCCTGGCTTCAAAGATATGATCTTCTCTGACAGTCACTTTTTCTCATTATGTTTTCTCATTATGTCTTCAACTGGCCCTTAAATCAGCTTCCTGTTCCAACCTGGGCCTATCATTGCATTGATCAATCCCTGTTGCCAGCTTTTGCTATGCTGTCAGTAGCTTCCTTCCAGGCTAGGTTCCTGGCACTCCTCATTCATTGTCAGTAACTGCAATGAGAGTTATATCCTTTGGCTGAATTGAGGATTTACCTTTCACATACAGGCTCTATCCAAGTATGTAGAAGTCAACTCCTAAAGGCTCTACTTTGAGATCTAGGTTTATTGGGGGGAGTTATCTCCTCGACCTACCCAATTGTATTCCAAATTAAAGCCATAGTAGGTCCAGGGAATCAGGGTCCTAACGCTTGATCTTTCTTTCCATGTTTTCCTGACAAAGAAAGAACTAGGTTATGCCTCTCTGTCATTTAAAATAGTTTCTAACCCTTCTCCATGATCCTGGAGCCTGTAAGTACTAGGTGAATGAGGAACATACTGTCTATGTAAGCATTGGGGATGGGGTGAGAAGGAGAGGAAGTGTAGTTGGCAAACCTATATTCATTTTGGGATATAACTTCATAGTACTACACTGTGTGCTCATTTGCATAGTTGTTTACATGTTATTTCCCCCATTAGAATATGGGCTTCTCAAAAGTAGGGACAGTGGGTTTCTTTTTTTTTCTTTTTTTTTTCTTTTGCTTTTCTTTTTATGCCTAAGTCTTAGCACAGAGTTTGGCACTTAGAAAGTGCTAATAAATACATATCTACTGATGAACTATTGACTGACTTCTTTCAAGATGATTAGATCCAGGAAGGTCAAGGGCTTGAAAATCAAGAAATCACCGAGTTGGGAGAAATCCTCAGATGTGATTGAATACAACCTCCAAAGAAATCACCTCTACATCAATCCTGAGAGGTAGTCACCTAACCTTTCCTTGAAGACAACTCATTAGGGGAAACCCACTATTTCTCAAGGAAGCCCTTTCTAATTTTGAATTACTCTGATGATAAAGTTTTTCCTTATATCAAGTCTAAGTTTTTATCTTTTCAACTCCTACCTATAGCTCCTTCTTCTACCCTTTTGGGCCAAACAGAAAGAGATTGAATTTCTCTTTTACACAAATGTCCATCAAACATAGCTATCTTTCCCCTGTTAAGTCCTGTATTCTTCTCATTATATAGCATATACCGCTTTCCTTCAACTGATACTCCTATGGTATGAGTTCAAGGTATTACACCAGCCTAGTAGCTTTCCTATAGAGTTCATCAATGTCTCATTCCAGGGTTCTGAACCGTAAGCTGACAGAACTAGGTTTTATAAACAATGCAAAGTTTCTCTATATTACATGAATAATGCATCCAAGAAACAATGGACTTAATGAATGGATTTAATTCTTGGTTTTCATAGTGGGCTACTATGCTTGTTATTATGTGTACATTAATAAAAGATATTTGTCTGAATGATTACATTCTTCAATTTTATGTTTGGGGGAGAGTAATTATAGTGACATTCATTCAGTTCTTGATTTTCTATGCCAATGGAGGTACATAAATATGCATATTATTTAACAAAACAAAAAATTCTAATAATAATCAGCAAACATTTGCTTATATGGTCAATCACTCAGGTATATATCCTTTTCCAAGGACAGGTTCTTCATTTTCTTAATATTAGTGTGCTTTTGATTAAGCTGGGTGGAGGGAGAGAAAGGAGACTTTCTTATCATGCATAATCAAGGGATAATTGTATACTGGCAACTCTTCAAAATGGTTTTTAAATGAGTGAGAAGAGAAAAAAATTATTAGATATTTAAGCTTAGACTTCAAAGAGGATAAATAGGAGTAATTAAATAATTAAAAGTAACCAATTTTTCCTAGTACAATAAAGACATAGAATAATATGTTGCTAAGTGAACTGGTATGATAGTTTTCCTCAAGTATTTGAAGTGTTGCCATGTGCAGAAGGAATTAGACTTACTCTAGTCTCAGAGGGCTGAACATGTGATGTAAAGTGGGAAGAACATATGATGAGGCAAATTTAGGCTTAGTGTCAGGAAATAAAACAAAACTTCCTAGCAACTGGTGTGCATGTGTGTGTGGGGTCCTTATGTGTTTCCTCTAAGTGGAGGTCTTATGTCAAGGCTGAATAACCATTTATTAGTAATGTATTGTGATATGGGTATGGCACTAGATGGCTACTTTCTAACTTTCAAATGAATTAGGTAATTCTGTGCTTTTTTTGTAAAGTTCTACTCTCTATCACCTTATCATGGTATAGAGGTGCCCCAGATTCTTGAAAGCTGTGTCTGGTGGAGCATTCCTACCAGCTAGAAAGAATTCAGCCATGGATGAGAATGGTTTCTATCAGTGGACTGATATCCAGTGGTAAGTTTGGAGGGTCTCTTTTCTAGGTAGTGCTTACTAAACACTTGCTGATTGACAAATGGTTGGCCACTGGATAGTCACTATATTTGACCAAAGTAATTCACTTGACGTTTGCTGAAGTTGCAATCAATCTGGAGTGGTACTCATTCTTGTTGGAATACTAAAGAAGAAAGCAGACAAACCCTCCCCCCACAACCCTCACAAAACACCAGTTCTTCCTATTTCCACATTCAGAACCAGAAATGCTAGGGTCTCTTCTGCTTCATTTCCATTATACAGAATCCCATTCTTCTGCTAACAGTGGCCTCCCCTGCTACTGCAGGGTTGAGAGGACAGTAAAACTTCCTGACCTTGGGTACCAAGGAATTAGCATTGAAAGCTTAGAGGATTTGGAGGCTTGAGGATTCATAGCTCAAAGGGGCATTTGTCTATAGATCTGCAAGAAGGAATAGGGCTCAGAAGGATTTAGGGCTCAGGGTTCTCATTAGCACTGTTTCAGACATTTCTAACATTGTTTGTATAAAAATGCTTCTGATTTCTAAACAGACAAATAGATTTTTGAAATGCACCCTGTTAGTCAACTGAAGATGTCTGCATGTATCACTCATATATTAGTTTGGCTATGAACGATATATGTGCCTGTGTAAGAGTAATACTCAGAATGCTTGAGTGCCACTTAGTGGCTATTTCCTCATTCTTGTCATATTTTAGCAGTGTATTTCCTAGGACTTGGAGTTTCTTTGGAGTTTAAGTTTCAACCAGCCTTAAAAAATTGTCCATGTCATCATTAAAGAGTCAGTCAGTGTTAATAAACATTTCTTAAGCTCCTACTGTGTCAGACTCTGCACTAAGCTCTGGAGACACAAAGAAAAGCACAAGATAGTCCCTTGCCCTCAAGGAGCTGACAGTCTAACTGAGGGAAGACAACATATAAAAACATAAAAAAGAGGGGGACAGACGGGGAGAAGGTTACTTGGAGCAAAGGATGATGAAGTCCTGTAGCTAAGGAGGGAGATGGTCTAAAGAGGTAAGAGTTTAAGAGTTGATCTCATCATGAAGAATGATGAGTTTCTTGAGATGATAAAATCAGGAAAGTCCATCAAAGAATTTTTATAAAATTATTGCATATGTTATACTATACTGAGGTGACAAATCAGATGTGGTTCTTATCCTCTTGATGTTTACAATACAACATATATAGACAAGATTCATGCTCTGAGTGAGTATCCATGGAATTAAGAGCGAACAAGGTGAGAAACAATGTATGATACTGCAAAAGGGCAAACACATATTGGATTTGAAGTTAGAAGACCTGGGATACTAGGTTTGTTTTTGACACTTATTTACTATGTGACCTTGAGCTGGATATGTTGTTTTTCTGTGCATCAATGTCTTCTTCTGGGGAAAAAATGGAAGGATTAAATTAGATGAATTTCAAGGCTCCCTCCAGGTCTCAAAGTCTATGAAGCTTAGTTCAAATATATGAATGAAAAATTCAGTCATTCATATGTTTTTCTGTATGACATAAATTCTTGGGTATTTGGAAATATTAGGATGGTTGATAATTAAATTTTTTTTCCATCCAGATGTTTGGCATGCTATCAACAGAGCTAAAGCCAACAATTTCAACACTAACCAATAAATAAAATGTATAAACAATGATGTTTGCTATACTCATTTCTGGCACTGAGAATGTTTTTTTTTTTGGGAGGGAAACAGGGTAGGGTACAGTGAGTAGCAGAAAATAGAAAACAATTTGAAGAGAAAGAAAAAAGATAAAAAAGATTAGTTTCATCTGAACTGGGGAAGAATATTAGTAAAAGAATTAATAATAACTATTAACTAATTAAATATATATACACACATACATACATACATACACACACATGCACACACACACACATATATTATTCCACTGTGAAAATAGTTTAGGAGAAACAAAAATACTAGGAGTATCAAAAATACTGTGCAAAATGTGAAAATTTGAATCCAACCAATTAATTATCTGACTAAAATGAACTGCTTTTTTTCTACCATATTCAAATTTGATTACATCTTGATATAGCTTTAACCAATATAAATACTTCAAAGATTATTCTTAATTAAATTCAGCAAGCACACAGCATATGAAATGCTGGACTTGAGACCAAGAAATGCTGAGTTCAAATGGGATTTCAGAAATTATTATGTGACTTTGGGCATGTCACTTAACTTGTTTGTCTCAGTTTCTTTTTATACCAAAAGGGGGATAAAATAGCATCCATCTCCCAGGGTTGTTGTGACGATAAAATAAGATAACATTTGCAAAGCATTTTTCAAACTTTAAAAGTTTGTACCATATAAATATTAAGTCCTTACTATATTGCAAATAAATTGAAAGGTAATCTGACACAATGGGCAGAGAACTTAGAGCCAGCAATACTTACATTCAAGTCATATTTTCTCTATGACCCTGGGCAAATCACCTAATCTCTAAGCCTATCACTTATATAGAAGTTACTGGACTTCTTACATTTAGAAATCATAGATCCAGTCCCTCTCCTAGCCCTAGGTATTGTGTACTGTCCAAGATTCTAGGGATGCAAAAGTGAGAAATTATATAGATCTTGCCCTCAAAGAGAGGAGATAACCCATATGCCCTCCAAGGCACCACTTATGTACTCTAATATGAGCCTACTGGACACAGTGTCTAAACACAAAGGTTTGGGCAGAAATTTCAGCATTGTGATAGGCTGGTGGACAAGCAATTCAGACATCAGATTTTGGAGAGCTCCACAGAATTGGAGTAGGAATCTGCTTCTTTTTGGCTAATTTAATTTAATTTAATGCTAATTTAATAAAATGCTAGCATCTGGAGGACCAGGAAAGGTAGGTGCTATTATTATTACCCCCATTTTACAGGTGAGAAAACTGAGGCAGACAGATATTGAAGGATGAATTAGAGTAGGAAGAGTCTTGACAGAAAGAAATAGAGCAGTTAGAAGGCTATTGCAGTAGTACAGGCAAGAGCTGACCAGTGTTAGAACTAGGGATGTGATCGAATGAGTAGAGAAGGAACATATATAAGAGATATTGTGAAGACAGGAATGACAAGATGTGACAATGTTTTGCATATGTGAGATGAGTGAGAGTAAAAGGTCAAGAATTTTGCAAGGATACAAGCCTGGATAATTGGGAGTATGGCTGTGTCTTCCAAAGTCATAGGGAAATTTGGAAGGGGGACAGTTATGGAGGAAAAAATAATGAGCACTCCTTAGCATTTTGAGTCTCAGAGAGTTTGAGATACCTACAGTACATTTCATTTGGTATGTCCAAGAGGTAACTGGAGATGCACGACTAGCTCAATAGAGAGATTCTCTGTCTGTCTCTAGAAATTGTCTGCACAGAGATGATAATTAAATAAGCAATAGGAGCTAAGGAGATAGTCAAGTGAGATAGTACAGAGTAAAAAGAGAAGGGAGTCAATGACAGAGCCTTGTGTAATATCCATGCTTTGAGGGCCTGACATGGATGAAGAAACAACAAAGAAGAGAGAGGAATGACTATCCATATAGGAGGGGATTGACATGAGAGAAATGTCACAAAAAAACAAGGGAAGACAAACTTTCTGGAAGAAGGTGACAGCCTCAAACCCTGCAGAGAAGACAAGAAGGGTAAGTATTGAGAAAGTTCTTTAGACTTGGCAATTAAGAGATTGTTGGTAACTTTGGAGAAGATAGTTTCAGTTGAATGCAAAAAGATTAGAAGAGAATGAAAGAAGGCATATAGATGGTAGACTGATTTTTTGAGGAGTTTAACCATAAAAGGAAGAATTATATAGAATCATAAATAGTTAGCAGAAATAATCATATTGAGTTTTTTTGAGGATGGAGGAGATAATGGGGTGGATTTATAGGCAGCAGGGAAGGAGCTGATAGGGAGAAGTTCAAGACAGATAGTGGGATGATAATATGGTCAATTGGCTAGAGAAATAATGAGGGAATGAGATTACAGGTACATTTAGAAGGATGTGCCATGGCAAGAATGGCCACTTCTTTATTTGAGATTAAATTTAGGAGTAGAAAGTGGAGTGAGCTGAGTGATGTGAAACAAGGAAGGGAAAAGGGAGTCCTCTGAGAAAAGTCTCAATTTTAATTTGGAGAGGTATGAAGTCCTTAGTTAAGGGGGTGGCCTGTGGGTCCTTATACCTTCTTGAGAAGAAGAAACTTTAGGAGAATGTTTGGAACAGCCACTGTGGAGAGTAGTTTAAGAAATCAATTAGGGAGGTGGGCAGAGCCAAGATGATGGAGTAGAAAGATGCACACAATCTAGCTCTTTCCCCACAGCCCATAAAATACCTGTAAAAATGACTCTAAACAAATTCTAGAGCAGCAGAAGCCACAAAATGACAGAGTGAGAGATTTCCAGCACAAGGTAGCCTGGAAAGCCAACAGGAAAGGTGTATCACACAGGGCATAGAGCAGACTGCAGCCCACAGAACCCAACCTAGCCCTGGTTGCTTGGCACTGGCAGGAACAGGATGGGAACAGGTCTTGGGGGCAGAATCCTCAGTAGCAGCAGTGGTTCTCAGATCCCTCTACCCACAAATGCTAAAGAAAGCTTCAAAGATCAGTGAGAAAGCTTTTCCATCTGGGTGCCAAGGGAATGAGGTCTGGCCCCACTGGGAGCAGTCACTGCAGGGGCAGCATCCATTTTTGGAGCCCTCCACTTAAAGTCCTTGGGAGAACTGAGAAGCTGATAGGAATGTCAGCCCTGACCCAGGCCCTGGGGTGAGGAGGAGGAGAAGTGCTGGCAGAGCTGGAGGTGGCTATGGAGGAGGAATTCTACTACATGCAGATTCTAGGCAGAAAAATTTTTGGTTGCTTCCAGACCACTACACAGGCCAGGAGAGGAACTAACTCCTCTCCCTTGATTTGCCACCTTGGAGGAACTGGGACCTTACAGGTCCCCAGAGTATACCATCCTTTTGACAAAGGACTCAAACGTCTAGTAACTGGAAAATGCCCCCCAAAGAAAAAGAATAAGATAATAATAGGTTACTTTCTTGGTGAGTAGGTATTTTCTTTTATCCTGTTGGATGATGAGGAGTGCTGCATGCCATCAGAGGAAGAACTAGGGCTAAGGACCTCTGCATCCAAGACCTCCAAAGTGGATGTGCATTAGTCTCATGCCATGGAAGAGCTCAAAAAGGATTTTGAAAATCAAGTAAGAGAGGAAGAGGAAATGTTGGAGGAGAAATGAGAGCAATGCAAGAAAATCATGAAAAGTGAGTCAACAGCTTTCTAAAGGAGACCCAAAAAATGCTGAAGAAAATAACACCTTTAAAAATAAGCTAACTCAATTGGCAACAGAGGTCCAAAAAGCCAATGAGAAGAATGCTTTAAAAAGCAGAATTAGCCACATGGAAAAGGCAGTTCAAAAGTGAAAACAGTTCTTTAAAAATCAGAATGAAGCAGATGGAAGCTAATGACTTCATGAGAAACCAAGAAATTACAAAACAAAACCAAAAGAATGAAAAAATAGAAGAGAATGTGAAATATCTCATTGGAAAAACAATTGACCTGGAAAATAGATCCAAGAGAGGTAATGAAAGCCATGATCCAAAAAAGAGCCTAGACATCATCTTTCATGAAATTATCAAGGAAAACTGCCCTGATATTCTAGAACCAGAGGGCAAAATAAATATTGAAAGAATCTATCAATCATCGCCTGAAAGAGATCCAAAAAGAGAAACTCCTAGGAACATTGTGGCCAAATTCCAGAGTTCCCAGGTCAAGGAGAAAATATTGCAAGCAGCTAGAAAGAAACAATTCCAGTATTGTGGAAATACAATCAGGATAACACAAAATCTAGCAGCTTCTACATTAAGGGATTGAAGGGCTTGGAATATGATATTCCAGAAATCAAAGGAGATGGGATTAAAATCAAGAATCACCTACCCAGCAAAACTGAGTATAATACTTCAGGGGAAAAAATGGTCATTCAATAAAATAGAGGATTTTCAAGCATTCTTGATGAAAAGATCTGAACTAAATAGAAAATTTGATTTTCAAACACAAGAATCAAGAGAAGCATGAAAAGGTAAACAGGAAAGAGAAATCATAAGGGACTTTCTAAAGTTTAACTGTTTACATTCCTACATGGAAAGATAATATTTGCAACTCTTGAACCTTTTCTCAGTATCTGGGTAGTTGGTGGGATTATACACACACAGACACACAGACAAAGGATACAGTGACGAATAAAAAGAGATATCTAAAAAAATAAAACTAAAGGGTGAGAGAGGAATATATTGGGAGGAGAAAGGGAGAAATGGAATGGGGCAAATTATCTCTCATAAAGTAGGCAGGAAAAAGCTTTTTTCAATGGAGGAGAAAAGGGAGGAGGTGAGAGGGCAAAAGTGAAGCTTATTCTCTTCACATTTGGCTTAAGGAGGGAATGACATGGTCACTCAGTTTGGTATGAAAATCTATCTTACACTACAGAAAGTAGGAGAGAAGGGGATAAGTGAGGTGGGGGGATGATAGGAGGGAGGGCAAATTAGATGTAAACACTTCTGGGGAGGGTCAAGGTCAAAAGAGAGAATAGAATAAATGGAGGGCATGATAGGATGGAGGGAAATATAGTTAGTCTGACACAGCATGACTATTATGGAAGTCCTTTGCAAAACTGCACATATATAGCTTATATTGAAATGAATATTGAAAACTGAAAATAAATTAATAAACATTTTAAAAAAAGAAATCAATAAGGGAACATAGATTACATTATTTGCTTTGAGATAGTGATGACCCATTTGAATTTAGATAACATAAATTTGCAGTGGGCCCAGTCATCAGAGTTTTGAGATTTCCTCAAGTTCTGTTCAGTAACATGTGAATAAGAAGAAAGGAGGGATATATGTGAGTAATTCAGAGTTGGAATGAGGCAAGGCATGAAGGTGGAGAATAGTGCAGAGTGAAGTTGGTTCATGAGGGGGTTGAGGGAAGAAAGGAAGGAGAGTAGCACAGGAGATGAGAGTATGAGAAAAAAAAAAACCTCATTGGTCGAGGGAATAGAGGTCAAAGGAATTGTAACAGAATTCTTTAGTTTTCAAATTGTTTTCATTATAGTAATTTTGAGAGGTAGTGAAAGTATTATAATTTCCACTTTATAGATGAGAAAACTGAGGTCCAAAATGGTTAGGTGACTTTCCCATGGTCATACAACTAGTAAAACCAGATACAGCATTGAAATGTAGATATTTTGACTTTAGAGTAGATGTTCAAATGATCTCTATAAGGTAAAATAATTCAGAAAATTTAAAAAAGTGTGTAAATTTTAAATAATACTTTAATAGCCTAATTCGTACACATTGTGGCTTTGTGTTCAAATTCTCTACGATTGTAACAACTAATGACTCTTTAGAATTGTAAATTGCAGAGAAGATGCTGACCTGCACTGGTAGGACTTTTCTCATCTGGGAGTTTCTTATAGCAATGAAATCACAGTTTACATCCCTGTGCCTATCCATATTATGAAGAGATTTACATGTTTATCTCACTGGTCTTCACAACAACCCTATTATGTGAATCTTACAGATATTGTTATTATTTTCATTTTGCAGATTAGGAAAAAAAGAAGAAATGAACAATTTTAGCAAAGTTTCAGGTTATAAAATTTTAAATTTTTGTTATTCAGTCATTTTTAGTCATGTCAATTCTTTGTGACCCCATTTGGGGTTTTCTTGGCAAAGATATGAGAGCAGTTTGCCATTTCCTTCTCCAGCTCATTTGACAGATGAGGAAAGTAGGGTTAAGTGATTTTCCTGGAGTCACAGAAGTGACAAGTATCTGAGGCCAGATTTGAATTCAGGAATATGAGTCTTCCCAACTGCAGTCCTGGCACTCTATTCACTATGCCACCTAGCTGCCTGAGGATATAAAGTAAACCTACATAAGTCATCAGCATTTCTATATACTACCAACAAAATTCAGCAAGAAGAGATAGAGAAATTTCATTAAAAAAAAAAAAAAAACTGCAGACAGTATTAAATACCTGAGAGTCTACCTGCCAAGACAAACTCTGGGACCATATAAATAAGATTATAAAACATTCTTCACACATAGACAGATCTAAAAAATTGAAGAAATAGTAATTCTTCATGAGAAGACTGAGTCAACATGGTAAAAATTATAATTCCACCTAAGTTAATTTATTTAGTACCATGCCTATTAAACTACCAAAGAATTTTTTATAGAGTTGGAAAAAATGGCGATAAAATTCATCTGGAAGAACACAACAGAATCAATGAAAAAAATGTGAAAGAAGGTAGTCTAGAAGTAACAGATTTTTAAACCATATTACCAAGTGGCAATCATGAAACAATCTGATACTAGCTAAGGAACAGAATAGACTATATTAAGTACATAATACACAGTAGTTAAATATCATAGTAATGTAGTTTTTGATTAACCCAAAGATTTAAGCTTTTGGGGTAAAACCTCATCATTTGACAAAAATTGCTGGGAAAACCGGAAACAATTTTTGTTTGTTTCTATGATCTCAAAAACTACCATCTCAAATCATATGCCAAGATAGGATTGAAATGGGTAAATGGTTTAAACATAAGGGTGATATCATAAGTAATTTAGAGAAACATGGAAAAATATACCTGTCGATCTATGAGTAAGGAAAGAGTCTATGACCAAAGAAGAGATCACAAAAATTAATCGTATAATTTTGATTGAATGAAATTTAAAAGATTTTGCCCAAACAAAACCAACAAAGCCAATATTAGACCACAAACAGAAAACTGAAAAAAATTTTTTTTAGAGCAAATTTCTCTGACAAAGGCCTCATTTCTCAAATATATAGGAGACTAAGCCAAATTTATAAAATATGAGCCACTCCTCAAATAATAAATAGTAAAAGGATATGAACAGGCAGTTCTCAGAAGAAATCAAAGCTGTCAACAGTCACATGAAAAAATGCTCTATATCATCACTGAGTAGAGAAATGCAAATTAAAACAAGTCTAAAATTCCACCCCACACCTATCAAATTGTCTAACATGACAGAAAAAGAGAATCACAAATACTAGAAGGGATGTGGAAAAAATGGGTCACTGATGCACTGTTGGTGGAGTTGTGAACTAGTCCAACTGTTCTGGAGAACAATTTGGAATGATGCTTAAACGACTATAAAACCATGTACATTCTTTGACTCAGCAAAACCACTACTAGGTCTATATCCCAAAGAGATCAAAGTAAAGGGAAAAGGACAAAAGCATTTATTTATTTATTTTTTGTTGTTGTTCACTTGTTTCAGTTGCATCTGACTCTTTGTGACCCTATTTGGGGTTCTCTTGGCAAAGCTAGTGTAGTAGTTTTCCATTTCCTTCTCCAGCTCGTTTTACAGATGAAGAGACTAAGGCAAACAATGTTAAATGACTTGCTTAGGGTCACATAGCTGCTCTTTTTGTGATCTCAAAAAATTGGAAATTGGTGGGATGCCCCTCGACTAGGGATTACCTAAGAAGTTATGGTAAATGATTGTTATGGACAACTACTGTACTACATGAAATAAAGAACAGGATGTTTTCAGAAAGACCTGGGAAGACTCACAGGAACTGATGCAAAGTGAAGAGAGCAGAACTGGAATGTCACTTCACACAGTAATGGCAATATTTTAAGGATGATCAACTGTGAATAACTTAGCTACTTTGATTAAGACAAAGATTTAAGACAATTCCAAAGGACCCATGAAAAATGCTATTCACCTCCATAGAGAAAACTGATGAGCTCTGATTGTAGTATACTTATTTTGTTTTCTTTATCTTTTTTGTTTATGTTTTCTGTTGCAACACGACTAATATAGGAATATCTTTTGCATGAGATCACATGTATAATTGATATTATATTCTTTGCCTTCTTGAGGGGTAGGAGAGGGGCAGCAGGAAGGAGAGAATTTGGAATTAAAAATTTAAAAAAAAGGAATGTTTAATTTTTTTGTGTATGTAATTGGGAAATATTTAATGAAATAAAAAATACTATTTTGCCAAAAAGGAATAAAAATGGTGGTCTTCAGAGACGTTAACAATGCCAGATTGTCTCAGTTTAATTCCATTCAATAAATATGTGCCATATTATTATGTGCCAGGCACTGTGCTAGGTAATGGGGATACAGTCTAATATGCAACAATCCTTAAACTCAAGTAGCTAACACTTGACTGGGATTTGGCACAAGACATAAATCTTTTTGGCTTCTACACAATAGATACTGCATGTTTTCCTTTAATTTTTGTATTTGTGGAAATAAAGAGAAATAGATCACAAAAATCCCCCTCCACAAAGAAAAATAATTTTACTTAATATTTAAAGTTGATTATAAACTGTAGCATAAATGCTACTAGGAAAAGCCAATGCAAAATTGGACATTGGAAAAAAAGAAAAATAGCTAATAAAAATTCATCACACCTGCCTTTAATTGCAGTTTTAGCTTGAAATGCAGTGTATATTAATAACATTGCCTGACAATTAGGAAAAAAAAGCTTTTCTGTTAAATTGCCCCAACTTCATTGACTCCTGCCTCTTAAGAGCTTCAAATGAAAAGAATGGATTTCATCAGAGAAAAAATAACCTTGGAAAGGAAATGCATAATTTAAGACAGAAGTAGGGAAATCTTGAGGAAAGTAGAGGAGAGGATAGCTAAACAATGGCAAGTATTTCATTTTATCATAATATAGTTTAACTGATTCAGAGCAAGCTGATAAGAATAAAATAAATTGGATTCAGAGGCATCAGTTCTCAAACACTGTAATTTTCAAAGTAATGCAAACTAAATCATTTGTTACTGATGTTAGAATATTCAGGTGCTTGAGAAAAAATGCTATTTTAAAATTATGTTTCTTCTACATTTTGCCTATGAATTATTCAGTATGTGTGTGTGGGAGAAATTGTTTACAACACATTTCCTGTCAACTTCTGTTTTGCTCTAAATGTTAAAAAACTTTAGGCAGCTCTACAATATAATCAGTAATAGAGGCAGATAGTATGTTTCTGACCCTTTATTTCAGTTTGCAGTCATATCCAATCATTTATGGATAAGATATAGGGAAAGACAACATACGTTAAAATTAGTCCCATCTTTTGCAGCTTTCAGAAAGTAGAAAGACCATAGAATCTTAGAGGTGGAAAGGATCTTGGAGAGATCATATAGTCCAACCCCCTCACTTTCCAGATGAAGAAAATGTATGCCAAAGTTTTGCCCAGGATCATATAGCTAGTTGGTACCAGGAATGGAATGGAATGGAAGCCAGGCACCTTAATTCTTGGTCTGCTGTTTTTCTTTTCACTCAGCCACACTTTTGCATATTTGTGCTGAACATTACATTTTATTTACCAGGTTAATATAAATATTCACGTATGGACCAGGTCCATCAGACTATGCGTCTTTGAAAGCAGAAATTGCTTTTTTGCCTTTGTATCTATAGTGCTTAGCATAGTGCCTGGCATACAGCTGGTACTTCATAAATGCTTATTGACATACTGACTGAGGTTTTTAGCAGAAAATGTGTTGGTTCCAAAGGGTAGAATCGGAACAGTGAGCACAAGTTGCCTAGATGCATAAGTTTGATGAAAATAAAAGTTTTCAAAAAATTAGTGATATTTCTAAGGAAAACGAACTATTTCAGAACTTGGATTCTCTCTCACTGGATGTTTTTATGCAAAGATCAGACACATTTGACATTGCAATAATGCCCAGCTATTTTTCTTTTGCTCTTATGGGTTTGAGCTATAGTAGCATTTATAGCTAGCATTTTTATGATATATTTTGTTGTATTTTAAGGTTCACAAAGCTCATTAAACATGTTAAGTCATTTAATCTACATGACTGCGCTATTTTTTGTTTGGTCATTTCAGTTGTGTCCATCTCATTATGACACCATTTGAGGTTTTCCTGGTAAAGATACTGGAATGGTTTGCCATCTCCTTTACCAGTTCATTTTACAATGAAGAAACTGAGGCAAATGGACTTAAATGACTTTCCCAGGGTCACAAAGTTATTAAGCATGTGAGGCCAGATTTGAACTCAGGAAGATGTTTCCCTGATTTCTGACCAGGCACTGTATCTACTGAGACAATTTGCTTCCCTCTAGGTGCTACCATATCCCCATTTTACCCGTGAAGTAAGCTAGGCACAGAATGGCTAAGTGATTTGTCTAGAATCACACAGCAAGGATATGAATACAAATTCCAAATCCAACACTCTACCCACTCCACTAGGTAATAATAGTTCTTAGAAGTGTGTGTGTGTGTGTGTGTGTGTGTGTGTGTGTGTGTGTGTGTGTGTATTTGAGACAGTCAAAGACAGAGTTCTCAGATATCCAACTAAGTTTTAGGGAGAAGAGAGGTGTGATTTGCAGTTGTGGAATGGTCTCAGAAGAATTTCTGGTAGACTTTTGTTGTTTGTATTTACGGTGAACATGGATGTGCCTGCCATTCTGGGAATTCACTTCAAAGAAAATGATCAAACTGCTCTGCTAAGACTGATTCAGGAGGAGCTGGGAATCTGGCCAGTTTTTTCAGCACACCTCTTACTTGATTTCTCTCAGAAACCAAACTTTTCCTGGAATGGAACCCAAAGTTAAGTCAATTCTATTTGCCAAAGATTTATTAAAATAATTTGAAAGACAGAATGATTGAATTTCAAAGGACTTTCCTCATTAGATTCTGGCTATATGTGACTGGGTGGTTGCCTACTTTGTGTGATTTAAGGGATAATGAAAGGGTCTTTTCTAACCCCAAGTATTTCCCCTCTTTAGCCTACAATTTTTCTAAATGTGGGATTAAGCAGAAGAGGGGATATTTTGTCTATAAGGTGATTGTTAATGATTGTTTGTTTTCTGGGAACCTGGGCATCCCTTTATCTTTTATTAGTATATTAGTGAAGATAAATTTATTAGACTAGTTATACTAGTTAGTGGCAATTACAAAGGGTCATCACGATATGAAAGTTCATCAAGACAGACAAATTCAATAGGAAGTAGCATATCCTAGGGAACTAGGGAACTGTTGACAACATGTGGACACTAGGCACTGGGGAAGGCAGTATTGAAAACAAACTTTGTCTTATTTTACAGACTTATCTTGGGCTCAGATTAGAATAAATAAGACAGCCATTATTAAAGCAAGAAATTAAGCAAAATAAGTACAAAATGCCAATCAAAGGACTTATAAATGTCAGCAAAACAATTCATTAAGTATAATCAGTGCCAATTCTCAATGAAATTACTAAGGATCAAAACTTGTCAAGAATAGACGCAGTGTTCTAGTATCAGTTACATGTTCTAATATCACACCCAAAGGTCATGGACTATATTAAATATTTTTTAATAATATATTGAAATATGTGAGAATATTAATCGAGTCAAACAATTTAGGAAGACATATGTATACTATATGTGTACTTGGACATGAAATACATTTGGCACATCATATTTTGGGACAAAATATTCTGAAAGTGAGGGCAACATGGCACAGTGTGGAAATAGGATTGGGGTCAGAAAACTGGTTTGGATTATCAGCTCTTTCACATTCTAGTTACCTAATCTTAGGCAAATCACTTAGCCTGTCATGGTTTCAGTTTCCTTCTCTGTAAAATGAGGGGATTGGTCAGTTCTAATCTATAATTCTTGGATTCAGGAATGAACACATTAGCAAAAATGGGTTTATTTGTAGTTTGTAATTCTGTGATTCTTTTCTAGTTTATGCAGACAAGACTCATGTGTTATAATACAGAGTAGGAAAATGCATCTTCTCTGTAAGGGATCCCTGCTTTTATTCCTCATGCAAAAATCTTCAATGAAAATACCCAGTACCCCAGAGCAAGGGTTGACAACCTCTCAGTGCTGGCATGCAAAGGCTCTGACTCCTTTCCTTCTCATGTATAGGAGAATAGGAGTGAGGCTAATTGTTCACTGACACTGGAAGATCGTTGTGAGGAGTATGTGTTTGGGGTCAGGAAGTGCTGCTGAACGTGTGGTAGCTTCAGTGAATAGGGCAGAAGGAGCGATGACTATCTGCTAGCTAGACTTCTGTAGCAGGCACTCAAGATTTTTTCTTTAAGTGTTTTCAAGATTGAGAATATTAGAAGTAGAAAAGATTTCCACAGGATCACAGAGATAGAGCTGGAAAGTAACTGTGAGGTCAGTTAGAACAGCTCTTTCATTTTATGGATGAAGAAACTGAGCCCCAGGGAGCTAAGTGTGTTGCCAGAAGTTGTGACAGAACTGGGATTTGAGTCCAGGTTCTCTGACTCCAAATGGAGGAAGCTTTCTATTGCACCCAAGAGTCTCCCTGTACCATGTTGCCTCTTGGAACCTGCCATACAGTGCTGGTCCACATGCTGTCTTTGGTCCCTAAACTGGAGGTTGCTGATATCTCTACTTAAAACATAAGCAAATAAAAAAATACTCCTCCCCTCACCTCAATACTTCAAGCATCTTTGATTTTGTAAGTGTGGTCACTGCTCTCTCCATAGACACAGATTGTAATGCTTCTAAAACATAATCAGTGGTCCTTGAGAGTTGCTTTGGCTGAAAAATTCATTGCCCTGTGGCTAATCTGGTGATTGATGACCCTCCTAGAAGTAAGCTTGGCTGGTCATCAGGTGATAGATGTACAATCCATCACCCAGACTTAAGGCTTTTTTTTGCTTGATAGAATCTTCAAGAGCTTGTTTCCTTTGTCATTGCCATCATCCCATGATGAAGTTTCAGAGTGGAACTGCTAGATAATAAAATATTATCAAACTATATAACCAAAGAAAAGTAATAACTTGAAAAAAGCCACCATAATATATATTTATATATTACATATAATATATTATATAATATACAAATATATTATATATGTATATTATATATGTATATTATATATATTTCTATGAGGTTGGACAGTTAGAACAAAAAGAATGAGATGTTAGCCCAGTGCTCTTTGGTTGCTTAAAAACTTCATAATAAATAGTTTCAATACAGAATTGAGAGATTCCAAAGGAAGATGGGTACCTCCCCTTTAAATCAGGGAAAATTACCATTTTTGAGGAGTTGCTGAATTTTGTTCCCCCAGGAGGGAGCAATAGCAGCCTCGACAAACTTTGCATGGAAAAACTGATACTCTTTGGAAATGAAAAGGTTTTGGATCTGAGGACTCAGGAGTTAAGCAGCAGGGAACATATTTGGGGACCTCTGTTTTATCTTGCATTTGTCCTTCATTGCTGAAGAAGATCATGCCATCAAAGAAATGATGACATGACTTGCATTTGACTTTGTTTTGAGTGAGGGAGGGCTGTGCAGGTCATCAGCCTCACTTCTCCTCTGGAGCCATCTGAATCCAGTGACTAGATATTCATCAGGTTGTCTGGAGATATCCCAGGATGCACTGGGAGAACTTGGCCCCTTTAGGTCAAAGTCTCTTCAGGTATTCACTGAAGGGAAGGGAAGAGAAAGGAAGGAAAGGAATCTAGCCAGTAAACCCCAAGTTATCTGGGCTGGCTATCCAAATTTATCCTCCCATAGAGAGGAATTCAATTTCTATATTGATGGGGAATGGTAATAGTAAGTTGACTTAAACTTTAAAAAATTATTTTTCTGTTTTTTATAACCAAGAAAGACTGCCAAGCTAATTTTCAAAGGGAAGCAACACTATGGAACATTAGAGTTCCATTAGTTCCAATTTAATAATTTGTTATTAAAAGACAGGACCAGTGAAGAATACATACCTGTTTCATCCTTGCAACAGCTCAGTTTGAAAACAGAACTGATCTGTCTTTTTGATAGCAGGCAGGGCAAGTCTGAATAGCTCGAATGTAAGAACTTTCTGCTTCTACATATTCTCCTTTCTTAAACTGGAAGTAACCTAAATGGCAGGTTCAGGAGTTTTATTCACTAGAATTAGAATATGACTTAGGATGTTGCCTCCTACTAGGATGAATTGAATTCTAAAGGGAGGATGGGCTAAAATGTGAATTTTTGTGAAAAAAGGCTCAGCAAGACATGCTAGGTAACCAAATAACTTTTGACATATGATATAACATTATTGGATTCAATTATTTTTTAAAGTGAAATTGTCTCTTGAGTTTTGGGTTTCTCCAATTTTACTGCCCACTGCACTGAGTAATACTTTTCTTGAATTTTCCTGAACTAAAATTTTCTCACCTCAGAGGATGACCTCCAGTTTTAGTGCATTTGAATTTTGTAAGGAAATTCATAAATGCCCTACTAATAAACCTTATGATTTTATAGACTTTGTTTATAACTCTTTTCTGTTTCCATCTTTCAAGGCAGAGTATTTTCACCATCTTAGTTTATCGCTGCAGTTTTGCAGCTGAATTAAAGTGCCTCAAATCTGAGTACAGTGTGGCTACTCATGAACCTATTGCCATTACTGAATGACAAGGAAGCTTTAACTTGCAGTGATCCTGATATGACCTAGTATAGGTTTAGTAGTGGTACTTCTGAGTCAAATTATTTATAGTCATATAGTTTAAAAACTTTTTGGATAATGGTGATAATAATAGCTATTTATATAGTCCTTACTATGTGCCAGGTGCTGTGCTAAGCAATTTAGCATTATGATCTCATTTAATTTTCACAACAATCTTGAGATGGAAGTGTTATAATTATCCCAATTTTATAGATGAGGAAACTGAGGCAAAAGAAGTTGTGAGTTACCCAGGGTAATACAGCTAGTAAGTATTTGAGACTGGATTTGAACTCAGGTTTTCATGACTGAAAACCCAGTGCTTTATCCATTGTGCTACCTTTTGGTATAGTTCTAAATTGCTTTTAAGAATGGCTCTGACAATTCATAGTTATACCAATAGCGCATCAATGTGCCTGTTTTCTTGTTTTCCCTATTTGTCCTTTTTCTTTTTTTGGTCAACTATGTCAATTTTACCTATGTGAATTGCAACAACAGAATTACTTTAATTTGAATTTCCCTAGTTATTAGTGATTTGAGCATTAAAGCATTTTTCATATGACTGTTGATACCTTGTATTTCTTCCTTTGAAAACTGATCATATCCATGGGCTATTTATCAGTTGGGGGATGAATCTTATAAAGTTGAGTCAATTCATTATATATTTCAGATATGAGACCTTTATCACAGAAACTTTCTACAAAGATACTATCCCAGATACCTTTTTTTCCCTTTTAGTTTTGCCTGGATTGGTTTTGTTTGCATGAAAATTTCTAATTTTATGTAATCAAAAGTTCTCATTTTATCTTTTGTCATCCTCTTCAAGAGAATGTCCATCAGTTTGGGGATGGCTGAACAATTTATGGGATATGAATTGTGCCATAAGAAATGTTGAAAGGAATTTTTCAATGAAACCCGGGAAGGCTTTTATGAACTGAGGCAGTAAAGTGAACAAAATTAACAGAACAGTTAATACAATAGTAAAAATATTATAAAACCAAACAAATTTAAAAACTTAGCAACAACAATTAATGGCCTGAACAACTAAAATTTCAGAATACTGACAATGAAGTATGATGCTTATCTTCTGACAGAGAGGTAATGGATGCAGGATGCAGAGTAAGGTATTTTTTGGACTTGACCAGCGGGGGAATCTGTTTTGCTTTATTCTGAATGTTCATTCAAAGGATTTTGGTTTTGTTTTTATAATATTGAAGGTAGGTGGGATGGAAAAAATTAGATTTTCATTAATTAAATGAAAACTAGTTTTGCCAATTTTTCTCCTCTTGATTTTCCGTTTTTATTGTAAACTTAATAATTATCAATAAAAACAAACATTTCAATTACAAAGAATAAGAAAACAAGATTATATAAGAAACTGCAAACTATTACAAGTTTTTAAAAGAAGCATCCATGCTTAAGAGTCTTTTAAGTATGCATGTTAAATTTAACAAAGTAAGGACAAAATTGCTCTATTTGTATCCCATTTTGTACTTTCTTGGTTTTCTTCTGTGGACTAAAGATGTTTTATTGCTTATTTCTTATGTATGTAATCAACCACTAATTTACTACTGCTGTTTCTTGCTTCTTCCCCCTAACCCATTCTCTTCTTTGTGATGCACACATGCACGTATGCACACATGCACATATGCACACACTCAAGCAAATCAATTTGTTATATTGTTTATGTTTAAGAATGCATATCCATTTCCTAGTATATGATGGGTCATTGGAGAGGAAAAGTCATATATCTAATGAAGAAAGGTAACCCACCAATAGCTTTGTGAGAAAAAGCACCAAATCACCAGTAATAAGAAAAAGGCAAATTTAAAAGAGTGCTGAGATTCTACTGTGCATAAATGGTATTCATAAGAGTGCAGTGTCAAAATATTCATTTTTCATTCTGTACTTCTCTGTCAGTGAGTGTATAGCATGCTTCATCAGCAGTCCTCCAAACTGTTGCTGGTCACTACGTTGATTTGAGATTTTAAGTCTTTCAAAGTTGTTTATTTTCATAAAGTCATTAATTCAAATAACTCTAGTTTCATTCTATGTTAGTTAATACAAATCTTTCTAGGTTTCGCTGACCATATCCATTCATCATTAGAATATTGTTGTGCTCCATTGCATTCACAAACTATAATCTGTTAAGCTATTCCAAAGTGAATGGATAGCCTCTTAGTTTCCAATTCTTTGCCACCATAAAAGAACTGATATCAATATTTTTAGACATAAGGGTTCTTCTGCTCTTTCTTTGATTTCTTTGGGGGTAGTTCTAACCTTTGGTATAAATACAACTTGGTTATAGTGAATATAGAGACATATGTAAATATATAAACATGCAATAAAGAATATATAGACATTTTTATATATATGAATATATTTATACATAGTCATTTTTGTCACGATTTTATTTAAACTTTTTGTATCAATATTCATTAGTAATATTGGTCAATATTTCCCCTTCTTTGCTTTATCTTTTCATAGTTTAGGTATTATGACCACATTTGTTTCATAAAAAACTTTGTAGAATTCATTATTTCTCTCTTATTGAGAATAATTTTTGTAGTATAGATATTAATTGCTCTTTAATTGTTTGGTAGAATTTATTGGCAAATGCATCAGGAAAAGGGTTTTTCTTCTTTGGCAATTACTTTGTTTCTGCTGCCCATCAAAGAGTGGACCTAGGGAGTCTAGCTGATTGACCCAACCAGCATAAATGCCACAAATTATGAAGAGCCCAGCAGCATAGTGCCCTGCCTGGCACAGTCCGACAGCAGTTTCCTAGCAGCAGAGCAACTGCTTTGTCCAACCTGGTATTAGCAAATCCAGTGAGCAGACAGCTCAGCAGATGAGTGACCTGTATGACCTAGCCCAGCAATGGAGTGACCTATCTGACTGAGATGCCATGCCTTGCAAGGAGTAAGCTCAGTTAAGCTATCCGACTAGTGACAATGCTATTTCCTGTGAGAAGCCAGCACAGCTGAGCATGGAGTGACTTATTCACAACTGGTATTATGCCGTGTAGTGAACTTTGAGAGGCCCCTGTGGAGAAAGAATGAATATCAATTCCCTAGACTTTTAAAATTCGAGTTACCTTAGTCATGTGTATTCCCTACACATTTATCTCATTGACATACTTTAAGTTTGCTTGTCTACTTCTGGAAGAGGTATAGTGAGCTCCCTATTATAATCTATTGTCTATTTGCTTTAAAATTTTTAAATATTTTTTCCTTTAAATATTTAGATGCTATGCCATTTGGTGCATATGGATATTTATTGATAGTCATCTGTCCTCCGTGGTGTCTTTAAGCGTAATGGAGTTTCTCTGCTTCTCTCTTTTAATTTTAGTCTTTTCTTTGTCTGAAATCATGATTGCTACCCCTGCTTTTTTGAATTCGCCTGAAGAATAGTAGTTTTTATACTAACCTGTTACTTTGTGTGAATTTTTATGTTTCAAGTATGTATCTTGTAAATAAATTATTTTATTCTCTTCCATCTAATAAGTGATTTTATCTCAACTAACACCATAGTTGTAATAGTTAATCATGTATTTTCCATCATCTTATCTTGAACATTTTATTTTTTCCCCTACTCTCCTTCTTTAGAAAGCAGATCTGACAGAGAAATACATTTAATCCTTGAGATTTATAATTGAATTATTTGTTTCTGCTCCATTGCATCTCTTCTTTTCCCATTGTCCTGCTCTTTACCATGCGGTTTTACTTTTTCTTTCTTTTCTTGTTACATGACTTTTTGTGATGGCAAGAAACTGTAATAAGAAAGGATGCTGCAGCAAACTGGAGAAGGATGAGGACTTGTTTTATTTTTCTTGATGTTTTATGAAGGTCATTGACTTCCACTTGAGTAATTCTAATTTTTAAGTAGTTATTTTCTTCTATGAGGTTTTCCACTTCGTTTTACCATTTGGACAATTCTAATTTTTAAAGAGTTATTTTCTTCAGTGCTTTTTGGTGCCTCTTTCAAAAGGCTGTTAATTCTCTTTTTATTATTTTCTTTCATTATGCTCATTTCTGTCCCTAATTTTTCATTTGCTGCTCTTATTTGATCAATTTTTTTGCTCTTTTTTATTGCTTCCTTTAATTTTTATAGAATTTCATGCTGGACCTGTGGCCAATTTGTAGTTTTTCCTTTGAGGCATTGCTTGGCACTGCTTGTCAAATTAATGTTTTCTTCTGAGATTAGCTCCTTTGCCACCATAAGTAGTTTTTTTAATGGTCAGATACTTTTGTTTCTTGTTCATTTTTTCCAAGCCATTTCTTGACTTTAGATTTTGTTAAAGATGGTCTCTGCTTACCTCTGGGTGTGGGGGAAATGTCTGGCTTATCTTCTGACTTTTATGTCCTGATGCTTTCACTGAGGGTCTATAAACTCGTTAAAACCACTCCTCTTTACCCTTAAACAGGTTGAGCCCCTGCTCTCTTGTGACTGCAATTACTCCTCTCTGCTCTGGAACTCAGATCTGAAACTAGGTAATGAGTGATGGCTCTATCAAATGGTGCATGATCCTATGCCCATTGCTGGTATAGAAGTCCCCCAGAATATCTTTCTGATTAGGTGTTCTGTCCCCTTATCATTCCCTGGATGTTATGTGCTGTGTGATTGCAGAGCTGCTGCAGTTTCTGATGCTGCCTACAAGACCCATGATTCCACTGTGCTATACTTCTGGCCAGCCCCTACACCAACATCCACAGACCTCTTTTTCTGTCCTTCTAAGCTCTCCTGGAAAAATGGGCTGGAAAAATGATACACTGTCATTTTTGTTGGATATTCCACTCAGAATTCACCTTGATGTGCTTTTTAAAAGTTATTTTCAGAGGGATATGATGAGAGATCTTGGCAAAAAATGTTGACCTTACTCTACCATTTTGGCTGTACCTCTATATAATATTTCTATAACACTTTAGATTTTACAAAATGCTTCCTCATAATACTCCTTTGAGGTAGGTGGTATTGGAAGACACTTTATCAAATTTCTGGATGTCATAAAGCTGTTATCATTAGCTAATCCATCAAGGGACAAAATCCATATTTGAAAAAGTACCTGGCAGACTTGAGTATAGGTTGAATCTGACAAGATGAAATTCAGTAGGGATGAATGTTTAATTATGCATTTAATATCAAATTTTCACCTGTACAAGTATAGGCTTAGCAAGACCTGCATTATAAACACTCCATGTGAAAATAATTTTATTTTCCTGTGTACTGAGCAAGAGTAGGTCATTTCATGCAACTTATGTAATCTCGATTAATAATATTAAAGCTACAATATTATATGGTATAAATCAGAGAATATTCATCAGATTTCCTCTGGAATAAATACTGTGACTCACATTCCAGCTACCACACTTTTGGAAGGACATTGATAAACTGGAGCATATTTAGGAGCCTGCCCAGGAAGGGTAGTGTGGGATGGTTCTCAAAATTATATCACATGAGGAAAGAACTAGGGATATTTATCCCAGGGAAGTAAGGAATTTTAGGAGACACTATTGCTCTAAATATTTGAAAATATGTAATGTAAAAACAATCTAGATTAGGGGTACCTAACTTTTTTTTGTATCATGAACCCTTTGGAGATAATGTTTTTAAATGCATAACATGAAATAAAAGGAATACAAGGGAAAACAATTATATTGAAATAAAGATTCCATTTTTTCCCATTCAGATTCACAGACCCCTGAAATTTTGAGTCCAGGGACCCAAGGTCAAGAACTCTCTGATTTAGTCTCATAAAGGGAAGACACATGTACAGTGGAAGGAAGTTGTAGTGAGACAAATTTTGAGTTATTTACTATAACAATGGAAATTTCATAATTAGAGCTGTCAAAAAAGAGACTTTTGGGGTAGTCTGATCCCTGTCACTGAAAATTTTCTAGATAAAATTGCATATCAGGAATGTTGCAGAATGGATTTTAGATGAGATGACCTTTAAGATGTTGGCTGACCCTGCATGTCTAGGCTTAGGGATTTCTTGCCTTCAGCCTTTAGCCATACAGGTTTACCCCCTCTGGGTTGCCTCCCCAAATCGCACTCAGTGGCACCATTGCTACTGTGAATTCAAAGGAACTCTGGAGGTTCATACTTTCAAAATATACCTTACAAACCTCCATGGTGTGCTTACCTTTTATAATCAGTTAGTAGACACTATTACCTCAAAGCTGATTTTTACTAACAGAACCAGAAGAGTAACTACAAAATATTTTCTGCTTCTCCCCATAAACCCAGGACACATACTCCCACAAGTACCCATAGCATGAGGGGGAGGAATGGACACATACGTAGTATACTTTGGTAATTAGGCACGCAAGTAGGGAACACATTTGGCCATATCAGTTCTTTCCTCCGGCACTGCACTGTTGAAATGTCCTTTTTTCTTCCTTTGGTGTACTCATGCTATTCTCCTCCCTGAGTGCAGTCTCTTTTGGGGGAGTTGTTGAGCTAAGCTCACTGAGGGGCCTGCTGCTCTCAACAACTCAATTTCCAGTTGCCAGAAGCAATTCTCTCGAATTAATCAATGGCTCTCATTCATGTGGTCCCCCATATCCATATCTTTTTCTTTCTACCTCTGCCCCCTACTGGTTAAGGTTTACCTTATTGATAAAGGTACAGAGGTAAAAAGCTGCCTCTTGCCTTGACTATAAGGCTTTTTTTTTTCTTCAGGTCACTTTGGGGTATAGATAATCAATCCATAAATAGCAGACTGACCTTCTAATTCCATTTGGGAGAACCACTTCACATTTTGTAAGGAAATAATATGGACATATCTTTGAATTTCATTTACTTTATTAACACCTGATCTCCTCTATCTGGCACCCCTTTGAGGGATTTCATCAACTGGAATAGGAGTGTTGGACCAACTGCCCTCTCCTTCTTCCTTCCACTATGCTATAAACTAGGCCATAGCCCCAACTTGGAACAAGACTGTTTTTTTGACATTGTCTGCTTGCAGAATTTTAGTTCAGTTTTTAATAAAGACAGAAACAAATCTGCAGAAATGGAAATCCCTATCCTGGTCACTAATACAATAAGATAGATTTTCCTTCTTCGGTGTTCCTAAAAGAGCAGATTGAATTCTCATCCAAGCTGATGAAAGAGATAGTATGATAGCTCAGATGACCTTCTATGCTTCCTCATTGATTGAGAATCATAGGAAACAAAAAAGAAGGCCTCAAATTCCTGAATCTCCAGGTTTTTGTGTTAATTTTTTCTCGAACATCTTCCTTGTCTGTGTTATGCCATCAGTGCTTATTTATATGATAAAACTGTCTCTCAGGGATGTGCCAGGCAAAGTGGATAGAACATTCAATTTTTTCAATTATCTTGGCATGAGGCCAAGAGTTGAAATTAAAAGTTTAGTTCATGCTCCAAGCATGCAGCTTTCAGGTCCACCTACTCTTTCCTGGGGGAAAAATATATTCCTAAGAAAACAAAATAATCCTAATCACACTCAGAGCTACTGGGCTACAGTGCTTGTGTCCTAAATCAAATCTGGACCTCTGAGATTCCTGCAATCTAATGGTTAAGCAATTGCCCTGATTTTCAGTGACTTTCCAATGTCTTCCTGCAGGCAAACAGAGAGGTAATCACAAGCAGATGTGGGAGCCTACGGGCACAAGGATGTGCCAGTTCATTTATTATACAGCTACTGTGCAAGGTGATAGAGGTGGAATTGTACAAAGGAAAAAAGGGCAACTTCTCACATCCTCAGCAATGTGAACAAATTGGATATAATTATAATTAGGATAGTTGAGGAACAGAAAGTTGGAAGTATGTTCTCTTCTACTGAATTTGAAGGTAATTTCTATACCTTGGACAAAAAGAGAGAGCTCTGAAAATAGGATCCTATAAGGAATAAAGGAATATTTGTGCATGTGTGTGTATGTGTGTGTGTATGTGTTCTATTCTCAGAGTAGCCCCCTGGCTAAGGAGGTTACTTGAAGCTACTTTCAAGAACAAACATCATACTTTAACATGGTGATATTTGGGTAGGTTTTGAATAGTCTTTATTTTACTCTACTAAGTGTCTTAAGGGGGGGTACTAAAAGTAAGAAACCTATTTGATTTCAGTTTCTCATCCTGATTTCGAGATAGAGATGGTATGCCCTGATTGACAGAATAATGGACTTGGAGCCTAATGACCTAGGTTGGAGTTCTGGCTCTGCCAGTTAGTCATTGGTAATCATGGCAAATAATCTACCTTTTCTTTCTCCCAGTTCCCTCATCTGTAGAATGGGGCTAGTGGTATATGTATTACTTATGTTTTAGGGTTATTGTGAGATAATATTTATCAGAAAATGGCAACTCTAGAGTTGGAAGTTACCTAAAGAAGGTTCCAAGGCACTTCTGAAGAGGAATCCTTGATTACCTGAAGTAACCCATTCTACTTTTTGTTGATGTTTTTATTTTATTTTTTAAAATAATTAATGTATTTTTGTTTTCAATATTCACTTCCATAAGATTTTGAGGTTTTAATTTTCTCCCCCCTCTGCCCTCCCTCCTCCCCAAGATGGCATGCAGTGTGATAGAGGCTCCACATGCACATTCATATTAAACATATTAGCACATTAGTTGAAGCATGCTTCAATCTCCATTCAGATTCCATAGTTCTTTCTCTGGAGGTAGATAGAATTTTCCAACATGAGACTTTTGAAATTGTCTTAGATCCTTGCATTGCTGAGAAGAGTAAAGTCTATCAAAGTTAGTCATCGCATAATGTTGCTGTTACTGTATTCCTCTACAGTGTTAAAATGTTCTCCTGGTTCTGCTCACTTCATTTAGCATCAGTTCATGTAAGTCTTTCCAGGTTTTTCTGAAGTGTTCCTGTTCATCATTTCTTATAGCACAACAGTATTCCATTATATTCATATACCACAACTTGTTCAGCTATTGCCCAGTTGATGAGTATCTCCTCAGTTTCCAATTCTTGGCCACCACGAAAAGAGTTGCTATAAATATTTAGGTACATGTGGGATTTTTTCTCCATTTTTATGATCTCTTTGGGATACTGCCCTAGAAGTGGTATTACTAGGTGAAAGAGTATGCACATTTTTATAGCCCTTTGGGCATAGTTCCAAATTACTCTCCAGAAATCCATTTCACTTTTGCATAACTCTAATTTTTTTTTAAATTTTCTTTATATTAGGCCTGAATACATTTGTCTGTAGTTTCTAAACTGAATCCCACTTCTGTCACTCTCCTCTGCTCCCTACCGTCTTCCTCCCCCCAGGCTAAGTAGAATAATTTCCTTCCCATATGACAGTGTATCAGACAGATATCATGTCTCCTATCACCAAGGATAATTATTTTCAGTTCCTTCAAATTATCCTCATGTGACATGGTCTTGAGGTCCTTTACTTTCTTGCTTGCCTTCCTCTGGACAGTCTATAACTTATTAATGTGCTTCCTAAGGTACAGTATCCCAAACATAACAAAATCAGATATTTCAGACTTGATCCAACCAGAGTAGAGTATGGTAAGTCTATTGCCTCCCTTCTCCTGGAAATGCTCTTTTAATGCAGCCTAAGATTTCTTTACCCTCTGGTTTCCACAGAGCACCATTACATGTTGAATTTTGCAACACCAAGAATTTCTTTAAGACAAAATGTTGTCTACCTATGCATCCCTTATTATATATTTGTTATATATTTTTGAGTCCAGATGTCATCTGAATATTTTTTAAGCTTGCTATCTATACTTTTATGCAAGGCATTGATAAAAAGGGTTAATGAGGGTAAAAAGAGAAGATTCTTTGGGGGACTCCACCAGACATCTCCTTCTAAGTTGATAGCAAACCATTAATGATGATTCTTTGGGTCTGAACATTCAACTAACTCAGAATCCACCCAAAGTTACTATTGAATGCACTTCTTGTTAATGTTACCAAACCACCTAGGTTGCACAATCAATAAAATACTGATTCTGGAGTTGGGAAAATCTGAGCGCAAATCTCATCTGAGATATTGCCTTGCTATGTGACACATTGGCAAACAAATTGCCCTCTGTATGCTTCAGTTTCTTCATCTGTAAAATGAAAATAATAACAATAGCACCCACATGTACATTTTTTGTGAAGATCAAATGGGATAGTATTTTTAAAATGTTTTACAGACTTTAAAGGACCATTTAAGTGCTACCCAGCATTGTGTTTATTACAGTTTAGTCCAGAGGTGTCAAACACACTTAGAGGTTACCTTGATATTCTTCACACTCATGAATGCTGCAACCAGATTAAAATGTAACTGGGAAATATTTAACAAAATAAATCCAAATACATGAGAATATGATGTTAGTATGTGGTTTTCTAAGTCAATATGTGATCTACAGGGATCCTTAGCACTCATTTCTATTTGAATTTGATACTGCTAGTCTAGCACTTGGTTTTCAACCAAGTTTCAATCATTTCCACAAGAATAGCTTGAGAAACGTTGTCAAATATTTTGCTAAAATCTAGGTTTAAGCATAACTGGAGCATTAACCTCATCTGCCATTTTGGTAAACCAATGGAAAAAAGAAATGAGATAGTCTGGTATGGCCTATCTTTGAGGAAGATATACTAAGATCCTGTGATGACTATTCCTTTTGCTGGATCCTTCCTCTTTTTGAAAATTGTGACCTCTGTACTTCTGTGGTTCCATGGAAACTCTACTGTTTTCTATCATCTTTTAAAGATCATGGACCATGGGTTAGCAGTCGTATCCATGAGCTACATGGAATATCTTAGGCTATTGTTTCTCTGTCAGTATCTTGCCAGTGACCCAAGCAATGATCTTATCCCTTCTTTGATCTTCCTCTTTTCAACATATAAACAAAAGAATAAATAAGCAAATTCTTTGGTTTTACTTTGATTTTTCTTGTCAGTCAGATCATTCTGAGATTAAATATTGATGCCATATGTTTGTAGTTCTCTATCACCTGCCCTTGCTTCCATCTTCTATATACATCCTTAAAAAATCCGAGCTGGTTAAAGAGTTCCTAATGTAATCACATCATTCTTTTAAAATAATCCTTACTTTGTTTTGTATTTTAAGAATTTCATTCTTTAGAATTTCCCATTGTTCAAAAGCTGACTTCTCTGGAATACATTGAATAGAATCTTGTCCTTTCTCTGTACCCTTTGAAATCTGCTCTACCAAAAATCTATGATACATATCATACTCTCTCTGGCTTTTTTCTGCTTATTGATCAGAAATTCTAAGAGGATGCTATTATTTCCTTTCAAGGTTTTCATCACTTCTACCACAGCAATCAATTCTTCCCTGTTTGTATGGTGGTTTATATCTTTAGTGATTTGTAAATGAATTGTACTATATGGATGTGCCGTTGTTTTAACTTAATATAAAAAGTACTCCTATATTATAAAACTACATAATCCAGAAATGCGACAATATACATGCCAAAATGAACGAAAAGAGAAACAAATAAAGAAAATGACCCTTTAAATCACTTTCTCCCCAATAAACACTTTACTATTTGACTTTTTATGTCAAAATCATCTCCAAATTTCCTTCTTCCCTTAGCTCAATTGAATCTTCCTTTTAACAAAGAAAAGTTTGAATGGAACTCAGTTAACAAAACAACTGTATCTTACCATACATGCACTATTGCATACTATTTATTCTTTACCTCTTAACCAAAAGGGGGGACACAAATTTCCCATGAGATCACTTTTTGTCATTTCAAAGACTCTGGGTTTGGCAGCACCTTAGCATTGTTTCATTCCCATTCTGAGAGTGGATGTGTATATTATTCCCTTAGTTCATCCTCTTTCCTCTCTATCACTTAACTTAAGACTTGTCAGATTTCTCTGCGTTTCTCATATTTACCATTTATTAGGGCATACTATATTATTTGTGTGTGTGTGTGTGTGTGTGTTACAACTCTTATTCAATCCTAATATGAGATTGAAATTCAACCAGCGATTTTTCAGGCTATCCAGGTGAGTTAAGTTTTTTTCTTTATAAAGGTGTGTGAACATGGCTATATTTTGTTATGGTTTTTAGATTTTTCTCAATCTCTAAGACATGTGAGAGGATTCCAGCAGGGCTGAGATAAGCAACTGTTCTTCCATTTAGAATGTTAGGAAGTAAGCTTTGGCTGCAGCAAGAAGATGTGAGATTATACAACCAAGAGAACTTACTCATTTCAGTTCCACTTCTACATATGGTAAGTATATTGCAAATATTTGGGTGACAAATAGGACATATCAATCTATATCTAAATCTTTACTTGTCCATATGGTATAAAAGGAAACATTTTTTATGTGACCAATTATTTTGATTTTTTTGTGATAGAATTCTAACCCCTTTTTCCCCTTGTCCTTACCCAAACTACTTTAAGTGACTTTTTTAGTTTTAGACAATATAAAGGATCTGGCTGTCTAATCATATACAATCTATTAGGACCACTGGAATTTGAGCTGGTAGAAATTTGAATAGAGTCTGAGACCAGAAATCAAAAGGCCCAAATTCTTGTCCCATTTGTGCTTCTTTGAACCTCAATTTCCTTATCTATAAAGGAACGGGGGATACTAATATCTAACTCTGACCCTTATAGGGTTGTTGTATGTATTGATTGAGGTAAAGCTGGAAACTTTGATATAACTATTTGAAAACTTTGATATTACTAATATCCTAAATTTTTATAACATTTTGAGATTTTCAAAGAACTGTACATTCATTGTCTCATTATAAAAGATATATAAGAAGGTGGGAAAGATCTGTAATTTTTGTCTTATAGGGAATTCCTCAGATGGGAAACCATTCTCCTAGCAACTTTTTTATGACTTTGGAGATAAAGTGAATGAAAGCACAATTATTAAGTACTTGCCATGTATCAAAGAGTATACTAAGTGTTGGCGGTATAAATAGAAAATTGAGATTGTCTTTTTTCAGATAGAGTCCATGTTCTAAATGGGAAAGACAATACCTATAGGTGGCATCAGTAGTAGATTGAATGGAAAAGCCCAGAGATCCCTAAGATCTGTTGGCAAAGTAGCTGGTAAGGCCCAGTATTTTTACTGGAAGGTATTGCAGGCAGTTATTTCCTCTTCCTTTATAATGCATGACTGTATCTACCCTTTAGTCAGTACCTAGTGGGGTCTAGATCTAGGAGAGCTGGAAGGGTAGATGGCAGTAGGATCTGGTCAGGGATCAGGCTGGGGGTAAGGGAGAATAGGAAACTAGTCTGCTGCTTGATCAAGTCCCCCTTCCTGTGGATAAATCCTAGGGAGTTCCTTGAGGTACATAGAGGGTGACTTGATAAGGTGTGATTTAAAATGTTGTATGTATACATATTATGTATGTATATGTGTATATGTAAGTACGTGTATATGTACATATATATATATATATATATTCACAATTGTTCTTATTTTTTGTTATCTTCTCTAGATTCCCTACTGCTTGGGTTGCTCTGTTGATGGGTCATAGTGAATCCAACCAATTCAAAATGATAGCCCCATACAATTGTGTTTATAATTTAGTAACCCTCCCATTCATGCTAAATAAATCCCAGTTTCTTTAGTTATGATTTATAGGCCCAGTTTCCCAATCCTATAATCATTTTCTTTGCATGCTTCTGGAATTTCTTCAGGTTTTTAGTCCACTTAAGATGTGGTATTCAAACACTGCGAACAGTGAGAGGATTCTTGATATTCCAAAGCACAACATTCCTGAATTATTTTTTCAATCATCAATCAATCAATATTTATTAATTATCTCATATATGAAAGCACTGCATTTTGAGTCCCCTTATCCTTCTCTCCTTCTTCCCCTTTTTTGGTTTCAATGTCTGTATATTTTATATGAGATATTTTCTTTGGTGGCATAACATGAGTTATTTTCTCAGCAATAAAATTCTCATGTATTTAAACATCATTATCATGCAGCATCTCTTTCATGGGCCACCATGTGTTTTGGGTGGATCTTTTAAAGAGGAAAAGATAAGGATGACATAGGATAAGATGATATAGAGAGGCCACAATCTGTATTTATGAAGGAAGTTCACAGAATGCTGAGTTCAAAAGTCTCTCAAAATATCCGAAGTATTTATTATCAAAAAACATCTGTCTGGTGATCCTCCTCATGCAAATATACTGGCTTCCCACAGCATAAATTAAACTTCCTCTTTGCCTGTTTGCTTACATGAAACTAAATGTAAAAATCACATCTCATCTGTTAGGTGAGTAAAAACAAAAATCATCTCCTTTCCCACATCATTTTGTAGATTATAGAAGAGAGAAGGAAATAATTTTGTGAGTTTTTTTTTTGGTCCATTAATTTTAAATAAGCTAAATTGTGTCCTGATGTGTGGATATTTTTGCAATTCGAACACATTTTTTAATACTTTCTCTCTATTGACATGAAAGTGATTTTAGAGGTATGCTAAAAAGTTGACAAAATTCAACTTCTTGAAAATGAACCAGCAGACATGAACTCTTTGCTTTAGGTGTCTATCACTGTAGTGCCTAGGGATCTCAAATATTCCCCTTGATTGACAGGTCAGTGTCTCAGAAAATTTGCCTGTTCTGTTAAGTGGTCTGGACATTAACAGGGGCATGGATATTTTCTCTTCACTGATGTACAACAAAGTTGCCAACATTTTTATAGCCATCTGTTGTTTATTGGCCACCTTCCCTGGTGTTGCTAGTTCTGTGCAACTTCCTGTCTCATGATTGTCTGGTGCACCCATGTCTTTTCTCCACCCCCCCATCACTACTCATCTTTTAAAAGGGTGGTTACTGCTAATGGTCACTTCAGTTATTCTCTCTGTGTCCTTTACGCTTTCAAGATTTTTTTCCCAGAGTAGTGGACTGCTGCTTCCTGTATCTTGTTTTCTGGTAGCTTCAAAATAAGGGTAGAAATTTGAATTTAAAAGTCTTGTCTGAAATGTCAGAAAGGATGTGGAAAAACTGGGACACTAATGCACTGTTGGTGGAGCTGCGAAACTTATCCAGGTATTCTGGAGAGCATTTTGGAACTGTGCCTAACGGGCTAGAAAACTGTGCATACCCTTTGATCCAGCAATACCTCTACTAAATCTGTATCCCCAAAAGATGATTAAAAAGGGAAGGGGTGGAGGGAGGAGACAAGATGGCGGAGTAGAAAGACTCACGTATGCTAGCTCCGAACACACAGCCCGTAAATTTCCTGTAAAAAGAACTCTCCACAAATTCTGGAGCAGTGCAAGCTGCGCAGCAACAAAGCGGAGGAGATTTCTGTTCTAGAGAGCCCTGAAAAACTGGCACCAAAGGTCCCTCGCACACCAGACAGTGGAGCCCAGCCCTGCCCTGTCCTGCCGCATGGCCCTGAGAGGAGCAGATCCAAGCAAGCTTAAGGGACAGAATCTCCAGCAGCCGGGAAGGTCCCTCCACCCACAGGCACTACAGGTCAGTGAGAGAGACTTCTGGGCTGGCCGAGAGTGGAGTGGGGTGTCTCCATAACTCAGGCCCCTTTGGGAGGCAGCGGCAAAGGTAGCGGCAGAGGCACTGGTGGCCAGGAGCTCTTGGAGCAGACAGGAGCTCCACTCCATTACTGAAGCTCTCTGCATAAACCCCCTGAGGGAACGGAGCCTGGGAGGTGGCCCGGCCCCCAACTGAGCACCAGAACTTAAGCTCACATTGAATAGCAGCCATGCCTGCTGCTGAAAACCCTGAGGCTGGGGAGCAGCATTTGAATCCCAGGCCCCAAGCACCAGCTAGGCGGATCTAGGTGGGGGTGGAGAGGAATCTCAGAAGTCAAGTAACTGGCTGGGAAAATGCCCAGAAAAGGGAAGAAAAATAAGACCATAGAAGACTACTTTCTTGGTGAACAGATGTTTCCTCCTTTCATTTCTGATGAGGAGGAACATTGCTTACCATCAGGGAAAGACATAGAAGTCAAGGCCTCTCTACTCCAAACATCTGAAATAGATATCCAATGGGCTCAGGTCTTGGAAGAGCTCAAAAACGATTTTGAAAATCAGGTTAGACAGGTGGAGGAAAAACTGGGAAGAGAAATGAGAAAGATGCAAGAAAAGCATGAAAAATGGGTCAATACCTTGCTAAAGGAGACCCAAAAAAAATGCTGAAGAAAATAACACCTTGAGAAATAGGCTCACTCAATTGGCAAAAGAGGTTCAAAAAGCCAATGAGGAGAAGAATGCTTTCAAAAGCAGAATTAGCCAAATGGAAAAAGAGGTTCAAAAGCTCACTGAAGTAAATAGTTCTCTCAAAATTAGAATGGAACAGATGGAGGCTAATGACTTTCTGAGAAACCAAGAAATCACCAAACAAAACCAAAAGAATGAAAAAATGGAAAATAATGTGAAATATCTCATGGGAAAAACAACTGACCTGGAAAAATGATCCAGGAGAGACAATTTAAAAATTATGGGACTACCTGAAAGTCATGATCAAAAAAAGAGCCTAGATATCATCTTCCATGAAATTATCAAGGAAAACTGCCCTGACATTCTACAACCAGAGGGCAAAATAAGTATTGAAGGAATCCATCGATCACCACCTGAAAGAGATCCAAAAAGAGAAACTCCTAGGAACATTGTGGCCAAATTCCAGAATTCCCAGGTCAAGGAGAAAATATTGCAAGCAGCCAGAAAGAAACAATTCCAGTATTGTAGAAATACAATCAGGATAACACAAGATCTAGCAGCTTCTACATTAAGGGATCGAAGGGCGTGGAATAGCATATTCCAGAAGTCAAAGGAACTAGGACTCAAACTAAGAATCACCTACCCAGCAAAACTGAGTATACTACTTCAGGGGAAAATATGGTCTTTCAATGAAACAGAGGACTTTCAAGCATTCTTGATGAGAAGACCAGAGATGAAAAGGAAATTTGACTTTCAAACACAAGAATGAGAAGAAGCATAAAAAAGTAAACAGCAAAGAGAAGTCATAAGGGACTTACCAAAAGTGAACTGTTTACATTCCTACATGGAAAGACAATATTTGTAACTCTTAAAATTTTTCAATATCTGGGTAGTTGGTGGGACCACACACACACATACACACACACACATGTACACACATGCATGCACACACACATACACACATGCACACACATACAGAGACAGAGAGCACAGAGTGAATTGAATAGGATGGGACCATATCTTAAAAGAAATTAAGGTAAATGGTGAGAGAGAAATGTAGTGGGAGGAAAGAGGGTGAAATGGAATGGGGTAAATTTTATCTCATTCAAGAGACAAGCAGGAGAATTTTTAGTGGAGGGAAAAAGAGGAGAGCTGAGAAAAAAAACAAGAAGTTTACCCTCATCACATTTGACTAAAGGAAGGAATAAAATATACACTCATTTTGGTATGAAAACCTATCTTACAATACAGGAAAGTGGGGGAGAAGGAGATAATCAAGGTGGGGGGATGATGGTAGGGAGGGCAATGGGAGGAGGGAGCAATTTGAAGTCAACAGTCGGGAAGGGACAGGATCAAAAGACAGAATAAAAACAATGGGGGGCAGGATAGGATGGAGGGAAATACAGTTATTCTTACACAAAATGACTATTATCGAAGTCATTTGCAAAACTACACAGATAGGGCCTATATTGAATTGCCTGCCTTCCCAAAGGGAATGGGTGGGAAGGGAAGGATGGGGAGAATTTGGAACTCAAAGTTTTAGGAACAATTGTTGAGTATTCTTGCTACTAGGAAATAAGAAAGACAGTTAATGGGGAATACAAAGTCATCTGGCCCTACAGGGCAAAAGAGAAGATGGGGACAAGGGAAGGGAGGGATGATAGAAGAGAGGGCAGATTGGTGATAGGGGAAATTAGAATGCTTGGTGTATTGGGGTAAGGGGAGGGGATAAATGGGGAGAAAATTTGGAACCCAAAATTTTGTGAAAATGAATGTAAAAAGTTAAATAAATAAATTTATATTAAAAAAGGGGAGGGGGTAAGGACCTATTCATACAAAAATTTTTTATAGCAATTCTTTTTGTGGTGGTTAAGAACTGGAAATTGAAGGGCTGCTCACTTTAACTGTGAGCTTTAACTAATTTAAAGGGCTGCTTTAACTGAGTGCCTAAGTAAGCTGTGGTGTATGATTGTAATGGAATATTATTCTGTGTAAGAAATAACAAGAAGGGTGATTTCAGAAAAACCTGGAAATACTTACATGAACTGATGCAGAGTAAAGTGAGCAGAACCAGAATGTTGTACACAGTAATAGAACTACTGTATGATTATCAACTATGAATGACTTAGTTATTTTCAGCATACAATACAATACAATAACCCAAGACAACCCCAAAGGATTCTTGAGGAAAAATGCCATCTGCCTCTAGAGAAAGAACTGATATTGTCTGAGTACAGAATGAAGCATACCATTTTAAAACTTTCTTGTTCTTTCATGCTTTTTTTTCTTCTTTCCTTCCTTCCTTCCTTCCTTCCTTCCTTCCTTCCTTCCTTCCTTCCTTCCTTCCTTCCTTCCTTCCTTCCTTCTTTCCTTCCTTCCTTCTTTCCTTCCTTCCTTCCTTCCTTCCTTCCTTCCTTCCTTCCTTCCTTCCTTCCTTCCTTCCTTCCTTCCTTCCTTCCTTCCTTCCTTGCTTCCTTCTTTCCTTCCTCCCTCCCTTGCTTCCTTCATTTCTTTTTCAAGTCTTCTTGTGCAAAATATCAGATACGTAAATTTTTTCATGATTGTACATGTATAACTTAAATCAGATTGCTTATCATCTCAAGGATGAGAAAGGAAAGGAAGGGAGGGATAGAAATTCAAAACTTAAAAAAACTGCCAACAAATGTTAAAAAATTGTTTCCATATTTAATTGGAGGAGAATGAAATATTATTTTTTAAGAAGCCTTATGCAGAGTTCCCCCTCACCCCATTCTAGTAAATAAGGTCTCCTTGATTGCCATGATCTCATCGAGGCTGTTGGCCAGATGCTTTTTTGGAGTGATCTTGACTCTTTGCTGTTCAATCATTCAATCATGTCCAACTCTTTGTGACACTGAGGAATTTAGCACAACAATACTGTCCATGGGATTTTCTTGGCAAAGATACTGGAGTAGTTTGCTATTTCCTTCTCCAGTTGAATAACGCAAACAAGTGACTTGCTCAGGAACATATGGATAGTAAGTATCTGATGTTGGATTTGAACTCAGGTCTTCCTGACTCCAAGTCTAACACTCTTTCACCTGAGGCACTTAGTTGCCTCCAACTTTGACTCTAGTGGGTTCCAGCTATTGAGTGGAGTATTGGCAAGGGTAGAAGCTATGAGTCAGGCATAGAGAAAATATTACAGATCTAAAGAATTCAAATGTAAGTGAGGAAGGGAATTCACTAGCCATCTAGTTTAACCAACTAATTTTTACATGAAAAAATTCTTTATAATGTAAATGACCCTTTTGTCTTTGTGTCATCTGCAAAATGTTCAAATCATTACAATAATGTTAAAGTAGCACAAGACCATGAGATGTTTTACTAGAAATCTCCTCTGAAGTTGATATAGGTTAGTCAGTCAGTCAGTACTTACTGTATTGTACCTAATGCATTGTAATAAGCAGAGGGGATAGAAAGAAAGCAAAAAATAGTCCCCACCCTTGAGGAGCTCACAATAGGGTGGGAGAGAAAATAAAACTATCTACAGAATAAATAGGAAATAATCAAAGGAGTAAGGCACTAGAATAAAGAGAGATCAGGAAAGATTTCCTGGAGAAGGCAGAATTTTAACTGAGACTTGAAGGAAGCCAGTAGGCAGAGATGAGGAAGGAGAACATTCTGCACATGAGAGGACAGCCAGTGAAAAAGTCCTGAGCCCATGGATGAGGTATTGTGTTTAAAGAACAATAAAGAGTTCAATTTCAGTGAACTGTAGAAGAGTGTGCTATAAGGTGTAAGAGAGACAGAAAGGGTGAGTGTGTGTGTGTGCATTCACGCATATGCACACGTGCAAATTATGAAGGTCTTTGAATGTCAGCCAGAGGATTTTATATTTGATCTTGGTAGGGGATTTAATAATAATAATTATTAATTCAGGGGCCTATGAATCTATCTTCTTAGTATCTAAGGCTACTCTGCCCCATCCTCCCTTTCTCCATGCTATTTCTTTTGAATAAGGTATGGCCTTCCAAAGGCATTGTCCAACCATGCCTTGTGCACTTTACCCTCATTTCCACAGTGACTGAAATAGGTCTGAATTTCTTTCTTCCCTCTTCCTAGGGATTTGGCAAATTTAACTAATATGACCTGATCTGCATGACAATCTGGAAGACAGAAAATTGGGGATGGAGTGAGATGGGAGAAAAGAATGCCTAAACAGAGACCCTGGAACAGCAGAAAAGCTTTTAGCTCATGGAGCTGGGACTTAGGCAGAAGAAGTGGCAGTACTAGAGACACCTTGGCCTGTCATTAAAATGTATTGCCCAGCTTTACCATGGGTATGTGATAAGACATAGAAAGGATCAAAAAAGTCTTAGGACAAGGTAAGGGGACTTTAGCTCTCTGGATCCTCTGCAGATCCTTTTTCTTTCTTTTCACATTAAAGCCCTTCTATTGTCAAGCATTTTGCAATCTCTCTGATAACCTAAGAATGGAGAGGAAATCATCAAACCCCTTTACCTCCTCTGCTAAGACTATGGCCATATATGACAACGGCAGAAACACAAAGGTCAAACATAGTGCAGGTACCTACAGATTTCTTTCTGTTCCTCTCTCCTCCCTCCTCCTTCCTATTACTTTATAGCAGTGTAATGTGTTTATGCACATGTGGATTGAGATATAAGGGAGGAGTAGATGGAAATTTTCAAGGACCTTCACTGCGTAGGATGTTTGTATTTCTGCCATGATTACCTTACCTAGTCCTAGGGCATTGTTTTTCTAAGGGATACTCCTGGCTGATTCCCAGCTCCACAGGACAAGGGCTCTCCTGTTGCCCTAAGGTCTCTGTATAGATATTCTTTTTTCCCATTTCACCTCACCCCCAGTTTTCTGTCCTCCATGTCATCATTTAGCTCAGGTCATAATAATTAAGTCTTCCAAATCCCTAGGCAGCAGATACCTCTCTAAGTGGTTGTTAAATTTGTGGTTTAAGCTCTTATGAAATATACTGGCTCCTTTCAGTTTGCAAGATTAATTTTTATAGGCCATCAATGAATGTCTACTCTGTTTGAGTAAGTCCTTATATGACTGTAACTATTTTCTCCTTGCAATGGGGATACTTCCAAATGACCAGGGAATTTCTCCTTGAACTGTTTATAACTCCCTCCCTACTAAGGGCTTCTCTTCTAAGAAACCATCTATTCTAGGGTGCTTCCCTCACCCCATTTTCTGGTCACAAAATATATCATATTATAGATCCTAAGTCTAAAGAAGTGCAGTAAAAGATCTGTTAAAGATCTTAGCTTGAAAAGATCAAGGTCACCCACTCCATCTTGGGTCATCTCCAGTTGTCCTGATTCATATCTGGTCACTGGTTCCAGATGGCTCCAGAGGCGAAAGTGAGGCTGGTGACTTTGCACAGCCCTCCCTCCCTTAAATGAAATTTATTTGCATGTCATGGCATTACCTCCCATATGTCATGGTCCTCTTTGAAAATGAAGGAAAAACAGCAGCAGCAAAGAAGCCCAGCATCATTGGGAGGGGGACTCAACTGGAAGAGATCATAATCCACTTAAGGGTCGTTTAGTATTTTTTAAAAACATCATCTTAAACAATAAAGCCTTACTTACCTATTTTCCTCATGGCTGAATGAAAGAAATTCCATCTTCTATTTAAATAAATTTTATTTGTGTCATTTGTTTTTATATCACCTACACTTCTCAATGTAGCTCTCCCTTTTCCTCTCCCATAAAAGTCATAAAGGAAAAATGAGATTTGCAAAATTAATCAATACCAAAAACATCTGCATTAATTATATTGTACCATACCCATGGTTTCCCCATCTCTTCATGGAAAAGACTTCTCCCTCTTGTATTTCTGCCATGATTATCTTACCTCTTAATGCCAGCTAAAAAGACATCCCCAGCCTTCTCCCACGGAATCTCAAGGATTTCTAATTTGGGACAATCCTCAATTTTAATTCTGTGTTACCTTATAAGACAATGTGTGTCAGTGAGACAATAAGAAAAGTAAATACTGACTGAATTTAGTGCTTGCCAATCTTTAGGATTCTATGTCATTTCAAATTTGCTTATAACTTTGAAATACAGACTTTTAAAAAACTCCAACCCCCAGAATTCTTTAAAAAAAATTCACTGGCAGCTGAATTGCCTGTAGGTAAATTATAACTGGATGTTTTCCCAATAACCTATATAAAGGATTCTATTCTTATCTTCCGACCCCAGAAAGACATAAACTTTTGCATGCGTGAAAGTGGGAATATAAAAACCTTTCTTCTCCCTCCCCAAAGAATCACCTGATGAAGATCCATTCTCCACCAGTTTTTAAAATTTTATTTATTTGTGATTATTTATTTATTTTAATCTTCAACATTTATTTCCATAAGATTTTGAATACCAAATTTTTTCCCCATCTCTTCCCTCCCCCACCCCAAGATGACATTCATTCTGATTACCCCTTCCCCCAGTCTGTCCTCCCCTCCATCACCCCACTCCCTCCTCTCCTCCTCCCCTCACTTAGTAGGGCAAGATAGATTTCCATACCCCATTGTCTGTACATCTTATTTCCTAGTTGTATATGAAAACAATTTTTAACATTTACTTTTCAAACTTTGAGTTCCAAATTCTCTCCCTTCTTCCCTCCCCACCCACCCTCATTGAGAAGACAAGCAATTCAATATAGATTATACATGTAGAGTTATGCAAAACACTTCCATAATAGTCATGTTGTGAAAGACTAACTATATTTCCTTCCATCCTATCCCGTAGCCCATTTATTCTATTTTCTCTGTCTACCCCATCCCTCCTCAAAAGTGTTTGCTTTCAACTACTGCTTCCCTCAGTCTACCCTCCTTACTATTCCCCTCACTTCTCCACATCCCCCTACTTTTCTGTAGGGTAACTGAGTGTGTATGTTATTTCCTCCTTCAGCCAAATCTGATGAGAGTAAGGTTCACTCATTCACCTCCTCCCTCTTCCCCTCCATTTTAAAAGTTTTTTCTGGCCTCTTTTATATGAGATAATTTATTCTATTCTATTTTTCTCTTTCTTCTTCTTCCAATATATTCCTTTCACTTAATAGTTTTTGCTAAGAAAGCCCAACCCACCTAATTACCCAAATACATGTAGTATAGTGTAAATAACAACCTTAGACTTCATCAAGGTTCTTCCCTGTTAACCCTTTTTTATTCAATCCTTCCCAGCACAAAGGTTATTACCTCAGGTACAGAAATGAGAAATTGGCTCAGTTCCTTACTGACTCTGTGACTTTGCACAAGTCACTTAACCACTTAGACCTTAAAGTTGGGGGAGTGATAACACTAATCCTTTGTTTAAGGATTTGAAGATATTAAGAAGGGATTGGTGCCAAGAAATATGCTCTGCACAGGTCAGACATTCACCAAATGCTGTTGCTTAATTGATTATTGATTAGAGAGAGTGACAAGTACAACAGAACACTTTTTGCGGGATCTTAAAAAAACTGCCCAACCTTTTGGGGACTCAGTTTCCTCATATGTAAAATGGGGAAAATACATTCCTCAGAGCAAGGCAAATTCAGAATGAAAGAAATGATTTCTTGACTCTAGGCCCACCACTCTGTCCACTGCATTACCTATCTTCCCTAACAGATGCAATGTGATCTTGCTAAGATTCTTGTCCATACCCTCCTGTAAGTGTAGCCTAGGGGTTCCACTCAGTGTACTGGAGGCCTTCCCTGATGTAGTGAGGATACCAGAAGACAACACTGGCTTTCCACCTGTCAGACTAGGGGGAACTGGAAGACCTAGGTCCAAATCTCATCTCTGAAAATTAGCAGTTATCTGTATGTGACCCTGGGAAAATCATGAAATTTCTTAGTAACTTGGGCAACACCTTATCTATTAAATCACAATTAGGTTGAAAAGTTGATAGAGAAGATTCAACACCAGATGTCTCCCACATTAATCAAAACACAGATCTTTCTCATAGCTCTATTGCTTATTCAAAAATATCCTATTTAAATTTGAATGTTATCATTTCATATGTTAGAAATGCATTTCTAAAACAAAGTTCTTTACAAATTATTTGGAGAGGGCAGTGCTTTGACAGACAGTGAGACTTTGAAGTCATCTTTGGGTACATTAATAGAGAGAATGACCATCTGGAAAGGTACATTGTTTAGGGGATGCTATCCTTTGAGGACTTAGTCACCAGCCAGTTGGAAGGGTTAAACACTGACTTGACTTTGAGATGTTTTCTATTCCAAACCTACTGTTCTTTGATTTCATCAAAAGATGGATTTGCATGTGAACTGATAAGGCCCTCTGGTACTGGGAGGGTTGGAGAGCCTAGATTTCATGCAACCACAGAACTGGCACAGTACTGATGAAAACTCAATTTTGATTTATGTCTATGTAACAGAATTTCCTATTGATTACTTGCCAGAGCTAAGACAAAGCAATGTTAGGCTCCAAGCCAATTTTTTTCACAGCCCTGGAGCTTTCCCTTGTTTTCATAGTCTATTCCCTCATTGGAGTTTTCTGAAAATTTGTAAACAATTATGGTTCTAGAATTTGGTTAAAAAGACACTATACTAGTTGCAGATAGTACAAAGACAAAAGCAAAATAGCCCTTCCCCATCACTAGTAAATTTCCTGACCTCTAGTCCCTCAGCACCAATTGCTTGGTAGGTATCACCAGCTGAATATCCTATAGGCATCTTAAATTCATCATATGTAAAGCAGAATATGTAAAGCAACATTATCTTTCCCTGTAAGCCTGATATTCCTTCAATTTTTTTTATTTCCCATGAAGACATTATCATCCTTTTGATCATCCAGGTTTAAAAATTTTAGGGTCATATCTGACTCTTGACCCTTCTTTATCTCCTCCCTCACACCGCAGCCCATATCCAATCAATTTCCAGGTCTTCTTGATTCTACCTCCACAAGGAGTGGCCAATCATTTGCCTTCTTTTCACTCACAGTTAACACTCTCGTTCAGGTCCTTACCACCTCTTACCATTTCTTTTTAGTATTTACACCCTGAGAGTCTTCCGCTCCCAGTTTGAATTTTTTTTTTTATTAAAGGGGCCATCCCTTGTGTTAAAGAAGGCTACTCATTGAATGGGTGTATCTCACTCAAAGAATCTGGTAAGAACTTAGCCTAAAATGGTCAGGGTCTCACATTGCATCCTGGGCCATCTCCAGTCATCCTAATGAATATCAGGCCACTGTACCCAGATGGCTCTGGAGAAGAAAGTGAGGCTGGTGACCTTGCATAGCCCTCCCTCACTCAAATCAAAGTCAACTGCAAGTCATGCCATCATCTTGATGTCACAGTCCTCTCTGAGAATGAAGGACAAATGTAACAACCTCTTACCAGGATTATTGCAATGCTTCCAAACTGACTTCTGTTTCCAAACTTCCTCCTTTTCAATTCTTTGCTTCATTTCTTGATAACTATAGATTTAGAGATGAAAGAGAGCTTAGAGGTCAACCACTCCAATTCATTAATACATGTAAAATACGAATGCCAAAATAATCTTCTAAAGACATAGGTCTGTCTGATCCTGTTATACCCCTATTCAAGAATCTTCAATGGTTCCCTATTAAATGTAGGGAAAAATATAAACTTCTCAGCTTGGCATTTAAAACTCTATATAACTGATGTCTAGCTTACCTATATAGATATTGCATAGAATTAACCTGCATGAATTCTATATTCTAGACAAAACTGCTCAACTATCTATTCTTCCAATTCATCACTGTATATTTTACCTCATTGACTGTAAAGGTTAGCCTTCCTACTGGCACTGCCCTCCTTCCCCCACTCCTTACCTTCTTTGTTAGACTAATTAGCTTCCTTCAAGGCTCAGCTCTGGTACCACCAACTGTGGTAAGCCTTTTTTGTTTCCCCTAGTTCATGGGATAATGGGATCATAGATTCTTCACTGGAAAGAACTATAGAGATTCTCAAATACAACCTTCTCATTATAGAGTTGTTAGTGTCAACTCTTTTCTGAAATTATGTTGTATTTATTTTTCATCTTCAATTCAGGGTAGAGTGGATAGAGTACTGACCTTGGAGATGGTCAGGAAGACCTGGGTTCAAATCTTGCCTCTAATACTTACTAGCTGTGTGACCATGGGCAAATCTCTTAAACTCTTTATGCCTCAATTTGCTTATTCACAAAATTGGAGAGGTCTGGGATTCAATGAATTCCAAAATCCTTTCAAGCTCTAACTTTATGAACCTATGATTAGATGGCCTCCAGAAGTCCTTATGATCAGTTAGGTTGCATAGTAGATAAAGTGCTGGGACTGAAATTAGGAAGACTTTATTATAAATTCAAATTTGGCCTTAGACACTAGCTTTATCACTCTGGGCAAGTCACTTAACCTGTTTCCATAGTTGCCTCATGTATAAAGTGAGCTGAAAAAGGAAATGACAAACCATTCCACTGTCTTTGCCAAGGAAACCCCAAATGAGGTCCCAAAGAGTGAGACATGACTGAAAAGACTGAACAAAAACAAATATCCCTTACAGTCCCAAATGTAGATTCTATGATACTATAATTGGATGACCCCTGAGGCTCCTTCCAGCTCTAATTCAGTGATCTTTTGAGTACTTATTTTTAATTCTTTGTACCTTGTAACAGAAAGGACCCTGATATACACAACAGGACCTTCTGACAGGAACTTAGATCTGTCTTTCTAAAAGGAAAACAACTTTTGAAGGGTCAACAATCTACTTTAATCAAGCACATATATCGTTCACTTAGTTCAGGGGAAAAGGTCAGCATCCCAAACCTCAGAGAAAATACAGACAGAAATTACAAACAGAAAGACCAACAGACAGGGCTTTCAACTGTCTGATCATAAACCATACATACATTGTTACCAGAAAGATAAGCACTAACATCGGCGTTTTCAAAGTTGGGGACTCCTTAGCACCTACCCAGAGTCTCTCATCTGCCACACCAACTTTCTTCCAAAAAGTAAGTTGCAAAGCAAAACCTCACTTCAGAGTATATGTATTAAGAGCCAGAGGGCATGACTCCTGGTGACTCAGTGCCTCATTAGAAATTAACAAAATGTATCTAAGACCTATTAATGGGTGGGGAAGATGTTTAACTCTTCCCCCCACCCACCATTAACCTTACATTAACATTATATACCTCCAGCCCCTTGGTATTACCTGGCACATATAGTAAGTTTTTCATAAATGCTTGGTTTGAATATGCTATGAAAGTAAATAATCGGAATGGGTTTGGCCAAAGGTTTCTTACAAGATAAATCATAGTATTTTGAAAGAAATGTTGGATAGAGAATTAGAGACTTTTGAGTTTAATGAGCCCTTCTCAATCATGCATTTATAGGAAAGAAAACTGAAGCCCTGAGGTGAAGTAAATTGCCTAAAATCACAGTGGTACTAGTAAGTAGAGCTGGAAAATGAACCTAGGTCATGAAATTCCAACACCAAAATTCACTACACCATTCTTACATGTTGCAACAGCTGGAATGAAATGAAAGAATGCTGGGGTAAAGATGGTAAGACATTTTCGGTAGGGGGATACACCTGAACAGAATCCTAAAGTACAAGGGCTCTTGTAAAAAGGCAAGATTAGACTTGATCTTATTATGAATCAGTTGATATGGATAAATAGCTCAGATGGCATTCTTCTAAAAAGAATGTGGAAAATCAGATAATAGAAATAAAAATAAGTTAGCTATTCACATTTGTTTAGCACAATTTATTTTATTTTATCTTGCCAAACAGTTTTTTTAAATGAATTTTGCCTGGAAGTAATGCCTGAAAAAGTTCTAAATGAAAACAAAAACCCAGCAAAAGTACCCTTTGCTGCAAAAAAAATTAAGATAAGAAACTCATGTGTTGACTTTTTTAGATATAGAAACATGAGTTCCTCAAGAAGTTAGAAAAGGTATTTTGTAACAGGTATAGTTCTGGACTTGGAATAAGGAAAATTTGGGTCTGAATACAGTTTCAGGCATTTGCTAGATGTGTAACCATGGGTCAGTAATTTCAATTTTCTTATCTGTAAAATAGTATTTTTAATATCTACCTCGTCAGGCAGCATAGTATACTCAACCTCAGAATGAGGATACTTGAGTTCATGTTACTTCCTCTCACACATACAGGCTATGTGAACATGGGCAAATCACTCAGCTTCTGAGTGGTCTTAGGTAAGTTATAAAACTGTTGATTGTCGAGCAGGAGCCAATCTGCTTTGTAGAGGGAGTTTCCTAATCAATAATTCCCTAACCTTAAACCCCCAAACCAACCTCAAACTTCCAATGAGACAATGTATGTAAAGCTCTCCTCAGACCTTAAAGTGCTATAGAAATTCAGTGATTATTGAAACGTAGATGTGAAACTGGAAAGATCCTTAGAAACCATCTAATCTAACTCCCTCATTTTACAGATGAGTAAACTGAGACTAGGGAAGTCATATGTCTTGCTCAAGGTCACAAAGGTCCTGGCTGAGTCATTTAAGTTTGATGATGAAGATAATGCAGCTTATCTTCTAGTGAGTATGCTTACATCTCTTTGAACATTTTGTGGTGACGTCAGATCTAATTTGAAAGTGAAAGGGGGTGTCCAGATAATTAGGCAGATTATCAAAGACCTGCAGAAACAGTGCTTTTTTCCTCTCCAAACTTCTCTTATGTGTGTTTTTATATATTTTTCCTGAAAGTTTTGTTAACATGGGAAAGTCCTTTTAAAACCTCAGAATTTTATTTAAAATATGAGTAGTTTACTCATACAACGAATGTGGAATGGAGGAGTCCAGAGCAGAGTCCATAAATTTGATCTCTTTCTTACAATATGGTCATACAATTTAGGCCAAAGTAGATTCCCGTGTGTGTGTGTGTGTGTGTGTGTGTGTGTGTGTGTTGTATTATCCACATTGATGATCGATGAGTTCAGTTTTCTCTAGAATAGGCATCCTTAGCATGGGGTTTATGAATTTTCTTATTAAAATATTTTGATAAATATGATTCGGTATAATTGATTTCCTTTTGTAATACTTGGTACTTTATTTTACGCATTTAAAAACATTATTCTGAGAAGGGTCCATAGATTTCACTAGATTGCCAAAGGTATCCATGACACAAAAAAGGTTAAGAATCCTATTCTAGAACCTTTAAAAGCTTCAGGGTAGGTGGATGCAACTGCACAAAACTTCAGTTCTTCCCTCAGTCTTGATTTCTTATGTCTAGCTCAAGAGATCCCAATTAAAGCCATGCTATGTATTTAAAAGTACAGCTGTTCTAAGTTCCAACTTGAAGTCGCTAGATGGGAATGCATCATTAGTTGTCTTTGAAAATAACGCTGGTTAAATTTTTAGTTTTCATCATTATCCTTTAGCATTACTAATGGCAAAATCTCCATCACCAACCTTGTTCACTAATGTTCAACGAACCATTTTCTGGCTGCCTAGAGGAATCAACCTCTGTTAAAATCTTAATTCTTTGCCTCATTGTGATGTTGAAGTGTTCTTGGGCTCTTGGAGGCTACATAAATTGGGTGTAACATCGAGAAAGGCTCCCAGTACAGGCCTTGGAGATGGGTCATTCATCTTTGGATTAACTATCAGTTTGACAGGAGCTAAGGATGCATTGGGGATGAAAGGAGAAGCAGGTGTTAAGTTGAAGGCTTATGTATTTGCTGGTCAAGGGGAGGAGAGATTGGCTTGTATGTGGGATTATGTAGAGCTTCGATTGAAGGATCATAGATCATGGAATTATAGACAGAGCTAAAAGTTCCATCCCCTTCCTTTTCCCTCTCCTCCATTTAGACAAATAAGAAAATTAAGGACAAGAGAAATTAAATGACTTTCCCAAAGTCATATAGCCAGTAACTGGTAAAGGGCAGATCTGAACCCAGCTCCAGTACTCTATGGACTATCCACATTGCCTTTTAATGGAAAGAGTTAGAGAGTTCATTGAATTTTTAGAGAATTTGGTAGTAGTGTAGACAAAATGAGAGTGCACAGAAAGATTTAAAAGGAGTTGGAGGGTTGATTCAGGGGCTGAGTACAGAGCATATGTTAGTGCATGCTAAAGGCAGCTTCAGAACTAGCAAGTCTTGCCTGTACATTGAGTCATAGACAGGACCCAAAGGGATTAAAGGTCACCTAGCTAGGGAGTAATAGAGCTGAGATTTGAACCTTGATTATTTGGATTTGCCCCCAGTGCTCTTTCCATTGCAGCAGGCTGATTCTACGGGAAATGACAAGATTGCCTTCACCTTCTGACCCTTCCTGGGGAAAGTGATACCCTAACTGAGCAGTGGAGGCTTAAGTTATCACTATGTCTTCTGTTGAGTATAGTGCCTCTGCCTATATATATGAAAGAAACAAGCATTTATTAAGTAGTTACTTTGTGCTAGTCACTGTGCTAAGGAAGTAGTTTACACATATTATGTCATTTGAGTATCACAAAAAAGTCTGGAAAATAGGTGCTATTAGTATTCCCATTTTACACTTGAGGAAAATGGGTTTAAGACTGAGTTTAAAGTGACTTGAATAGTGTCTCACATTGGTTTTTAATTCTGGTCTTCCTGACTCCTATCTTCTGTTACTTAGTTGCCTCTATAGGTAAGAAACACTTTTCTATCAGTCTTTGTGTTTATACTGAGACAGGTAGGTTGCACAATGGATAGAATGTTGGGTCCAGAGTAAGGAAGTCCTGAATTAAAATCTAGCCCCAGCTACTTAGTAGCTGTGTGACCCTGGACAAATCTCTTAACCTTTCTCAGCCTCAGTTTACTTATCTATAAAGTTCAGATAATAATAGCACCTACCTCCTAAGGTTGCTGGGAAAGATCAAATGAGATAATAATCATGGAGCACCTAGCACAGACAGGCGTGTAGTAAGTGCTATATCAATGTTAGCTCTTATAATTATTGTTTCCGTCCTCCTGCAATAAGGCTCAAGAATGGTTTCCCTCAGATAGATGACTGGAGAGAAAGCCACAGATCCCCATCTTTGCCACATGGCTTGGTATTCTTTGTGCCTCATTTTCAAATCCATAGTACCCATTTGTCCTCTCTGGTAATGTAATACTTTCTGGGTAGCTCCCAGTGACTATTAAGCCTTTTTGGCCAGCCAGATCCCTGTGGCTCTAGTCTGTCTGTTGAACATTTTTACACAATGGCTGTGATATGATGCTGGGGGGCATCTCAGTCTGAATACAATAGAAACCATCAGTCCCAAACCACAGTTTTCTTGTTCAAGCTCAGCTCTTCTGTCTCCTCCCTCTCCTTCCCTCCTTCCCCATTGGCAGTTTGCACAAGACAATACCACATTTGTTCAAGGAATATAGCCCGGGGCCCTTCAGATTGTTGTGTACGTGTGGCATTAAGTCAAGAATGATATGTAAGGATTTTTCCTAATACTACCTGGAGGCTTTGGCTCTCTACCACCATACCCTGCCAGTAACTCTACCTGTTGTCTTTGAGATGTGGCAAGCACCCTGAAATAGATTCTCTCTTCTGAGGTAAACAACAAAGACTGTTGTATTGCTTAGAAAGACATACAAAAGATACACCACACAATAGACTCTGTAGCTGCTTATGCATCCATTGATGGTTCTCCTTTCCAAGACACATTTTCTGCATGCTTTAGATGCAGAGGTTTCAAACTTATAGCCCACAAAATTCCCCTGTGTGGCAGGAAACTGATTAAGAAGTAATTGAGAAATATGTAGCAAAATAAATGGAAATAGAATACAATATAGATAATATTAATGTATTATTTTCTAGGGCAGTGTGTGGGCCACAGGAATCTGTTTCTATCTGAGGGTGGTTTAACTGCTTAAGAGAGTAGCAGATGTGTGCAAGGTTATCTATCTTCCTTCCTGGGTCACAGGAAGGCCCATGACATCTCACATTCACAGCAAGTTTGTTCAGTTTTGTTCTAAAACCTTGTGTCACAGTCAAAAGAGTTCTAAGTCTCTCAGGGGACCTAAGGTCCAATTCCATCTCTGCCACTTATTAGGTGCTACCATCAAGTCACTAGGCCTCATTGTCCTCTACTGTTCCTAATTAATCCAATCAAAATAAATTGCACTGAGGTGTTGTGGGACCAGGGCATGAAAGCGGGAGGTTTTCACATCTTCCAAGGAAAGTCTGTTATTCCAAGAATCATCTGCTTGACAGGAGACAAAAAGCTTAGGTGACTTTCCAGATGTGTCATTCTGGTTTCAGCATTAAGAAAAAGCAATAGATTTAAGAACTGCTTACACAGGAAGATTTACAGAGCCTAGCTCAGGGCCTTCACATAGTAGGCATTTAAATATTTGCTGAATTGAATTACTAAAAGTTTTTCTTTGTATCCTTTCATTTTTGCTTAAGACTAGAATTCTGAATGCACTTTCAGGATGGAAATATGTTTTGAACAACTAGGGTTGGGTGCTGATGAAATGATTTTTATCAACTATCATTCCACACTATTAACTTTATATTTTCCTTTTTTTTACTTCCTGACGGACATTTAATGAAGTACATTTTTTAGAACTCATTTTTGTTGCTGTTGCTATTTTACAACTTGGGTGAGAGCTAGAATGGAAAATTTGCAGGACCATAGAACTGAGTCCTTCCAGCATAGCTTTGTCAGTTAGATGCCAATAAATAACAGTGATTTCAAGGATGATTAATCATAATCATTATAAAGCACTTTGGCCAATCCAGCATCTGTTTCCATGGATACGGCAGCTGGCTATTGCGGGTTTATAATTTATGTGTTTTGGTTATTGTTCCCAGATGACTATGGGGATCATTGTATAAAGCATGACCTTTTAACTTTAGGCTGTAACAGACTTTTTAGCGTACATGAAGCTTGAATTCTTTTGGATTAGTTTCCATTTACAATTTAGGGGAACTCTGAAGACATGAGGGAAGAATTTGTTACTGTCTTGAAGTAGTGAAATAAAGAAAAAAAATCTAATTGTGCCAACTTCAGTAACATCTAAATACAACTACACATGAACTAGAGATTATCAGGTGATCCCAGAATGAGCTGAATGGCACAGCTGAGGCTTGATCCCTAGTCCTCTGGATTTGCAGCCAGTGATCTTTCCACTGAATCATTCTGCCTCCTTTGGAAGTGAGAAAATCACCTTCATCTTCCCACTTTCCTGGAGAAGCTGTCACCTGAGTTGGGCAATAGGAGCCAAGTTATCATTAAATCCTTTGTTGGCCTACATACAGAAACTCTTTGCATGGATGCTTTGTGTTTGTACTGTTGGGATGCATCAAGATTCAAGAATGTTTTTCCTTAGTCAGATGATGGGAAGGCCACAAATTTACCTTCTGCTCCTTAGTTTTCTTTGTATCTCAGAGTTCATCTAGTCTGTAGGAAATGAGGTCTAGTGAAGGGAAGTGATTTGTTGCAGGTGATAAATCTGTTGAGTGCCTGGGCCCATCCTGGATGAACTCTCTTAGACTAGCAGTACTGACAGCCACATATTATTAAAGTTACAATATGGGTTCAGATAAGTCTGATCCATCTATATAGGGTCATGTCAGAATCAGTATTTAGGAAAGAATAGCTCTAGATGAACCTGACTGGATTCCATAACAATTGCGTTGATACAGGATGTGATATCTATCATCTTCATTTCATCCCTTCCAGTGGAACTTTAAAAAATGCGGTGTGATTCTCATTTGAACTATTGTAAATTTATAGGGAGAAGTCAATTGAGGACAGTCACAGAGGGTGAACTTATCCTTTCCCTCTGCAAGAATAGTAGGAGAGGAATCCCCATGATTCTGGAGGGTACTTCAGAAGGGGGAGGGGGAGAACTGACACTAGCTAGCTGTGGGACACTGGGTAAGTCCATTGACCTCTCTGTGCCTCAGTTTGCTCATTTGAGCAAACTAAATTTGTAAAATGAAGAGAGTTGAACTAGATGGACTCTAAGACTCCTTCCAAATCTAAATTTATGATCTGATGAACTGGGTAGATGAATATCTTTTACAAAATTTACTTTAGTTATTTATTATAACTTTAGACAAATTTGTATCATTTATATTTGATTATTTTCAACTCTCTTTTCAACTTAGAATCTTAGAGAGTAGTCTGGAGCACTGAGAAACTAAGTGACTTGCCCAGAGATACATGGACAGTGTATCAGAAGCAGGACCTGAACCTAAACTTTCCTGATTTTGAGGTTATCTCTCTCTCCTTGCTTCCTTCCCTTCTTGTTCCAACTAGGTTAAAAACATTTCCTTTGCTGTGGATGTTCAGGGTAATCAAGAATCCAATATTTACTCCCCTTCTTCACTTAATTATTTACTGCTAAAGTCAGCCTGATGAAATAATGCTTATTTCTTAAGGGCCTTCTGTGTACAGAGCACTATGCTAAATACTGAGAGGAAGTACAAAATTTTAATAACACAGATCCAGTTCCTGACCTCAAGGAATTCTACAGTCTGGTAGGGAGATGAAGATAGCAACACAGACATTACCTGATGAATGCAATTAAGACTTGGAAAATAAAGCATTTCAGAAGATGCTAGAAGAAATGTAATTTAAGGCAAAGTTTATTTTGTCTTTTGTCTGAGTATCTCCAGTGTTTAACTATGGGCAGCAGATTTATGGTAAACAGCATATCTAAAATTTCTCACCAATCCCCTGAAATTCAAAATTTCATATTCACCAAAGACATTCCTCTCTCCTTCCATCCTTATGATGCACATAACCTCAGTGTAATGCTTGACTCTTTGCCCTCCCCAGCCTCTATCTGTCATGCATCACTTCCCTCCTCAGCCATTTGCTTATTAGCTACTGTAACTTTCTAAAGCAAAATATTCTTTCCTTTTAATTGTTGGAATAAGTTTTATTTATTGTGAATCTAAATGAATAAACTATATTCACTAAGGATGAGAGAATATAAGACTTGGGAATGATCCCCTTTAGCTTCCAGTGTAGGTGATAGAGTCTTGAAATGTGCAAGCACTATTCCCTTCATCCTCATCTCACAGAAGATATTTAGTTTTTCCCAAAGGTAGCCTACAAAAGCAGTGAGCACAATATGTGAGACTGCTGGTGTGTTGAGAATTCTTCCACAATTAAGGTTCAAGGAGACAAGCAGGAGCTACTACAGATATAAGAATTTGTGGGAAAGATTGGCAAAGAACCAACCTTTCTTCCTTGTGCTTGTGAACGAGGAGAACAGAAGGGCTTAACAAGTTTTGTAAAAAAATTCCAGTGGAATCTAAAGAGGAAGGAACCTTTGAAAATATTGTAAAACAGGATAATGCCAGAAGCATTATCAAGAAATGTCTCCACCTTGGGCAAAGGTGATTTTACTTAGTGTTTGAAGGATTAGAAGAATATTATGAAATAATAATTATCTTCATTTTTCAAACAGAAAAGCAGGACTTATCTATTGTTTCCCTCTGTTAGAAAGTAAGCTCGTTGAGAGTAAAATGTAGCTACCCTTTTGTCTTTGTATCCCCAATGCTTGGCATAGTGGAAGGAGCACATAATGGGTGAAGGAACCAAGATGGCAGAGTACAGGTAGCAACCCAGCTGAACTTTTTAAATATTCTGCTCCGAACTCCTCAAATCAAATAATAGGGTAGTAGAGTCAACAAAAGGTCAGAGTGAGACATTTTTCCAGCCAGAGACAGCTTAGGAAGTCAGCAGGAGAGGTCTGTGACACCAGGATGAGTGTTGGCCTGAAGCATGTAGCAGCACCAGTAGCAGTGGTAGGGATTGGAAATGGTCATGACAGCAGCAGCTGCAGCTTTGTGAGCTCTCTCTTCAGAGACAGTAAGGGGATTGGAGAACTGGTCAGAAAGAGATTATAGGGGACCTTTTGTGGACATAGGATGCAGCTGGTGCTAACTGGCAACTCTATTGCCCATAAACAGTTCTGAGTCACAGTTCCAGGGCAGAGAGGAGGGTTTGTGGTCAGTCACTAGGGAACAGCAGTCAGTTGCAAGATAGAGAGGACTGGTCCTTGTGGTTGTAGGAGAGCAGGGAACCTGGTCACAGATTCCGGACCAAGAGGAGTGCTAGTGATTATAGCTGCAAAGGAGCAAGGGTCCTTCCTCAATAAAGACCAGACTGCAAACTAAGACAGCAGTGATGACCTCTCCCCACTCTCCCCAGATCACACCATCTTGGAAGCACCAAACACTTATATAATCCCAGAACTAGTTATGAAAACAGCATCATAAAAAAGCCTGAAGTATGATATTGTGCTTCTCCAGGTATGCAGAGCCCAACTATAACATAAAGTTCAAAGCCAAGAAATAGGCTGAAAAAGTGAATAGACAACAGAAAAAGAATCTTAACCATGAAAAGCTACTGGTGGCAGGAAAGATCAAGACGTAAACAAAAGATGACAATGGGAAAACAGCTACAACCAAAGCCTCAAAAATGCTAACTGGTCCCAAGACCAACATGAATTTCTGGTGGAGTTAAAGAAAGAGATAAGAATGATAGAGAAAAAAATGGGAAAAGAAATGAGAGTGATGTAAGAATATTATGAAAAGAGAATTAACAGGTAAAAGAGGCACAAAAATATTGAAAAAATAACACCTTAAAAAGCAAATTGGCCTAATGGTAAAAGAGAAACAAAGATCCATTGAAAAGGATTCCTTAACAAGCAGAATAGACTGAATGGAAAAAGAGGTTCCAAAGCTCACTGAAGAATATAACTTCTTAAAAATTAGAATTGGAAAAGTTGAGGTTAACTCCATGAGACATCAAGAAACAATCAAAGAAGGTCAAAAGAATGAAAAAAAATTGGAAGAAAATATGAACTATCTCATATGAAAAACAACTGACATGGAAAATAGATTTAGTTGAGATAGTTTAAGAATTATTAGAGAAAGCCATGATTAAAAGGAGGCTACACATCATACTTCAATACATTATTAAGAAAAACTGCCCCAATAGCCTAGATGCAGAGAATAAAACAGAAATTCAAAGAATCCATGGATCATCTCCTGAAAGAGCTTGCAAAATGAAAACTTCCAGGATTATTATAACTAAATGCCAGGGCTCCCACATTAAGGAGAAAATATTTCAAAGAGCCAGAAATAAAAATTCAAATATCATGGAGCCATAGGATCACACGAGATTTAGCATGTTTCACATTAAAGAAGCAGAGCAGAGGGCTTGGAATGTGATGTTCTGGAAGGCAAAAGAGTTGAGATTACAACCAAGAAAAGTCTATCCAATAAAACTGAATATAATTCTTCAAGGGAAAAAAATGAACAGTTAATGAAATAGAGGCTTTCAAGTATTACTGATGAAAAGACCAGAACTGAATAGAGAATCTTGCATTCAAACAGAAGTCTCAAGAGAATTCATCAAAAGAGACTCAATAAAGTTAAACTGGGAAGATGATAAGTGCAACTCCTAAAAATTTTATCATTAGAGCAGTTAGAAAGAGTCAAAATAGAGGGTATTTCTGTGTGTCAATTATGTTGGAATGACCTAAAAGACAAAAATGAAGGGGTGGGAAAGAAGGATGCTCTAGAAAGTGGAAGGGAGAATTAGATATATCAAAGGGGCACACAAGGGAGATCTTTTATGGTGGATGAGAAAATGGGGAGGGTGATGGGCAAGGCCTGAACCTCACTCTCATTAGAATTGGTTCAAAGAGGAAAAACATATATATCTCTCTCTCTCTCTCTATATATATATATACAAATATAAATGTATATACATATACATATATATGTGTATATATATCTATATATAGATGTAGATAGATAGATACATACATACACTCAGTTGGATATAGAAATCTATCTTAAGCAATAGGGAAATAGGAAGGGAAAGGGGATAAGTGATGTGAGAAAGAGGATGCTAAAAAGGGAGAGCAAATTAAGGAAGGTAGTGGTCAGAACTAAAACAGATTTTTGAGGAGGGGCTAGATAAAACAAAAAGAGAGAAGAATAAATAGAAGAAAATAGGATGGAGGGAAATGCACAATAATAATATATATGAATGTAAATGAGATGAGCTCAAACATAAAATGGAAGTTAATAGCAAAATGGATTAGAAACTAGAATCCAACAATATGTTGTTTACAAGAGGCACACTTAAAACAGACACACACACAGTTAAAATAAAGGGCTGCAGCAGGTACTATAATGCTTCAGTTGAAGTAAGAAAGGTAAGGCTAGCAATCCTGATCTCAGATAAATCAAGAACAAAAATAGACCTAATTAAAAGAGATAATCAGGGAAACCATATTTTAATAAAAGGTACCATAGACAATGAAACAACTTCAAAAATTTTTACAGCAAGTTTCTCTGATGAAGGTCTCATTTTTCAAAGATATAGAAAATTCAGTTGAATTTATGAAAGTAAGAGCTGTTCCCCATTGATATCAAAGGATATGAACAGGCAGTTTTCAGAAGAAGAAATCAAAACTATCTGTAGTCACCAGAAATAATAAATGCTGGAAGGGATAAAGGAAAATAGGTACACTAATTAATTGTTGGTGGAGTTTTCAACTGGTCCAGCCATTCTGGAGAACAGTTTGAAACTATGCTCAAAGGACCATGAAACTATGACTTAGTAATATCACTACTAGGTCAGTATTCCAAAGAGATCAAAGGACAAGGAAAAGAACTTATATGTGCAAAGATATTTATAGCTGCTCTTTTTTAGAGTGGCAAAGAATTGGAAATTGATGGGATGCCTGTCAACTGGGGAATGGCTGAACAAGTTGTGGCATATGATTGTGATGGAGTACTATTGTGCTATAAGGAATAATAAGGTGGGTGGTTTTAGAAAGAACATGTCAAGACTTACATGATCTGATGAAAAGTGATGTGAGAAGAACAGGGAGATTATTGTGTTTAGTAACAGCAATGTTGTAATGATGATCAACTGTGAATGACTTGGCTACTTTGATCAATACAATGTTCTGAGACAATTCCAAAGAACTTGATGAAAATAATGCTATCCATCTGCAGAGAGAGAACTGATGAACTCCAAGCACAAATCAAAGCATAATTTTCTTTCTTTTTTTGTTTTTTTTTATGATTTGATCAATATGGAAATGTATTTTGATTTTACATTTACAATTGATATTTTTTGCTTGCCTGCTCTGTGTATGGAGAAGGAATGGGAAAGAGGTAGAGAATTTGAAACTCAATTTAAAAAATATTAAAAATAAATAAGTTAATAAAAAGCAAAAAAGACAAACTATATGAGCAATGACTCTCTAATTATTTGTATAATTAGAATTTTACAATAAAATTCATATATCTTAGTATCTGGTATATAGGAAAGAGGTGGAATTCTGAAGTTTTCTCTAGCCATCTTTATTTGGCAGAGATTACGAAAGTGTTTTCAAAGTCATATAAAAAACTGGGGCTCTAACTGTACATAAGCATCCCTACAAGCTGCATGTTGACTTAGAAAAATCACATATTTATGTTATTTATATTCTCTTACTTATTTTGTTAAATATTTCCTAATTACATTTTAATTTGGTTTGGGTCACAATGGAGTATGTTTGCTCTCACAATACTGCCCTTATCCTCCAGAGGAGTGTTTAATACCTTTTGATTAGAGCATCAGGTTATCTAGGACATGCTTTGATAGGAATACAGAACCTAATGCTATGGAGATAAAGCAGAATACATCCATGTCATATAAATGGTTTTTCACATTGAGAAGATGATGGAAGTGACAAAACATGTTTTGGTGGTGGTATGGGGATCTATAAAAATTCTAGGTCAAGAGTAGTGGACCATGGGGTCCTGAGGATGCTAAGGAGTTTGTGATGGGAGCATAATTAGAAAAAATGAGAGCATACTTAGCAAAAAAAAAAGACTACTTGGTAATTTTCCTTCAGTCTGATTTGTGTGGGGAGGAGAGGGGCTAAATGTCTTAATTTATGTGTAGAAGCCTTAAGTTATTTATTTATTGGGATCTGGAGGGATCAATTCTTGGTCATCTTCAGGATAACCTTGAATTTTACCAGAACAGAAAATTCTCCCTCTCTGTTTCTCCTATAAGATTGAGTAACACAAGATTCAGTGGACTGTTTGGGCTTTTTTCCCTTTTGAGGCAGATATTTGTGACACTTTTTCTAGTCCCATTCCAGTGGGGAGTAAACGATTCAATCATGAGTGGAGCCATGCAGGTGCGTAAATTGGCACTGAAGGTACAGCTGCTGTTTCTCAGCTGAAAGATGAGTTCGCTAGGCCAGCTTTCCAATGACCCAGAAGTCAACGAGTCATTAATTAAGGAGGTGACCATTTATGACCAACCAGGCAAATCTAGACCTATTGGACAAACAAATTATTTTTCTGCCTTCAAGTGTTATCAAAGCAGCAAAGGGATCAAGGTGGGGGAAATAATAAGGGAAGATATTTCTGAGTGAAGGTGAATTTGAACAGAGGTTTTGAAAGGGGAGGGGGAAGAGAGATTGAACTGAAGCTACCTGAGAACAAGTATACCAAATACAAATAATAAGGAAATACTACTGTGAATGATTTTAAAAAGTTTTAAGCCCACTACAGACAATTCCAAAATTATTTGTTTAATGAATAAGTATCATTGGTTTTAGGTAATTGTAGTTTAATATAATTCATGTTTGGAAATTGGGGAAAAGGTGCTGAGTAAGTCAGTTATATATTTAGAAAACCTGAAGTCTGACTTTTGATCAGTCCTGATGTCCTGAAATCAACTTGTTAAGATTTTTTTTTCAGTGTATATGGTATGACTTAGTGATTACAAGGCCTACTGTATAGTCAGGAAGACCTGAGTTAGCCTCACCTTGCCCAGAACCAGGCTGTCTACACAACCATACCATCTGCATTCTTGCTCTCCTTTGCCTCCCATCAGAACTCAGATTTTCACCTCTGGGACATATATATGAGTGTCTACGGAGGCAAAACACTTGGCAAGAGATAGTGGAACCACTATCTCTTCTAATTAATAATAGTGGGCTTCTAATTTTGACAGGAAAGGAAGGACTATAGTATTAACATTTCAGATAACTAAGCAATTTGATCACTGGAAACCAAAATCTAATGGACCTTGTAGGAAATCATGTTTGACTCTACCTCCTCCCTTTCTGCCCTGCCACCGTGGACAGACATGGCTAAAATCAGATGCAGTCAAAAATACTTCTGTCTTGGGCACTGACCTGTTTCAGTTGCACCTTCCTTTTCCCTAGGCCTCCAGCATGTTGGGTGGATTCTCTTTTGAGGACAGATAGGGTGATGTAGGGTAGGATTGACTGGAATTGAACAGCAAGAGAAAGGGCATGGATGGCTTGTAAACTGCACTAGTAGAAGGAATATCTAGATTGGGAAGGAAGGGAACAAGTATTCACTACTATGTGTTAAGTGCTTTATAAATTTGATCCTCATGACAACCTTGGGAGGTAAGTACTATTGTTATCCCCATCAGTTGAAGAAACTGAGACAAAACAAGTGTAAGTTACTTTTCTAGGGTCACATAGCTACTAAATATCTTGGACTAGATTTGAACTCATGTCTTCTTGACTCTAGGTTTAGCCTTTTATCAACTATGCCACCTTGCTTAGAGACATCAGTTGGAAATGGAGGGTAGAGTAGAATATGTAACAGTGGTATGGATTGAAGATGGCCAGGCCGTCAGTCAAATTAACTTTGGTCTTGCCATGGATTTCATTGACACTAGAAGAGAGAGCGAGGCTAATGACTTTGTGCAACTTTGCCTCACCTAAATCCAATTCACTTGTGATTCAAGTCATCAGCCTCGACGCCATTAGTCTGTTTCAGAACTGAAGGATGAACAATAACAAGTCCTTATTAGAGTCTCTTCCTTCATGCAGTCACTAAGCAGTTTTTCCCATTTAGCCTATTTTTTCTTGGGCTGGCCTTCCTTGATCTCAGTCTCTTCCAAATATATCTTTCATTTGCTCTTTTTCTGAACAAAGGAGAAAAAATGCCTGTCACCTCATTTCTCTTGTTCGCCCGAACTACACTTGATTAAAAGCAACTTTCTCTAAAACCTCTAATGAATCTGACTTTTAAACATTCTGACATTTGCTGAATTCCTAATACCTTTCCTTAAGGCCTATTTTTGTGGCCTCGCACCATTTCTTTGCAACTTGAAGGCAGAGTAATGTTTCGTACTTCTCATGAATTTACATCACTATGTTGTTTCTAGCATCCTCTGTGGTGTAAGATAAAAATGGCTTGCACCCAAATTCCCCATGCCAAATTTAATTATGCCTTAATTCAGGCCCACTTTTAATGGAAGGCGATGAGAAAGACAGCCACTACTGCACTCTCAATTACTTTCTGTTTCTCAAAATTATTCTTTTGCACTCGAATTCTGACCTGTTGAAAGCCAAACATAAAAAATAAATCCTATCACTTCTCAGATAAGCAAGATTGAAACTTTTCCTCCATTCTTCTCTCTTTACATATCTTTTCCCTTGATAAAAGGACAATAATGACAATTATCAAAGTCAACCAATCAACAAGCATTTATTAAACTCCAACGTGCTTCGGAACTGATCTAGCAGCTACGGAAAAAAAGACAAAAAAATGAAAAACTGATTCTGCCTTTAGGAAATTTGTAATCTACTGGGGTAGAGAGCATATGTTAAAATGAAATATAATGGACATAATCAGGGAAGCTGTTATTAATTGGCTAGATTCCCACGCGTGGAGCTGGCCATTTTCTAGTGTCACATGTGTTGTCCATCAATCAATAATAATAGCTAATATTTATATTATGTTTACTACGTGCCAGGTAATGTTAAGTATTGGACAAATATTATTTCATTTGATCCTTATAACTCTGGAAGGTAGATAGTATTATTACTCCCATTTTACAGAAGAGGAAACTGAGGCAAACACTGCATAATTCACTTGCCCAGGGTCATTCAGCTAGTAAATGCCTGAATCCAGATTTGAACTCCTTCCTGACTCCAGGTCTACCTCTCTATCCACTGTGCCATATAGCATATATTAAGTGTCTACTATGTGGACTTGGAGAGAGATACTGGATTTGGAGTTAGAAGATTAGCTCTACCACTCACTAGTTTGGTTTGTGCAAGACACTTAACCTCTTTGAGATTCCCTATAAAATAGAGATAATATCATCATTGCCACCTGACTTGAAGGGTTGCAGAGCAAAGGAAAATGATCATAAAATGCTTTATCATCACAATGTAAGTTTTTTAAAATTATTTCTATTTCATGACATTTCACTCCCTTTCTTGGTACCTTTGTGAAAGCTGTCCCCTGTGTTTTCAATACATTGCTTCCACCAATTCTTTTTTTCTTTAATTTTAATATACAATTTATTTATTTTTCAGTTTTCAACATTCACTTTCACAAGAATTTGAATTCCAAATTTTCTCCCCATCTCTTCCCACCCCAATCCTAGGATAGCACTCACCCCTTCCTCCAATCTGTCCTCCCTTCTATCATCCCCCCTTTTTCTCTTCCCCTCCCCTCTTTTTTCCTGTAGGGCAAAGTAGATTTCTATACCCCATTGCCTGTACATTTTATTTCCCAGTTGCATGTGAAAACAATTTTTAACATTCATTTTTAAAGTTTTGAGTTACAGATTGTCTCCCTCTCCACTCACTCTTATTGAGAAAGCAAGCAATTAATATAGGTCATGAATGTGTAGCCATGTTAAGCACTTCCATAACAGTTACGATTTGAAAGACCATTTACCTCTGTCCTGTCCTGCCCTTTATTTATTCCATTCTCTCTCTTGAGTGTCCTCCTACAATAGTGTTTGCTTCTGATTATCCTTTTCCCCAATTTGCTGTTCCTTTTATTATCTTCCCTCTCCTATCCCCTTCCCCCTTGACTTCCTGAAGTGTAAAATAGATTTCCATACCCACTTGAGTGTGTGTTATTCCCTCCTTAGGCCAAATCCCATAAGAGTAAGGCTCACTTATTCCCTTTCATCATCCCCCTCTTCTCCTCCATTGTAAAAGCTCTTTGTTGCCTCTTTTATGTGAGATGGTTTGTTACATTCTACCTGTCTCTTTTTATTACTCCTAATATATTCCACTCAACAGTAAATTTTATTTTTTAGGTACTCTCCCTTAATATTCAGCTCATCCTGTGCCCTCTGTCTATGTATATGTTACATATATACACAACCAGACTCTGCCCTCAACTACCATGACCGTCCCTTAACTTGTCTGAGCTTCACTTTCCTCAAACAAAAAAGCAACTGGAATAGAAATTAACTCCAAAGTTCCTTATATCTCTATAGCTAAGATCAAAAGATCTCCCACCCCCCAATCTTCCCTTCTCCAGGCTAAATGTCTCTATTTCCTTCAACAAATCCTCATATGGCTTGATATTAAGGCCCTTCACCAACCTGGCTGCTCTCCCCTGGATATTCTCCAGTTCATCAGTATTATTTTCCTAAAATTAAGAGGAAAGGAGAGAGACAGACAGACTCAGTGACTCCTAAGCTTCCTTCTTACTGGGAGAGTCTATGATTTTTTTTGCCTTGCACAAGGGCACGTAGCTAGCAAGTGAGATATTTGAGGTTAGAATCTCATTCCCTCATCATCAGCAGCACTGTTCCTTTAGGAGAAGGCCTATCTTAGTGTTTTCCTTTCATTGGTTATTCATCCTGTCATTCCAGTAAACTCTCTGTATCTGCCAGGGCAGTTAGGTGGTGCAGTGGATAGAGCACCAGTGCAAGAGTCAGGAAGACTTGAGTTCATATCTAATCTCAGACACTTGACACTCACTAGCTGTGTGACCTTGGGCAAGTTACTTAACCCCAATTGCCTCATCCTGGGTCATCTCTAGTCATCCTGATGAATATCTGGTCACTGGATTCAGATGGCTCTGGAGGAGAAGTGAGGCTGGTGACCTGCACAGCCCTCCCTCACTCAAAACAAAGTCAAGTGCAAATCATGTCATTATTTCTCTGATGGCATGATCTTCTTCACCAATGAAGGATGAACACTGTACTGTATATACATATATATGCGTATATATTTACACATATACCCTATACATACCTACAAATATATATATACACATATATAATAAAAACATACATACCCATATACCCCTACATATATACATATATATGTATCCCCTCTAACTACACTAATACTGAAAGAGGTCTCATGAGTTACAAATATCCTCTTTCCATGTAAGAGTGTAAACAGTTCAACTTTAATGATTTCCTTATGAATTCTCTTTCCAGTTTACCTTTTCATGTTTCTCTTGATTCTTGTATTTGAAAGCCAAATTTTCTATTCAGCTTTAGTCTTTTCAACACGAATGCTTAAAAGTCCTCTATTTTATTGAAATTCCATTTTTTCCCCTGAAGTAGTATAGTCAGTTTTGCTGGGCAGGTGATTCTTAGTTTTAATCTCTCAAGAGGTCTCCTCTGACCTCTGGAGTATCATATTCCAAACCCTTTGATTCTATAGTGTAGAAGCTACTAAATTCTGTGTTATCCTGATTGTGTGTGTTCATCCTTGGTTGCCGAAGAAGACCATGCCATCAGAGAAATAATGACATGACTTGCACTTGACTTTGTTTTTGAGTGAGGGAAGGCTATGCAGGTCACCAATCTCACTTGTCCTCCTGAGCCATCTGAATCCAGTGACCAGATATTCATCAGGATGACTAGAGATGATCCAGGATGAGGCAATTGGGCTTAAGTGACTTGCCCAGGGTCACACAGCTAGTGAGTGTCAAGTGTCTGAGGTGACATTTGAGCTCAGGTCCTCCTGACTCCTGCACTGGTGCTTTATCCACTGCATGCCTAGCTGCCCCTATCTTGATTGTATTTCCACAATAATTGAATTGTTTCTTTCTGGCTGCTTATAATATTGTCTCCTTGACCTGGGAACTCTGGAATTTGGCTACAATTTTCCTGGGAGTTTTCCTTTTGGGTTCTCTTTTGGGAAGTGACCAGTGAATTCTTTCCATTTCTATTTTACCCTCTGGTTCCAGAATATCAGGGCAGTTTTCCTTGATAATTTCTTGGAAGTTGATGTCTAGGTTCTTTTTTTTACCATGGTTTTCACGTAGACTAATGATTTTATAATTATTTCTCCTGGATCTATTTTCCAGTCAGTTTTTTGTCCAATGAGATATTTCACATTGTCTTCTATTTTTTCATTCTTTTGGTTTTGTTTTATAGTTTCTTGGTTTCTCATAAAATCATTAGCTTCCATCTGTTCCATTCTAATTTTTAAAGAACTGTTTTCTTCAGTGAGCTTTTCAACCTCCTTTTTTATTTGGCGAATTCACTCTGTCATTTTGTGGCTTCTGGTGCTCTAGAATTTGTTGAGGCATTTTTTTACAGATATTTTAAGGACCTTGAGGGGAGAGCTAGAGCAGGTCCATCCTTCTACTCTGCCCTATGGTTCTGCTCTCCTACTTCCATTAATTCTTAGGATTGCTTAGATTTCTTAGCTTCAAAATCTCTTCTTCAGGATGTCATTCCTGATGTATACTTCAACTCCCGCTTAAATTCTAGTACCTTCCACCTCTAAATAACCTCTTAAATGGAACCTTACCAGAAAATTCCCATTATACATGCCTTTTTTTGAGGTGATCCACTGTAAAGGACCAAGACAAATATTTTCCAAGAGAAAGAAATGTAAATATCTTAGAGTAGAGATTAATTCATTTTTAAAATTTGTATCTCTAATCTCTAGCACTGTTCTTATCACCTGGTACTCACTTAATATGCACACGTTGATTAATTGATAGCACTGAAAAGGGACCAACTCTAAGCATAGAGATGCAGGCAGCTCTTCTTGGGGACACTTTGGGAGATATAGAATCTAGGCTGAGTGGAACCAAAATGGTAGACAACAAGAAGTTCCTCTTGAGGGCTTTTTGGAAGACATAAAAGTATTCAATTCAATAAAAAAGTACATTAAGGACTTAATAGTATAAGTCATTGGGCTTATAACCATGAGAAACAGGAGTGTGGTACAGGGGGAAAAAGTGTTGGCTCTGAAGTCAAAGAATGGAGGTTTAGATGCTGTGACGTTTCTTACCTGCATGACTTTGGGCAAGTCAGTCCCTTAACCTATCTGTCCCTCAGTTTCTTTGTCTTTAAAATAATAGTGATTGAGGCCTCATTTCTAGAATATATAGAGAACTGACTCAAATATATAACCATCCAAGTCATTCCCCAATTGATAAATGGTCAAAGGATATGAACAAGCAATTTTCAGGGGAAGAAATCAAAAATATCTATAATCATATGAAAAAGTGCTCTAAATCACTATTGATTAGAGAGATGCAAATCAAAACAACTCTGCGGTACCACATCACACCTGTAAGATTGGCAAACATGACAGAACAAGAAAATGATAAATGCTGGAGAGGATGTGGGAGAGTTGGAACACTAATTCATTGTTGGTGGAGCTGTGAGATCATCCAACCCTTCTGGAGAACGGTTTGGAACTATGCCCAAAGGGCTACAAAAATGTGCATACCCTTTGACCCAGAAATATCACTACTAGGATTGTATCCCCAAGAGATTATAAAAACGGGAAAGGGTCCCACGTGTACAAAAATATTTATAGCAGCACTCTTTGTGGTAGCCAAAAACTGGAAGTCAAGGGGATGCCCATCAATTGGGGAATGGCTGAATAAATTATGGTATATGAATGTAATGGAGTACTATTGCGCCATAAGAAATGAGGAACAAGAAGACTTCAGGGAGGCCTGGAAGGACTTATATGATCTGATGCTGAGCGAAAGGAGCAGAACCAGGAGAACTTTGTGCACAGCAACGACCACAGTGTGCGAGAGTTTCTTCTGGTAGACTTGGAACTTTGTAATAACACAAGAACTTACTGAGGAAAAAAAAAAAAAAATCCTAATGTCGGTCTTCAAAGGCAAAACGCCTTCCACACTCAGAGAAAGAAATGTGGAAGCCACTTGCAGAATGTAGCAGATCATGTTTGTGTGTGGGTGGGTTTCAGTGTAATATGTGTTGATTTGTTATATGATTTCTTCCATTTATTTTAGTTCGACTACATAGCATGAATATAGCGAAAATGTGCTCAATAGGAAAGTATATGTAGAACCTAAACAGAATTGTATGCTGTCATGGGGAGGGAGGGGGGTATTGAGGGAAGGGTGGGGGGAATAAAATCTTAACTTTAGGGAAATGATTGTAAAACATTAAAAAAAATAAAATTAAAAAAAAAAAATAATAGTGATTGAACTAGGTGGACTTAGAGGTGCATTTTAACTCTAAATCTATGATCCCAACGATCCCTTAAGGATTACAATATAATGGGGATGGGGTAAGATATGTACACAAATAAAATGCTAGAGGCATGTGATGTAATGGAATAAAATGATAGAGTTGGATTTAGAAGGACTGGGTTCAGTGGCTCTGCCAATGGGTGACCTGTATAACTTGGGTAAGTCATTAAACCTTTTTGGGCATCAGTGTTCTTATCTGAAAAAGAAGGGGGTTGCACTAAATGACCTCTAATATCCATTCTAGCCCTCAATCTAGAATGATCATATGTTTAAACCCCAATTAAAATCTCACTTCTTATAGGAAGCCTTTTCCAAACCATCTAAATTCAAGTGCCTCATCTCTGTTGAGTATTTCCTATTTATCCTGTTTATAGTTCGCTTTGTTATACACTTGCTTACATGTTGCTGCCATTAGATTATAAGTTCCTATTCAAGAATGATGGACAAACATCAATAATGACAACAACAACCTTGAAGTCAGGGACTGTCTTTTGCCTCTCTTTGTATCCCCAGCACTTAGCACAGCATCTGGCACATAGGTGCTTAATAAATGTTTATTGAATTGAATGAAATTGATGAAATGATCATCACCAGCTGTGCAGTCTTGGGCAGGCCATTTAAACCTTGCTGAACCTGAAGTTCGTTATCTCTAAAATGGGAGGGTATGGCTATATAACCTCCGTAGCCTCTTTCAATACCCAGATTTTATGATTCTAAGTAAATTATGGGCAAATGAAAGATATACATTAAATGATGAATGGATTCTATATTTACTTAGTTATTTGTAGATTGCACCCTCACAAAAAATTGCTTCATACCCATCAGATCTTATGGCTTGATAGTTCTTTTTACCAATAGAACTTTTTACCAATAGAAAGGGACTGACTTGCCCAAAGTCATGCAGGTAAAAAATGTCACAGCATCTAAACCTCCATTCTTTGACTTCAGAGCCAACACTTTTTCTCCTGTACCACACTCCTGTTTCTCATGGTTATAAGCCCAATGACTTATACTATGACTATACTATTTTTATGTCTTTTTACCAATAGAACTTTACAATAGAACTTAATAGGGGTCGTGTGTTATGGTGGAGGGATCACTGATTTTATAGCCAGAAGACTTGGATTCAAATCCCAAGTCTGCCACTTAATTCTTAGATGGCCTTTACCTTGCACAAATCTCTTCACCTTTGTGAACCTCAGTTTTCCTCATCTATAAAATGAAGGGTTTGGACTAGATGATTCCTTAGGTTTCTTATATTCATCAATTTCCTTGTTTTCTTACAAAAAGTTGTTGCTCACATATTTCCATTAACTAAACTATGTGAGCAATTGTCTTAGCTCATTTTATTGAAATAAAATTGAGATTTTTATTAGAATTTTATGAAAATACAGAAATCTTAAGCATGTGGTAATGTGTTAATAAAATTTCTTGGTAATTTTCATATTTGTAACATACAAATAATAAGCTCTTGAATATTATCATTAGTGTGATGGATGACCATGTTTTTCAGTGCAAAGTTTTTTACAACATGATGTCATTGATGGTATTCTCTAATTATATTATATATATTTTATATATTCTCTAATTATATATAAGAGCACTTAATATATCCTCACAGTTAATGATCACTTTAAAAGGTGAAAGGGCAACAGGTTCAGTCATACTGTGTAGATTCCTATCTGACTGGAGACAGAAAAAAAAGGTTGGAACATATTGTAATGGTAATTTAAATGTGAAGATTTTTCCCATTCATTAATAGACTCATGTGGCCTGCTTGGGTTAGATGGAAGTCGGGGTCACCTGGAACCTGTGGTGGGAGGATTTTGCTGAATAGGTGGAACAGGAAGAGTAGAGTGGGAAAGGTAGAACAGGAAGAGTAAGAGCTAAAGCAGAGTTGAGAGGAAGTGAGTGAGACAGCAGTCAGGACTGAAGGATGTAGGTAAGCCCACAGCTGGCTGTGAGTGAGAGAAGGACATTTTGTTTAAGGATCCTGTTCGTGATTTTGTGTAAGAGAGCTGATTTGTGGGAAGCCTAGCAGGGGGAAGGCTTGGAGATGGTGCTGTTCTCTGCATTGTTATTGTGTATAGATTTTTGTTGCTGTGATAGATTTTGCTTTCTGTCATCTGAATAAATGTTTTGGTTCGGTCTTCCATGTGGAGAGTCTGTTGTATTTTGTGATTCAGAATTGCGCCAGGGTATTCATGACAGCCAATATTGCATTGGCACAACACATATCTATTGAAATTTGAATAATTTCCCACATGGTACTACTCTAGGTCATTTCTAAATCCATTGGGTTGAGCTAAAATTCTGATGTGAGGGAGACATCACTTTCTCTGAGTTATTGTGTTCCATAGAACTCAAACAACTGCCCTCCAAAGTGCCAGATTGCCGTGCAGTGGTAGGAACATCCCTACCATGTGTTTAGTTTTCCAAGGGTGGCAAATCAGAGTGAGTTATTTTCACTGTTTCACCTTCACATCTCCTTTCCTCAGGCATATTTCTTTCACCATTTTCTCTGAGGGTCTTAATGGGAGGAACCCTTCCCACTTCTTCCTCTAGCTGAGTCAGAGAAGACCCATTTCTTGAACTTCTCACCACTGTGTTTTCCCTGCATTTTAACTTTCATGAAGGTAAATCTTCAAGGGAAATTGAAAAAAGTACCAAGATTAGTTAGGATGGCCTAGCAAAAGGGGATGTCAAATTCCTGCTTTACATTGAAGAAAGGAGACTATATACACAATGCACTGCTGTCCCAGCTGTAAGATCTTTTCATTCAAAAATTTGTATGTCAGTGTGGTCAAAAAATGAGCAAAATAAGGCAGCCCTCAGCACTGTCTCTCAGGACGGACTTTGTTTTCAATGAAAATTGGATGTATTCATATGGGAGTTGCATTAGGAAATATGTTATCATTTGGCCATTGCCTCAGTGTAGAAAACTGCTCTAATTTCTAAGATGTGTGGGAGAAATAAGCATTTATATGTTTACTATATGTGCCAGACATTGTACTAAGCACTTTACAAATATCATTTGATTCTCACAACAACTCTGTGAGGTAGGTGCTATTATTATCCCCATTTTACAGATGAAGAAACCGAGGCAAACAGAAGTTAAATTAGTTGCCTAGGATCACTTGGTAAAAGTCTGAGCCTGGATTTGAACTCAGGTCTTCCTGACTCCAGGCCCAGTGCTTTATCTACTGCACTACCAGCTGCCACAGGATGCTGTGAAATGGCTATTAGAAAGTCCTTTATTTTAAAGATCCCATCTAAAACATCATTACAATGAATTAGGATCCTATGTGTATCTCTTTATGGGCTGCACAGTCTACTGGGAAGTGTAGATTCTCCACTCCTCCAAAAACAACGGGTGTAGAGCCTTTCCATGTTTTTTTTTTAAATGCATATTTTATTGCTGAAATGTATGAATTACAAAACTCAAGACTAATGAAAATATTTTAACTTTCAGACAAATATGTAAGAAAGATTACCTGCTGTTATAAATAGTAAATTGATGTGCATTTATCGAGGCAACTAGGTAGTACAGTGGATAAAGTGCTGGACCTAAAGTCAGGAAGACTCATTTTCCTGAGTTCAAATCTGGCTTCAGGCATTTTCTAGCTATGTGACCCTAGTTTAGGTCACTTAACCGTATTTGCCTCAGTTCCCCTATCTGTAAAATGAACTGGTGAAGGAAATGGCAAAACATTCCAGTATCTTTGCCAAGAAAACCCCAAATGGGTCATGAAGAGTTAGGCATGACTGAAAAATGACTGAACAACATGCATTTATTATGTCCTACTTGCTGGAATTGTACTAAGAGCTGAATGTAGAGCAATACAAGAATACAGTCTCTTCTCTCACACTCTAATGGGGAAGACAACATGCAAATAACCATGTCTATACCAGCTCTATGCAACATATTTGAAAGTTAATTTCAGAGGGATGGGTCAGGGAAAGGCCTCTGGCAGAAACTGGGACTTAAACTGAGTCTTAAAAGAGATTAGAAAAGCCAGTAGGCTGAAGAGATGAAAGACAACATTCCAAGCAAGGGGGTAGCTACTGAAAAGGCCTGGTGTTGAGAGAGGGAAGCTCCTTTGTGCAAGGGGTCATTGCTTGTTGTCTTGACTTATGTCCTGCTACAGGACTCTAATGACTCTGGAGGAGAGTGTGAGGCTGATGACTTTAGACAAGTCTGCCTTGCTTAAATCCAATTCACTTGCAAGTCAAGACATCACCCTCCTGATGATATTGATCCTCTGAGAACGAAGGAAGAACAATAAGTCTTACGTGCAAGGAACATCCAAAAGGCCATTGTGAGCTGGATCTTGCATCATAGAATGTGTGGAAGGGAGTTGAGTATGAGAAGACTCTAAGATAGAAGGAGTCGGGTTGTGAAAAGCTTTAAAAACCAAACAGTTGATTTTGTAAGTGATCCCAGAGGTAATAGGGAGGCATTAAAATTTATCAGGGGTAGGAAGTGACATGGTCAAATATGCACTTCAGGAAAATTAGTTCAGCGGCTGAGTGGAGGTTGGATTAGATCGAGGAGAGATTTGAGGCTGGGAGATTAACCGGAAGAATATTTCAACAGTCCAGGCTTGAAGTGATCATGTCAGGATGGTGGCTGTGTTAGTGAATAGAAGGGAATTTAAAAAGAGATTTTCTGATGGTATAAACTAACATTTGACAGTGGACTGAATATGTGAGTGAATGTGAAACAGCACTGAGAATGACACCAGGATTATGAACCTGGGTAAATGAGAGGGTAGTTGTACCCTTGATAGTGGTTGGGATCTTTAGAAGAGGGAAAGGTTTTAATGGAAACTTAATTAGTTCTCTTTTGGACATCCAGTTCAGGATGTCTAATATGCTGTTGATTGCTGTAAGACTAGAGCACAGAAGAGAGCTCAATTTAGATGTATAAATCTGGGAATCACCAGCAGAGAGATGATATTTGAACCCATGGGGATGGAGAAAATCACCAAGTGACACAGTAGTGAGTAAGTGGAGATTTTATTATTATTACATAGTGGGGAGGCTGCATGGGTCGTGGAAAGAAAACTAGTCTTGGAATCAAGAAGACAAGTTCAAGTCCTGTCTTTTACACAAAGATGACTGGAAGATGGTTATATCATTTTGGATAAATCATTTAGTTCCTTAGGATTTCGTCTGTAAAATGGTCTCTAAAATTTCTTCTATCTCTAGATCTATGAATTTATGAGCCCTTAAAGTCATAGGCAACTATCCAAGGTTGTAAACTACAGAGTATTGTCAATCTACATTGGTAGAGGGGGTGGCTTCATAGGCAATGCTCATACATACACTGTACTATATATGTATATACATATACACATATACATGCATATTTATGTGTGTGTGTATCTGACCTATGGAATACACAATGCCCATATGTGTATGCATTACATATTTGTGATTTGTTTATGTACTATATTTATATTTGCATGGACAAGGAGATATCATACCAGAAATGATATTTTTAAAAACTCAAATATAAAACAAACATATATGGAGATAAATCCCTATCCCCCTCTCCTCTAGCCCACCAAGAAAACAAAGCATAAAATGAAACCTAGTCTCAGAGGACCCACTTCCTAATGGCAAACAACCTAGATTATTCATCATATCCTGTACTCAACTTCTTTATGTGTTTAATATTGCAAAATGATGGATAATCTTTGTAAAGCAATAGAATGTTTGGTGTCTGGATTGACAGTTACTGGAATAACTACTGAACCTCATGTAGACCTACTCAACCTACAAAACTATTGGGCACATTATATTAGCTCCTTCTTGAGACCTACTTTATGTTCTTTAATAACACATGATCTAATTTACAGAGTAAATATTAAATATAACTTCTACTATTGTAATAAATTTTGACAGCAGAAATCTATTTTCAACATAGTAGTATTTCTTTCTTTCTCCTGAAGTAGTTCATAATATCAGACATAAAAATAAAACCCCCAAGCCAAGCTGCATCAGTACATAGTGGTTTCCTCACTTCATCATCCCTTTCCTAGAAGTTTTATCTCTGGTTTATCACAGGTCAGGAGGTGTGAGAATAACTAAGTAATGTGAATTTTCTCTCCTCCACTGGGTCTCTCTTCTTATTTCTTCTTTCTTCTCTCTCCACTCTTTCTGCCCTCTACCTTCTTTCCCTTTTTCCTCTCTTCTTTTCCCCCCTCTACTCTTTTTACTCTACCCTTTTCCATTTCTTTCTTTTTCTCCTTCCTCTCTCCAAATGAGAGATGATAGCCATGACTATCTGTCCCTGCTCCCACATCCTTTCATCCCCTTAGGCTTCTCAGGCATTGAGGGATTTGGACTTATCTCTTTTCTTCAACCTCCATAAGCCATGATGCCTCACTTTGTAGGGGCTGAGTTGCTAGCATCTCTATTCCATTGAAACATACATTGAGCAGTGGCCCAGAATGGAGACTCCACTTCTTTTGCTTGGAATGGAAAAGAACAAATGAAAAGGACAAAGACATGGGACGCTTTCTTAGGATACATGTGGCCTTGGAGGGCAGAGATGAATAAGGAGGTCCTAAGATCTCTTCCCTACTTACTGACCAGTTGTGATAGAAGGAATCACATCATTCCCTCAGTCAGGAAGTATCAAAAGTCCAACAGATGCTGACTCTGCCCTTTGAAGACGCTGATAGTTCTGGGTATGTAATCAATGAAAAAAGATTCCTCTCAACACTGTGATAGGCTAGCACAGAATACCATTCATGGTACAGACCTGTCTACCAAAAGCAGCTCCCTATTGTCTTCCACATGGATGACACCATCTCAAGTGGTCTGGGCACATTCCATATCCTCTTTACAATTTGTAATAAGAAAAATAACAAAAACTTATAAGATTACTCTATGTACTAGATTGTGCTTTAAGGATTATAAAGTGCTTTATACATATTTTTCGTTTGATCCTCACAACAGTCCTGCGAAATTGACAGTGATAGTTATAATTATCTACATTTTAAAGAAAAGGAAATAGAGGCTCAACAGTGTTGAATGGTGTACATAAGATTACTTGAATGGCAAGTGGCAGAGCCTGGATGATAACAGGAGAACATGGTACAAATACTGACATTTCAGAGTATCAAAAAAAGAAAATGGGGAGGAGGAACAGCTCTGCTTGGAATATTTTCAGATCGCAATGAACACTAGGTCATGGATGCATTCATCATCATCTTCAACATCAATTGCTGTTCGTTGTTTCAGTCATGTCTTTTAGGTTGAATCAAAAGAGGAGTTATTAATACTTGATAGCTTGGAAGGAATTATTTAGTGGAGAGCTTCAGGGACTTGTCCTTGAACTTATGATAGTTATAGCTGTGTATCTATGTATCTACACACTGTGTATCTATATTATATATACATACATACATGTATATATATATACACACATACATAAGTATTTATATATGTATATATAATGTATGATTTGGATAAAGGCGTAGATAACACTCATATAATTTTCAGATTATACAAAACCTGCAGAAATAACTGAACAGATTGGATGACAAAATCAGGATACAAAACCATTAAGCCAGATAAAATAAAATTAAATAGGAGCAGGTGCAAAGTGGTACTTGGGTTCAAAGTATTGACTTCATGAGTATAAGTTGGTCTTGGTCTTCATTCCTCTCTAAGCTGCACTCGTAACTCTCTGAACTTCTATTAAGCCACAGAAATCTCTTCACTCTCGAAGTTCACTCTTGGAAATCATCCTCAGACTTCTCACATTGGAAGTATCCTTTCACCCCTATGACCTCTTTCTCCTATAGGCTAGTTCCTCTCCAAACCTCCATTTTAAGGAGCACACCCAGAGCAGTCATGCCTTCATTTCTTTCTGGTCTGCATTCCTGATTCTACCATATCCCCATCATTTTAACTTCCTTTTTTGTGTTGTCTTTTCCAATTAGGATGTAGTCTCTTTGAGAGCAATGACTCATATTCTTTCTCGCTGTGTTTGTGTTCTCAGTATTTAGCATAGCACCTGGCACATAGAACTTAATAAGTGCTTCTTCCTTCTACTTGACTTATAAGAAAGTTAAACACAGCTAGATATCAGCTTCTCTGGAAAATGTCTGAGTATTTAAATAGTTTGCAAGCTCAATATGAATAATGTTATGTGGTAACCAAGAGAATTAATGTGATCTTAGGCTACTTTAAGAGGCACAGAGCATTCAGGGCTAGTAGGTACATGATAATCCTGCCATATTTTATTCTGGTAGGACCGGATCTGGATTATTTTGTTAAGTTTGGAGTGCCACATTTAAGGAAGATTATCAGTATAATCTGGAGAACATCCAGAGGAGCACAGCTAAGTGAAGGACTTTGAGATGATGGCAGATGAAGACTGATCCAAGAAACTGGGTGTATTTAACCCAATGAAGGGTAGATATAAGGAGAATGGCATAATAGCCATCTTTAAGAATTTGTAGAGCTTTCAATTGGAAGAAAGAGTAGATTTATTTTTTTCTGAACCTAATTCAAGGAGTGAAAATCACTAAGTAAATTTAAGCCTAACATGAGGGGCAAATTTCCTAATGTTTAGTGTGACTTAAAACTGGACTGGGATGCTGTTAGAGGTAGTGCGTTTGTCATCCCTGGAGATCTTCAAACAGATAGTATGACCACTCATCACGTATATTGTAAAGGGGATTCTTTTTCAGGTATGAGTTGGCTTAGAGGGCCACTGAGGTCACTCTAAGATTCTCTGACTCTGCAAGAGATACTCAAGTAGTTTCTTCTCTGGGAGAAATGGGTTTAAATATTGTTAAATAGTAAAGATACAATTTCTTACTTTATCTGTAGTTTTCCCACAATAGGATTCCATGATTCTTCTGATAAAATCATATAATACATATTCTTAAATTTCATACCTTTATATATATATGTACATGCATCTCTGAGTTTATGTATATATATATATATATACATATATATATATATTTATACCCACATGCTGTATATGTTATACAGATTCATATGTGCACACACATTCATACATTTTGATGACAAAACTAAATCAGTCTTAACTGAGATGTAATTTTCTCTTATCTCTCATTTTTTCCACACATTTATTTTTGAGGAGAATTAAATTACAAATTCAAAATAGAAATGCATTTGTAAGCACCTGGTACCATTGTTCTGAAAGAGATATTCGTTTTCCCTCCCATGATTGCTAATCTTCCCCACACTAAATATAACACAATTGAATTTCCACATAAAAAAGAAGAAAATCAACAAAATGTGTTTGCATTGGTTTTGTAATTAAGGGCACGATTAACCTGTGCATTGAAACTTCCTCCAAAAGGATTTAGTTTTTTTGTGGTCAATTTCACTCAACAAGAAAGTGAAAATAATGGATAATTATTTTTCTCTTACATACCCTCCTATTAGATTGGATGCATGTTCTGGACCTAAGCGATTATTTTTTTTTTTTAATTCCAGCCGAGTTTTCAAGTTGAGTTCAGCATATTTTCCCATTATTTTTTAATATGGGCTTCTTTCATGGGAACAGAAATAATTCTGGGCCACACTGTCAATCATTTGATTTACATTGTTTGGACTCATACATGAGAAATGAGAGAGAAATTCTTGGACTTTAAAATCTTGGTTTTGAAACATTGTCATCATTTGAACACCTGATGTGTAGCTGGTGAATGTGAACTGGTAGAGTGATGGTTAATGTCCCAGACTGAAAGTGATTACATATTTTAGGGAAATAGATGATCTCTTTTACTTCTCATGAAGTTCTGTCATTTATAGGATTCCATTTAGGGAGTAGTATTCATATAGGTAGTAGAGTAGACTGGACTTCCTGGACCTCTCTGAAACTTCCTGGAAGCACAAGGAATAAACTGGCAGAAGTTCTGATTAAGGCAGTTTGTTGATTCATAAAGATAACTTATGAGACTTTTATTTGACATGTACTGACACCTATATGGTGTCTAATGGTAATGTCCTCTATTCATTCATTCAATATATATTGATCAAGCATTTACTATCATTATAGCTTGAGAGGCAGGCATCATGTAATAGTGAATTGAGACATGCTTTCTGCCTTTATTGGACTAGTACAAATCTGCATTGTTAGAGTTTCCTTATTGGTAGTTCCCTATACATAATAAGTCTATTTAAAAAAACTGAGATTAAATTTATGCAATGACTTATTGTTCATAACACTTTCTCATACATAATTACATTTTATCCTCAAAACAGACCCCCTCAAACAGATAGGCCAATACAGTATTACCACATTTTACAGATGAAAACAACCTAGAAAAGATCATTTATTTGCTCACAATCATTCAGCTTAAAAACTGCTGAGTTTGATTTTAAATTCAAATCTTCTGATGTCAAATCCAATGCTCTTTCTATTGAGTCATGATGCCTGTATATGCAAGGAACCATACGAAGTATGTTGGGCTACTTCAGAGAAGAATAAGATAAGATTTTTGCCCTCAAATTGATTATAGTATAGTATGAGTCATAATATAAATACATGAATAATTATAAAACTAGGCAACATGGGAAAATGAGTAGATGCTGTTGATGGTGTTGGATGCGGAGGCAGGAAGGCCTGAGTTTGAATGCTAGCTCGGATTCTGGGCAAGTCATTTAAACTCTCCCAGTCTCAGTTTCCTTATTTTTAAAACGGGATAGTTACAGCACCTTCCTCAGGTGGTTATTGTGAGGATCGTATAAGATAAACTGTATAAGGTAATTTGAAAACCTTAAAACGCTCTCTGTCTCTGTATTTTATACACACACACACACACACACACATATATACACACATATATGTATGTATACTATCGATTACAATTAAGATTATTAAGTTATATTAACTTCTCAGTACCTTAGCCAACTCTCGGAGAATTTTAGAACAGTTTCTGACCTGCTTTGGTAGAAGAAGTCTCCTCACTAGAAATTCCCTATACCAATGAAATCACACATCAAGTTTTTAAGAAAGGGGGAATTATAAACAAAATTCTGTAGGAACTCAGAGGATCTTTAACTTTGATAAAGTATGGTTTCTTGGAGGAGGTGACATTTGCATAAACTTTATATCAAAATTCCAAATTGTCAGCCAAAAACTTCACAAATGTAATCTTATTTATTTCATTAGGAACTGCCTATTACTTCTTAGAATATATTAAGGCAGCTAATCCCTGGGTAAAACCAGATAGGAATTTAGCAAGGCTAATTATGCCTCTGGTCCATTATTTTTGTTATTTGACTTGGGCTTTGAAGGATAGGAAGATGGAAGTGATTTGGGGAAGGACATTCCAAGCTGAGGGAATAACATAATAAATAAATAGCAAAATAAAATTTATGCTAGGAATGATAAGCAGTGTAGTTTGACTGGAATTTAGGATATAAATGAGATTGTGTGTGTGTGTGTGTGTGTGTGTGTGTGTGTGTGTGTGTATAAAGGAAGAGTTGGCTGCAAGCCTAGAGAGCCAGACTATGGATGGCCTTGAGTATCAGAAGAAAAACTTTTGACTTTATTCAGTAGGTAATGGGATACCATTGAAGTCTTTTGATCATGGGAATTGTGATGAATGAGATTAAGAGATATAATTTCTGGGTAATTAATTATTTTATTAATTATGGCTAACAAATAATAATAGGATGATCATTTGGATATCTCTTATAAACCAAAGATGGATAATGGCAGCCTATTGATGCTTATATGCCCTTGGAAGAGTGAATATTCCCAACAGATGGCAATCAACTCTGATTGGTTAACAATTAATGAGAAGACTGAATATTATAATGAGAAGCAGACCTATTCTAATGAGGGGCTTGGGGATATGACTTTAATTTCACTCTTTGATTATTTCCCAGAGTTCTCCAGCCCCAGGCAATCTAGGCAAAGGATCTACCCTACCCCACCCATTAAGCATGAGTAGAACACAATAGGTTTCCTCAGTTGGGTTTGGACAAGATTGAGGAGAATGTTAAATCTAATCTCATTATCAGACCTATTCTTCAGGTGCTGACTTGACCTAGTAGAGAATAGAATAATAGGAAGAGAAAAAATCCTGGATCCTGTAGAACCAACACTATATTCTCAGTGTCTATGGCAGCTATGAATATAATAGTGCAATTCTGAATCTTGAAATACAACAGATTCTCCACATGGAACAAAACATTTTACTCAAACACCAGAAAGCCAAATCCATCATAGCAACAAAGAAATCTATACATAATAACAATGCAGAGGGCAACACCATGCCTAAGCCTTCCCCCTCCTAGGGCCTTCCCACAAACCAACTCCCTTAAACAAATCACAAACAAGCTCTATCACTCATGCTTGCCAGCTGCCTGCTTTCTCTCTCTCCTTCAGTTCTGACTGCTTTCTCAGCTCTGCTCTAGTTCCACCTCTTCTTGTTCCACCCTGACTGCTCTACTCCTTCCTGTTCCATGTGACTTGACTCATGAGACTCAGGATTCCATGTGACTTAAGCAGGTCATATGGACCTATTAATGAATGGGAAAGATTTTCCCATTTAAATTATCATTATATCCTTTAAATCACCATTACATATCCCCAATTGGTTGTTAATATAAGAGAGAAATAATCATATCTCTCAGAATTAAATGGTGAAAACATTGCTTTTTTGGGTAGAGGAGTTATATGATGATGGCATGCAGGGGAAAGTAAGAAAGGCTGGAGGCAGGGAGGCTAATTAGTATACTGTGGCTATTAGTATACTTCGGGTTAAGGTAGCACAAGGGTTTGAATTAAGGTAGTGACAGTGAGAATAAAAAAGAAGGAATGAATTTGTGGCATAGAAAAGGAGTAACCAAAAATCTGGAAAATAATTATGAATATGAGGACAGGGGATATGATGAGGAGAAGACCTCCTCAAAGATCACTGAAATTTTGAGCCCAGAACACTTGGAAAATGATGACAAACATTAAGAAAAAGAAGAATTTTTTTTTCTTATTCGGAGGTGTGTAGTTATGAGTTCTATTTTAAGCATATTGAATTTGTCATGACAGCACTAAAATTTCAAGGATATGTCTGCTCCATGGGAAGATATATTGTAGAACAATAGTTTAAGGGATAAATTGGGTATAGGGATGAAGGATTGGAATCATCTTCACACAGGTGATATTTGAAGCCTAGAAATTTGATGAGGTAACCAAGAGATAGTGTCTGAGAGAGCAGAATTGTAGAACTGAGCTTTATTTATTTATTTATTTATCTTCTAAGGGTTAGGTCTATTGAGGACTTCAGATTCATAAAATTAGGACTGGTGGATAGAACTTTGTACTGGAAGTAAAGAGTTAGACTCCTGTTATCTTGTTCATTCATTATTTTACTTCATATTAATTATTTAAGCTACATAAGCCTCAACTAGTAGAATAGAATGCTGTGACATCTGTGGAAGATGATTCCAACTTGAACTCCCTTGAAAGGGTTTTACTTTTAAGAGTATTCAGAGCACCTAGTTCTTTGGAGGTCAGTTTATGTTATAGTAGAATCCCAGTGTACCCTTTACATAGGTGTCAGGAGGTACTGGTAATGGTTTGATGTGACTTGCATTATGTTTATATAAGAAGGAAGTAAGGTGGCATGACCAGAAGCATAGGAAGCATGCATATGAATGTTACTGTTGAATTGCTACTGGATAGACTTGGGAAAAAAATTAGGTTTATCTAGGGCTAGAATTGAGTACAGAAAAAAGACCATTGGACTGGCAATCAGGATAGTTTAAGTTTAGTTTCATATTTGCCACTATTTACCTCTTTATGACCTCAGACTCTCTTACTTTTTTTGAACTTCAGTTCTTTTATCTGTAAAATAAAAAGATTGGCATAGATATTTGGATCCCCCATTGAATCTGAAGATTCTAAGCCCTGCCAAAAAACTCAACAATGGACCTTGACATAATATAGCCTTATATATCTATCTATATCTATCTATCTAAAATTAATTAATTTATAACTACAATTTATTTATAACTACAACTTAATCTAGACCAGAGTTTCTTAATCTGGTGTCCATAGATCCCCAAGGGACTTGTGGGTAGATTTCATTGTCCAAACCTGGACAGGAAAAAATACACCTTTGTTTTTCATTAACTTATAACTAAAAATTAGCATTTCTTTTGATTGTGAATAGAAGCAACAAAGCATTATTCTTAGAAGAGATCTGTAGGCTTTACCAGATTGCCAAAGGAGTCTATGGCACAAAATATAAGAATCTCCGACCCGGACCAGTTTGCTCAGTTGGCTGCTATACGGTAATGACAATAACACATATTTATATTATTCCAAATTTTACAAATTACAAAAAAACAAAACCAAAAATTTAGATTACCTCATTATGGTTTCACAACAACCCTAGAATGGATATAGTATATTCCTTATGTAACACCATTTTACACATTTTACATATTTAGAAACTGAGGCTGAGGGAAGTTAAAGTCCTTCATAGCCTTATAGAGGTGGGGAACCTTCAGTCTCCAGGTCACATGTGGCTCTCTATGTCCTCAAAGTGGCCCTTTGACTGAAGTCAAACTTTCCAGAACAGATCCCTACTCCTCCCTTAGTACATGGTGTGGTGCCTGGCACATAGCAGATGCTTAATAAAAGCTTGTTGAATAATGTGGAAGTAACCCCAATGAGATAATTGTAAATCGTGAAGCTCAATGCCTGGTATATACTAAGTGCTTAAAAAATGCTTTTTCCTTTCCCATATGGGAATCAAACTTGACCTGAATAGTGTGGCAGAGTGATTTAAAGTGCTGGATTTAGAATCCAGAAGACCTAGGTCCAAATCTCACCTCTGACACTTACTAACTCACCTACTCACTTACTAGCTGTATCAGCTGAGCAAATCAAAGACTTTATGGTTTCTGCCCGAAAATGAAACAAAACTCTTTTCCATTTCATTCTAGCCAGACATATCTCACGTTGTGATATTGTTCCTCAGTGGGAGTAGGCAAGAATATAATATACTGACAGAATGTCAGGAACATAATTTTGGTCCTTGAAGTAAGTTATCTAAAAACCCATACATATATGTACGCACACACACACACATACACACTCTCACACACAGAGAACTTTTTCATTCAACTGTAATTTTTATCTTGTATCTTTTATGAATTTTAAGTTTGTAATCCTTTTTTAGGTTTAAAAGCTTTGAGTATTCTGGATAATAAACTGAAGTGGGATCTAACTCTAGAGAAGATGTTCTATAGCTCCTAGGGAATATGATAAAAGCAATATTGAGATTCTCATCAAAATTAAATCTGGAAGAAAGCCATAGTGAGGTGGAAAATGCATGTACTTTGGTTGTCAGCAAGTTCTATCTAAGTTCTCTTGGCAAAAAAACCCCCTGAAAATGAAACTACTAAAGACATTGACTTTTGCTCTCCAAGCAAATTATTTCTTATGAAAAGGTAGTTGCATAATCTTCTAATTAAAGTTCTGAATCCTCAGTGAAAAACTTCTCCACCAGGACTGGATATAGTTTTAGTGAAAACTGTCCATTAACTCTCAAAACATGTTAAGGAAACTAATATAGGTAAAAGCAAAGTCACAGATATTTAATAAGCCTGCACTTTTGATCCATTATACATATGGTATTTTCAGACAGGCTTATGTTAAAAGGCCCTTTAAAAATGTTTTGGACAACGCAGGCTCCCAAACACTTACAGGTTTTCAACTTTGAATTTCTAATGAGCTGAGATGGAAATTAAACTTTTCTCTGGGCAATTCAACTAGAATTCCCCCTTTTCCAATTTCCCTGTGCATACTAGTTTTGAAAAATGACAGCTTGCTCAAGCCCTTGGCAGTGCCTCTGTGGGGTGAACAATGCAAGAGGAAGAGAACTCAGACTTAACTGGCTCACTTTAAGCTTATTGATCAACTTCTTCCTCAAAGGAGATTAGGTTATTGTGCTTTGAGGAAGCCTGGGTAAAATTAGGTCAGGTGTTTTCACTAGACACTACCACTCAACCCACTGAGAAGTCTCTGCTTTAGTATGTTCAAAGAATTAAATGTGTTAATTAATTAGGGTATTGCTCTCCAAAAATGGTTCTATATCTACTCTGCTACAATGAAAAAGGAAAAGGAGGGGCTTTCACAGTGATCTTTAGTTGATGAGGGTATGAGCTGAAAGACAATTCATTTGGAATTATAGGCTTCGCATCTATCAAAGTCATACCATATAAGTGGATATTCGTAAGAGTGGTTCTGCCTAGAATCCAAATCAAGGACCTTTAAATATCTGATATTGATTGTTTTCTCTTTTCCTTGATCTATAATTATAAATCTTTAACTCTGCTTTCTTCTCTCTCTTTGAATCTCCATCCCTTGTTTATGCCTACATATGGAGTATTTGGGGGTATTAAAGAAGGACTAGCCCTTCTGGTGTGATGGCTATCTGAGCCCTTCTTGTGGTTGCTCATCCACTTTTTGTATTTACCTGGCACCCAACTGTCACGCGTGTCTCCAAGAAAATAGCATGCACAGTAGCCACACTCCAGGATAACAATTTTGGCAGATGGGCTAAACCAGGTTGAGCATAACCATCAGGCCTCAAACCTGTTGGTGTGTTAGGGGGATGTCTACCCCAAACATGTGAAGACTTCCACCAGCAGAATGGGTGAATGAGAGCAATTTAATCTAATGGAAATGAAGGCAGCTGAAGTAGGTACTGTGAAGCACATAGACCTTGGATGGACACTGAAGATGCCAAGGTCATCCACTGCAAGGCAGGCTATCACCAGTCATCTTGACTTTTGTCTTGCCACTGGACTTCAATGACTGTGGGACAGCGAGGCTGATGACTTTCAGCAAGGCTGACTCACTCTGTCATTCAATTCATATGCAAGTCAAGACATCACCCTGTGATGTCACTGGTCCTCTTAAAAAAATGAAGGATGGAGAAGAAGAAGAAGATGATGAAGAAGAAAAACAACAATGCCTACCCATATAAGCAAACTGAACCATTCCTTTTACTGGCTACTTAACTATTCTTCATTTTTTCCTATTCCATACTTTTGATCTTATTTTTGATCCTACTTTTTTTCATCTTCTGTTATACTTTTGTTACCTTGTTTACCTTTTCCCATTTCATATTTTGGGCCTTCTAGTGTTACCTAGGGCCTCTCTCCATGGATAGTATTTAGCCATCAGAATGGGGGGATGATAAGATTATTGACCTATAACTGGAAGGGACCTTATTCACTCCAACTCCCTATTTTACAGCTTGGGAGACTAAAATCCAGAGTTATTAAGGGACCACTCAAGGTGATATAGAGAATGACAGAGGTGGTATTTAAATACAGATTCTGTGACTCCAAGTTCAGTCCTCTTTCTGCAGTACCTCATTATAGTGAATAGTGACAGGAAATTGCTCTTAATATATGGATGCTGAGAAGGTATACAGATCATATTAAATCAAGAAAATATGAAAGTAGAGTTGATTGATTTACTCAATCAAATCACTTCAACCCCACTTAAAGTTAGTGATAAAATATCTAGATATGTAAACAAGATGAGACTATATCTTAGTGAAGCAATTGATCATAAGCTTTAGACTAAGTGTAAAAGGTATTTGAAACAGGACACATAAAAGAATGTATAGATTGAGGAAAACTGGTCATCTATAAATCATCAGGTAAATTGAAAACTAGAGTAATTGGAGAGGTTGGGGGTAGACTGGGATCCTAGCAAAACTCTTGAGGAGCAACTATCTAAGTGGGCCAGGGGAGGAGAGGCCTCAGTTTTAGTCTTGAGCCAGGTCTCTCTCTCACCTCCCCCACTACCTCCCTTTGACTGACAGAGGACCTTGCTAAGAAAGATCCATCTGCAAGATGGTGAATTTTTTATCTTCTTGTCGTCCTGTCAGAGTCCTATTAGCATTTCTAATCAGACGCTAGAGTGATAGCTCCACAAAGGAACCCAACAAGTAAATTATGCCAAGCCTACTAAGAGGAATTTCTTGAATACCTGTGTCAATTGGAGAAAAGGGCTTCCGGGAACTAGAAACTGAGTTATCCCTTTGCCATACGTGCTTTCTAAGTTTGAGCCGTCTTTCCCTGGGAGTCTGTGCATACTTGAGTTTGAGGGTTAACACAGACTTTGAGGGGGTTCTTACTGTACTCCCTTAGTAAATACTCTTTTCTAAAAGCTACTTAAAGCTGGTTGAGGAAAATGATTGGTAATCTTTGGAGAGAATACACAAGTAGGGATTTAGGCTAATGGCATTAGATCATTACTCCTTACTCTTTGAGGGTACTCCTATGACTCTAAAGGGGAGATGTAACCCTAGTTTATGGACCTAAAACTCATTCGGGAGAGAGGAGACTAAGATGACTACAATAGGAAAACTATAACCCCTTCTACATATTGGAAAAAAAGAACCAGAGTCACCTGGAAAGTCAGGACAAAAAGGGTAGTAGTAGAGGCATGATTCAGCCAATTTGGTTGAGAGTAGGGAGAAGGAGTGATGATGGAGAGCTAAGGCACTTTTGGGAAATTCTGCATATTGGTGAATCACCGCTCATCCTCTGGTCTCAACCTCCATAACCATGAAGTTAGAGCTGGAAAAGAAGCATCTTGGATGGTATTGATCCTTTATTTGCTAATGCTCTGTCAACTGATTGAAGAACTTTTCATTGCTTAGCAAGTGGAATTTCTTGCTGGCTGTTTAGGGTGATAGATAGGAGAGGAGATGTGGCACTTATGACTTAAACAACACTGCCACTGAACTGGTTGTCCTTATTTTTGACAAATCTTTGGCGTCTATCGATTTCAAAGAGAATTCTCTTCATTAGTAGAAAGAAAAACTGGCATAATAAATTGCTTGATGATTTTTCCTCCCACAAGGCCATCCCTCATAAGCTCTTTTCTCCTGCTTTCTTCCATATCACATATTCGAATCCCCTCATTTTACAGATGATGAAACTGAGTCTCAGACAGTTAAACTGGCTTGCATGGTCCCACCAGGAGTGGACTCAAATATCTGATTTCAATGCTTTTAAAAAAATTAAATTAACTGACAAGCTTTTATTTTATCCCTTCCCCTCCCTAGGCCCCTAAGAAAAACAAAACCCTTTTTAACAAATAAGGCATAGTCAAGAGAATCAAGTTCTCATGTTGGACTTTTAGTATAACAGAAGCATAAATCAAACATTAAAAGTCAGTATGTAGGGGAAGAGGTAATAATGCTTTAGGTTTGAAGAATTGACAAACTATGATCAAATTTGTGGGGATAATGATAATGATGATGATGATGATGATACTTGATGTTTATATAATGCCTTAAAGTTTGTAAAGTACTTTGTATGCAATATTTTATTTGATCTTTTTTTTTTTTTTAACAATCCTATGATATAGCTACTGCAGGTTTTATTCCTCCATTTTGTAGATAAAGAAATTGAGGCTCAAAGACTTGTCCCTGGTCACAGAGCTAGCAAGTGTCTAAGGTGGCATTTAAACCCAAGTTTTTCTAATTTCAAGTCTAGTATGCTGTCCCCTATGCCATGCTGTCACTCCTTATGTTCATTTAATCTATATCTTAATTGAAAATGAAAACAGAAAGCAGAAAGTCCATTGTGATCTCAAGTGTTCCTTACTAATGATTAATCAGCCTGATTCTTCAATCTTAGCTATGTAGGGCAATGTGTTGGTGACTGAAATGTGTTCATTGGTGTGTGTGTGGATGTGTGTATGTCCTCTCTACCTTAGTTTATGTCTCCCACTGTCTAATATGAAGTCAAAGAATCATATGGAATATCACTATTGTACATTTATGTCTTGAACTTTCACATGAAAAGAGCCTAATTGGTAATGCAGCAAGCAATGGATAACTGAGTTTGTTCATGAAAACTGCTACAATAGGCATTAAGTACTGGTGAAAAGACTACCTTTCAATTCTGGAAATTTTTGTGAAACTAAGAAAGGAAGCAACATCTGACAAAGTCAGTCATTGGGTATTCCAGCAAATGACATCTGATACTTGAGGTCAGTCTAGTTCCGCCCCAACCTTTACATGTTCAAATCAAGGAAACCTGGAGGTTATATCAAAGAGTATAGAGTAATGGATCTGGAGTCAGGAAGACCTAAGTTCTAATGTGACCTCAGACATTTACTAGTTGTGTGATCCTGGATCATTTAGCTCTGATTCCTTCAGTTTCCTCATCTGTAAAAAGAGTTGGAGAAGGAAATGATGAACCACTCCAGTATCTTTGCCAAGAAAACCCCAAAAGGAGTTACAAAGGGTTCGATGCAACTGAAACAACCAAACAACAAATGTATGACTAGGTCAATTCTGAGTTACCTTATTCTGAAAGACCCCTACATTTACTATAGAGCAGACCAGAATTTCAGGTCCTGGTTACTCAGGCTCAAAATTTCAGTCATTTTGACTTGCCCCTTCTTCCCTGCCATCCTTCCTCCCCAAACTAGTTAATTGCCAAGCATTATTAATTATGCTCTTGCATTGTCTTCATACCTGTCTTTTCCCCTTACTGTCTAACTGAAATTCACATGGGGCTCTCAGACAGGAAAAATCTCTGGGGAAGTTTTAAATAGTGAAAGGGAATCCTGTTGTCATAGAAATAATTGTACAGTCATCCCTTGACGTCAAGGGAGATTCTTGGTCTTGACCCTTGGCATTCCCAAATGCTTAATTGGATAGGAAAAAATGAATCAATAAGTTGTAAGCAAGATGGTGAACAGCTGTATTTTTAATGACTACTAAGATACTTTGAACATGGCATAATAAGAGACAGATATATATGTGTTTTGTATGATTTGAACAGTGTAGGGACTCTTACCTACATTATTTTGGATACTATATTTCTATTAAAACAGTCTAAGATTACATTAACTTTTTTTTGGCAGTCACATCACAAAATTGACTCATTTTGAGTTTGCATGCTTCTAGTGATTACCACTTTCCTTTCTAAGTCTTTGCAAGCCATCTGTTCCACAATCCGTTGTAGAATTTTGTTGTGGATTAACAGAAAGTTCACTGGTCTATAGTTTCTGACAGCATTGAGTTATCCATCCTGCCTCTTATCTGGTGTATCTGGTTACTAATGACCCACGCTGTTATTCACATGGCCAGTATTGTCTGCAGTCTGTGATTATGTAGGGATTGGCCCTGAGATTTTGGCCTTCATTAATACAATGTTCTAATGAATCAAATTGATCAGCTCGGTCTCCTAATAGCAATCCTACAGTATGATACTTTTCTTCCTCTGTCATTAATTCATAATATTAACTCATCATGATATTCCCCAAAGTGAAGGAATATTATCCTTTGATAGTACTATCTTTATTTTACAGATGTGGGTAAGACATGGGAAAGAAAAGTTCTAGAAGTGCCTTTTCTAGCATCAGAAAGAACCAAGAGGGATCATTGTGTCAGGGAGAAAGAGTTGGAAGACACTTCTTAGGCAATCTATTCTAGGATCAAACTCATTTTACAGATGAGGAAACTGAAATATAAGGGAGGTTAATTGACTTGTTCAAGGTCACATATGTAGTATCAGAAGTGGGATCCTAAAGACAGCTTCCATGGTAATCTTCAGGCAGTAATAGACTGTACCAGTTCATGGCATGGTATTCCCAACAAGATATGGAGACAGAGTAATATGTCAGTGAAAGTGAAGGTGGAGATTCATTTTGCTATACTACTTAACACTCTAATCTATGGAAGTGACTCAGAATAATGAAAGGTAGCTCAATGCATTTGGCTAGAGGCAATTTAAGACAGATCCTGAGAGTGAAGAGTTATGAGTCCCTGAAGAATAAGGAGAGATCACTGAGGACTAGAGAAGTGAGACTAGAGCCTAAACAGACCAGATAGCCTCATCTGAGATTGCTTGAGCCAGAATCTATATATGTATGACATGATGAAATGTGCTTCTTACTAGACTAACAGAGGTAAAAACAGGCTTTATTCCCTTTTGCTTTTGGAGTCTATGGTTAATGACATATATTTCTATGAAAAGCAGGCAATTTATGGAATAGACAAGTTTTAGTTTGAAAGTTCAGAAAACATGAGCTATCTTTGAATAACACACCTGAGATTTAAAGGAGATTTAAGGTATCTATAAAACATATATAATATGATGCAGTGGAAAGAATGCTGAATTTGGAGTCAGGAAGGCCTATGTTCAAATCTTGCTTCAGATACTTTACTAGCTGTGGATCCAATTTTCTCCTTTGTAAAATGGGAATGATTATAATAGCAGATACCTCCCTCATAGGATTGTTGTAAGGATAAAGTTAGATAACATATGTAAAGCAGCTTGCAAACCTTAAAGCAATATATAAATGTGAGATTTTATACACACACAGACATATACACATGACCTTCTTTTGAGTTCCTTATATAGCAAAAACTTACTCACTAAGGAAAGACCAAATCTGTCTGAAAGTCCACATGTTCTGCTGATGAATCCTTCTCTAACATGGAAATCTAAAGGTTAGATGGAGGAGGAGTAGGGCTGGGGAGACATAGTAGGTATCTTCCCTCAAATAAAAAAAAAAAATGAACCCTCAAGTTTGCCAATATAATTAGATTCTGCAAGAAAATATTCCAGTGAGATCATTTCAGTTGAGTTTCATCCTGCCAAAAGGCAGTGTTAGGATAAAGGACTTATTTCCTTGGAGAAAATTTTAAGTGTATCTTAATTCATGTCAAGACTATTTTAATGCCTATCCATGTTGCAGAGCCCAGCCTTAAATATTAGAGATTGGGAGGAGTAGGAGTTGCAGGGGGGATGTCCAATTTATGACTGTTTGCTAACAGCCTTCTGTAGTGAGCCCTAATCCATTTTGTAAATGCCAATATGGAGATTGTCTAGGGAGTTCATTTGTGCAGCTGACCACTGATGAAATAGTGTATCTGAGCTATTAAATTAGTATATTAATGGTTAAGTTACCTCTTAGGGAGGAGTGATTCTTTTTCTAATTCATGTTGCTCCTGCTTTTCCTGAATCGCAATCTCTCCCTTTGTCTTTTTGTATTTAGAACAAATGCGCATCCATGGGAGGAGACTGTGAACTCTTTCCAGTGACATTGGGGTTGCATTGTGCTGAACTCACTAAGCTATGCATTATAAAGCAGGAAGCAAAAGCCTCCTTAGATTGAGCCCCTAGATTCTGCAGGGACCAGGGCAGTAAGACATAACCTTTCTTTCTGTGATGTGCCACCACTCCTGGGCAGTGCTTCACTTGGAGCCTACCATGCTGGGCCAAATAACACTCCTTAATTAGACAGGAGACTGCAAGGCACTGCTCAACATGGGCATTCTTTGGAACTGTGCCAGAATCTGTTGAGGAGAGGTAGTTCACAGAAGTCTTCAAGTCAAGAGCAGTGATAGTGTAAGTGGAGGACATATGGAAGGGGATAATAACAATAGCTCTGATTTATATAGAAGTGTAAAGTTTGTAAAAGAACTTTATGAATACTATCTCATTTAATCTGCATAATAATCCTGGGAGGTAGGTGCTTTTATTTTTCTCATTTTACAGATGAAGAAACTGAGGCAAATAGAAGTTAAGTGACTTGCCCACCAGGGTCACACAGCTAGGAAATATCTCAAGGCATATATGAACTCCTGATTTCCTGTCCACTTCTGTTTCCACTGTACTACTTAGCTGATGGAGAGGAAGGAGGAGAAGTGGTATATGGTTCACTAGAAAGTCCAATCAGAAGATCTGGACTCAAACTCTATCCTTGATTTTTATTCCTTACATGAACTTGCATAAGTTCTTCACTTCTTGGAGCCTCAATTTCTTCATCTTTAAAATGAAGGGTATTAGAGGAACTCTAGATCTATGACCCTGAAATCAATCAACCAATATTTATTAAATACCTACTATAGGCCAGGTACTCTTCTAAGTACAAGAGTTATAAATACAAGAAATGAAACAAGCCCTATTTGCAAGGAAGTTGTATTCTGGTAGAAGAGTTAACCAGTGAGCAGCAGAAACATAAGAGAATAAAGGCAAATGTATATGGATTAGGTAAATGGGGAATATTTAGGAAGGGAGGAGTCTGGAGGCACTCTAGTGGAAGATATAGCCTGAGGTGTGTCCTGAAGGAAGAGAAGGATTCTATGAAGAAGACGGGGAGAAGGACTAGATTACAAGCTTGGTAGATGGTCATTGCAAATCAGGGAGATGGGATGTGAATGCATTGGAAAAAACAAAGAATACCAGTTTGACTGGATTATAGAGTATAACAGGAGAATAATATGGAGTAGAATAAGGTTCAATAAAACTAGAAAGGTAGGTTGAGGCCAAGTTGTGAAGGACTTTTGCACAAACATAGGAGTAAGTTTATATTTGATATTAGATGCAAAAAGGAGCTATTGGATTTTACTGAGTAGTTATGGGATCAGATCTGCATTGACAAAAATCACATGGGATATTCTGGGAAGTATAGACTAGAATGTGAATGAAAGAAAGAAGTATCTATTAAGTACCTATCATACTTCAGGCACAGACAGCAGATTCCTATAATAAAAATATAATAAGTGCTTGTTGAATTTAATTGAACTTATATTACATGTGGGAGATTTGACTGGTTCAAGGATAAATAGCAGCAATGAGGAGAAATCTCTTTATAAGAGGTAGACTACTTAGAAATCACTCTCCTCTCTAATTATAATGCAAGTAATTTCCTTTCATGTCATCCTAACTTGGTCAAGGACTGCTATTTATTTTTCATTAAGTACTATCATGTTCCATTTCCTGTTTGACTTAGCGCTGGTAAGGATGGTGTCGCAATGAAAAGAACTTTGTGCTACTAACTTATACAATGGTGTTGCTTCTAAGGTACCTTCCAAAATTGTTACTGTATTCACCCAAATGTGGGAAACTAGAACCTCAGAGGTACTTCCCTTTTATTAGCTCAATTACTTTCAAATCCAGCATGATTTTATTACTTCTAAAAGAAGAACTCTATCATCTCATTCAGTCTACAAATATTAAGCCCCTACTACCTGCCAGATCACAGGATAGAAAGATAAAAGTGAAATCATTTTTGTCCTCAAGGAGCTCCCATTCCATTGGTGTGGAGGAGAAGAGACAAGATGTGTATGTTTGTGCATGTTTTACTGTATATATATAAATATATGTATATGTACAGACCAGATATAAAATAGATAGAAGGTAATTTTACAGAAGATACTGGCAGTGGATGCAAGGGGAGCCCACAGAAAACATCTGATGCTGAAATTGGTTTTTGAGACTAGTCTTAAAAGTACCCAAGGATTCTATGAGATAGAAGTGAGGAGGGACAACCAGTGGAAAAGGATGTGGACAGGAGATAAAGTGTAGCATCTGTGGAGCAGTAAGATGGCCAGTTTGGTTGATCCATTGAAGGGGTAGATAGGTGGTGCAGTGGATAGAGCACCAGTGCAGCAGTCAGGAGGACCTGAATACAAATCTCACCTCAGACACTTGGCATTCACTAGCTGTGTGACCTTGGGCAAGTTACTTAATCCCAATTGCCTCATCCTGGGTCATCTCCAGTCATTCATGAATATCTGGTCACTGGATTCAGATGGCTCTGGAGGAGAAGTGGGGCTGGTGACCTGCACAGCCCTCCCTCCCTCAAAACAAAGTCAAGTGCAAGTCATGTCATCATTTCTCTGATGGCATGGTCTTCTTTGGCAATGAGAGATGAACACACTCTCAAGTGATCCATTGAATGAAAGAAGGGTAATAATGTGTAATGAGGCTAGAGATGTAGACTAGGTATATGTAATCTGAGAAAACACTAGAAAGTAACATGTTAATTTTAGCCAAAACTATCTTTTAAACAAAATGGTACCTTAAAAAACATCAGCACCATTTCCCACTGGGAAAGACACTGAATGTTTTTGTGCTGTAGGTGCCCTCAAAGACTATGAGTTGCTGAGAAGCCTCTGACCTGCATTAGTAAAAGGAGTTTCTTCACTTGAAAGTTCCCTCTACCAATGAAATCACAGGTGTAGTCTCTTCCCCTTTTCTCCTCCTTCAAACATTTATAAGATCCTATATGCATGTAGACTTGTACCTGAAAGCTGTTTTTCCTCACATGATGGAATTTTGCTTGAAGGGATGCTTACAGGTGGGAGTGCATCTACCCCTTTTCTGAGAGCTTCATCTCACCAAATGAAAATGATTTAAATGGTCTGAACATTTTAGAAGGTACAGAATTGGTACCAGGATGCAGATCTCCTATCTCTTGGTCCAATATTTTTAAAAAAAATGTTCCATCTTATGTTTGTTCACTGAAATTATAATTCCCCAGGAAATCCCTGAAATGAGTGGAGATCTAAAAAAAAAGATTTTGGGAAAAGGACAGGGTTTGTGGAAAAAGTGTATTTTCAGAAGGAGTAGGCTGGAGGGGAGCCCTTTTCAAATATTTCCCGGGGACTCAGAATTTAAACTTGCATCACTATAATTCTGTGGTGTAGTTTACACTATCCCTCCATTCCTGTAGGAGATGGAGGTATAACACATACCAGTGATTGGTCACTAGGCTCAGGTGGAAGTCCCATCAAAGAAGAAGGTCAGGGTCCAAATTTGTATCCCAGCACACACAAAGCAAAAATCCAGACTGAAATGGTACTGGGAAGTCTTTCTAATTCCGACATCTAAGAAAGAGACTAAGTAATAAATAAAATGAAGGAAGTATAAGCTGGGTGCCTCATTTCACATAGGTACTTCCTTCCTACCCTGTAGTATTCCTTTATAAAATGCAAAGCATGATAAAAATTAATCATCAAGGATTTAGTTAGCAGCTACTGTGCACCCAACTCAGTGTAAAGAGATTCAGGAGTATCAAGAAAATAGAAAACATGGCCCCTGCTCTCAGGAACTTTTAAGCTGGCAGAGGAGAGAAAACTTGGTGACTGTATGTGGATATATAAAGAATGGGAGCATCTATGGAGGCTTTTGAGATATTAAGCCCAGGGCATAAGGAAAATGATAATGCCTTTAATTTAAAAAAAAAAGATGTCAGGAAAAGATCTGGGTTTGTGGAAGTGGGAGGAGAGGATGAAGTCATTTTAGGCATGCTGAGTTTAGGGCATTAGCTGGACATCCAGTTGGAGATGATCATTTTGTAGCCATAAAAATTATTTCCATTGCCTTGCATTTTTTCTTAGGTCAATTTTAGATATTGGAAACGATCTTCAAGATCATCTAGTATGATCTCATTATTGATACATGAGGAAACTGAGGACTGGAAGAATTAAACTGGATGTGTTATTTAGAGATAAATACTAGACCTGTGGTGCAGTGGATAGAGTTCCTGGCCTGCAGTTAGGAAGACTCATATTCCTGAGTTCAAATCTGGCCTCAGGCACTTATTAGCTATGTGACCCTGGACAGCTCTCTTATATAACTAAGACTGTTTGCCTTAGTTTTCTCGTCCGTAAACTGAACTGAAGAAGAAAATGGCAAACCGCTGCAGTATCTTTGCCAAGAAAATCCTTAATGGGGTCATGAAGTCTGACATGACTAAAAACCAACTCAACAGCATCAACAATACTAGACCCTTGATTTCATTGGTATAAGGGAATTCTCAAGTGAGGAAAATGCCTCTGCAAATGAAGGTTAGCACTTTCTTTTCAATTTACAATCTTGGAGAATTGACCAGAACACTGAGAGGTTAAATTACTGGCCAAGGGTCATCATACATACCACCGGTCAATAGTATGTATCAGAAGCAGGACTTGAACCCAGGACTTATTGGCTTTAAGCCCTGATCTCTTTCTTTCCTCTATGATATACTGACTTGATAGATGTGACATACTCATGTAGATTGTACATTTCCAAGGTCAAAGAATGTATCTTATTTCTTTTGTACCTTCTTATGAGCTCCTGACACGTTGCTCCCCATCCAACAGTTACTAAACAATTAGTTTTTTCAGTTGATGAAATGAATGAAAATCTGGGTCCTGATGGTTTAGAACAGGAGTGATCTAAATATGTCTCCTGGATTTTCAGGGTTTTATGTGGTTTCTGTAGTAATTGTTTGAAATAAAGTGTGGCTGTGGTGAACATGATTAATTTGTGTGTACTCCATTAGTGCCAAGTCCTGCAGAAGGCCTGTCAGTCCATAGCATGAAGATTTATATATTCCTCAAACTCTTATTACCAAAGAAACTCACAGTGAAATTTTGTGAGATCACTTCTATAGGCTGTGATGAAGAGAGAAAGGAAAACGTTTCTTGGAGAACTGAACTCACGGTTGAAGGCAGTTTGATGGTCTAGTAATAATGTCTTCCTCCCATATAAAAAGGCTGTATTCCTGGAAGACTGATATTTGAGAAGAGAGGGAGGGAGAAGGGAAAAATATTCAGGGAAATGGAGGGTCTTTTGAACAGGTGTGGTTAATATGTGTGTTATTGGACACATTAGCCTAGCCCTGTGATTATTGCATGGTGTTAATGAGACTAATTGGGGCAGATTTTATTCCTGCATAGGACAACAGACTTTGCTTTCTTCCTTCCATAACCACAGGATGCATTCTAACTTCCCCTGGCCATCATGTAATTGCATGGGCCAGCTAGGTGGTGCAGTGGATAGAGCAGGACTCAGGAGGACCTGAGTTCAAATCTCACCTCAGACACTTGACACTCACTAGCCATGTGGCTTTGGGCAAATTACTTTACCCCAATTGCCTCATCCTGGGTCATCTCCAGTCATCCTGATGAATATCTGGTCATTAGATTCAGGTAGCTCTGGAGGAGAAGTGAGGTTGGTGACCTGCACAGCCTTCACTCACTCAAAACAAAGTCATATGCAAGTCGTGTCATTATTTCTCTGATGGCATGGTCTTCTTCAGCAATGAAGGATGAACACACACACATGTAATAGCATTGAAATATTTGTAAAATGCTAATAAATGTGTGATAGATGATGATAATGGATGAAGATGTTGGAGTTTGTAGGAGGATGATGGTGGAGGAAGTATAAAAAGAACAATGTTGACAGTGTTGGAAGATGACTGTGATAAAGAATGATAGTAATGATATAGAATAGTGGATGAGAGAAAGATGATGGTGGTGGTGATAGATGATGAATTAGGCTGTAGGACTGAGGAGGGGTGATGACAGTAGAAGATGGTGATGATGACAAAGAAAATATGTAGCGGATATTTAGAGGCAATATTGTATAGCAGAAATATTGCCAGATGTTGAGTTTGGAAAGACCTGGGCTCAATCTTTCTAACAAAAATTGTGTGACTATGAATGAGTATTTTTCTGAGTTTCAATTTTTACCTTTGTAACTTAGGAAGAACAGCACAGTAACAATAATTCCTGCTTTGCAGTAATGTTTTGTGAACCAAATCAGATAATGTATGTAGGATATTTTGTAAACTATGTGACACTATATGATTGTTCTACTATTAATGTTTGCTAAATGCCCATTATTTGTGAAGTGTTATGCTGATTGCTTTGGGAGACATAAAGATGAATAAGACATTCTTTCCAACCACTGCCTCCCTCAGTCTGCCCTCCATTCTCTCAGCCCCCTACCTTTTTTTTCCCTTTCCCCTTAATACTTTCCCCCTCCCTTCTATTCACCCCTCCCTTTTCTTTCTTTCCCTACCTACTTCCTATATGGTAAGTTAGATTTCTATACCTAACTGATTAAGTTATTCTCTCTTTGAGTCAAATCTAATGAGAGTAGGGGTCAAATAATACTCATCTCCCTTCCTTTTTTCCTCCTCTTGTAGTAGATTTTTGTGTCTTTTCGTGTGATGTAATTTACCCTTGTCTGCCTCTTCCTTTCCTCTTCTCCCAGTACAATCCCTTTTCACCACTTAGATTTTTTAATCGTCACATCAAAGTCAATTTATACCCACACCCTCTGTCTATGTATATCCCTTTTAAATCTAGTTCTCAAGAATTACAAGCATCATTTTCCCTTGTAGGGATGTAAACAGTCTGCCCTTATTAATAACATGTTTTTTTCTTTCCTGTTTATCTTTTTGTGTCTCTTTTGAGTTTGTATTTGAAGATCAAATTTTCTGTTGAGCTCTGGTCTTTTCATCAGGAAGGTTTGGAGATCCTCTATTTTGTTCAATGTCCATCTGCTCCCCTGAAAGATAGTGCTCAGTTTTGCTATGTAGTTGATCCTTGGTTATAATCTAAGTTCTTTTGCCTTTTGGAATATTGTATTCCATGCCCTCCAATGTTTTAATATAGAAGCTGCAAGGTCCTGCACATTCCTGACTATGATTCCATGATTAAATTTTTTCTTTCTGGTTGTTTGCAGTATTTTCCCTTTGACCTGGTAATTTTGGAATTTGGCTACAATATTTCTTGTTTTTTTCAATTTGGAATTTCTTTCAGGAGGTGATTGGTGCATCTTTCAATGACTATTTTGCCTGCTTCTTCTAGGACCTCATAGCAGTTTCCTTGATGATTTTCTAAAAGATGGTGTCCAGGTTCTTTTTTTTATCATTTTCAGGTAGATCAATAATTTTTAATTGTCTATCTTGGATCTATTTTCCAGGTCAATTTTTTTAACCAATGGGATTTTTTAAGTTTCCTTCTATTTATTCTTTTGCTTCTGTTTGACTGATTTTTGATATAGAATCATTAGCTTCCTTCTACTTGCCCAGTTCTAATTTTTAGCAACTTGTTTTCTTCTATTAAATTTTGTAAATCCTTTTCCATTTCAGTCATTTTACTTTTTAAGGAGTTCTCTTCAGTGAGTTTTTGTTCCTTCTTTTGCATTTGGCCATTTGTATTTTTTAAAGACTTGTTTTCTATGGGCAATTTTTTGTCCTTCCTTTTCCAAGTTATTGACTCTCTTCTGCATACCTCTCATTTCTTTTTCCCATTTATCATCTATCTCTGTTATTTGGCTTTTAAAATCCTTCTTGAGCTCTTCCAAGAAGGCTTTTTGGGCTTGAGACCAGTTAATATCCCCCTTTGAGGTTTTGGATGCTAGTATATTGACAATATTGTCCTCTTCTGAATTTGTGCCTTTATCTTTTCTGCCTCCATAATAAGAATCTATGGTCATTATCAGTTTCTGCTCGTTGCTCATGGTGTTTGCCTTTTTTCTGGCTTTTAAAGTTGATCTCTCCTACTGGAGCACAGTGGGCACTGACCCAAGTTTCTTGTGCTGGGAGCCTGGGACCTGGTCACTTGTGCTGGGGCCTCAGGTAGCTGGAGACTATAGGGATCTGGTAACTACCTGGTGCTGAGCTGATGTTAGCAACACTGGACCTCTCAGAGTGGGGGTGGGGAGTCTAACCATTCAGGGACATCTGCTTATCTGGGCTTTGCACTTGAATGTTTGGCTTCTGGAGGTATGCTTCCTGGAGTTGTGCTTCCTGGAATTGCAAGTGCTGGGAGATTTGGCTGCTGGAGAACACCTGTACACATGGTAATTTTCTGAGCTGGTGTCTACTGGTTTCCATGCCTGTGCAGAGTATTTAGGGATCCTGGTGTTGGTGCTTGCCTACAACACCACTCTGGGACTCAGGATCTCCCTCTGGTTTGCTGAGATGAGGCTTGCTACTGGCTTGCTGGGAGGCCTCCCATCCTGCACTACTCCCTCTCCTCCAGAGTGAGAGGGGCCTTTCCTGTTATGCTTCCAGGCTTTCTGGGCTACAAGACTTCTGTACTCATCTTTCTGCTGGATATTCTAGGGTTTTTCCTGGAGGGATATTTTCTGGGTTTTCAGAAGTCAATCATGGAAGGTGAAAGTAGCTTACTCCTTACTCTGCCATCTTGGCTCCAGTAATCTGACATTCTGAAAAAGAGGAAAGGTTTGACATTGAAAACAAAGAACAACTCAATTCAATTAAAAAATTTTTGGTAGGGTAAAGCTCCTACTCTGTATCAGGCACAGTACTATGTCCTGGGACAAAACAAGAGTTCTTATCCTCAAGAAGTTAATGTTGCTCTGGGAGTTGATATGGGGAATGGCTCCCATTTATATACAACTCTAAGGATAGCAGAGTTCTTTACATACTGAATCTAACCCCAATGAAGCAGTATATTATTACTATCCCCACTATATAGATGAAGAAAATGAGTACATAAAAAGAAAGAAATGAACAATTGAATGGTCATATAGGGATAATTTGCTTCCTGTTGATCACAAGGAGGAATTTGTGAAAGTGGGTGTAAGCATGATGGATAAACCATCCAGCAAAAGCTTATGTCAATGTTCTTTTCATTTTATCCCATTTCCCATTACTGTAGGATAAATCTAATGGCCCAGAGTACAGACATGGTAAAGGGTATTTGTAGTTGGGAGAATAAGATGAGAAATGAAGCCAATAAAGAAAACTTACCTAGGTAAACCAAAGAGCTTAATTGAAATGTAGTGTTGAGAGTGGAGAGGGAACAAATGGAGACTAAAAAACTGTTGAGAATTTTAATATCTATTTAAATTTGTAAAACTTTTACAGACAATCTGTGGATGATTCACCCTATAAAGTTGCTTATAAAAATAAATATGACACTTAGAGATATGGAAGAACCTTAACATCCCTTAATCTTTTTCTTTTTTTGTAGGGGGTGCATTTTGTCATTTTTTTTTATTTTAGGAAACTCTCAGTGTGAAAACTCTTTCTGTCAGTACAGATCAGCAACTGTCTACATCTTAGTTTTAAGGGTTGTCTGCAAGCACTGAGAAGGTTTTATGTTTTCATGTCTGGTATGTTTTAGGAATGGGAGTTGAGATCAGGTCTTCTTGACACCAAGGGAGCCTTTCTTTGTTTTAGGGATGGGAGATGAGCTCAGGTCTTCCAAAAGTATATGAATGTGAAAGAAAATGTCTATAAACAAAATTTTAAATTCCTTTGTAACTCATTAACTAGTCTATCTGTAGTTTGGGAGTAACCAATTGGGTGGTTCAGTGAATAGAGTAGTAGACCTAGAGTCAGCAATATTTGAGTTCAAATTCTGTTTCAGACCCTTACTAGCTGCATGACCCTGGTTGAATCCCTGAGTTTCAGTTTCATCTTCTGGAATATTAGGTTAGTAAAAGCTACAACTTCTCAGGATTGTTGTAAGGATCAAAAGCACTTTGCAAACTTTAAAGAGCTTTATTAATATATTATATATAAAATATAACTAATTACATATATAATATGTAAAAAATATAATATATATAATAATAATGACTGGTATGTATATAGCAACTTTAAGGTTTGCAAAGTACTTTGTGTGGTTTATCTCATTTGATTCTTACACCAGTACTGTGAGGTAGTTTGTAGGTTGTCTCTATTTTACAGAAGAGTTAGCTGAGACTGAGAGATTATTATTATATTTAGGGCAATTTTTTTTGGTGGGAGGTGGTACAGTGGAGATATGGAGGATGTTCTGATTGTATTTGGAGTTTTTCTGAGAAAGGAAATGATCCACACTTAAAACTCTGATAGTCAACAATCCCTTTAGTTGGGGAAAATATGGACACCAGGAGATGGGTGATATGGTAACAGCTTCCTGGAGTGATGGTGGCATGGATTGATGAAGGAAAGGGAACTATGCTTAGGCTGGGAATGAAGCATTCTATTCTCCCTTTCCCAGAGGGAACACACCTTCCTAGGAAAGCAGCATGTGCCCTCTCATCCCAACAATTTTGAACCCTGGGGTAAAATTCTAATTGCCCTAGATCTAAAGTAGAATTAAGGGAATGACATACCTTGGGCTGAGACCTGCTTGGTGGCTTCATGAGACTTACATGATATGTGAAGCTAGTGGAATCACTGACTGGTGGAAAGGTGTTTGTAACCCGTGAATGAGTAACAATGCCAGTCACTTGCAAAAGATGTGGATGACCTCTATAAAATCTTGAATCTACATTCAATACAACACTCTGGGCTGTAGAGGCCCAAGAAATCTCTTTCTTGGGCTAGAAGGCTAGACTGGGATCTCATTAACTAGAAAATTAAAATTTCTCTCTTCATAGGAGGTTGAGGTTAGGAACTTTCAGTAGTCAATAGAATTTCATATTGATGCTAGAGATAATAGGAAACCACTGGAGTTTATTGAATACGGGCTGATATGGTTACACCAGTCTCTTTGGGGGTTGAATGGAGGATGGTTTGGAATGGGGGAAGACTGTCATCAGGCAGGCCTATCAGCAGTTAATTACAATGTTCTGCATATAAGGTAATTAAATCCATGGGAGCTGTTCAGATAACTGTACTACTAAAGTAGTACAGATGGGAAAGAGAAGAGGGCCTAAGACAGAAACCTGTGGGATGCCTATGATTAGAAGGCATGACCTGGATGGGCATCAGGACCGAGGAGTACTCAGATAGGTAGGAGAAGAATTAGCAAAAACTTTAGAGAGAAAACTATTAAGGAGAAATGGATAATCAACACTGCCAAAAGCTCAGGGTGACCAAGGAGAATAAGAACAGAGAAAAGACCACTGAATTTGGCAACTAGATGATCACTACTAACTTCAGAGTGAGCAGTTTTATTGAAATAATGAGGCTGGAAACCACATTGTAAAGGATTAAGAAGACAGTGAAGAGAGAGAAAGTAGAAACATCTTTTGTAGATGGCTTTTCTGAGATGTTTAGCCATGAAAGTTAGAAAAGATAGAGGATGATTGTTCTAGGGGATAGAAGGAAGAAGTGAGAGGTTTTTTTTCCCTTCAGGATGGGAAACATGTTTGTAGGCTGTAGGAAATAAGCCACTAGATAGGGAGAGATTGAAAATAATTAATAGAGTAGAGATAACAAAAGAGACAATGTACTGGAACTTTGCCTATGAACTTTGATCTCTAGCTGAATGGGCAAGCACGCACACACACAGACACACACACACACACACACCTATATCTGTAGAAATTCTATCATAGCCTCAGGGATTGTTTTGTTTTGGATTTGGTAAATTCGCTCAGAACTTCAGGCTACGGGACAATCTCACATTTATCTCTTCCATGTACCTTAATGGAAATTCTATAATTGTCAAAGCTGCTGCCATATCTTGGGTTGGGAAAGTTCACCATCAAGTTTCTAGTCCCTGGTCTGTTCTCAGAAAATTAGATAGGTAGAATGTGATCAGAATCTTGAACTTAACTCTCAGACTTACTGGCCAAGAGAATATTGTTTGGCATGTACTTCCGAAGTAAATTGCCATTAATATTTTGATGTTGAGAGATGTGCAAGAAATCTCCTTCCAAAGGGTGGGGGGGAGCAAAGGGCCAAGACTGCACCAAGATAGTTACTACAAGAACAGAAATTTAAAATTCTCCACCTAAAACTTCCTAACAAATAAGTATGCATACAAAAATTTCAGAAGTAAATTTGAAATACTTTTCTATATGTTAAATTTTATCTATCAAGTACTTCTCTCCAAAGGAAGGTAAATTTGGATGGCCAAAATTTGCCCAGTTGACCTGGGTTTTACTGTCTGCTTCCCTTCCCTTCCCTTCCCTTCCCTTCCCTTCCCTTCCCTTCCCTTCCCTTCCCTTCCCTTCCCTTCCCTTCCCTTCCCTTCCCTTCCCTTCCCTTCCCTTCCCTTCCCTTCCCTTCCCTTCCCTTCCCTTCCCTTCCCTTCCCTTCCCTTCCCTTCCCTTCCCTTCTCTTCCCTTTTCCCTGTCCTATGCCCTGTCTTCTCCCAAAGCCTTAAACCTATTAAACTCTGACACTGGGATTACAAGGGGCCCCTGCCAAAGGCTCCTGGACCCCCCCACTTTTAGAGTGATTATCAATACTAACTGTTGCTGTTTCCCACCCAGTCTGATGTCTTTCTTTTTCGTGACCTCATTGAAGGGGCCATGCCCTGGCTACTTCTTCAACATCCCTATTCAAAGAATGGCCTTTGCTTCACCCTAAGTGAGTACCTGCAAAGACCTTGACCTAAAGGGCCCAAGGTCTCCCAGTGCATCCTGGGCCATCTCCACTCATCCTGAGGAATATCAGGTCACTGAATTCAGATGGCTCTGGAAGAGAAGTGAGGCTGGTGACCTGCACAGCCTTCCTTCACTCAAAACAGTCAAGTGCAAGTCATGTCATTATTTCTCTGATGGCATGGTCTTCTTCAGCAACGAAGGACGAACATATGAAACATGAAACCAAATACTATAGACCTTGAAATTTCAAAATCTCTGTAGAGCATAGATTCAATTGATTTTTGGGCTCTGCTGGTTTTAGAATAAATATAATGTAAAGAAGAGTAAAAATTTCCAGAACTTTTTCATTCTGACTTATATGTTACCTTTTCTACTCACAATGCAAATCTTAGAAAGTGTAATCTGCAAATATTACTTCCATTTTCTCATTTAATCTTCAAAAGTAGAAGTCAATCTTCTTGAGGGCAGGAATTGTTCTGTTTTTGTACCTTAACTTCCTTATTGCAAAAGAGGGTGAGGTAAGGAAACTCTGGAAAGAACTTGATAACCATCTCTAAGGTAAATCAGTATTTATTATAACAAGGTGATTTCAGTATTGAAGTGGGCATAGAGTAGCACAGGAAGAAATATGTTGAAAAATAGGTCAAGAATAGGAAATGAAAGAGGTAAAAAATCTGTAAATCGAACAGAAGCTTTATGCATCATGAATCAATTTTCTTTGAGAAAAAATGGTAGTTTCTGAATATGATGAGTACTGAATAATATCACCCAAAAAAGGAAATTGATTATATTTTAATGGATAGGTAAATATTCATTCCTGGTTTAGGAATTATTCCTGAATCAGCTATCTGTGTGTAGTCATTTCAGTAAAGAGAATGAAGGTGGGAAAAGCAAAGCAAACGTACTTGACCAAGCAGTATACTAAACCAGGAAGAAATCTCTGCTTGCCTTGGAGTTACGAAGATTTGAGTTCAAATCAGGTCTTGGACATTTAGTAGATGTGTAAACTTGGGCAAGTCATTTAACTTTTTTCTACCTCAGTTTCCTCATCTGAAAAATGGGGATAATAGCACTTATCCCCCAGGATTGTTGTGAGGGACAAAGTAAAATAATATCTGTAGAGCTGTTGCAAACCTTGAAGTGCTATATAAATGCTTACCATTGTTATTATTATTATTAACTATATATGAAAGAGGGGAAAATATCAAGTGAATCAAAAAACTTGTGCCTTACTAATATAAAATACTGGGAAAATATCAACAATTATTATGATGTAATATCTAGTTTCTCAACTATATAAAACCTTAATTTGAGTAATCTTCACATTGTTTCAGGGAATTCCCATATATATGTAATTATAGATCCATTTGATTATTTGAGAATTTGCAATACCTGACATTACATTTTGTGTATGAGAAGTGCTTAATATATGTTTTAGCTGAAATATCCCAATATTAACTCATATTGAGCTTGTGATCTACAAAAATGCTTAGGTATATTTTTTATGAAATACTATTTAGCTATACTATTTTATACTTGAGAAGATGACTTTTTGTACTCAAATATAAGATCTTATATCATATTAAGTTCATCTAATTAAAAACAAATAAACATTTCAGCCTATAAGATATTCTTTGAATCCTATTATCCATGTTATCTATTTATTCTAGCTTATGTTCTCTGAAAATTTTATAAATGTGCCATTTATATCTTTATGGAAGTCATCAACAAAATTGTTAAAGAGATTACTAAGCAGAGTATGTTGGGCACCAGTGGGGACATTTATCTAAGTTTGACATCAGACCATTCCTTGAGTCTGGCTAATCAATCCATTCCAAAGAAATCTACCTGTACTATTATCCAATCCAAATTTTCATCTTTTCTAAAGGATAGAATGAAATATTTTTGTTATTGCACTGATAAAATCTAGATAAATTATGCCTAGAGCACACACTTGATCTACCTATCTAGCAAACTTATAAAATATAAAAACAAAGAATTAAAGTTAATATATTATTCCCTATTCTCAATGAAATTCCTTGTGATAATGCTTTTCTAGATGTAGGCTTTTAAAAATATGTTTCAGCACTTTACTGGGAGTCAAAAAGTCAAGGCTCACTGGCCTATACTTGATATGCTTTATTCTCTTTATCTTTTAGAAAACTGGAATTAGTAAAGGTGACTTTCCTATTAATTGAGTGTCTTGCAAAGATCACTTTTAGGAACTCAGAAATCTTATCTGCTAGTTCTTTCACTAGTCTCCAAAGATTGAATTCAGTCCATTTGAGCTCAAAGCTTCCGTTCTGAGCCATGGGATACATTTAAAGTACTAAAGATTACAAGCACAATTTTTACAGAAATCCTGTCTATTTCCCATTTTCAAATGAGACACCAACCTAACTCCCAGCTCTGAACAAATGTGAGCATCATGGAGGAAATTTCATTTTATTGTATTGTGGGGGAAAAACCTCATATTATGAGGTTTTAATAGTATTTTATTTTTTCCCTCCAATTACCTGTAATGATGGTTTTCAACATTCATTTTTGTAAGATTTTGGGTTCCAAATATTGATCAAAATAAAAGGAACCAAATTCCAAATTCATTTTCCAACTTCTTTGTCCCTTGCTCATCACAAAAATCTTTGCCTGATTTTTAACCTGACTCAGATTTTATATAGCAAAAGTTCATTATGGCATGTAAGTATGCCCTAAAACCTTCATTAAATCCTTTAAAGTGGCCTACACTTGGCATTGTGTTTTTCCCTGTGGTAAACTCCCATTATAAAATACCTTGCTATTACCTGGTTGTCATCATGCTGTGGATGATATCATGTCCCCAGGTACAAGGTGATATACAAGAAAGTTCTGCTTTTCTCATAGTGTAGCCTTTTCAGAGCTGGCGCGCCTTCCTCAGTTGTTCCTCCATTATAGTAAGCCTTTAAGATTTTTTAGTTGAGAATTAGAAGATTTAGTCAACTTAGAATTTGCTCTGCTCAGAGAAACACTTATATAATATTGTGGTGGTAACAAAATGATTCATGATTATTTGAAGCATTGACTCAGTTATCTTTTAATTGTTTTAGTACAATTGTAATGGTTGAACTATAGGTTTCATCTATAATGTTAAAGCCCAATTAACATATTGAGAGCTGAGAAAATAATTATCAAGCATAGGTTTTAAATGAAGGAAATAACTCCTTTCTAGAAAAACAATCTCAAGAATACCTGAACATACTCATTGTAATCCTTGTCTATCTATGGTTTAATATGCACAGAGAATGAAGAATCTTAAAATGGTCTATTAATTGACATTAGGCAAGGAGAAATCAGTTAGACCTAGTTCTCATCATACCTTGAAATATTCCTATTAGCTCTGATGGAGAAAATTTCAAATCATTACAAGCCTGATCCTTATGAGGAAAAACACATATTTCAGAGTTTTCCTATTTGTAATTTTATCTTCTTACTCAAGAGAATTTAAGAATTTTGTTTTCATTATTTTATATGTTCCTTTTTTCAAATAAATGCCATTATTTAAAAGCTAAAAAAAAAGATTTTGAGTTCCATTTTTTTCTCCCTCTGTCCCTTCTCCTCTCTCTAAGACAATAAATAATCTGATATAGGTTATATACATACAACATGTTAGCATATTTCCATATTAGTTATGTTGTAAAAGAGAAAACAGAAAAAAAGGGAAAACCAGAGGAAGAAAAAACAAAACAGCATTGAAAATAGTATGCTTGGATCTTCATTCTCTATGGTTTTTTCTCTGAATGAGTTAGCATTTTCCATCAAAAGTTTTTTGGGATTGTCTTTCTGTGAAGAGCTAAGTCTGTCATAGCTGATCATTGTGCAATGTTGCTGTTACTATATACAATGTTCTCCTGGTTCTGCTACTTCACACAACATCAGTTCATATAAGTATTTCCAAGTTTTTCTGAAATCTTCCTCTTCATCATTTCTTATTGAACAACAGTGCTCCATTTTCATATACCACAATTTGTTCAGCCATTCCCCAATTGATGGGTATCCCTTCACTTTCCCATTTGGCCACCACAAAAACAGCTGCTATAAATATTTTTTGTACATGTGGGTCCTTTCCCCACTTTTATGATCTCTTTGGGATACAGACATAGTAGGGGTATTGTTGGATCAAAGGGTATAAATTGTTTTATAGCCTTTTGAGCACAGTTCTAAATTGCTCTCCAGAATGGTTAGATCAATTCACAACTCCACCAACAACCCATTAGTGTTCCAATTTTCCCACATCTTCTCCAACATTTGTAATTTTCCTTCTTTCTCATATTATCCAATGTGATAGATATGAGATGGTACAGCAGAGTTTTTTAATTTGAATTTCTCTAATCAATAGTGATTTGTAGTAGTTTTTTATATGACTATAGATAGTTTTAAATTCATCATTTGAAAACTGGCTTTTTATATGCTTTGGCCTTTTATCAGTTGGGGAATATTGTGAGATTTTAGATGCTTCCTACAAAAACATTTTTTTGTCAGATTATATTTTGAGATTAGAGCTGTAAATAATAATCAAAAAGCATTTATTAAGTATCTCCCAGGTACTATGCTGAGCTCTTAAAGCTTAATAAAAAAATTCACTAGATCACCTTAATCTCTCTATAATAGTGGCAAGGGATTTTAGTATATAACAGTATATTTACATATCAACAAGAATTATTTTAAATGTTCATTGGTTTATATCCTCCATCTTGTTTTTCACACTAGTTTTGATTGTGGTCAGTGTTGATTGGGCAAAGGTGTTATTTCTCATTTTCTGATTTTATGGTTCTTGGGAGAAAGTTACATTTCTTTTGACCCTCTGAATGTAGTCATTCTTTGGTCATGTGATCGCATCAGCAGCTTTTTCCCTTTCCCATTTGCAAGTTAAGTTGCCAATTTCTTATCATGCCATTTTTAATCAAGAGAGAATAATGTCTGCTTAAGATTGTTGTGGTTCTTGGTTTTAACCTTCATAAAGTTAAATTGCTAACATTTCAAATCATGTTGCCTAAGCTTGCTTTGTATGCAGGAAGTTTTCATATATCTTATTAGCCGATTTTTGTTTTGCTTTGTTTTGTTCATATGTCAAATGTGAGATATACACACAAATAGCATTCCTGCTCAGTAAATATGATTTAAGTGGGATTTACAAACATTAGCTTCTTTCCTTTTTCCAAAGTCATTAATATTTTCAATATTATTCAGAAAGTGAAAGGCTAGATAGTTCTCATATGGTTGATGATTGATTAATTGTCTTTGTTCTTGACCTGAAAAAGGTAGATTTTTATACATAAGTCTCCTAGTACTTAGCCTCTTATTAAACATAAAATTTCTAACACTACTCATGGAACTAGAGAATTGAGAAAGAGAGTTCATTTTAGAGATAATATTTTAACATTTTCACGAAGTAGGTTCATATTTTTGTGAAATTTAGAAATTCATTGATTTCAAAGAGACAGAGGAACTAGAGATAAAATTCTCAACATTTGCTGGATAATGGACAAAGCAAGGGAATTTCAGGAAAAAAAACATCTACTTCTGCTTCACTAATTACACAAAAGCTTTTGTGTGGATCACAACAAAATGTGGCAAGTCCTCAAAGATATGGGAGTACTAGATCATGTAATTTAACAGTCAGAACCAAACATGGAAAAGGAACAAGACTATATATTGTCACCTTATTTGTTTGTCTTATATGCAGGATATATCATGTGAAATGCCAGAGTGGATGAATCAAAAACCAGAATTAAGATTGCCAGGAGAAATATAATGATCTCAGATATACAGATGATACCACTCTGGTGGTAGATAGTCAAGAAGAATTAAGAAGTCTCTTGATGAGGGTTCTAGAGGAAAGTATGAAAGCTGAAGTGAAACTTAAAATTAAAAAACAAACAAATAAATGAAGATCATGGCAACTAATCCCTCACTTCTTGGCAAACAGAGGGAGAAGAAATGAAAGCAGTGTCAAGTTTTATGTTTATGAACTCAAAGATCACTGTAGATGGTGACTGCAGCCATGAAATTAAAAGACATTTGCTCCTTGGAAGGAAAATTATGACAAATATAGACAGTACACTAAAAAGCAGAGACCTTATCCTGCCAGTAAAGGTCTGTGGAGTCAAAGCTATGGTTTTTGTAGTCTTAATATATGGAGTTAGAGTATAAGATATGGAGTTAGACTTAATATATGGAGTTAGACTATAAGGAAAGTTGAACACCGCAGAACTGACGCTTTTGAATTGTGGTGTTGGAGAAGACATTTTGAAAATTCCTTGGACAGCAAAGAGATCAAATCAGTCAGTACTTAAATTAATTCTTACTATTCATTAGAAGGATAACTACTGAAGGTGAAGCTTAAATATTTGGTCACACAATGAGAAGACAGGATTCATTGGAAAAGACCCAGATATTGGGAAAGATTGAGGGCAAAAGGAGAAGTGGATGACAGAAGGTAAAATGGATAGATAGGGTCATGGAAACAACAAACATGAACTTGGAAAGACCTTGAGAGATAGTGGAGGATAGAAGAGCTTGGTGTGGTATGGTCTCTGGGCTTATGAAGAGCCAGTCATGACTGAACAACTGAACAGCAGCAACAGTGACAGATTCATTTCTGTACAGCTTAAGTTTGTAGTGAGTGACCAAAAGGATATCCAATCTCATGTTCTAAGATTAGGACAGATTGCGTTAGATGTCCGATCACCATTTTCAGGAAAATCCAAAAGTTCATAAGACTTAAGCCAGGATCATAGTCAAATTAGGTTTTTTTAATTTATAAGAAGATGCTTATCAATAGGATAAACAGGCATTTCAATAGTACAAGTAGAAGGTGCCAGAAATAAAGGCAATGTCAGTGCATGACCAATAGTGAGAAGCTGTGGGAGGGAGAGAGTTAGTAATTCCAAGTCAACAAAAGTGTCGGGTACACAGAAAAGGAACTTTCCAATGGGGTTCGAGTGAGGAACAGTGAATCTGCCTGAGTTTGCTTACTTGGGAATATCAGGTCTTTCTGACTCTGCCAGCATAGTGTCCAGGTAGGTGCCATTGGAAGGCATGAAGACACAGACTGAGAGACAAAAGCAGTCAAGGTTTCTATGGAGGAAAAAAATCAGAAAGACCAGTACATAGGCCAGGAGCCTCTTCCATGTTATTGTTAGGGGTGAACATTCTCATAATGTGAGTGTTTAAAAGATTTCTACTAAAATAGTTTTAATTTATTATAATAATTATTTAAATTTTGAGCTTTAGCCTGGTCCCATTTGCAGTTATGCCTTTCTATTTCATTTTTATCTGATGCCATTTCTTGAAAAGTACAATTCCACCTCAAGTTCCTATTGCTTCCTATTATTCTAAGATAGATGCCATAGCCTGGCCAGAATCAAACTGAGGGTAGTTTGCCTCCAGTGCCACTCATTTTTTCCTTCATGTTCTTTACCATTTCAGAATCTATATTTTTCATGCTTCAGGGAGCATATCTTAGCAGATAAAGTAGAGTCAGGAAGTCCTGAGTTCAAGTTCTACTCCTGATGCTTAGTGGCTGTGTCATTTGGTGCAAGTCATTTAAACTTTCTGAATTTTAATTTTGTCATCTGTAAAATATGGGTAATCATAACTGTCAGTGTGACTCAAAAGAGATAATTTATGTAAAAAGATTCCTAAACCTGAAAGGGACATATAAATGCCAACAAATATTATTTTAATACAATCATGCTGCCTCAGCACTGCTTAGCAGGCATCTAGGTGGTAGAGTCGATAGAGCACTGGATCTGGAGTCAGGAAGACTGGAGTTCAAATGTGTGACCCCAGGGAAGTCACTAAGTTTCTGTCTGTCTCAGTTTCCTCATAAAATGCGGATAGTAATATCAGCTTTCTCCCTGGGTTGTTACGAGGCTCAACTAATGTGATATTTGTAATGTACTTTGTAAACCTATAATTCCTCTTCTTCTTCTTCTTCTTCTTCTTCTTCTTCTTCTTCTTCTTCTTCTTCTTCTTCTCCTCCTCCTCCTCCTCCTCCTCCTCCTCCTCCTCCTCCTTCTTCCTTATCCTGGACAAGGTAACTCATCACTCTCTAACTTAATTTATTTTCTGTTAAACTAAATGATCTCTTAGATCATTTTAAGTTTTAAAATCCAAGTGTTTAAAATCTCAAATCAATGCTGATGCAATAATAGATCAATACATTACATCCTCGGGCCAAAAAAAAGAAGTCCCAAACAAACAAAAAACAACTCTTTTTTTTCCAGGGCAGGCAAATGCAGAAGATACTTTTGATAGGTGAGATTTGTAATACCATTTAAATCACTACTCTGCCTAATCTCTGGCCACAGAACTTGAAGTTAATTTGGATATCCTGGAAGCATTTCTTTTGTCCATGTTGTTTTCAGCTATCCCACTTCCCCTTCTCTATATAGAAGTTCCTTAGGATGACAGCTGGTTCTTTGCCATTCTGTTCTGTACCTTGAAGAATGCTCTACATCTGTGACCAGCCACAAATATCAGTTCTTCATATCGTAATGTTAATTTTTATTGTGTTACATTTCTTGGGGATATTTGCTTTTTTTTGTTCTCTAATTATAGATAAAAAGACTTCTTGTCTCCTGATTATAAAGAATTTAGGCATATATGGGTAAAGGGGAGGTATTAGACATTAAAGATCATCTCATATAGGTGGGTATCTAGTTTATGTATGTGTAAGGCCAACCCCAGACAAAAAATAAACCTACCTTCAGTGGGCCAGTTAGAATAACACACTGTTAGCATGTTCCCTATCTAAGTTACCATTAAATGTCTTCTGATGCCCAAGAGTGACCTTTCCCATGTTTCGAGTGACTAATCTTGGCTCACAAGTGACTATTAGGATCAGACCCAGGACATTGGAGAATTCTCATTGCATCCCATATGCCCTGGTCTGCAGGTGAATGGTTTCCTGGGTGACTGAAACTCAATGAAAAAGCCTTAAGCAAGAATGAAATGAAAATGATAGAGAATACAGATGAGCTCTCTACATCTCTATAGATTGACATCATCTATGTTCACATCATGGATTGGATTCAACTGTCAGATGGTTATGTATTATTCATGATTAAATTCTGGGTAAAGGTACCAGATGGCAAAGGGATATTCATGGTCAGATCATAGTTGTTAGATTAATTATAAATCTACATGGGAATTAGATAATAATAATTTAGACCCATCAGAAAGAGAGATGCTGTGGATTGTAGAGTATAATGGAAAACATTTCAAAAATAAGGTTCATAGGTCATTAGGTGATTTTAGAGTTGTTCTATTGTCAATCAGTTGCCTTTAAAATAGACTCTGAAGGAACATTCAATTTTTCCCAGTTTCTCTTAACATGTGGTTTGGGACATAAGTATTGCCTGTTATAAACATTGATTGGAAAATACAAATTCTTTAAAGGCATATTAAACAAAGTGCCAAGAAATCCAAAGAATTGGTGGCAGGGTTCCTAATAACTTGGACAGTAAGTTTTTCTGGCATAACCCTGTCTAGCAAACTGAGCACCAAACACTCTCACTAATAATAGTGGCTCACATTTACATAGTGCTTTAAGGCTCACAAAACATTTTATTCACAACAATTGTGTGACATGGATACTGAAAATGTTATTAATCCAATTTTACAGATGAGGAAACTGAGACACATGGTTGTTAAACAACTTTCCCAAAGTCATGTAGCTAATGTCAGAAAACTGATGGAGGCTAATCCCAGGTCCAGGATTTTCTTCACAATATAATACATGAAATGGTTCTATGTACTAGGAGTAAAGATATACTCCTATCAATTCTCTTTGATTCTTATGTTTTTAAAAATCCAATTTCATGTTATTGTCAGCTTTTAATTATCTCCCTCCTTTCTTTTCCAATGAAAAAAATAAAGAAAACCAAAATCCATTACAAACATGTATTTATTGACTATACATGTTTGTAATGGATTTTGGTTTTCCTAAAATGCTTCATTTCTTTGCCACAAGTTTCTCATCCCTTTAGTCCTCTCAACAGCAAAAGTAATCTTCCTAAAATTCAGGCATGACCATGCCAACTCACTGGCCTCTATTCAATAAAGTCAAGTGGTTTTCTATTACCTCCAGAATAAAAAATAAAACCTACCATTCAAAGCCCTTCTTATCTGCTCTCCTCCCTCTTTCCGACCTTTTGCATCTTACATTCCCACCATGTTCTCTTCAATGCAATGACACTGGCCTCTTTGCTGTGTCTTGAACAAAAACTCCTTTCCTGACTGCAGACATTTTCACTCAGTGTTTCTTATGCCTGGAATGCCTTCCCTCCTTATCCCTCCCATCTCCTGAATTCTCTAGATTCCTTCAAGTCCCAGTTAAAATCCTGCCTTATAAAGAAGCCCTTCCCAATCCTCCTTAATTGTAGGATCTTCCTTCCATTGGTTATCTCCATTTCATCCTGTATAAGCCTGTGAGCCAGTATGACTTCAGAAAGGGTCAAGGAACAGTCAATATGGTGTTTACTGTCCAGTAACTCCAAGAGAAATAACAGGAGCAGAACAGAGGTCTGTACACAACGTTTGTAGATCTGACCAAGGCCTTTCACACTGTTAGTCATGAGAGCTTATGGAAAATTATGTCAAAATTTGGTTGCCTGGAGAAGTTCATCAGTATTGTATGTCAATGTCAATTTCACGATGTCATATTTGCTTAGATTCTGGATAGTGTGCAATGCTCTTATGCCTTCTCCATCACCAATGGAGTGAAACAGGGCTGTGTGCTTGCTCCCAGGCTTTTCGGCATGATGTTTTCATCCATGTTGTCTAATGCTTTCAATGAAGACGAACACAACATCAAGGTCAACTACCATACTGATAGTAAGTTCTTCAATTTGAAAAGGCTACAAGCCAAGACCAAAGTAGAGGTAGGTTGGTGCATGATTTTCTGTTTGCAGATGATTGTGCACTCAGTGCAGCCTCTAAAACAGACATGCAACAAAGTATGGGTCAATTCTCTGCTGCCTGTGCTAATTTCGACCTAATAATTAACACCAAGAAAACACAGATGCTCCATCAGCCACCATCACACCAACCATACATGGAACCATTGGTTACAACAAATGGAGAAGTTTTGAATGTTGTGGATAAGTTCACTTACCTTGGTAGTGTACTTTCCAGTGTACACATTGACAATGAGGTTGATATACGCATTGCCAGAGCTAGCTCACTGTTTGAGAGGCTCCAAAGAAAAGTTTGGGAGGGAAGAGGTATTAGACTGACTACCAGACTGAAGATCTACAGAGCCATTGTGGTAACCTCATTGTTGTATGCCTGTGAAACATGGACAGCCTACAAGCACTGTACCAGGAAACTGAATTGCTTCCATTTGAACTGTCTTACAAGATTCTGAGGATCATCTGGCAGGATTAATTACCAGACACTGAAGTCCTTATTTGAGCTTAACTGTCAAGCTTTTAAACTATGCTTCAGAGAGTGCAACTCTAACGGGCTGGCCATGTTGTTAGAATGTAAAATGTATGCTTGCCAAAAAGACTATTTTGTGGAGAACTCACATGTGACAGGAGATCACATGGTGGTCAGAAGAAGTGATACAAGGACACTCTCAGGGTCTCTCTCAAGAACTCTGGATTTGACTGTGCAACATGGGAGACACTGTCACAGGACTGTTCAGTGTGGCATGACCACATCAGAAAAAGTGCTGTGCTCTATGAGCAAAGCAGAATTGAGATGGCACAAAGTAAATGTAGGATGCACAAATTTAGAGTATATATACCCCATATATTCACATGGACTGTCTGTGTCCAACCTGTGTTAGAGCATTCTGAGCTTATATTGGTCTGATTAGCTACAGTCTGACACACTTATACTTCACTTTATCCTGGTGATGTCCTTTTGGTCCTCTTAGGAAAACAAGGGAAACCAACCAACCAACCAATCACCAGTTGTTTGCTTATCTTCTGCCTTTCTTTGTATCCCCAAAACTAAGCTTAGTATCTAGTACATAGTAGGTATTTAATAAGCGTTTATTTACAGACTATTACTTACTTCCCTGCAAATGCTTTAACAACTCTAAATCTTTGTTTACACAAATGTAAAAGGAAGAATATGAAGTAAATGATCTCTAAGGTTCCACCTAGCTCTAAATCTCATGATTTTATTATCCTGGGAATGGCTCTGCTAACCCATGGCCACAACTTGAGGAACTGTTTGTCTAAACTAAACTAAAAGGGTACCACAATAAGACCCTGTTCTTCAAGGGACACAAAATTCAGGTTGACTCTGTCCTAAGCCAGTAACTGAATCTAGTCCTTAGGCATTAGAGACTGTGATTGTTAAGTCTTTGATAACTCCTTCTTAGATTTTTCTCCTCTAGAAATCCTCAGTCCTCTTCTTCCTTCTCCTCTCCCTTCCCCTTCCCTAGTACTCCTCTGTTCCATGATGTGGGTAATGTGAATTCATCCTCTCTACTTCCTAGTCAAAATATAATAGCTCAGATTTAAATTATAAGAATATTTTTATCAGGTAAACTAACTGAACTTCATTTCTGCAAAATTAATAAGGTGTCAAGATTAAAACAAAACAACCATAGCAAGAATAGTAATATTTTCCTTCTAAGGTAAAACAAGCTAACTGATCAACCCAAGCCTACTATTTAAATACCAAAAACAGACTGGGAAGAAAAATCCTGACTTTAGGAAGACTATATTTTTTTCCCCCGCCATGGTGTGTGCCATTGATTTTGGGAGGCATTTCATTTTTACACATGATAGTGACTTATGAAGTCTATTACCTTCCATTGCATCTTAGGTAAGGGAGAGAGTCCTGCATGGCCCTGACACTTGCTAGGTATTGTGAGTTCTTTCTCAGGCTTCACTTCTCACTCCCCTCATCTGTAAAATGGGGATAATGACTCTTTCCCTGTTTCATGCAGTTGTGATAATTGAAGAAGATTGTCTATATAGAGCAACACATATATGTGTGTGCGTGTTTGTGTGTGTATGAATGCATGTCAGGAATTTGGGATGCTACAAGGCAGAGAGGAGACAGAAATAAGTATTATCCCTTCTAGGGATATTTACTTTCCATTTCCAGCTATTGTGGTCATGGAAAAAAGGATGTTAAAAACAAAAGTCATCAATGAAACTTTAAAAATAGCAACAGGATATTATTTGGATGCTTTTCATGAATTTGTATTCTTTCCTTGAGCAAGGATCAAGTTACCAACAGCATCCTCTCTTCTAGAAGTAACTGAAATATCCATATACACATACATACTTATGTCAAAGGTAAAACAATGGCAACTTTTCAGGGAATAGTTAATTGGATTCACTGGCGTTTAGTAAGCATCTACTAAATGTAAAACACTGAAAATGGTTAGTGATAATTGTTAATATGCAATGAAGTACTGCAGCTCCCTTAATGAGGATCTACTAAGAGGGATATAAGTTACTAAGTGGATGAGAGTTGGTCTTCATTGAAGCTAGTTGAATTGATTTTGCTGGGAGGCAGAATTATTGGAAGGTAAGGACATAATAACTAAGGCAATAACTTGAGTGAGGTCTGAAGGTGAAAATCAGAATGGACTACACACAAGAGTTTAAGTCCAAAGGGAAATGCCTTGAAGAAGGGCCTGAGGGCTTAAAAGAGAGTAAGGAAGGCGGGATACAATTCTTTCTTGTTTTAATCAGATGCTCAGCTGCATGGTGTAATCCCAATGTTTTATTTATATCAGGTTAATAGTTTAATCCGAAATTCATAATATCCTAAACAATTTATTTGTCTTCTCAAACTGACTGAGGTTATGATTGTCACATTAGCTTTTAAAGGTTTTGTGTAGGCATGATAAATTCTGCTACAACTGTTCATTTTAATTCTGTGAATCATTATGTGCTTCTTATGAATTACATATTGAATTCTACTTTCTGATCCATTTTGCTTCCCTCCTTTATTTTTTGAGTGAGCTCATTCCATTCACATTCATGATCTCTAGGATAACCATGTTTTCCTTTCTATCATATCTGCTTACACACTTTTTTCCCCTCTTCACTCTGTCCCCAGTCTTTACAAAGTAGAAGAAAACAGAGAAAGGATAGGTATGTGGATCAGCATGGGCAATCTCTAATTAGAACGGTCTGATCCCATTTTTCTGTCCCTTCTAAATTTAACCAGACTAGACCTCTTTATAGGTTCTTACTATCTACCTTTAGCCATCCCTTTATAATCCATCTTCTTAAATTGATCTTGTATGAGTTTTATTTTTTGTCTGTCTCTATAAAATAATTGCTTTTTACATTTTAAATTTATTTATTTAACATTTAACATTCATTTTCACAAAATTTTGGGTTCCAGATTTTCTCCCCATTTCTCCCCTCCAACCATCCCAAAAGGCAGAGCATTCTAATTGCCCCTATCACCAATCTGCCCTCTCTTCTAACATCCCTCCCTTCCCTTGCCCCATCTTCTCTTTTGTCCTATAGGCCCAAATAACTTTCTATACCCCATTACCTGTATTTCTTATTTCCTAGTAGTAAGAACAATACTTGACAGTTGTTCCTACAACTTTGACTTCCAACTTCTCTTCATCCCTTCCTCCCCACCCATTCCCTTTGGGAAGCAAGCAGTTCAATATAGGCCATATCTGTGTAGTTTTGCAAATGACTTCCATAATAGTCGTGTTGTGTAAGACTAACTATATTTTCCTCCATCCTATCCTGCCCCTCATTACTTCTGTTCTCTCTTTGGATCCTGTCCCTCCCCAAGTGTTGACTTCATATTGCTCCCTCCTCCTACTGCCCTCCCTCCCATCATCCCCCCACCATCCTTCTTATCCCCTTCTCCCCCACTTTCCTGTATTGTAAGATAGGTTTTCATACCAGAATGAGTATGCATTTTATTCCTTCCTTTAGTTGAATGTGATGAGAGTAAGCTTCATGTTTTTCTCTCACCTCCCCTCTTTTTCCCTCCACTGAAAAGTCTTTTGCTTACCTCTTTTGTGAGAGATAATTTACCCCATTCTTTTTCTCCCTTTCTCCTCCCCCTTAATTTCTCTCTCACCCCTTAATTTCATTTTTTAAAGATATGATCCCATCCTATTCAATTCAGTCTGTGCTCTGTGCTGTGTCTCTGTGTGTGTGTGTGTGTAATCCCACCCACTACACAGATACTAAAAAGTTTTAAGAGTTACAAATATTGTCCTTCCAAGTAGGAATGTAAACAGTTCAACTTTAATAAGTCCCTTATGACTTCTCATTGCTGTTTACCTTTTCATGCTTCTCTTCATTCTTTTGTTTGAAGGTCAAATTTTCTTTTCAGCTCTGGTCTTTTCATCAAGAATGCTTGAAAGTCCTCTATTTCATTTAGAGACCATTTTTTCCCCTGAAGTATTATACTCAGTGTTGTTGGGTAGGTGATTCTTGGTTTTAGTACTAGTTCCTTTGACTTCTGGAATATCATATTCCACGCTCTTCTATCCCTTATTGTAAAAGCTGCTAGATCTTGTGTTATTTTGATTGTATTTCCACAGTACTTGAATTGTTTCTTTCTAGCTGCTTGCAGTATTTTCTCCTTGACCAGGGAACTTTGGAATTTGGCCATAATGTTCCTAGGAGTTTCGCTTTTTGGATCTCTTTCCAGTGGTGATCAGTGGATTCTTTCAATATTTACTTTGCCCTCTGGTTCTAGAATATCAAGGCAGTTTTCCTTGAGAATTTCATGAAAGATGATGTCTAGGCTCTTTTTTTTGATAATGGTTTTCAGGTAGTCCCAGAATTTTTAAATTGTCTCTGCTGGATCTATTTTCCAGGTCAGTTGCTTTTCCAATGAGATATTTCACATTGCCTTCTATTTTTTCATTCTTTTGATTTTGTTTTGTGATTTCTTGGTTTCTCATAAAATCATTAGTTTCCATCTGCTCCATCATAATTTGTAAAGAATTATTTTCTTCAGTGAGCTTTTGAACCTCCTTTTCCATTTGACTAATTCTGCTTTTTCAAGCATTCTTTTCCTTGTTGGTTTTTTGGGCCTCTTTTGCCATTTGAGTTAGTCTCTTTTAAAAGGTGTATTTTCTTCAGCATTTTTTGGGTCTCCTTTAGCAAGCTGTAGACTCACTTTTCATGATTTTCTTGCTTTGCTCTCATTTCTCTTCCCAATTTTTCCTCCACCTCTCCTACTTGATTTTCAAAGTCCTTTTTGTGCTCTTTCATGGCCTGAGACCTTTGCATATTTTTTTTGGAGGTTTTGGCTGTAGAAGCCTTGACATTTATGGCCTCCTCTGATGGTATGCTTTGTTCTTCCTCATCCAAAAGAATGGAGGAAAATAGCTGTTCACCAAGAAAGTAACCTTCTATAGTCTTATTTTTACCCTTTTTAGGCATTTTCTCAACCAGTTACTTGACTTTTGAGTCCTTTGTCAAATGGAGGGTATATGCTAGGTACTTGTAAGTTCTCAGTTCCTCTAAGGTGGCACAATCAAGGGAGAAGAGTTTACTCCTCTTCTGTCCTGTACTCTGCTCTGGGAGCAACCACAAGCTTTTCTGCTCAGGATCTGTGAATAGGATTCCCTCTCTAGAGCCTCCACCAGCTCCACCACAGCAGCACTCCTCTTCCCCCCAGGCATGCTGCTCAGAACTGAGACACAGATCAACCACTCAATTTCTCGCTGGATCTTTAGGGGGAGGGCTCCAAAAATGGATGCTGTTGCTGCAGTGGCTGCCACCACCCTGGGGTTGGGGCAAGGGCCCAACCCTGCTCCTAATGCTGGCCTGAGATAGACCTTTTCTGTCAGCCTTCCAGGCTGCCTTGGGCTGGAAATTTCTTTCACTCTGTTGTTTTATGACTTCTGCTGCTCTAGAATTTATTTAGATTCTTTTTTTTTAGAAGTATTTTATGGGCTATGGGGTACAACTAAAGCAGGTCCGTCCATCCTTCTATGCCACTGTCTTGGCTCAAGTCCCGGTTTTTTCTTTAAAAAAACAAATTGACCAATAGTTTGTCTAGTTTTATATATTTTCCCCACACCAGGCTTCTAGTTTTATTTATTTTTTATTATTATATTTTTATTTTCAGTTGTATTAATCTCTTTTGCTTTTCAAGATTTCCATTTTGGTGTTTAACTGGGTATTTATAATTTGTTTTTTTTCTAGTACAATTTTATTATTTATTTCCTCCTTTAATTCATATAACTTTTCTTTTCTTTTCTTTTTTCTTTTCTTTTCTTTTCTTTTCTTTTCTCTTCCCTTCTTTTCTCTTCTTTTCTTTTCTCTTCCCTTCTTTTCTTTTCTCTTCTTTTCCCTTCTTTTCCAAGGAAATTGGAGTTAAATGACATGTCCAGGGTTACACAGTTAGTAAGCATCAAGTGTCTCAGGCTGGGTTTGAACTCAGGTCCTTCTGACTCCAGGGCTAGTGCTCTATTAATTGTACCATCTACTTGCTTCTCATTCAACTTTTCTTCTGAGAATTTGGATGCTATGCCATTTGGTACACACACACACACATATAGACACACACACACACACACACACATATATATATATACACATATACTATATATATGTTTAGTATTGATATTGCTTCATTGTCTGTGGTTTCTTTTTTTTTTTAAGCAACATGTAGTTTTCCTGCTCATTCCTTTTATGACTTTTTTCTTTGCTTTTTCTTTGTCTGAGATCATGATCACTATTCCTGCCTTTTTTTTAAACTTCAGTTGACATATAATAGATTCAGCTCCAGTCTCTTATTTTAACTCTGCATGTGTCTCTCTGTTTCAAGTATGTTTCTTATAAAAAACATATTTCTGAATTCTGGTTTCTAATCCATTCTTCTGTCTACTTCCATTTTATATGTGAGTTCATCTTATTCATATTCAAAGGTATGATTTCTAACTGTACATTTTTCTCTTTTTTCTTCTATTTACCCCTTTTGCCTTTTTTTATCTTGTACCTCCTCTGAAGTCTATTTGCTTCTGGCAATGTTTTTTTCTATCTGCACTCCTTTTCTTCATCTCTACTTTCTCTTATCTTCTTTCCCTCCTTCCTTATCGAGTATGATAGATTTCTATTACCAATTCAGTATATATCTATGAGTATATTTATATATATTTACATATACATATACATATATTTTCCCTCTTTGAAACAACTTAGAAGTGAAGTTCAAGCATTGAACCTCCTCACCACCTCCATTTTCCCCATCTACTGTAAAAGCTCTTCCCTGCATGCCTCTTCTATGTGAGATAACTTCCCCCATTCTTGCTCTCCTTTTTTCTTCTCTCCAGGTATTCCTCTTTTTTGCCTATCAATTTTTTTTAACTCATTCTAACCCAACATAATCTACTCACTCCTGGACCTTTTTTTTTCTACGTAGAATCCTCCTAGCTATCCTAATAATGATAAAATTCTTAGAAGTTATATATTGTCTTCCCATGTGGGAAGGTACACGGTTTTACCTTATGATTTCTCTCTCATGTTTAACTTTTTTGTGCTTCTCTTGAGTCTTGTATTTGAAAATTAAATTTTCTATTCAACTCTGGTCTTTTTTAAAATCATGAATGCTTGAAAATCCTCTCATTAAATTTTTTTTCTCTTGAAAGATTATACTCAGTTTTGCTTGGTAAATCATTCTTAGTTGTAATCCCGGCTCTTTTGCTTGGTAGAATTTTATATTCTAAGCCCTCCACTCCCTTAATGTGACAGATGCTAAATCTTGTGTGATATGGAGTGTGGCTCCATGGTATTTGAGTAATTCCTTTCTGGCTGCTTGCAGTATTTTTCCTTTGAGCCAGAAGCTTTGAATTTTGTCTGTACTTTTTTATTTATACTTATTTTTATATTTGATATTGATTTTGAGATCATTTTCAGGAAGTGATCAATGTATTCTTTCAATTGTTATTTATTCTGTGGTTCTAAGATATCAGGGCAGTTTTCCTGGATAATTTCTTGAAATATGATGTTTAGGTTCTTCTTTATCTAAAGATCATGGTTTTCAGGGGGTTCAATAATTCTTAAATTATCTGTCTTCAATCTATTTTCCAGGACAGGTTTTTCAATGAGATATTTCATATTTTCTTCAATTTTTAAATTTCTTTTGATTTTTTTTATTATTGAGAGTTTCAACTTGCCCAATTAGAGTTTTTAAGGAATTTTCTTTTCAGTGAAATTTTGTACCTTTTTCCCATTTGGCTAATTCTGTTTTTTAGGGTTGTTTTTTCATAATTTTTATCCTTTACTTTGATTTATTTATCCAATTTCATCTACTGCTTTTATTGTTTTTGAAAAAAAATTTTTTTTTATCTCTTCCAGGAATTCTTGTTGAGCTTGTGTCTAATTCCTGTCTTTTCTTTGAGGCTTTGCTTGTACCTCTTTTGACTTTATCTCCTGACCTTGTGTCTTGATCTTCTCTATCTCCTTGGTAACTTTTTATGGTCAGGCTCTTTTTTTTAATTCTTTGATTAATTTTCCACCCTCTTTCTTGATTTTGATCTTTGTATTAATTTGGCACTCTGTTCTTAGTATGAGGGGCACTGTCTCAAGCTTCAGTTTTTTCATACTACTGTTTTCAAAGATGGTTATGGGAATATGGAAGCTTTCAGTGCTTCCAAGGTGATGTGATCTGTGGAAAGGTATAGTCACATCTTTCTTGATCTGTACTCTTGTCCTTACTCAGGAAAGGTCCCTAATCCCTTGGGATTGTAATTGATACTGCTCTTTAGGGCCTTTCCTCCCTTAAGGTCAGAAATGATACTGTTGCTGAGGGCTCCACTCCCTCTTAATTAAAAGTACTCCTCTCTGCGCTTGATTTATAACTGATATGTGAGTATAGGCAATAGAGTTGCCAAACAGTTTCTGGTCCTACATCCAGTACTATAACAGAACTGCCTTGTCATCTCTTTCTGATCAGTTGCCAGGTGCCCCTGCCCTCTCTTACTTAGGAGCTCCCAAAGTTGCTATTTCTTCTGTTACCACCACTTAGTCTTTCCACTGATGTTTCATCTACATTGTCTCCAGGCCAGCTTCCATTCCCATCTCACAGATCTGTCTTTCTGAACTTCAGTATTGTCTTGGGCTTGAAGAATATTGTACTCTTACCTTTTGTTAACTCTGAATCACCTTAAATCTATTTGGAGGGAAATGTTGTGAGAGCCCAGTCAAGTACTTTCTCTCATCTCCCATCTTGGCTTCACCATTTTTTATTTATACTTTGTCTTCTGGTTATAAAAGGTCTAGACAGTTTTAAAAAATAATTTGTTTGGGGAAATGTTAACCAAGGACTTTTTTGTTCATGGTTTTTAAGGTTTTTGATAATTCTTAAATCATCTCTCATGAACTTCTTTTCTAGCTAAGTCAGTACTTCACATATTTTTATTTTTAAGTCTTTTGACTTTGTTCTAACATTTTTTTGTCGTCTCATGGAGTCACTGAGTTCTTTTTGCTACATTCTGTTTTTTTCATTTCTACTTTCTGTTCTAAGTTATTTATTCTCCTTTACACTTTTTTCTGCCAGTTATTTAATTTTTTATCTCTTGCTTTTCTTTCATTCACTCTTAGAGTCCCTATAGCTAAGCTATTCTTTTTTTTCATATGCTTTATTTTTATTTTGTAGTTATTCTCTTCTTTTAAGTTTATCTTTAACTATAGTATTCATTGTAATTGGTATTTCTCTTTGCTCCTTTCTCCATTCTTATCTATTGAACTGAAACTTTCTGCTAGAATTCTTCCATTCTCTCTTATGCTTTTGGAGGGGTGACCAGGCCATGTTTGGACCTATCTCCTTTATAGTCTATAAATTTCTGCCTCTGTAAGTCTGGAGGGCACTAGATTTGACCCTACGAATCCTCGGTTTGTGATTCTGTCTCCTGGTGGCCTAACATAGGCACTAGTGGTGGGCCCCACTCTGTCATTTTCTCTTTGCAAAATCCTCACATGGAAATGTTTCTGGCCATGGCCCATATAGACCACAGTAAGATTTTGGAAATTATCTTGGTTTTTGGTCTCCTAAAGGTCCTTTACTACAAGCTGCATTGGGCCTGCATTGGAATTGGTTTGGCCTTGTTTTTGACTTTGACAGAAGCACTTCAGATCTTTTAGACTATTTCAGGTCTTATTTCCCTGTGTAGTAACTTATCTGAGAGTAGATCTGTATTTCTTGTTCTAATAGACCAGGGTCTACATCAAGGGTAGGGACCTGCAGCATTGAGCCCACATGTGGTTCTCTAGGTCCTCAAGTACCCTTTGACCGAATCCAAACTTTGCACAACAAAGCCCCTTAATAAAACAAAGCCTCTTAATAAAAGGATTTGTTCTATGAAGTTTGGATTCAGACAAAGGGCTGAGCTTGAGGACCTAAAGGGCTGCAGGTAGTCTCAAGGTCAGTTTCCCCACATTTGATCTAGATTTTGCTGCCTTCAAGCCCTATTTACACATGTTGTCACTGCCTTCTTCCTCCCCTACTGTGTTTCTTTCCAAGTGTTTTCAGAATTCTAGCTGTATTCTTGTGCATTCTTGGAGTATCTTAATGGTGTTTATCTTTGGTCTTCTTGATCAGTGTTACATCTGGGGCCATATTATATTTCTGGGCTCTTTTTGTAACTTCTATCTTAAGTGGAATGAAGTTTGTTCATTCATCTCTACTTCTCATCTCCCCTTTTTACCTTTGGGAGTGTGTAATGAAGATTAATCATGCCTGGCTGGAGTATTAGTATGTCCCATTTTGCTCCCTTTCCTCTATGTAGTACCACAAACTTGTGGTGTGTACTGTGAATATGCAGTAAATGTTGAATGATTGGTTTACTTACAATTTTTGTCTATTGATGCTATTTCAAATGCATTTGCTCAGTCCTGGCTACTTAACATTTCTACCTATCCACATTTATAGCTGCTGATATTTTATTAGACATAATGAAAATATGCACGGGCAATAGTCAGTTACCCAAATCAAAACAGACAAAGCCCATTTTTGTCGGGCTTCACCCTGGCTCCCTGTGTCATTAATAAGTATAATGCTTTGCATGACAAGTTCTTTCTTACAATTCCTTGGGAGGTGAGTATTTGGAGTAGCTAGGAGCAAGCTGAAAGCTCCCTATGGTGTTGTTCCCATAAATGGCTCTTAGCAAAACAGACAAAACTTATTATTGGTAAATGATTAATTACTTTTTTGAACCCCTTGCTTTATTTATGGGAAACCCTCACTTCTGAACTGATCTCCCTGGGTCTGACCCATCAAGCCCTGGAGAACACTAGACTTTTTCTTTTTTAGAAAGCACTATTTCTTTTCTGTAGTGCATCATATTAGGAGACAACTTAGTGGAGTGACAAGAGCAATGACTTTAGAATCAGAAGAGCTAAATTTGAATAAGCAGTTCTGTTGAACTCTATCTCTGATTTTGGGCACATCACTTCAAATTTCAACTTCTTCACCTGTAGATTGAGGTAGTTGGACTTGAATTCTAATGTCCATTCAAGATTTCAGTCCTATGAAACTTATAAAGTGTCTGATTCTGTTCAGGGATGATTTGATAAGATTACCTATACTAAGGTATTGAAGGATGAAAATAGTTTTTTTAAATGTATTAACCAGGGATATTGTGAGGCTCAAATGGATATAAAGCAAGTTGCAAACTTTAAAATGGCTATATAAATGCCAGTTAGTGTTATTGGCTGACAATTATTAAGCCTTCAACAACTGCTGACTTTATGCCCTGAATCAACTATAATACTTCTGAGCTCAAACAATTCTTATAGGGTAATATGAGGATGTGTTAGAAAATGTGTAACAACTGGCTGCCTGGGGGAAAAAGTATGCATAGATACTTTTAGTTTAATCTATTGCTACTTACTTTCTGAAGTCTAGACAATGAACAAAACAATAAATCACACCCTGATTTGTAGCAGTTGCTGATTTGTAAACTACAGATACACTAAATATTTAATAATGGGGTCTTAAAAGCTAGTTAGGATGGACTCCAATGTACCATTGGTTTTAACATTCCTGCAACTATAAACAAAACACTACAAAGTTTTACCATGCCTAACATAGAACTTGTCATATTTCCCCTAAAATCTATCCCTTTCCCAAATTTCTGTATTTCTGTTGATGATAGTTCCTAGACTTTAGTCACTCGTTTTCCAAATCTCAGTCATCTTTGACTCTTTAACCTCTTCCTTGGTTTGCAGATTTTATTACTTGCCATGTCTTATTAATGCCACCTCAACAAAATATTTCATGCATGTAGCCTTATTTCAATTTATGCAGATTCAATCCTATTTCATGTACTTCTTACTGAGACTAACACTAATGACCTCCTAAGTGGTTTCCTTTCTTCCAGTCTCTTCTCTCATTTATCCTCACTTCACAAAGCTACCAAGTGGATAATCCCAAAACAAAGATATGATTTATCACCCCTCTGCACTATCTCCCAGCATTGACAGAACATTCTTTGGCTTTTTCTTGCCTCTTGAATAAAAAGCAATTTCCTCAGGCTAGCTAGCATTCACGCCTCTTCATGTTTCACTTCTGCCAAATTTATCGTCTTGTTTTATTGTACCCCCTCAAATTTTGCATATTCTTTGCTCTAATCAAATTGGTTGATTAATTTTTCCCCTATATACAACAGTATAGGGGCAATTCCTGCCCCTATATCTTTATAGTGATCATTTCCCATTTCTAGTATTAACTTTCTCTTCACCTCTTGCCTATAGAACACCCATCTTCCTTCAAAGCACAGGTTACATATCACCTCCTATGCAAGACCTTTCCTTCCACCCTCAACACCAGTTTATAACACACTTTCTGTCTTGAAATAGCTTTGCAATAATTTGTATATACTTTGCATTTATCTAACCTAGTTTGATGCATGTCTAGACCACACAAAATGGTGGCACTCATGTAGGACACTTTGGAGGACTGCATATGGGAGAGAGGAAGATGCTATAAGCATTGATTGTTTTTTACCTACATGGTCAGAAGCAGCCTTTTTCCATTAACCACATAGCTGGAACTATGTGTATCACTAAATTCACCTGGCTAAATGTAGCTGCTTTTTATTTCTGGCTGCATCTAGGGGTGAAGGAACCCTTTTAGTAATAGCAGGTGATACCATTTAATAAGTTGACTAAGGACTTGAGGGCTACTTCCTTGGTTTTTTAGGTCATGTGGCCCCATGAAATAGGTTGGGACCTTGGTCTTATCTTGCTTGTCCTTTCCAGTTCTAGGTACAGAGAGCAGAGTTACGAACCTGGGATCTTGAGTCATGGGAACCTTGGAGTCCAGAATTCCTATCTGATTATTGCATCCAGCTCTTCAGGGAATATTTTAGGAACTTTAGGAATTTAGTGTCTCTCTAGGACAATAACCCAGTGAACCTCTGGACTTGAACTTGGTGGGAGCAATGTTATGTAGGAACTGAGTTAAGGCATATGCCAAATCACCACCCCTTTCCAAGAGACTTAGGTAGTGGTAAGATTATATCCTGTAGTGCTGGAGGAGATGTTTATATATAATTTGTTTTTACTCTACCTTTGAAGGAAATATTTCTTTATAAAACCTAATCTGAACCTGGAAAGACTTACATGAACTGATGCTGAATGAATTGAGAAGAACCAGAAAAGTACACAGTACACAGTAACAGCCACAATGTTAGATGACTGACTTTGATCATCTTAGCTCTTCTCAGCAGTGCAAGGATCTAAGACAATTCCAAAACACTCATGATGGAAAATGCAATCCACATCCAGAGAAAGAACTTTGGAGTCTGAATTCAGGTGGAAGCACCCTATTTGCTCTCTTTAACTGTTGTTGTTTCTTCTTATTCTTCTTTATAAAACGATTAAAGTGAAAATATGTTTAATATGAATGTTTATGTATAGCCTATGTTGGATTGCATGTTGTCTTCATGAGGGGGAGGGGAGAAAAGGGTCGAAAATTTAGAACTCAAAATTTTATGGAAGTGAATGTTGGAAACTAAAAATAATTTTTAAAATAGGAAAAAAGTTAATCTGACATTAAATGGTTAGATGGAACTGGAGTGTTTGGACCCTTAAAATTGGGGGAAACAAAATTTGCGGGGGTTCAACTCAATGGCCAAGACTAGTCATTCTCCAAACTTCTAAGACTCCTTGAGAACCCTAGGGGAGGAAAGGGTGAAATGTAATAGAAGTACTTCTCAGACAGTGGAGTCATAGCCAGCCTATAAATATGCTCTCTTTTGATCCTGTTGGGCAAAACATAAGCTCTTTGAGGGTAGGGTCGATCTAAATGTTGAATTCGTATCTTTAGTGACTAGCGTAGTATCTTGCATGTAGTGAGATCTTAATAAAGAAGGAAGAGAAGAAGCATTTATACAGTACCATTCTATGCTAGGCATTATGCTAAATGATTTTTAGAAATGTTGTCTCATTTACCCATCACAACAACCCTGAGAGGTAGGTGCTATTAGGATCTCCATTTTATAGTTGAGGAAAGTGGGACAGACAGAGGGTAAGTGATTAGCCCAGGGTCATATAGCTAGTAAATGTCTGAGGTTAAATTTGAACACTGGTCTTCTTGACCCCTAGAAGGTGATTACTTCCCCCAACAGAATGGGAAAATGAGAACAACTTGTTCCAATGGCCATGAAGGCAGTTGAAGCAGGCACCGTGGAGTGCTTAGAGCTTGATCAGACATCAAAGATGCCAAGGTCATTCACTGAATCCTGGACCATCACCAGTAGTCCTGACTTCTGTCTTGTCACTGGACTTCAATGACTAGAAAAGAGAATTAAGTTGATAATTGTGTAATTCTGCCTCAAATAAATCCAATTCACATGCAAGTCAAGACATCACCCCAAGATGTCATTAATCTTCAAAGAGAAAGGACAAACAATGACAATAGTAAGGGATATCACAGTTCAACTTGCCCACATTATACCTGAGCAATACTATTTCCTTTACAATATAACTGACTCCAGAGAAGAGGGCCTTGCTGCTTCCTAAGTATTTATACTTACACACCCATTATACTTTTACAAGACACCTTTAGGAAGTTTTTCCTTACATGGAACCTACAGCTGATGATTTCATCTTCTATTTTGTTCTTAGGTTTGTTCTCTAGGACCAAAATGAACTAACAGAATACCTCTTCCAACAGACACTCCCAGATAAATGAAGATGGCTGTCATGTGTTCCTTAAGTCTTCACTTCTCTGTGCTTAATATCTCCAAGTCTTTAACTGATTGTTACATAGCATGAATGTGGGAGCTTTCACCATCCTTGCTACCCTTCTTTTGGACATCTTCCAGCTTATCACTATCCTTATTAAAACATGATACTGGGAACTGAGCACCAGGTTCCATATATATAGTTTGACCAGATCAGAGTACAGAGGAACTTCCACCTTCCTAATTCTAGATACTATACCTTTCTTACTACAGTCCAGAATAGGATTAGATATATTTTTTCCCAATGCTATACCACACTATCCTCTTCAAATTACTCTTCCAAAGGCCCATTTTGGCAAGGAGGTGACTTTGATTCTCGAAGGTCATGCTGGTGAAGTGACAGCTATGGAGGGGTCTCTATTCTAGAGAAACTTCAAGGACAATTAAACATCAAACCTCCCAAGAATCAGTCTAGCTCATTATTGAGAGAGCTTTATCACAAGTAGGTGACAATTCTTTGACTATAGACACCTTTGAAACAAAGAAATATTTAGAATATCTGACGGTCTTGTGTTGCTCTCTGAATCTGCAATGATAGGGATGGTATGGCAGAAAAGGTGCAGGCTGTGCTGAATCATGCAGCTTTTAGACTATTCTGCAAACTTTAACTTAACTCTTGGTATTACCAATATGAGTCACCAATAAATGGACATACAACTGGAGGAAAGAAGGAAATGAGAACTTATATAAAGACTTAGCTCTTGGTATTACCAATATGAGTCACCAATAAATGGACATACAACTGGAGGAAAGAAGGAAATGAGAACTTATCTAAAGCCTACCATGTGCCAGGTACTGTGCTAAGCGCTTAACAAATACTATGTCATTTGATCCTCACAACAATCCTGGGAGGTATTAGGTGCTATTATTAACCTCATTTCTGCAGTTGAGAGAAGTGAAGCAAAGAGAGGTTAAATGACTTGTACAGGGTCACAAGCAAGTAAGTGAGGCTGAATCTGAACTTAAGTTTTCCTGATGGCAGGCCCAGTGCTCTGTCCACTATGTTATCTTGCTGCTTCTGAATCATATAAATCTGGACATTCTTGTTATAATTGAAACCAAAAGTGAGCAAATAAATAGGAGGATGATGACAAGATCTCCTTGGAAGAGCAAATAAAGTAGTTGGTAAAGTTCACTTAATTGTGAACCCCAAATCACCAGTTCTTGTCTCTGTTAGGGCACATCATTCCAGGCAAGCAGCCTGTCAAGTCTGCATTATAAGCTGTGCTCGAGAAATCCAAAGCCTTTTCTCATGTCTCCTTAATGATCTTTATCACTTCTCAAATTTGTTTTTGTTTTATTTTGTTTTTGGTCTGCAGCCCCTGCTTTCAAGGATTAACACAGATGGAGATACCATTTATGCATCTATAGTCTTGACCTTCTTGCTTAAGATTTCATTATCTTCCATAATGCTTTCTAAACTTCTGGCATTATCATCTGTGCCCACGTGAATTATCAGAATTGGGTGATAGTAATACATTAGGACAAGTCCTGGATGGTTCTCTGTCATGCCACCCCAGAAATGAAGAAGAACTCTCCATTGTTACTAGGTCAACAAATAGCTATCTTGGCACCCTCAGTAAGAATTAGACATGCACTCTTCATTTTTTTTCTTCAGTCATCTTACTATATCATCTCTCAACTGATAGTATCTTTAAATTCTTTTAGAAAGTAAAAGGAGCTGAGTGTAAAGATGCTAGTGGGATAAAAGATGGCATGCTCATCAAATTTGTCAATAACAAAAAGCAATAACTAGCACACTAAATAGCAGGATTCTAAAAGACTCTTAACAGGTTCAACCAACTATTGTCCAAAGGCTAAATGATGTCTGCCATCTGTTTTTGTTGCTGTTATTTTTGTTGAATCATTGGAGTTTTGTGTAACTCTTCATTACCTTGTTTGAGTTTTCTTGGCAAAGATACTGGGGTGGTTTGCCATTTCCTTCTCCAGATCATTTTACCGATGAGGAATTAAGACAAACTGTGTTAAGTGACTTGTCCAGAATCACATAGCTAGTAAGTATCTGAGGTCACATTTGAACTCAGGTCTTCTTGACTCCATGTCTTGTGCTCTATCCACTGTACCACCTAGCTGCTCAACTGTTTTTGTGCAGATCCAGGACTAAGAGTAGTTTGCTTGTGGGTCATACAAAAACAGGTGGTGGACCACAGTCTGCTGACCCCTGGGCTGGAGCATTAGGCTGATTCTATTAAAATGAAATTTTATATATGTATGTATATATTTATGTATAAATATATGTATATGCAAATATACATATATATGTATATATGTGTATATATATATATATATATATATACATTCCTTATATTTGGGTCAAAATTTTATTTCACAAGTAGAAAATTGGAAGATGTGATTACAATCAGTAAAAGATTTAAATTTTGTTTTCAAAAGTTCAATTTGAGCCAGTAGCATGATATGGAGTCCAAAGGGGATATTGTGGTGTTTGGGGACATTAAGAGAGTCACTGTGTCCAGCACTAGGGAATTCATAGTTCTGCCTTGGTAAGGCTGCATTTAGAAGAGAATAGTGTGCTTAGTTCTGGTAATCACATTTTAGGAAGGATTTTCTAGTCTGGAGAGTGTGCTGAGCAAGACCATCAAGATGTTGAAAGGTCTTAAGATAATGCCATAGAAAAGTATCATTTGAGGGAAGTTGGAATGTTCATCTTGGAAAAGATTAATTAAAAGATCTTTTTTAAAAAATATGAATGCCTGTCATAAGGAAGAGGGATCGGATTTGTTTTGCTTGGTCCTAGAAGTCAGAGCTACCAGAAATGGGCTGCAGAGAAGCATATTTAGGATTGACCTTAGGGAAACCTTCTAACAATTAAGAGCTGTCCAAAAGTAGAATGGATTCAGTAAGTGAGTTCTCCCTCACTGGGGATCTTCAAGTAAAGACTGGTTGGGGACTTCTCAGATATCTCACAGGAGGGGACTCTTGCTTACATACATGTTGAATTAAATGATCTTTCAGATTTCTTCCAATTCTGAGTTTCTGTTTTTTTCTCCTGAAATTTTACAGATTGGAAACACCATTTAATTTTGAAATGGCTATCTCCTCAAATATAGGAGAGTTTTCTCAAGTGCAGAAATCTTGAGTATTTTAAAGTTGTGAAGACAGGACTAGATATGAGACAGAGGACATGGATTAGAACATGAATCTTCCATTTGCTATATGTATGACTTTGGGTAAGTAATTTTTCCTTCCTAAGCCTTACTGTCCTTACTTATAAAATTTAAGTTTTGAACTAGATGTTTTCTAAATGCCATTCTTTTTTATTTATTTATTTTGTTTACTGAGATAATCCCATTTTATTATATTTTTAGTATTTTACTTTCCCCTAGTTAAATGTGAAAATAATTTTTAGTATATTTATTTAAACGTTGAGTTCCAAATTCTCTCCTTTACTCCCTTCCCCACCCCTTCATTGAGAAGGTGAGCAGTTCTATATAGGTTATATATTTGTAATCAGGCAAAACATTTCTATGTAAATTCCATTCTTAAACCCTGTAATAAGGAAGAAAAGGGTAGAATCTATTAATTAAGCAGCAAATGCCTACCATGCAAAGCATGATGTTATTTATTCAAAATGCAAAGAAATATGAGGTCTGATTCCTAGCCTGAGGGCTTTTATAGTCTGGCTGGGGAAATAAAAGATACACAGTAGGAAGTTTCAAGGAGTGAAAGGTGAATTTTTATTTGTTATGGCAAGGAAAGGATGCAATCCCAGGAAAAAGCAGTAGTTAATATATACTGACAAAGTAGTCAGGGACCAACTGTCCCATGATGAGCCTTGGGCAGTATCTGGCATGGTATAAGTGTGGTTATTAAATAACTTATCTGCAGGTAAAATACCGGCATGGCCATAAAGTTGGAAAGAACAGAAATAATTTTATGAATAAAACATGAGATTGTTAGTAGCTCTCACCTTCTTCATGATATCCTCCAAGTCCTGCCTCCCTGCCCTTTACTCCCTGCCATTCCCCTAGGATTGTTAGGAGAAAAAGAAAGGAAAGGAGAAAATGTTATTTGGATGATATTATTCAGCTACTATTATAAGGGACAGAATAAAAAGAACTTTTGGCAAACACAAAACCTTTGGAAGAACAGCAAATAAGAGTTCTTTTAGAAAAAAGAAGCCTCTCTCATATAAGAAAAAATGTGTTTACTGCAGACTTTCATAGATATTTTTCCCAATTCTTTCAGATTAATTATGAAGATTGTTGGAAATGCTTTTTGGTGTCACATTTAAAATGAGTGAAGCAGTGTTTTCCTGTGTCCATAGAAATGTTCTCTTTTTGTATTTAAACTCAAAATGAATAAAAAAATAAAAGGGTTGAAGCAACTGAGACAACAATTGTTTTTAAGAAGAAACAAGAATGGTCTAAAAATAAAGAGAATTTTGGTTTGGGTAGTTTTCAAAATGATAGTTATAAAATGAAGTATGCATTATTTTCATTTATTTGTTCATTCATTTATCTACCTCATTCATTCATTCATTAGTTTGTTTATTCATCCATTTGCTTATTTATGTATATATGTATTTATTTATGCATACCACAAGTGACCTTCCAAAAAAGGGTTTGAACCACATAAAAATAATAAAAACTTTCACTGGGAATGGACAGCAAATAATTTAAACTACTTTTGTGTTTTAATATTTGCAAAGCAATTTCCTCAAAGCAATCTTATGAATTCTACTGCTCAAATATTTTTATTCACATTGTAGAGATGAGTCTCAGTTGGGTAAAAGGACTAGCTTCATGTCACATAGCAAGTAAATGAAGATATGGGGACTCAAGCTTAGGTGAATGATTCCCATACTAGTGCTCTTATATGGCACACTGCTTCAGTGAAGGAGATAGAAATTCTGAATAACAGTAGGGGGAAAGAAACATATAACAAATGCTGGAATTTCAATATTTCATTCTTCAACTTTTTTTTTTTAAAAATTTATTAATCATAGAGACAGTAATTTGGAAGTGGAAGGGATCTTAGAGGTCATCACATCAAAATACCTCATTTTATACATGAGAAAATAAACAGTCCTACAGAAGTCATATGACTTTTCAAGATTATACATTTAGTAAGATAGTAGAGTCGGGAATCTGAACTGAGATCCTGTGTATCATATTTCATTGCCCTATTTACTACTCCACATAGAAACATAAACAACTCATGACTAGATGAAAACATGTTCCAAATCTTAAATAATAAAAGAAATTAAGATGAAAACAATCTTGACGTTTCACTTCACACTCAGCAACTTTGCTGGGTGGCAAAAATAACACATCGTAAATAGTAAATGTTGGAGAGGCCATGGAAAGGTAGGAACACTAATATATTGGTGAATTGGTTCACTCATTTTGGAAAAGAGTTTAGAATTATATGAGAAAAGTCATTAAAGTGGTCATGGCCATATGCTTCATGGAGGTCAAGGCAAAAGCAAAGATCCTGTATATACTAAAATACCAACACACTTTATGGTATCAAAGAACTAGAAATGCAGTGAAAGTCTATTGACCAATAAATGGATGAACAATTTCTGTTATGGGAATGTAGTATAATATTACCCTGCCATAACAGAGGTGTGTGTGTGTGTGTGTGTGTGTGTGTGTGTGTGTATGTGTGTGCGTAAATTTGAAGAGATGATTGTCAAAATTTCAGTTGTGAACATTTACACTTGGGAAATTTGCAAATTTAACAAATCAGAGCTTAGTTTATTGTATTGTTGATTGTCTAGAATTAAGAAAGCAATGGGGAAATGTTAATAATGTAATTAAACTAAAAGTGTGTCATACATTTCTTTTCCTCCAAGCCAACTGGTTGTTAAACATTTACTAGCATATAACTGCGTAAGAAATAGCAAAATTGGTGAGATTAGGGAACCATGGAAAGACTGCAATGAATAGATATGGAATAAAACAACTAAAATGATTGTATACACTATGATTATAGTAATGTAAACAAAAACACTGACATAATGAACCTAAATGATCTATAATTGCAATGATCCTAGAGAGGAGATGAAGAAATATTATCCTTTCATTTGAGAGGTAGGGATATTATGTGTGCAAAATATTGTAAATGCAGTAAAACTCAATTACTGTGTTGGCCAGATTTACTTAACTATTTTTCTTTGTGAAAAAAAAAAGAAGATTCAATGTGGGTGGGTGGTGTTATATCTGGAAATAGTAAGATCATAGATTTAGAACTGGAAGAGATCTCAGAGGTTATCTAGTTCAAGTACCTCATCTTACAAGTGAGAAGAAAACTGACAACAAAGGGCACAGGAAATTTACTAGTGATTCCATTGGAAAGAAACATCAGTGATGCTTGTTTGGTGGAGTATACAGAGAGGTTGGATTTGAACTCAAATGATCAAATTCCAGTGTGTGTTTTCCCCGCTACTGGTCTACCTCACCAAATGATTACTTCTCAGGGATATTGGAGAGATCAGAACATGGGACATTCTTACCTCACTTTTGCCCACTGAAAATTCTTGTTTCTTTTTTTTTTAACAGTGAAAAAGTGTTTATTAAGCACCTACTGTGCATTATGCACTGTGAAAAGTATCAGGTTTACAAGTATAAGGAATGAAGTATTTCCTACTTACATTAAGTTTATGTTCTTTTTTTTGTTATATGCATTTTGTTTTTTTATTATTTTATTTAATTTTTTAATATTCTACAATCACTACCATGAAACTTAGATTTTTACCCCCCACACCTACCCCCCCCCAAGATGGCATACAATTCTATATAGGATCTACATATACTTTTCTATTGAATACGTTTTCACTATAGTCATGCTATGTAGATGAACAAAAATAGATGGAAGAAATCATATAACAAATCAAAACACAATACACACACACACACAAGCATGATCTGCTACATTCTGTGAATGAATTCCATAGTTCTTTCTCTGAGTGTGGAAGACATTTTGCCTTAGAAAAAAACATTGGGAATTTTTTTTTTAAGTTCTTGAGTTATTACAAAGTTTCAAGTCTACCAGAAAAAACTCTCGCACACTGTGGTCGTTGCTGTGCACAAAGTTCTCCTGGTTCTGCTCTTTTCGCTCAGCATCAGATCTTATAGGTCCTTCCAGACCTCCCTGAAGTCTTCTTGTTCATCATTTCTTATGGCACAATAGTACTCCATTACATTCGTATACCATAATTTATTCAGTCATTCCCCAATTGATGGGCCTCCCCTTGATTTCCAGTTTTTGGCAACTACAAAGAGTGTTGCTATAAATATTTTTGTACTTGTAGGACCCTGTCCTATTTTTATGATTTCTTGGGGATACAGTCCTAGTATCAATATTGCTGGGTCAAAGGGTATGGACATTTTTGTAGCCCTTTGGGCATAGTTCCAAACTGGTCTCCAGAATGGTTGGATGAGCTCACAGCTCCACCAACAATGAATTAGTGTTCCACATCCTCTCCAATATTTATCATTTTCCTGTTCTGTCATGTTGGCCAATCTTATAGGTGTGATGTGGTATCTCAGAGTTGTTTTGATATGCATTTCTCTAATCAAAAGTGATTTAGAGCATTTTTTCATATGATTATAGGTGTCTTTAATTTCTTCCTCTGAAAATTGCCTGTTCATATCCTTTGACCATTTATCAATTGGGGAATGACTTGTATAGTCATACATTTGAGTCAGTTCTCTATATATTCCAGAAATGAGGCCTTTATCCCTGAGATTAGCTGTAAAAATTCTTTCCCAATTTATTACTTCCCTCTGAATTTTGGTTGCATTGGGTTTGGTTGTGCAAAAACTTTTCAGTTTAATGTAATCAAAATTATCCATCTTGCATTTCATAATGCTTTCTATCTCTTCTTTAGTAAAAAATTCCTCCCTTCTCCATAAATCTGATAAATACACTGTTCCAAAATTCTGGTTTCTTTAAAGATTTACTGCCTAGAGCTTTTCCTGATCTTCTGGATCCCTAATCACTTTGCTATCACTAGGTTAGCTATGTTCTGTGTATACTTTTGTATGGGTATTTTCTCTCCCCCAGTTGAATGAAAGACCCTTGAGGACAGGAACAGTTCCTCATTTATGTTTCCATTCCCCAGCATCTAGCCCAGTGGCCATCATAGAAGTGGCACTTAATAAATGCTTGTTGAATAATTGATTGATAAGCAAAACACATGAACTTCTCACACCTAGAAATATCATGTGTGAAGAATAGAAGGCATGCAGAAGGAAGTATGTTTTACATGAACCTGGAGAAGTAGTGTGGGGGCCGTGCTGTGAAGGACTTCAATGTCAAATAGAGAATTCTGTATTTTATCCTAAAAGTAACACAGACACATTGGAATTTACTGGGTAGAGTAGGGGCAAGTTATGAGCTTAAGGCACATAAGTGGCACACTGAATAGAGACCTGATCCGGAACTGGAATTAAGAAGACCTGAGTTCAAATTTGACCTGAGGTATTTATTAGCTGTATGACCCTGGCCAAGTCACTTAAACCTGTTTGCTTCAGTTTTTTCATCTGCAAAATGAGTTGGAGAAGGAAATGGCAAATCACTCCAGCGTCTTGGCCAAGAAAACCCAAATGGGGTCATGATGAGTTGAACAAAACTGAAATAACACAACAATAATAAATGGTAAGAACTACTCTTTAGGAAAATCATTTTGGCAGCTGGGTAGAGGATAAAGAGATACGCTGTGCAGTCTGACTTATGGTGGTGACTGTAATGGGGAGAAAGGATCAGATGAGGTAGATGTTGTATAGACATAATCAATAAGATTTGACAACTGAATAGATATATAGGGTGAAAGATAGTGAGGGGTCAATGTCGCAAAGTTCAGAGAATAAGTTGGAAAGAGAGGCAGGTGTTGTTTTTTGTGGGGGATGCAGAGATAGTGAGTTTAGCTTTGACCATTTTGAGGGATTTAGTCACTGACTCAAAACAGAATTGTCTTTTCATGCTTTAGTTTGGGATATCATTTCTTGATCCTATTGGTCCGTATGCCTTGGGGTAGAGGGGTTGGGGGAATGCATAATACTCAGTAGTGTTTAATGTGCTCAGAGAACCAACTAAACGGTTTTACCCTTTATTTCATTTTAAACCCTTCTTTACATTTCTCTTTCTGAGCTTAGAGTTTGTTTTGTTTATGGCAAGACAATCCCTCTTTAAATCTATCTTCCATTTTATTCTCCCCTCTCCAATTCTCCCCAATACTGTAGTTTTCTCAGTTAAATTAGATGTATTTCTAGACCAAACGTTTTGTGTGAGCAAATGTGTTTTACCCTTCTTTGACCGGTTCAGATAATCTGATGAAAGGGTCATTCAAGTGATATATGATGGACTTAAGCCTTACCTCACAACTAATCAGTCTACTTCTGAGCACAGTTAAAAATCTCCACTTCACTTTTCTTCCTTTTCTCCCTCTGTCTTTTTCCCTCCCTTTTTCCTTCTGTCCTTCCTTCTTTCTTTCCTTTGTTCTTTCCTTTATTCCTTCCATCCTTCCCTCCTTGCTTCCTTTCCTCCTTTTCCTCTTCCCTACCCTCTTTCTTCCCTTCATTTTCCCTCTCTCCCTCCTTCCCACCTTCTCTTCCTTCTTTACTCTTTTCCTCCTTCCTCCTTTCCCTCCTTCTATCTTCTCTCCTTCTTTTCATCCCTTCCTTCCTTCCCTTCATAACTCTTTCCTTTCCTCCTTTCTTCTTTCCCTCCATTTTCCCTTCCCTCCTTTTTTCTTTTATGCCTTTTCTCCTTTCTTACTTTTTCTCTTTTCTTCCATCTCTCCTTCCTTCCTTCTCCCGTATTTTCATTTCCAAGAAGTTTAATTAACCAGGCAGTGGGGAATACATTGTTAATTTAATCTGGAGAACTTACTTCTGTTCTTTATCTCTTCACTCCTCACCCACCCTTTATTTTTTCCCTTTTAAATGTATCTTCTCCTGTTCATCCCTCTCTGAATTATGTTTTATTAGGGACCCAACCATTCCATCCCCTTAAGTGGGATATAGTCCCAAGAGTCTGACTCTTGCTTAGAGAAGTTGTCCTCTCAAATGATCATATCTACACCAACCTTGCACTTAACAAAAGATTTCATTGCAAAACCTCTGTCATTCCTTGCTTATGTGGGATATTGAAAACACAATGCAATTTGCAAACATCCAGCCCATCTTCCTCCTCTAGGTTAATTCTTGACTCAGTTCATTATTCTTATACTTTTTTTGGATCAGTATATTTGCTGAGTGACAAACTTTATAAGTTATCCATGCAACTGCTTATCAATTACCATGATAACTGTGTGAAGTAAGTAGAGGCTCTGAAATTCATTCTGCTCTGAAATCCCACTGTGGGGTCATGTGTCTTCACCCCAGCCATCTTCTGCTTTGCTGCTTGTTACTGTTGCTCTCTCCTTCAGAGATCATGCTCAGGAGGAGCTTAGTGACTCCTTTGTAAAATTCTACCTGGGACCAGGTTTCTTCACTCTTACTGGTCATCACTCCCCTATATATGGCCTATTTCAATTGGAATGTAAACTCCTTCAAAACAGAGACTACTGTGCTTTTTTTTTCTTTTACTATTGCACTTTTAAATTTATATCTCCACACTTAGCATAGTGTCTGGCAAAGAGTAAATACTTAATAATTTCCTTATAATTAAATCGATATTGTTCTTGTGAATAATCAGGACCCTTGAATATATCTCCATTATTCAAGCAACATCTCCAATCCTACTCTTTCATGTTACTCCTAGGCTTTGATATTATGTGCCGATGAGTATGACTCAGTCAGTCTTTAGTTCAGCCACAAAGTATTTGCCTGTGTCTCTTATTTTGCCTTCCCTTCATGGTGTTTATTTGTCCAATTTATTCATCTTCGCTCAAAGTCATGATGGATAAATACACAATAAGTTCATAGTAAAAACTGAACCATTATTTATAGCTAATATAATTTGCATATCTTATTCAATTTCAGGTCCTAAGACACAAAACCCTTTTAGAATGTGGTCTGTTTCCCCTTTCTTAAGTCTTCTACCACAGCAACAAATTGCTGTCTCCAACAAAAATCTCTCACCTTCCTGTCCTCCCCACCATCCCATGAGCTCAACTCTCATGTCCTCTCATGTGCTTAGCCTTGTGAGCAGAGAAAGGAAAGAGGACAAGACATGTCCAAGGTGCTAGTCATGATTTGGTCCTATAGCTGAAGCCTTACAGTTTACACACACACACACACACACACACACACACACACCCCTTTCTCTGCCTCTCTGTCTTTCTGTCTCTGTCTCTAACATATCACATTAGTCATGTTGTAAAGAAGTAGAACCAATTGGAAGAAATAAAACAGCAATAAAAGAGAGTAAATAGTATGCCTTGATCTGTATTCAGACTTCATAATTCTTTTTCTGGATGTGGATGGCATTTTCCATTGTAAGTCTTAGATCCTCGCATTGCTGAGAGGAGACAGGTCTGTGAAGCTTGGTCATCACACAAAGTGTATGTTACTGTGTACAACATTCTCCTGGTTCTGCTCACTTCACTCAGCTTCAGTTCATGTAAGTCTTTCCAGGTTTTTCTGAAGTCTTCTTGTTCATCATTTCTTATAGAACAATAGTATCGCATTAGATTCATATACCACAACTTGTTCAACCATTCCCCACTCGATGGATATCCCCTCAAATTTCCAAGTCTTGGCCACTACAAAAAGAGATGCCATAAATACTTTTGTACATGTGGGTCTTTTTCCCATTTTTGGGATCTCTTTGGGACATAGTCCAGAAGTGGTATTACTGGGTCAAAGGGTATACACAATTTTATAACTCTTTGGGCATAGCTCCAAATTGCTCTCCACAATAGTTGTATTAGTTCACAACTCCACCAAAAATGCATTAGTGCTCCAATCTTCCTACAGCTTCTCCAAAACATATCTTTTTTCCTACTTTTTCACATTAGCCAATATGATAGGTGTGATGTGGTATCTCAGAGTCATTTTGATTTGTACTTTTCTGATCATAGTGATTTACAGCATTTTTATATGACTATAGATAGCTGTAATTTCTTCATCTAAAAACTGCCTATTTGTATCCTTTGACCATTTGGGGAATGACTTGTATTCTTATAAATTTGACTCAGTTCTCTATTTTAGAAATGAAGCCTTTAACAGAAATATTGGTTTTAAAAATTGTTTCCCGGCTTTCTGTTTTCTTTCTAATCTTGGTTGTATTGGCTTTGTTTGTTCAAAAACTTTTGATTTTAAAGTAATCAAAATCATCCATTTTGCATTTCATAATGTTCTCTATCTCTTGTTTGTTATAAATTCTTTCCTTCTTCATAGATATGACAGGTACACTATTCCTTGCTTTCCTAGTTTGCTTTTAGTATCAGCCTTTATAACTAAATCATGTACCTAATTTTGCCTTATCTTGGTGTAGGGTATAAGATGTTAGTTTCTGCCTAGTTTCTGCCATGTAATTTTCCAGTTTTCCCAGCAATTTTTGTTCAATAGTGAGTTCTTATCTCAGAAGCTGGATTCTTTGGATTTTCAGAGGAGATTACTATAGTCATTGGCAAATTTGTCTTGTGTACCTAACCAATTTCACTGATCCAGCACTCTGTTTCTTAGCTTTGTGTGGTTGTATATAAGTAGTTTTGATGATTGCTGTTTTATGATACAATTTAAGAACTGGCATACCTAAGCTGTCTTCCTTTGCATTTCTTTTCATTAATTCCCTTGATATTCTTAACTTTTTGTACTTCCAGATGAACTTCATTATTATTATTTCTAGCTCTAAAAATAATTTTTGTTAGTTTGATTGGTATGGCACTAAATATGTAAATTAATTTAGGTAGAATTATCATTTTTTATTATATTTGTTCTGCCTACTCATGAACAGCTGACATTTTCCCTAATATTTAGATCTGACTTTGTGTGAAGAGTATTTTATAATTGTGTTCATATAATTCCTGGGTTAGTTTTGGCAGATAGACTCCCAAATATCTTATAAAGTTTACAGTAACTCTTAATGAAATTTCTCTTTGTATCTTTTGCTATTGGCCTTTGTTAGTAATATATAGAAATACTGATGATTTATGTGGGTTTCTTTTATATCCTGCCACTTGGCTAAATTTGTTTACTATTTCAAGTAATTTTTAATTTTATTATCTAGGATTCTCTAAATATATGATAATATCATCTGCAAAGAATGGTAGCTTTGTTTCTTCTTTGCTTATTCTAACTTCTCCAATTTCTTTTTCTTCTCTTGTTGCTAAAACTAACATTTCTAGTACAAAATTGAATAACATTGGTGATAACAGACATCCTTGTTCCATCTCTGATCTTACTGGAAATGCTTCTAGATTATCCTCATTACATATAATGCTTGCTGATGGTTTTAGATAGATGTTACCTATCATTTTAAGGAAGACTCCATTTATTCCTATGTTCTCTAGTGTGTTTACTAGGAACGGGTGTTGTATTTATGACAGACTCTCTTTTTCACTTCACCGGGCAAGGTTTCTAGGGTTGTATTATCACAGTTTCCTCTTTTTTATCAGGAATAATGGATTTGCTTTCAGCTGACTAGTGCAGAGGACTTCCTCATTGTCCATGAACACTTGGAGACCAAAGATCTAGAAGACAAACCTGAGTGGAGCCATTTTCAGCATGTGTTGGTCATTTACTTTCAAAACTGCACACAGGGATGTTCTTTGTTTATATCAGTAGTCCCACAAATGTGAGAATGCTCTATCACAGGTCAGGCACAAAAAGTCCACATGAACATTAGAGGTGGATTCCCTAAATTTACACATCTCAGGTTTCTTTTGAGTTACTTCAATTTTGCTTGCTCATAGAGCACAATACCTTCTCTGATGAGGCACACAATGCTGGGTGGTCCTGTGGCAGTGTCTCCCATGTCACATAGTCAATTATAAAGTTCACAAGAGAGACTTTGAGAGTGTCCTTGTATCACTTCTGACCTTAGCCTGAAAGGGCTGGAATCTCACATTGTATCCTGGGCCATCTCCAGTCATCCTGATGAATATCAGGCCACTGGACCCAGATGGCTCTGGAGAAGAAAGTGAGGTTGGTGACCACGCACCTCCATCACTCAGATCAAAATCAACTGCAAGTCATGTCATTATCTTGATGGTCATGATCCTCTTGGAGAACCAAGTACAAACACCACAACAACCTGTAACAGAATCTAAGCTGATACTGAGGTAGAATCTTAAATTGCCTTACTCCATCTGTATTTCCCTCCAGTGAGACACGTAGCAAGGTGGTATCCTGTCCTCTACCCAACACCTAAGTGGCTCAGTGAATAGAGTGCTGAACCTGGAATTAGGAAGATCTCTGCTTACTGCTTGAGACACCAGCTGTATGACCCTGGAGAAGTCACTTAACTTATTTGACTTAGTTTCCTAATCTGTAAAATCAAGACAACAATAGCATTCACCTCCAAGGATTGTTGTTAGGATAAAATAAGCTAATATTTATAAAGTTCTTTTCAAACCTTAAAAGGAATATGTGAATGCTAACTAAATGTTAGCTGTCTCTTTTGGTATATAAGAAAACTGAGGCTGAGAAAGCTTCTATGACTTTGCTCAAGTGATACAGCAAGGAAGTGGGAGAGTCAGGACTTGAATCCAAGTCTTCTGACTCCAAAACTAGTTTCTTTTCCGCTATACTACAACTGCTTGCTGCAATTGTACATTGCTCCCTTAAAGGCTGCTTTAATCATGCAATAAATCATAGCATTCTAGAAGAAAGATAAACATGTACCGGTAACTGTTTAGGGAAAGCTTAAAACATCTTAGAACCTCAAGAATTATTCTTATTACTTGTCATTAATCACATTTATATTGACTCTGAGAAAAGAATGCTACGATGAATCATTAAGCAATTCAGCTTCGCTTACAAAACTTTAAAATCTGTTGAGTTTGAAATCTACAGAGACTTTGCATCCTGGTTACTATATTACATATTCACATTGCTAATGAAGACATAGGGTAAGATGGTGCTCACAGAGAAACATGACCAACTCTCTACCTTTCCATACCTTGAAGACATTGATAAGATAAGACTTGTTATATTCTGTGGCTTGGATGTTGCTGTTGTTCATTTTTCAGTCGTGTCTGACTATCCATGACCCTAGTTGAGACTTTTGCAAAGATACTGAAGTGGTTTGCCTTTTCCTTCTCTAACTCATTTTGCAGTTGAAGAAACTGAGACAAATAGTGCCTGATGTCCCACATCTAGTAAATGTTTGAAGCTATATTTAAAAATAACTCTGGAAGATGAATCTTCCTGATTTCAAGTCCAGTTGCTCTTTTTAGCAAGTTAGCTTCCCCCCTGAATGATTGGGATACCTAACCTCATCATCTGAGGTTGGCACTGTCTTTTACTGTATTGCTAATTGTGTAATCTCATCTACAGTGATATCTCCTCCAGTGACGGTGATCATAATACTTGTATATGTTTTCATCCTGAATAAGGCTTGAACAAGTTTGATGGTCCCTCTTCTAGTTGAGTAGAAACCAGCGGAATAGAAGGGCTGTCCATAGAATATACTTCACTTTTACCACATGACTAGTCTACCCTCTTTTCCAGTAAGGCATTTTTCTGATGAAATCCTTTACGGTGCTTCTCTTGTGCATTTATAGCTAGCATTTATAACATTTACAAACATTTGCAAAGCCCTTTTTAATCTCATTTTATCCTACAACAATGCTGGGAGATAATTATCTTATCCCTATTTTACATGTTATGAAACTAAGGCAGAGAAGTTACGTGATTTGCTTAGGGTCACATAGCTGGTAAGTGTCTGAATCTGGGTTTGAACTTAGGTCTCCCTGACTCCAAGTCTGGTGCTATATCTGCTATGCCACTTAGTCACCCCAACTATATTTTTCTGTTAATCATATACTATAGATTAGTCATGCTGACTATATATTTATCTATCTGTTGCTCTGGGTTTAGCTACAACTTTAAATCTTTTGAGACTGTGATGTTCCTTGACTATTAGTCATGCAGCATCATTAGGTTTTATTGTTGTCTTTTACACATTTTTGCTTGTATAAGAAGCTCCTAGTGAGCAAATTCCGCCTACTAAATCAGTGACTGTTTTGCAGCTTCTAGTCTTAAGCAGTTGGTAGAGTCACTGGGAGCTTTAGGATTTGTTCAGGTCACATAGTCAATTACTTCCCAAGGCTAGGCTTTAACCTAAGTTTTCTTGCCTTTGAGGCAATCATTCCCACTGCCACCTTTTCCACCACAAGAATATTGGTTTTTTTTTTTCACTATGAATTTGCTCTATCTTTAAACTATGACTTTGAGAGAAGCTAGATAAATGAAATAACATGAAGGGAACTCAAAATTAGGGACATATACAGCTAAATGGGGGCCAAACCACAGATTGACTGAGGAATGCTTCTAGATGGTAATTTAGGTACCTAGGGGATAGCATTGAAGTGTGGAATGAGGAATGCTGGCTGAATGACAGAGATATATCCCAGGGTCTTGACTGTTCCTAGGAATTTAAGGTGTCTCAAAAGTCTTGGTGGAGTTTTAAGCTATTAAAGTTTATTAAAAATTATTGATTTAATATGTTTTACTATGTTATGTCTGACTCTGTGACCTTGTGGATCACAGCACACCAACAGCATCCATGGGGTTTTCTTGACAAAGATACTGGGGTGGTTTGATATTAAAGTAAACAGAGATTAAGTGACTGGACCAGGATCACAAAACTAGTAAGTTTATTAGGCCAGATTTAAACTCGGATCTTCCTGACCCTAGGCCCTGGTCTATCTGTTGAGTCATCTAACTGCCTCCAATATAAGTATAAACAATTTAAATATAAAGGTTACTGTTTAAATTGGTAAAGCTTAAAACTGTGCTAAGATTTTTTTTAAATATCCTGTATCATTAAACACATAAGTAAATGAATTGGTGTAGGAATAAAACAAGTATTAAACATTTAATATTTTCCAGGCATTGTACAAAATTCTGGAGTTACAAATACAAATAATATGATAGTCCCTGCTGTCAAGTTTACCTTTTTCTAATGGAGAAGGGGGCAAATATAGGGAATAGTTACTATTGAGGTGGGAAAGCCTGGTCCCAAGGGTTGAGAGTTAAGAAACTTACCCCCTCCTGAATAGTTTACCTCTGTCTCCAGAGACTCTGTGGTTCTTATTTGGAGGGTGCAGCAAAATAATAATAGTGGGGTGGTAATTTAAAACTCCATGACTTAGCTCCTACATCCCTCACAGAGTTGCAAGGATGAAATGAGATAGCATATAGAAGGCGATTTGTAATCATGAATGACTATATACATGTCAGGAATTAGAGAAGTCTCGTGTTGCTGCTGCCTTTGTATAGTTCTGAATTATTTCCCTACAATCAATGCTTTTCATTACCAGCACTGGCAAAGACTTTCACAGCAGATAACATGAGCTACTTCTGATAAATATAACATCACAGCCAGTCATCCCAAGCAGGTTTCCTTTCCTAGGCTGCTGAAATGTATAAATGATCTGTTTTCTTTGAACGTCAAAAATTTCTCCCAATTGGCGGAGGACACACAGAAATCCCTAAGGCCCGGGTTACAGGAACCGCAGCGCAATATTAACGCTAGTATTTGGACTCCAAGCTGAATTGACAGATTGGAATGATATTTTCCTTGCTTTCATTTAACACCTTTTTGATCTAATGAAGCACCAATTCAACACTGTTCTCTCAGCTGTAAGATGGGCATGGTAATTGTATTACCTGTTTCACAGGGTCATTGTAAAAAAAAAAAGGCTGTAGAAATGTGAGGTGCTATCATTATAGTGTTTACAGTTAAATGTGACCTTTCTCACTCAAATAGCTCATATTTCCTAGCATGGATGTAGATTTACTATAAAATCATCGTTTGCATAACTGTTTGCTGCCAAATGGTGTTATTTAATTGGGCAGGAGAATCAGTTTAATATTTTTTTCATTTTAAGGAAAAACTCAGAAAAAATATCATCAATTCAAAACTCTGTCATTTAACCTGAGAATGAGAGAGTATACAGAAGGACTACATAGTTAATTGGTATAATAGATAGAGTGTATGACTTCAAGTCAGGCAGTACTGAGTTCAAAAGTTCAAATCCTACTTCAGCCTCCTAACTAGCTGTGTGACTCCAAGCAAGTTACCTAATTTCTCTGTCTCAGGTTCTTTATCCATGAAGTTGGGAGAGTAACAACACCCACCTCACAAGGTTTTTGTGAAGATTGAATGTGTTAACATTTTAGGTAATTTTAAAACCTTAGACAACTATGTGATTTCTAGTTCTTACTATATCAAATGCTGCAGAGGAATTGAGAACTTAATTTAAAACTTTGGGACATAATGATCAATGCAAAAACTAAAAGCAATGGATGGGAAGTGTACCAAACATCAGCTTTCTAGTTACTAACTTAACTAGCATTGGTCTATCGGTGGGATTATGAGTTAGATTTAATGCAGTAATAGTCACCAAAGGGGAATTTGTAGGTCCTGAAGAGTAGATCATGGTAATGACAGTCTGGGCTTGGTTTCTGCATTAGGTGTATTGACCTGAAGTATGATGACCAGTTGCTTTTTAGCCATGAAAACTACATTGAAAGCTAGTGAAACGAAACATTGAATCTGAAGCTTTTTGTTCAGTTTTGTTCAATTGGTATATGCGCAATGGAATTTTGTAGCTTTTAAAAAAATGACTTTTCTTTTCATGTAGAAATCTTTTAATTTATGTAAATTACAAGCAACACCTTTCTTTTGTAGGCCCTGAGTGCTAGAACTGCCTCCTTTCCTATTCTTTGTTATGTCCTAGTTGGATAGACTTTAGCGCTTTTTGTGACATATTTTTTTCTTTTTTGTACTTCCCACAGTACACATTTAGGATGTGAAGGAGAAACTTTGGAAACTTGATAAAGTTGACAACTACAACATAGCTTTGTGACTTACATGTGGGCAGATGATATTGCCAGACATTACTTTGAAAGTGTTGCCAAAGTTTATCAAGTTGTGGCTAAGAATCAGAAGACTTCAGGGATAGAGTTGGTGTTTTCAGCCTTAAGGCTGATTGTATCACTGGCAGGATAGCAGAAGGAAGTAGACTGGAAAAGCAACCAGGTGGTTAAGAGTTCGGTGATTGTGAATGGGACTTAATTTGGGGACTGTAATTTGAAGTATGAATAATGAGCTTTTGGTCAGAGATGGAATTCATTTAACTAGGCTTTGTAAAAAATATCATTGCATAGAGTCATAGTTCTGGTGAAGGATTTATGTTGAAAATGAAAAGGTAAATGAAAGCGCTGTTGTTTATTGGGGAGTAAATGTGCATAACCTGCAAAGTGTACTCTATCTAGCCATCCCCAGGCAACCAGAGTATAAAGTGCTTCACTTCATATCTTGCCATTCACCTCAGTCATCTTGCCATTAGCCCTGCCATTTCCTTCCCACCCTCCTTTCCACCTCTTGCTCTGGATTCAATAAGCAAATTAATATGATTATTTTACCATAGTTTTGGGGAAAGGTATGTCAATTGATCACTCTGTGGATTAGTGCACTGTCCCTGTAGCTTTCCAGACATTCATTCCATTCCCCAGTGACTGACACTATATATGAAGTAGAGCCTCCATTAGAAAGTAAGATCCTTCAGGGTAGGGACTGTCTCACTTTTGTATTTGTTTACTGAGTGCTTAGTGCAGGGCCTGGCACATGATAAGCATTTCAGAAATGATTTTTCATCTACTTATTCATCCATTCATATACCACCATTTTGAAGACTGCTACATGGGGTCGGGGTTTAAATATTTTCAATATACCACAGTTTTACACAGATTTAGTGAATTCAGGAAGCAGCCAGTATGTATGTGATTTGAGGATCACTCAGGGTATAAAAGTGTTCTCTGCACTTTGACAACTTCAGCCAAGAGAAACTTCTACCTCCTTTAATCGCACATGATACTTTTTGGCTCACTTAATATATATAATTTTCTGTCTTGTAATTTTAGGGATCTTTTTTAAAGTATGGGCTTGTTTTCTGGAAGGACACTGTTATTTGGAGGGCCAGGAGCATATCTTCTATTTTGTTGCTCCCTAAGAACATAACTCAGTGCCTAACACCTATTGGAATCAATCAATCAATCAACATGGATTTATTAAGTACCTGCTATATATTTGGCATTCCCTAGGCATTAGTGACACAAAGATAAAAATGAAACAGATCTTGTCCTCAAGGAGCTTCTGTTCTATTGGCAGTGACAACACATAAATATATGTGTTGATGAGATAAATGTATGTGAAAAAAATTACAAGGTGCATTTTATAAAGAGAGAGTAATAGGAGCAAAGGGAGATGAGGAAAGAACACATTGTGTAAAATGTGGTGTCTCAGCAGAGGAGACGTGTGTGTGTGTGTGTGTGTGTGTGTGTGTGTGTGTGTGTGTGTGTGTGTGATTGGGTCTCTCTATCTTTCCAGGGGTAGAAGTTATTCATGGGTTGGATCCCAAGTCTGACTAGCATGGAGGCCTTAACCTGCCCCATTTTTCTGTCCTTAGTTTGTCCTGTCTTAGGTGTCCTGGTGGCTTTATGCTCCCAAAGGCACACTATATTGGTGCTGGATTTAGTGGAGACCTATTGTTTTTCAGAACTTCTGAATTCATGGAACTCAATTGCAGCCTCCCTAATGTAGGGACTGTAGGTATGCACACCATGTACAGTTTGAGCAAAATTTGAAAGAAATGAGTTCTAAAAGGAGGGAAATAGGAAAGGGTGCATTAAAACTATGGTGAATGGTGAATGCAGGGGCATGGAGATGACATTTTATATCTATTTACTAACCGATTGCATTTTGTAAATGAGTTGGTTTTAGTAGGTTGGGCAATAGGATGAGTGTTCCAGGTACAAGGTATTATTTGAGAAGATTTGTAGGAGGTAGCTATGAGGTATTTGGATGAGTTGGGTATTGAAGAATGTAAAACTAGTAGATGAGGACAAGGGTGAAAGGGAATAAGGCATAAAGGGAAATAACATACTATAATGGAAAGAAGATTGGCTTCAATCAGTCAGAGTCAGAAGACTTTGATCAAATCTTGGTTGCTGGTATTCACTCCCTATTTTACTATGGACAAATTCCCCATGTCTCCCCTGAAGTACACCCAAATTACTTACAGGAATCTTAGTTGCCTCATTGCAAAATAAAACAGTTGGGTTATATGGTGGAAGAAGGCCCAATTTGGAGTTAGAGGTTATATAATACTTACATAACCTTGAATAATCACCTAACCTTCTTAGGTTTCTTTTTTGTCATCTGTAAAATGACAGGATTGGACTAGATGCCCTCTTAGTTGCCTTGTAGCTCTGAATCTATGATTTTAAGGGTCCCTTCTAGTTCTAAATCCTATTATTTTAAGTAATTTTCCTAATTATTTTATTACTTTAATTTTCTTTTTATTGTAAGCTTAATCATAAATAAAGATTTCAATATATAAAGAACAAAAAAGATTTCATATAAAATGAATTTCTATTATGAATATTGTTTTTAAAAATTATATTAAATTGAACACAATTGCCTATTTGTCTTTCTTAATCATTTCATCTGGTTGTGAAAAATAGAATTTCATTTGTGATTGTTAGAAGAGTCATTACTGATAATGTAGAGGAATGCTTCATAGTTGAATGTATCTGGAAATTTGGATGGAAAATACAAGCCATCATTTGGATATGAAGACTAAGGACAATTGCAGGGCACTTACTGATTAGTCATTAGTGCTATAACTAACAAAACTAATTTATAAATTATATATACATACTATACATTATACACATATTAAATAAATTACATTAGATAATTTATATTATAAACCATTTATAAATATGTATACATGTTGAAATAATTACTTAAAATTGACAATGATATCAAATAGAAAGTCTGATTTGGTAGAATACTTGTTGCATTTGTCATAGTTTAAGTCTGATCCTATCTTTGCTTGACTTTTATGTCTGGAAAGATCTAGCATACCACCTTCTGTGTGGCACAATGCCCCACTAACAGATGGGAACGAGTATAGTTATTTGAGTGATTTGGAATGTGCATCAATTTTAATGATCACAGCAATATTTTCTCTGTGCAGAGTATCTATCTATGCATGAGGGGGAGCATATAAAATGCCATTATAACTCCAGCTTGGAAATGAATTAACTTTGAAAACTTTATAATTACTTATATGAGGGAAGAGTTGGTGAAACTTCACTCAGGATTTTGTACTTATCTGGAAAAGGTAATATGATAATGAAGGCTTTCTAACTCCATTCAGCTGTCTTTCTCTCCAAAGAACTCACATAAATCCATCTTAGTATCCTGCTAGATTTTTGTCAGGATAAATGAGTCAGGTACAAAAAGTTAAACATGCACCTTTGCATACTTCACTTCTCATTTTTGCTTTTAAAACAAAACATGATCTTCTAGCTGATCCAAAGGGGGAAAAAAGAAGAAATAGAAAAACTGAAGCAAAAACAAGGAAGATCTCACTTTATAAAGATATAAAATCAACTTTCAAAGTTGTGTGACAATAGTGTGCTTTTATATCATACTATGAAATCCAGGGAGGAACTCTGAAATGCTGGCAGATAGAGTTCTGCGTATACCACAGACTGGGTGAGCAGTTAGTCAGTAAACATTTATTTAAGCACCTACTGTGTGCTAGGTGCTGGGCTAAGCTCTGGGGATTCAAAGAAAGGCAAACACAGAAGCTCGTAGTCTGAGACAAAGCACTGAACAGAGAAGATGTATATAGCATAAATGGAATGTAAGCTCAGAGGAAAGGTGATGGCAAGATCAAGGTTATAACATCTTTAGGCATAACTGAGGTAGAGTACAGAAGTAAGTCATGGGAATTGAGTAGGTTGAGAAACTTGGAAGTTAGGGTACTTGAGAGAATGTTGGTAATTTTATTGAGGTCTACCAGTATGAGGGTAAGAGTTGGGGTAGAGAGAAAGCCTATGAGCTAGAAATTGAGGAAGAAAGGAGAATGTCCTGGGAAGCAGCTTCTGTAGATAATAATAGAATCTTGATTGGGAGACAAATTTGGATTGTATGAATCTCTAAGGAAAGCTGAATAATGTCAGTAAAGGGAGAGAGTTTGAAAGTGGAAATAGAGGGCAAGGAGTGTTCTAACTCTCCCACTATGACCAGTGAGTCAATAGACATAAGTGAAAGATCAACTAGTACTGGGAAGGGTATCCAGAGATACAATATCAATAGGGAAGAGCCAGAAGATGGAAAAAGGTTTAAATTTGTTACTTATGGAACTGGCACATCAGAGAGGTTAGTGGAAGGGGGAGGTAGATCTAAAATAGAAATTTAGGGATTTAGGGGTAGTGGTGTTAAAGAGGATGGTGGTAAGCAAGTGAGCTGTAGGAAGTTGAGAATTAGGTTTGTACAATAGCATCTGGGGTTCCAGAATCTCTGGAATGCAAAAAAAGTAGGAGAAATAAGTATATGGTAACTACTGAAGAATAATTCTGGTTAGAGTTATCAGCATATGGAAAGAAGTCCACTGAAGGAGATTTGTGATTAGAGTATAACAGGTCCTCTCCTGACTTCCAACCTCATGGCAGGTAGTGATGTTGCGTCCTTAGGAGTCCTGATTTATAGAAGGCAGAAAGCAATTGAACCTATAGTCCAGGGGAGTCCTGAAAGTAGGTAGGAGCTGGTATTTTCATTTGGGTCTAGCCCTTTGTGCAGTGTGATGATATTAACAATTCAAGAAAACAAAAAAAAATTGCAATAGGCTTAGAACTTAACGCTACATAAAACTCTCATGATGATTAGCTTGACATGGAGGACAATGGAATAAGTGGCACCCCCTTGGGATTAGGTACTACAAGAAACGTTATAATCAGAAGAATTAAAAATATATGTACCCTAATTACTGGAATTGATTTGGCACAAATGATACTGACCACTAAAGTAGGTAAACTATAACTATATATGCAACAACTGAAGCTATAAATATCAAAAAAGAATTTAAAGAGCAAATCATTACAATTCAATGACAATTGAACAAGCCACCTAAAAATGCCGTAACATTTATACCACTTTTATGCATTATTTGAAAAAGATGCATATTTTGTCATATTCTGCAAATATATAAAATTTATCTGAGCAAATCAGAAAGGAAGCGTATCTCATGTCCAAATAGAAAATTGTTTCCTAATTATAAAGCATAACACCAACACAATAACACAATAGTAAAGAAAACTGGTATAAAACTGGACACCTTCCAGGGATGCAGTTTAAGTTTGTTATTGTTCTGCCTCCACATAAACCTGTCATCATAATTCACAATAACCCTGGGACTTAACTGACAGGTTAAGTGATTTGCCCAGGATCACATAGCTAGTAAGTGTCTGAGGCCAGATTTGAATTCAGATAGCCTTGACTCTGGCCCCACACTCTGTCCATTGAGCATCTATCTATTCTGTGCCAGCTGCCTCTAATTATGTAAGAAGTGGTGACAAATTGATAGCATATAACTACAGGTTGCCAACTTTTATCATCTATCACTTACCAAGAAAGACGTGATTACATGGTTAGAATTATGCACCAAAAGCTTTGCTATTCTCTAGAAACAATGTGTGAATAATACCCATGTTACAAATACAAATCTCCAAATATCCTTAAGAAGTCGACCAATTGTACCAGAACCAAAGCATCAGTATAGACAGAACTGTTTCTCACAATCACCTAGACATAACATTGATCCAGTAAAATTCAATAGCAACTTAATAGATGTTATAATACAGAAGACCTATGATTTCTAAACTATGCAGGGTGAAAAAATTCCAGAATATAGAGACCTAGAGAAAAATTTATAGTATGCAAGAATAGGACAGTGTGTGTGCCAACCCTGCTTTCCTGTCTGTTGCTGTAATTGTCTTAAAAGTACTTTTGGGGTTTATAGAAAATAAGCTTACATCCTGGGACTCTGTTTCAATTTTACACACCAGTTATATTATACTTCTGGACATAGTCTACAGAATTCCAAATAAAAATAACAGGATATGAGATTGTCTATTTCTATTTGAACTCCATGAAAATAGTGTAATAATAATATGGATAACGTGTCAATGTAGATTATGCAAATAGATGGTAGAAATTTTATCACATCATAACAATATGCAAAAACTTAACAATTACTGAATATTTGGGAAGACATAACCTTGTGGTAGACTTATATAACAATATCACTGTTTTTTATAGATCGAAAGATGGAAGATCTCTATACCACAAATATAGATTCAAAAAAACCTGGAGAGCTCAACAGAATAAGTCATACAGAGAAATGTTGTCCACAGCTGCCCAGTTATAAAATTGATTCATAAAACAAGGCAAAAGCAAGAGAACTTAAGAACAATGTATTTAGTAGATGAAGACACACCAAATATACTATTCAGGCTGCATAAAATGAAAAGTTTTCAAAATATAGTTACTCAGCACAGTGATTCTCAAAGTATGAAAGAATAGTTCTTGCACCATGTTGATCAAAAAGATTAGAACAAGATGAATAATAATAATGAAAAAGAACAATTGCTTCTATTTCTATAATCCTTTAAAGTTTTTGAAGTATTTCATGAACATTTCAATTTCAACCCAACAACAGTTTTGAGAGGTAGACACTATAGGAGTAAGAGGCAAAGTTATGATATAAAGATCAACTATTATCTCTACAAAATGCTAGCATTTGAAATTAGATTAGCTATTATAGTGATGAAAAACTATAGGCTAGAAATGTTGGTAATAATGCAGTAATGCAAATCCAACTGAACAGATAATCAACATTTATTCATTTATTTTTTCATCCAACAAACACTTATTAAGCATAGTTACTTGTCAGGTACTGTCCAAGGTCCTGGGAATACAAAATGAAATAGTACCTAAATTCAAGGAGCTTATATCTCAAGATTCTACTTGAAGATATCCTTTCTCCTTCTTTTAAAACCAAATCTAATCTCTAACACCAATATGCTATCTTATTTATCCCTTAGACTTACCACTAATCATTAATGCAAACAGCACAGAAGCACAAATACATAGTTTGTGGTTCTATATTTGCCTTCCTCATTCAATTTTCTTTTTTCCTACAACAATAAAGTTTGTTTTTTATATATAACCACTTTCATTGAACTTGGTCTTATGGAAAACTTGCTCAACTGGAAGCCAATATATTTTTACAATGTGTGAAAATCTCAGCATGGTCACTTCTTGCCCCAAAACAAACCAACAAAAAGTCATGCGTACCTTAATTACTCAGATGTTTTATATAAAAAAAGTATTCTATTCAAGAATTTCACTACCCACT